>CM062808.1:978098961-980691828 GCA_031772625.1 Pinus tabuliformis | reverse complement strand
GTACCTTCCACACTGTCACACGGAATCTGTCAAGGGTGCGGACACGACTGACCTTCCTAGAAGTCTAAGACATTCTAATGACAAACAAGACAAAATGGAGTGATCTTTCTCTAAATACACCTTTTACAACATGAAAACTACAAGTGTTTAGGCTTACCTTATTCCAAAACGCTGTTGTTGAAGTCCGTTCTTGACGATCCGGATGAGCTCCTCCTCCTTCAAGTCAATTCCTGCAACCACAAACAATCAAACAATTACCAAGCACTTGCATTTCATATAATAAAACATATATTCAACATGCAGACCAAGGAACACATGAAATAACTCATTAACACAAGCTATTGAGAAAAATAAACAGTTTGTATTAATAACGAAACAAAGAAACTCTTACAACCTGGCCTTGGTGTTGTGCAAGTTCCTCCCAGGGTCCATCAAGGGTTTTCTCTACTTTGACAAAGCTCACCCTCTCCCAAGTAGAATCAAGTGAAGACAATCTCTCCTCACAAAGGCTCTAATGGAAGACCTAAATCCTGCAGCATTTACCCAAAGAAAAGTATAGCTCCAACCTCCTCTCCTTCTGGCTCAATGCCTTCATTTATAGTGCTGTAAAGAGGTTATTCAGGTCCACTATCAATGGGATCATCCCCCTCTATGGGTGGGATAGCTCCCTTATTGATGGATAAGTTCCCCCCTTAATAGAGATACATGAACCAACTGGAGGCGCATCCATTTCATCAAACCGACCTCTAGAATGTTCTAGAAGTAACCACAAGTAACTTTTTCAAGATAAAACTCGCGCATTTTGCCTTTTACAGAGGGACGCACCTGTCCTTAACATACAGAGCGTCCATGGACGCAGATTTTGTGAACATGGTCAGCGTCCCCGCAGGTAAGGCTAGAGAGAACCTGCGACCCCAGAGATAAACATGATTTTTACAAGACTTTCTCTCTTCTTTGAGTTTGAGATGGATAACAAGGCATGAGACTTGCCTAAGAGGGTAGCATGACTTGTTGATTGGAGCCATACTAACTGTAAGTAGTCAAGGTGACATTTTTTAGTGTAACAGATTGCCCCCTAAAGTGCGAAGCCTGGAATAGAATAGGGTTTTGTAATTCTAGGAAGGGTGAAGCGCTTTATCATTTCAAGGATTGCCTTGTGGATGGCCTGGTTGGAACCTGCAATTTTCAACACAAAATACATGGATAAGATATATCATCACTGAGGTAGGCATTCCCATACTCAGATTCAAAACTTTAACTAATGACTAACTATTCTGATACAGGAATGATCTTGCAGTACATCATTTTTATAGACTTTTGTAGACACAGTATGGACGCAGCCATCTGTTTATGATTAGTCTACATAGATAATGAATACAAAACTCCTCGCAGCCTGGATGGTAGAAACTAGATCCAGGGTCTTCACTTCTACTTCCCGAATTGGTACGATTCTAGCCATGTGATTAAATGATTCGATGTCGAACATGTAGAAACCACTTGATTACCAGTCAATGATGTAAACTGTTAACAAGCGTGAGAGAAACCACCAGTAATGTCAATGGTTCTCAAAGTACCAAGCACAACCCGTGAAATGTGAATAGATGTTTTGATGTCGAACACTTCACGGAATCCTCTGATCGAAAGTCAATGATGTAAACTGACGTCAAAGGCGAGAAACCTGCCATTGATGCATGCAGACTTCAAGGTACTGTCGATTCCTAAGTCATCTTTTTAGATAATGTGTCGATGTCGATAGAAAGCGACCCGTTGCAGGCAAGCCTGCAACACGAAATCATTGTTCAAGTTGAAGAAATGTTGCTGTAAGGACTGACTCAGGGATGGTCAATGGATGACAAGTATTTTGCAGATGAAAGTTTTGCTTGCAGACCTCTTGAACACATAACGACACAACAGATGGTTTGGTGACGAATAACTCAAAGTTGATCCCTGAACCCGTTAAAGATTTTCAAAGTGATTTAGTCAACTGTGAGGTAAAAGATTTCCCAACCCAGGTGAATGAAAAGTGTCGTGTTCAAGAGCGGTAATAAAGTTTCTTCTGAGGCAAAAGGTGACAAATAGGTTCATTCTTCTCTTTTTTCCCCCACCATTTCTGGCAAGTACCTCTTTATTTTTAACAAGCTTGAGGAGGATAACATATGCTTGATTATAAGCTCATCCTTCGGACGAGTCCAACCTAGTTTAAATTCGAACCCTAGGAAGGAGTGGTTCGTTCCTGTTTGTAATTGAACAGGTCCTTTACTGTAAAAGTTTAACGAGCCCAGTATAGGAGAAACTCGGCGTTTTTCATTTTAGAGAGTCTGAAAAACTTAAGGAAACTCCACGTTGAACTTTTTCGTATATTTGTGTCCCTCAAGCCCGAAAAAGTATAAAATAATACCTGGGGAACCGCTTGATCTTGCGACCAAGGAGTACTTTCATAATAGTATCGTTGACCTGAAAAGTAAAAAGCGATCAAAGACACGTCGTTTTATTTCCTTATCGAGTTTGAAACGACAAAAACCCCGCAATCTTTTCCTGATTTTGCGGTCAGAAAAGAGCTAAAAGGGGACCGTCTTTTAATTCCGTTTTAACGAGTGAAAAAGAAACACTCGCGATCTTTTCATGTTTTAGGAGTCAGAAAAGGGCTTAAAAGATGACTCTGAAATTTTGTTTGTGAAAAATTACAATTTCCCTCGAAATCCCTTCGTCCTGCACAAAAGCGACACATTACTCATACCTGTTTAAAATAGGCAAAAATACATTTGAAAACATCTTTTCATGGTAAAAAATGAACTAATTCATCCAAAAAACCTATAAAAAGACCTTTTACCATGTCATTTTTACCGTTTCACTCACTGTTGAGGTTGAAAAAAGGAGCTTTTGACAAGAAACTTCCCGTGGTTGCTGCGGAAAATCTGACCGTCGGAATCGAACGCCGCTTCACCGAGGTATTTTACACATCCCACTCTTCATTTTTATCCGTTTAGTTTTTTGTTTTGGTCTCTGTTTCATTTTTTGGGGGGGTTTTGGGTTCAAAATGCGCCCCTCGGCGGACGCAGGTGCCCTTCGGGTGAGCCGCGTCCCCCGACTTTTTCTCACACACGGAAAAAGGTCTGGGGACGCAGTCCGCCTTCAGGCGAGCTGCGTCCGGACGCCCTGTGCTAAAAAGCCGGGTGCGTCTTCCGCAAAGGGCGCATTTCAAAACCCTAACTCTCTCAAAAAACCACCAATTTTCTCAAATTAATTTCTAATTGACTCTTTTGATGTGCAGGCCCAAAACATGTTAGACTGGAGAGAGAGAGAGCACGTAGAAGACGATGAAGCTGCGATTAACCACCAACCCTCTCTGGATGCCTTAAGAACATGTGGATTGTACAAATATTGGACCATACCGGGCATGAGGGGCCAGGTAAGATTTTTGGAATGGCTAGTTGAGCGATGGAACGTTCAAGATCAATGCTTTTACATTGGAGGGCACCAGCTCGAGATAGAGCCCTCGGATGTATACTTTCTCACTGGCTTGCCAAACAGAGGTGAGCAACTCAACCTTGCGGGGACCAGGCCGGGTGGCCAATCCCTTGATGATCTCCGCGAGGAGTGGTGCAGACCAGGGACTCGCCATAAAAAGGGCGTGGAGATAAAGCACATCGCTCTGGCGGAACTTAGAGTTATTGCATTTACGGTCACTAGGATTTGTGGCGCGGCCGCCTTGCACATTGCTTCCGGATCCCAAATGCGGATGGCAGTTGACTGTTACCAAGGCACCATCTTCAACTGGTGCGAAGCTGTGTCGGCTCATATGAAGAGCCAACTAACCAAGGCAAAGAACGGACGACTAAAGACTTTTGGATATGGGCCTCTAGTCGTGAGCTTTGCCTTGGAGAGAGTTCCTATGCTGATCCCTCAGCAACTCACTGTTGATGACTTGGGTCCTCGGAGCCAAAGCTTGTTCGATGGGTTGCGGTGATGGCCCGGCATCCTGACGAGGGTGCTGCAGTGGTTCGATTCTCAGACAGTTACTTCGACTGGCTAGAGGGCCAGCTTTTTGTGATACAAGACTTTCCATATGCCGGAATGGATTTCAGAGGTGATCCGGACATGGTTCTTCCACAGGGAGAACAATGGGATGACAGAGGTACTTTCATTTTCACAAGTTTTCTAATTATGTATTTTTTATTTTTTCATATATATCGTCTCAAAGTAACTAAAATTTTAAAAATGCAGATGTTGGACCACAGCGTCCAGCCAATCTCCGGCCTTACGACAGACGACATCCAGCTGCACCGGCACCGGCCTTACAGGATGCGACAGCAGAAGTACTAGCCGATTTGGAGCATGATCTAGAGCGTCTCACGGCAGATATACCTGAGACTACTATGGATGACATTCCAATGAGGCTTCAGCGCTTCGTGGTCGCAGTCCCTGGACCGTTTAGGAGATTTCTGCGCAAGATAGCCCGCGCAGTGGTGTCGTACAGAGAGCACCACCAGTGATTGACTAGTCACTTTTGTAGTCACATGTGACATTTTTGACTTTTTGCACTATCATTTTGCCGATCATAAGGTGTGTTAAACCTATGATCGAAGACGATGTATATATTTTTGGACACACTTCTATCTATATATCACTATTACCGGCTTATCTTGTTTAACATGTATGATGAAATGTCTTTTAAATTTACTTGCATGATTATTATAAATGTCTGTCCAACACTTGAGAAGCAATTGCATCTGCTAATGTATTCAAAGACCTTGGAATATGTTGATATTCAATGTAATCAAATTCACGTTCCAAGAGACGCACTCTCAAAAACAACCTTAATAACACAGGATTTCTAATGGCATAAACTCTATTAAGCTGTAATACAACAAGTTCAGAATCTAACCTCACTATCAAACGTCGAATTCCAAATGAAATAGATTCGGATAATAATTCAACCACTGCACTGTATTCTGCAATGTTATTCGTTGTTTGACCGAGGCTTACCCCATGCATAGAAACTAACTCGTCAGAGGGCGAATAGATAACCCAAGCTGCGGAAGAGATATTCCGTGTACTACGACAAGCACCATCAGCAAATCCAATGTATGTTTGGAGAGGCGTCGACATCTACAATATCAAGAGTAAAACCAAGATGAGCCAAAATAATGACGAAAAACCACACTTGCTAAGCTAAGCACACTGACTAAACTAACACACTTGCTAGCTAGAAAGGAAATCTAACCTATCTAAAAATTTCTCCATCCATCATTTTAAGCATAATACCTCTTTAGGTAAAGTCCATTTCTGGGTTTGCCCAAAGAGTCCCCATCAAAATCAACTAACTCATAAGCCCCTTTGCTAGCTTTCGCTTTACAATGTAGGGCCCATGCCACATGGGAACGAATTTTCCAGCACCTAGCTTATCGTTAGCTTGATCATATAATAGTACTAGGTCTCCCTCCGAAAAACTTCGAGGGGTTACATTTTTATCGTACTGAGCTTTCATTCGTTTCGCGTGAGTCTCGATAGCTAAAGTAGCGTCACGTCGAGTCTCATCTAATTTAGCTAAGTATAACAACCGTTTTTCCTCTTCGGAAGTAGCTGGAAGTAATTCGACAGCCATTTGAAGTGATGGGATTTCGCACTCAATAGGTAACACAGCTTCTAAGCCATAAACTAGCTGAAAAGGGGTGAAACCTGTTGAATTTTTCACTGAAGTTCGATATGCCCATAGCGCCGAAAATAACATGTTATGCCAATTCGTTCGATGGATACCAATGATCCGTCGAATCATGACGACTAGAACTTTGTTGATTGACTCAACCAAACCGTTGGCTTGCGGATAATAAGTGTAGAGCTATCGTGGCGCAAACCAAGCTGGCTTGTAAGTTCAGTCATCATGACATTTCGAAAATGGCTTCCATGGTCCGTAATGATTGCTTGTGGGACACCAAACCTAGTTATGATATGATTGAATACGAAAAGTGCAGCTGTCTTGCCGCTTGCGTCGAATGTAGGCATCGCCTCGGCCCACTTAGTAAAATAATCAACCGCAAGGATGATATACGCATGCCCCCCGGCCGAGTGAGGGTTACAAGTAATAAAGTCAATGCCCCATTTGGCGAATGGACCAGCGGCAATTATAGGGTGGAGAGGAGCAGGTGGAGCGCGCATCTTGCGATCAAACACTTGACAGTTGTGGCATTTTCTGACGGCAAGGATACAATCTTTAAACATAGACGGCCAGAAATAGCCAGCGCGCAACACCTTCTGAGCTGTGGCATACCCAGACATATGACCGCCACATGCTCCAGAGTGACAATCATTCAAAACTCTCTCAGCCTCATCGTGAGTTAAACAACGTCGAAAAACTAAGTCTGCCCCCAGGCGATAAAGTGTATCTCCAATAATTCTGTATTGCTGGGATTGAAACCGAATTTTTCGACGGTTTTCCTTGGAAGTTTCAGGCCGAAAGGTTTGGGTTTGGAGATAGATGATTATATCCCCATACCACGGATCTACAGTGCTAATAAGAAACAAAGATTCGTCCGCAATGGACTCCTCTGCCACAGTCTCTGTGTCAGCACTCGGGAAATCACACATCAATTCCGCAAAGACTAAAGATTTCTTAGACTTGGACTTCTCAAACTCCAAGTCGAACTCTTGCAGGATGACGATCCATTTAGAGTACTTGCCCCCTAGCAGTTGTTTTGTCAAGATATAAATCATAGGGTTGCAATCCGAAATAACAGTAGTTTTGCGGAGAAGAATGTAGTGACGAAAACGCTGGACAGCTTGAACGGCTGCCAGGCCAATTTCTCCACATGCGAATATTTTAACTCAGTTGGATTTAAGGTTCTGCTAAGGTAATATATCACATGTCTGCCTTGAATTCATCTTCTTGAACTAACACCATTCCAATGGTGGAATGCGAAGCTGCGAGGTATAAGAAGTAGTCCTGGTTGTAGTTGGGAGGATGCAATAACGGTGCATGGGTCAACGCGTGTTTCAGTGCATCAAAAGATTGTTGAGCAATCTCGTCCCAAAAGAATTGTACGTTCTGTTTCAACAACCGTGTAAAACCTTTAGTGACCTCGGCGTAGTTAGGGATGAATCGGCGTAAAAAGTTTGCTTTCCCTTGCAAACTTTGGAGTTGGCGCAAACTCGAAGGAGGAGGCAATTGGATGATAGCCTCGACTTTCGAGGGATCGACGCGAATGCCGTTTTGGAAACAACAAATCCCAGCAATCGACCTGTTTCTATACAGAAAACACACTTGTGGGGATTCAACCGAATTCGATAATGCCTACACCTCATAAAGATTGCTCGTAAATGGACAAGGTGATCAGCTCGTGTAAAGAATGAGCAGGCAAATCATCGAGATAGGGTTGCACAATGTGCTTGATGTCATGAAATGCATAAGACATGGCCCGTTGAAAAGTAGCACCGGCATTCTTAAGGCCAAAAGGTAATTTGCAATAAGCAAATGTCCCCCATGGACAAATGAATGCCGTTTTTGGTTGATCGGCAGGTAGAATATTGATTTGATTATAACCTGAGAAACCATCCATGAAGGAAAACATCTCACTTCCGGCACAATCATCAATAATTTGATCGATATAAGGCGTAGGATAGTTGTCTTTTGGACAAGCTCGATTGATATCCCTATAATCGATACAGATTCTTATTGTTCCTTGTTTTTTATTGACGGGAACAATATTCGATACCCAATCCGTTAACGGGATCGGATAAATGAAACCTGCTTTCAACAGCTTTTCGACTTCGGCTTTGATTGCAGCTGCTTTTCGAGGGTGAATCTGACGCAACCGTTGCCGAATGGGTTTAGCATCCGGGTAGGTTTTGATTTCATGAACAACAATGGCAGGATCGATTCCTGGCATTTCTTCGTAGGACCAGGCAAACACGTCGCGGAATTCTTGGAATAGGGCCTTGTAAGTTTCAATTTCTTCGTCAGTACATGCGGCACCTATATGAATGTTCTCCTTGATTCCGGGCTTCACTGAAATATCAATGGGAATAGTACGAGAAATATTCCCTAAATTCAGCTCTGAATCAGAATGTTTCGTTGGATCCTGAGCGTCTTTGACATATTCAGCGGTAAAGATAGATGAAAAATCATTTTCAAAGGCATCATCCTTAGGTAAAAACGAAGATCTGTGATGGAGATCGTCCCATGGTAGATCATCTACACTTAGGATTTCGCGAAGTTGTTCGTCAGATGACACTTCTTCGGGAAACGTTATCCGTTCTAAGGGTGAGGTGAAAAGTGACTCTTCACTGACCACATTCATTTGGTCGGTTGAATGAAAGTCGGTAAAAGACATAAGAGCTTCATAAGCAATCTCATACGGACTCAACGGCATAACATCACCGAGTGAGTCTAGCTCAGAGTCAGAGGGAACATACCAAGGATCATCATAAATAATGTTTTCTGACGTGATCATATGAATTGTTGCGAACGAAGGGTCTGCATTGAGTGGAGGGAGAGGAAAAGTTCCCAGTAAACCGGAATCCTTAACTAAACCTACACCAATGTCCCTATAAGGGATCGTCGTTTTACCAACATGCTGGATAGTTTCTAAAGAGGTTGGGTCGGATGAAAAGTATGTCAGCTGATCAATAGTCACGATCTTACCGTTATGTGGAAACTTAATGACTCTGAAGACCGATGAAACGACCGCTGTCATAGCATATGACCAACTTCGACCCAAAAGAAGGTTGTAGTCTAGAGGGCATCAACCACTTCCACATCCAGACTAACGGTTTTACCTTCGACCCCTATAAAATTCTTGTAGAATACCAAACGGACGGAACCCACGGCCATCAAAGGCCTTAAGGATGGTGGGGGATTGGTTCAACGAAGGAGAACCAAGCGATCTCCAACATTGAATCGACATAATACACGTAGAAGCTCCCTCATCAATCACAGTCCGATGAATAGGCCTGTTTTTGACTATCACTGGAATTTGGAAAGCCATTTGATGGGGGAGACGCGGTGTACTACTTTCTAGATCAAAGATCATTAGGTTCGGGTCCTGAACATCGACAGCTCCAATAGCCGACAAAAGCAATTTTCGTTGCGCTGGACATGATTGCAGCACTTCGAGTGCCGACATTGCTGAAGGTGAAACAGCTAAGTCTTCAACAATGTTGTAATTCTGGGCTGCTCTCGCTCTCGCATGTGGATTGAAAGCAGACCTTCGAAGTACACCCTTGGCGGGCGGCTTAATCACTAAGTCTGGGTTAGGTTTTTCGATCTGTAGTGGATCGGAACCGGGAGCTGAGGTTGATGGGTTAGAGTTAGAAGATTCTGCTTCTTTACCATCAACAGGAGCCTTACTACCATAATCTTGCGATCGAGTCGCAATCCTGACATGAGACATCATCAAAATGGGTTCTTCACTGGCATTCGAAGAAGAACCTATCATCTTATTTTCCTGCTCGGGGAATGGATTCTTTAACACAGCAGCAGGAGTCGGAGAACCTTTAACTATTTTCACTACCTCGGCCCGATGAGGGCAGTCTCTCGTAAAATGATCTTCTTCACAAATGAGACAAGGATAACGAGGTTTGCGCTTTTCGTCATTAGTTTCCGACTTTTCCGTTTTCTCCTTTGGAGCCTTGTCTGCTTTAGCCTTCTTCTTTCCTTTCTTCTTTCCACCGTTTTTGGATTTGGCCGTAGATGACTCTACAGCGTGAATGTCGGCGGTAAGTTCAGGAGGAGAAGACTCTCCTGTCGGAGAATCAGGCAAAGTGATAATTGGAGTATTGGAGGTCTTGGAAGACTTCTTCTTACTCTTCGTAGTCACGATACCGATCATACCATCAGCGGCATGAGATCCCGAAGGAGCAGCAGCGATTTGGTTTGACTTTGGAAGATCCGGAATTTTCTCGTGTAACGTACCCGACTGAGTATAAACTAAGTCAAGGTATTGTGCCTGAGCAATGACTTGCTCCTCAGTAACTACGCCGGCCTTAGCTACATCTTCAGTAATTCTTGGTAATAATGATTTTACAAACCATTCAGCTAAAATTTGGTCCGGGATAAAAACTTTCACTAATCTCCTTCGACGTCTCCACTCATGGATGTGATCAGAAATGTACGTGGATGTCGATTGTTTTAGCGAAGTTAATAATTCTGTACCATTATCGTATCTGACTGGTAACTGAAAATGAGTTAAGAATGAAGTAGCTAACTGGCTAAAGTTGTAAAAAGAAGCCCGTGGCAACTCAATGTACCACTTGGCTGCGAGACCAATGAGTGTACGCTGGAAAAGACGTAAGCGGATAGAATCATCTGAGATGGAATTTGATGCACACCAGAGGTGGTAAGTCATCACGTGATTAGACGGATCCTCTCCAGACTTACCTTCGAACTTGGGTATATCGCTGGGCAACTTATTTGGCATTGGCGGCCAGAACGGAAGATATTGAATTGGATCGTTCGTTAGGCGCGTCAAGTCGGGTAAATCTAAAGTCGCAATAAATGGTAACTGCCGGTTAGGATCTCGGAAACTCTGAGTCACAATACCAGCCCCAGGAGGAGGATATCCAGGATAACTAGGAACAGGATTCGCATTGGGGATATTATATCCTCCTGGAAAACCAGGATTAACCGGACCGTACTGGGGTTGTTGAGGTGGTTGATAATTGTACCCAGGATACGGTTGATACTGGTAAACCGGTTGTTGGGCAGCTTGACCAGGTTGATACTGTCCCTGGTACGGAGGTTGAACAAATTGAGGTTGAGTAGTAACAACCGTACTTGTACCAGGTTGACCTGCAGGCATCTGGACTGTGGTTTGAACCGTGGGTCCAGACAACGGTACAGATGTCTGAGGAGCGGTTACAGGGACAGTAGAAACCGGAGCTGCCGATACTCCAGATGTAAGCATGGTAGATGAAGCGGTAGCTGCTGCAGCCGTGTGAGGTGGAGTACTCGGTGCAATTGGCGGCTGAGTAACTACAGAAGTTACAGGGGTCTGAACACTTGACTGGACAAGTTGCGGTTGCTGGGTATGGACCAGGAACTGCAGGTTGTCCTGCTTGAGGTACCGACTGTATACTTGGTTGCGACATCTGTTGACCCTGTGACGGATCCCATGTTAACATTCCAGGGTATTGACTCATAACAGGTTGAGGATACTGAGATCCATAGCCGTATTGAGGATAGGGTTGATAACTGTAAGGTGTAGTCCCATATGATTGCCCTTGAGGTGGTTGATAACCTTGACCAGGGTATTGACCCGTAGGTTGATAACCTTGAGGTAAATACGAATACTGGGGTTGACCTTGACCTTGAGGTTGGTATCCTTGGGGTTGATACCCTTGGGGTTGCCATCCTTGAGGTTGCCATCCTTGAGGTTGATACTGATACTGAGGTTGACTTTGGGGTACGTATTGAGGCTGGGGTTGATACCCTTGGGGTTGATACCCTTGAGGTTGCCCCCCAGTCACAAATGAAGTACCTTGAGGTTGCCCCCCAGGCATTAACGAAGGTTGCCCCCCAGGCGGTAATTGGCCACCTTGAGGTTGGTTAATGGGAGTTGAACCTGACATCATATAAACTTCACCTATACTCAATGGTACATTACCACTGTTTCCAACTAATAACCCATGATCAACAGGTTGAGGAGATGCTCCCGCAAAGGTACCAGAAAGTGACTGATACCCAGTAGGAACAGAAGGACCGCCATGTAAAAATGATTCAGGACTTTGCGAAAACACAGACGACTGACCAGACATATTTACAGGAGAATGAATTCCTCTGGGTGGAACCGGAGTACGAGGTGTAGAAAAACCTACTGAGTTGTCTAAAAAATTGGTTAATGCAAGGTACCAAGACTCACTTCTAGGAGGACTGTAAAAGATGGATTCACGCTCCCTTAGATCAAGGGTAATTAGATCTTCAGAATCAGAAACGCCTATTTCTTCCTCTGGAACAAGTTCTTCTATAGCAATTAATCCAACAGGAAGATTTTCGGTGATAATTCTTTCTATTCTTGGTGAATCAGGAACACTAGGAGTTGGAGTAACAGGTTCTGAAATTTCAGGTTCTTCGCCTGTTTCACTGGCAGATGAAAAACTACCAGCAAGCTCGGAAACTGTAACAGCTTCGGGATTGTAACCTGTTTCTAATCTTTCGTAATCTGGATGGACTACCAAAGAAGATTCTCCTTCTTCAGGTGGACCTACTTACTGCCACTAGGAGTTACAAGGACCTTTAAACCCTCTAAATAACTGGGGTCGTCTCGAGGAGGTGAACCCCTAAGTTCACGGGATCTTCTCAACAATTCGGCCACAGATACAACTTCAGGAGACTGGCCCGCAATACGACGGACCTTCTCGGTAATTCCGCCACAATTAAAGATTTTAACTACAACACACGAAAACAAAGTAAAAAATTTCAAATCAAACCACCTAAAGTCTTCTAAAGAACCAATCAAATTTGAAGCACACGCCTAAATAATCTAGAGCGTCAAACCACACACAAACAGTAGTCTTCCGGACCAAAAGCGCTAGTTGGTGATTAGGCCCAACCTCGCAGGATTCAGTACAGAAATAGTGGGTGGAACAGTTACCCCGGCAACCTGCTTAATGAATAGACTGGACCAAGTTCCTCCACTTTAACCGTCTCGAAGTGAAGCGAACCCCCCAGAAAATCCAAGTGAGTATAACCGACGTCTGCTCCAGGTACAGTGGGACCTTCCCTCCACCGTCACCTTGGGTAGAATCCTAGATATTATGGCCACTAAGGTTACCAATCACAACAATTACACCTGGGGGAACAGTCTAAACTCCGACAGCACGCAAGGGCAGAGTAGCAAGCTCCAATCCCCTTACCGGCTCCTTGACAACAATCCAAGGTTTACCGATAAGTGACCCCTGGCTCCTCGACAATGGTTAATCCGAGGTTTACCGTTTGTAATACGTACTGCCTGGCGTCGTTCCCAACGAGGGAGGAATGATCCCCTCACTGGTTCGGACACGAGCTCGTGTTTCTCCTTTAAGAGGAGCTTTCCCAGAATGTAACTGAAACAATTGGATTTGTTCTACTCAAGATAGACTATCTGTTTGGTTTTGTAGTCTTGGAGAGTTAAGTACTCACCTACTCCAAGACCCTAGCCTAAGCTATGTTGGTGCTTCAGAGCCCTAGAAAAATAAAGATTACTAGATTGATTTTAATTTAAGCGTTACTTTTAAGGTTGTTTCTTAAGTCAAAAGGTGATGGAAGTGAAACTAGTGGTATGTTGACTCGACTCGAAACCACTACAAAATGCACCTAAAATGATTTATCCACTACTTTACTTTTTCGATGAATTGCTTAACTAAAAAGTTGAGAGAATGCAATCTTTATAAAAGCAACTTCTTAATTGAAGACAATCAAAGAAACAATTCGTTTTTCTTTTCCAAGCATAAAAACATAACTTCTCTTTACATGCACGAAAAAAACTCTTTTCTTCTTTTGAAAACAAAAAGCTACTTGAAACAAGACTTTTAAGAAGATGTTTTTGTATTTTTCTTTTAATAAAGCAAATAAATCTAATATAACCAAAAATCAATCTTAACAACTCTTAAAATCTATGAAAATGCACTCATAAGCAAACTAAAGGCAAATTTACTCTAAGCAATCTTAACGAGGCCAAAACTAACAATGATTATTTCTAAGGTGTTTTACTTGATCACAATCAAATCAAGGACTAGCTTATTGCAGAACCAAAAACTAGTCAAAACAAAATTCTAATCTTTTTGTCCTTTTTGAAAATGGAAATCAATACTTTAAAAACAAGCAATTCGAAATTTGACCCAAAACAACTCAAATGACAAGTTGCTCAAACAAGGAGACTTTACGGCAGGCTCAACTTCTAAGAAGGTTGACTAACCAGAGATATCTAAGGCTGGACAACTTTCTAAGCTCAAAGTCACTACAAAGCCTTTCCAAAAATCAAACCCTAGGTCTAAACTTCGTTGAAAACCACTAAAACACTCAAAGCTCACAAAACCAGTTCAGGTAAGAATTCTTGACAGGGTACTAAAGGATCTGGGCAGAAAACACTAAGAAAAAACAAAATCTAAAAGTAATTTAAGGCAAAAATGAAATTTTCTTAACTTTTACAGGAAGACGCAGGCCAGCCGTTTTCACAGGTGCGGCCCCGCACTGTGCAGTCAACAACAGCGCGTCCAAGGACGCACTGTGCAGCACACAGAGACTGCGTCTTTCTGGAAAAAGGAAGAAAAACTAAAGCCAACTAAAGCTACAGCTAAGCCACCCAAATACTAATTCTCACAGTCAAAAACCAGAAAATAAAAATGATTTTCTCAAAGCAAAGTTCATATAAAGGAAAAGACTCTCTCATTAATGGATTCCCCAGCGGAGTCGCCAATTTGTCACACGGAATCTGTCAAGGGTGCGGACACGACTGACCTTCCTAGAAGTCTAAGACATTCTAATGACAAACAAGACAAAATGGAGTGATCTTTCTCTAAATACACCTTTTACAACATGAAAACTACAAGTGTTTAGGCTTACCTTATTCCAAAACGCTGTTGTTGAAGTCCGTTCTTGACGATCCGGATGAGCTCCTCCTTCAAGTCAATTCCTGCAACCACAAACAATCAAACAATTACCAAGCACTTGCATTTCATATAATAATAAAACATATATTCAACATGCAGACCAAGGAACACATGAAATAACTCATTAACACAAGCTATTGAGAAAAATAAACCAGTTTGTATTAATAACGAAACAAAGAAACTCTTACAACACAACCTGGCCTTGGTGTTGTGCAAGTTCCTCCCAGGGTCCATCAAGGGTTTTCCTCTACTTTGACAAAGCTCACCCTCTCCCAAGTAGAATCAAGTGAAGACAATCTCTCCTCACAAAGGCTCTAATGGAAGACCTAAATCCTGCAGCATTTACCCAAAGAAAATGTATAGCTCCAACCTCCTCTCCTTCTGGCTCAATGCCTTCATTTATAGTGCTGTAAAGAGGTTATTCAGGTCCACTATCAATGGGATCATCCCCCTCTATGGGTGGGATAGCTCCCTTATTGATGGGATAAGTTCCCCCTTAATAGAGATACATGAACCAACTGGAGGCGCATCCATTTCATCAAACCGACCTCTAGAATGTTCTAGAAGTAACCACAAGTAACTTTTTCAAGATAAAACTCGCGCATTTTGCCTTTTACAGAGGGACGCACCTGTCCTTTAACATACAGAGCGTCCATGGACGCAGATTTAGTGAACATGGTCAGCGTCCCCGCAGGTAAGGCTAGAGAGAACCTGCGACCCCAGAGATAAACATGATTTTTACAAGACTTTCTCTCTTCTTTGAGTTTGAGATGGATAACAGAGGCATGAGACTTGCCTAAGAGGGTAGCATGACTTGTTGATTGGAGCCATACTAACTGTAAGTAGTCAAGGTGACATTTTTTAGTGTAACACACACCAATATGAATAAAAAAATTGATACTAATGTAATTAAGAGAATCTCAATAAGAATGAAGGATAACATGGATGGTCAAGAATTATGAGGGATGGATGACATAGGCTAAAAACAACCCTTAAACATTAGCATGATACAATGGTGACTCGTCAACCTTTGATGCCAAGAGGCAATGATATAAATATATGATGCATGAGGCATCAATATATTCTCCATAGTGATTGGAAGAGTAATTGATGAGATGAGTAAAAACTTAGAGGTAATGGTTCAGTTCTTAAAGAAATACTAAGAACCAACATATTAAGAAAAATATTTAAAACTTTTTTCTTTGTTCAAGGGTGACATAACTGGACACTAATACCTGAGAAAGTGAAGATCTTAATTTCCCCTGGCCCCACCTCCATCTCCCTCACCAAATAAAAGTGCATCTCTCAAAGTAATGTATCCTAGTCAATAAGAGATGACTTATCAGTAAGAAGACAATGAGTGTCTAGCCACACTAACATAAGTTAAACAAATTGATACTAATTTTAGTGAGAACAACTTGATAACTAGGAAGGTTGACATAGATGGCTAGGAATTATGAGGAATGGTTGACATAGGCTAAAGATGACCCTTAAACACAATCATGATACAATAGTGAATTCGGGAAGCCTTTGAAACCAAGAGGAAAAACAATATAAATCTATAATGCATGAGGCATCAATATAATCTCCACAGTGATTGGAAGAGTAATTGATAAAAGGAGTAAAAACTCAGAAGTGACAACCCAACTCCTAAGGAAATACTAAGGCCCAACCTATCGATTAAAAGATTCAAAACTTGGTGCTTTATTCAAGGGTGACATAAATGGATACTACTACTATAGAAATGAATATATTAATCCCCCCCCCCCCCCCCCCCACAACAATTTTTTAAACTATTTTTTGTTGTATTTTTTAATGTTAAAAATTATGAAAATGAATTAAAAAATTCCATGATACAATGCAAGAAAAAGAGTTGTGAGGCAATCAACTAGTTCCAAGCACACAAAACATACATATGAAAAACAAGGTGTTAGAATGAAATGCAAGATATGGACACTCAATAACATGTTTCCTCCAAAGGTAAGGTTTCAAGATTTAGAAGCAATAGATGCAAAGGAAACTAGAGAGAATACATAAGCAATAAGCAATAGAGGTTAATTGTAGTAAATAATAGGCTCAAAACAAAAGTAATTATATACAATCCAAAAATACAAAATAAAAACATAAATGTGGGAGACCTATAAGGTATGGCTCGAAAAATAATGATAAAAAGTCATGGCGGGGCTAAGTGGGTTCCTAACCTTGTGGAAAGCTTCAACATGGGCACAAAAATGGCCAATGTGGTACTAATTAGGGCACCCATCATATGTATGCTATACTAATCAAGTTACACTACTTATAAATCACAAAAAAAGCTTAGTGTGAGACATCAATGGGGTCAATCCTAAGGTGAATATGGAACAAGATACTGAAAATATGAATCCAATTAGACCAAAAAAATGCAAGAATGCCACTAAATGACCCTTAAATTGTGTTGCACCTATAAAACTGCTAATAAAATCTCATATGTCAATGTTAAGCATTAGTTCTAACAAAATTGACTCATAAAAATGAATAATAAGCATTCTAGACTATAACAAGTGGGTAAAAGATCTAATAGACATGAAAAGTGAGCTTTTTACCATGTTATTTTGAAATCATTCCAAGCCCTTGTTTTTAACTCAAAAATATTGACTAACTCTAGGTAGATATTTTGGGAGATTATGTTAGTGGATTTCAATTTCGTTTGCTCCAATATCTCCTTCGTGCCTCATCATTTTCATCTTTTTGAATTCATTTTTTCCTCAAAATTTGACTAATGGGAAGCCTCATGGATGAAGGGAAGGTGAATATATGTATTTCCTTCACATAAGATGTATATTAACAACGCTACATGCACTTCCAATGAAGGAAAGATGTGTGCACACACTTGTCCTTCACAAAGAGTGTGTACAACCCCAATAAAGTGGGAAAAATAGCCTTTAACATGAATCATTTATTTTTAAAACTTTCAAATGGTAATTGTTTGAAGGGAATGAGAACATGAGAATATAGATAACATTGCCATAAATGAACTAAAGATGATAATTCCCTTCAATATTGTAGGTTTCTTTAATTATTTGAAATCCCTACAATGCAATATTAAAAATAATTATTATAAACGTTGGTAGGGTACTAGGACCTTAACTGAGATGCATTTGGCATGGATGATTAGATCCTCAAATTAGAAGTTGAGGATATATAGTTCCTTATAGGTTTGTTTGGCTAGGAATGATAGTGAACTTGAAAGGAGGGGGTCATGGTGGTGGTGCCATGAGAATGCTGGAGTATGACAACATATATTTTTCCGTAAGGACCTGGAAAATAACCTCTTAGTTGTCAATCAAGAATATAGATAGTTTGAGTCTAAAGCCCATTCTCTTGACCATTTATCAGGTGGCTAGTTTCACAACATTACACCAAGCCTTCTACCCACATATGTATTATGGGATGGAATGCTTATTACCCACAATTTGCAGTTGGTGCATAGGAATTTTGACTAATAAGCAAGCCCAACAAGTATATTGCAAGATGGGGAAATAGAAGAAATCCGTGTATTGGAGTAATTTGTGCTCATTTTTCTTTAAGAGACTTCCCTTGATGCGTCCATCTATTGCAATTGACCCACTTGGATTTAGGGAGCCTAAGATGATACATTGGGTTGACATGATGTATAGGTTAGAAGGTGGGCATGTCACTAATGCTTTTAATGATGTCTTTTCTGAAAGGTGTTCTCACCAATTTGTTGTTATAGATGATTACCCTTACACAAGTATGGATTTCCATAAATATCTTGAGTTGGCACCATATCCTGACACTGCATGGGGAGACATTAATAAGAGGAACTTTTTTCCTTTTCAAAGTTATTTAGTTTTTATGTTTTTATTATTAAAAAGTGCAAGAAGTGAAATATTTTATGTGAAGAGTAGCTAACAAAACAACTCGATGATGTAGATGTAGAACCAGTTCAACCTATTGTAATGGCCCAAATCACTAAATAATAATAATAATGGGAAAGAAAAAGTTGACATAAAGAAATAAGTAAATAATGACAGGTGGGTCCTAGGGATTGGGTTCTTTATCATGGATGGATGCTATATAAGGAAGGAGAAGTAGGAGAAAGCACCATCTCTTTGGGCTTGGGGAAATCAATATTATCAAGATTTAACATTGTAGTTGATTTAAGGCTCAGGGATGGCCAACTATAGAAATATATGGTGTAGCTAAGGCTACATTGGGTGGAGACTCATTCCTCACACATTGCTTGTGATCAATAGGATCATAAATGCACAATGGTTGATGACATTATTAGTAAGTGGATTTTTCACCTTGCAAGCAAGGTCCATCACACCATATTCATGTGGGTTTTGGAGTAAATATATCTTGGTTTCTATCAATCGTTATTACGAATTCCTATGTATATGATTAGTATTGTTTAAGTCCAACTCCTCGAATTCAACATTATTATTTGATGAATTCTTTGGTATGAGATCTACCCATTTCCTTTTCTATATGTATTTAACAATTGTTTTTTGAAGTACTTTTGACATCAATTTTCAAGTGCCCCAAGGGTTAGATCAACTGGTCAAATAAGTGCCTCGTCGTTCGAGAGGTCAGAGGGTCAATTCTCCCCGCAGCCCTTGGGGTTAGGCCTAGCTATTAGCCGCGGGGGTTGATACCCTTGATCAAGCTCAGATATTTCAGTGGACGTAGTGACCACCCAGTGACCGTGGGTGTCCGTGAACCACACGTGGAAAAGACATCAATTTGCATGTTCATATCTATTTTTTTAAGTCGTTTTTCACATAAATTTACAAATTGTAATATACATGACATTCTTTATTATTTTAAAATTTCAAATTATTTTTGGCAGATCTAACATGGTTATTATATTCATAGCAGAAGCATGAAAATAGATCAATTATTTTCATTAAATTTAACCTTTGTTTGCTTTATATATGACAAATTGGGCTAGTGCATAGTGTGGACTCCACCTGTGGAGTTTTCCATCAACAACCATTTCAAATGAAAGACATTGACATCACCTCTTGAAAGCAATGAGTACCATGAAGGGGTTTTGGATTTAATAATTAAGATAGATAAATAAACTACAAGAGAGGAGGACATATTTGTCTACTCACTTAGACAAACAAACTTCACCCGCATTGGGAGGAGGTTGGGATGTTCTAGTAAATTTAGGTCATTGTAATCCCTATAAACACAAAGATCTGTGTCCCTTAGATCATCAAAGGGATAAGTCATTGGAAGTGGAAGGTTTTGTGTAGTTAAGGTGAATCTATTTTGGAGGAAGACTCCACTCCAACCATTAGCTATTCAAATGCTATCTTGAGTGATAAACTCAATGGAATCAAGGCCCTAGACTCAAGGGGGGCAATAATATAAATGATTCTATAAAGGTGGGAGAAGAAGAAGAAAAATCCATCTCTTTGGGCTTAGGGAAATTGAGGCTCATAAGATCTAGCATTGTAGTTCAACGAGGGTTCGAGAGTGGCCAATTGCAGAAAAACATGATACAATTGAGCCTATGGTAGGGTGGAGAGCCATTCTCCACACTTGGTTGTGGTCAATAGGATCAAGGATGCACAATAATTCATGAAATTTTTAGTAAGTGGATTCTTCACCTTGCAAGTAAGTTCCATCACACCCTAATAATGTGGATTTTGGAGTAAATAAGTCTTTAGTTTTATCAATCATTATTATGAATTTCTATGTATATGATTATATTGTAAATAAAGCCATTTCGTGTGATATTAGAGCATATGTTGTAACCATTAAGGCCCATGGGATTTCCCAATTAAGTTACATGCATGCATGCATGTGTGCGTGTGTGTGTGATGAAATTGTAGATTTGAATAATAGATCTAAAATAAAAAGATCTAGCATAAATCTTATAAGATTTGTTAAATCTAACATCTATAAGTTATGGGATGCTTAGATCTATAGTAGATATGATCAAACTTGTGAGATTCACTGAAATAAAGCCATATACAATCAGATCTACCGATTTAAACAATCCATTCATCTAAATGATTATGATGCTCTTTCATGGAATCGAATCCATCAAATATAACTCCTTGAATTAAACTTTCTTATTTGATGAAAGATTTGGTATATATACCCATTTCCTTTTACAAGTATTAAACAATACTGTTTGAAGTTCTTTTGACATAAATTTTCAAGTATATCTATCTCGTTTTTTTTGTCTTGTTATTAAAAACTACATATTTATTTTTTTTAAGTCAATTTTTACATAAAATAGCAAATTGTAATATAGATGATAATTGTATTTGCAAATTTCAATTTGTATTTCCTAGATCTGACATTGCCATTATATTTAAAGCATGGGCACGAAAGTAGATCAATTTTTTTGTTGCCGAATTTAACCTCTATTTTCTTTGTATATGAGAAATTAGGCCACAATTTATTATTATGCGTAGAGTAGACTCCTCCTATGTCTCCTCCCATCTATAACTATTTTGAAATGAAAGACATTGGCACCACTTCTTGAAAGTAGTGACAACCTTGAAGGGGTTTTGGATTTAATAATAATGATATATAAAGAAACAACAAGGGATGAGGAACATATGTCTTCTTGCTTGTATACAAACCAATTTCACAATCTTGGGAGGAGGTTGGGAAATTTTAGTAGTCTTAGGTCACCGTAGCCCCTGAAGACATGAAGATATGTGGCTCTTGGAGCCTTTGAGGAATCAATATTTGGAAGTGGAAGGTTTTGAGCAATTAAGAAGAATATATTTTGGAAGAAGACTCCACTCTAGCCATTGGCCATTAAAATACTATCTTGGTTGATCAATTTAATGGAATCGAAGCCCCAGACTCAAGGAGAAATAGTAGAAATGGTGATCCTGCAAAACACTATAATAGGACTTTATGAAAATATCAAAGCAAGGGAGAAAATATAGTCACACTCATGACTCATTGTTCCTTGATAAAACTAATGACTAATGTTGGAAAACAAACAAGAATTAAAAAAAGTGAAAAAAATTAAATCTAGTTGAGATGTAAAAGTTTAGTGAAATCCTCAGTAGCAACTCTTAGCATTGACATTATAAAATTAATAAATATAACAAAAATAAGATAAATTTAAAGTTTAGGTTGAATAGTAAACCCATTTAACAAATCATTGGAGGGGACTATACTGAACCAAATAGATGGTCTTAGGAAGGAGGAGCATTGCATTATCATGGTTATCGTGGCACTAATTATTTACCTAAAACATTATTGTTCCAAGAACAAATTTATTTTCTTTAGTATTTATTTTAGATAACTTACGATCCTAATGCCCCTTCAATCACCTTCACTACTTCCACACTCCTCGAGAAACCCAAGACTCCAATCTTCTGTAAGGTTCCACATAGGCTTCCAATGATATCAAAGCCTTAAGTGTCTAGCAATCCTTATTTTGTACAATTGGAAGATCATATTTTTCAAATGCTTACATCCATATCCACATGGTTAATTTGTAGCAACTTTTCAATCTCCATTTACTACTTCTATTTGATGGTCCATATGGGATGATTTATTGAATTATATTGTAGCCTACTATCCAATTTCTACAATGGTCTCCAAATTTGGGAAAGTAACCTCACAACTCTTTTAAAGAAAAAAAAGAACAATTTGAATAGAATTAATTGTTCTTTTTTTACAAACTAACTTATGAAAGTGATCCGTCACTACCAACACTTAATCATTTTCTCTTTGAGCTTGTGGCAGCCCCAATACAAAATCCATTGCCACGTGGCAACCTCGATAGCATATAGGTTGGTATGCTAAATTACATAACAGACTTAAGGTAATGAGGTACACCCCATTTGCCTTCATTACCAATAACCACCACTTGCTTCCTAACCTTCTTAAATTGTTCCAATTGCAATCATGTTAGATATATCTTGTTGGGAGTGAATAAAGTATCTTCTTGGCTCCTAGAGCCTATCAATGTTTCTCTAAGCACCAACAATTAACAAAGATAGAGTCCATTGTCCTCTAACCTTGATTATGGTTTATATCATTCAAAATGAGTACGATGAGTGAAATAATGAGTCAACTATTAAGGATCAGATGAGGAGGGAAGGCATGGATTTGAAGGGTCAATTCCCTGCCCCACCTAAGCCTTTTCTTTTTGAATTTTTCCAACACCACTAGCTCTACAATCAAAGGTGTTTATTTCCCCTTAACCAAATTTACCCATGAGTTGTGTTCCTCATTTTTTTTGTATGGATTGTTGTCGCAATGTTTATTGTTTTATATTTGCTTGTTGGCTCATAATATCCACCTGTTCAATTTCTAATTCTATAATATGGTATGCGATTGTTGATTTTCTTAAGGAGAGGAAGAGACTATTCCTTGTGACAAAATGCTAATCATTTATTTTCCAAATTTAAATTTTCCTATAGCCACTAAATTTGTCAAGGAATGACAAGTATTGCTTCCTTGCTAATGTATCTAGGATTTCGTCAATGAATGGTAGGGGAAAGTGGTCCTTATATATGGATTTTGTTCAATTATTTGTAATCTACACATATTCTCAATTTACCTTTTTTTTTGGGGTTCAATAACAAGGGGAGAGACTCATTGGCTATCACAGATAAGATAGATAAAGCTCACGAAGAGAAAATTTTGTAATTCACCCTTGACTATCTCTCTCAAGGCCACATTCATTCATGTTGGTGCCAACAAATGGGCCTAAATCCTCCTTAATGGTTATTTGATGGGTACATATATTTAGGTGAACTCCCTTCATGTTAGTGTAATCCAAAACAAAAGAATCACTTTTTTTTTTGCGAGACTTTAATTAATTTCTCCTTCTAAGATGTAAATAGCCAATGATTAATGTATACAAATTTTCTAGGGCTAATCTCCCAGACTCAATAGTTGAGTTTGAGATTTTACTAGAGGATGAACTTCCCATAGTTGGCGATGGATTTGTTATCAAGAAGGAGGCTTGGACATCAGGGTCTAATATCTAATTAAGAGTTTGTTGTGTAAGAGGATAGGTTTAGGCTATAAAGTTACCAATTTCTTCATATTTAGTTTTATCTCTATGAATGAGATATTGATCTATTGTAGGACTTGGAAAAAAACCTCCTGCACATCATTTTCTGCCACATTTGCCCAAAATGGAGTTTATAGATCAATATTGGACTTGGATAGGGAATAAGATGTGAATTGTTTAATAAAATTGTTCTGGGAGATTGTCATGTTTCTAGACCTTCATTTAATGTAGGTATTCACAATTGCAAGCCATGGTTATCCCAAGATCAAGGGATAGAAACCCAAAGTGGATTTGGGTTGTAATACCATGTAAATAGTAAAGTACTACCGTGAATATATAGATATGACAACATCTCCCAACATTCCCTTTGGTTTAACAGTAGACCAATCAACAACTTGTAAGATACTTGAGATTTATTTCACGCCTAACAATACTAATATTTCCATGGTTTCTCAGCTCATGATATTAATGAAATCTCCCATATCAATTCATGTGTCAAAATAACTATATTGTTGGTTTGCACATTGACCATTGGCCCATTAGGGTCTAAATATTCAGTTTTGAGAACACCACCCACCAACATTATGTTTGCCTGCTTCCCAATAAAATGCATTGTTTAAGGGTCCTTCCTATTCCTAACTAGTTTTCTCAAGCATAATTTGTTATGATCCAACCCTAAACAACCAAAAACACAACCCTAGGAGATGAAACACAAAGAGTTTGTGGGCCGCATTGGGGTTAGTTGGGTAGCCAACTTCCCGGGGTCATAACTTGGTCATATGATCTTCATTCGGTGTGTACAATACCTCATTGGAAATATCTCTCTGAGAACTGTAGGATTTTTCATTCGGGACCTGAAAATTTTCTAAAAATAGTAAATGTTTCTATAATCAAGGAAACAAACGAAACTTCTTGGAGATTAACAACCCTAGTGAGAATTCGATGTACTAAAAGTTAATAAAGGAAAAATAATAACCACAGTTGATGGGACACTTATTTCAAGATGAATGTTGGGAAAAACATCCTAGTGGGTGTTCATTCAGTTTATTATGGATAAGGAAATTGGGAAAGGAAATGACAAAGGCTCTGGAAAGGAAAAGTGACATTTTTGGCACATTTATTTATGAAAATAATGGAAATTAGGAGAAAATGGAGGTGAAAGGTCACAAGTTGCATGTGAGGAGGAAAATGAAGGAAAATAATGGAAAATGAAGAAAATAGAGGCCTAATTGATAAAGAGGCTTCCGAGGATCAGTTTGTAACCTTTTGTCAGTTTAGTTTTGGAGCTCTCTCATTATTATCTCTCTCTCACTCGTGGACACTTAGAGTTTTCTTGGAGCATTTTGGCATTGGATCAAGAAAGGCAAAGGAAGCAAGAGGAAGCAGAGATCAAGCAAGGAAGAGCAGGATCAAGAAGCTACAACAATATTCTTTGCAAGTATTGATTTGCATGTGTATTTTACTTTATAGATTTGGCATGCATGGTATTACATGTGGCTCTTTTGTTGTTATGGCATGGGTTTTTCCAGGTGTGACAATGCTTTCAACCTAGTCTTTCCATTTCTGGATAGCCATGGTGTGGTGGGGTTCTCATGTATTGGTTGAGTTGGATTGCCAGATGGATTTGAAGCTGAGTGAGGTGGATCTCCAAATGATAGGGCACATGGCCTAGTGGTTCTTGAAACAGAATGTGGATCATGGTAAAGCCAATAGCCTAGTAACCCCTGAGCCAGACTGTGGGTTGTGGTAAATCCAGGATTGTGTTGCCTCAATGGGCCTAGGCATCCTTACTGGTGAATAGGGGGATATACGGTAAACCCAAGAGGTGGATTTGTCTCCGTTGGGCCTAGTAATCTTGGGTTTGGATATGCGGTACATCCTGGAGAGTGGGTCTCGGTTTAGGGCCTAGTGATCCAGTGTGAATTGCGATAAAGCCTGAGAGACTAGGAGACAAGAAAATTCTTTACAGTGTAGGTGAAGAAATCCAATGGCATCCATTCTTGTTTGGCCTAGTGATCAGGTGGAGATCATTGTAAATCTTGTTATGCCATGTTTATTGTGTTGGCCTAGTGATCCAGGATGGATCACGGTAAAGATTGGTTTATATTGATGAGGGTGAGGTGGTTTAGCCTTAGGATGCCCTAGTTGGTTCTTTTGGTTTGAGTCCCACATTCATGCTTGGAATATGGAACTAGGGTGGATGGATGAAGAGATATTTGGCTCAACCATTCTATTGTCGGGTGGAATGTGGTAGTCCCATCCCGAGTTTGGATTTTGCATCATCAATATGAGGTCATTTCTCCTTGTATTTCTGTGAGTATTATACCAGTTTATATGTGGATCTTATGGTTGTGATTTCCTTGGTATTTATGTTGCTATTATGTTGGTTATGTATATATTTTATGATAGTGGCTATGTATGGCTCTAATCATGTTTTTACTTGTAAATGAATGAACAATGTATCTATGACCTAATATATGATTTTCTTTTGAATGCATGCTAGGATTCTTGGAGATGCTTAATGTGTTGGTGTTGTCACAGAACATCACAATGGGATCATCAACCTTCACCTGTATATCCTACAATGTTTGTTTCATCTAGAGGACCTTAGTACAACATGTCGTTGTTGCTATATATTATGCTTCCATTGTAGAAGATGAGACTGAAAATTCCTTTTTACTCAACCAAGACACAAGACATCCACACAAGTAGAAAGATACTCCACTATTCATCTTGTGATCATCAATGCAACCTTCCAAATCTGCATCAATATTAGATATAATAACCAATTCATTTCCTTTAGGATACCATAGACCAAATTCAATTGTTCCTTTGAGGTATCTAAAGATCATTTTTACAGCAAGAACATGATATTCTTTTGGTGCCACTTGAAATAATGCAACTTTTCCAACTGCCTACATCACATCTGGTCTAGAAGTTGTCACATACAATAGACTACCAATCATTTATATGTACAATATCTGGTCAATTTCCTTGGATTCATCATCCTTACTTAGTTTACAACCTGTCACCATGGGACTGCTAATTGGTTTGCAATCCTCCATTCAAATTTCCCTCAACATGTCTTTGATGTACTTACGAGAGATGAATATTCCATCTTCTTCCTAAGAAATTTGAAGTCCCAAGAAGAAATTTATTTCTCCAAGTAAGGACATCTAAAACTCCTTCTGCATTTCACTGAAAAACTTCTTACTCAATCTATCATCATCACTGCCAAAAATGATACCGTCCACATATACTTCTATGAGCATCAAGTTGTCTTGTTCGATCTTAATGTATAGGTTGTTGTTGGCACTCCCTCTTCTAAAACCTTTCTTCTGCAAATATTTGTCCAAGTGGGAATACCATTCTCTTGAGGCTTTCTTGAGACTGTACATTTCTTTCTTTAACCTGCAGACGTAGCCTTTCTTATCAGTAAGGATAAATCCTTCGGGTTGCTCTATGTAAACTTATTACTCTAATTCTCTATACAAGAAAGAATTTTTTATGTCCATCTGATATGCTTTGATATTTATTGAGCAAGCATATGCCAAGAACATCTGAATGGCTTACATTTTGGCCACGAGAGTGAAGGTCTCTTCTAAATCAATTCCTTCTACCTGTGCATATCCGTTATAGAAAAATCTAGCTTTATTCCTGGTAACATGGCCATCTTCATTCATCTTGTTCGTAAAGACCCATTTTGTGTGTATGAAATCTTTATCCTTTGGTCTTGGTACCAGTTCCCACGTGTCATTTTTTTCAATATGATCAAGTTCTTCATTCATGGCCTTGACCCAGTGCTCATCGTTCCTAGCTTCATCAAAATTGTTAAGCTTAAAGGTGGATAGTAAGGAAAAATGTTTTTCTTATGCCACATATGCTTGCTTCCTTCTTCTGGTTCCAAATCCTGCATCCATGTCTCCAATTATCTGTTCTTACGAATGATTTTTCTGGTACCATTCCTTAGGTGCTTTAGAATGTGCTTGAGATGTTTGTTGGTTGGTATTTGATTTCTTTTCTATTGGTTCTTTCATTTCTTCTTCCAATGGTTCTTCCTTCACTTTCTCCTCTTTCCTTGGTTCTTTTGTTCCTTGTTCTTATGAATCTTGTCTGGTATATGTCCTACAACCTTCATTGAATGTCACATTGATGCTTTCCACTATTTTTTTGAGTCTCAAATTATAACACTTGTACACCTTGATTTTGGTGTAGTACCTAACAAATATGCCTGCATCCACTCTGGAATCTAACTTGCCAATATTCAAGTCATCCCCCTTTATGTAGCATTTATTCTTGAAGAACTTGAAGTGGTTTACATTGGCTAGTATTCCTTTCCATAATTCATAAGGAGTTTCTTATTGTTACTCCTAAGAAATCCTCTATTCAAAATATGAAATGTGGCTTCAACTGCTTGGACCCAAAAGGTATTGCTTAACTTTGAGTCACTCAACATGGCACTAGCCATTTCAAATATAGTCCTATTCTTTCTTTCTGTGACTTTGTTTTATTGAGGTGTCATAGCTGCTGAGAATTTCCTTTTTATGCCATGTTATTCACAATAGTTTTGAAATCATTTAGATGTAAACTCACCTCCATTTTATCTTTAGATCAATTTCATTTTCAACCATTTCTTTGTATATCTTGAAATGCTTAGAAGCTTTTGATTTCTCCTTAATGCAACTGATAGTTATCATTCAAGTGTAATCACCAATGAACAATATGATGTATAAAACACCTTTCAACCCTTTAGTTCTCATGCATCCACATTAGTTGGTGTGCACTAGCTCCAATGGCTTTGAGGTAGAATGATCCTTAGTCGTAAATTCAACCCTGGTATGTTTTCCATGATGACAATGCTCGTATATGGCATAATTTTGTTGGCTTTGTGATTTCAGGCATTTCTTTGATTCCTTCCTTCTTGCTAACCATGACAAGATTGTCAAAGTGAATGTGACCCATTATTTTGTGCCACAACCAACTTTCATCTTCCTTTCATATGCAACACGTTTCCTTTCTAATTTCATCTAAATAATATAATTTATTATGTCCCTGAGATGTTGTAGCTACCACTTTATATGTCTTTTTATTTCTTATTTCACACTTTTTGGACTCGAAAAGAACTAAGTTCCCTAGGTCACACATATGATTCACACTTAACAAACTTGACTCAAGTTCTTAATGAGAAAGGAATTTTTTCCCTTGGCACCTTTACCTCCAATAATAATTGTGCCTTTTCCCAAAAATTAGATGATCCATCATTTCTGAATAATATTGTTCCATCTTTGTCCTTTCACAAATCTATAAACCTGTCCTTGTCTCCTGTCATATGCTTTGAACAACCACTGTCAACTAACCATTCATGTTTCTTTCATTTTGTAGTGAATGTAAGGCTGCATATGTCATCTTTCCTTTTCCATTCTTTTGAAGGAGCATTGAATTCTAACTTTGTCTCTTTCAAATGAGTGCTCATCTAATAGTCTTTTGCTATATGTCCAAAATTATTACACTTGTGGCATTCTGATTCATTGTTTAGTAATGCAAAATTGTTGTAGTTCTGATTGTGATCTTCATGAGGTCTTCTAACGTAGTTGGTATAAGGAATACTTTCATAAATTCTCCTATTTCTAGCATTTCATTTCACAACTTTGTGTTGAGAAATGGCAACAAGAATTTCTAGTTTAATTTGTCCTTGAATTAAACTGAGAATTAAAATCGAATTCTATTCTCATAGCAACTTGTAAATAGTTAATTAAGTTTAATTAACTTAATTAGCTTAGGAATTTCGAGTTGGAAGTCTTTTTGTAGTCATGTATATGTTCTCCCTAAGTTTTAGGGGTCCAGTATGAGTTTAAATTGAGTTGGAAATTAGATCACTCAGTTTACTGAGTTAAGTTCAGTTAAATTAGTTCTAAATTGTTTTTTTAATTAATAAAGGACTAACAGTCAGTTGGTGCACTAATGCATCCACTAGTGCTACTCCAGTTAACTGAATATTTCCTCATGAGAAACTCATGCATGTCAGTTCATAGAAAGACCCAGTTGAGACTAGAGTGCAAGGACAATATACTATGAGTTGTATGATTTACTGAGATGTATAGATGATACATGCAATCAAGAATTGGACCTAGTTTGCATTACGCAGTCTTGGAAGCACTAGATTCCCATTAATATGGGTTATTTAGCCATATGAATTGCGCAAGGAAATAGGGGCTTGGAGAGCTACAGAATAGGCTAAGGATTTAGCTTGAGCTTGCTTGTGAGCTGGAGAGAGTTGAGCATACTTGTGCAAAATTGTTCTAGTGAGAACATGATCCAGCTGGATGTTGGTGGCCACCCACCTATCCCACTTGGACCCCCACAACTTGTTGGCATTATGATTCAGTTTTGGCGCTATGGCACAGGTGTTGTACTTGATGGCAACTCACTCAAGTGGCTAATCTCTGTTTAGGCTCTCAAAATGATGGAAAATAAGGGGTTCACAGGTACACCGTTCAAAAGGTGCGGGCCCGCAGGCACGCCATTCACAAAGTGCGATCATGTCTGCAGGTTATCTGAACAGTAGGTGCGGACCCCCAGTTCACTCACTTCAATGCAAAGAAGCGCGCACACGTGGGAATTTTTATGTTTGGTCCATGGTATTTAGTCTGACGTACATGATCCTATGGTTTTGGTCCGTGGTATAGGATCTAAATTATTGAACCCCGGTTTTTGGATCCCTCGTATTGGTTTTCGATGGTTTTGTTCCATGGTTTGAGTAAGGGCTTGCCTATAAAAAGGAAAGGAGATCACTTGGCTAGTAACTTGTGAAATTTAAATATCTTAAGATCTGAAATGTTGGGTGATCGATTTGAAAAGCTAGATCTAAATCAAGGTAAAATCTATAAATTGTAAGGCGGATCTATTGATAGGTTGTGATCTCTCTGGCGCATGATCAGATCTGTGGATCTGACTGTCTGTGGCACATTGGAGGATTGTTAATTTGGCTCTATTCGGAGGTCCGCAGGCGATCCACAGCGCAGGTGTGGGGGTACGCAACGCAGCAGAAGGCGTAGGTGCGGGGGTCCGCAGCCCAGAAGAAGGCGCAGGTGCAGGGGTTCGTAGCCCAGCAGAAGGCGCAGGTGTGGGGGTCTGCAGCCCAGCAGAAGGCGCAGGTGCGGGGGTCCGCAGCACAGCAGAAGGCGCAGTTGCGGGGGTCCGCAGCGTAGCAGAAGGTGCAGGTGCGGAGGTACGCAGAGCAGCAGAAGGCGCAGGTGCGGAGGTACGCTGTCGGGTAGACAGTGCAGGTGCGGAGCTGCGCAGTCCAGACACAAAAAAACTGCGGATATTCGCAGGTTTCTATTGGTGAAGTTGCGGACTTTTCTTAAAATATTTGTTGGCTGCCTTTTATCTATTGCTGCAAAGTTCTGGGTTTAGATTACTGGTATTGCTTTTTTGGTTACTACATTCTGAGAAGTTATTGGTTGATTCATTGGGTGATTGTAAAAGGAGATTGGTTGATTCACATGTACTTGATGATTATTTGATGTTTATTGATCGAGTTTGAAAATTTATGAAAAGTGGTCCTTGGAAGAAAAGAAGTAGGTCAGCACCTATGTAATAGTAGATCAGCTAGTACAAGAGCTAAGGGGGTTGTAGCTCCCTTCCAGGAGAGACTGGAAAACGAGACAGGGTTGTAGCTCTCAGCAGGTTGCAGCCTGCATACTGGTAAAGGACTGCACCAGTACAAAATCATTGTAAAAGAAGTTTCTAATTAAAAGAAGATAGAGACATATTGCAGCAGGTGGTTTTCACCCACATTGGGTTTCCACCTTATATCTGGTGTGACTATCTATTTTTCTTGTTCTTGCTCATTATTATATGGTACTGACATACAAATTAATGATCAATATCTGAAGAATAAATTAAAGTATAAATCTGGAAGATATATTGAAAAGAATTTGATAATACTGATTCACCCCCCCTCTTAGTATTATTTCCAACAATTGGTATCAGAGCAGGTCCTTCTAAAGAAGCTTGATCGCTTGAAGGAAGATCCATCATCATGAGCAACTACGAGAGAGAAGCATCTATCAGGCCACCAATTTTTGACGGGACAAACTTCGTATATTGGAAGGTAAGAGTTACTGCCTATCTTCAATCTCTTGGTACAGAAGTCTGGGACATCATAGATACAGGGTACACTTTTCCATCAGCAACTCCTACAGATCCGGCTGAGAAGAAGAAATATGAAACAAATGCAAAGGCTGTCAATACTCTATTAGGATGTCTATCTCAATCAGAGTTCGTGAAGGTTATGCAATATAAATCTGCAAAAGAAATATGGGACAAGATTGCTCTGAGCTATGAAGGAGATGAACAGGTAAAACGAGCAAAACTTCAAACCCTCATAATTCAATATGAAAATCTCAGAATGCACAATGATGAAAGTGTGGCTAACTATTTCCTTCGTGTAGATGAGATTGTTAATTGTATGAAAAGTTTGGGTGAAGAAATAAAAGAGGCTGTTGTGGTTGAAAAGGTTCTAAGATCTTTGTCCCCTAGATTTGAATCTAAAGTTTCTACAATAGAAGAGAAAGAGAATCTACGAAACCTTACCATGTCATAGCTGCACGGAATTCTGACTGCTTATGAAATGAGGAAAGGAGAACCATCAGACAAGAAAGAAGCTGCCTTCAAGGCTTCAGGCAAAGGAGATTACTATGAGTCAGGATACGTGTCAGAAGAAGAAGAAGAATCAAATTTTGTCAAAAACCTTCAACGGGGTGTTGGACGATTCCGAGGTAAGTTACCTTTCAAATGCTTTGCTTGTGGAAGAGTCAGTCACTATGCTGCCAGATGTCCTCATAAGGATAAGATTGACAAGGGGAAGGAACCTGTTAGATGGAACAAGAAACAGAATGCAAATAATAAAAGCTATTACACTCATGAAGATAGTGATGGACTTTCAAATAGTGACGAAGATGAACGAGGTAATAATTATAAACTTTTAATGGCTTTTGAAGATGATGATTACATGGATGCTATAGATGAAGAAGGTCTTTATGAAGAGATTTCTAAACTCAAAATTTGTTTAGAAGAGAAAAATGTGATTATTGATTCTCTGCAATGTCAAGTGGCTGAAATGGAAAAACATCATGAAAAATTGGAATGTGAAATTGTTGTTCTTAGAAAAGAGATTGAGAAAACAAAAGCTCTTAATCTTAAATTTGTTAAAGGATCTGAAACTATGGATGAGATTATCAATGTGCAGCGTTCTCCACTAATCAAGACAGGTCTGGGATATAATGGAGAAGCATCTCAAGCATCCACCTCCAAAAGCTATCTTGATGCAGCAAGAAGGAGCGAGCAAAGGCCTAATAGAAATCATCAGGGACAGTTTACCTCAAGAATGAACAAAGACTATCAAGAAAATCGGGGGCAATCTACCTTAAGGACAAACAGAAGCCACAACCAGCCACAGGTAAAAGCTTCCTAATTTGCCTCAAGAATGGATGTCAGTAGAAACTACAATCGGTTGGTTGATAGATTTGATAATCGCAGGAGTTTCTTCAATGGCCAATGTTTCTCTTGCCATAACTTTGGTCACAAAGCAGCTCAATGTGTTGCCTATAAGACAATCATGACTAGAGAAGCTCAAAAACAAAGAAGTATGACTGGAATCACGAAAAGGACCTATAACAACTTTTCCGCCCTTGAAAGTGAAATTGAATGTTCTATTTGTAATAACTTCGGTCATGAAGATTCTGAATGCAGGAGCAGGTTTCGGAAGACAACTCAGAAGGAACAAACCTCAAATGCCAGAACATGGAGAATGAAGGAACCGCAACCAGAAAGATGTGGGATAGCTTTATATGCAGAAGGATAGGAAAATCAATGGTACATCAACAGTGGATGTTCGAAGCATATGACAAGTGATAAAGAAAAACTTCAATCATATAGTGCCTTAGAAAAGGGAAAGAAAGTTTCTTTTGGAAATGATACCCCTGCAGTCATAAAAGGAAAAGGCACTGTTCAGTTGAAAGAAAAAGTCAAAGCTGGAAATGTTTTGTATGTTGATGGCTTGAAGCATAATCTACTGAGTGTCAATCAGATGTGCGATCAATGAACTGAGGTAATATTTCGATCAAATGGATGTAGTGTTCGTGATCTTGATACAGGAAAAACAGTGGTCAAAGGCATAAGAACTCCAAATAATTTATACATATTTGAAGAAGGAAAACGACAATGCTATTTGAGCAAAAATGATGAACACTGGTTATGGCACCGGAGGTTGGGGCATCTAAGCTTTTCACAGATAAGGAAAGCATGCAAGTACCAGGCAGTTCGTGATCTTCCAGACATCAGAATTCCAGACAACACAATATGTAAATCATGTCAGTTTGGTAAGCAAACCAGAACTAACTTCCCTGAGAAGGAAGGATCGGCTAGCAGGCCTCTTGAACTTGTCCATACTGATGTATGTGGCCCATTTAGGAAAAGGTCACATCGAGGAGAAGAATATTTCATATTATTCATTGATGACTTTTCCAGGATGTGTTGGATAGGACTTATGAATCACAAAGATGAAGCCTTTGAAAAGTTCAAATCATTCAAAGCCTTGGTGGAGAACGAATCAGATCACAAAATCAAACGCCTCAGGTCTGATAGAGGTGGGGAGTATACCTTGAATGAATTTTTTGACTTCTGTGAAGAACATGGAATAAGAAGGGAATTCTCTATAGCTAGGACTCCTCAGCAAAATGGAGTAGTGGAAAGGATGAACAGAACGGTTCAACAAATGGCTCGTGCTATGCTTGATGAGTCTGGAACTCCCACAACCTTCTGGGGTGAAGCTGCATTTGCTGCAGTTGTTATTCTCAACAAAACAAATGTCCGGGTGAACAACACTCAAACTCCTCATGAGCTCTGGTATGGTGAGACTCCTTCGGTAAAACATTTCAAAATTTTTGGAAGCAAATGCTATATTAAGAATAATGATGAACATCTTGGAAAATTTGAACCTAGAGCAGATGAAGGCATTCTCCTTGGTTATTCTCCCCACAGCAAAGCATACAAGTGTTACAATAAAAGACTTGGAAGAATTGTTGACAGCATTGATGTAGTGGTTGATGAAGAAGGAAACATTCCTAGGCAGGTAAATTATGAAAATATCGAAGAGGATGAAGACCATCCTTCAAATCAGACTGATGATGAAAAAGAACCTCAAGAGGCACCAGAGGAACAGATAAGGATAAAAGAGAAGACTCCATCCAGGTACGTTCAGAAGAATCATCCAGAATCTCAAATTTTGGGGCAGAAAGAGGCAGGTATACAAACAAGAAGAACAATTGCAGAAGCCTCAAGCTATTTGGCATTGCTCTCCTCCACTGAACCACAAAATGTAAAAGAGGCATGCAAAGATGAATGCTGGGTCAAGGCAATGGATGAAGAACTTGAGCAGATCGAAAAGAATAACACTTGGGAGTTGGTTCCTAGACCAAAAGATAAGAATGTTATAGGGACAAAATGGATCTTTAAAAACAAGTTGAATGAAAATGGGGAAGTGATTAGAAACAAGGCCAGACTTGTTTGTAAAGGGTATGCTCAACAAGAAGGAATAGACTTTGAAGAAACTTTTGCTCCCGTTGCTAGACTTGAGGCCATCTGAATGTTCCTTGCTCTCTCAAGCTTTCAGAAGTTCAAAGTATTTCAAATGGACGTGAAATCAGCCTTTCTGAATGGAGACTTAGAAGAAGAAGTGTACATTGAGCAACCAGATGGTTTCATTCTTGGGAATGATCCAAATCTTGTATGCAGACTAAAAAAGGCTCTCTATGGTCTTAAACAGGCTCCAAGGGCTTGGTACTACCGTTTGGACAAATATCTTCATCAACAAGGTTTTTCAAAAGGATCAGCAGATAGCAATCTTTATATAAAAATTGAAAATGAAAAATTGCTAATACTTGTTGTGTATGTAGATGATATTATCTTTGGAAGCAATGAGGAAGCTATGAGTCAAAGCTTTGCCTTGGTGATGCAGAAAGAATTCGAAATGTCTTTGCTTGGAGAACTGACATATTTTCTTGGATTGAAAATCCAACAAAATGAAGGCGGTATCTTTTTGTCTCAAACCAAGTACCTCAAGCAGATTTTGAAGAAGTATGGCATGGAAGATTCAAAACTAGTATGTACACCTATGGTTATAGGATGCAGCCTCAGTGCAAATGATGAATCTGCAGCAATGCATCAACCAACCTATAGATCCATGATTGTCAGTCTGCTTTATTTGACAGGTACCTGACCAGATATCATGCACGCAGTGGGAATAGTTGAAAGATTTCAGGCAAATCCAAAGGAAACTCATCTTCGGGCAGTTAAGAGAATCTTCAAGTACCTTCAAGGAACTCAAAACTATGGCTTATGGTATCCTAGAGATACAGATCTCACACTTCATGCTTATACAGATGCAGATTGGGCCGGAAGCGTGGATGACAGGAAAAGCACTAGTGGGGGTGCATTCTTCATGGGTTCCAGATTAGTATCTTGGTTCAGCAAGAAACAAAGTTCAATTGCTTTATCTACAACTAAAGCAAAGTATGTGGCTGTTGCATCTTGTTGCACACAACTTCTTTGGATGATGCAAACCTTGCAGGACTTTCAAATCACTTGTACTCCACCTATCTCCATCCTATGTGATAATACAAGTGCTATCAGCATTTCAAAGAACCCAGTCATGCATTCAAAAACCAAGCATATACCTATCAAATATCATTTTCTTCGGGAACAAGTGCTTGAACAAAAAGTCAAGTTGGAGTATGTTCCTTCTAAGGAACAAGTTGCTGATATACTCACCAAACCACTGCCCAGGGAGACCTTTGAATACCTCAGGCAAAAGCTGGGGGTAGTTGATGCATCATCTTGTTGTTGAATCTTATCTGTTTCAGAGATTGTTGGTTGTACGCAAGTTTCATATGGGGTATACGCGTACATTCACTGGTTTATGGATTGGTCAAAGACCATCTGGCACAGGTTCAGGGGGAGCATTTATTCTTCTAATAATACATTGTTGGCATTATTATAGAAGATCTTGGAGGAGAAAGTTCAGAAGGATGCTGATCTGAATATTGCTGCTAATGTTTTGTCTCTATGTCTTATATCTCTTTTGTCAAGATCATTTATGGTGTATGGTGGATTATGGTTCTTCTTGAAGAAATTTTCTTTTACAGATCTGGCCTACAGTCAGGGGGAGCATGATCAACACAGCAGAGTAGAGTTTTCAGCATGTTCTCAGGGGAGCATAACCCTTTGCCCTTGATGACAAAGGGGGAGAATGACTTTAAGGATCTTGGGGTTGCCATCAAGTCCAAAGGGGGAGATTGTTGGCATTATGATTCAGGTTTGGCGCTATGGCACAGGTGTTGTACTTGATGGCAACTCACTCAAGTGGAAAATCTCTGTTCAGGCTCTCAAAATGATGGAAAATAAGGGGTTCGCAGGTACACTTTCAGGTGCAGGCCCATAGGCACGCCATTCACAAAGTGCGGTCATGTCCACAGGTTATCCGAACAGTAGGTGCAGACCCCCAGTTCACTCACTTCAATGCAGAGAAGCACGCACACGTGGGAATTTTTATGTTTGGTCCATGGTATTTAGTCCGACGTACATGATCCTATGGTTTTGGTCCGTGGTATAGGATCTAAATTATTGAACCCCGTTTTTGGATACCTTGTATTGTTTTTCGATGGTTTTGTTCCATGGTTTGAGTAAGGGCTTGCCTATAAAAAGGAAAGGAGATCACTTGGCTAGTAACTTGTGAAATTTGAATATCTTAAGATCTGAAATGTTGGGTGATCGGTTTGAAAAGCTAGATCTAAATCAAGGTAAAATCTATAAATTGTAAGGCGGATCTATTGATAGGTCGTGATCTCTCTGGCGCATGATCAGATTTGTGGATCTGACTATCTGTGGCACATTGGAGGACTGTTAATTTGGCTCTATTCGAAGGTCTGCAGGCGATTCACAACGCAGGTGCGGGGGTACGTAGCGTAGCAGAAGGCGTAGGGGCGGGGGTCCACAGCCCAGAAGAAGGCGCAGGTGTGGGGGTCCGCAGCACAGCAGAAGGCGCAAGTGCGGGGGTCTGCAGCCCAGCAGAAGGCGCAGGTGTGGGGGTCCGCAGCGCAGCAGAAGGCGCAGTTGCGGGGGTCCGCAGCGCAGCAGAAGGCGCAGTTGCGGGGGTCCGCAGCGCAGCAGAAGGCGCAGGTGCGGAGGTACGCTGTCAGGTAGACAGTGCAGGTGCGGAGCTGCGCAGTCCAGACACAAAAAAACTGCGGATATTCGCAGGTTTCTATTGGTGAAGTTGCGGACTTTTCTTAAAATATTTGTTGGTTGCCTTTTATCTATTGCTGCAGAGTTCTGGGTTTAGATTACTGGTATTGCTTTTCTGGTTACTGCATTCTGAGAAGTTATTGGTTGATTCATTGGGTGATTGTAAAAGGAGATTGGTTGATTCACATGTACTTGATGATTATTTGATGTTTATGGATCCAGTTTGAAAATTTATGAAAAGTGGTCCTTGGAAGAAAAGAAGTAGGTCAGCACCTACGTACTAGTAGATCAGCTAGTACAAGAGCTAAGGGGGTTGTAGCTCCCTTCCAGGAGAGACTGGAAAACGAGAGAGGGTTGTAGCTCTCAGCAGGTTGCAGCCTGCGTACTGGTAAAGGACTGCACCAGTACAAAATCATTGTAAAAGAAGTTTCTAATTGAAAGAAGATAGAGACATATTGCAGCAGGTGGCTTTCACCCACATTGGGTTTCCTCCTTATATCTGGTGTTCTTTGGTGTGACTATCTGTTTTTCTTGTTCTTTCTCATTATTATATGGTACTGACATACAAATTAATGATCAATAGCTGAAGAATAAATTAAAGTATAAATCTGGAAGATATATTGAAAAGAATTTGATAATACTGATTCACCCCCCCTCTCAGTATTATTTCCAACACAACTGTCTCTTTCAGGTTTTCAGTTCCGTAATTGTAGCACAATTTACTATTTTTAGCAGTTTTTCGGGTCCTGAACTTCCAGACCCGTTTTGAGGCCCTAAACGACGTTTTTTGGGAAATATGGGAGCAACATGGGTCCATGGACTGATGTTTCCCTTCCTAAAGTTGTAGTGCTTGGATAGATCTTTCTAACGAGCTATTGTATGCGTCAAACGAAGATCGGGTGCCAAAGTTATGACCCTAGGAAGTTGATGTACCAACTTACCCAAAATGGGGCCCACAATTTGGCGTTTCATCTTCTAGGGTTAGGTTTTGGGATGTTAAGGGTTTTCCATTGTTTCTCAACAATAAATAGGTCTTCGAGCCTCATTGTAACACAGTTCAGAGGCATGTAGACACCACATCTCTTCTCAGAGATAAGATACCATCACCCTAGCTGGTTTATTTCCATTTCTATTTGTAAGCATATTTCAGTATTTTACATCAATGAAATGAAGTATTATTTCCGCTTCATATCTGTGTTTATGGTTATCTCTATAATTTGTTGCGTTCCTGTTTAAATCCAGATCAGTGGTATCAGAGCGGTCTGCTTTTTCTCTGTTTTTCTTTGCATGTCCCCAACAAGGTCGGGATATAAGGAGTTAGAGCTTGAACTGGCCAAACCTTTGCAAGACCAGCCTCACAAATCCCGACAGCCTCTCATGGCGGATGAGAAGAAAGATGAGGGGGCAGGAGATCCTATCAAAATCTTGCTCGAAGAAGTGCTCGAGCGACAAAGGAACGCAATGATGGACAGCTTTGCCCAGATCCTTCAGCGGCTACCTAGAGGCGACGCATCGGCTTCAAACAGCTACTCTAGAAATGCCACACCCTTTAAGGTATAAGTTAATTTTGAAATCTCCATCTTCGAGGGTCAAATAGACGCAGATGTCGTAGGTAAATGACTAAATATGCTAGATGGGTATTTTTCTGTTCATGAATTTTCGAGTCGGGAAAAGATTGTTTTTGCTCTTCTCAAATCAGCCCCCCATGTCAAGGACTGGTGGGAAACCTACTGTGAGTAGAAGGATGAAAGTACAAGCTCACTATTTTCAGCCACACCCACTTGGAATTCATTTCGGGATGCCATCAAGGAGCAGTACTACCCTGTCAAAAGCTGTGAGGACAAATACATAAAGTGGACCATGTTGCGACAAGGAAGGGACCAAGATGTGTCAGAGTTCACAAACATTTTTCATACCCTTCGCACACAGTTGGGTATCAAGGATTCTTAGCTGCATTTGGTACTCAAATATTGCAGCTGCCTACATAGGTACATCTAGGAAGAGATGGAGTTCCTAAACATCTCCTCACTCGGCATGGCGTACCGATACGCTGTCAAAATCGAGTAGAAGTTCAAACAGAATAAGTGAGACTTTGGACTTGCGAATCCGAAGACCAAAGGACAAAGCCAAGGCGGGGTGACCCAAGACAACCCATTGAAGCCGCAAGAAAAAAACAACACCATGAAGTTGAATAAGGACACAGGAAAGTGGTGTGAGTTCCACAAGAGTCCCACTCATAACACAAGTGAGTGTCGGACCAAGGAGTCGTTGGTGGCTGAGTTGAAGGCTTCAGAATCAGATGCATGTTTTGATCCTAAGTCAGAACCTGACAAGGAGAATGGTAAAGGTAAGCAAATCATTGATGCAGAGCCCAGCGTCACTGTTGCCACCACCAAGATCCAGAAGAAAGAGCCTGAAGACCCAAAGGAGGGGGAGCATCTTTTCCATTGACAAATGTGGGTGAAGGGTTCACCACTGCAATTCATTGTTGACAGTGGGAGCCAGAAGAACCTCATTTCAGCAGAGGTTGTGAAGCGATTGGGCCTATCGACTACACCACACCTACAGTCGTACAGTATCGGGTGGCTTCATGAAGGACAAGATCTCTGAGTCTGCCAGCAATGCTGCCTTCCCTACAACATCAAGCCCTTCACAGATGAGGTATTATGTGATGTTACACCTCTGGATGTTTGTGATGTTTTATTAGGCCAGCCATATTGTCGAGGCGACATGTTGTGTATGAGTCAAGGCCTCGCGTTGTCATTATTTCTTTTTGTAATTCATTATACAGGATACCGGAGGTAGCCCCACCTACCACCACCTTTTTGATCACTGCTAAGAAAGGCAACAAGCTCATCTCCCAGACTAGGAAATTGATTTTCTGTTTGGTTCTCTCCCAAAGTAAGGGGAAGATCGTCACCACATCCATGACCCCCGCAAAGGGTTCCTCCACGCAGCAGCAGCAACAATAGAGGGATATGGTCATGAAAGAACACAGGAACAACTTCTCCTCACCCACAGGGGTACCACACAAGTTTCAGTTGAGGAACAAAGTCTGGTTGCATCAGCAAAAAGAACGCCTTACCAGAACCCATCAAAAGCTCAGATGACTGCGACATGGTCCTTACACCATTACGAAGGCTGTGGGAAATAATTTTTTGGAGCATAGAATTCCCTCAATCCTTCACGTGCACTGAATGTTCAATTTGGACCATCGTCGACCATGCTTCCCACCATTACTGGACACATCCGAGATTGCAGAACAGCTCACCAGGGACCAAGTTCAGCAGATGGAGGAACTCAACACAATGGGGACCATTGATTCCTAAGGGGGGAGGAATGATCCAGGTGGATGTTGGTGACCACCCACCTATCCCACTTGGACCCCCACAGCTGTCTCTTTCAGTTTTTCAATTTCCGTAATTGTAGCACAATTTACTATTTTTAGCAGTTTTTGGGGTCCTGAACTTCCGAAGCCGTTTTGAGGCCCTAAAAGACGTTTTTTGGGAAATATGGGAGAAACATGGGTCCATGGATTGATGTTGCTCTTCCCCAAGTTGTAGTGCTCGGATTGATATTTCTAACGAGCTATTGTACGCGTCAAATGAAGATTAGGTGCCAAAGTTACGACCCCGGGAAGTTGATGTACCAACTTACCCAAAACGGGGCCCATAATTTGGTGTTTCAATTTCTAGGGTTAGGTTTTGGGATTTTAATGGTTTTCCATTGTTTCTCAATAATAAACAGGCCTTTGAGCCTCATTGTAACACAGTTCAGAGGCATGTAGCACCACATCTCTTCTCAGAGAAAAGCTACCATCACCCTAGCTGGTTTATTTCCATTTCTATTTGTAAGCATATTTCAATATTTTACATTAATGAAATGAAGTATTATTTCCGTTGCATATCTGTATTTATGGTTATCTCTATAATTTGTTGCGTTCCTGTTTAAATCCGGATCAGAACAAGCTATGTATCTTCACTCATATTTCTGATATATGCAATACAGATAGTGGGGTTTTGAGGAGTGTCTTTCCCCAGATACATCTTGTGTTATGTGCAATTGATTTATCTTCTTCTTATTATTATTGTTTTCATAGATCTATTGGCTTCCACCGGTTGAAAGTAGAAGTAGATTCTTGTCTTGTTCTTTAGTAAATTGCATGAGCTTGTGAATCTACAGGATTGTCTACACTTTGCGTCCAAAATTATTGCAAGAGTAACAAACACCAAGAAAAATAGTTTGATACCCAAAGGAAGAGAATCTTCTAGGTGGTGCAGTCTCCATGAAACTTGTTGTGGGTTGTAAGCTGATTTTTGCTTAGGCATACTTCTAGTTGGTTGTTCCTGAGATGGAAATGAGTGTTGCTTCCTGATGGACTCTTTAACAGCTTCGACAAAACTTTTTTGTCATCTTCCTTCCCTGCCATGGAGCTTGATCCCTTAACAAAATTTGTATCCTAACCTAGTTTTTTCATCACATGACCTTTGATTACCTATGATATCCTCCAATATTTTTGAGTTGTTCATGAAGTTTTGTTGAACATTTTTCTTCTGGGCTTCTGCTCAGAGTCATACTATTTCAGCTTCTAGTCTTTTTTCCAGCTTGGAGCTTTCTTCCAATTATTTGTTGAGTGCTTATTCAATATTCTTCGCTTCTTCCAATTGTGTTTTTAGATCGATGATTATCTTTTCAGAGCCCTCATATTGTTCTTTTAATTTACTTAGTTCCCTTTGCAATTTCTTGACATTTTTCCTTTCTGACTTCAAATCATCAAGAGCACTTATCAATTCGCCTTTCAAGTCAACTTCTCCTTCCACATTTTCTTCATCCTCGAGGAAATCATTATTTTCAATGGCCATAAACAATACATGCTCTAAATCATTGTCATTATCAATATAATTGTCACATACAAAATTTTCTTCCTTAGAGTAGAAGCTTTTCTTAGGCATTTTCTTTTTGCCTTGTTTCTCATTCCCCTTTTGGTTTTTCTTTTTCTTGGGAGTTTCATCTTCTTCATCATTGTTATATTGTTTTGCATAGGAGCATTTTGAAGCAAAATGACCAATTCTTCCACAACTAAAACATTTTAGAGGGAGCTTACCTTTTTACTTTCTAGTTCCTCTCTTGAGTTTTCTCACAAGGTTAGCTACTTCTTCATTTGAGTCCTCATTGTTACTTTGACTAAGCTTATATTTTTATTCCTACTTTTTCTTTCTTGTCTTCTTTCAAGCCTTGAATGTTGTGTGTCCATGCTTAGTTTGTCCAAGTCTGATCTATATTCGAGGACATAAACTTTCAGATTAAATCTTGTTGGAAGAGATCTTAGAACCTTTCACACAATAACCTTTTTATCTAAAAGTTCTCCTAGCCCTTCAAGGGAATTTGTTACTTCATCCACTCAATGAAAATAAGTTGCAATATTCTTGTCTTCTCTCATCTTAAGTTGCTCAAATTATGCTTGAAATTTGAAGTTTTGCTTATTTGATATTTGAGTCTCCTTCAAATATGTTTTGAAGCTTGCCCCATAGTCCCTTAGTTGTTTTACAATGCAACACCTTAACATTGACAGATTCAAAGAGTCCACTCATAATGTCAGTATTGGCTTTATCATTTTTCTCAATAAATTTCTTACCTTATACCAAGTCTCTTCCGGATAAATCACATAGAAGTTTCTTACCCGATTCATATTTTGGAGGAGAGGCTGGTGCAATGTAACCGTTTTTGACAACGTCCCAAATATCATATCCTTGTGCAAGTATATATACTTGCATCCTTCCACTCCATAGTGCATAGTTTTTCCCATTGAACATGGGAACTTTATTCTTGGTGTACTCAATGATCTCCCTTCAATGGTTAGACTGATTGTATAGGGACTAGCTCTGATACCAATTGTTGGAAATATTGAGAGGGAGGTGAATCAGTATTTCACTTACAATTAGTTAATTTCTTGATAGCATTAATTATCTTGAGCATCTGATTATAACCATGAATAAATAGCACACAAAATCAAAGACAATAGAAACCCAAATTTTTAGGTGGAAACCCTTCCGGGAGAAAAACTACTGAATGCTTCTCTAATAATTTTATGAGTACATCAACGTTTAAGCTCCAACTAAAAAGGGAAGCCCCAAGTCCCTAGTACTCTAGAAAAACATTCAATTTTCTAGATCCAACTGGAAGGACGCTCCAATGCTCCAGTTTTATCAATTGTTGCTGAAAGAATGCTCCAACACCCTTGCAAGCTCCAACTTGCCTTAGCATCACCCTACCACCTTGAAGTGTTTTCAGGGTCCAACCTAAAGGTGACTTCAACCACTTGTCTAACACCACCCAACCACCCTAAAAATGATAATAGATCATACTAACTATTGTAGGCTCCTGTACCAAAGACAATGACCCACTTACAAGATATTTGTGATCTCTCGTACGAGGGACAATGACCCACTTACAAGATATTCAATGAAACCCTTACTAGCAATGGCATCCATACACAAATGATGAAATCCTTACCAAATATCTATTTCTACCAAAATTCTATAAAGAAATGATGATAATGAACTATTGAACATATGTACCTTTATCAATTTGATGCCCTAGAGATATCTTGAAGAAATTATGAGAATGATGAGACAAATGTGAAATGATGAAGCCCTAATTGTAGCTAAGATGACGAAGCTCAAACTACTAATCATGATATCCTTATTGTTGTAAGATACAAAAACCTTTCCACATACTTCCTTAATAAATACACAATAGTGCCACAACACAAGTATTTAATTTTTTTCTTCTGAAGAGAATTCTATTGTATCATGTCTCTTCGTCCTTTTGCTCAGAACATATTTTGAGATACTCAAAATTATCAATGATTAGATCACAAGGATACTGATGAAGTTTGTTACCAAGGCAAACTACAAGTGTATAACTCTTTTTTTGCAAATGGAGCCTTTACTGAAAATATTGAACTTCCTTGATAATTTAATCCTCACTATAATTGATGCAATTTTATTAGCTTATGAATGTGGATGTAAATGCACTACAAGTGTGTTTGTATTTACAAGAAGTTTTCAATCCCACAAACATTGACATAACTTCATGTTGTCTTTTCCTTGTAATATTGTCTTGCTCAAGTCTATAACACATAACTTCAAATGTTGCTTCAAGTCATAGGTTACAAGTAAATGCAAGATATGCAGCTTGGATTGCTCAATTCTGTTCACAAATGTCAATTTCAATAGATCCAAGTTTAACCATATATATGTGTGTGTGTGTGTGTGTGTGCTCAAAAGACTGCAATTAAGTCATTTCTCAGATTGCTTCTCGACTCAAGAGTGTGTGCAATTATCCATAGATGATCAGTGTATAACCCTTGAGAACAAGCACTACACATAATTTAATGAATGATTCCAAAACAAAACTTTTTTGTCAATTACATCCCAATATTCTTGTCAATGGTCACTGTGATGTAAATCTAAGCATGGAAACAAATTTTGCACGACTTTTGCACATGAATTAGATAATGTTATCATGCATTCACACAAGATAAAACCTTTTAGCATCAATTAATTATTGCGATAAAATATGATTTTACATATAGTCGCGTCTTCACAGTTCACAGTTCAATGAGCAGATATATCAAAGTCCAACGATCAATCCAACGAATGGGACTGTAAATTTTAGAGCGTTGCTTCAATACACCATCAAAACCTTAACAATTTTTAAAGAAAAGTACCAAAGGTTTCATAAGCAACAAAGATGTATTCGATTAGGTCGAGATGCCTTCACTGGTTTTGTAAACTATCCCATTCTTCCATTAAAATAAAAACAACAGGTACAGTAAAAAACCATAAATAGGTCCAAGCCTCAAATTTGTTTAGAATGATGCCCTATAGATGAATTAATCCTTATTTACCTACAAATGAAACCCTAACCCAAGAGCATGACCCATAACTCATTATTTGTGAACCCTTCTCAATGTTTGGGCTCTCATCTGATTGGCTTCTACTCCATAGGGCTGAAATTGTTTAGAACAAAATCGATTTAGATGATGTGTGTTTAATTGCATGCAAAAGTAAATGAGATAAGATGCTTTTTATAGTTTGGAAGAGACACCAATTTGGGGCAGCTGACTAGGTGTTTGGAGGGAATTGAGAAATTATAATATCAAATTTCATGGCACCAAAGGTATCTTTGTTGATGTTTGACTACTAATTGAGAGTAATTTTAATTTTATGATTCAAATTCTTTGGACCACAAATCTTAATATTTTTAATACAATTTTTTAATCAATATTTTGATGCGCTCAAAATATTTAATTTATTCTTAATAAAAATATATCTTTAGACTTCATGATCTTATCAAATAATGAGTTTCCACATCAACATTTTGACTTGGGGCTTTTGACCACAAGATGGGGATTTCATATTTGAACATGCATATCATTCAATCGGTGAGGGCTCTCCTGGTGTGCCACATATCATTGGAATTAACATGACGATGAGAATCCAATAAAGGTAGCATTGACCAAAAAGAACTTAAATTTTCTTGTCATTTTTTCCTTAAAGGTGGGGTTCCACTGGTTGTTGTTAGGGTTGACATCAATGACAACCACATTTCAACATGTACTACATTCTTAATTATGGATAATCCTCAAAAGTTTAGTAATAGATTTGTTAGAATTCTATTATAATTTTCTTTGCATATTTGAAATTGTGAGCACTGAGTTGTTAGTTGAAATAGATCCCTAGCCAGCAGAGAAAACTACATCTCTATCGTTTCAGCAAATCCAATCTGCATATGAAAAACCCTAACAGCCTCTCGAAGAGCTCCACCATAAATCGATGTCCGCATTGATTTCAACTCCTGAGGACTTACATGAAATGGCATAAATCTTAAATGTGGCCAAAGCACAACTCAAAACCGAAATAGTTGTTTCTTCTTTGCTTGAAATTGATGGTTTTCTACTTGGTGTTATCATTCCAAATTCCAACGTGTTCATCCTTTTATTTCTCAAAACAATGTAGTCATTATAAATGGATCTTCTTTGAACATTACATTCTTATTAACTCTAAGGTCCATTAAGTCCCATGTTGCCATGAAATTAACTTACAAGCTCATGCATTTCAATTCTTTAATCTCCCCAATAATCTAAGAATATAAGACCTCAATCATTTGCATCTGTACAAGTTGGTGGTGCACAATATTTCTCTTTGACTCCATTAGAGCTTACAATGGCTCTACCATGTTGTGGAGCTCTAGCACATAACTACCTTCAATTGTGCCTTCTATACAATGAAAGAAAAATAAAATTTACTAGAATGTGCCACCATAGTACTTGCATTTTGGATGGAGGTTTAATATTTTGAAAATTTCCAAGTTGGAAATTGATCTCTATATCATTCAAAAAATAAAAAATATTATTCTTCCTCAGCCTAAGACTCCACCATAAACCCCATATGGATGTGAGATACACCTGCAACTAGAGAAGATATTAATCAAAAAATTAAAAAGATTATTCTTCCTTGGCTTGAAACTCCACCAAAAACCCCATATTAATGTCAGATACACCTACAACTGGAGAATCTATTTATTCCGTGAAAGTATTAATTAGAGAACAAACAAGGAGTGACTTATCGATTTGTATAGATGACTCCTTTGGCAACTACAAACAGAGGATACCAGAGCGTCGCTCCCAACCACTGATACCTCATTAGGATTCAGTCAAAAGTTATTGGTAAACATTATATTAAAAAAAAATATTGTAAAAAGTAAATATAATTAAATATTAATTTTAAAATAACTTTACAAAGGTAAACATTGCATTATTTGTGGCCTAAAAAAAACCTCCTATGCTCATCATGGTAACGTGTTAAGAGGATAAAACATATTGCTCAAAAGTTATATGTGCCAATGGACCAAGAAGAAGGTCAAGAGTTGGAACATATTACATATGCAAGGATCAAATTTGATAATGAAAATGTATGTGTGGATTGGTATAGTATATTTTTACCCAATCTGCTATAGCAAAAAACACATGCGAAGTAAAAGTACGTTGACATGAATCCAGTGTTTTCTTTTTAAGCAATTAGAGAACAAGCCTTTGACTTTATTATGCCTTCACAAATCTTGCTCTCATGAATGAATTTTCATGGTAGGTAGCAAGCATATTCCAAAACTTGTTGGACATAGTTATGAAGGGAGTCAAGTTGGAGGTGATTTATCTGAATAGTGCTCTTGTGCAGGAGTTCACTGTATTCAATTATTGATTTTCATTGTTGTAAGGCTCTATACAACCAAACAAGACCCTTCATTTGTCCGAGAATCTACACGTAACCACACATGTTTATCCAAAGAAAGTTGGCCATGTTTATATTGAATCCAAATTAAAATTTCCACATATATGTTCTATTGAATTTAAGTTTCCTTTGATTAGAGACTAGGAAATATACTTTGTTTAAAATTAGATTTTAATTAAACTGGCAAATGTTCACCTGAGATTTCAAAGAAGAATCCAATTTGCATCTTGTTTGATAAAAACAAAGCACGATGGCATATTCAAAGCACAACTTGATATAAATATTTCATAAAATATTTTGTACCATATAAACATTTAAACAGATAAACTATACAAATATCCCATATCCACTCTCAAAAATCAACCATAAATCGCAATAAATATACACATCAAAATTACATTTAAATAATTAAATTACCTTAAAGTTAAAAAATAAACCATAAATTACAATAAATATAACATCAAAATCAAATTTAAATAATTACCTTTAAAATTGAAATAAATATAGATATTGAAATTACATTAAAATATTTATACAACCTTTTTTTATGAGCATTTGTCAAATTCCAACACTAAATGGAAAAAGCTACTTTTCTTGATGGACATTCTTAAAATCTTAGCACTAAATGGAAAATGTCATCTAAATATATCTAATTGTAGACAATTTATATTCCTATATGTACAAAATGACATCATATAATTGGGTTGAGAGGCACTTTCTAGCCTAGTATGGAAGAGATGTTGTGATGTCCTGTCCTATCCTATCTTGTCCTGTAAACATTTTGACTCGGTCAAAATAAAATAAAAATAACTTTGTGGTATTAACCCATGGTATTCATGTTGAATATAGGCTATTTATAGGGGGGGGGGAATTAAACTAGCCTAGATCCATCTTGACCCCGGATATACCAAGCACCAAGAGGGATCAGATTTCTTTAGATGCAAACCTCTTTGAGAGGGAAAAGAGATTTGATCCCTCTCTGTGCTTGATATATTTGGAGTTAAGATGGATCTAAGCTAATTTTTAAAATCTTACTTCATAAAGATTGACTATTTCAAATATTTAAAGGTTGATCCCTTTAGAGAATTTGTTTAAAATTAATATCCAAACGCAAGGCCAAATTTGCAGGGAGTGGTATTGGTTATTTAAACGAAGAATTTATAATAAATAAAAAGATTTCCTCATTTAATTGAAAGCTTAAGTTGCCTTCATTTTTTAATGCTAGATGGATGTTTTTAAATCTCGCGAGAAGACAAATTCTAATGGATTCATAAACTCCATATCATATGTATTTTTCACAGATCTTATAAATACAAGGTTTTTCTCGGTTGACCATTTACTAGGGACTACCAATAATTCGCCGTACAACAAAGTGTGACTTTATAGATGGTCGATCCTTGATTTATTATAAAATATAGTAATCAAAGCATAGTTTTTATAAGTGTTAGTTAGCCATAGGTTGTTGACAATAAATTTTTATATAGGTTCCTACCATGTTTTATGGATTTATTCATTGAAGCACTACATTTTTTATAAACTTAACAAGATTAATAGTTGCAATGCAGCGTAGTTCCTACCTCTACATCTATCGCTAATTAATTGATTAAAGATTGAATAGAGTGCAGAGAGAAATCTGCACAATGAAAGCAAAATTCTCATGGCACAAATCTCTCTCCATAATGAAAGCTCTCCGCACATTGAAATATTTCCGCACAAGCTTCAATAGGTAGTTTAATTGACACATGTACTCATTACAATCAAGTAAAACAACAACTGGAATACATGAAATTGATCTAAAATTTTAATTGTGCTGAAGTGTGGAGGAAAGTGTTTTCATTGTGTGGTGTCTCTTACTTAGCTCCCCAACCCATGCTAAGAAATAAACCTTAAAACATTTACTATAATTGTGTGGAGCTTTTCTTGTGCGGAAAGTTCCACACATTGTTTAAAAACTTTAAACACTAGGTTTTAATGAATGTTTAAGTTTACATGTCTTATTGTCAAATAAAAATAAAAAAATCAACACCACATGTTCCTAAATGGTTAATTTTACATGCTTTGAAATAAATGATTAAATGGTAAAAATATGATTAATTTCGTTAATTTAATAAAATGTTAAAGCTATAGTTTCAATAATGCCATTACTAGTGTGGAAATTTGTAAAAGTAATAGTCGTCTCTTACTTAGCTCCCCAGCCCATGCTAAGTAATAAACCTTTAAACATTTACTATAATTGTGTGAAAAGCTTCGCACAAGCAAAGCTCTGCACATTTCTTTACATGAAAGGCTTCGCATACTATTTAAAAACTTTAAACACCAGGTGTTAATGAATGTTTAAGTTTACATGTCTTCCTTTCAAAAGAAAAGAAAAAAAATGAACACCATGTGTGATCTATATTTATGCAGGAGCGAAATGAAATACAAAGGAAATAAAGAATTAAACAAAAAAACAGAGATACAACGAAAACTAAACTTCAATTCATTAATAACAAAATACTAAAAAGAAGTTTACATTTAGAATGGAAATAAACCAACTCGGGCAATGGTAGCTTATTTCTGAGAAAATATGTGATGGTTACATGTGTTTCAATAGTGTTACAATGACACTCACAAGCCTTTTTATTATTGAGAAATGAGGGAAAACCCCAAACATCCAAAAACCTAACCCTAGGGATGAAGCACCAAAAGTTTGTGGGCCCCATTGGGGTTAGTTGGTACACCAAATTCCAAGGGTCGTAACTTTGGCATACGATCTTTATTTGATGTGATCAATACCTTCTTAGAAAGATATATCCGAGGACTACAAATCAATGTTAAAGGCCATGAGTTTGCCCATTTTCCAAAAAAACGTCGTTTATAGCCTTAAAACAACTCTGGCAGTTCAGCACCCAAAAAAATACCAAAAATAGTAAATGTTGCTATAATTAAGGAAACTGAAAGAAACAATGTAGGGGGTCCAAGTGGAATAGGTGGGTGGCCACCAATATAAACTTGGATCATTCCTACCTCCTTAGGAATCAATGTTCCCCATTGTGTTGAGTGCCTCCATGAGATGGGGAAAATTATGTTGAACTTGGTCCCTGGTGAGGCACTTGCCCTAGTGCAAGAGTTGACCAGCATTGACAACTCAATACATTTAGTTCCTCTATTTGCATGTTTTCTTTATCTATGTCTCCATGATTTGATTTGGTGTGGTATGTTCAATGCAGTCTGGGTTGAGTTCTATTGGTTTCAACTGATCAACAATGTTTGATGTGTCCAACAATGGTTGAAAGTATGGCCGAAGGCGGTCCATATTGAATACATGGTGCAAGCCAAGGAATGGGGGGATACTAAGCTCAAAATAATTGTCTCCCACAACCTTGGTGATGGTGTGAGACCCGTATCAGAGTGGTTGAAACTTACAATGGGTACTAGCGAGGCGCTCTTTCTACATATGTAACCAAACTTGGTTTCCCACCTGAAAGTTATGGGGCACCTGATGTTGATCATGTCATTGTTTGTATTTGTCATTGGATTTCCCCAAGATATCATGAACCTGCTAGCGGATGTGTCGAATGTGCTCAATAAACCTGGTGGCTTTACAACCTTTAGGCTGAACATGGGCATATTCTTCCTATGTAGTTGTGAAAAGGCAGTGTACCATCAAGGGGACATAATGGTTGAAATCCCAAGCCCACTTCAAAGGGGTTGTGGCTAGTCGAGCTATGGAGAGCTAAGTTATAGTTTTGTTTCACATAGGGAAGACTCTCATCCCATGTCTGTGGATGCTTAGAGTTTTACATGCGTAGCATGTGCATAAGCATCTTGTTGATGACCTTTGTCTACTCATCAATTTGGGGGTGGAACGCAGTCGAATTAGTGAGCTTGGTGTCTAACAATGACCAAAGGCTTGACCAAAATGTGCTTAGGAACCTATTATACCAATCTTATATGATCCCAGAATGCACTCACACTCGTTCAAAGAAGATTCTAGCAACGACCTCTGTTGTGATATTGTTCTTACAAGTAGCAAATATGGCCACCTTAGAAAATTTGTCGACGAACACAAATACACAGTCGTTTCCATGCTTGGTAGAAGGGAGGCCACATATAGTCCAAGAAGATGGATTCCCAGGGCTGGCTAGGAGTAGGCAAAGGAGTATCCAAGCCTTGCTTCTTAATTGATCTAGAAGGATCTCGTCTGATCAGTTGCACAGGTTCAGTTTCGTCGTCAACATTCAGTATCCAGTGTCATCATCTTCGACAGTGATGTTTATGGTTCAGGTTGTCCAATAATGCATATGGTTTTCATGGTGTTCGATGAATATGGTTTGTTACCTAATTGTCGACATGTGATTGTCTTCAGTTTCGCCAGGATATGGTTGTCAACATGTGGTTGTCGTCAGTCTGCTAGGATATGGTTTTCGACGTGGGTTGGTCATCCGCCTTGCAGAGTTCGTTTGTCGACAAGGGTTTTTTTGTCATGTGGGTTTGAATGTCACTCTGTGACAATTGATTGTAAATGGGTTTTTATTTGATGTAAAGACTAAACCTAGCCCTAAAAAGCTATGGTGAAAACCATGTATCATTGACCTAAAACCTTATGCTAAGACCTAGCCCTAAAAAGCTAAGGTGCAAACCATGCAATAAAATGACCTAACCTATGTTTTAAAAATACATTAAAAACCATCACCCTAAGTCCTAAACCTATTGGACCATGTTACATTACAAACTATGTAATAAAAACAATTCAAAAACATATAACCCTATGTTAAAAAACCCTCTCGGCCTATACAAAACATTGCAAATACATTTTAATTCCAACCCGCAGGCCCCCTAACTGTAGCGGTTAGCCGCGTTGGATCCATATGCATGTGATCAGACAAAGGTTTAGCTATCGGGGTTTACATAACTCTTAGTCTGACCACGCGGGGAATTGTATCAAAGCGTGATCATGTGAACAAGGAGACTGTGGTTTGGAAACCGACAATCAGTAGACCGGAACCGCTGGAGTGGATTATCGCCTAGATAACCGCATTGGGAATAATGTCACATGCAATTTGATTGACCGCAACTGCCTGGATTAACCTGCAAGGTGGTGGCTTGTGACAAGACCACAGCAGAACCACCTGTTCACATGTGGACAGTCAACCATTCTGAATCGTTACTTGACTGCCAGCAGGCTAATTATAACCTAAAGTTTGTTTTTGGGTTTTTTTGGTGAGTTTTGGCTATTTTAATTAAATCTCCATGTAAACCTATCACTAGGTGTCAAACAATGACAAGACCGAGGGCATATGAACCCCAATTTTAGCTAGTTCATCCCTAAACTCTGCAAGAGGGAGTTCGAATGCATCTGGAGGGGTATAAAGGTAGTTTTATTCAAGAAGAGGACATTATAGTAGTTTTGAGTTTTATGTGCAGGTTCTAGAGGATATAGGTTGTTTTGTTTTCAGTGTAACAGGAGCATCCGGAGTCTGAATTGGGAACCGTGATAGGCGTTGGAAAGCTATTTCAGAGAGATTTCTTATGGCAGTGACCAGAAGTTCCTGCTTGCACATTCAATTTGGTAAATTTTCTATGTAATTGACCTTCTCAGGATCAATCCTAATAAAGCGATTGCCCATCTTGAAAGTGGACCTAGAGACGTAGTCCATCAGAGACGAACTCCATAATCAATCTTGTTGTCTAGTATCATTGTGTATTTGCTATTTTTACTTCTTTTTTGCATATTTCTTATGTTTATCATATGTCGTAAAGTCTTTCTTCTCAAGCAGTTCTCACGGTTTCAACACTTTAAGTTAACATTCATTTCACTGTTGACATAATAAATTCTACTTCAATTTTAACATATCATTTCAGATCATATAATTTGGTATCAGAGCAAGTTGCGTTTGTAGAATTTGTCATTGAATGATAACTAGATCGAAGTCGCGGCATGGAGAAGGAATCCTCGAGCAGATTGATCCAGAAAGTGGAAAGCGAAGAGTCATTCATAAGTCGACCATGACAGGATCTAATGTAGGTGAAACACCAAAAACTAAGATGAGCGACGAATAATCTCAACAAGCATTCTTGACTATGCAGCAGATGTTGGGAGAACTGTAAGAAGATAAGAAGGCGATAGATGCATCTTCTTCCTCAAAGACATCGAAGAAGGAAAAAGGTAAAGGCAAGGCTGATAAACCACCTTCACCTCCATCATCTCCATCATCAACTTCTTCTTCTTCTTCTTCCAATTCAGAATATGAAAAAGAAAAGAAACCTAAGAAAAAAATCTTTTGAAACTTGATGTAAAATTTGAGTTACCTATTTATGATGGCGAAATGAATCCTGAAAAGCTAGATAACTGGATTAAGTAGTTAGAATTGTATTGTCATATTTAGAACATTGCTGATGATAAAACGAAATTTCAGTTAGCTACACTTAGAATGGGGTGAACAACTTTAATCTGGTGGGAAATTAAAACTCAGAGAGATGTAAAGCAGAAAGGTAAAGTCATCTCTTCATGGTCTAAGTTTTTAAAAGCTCTTAGGAAAAAATTATATCCTTTAGGATACATGCAGCAAGTTGTTATTGATTGGCAGCATTTGAGGCAAGGTAAAGGGTAGAGTGTTCAGGGGTTTACTCAAGAGTTTAGAAAGAAAGAATTGGCACTTGTTATTTCATTGGATACACGTGAAACTTTATTAAAACACATTGGTGGTTTACATTCATATTTCCAGCATATATTGTTGATGTTTAATCCTGATGATTTGATGAAGTGTGTGTTCAAGCCATACATATTGAATCAAGTGGCAGACCATTCAAGTTTTCACCGTAATCATCCAAAGAGTTGGAAATCAAGGATTCCAATGACAGTAAGGTGAAGAACAATTCGAAGAGAAAGAAATCAGCGATAGCTCAGAAGGAAAGACCTACTTGTTCTCATTGCCAAAGAATCGGTCATGATGAATCTAAGTGTTGGAAACTTCATCTAGAACTTAAGCCCAAAAAGTTCCTTAAGGAGAAGGATGAAAAGACGGAATTGCAGCAGTCCAGCAGGATCTAGGTTCTGATTCAGGTGATGAAAGGAGGATAACTACCATAGTTTCGATAGGTAAAACTGCTGACATTGGTTCAAGTTCGATACTGTTGCATCTTCATCAAACATAAATCCTTCAAATGAGGGTAAAAGAATTGAATTATTTAACATAAGGATAGCTTCTAAACACACAAAGATAGATACAATGTTTGACAGTGGATCACAGGCCAATTTAATACCTGAATATTTAGTTAATAATTTGGGTTTGGAGACACAGAATCATCCAAGACCTTACCCATTAGGATGGCTAAATAAATCAACTCAGATAAAAGTCACAAAACAATGTCGATTAAGATTTTCCATTACAGCTAATTACATTGATGAAGTTGAATTAGATGTGGTTCTTGTTGTAGCATATATTGTGTTTTAAGCTTATTTATCAGTTTTATCACAATGCGCAATCTAAAATCATTGCAAGCGTTCAACCTCAATGAAGCTCCCTTATTTTATTTACATCCACAAAGTCTAAAAGAAATGAAGTATTTTGTTTATTGTATATCGAATCACAAAGGAAATAATTGTTAAAGAATCGGCCCATGCGATCAAGTCAAATCGCAATGTAAATAGTCACGCAATGAGGGCCAGACCCGATATATATGTATATATATATATATATATATAGTATCACCTCAGCTTCCGTCGATTGTGATTCGCGATGGGCCAGACCTGAAAATTATTACATTATGTTTAAAAGTCCCAGCGGGTCCGACGTATCGCAGAGCGCCTTATGCATATACGTTGGGTTCCACCGATTGCGATTTGCAATGACGGACCTGAAAAACTATATGTGGCGTTTTATAATTCCGGTGGGTCCGTAGTTATATATATGTATATGGTTCCGCCAATTGTGATGTGTGATGGGTCGGACCCGATATTATTTATGCCATGTTTTATAACTCCGGTGTGTCCGTCATATCGCGGTTTGTTAAGGATTGGGTCAATACAACGATTTAAAACACCGATTGTGATTTACGATGGGAAGTCAATGAAACATTGAACAGGCGGATCTGATGGGTAATAAATCAGAGTTAATTCTTTTGAGTTCCACAGTAACCAAAGTTTTGCACCGATTTCGCTGTATAAAGGGAAAATCAGTGTTAGAGACGAATACAAAGAAAAGGTGATTGGTTGGGTTTCTTTGTGTTTCCACCAATCAGAACACTCCTGACATATATGTGGACCCCTTTTAAAGCTTTTGGCGCAGTTTTACATATGTTCTGAGTTTCAATATTTTATATGTAATAAAGTTGAATAATTTCAAATAGGAAATAGTTTTATAACTGTTATAAAGCGTTTATAAGTTGTTTTGAGAAATCAGTTTCCAAAACTGATTTGATAGTTAATCAGAGAGGGAAGAGATAAAAGCCCAAAAAGGGAATTGTAAGGGGGTTCGAATTTTGGAGAACCTGGAGACTAAGCCACTGTATCCCTGATATAGTTGTTGATTAATGAAAGAATCAAAAGTTTCCATGAATTGTTGGGTATAATTTTGTAACTTCTCTGTTATGTGTCATCTTATGTTTTCTTCTTTCAAGTATAGTAATGAAGTTGTAGGTCTTTATTTGCTTATGTAGATAAAGTTAAAATCCCTTAAAACAGCGCTCCTATACTTGAAGTTTTCACCTTCCTTTCTAAGTTATAGATAATAGTTTCTGTGTAAGGCAGCATATTATCTTTAACTTCTCCAAGGGTCACAGATAATAGTTTCTATGTCAAGCAGCATATTGTCTATGATCCAGTTCTCATTTTCATAATTCTTCTAAGTGACGAATAGTAGGTTCTGTTTTAAGCAGCATATTATCTTGAACTTATCCTTCAAGCTTTCTTCATTCATCATTTATATCTAGCAACAAATAGCATTCTGAGATTTTCGAGTCACATATGTATTAAGGGTTAAAGACCAAGTTTTCCGGGTCCTTCATTTAAGAATACAACAAACAATAAAGTGACAACAAAAAATAATCATTAATGTCTTAAGCACAATTTCTCCACAACCACGAAATTGGTTTCTTAAGGTACAACATTAATTGGCGCCACTGCCGGGGAGAGAAGACAAGAACACTTTTCCCTAGGTTTTCACTATTTTCCTTTGGTTGTTCAGTGAGGAGGAAATACTTGGCTATTTTGAATAAAAGCAATAAAAGGCGACTCCATAATAACGGAGACCACAGCCTGCAAAATAATTGAATAAGAACACTTTTCCATAGGTTTATTAAGTTTGAAGTTGATCCTTGAGAGTGACAAGTTTCAGCAGTTGGTTGTACATTCACACCTGTGATTTTCACTTACAACATTAATTGGCGACTCTACTGCACTTTGAAGTTTTCTTTTCTGGGTTTTAATGGCTCTCCCTGCATTCTTAGTCCATAAATTTGATCCATTTGATTTTACTAGGATCACTAGCTATCCTCATGATATGCCTGCATTTTATGCATGGAATGAGTATCTTCCAAAATTCAGTAGAAAGGAATATGAAGATTTGGCTCAGCACCTCCAAGAGTTTCATGAATGCATGGAGCAGCAGGGCATCATTCATGAAGATGTGAAGATGAAGTTGTTTTTGTTTTCTTTGGACCTAGAAGCTAGGCTTTGGTTCAAGTCTCTGCCTCTTTCAAGCATTTCATCTTTGAAAGATTTCCATTCAGTATTCAATTCTTCTTGTAGAACTTATTATCCACACAAGTTTCTTTTTGAAGGTTGTTGTGAATATTATGATGCTAAAGAAACTTTAAAAGCTCATGATAATCTTGTTGAAGAAACTAATGATCTTGTTGATAATATATCAAGCATTCAGAGAGGTTATAGCCAGATTAATTATGAGCAGGTCTCTGAAAGCAAAGAACTATCATTTTCTCAAAATGATGCGGAGAATTCTTCAATAATCTCCCAAGCAGAGAATTGGTTGAGCCAATTCCAAGCAAATCAAGAGAGTATTCAGATAGAGGAAAGTTCAAACATGCATCAAGAATTTCTACTCAGCAATCGAGAAGAGGAAGAAATAATTAAGTTGCAAATAAATCCCCAGAGATCTTATCTTGATAAATTTGATGGTCCTCCTATCTATAATGAAAATGGTTTAAATGGGGAGCAGGATGAAGCTCTTCAAGTTCATCAGTTGGGTGTTGAACCTACAGGAAGAAACCAACAAGTGAGTTGGATTGTTCTGTTGAGAATATTATCCCAACAAAAGGTTTATTCGAGCAAGAACCTTCATACATAGAGAATTTCTTTTTTGGAGCTGATCAAGACCATATTTTTTCTTATACTTTTGAAGATCCTGTGGCAGATTACATGGAGGAATTTATCAGCAGTCTACACATCCTACCTTGTGGATATATTCCTAACTTTTGTTGTGAGCTGCCCTTATGCATAATTTATTTTTTGTTCAGGATGAATTGTATTTTCAAGATTAACTGGCAGAATGGTTCTAGATCAGGCACTCAGATGCTAACCTGGTACCATTGGAAGATTGACTTCACCTGATGGAGATCAGTCATGCACATAGGTGGGAACCTGTACATAAATAAGCTCAGGTGTTGAGCATTTGGTTTTCAGTTGCAGTTCTTTAGTTCAATTTCAGTGGATAAATAAGGATGACTGTCCCAGTTGGAAACTTGTTTGCAAAGGTCTCAAACTTCAAGAATGTCAGTTTTCAGTTTATTAAATTTCAGGGTTTTCACAGTTTTGGACTCCATGCCCAATGGATAAGGCACTGATCTACGGTTCTTAGTGCTTCTGTGGCAAAAGCACTATCCCCAGTTGGAGCCAGATGTTGTAGCTTATATTGTGTTTTAAGCTTATTTATCAGTTTTATCACAATGCGCGGTCTAAAATCACTGCAGGGGTTCAACCTCAATGAAGCTCCCTTATTTTCTTTACATCCGCAAAGTCTAAAAGAAATGAAGTATTTTGTTTATTGTATATCAAAATCACAAAGGAAATAATTGTTAAAGAATCGACCCATGTGATCAAGTCAAATCACAATGTAAATAGTCATGCAATGAGGGCCAGACCCGATATATATATATATATATATATATATATATACATATACATCTATACATATATATATATATATATATATATATATATATATATATATGTGTATAGATGTATATGTATATATATATATATATATATATAATATATATATATATATATATATATATGTATATGTATATATATATATATATATATATGTATATATATGTATATGCGTTAGCATATGATCAAATCGCAATCGCAAATCATATTAATACAGTTATATGGAGTATCACCTCAGCTTCCACCGATTGCGATTCACGATGGGCCAGATACAAAAATTATTACATTATGTTTAAAATTCCCGAGTCTGATGTATCATAGAGCGCCTTATGCATATACGTTAGGTTTCGCCAATTGCGATTTGCGATGATAGACCCGAAAAACTATATGTGGCATTTTATAATTCCGGCGGGTCCGCAGTTATATATATGTATATGGTTTTGCCGATTGCGATGTGCGATGGGTCAGACCCAATATTATTTATGCCATGTTTTATAACTCTGGCACGTCCGTCATATCACAGTTTGTTAAGGATTGGGTCAATACAATGATTTAAAACACTGATTGTGATTTGCGATGGGAAGTCAATGAAACATTGAATAGGTGGATCCGATGGGTTAATAAATCAGAGTTAATTCTTTTGAGTTCCACAATAACCAAAGGTTTGTGTCGATTTCGTTGTATAAAGGGAAAATCAATGTTAGAGACGAATACAAAGAAAAGGTGATTGGTCGGGTTTCTTTGTGTTTCCGCCAATCAGAACACTCCCGACATATATGTGGACCCCTTCCAAAGCTTTTGGCGCAGTTTTACATATGTTCTGAGTTTCAATATTTTATATGTAATAAAGTTGAATAATTTCAAATAGGAAATATTTTTATAATTGTTATAAAGCAGTTTATTAGTTGTTTCGATAAATCAGTTTCCAAAACTAATTTGATAGTTAATCAGAGAGGGAAGAGATAAAAGCCCAAAAAGGGAATTGTAAGAGGGTTCGAATTTTGGAGAACCTGGAGACTAAGCCACTGTATTCCTGATATAGCTGTTGATTAATGAAAGAATCAGAAGTTTCCATGAATTGTTGGGTATAATTTTGTAACTTCTCTGTCATGTGTCATCTTATGTTTTCTTCTTTCAAGTATAGTAATGAAGTTGTAGGTCTTTATTTGCTTATGTAGATAAAGTTAAAATCCCTTAAAAGAGCGCTCCTATACTTGAAGTTTTCACCTTCCTTTCTAAGTTATAGATAATAGTTTCTGTGTAAGGCAACATATTATCTTTAACTTCTCCAAGGGTCGCAGATAATAGTTTCTGTGTCAAGCAGCATATTGTCTATGATTCAGTTCTCATTTTCATAATTCTTCTAAGTGACGGATAGTAGGTTCTGTGTTAAGAAGCATATTATCTTTAACTTCTCCTTCAAGCTTTCTTCATTCATCATTTATATCTAGCAACAAATAGCATTCTGAGATTTTCGGGTCACATATGTATTATGGGTTAAAGACCAAGTTTTCTAGGTCCTTCATTTAAGAATACAACAAACAATAAAGGGACAAATAAGTGATAATAAACAATAATAATTAATGTCTTAAGCACAATTTCTCCACATCCAGGAAATTGGTTTCTTAAGGTACAACAGTTCCAGTAGACAAATGTGGAGTTGTCTTAGGAAGTCCTTATCTTTATGATCGTGATGCAGTATTTTATAGGAGAGAGAATAAATATCACCTTAAGAAAGATGGGGCTGAATTTATTGTCAGGGCACACCAAAGTAAAAATCACTTGAATATTGTTGCTAATCAGATGAAGCGATTAATAAGTTCAAATAAGAGATTTGTAATCATGTGTGTAAAGGAACAACATAAGAATCAACATCATGTTTGTTCAGGTTATGAGTCTCAGCTTAAAGATAGTTTGATCAAAGAGGTAGAAACTTTTCCAGTTCTATTTAAAGAAACCAAACATATTACTCATAAGCAGGGAATATAACATGAATTACAGTTGATGCCCAAATCTCCTCTTCCTAAAGTCAGAATGAATCAATTCAGTCCAAGTTTGGAAGTTATCAATTACAGGGATGCAGGTCAGTATTGGGGAAAGTCAATGTTAAATTTCTCTTGTATTGTGTCACCATTTCATGTTTCAAATAGTTTGGAGGCCTCTTTTCAAGTGGAGAGGAAGCCTATTTATTTTCATATCAAAGCCTTTTCTAAAGCAGTGTCAAAGTATCTAAGGGAAACTTATGCATCAGGGGAAAGTGTTAATCAATGGAAACATCATTTAATAAATGAATAAACAATGATTCAAACAAATCAACAGTTATTTCAATATTTTCCAAGACAAACTAAGTTGCAGCAATTTACAGCTTACAGTTTGATGGGTTTATTACAGCAAGTTCACTTAGTAATCAAGAATCAGGAAAGTATCTCAATTCAAGTAGCTGGTATGATGTCAAAAATGGCATTGATTGTCTTTGTCATTCCACAATATAGATTGTTAATACATGTCAATAGTATTGAACAATATCCTGTAGAGACTATATTCAATATGATTATGAATCACTAACTCATGGTCAGCGTCATCAAGGTCATCACTTTCAGGTGGTTGATCGAATGTATTGGTACATCATCAGGGCAAGGTGGAGAGTGAGGGAGCTCTACCCCCATTTACTATTTGTCTAGTTAAACTTTTGTGGTCCAAAGGATTTCAAGTGGAGAGGATTGATCCAGGAGGATCTCGTATGATCAGTTGCACAGGATCAGTTTCGTCGTCAGAATTTAGTGTCTGGTGTCGTTAGCTTCGACAGTGATGTGTATGGTTCATGTTGTCCGATAATGTATATGGTTTTCATGGTCTTCGGTGAATATGGCTTGGTACCTAATTATCAACATGTGATTGTCGTCAGTTATGCCAGGATATGGTTGTTAACATGTGGTTGTCGTCAGTCCTCCAGGATATGGTTGTCAACGTGGGTTGGTCATCCGCCTTGTAGAGTTCATTTGTCGACAAGGGTTTTGTCGTCGTGTGGGTTTGAATGTCACTTTGTGACAATTGGTTGTAAATGGGTTTTTATTTGATGTAAAGACTAAACCTACCCCTAAAAATATATGGTTAAAACCATGTATCATTGACCTAAAACCTTATGCTAAGACCTAGCCCTAAAATGCTAAGGTGCAAACCATGCAATAAAATGACCTAACCTATGTATTAAAAATACATTAAAAACCATTACCCTAAGTCCTAAACCTATTGGACCATGTTACATTACAAACTATGTAATAAAAACAATTCAAAAACATATAACCCTATGTTAAAAAACCCTCTCGGCCTATACAAAACATTGCAAATACATTTTAATTCCAACCCATAAGTCCTCTAACTGCAGCGGCTAGCTGCGTCGGAGCCGTATGCATGTGACCGATAAAGGTTTAGCCGTCGGGGCTTACATAACTCTTAGTCTGACCGCGCGGGGAATTGTATCAAACCATGATCATGTGAACAAGGAGACTGTGGTTTGGAAGCCGACAGTCAGCAGACCAGAACTGCCGGAGCGGATTACCCCTTGGATAACTATGTTGGGAATAATGTCACATGCAGTTCGATTGACCGCAACCGTTGGGCCTAACCTCCAAGGTAGCGACTTGTGATAAGATCGTAGCAGAACCACCTATTCACATGTGGACAGTCAACCATTCCAACTGTCAGCAGGTTAATTATAACCTAAAGTTTGTTTTTGGGTTTTTTTTTTCGGCGAGTTTTGGCTATTTTAATTAAATATCCATGTAAACCTATCACTAGGTGTCAAACAATGACAAGGCCGAGGGCATATGAACCCTAATTTCAGCTAGTTCATCCCTAAACTCTACAAGAGGGATTTCGAATGCATCTGGAGGGGTATAAAGGCAGTTTTGTTCATGAAGAGGACATTAGAGTGGTTTTGAGTTTTATGTGTAGGTTCTGGAGGATATAGGTTGTTTTGTTTTCAGTGTAACAGGAGCATCCAGAGTCAGAATTGGGAACCGTGATAGGCATTAGAAAGCTAGTTTAGAGAGATTTCTTATGACAGTGACCAGAAGTGCCTACATGCACACTCAGTTCAGTCAATTTTCTATGTAATCTACCTTCTAGGGATCAATCTTAATAAATAGGTCGCCCATCTTGAAAGCGGACCCGGAGACGTAGTCCATCAGGGACGAACTACGTAATCAATCTTGTTGTCTGGTATCAATGTGTATTTTTTGTTTTTAATTCTGTTTTGCATCTTGCTTATGTTTATCATCTGTCGTAGAGTCTTTCTTCTCAAGCAGTTCTCACGGTTTCAACACTTTAAGTTAACATTCATTTCACTGTTAACATAATCAATTCCACTTCAGTTTTAACACATGATCATTTCAGATCATATAGTTGGCTTGGTGATGGCATAGGCAGTGCAGGATCTAATGTATTTTCCAACATCTTGTCAGAGATTTAGCTAATAAAAATACTTTTGTAGTACGATTACAATTTTCTCCACACCAAAGTGTCCTATGATTTGAATGTAGTTCGCCTCCCAAATCAGCTTGGCACACTCACTTGAAGGAACACAAAGGTGGCCCATGTAGCATAATAATGCATCCTAGAGGTGGAAGTCTAGAACTTGCTTTCCATCCACTAGCATCTAGTATGTGGTGGCGAACTCTAGATCATTTTTATATAGTTGCAGCCATCCAGAGGTCTTGTGGCCACAAGAGTTGAGAACAGTGGTCAATGTTGCAACTGGTGGCTGACTGAGGAAATCTGCAACATGATTGGTGCTTCCCTTCTTGTATTTTATATTCAAATGGAATTGTTGCAGATATGTGGACCACTTCTTATGGAGATCATTCTACAATTTCCTTAAGTTTGTAAAAATTGTAGGCGTCGATGATCGATTTGGATGACCGTCTCCTTCCCCAAAATGTCATGTTTCCATTACCGGAAAGTCTGCACGATGGAATACATCTCTTTATCATAGATGGGGTATTTTTGAATTGTGGCAGAAAGTGTCTCATTCTGATAGGCCACCGGATGCCCTTGTTGGATGAGAACTGCACCAATAGCATAGTCAGAAACGTTTGTCTCAATTTCAAATGGTTGTTGCAGGTATGGAAATGTTAGTACTAGTGTAGAGTAAAGGCAGTGTTTCAGCTAAACAAACACCTTTTGTTGGGACTCAAACCAAAAAAACTTTCCTTTTGCTCCGTCATTGGTAACTTGACTCAAAGGCCAAGTGATATGAGAGAATCCCAATAGGAATGTTTGACAAAAATTGGCAAGGCTCAAAAATCTACGAAGCTCTGTTAGAGTGGTTGGGGTTGGTCAATCCCGAATGATTTGGATATTATATGGATCCACATGAACACCTTGCTCATCAATGATGTAACCCATATATTTGATTTGTCTCATGCCCAATGTGCATTTCTCCAAGTTGGCACATAGTTTGTGCAGTCGTAGGGTTTGAAGGACCTGCCAAATGTGTTGCAAGTGCTCTTCCCAACTCTTGTTAAAGATGGGGATGTCATCTAGATATACAACTATGAACAAGTTTATAAAGTGCCTCAAGGTGCCATCCATCAAGCTCATAAAATTTGCAGGGGCATTTGTCAACCCAAAATGCATGAACAACCACTCAAAAAGGCACACATTGGATTTGAAGGCAATTTTCCATACATCCATGGGTTCTATTGGAACTTGATGATAACCAAACTTAAATTAATCTTGCTGAAATACTCGGCCCCTTTGATCTAGTCAAGAAGGTCATCAATCCATGGGATTGTATACCTGTTCCTGACAGTGGTTTTATTTAGTTCCTGACAATCAATGCAAAGTATTTGGGTCCCATCCTTCTTCTGTACAAGTACAATCAAGCTCCCACAAGGTGAGGAACTTGGTCAGATGTACCCTTTTTGCAGCAACTCTTGGATTTGGTGCTTGATTTCTTCATTTTCCAAAATAGAGCAACGATATACTGGCCCATTACATAGAGGTGCTCCAGGAGTTAGATCGATAGAATGCTTGACCCGATAGTGCAAAGGTACCCCTGTGAGCAAGGAGAAGATGTCCTTGTATTCTTCCACAACCTTATCCACCTACTTTTTCTACATGATGGAATCCTTTGTAGGGGCCATGGATATGGACACGATCTTCCCCTTACTTTGAGAATGACTAAAAGAGAAAACAAATTTCCTGGTCTGAGAGATGATCTTACTACATTACTTAGCAGATATCAAAGACATGGAGGTAGGTGGGGCTACCTTTGGTATTTTATATAACTTACTACCCAAAGTAATAATAACAGTCTGAGGCCTCGACTCATACACATCATGACGCTTCCAAAAATATGGTTGGCCTATTAATACATCAAAAACTTCAAGATGATTAATGTCACACAGTATCTCATCCGTGAATGGTATGATGTTGTAGGGAAGAAGACACTATTGGCTGGCGCAAAGATAGCGTCCTTGGTAGAGCCACTAGATGGTGCATCACTACGGGTGTGGTGTGGTCAGTAGGCCCAGTTGTTTAAAAACCTCTACTGAGATGAGGTTCCTTTCGCTCTGGTTTTCGATAATGAACTGCGGTAGAGACCCCTTCACCCACATATGTGAGTGGAAGAGACCCTCCCCTTCCTCTAGATCTTCGGGCTCAATCTTCTGGATCTTAGTGGTGGCAATGGTGGCACTAGGCTCTGTATCAATAATATGATTCCCTTTGTCATTCCCCTTGTCAGGTTCTCACTCAAAGTCGGAACATGAATCTGACTCTAAAGCTTTCATCTTGGCCACCAATGACTGCTTGAATCGACACTCATTTGTATTGTGAGTAGGGCTCTTATGGAACTCACACCGCTTTCCTGTGTCCTTATTTATCTTCGTGGTGTTGTTCTTTGCTTGCGGCTTCAGCAAGTTGTACTAGATCACCTCTCCATGGATTTTCTCTTTGTTCTACAGTTTGGTGGCACCTCTCCCTTGCTTTGGATTCGTAGATTCAAAGTCTCACTTCTTTTGTTTAAATTTATGCTTGATCTTGACATCCTATCGATAGGTGGCGCCAAGCGAGGAGATGTCTAGGAACTCCATCTCATCCTGGATGTATTTGTTTCAACATCCATGGTACTTGAGTGCCATATGCTGCTCAGAATCCTTGATACCCAACTTTGTGTAAAGGGCATGAAAAATAATTGTGAACTTCGACATGTCTTGCTCCCTTCCATGCAACATTGTGGTCCATTTTATATACTTATCTTCATAGCTTCCGATAGGGTAATACTATTCCTTGATGGCATCTATAAAACCATTCTAAGTGGGTGCAACTAAAAACAGTGAGGGATCCTGCCCATCCCTCTGCTCACAGTAGGTTTCCCACCAATCCTTGACATGGGGGGCGACTTTGAGGAGTGAAAAAGTAATATTTCCTTATTGGAAAAATCATGAACCGAAAAATATCCTTCCAACAGATTTAACCACTTATCTACGACATCTGCATCTATATAGCCTTCAAATGTGGGAATGTCAAATTTGTCTTGTACCTTAAAGGGAGTGGCACTTCCAATGTGGCCACTAGATGAAGATGTGTCGCCTGTGGGCATCCCGGCGAAGGATCTACGCAAAGTTGTCCATCATCTCATTCCCTTATTGCTCGAGGATTTCTTCGAGCAATATTTTGAAAGGATCCCCTGCTCCTTCATCTTTATTCTCTTTTGCCATGGGAGGACGTCAGGGTTGGCAAGGCCATTCTTGCAAAGGTTCAACCAGTTCAAGCCCTAACTCCTTATACCCCGACCTCGTTGGGGAGATGCATAGAAAAAAAAAAAAGAGAAAGAGTATACCATTCTTATACCACTAATCTAGTTTTATGCACGAACTAAAAGAAATATAGAGGAAATACATATTTAAACAAAAACACAAATCTATAAATAAAACTGAACTTCAATTCATTGATAACAAAATACTAAAAATCATTTACATGTAGAATGGAAATAAATTAGCTTGGGCGATGCTTATCTCTGAGAAGAGATGTGGCAGATAATGCCTCTTAATTGTGTTACAATGAGGCTTGTAGGCCTTTTTATTATTGAAAAATAAGGGAAAACCCCAAACATCCAAAAACCTAACCCTAGGAGATGAAGCACCAAAAGTTTGTGGGCCCCGTTGGGGTTAGTTGGTACACCAACTTCCTGGGGTCGTAGCTTTAGCATATGATATTTCTTTGATGCGTACGATACCTCGTTAGAAATATCTATCCAAAGACTACAAATTTCGATTGTAAACCCAATTCATAAGTAATGGGTTTGTACGTTTTCCAAAAAAATGACGTTTAGGGCCTCAAAACGACTCCAGAAGTTCAGGACCTGAAAAACTCCCAAAAATAGTAATTTTTTCTATAATTAAGTAAACTTAAAGAAATAGTGCTCGGGGTCCAAGTGGAATAGGTGGGTGGCTACCAATATCCACCTAGATCAATCATCCCTCCTTAAGAAGCAATTGTCCCCATTGCGTTGAGTGTCTCCATGAGACGGGGAAATTTCTGCTGAACTTGGTTCCTAGTGAGCCGCTTGCCCTGGTGCAAGAGTTGACAAGATTTGACAACTCAATATAGTTGAATCCTATGTTTGCGAGTGTTCTTGATATGTGAGTCCAAGATCTGATTAGCTGTGGCATGTTCAATGCAGTCTCAGTTGAGCTATGTTGGTGTCAACTACTTAGCAATGTCTGATGTGTCCAACAATGGTGGAAAGTATGGTCGAAGGCGGTCCACATTAAATATGAGGTGCAAGCCAAGGAATGGGGGGATACTAAGCTCAAAAGCATTGTCTCCCATAACCTTTTTGATAGTGCAAGGCCCATATTGGAGTGGTCAAAGCTTACAATGGGCTCCAGCGGGGCGCTCTTTTTGCAGATGTAACCAAACTTTGTTGCCCACTTGAAACTTATAGGGCACCTGATGTTGTTCATGTCGTCGATTGTATTTGGCATTGGCTTTCTCCAGGATGTCATGAACCTACTAGTGGATGTTATGAATGCACTCAATAAACCTAGTGGCTTTATTAACTTCAGACTGAACATGGGCATATTCTTCCTGTGTAGTTGCAAAAGGCAGTGCAACATCAAGGGGACATAATGGTTGAAATCCCAGGCCCACTTCAAAGGGGTTGTTGCCACTAGAGCTATGGAGAGATTTGTTATAGTTGTGTTTCATAAATGGAAGACTCTCATCCGATGTCCACATATGCTTAGAGTTGTACATGTGTAGTATGTGCACAATCATCATGTTGATGACCTTTGTCTAGCCATCAGAATGGGGGTGGAATGCAGTCGACTTCGTGAGCTTGGTGTCCAACAATGACCAAAGGCACAACCAAAAAGAACTTAGGAACTTGCTATATCAATCTGATATAATGGTCCATGGGATCCAAAAATGTATCCACACTCATTCAAAGGAGACTCTAGCAGTGGCCTTTGTTATGATAATCTTCTTGCAGGAATCCAATATGGCCATCTTAGAAAAAATTTTGACAACCACAAATACACAGTCATTTCCATGCTTGGTAGAAGGAAGGCCAGACATATAGTCCATGAAGATGGATTCCCAGGGTCGGCTAGGATTAGGTATAGGAGTAAACAATCCTTGGTTCTTAATAGTTGGCTTGGAGATGGCATAGGCAATGCAGGATCTGATGTATTTTCCAACATCCTTACGAAGATGTGGCTAATAAAAATACTTCTATAGTACAACCACAATTTTCTCCACACCAAAGTTTCCTGCGACCCAACTGTAGTGTGCCTCCAAAATTAGCTTGGATTGCTCGCTTGAAGGAACACAAAGGTCGCCCAAGTAGCATAATAATGCATCCTAGAGGTGGAAATCTAGAAATTACTTGCCATCCACTAGAATCTAGTATGTGGTGGCGAACTCTAGATCATTTTTATATAGTTGTGGCCATAAAAAGGTCTTGTGGCCCTAAGAGTTGAGAACAATGGTCAATGTTGCAACCGATGGTTGATTGAATCAATCTGCAACATTATTGGTGTTTCCCTTCTTGTATTTGAAATTCAAAAGGAATTGTTGCACATATGTGGACCAATTTTTATGGCAGTCATTTGTAACTTCCCGTGGGTTTGTATAAACTGTAGGGGTTAGTGATCTATGTGGATGGTTGTCTCCTTCCCCAAAATGCAATGTTTCCATTGTTGGGAAGCCTACATGATGATGATCCAGGTGTATCTTCAGATACAATGGCATGGAAAATCTTATAACCAAAAGTGCTCAGAATGAAGTTGACCCAGGACCAGAGCGTAGATCTCGTCGTCTTGATTCCAACGGCGCAAACAACACTTCAGTCCAAGTCTGGATGATGAAGTTATCGCGAAAAGAAGGTTGCTTTGTTCCTTAGGAAAATGAGGCATTTTCCTTTAAAAATGGACTTTTAAGCTTTAAAAGGCAAAATCGAAATTGACACATCCAAAGGGGCGAACTTAAGGAGCGCAGTTGAACCCCCCGATCAACGATCTCTGACTAGATCGGATTGGCGATCGGAGGGCAATCAAATCGGCAGAATCAGTCGGTGATATAAGAACCATGCAGGGGCCGATTTGTGATTGCAATCGGCGATATAAAGCAATCGGATCGGCATCAGCGATCGGCAATATAAAGCAATCGGATCAGCATCGGCGATCGGCAGACCAGAAACCCGGGCCGTTGTATGAGCGGGATGCCGATGCGATTGGCCGATGCTGATATTGGCGATCGGCGATCGGCAGTCAGCATTCCCCCGTTTACAGGACCTTAGAGATAGCGATACACTGATTGCGATGTCGGGCTTGGACCCGATAAGAATATAAGCCCGATTTAATAAATTTGAAATCTGGGTAAATTGTTTTTGGTCGGATTTTGGTGTTTTTTCATGATTTTTAGTATTTTATCGCTACAACGATAAAAATACTATTTTTAAGGGTCGATTGTGCCCATTGATCCTTCTACTCACCGGCCTCTAGTTTGAACCAGACAACCCCGATTTAAGTGGATTTTGTCCTAAATGACAAATATAAAGCCCAGTGATTGGAAAAAAGGAGGGGGAGAGCAATTTCAGCATGTTGTTCAAGGGAGGAGAGCTTTCAGGTGGCTGATAGCGCATTTTGTCTGTTTTGGACAAGTTTTAGATGTTTTTCAACCCTCTCAACGCCACAAATGCATTAGTGCTACCCACTTCTCCATCTGAATTCTTTTGTTCTCATCCATCTTTTAGAATGGAGGTATAAGCCTCTTGTGATGTATCAGATGATTGCATTCTCTTCTTTTTATGCCATTTAATATAAAGGCCTCCCCATTGATCGAGCAAGGCCCAGAGACATAGTCCGAGTTGGACAAACTCCGTTATCAAGTCTTTGTGTCTTCCTTCATGCTTTTTATGTGTTTCTTCTTCTTTTCTTGTGTGCACATTATAATTCTGTGTTAAGCTGCAATTTTTACATGTGATTCTTTTCATACATTTATAAGTGAAAGTATCCTGTATCAAGTGGTATCAGAGCAGGGCTTTTTAGATGTGAAGTGCATGTTTGTATGCTAATAAGAAACAGGCTCCAAAGAGGCGAAGGGGAACTAGTACCTTTCGATCCCGAAGTAGGGCATGCACATCAAAGGAGAAACATGGCAGAAGATGAAGCTCATATTGAAGAGAAGCGCAATTTCCGCAAGACTTTCATTCCATGGCAGAGAATATCAGTCAGCTGGTTTTAAGGCTGGAGAAAGCAGAGGAGAAAAACCTAGAAGGATAAGGTTCAGCACATGGGAATGGTGGAGAATAACCCCCCCCCCCCCCCCTTCTCCTTCTAGGAGTGAAGGTTCTCCTTCCTCTCACCACCATAATCGTACAAATTCAAAGGATGCATCTAAGAAACCCTTCTTTAAATTCAATGTTGAATTTGATCTTCCTATGTTTAATGGTGAAAGTAACGCAGAGAATCTTAATAATTGGATTAGGCAGATTGAGGTCTACTACAGGATTTAGCAGATCGTGGAGGACGAGACAAAGATCTAGCTGGCCTCTCTACGACTGAGCAACACCACTCTCGTTTGGTGGGAGAGCAAATTGCAGAGCAGTAAGAATGTGGGTAACCTCTTTTCCTCATGGCCTGATTTTATTTCTGCGTTAAAGGAACAGTTTTATCCCTGAGGATACAAGCAGAAAGCTTTGATGAATTGGCAGTATTTAAGGCAAGGCAAAGGGGAGGATGTTCAGAGTTTTACACAAGAATTTAAAAAGCAAGCACTGAATCTGGGTATTGCACTTGATGCAGTAGAAGTTGTAACTAAGTATATTGGCTCATTGCACAGTTATATTAGGCATTCATTGTTTTTGTTTGAACCAACCACTATTGACTCAGCTAGTGTAAAGGAAATTCATATTGAGAATAGGGGCAAAAATGAAAGATATGATCATTACAGAAAACCACTGTTCAAACCTCCCAACGACAAATCTAAAGCGAAATGGAATGGAAAGGAGAAGAAAACAGTAGCAGCCAAAGAAGGAGAGAGGTCATATTGCAATCACTGCAAAAAAGAAGGCCACAATCACGAGCACTGTTGGAAGCAACATCCAGAGAAGCATCCAAAGAAGTATGGAGGAAAAGAGAAGCAAAAGACAGTGGCAACAGCGCAGCAAGACCTTGGATCGGATTTGGGAGATGAAGTGTTGATCGTAGCAGCAGGAACAAAAGTTACTCTTACCCCTCATGTTAATTTTGAATCGCATGAAGGCACCAGTTCTATAAATGAGTCCCTTTCTAATGACCGAAAAAGAATTGAACTGTTTCATATCAGAGTTGTGGTAAATCACACTAAAGTTGAAACTTTGTTTGATACTGGATCCCAAGCAAACTTAATTGCATAATCCCTAGTAAGGAAGCTTGGATTAGAAACAAAACCACACCTGAAACCTTACCCGTTGGGATGGATACATGATAGAGCAAAACTGAATGTAACCCAGCAGTGTAAAGTCAAATTTGTGATCACTTCTAAACTAGTAGACGAAGTAGAAATGGATGTAATACCATTGGATATCTGTGGCATGGTGTTAAGGAACCAATATCTGTATGATAGAAAGGCAGTATTTTTCCGTCATGAAAACAAATGCCATATCACAAAAGATGGGGTAGAATATATAGTAAGGGCTCATCAATCTAAAATCAATACCAGCCTTGTAAGTGCTAGACAAATGAAAAGACTGGTGAATTCCAGTAAGGGTTGCATGCTTATGGTCGTAAGGGAAAAAGAGGCAGAATTTGCTGATGCTTTCCAGGGCTGCGATCAAGAACATAAACAGGAATTATCTGAATTAATTTCTAACTATGCTGAGCTGTTTCAAGAACCGAAGGGATTACCTCCGAATCTGACACGAGATCCATTTGCAGCATGACGCTCCTCTGCCAAATATTGGCATGTACAGGATGTCGATTATTGAGATGGAGGAAGTCAAGAGACAAGTCCAAGAATTGCTGGACCAAGGGGTCATCAGGCCAAGCACCTCTCTGTGTGGCTCACCGATTGTCTTAGTTCCAAAGAAAGACAGCACATGGAGGATGTGCATGGATTACCGCGCGCTCAACAAAATTACGGTGAAAAATCGCTATCCCCTTCCACGCATAGATGATTTATTAGATAAATTAAAGAATGTTTTTTATTTCACCAAGTTGGATTTGCACAGTGGCTATCACCAAGTCCGAATCGCAGAGCAGGGCGTACAGAAAACCGCCCTCAAGACCAAACAGGGGCTAAAAAAAAAAAACCTGTCACACTGTGAGTTTGGGAAAACCACTTTGGGTTACCTAGGTCATATTGTTGGTCATGGTCAGTTAAAAATTGATCCCTCTAAAGTTGAAGCAATTGTAAATTGGCCTAAGCCTACTAGTGTAACTGAGGTCCGTAGCTTTTTAGGTGCAGTCCAGTATTGGAGGAGATTTATTGCTAATTTCTTTGTTATTGCAGCACCTTTGCACACATTGACAAGTGTGAAACAGGTCTTCCAATGGGGAGGAAGACAGCAGAAGTCCTTTGAAACATTGAAGGAAAAGATCAACACCGTGCCAGTCTTAGCCTTACTCGATCTCCAATAGCCATTCGAGATCGAAACCGATGCCAGCGATTATGCCATGGGAGTTGTACTAATGCAGCAAAAGAAGCCGATTTGTTACCATTCTAAGAAGTTTTCTCAAGCTATGATAAACTATCCCACTTATGAAAAGGAGCTTTATGCATTGGTGTAGAGTGTGAAAAAGTGGAAACACTACCTAATCAGCAAGGAGACCATCATCCTTATAGATCATCAGCCCTTGCAATACCTTTAGTCACAAACCAAGTTGCAGCAATCTCGTCATTGCAGGTGGATGGGTTTTATTCAACAGTTTCATCTGGTAATAAAGTATAAGAAGGGCACTAGCAACAAGGTGGCCGATATGCTATCTCACCCTCCTACTTCTGCATCTGTTATTTTGCATAATGCTTCATTATCTTTTGAAAGTTATGTTGAACAATATTCTAATGATGATGACTTTAAGGAGGTTTATGCAAAACTAACCCATGGTTCACAGGTGGACAACTATCACTTGCAGGGGAAATTGTTGTATCACCTTGGTAAATTGTGTATTCCCACAAGGGAAAGAGTACATGTAATTCGAGATGCCCACACCTCTCTTGTGTCTGGAGACTTTGGTGTCGAAAAGAATTTATGTCATGTACAAAGATTTTGTTTTTGGCCTCATATGAAAAACATTGTGGCTTGTTATGTAAAGGGGTGTGTGGTGTGTTCTATTTCAAAGCCCTCTAATAGAAAACTCGGGCTCTACACACCACTCCCTATTCCGAGTCGTCCATGGGAAAGTGTGTCAATGGACTTTGTAGGAGGTTTACCTTTGTCTAAAAATATTCACGACTATTTGTATGTTGTCGTTGATTGTTTTAGCAAGATGTGCATTCTTATGCCTTGTAAAAAGCAGATTACTACAAAGCAGACTGCTTCTCTTTTCTTTCAGCATGTTTGGGTCCATTTTGGATTACCCACATCTATTGTTTCAGATCGAGACTTTCGCTTTCTCGGTGATTTTTCAACCAGTTTGTGGAAGAGGATGGACACCAAATTGAAAAGAAGCACAACATTCCATCTGCAGACTGATGGACAGACAGAGGTTGTAAACCGTACTGTGGTATACTTGTTACGAGGCTATTGTGGGAAACATCCCAAGTTGTGGGATGAACATCTCCCCTATGTACAGCATTCCTACAACCGAGTAGTGCATTCATCTATGCAGCGTTCATTGTTTGAGACATGCTTTGGTTACCTGCCAAAGGACCCTTTTGATATGGCCTTTGGAAGGGAAGATGGCTCCAGTGGATGTAATGATAGGGACAAAGCTCAACAGTTCATTCAGCGAATCCAATTTATTCACCACGCAGTACAAGAGCAGTTGGAGAAAAGTCAACCCATTACAAGGCTCGACATGAAAAACACTGAGTCAACCACCAATTCCAAGTGGGCGACAAAGTGAGGTTCCACATCAACAAGGACATGATGAAGGGAGAAGGGAAGAAGTTGTGACCCATCCGGTATGGTCCATTCACCATATTGGAGAAGATTGGAAACAATGCCTTTTGTCTTGATTTACTGGTATATATGCAGATGTACTCAGTAGTGAATGTAGAGGGCCTAAAGTTGTATGAACCACCATTGATCATGGACACAGATGAGGTGGGCACAGTTCCTACAGTCGATGATTTTGCACCAGAATATCTTGATGAGTTACCGGAGGACATCATCCTTAACAGAACGACCAGGACTTCACTGTGAGGAGATGTGGAATACCTTCGAGTGGGTTTTAAGGGAATGCGCCCCAGCAAGGCCAAATGGCTAGAGAAGGAAAAGGTGAGAGAACAATTCCCTCACTTGCTAATTGACTAGTGAAAGCTTTTGGCGGTCCAAAAGCTCCTCAATGGGGAGGATTGATCCAGGTGGATCTTCAGATACAATGGCATGGAAAATATCAGAACCAAAAGTGCTCTGAATGAATTCGACCTAGGACCAGAGTGTAGATCTCATCATCTTGATTCCAATGGCGTAAACGGCACTTCAGTCCGAGTCCGGATGATGAAGTTATCGCGAAAAGAAGGTTGCTTTGTTCCTTAGGAAAATGAGGCATTTTCCTTTAAAAATGGACTTTTAAGCCTTAAAAGGAAAAATCGCAATCGGCACATGCAAAGGGGCGGACTTAAGGAGCACAGCGGAACCCCCGAATCAGTGATCTCCGATTAGATTGGATCAGTGATCAGAGGGCAGTCGGATCGGCGAAATTAGTCGGCAATATCAGAACCAGGCAGGGGCCGACTTGCAATTGTGATCGACGATATAAAGCAATCGGATCAGCATCGGCGATCGGCAGACTAGAACCCCGGGCTGTTGTATGAGCGAGATGCCGATGTGATCGGCCGACACCGATATCAGCGGTCAGCAATCGACAGTCCCCTATTTACAAGACCTTAGAGACAGTGATACACCGATTGCGATGTCGGGCCTGGACCCAATAAGAATATAAGCCTAATTTAATAAATTTGAAATCCGGGTAAATGGTTTTTGGTCGGATTTTGGTGTTTTTCGGTATTTTTAGTATTTTATCGCTACAATGATAAAAAGACTATTTTTAAGGGTCGGTTGTGCCCACCAATCCTTCTACTCCACCGGCCTCTATTTTGAACCAGACAGCCCCAATTTAAGCAGCTTTTGTCCTAAATGACACATATAAAGCCCAGTGATTGGAACAAAGGAGGGGGAGAGTAATTTCAACACGTTGTTCAAGGGAGGAGAGCTTTCAAGTGGTTGATAGCACATTTTGTTTGTTTTGGACAAGTTTTAGATGGTTTTCAGCCCTTTCAATGCCACAGGCACATTAGTGCTGCCCACTTCTCCATCTGAATTCTTCTGTTCTCAGCCATCTTTTATAATGGACGTATAAGTCTCTTGTGATGTATCAGATGATTGCATTCTCTTCTTTTTATGCCGTTTAATATAAAGGCCTCCCCATTGATCGAGCAGGGCTTGGAGACATAGTCCGAGTTGGATGAACTCTGTTATCAAGTCTTTGTGTCTTCCTTCATGCTTTTTGTGTGTTTCTTCTTCTTTTCTTGTGTGCACATTATAATTCTATGTTAAGCTGCAATTTTTACATGTGATTCTTTTCATACATCTATAAGTGAAAGTATCCTGGATCAGATGAAATACATCTCCTTATCGTAGGTGAGGTCTTTCTGAATTGTTTTGAAAAGTGTCTCACTATGATAGGTGATTGGATTCCCTTGCTGGGTGAGAATTTCACCAATAGCATAGTCAGAGGTGTTTGTATCAATTTCAAATGGTTGTTGCAAGTCTGGAAATGTGAGTGCTGGTGCAGAGCAGAGTCGATTCTTCAGCTCAAAAAATGCCTTCTATTAGGACTTGGACTAAAAAAACTTTTCTTTTTCTCTACCCTTGGTAACTAGACTCAAAGGCCAAGTGATATGAGAGAATCTCAACACAAACCTTTGATAAAAATTGGAAAGGCCCACAAGTTTGTGAATCTCTGTTAGAGTGGTTAGGGCTGGCCAATCTTGAATGAATTGGATCTTAGCTAGATCCACATGCACATATTGCTTATCAATGATGTAACCCAGATATTGGACCTGTCCCATGCCAAAGGTGCATTTCTCCAAGTTGGCACATAGTTTGTTTTTCTGCGAGGTTTGAAGGACATGTCGAATTTGTTGCAAGTGTTATTCCAAACTCTTGTTGAAGATGAGGATGTCATCCAGATATACAACTATGAACGAGTTGGTGAAGGGTCGTAAGATGTCATCCATCAACCTCATAAAATTTGCAAGGGCATTTGTCAACTCAAAAGGAATGACCAACCACTCAAAAAGGCCCCCCTTGGATTTGAAGGCGGTCTTCCATACATCTGTGGATTTTATTGGAACCTAGTGATAACCAGACTTTAAATCAATATTGCTTGAATACTTGGCCCATTTGAGCTGGTCAAGAAGGTCATCAATCCATGGGATTGGATACCTTTTCTTGACAAAGATTTTATTTAGTGCTCGATAATCAATGTAGAGTCTCCCAGTCCCATCCTTCTTCTGTACAAGTACAATCGAGCTCCCACAAGCTGAGGAGCTTGGTCAGATGAGCCCTTTTTGGAGTAAACCCTGGATCTAGTGTTTGATTTCCTCATTTTCCATAATAAAGCATAATTATACCGACCTATTGGGTAGAGGTGCTTCGGGAGTCAGATCGATTGAATGACTGACCTGACAGTGTGACGGTACCCTTGTGGGTGAGGAGAAGATGTCCATGTATTCTTTCGCGACCTTATTCACCTACTTCCGTTGTGTGGTGGAACCCTTCACAGGGGCCATAGATGTGGCTGCGATCTTCTCCTTACTTTGAGAATGAGTAAAAAACAAAACATATTTCTTGGTCTAGGAGATGATCTTATGACATTACTTAGCAGAGATCAAATAGATGGCGGTAGGCGAGGCTACCTCTAGTATTCTATAGAAGTTATTTCCCAAAGTAATAAGAAGAGTGTAAGGCCTCGACTCATACACAAAACGATGCTTCCATAAATATGATTTTCCTAATAATACATCACAAACTTCAAGAGGAGAAATGTCACACAATACCTCATCTGTGAAGGGTTTGACATTATAGGGTAGATGCCACTTTTGGTTAACGTGAAGATCTCATCCTTGGTGGAGCCACTCGATGGTGTATGGATGTGAGTGTGGTGTGGTTGGTAGGCCAAATTTCTTAATGACCTATGCTGATATGAGGTTCTTGACTCTCACTATCGACAATGAACTGTAGCGAAGACCCCTTTACCCATATATGTGAGTGGAAGAGATGCCCCCCTTCCTTTGGATGTTTGGGCTCAATATTCTGGATCTTGGTGGTGGAATTTATGGTGATGGGATCCACATCAATAATTTTCTTCCCTTTTTCATTCCCATTGTCAAGTTTTGACTTAGAGTCAGAACATGCATTTGACCTTAAAGCCTTCAGCTTGGCCACCAGTAACTTCTAGGGTTGACACTCACTTGTGTTGTGATTGGGTCTCTTATAGAATGCACACCACTTTCCTGTGTCCTTCTTTGTCTTCGTGGTGTTTTTCTTTACTTGCGGCTTCGACAGGTTGTCCTAGGTCACCCCACATTGTCTTTGTTCTTTGTTCTGCAGTTTGGAGACAACTTTCCTTTACTTTGGATTTATAGATCCAAAGTCTTGCGTCTTATGTTTAAATCTCTACTCGATCTTGAAAGTGTATCGATAGGCGGCGCCAAGCAAGGAGATGTTCAAGAACTCCATCTCGTCCTGGATGTATTTGTGTACACAACTATGGAATTTGAATACCATATGCCACTCAAAATCCTTGATACATAACTTCGTGCGAAGGGTATGAAAAATATTTGTGAATTTTGACACATCTTGGTCCCTTCCCTGCTGTAATGTGGTCCAATTTAAGTACTTATCTTCATAGCTCCCGACAGGGTAATACTATTCCTTGATGTTGTCTCGGAAAGGATTCCAAGTGGGCGCAGCTGAAAATAGTAAGGGTTCCCTCTCGTCTCAATGCTCACAGTATGTTTCCCACCAATCCTTGGCATGGGGGGGCGACCTTGAGGAGTGTAAAAGTAGTATTTTCCCTATTGAAAAAATCAAGAACCGAAAAATATCCTTCCAACAAATTTAACCATTTATCTATGACATCTGCATCTATTGGGCCTTCAAATGTGTAAATGTCAAAGTTTACTATTACCTTAAAGGGAGTGGTGCTTCTAGGGCAAATGTTGGATGAAGATATGTCACTTATGGGCATCCACCGAAGGATATGGGCAATGGTGTCTATCATCTCATTCCTTTTTCACTTGAGGGCTTCTTCGAGCAATATTTTGAAAAGATATCCTACTCCCTCGCCTTTCTTTTCTTCTATCATGCGAGGTCATCAAGGTTGGCGAGGCCAATCTTGCAAATGTTCAACTAGTTCAAGCCCTAACTCCTTATACCCCGACCTCGTTGGGGACATGCACAAAAAAACAAAAAGAGCAGACTATAGAAATATGTCTTTCAAATTAATCACATTATTAGGATTTCATCGATGTTTCGAACCAACTAATGTGGGTCACCCTCAGGACAAGGTGAGAAATCAACTGATCTGAAGGAATAAATAGTATGGATGCATCATTCCCAAGAGTTAGTCATTGGTAAATTAGTTTATAAGGTAAGTAAAATATTATTAATTTTTTATTGGTAAGGAGCTGTATATTAAAATAATACTTAATTAGTTAAAAACTAGCTATTAGGAATAAATAAATATAAACAGTTACAAACTAGTTGTTAGGAGTAAATGAAAGTAAAATATTCTAAATAAATTTAATAATTATTTATAATATTATTTGTTAGGGGTTGACCTATTCCCATTAAATAAAAATATAGCTATGTTGACTTATACAAAACTCGAGAGGTATTAAAAATATTAATAATTTATCATAATAAATCAAAAGAAAAAAAGAGGTTACAAATATAAAGGTGAAGGACTCAACAATTATAATTATTTAGAACGATGAATTGTCATGAGGGGAAACAAAATAATAATTAATATCTAAAGGGTTAAAAAGTAATATAGATAACAAAAATAATAATAATAATAAATTATTATTTATTATTATTATTATTATTATTATTATTATTTATTTTATTATTATTATAATTATCTTAATGAATGAGATAGAAATAAAGAGGATAAAGAAGAAGAAAGGGAGAATCATGAGGCGAGAGCCGGAATCCAGCTCTTACTCAATTTCCAACCATCATCCCTATTAAGAAATCTGGCATGCCTCTAGATTTCAAACCCTTCTCTAAGCTTCCTGTGGTGGAAGTGATCAACTCTAGCAATGACTTTGGATTCTTCAATGCAAACATGGTGTTTCGATTTCTCTGCATGTTCTTCTAGCGCTGATGAATGGGAGCGTTTGTGTCTAATGTCAGTAGCATACTCCTGGATTCTCTACTTAATATAGCAGACTAGTCTGATACCATTGATCTAGATTTATGCAGGAATGAAAGAAATTATAGAGGAAATACAAATTTAAATATAAACACAGAGCTACAACGAAACTAAACTTCAATCCATTAAAACAAAATACTAATGTTTACATGTAGAATGGAAATAAACTAGCTTGGGTGATGTTAGCTTATTTTTAGAAGAGATGTAGCCGCTACATGCCTCTGGATTGTGTTACAATGAGGCTCACATATATTTTTATTATGAGAAATAAGGGAAAATCCCAAACATCCAAAAACCTAACCCTAGGAGATGAAGCGCCAAAAGTTAGTGGGCCCTGTTGGGGTTAGTTGGTAAACCAACTTCCTAGGGTTGTAACTTTGGCATATGATCTTTGTTTGATGTGTACGATACCTTGTTAGAAATATCTATCCAAGGACTGAAAATTTCAACTACAAATCAATTTTGCAACTATTAATTTTTCCCATTTTCCAAAAAAAACATTGTTTAGGGCCTCAAAATGACTCCAGAAGTTAAGGACCCGAAAAACTGCCAAAAAGAGTAAATTGTGCTATAATGAAGGAAATTGAAAGAAACAATGTTGGCGGTCTAAGTGGAATAGCTGGGTGACCACCAATATCCACCTGGATCAATCATCCCCCCTTAAGAAGCAATGGTCCCCATTACGTTGAGTGCCTCCATGAGATGGGAAAATTTCTACTGAACTTCGTCCTTGGTGAGCCACTTGCCCTGGTGCAAGAGTTGGCCAACTTTGCCAACTCGATACAATTGGATCTTATGTTTGCAAGTTTTCTTGATTTGTGTGTCTATGATTCGATCAATTGTGGTCTATTCAATGTAATTTGGGTTTAGCTTTGTTTGTGTCAACTGCTCAACAATGTTTGATGTGTCCATCAATGGTGGAAAGTATGGTTGAAGGTCGTCCATATTGAATACAAGGTGAAATCCAAGGAATGGGGGATACTAAGCTAAAAAGTGTGGTCTCCCACAGCCTTGGTTATGTTGTAAGGCCCATATCAGAGTGGTCGAATATTACGATGGGCTCCATCAAGGCGCGCTTTCTACAAATGTAACCAAACTTTGTCGCCCAACTCAAACTTATGGGGCACCCAATGATGATCATGTCGTTGTTTGTATTTGCCATTAGCTTTCTCCAAGATGTCATGAACATGTTGACTAATGTGTTGAATATGCTCAATAAACATGGTGTCTTTATTAGCTTCGGACTGAACAAGGGAAAAGTCTTCATGTCTAGTTGCAAAAGGCAGTGTAACATCAAGGGGACATAATGGTTGAAATCCTAGGCCCACTTCAAAGGGGTTGTGGCCAGTCGAGCTATGGAGAGCTATGTTATAGTTGTGTTGCACATAGGAAATACTCTCATCCCATGTCTGCAGATGCTTAGAATTGTACATGCATAGTATGTGCACAATCATCCTTTTCACGACCTTTGTCTGGCCATCAGTCTCGGGGTGGAATGCAATCAACTTGGTGAGCTTGGTATCCAATAATGACCAAAGGCTTGACCAAAACACGTTTAGGAACATGCTATCCTGATCTGATATAATGGTCTGCGGGATCCCAAAATTACCCACACTCGTTTAAAGAAGAGTTTGGGAGTGGCCTTCGTTGTGATATTCTTCTTATAGGCAACCAATATGGCCATCTTAGAAAATCCATCGACGACCACAAATACACAGTCGTTGTCATGCTTTGTAGAAGGAAGGCTAGACTTATAATCAATGGAGATGGATTTCCAGGGTCAACTAGGAGTAGAAAAATGAGTATATAAGTTTTTCTTCTTAATACTTGGCTTGGTGATGGCACAAGAAATGTAGGATCTGATGTATTTTTGAACATCCTATCAGAGATTTGGCCAATAAAAATACTTCTATTGTACGACTATAGTTTTTTTGCACACCAAAGTGTCTTGCGACGCAATTGTAGTGCGCCTCCCAAATCAGCTTGGCATGCTTTCTTGAAGGAACACAAAGGTGGCCCAGGTAGCATAATAATGCATATTAGAGGTGGAAGTCTGGAACTTGCTTGCCATCCAATATATTCTGGTATGTGGTGGTGAACTCTGGATCATTTTTATATAGTTGCGCCCATCCAGAGGTCTCGTGGCCACAAGAGTTGAGAACAATGCTCAGTGTTGCAATTGGTGGTTGGATGAGACAATCTACAACATGATTGATGTTTCCCTTGTTGTATTTGATATTCAATGGAATTGTTGCAGATATGTGGACCACTTTTCATGGTGATTTTTTTGCAACTTCTCTTAGGTTTGTATAAATTGCAGGGGTTGGTGATCTGTGTGGATGACTATCTCCTTCCCCATAATGTAATTTTTCCAATGTCGGTAAGCCTACATGATGGAATACATCTCCTTATTGTAGGCAGAGTATTTCTGAATTGTGTCGGAAAGTCTCTCACTGTGATAGGCCACCAGATGCCCTTTTTGGGTGAGAACTTGTTACATAGTATTTTTTCACACTTCTTGTCCCATATCCTGAAGTGTCGAAATGACGAAATTTGTCAGTGTATTCACCATGAAACACATACAGAAGCATCCCTGAATAAGAGAAGAAAAGTTGCCCTGAGAGAGTTCTGAAGAAGTTTCCCTAAAAACCTAGTTTTTAGGATCAACGCTTTTTTCACCACTATTGGCATGTGTTGATGACTTGTTGCAGCATACTGACCTAGCGCTACCAAGGTAGATTTTGATAGGAAAACTTGTGCTAAACCTCTTCTGGCATTTTTTCCTAAAGTGGAGGAGAAGCTTCTCTTACTAGAAGCCTCGAGAACGACGAACTGGATATTATTGAATAAGGATATGGTTGAGTTCTCCCATTTTGAGTCCTTGATCCTAACTTTATGGATATTCCCCTTAATACATGGACCTTCTTCCCCCTTTTAGGGATCCCTCAATCTCTCTCCTTTCCATAAATTAAATCCCTTCTATCCCCAACTAGCTGGTCATTGCTTGGTTGCATTCCTATGCTGAAACTATGCCTAAATGTTGCCCATTTTACTAAGGAGAAGGAGTGTTTAAAGGTCTTGGATTGGACTTGGAAATCCGCCACAAAGGAGGCATCCAACATCAAGGCTCATATGGCTGTATGCTTCCCTCATTTTATATTAATAAATACATCAGGTGTTTACTCTCCATAAGTGTATAAATCATTACTCGTTCAGTGTGATATTCCTTGATCTGTCATATAGTTTATGTTAGAATGAATTATGCTATGTATGTTCTTGTCTCTTTTGTTTGATATTCCTTATAGGGACTCATCTACAGCGGTGTAAAGAGGATGGAACTTGGAAGCGAGAAGATCAAGGATAGCATCAACGAGAGCTCAACATCAAAGTAAAGTAGGTCATTTGTCTTACTTTGTATTTTCTGACGTGAACTAGGAAAGTCTACACATGTTTGTCTAGTTTGTTGCTAGATCCTCTTATAGGACTAGATAGATCACTTTTGTCCGCAGAAGGGATTATCTTTACAACAAAATTGCACCAATAACATAGTCAAAGGTGTTTGTCTCAATTTCAAATGGTTGTTGCATGTCTAAAAATGTGAAACTGGTGCAGAGTAGAGGTGGTGCTTCAACTCAACAAATGCCTTTTGTTGGGACTCAGCCAAGAAAAACATTTCTTTGACTCTACCCTTGGTAACTTGACTCGGATTCCAAATGACATGAGAGAATCCCAACACAAACCTCCAATAAAAATTGGCAAGGCCGAAAATACTGTGAAGCTCTTTTAAACTGGTCAGGGTTGGGCAATGTCGAATGACTTGGATCTTAGCTAGATCCAATGCACGCCTTTCTCATCAATGATGTAACCAAAATATTGGACTTGCCTCCTACCAAAGGTACATTTCTCCAAGTTGGCACATAGTTTGTGTTGCCGCAAGGTTTGAAGGACCTGTTGAATGTGTTGCAAGTGTTCTTCCCAACTCTAACTAAAGATGAGGATGTCTTCCAGATATACAACTACGAATGAATTGGTAAAGGGAAGCAAGATGTCATCCATCAACCTCATACAAGTTTCATGGGAATTTGTCAACCTAAAAAGCATGACCAACCACCCAAAAAGGCCCTCCTTGGATTTAAAGGCAGTATTCCATACATCCATGGGTTATATTGGAACCTGGTGATAACTAGACTTTAAATCGATCTTGTTGAAATACTTAGCCCCTTTGAGCTAGTCAAGAAGGTCATCAATCCGAGGGATTGGATACCTATTCTTGACAGTGATATTATCTAGTGCTCGATAATCAAAGAAGAGTCTCTAGGTTCCATCCTTCTTTTGTGCAAGTACAATTGGCTCCCACAAGGTGAGGAAATTGGTAGGATGTGCCCTTTTTGCATCAACTCCTAGATCTCGCGCTTGAATTGTTAATTTTCCATAATAGAGTGGCGATATACCAACCCATTGGGTAGAGGTGCTCTGGTGGTCAAATCGATCGAATGCTCGAATTAATAGTGCGAAGGTTTCCCTATGAGTGAGGAGAAGATGTCACTGTATTCTTCCACGACCTTATCCACCTTCTTCTGTTGCGCGGTGGAACCCTTCGTGGGGGCCATGGATGTGGCCACGATCTTCCCCTTACTTTGAGAATGAATAAAAAATAAAAACAAATTTCCCAATTTGGGAGATGATCTTACTGCATTGCTTAGGAGAGTTCAAAGAGATGGCGACAAGCGGGGCTACCTTCGGTATTCTATATGATTTTCTGCCCAAAGTAATAATAACAATGCATGCCTTGACTCATACATAGCATAACACTTCCACAAATATGGTTGGCCTAATAATACATCACAAACTTCAAGAGGAGCAACATCACACAGTACCTCATCCGTGAAGGGTTTGATGTTGTAGGGAAGATGACATTGTTGGTTGACACGAAGATCTCATCCCTGGTGGAGCCACCCGAAGGTGTATGGTTGCAGGTGTGGTGTGGTTGGTAGGCCCTTTCGTTTAATAACCTCTGCAAAGATGAGGTTCTTTTGGCTCCTGCTATCGACAATGAACTACAACGGAGACCCCTTCACCCACATCTGTGAGTGGAAGAGATGCTCCCCTTCCTCTAGATCTTCAAGATCGATATTATAGATTTTTGTGGTGGCAAAGGTGGCTTGGGCTCCACATCAATAATCTGCTTCCCTTTGTCATTCCCCTTGTCAGGTTCCGACTCAAAGTCAGAACATGCATTTGACTCTTAAGCCTTCAATTCGACTACTAGTGACTGTTTGGTTTGACACTCACTTCTGTTGTGAGTGGGTCTCTTACTTAACTCCCCAACCCACACTAAGAAATAAACCTTAAAAATATTTACTATACTTGTGCTAAGCTTTGCTTGTGTAGAGCTTTCACTATGCGGAAAGCTCCACATAAGCAAAGCTCCGCACACTGCTTTACATGAAAAGCTTTGCTATACTCAATCATCTAATTTTTGAAATTTTATAGCAAGTGATCTCATGATTTTGAATGTCCACTTTCAATTAATAATTTAATATATTGGAATATAATTGATTGATGAGATGACAGATATCCATGAGAGAAATGACAAGGTTTTTGGATTATTGTTTTTTTATTATCATTGGAGTCGTTAAATGTTTGTGTTAAGGCTTTTTTTACATTGTATTACCATGCCTTTCATGGCACTCAAAGTAGAAACAACTTTAACTTGTAAAAATATTATTAATTTCATGAATTTAATAAAACATTAAAGCTATAGTTTCAATCATGTCATTACTAGTACAATACATGATGCGGAAATTTGTAAAAGTAGTAGTCATCTTTGCATATGGAAATATTAATTGGAGATTTGCCTAGCTCTCCCCCCCCCCACGTAAAGGACCAGAAACCATGTCAATTTTTACATCATTGGATAGAGCAGTACAATAACAATGTTGGTGTCAGAGCACTCACCAACATAATAGCCACTCAAAAAGTTAGTTTTTTTTTAAATGAATTGTCAGGGAGTGACAAATGCCAAAGATAAAATGCTCTCCACCAAGAGAATTATGTCCCATCGAAGACTGCTGAGCCAATTGAAAATTAGAAACAAGATTTCTAGAAAAATAGAAAATTATTTTTGAATTTGTTGAAAATAGAAATATTAAGCATTTTCCCAATATTTTTGTTAAAATTGCAAAAAAAACAACAAAATAATGCAGAATCAATGCACTTTAACTGCGAGACGAATGTTATATTCCCTAGAGAGACAAGGAACAATAATATCTTAGTTTTTATAAGCCTTTCGAATCACCTTATAACTATTACTTTGATTTCTATTTGGAAACTAAGGTGAAAGTGTATTTTTAGTGATGAGTTTAGTTTCCTTTTATTATATTGTAGAATTTGGTGGGAAGAGGTGTGTGCTTAGCTTTATGATGGAAATATAAAGATGTGAAAAACAATAATAGTTAAATATATTTAATTTTAATTGTTTTCCCCAAGGAAAAATCACAATTTTCCTTAAGATGTTGAAAATTACATGTTGTAGATGCTTGGAAGCATATGTTGTGAGAGTGGTGGTTGCCACTGACTGTGTAATACTATAAAAAAAACTATCCCATGTTGGGAGACTAATAAGTTAATACATATTATATATGTCTGATAAAACATATATACATGAATAAACTGAGAAAATTATGATCACAGTCCTATCTCAAAAAAAAAAAAATCAGGGCCTGTCTCCCCAAAATGTTGTTGATCAACATAAGGTCTATGGAAGTATCTATAGAATTCCTGCACTGTATGCTCCTGGATCATCCAAAGCCCCCAAGGTTGGAGCGCGACCTCCTTGGATAATATGTCAGAAACCTGGTTGTGCTCCCTGTATATGTGATGACAATCGATATAGTCAAATTGATATTTTAGAAGCAAAGTCTCATCCAAAATATTCTAGAGTGTGTGCATGTGACATGAAGATTTTTGGTTAAACCAATTTATGATGAGTTTGGAATCGCCAAAAATATGAATGCAAAGACGTCCCTTCTCAAGTGCAAAATATAGAAAATGTATGAGTGTAATAACTTTTGCAAAGTTATCGGTTCCATCTCCCAGCCTCGTCTGGATTTTATAAAAAAAAATATTTTCAGCAATATGAAGTAATACACCCCCTCCACAACCTTGTTGTTGTGTTGAATCGTCGAAGTATGCCCAAGGAATGTTCTTATCGATAATCTCAACAGGGATATTACGTGTAGTGTGAGGGTGATCACCCTCCGGTGTACTGTTATATATAAAGATCAGATTTGTTGTTGCCTGAGGCAAAAGCAAAGTGGTGTCCGAAAATATAAGTATATTTCTTTGTAGACAAATGAACCAACATATCAGGAGAGGGAGGTTCCTAATCTTGATTGGGTGTGTAGAGGACCACCACGATTTCCATGGTTCCAAAATATTAGATCCATGCCAACGATTGGGAAGGTGTATATTTGCAAGTACATTATGCCATAAGGAGATGGTAACAGGACATAGAAGAAATAAGTGTTCAATAGATTCAGATGCGTGTTTGCATAGGATACACCAGGTTGGTCCAAAAAATGATCACTTCTAAAGATTGTCTCCTGTAGGGGATTTCTTGTGAATTATACACCACATGAATATTTTTTCTCTAGGAGGTGCCTTCAACTTCCAAAGAGCGGGCCACCACCAATCAGAAGCAGGGGGTTTATGAGCGGAGTAGATGAGAGGATGTCCCTCCTTAGGAGAATATGAACCATGCTATGAGTGAGCCCATATGAGCTCATCCTCCCCCCAGTGATCTGAACATGTGATTCAAAGAGTGCACTAATATAGGATTGTCAATCATTGTGCCAGATGTTAGGTAAACCCAATAGTTCAACAGATCTCTAGGCTTGATAGAAAATATTAGAATTGTCTGGATCATCAATTTGAGTAAGTCTAGTGATACCTGTGTTTGAGAGGAAGTGTAGGAGCTCAGGGGGAAGATGAAAAGCATTCCCACATCCAGACTAAGGATCCATGCCAATATGAACCAGGTTACCAGATCCAATCCTCCAGGTTAATCCATCACATATGTATGATAGAGAGTTCAAAACTGCTCTCTAGATAGTAGATATATTTGTTATGTTCCATGAAGGTCGCTTGATCCAATCAAGGAGATGGAGAGGGCTAATATACTTCTGAATGACCACCTCAATCCACAGATTCCTTGTAGTGAGAACATGCCATCCCATTTTTACTGCTAATGCTTTTGTGAAGGCATCAAGATTTTTCATGCCCCATCCTCCCCATTTCCTTGGGAGAGAAATGAGGTCCCATCTGACCCATGCACATGTATGACCTTCTTGTTTTCCTTTCCATAAGAATCTGCAACATGGTTGTTGTATTCTATTCAAAATGCCCCTTGGAATCCAAGCCAAGGACATCCAGTACACCAGTGTATCTTCTAATATAGATTTGATAAGAGTGATCTGACCAACCCTAGAGAGCCATCTGTGATGCCAAATATTCAGTCACCTTTCAATTTTTCCCACAAGCCATATCCAGTCATCTATCTTGTATTGTATGGGCTTGAGTTGAAAACCAAGATATTTAAGACCATCATCAAATGGGAGAATTGTGAAGGGAAATCTCTTATGAGCAGAGTGAGTTTCATTGTGGGAGCAACCAAGAGCAATGGGTGTCAATTTATGTTGATTTCATTCCATGCCTGTAGCAAAGTAAAAGGATCTTAGAATAGAAGCAAAAGCAGTTGTGTCACCAATCGATCCATTGAGGAAGATTAGGACATCATTAACAAATAGTAGATGGGTAATGATACAATTATTGGTGATTTTAATACCCTGTAGTCTTCCCCATCTTTTATCCTCAGATATAATCTGACTCAAGCCTTCCATGACTAGTAAGAAAAGCAGGGGAGAGAGAGGACAACCCTGTCTAAGGCCTTGTTCAGCATGGAAAAAGGAAGAGGAAGAACCATTGATAATAACACTATAAGAAACATTGGAAATACAACACATGATCCATTGGATAAAGGCTATGGGGACGCCCAAATGTGTCAAGATCATTCTCAAGTATAGCCATCTAGTATGATCAAAAGCCTTTGCTAAGTTAATATTTAGGATCATACCTTTTAGCCTCCTATTTTGATGGAATGGAGGACCTCCTAGGCGGTACCAACAACTTCATGTATCTCACGATGATTAAGGCAAACTATTCCGAATAGATGTGTTAAGATAAAATAGGTTTAAGGCGGTTGGCAATAATTTTGGGTATGATCTTATTTATGCGATTGCAGAGTGAGATGGGCCTGAAGTCATTGAAGGTCAGAGGGGAATCAGATTTGGGAATAAGGGCAATGAAGGTAGAGTTAAATGCATCATACATATGACCACTTAACCGACATTCTTCAAAAACCTGAAGTAGATCATTGCCAAGCACTTCAAAAAAATCTAGATAAAATTCAACTAGCCATCCATCTGGTCTAGGGCTCTTGTCTTTCTTGAACCATTTAAGGGTGCCTTCCAATTCGCCCATAGGTACTGACTTGATGAGATCCATTGCAACTTCTTGATTGAAAAATCTAGGAAACAACCCTGCCACTTTGATAATCTCAGCAAGAGTAGCTTCCTATGGTGCTTTATAGAGCCGAGTGAATGAGAGGTACTAAGAGTGTCCAGATGATTGAATGATTGAACGCGGTGTCCAGAATGATCCTCCAAATTCCAAATTGTATTTATGGGTCATCAACCATTTGGAAATTGATGATAAAACTTGGTACTATCATCCCCAGATTGAAGCCAAATGGCTCAACTCCTAAGTCTCCAGGTTTCTTCTCTATCCTTTAGGATTTTGGTCCTCTCTGCTTCAAGTTTTATAAGGCAATATTTTGTTTCAACAGATTCAAATCCCCGACCATCCGCTCTAACCAAATTAGCAAGTTCAAGTTCAATATCATTAAGGAGGTGATCATCCCTTACTATTTTTTCTCTGGCCAAGTCGATTGTTTCGTGCTTGAGGAAGAGAATATTTTTAACAAAACATTCAATGTGTGTCCGTTTGAGAACAAGGGGGGGGTTCTAATAATTAGTGACCATTTTGGTATACTCCTCATCCTTAAGCTAGGTCAAGTTAAACTTAAAAGGAATTTTTGGCTTGCGATCTGCACTTGCAAATTCAAGGTAGATTAGAGAGTGGTCATATAAGCTTCCTGATCCCAGCCATTGCCTATACAGGGATAATCATCCAAGAAGGGCTTCTTTGATAAGGAAACTGTCCAGCCTTCTGGCGAGCATAACCTCTCCACTCCTTTTATTACGCTAGGTAGGTTGGGGTCGAGCCATAGGAATATCAATAAGGTGATGATCTTCCAAAAGGAGACTGATGGAATCAGAAAGTGGATTAACCTGTGCATTGTGTCCCCAAGATACCGCATGGCCAATGGAGAAATTAAGGTCTCCCCCCAAGATGTTGTTATCTACTTGCATATATGTAGTATTGAGGAGATTTTCCCAATAAGAATCCTGATTAATGCAAGGACCATATATATTTATCAGTCTCAAATCCCTCCTAAGATCGGAAGAAAAGATGTATGCCCAAATAATACCATCCCCCCCCCCAAATATTAAGCAGCTTGACTGCCCTAGGATTGTAACCAAAAGAAATGCCTCTAGAGTGGCCACGGACATCAAGAGCATGAAAGTGACAACCAAATACAAGGGCTTTAAGGGTAGGGATGATTTGGTCAATGAGAGAAAGGGTTTCTTGAAGGAATATGATGTCCACCCTCTCGAGTTCAAGTCTCCTAAAGGCTAGTTTTTTGGCAGGACTAGCCAACCCATGACAATTGAAAGATAACCAATTCATGGAGAACCTGTTAGGAAACCAACTCACAAAAATATAGAAAAGATAGATCAACGCTTTAGAATTCAACCTCTTCGAGGGGGAAACCTCCTTTACATTACACAAATGAACAATTCTTGGATGATACAAATGACTAAACCTCCCTTCTATATATAGGAGTCTAAGGGGTCACAATATAATCAAGCCGACATAACAGTAATAACATAAGGGCACAAAAATAACAATAGTGGGTTTCTATGGGGCATACTAATAACAATATGGGGACAATAGGGGCACAATAATAACAATAATGGATACCATGACAATAGTAATGGGGGAATCACTAGTATTATAGGGGCCTAACATGGCCCTCTCCTTCCGAAAAGTGTTGTCCTCAACGCTTAAGTAGTTTTGGATGCTTCTGTATGAAATTCTCATCCTCCCATGTGGAATCTTCAGCTGATAAGTTCTTCCAATTGATGAGATACTCCGAAATTGATTGATTTCGTAGCTATTGATTTCTTATTTCTGTGACTGCTTCCGGTTCAAATATGATTTTTCCTTCCTTGTCAAGTTCTGGCAATATTGTTTGAACTGGGAGCTTGTCACCTATAACCTTCTTTAAACATGAAACATGGAAAACTGGGTGAACTCGGGAAGCTGCAGGAAGCTCCAATTTGTATTCCATAGTACGAATCTTTTGCAACACCTTGTACGGACCATAATACTTTGGTGATAATTTATTATCCTTCTTAGCTTGCTTTAGGGACATTTGTTTATATGGTTGTAGCTGTAGGAATACCTAGTCACCTACATCAAAACTTCTTTCGTTGCGATGTTGATCTGCCTGTTGTTTCATTCTATTCTGTGCCAACGTGAGGTTATCCTTTAAGAGTTGGAGAACTTGTTGTTGATGCTCGATGTGATGTTCCACTGCTTGAACCTTAGAATTTTCTCTTAAATATGATGTGATGGATGGTGGATGATATCCATAAAGTGCCATAAATGGGGTCATTTTTGCTGCAATATGGAAGGAAGTGATATACCACCATTCAGCCAGAGGCAACCATTTGACCCATTGTGTATGTGTATCAGATACAAAGCAATGAAGATATCCTTCCAAGCATTTGTTTACTATCTCAGTTTTCCCATCAGATTGAGGATGATAAGATGAGCTATGAGCTAACTGATTACCGAGACAAGAAAATAATTATGTCCAAAAATTTCCAGTGAAAATGGGATCTCTGTCGCTTACAATAATCTTTGGGTTTCCATGTAGCTTTTGAATTGTTTCCATAAATACAGTAGAAACTGTACTGGCTTTAAATGGATGTGATAATGCACAAAAGTGTGCATACTTGGTAATTCTATCAACTACCATCATGATGAGACTCTTTCCTTCAGACTTGGGTAAACCTGTGATAAAATCCATTGAAACCTCCTCCCAACGTTGGCTTGGAATGGATAAAGGTTGTAATAGACCTGGGGTCTTAATTGTTTCAAATTTATTTTGTTGGCAAACCAAAAATTCCACCACAAAATTTTGAATATCTGATTTAAGGCCATCCCAAAAAAACTCCTTCTTAACCTTGTGGTAAGTTTTTAAAAATCTTGAGTTCCCTCCTAAGGGAGAAGTGTGAAATTCCATAAGAATCTTTTGTTTGAGTTGGGAATTCTTACATAGGTATAAGCGATCTTTGTACCATAACAAATCATTTTTCCAGCTAAATGTATCAGATGTACTGGGACCTTATTGTATCTTTCGAATGAGTGCCCACACTTCTTCGTCATTCTTCCATTCCTCCCTTGCTTCGTTTATCCAATCTAGTTGGATAATAGAAATGGCGCACAACATTGTTTCCACATCCTCATCCTTTCTTGAGAGTGCATCTGCCACAACATTTTTCTTCCCTTTTCTGTAGATGATTTCAAAGTAATAACCCAACATCTTTGTGACCGATTTTTGTTACTTTTCAGAGGATAATCTTTGTTCTAAAAAGTATTTAAGACTATCATGATCCATTTTTACCTTTAAGTGTCTTCCCATTAGGTAGGGTCGTCATTTCTTAAGTGCATGTAGTATTGCAAACATTTCCTTCTCATAAATAGATTTGTGTAAATACTTTCCCTTGATTGGACGACTTCCGAAAGAGATGGGTCTTTCATCTTGCATTAAAACAACACCAATTCCATTTCCTGAAGCATCACATTCCACAATAAAGGTTTTTGTGAAGTCCAGCGTAGCTAAGACCGGTGCTTGGCACATTGCCTCTTTAAGATGTTCGAAGGCCTTTGTTGCTTCTGGAGTCCATGAAAATGCATCTTTCTTCAATAATGTTGTTAGAGGTGTTGCTATTCTCCCATAATTCTTAACAAACTTGCGATAATACCTTGTCAACCAGAGAAATCCTCACAGATGCTTTATGGATGTGGGGATCTTCCTTTCCTTAATGGCTTTAATTTTTCTAGGGTCTACCTTAACACCTTCATGAGATACAATATGACCTAGATATTCCACCTCTTGTACTCCAAAGAAACATTTGAAGCTTTTTGCATATAATTGTTTCTCCTCCAATAGTTTGAGCACCCTGTCAACATGTTCAACATGATCCTTCCAAGACTTGTTGTAGATTAGTATATCATCAAAAAATACTAACACAAATTTTCTAAGGAAGGGTTTGAAAATGGAATTCATCAAACCTTGAAATGTAGAAGGTGCATTGGTAAGGCCAAAAGGCATGACCAAAAATTCATAATGACCCTCATGAGTTCTAAATGTTGTTTTCGGAATGTCTTCAGTCTTCATTTTGATTTGATGATATCCTGAATGAAGATCCAACTTGGTGAAGTAAATTGATCCATGCAATTCATCCAATAATTCATCAATGACGGGAATGGGAAATTTATCTATAATAGTGAGCTTGTTGCGCTCCCTATAATCCGGACACATGCGCCATGATCCATCCTTCTTGTGCACCAATATTGCTGGAGCAGAGAAAGAACTTTGACTAGGTTGAATTATACCAGCCTCTAGCATTTCTGCAACCTTATGTTCAATTTCACTCTTTTGGCCATAGGGATATTTGTACGGCCTGATGTTTGGAGGAACACTTCCAGGAATCAAATGAATAGCATGATCATGATCACGAATAGGTGGGATACCTTTGGGAGTCTCAAATACCTTGGAATGATTGTCCAAGACTTTTTGGAGATCTGGAGAAACAGATGATTTTAATGTGGGAACCTCTAGCAAACATAATTGTGCAATTACACCTCATTGTTCCTTCTTTAGAAGCTTTGTCATACCGTTAGAGCTGACTATCTTTCCCGATTTCCCTGCAATACCCCTTAATTCAACTTCCTTTCCTTGCGCACAAAATTTCATGAAAAGTTCTTGAAAATTAAAGGCTATTGTACCCAAGGATTGTAGCCATTGGACTCATAGTACAACATCAATACCACCCACTGGAATGGAAAGCATTGGGCTATTCAATACATATTATCCCATGGACAGATTGATATTATGGCACTTTCCAGAGCAATTTATGGTTCCTCCACTTGCAACCATCACTTGACACTTTGGTGTTGGATATAGGAAGCAATTCAATTGCTTTGCTATCTTACAATGAATAAAATTATGGGTACTTCCTGAATCAATCAACACTATTACCTTTTTCTTCTTGATATGTCCTTCTATCTTGATAGTTTGAGGAGTGGTAATTCCAACCAATGCATTACAAGATATGGTCAGATTCATTTCTTCTTTATCTAGGGTTTGTTCCTGGAATATATCCTCTTCTTTTGACATTTCTTGTTCCTTTTCTTCCTCCTCTTCACAATCTATGTAGAATAATTTCTTCTCGGCACACTTATGACCTTTAGTGTAGTTTCTATAACAACTGTAACAAAGCCCTTTTGCTCTTTTTTCTTCCAATTGTTGTGGTGTCAACCTTGTAGGTTGTGGAAGGCTAGGGGAAACAACACTTCCATCTTTATAGTTGTTAGTGGTAGGCTTCTTGGTTGCCATAATTTTGCTTTCCATTTTTCTTGCTAACCTGAAAGCCTTCTCCAATGAATCAGGTTCCCAAAGGCGAACATCATGTTGGATATTATCCTTTAAAGTCCCTATAAACACATCAATCCTATGCTCCTCTGGAATATATTTTACCCTTATGTTCAATTTTTGGAAGTCCTCAATGTGCTTCCTCATTGAACCCTTTTGTTCGAGATTTATCAATTGGATAAGAAAGGTGTTGCTTTTTGTATCCTCATAATGTGTTATCATTTCTTCCGTAAAAATTTCCCGAGTAACAATTTGTTTACGAGAGCAAAGCCATCGATACCATACAAACTGATTTGGTTCCAAATATAAAGTTGCAATACGTACCTTTTGTGTGTTTTGCACATTATGGAGATCAAAAAATTGCTCCATCTGTAGTATCCATGTTCCGGGATCCTTGCCATCAAACTTCCTCATATCGATTTTTGGAACATGGTGGGTCTTCAATCCAACATTAGAGTCTATGAAATCATGATTAACATTTCTTTTGTTCTCATCATGAGTTTCCTTTACTACCCTTTCACCATTAGTGACCATTTCTTGTAGCAACTTATTCAAATTTATCTTCAATTCTTCCATCTTATCATCCATGCCATTCATCTTAGCGTCCATTCCATTCATCTTAGCTTCCACGCCATTCATATTGGCTTCATTTACCTTTAGTGAGAGTGAAATTTGTTGTACTTGGTCTTGTAATTTTGATATATCATGTTGCATTTCTTCCTCTTCTTCATGAGTCATGCTAGATCTTTCAGGTTGCTTACTAGGTGTTTCCATTTTCTTTCTTCAGGGAATTAATTAATGCTAATAATTCTTCACTATTCCCTTTGAATTCCTTCAAACTAATTTTTCAAACCAATCTTATGCAAAATTTTAAAAAAACTACACACCTTTTTTTCACTTTGTAAGAGCTCGATATTGAATCTGTTGTATCTCTGTAACTGCGGATCTCGAATATCTGAAATCTCATCCTACGGTAGCCCTTTGAGTCCTCTTTCTAACCCTGCAAGTCTGATCAATATTGGATTCTCCAAGGAAGAGTTATGCCAAATCTCCCACGGTGACCTGATTATAGACTAGTTCAGTAGAGAGAACTTGTACGACGTGCCACGTGTCACTGTTTCGACCTTAGTACCTGAAATTGATACACAGAAAAATACAGGCCATCCTCTTTCTGAAACTTCTTACGGAATTTCAATATTATGCTCAAAATAGATGTTATGACGATTTTCCCCAAGTCACGTGTCTGGAATGTAATTCGAGAGTCTGCAAAAACCCTAAATTACTCAGATCAAATCTCCACAAATATAGCGAGAAAAGCTCTGAAATTTGGACCCGAAGTTCAGAACGTTTTCGGCTCAAATGGGTTTTTTTGTAGCTTCTGAAACATCGTAGAAAAAAAGTTATAGCGAAAATTCTATGATGACCTATTTGGAGCAGCGAAACCCTAGAATCCAAAGCTCTGATACCAAATGTTAGGGAACCAACTCACAAAAAGATAGAAAAGATAGATCAACGCCTTATAATTCAGCCTCTTCGAGGGGGAAACCTCCTTTACATTACACAAATGAATAATTCTTGGATGATACAAATGACTAAACCTCCCTTCTATATATAGGATTCTAAGGGATCACAATATAATCAAGCCGACATAACAGTAATAACATAAGGGCACAAAAATAACAATAGTGGATTTCTATGGGGCATACAAATAACAATATGGGGACAATAAGGGCACAATAATAACAATAAGGGATACAATGACAATAATAATGGGGGAATCACTAGTATTATAGGGGCCTAACAAAACCAGAGGTAGGGGAGGTCATAACTCTAAGGACCTTATCAATGGAAAGTTATCTGCCTTGAGCTACACCCAATCTAGCTTGGATTATAGCCTTTTAGATATAGGAATGTCTTCCTCTAGTAGGTTTGGTGGTTTTAGGAGAGGGAACAATGCCAATACTGCAACAATAATCTTATGAATATTTGACCAGGAATCGAAGGAGGTATGGATGACTCGGTCAAGAATCATTTGAAGTCTCAGAAGAGGGTGTAGTGATAGGGGCATCAAGGATGACAGGGGGGGTATCAGAGAATGTGGGAGGAAAGGATAAAAGGGAGAAGATAAGGGGGGAGTGAACAAATGCAGGAGTTGAGATGCAACATGATGAGAATAAGAAATAGAGGCAATAAAAAGAGGGAGAGAAGAGGAAGCATTACCCGAAGTGATGCCAGCCACAGTCGTACGTAATCTGGTGATGCGAGGAGAGGGTGGTCGAACAGGTTCCTTGTTCGGTCCATGCATCTTTGTTTTTGTCTTTGGGGGGCACCCAACAACCTTTATGGGCCTCTTATCCTGAGATCCCGATGGAATATATGCTGCATTGTTATCAGGCTGAGATATAGAAGCAGAGTTGGAGGCAAGTTGTGGATGATCCTTGTACATGTGTCCAATATTATGGCATCGGTGATATTTGTAGGGAACCCCCTCATAATCGAGAATCTATAGGTGACTAGTGTTCCTCCACTGTATATTTAGGTATTCCTTCAAACCTTCACGAGTATCCAGATGAACCAAGATACAAGACATAACCATGATTCCAATGATAATATAGGATTTATCATAGTCCAAAAAAGTCCCCAGTGCATTCCCGATGCGCTTAAATATGTCCTCGGACCATAAGTGTAGCGAAAGACCAGGCAGACAGGCCCAGATTGGGCCAACCCCCATATGTTCATGTTTCGGGTCAAAAAGAGGGCTCAATCTCTTAAGTAAGGTCGGAGCTAGTTCTATGTGCCAGAATTTAGATAAAACACAGGGTACATATTCAGGGCACTGAAAGCGGAGTGCGAACCATCCACGGGATAAAGTGACCACCAAAGGTAGATCTTCTATCACTTGTCCCCAAATCTCCAAAATCTGTTGCCTAAGACGGGCAACACTATAGGAACATCCCCGAACCCGATTAACTAGAACCATGTCTGTGGTGTCGAGCACGTCTCCCATCTGTAAGTCATCATCAAGTGTTAACGAAATATTTTTATTCCCAACCTTAATTCCCTTGTACTTCTTCACGGTCCGAGGCGCTTTTGCAATGGTAGGATTGATAGGATCATCAGAGGCAGTGCCTTGTTCTTCACGAACCATAGATACTTCTCCCAAGTTAGGTAACGATAGGGAGGAATCTTCAAAATAGCCAAATGTGATAAGGATGGACACCTGAGGTGGGGGGACGGGAGCAGATGGAGCCGATGAGTGAGTGCAGAGAGGGCCCAGATCTAGAGCGTTATATACGTAAGGAACCACAGAGGAGGGGGTACGCGAGAGATCTGGTGTATAAGTGGATGCAGATGGGTCCAAGCAGGTGGCAAGGAACTGAAGGGAAGTTAGAGAGGGAGGAGTATAGATGGAGCTTGCCAAGAAGAAGGATGCATCAGTGAGCCAAAAACTGACAAGGAGGAAGAAGAAGGTCCGACTGGCAGTGCAAAATTTTGATCTGGAGCACAAGGGTGAGAAAAAACGGATGTCAAGAAAACCCTAGGGTTGCCCGCCATAGTTGTAGGTACCTGCAGAGAGATCGAAGAGGTCGTGACTAGAAGATGAGGTGGAGATACCGTCTAGATGGGCACAGAGTTGAAGGGATCCTCAGAGTAGTCTACCATATCAACCTCCATCTCAGCTGACAGACAGCGATAAAATATGCGCAAGATATTCAGGTTGGCCGACAGTTGCCAAGACTTCAAAGAAAACTGCGTCGATGTAATCCTTAGGTGTTAGAAAACTGAAGGTGGCCAGAAAGTAGCTATAGTCACCATGGGTGGATGGAAACTATCTTAACTGCAATCACGAGAGAAGGGAACCCTAGCATTATGCAGTAGCAGTATGAATCTCATGGTTTACATCATACTTCATAACACAATGATCGCCAATGAAGTCACGCTAGGCTTTAAATATTCCAGGTTTAATATAATAATATTTTCTTATTTTTTTATTTAATTATATATGCCATTTTAGAATAATTTAGGTTGAATTATGTAACAATAACTATGATATAATGTTAAATGGAGTTTGTGGTGTTGTAATTTATAGTAACAATATTGTTGTTAATTATGTGATGTGAAAGTCAAAGGGATTACTTTGTTTTGAGCAAAATGAGAATTGAAATGCTCTAAAATTTATCTGAAAATTTATTAATTTTTTTTTTAATTTATAGGCATGGACTAAGTTTAGATAGATTTTTTCGGTATCTTATCAAGTGTAGTCTAACTAAGAGATGAAAGATGCTTTTCAGGTACTTTTTGGTCATTTTTACCAAAATTCGGCAATTTTTGCACTGAGAGGTGCTCTACAGCCTACTATAAGGGAGATGTGTAGGCATACTATAATGTAAGTATGTCAACATTTTTTAAAAGTTGGGGAAAAATGTGAGCTTCATATTTTTTAATTAATATTCAAATTAAAACATATATAGATGTAAAATGTAAAATGTAAGGTACAAAGCGACCAATTTGATGAGAAGAAATTGGTCTATCTATAATGTAAAGTTAACATACTATTGTTTATTTAACATATTATTTCTTTATACATTAGTATTGGTATAATAATCAATAATATTGATTATTATTATTCCAATATTTTATAATAATAATCATCTTCATTATAAGTATTATTATATTAGACCTTACATATATTATTGATTACACAAGGTGACGATTCTTGATCATATGGATAGAGAGGGGGTGGGGAGGGAAAAGTGAGAGAGAGAGAGGGTGCAAGATAGTGACAAAGCTAGAGGGTAGAGAGAGAGAGAGATGGAGTTGGAGGGGAAGAGAGATGGAGGGAAGAGAAAAGACAGAGAGAGATGGAGGTGGAGAGAGAGAGGGAGTGATAAGGGAGAGATGGAGAGAGGGTAGGAGGGAAGGGAGAGATAAGGAGGGAGACAAAGGGATAGAAGGGGAAGAGAGAGAGAGGGAGACATGGAGTGTTGGAAAATCAAAGGAAATGGAGATCGTGATTGATTTTCTTTACTTGGTAATTACTTTTGAGATTTAATCTTCTTCTTTTGTTATTTATTGTTCTTTCTTCATCAAGAAATTACATAAAATTATTCTTCCAAGATTACAAAGAAGCAAAGGCACACCAAAATTTAGGCTTTCAAGCCAAGGCAAAACCCCTCAAAGGGGAAAACTCAACAATCCTCTTCTTATTGAATCAAATCAAAATTAGATATTCAAAACCATATACAAGACAAGTTTTCCACCCACTGACCAAGTCGAATCCTCTTTCAAGTAACCTTAAGTGGTTCAAGTCAACACCTTCAAGTCACCTCAAACAATCAGAGTCAATGCTAGTCAATTTTGTCTTCAAACTATTTAATACTCACATATCTCAGATTTGTGATTAGGAGGCCGAAAAATGAGACTGTGGAACTTCATAAATTTTGTTCCTTGTCACAAAAAAACGCGAGCTTCTTCAGATTAAGGTTTGGTCATTCTTTTGGAGTATCCTTATGTTCCAGTTCTTCTCCTTTTAATATCTCTTCTACTTTGCTTAGCTTCAAATATTTATTTCTTCTTTGCTTAGTTTCAAATCTCTTTTCTTCTTTGCTAGATTAATTGTCTCAAGATAATTTTGAACTAGATGTATATATATACCTGTCAAAAGGATAACTACATGTCACTTGAAGGGTGAGGTCGACTTAAGGGTTGACTTGGTCAATCCTTGTGGACTTAAGACTTCAACAAGAAAAAAATATTTTCTTTCTTTTACAAATGTCAAAATAGGACATGACTTAAATATAATTTTTCTTTCTTATTGACCATGAAGAACATGTTTGATAAAAAATAAAATAATAACAACAAATACATAAACAATTATTTTTCATTATGAAGATTGACACTAGTTACATTTTCAACGCTCCCTATTAACTGGGGAGGTATTCATAATGACTCAACAAGACTATCTCAAGTTAAAATATTCATATAAGAAAGGATCCAGATTGATAAGCATAAATGATGATAGTGTCATCATAACTATCATTGTCACAATACAAAGGCCTTGATAGGTACATTGTATCTCTTCACAAGATCAGAGCACAATGTTGGGAGGCATTCCATGAGACAATGCACCGCCTCTCTGAGGTACATACTCCACCAAGGATACCCAGAGTGTATCCTCCATTAGACCATTTCTCGCAAGGAAATGTTTGTCCACCGAACCATTCTTTATCCAAGTCCATGTACTTGACTTAGGATCTCCATCCTAATCCATCACAATACATGACTCGAGAATGTTTGTCCAACATGCTTATCCAATCCACCATTCTCCTTATCCATGTCTATGTAGTTGCCTTAGGATATCAATCCCAATTTGCCATAGTACATGACACAAGGAAAACCGTGTGTCTTAACTCCCTCTCAACCTGAGAGGAGAAGTCCATGCTCACTTTCTTTCAAACATGGAGATTTAATCAACAAGCCTCAAATTCTGTCGAAAGTAGTCATACTTCCCTTACATCAACTACATGTTATTGTTGTAGCTTCCTCAACCAACCCTCTTATTACTTATTTTTCTCAACTTGTGTCGGAAGTACTCATACTTCCCTTACATCAGCTACATGTTATTGTTGTATCTTCCTCAACCAACCCTCTTATTACTGATTTTTTCCAACTTGCAACTTCTTCAACTAGGGCTCCAAATATGCCTCCTAATAGTTAATGATCATGCACCAGAGGTCTTCACCTATTGCATCCTATATTGTGTCCAACACTACTTCCTACCTTGAAGATAGTCCATCACACAGTTCCTTCAACTGATTGATCATCACAGTACCAAGATAGCCAATACACTTGTCCAATCAACCTTGAACACAATTTGGTTTTCCTTTCCAAATTGCAGTTCTTCAATCAACCTTCAACGTGGCTCAGTATACTCAAATAATTTTTCTCTCTAGTTGCTTCTCTTGTTCCTCCAAGATAGCCAACTATTAGGGACTTCACCAAACTACCCTTTAACATAGATAAGGATACTCCACTATCTCTCCTCTTAGGATCTTCTTTTTCTACCTTTTCACAATCACTTTGTTGCCTCAAATATGATTGTACACTAGTTCTTCAATTTGTCCTCGTACTCTTTCTTAGATGCTCCAAGAATGATAGACCTAGGGCTTCCACACTCAACCCTCTAAACAACCTCTCAACTGCTATGAAAGATTGTTTCTTAGGGTTTGCAAATCAACCCACACATCAATTTTATGCCTTCTTGCATCTGATGAACTTAGGGCTTGTCAACATGCTATGCAAAACACTTTAGGACAAACTTCTTGCAACAAACCATACCTCTACAAATTGTCTCACAATTATATAGAACTTAGGGCACATCAATAAGCCATATCATAAGGTCTATAAAGGTTTGATCTTGGGGAACATTTAATATTCCATTTAACAATGCTTTAACACCTAGTAGCACTGCAACTAGGGTTGTTATTCTCACTGTCTAAACCAAACTACATCACCTTAACATTCATTAACATAAGGAACAATCTACATATCTTTTCAAGGCTCCCAACATGGTCTAAAATTCTCAACCATGTGCAAGTATAACCCTGGGATTTTTTACCCTCCTTTAGGGCTTCTATAGTTGCTTCAAAATAGCCCTAACTTGGCCTGATATATATCCAATTGTTGAGTGTAACCTCCCTTGTAGGGCCTATTTCTTCTATGCATTATCACAAGGGAGTTTGATCTTCATATCAACACTCATCCACATCATTGTTTAGCTGATAAAGGGACTCCATCCTCCCTGATGCAACATATATAATTTAGCCTTAATCACAGAAGTACACCATATGCATATGCACCTAAATCATGCTCAAACATTCGTCCAACATACTCCCTAACTTTGCCAACCTAGAACATAGAAAAGAGACTCTAACTTGTCCTTCTTCACTTCCTACCTTGACTCCTTTATATGTATGCAACTATCTCAGGTTGTTTTCTTCTTTGATGAGTGCACTTGTGATGTATTTCTACTCCTTTTCAATGGTTCAGGAGTTAAATATCCTTCTAAACATGTCTTCAAATTTCTATTCACATATGCTTGACTATCTTCTAAGCTTTATGCTACAAACCTAGTGCATGATACACCAATCATCATCTTCATTATCTCTCAATAAATATCTCTAGGATCTTCCTTCTGGTTCTTTCAAGGTTCTTAATCCTCAACTGTTGACGCTTCATAACTTTCCTTCCTTTTATTGTTCTTAGGGATCCTAGGACAATCTGCTTTATATTGTCCATATTCATGACAACCAAAGCACTGGACTTTGGACATGTCTCTATTTTTGTTTTTCTTCTTCTTATCAAAATTCTTCTTTGATTTAGTTGCATAGGCTTGAGAGGCTTCATTGACAGGTTGAGTGTTACTTCTAGCCTTTATTTTGGATTCTTCTATTGAACATTGATCCCATAATTCTTCAAATGATGGAGCTTCTTTTCTTACACAGATGCTACTTGCAAAACCATCCACTCTTTAGGTACAACATTGATTGCCACTGTAATTAATTATGAATAAGATATTTTCTCACCAGCTTCTAGAAGTTGATCTTTAATTTTTTATAGCTTCATGAAATAATAAGCTATAGTGTCTTCTTTTGTCATTTTTTATTGATATAGTTGAGTTCTCAGGGCTATCATGTGACTTATTGTACTGACGGAGTATAATTTCACCAAGGTATCATAAACTTCTTTAGATGTAGATAATTCTGATACAAAAGTGATAAGGTGGTCTTTGATGGACTCAAAGAGAATTATTTGAGCCTTAATTTCCCCTTTTTCATATTTTTCCATCTCTTGAGCATCCTTCTCATTTGGTAATGGAAATTTCCCTTGAACGAATTTCATGACATCATTCTCTCTAAGGACTACGTCAATTCTCTTTTTCCATGCTTAGAAGTTGGATGCTCCTTCTAGCTTATTGTTCTCCTTGCATACAAAAGCCACTAAATTAGACACATAGGATTGGAAGAATGTTGCTATAAAGATGATCTTTTATATTTTTTCTAGTTATAGTGTCTCCTCTTCACCTTAGCTTTGATACCATGTTAGAAAATCAAAGGAAATGGAGATGATGATTGATTTCATTTACTTGGTAATTACTTGTGAGAGTTAATCTTCTTATTTTGTTATTTATTATTCTTTCTTCACCAAGAAATTCAACAAAACTATTCTTCCAAGATCACAAAGAAGTAAAGAGACACAAAAATTTAGGTTTTCAAGCTAGGGAAAAACCCCTCAAAGGGGAAAAACCAAAAATCATCTTCTTATTTAATCAATTCAAAATGAGATATCCAAAACCAGAGACAAGACAAGTGTGCCACCAATTGACCGTGTTGAATCCTCCTTCAAGTAACCTTAATAAGTCCAATTCAACACCTTCAAGTCACCTCAAACAATCAGAGTCAATGCTAGTCAATGTTGTCTTCAAATTGTTCAATACTCAGAGATCTCAGATCTATGATTAGGAGGACCAAAAACCAGACTGTGGCAGATTTAGAAGTTTTGTTCCTTTTCACAAACAAAAAATGTGAGCTTCTTCAGATTAGGGTTTAGTCAACCTTTTGGAGTATCCTTCTAATCTAGTTCTTCTCCTTTTGATCTTTGTTTTCCTTTGCTTAGCTTTAGATCTTTCTTTCTTCTTTGCTTAGTTTTAGATCTATGTTGTTCTTTGTTGGATTAATTGTCTTAGAATAAGGTCGAACTAGATGTATATATGTACCTGTCATAAGGCCGAGTATGTGTCACTTGAAGGGTTGAGGCCAACTTGAGGGGCGACTTGGTTATTCCATATGGACTTAAGACTTCAACAAGAAAAAAAAAAATTATTTCTTCTACAAATGTCCAAATAGGACATGACTTGAATACAACTTTTCTTTGACTCTTATTGAGCATGAAGAACGTGTTTGATAAAAAATAAAATAATAACAAATACATAAATAATTATTTTTCATTATGAAGACCGACACTAGTTACATTTTCAACATAGAGATGGAGGGGGGGGAGAGAATGAGAGAGGGAAGGAGATAGTGACAAAGTTGGAGGGCACGAAGAGAGAGAGAGAGATGGGGGGAGAGAAAGAGGGATATGGGAGATAAATGGAGAGTAAGGAAGGAAGAGAGAGAGAGGAGAGAGTGGGGAGGGAGAGATGGAGTTGGATAGGAGAGAGAGGGAGGGAAGAATAAACACATAGAGAGGAAAGTTGGAGAGAGAGAGGAAGAAAAGTGGGAGAGAGAGGGGGGGGGGAGATAAAGAGAGAGGAGAGGAAGAGGGAGGGAGAGACAAATAGTTATGGAGAGCGAGTATTTATGTTTCAAGGGTGAGATAGCGAGACAAAGGAGAGATGGAGGGAGACATAGATATAGATGGAGGGGGAGAGAGGGAAGAAGAGAGATAAAGGGAGAGGGAGGGAGGGAAAGATAGATAGATATGGAGAGAGAGAGAGAGAGAGAAAGAATTTGTGTTTGGGGGGTGAGATAGAGAGACAAAGAAAGATATGTGTGTGTGTGTGTCTGTGTAGAGAGAGAGAGAGAGAGAGAGATGGAGGGGAGAGAGAGGGAAGAAGAAAGAGACACATAGAGACAAATACATATGTTATATAATATTATATAATATTGAACATTATTAACCATAGAGGAAGAGGAAGTAAGGCTTTAACAAAAGGTAAGAAAAGTTGGATTTAGAAAGCCATGAATATTTTGGTTTTTCACTAAAATAGATGCATTTGTTTTAGTGTAGATATTGATTCCTAATCCTATTTGATTGATTGTATTGAATACATTGATTTCATTGTAGTTGTTTATTTCTAATGTTATTTGATTGCTTGCACTAGATGCATTGATTTAAGTGTAGATGTTGATTTATAATCCTATTTGATTTTTTGCACTGATATCCGTGTAGATGTTGATTTCTAATTCTATTTGATTGCTTGCACTAGATGCGTTGATTTTAGTGTAAGCACAAAAAAATTATTGATGATGTGCACTGATTTATGTGTTACACTAATTCAACCACATATTAAATACTTGATTTTTCATCTTAAATAAAATGTTCACTTACCTAAAATGTTTGCTTCATGAAAATTTAAACTATTTGTAATTGAATACATTCTTGTTATTCCCATTTTCCGTCATTCAATAATGTTAGTCACTTTGCGTTCAAACAAAGTAATAGAAAAAAACTACCATTGAAACTTGGGATTTAACACTCCATAAGTCACAATGATTGACTTTGGAGAAAGCTAATATTAACATTAGAGTGCAAGAGAGGCAAGGTATGACGTTTACTTCAATAGATCGAGTTAAAGCATTGAATGGTCTATTATTTCAACTACCCTTTTCATATGATCGATATGAAAAGATGGCAAAACTAACATGCATGACAATAAGAACAACATAAGCAAATAGTTTGAGATTAATCACAATGAAGACTATTTGTAATTGAATACATTCTTATTATTCACATTTTCTATCATTCAACACCGTTACATTCATTTTGCATTCAAAATTTGTGTTTCATCATTTTTCATGATTTAAGTTATTAACAGTCTCTATCTCAACAAATTGAGGTAACTAAGCAAATTTAAAATTAAAATTACCAGATTAATCTTAGACATTTTTAGCATTTTTTAAATGATTAGAATAATTAGATGTTCAACAAATTTTATGTGACCATGCATGACTGAAACTAACCTAGGTCCATCTTAACCCTGAATTTATCAAGCATCGAGAGGGATCGAATCTCTCGAGGTGCAAAGCTTTACTCAAGTTTTGCACTAAAAAAAGAGTTTTCACCTTGAAAGATTTGATCCCTCTCGATGCTTGATAGATCCGTGGTTAAGATGGATCTAGGCTGGTTTAAAATTCATAAGTTTAAGATGTTTAACCTACAAAGTTTGTGCTCCTTAGGGGTTTTCAGGGTGTTGAATCTATTTATGCATTTAATAGTGCTTTTTAAATAACAAGAAACTACAATATTGATCAAAATTGTATTGCCTAATTCCAATGGAAAAAACAATTTCATTTATTAATCAAATTGTGCCTATGAAAATTAAACAAAAATTAATTAAAAAAAATATAATAATTATATTTTATTCAATTTTAAAAATTTATAATAATTTTATTTTATTCTATTTTTTCCATAATAAAAATAAATTCCATTGTTCATTGAAAATAGAATTAGTTAAATATTGAGAGAAATCACAATTTCCACACTATCTTTTACATTCTATGTTTTAAACAAATATTTCAAATTAATTACTAGAAAATATAGAAATTATTTCAGTGTTCATTGAAAATAGAATTAGTTAAATATTGAGAGAAATCACAATTTCCACACTATCTTTTATATTCTACGTTTTAAACAAATATTTCAAATTAATTACTAGAAAATATAGAAATATTAATTTCTTTGAATTTTTTTTATGAAATAAATCAATTTACATTTTAAAACACTATTCACCATTCTACATTAATTATGTGTTTCTGTTTTAGAACAAAGCTTTTATAATTTTAATTTAATTATCAGGTGGATAACATCAAGTAAGCATAGACCAAGTGGTTGAGGTGGGTTGGTAACTCCCTCACCACCCAAGTTCGATTTCTCTAAATGACATGTTTAACCTATATTGATTAAGTTCAAGGAGTAGGTGGCATGAGGGAGTTTTCACACCATTCGTGGTCAATATACGACATTTTGGCTCTTGCTTAGTCATTGGGTCATTATTGTTAAAAAAAATGATTGGGTGGATGGTATCCATTTAACCTCCGTGGAATATTCTTAGTAGTAGTCAGGGATCAAAGGTTAAGATTTATATCAAAAGTAGTTATACCATTTTTTCCATTTGATTGTGCTAAGAGGCGCTCTTTAACCGAGTATGGTAGAGATGTTGTAATGCAATGTCTTGTTAAACATTTTGACCTCCAATTACATAAAAATAAGAAATAAAATTAACAATTATAATTATCAATAAAACATTTTGACTTGGTCAAATTACATAAAATTAGAAATAAAATAAAAACACAAATTAATAATTATATTTAATTAATAATTAATAATTAAACCATCCTAGATCCCTCTTAACTTTTTATATACCAAGTGTTGAGAGGGATTTAATCTCTTTAATTAAAAAATGTTGCATGAAATGAATTATGGTTTTTTGGGCATGTGTTATTGATAAGCCATGATATCGGCTAATATTATAGTAAGACAAAATATTTACAAGTTCATAATTTCCATGGTAAAGTGACGATGAATCACCATATTTAAGAATCGTATTACATGTTTTGATATATATATATATATATATAATTTTTATGATTTGTTTAATATTTGGCAATGTGATATTTATCATGAAGTAAGTGTTTTGACGGTTATAAGGGATCGATGTTTATGAATTTTTATCAACCATTTAATTTATATGGCTCAACTTGTTACTTATATAGGTATGTCTATTTCAGAATAGGGCTTCCAAAATTTTAATTTAATTATCAATAAAAAATTAACCTAAATTGATTTATTTTTTTTCATTTATGTCATCAAATCTTTGTTTGGGGGCAAAGCTATATAGTTGATACAAAAATTGATGGCCTTATATGTTGGTAGGCAAAAGTTAAAAGATATAAACATTAACTTTCAAAACAAAATTACACTTGGAATGTATAAAAGGGTGTCTCCTATAACTAAAGTCACTAAATTATAGATATGCGAGTAGATTCCAACGATACATACATATTTGTATAACATAAAAATAAAGATTATTCATTCTCGTCATCGAGAGGAACCGTTCCTATTACCGGATGAGCTTCATTTACATATTTGCAATGGGGTCAGTCAGAACAACATGACATGTGTAACTGGTTCAAGTCACTACCTGAGTGACCAGGGCTTTCAACTCTTCCACCAATCTTTTAAATTCCTTCAAGTCATCCTCCAACCTAATAACCCAAACCTGCGATGATAACCTCCAATGAAATGGTGGAGGAACTAGTGTCAATTTATTGATTATTCACAATTTATTTGATGTTTTCCAACATAATTTGTTTATGATCTCCTATATAGCTTGGAATAGAGTGCCCCAGAACATTGCCTCTCTAACCAACCCGAAGCCAAATGTCCTGCTGAGGAAGAGGGAGGACCCATTGGTTTACCGAATTTGACCCAAGTTGAACACCTAAGCAAAAGACTTAGCTTGTTTTGTCGAGCACCCAAAGGTTCAAGCCAATTCAAGGGAGAAGAGATAAGGGACCCTGACACCAAAAATAATCAAATCTACCCCCATTGTGTAATACCCTAATAGACCCACCACCAAACAGAACCAGTCTCAATTCCAACTTTCCCTATTGCCTAACTTAACCAAAGAGCGTAGAGAATATTACAAAGACAACGGGGAAAAAAATTAATGTACTTGAAGAACTGCCATAATGAATTCAAGTAGTGATTTGAAGACTTATTCCTAAGTCCCAGTGCCTCCCTGTGATGCCCATGGTTCACTAGAGTAGTTCATCACCCAAGCTCCAAAATAGTTGAACTAAGGAAGGCTTAATCACCCATATATACACCATCGATTTAGGACCTTCTGAAGAAGAGAAAAACCCTAGGCTGAGAGAGATAACGGGATTTGCATACACCCTCCTCCTTTTAACACAACATTTCATGAGTTAGGTATTGAAATCAGAATGAATGTCAACCAACGACGCTATCATCCTTAATGTCTTGTGCAATAAAATGAAATGAACTAAATTGACATGCCTTCTTTTCCTAATCCCCTCATCATTCAAATTGCATCTAATGCATGTCCTCTTGATGTATGCACTAATAAAGCTTCCACTTACCAAAACTGAGTTGAGAGTCCACCTAAGCCAAACATGATTATCCTCATTTGTAATGCAGCTTGTGCCCCTCACAAAGTGGGCTATATGATTGTAAAAAAGCATGAAGAGTTAAGGAATTGGGACAAAAGAGAAATACTTCCCACTCTTTAATGTCCCTGCTATTAGGATGGACCCCTCATTAGCGAGGTAATCAACCTCCTTGTTGTTATGTCATTGTACATGGGAAAAAGGTTTAACATGGAACACATCAAGAGCTTGGTATATCTTATTAACAATACTTTAGAGATTGATTTCTGGGGAAAGTGATTTGTTGACTAGGATGTTAATTAGGATTGTTGAGTCCCCCAATATGAAGATCTCGTGGATCCATTTCTCTGCAACCACTTGTAGTCCCTGCAGAAGTGCATAATCTTCCACTTGGTTGCTAATCCCAACCCCCAAGTAAGCGAAGCTTTCTAATGGTCCTTGGGGTAATTAATCATCCCCTTGCTCCTACTACCCCTGGTTTATTTTTAGCCGCACCATCAAACTAAAGGATAGGAGTTGACTGCTCTAATCTAAATTTACCAAATTTAGGTTTTGAGAGTTTGATTTTCCAATTAACCAGAGAAGATTGGGGAGAGGAAAGGGCCACATGAATTCCCAATGCGTTGAACTAAGTTTGCTCCACTGACTCTAGAGGCTAAGAAGGTTTAAGCTTGATATTTTTAAAGATGAATGACTCCTTGAAAAGAGTTAGAACATTTCCATTAGTATTCCTATGGTTCATATCTTCCCCTTGAAATATTTTCTTGTTACGAGTGAGCTAGATCTTCCAAACCTCGTACTTCAGGAGAGCTAGCCAATCCCTTATAAATAGTGGTTTCCCTAAAAGTTGCCACTATAGCATGAATCTCATGACCCTAGTAGCTATTATATAACAATGGAGATTCTCATATGATCGCTTAAGAAAAGAAGCATGTTGGACCATACCTAAATCATGAAGGGACATGAGAGGAAAATATGGTTGATTGTTCCTTGTTCTTGCAGATATCACACCTGAAGTACCAAAAATTTCTCTTTTGACCAAATTCTTCGTTGTTAATATCTTCTTATGGGCTATACCCAACATAATATATTTATTTTCAAGAGGTTTTCACTGTTCCAAATTAGAGCGCAAATTTTTTATTTAGGTGGGGGGGGCGTGGCTTATGGGAAAATAGTCACTCCATAACCTTCTTTAACCAAATATGTCGAATTGCAACAACCTCTCTCATCTTCTTCCTCCAAGTGAAGGGGGGCCTGACATGCAAGGATCAACTAGAGCTCCTCACATTTCAATCTGAGATGAGGGGAAGGATGACCCCATTGCTAACCTTTCCATTTTCCCATGCTGGACCATGAGGAGATGTCAAAAACCATCTTCTTTGCTGCTCGATTCAGTCAATCCTTGAGTTGGCCATATTTAAAGATCAGATCAATTAGGGGCCTCCCTAACACGTTTGCATTCCAGATACCAATCTATCTGCCATTACTAAGGCACTGTGTTAATTTATATTTAATGAGTGGTATGGATGCTGATATGAATTTCCATATGCTCGATCCCCACTATGACTGAAACATTATCAAAGAATGTCTTTCTATTACCCTAGAGATATTTGTTGTGGAGGACTAATTTCCACCATTCTATTGACCCAGAAATGATTCTCCAAGCCAAATCTCCTCCCATAACGAGATTAAAATGCTAAGGGTGTGTAATGTTGAGGCCTCCTAATGTTTTTCTGGTGCACACCATATTCCAATTAACCAGGTGGAATTTTCTGGTATTTGATTCCCCCCCTTGCCACAAGAATTTATGTATCTCTTGGGGCATTTTAATGCAGACGTCCATCGATGCCAACTGAGTGGTGAAATGGAAGAGGGGAAAATAAGAAAGGATTGATTGTACTAAAACAAGTCTTGTAGCGGGATTAATCCATTGCACCCCCGATTGAGTAAATTGAAATTTGATTTTATCAAATATTTTCACCCATGACAGGTGACATGATGGTTTAAGACAAATCGACATACCGAGGTATTTGAAATTAGTCCAACTATGCCCAACACCCTGAGGATTCAACTTTGATGACTCCTACTGGCGTTCCAAGCATATAATGGCTTTTCCATTCATTTAGAAAGCCCCCTGAGACATGAAGGAATTTGTCAATACTCTATTTGAATCTTTAGGTTATTATTGTAGAGGCCCCTCCAAGAAATATGGTATTGTTCATGAATTAAGCGTGGTTTATGCCCTTGACACCTCAGACAAACCTAATGCCAAGTAGTTGATGACCATTATGCTCTGCTTCTAATTTTTTACTTAGATCCTTTGCCACAATGATGTAAGGGAAGGCGGAGAGGTGGTAGCCCTAGTGCAACCCTTGTGAGGCTGTGAAGAACCCCATAGACATGCCATTGATAATAGGAGCATTCCAAGGACCAATTATGCATGCTAAGAACCAATTGATGAATTTAGAGTAGAATCCAAATCTTTCCAGAATAGAAAACAAGGAGTGATAGACCCTATCAAAGGCGTTGGATATTTCAAGTTTGATACCATTCCTTTGTCCCTATGGGATTCACTAGAATGAATGGTTTCTTGAACAATAATCACATTATTCACTATCAAAAACCCCCTTGGTTGTTGGAGATTAATTAAGGAAGCACTGATCTAATCCTAAGAGTGATTATCATGCAGATAATTTTGTAAGATGCATTACAAAGAGAGATGGGTCTGAAATGAGAGAAGGAGGATGAACTTACCTATTTGGGGATGAGGACGGGGAAGGAGGAGTTCACTCCACTCCCTAACTTTCTTGAATTTCTTGTGGAGTCCACCAACTGGAATAGGTTGAATTTTCTGATGTTATAGCACTTTTTGTAGAAGTGGCTTATGAAGTCGTCTGGGGGAGTGGCCTTGTCGGTACCAAATGACTTTCTTAATCTCCTCCTCAGAAATCAAGACCACTATCATTACATTGAGATCCTCTCCTATATTTTTGGGTATATACTATAGAAATTCCTCCATATCCCTCTTTGGGAAGTCCTTATCACCCTTGGATAATCCGCCAAAGTGTTGTATTGCAACCTCCTTAATCTCTTCCAAAGAAGTTAGTCAATTTCCTTCTATTATGATTGCATTGAATTTTCTTTTCCATTCACTCATCTTGGCATGTCGATGGAAGTATATGGTATTTCGGACTAGAGGCTCCTCAACTTTAAATTCCATGCCTCTTGCTCCTCCCTTAGTTCTTTATGGGGCTGACTGAATACTTTTCTTTCCTTTGAGAGTAGGTCCTCCAAGGCCTTGGTATCCTCAAGTTGACTATAGGTCCCATCCAATTCATTCATGTGCAAGTTCATCCTTACTTTCTTGATCTCTTGCCACTTTTTAACCCAAGCCTTCAAATCTTCCTTTAATGCTTTGATCTTCCTCTCCCAAATGTAGGATGGGGTCTCGTCTATCCAGATGGACCATGCCTTTGAAACCCTCTCCATGAATCCAAGCTCAATTAACCATTGGGGATTGAATTTTAATGGGAGGGATCTGAGATCCACAGAAGGCTAGATCTATAAGGAGATTAGCCTGTGATCCGAACCTCCCCTAGCTAGATGTGAGGACGTAATAGAAATCCATTGTTCCACTAAGATGCTATTGAAAAGAATTATGTTGAGCCTTTCTATAACATACCCCAAAACTGGCCTTTTATTGCTCTAGATGAATTTTGAGTTGGTCAGCTCGATATCCAAGAGGTCCCACTAGGAGATAAAGTCCTTGAGTGTGCTCATCAAAGGGGTCTCTAACTCTTGTCCCTCCTTTCTTTTCCCAAGGTTGGATTACAATGTTGAAATCTCCTTTGACAATGCATCTTACAACTTGGAGGGATGTTCATGAGGGAGTCCGAGTAGTGCATATTCTCCGAATAAGTTACGAGCATGTACAAATCGATGACATTGAACACTTTATTTGAAGGGAGATGAAGGAGGCTTAAAGCCAACCAATTGGCATATTTTCCCTCCTTTAAGAGACTGAAGACTTGAGAAGACCAAAGGGTGCATAGGCCCCTAAATGCTTCCTTGGATTTGGTGGTGGAGGCTCAACATCCTCTCCATACTAATTTTGTCTTGAATAGGGCTTCTTGTTCCCATAGTTTAGTCCCCCGAAGTAGGAGAAAGTGGGGATTTGGACACTTGGTAATGCTTCAAATTTCAAATTCTCTTATGTTGCTTCCCTGTCCCTTGTACTTTCTAGAGACGATATTCATTATTATTGGTTGCCTTTGAGCCCCTACCTACCTAAGGCCCTGTGGTGCTTTGTTTCTTGAGTCCTTTTAGATTCTTAAATCCCTAGGGTCTAATGATGAGCTACTTGTCAACCTCCATATCTCTTTTTGTATGTTGGGATCTAACTGCTCTATTGGTTCTTTGACCCGGTTTCCCAATGGTGTGGGTTTGTTTTTATTATTTTACCACTCCATGATCAAATTAACCTTCATCTAAGGTGAAACCATCATGGTTTACTTGCCCACCTATTGGCAACATGAAGCCCTCTTCGGCCTAAGAGGGCTAGTCTTTAGTGGTTTCCAAGCATACATGGACATATTCAAAAACATACATAGCTTCTTCCTCTTTGTGGGTGGAGTCTTGTTCCTCCAAATGTTGTATGATTTCTAGGATTTCCCCTTCTTCCATGTCATTCGAGGGGTTTTCAACTTCGAGGGGAGCAAAGTTGTTTTGTAAAAGAGGGGTAGATTTACCCTTTTGAGATCCCTGCACTGAGGATTGAGCTTGAGAGGGATGGACTAGGAGTGGGCCCCCCCTTTGCTATTGGGGGTTTTGCATGCATTGCTGCCCTTGTTTGGACCTTTTCTTGATTTAGGGGTTTGCTATTGGTCCCCCTGTGCTTAGAGATTTGTCGGATCTATGCTTTTAGGGTAGCTTTTGGTGAAATGGTCGTGATCATGGTGATGTTTCAACTTGAATGAGAGTTGATAATAATCAACTTCTTAGATAAAGGACCAGTTATCTAGATTAAGTTGGACAACTTCTAGTAAACCCTTTTCAAGTTCCACTTTCACGAAAATCTGAGTGCATGTGAACATTTGAGCCTTTGGCTTCGCTTTGTCAATTATTTTTCCACGAGCATCTTTGATGGATTCGAAGGTTTCAACATTCCAACAGTGGAGAGGGAAGTGAGGCAACTTCACCTAGACAGGGATGACTAAGGGCACATAATTCTATGGATTGAAATTGGGGGTCTAGCAGTCCAAATACAATCGTTAACCCCCATGAAGTAGGGATTGCTCTCAAAGATGAGGTTATGGTCCTCCTTATGCTTAATGAGGAAGGTGAAAAAACCATAACCATAAAAGGAAAACCAAAGCTATCCTTTGATGAGTGGTTTCCAGTTGCGATCTATTAGTGTCAGTCTTGTTAGCCTGTCACCTGGATCAAATATGTTTTTACTATGTTTATCCGGACTTTCAAAATCAAATTTTTTCTGCTACTAGGTTTACACAGCAAATTTGGTCATTGTTTGTTCAGTCTAAAGATGAAGACATTCTTTGGAAATTCACTCATGTTGGTCACCTATCACACTTTATGGAGGTGTCACAATAAAATGGGTCAGTCATCATCATCATTCCATTAGGTCTCAGGCCATCCATTATGTTGCTAGGGTTTCCAAGGTACATCATTTTCATGAATAAAACCAGCAATGAGAAAAACATGACAACGCAACTTTTGGGGAGTTGATATTGATTTTTCACACATTCCTCATACTCTCATGTTCCAAAAGTTCCAGAAAAAGAAGCTCCAGCACTCAGGAAAGTAAAAGACGTCTCAAGTTTGCAATGGTAAAGGTAACTCTGTTTTCATAAAGTGAAATCAGTTTCTAAAGGAGGGTGGCTCCCATTTATTTTTGAAAAAGTGAAGAAAATTTCCATATATAAACTCAAAAGCCATCAAACTCCTTCATTCACATCCTATTCACTCTTTGTTATCAAGCTATCTCGTCCAAAAAAAGCAAAAAAGTCATTTTCCTAGGAGAAATTAGCAAAAAAATTGCAGGTGCTGCACGTAGGAGACCGGCGATGCGCTTAGGAGACTAGCGTTGCGCTTAGAAGAACTATGTTGTGCTTAGGAACACTGCGCTGCACTCAGGAACACTGTGCTACACGGAGGATAGAGTACCCCGAAACCCTTCAAAACTCTCCCAAACTTCATTTTTTCACTTGCAAGCTTGATTTTATTGATTTCTAAGCTAAGGAACACGTAAGTACATCATCATCCTCCATCTTTTGATTTTCCAATTTCATCTCATGTCAATGATTCTTCAAGTTGGGGTTTGTAGCAAAATTTGCATGGGAAATGTTAAGGTCAAAATGGCCATCATGATTTTTGATTTCTAAAACATGTAAAATGATATCCTACACCTACATACATGTTCAATGAGCCATTTTAACCATTTTACCCACCTTAAAACAAATTTTAAACACTCAAAAGCAAAACCCTAGCTCATTCCTCGAGGTTTTTGGGCAAGCTTCATCATAAACCCTATTGTTTCCACCTGCAATCAAATCATTTTTCCACTATTTCTCCACTAATTTTCATATGTTTTCAAAGTCCTCTCACCTCTCGTAAGACCCCTCTCAAGACCCCTCCCATAATTTTGTCAAAGAATCTCCTTCATATCACTTCATTTCCATTCACACCTCACATCTTGTTTTCGCTGCCTATTGCTAGGGATTTGTGTCATCATGGAGGTATAATCTTTGCCAGAAATAAAGAGACAACATAAAGGAGGGAAGATCCTCGGATATGAACCATCATACTACAACACAATCAACTCCTATCCTTTCATCAAACAATGCTTTGAGGATGTCCACTGCTTGGAATTTTGCAAAAGGGTGAGCGAGGTGGGATTTCATGAGAAACTAACAGATTGGGTAGCAACACAACTAAAAGGAGAAATTGTTGTCATTGCTGGTGTTGAGTTTAGTTTCTCAGTGGCTTCTATCTCAATTGCAACTGGGTTACCAGACAATGGTGAATATTGGTTCAAAGGAATGAGCCTAGATCTTGAATACTACAAGCCTTTCTTGAAGACGCCATACAAAGATACACATACTCACCTCATGCCTTTTAGATATTTATTGGAGAAATACTCCCTTTGATGAAAATTGTCATGAGGTTCTTCATTTGTGAAGGTAGATTCTCTCGGTTGTATGCCTACCAAGGATAATTTTAGGGGCGAATGTTCGCCCTTTGGCGAAATTAAGGGGTTTTAAATTTTTAGTGGGCGAATATTTTGTATCATAGTACATTTTTACAAATCACCTCAAATAGCCCACCTTATTTTAAGGGAGAGGGTAAAAAAGGTAAATTTAGCCCTTGAAATTAGGACTTACAACCTTCCATTCGCCCATTTTCAAGAATAGGTTTTATTTAAGTGAATCCATTCGCCCATTTTCAAGAATAGGTTTTATTTAAGTGAATCCTATGGGCCAAATACCATATTTATAAAAGAGGTATGGTAAATTAATAAAAATATAAATAAATGAGAGGTATGGTAAATAAATAAAAAAAAAATTATATTTACTCCCTATGTCACCTTATATACATGTAAGGGTGTAAACAAATAAAAATATAAGTAAAGTGGAGGTATGGTAAATAAATAAAAATAGAAATAAACTAGACGTATCGTAAATAAATAAAACCTCCTTTTATATTTAGTCCATAACCCTCGTTCTATTTATGAAGGCTCAAGAAAGAGGTTTTATTTAAGTGAATCCTATGGGCCAAATACCATATTTGTAAAAGAGGTATGGTAAATTAATAAAAATATAAATAAACGAGAGGTATGGTAAACAAATAAAACATTTTTTTTATATTTACTCCATAAGTCACCTTATATTTACGAACACTCAAAAAATTGGTTATATTTAGGTGAAACTATGGCCAAAATACTATGGGACAAATACCATGCACTAGATTGTTATTAATACCATGCAAAAAAACCATTATTAACCCTAATATTGGAATTAATAAAAATAAAAATGGCACATGGTATTGACCCATGGTATTCACCAAAATGGCACATGGTATTGACCCATGGTATTCACCTGGAATGTAGCCTATTTAAATTGGGTAATTAAACCAACATGTAGTCTATGCTAAGATTCACTAGGACTTTACAAAGTTTTGTTATTTAGTGAAAGACTTGCCAAGATCTTACAAGATTTTATAATTGAGTAAAATATTCTAATAAAAATAAAAATGGCACATGGTATTGACCCATGGTATTCACCAAAATGGCACATGGTATTGACCCATGGTATTCGCCTGGAATGTAGCCTATTTAAATGGGGGAATTAAACCAGCATGTAGCCTATGCTAAGATTCACTAGGACTTTACAAAGTTTTATTATTTAGTGAAATACTCCCCAAGATCTTACAAGATTTTATAATTGAGTAAAATAGATCTTACAAGATTTTATAATTGAGTAAAATATTCGCCATGCCTGGTGAGAGATTCGCCAAAAAATTATATATACATATTATATTATTGATAAAATCGCCTTCCATTTTTCCTATATACCATGGAGATTCGCCCATTTATTATATTTATAAATTTAGGGGGGGTTCTTAAAATTTTCCCTGATGCCTACCATATTCGCCTCCTGATGCATTTCACCTCTCAAAAGCCACTCAACATGTGTAATTATCTATTCATGAGCATTTCCAAAATGTCTGATAAATACAACTAAAACACAAAGAGCACTCCCCAAGCTTGTTCCAACATAGTCTCATCAAAACCATTGTCCTTCACCAGCTGGCAGAGAAAGGTATGGCTTGGGAAGCCTTTTTGGAAGTAGCCTTGAAATGGCATGAGAAGAATGCAACATCTTAGTCTCCTAGTGCACCAAAACAACAAATAGAGGTGGGGTCATCTAGCAAAACCATGGAAAAGACTTAGCTACCCAAACCTGAGGTGACTAAAGTGTATAAGAAGGGGTAGAGGCTTGTGTTTTCTTCTCACAGAGAGAAAAGCGTCGAGCCTTCTTCAACAACAAAGTAGGAATCAACAGCAAAGGATAAAGACACAGTTGAGCATGAGTTTGAACTAATTGATCCAGAGACTGAGGATCAGACCACAAACATGAGACAGACTATCAGGGATAAGGACTACCAAATCAAGGAGCTAGCAATCAATTTGGAAATGGAAAAGTATGTTATATCATTCCTTGAACAGGAAAACAGTCAAATCAAAGCAAAGGAGTTGATCCTAGAAAAGGAAAAATCCAAGTTAATGCAGCAAGTTTGCAAAGGTAAGGAGATCATGAAATCAAGCGAGCCTGAAGCATCAAAGGAGAGAGGAAAAAGGAAAAGACCAAGAACAAGAGGCCTCAAGAAATCTTTGCAAGAGGAGTAAGAACAAATTATGCTAAATGAGGACCTTGACCTAGAAGATAGGATTGCCCTAGAGATTCATCAAGATAAGGAATATTTGCTCAATAGGGTGAATGAAAACTTGGCGAAGCTCCTTGAGAAGGCAAACAAAGACAATCGGTTTCTCAGACACATGGCGCACCACTACCAAGCTCAAAACATGATCACCAATGTCAAGGTAAAACAACTTGAAAACAATCTCAAGGAGGCCAAAAAAGACCAAAAGGATGAGGGAAACTTGGAGATGCTTGTTGAAGAATCCATGAAGCTATAAGAAACATATTTTTACACCTTCCCTCCAATTTTGAGCATTTTGAGTTTTTTGAGAATTTTTTGTCTAAGTTCATAAATTCAACTACTCCAGAGGCACTGCGATTTTCCTCAGGCCTACATTTGAGGAAAGGTCTACATTTTTGGAAAGCTCTTGCCATCCTCTAAAAACCCATTTGCTCATATTTTGCAGGGGTGGCTTAGTTTTGGAGAAAAAGGCAAAAAAGTGGCAAAAAACTAGCATTCTTGACCATTTTTTGATAGGCGCTCTGCTTCTAGAGCGACCTTGGGAGAATGGATTTTAAAGGTCTTCCCATGCTCAAAATTCAAAAATTCAAACTGTTCTAGAAACTAGACTTGAAGGGCTAGTTGACCGTTCTCTCAGATTTTCATTTTGACCCCTGGAAGGCACCTAAACATCAGCTCAAAGTCGGTGCCACGCTTCTGCGCTTTTCTATGTTTCAAATTGTAAATTTCACTCTGCAAATTTCTAGTTTCTATTTTGACTTAGTCAAAATCGAGATCCTCTATGTAATGGCACTAGTTACGAGGCTAGGTGATGTAGGCATGAATAAATGTACATCATAGGTAGTTTTTTATGTTTATTAGGCCTCATAAAAGAAGCAAACTCCTAAACAAACTCTTCATGAAGTGTTTGAGTTTCACCTTCTCACTCTCACCTGTTGGTTGAGAGAATCTTGGAGTCAGTTCCTCCACCAAGGAATTCGACTCCTGAAGGCGGGCAAGTGATCTAGGAGAGTCTATATGTATCATTTCACTTCAAGAGAAGAAGGTAGGAACTTTTTGTGAAGGAGGCTTGCATGTAATCATCTTGTCAACTAATACAGAGACATGTTGCAACTATTTTCAAGGAACTCCAGCCCAGTGAGTTCATGGTGCTTGTACTTCATTATTTTTGTTTTCTCATGGTCTAAACACCTTTATCTACATTATATCTCTTCTTTCTATGAATGCCTTGTAATAAAATACTCATAATTCTTGTTTTTCAAGCTCTGTTATCTGGTTTTCATAGTTATGTGTATTGTCTTACTAAGCTAATGAAATCATGTTTATTTATTCTCATTAGTTTCTTACACACTATATCCTCTATACTACACTGATAAATACTCAATTTACACCATGGCTTCCGATATCTAGCTCCTTATGTTTTCTCCTACACTCCCACAACCTAGACCTACTTGTGGCTCCAAACCCTAAGTTCAGCAAATCCTAAAAAACCAAATTTTCACAAACAAACAAACAAATACACATATCTAGTTTAAAATTCATTTGATTTAAAGTCATATCACTGATAAGAGACTTAGAGATACCTCTCTCATGCTCAGTAGGGCTAGCTACTGAGATGAAGTGGTTTGAGGTTACCCTTCTCGATTTCCTTTTCGGCCTAGTTGATTGTAAGGACTAACATTTTTGGCGCCGCTATTGGGGAACGACTGTTAAATCATTCTGGGAAATATCTAAGAGCTTTCAAAGAACTGGTTCTGTACTTCTCAGTTTCCAGTATTCAAATATAGGCTAAATTCATAAATCTCATCAATTTAGGGTGTATACATTCTGGCTTCCAAAAGGCATACCAGGTCAAACCCTAACCCAAATCCACCCTTTATTGTTGAAGACTGCTCAAAAAACTTAGATTACCCATCACTAAAAGTGCAGTTCGTAAAATTTAAAGAACTACCTCTCTGCCTAAAAATATGTTCGCCTTTGAGCAAATCCCTTTTGAAGAGCAGATAGAATTATCACTTACAAGGTCCAAGTCTGACTCTTGTATCTCTGAGATAACATTAGAACCTTTAAAGGTTGAAACTCACTCTTTAGAACCTTTAAAGGTTGAAACTCACTCTATCTCTTCAGAATCTTTGTCTGCTAAGACTGATCATGAACTATGGTTAAATTTTGATAAGCTTCAAAGTCTTGCTGACCAACTCCAGATCACTACTGAAAAAGATTTTGTTCAATATCAACTTGAATACCTAGCCATAGCTTCATCTTCTATTTCACCTCCAAGCACATCTGCTACATCTCCCAAAGTTTCAGTTTCATCATCTTTCCTACCTCCCCCATTCGTTCCATCTTTGCCTCCACAACCAATTTTAGTAGTTCCATCATCCTCATCAGCATCACCACCCTTACTTACATAATCCATTGTACCACCTTCACTATCTCCAGTAGTCATGGCGAGATTTGCACCTCTTTTACTGCCTACTCAACTTGTTGCTTTGCCTCAGAATTATGGTCAAAGACTCCCTTTGTTTGATGGAAGTGCAAAAATTACAACTCAGCAGCATGTTGACAAGTTAATAGATTTCATTGATTTAGAAGAAATTGATGAGGAGAATGCTAAGATGAGGATTATAGCTCAGAGTTTCTCAGGAGATGTTAAGAAATGGTTTCGAAGTATGGCTGCTAATTCTATTAACAATTCTCAAAGATTGATTGAATTATTCTTAGCTCGTTGGCAAGAGAAGAAAAATCCATTATAGATATTGGCTGAGTATAATTCAATGAAAATGAACCCAAATGAAATAGTTTAAGAATTCACAACAAGATTTAATAGAGTGTACAATTCCATACCTGATGATATGAAGCCTCCTCTTGGTTTGGCTCTTCTTCATTATCATGATTCTTTCGATCCGAACATGGCCTACCAGCTCAGAGAAAGAGACCCCACTACTCTTGAAGAGATGCACCGGAATGCAATCAGTGTCGAAGCCAATTTGCTCATTAAGAAGTCAAAATCAAAGCCAGAGAGGGTGGAGAAGAAAGTTGTCTTCAAAGAAGAGCCTGCATCATCTTCTGATGCAAAGCTTGACAATCTAATAAAAACTATGGAGAGGATGATGGATAGAATATCCATAACTGATCGACAAGCTGAACCTTCAGTGAGGAATCCTAACTTTTGCGGACAGCGACAACAGCAATTCAGAAATTGACAAAAAGAGCAGCGAAATCAAGATCCCCAAGGTCAAGTAAGAGCTCCATTCCAGCAAAATTACACTAAAGGTTAGGAAGAAGATGAAGAAGAAATTGTAGAAGCAAATCACTTCTTTCAAGAAGATGAACTGCCTACTTTCCTAACAGAGGAAGATCAGTTTTCTGAAGACTCTCTCATACCAAGTGATCAACAATTTGTGTTCGCAAGCGAAGATCTGTGGGTTGTTTAGACTGAATAGTACCAAAGAGGATATCATAATGCCTTCAATCATCTCCAAAAGAAGTACACTTTTAGGAATAGAAATGTACTTGTCACTCTAACTCAGGAAAGACAAAATATACAAAAGGACGCACCAAGCAAAGAAATCACTCCTGCAGGCCAGAATAAAGACAAGGACATTGTCATACTGAATCGAGATAGAACAAATGAAGCCTCCACCAAAAATGTGAGGAAAGATGAAGAACTGCAAACTGAAAGTCAAAGGAAGGAACCTCAAGCTAAAGGCCAAACAGAAAGGAAGGACATCGCTTCAAAAGAGGTAGATAAGCAATCTAATCTTTTTAGTTTGGAGAATGAAATTTCTAAATTGAAAATCACCATTCCCCTCACCGAATTGGCAAGGAATGACAAATATAAATTTCAAATTGCAAAGATGCTTAAGGTTTATAAGATGTCTGAAACAGTTAATGTGGTTGATGATGAGCTAGCAATCCTTTTTGGTCTAGCCTTAGAAGGAGCTCTTGAAGATAGTGAAATTCCTCCTTTTTATCTGAGTCTTAAGCTTCATGATTTTATCCTTCATAATGCTATGTTAGATTCTGGCACCTCCTATAATCTGATGCCTAAATCCATCATGGATAAACTAGGATTGAGTATCACCTGACCTTACCATGATATTTATTCCTTTGATTCTGGAAGAGTGAAATGCCTTGGCCTTATTAAAGACTTGGTAGTGTCCTTGGACCAAATCCTAGCCAAACATGTACTCATGGATGTCATTGTTGTTGATATTCCTCCTAGGTTTGGAATGTTGCTTTCAAGGTCTTGGGGAGAAAAATTAAAGGGCACTCTGTAGCTTGACTTTTCATACGCCATTATCCCTGTTTTTGGACAGATCCGAAAGCTTTATAGATAAAAGAAGATGAAATTTATGATCAGCAGTAAGGAGAAGCCAGCCAATCATCCTATACATGTTGTTCATATTGATCTTGACTCTTTGATTTTGTTTAGTGATATGAATTATGTTGATGATGAAAGTCAGCCAGTGGAAATTTCAGAAGTTCCCAAGGTAATGGGCATCATACATTAAACTATTACAATAGAAGATAAAGAGGTTGGTGAAGAATATCAGCAGCCTGCAAATCCTATTGAGGAAATTCAAAGAATAGTGCAGAAAACATAAAGTTTTGAGATAGTTGTTCAAAATCCTAAAAATCCAGGAAAAATAAGAACATGGGACTGCAAACTCTAAAACCCTCGGTCGCGTCCGTCCAGCCCATCAGAATCGTGACCCCAAGCGATCAGGAGGGCAGCAAGGAACTTGCCTCCGCCATGGCTGATCGTCACGCGGGTGATCCCACTGCGTACCAGGGTGCGGGCGATCTTGAACGCCCGGAGGATAGCGAAAGCAAGGAAAAGGATGGCGCGGAGAGCGAGAAGGGTGGCTTTCGAAATAATTTGATGTCCGGGCTGGTGGTTTCTGGGTCAATGCACAGATCTAGATCGGGCGTCCTGACCATGGATGGCAGTCAGCTGCTCAGATCTGTCGTTGAACCAACAGATCAGAAGCCCAGAAGAACAAGAAGCCTTAAAAAAACCCAGATCTGTGGGCAGGCAACCGTCAGGCGGCAACCTCAGACGGGCACAAATCTGAAGCAGCTTCCTCTCTTGAACCAGCCAGATCTGCCTGAAGAAACACATGCATTTCAGATCCAAGTCAATCTCTCGGGCAAAACAACAATGCAATGGGTATGCGCAACAGATCTCGTGCAGGATCTTTTGCAAAAACTCGAACGCCGGCTAGGGATCCCCTCCTCTTACCTCAGACTGCTATATAAGGGTAAGCAACTTATGAATCCCCTTCCTCTCTCCTCTTACAACATTCATAAGGACGCTTCTATTGTGGCTACCTTTCATTTAAGAGGTGGTTCCTTTAGGCAGACCTCCTCTGCCCCTTCTTTCTCTTATAAAGATGCAGTCTGCAAAGACGTTGCCCAACCGCAGCCCTCTACGAAAGCAGCCCAACCATCTGGGGCTCCAAAGCCATTTTTGGTAGACAAATCAGAGGAAATTCCTTCCATCAATCTCTCTCATCCTGGGATTGACGATCGCTATCAGCTTTTTGCAGAATCCACACTCATATGCAGATTTAATGGGCTCTGGCCTCGCACATCAGATCTATACCAATGGATCCATACCAATTGGACTAAAAAAAGCGAGATCTACTTATGTTCAAAAGGATTCTTCATTGTGGCTTTTGACTTAAATGAATATTACCAGAAGGCCTTAACGGGAGGCCCTTGGTTCTAGGCTCGGCTGGGCTTTTTCTCACCCCCTGGTTTCCAGACTTCGACCCTTCTACAGTTGTCATCACCAAGATTCCCATTTGGGTCAGGCTCCCGAATCTTCCGGCACATCTATGGCATATCTTTGTCTTCTTAGCCATTGCAGACACCTTAGGACGCTACCTGGCTGTAGATTCTTCACGGAAGGAAAATGGACTCTACACCTACGGTAGAATTTGTGCAGAAATAGATATTAGCAAAGGACTGTCGGATCAGATTAATCTCAAGTATGGAGATTTCCACTGGACTCAAACCTTGGATTACGAGAATATAGCCTTTCTTTGCTGCCATTGTCATCAAACGGGGCATCTCTAGAGTTCCTGTACCCAGTTCCTCGATAAAAAGAAGAATCTGAATCGCAAACCCAAATCTAAAAGCTGGAATCCATGTGTGCCTCCCCCTCCTATGGACGATACAGATTCCTCTAGTTTGGATGAGGAGGAAATTGTAGTAGAGGGGCAGAATATTGAGAGTCCACTGGACGCTCCCTTGGTCGATACGGCAAACCCCTCCGCCTCTCAGATCTCTCAGAAACATTCTCATTTATCTTCATCCTCAGAATCTGATAAGGATATTCCGTCGCCGGGGCAGAATAGTCTACAACTTGTCACGGCTCAGCCAAACTCCTCTGGATGGGTCAAAGTGAGCAAGACAAAAGGCAAAAAATGTCGTGTGGCAGTAACTTCCCTCTCAGGGTAGATCTATCTGCTTAGTTATAGCTTTTTGTATTCCCGTGTTTTCTATGGCCCTTTCCTTGTTTATCTCTATGGAGCGAGGTGGATAGCCTTTCACCATTGGCTCCCTTGCTTTTCTGCTTCGCTTGCATGCAAGCTTGATTGTACTATATTTTTCTAATCTTAATAGAATTAGTCTTTATTCAAAAAAAAAAAATCCTAAAAATCAAAAAATTCAGTCTTCGTAAATCCTTTTTCCGAATGAAGAAAATGGTCTTTGGACCATGGAGTTTGATGGTGCATCGGGAAGAGAAGGAGCAGGAATTGGTGTATGGATACATGGTCCATTAAATTAGTTAAATAAAATCCCTCGAAATGTGAGAATGAACTCTTACAAGTTAGTTTTTGAATGTTCAAATAATGAGGTGGAGTATGAAGCATTGATTGCTGGTCCAAAATTCTGCAAAAGTTGGGAGAAAAAATATTTCTGTTTATGGGGACTCTGAATTAGTGATCAAGCAAGTCAAAGGGGAATACTAGGCCAAGCACCCAAGAATGAGAGCTTATCGCAATGATGTACTTGATATTCTCAAGATTTTTTCAGAATATACTTTATCTCTTATTCCTAGAACTCAAAATGTCATATCTGACTCACTCACCACTGCATCAAGTATGGTAAAGATCCCTATTCATCCTAATCATAAGTACTCCATCCATGTCAAACATCGCCCAGCTATCCCATATAATATGAGGTTCTGGAAAGTGTTTGGTGATGATAAGCAAATAGACAATTTTCTGCAATTGGAGAGAGAATTTCAGAATTCTCATATTGATGATGCATACAACTTTGATGATCCAAACATCCACTCATCTGACATTGAAGTATTACTGCTCAAGGAGAACAACATTCCAAGAGGCTTGGTGCCTTCAGAAGAGTTATTTGACAGAGATGATGTCACCAAGAAGCCCACCATGGTTCCTACAGAAAACGCAGTTGAAGATGTAAACATTGGCACAGTTGAAAATCCTAAAATGGTCAAGTTATCAAAGTCTTTATCTCCTGAAACAAAGGGTAAGTATATGTCTTTAATGAAGGAATTTGTTGATGCATTTGCTTGGGACTACTCAGATCTGAAAGTTTATGACAAAAGTATCATTCAACACACCATTCCTATTAAGCCCGATCAGAAGCCATTTCGCCAGAAATTGAGGAGAATCAATCCCAAGTTGGTGTCATCGATTGAAAAAGAGGTAAATAGACTTCATAAGTTTGGGATAATAGTCCCCATTTGGTTTTATGAATGGATGTCTAATCTAGTACCTGTGAGAAAGAAGATCGGGGAAATTCGTCGATGTATTGATTTCATAAATCTCAATAAAGTGTCCTTGAAATATAACTATCCCTTGCCTAAGATGGATCACATACTACAGAGGGTGGTTGGATCCTCTAGGATGTCACTGTTAGATGGATACTCTGGATACAATCAAATTCTGGTGCACAAGGACGCTCAACTCAAGGCAGCGTTCACGACGCCATGGGGTACATTCACGTATGCCAAGATGCCTTTTAGGTTGAAGAATGTAGAAGCTATTTTTCAACGGGCTATGGACATAGCATTTGCAAATGAAAAAGATGTTTTTCTGGTTATCTATCTAGATGATCTTATAGTATTCTCAAAATCTGATGAAGATCACTTGCATCACTTAAGGATTGTTTTTCAGAAATGCATAAAATTTGGCATCTCACTTAACCCAAAGAAGAGCTTGTTCACCATGGAAGAAGGTAAGCTACTAGGACACATCATCTCTAAAGATGGAATCCGCATTGATCCTGCAAGAGTGGAGGCCATTCAGCAACTATACTTCCCTAGGAACAAGAAAGAGATTTAGTATTTCAATGGGAAAATTAATTTTTTGAGAAGATTTATTCCTAATCTAGTTGAGCACTTGAAAGAAATGACAAACATGTTGAAGAAGGACAACGAGGTAAAATGATATTTGTGTTGGAAATAATACTGAGAAGGGGGGTGAATCAGTATTATCTAGCAATTTAATAAATCTTCCTTATTTGATCTTTGAATTATTTTTGCATGTCAGTACCATAAAATAATGAGCATGAACAAAGAAAACAGATAGTCACACCAAAGAACACAAGATGTAAGGTGGAAACCCAATGTGGGTGAAAACCACCTGCTGCAATATGTCTCTATCTTCTTTCAAATTAGAAACTCCTTTTACAATGATTTTGTACTGGTACAGTCCTTTACCAGTACGCAGGCTGCAACCTGCAGAGAGCTACAACTCTCTCTCGTTTTCCAGTCTTCTCCTGGAAGGGAGCTACAACCCCCTACTTCTTTTCATCAAATGATCATCAAGTACATAATAGTTATGGTCCACTACAGTTATCAGATCAGTAATAACAGAACTAACCCAGAACACCTTATCAACAGAGAAATTCAATCAACAGAACATCTTAAGACAGAGACGCAGTTTTCCCTTCTGTGTCCTGCGACCAGACGCAGTTAACCTTCTGATCCCCTGCGTCCACGCGCAGAGATCCTTCTGCTGTATTGCGTGCCCACGCACTGTTACTTGAACTGCACTGCGTCCTGTTGCTGCAGGGACGCACCCAGAAATATTATCGCGCCGCGTACTTTGCTGCAGAGACGCACTCAGAAATGCTATCGCGCCGCGTCCTTTTGCTCCAGGGACGCACCTGAACCTTCGTCGCTCTGCGTCCCCACGCAGATCTCCTGTTACTGCGCTGCGTCCCGGACGCACCTGAACCCTTCTGCGCCTGCGTCCCGACGCACCTGAACCCTTCTGCGCCTGCGTCCCGGCGCACCTGAACCCTTCTGCGCCTGCGTCCCTTCGGGCATAGATGATTTCAAGACTTCAAGAGTAACCCAAACAGTCAGATCTATAGATCTGATCATGCGCTAAAGAGATCTCAGTCTTTCAGAAGATTCGCCTTTTTAGATCTAGACCAGAATTAGCCTCATAAGATATTCAACCAAAGACATCCATAAACCAAATGATCTCCTTTGCTTTATATAGGCAAGCTCCTCCTCAAATCATGGAACAATACCACGAGCCGACACCATAGTAACACAATACCGTCGGCTAGATACCAAGAGTAAAACACAAGAAACCCCCACGTGTGCTTTTATCTGCCTTAAAATGTGTGCACTGGGTGGACGCACCTCCTGAACGGCTGGCCTGCGTCTCTGGACGCGGTCCCTGCATGGTTTACCTGCGGGTACGCACTTTCTGTAAGGTATACCTGCGTCCTCCTTATTTCCTTCAATATTTGATAGCTGATCATCAACCTCTGCTGCTGACTTGAAGTACAGTGACCTGTCACCTGAATGGGTTGCCATCAAGGACAACACTGTAGCCATAATGCCAACAATCTCCCCCTTTGGACTTGATGGCAACCTCACAAACTTCAACTTCATTCTCCCCCTTTGACATCAAGGGCAAAGGGGTATGCTCCCCCTAAGGACATGCTCCCCCTGAATATGAACCAGATCTGCAACAAAGAACCATAATCCACCATGAAAGAGATAGAGACATATTGCAGCTATTTCCAAGATCTCCTTCTGACCATCCTCCATAATGCCAACAATGCATTATATGCTCCCCCTGAACCTGTACCATCAATCAGAAAAGATTCAACAATAAGATGATGCATCAACAACCCCCAGCTTTTGCCCGAGGTATTCAAAAGTGTCCCTGGGCAAAGGTTTGGTGAAAATATCAGCAACTTGTTCCTTAGAAGGAACATACTCCAACTTGACCTTCTGTTCAAGCACTTGTTCCCGGAGAAAATGATACTTGATTGGTATGTGCTTGGTTTTTGAATGCATAACCGGATTCTTTGAGATGCTGATTACACTTGTGTTATCACATAAGATGGGGATAGGTGGTGTACAAGTGATTTGAAAATCCTGCAAAATCTGCATCATCCAAAGAAGTTGGGTGCAACAAGATGCAGCAGCAACATATTCCGCTTCAGCTGTAGACAAGGCAATCGAACTCTGTTTCTTGCTGAACCAAGATACCAGTCTGGAACCCATAAAGAACGCACCACCACTTGTGCTTTTCCTGTCATCCACGCTTCCGGCCCAATCTGCATCTGTATAAGCATGAAGAGTAAGATCTGTATCTCTAGGATACCATAAGCCATAATTTTGAGTCCCTTGAAGATATTTGAAAATTCTCTTCACTGCCTGAAGATGAGTCTCCTTCGGATTTGCCTGAAATCTTCCAACTATTCCAACTGCATGCATGATGTCCGGTCGGGTACCTGTCAAATAAAGTAAACTTCCAATCATAGATCTGTAGGTTGGTTGATGTACTGCTGCAGATTCATCATTTGCACTAAGGCTACATCCTGTGACCATGGGTGTACATACTGGTTTTGCATCTTCCATACCATATTTCTTCAAAATCTGTTTGAGATACTTGGTTTGAGATAAAAAGATTCCTCCTTCTTTTTGTTGGATTTGCAGACCAAGAAAATATGTCAGTTCTCCTAGTAAAGACATTTCAAATTCTTTCTGCATGACCGAGGCAAAGCTTTGACTCATAGCTTCTTCATTGCTCCCAAAAATAATGTCATCTACATACACAACAAGTATTAGCAATTTGTCCTTTTCAACTTTTATATAAAGATTGCTATCTGCTGATCCTTTTGAAAAACCTTGTTGATGAAGATATTTGTCCAAACGGTAGTACCAAGCCCTTGGAGCTTGTTTGAGACCATAGAGAGCCTTTTTCAATCTGCATACAAGATTTGGATCATTTCCAAGAATGAACCCATCTGGCTGTTCAATGTACACTTCTTCTTCCAAGTCTCCATTCAGAAAGGCTGATTTCACGTCCATTTGAAATACTTTGAAGTTTTGAAAACTTGAGAGAGCAAGGAACATTCGGATGGCCTCAAGTCTTGCAACAGGAGCAAAGGTTTCTTCAAAGTCTATTCCTTCTTGCTGCGCATATCCTTTACAAACAAGTCTGGCTTTGTTTCTAATTACTTCTCCATTTTCATTCAATTTATTTTTGAAGACCCATTTTGTTCCGATTACATTCTTATCCTTTGGTCTAGGAACCAGCTCCCAAGTGTTGTTCTTTTCGATTTGCTCAAGTTCTTCATCCATTGCTTTCACCCAACATTCATCTTTGCATGCTTCTTTCACATTTTGTGGTTCAGTAGAGGAGAGTAATGCCAAATAGCTTGAGGCTTCTGCAACTGTTCTTCTTGTTTGTACACCTGCTTCTTTCTGCCCTACAATCTGAGATTCTGGATGATTCTTCTGAACATATCTGGATGGGGTTTTCTCTTCTATTCTTGTCTGCTCCTCTGGTTCTTCTTGAGGTTCTGCTTGAGGTTCTTCTTCTTCATCATTCTGTCTTTGAGGGTAGCCTTCATCTTCTTCTATGTCTTCATGATGTACTTGCCTTGGAATGTATCCCTTCTCATCAACCACTACATCAATACTGTCAACAATTCTGCCAAGTCTTTTATTGTAGCACTTGTATGCTTTGCTATATGGAGAGTAACCAAGAAGAATGCCTTCATCTGCTCTGGGTTCAAGTTTGCCAAGCTGCTCATCAGTATTCTTGATATAGCATTTGCTCCCAAAGATTTTGAAGTGCTTTACCGAAGGAGTCCTACCACTCCAAAGCTCATGAGGAGTTTGAGTGCTGTTCACCCGGACATTTGTTTTGTTGAGAATAACAACCGCAGCATGTGCAGCTTCACCCCAGAAAGTTGCGGGAGTTCCTGATTCATCAAGCATAGCACGAGCCATTTGTTGGATTGTTCTGTTCATTCTTTCCACAACTCCATTTTGCTGAGGAGTTCTAGCTGTAGAGAATTCTCTCCTTATCCCATGTTCATCACAGAAATCGAAAAATTCATTTGAAGTAAATTCCCCACCTCTGTCGGATCTGAGGCACTTAATTTTGTGACCTGATTCATTTTCAACCAAGGCTTTGAAGGATTTGAATTTTTCGAATGCTTCATCTTTGTGCTTCATAAGTCCTAACCAGACAAACCTGGAGAAATCGTCAATGAATAATATCAAGTATTCTTCTCCTCGAGGTGTCCTTTTTCTGAAGGGACCGCATGTATCTGTATGTACTAGCTCAAGAGGCATGCTAGCTGATCCTTCTTTCTCTGGAAAGTTAGTTCTGGTTTGTTTTCCAAACTGACATGATTTGCATATGGTGTTGTCAGGAATTTTAATATCTGGAAGATCGCGGACTGCCTGATATTTGCATGCTTTCCTTATTTGTGAGAAGCTTAGATGTCCCAATCTCCGATGCCATAACCAGTGCTCTTCATCCTTGCTCAGATAGCATTGTTGTTGTCCTTCTTCAAATATGTACAGATTATTTGGAGTTCTTTTGCCTTTGAGCACTGTTTTACCTGTATCAAGATCACGAACAAGACATCCATTCGATCTGAATATAACCTCGGTTCTTTGATCACACATCTGACTGACACTTAGAAGATTATGCTTCAATCCATCAACATACAAAACATTTCCAGCCTTGACCTTTTCTTTTAACTGAGCAATGCCGTTTCCTTTTATAGTCGCAGGAGTATCATTTCCAAAAGAGACTTTCTTTCCCTTTTCTAGAGAAGAATAAGATTCAAGTTTTTCTTTATCACCTGTCATATGCTTCGAACATCCACTGTCAATGTACCATAGATTTTCCTGTCCCTCTGCATAAAATGCTATCCCACATCTTTCTGTTTGAGGTTACTTTATTCTCCATGTTTTGGTGCTTGAGGCTTGTTCCTTTTTCTGCTGGAACCTGCTCCTGCATTCAGAGTCTTCATGACCAAAGTTATTGCAAATAGAACATTCAACTTCATTTTCAAGAACCGAAAAGTTGTTATAGGTCCTTTTTGTAATCCCTGTCATACTTCTTCGTTTTTGAGCTTCCCTAGTCATGATTGTTTTATATGCAACACATTGAGCTGCTTTGTGACCAAAGTTATGGCAAGAAAAGCATTGTCCATTGAAGAAACTTCTGCGGTTATCAGATCTACCAGCCAAATGATTGTAATTTCTATTGTCATCCATTCTTGAACCAAATTGAGAAGATTTCACCTGTGGCTGGTTGTAGCTTTTGTTCACCCTTAAGATGGATTGCCCCTGATAGTTTCTGTTTGTAATTCGTCCCTGCTTTACCTGATGATCTTCATTTTGCTTTTGCTCATTTCTTCTTGCTGCATCAAGATAACTTTTTGAGGTGGATGCTTGAGAAGTTTCTCCATTATAGCCCAGACCTGTCTTGTTTAGAGGAGATCGCTGCACATTGATAATCTCATCCAAAGTTTCAGATCCTTTGACAAACTTGAGATTAATAGCTTTTGTTTTCTCAATATCTTTTCTAAGACCAACAATTTCACCTTCTAATTTTTCAAGATGTTTTTCCTTTTCATCAATTTGAAACTGTAGAGTATCAATGATCATGTTCTTTTCTTCTATACATCTCTTGAGTCTAGTAATTTCATCATAAAGGTTATCCACATCTACAGCATCCATATAATCATCATCTTCAAATGCCATTAACAACTTATATTCATTACCTTGTTCATCTTCATCACTGTTTGATAGACCATCACTATCTTCATGAGTGTAGTAGCTTTTCTTATTTGCGTTCTGTTTCTTGTTCCATCTAGCAGGTTCCTTTCCTTTATCCTTATAAGAGCATTTTGCAGCATAATGACCTACTCTTCCACAAGCAAAGCATTTAAAAGGTAACTTACCTCTGAACCTTCCAGAACCCCTTTGAAGATTTCTGACAAAATTTGATTCTTCTTCCTCTTCTTCTGGGACGTGGCTTGCTTCATAATAATCTCCTTTGCCTGATGCCTTGAAAGCAGCTTCTCTTCTGTCTGAAGGACCTCCCTTTCTCATTTCATAAGCAGTTAGAATTCCATGTAGCTGAGACATAGTAAGAATTCGTAGATTTTTCTTTTCTTCTATAGCAGATACTTTAGATTCAAACTTGGGAGACAAAGATCTTAGAACCTTTTCAACCACTATAGCCTCTCTTATTTCTTCACCCAAATTTTTCATACAATTAACAATCTCATCTACCCGAAGAAAATAGTTAGCCACACTTTCATCATTATACATCTTGAGAGTCTCATACTGAATCCTGAGAGTTTGAAGTTTAGCACGCTTTACCTGTTTATCTCCTTCATAGCTTGTGACAATTTTGTCCCATATTTCTTTTGCGGATTTGTAGTGCATTACCTTCATGAATTCCATTTGGGATATACATCCTAACAGAGTACTGACTGCTTTTGCATTTGTTTCATACTTCTCTTTCTCAGCTGGATCTGTAGGAGTAGCTGAAGGAAAAGCATAGCCTGTTTCTACAATGTCCCAAACTTCTGTACCAAGAGATTGAAGATATGCAGTAACTCTTACCTTCCAATAATTGAAGTTTGTCCCATCAAAAACTGGTGGCCTGATTGATGCTTCTCTCTCGTAGTTGCTCATGATGAACGATCTACCTTCAAGCGATCAAGCTTCTCTGAAGGACCTGCTCTGATACCAATTGTTGGAAATAATACTGAGAAGGGGGGTGAATCAGTATTATCTAGCAATTTAATAAATCTTCCTTATTTGATCTTTGAATTATTTTTGCATGTCAGTACCATAAAATAATGAGCATGAACAAAGAAAACAGATAGTCACACCAAAGAACACAAGATGTAAGGTGGAAACCCAATGTGGGTGAAAACCACCTGCTGCAATATGTCTCTATCTTCTTTCAAATTAGAAACTCCTTTTACAATGATTTTGTACTGGTGCAGTCCTTTACCAGTACGCAGGCTGCAACCTGCAGAGAGCTACAACTCTCTCTCGTTTTCCAGTCTTCTCCTGGAAGGGAGCTACAACCCCCTACTTCTTTTCATCAAATGATCATCAAGTACATAATAGTTATGGTCCACTACAGTTATCAGATCAGTAATAACAGAACTAACCCAGAACACCTTATCAACAGAGAAATTCAATCAACAGAACATCTTAAGACAGAGACGCAGTTTTCCCTTCTGTGTCCTGCGACCAGACGCAGTTAACCTTCTGCTCCCCTGCGTCCACACGCAGAGATCCTTCTGTTGTACTGCGTGCCCACGCACTGTTACTTGAACTGCACTGCGTCCTGTTGCTGCAGGGACGCACCCAGAAATATTATCACGCCGCGTACTTTGCTGCAGAGACGCACTCAGAAATGCTATCGCGCCGCGTCCTTTTGCTCCAGGGACGCACCTGAACCATCGTCGCTCTGCGTCCCCACGCAGATCTCCTGTTACTGCGCTGCGTCCCGGACGCACCTGAACCCTTCTGCGCCTACGTCCCGACGCACCTGAACCCTTCTGCACCTGCGTCCCGGCGCACCTGAACCCTTTTGCGCCTGCGTCCCTTCGGGCATAGATGATTTCAAGACTTCAAGAGTAACCCAAACAGTCAGATCTACAGATCTGATCATGCGCCAAAGAGATCTCAGTCTTTCAGAAGATTCGCCTTTTTAGATCTAGACCAAAATTAGCCTCATAAGATATTCAACCAAAGACATCCATAAACCAAATGATCTCCTTTGCTTTATATAGGCAAGCTCCTCCTCAAATCATGGAACAATACCACGAGCCGACACCATAGTAACACAATACCGTCGGCTAGATACCAAGAGTAAAACACAAGAAACCCCCACGTGTGCTTTTATCTGCCTTAAAATGTGTGCACTGGGTGGACGCACCTCCTAAACGGCTGGCCTGCGTCTCTGGACGCGGTCCCTGCATGGTTTACCTGCAGGTACGCACTTTCTGTAAGGTATACCTGCGTCCTCCTTATTTCCTTCAATATTTGATAGCTGATCATCAACCTCTGCTGCTGACTTGAAGTATAGTGACCTGTCACCTGAATGGGTTGCCATCAAGGACAACACTGTAGCCATAATGCCAACAATTTGGAGGCTAAGAAATCATTTCATGTTGTAAAGTTTGCATTATCTATTGCTCCTATTTTGATTGGCCCAGATTGTGCTTCAGATTTCATCATCTTTTCATTTGCTTCTGAGCATACGTTAGCAACAATCCTAATGCAGAAAAAGGATTAGAAAAATGAGCAACCTATAGCATTCTTCAGTCGCACTATAAGAGATGCAGCATTGAGATACAACATCATTGAGAAGCAGGCATTGGCGTTGGTAAAATCCCTCAAGGATTTTCGAGTTTATATTCTACATTCTCATACCATTGCTTATGTCCCTACTACTGCAATAAAAGAAATTCTTGTGCAGACAGATCCTGAAGGTAGAAGAGGAAAGTGGATTGCAACCATGCTGGAGTATGGCTTGGAGATAAAGCCTACAAAGCTCATCAAAGGACAAGGGTTAGCCAAACTCATGGCTGAATCAAATTTACATGCACTAGATATCAATTTGATTGCTGCACTGTCAAAAGAACAAGAAGAAGACAATCCTTTCCTGCAGGTATCTGATATGTTCATGTCCTCACCTTGGTATTCCGACATTGTCTATGTCTTGCAGCACTTGAATCCCCCTCCGGAAGTCCCCAAAGGTAAAGCTAGATCACTGAAACTGAAAGCTTCAAAATATTGTATTCTAGATGGTGTTTTATTTTGGAAAGATCTTGGAGGTGTGTTGCTGAATTGTTTGGTAGAAAATGAAGCTAAAGATATAATGAAGGATTTTCATAAAGGAGATTGTGGTGGTCATCACTTTTGGAAAACTACAAAAAACAAGATCTTAAGAGCTAGCTTCTATTGGCCCACCCTCTTTTCCGATGCATACAAAACAATCATGAGTTGCCATGAATGTCAAATTTTTCAAGGAAAGAGGAAAATTTTGCCATTACCACTACAACCCATTTTGATTTCAGCTCCTTTCTAGCAATGGGGTCTTGATTTCATTGGCGAAATCCATCCTTCATCTTCAACAAAACATAAATGGATATCAACAGTCACCGACTACTTTACAAGATGGATTGAAGTTATCCCAACCAGGCAAGCTACTGATTTTGTCATCATTCAGTTCCCGGAGTCTAATATTTTGTCTAGATTTGGCTGCCCATAGAAAATAATTATAGACAATGCTGCTGCTTTCAAATAAAAAAGAATGGTGGACTTCTGTGCCAAATATTATATTGTGATAGGACATTCAACTGCTTATCATCCGCAAGGGAATGGTCTTCTGAATCTTCCATTAAATCCTTGGTTAACATCATCAAGAAGGTCCTGGAGGTAAACAAGAAGAATTGGCATAAAAAACTCATCAATGCCTTGTGGGCGGACAGGGTCAACACCAAAAAATCAATAGGTATGTCTCCTTTTCAGCTGGTATATGGAGTTGATACAATATTTCCTTCATCTCTTGTTGTCCTAGTAATGAAAATTCTACAGGAATTGGATAGTGAAACTAATGACATACAAAGGAGGATAAATCAGATGATTCATTTACAGCAGACAAGAGAAGAAGTTTTTCAGAATACATCTAAACTCCAGGAAAAGATGAAGAAGATTTATGACCGCAAAACCAAGGAAGAAAATTTCAATATGGGAGATGTGGTTCTTCGATGGGCTGCTAGAAATGAAGACAAAGGCAAACATGGTAAGTTTGAAAACTCATGGAAGGGGCCCTACTGAATTTTTGCCTTCATAGGAAAGAATGCTTTCTTGTTGGAAGAAATGGATGGAAGAGATTGTTCAGGAGGGGCGACCAATGGTAGGCTTCTCAAGCACTACTATGTCTAAAAAGTCCTGAAAATTCATCATCATTGTACATATTGGTTTGTACTTTACTTCTAGCATTTAGATAGCTGCCATAGGAGTTTGAAGCCCGAAGTGAAGGCCCTAAGGTTCTTCGAGTCAGCACTATTTTCACTTTTTATTTTTCAGTTTTTCTGTCACATCGAAAGGTCAGTCAGTCTTAAGTCAAAAGTCAGTTTTTATGCATGTTGATTCCATTGCCCAATGAATAAGGCTACTTGGTCTACGATGTTCTTTACACCTCCAAGGAGATGCCATCCCCAATTGGAGCTAATGTTAGTGTCAGTCTTGTTAGCCTGTCACATGGATCAAATATGCTTTTACTATGTTTGTCCAGACTTTCAAAATCAAATTTTTTCTGCTACTAGGTTTACACAGCAAATTTGGTCATTGTTTGGTCAGTCTAAAGATGAAGTCATTCTTTGGAAATTCACTCATGTTGGTCACCTATCACACTTTATGAAGGTGTCACAATAAAATGGGTCAGTCATCATCATCATTCCATTAGGTCTCAGGTCATCCATTAGGTCGCTAGGGTTTCCAAGGTCCATCATTTTCATGAATAAAACCAGCAGTGAGTAAAACATGACAAAGCAACTTTTGGGGAGTTGATCTTGATTTTTCACACACTCCTCATACTCTCATGTTCCAAAAGTTCCAGAAAAAGAAGCTCCAGCACTCAGGAAAGTAAAGGACATCTCAGGTTTGCAATGGTAAAGGTAACTCTGTTTTCATAAAGTGAAAATCAATTTCTAAAGGAGGGTGGGTCCCATTTATTTTTGAAAAAGTGAAGAAACTTTCCCTATATAAACTCAAAATCCCCCAAACTCCTTCATTCACATCCTATTCACTCTTTGTTATCAAGCTATCTCATCCAAAAAAGCAAAAAAGTCATTTTCCTAGGAGAAATTAGCAAAAAATTGCAGGCGATGCGCATAGAAGCACTACGCTACGCTTAGGAGACCGGCGCTATGCTTAGAAGAACAGTGTTGCGCATTCAGAACATTGTGCTGCACGCAAGACAAAGTGCCCCGAAACCCTTCAAAACTCTCCCAAACTTCATTTTTTCACTTGCAAGCTTGATTTTACTGACTTCTAAGCTAAGGAACAAGTAAGTACATCATCATCCTCCATCTTTTGCTTTTCCAATTTCATCTCATGTCAATGATTCTTCAAGTTAGGGTTTGTAGCAAAATTTGCATGGGAAATGTTAGGGTCAAAATGGCCATCATGATTTTTGATTTCTAAAACATGTAAAATGATATCCTACACCTGCATACATGTTCAATGAGCCATTTTAACCATTTTACCCACCTCAAAACAAAGTTTAAACACTCAAAAAGCAAAACCCTAGCTCATTCCTAGAGGTTTTTGGGCAAGTTTCATCATAAACCTTGTTGTTTCCACCTGCAAGCAAATCATATTTCCACTATTTCTCCACTCATTTTCATCAGTTTTCAAAGTCCTCTCACCTTTCCCAAGACCCCTCCCATCATTTTGTCAAAAAATCACCTTCATATCACTTCATTTCCATTCACACCTCACATCTTATTTTCGTTGCCTACTGCTAGGGCTTTGTGTCATCATGGAGGCAGAATCTTCACCAGAAAGAAAGAGACAACATAAAGGAGGGAAGATCCTTAGATATGAACCATCAGACTGCAACACAATCAACTCCTATCCTTTCATCAAACAATGCTTTGAGGATGTCCACTGCTTGGAATTTTGCAAAAGGGTGAGCGAGGTGGGATTTCATGAGCAACTAACAGATTGGGTAGCAACACAACTGAAAGGAGAAACTGTTGTCATTGTTGGTGTTGAGTTTAGTTTCTTAGTGGCCTCTATCTCAATTGCAACTGGGTTACCAGACAATGGCGAATATTGGTTCAAAGGAATGAGCCTAGATCTTGAATACTACAAGCCTTTCTTGAAGACGCCATACAGAGATGCACATACTCACCTCATGCCTTTCAAATATTTATTGGAGAAATACACCCCTTTGATGAAAACTGTCATGAGGTTCTTCACTTGTGAAGGTAGATTCTCCTGGTTGTATGTCTACCATATTCGCTTCTTGATGCATTTCACCTCTCAAAAGCCACTCAACATGTGTAATTATCTATTCAGGAGCATTTCCAAAATGTCTTAAAAAATACAACTAAAGGACAAAGAGCACTCCCCAAGCTTGTTCCATCACAATCTTATCAAAGCCATTTTCCTTCACCAGCTGGCAGAGAAAGGTATGGCTTGGGAAGCCTTTTTGGAAGTAGCCTTGAAATGACATGAGAAGAATGCAACATCTTAGTCTCCTAGTGCGCCAAAACAACAAACGGAGGTGGGGTCATCTAGAAAAACCATGGAAAAGACTTAGCTACCCAAACCTGAGGTGACTAAAGTGTATAAGAAGGGACAAAGGCTTGTGTTTTCCTCTCACAGAGAGAAAGGGGCCAAGCCTTCTTCATCAATAAAGCAGGAATCAACAACAAATTATAAAGACACAATTGAGCATGAGTTCGAGCTAATTGATCGAGAGACTGAGGATCAGACCACAAGCATGAGACAGACTATCAGGGATAAGGACTAAGAAATCAAGGAGCTAATAGTCAATTTGGAAATGGAAAAGTATGTTATATCATTCCTTGAACAGGAAAACAATCAAATCAAAGCAAAGGAGTTGATCCTAGAAAAGGAAAAATCCAAGTTAATGCAGCAAGTTGGCAAAGGTAAGGAGATCATGAAATCAAGTGAGCCTAAAGAATCAAAGGAGAGAGGAAAAAGGAAAAGACCAAGAACAAGAGGCCTCAAGGAAGCTTTGCAAGAGGAGCAAGAACAAATTCTGCTGAATGAGGACCTTGACCTAGAAGATAGGATTTCCCTAGAGGTTCATCAAGATAAGGAATATTGTCTTAATAGGGTGAATCAACACTTGGAGAATCTCTTTGAGAAGGCAAACAGAGACAATTAGTTGCTCAGACATATGGCGCACCACTACCAAGCTCAAAACATGATCGTCAATGTCAAGGTAAAACAACTTGAAAACAAGCTCAAGGAGGCCAAAAAAGACCAAAAGGATGAGGGAAACTTGGAGATATTTGCTAAAGCATTGATGAAGCTATAAAAAACATATTTTTACACCTTCCCTCCAATTTTGAGAAAATTTTGAGCATTTTGAGTTTTTTGAGAATTTTTGGTCTAAGTTCAGAAATTCAATTGCTCGAGAAGCGCAACGCCTTGGCGCTGTGCTTTTTCCTCGGGCCTCCATTTGAGGAAAGGTCTACATTTTTGGAAATCTCTTGCCATCCTCTAAAAACCCATTTGCTTAGATTTTGCAGAGGTGGCTTAGTTTTGGAGAAAAAGCAAAAAAGTGGCAAAAACCTAGCATTCTGGACCATTTTTGACAGGTGTTGCGCTTCTGGAGCGACCTTGGGAGAACGGATTTTTGAAGGTCTTACCATGCTCCAAATTCATAAATTCAAGCTGTTCTAGAAACCAGACTTGAAGAGCTAGTTGATCGTTCTCTCATATATGCTTTTTGACCCCTGGAAGGCACCTAAAGCTCAGCTCAAAGTCAGCGCTGCGCTTCTACACTTTTCCGTGTTTCAAATTGTAAATTTCTAGTTTCTAGTTTGACTTAGTCAAAGTCAAGATTATCTATGTAATGGCACTATTTACGAGGCTAGGTGATTTAGGCATGAATAAATGCACATCATAGGTAGTTTTTTATGTTTATTAGTCCTCATAAAAGAAGCAAACTCCTAAACAAACTCTTCATTAAGTGTTTGAGTTTCACCTTCTCACTCTCACCTGTTGGTTGAGAGAATCTTGGAGTCAGTTCTTCCACCAAGGAATTCGACTCCTGAAGGTGGGCAAGTGATCTAGGAGATTCTCTATGTATCATTTCACTTCAAGAGAAGAAGGTAGGAACTTTTTGTGAAGGAGGCTTGCATGTAATCATCTTTTCAGCTAATACAGAGACAAGTTGCAGCTATTTTCAAGGAACTCTAGCCTAGTGAGTTCATGGTGCTTGTACTTCATTCTTTTTGTTTTCTTATGGTCTAAACATCTTTATATACATTATATCTCTTCTCTCAATGAATGCCTTGCAATAAAATACTCAAAAGTCTTGTTTTTCAAGCTTTGTTATCCGGTTTTCATAGTTATGTGTATTGTCTTACTAAGCTAATGAAATCATGTTTATTTATGCTCATTAATTTCTTCCACACTATATCCTTTATACTACACTGACAAATACTCAAATTACACCATGGATTATGATATTTAGCTCCTTCTTATGTTTGCCCCTGCACTCCCACAGCCTAGACCTACTTGTGGCTCCAAACCCTAAGTTCAACAAATCCTAAAAACCCAAATTTTCACAAACAAACAAACAAATACACATATCTAGCCTAAAATTCATTTGCTTTAAAGTCATATCACTGATAAGAGACTTAGAGAGATCCCTTGTTATGCTCTTGACCTGCGAGAAGATGCCAAAATACTGAATATACGAAGAAAGACAACTGAGAAAACATAACAAAATAAGAAATAACAACATGTATTTTATTATTCAGAGATGAAAGCAATGTTCACTTACCTCTTCGAGGGGGCAACCTTGAATAGAGCAGGGCTCGATTACAAAATAAGACATGACGTTCCTCAATGGGGAGTCTCTATCCTTTATATAGGATTCATACATGCAATACCATGGTTCTCTTAATACCATCTATCTAATACCATGGCCCGTTTGCAACTAACTGTGGTCCCTTTATTTAAATGCGGGTCAACCACTTACAATTATTAATATGAGCTTTATTGACTCCTTAACTAACTATAACTATGACTCGACCCTATTACATAAATAAGGGGGTTAGGGTTGGACCCTAACATGCCCTCCCCCATAAAAACAACCTTGTTCTCAAGGCTGAAGCTGCGGAAGCTGCTGAAGAATAGTGGTTGGTTCCCAGTTGCATCTTCAAGAGAGGTGTCTTTCCACTTGACGAGGACTTCCTTGATCGTGCGGCTGCACAGATGTCGTTCTCGCTTATCAAGGACCTATTCAGGTTGGAGAGAGATTGAACCTTCTTCATCCAATTCAAGTAGACTGGTTTGAATTTTGCAATTGTTCCCCACCACTTTCTTGAGGCATGATACATCAAAGACGGGATGGATTTTTGCAGTGGGTGGCAAGGCTAGCTTGTAGGCTACTTCGCCAATGCGCTGAAGTATTTGATATGGTCCATAGAATTTTGGAGATAATTTCTGACGACCCTTGTCTTTGAGAGATGTTTGCTTGTATGGTTGCAGCCTCAAGAATACCTGATCCCCTTCTTGAAATGTGCGCTTTGAACGATGTTGGTCTGCCTGTTGCTTCATGCGATTCTGAGCTTGATGGAGATTATCTTTGAGACGGGCTAGCATGGTTGCACGGTTTTATAGGAGTTGATCCACTGCTTGCACCTTAGAGCATCCCGGGATATAAGAAGTAGGTGAAGGGGGGAGTTGACCATAAACTACTTCATAGGGAGTCATCTTGGTGGCAGCATGATAGTTAGTATTATACCACCATTCAGCTAAAGGTAACCACTGTACCCATTGATGTTGCTTTTCTGAAGTGAAGCACCTGAGGTAGGTTTCCAGACATTTGTTGATGGCTTCAGTTTGACCATCAGTTTGGGGATGATAGGAAGTACTTAGTTGTAGTTGGGTGCCTTGTAGCTTGAAAAGTTCCTGCCAAAAGTTACTGGTGAAGATCAGGTCACGATCAGACACAATGGAAGTGGGCATGCCATGCAATTTGAAGATTTGGTCCATGAAAGATTGAGCCACCAAAGTGGGTGTAAAAGGGTGGGGTAGGGGGCAAAAATGAGCATACTTAGAAAGTCTGTCCACAACCACCATGATGACTGACTTGTTGCTTGACTTCGGAAGACCAGTAATGAAATCCATAGAAACATCCATCCAGATTGAGGTAGGGATGGGCAATGGTTGTAAAGTGCATGGGGACTTGACTGTTTCTCCTTTGTGGCGCTAACACACATCACATTCAGCTACAAAAGTAAGAATGTCTGTTTTCATGCCTGTCCAAAAGAAGGAACAACGAGTGCGAGCATAAGTCTTCTGAAAGCCTGCATGGCCTGTAGTGGGAGATGAGTGCAACTCTGCCAAAATGTGCGTTTTGAGGGTGGATGTCGGTGATATCACTACTCTGTACTTGTAGCAAAGAATCTCATCCTTCCAAGAGTAGCCTGCTGTGGAAGTAGGATCTACTCGCAAGTTATTAATAATTTGGTAGAGCGAAGGATGTGAAAACAATTCCTTGCGAGCTTCTTCAATCCAATCTGGAATGGGAATAGATATTACTAGAAGGGTGTTGTCCTCCTCAAATTGGTGTGAGAAAGCATCCGCTACAACATTTTTGCGCCCTTTCTTGTAAATTATCTCATAATCATATCCCAAAATTTTGGCTAGCCATTTGTTTTGTTGTGGCAAGGATAACCGTTGCTCCAAAAAATATTTAAGGCTTTGATGGTTTGTGCGGATTTGGAAATGTCGCCCCAATAAGTATGGTCACTAGGTATCCACTGCATGTAAGATGGCCATCATCTCCTTCTCATAGGTAGATTGTCCCAAATTTTTCCCACTTAGTTGTTGGCTGGTGAAGGCCAAGGGTCGGCCTTCCTGCATTAAGACAACCCCAATACCCATACCTGAAGCATCACGTTCAATCACAAAAGACTTGGTGAAGTCGGGTAGTGCCAATACGGGAGTGGAACACATGGTTTGTTTGAGAGCTATAAACGCCTGTTATGCTTCATTAGTCCAGAGGAATGAATTTTTCTTGAGAAGGTGAGTGAGGGGTCTAGCAATGTGGCCATAATTGTGGAAAAATTTGCGATAGTAGCCGGTGAGACCCAAAAATCCTCTCAAACTCTTCAAGGTCTTTGGTTGGGGCCAATCCTGCATTGCCTGGATCTTTTTGGGATCCACCTTCACACCTTCACACCCCATAATGTGGCCCAAATACTCGACTTCTTTCATGCCAAAAGAGCACTTGGACAATTTGATAAATAATTTATGCTTCCAGAGCAGTTGCAAGAGCAGGTCTACATGCTGAAGATGTTTTTCTAAAGTGAGGCTATAGATGAGAATGTCATCAAAGAAAACAAGGACAAATTTTCTGAGATATGGTTTGAGCAAGTGATTCATGAGGCTCAGAAAATTGGATGGGGCATTACAGAGACCAAATGGCATGACCAGGAATTCATAATGGCCTTCATGAGTTCGGAAACCAGTCTTCGGAATGTCTACTTCTTTCATGTGTATTTGGTGATAGCCCGAGAGAAGATCTAGCTTAGTAAAGAATTGAGCCCCATTTAGTTCATCTAGCAAATCATCAACAACCAGGATGGGGAATTTATCTTTGACCGTAAGCTTGTTGAGGGCCCTGAAGTTTGGACACATGCGCCATTCCCCATATTTCTTAAGCACCATGACCACAGGTGATGAATAAGGATTGATGCTAGGACGAATGACACTGGCTTCCAGGAGTTCCTTGATGATTTTTCCAATTTCATTCTTTTGGGTGAAAGGGTATCTATATGGGCGCACATTCAGTGGTTGTGCCCCGGGACCAAAGTGATGCTATGATCATGTTCCCCTCTAGAGGGTGGAAGCTCATGAGGTTTGTCAAAGACCTGCGGGTGGCTATTTAAGACCTGTTGCATCTCAGGATGAATATGAAGAGTAATGGGCTCGAAGGCCTGGATGGCATTAAATTGGGCGATAACTCCATGGTGGCCCTTTTTTAACAACTTTTCCATTCGATGCAAGTTCATGATAGAAGGAGTACTTGCCCAGAGTCCACGGAGGGTATGCATGTGGTCCTTTTGCTTAAAGCTCATATATAACTCCTGGAAATCCATTGTGATTGGGCCGAGTGTGCAGAGCCATTCAACACCCAAGACAATGTCACACCCACCCATGTTGATGGAAAACATGTGGGTCTTTAGGTGGTAATCTCCCATCTGAAGTTTGATATTTTCACAACGGCCTTCACATTTCATTGTCCCCCCATCAGCAATCTGGACCTGGAAATTAGAGACTGCTCTGACAAAATAATGCACAACTTCTGCAACTCTCTGATGGATAAAGTTATGTGTGCTACCATTATCAATCAATACTACTACAGGGCGATGTTTAATAAAACCTCTGATTTTGAGAGTTTGGGGAGAAGAAATGCCTGCCAAAGCATGGAGCGAGATAACTGGTTCTTCTAGAGTATCTAGGAGCTCATTGTCCTGTTGGTTGTCCTCATCTTCCTCCTCTAGTCCCTCAAAGGGTGGGGCTTCCTCAGATGAACTGGGATCAGTAGCGTCAATTTGAAAGAATTTGGGTTCCTTGCATTTATGACCCGGGGATTATTTGTCATCACAGTAGTAACACAATCCTTGCTTCTTCTTTCAGCCATTTCTACGGGGGAAACCTTTTGAACCTTAAGTGTTTGGGTAGCGCCCTGAGCGTGGGTGGGGTGTCCTTTGGCTATGAAATTTGGACGAGGCGACTGGGCCACTAAAGCATGTTCCACTTTGATAGCCTTTGTGCAAGCTTCCATCCATGTGGCTGGGTGGTGCATCCGTACGTGGGCTTGGATGGCGTCTTTGAGACCACTTATAAAACATTCCAAGTAGAATTCATCTGCTAGACCTGCTGTGCGGAAGGCCAATTTCTCAAAGGCTGTAATATAGTTGTTTACTGTGCCTGTCTGTTTGAGCTTAGTAAGACGACCCAAAAAATTAGATTCACGGTCAAAGCGGTCACAAATGGCTTTTGTGAACACCTGCCAAGTAACTGTCCTTGGATAGCATTTATAATGCCACTGCCACCATTGCCATCTTTCTTGGTCCAAGTAAAGGCCTCCCACACGTAGTTTAGTTTCATCATCTACGATGTGATTCAGAGTGAAATATTGTTCCATTTGTGCTACCCATATTGACAGATTAGAACCATCAAATTTGTACATGTCCAGCTTGGGAGGTCGAGGGTGGGAATGTTGGTGATTTCCATGGAAGTGAAGATGATGGCTAGATTCTCCTTCATGGTCTTCATTAAAAGCATATGCCTCTGATTGTAACGCCGACTTGCCCTTTGTGACAGTGTCTTGTAATGTCTGGATCTGCATCGTTAACTCTGACAACTTTTTTTCAATGGTCTCCATCTTCTCATTGGCCATAGCTTGAGCTCTGGTTTCTACCATACACAGATCCTGGTCACTTGTCGTCACTATGAAAAAATTTGGGACCACCTGAAAATTGAAGCTGATAAATGAATGGTACCACCACGCTCAGCTCCTCGTCTAGATTCTTAGCCAATCCTTATAAGCATTCGAACAGAGTTTCCCTGATTCTTAGCCAGTCCATAAAAGCGTCCTTATAAGCAGTTGAGGGTTTCGCAGATAGATTTGACCATTTGGGCAGGGAGGCTTGTGGCTCCTATACGCTGGGGCGATTCTCACAGGACATTGGTTAGGATTAACTTTTCTGGAAATTGGCTACTACAGTATTGATAAGCGGGGAGTAAAACTCCATTCAAACGCTTATAAGAGACTTAGCCCAATCCTCGTTTAGCCAGTAAAACAAGTTTAAACAATGCAAATCAAGTAAAAAATAATGAATTCAACTATTCTACTTTCCAAATTATACCAAGAAATATGTGAGAGATAGCATCTTAATGGATATAATAAGTAAAACTCATGAATTCAATTATTTTGCATTCCAAATTAATTATATCAAGAAATATGTGAGCAATCGCATCTTAACAGATATAAAAAGAAAAATTGAACTAACAAACAAATTGGTTGCATTTCAAACCAGCCTAATCTATCATCACCTCCGATTTACCAAGCTTTGTTGAAAATGATCAAATTTCTTAAGGTAGATATATATATTATTTCTTGTTACATAAGAATATTAGTGGTAAAATTTGGAGCCCAAAATCACTAGGTAATTTGACTATTTTCCCTATTTTTTTAATTATTAATTTTATTGTCTTATTTATTTCAATTTTTACTTTTAATTTAATTTTGTAATTGTTATTTTTATATAATTTAATGAATTCAAAATATTTACAATGTTTACAGAATAGTTAGAGCATAACATTACAACATATGGAACTCTCGGCCCAATTAATCACACTAAGGAATGTGAAAGAGCTATCATTTTAGTGCATATAAATGGAAAAACTCAAGTGAAAAGACTTGAGGGGGTTAGATGGCCCCTAATAGGACACGAGTTATCAATGTGCGACGCATGGCGAGTTTGGAAAAAGAATATCCTTTGGTCGCTTGATCAACTACCTTGCCTTGTTAGCTAAATATCCCATTCAATATGTCGAATATGAAATGAAATGATATTTTAATGCTGTGTTTTAATATGTTGAATATCAAATGAAATAAAATGAAATGATATTTTAATGTTTACCAGATTAACTATAGGACTATTAGTTCTATAGGACCATCAATTCTGTTTTTTTTTTTTTACAATTTTATTATTATTATTCAAACTGATTTTCTTATTCAAATTGATGATGAGCTGTTCTAACCTTCTAAGTTCCTTGTTAGTCTTCTACCTGAAAAGATAATACAAAAAAATTGAAAAGATAATACAAAAAAACCGATACTAACATATTCCTATAACTTTCTCAACTCATCACATTCAAAAATAAAATGTTTTTCAAATTCTTATGGTGATGGTGGCTAGTGAAAAGCCAAATTTAGATGGTGGCTAGTGAAAAACCAAATTTTTAGATGGTGGCTAGTGAAAAGCCAAATTTAAGTATAAAACATGCATTTAAGGCACGTCAAACTATTCATCTTTCTCGCAAATACATGCCGAATTTCAACTTCTAAAATCAACACAAACTCTGATATTTTCCGTAACTATATTATTTTGAATCACATAGGAGGAAATACGATGGACCACATAAAGATCTGAGAGAAACATGCAAGTCCAGACCAAATAAATACTTTCGATTACCAAGTAGTTTTCACGAATGACGCCATTCACATTGTGATTAGATCATACAAAACCAATGGAGCTTAATATTGTCATGTCAATGATCAATGTTATCCCAAGGCCTAATGCAAACCTAAGAAGAGTAGTATACTCTGAATTAGGAAGAGGATGGTCTAAATTCAGGGCTATGCCGGGGTCTTTCATTTGCATTGAAAAGTTTAGAAAATATTGGCAGTGAGGTTTCTCTAATCATTCTAGGATTATGACTAGAAGGTCTAGAAGAGATATGCATTATTCACCTAGATGCCATGGAATTACTTCTCAATCAGGAGGAGCCATGCCTGAGGATGCCCACTACGTGAGAATGTGCATTAGTCTGGCCAAAAAGGCGTTGTGTTGTACCTCTTCCAATCCCATGGTGGGGTGTGTGATTGTCAAGGATGGACACATTGTTGGCCAAGGATTCCACCCCAAGGCTAGAGAACTTCATGTTGAGGTATGCTCTTCCTCTCTATCTGAACTCCTATATGCACACTTATAAAGATTGTAAATAACAAGAATTCCAATTGAGTTCACCCATTGTTACCAAAAACAAATGTAATTGCTCATACAAAGTGACAAATTATTTTACTTTCTAATACAATCCGCAAAGTAAAAATCTTAAATCAAATCCATGGTTAAGGAAATCATAGTCGTGGTATTCATAAACAACATTGGTCCCTAGATTAGAAATTGAATCTTTATTTAATTGGGTTATTTGTAAAGTAGAAACTTTGGCTTGCCATACTTGACCAAATATGATTTTTTGTGAAATAACAGTCGGTCACAGGGTTCTATTTTACTTTGGGCAATGTTGCCCCTACTTTTTGTTTACTCTTCTAAAATGAGATTGGAGGACCACATGTTACCCATGTGAAAGAATCTCATTTGTTAAGTAGTTGCAATACTTAATAAAATATTTACCAAGGTTAGCTTGAAAGCTGATACATTGCATGTGAAATATCGCTGCCGAAGATGTGCTTCTTGCAAAAATATGATTGAAACAACTCATATTCAATTATTTTTCTAACATTTAGTGCATGAAATTTGTTTGCAATGTGTAGATGGAGTGCTTTCACTTTTGAATGTCTTCATGAGTGTTAACAAATTGGCTTGAGACAGTCAATTATTTTTCAGGAATATCAGAGAGTTGCAACATGCTCTCCATATATAGCTTTGGTGGGAAAATATCTATGTTGCACAAGTTTTTGGAACGGGGTATAGGACTGGGCATAAATTTCTTGCGGAAGATATATATATATATATATTTGAAATATTTAAAATTCTAAAACAAATTTAAAGATTTAAAAAATACTAATGTATTGGGCTCAGTCCAAGGGTTAGCTTAGCTAGTTGTCACCAATGCTTTTGGGAATTTGCTTAGCTTGTGTTGGCAGATGCCTGGTTTAAGGTGCACTAACCTATGGTAATGGGTTTACTAAGAATGACATTCATGAATGTGGGGAAACATCCTTTAGTGCCTCTCACCAAAAAAAAATTATTTGAAAAAACAATTGGAGGGGATATATATATGCACTATATTCCAAGGAATTAGTCAGCGAATTTATTTATACATAGTGCATTCCAGGGAGCTAATTAGTCGATCAAAGGTTTTAAGCAAAACCTTAGGGCTTTTTTTGATCAATGGTTTTAAGCAAAACCTTAGGGTTTTTTTGTTTTTGTTTTTGCTTTTCATTTTAGGTTTCTAGGTTTTTAGTTTTATGTGTCATGTTGGTTCCTTTTGGGCCCACAGTTGGATGATAAAGTGTTAAAACATGCCATTTACAAGATCTTCTGAACTCTTGCAATGGGGCCCAAGCCGCGTGGGAATGCCTTGGTGTCTTATGGCTTGATGCGAAGTTTCTATATGCTTCTCAACAGGACAAGAATGCCCATTTTTCTTATTCCTTGTTGAGGGGCATCCAAACACTCAATAGGTGGGAAAGTCTTAAGGATGTCACTGAAACAGATCCAACACTATGAGGAACATCAGGACCATTCTCAACCCTTATACAAGTTTGAGATGTTTCATTCTTGTCCTAGGTTTATTGGAAATGAGAATCTTAGATACAAGTTCGTTGAGAATCTTGAGTATAGATTATAGGACCTTGAGTGTTTCTTGTGTGGAAAATATTTTATGGCAATCTAAGTGATTGTTTGAAAATTATTGACATTAATATAAATAATGCTAATTTATTTAACATTTAAAAAAATTTAAAAAATGGTATATTTGTATTAGAAAAAAAGGCTTGAACTATGTAATACAAAATTTATACACAGGAACATACAACTATGTAATACGAAATTTATACACTTTTGGTCAAGGCCATTTGTCAAAAGTGGTGACAAAGTTCATTTTTCCCTTCCTTCCTATTATATGACTACTAATACAGAAATGACTGGGATATTGCGTTACATACTTCTATTATATGATAAATGTTAGGCTTTTGCAATATAAAACGACATTGCTTAGACTACTAAAGTAAAAAATTAAAATGTTAGTCCGGCACAACTTCTTCCAGCTTCTTGCTGTTGGCAATGATTTCAACATTTCCAGCTTCTACCTTCATTTTCTCCCACGGAGGAGTGATCATTGCTTCATTTGCTTCCATTACCTTGACCTTCATCATCTACCTGGTTGCTTGTCTCATCGTTCCCGCAGCTGACTGTACGTCATCGACGTCATTTAGACTTAGACAATCAATTATGTTATGTACTTTAGAGCCAAGGCATTGAAGGGTTAGCTCCATTTCATACTGCTTCTGTCAAGTAGACTGCATGAAGGCCTTGACATTTATCATGTTCATATATTTGTCCATGTGTTCCTATCCAATTTTCATTCCAATCTTCTTCTAATTGTTGTCTCTTGATTGGTGAGTGCTGAGGGTCTCCTCTATTTTCCTCTCAAAATGCAGAAGCCCTCTATTGACCAGCACTAATTTATGGATGATGCAACAGCATCGGTAACGCTCCATCGGAAACACGCAAAAAGGGTTTACTGCCAATACGACAAAACAGGGCTCTCGTTGGCACCTTCCTCGTCTAGATCGCGGATGAGGCCATCTTGGATAAGAGGCTAGGGAATCCTTCTTGAAACAACCAAATATCAAACAGCAATTGGAGGATAATGAACCCACATTCATCCTGAAATCAACACCAACCCTGATATCTGCCGTAACTTTCTTATTTTGAATCACAGAGGACGGAATACGACGGGCCACATAAATATCCGAGAGAAGCATGCGAGTCTGGATCAAATACATACTTTGGATTACCTAGCGGTTTTCACGAACGACGCCATTCGCATTGTGATTAGATCATACAGAACCAATGGAGCTTAATATTGTCACGCCAGTGGTCAATTTTATCCCAAGGCCTAATGCAAACCCAAGAAGAATCCTATATTTTGAATTAGGAAGAGGATGGTCTAAATCCAGGGCTGTGCCGGGGTCTTTCATCTGCATCAAATCTTGGCAGTCAGGTTTCTCTAATCATTCCAGGATTATGACTAGAAGGTCTAGAAGACATATGCATTATTCACCTAGATGCCATGGAATTACTTCTCAATCAGAAGGAGCTATGCCAGAGGATGCCCACTACGTGAGGATGTGCATCAGTCTGGCCAAAAAGGCATTGGGTTGTACCTCTCCCAATCCCATGGTGGGGTGTGTGATTGTCAAGGATGGACACATTGTCGGCCAAGGATTCCACCCGAAGGCTGGAGAACCTCATGCTGAGGTATGCTCTTCCTCTCTCTCTGAATTGCTATATGCACACTTACAAAGATTGTAAATAACAAGAATTCCAATTGAGTTCACCCATTGTTACGGAAAACAAATGTAATTGCTTAGACAGAGTGACATTATTTTTCTTTCAAATACAATCCGCAGAGGAGAAATCTTAAATCAAATCCATGGTTCAGGAAATCATAGCCGTGGTATTCATAAACAACATTGGTCCCTAGATTGGAAATTGAATCCATATTTAATTGGGTTATTTGTAAAGTAGAAACTTTGGCTTGCCATACCTGACCAAATATGATTTTTTGTGAAATAACAGTCGGTCACAAAGTTCTATTTTACTTTGGGCAATGCCACCCCTACTTTTTGTTTACTCTGCTAAAATGAGATTGGAGGACCACATGTTACCCATTTGAAAGAATCTCATTGGTTAAGTAGTTCAATACTTAAACAAATATTTACCAAGGTTAGCCTGAAAGCCGATACACCACATGTGAAATATAGCTACCGAAGATATGCTTCTTGCAAAAATATGATTGAAACAGCTCGAATTCAATTATTTTTCTCACATTTAGTGCATGAAATTTGTTTGCAAACAGCTCGAATTCAATTATTTTTCTCACATTTAGTGCATGAAATTTGTTTGCAATGTGTTGATGGAGTGCTTTCACTTTTGTGCTTCAGACGGTCAATTATTTTTCAGGAATGTCAGAGAGTTGTAACATGCTCTCCATATATAGCTTTGGTGGGAAAATATCTATGTTGCACAGGTTTTTGGAACAGGGTATAGGACTGGGCATTTGCAAGGGTGGGAAGATCCCCTCAATTTTCCTATGGAATATATATATATATATATCATTTTTTTTGAAATATTTAAAATTCTAAAACAAATTTAAAGATTTAAAAAATACTAATGTATAGGGCTCAGTCCAAGGGTTAGCTTAACTGGTTGTCACCAATGGTTTTGGGAATTTGGTTAGTTTTGTGTTGGCAGGTGCTTGGTTTAAGGTGCACTAACCTATGGTAATGGGTTTGCTAAGAATGACATTCATGAATGTGGGGAAACATCCTTTAGTGCCTTTCGCCAAAAAAAATTTCATTGGAAAAAACATTCCAAGGAATTAGTTAGTGTTAAAATTGGCAACTAGAGCCAACTTCCACCTTAGGACAACTCATATGATGGAGATGATTATTGCAATGGATTCCTCTTTTGGAGAGGTACAATTTTGATATAAAGATCATCTCATTTTGACAAGCAGAAATGAAATTATGAATTTATTCTTCTTATGGACAAATTATCAAGGTCGATCTCAGTGAAATGTAGGCTCATAAGCCCAATGGATGGGTCTCCTCACCCTCAACGAATTGTATAAATAAGAGCGACCCTTCTCTCATTTGGAAATCACATCATCTCTTTCTTCTTTTGTTTGGTTCGTACCACTTGGAAGCAACCTCTCCCTTTTTCGCACGTGTGGTAGGAGGCCGAGTTTTTCTGGGTCAAAACAGGCTGAAATTTCAGAGCTTCAGTCCAACATTGACCCACGTTGACCAAGGGAGATTTGACTATCTTTGACTTCTATTTTTGGGCTAGAATTCCGATTTCGCTAGGCCGCAATTATTGGCACAGAAATCGAGGAGTTTGGGACAGTTTGACCAGCGTTGACTTCAGGTTGGCTTCAGATTTGACCGCAGAAAATTACAACAGTGTTTCTTTCTCCTTTGACTGGGTTTGACCGAATTGTTTTGGGCTGAATTTGACTCTCTTGGAAAGCCGAATTGGATTGTTGTTGACTGAACTGCATTAAGGATGTGTTGCTGCTATTTTGACCACCATTGACTTTCTGGTTAGGGCTTCATTGACTGCTGATTTGGCAGATCTGTTTTGGGCTTGTACTTATGATATTTGTACTCTCTCTCTCTGCTGAACTATTGAAGAATAATAAGAAGATTTGATCAAAGGGTTTCTGCACATTGGGGTTTGTCCCTGGCATCTGTCACATCTTGTGTCCTCTTGTCTTGGCTTGTCTTTTGTATATGATTTTATTTTCTATCTGCATTTACTGTCAATGTTTATAAGTTAATGTGATTGCTACTGGATATAATTGGAAATTGTCTTTGGCTGCTAAAGGAACATTGAAGTAAATTGTCTTAAGCATAGAACATACCATTGTTATAAAAAATTAACATGGTATCAGAGCTTAGGGGAAGACTAAGTCCAAGCAAGAGTGAAGCAAAGCAATCACTAAGGAATCTGTTGGACAAGGACTTGGAACTAGTCCCATGACGACTACATCTTTTTTCAAATCTGAGGACAAGCTTAAGGATGAATCCAACTATCATGCAGGGAAGATGACTTTGGATTTGACATTAGAAGAGAATGATGCCATGAATTATGTCAAAGGAAGAATAGCAGAGCTTCCTTCAAATGGATATGTTGCTGCACAAACCAAGTACAAGAAAGGTGAGGTTAAAGCTAAGAAGATTATTGGTTATTCTATTCTTAAGCCTTTGGTTGCATATATTTCTGATTGGGAAACATCTAAGGAAATGTATGAAAAGCTGGTTGGGATAGTCAAAGTTAATAATGCAAATCAAGTTCTCTTTCTCAAGAACAAGTTGAAAGACATCAAGATGGATAGAGGAGAATCCATCCAATCCTACTTCATGAGGATTACCGAGATCAAGAATGATCTTCTACCTATTCGAGAGGTCATTGGTGACCGAGAGCTCACTCTTATTGCTCTTGGACGTCTTACAAGAGATTGGGATGTGTTCAACACTACCATTCGCGACAATGACGGGATTCCGGGATTTGATGAACTATTGGCCAGATGCACTCAAAAAGAAATAAGGATGATGGAAAGAGACAAGCCCTCAAATGGAAACAATCCTACCGCCTTCTCCGCTCATTCTAAAAGAAGGAACAATGCTAGTCCAAGGAATCAAGGACAAGGGTTCAAGCCGGCATTCAAAGAAGGAAGAAAAGGAAGATGCTTCAATTGTAACAGGTTTGGCCACTTCGCTAGAGAGTGTCCCCACAAGAAGGATACTCCAAGAGATGATGACAACAATAACAACAACTTCAAATGGCAATCAAAGGAACAACAGGTTCAATAACAAAGGAAAGAGGAATCCTCCCGCTACTCGAAATGGAGGTGGTTGTCCTCCCAATAAGTCGAGAAACTCCAGGTATGATGAAGTTAATGTTGTAAAGCAAAAAGAATGTTATCTTATTTCTGCCCTATCCACCGCCTCTCCTCCGGATACATTGGACCATTGGTTGATTGATAGTGGTGCCTCAAGGCACTTCACTGGTACAAAGAAGCTCTCTCTAACTTCACTGAAAAGAAGACAAATATGGAAATTATACTTGGGGATAATGCCACTTATCATGTGAAAGAAATTGAGACCGTTACTCTTCACTTAAATCAAGGTCAAACCTTTCATTTACAAGAAGTGTTGTATGTACCTGATCTGAAAAAGTACCTAGTCTCTTTTTTTTGCAATGGAAGATAAAGGTTTCGAGGTGACGTTCATTGATGGGACGGTTTGTGTTTGGCAAAGGAACCCAAGAGATGCATTCACTCTTGGATTCAGGGTTGAAGGTCTCTATCAGGTTAGAGGAAGTCCGTTGGGAGCAATGATTTGTGACACTTCTCTTCAATCTGAATTATGGCACCGAAGATTTGCTCATCTTCATTTCAAAGCCTTACCCGATGTAAGGGAGATGGTCACAGGGATGCCCAAATTGAACTTGAATCATGAAGTTGTTTGTCAGGGATGTGAAGCTGGAAAACATACAAGGGGACCATTCCCCTCAAGTGAGACTCAAACTACTGATATTCTTCAATTGGTCCATTCTAATCTATCAGGTGTGTTGCCTGTGACATCTTTGGGTCAATATTTGTACTATGCAATTTTTGTGGATGACATCTCTCGCAAAACATGGATCTATTTTTTAAAGAAGAAAGACAAAGTGTTCAAATGGTTCCGCTCTTTTAAAGCCTTGGTCGAGAATCAAACAAGGAGAAAGATCAAAATACTGAGGACCGATAATGGGACCGAATATGAGTCAAATGAATTCAAAGACTATTGTAGAGAAGCTAACATTAAGAGGGAGACTACAACCACATATACTCCTGAATGAAATGGTGTTGCCGAAAGGAAGAATTGTACTATCATAGAAGCCACCCGGGCTATGCTTCATGATCAAGGTCTTTCGAAGTTCTTATGGGGAGAAGCTGCCAACATCGCTGTGTATGTCCAAAACTGATGCCCACATCAAGCTTTGGACTTCAAGACACTCGAAGAAGTATTCACCAGTAAGAAACCTGATGTTTCTCATTTTAGAATTTTTGGTTGTCTCGTATACTTTCATGTACCAAAAGAGAAAAGAAACAAACTAGATGCATCTGGGAAGAAAGGAACATTTGTGGGCTACAGTGAAACTTTGAAGGCATATAGAATCTATGTGCCTGGTCAAAGGGAAGTGGAATTAAGTCATGATGTCACTTTCGATGAAGATTTTGCTCTTAGAAAGATTCAAGATCTTCCTATTCCTAGGAAGGACAATGATGATGCTGATGCAGAAAAGCATGATGAACCTCCATCCGATGAATTGATGCCCGATGTTGAAAGTCCGATGGATCTCATTGATCCACCTCCTAGTGAGCCCTCTACTTCAAGGAAAAGGCCTTTATGGCTCAAAGATACTCTTGAAGATGCCGAGAAATACATTGCACCAAGGGGGACATTTCGTGAAAGCAAGAAGCCGAATAGGTACTAAGGGTACTTAGTTGCCATGAGTACCGTTGTACAATCTGAGCCTTGTACATTCGAAGAATTTGTGAGGCAATAGGTTTGGAAGGATGTGATGAACGAGGAGTATGAGTCGATCATGAAGAATGATGTTTGGGATGTGGTTCCTAGACCCAAGGATAAGTCTGTGGTCACTTCGAAATGGCTCTTCAAGATCAAACATGGAGCTGATGGGAGTGCTGAGAAATTCAAGGCCAGATTTGTAGCTCGAGGCTTCTCTCAAAGGGAAGGAGTAGACTACGATGATATATTTTCACTAGTTGCCCGATATACCACCATCCATTCAATCATAGCCCTTGCTGCCTCGCAAGGATGGAACATTCACCAGATGGATGTCAAACTTGCCTTCTTGCATGGTTCGCTTAAGGAGGAAGTGTATGTGGAACAACCTGAGGGGTTCGAGGTTCAAAGTCGTGAGACACATGTATGCAGGTTGAAGAAAGCCCTCTATGGGTTGAAGCAAGCCCCTAGGGCTTGGTATGAGAAGATAGATAGCTATCTTATGAAGCTGGGATTCACAAGAAGCGATGCTGACCCGAACCTATACTTCAAGATTGAAAATGACAGACCTCTCATTCTGGTCCTCTATGTGGATAATCTCTTTCTTACAGGTGATGACCCTCTCATTCATCAATGCAAGAGGGAGTTGGCTTCCGAGTTCAAGATGAAGGACCTAGGATTGATGCATTATTTCCTATGGTTGGACATCTGGCAAAATCCAGGTGAGATTTTCCTTTCTTAAGGAAAATATATTGTGAAACTACTTGAGAGATGTGGGATGGTGGGTTGCAAGTTCGTGACTACTCCGATGGAACTCAACTTCAAGAAGTTATGTGGAAGTGCTGTTGGGCCTGAATTGGCGAACCCTACCGAGTATCGTCAACTTGTGGGGGCACTGATGTTCTTGGTCAACTCCCGTCCTGACATATGCTTCGTTGTGAACACGTTGAGTCAATATATGGTCGAGCCTCATCACATTCATTGGATTGCTGCCAAGAATCTTTTGAGATATCTTCGGGGCACAATCCACTATGGACTGAGATACACTGTCGGGAATTTGAGGCTGCATGGATATACAGATGCTGACTAGGCTAGTAGTGTGGTGGATCGTAAGAGAATGTCTGGGTGCTGCTTCTCCTTGGGATCTGCCTCTATATCTTGGATGAGCAGGAAGCAAAAATTGGTTGCACTAAGCACCGCCGAGGCTGAATACATTGTTGCAAGTATGGCCTGTTGTGAAGTAGTTTGGTTGAGGAAGCTCTTCAGTGAGCTATCTGAGCACGTGCTAGATACCATCGTGATCTTCTGCGGCAACCAAAGTGGGATTCGTCTATCATAGAATCTCGTGTTCTACGACCGCTCCATGCACATTGATATCAGGTACCACTTTATCCCGGATATGGTACAATGGGGAGCAGTTAGGCTCCAACGCATCAGGACAGATGAGCAGGTTGCAAACATTCTCACGAAGCCTCCCGGGAAGGTCAAATTCTTAACGTTCTAAGAGAGACTTAGAGTCGTGGAACAACCCACTTATGAGGGTCCCGTATGACTTGGACACAGAGCTCTGGGAGCTCCTGGGGGCATGGGGTACTTCTTGGAGCTAGCTATGAGCGACCATAGGGTGAGTGGTTCACCTTCCCCTACCCGGACACATGCATGTAGGGTGAGTGGTTCACCTTCCCCTACGATTGACATATGCATAGGATGAGTGGTTCACCTTCTCCTATGGCATATGAGCAGGATGAGTGGTTCACCTTCTCCTGTTGATGCCCCAACACACATCCTACCCATAGAGTCCGGGACTCATGGGAAGTACCTCTCATCTGGCCAATGAGTTGGGAAAAGTTGGTTAGGGACCATAACACTATCGATGGACGCATTGTGTATTGTCGTACTCCCTATGACTAGGATGCATGGTGTTCAACAACTTGATCTGGGATCAAGGATTGACTTTAGTCAGTGGAGAGTGGTATGATACACTCTCGATCACTTCTTCATTATTACTTCATGGTTCAACAGAGCAGAGTAGTACAGGATAGTGATGGCATGATGGTTCAGGATGACAGGTTGGCATGATGATGGATTGACAGGTGGAATTCTCCCTAGTTGAGAGGGAGTGTTAAAATTGGAAACTAGGGCCAACTTCCACCTTAGGACAACTCATATGATGGAGATGATTATTGCATTGGATTCCTCTTTTGGAGAGGTACAATTTTGATATAAAGATCATCTCATTCTGACAAGCAGAAATGGAATTATGAATTTATTCTTCTTATGGACAAATTGTCAAGGTTGGCCTCAGTCAAATGTAGGCTCATGAAGCCCAATGGATGGGTCTCCTCACCCTCAATGAATTGTATAAATAAGAGTGACCCTTCTCTCATTTGGAAATCATCACACATCACATCATCTCTCTCTTCTCTTGTTTGGTTCGTACCACTTGGAAGCAAACCAAAGCTTTTAAGGTTCGGGATTTTAGACTTTATCATTCAACCCTAAGATAGGTTTTCCTAATCCTACCAAAATTCCAAGCATGACATCATCAATAAAACTTGAAATAGTATTTCACAATATCCCTAAGCAATTTTAGCGTTTCAGACATTCACATTAGCATACCCTTAGGTTAGGGTTTTCCAGAACTTGTCTAATGTTCTACACAATCAGTTAAGAATATGAGTGGGGTGGGTAGATTTATCAAGTTATGAATCACCCAAAACAAGAATCACTATGATTCAATATAGCTAGACATAACAATGTTAGTAATAGATTGTCAAATGAATAATCCTTTCAATATAAAGAAATATTTGTATTTAAAGCATACCTCTGTTCCTTGACAAACCTTGTCTTGAGAGGTCCTCCTTCATATTTCTTGCAGATGTTTTCCTAATCAAGACAATAGAGGGAGAATGGTGATTAGTATTTAATATAATCAAAACAAGATGAGTACATGAAACCAAAAACTGAAAGGAAATGAGATACTTATCTTTGGGAGTTGTTGGGGGATCCCTCCAAAGCTTGAGGGATACCTACAAACTTATAAAAGCAATAAAAATGTCTTTTCCAAAATATGTTAAATACCTATAAATTCTAAAACATATAAAACTAGATATCTAAAGCTATAAGCAAAGGACTTAGTAGTGTAAGTCCCTAATGTCAGATTCTTCGGGCTTGACTTTCTTTGGGTCTCCTTCTTCAACAAAGTTGGCTTGATCTCTTTCTCTCTTCTTGTTTCTTGGATTTTCGGGACAATCACTCCTATAGTGACCTTTCTTATGACATTGATAGCATTTGACCTTAGACATGTCAACTTTCTTCCTTGGTCCTTTCGATTTCTTTCCTTTATGTTGAGCAATGTAGGCATTTGATACTCCTTCAGGATTGGCAACTAATGAGATCCTTAATTCTTCCTGATTGCAGGCAGTCCATAGTTCTTCAAAGGTGGGAGCTACCTTCCAACTGTTAAGTCCTGCAGCAAATGCACCCCAAGTAGGTGGCAATCCTAATAGGGTAGTGATCATGAGTTCTTTGTCTGGAACAATTTCATCAATGGCCAAAAGATCATCCCTGATTCTTGCTATCTTCACAAAGAAGGATGCCACTGTGTCTTCTTGAGTCATCTTTGTGGTCCTTAGCTCATTCTTCAAACTTGCTACTTGACCAATGTTCTTAATAGTAAATAACTTTGACAAGGCTTCATACATTTCCTGAGCATGATCGATGTTAGCTATGAATGGGACAAGGTTGTCCTTTATTCCTTCTACCATCAGAGTCATGGCCACCAATTCTAGTTCCTTGAATTTCACTTTGTCAGCATCACTGGAATCCTCTGTAGGCTTCTTTACTTTTCCTTTGACCAAGTCTAGTACCTTGTTCTTTTCAAGGATGAGGTCAATCCTCTTCTTCCAGGACCTGTAGTTTGAGGCTCCTTCAAGTTTATTCTCTCCCTTGATTGTGTTAGACATCTTCCTTGAATATAGTAGATTCCTTCCTTGAGATAATCCTTTTGAATGGTTCCTTGATCAAGTGCTTGAGACTGCCTTTTTCTTCCTTCTTCACCAAAGCTCTGATACCATGTTAGAAAATCAGAAAGGTAGAAAGATTTTCTTATTCTTGATAATTACTTGTGATGTTTCTTGTTATTACGATTCTTTATATCTTCTTTCTTTTAGTTCATCAAGAAATTACCAAAGCAGTAGCACATAAAACAATAGACACCAGATGTAGGCACATGCTAGGGTAAAACCCCCTTCGAGGGGAAAACCCAGTCAAGATAATTTTTCCTTTTAATAGTATTCTTTGAGACTCTTCACCCTAGACAAAGACCAGACCTTCCCTCCACACCAAGTCAACCTGCCAGATCTTCGACCCCTTTTAGCAACTTCTACTAGGCAGCAGCTTCAGGCAACAAGTAGCTTTCGACAACAGTGAAACTTGGAAGACTTCAATTTCTCAATCTAGGGCACGAAACAGAGAGAGAGAGGCACCAAAACTTTGATTTTATTCTTCTCCTTAGACTTCCCCAAACTAGCACTTCCTTCGGCTTCCCGACAACAGACTTCGCACTTCTCCAGCTACTCTTAAGATATCGAACTAGCTTGAGATGTGATGATCCAAATGACTTCGACTAGCTTGTATTTATAGGCTTCTTGTGGGTCGAAGTAGGGTCCTTAGGCCGACATGGTCTGGATGATACATAAATCATATTTGACTCAATACTTAACCTTTTTACATGATTCAAAAGCCCAAGAAGGGTCTCTTTAAAAGTACAATGACTCTATTGACTTAGAATAATAAATCCTAGAAGTCCTTAATGGGGACTTTGACCTAAAACAAGGTGACCCAAGCATGAAACCCATGCTTTAATAAGTCACAATAATAATAATAATAATAATAATTCTTTCCTTTATTCTGACAAGTACATTACAACTTACAAGATGACTCAAATACATTAAATGAAGACCGAACCTAGTTACATTTTCCAACAATTCGATCCTCAAGAAAGGCTATAAATACAGGGAGCGTGACCTCATTTGGCACACTCATCCAACACAAGTTTGATCTACATTAGGGAAGGAGAAAAAGAGCTAGAAAGGACGAAGAAAAGAAGTCAAAGTGTCTTGGGATCATCTCTCTCTATCCACACGTGCGAAGTTAGGCTTTGTCACTGCCAGTTGTAAGAGGCCGAAATTCTAAGGTGCAGTTGTAGGGCCGAAAATCTGCGACGAAGTTGCAGTAGGTTGAAGTTTGGAAGCTGCCTTGAAGAAGACTTTGCTGGGGGGCGGACTTGGTGCTTGGGAGGATGTTGGGGTTTGGTGTTTGGGTCTTGGAAGTCTCACTGTAAGAAGATTCTATAAGAAGAGAAGCATTCTTTCTGGGCTTTCCCCTTGGAGGGGTTTCGCCTTGGCTTGGAGCCTATATCTTGTGTACTTTGTCTTTTTGCGATCTTCATTTTTTTTAGTAATTGTTTGATGAACAAGAACAATAAAGTAATAAACAACTAACATATATCACAAGTAATTATCAAGTTAAGGAAAATCAATATAATCTCTAAGTATCCTAATTTTCCAACATGGTATCAAAGCTTAGGTGCAAGAAGGAGACTGAAGATCACATCCTAGTTGGCACTATGACAAGGGTTTTGAAGAAGGGTTTCAAGGTTCTTGGGAATCTCGCTACATCCATCAAGGGTTACATATTGAAGATCATCTCCAAGCTAGCAAAGAAAGTAATAGATGAAAGTTTGTTCTTCGCTTTATTCGACACTTTCAAGAACGAGAATGTATGGGTTATTGATAGTGGTGCCTCCAAATATATGACGGGAGAATGCAGTCAACTTCAGACTTTGTCAAAAGGAAACTCCTCTCACTCAATCGAACTTGGAGACAAGAAGAGCTATCCAATGAAAGGAATTGGATCTACTTCGTTGGAGCTCGAGTCTGGTGGAAGTATTCAACTCAACAACATTCTATATGTTCCAGGTTTGAAGAAAAGTTTACTTTCTATTTCTTGTCTAGAGGATAAGGTTGATAGAATTGCTTTTGTTGATGGCAAGGTTTTGGTTTGGGGTAAGGGCTCTAGTATTGACAATGCTAGGGTGATTGGGATTCGTGAGGGACATTATATAAACGTTTTGCACCTCTATCTCAAGTACTAGTCCACTTGGATGTGTCCTTCTGAACGATGGCATAGAAGGTACAAACACCTTCATTATAAGATTTTTCCATCTCTAAGTCAAATGGTCAATGGCATCCCCAAATTGAAGGAAGAACATGAAGGGACCTGTAAGGGGTGTGCTCTAGGCAAAAATGTAAAGAAACCATTTGCAAGAAGTGATACCAGATCTAAGGAAGTTTTAGGTCTCATACATTTAGATGTATGTAGACCTATGGCCATAAAATCTCTTGGTGGGCATCAATATTACGTAACCTTATTGATAATTTCTCAAGGAAAAATTGGTTATATCTCCTCAAGAACAAAGATGAGGTATTCGAGAAGTTTCAAGAATTCAAGAATGAAGTAAAGAATTTGACTGAGAGAAAGATCAAGACTGTAAGGTCCGACAATGGTGGAGAATACACCTCCAAAGAATTGATAGCATTTTGCAAGGAAGCGGGGATTAAGGGGGAGCTTATTGTTTCTTATAATCCAAAACATAATGGCGTGGTTAAAAGGAAGGACAAAACTATTGAAGAATGTGTCAGGGCCATGCTACATGATCAAGATTTGCCTCAATTCCTATGGGGAGAGACGTGTGCGACAACTGTTTACTTGCAGAACCGAAAGTCCTCAGAAGATTCTCAACAACATGACTCCAAAAGAAGCATTTATAGGGAAGAAGCCAAGTGTGGATCGTCTTCGTATATTTAGGTGTCCTGCGTATATACATATACACAAGGACAAAAGAAAAAAGCTGGATCCTACCAGTCTAAAGGGCATCTTTGTTGGGTATAGTGCTTCATCTAAGGTGTACAAAATCTATGTTAAGGAGGATCATCAATTTGAAGTAAGCAGGGATGTCATCTTCGGTGAAAGTATAACTTACAAGAAATCAAAGGATGTTCCAGTTGAATGATGAAGAAGAGATACCTATCTTTGAGGATATCTCAAGGGACAATGATGGTCAAGATTGGACATCTACTCAGGAAGATGTTGAAGGTCCTACTGAGCCTGTGCAACAAGTCAATAAATTGAAAGAGGCCTGCTTGGTTGAGAGCTACATTACAAGAAGCAAGACACACAACAAAGGGGACCTTCAGAGAAAGTAAACACCCAAAAAGGTATTATGGTTATGTTGCATATATGACAAAGCTCATTGAAGCAGAACCTTCCTCCTATGAAGATGCAACTTAATATTAAGAATGGAGGAATGCAATGCAGGAAGAATACTGGTCTATCATGAAGACCGATGTTTGGGAAATTGTCCTTAGGCCAAGTGACAAATCTATAGTCACATTAAAATGGATTTACAAGAAAAAGCATGCTGCAGATGGGAGCATTGATAAATACAAAGCAAGGTTTGTAGCAAGAGGCTTCACACAGAAAGAAGGGATTGATTACGAGGAAACCTTTGCTCCCACAGCTAGCTATACAACAATAAGATCGCTTGTTTCGTTGGCTGCTACTATGGGATGTGTTGTCGCACAGAATGTCTAGGCACCGCGACAACAACTCAGATTGAGGGTTGTCACTCTGATCCCCAATCTCTTCGTTTAAGTTGTCTCCCAACAACAAGCTAAGGGGGGTAGACCCTACAGAAATGGAATGAAGGAGAACTAGTTGGGAACCAACCAATTCGGGAGACACAGTCAAGTGACCAAGTACTTTTTTTAGATTTAGCAAGACTTATAAGATTCAATTAGATTTAGATGATTGACACCAGTGCCTTATGGAGTTAACTATCTTGCTAAGAAATTTAGGACCAAATAATTGATGAGTAACTGCTGCTTGGATGAATGCTATCTTATATGAAATGCAAATCCTAAAACTAATGTGAGATGCAGGAATCTTGGTTAATTTTAGTTAAATTCCTATCTAAGTTTTAACCCTTCGATCCTTTCTATATTGAGCTTGATTCCGTAATAAGTGGCAAAGAGAGGATAAGGTGAAGCACACTAAGGTGTGATTAACGATATCTCTCCTGAAAATCTAACATACCCGGTGCCTCCGGCGCTGTAGAGAGCTGTGGCTCTGATGACTGCAAGGTCACTGTTTTAAGTACTATTAAAACCAGGCTTCTCAAGCAAAGATGGATGGGTACCTATCTTTCTATCGACCAAGCTTATGCTTGGAAGTAAATTTTAATTATGCAAGGCTAACCTAATATGCAAATGCACGAGACGATTAGAAGATGGAAAGAGATGAAGCTAGATCAAGGATTGAAAGCGCTTATGTCACGATTTATTTCTGAGTTATATATCAAAGCCCTTAATCGCCCAAATAAATATTCACTTCACTAGACAAAGACTAAGAGATAAACTTTTCAGCAATGATATCACAGTGTAATGCCCAATTAAATCACAAGCTTAAATTCTTTCCAATGCAATTATAGCTCAAAGAGAACAATTGTTTTTTCACAATTCTTCAATATCATCATCAAGATAAATGCCAATTATATAGATGCTCAAAAAATACTTAGCTTAGGAAACAAAAGACATGTAATTTACTACAATTCCATGAAAGAGTACTTAATCATTACTTGAAAAATCATCAAAATTTTAATATGCAATAAATATCCAATAATTCAAGTAATTAAAACCACACTTAGAGTTAATTAAATGACGAGCAATCTCAATAGATGTCAAGCACAAAAATATTCAAAACCCAATGTCAATGATTATAAAACTTAGCATGCAAAAGACTTAAGCACTTAAATTTTGAAAATTAATTACCATGAAGAACCATGAAATTCAAATGCTAAACACTTCAAACAATTCCGAATTTAAAATAATTTTTTGAAGTGCTCCAATCCAGAAAAAATTATTGTTTTCCTATAGTCAAACTTTAGAGATAATTTAAAAAATTTAAATGTACCTTGACTATAGAAAAAATTTCTTAACCCCACAAAAAATTTCCCCTTTAAAAAATTCAAGTCCCAAACCCTTAACACAAAAAACCCCAAAAAGGAACTTTAGATAAAAAAATAAATTATATTATTCCTTTGGCAAGTTCAATTAAAATTTTAATGTGGCAAATATGAGAATTAAAAAGCTTAGTTAATTAAATTTTTAATGGGCCAAAGGCCACATAAAAAATTTAATTCGAAATGTTAGAGCCTTGAAAATTTTATTTGGATTTAATTCCTTTTATAAATCAAAGCCACACCTAAAAAAATAAGAATGAAAATCGAAATCATAAAAGTTTGATTAAGGCAAAGTCGAGAGATGGAAACCTAAAGGAAAAGGTGCTAGGATTAGGAATACATGTTGAGGAAGCAACGGAAGGAGGTCGAAGGTTTGCAGGCAGCAGAAAGGAAAGAGACGTAACGAACGAGGGAGGAGCTAGGATGCGGAAGAGAGAGCAGCGATGGGTAAGGAGGAGGATTGAGCTAGGGCTGTAGAAGGGAGAAGATGCAGACAACAAGGAAATGAAGAAACAAGAGAAGGGAAGGGAAGGGGTTGCGGAAAAGAAAAGGAGACGTAGGTAGAGAAGGAACCGAAGAGAGATGAGGGAAGGAAACGCGGAGAGCAGAAGGATTAGGTTGAAGAAGATGAGGAAGAAAGGGACGAAATGCTGCGGATAAGAAATGAAGACGCATAGAGGAGCTAAGTAGGAGCAACGAGGATGAGGGAGCTTGGGCAATTGGCAGGGATGCGAACAAGAGGGGAAATGCAGAGAAAATAAGCAGAAAAATGAGGGCAGAAGGAAAAAGAACTGTGATTTGAGGGAGCAGAGAAGGAAAGTGGAATTTTTGCAAAGAGAGAAGAAAAAACACAATAGAAAAGAGGAGCGATTTTTGAAGGGCTTAAAGGCAACAAATGGTAGCCCAAGAGCCTCAAAATAAATCCTAGAAATTTATATATTAAACCGATATATTCCTGCTTCAAATTTCCTCTCAGGAAAACTTATGAAATTCTCATATCTAAATTTGACACCCTTTAAATATCTTTTATTATTAATTTTTTGAATAATATTCCCTGCTAATTTTTTGCTGAGGCCAGATCTTTCCCTCTAGGGTCTAGATTGGCTCTAAATTTGATTTTTCCTTTATATCCACACCTGCAAAAAAAAAATACCAAGGTCCCTATATATACAAAAATAAACAAAACCCCAGAAACCCAAGTTAGAAAAACTTAAAATCTATACAAAACATTTACAAATCTATGCATAAGAGTTATAGATTTTTCATATCTGAGGAGTACGGATCCAACTCTGCTTCCAGATCTGAAGATCTCAGGCTTTTACTAGCCAGATCTATCAATTTTTCCACATTTTTTTTTGGTTTTTTAGAGAGGTACTAGCCCAAAAACACCCTGCAGGAAAAAATTAATCGTTAGATAAATCGTGAAGCTTATATGAGGTAGGCTCTTAAAAAAATATGTGTTGAGAGGTCGCAAGTCCAATCGAGGACTATCTCCAAACGCTCAATGAAAACCTGAGAGATTTTCTGCAAACACTAGATCAACCATCAAACCAAGTAAATAAATAGAATAACAATAAAATTATGAAGAAATAGAGATACGTGCTAATTCAATCAAAATTAAAAACGTTACCCTAGATCCAACAAATTGAATAAGATACCTGTATTTAGAATGTTCTGAGAGAGCTATTGATTGATAGTTTTCACATAATATTAAGCAGAAATTAAAACAATGTTACCATGGATTCATGAAGAGGAACACCACCGCAAGTTGAAACCCCGAAGACTTTTGCATTTATTCCCGAAAATATGCAAGAGAGCTTAAGAGCTTAGTACACGATTCAAAGATCGGATGAAAAAAATAGATTGACACTGACCTCTAATTTATAGATAAAATATCCAACGGCTAGTTGGCTTGATACTTGTCAAATTAATCTCGATCGTTCATAAAGGTTTAATTAATCTTTAATCATTATTGTTGAAATTATTTATTTTTTGAGGAAAAATCGAATTTTTCATTTAATTGATTTTTAATTAACTCAAAGTTAATTATTTTGAGTTAATTTCCTCAAAAATTTAACTTTGACTTAACCACCAAGGTCCAAGAGTCCAAAATTTCTTGATTTCTTCAATATTCCCTTGGCCTGGGACCTCCAAAAATTAACTTCTTTAAAACCCACAAATTTCACCATTGGAGAATTTAATTTTACCTAGACACAAAATTAATTAAATTTCTGGCTTAGGATTTTAATTTAATTTTGCTAGAAAATTTAATTAATCGACTGATGAGGGGATTAATAATCTTTCCAACCCTCTAATACTTAGCCATGGTGTCTAATTATGAGGAACCATGCACTACATATTTTTTACATCAAGATATTACAATTTAATACATGAAGGGGGAACACCCGTTCTTTATAGATCCTCAACATTTACCCATTTCCGCGACACAAAAAATATAATCTAGTAGACCAAGTGACTTGTAATAAAATAATTTAGCCAATTAGCTAAAATGATTCCCAAGTCACTTTTACAAAGACTCGATCTAAAACAATAGGACTTGTCTAAGATCTTGACGACATAAATCCACCTTAGCTTTGAGGTGAGGATGGAGGGAAAAACACTGCCGATCATTTGTGTCTAGAGACACAGATGAATCCGTGAGAGAAAAAAGCTCATAGAATGGAGATCGTCACCAAAACCATAGGTTTACCTAGGCCGTTACATATAGATGCGGTCATATTGAGATTATTTACATTTTACATACGCAGAATGGGCTGACATATTCAAAAATTGCTGGCTGATGATGAAGTTTGAATGGCACAGACACTCGAACATGATGGATTCCTTTTGCAAAAAAAAAAGGTGTACTGCTATGGGGTCGTTGACACAAAGTGGTCAATAGGATGGAACATCCATTAAATGGATGTTAAGACAACTTTTGTGAATGGGACTATTGATAGAGAGGTCTACATTGAAAAACTTAAAGGATTTGAAATAAATTAGAGGGAGTCTCATGTCTGCAGGTTGAAGAAGGCTCTATATGGCTTAAAGCAATTACTTAGAGCTTGGTATGCAAGAATGGATGCATACCTATTGAGACTTGGTTATACCAACAGTACTACATAACCTAATCTATACATTAGGGCAGTCTAGGGTGAACCAATCATCATACTCTTGTATGTGGATGATCTACTCATTACTGGTGTAGAGCATCGAATTCAGGAATGCAAGAAGCAGTTAACAACCAAGTTTGATATGAAGAATCTGTTGGAAAATGTAACTAGGTTAGGTCTTCATTAAGTGTATTTGAGTCATCTTGTAATGTACTTGTCAAAAGAATAAAGAAAAGAATTATTATTATGACTTATTAAAGCATGGGTTTCCTGCTTGGGTCATCATGTTTTAGGTCAAAGTCCCCATTGAGGTCTTCTAGGATTTATTATTTTGAGTAAATAGAGTCATTGTGCTTCCAAAGAGACTCTTCTTGGGCTTTTGAATCATGTAAAAAGGTTAAGTATTGAGTCAAATATGAATTTTGTTGTCTCCACACCAAGTTGGCCTTGAGATGATGAAGTCGGGCTCAAAGGAAGCTTTTCAACCTCACCAAAGGGCTATAAATGAAGCTATTCGAATTCCATTTGAAGCACTCTCACTCACAAGCAAGTTTGACATCTCTTGGAGCCGGAAGAAGTGTGAAGTAGAAGGAGGAGGAGAAGGAAGTGCGAGTTTGGTCTAGGAGAAGGAAAAAGGGAAAATCGAACCTTTGGTGCAACTATCTCTCTCTCTCGTGCCCTAGTTTGGAAGATTGAAGTTCTCTTGTTGATGCTGTAGCCAGTTGCTGTCTGATGTTGCTACTAGTATAGGTCGAAGTTGCTGGTGTTGGAAGCTGCCACCTTAAGAAACTGTATTGGGCCAAGATCGAAGGTTCTAAGTGAAGATCGAATTCTCTAAGGCAAGGTCGAAGTTGTTGGGTCGAAGAAAGTGCTGCCACTGCTGCTAGGGTAAGAAGGATCATATGCAAGTAAGGTAGAAGGCTGACTTGGTGTGGATGATAATTTGTGTCAAGGTCAAGAGTCTTGGAATATCTCTGGAAAACTATTGAAGGAAGAATTACTGACTGGGTTTTCCCTTGACTGTGAGGCTACATTTGGTGTCCATTGTTTATGTGCTATTGCTTTGGTAATTGCTTTATGAACTAAAAGAAAGAAGATATAAAAGAAACCTAATAAGAAGTCAAGAACATCACAAGTAATTATCAAGTATAAGAAAATCTTTCTGCCTTTCTAATTTTCTAACATGGTATCAGAGCTTTGGTGAAGAAAGAAGAAAAAGAAAGTCTCAAGCACTTGATCAAGGAACCATTCAAAAGGGTTATTTTAGGGAAGAAGTCCACTATATTCAAGGAAGATGTCTAACACAATCAAGGGAGAGAACAAACTTGAAGGAGCCTCAAACTACAGGTCTTGGAAGAAGAGGATTGATCTCATCCTTGAAAAGAACAAGGTACTAGACTTGGTCAAAGAAAAAGGAAAGAAGCCTATAGATGATTCCAGTAATGTTGACAAAGTAAAATTGATAGGATTAGAATTGGTGGCCATGACTCTAATGGTAGAAGGAATAAAGGACAATCTTGTCCCATTTATAGCCAACATCAATCATACTTAGGAAATGTATGAAGCCTTGTCAAAGTTTCTCACTATTAAGAATATTAGTGACAAGCTTGAAGAATGAACTAGGGACCGCAAAGATGACTAAAGAATATACAGTAGCCTTCTTCTTTGTGAAGATAGCAAGAATTAGAGATGATCTATTGGCCATTGATGAAATTGTTCCAGACAAAGAACTCGTGATCACTGCTCTATTAGGATTGCCACCTCCTTGGGGTGCATTTGTTGCAGGACTTAACAATTGGAAGGAAGCTCCCACTTTTGAAGAACTATGGACTGCTTGCAGTCAAGAAGAATTGAGGATCTCTCTAGTTGCCAATCTTGAAGGAGTATCAAATGCCTACACTAAACACAAAGGAAAAAAATCGAAAGGGCCAAAGAAGAAAGTAGACATGTCCAAGGTAGAATGCTATCAATGTCATAAGAAGGGTCACTACAGGAGTGATTGTCCCGACAATCCAAAGAATAAGAAGAGAGATAGAGATCATGCTAACATTGCTGAAGAAGGAGACCCAAAGAAAGTCAAACCCAAAGAATCTGATATAAGGGATTTACACTATTAAGTCCTTTGCTTTTAGTCTTAGATATTCTATTTTGTATTTTTGATGTTTAGAATTTATAGGTTTTAACATGTTTTTGGAAAAGACTTTTTCTTTTGTTTTATAAGTTTATAGGTATCCCTCAAGCTTTGGAGGGAGCCCCCAACAACTCCCAAAGATAAGTATCTCATTTCCTTTCAGTTTTTGGTTTCATGTACTCATTTAGTTTTGATTATATTAAATACTAATCACCATTCTCCCTCTATTGTCTTGATTATAAAAACATTTGCTATATTCTCAAGAAGTATGAAAGAGGACCTCCCAAGACTAGGTTTGTCAAGGAACAAAGGTATGCTTTAAAACACTGGTTTCTTTATAATAAATGTTTATTCATTTGACAATCTATTACTAACATTGTTGTGACTAGCCATATTGAATCATATTAATTCTTATTTTGGGACATTCTTCACTTGATAAATCTACCCAACTCCTATTCTTAACTAATTTTATAGAACCCTAGACAGGTTCTCTAGAAAACCCTAACCTAAGGGTATGCTAATGTGAATGTCTGAAACCCTAAACTACTTAGGGATATTGAGAAATGCTATTTGAAGTTTTATTGATGATGTCATGTTTAGGATTTTGGTATGATCAGGAAAACCTAACTTGTTAGGGTTGAATGATAAAGTCTAAAATCCCAAACCTTTGGAATATTGGTAATCTTGGGTTTTCTATGTTCCTATATTGAAACCCTAACTCATTAGGGTTTGGTGGAATGTGTAAGCAAGACCCTTATAATGTCTTAGAATTGATTTCCTTAGTATGTGTGTGTTTGTCTGATCAAACCCTAGTCTAATCAAATTTGTTATATGTCTAACTTTTATTGATATTTGTGAAGTTGGGTTTGACTAACACATGATATGAAACGCTTATGCATGATGATGAAGTCCTATATGTACGAGTTGACCTGTTTGTCGGTGGTCATGAATCCGAGGGTTTGGAACTAAACCCTAGTCAAAGTTTGTCTTTCTAGAATGATAGTGAAATTCTAGGGTTTTGAAGTTAAACCTTAGTAGAAATGAAAATCTTTGATATATGTTAACAATGTGATAATTTGAGATTTGTATAAGATTGTTAATATCCGAGTTTTAGTTGTGATTGATGTTTGATTGGAAAATATAGGGTTTGCAACTAACCCTAGGGGAAGCTGGTCATGTTAATGACTACGCTGTGATTGGTTTTGATTGATTTAATTCTCTTCTATGAAATCTAGGATTCGTATGAAACCCTAGTGGAAAGTCTAACATATGAATTCTGAAAGTTGTTAGATGCCTTGCAGACCTATATTTGTTTGAATTGTTTCTAGGGTTTGCTATATGTTGTAATAAGGTATGTCATAGCTTTGAAAGAAACATTGAAACCCTAGATGTGATGAAAGTTGTTATGAAGTAGTCTAGGGTTTATGACAAAGTCCCTAGCAAGATTTTGAAGAGTATGTGTCTCCTTTTTATAATTAAGTTTGGGTATATGATATATATAAAGTTGAAATGCTTCTGTAATTTTGATATGGCTAACTTCATGCTTCTATAGATTTGGTTGTGCTTGCTATCTAAGTTGTGCAAGTACACTATCTTCAATATGGTGAAGATGTTCGTTGATGTGATAAGCATGATGTGAATGATGATTAACTCTGATGAAATGATTGGAAGCCACAAAAGATTATCCGATGTCGAGGAAAAGAAGTTGATCTCCCTGAGATTAAGAGGGAGTTTGGATAAAAAGATGCTCCCTAGTTGAGTGGGAGGGCATAGCATAGTTTTGATTGGAGAATGAATTTTGAAGCATATTTGCTGCATGAGAAGTAGGAAAGGAAAATGTGTAATTGAGGAATCTTCTGTCAAATATTTGGTTGATAGTCCTACTATGAAAGTTGAGAAGCAACATCAAGTTGTTTGGAAGACCCCAAAGGTTTGTATTTGATTATGTACATGTGAAAGTATATTATTGGTTGGGGTTGTGTTTGTACAGGTGAATCTCTCAAAGGTTTTGATCGCATGCTGGTTACCAATCAGTTTGATTGGGAGAGATTGGTTATCCTTGATCAAGGAGTGTTGAGGCTTTGTGAGTGAAGCATTGCCTGGGAGGACATCTGGCCGACACTTTGTGTTGATGTCTAGGTCCCAAAGTAGGGAGGGTGGTGTGGGTCATAGAGCTCTAACCATGGATATGCACCTAGGTCCCTGGGTTGATGGTTAGCAAGTAAGCCTGATGGTACCTAGAGAGGCTGAAAACTTGAGTCGATCTTAGTCCCACCCGGATAGATTGCCCTGGTCAGGAATCTAGTCCGTGGCATTGCGGTGCCTAAATTGAGAGACCAATGGATAGATTGTCCTGATCAGGAATCTAGTCCATGTCATTGCGATGCCTAAAGTTCTTCATGGTTCATATAGTTGAGATCTTCCTTGTACTTGTATATGATGAATACCTCCCTAGTTAAGAGGGAGTGTTGGAAAATGTAACTAGGTTCGGTCTTCATTAAATGTATTTGAGTCATCTTGTAATGTACTTGTCAAAAGAATAAAGAAAATACTTATTATTATTATTATGACTTATTAAAGCATGGGTTTCATGCTTGGGTCATCATGTTTTAGGTCAAAGTCCCCATTGAGGACTTCTAGGATTTATTCTGAGTCAATAGAGTCATTGTACTTTTAAAGAGACCCTTCTTGGGCTTTTGAATCATGTAAAAAGGTTAAGTATTGAGTTAAATATGAATTTTGTTGTCTCCACACCAACTCGGCCTCAAAGGAAGCTATTCAACCTCACCAAAGGGCTATAAATGAAGCTATTCGAATTCCATTTGAAGCACTGTCACTGACAAGCAAGTTCGATATCTCTTGAAGTCGGAAGAAGTGCAAAGTAGGAGGAGTAGGAGAAGGAAGTGCGAGTTTGGTCTAGGAGAAGGAAAAAGGGAAAATCGAACCTTTGGTGCAACTATCTCTCTCTCTTGCGCCCTAGTTTGGAAAATCGAAGTTCTCTTGTTGATGCTATAGCCAATTGCTGTGTGATGCTGCTACTAGTATAGGTCGTAGTTGCTGGTGTTGGAAGTTACCACCTTAAGAAGCTATATTGGGCCAAGATCAAAGGTTCTAAGTGAAGATCGAAATCTTTCAGTGAAGATCGAAGTCTCTAAGGCAAGGTCGAAGTTGCTGGGTCGAAGAAAGCGTTGCCATTGTTGCTAGGTCAAGAAGGATTATATGCAAGTAAGGAAGAAGGCTGACTTGGTGTCCAAGATAATTTGTGTCAAGGTAAAGAATCTTGGAATATCTCCGGAAAATTATTGAAGGAAGAACTACTGACTGGGTTTTCCCCTAGAGAGGGGTTTTGTCCTGGCTGTGAGCCTACATCCGGTGTCCATTGTTTATGTGCTATTGCTTTGGTAATTGCTTAATGAACTAAAAGAAAGAAGATATAAAGAAACCTAATAAGAAGTCAAGAACATCACTAGTAATTATCAAGTATAAGAATTTTTTCTGCCTTTCTGATTTTCTAACAGGATCTTGGGATTATGCATTATTACTTGGGACTAGAAGTTTGGCAGAAGCCATGTGAGATAGATCTTGGTCAAGGTAAATATGTGATCACGATTCGTCAGAAGTTTGGCATGATGGATAGCAAGCCTATGATGACTCCTATGATTACCAATTTAAAGAAGTTAAGGAGTTTAGAGTCTAGTCCGGTGGATCCTACTTGCTACAAACAATTGATTGGGTCCTTGATGTATTTGGTAAATACAAGACCAGACATTTGTTTTGCAGTAAATGTTCTCAATTAGTTTCAGATGGATCCAAAACATGATCATTGGATTGCAGCCAAGCATATCCTAAGATATTTGCATGGAACCATACATCACTGCCTTTGGTATACTGGTAATGAAATCCAACTCATGTGATATATAGATTTAGATTGGGGTGGTAGTGAGACAAATGGAAGAAGCACAACAGGTGGATGCTTCAGCCTAGGATCTTCCATGGTCTCATGGATGAGCAGAAAGAAGGATACAACTGCTTTGAGTAGTGCTGAAGCTGAGTACGTTGCTGCTAGTGAAGTCTGTCGAGAAGTTGTTTGGATTAGGAAGTTATTCTCAGATTTGTTTAGGACGCTCAACCCTACACATACACATTGTGATTATGAAAGTTGTATTAGATTGACAAAAGACCCGGTGTTTCATGCTAGGATGAAGCATATAAATAATAAGTACCACTACATCAGAAGCCTGGTACAAGATGGGGTCGTGGAGCTGCACTATATACCTACTGATGGACAGGTAGTAGATATTCTGGCAAAAGCGTTACCAAACAAGAATCTTGAGTATTTGAAAGACAAGTTTGGTTTGGTGGACATCTCTTCCATAATTGAGAGGGAATGATGTTGGATAGTTCTTACCTTTATGGGTCAGGCACTAGGCTAGGACTAACAACTGTAAGTCTTAGTGAAGGCCATAAAGAAAGAATGAAGTCCGAAGGATTGGATAAGCATCTTAGATTGGAACTTCTTATGGATTGTAGAATCTAGTAAAAAGAAGTTGTTGACCAATACTCTTTGAGGATGAGGTAGGGCATCCAAGATAAGAGTAGTTGAAGAGGACCAATATTCTTTGAGGATTCAGGATTGGAAATCCAAGATAAGAATAGTCCTAAAAGGACATACCCGATGAACATCTGGATGGGGTATGTGCCTTAGAGGTAGTGTGGTAGCTCACGCAAAAGCCTCCCAACATAATGCTCTCAAATAAGGATGAGCTTGTCTAGTTAAGGCCTTCAAGGACAGTGTTGGTTATGATAAAGATGCTTGACAAAGATGGCTTATCAATTTGACTCTTCTTATGAGAATGCTTCAAGATTGAGATTCCTTGTACCATGTAATGGGATTATGAATACCTCCCTAGTTAAGAGGGAGTGTTGAAAATTGTAACTAGGTTTGGTCTTCATAATGACCTAATTGTAATCATGACATTGTATATTCTTTATAAAGAAAGAAAAAGAAAGAAAAAGAGTTTATATTTTATTTTGGGAGTATGGATTTCATACTAAAGTTTGAGTCAAAAGCATGTTCTTCATGCTTTAGGTTTTCTAGGTCTTTCTAGGATAAAGAATAATATTGGTCATGTGTCATAGTCCCATTTGGACTCATTTTAATAAAGAAAGATATTTATTTTATCAAGAAAAATCCATTTTGTATCCCAATACCAAGTCGGCCCAAAGGAGGGTAATTTGACCCTCAAGAAAGACTATAAATACAAGGAGCATGACCTCATTTGTCACACTCATCCAACACGAGTTCGTTTTGCAATAGCGAAGGAGAAAAAAAGCTAGAAAGGACGAAGAAAAGAAGTTGAAGTGTCTTGGGATCATCTATCTCTCTGCACATGTGCGAATTTAGGGTTTTGTTGCTGCCAGTTGCAGGAGGTTGAAATTGCAGGGCCGACTTTTTGAGGTGCAATTGTAGGGCCGCAAATCTTGGACGAAGTCGCAGTAGGTCAAAGTTTGGAAGTTGTCTTGAAGAAGACTTTGCTGGGGTCTGACTTGGTGCTTGGGAGGATCACGGACTTTGGTATTTAGGTCTTGGAAGTTTCATTGTAAGAAGATTCTATAAGAAGAGAAGCATTCTTTCTAGGTTTTCCCCTTGGAGGGGTTTTGCCCTGGCTTGGAGCCTATATCTTGTGTCCCTTGTCTTGTTGTGATCTTCATTTTTTTTGGTAATTTCTTGATGAACAAGAATTAATAACGTAATAAAAGGCCAACATATATCACAAGTAATTATCAAGTTAAGGAAAATCAATATAATATCTAAGTCTCTTGATTTTCCAACATGGTATCAGAGCTAAGGTGCAAGAAGGAGATTGGAGGCCACATCCTAGTTGCACTATGACAAAGGTTTTGAAGAAGGGTTTCAAGACTCTTGGGAATCTCGCTACATCCATCAAGGGTTACATATTAAAGATCATCTCCAAGTTAGCCAAGAAAGTAATAGATGAAAGCTTGTTCTCCTCTTTATCCGACACTTTCAAGGACGAGAATGTATGGGTTATTGATAGTGGTGCCTCCAGACATATGACGGGAGAATGTAGTCAACTTCAGACTTTGTCAAAAGGAAACTCCTCTCACTCAATCGAACTTGGAGACAAGAAGAGCTATCCAATGAAAGGAATTGGATGTACTTCGTTGGAGCTCAAGTCTAGTGGAAGTATTCACCTCAACAATATTCTATATGTTCTAGGTTTGAAGAACAATTTACTTTCTATTTCTTGTCTAGAGGATAAGGGTGATAGAATTGCTTTTGTTGATGGCAAGGTTTTGCTTTGGGGTAAGGGCTCTCGTATTGACAATGCTAGGGTGATTGGGATTCGTGAGGGGACATTATATAGACTTTTTACACCTCTATCTCAATCCCTAGTCCACTTGGATGTGAGTCCTTCCAAATAACGACGTGGAAGGTACATACTCCTTCATTATAAGCTTTTTCCATCTCTAAGTCAAATGGTCAATGACATCCCCGAATTGAAGGAAGAACATGAAAGGACCTGTAAGGGATATGCTCTAGGCAAGAATGTAAAGAAACCATTTTCAAGAAGTGATACCAGATCTAAGGAAGTATTAGATCTCATACATTCAGATGTTTGTGGACCTATGGCAGTAAAATCTCTTGGTGGACATAGTATTATGCAACCTTCGTTGATGATTTCTCAAGGAAAACTTGGTTATATCTCCTCAAGAAGAAAGATGAGGTATTCGAGAAGTTTCAGGAATTCAAGAATGAAGTGGAGAATTTGATCAAGAGAAAAATCAAGACTCTAAGGTCCAACAATGGTGGAGAATACACCTCCAAAGAACTGATAGCATTTTGCTAGGAAGCAGGGATTAAGAAGGATAAAGGACGAAGAATGTCAGCCTAGAAAGGACGAAGAAAATCTAGGCTGTGATGCCTTTCAAAAATTTTACCCAACATGCCCCCAAGCTGGCGTAGACACTGTGTCTCATGCTAGAAAGGATGAAGAAAAGCTAGGCTGAGATGCTTTTCAAAAAATTTAGCTTAGCTGAAACATGCTTTAGGCACATTTTGGGGGTTTCGTACCAAAACACCGCTGGTATGTGGGGGGGTTCCACGTTTCCTGCAACTTAGTCACTAGGGTTTGTAAGAAGAGACTCTTGTTCCTCATCCTCTTCATCAAGGCCATCTTCATAGAAACTGCCCTAAAAGACTCTGTTTCCCATTTAGATCAAGGTACTAGTCCAGTAGGTGTTGATCAACCTTTTCTCTATACTTATTTTCTATCTCTTCTGTAATTTATTGGTATCTAGGGTTAGGGTTTTTCTTGAAGTTGTGCTAAATAGTAATTTTGCTTGATATGTTATTTCCCTCTTAAAAGGGATTGCTTTTAATAATTTGAAAAAGGAAAAATCTAGGATTAATTGCATGGTAAAACTGTGTAAGTATGGCTGCCATCATCTATTTTATTGCTGTTTTATGCATGTTACAACCATAAAAGCTCACTTGCCTATGCCTAATTGATAGCCTTGTTCCTTTATTGATCTATCCTTGAAAGATTATTTCTTCTAGGTGTTATATGTCATTGTATGCAACATCATTGAATATCTTTCAAACCCTAACTTATCACAGATTGCTAATCTGTTTAAGAGGTCTAAGGAAAGAGTACTTGAACCTTATCTTGGCCTTCTAGGCTCCACTAGTACCTTATCCCAATCATTTGAACCTCACTTCAGCTTAAACCATTCTTGTTGAATATCCTTTAGGTGATCTATATAGGGAAGCCTCCCTTGTGGGATTTAATTCACCACTAAACAGTTGGAAAAGGCCGCCAAGGTGACAGTGGTGGCCAATCTCTTGTTGCCATAAGGTCTAGATTTGCCTAGTGGGGGGTTTGCACTAGGACTACTAGATTTTTGTAGTAACGGTGATTTCTACCTCTTCCCCTTGGAAGTGGAAGTGGTAGTTAGAGAGAGCATGCTTCAACATTTTGAAGATCATAACCTTACAAAATATGGGTAGGGCACCAATATGTCTCTGTAACCCATCAGGTGAGGAGGCCAAGAGAATCACATCATTAACAAAAAGAAGCAAGAAGATTAAAACGTGTTGTAGAAAGGAACTATCTCCATCCTATATATGCTTCCTAAGGAAGGACTAGAGCTCAATACGTTTGTCTCTAAGTTTTGTAACCAAGTCTTCTTGATATGATTTCATGGGAATGTAGTTTGTAGTTTTCCTGTTTTAATACGAAGGTTCATTTGCATAATTTTTGTGTACTTGGCTCCAGAGTGATTTCTGGACAGATAGATCCTTGCCTTTGTTGCCTTTGTGATGATATATATATATATTCAGTTGGCACATCTTTTCTTCTGCAATCTTTTTCTTCTTGTGCAGTGGAAGTTGTCATATTATTTCTGTCACTCTTTCTCGCACATGAAGAGCTCATGATTCATCCAATCAGGGAAAAGAACCACTCCTTTAAGCAGAGGAAAACCCTTAAGGTTTACCCTTCTTTGCCAACTTATTTTTGCACAACAGGAAGGAGTCGAAGTTCAAACATCAAAAAGTTGTGCAACGACTAACTGTTGCCAATAATTTAATGCATACCACCAATGGAAATCAAACTCCATAGATAAAGAGGAGTTGTAATAGTACTATGTTGAAGTTGCTCCGAGGCTTCCATTATTATTATTAAAGTCATAAGCAGCTTTGAAAGAGATTCTTGCCGAGAATCTGTGTAAGATAGAACCCCTGTGGATATCGAAAAGTTGATTTTGAAACCTTTAATTCCTCCCCAACTTATTTAAGATCCATTCTTTCCAAGCATACGTCTAGCTGCTTGTTAAATGTCTGAATAAGGTAGCACAAATGGGGTATGCTTCGTTTTCCAATCTCTGATGAAATTCTAGCCTTTTTTGTCCGTTTCTACCTAGATACTCTAAACTTCTCTTAAAGTTGAGAATCAAAGCCCTTCTAAAAGAATTGCAACGTGGTCAAACAGATTTTTTATTTAAATTTATGAAAGCCCTATTATTCATTTCTCTAGGAATCAGATGTAGTTTCTTGATTTGCTATGCTTTTGGGATGTCACAGGTCTTTGCACTACGGGAAGCAGGGGCAAAGGCTGAAGGAGCCACTGCTTATGTGAGCCTAGAGCCATGCAATCACTATGGAAGAACTCCTCCATGTACTCAAGCTCTCATTCAGGCAAGAGTAGAACGTGTGGTTGTGGGTATGGTTGATCCAAATCCAATTGTAGCAGGCAAAGGTGTGGCAATGCTGAGAAGTTCAGGGATTGAGGTAACAGTGGGTGTTGAAGAGCAATTATGCCAGAGCCTGAATGAGGCATATATTCATCGAATACTCACTAGAAAACCTTTCATCACATTGAGGTAAATTATATCAGTATGGTTTTTTTAGATTTGCTGCTGAAAATAAATCTTTCAGATTATATATCCATCTTCAGTCTGTGTGCTTATCATTGATCACATCATGCATGGTTTATTTTTGTTTAAATATGTTCTATTTATAGTGAATATAGAAGGTTGATGCTTTATTAGTTTGCCTCATTCTTTACCTAGATGTTCTTTATCTTCTGGTGGTATGGCAGTAAATTAGAGTGATGTCTTAAGATTCTAACCCAGGAGAAATTTCCAATTATGGTGAGCAGTCCATTTGTTGAGTTTTGAGGATTGCCAAAATATGGAGGCCCTTGCTTGCTGATATTAAAGAGTCACAAGAAAGTTTCTGGAAGTATACTTTGGCAACACATGGCCATTTTACGTGTGATGAAGCATTTGCACTGCTCTTCTTTTCCATATGCATTGCTTTGTTCCCATAAATTATATAGGATTTTATTTGTATTCTCCTCTTGAGAATCTATCCATCCATCCATCTATCTATCTATATATCTGTGTGTGTGTGTGTGTTTGTAAACTTTTAGTTAGTTTCACAACAATCTATGTAGATACTAGTAAGTTTTGGATTTAATGAGTTTTATAGGCATGTTTTCTCTATTTCTTTCAGTTGATCTTGGTTGGAGGAATCTACCTGCAAGGATTGCTTCCCACTGCATAGATGCTTTAAAGGCAGAAATAGCTGTGAACTCTTAGGATTTCTTTCTAATAGGCCTGGAATTAGTATGCTGTTACTGACCTACTTATCATTTTTCAGTGGCTAGACAGCTACTACTAATCCAGTTTGATTCACCTTTGCCACTTCCCTCAGTTTCAACTTTCCAACTCACTCATTAGCAATTGTGCTGACAAGCTATCACTGCTCATAAAGAAAATGATAAAAAACTAATTAAAAACACCTGGATTGCATTATATCTCCAGTTTGTGTCTCATAGCTTTTGCTTTTAGCTGTATAGCAAGTGGAGCATTTTAATCAATGATGTTTAATAGTTCAGATGCAAATAATTAGAGCCATGAATTATGTTTGGAATATTGATTGCCAAGTTAATGCGTATATCTAGTTTGATGGATATGTTGTTGACCTTCAGCCTTCATTTCATGTTTTATGGAATTTCGATAGTAACAGAAAAAATTTATGCTCTGATTGTTTGCTTTTTGTTTTCTGAAATCAATAAAATGTGTAACTTCCTTTGTCATTTGCACTAGGATAGGAGGTCTAGGTAGTGAGGATTCAATTGAATATTGAATTTTGGTTGTATTGCAAAGTTAGTTGATTGTATCATAGTATTGAGCCGACGATAAAAAAAAAGATGTTCCTGTTGTCCCAAAATCTCGCAGGCCTTGTGAGAGGCCTCACAAGGCAAAGGCTAGACCTTGTTGCAACAATGAGGGAGATTGCCATTGTCACCTCAACAATCTTCGTCCCGCGCTTTAGTGAAATTTCACAAGGGAGGCTTACTAGTGATCACCTAAAGGGTAATTTCAATTTGTGTTATATGGCTCAAGGTGATGTAAATATAGACTAGGTAAAGATACTCTTCAATGGACAAAGACACATTCTTTTTGTATAGGAGCAACGTATCATATACCAAGCCCTAAAAGAGGCACATGTGACCTAGGGTTTCAAGATATAGATCAATATAGGAATATCTAGGCATACAAGAACCAAGGAAAGGCTTTGCAAATGATGTAATCAACAAAGGAGAAGGAAAATCCTCAAATTAAGTCCTAAGTTGAAGCCCTATCTATGTTAGGGTTTTGTATGGCACAAATTACTTAGTGAAGATGATGTCATCCCTTCTAGGGCAATTGAACCAAGTAAAATGCTAGATTTTGAGTGACAAGGACCAACAAGGTAAAATCCAAGCCAATTAAGCTCTAATGTCAATCCAAGAAAACCGTAATTGAATCCGGCCCTATAAAATAGCCCTAGTGACTTGCCTTGAAGGAATTAGAAGATGAGGAACGGGGAAAATTTTGAGGTTTTTATAAGTTTTGACCAATACAAGAATTCCGAGTGCTTATTCCTACTTGGTTGATGGAGTTTTTAGGGCTAAATTTTAGAGAATGTGAATTAATGCTGGACTAAGGGGGGAAACCCTAGTTTTCACTTGATAAACCCTTGCTATCCTCTTTGTGAGGGGAGAAATTAAATAGGGGAAGCTCTCTAGGAGGTCCCTTATGGATTTCAAGGAAGATAAATTTAACATACAATAATCAACCAAGATTTTCCATAAATAATATGCATTTAGACATGGAATAAGAAACACCATAGCGTTAATTAATCATATGAAAAACAAATAAAATCTGATATTAAACTTACAATTCTTCCATGAAATAGCCTTCTTTCAATCCCAAAAAGACATCTCCAAGACAAAAATCAATCTTCAATTGCAATAACCCAAAAAAGATCACATCTCCACAAGTAGCAAGTTATGCTAGGCTAAGTCAAGCTCTCTAAAGGAGGCCGAAATCCATGAGTGATGGTGAGGAATAAGAATTAAGTGATCCTCTATTTATAGTAGGTCAATCACTCTCCTTAATTTGTTTAAAATCCCTATGACAAGTTCAATTTTGAGTGTAAATGAAGAAAATTGGTTACAAGCCAACACAATAGTTCAATGCAACAAAATAAGCCACTAAAATCCCACACAAGTGGGTCTAAACTCCTCTCAATCACGATGTCATGCCCTCTTAAGAAAAATAAAGCTCCAAAAATGCAAGGAATGGATAAGATGCATCTCCAACCATCATAATCATCTGAGTGATCCAAGGGAAGCCCTCAAATGAAGCCTCAAAATGTCTCCATATGTCAAAATCTAGCTCTGGGTGCCTTGCATATCTCCAATGGGGCCATCAAGACAACATGGTGCAATCTTTCTCAAGTGTTAGAGCTACATGAGGTGGTACAAACCCTTCATAGTCATCATGAGGATTGCCATCATGATTTGGACTCCGGATCAGGTAATACCCATCAAACAATGTCTATGCCATCTTGGGGGCATGTTGGGTCCATTGGTACATCATCAACAATCTCCAACATTAAGCAAAGTGAGGTCAACGTTTTTGCATTTGGGGATGCTCTCAGGTGTCAATCAATTGCTGGAATCATCAAAGTGTCCAACGCTCTGCTATGGAGGGGCGACACTGCATCTGCAAGGTCACTGCTCTCTAGAATTGTAGTACGACTTGGGCACCATGTGGAGTACAAGCATGAAATGTATGCCCTCGAGGCCTTTGCTGATATATGAAGGACCACAAAACCATCTCAAACTCATGCGAAAGTAGCCATTCATTAGAGACAATGAACATAGATGCATCATAGTGGACCATACTTAATTGTTAAGGGCATAGTAAGACTTCTAATTAGGATCACCTTCAAATATACAACTAGACCAAGTCCCATAAAAATGTTCCCTACATTTGTTAGGGGTGGTTAAATATTCAATCGTATTAGGTGCTTTTAGCCCCTAAGGAGAGGTGACATGTCCAAGATCAACCGTTCGATTCATAGGTGTTTATGGTAGTAGTGGCAATGGAGGGGAAAGGCTTCATGGCTTGGTGCCATGGCCATGGGACCAACTGATGGAGGGCCATCATCTTGACTATATAGATGCATGGAGATTGTGGAGGCATGAGTTACACCTTTCCTTGGCCTTCTTTTTCCACTCATCTGTTGCGCCTTTTACTTCTTTTTGATAATACTTTGATAAGGAGCATGGCTTAAGTGTCCAAGCTTGCTTATAATAATGTAGCATTTATTTACCCCTTAAGGATGAGTCGGTTTCTCACTTATCAAAGTTGGGACATGGAAGGGCTCTTTTATTATATAATGGAGCATCTAGTGCTCAGGATCCGGGTGATGGATAATGAGGGGGGTAGAGCTCATGCTAGCCTGTTGCTATGCGCTAATTATTTTTTTGACCATCTTTTGCATTTTATCTTTCTTTCTCTTTGTTGTGGCCATGTTATGCTTTTATCTTTCTTTTAGCTACATCAACCTCCATAACAAAGTTTTATGGCCTTGACTCAATGATGTGGATATGAGGTTGCCAAAACCCAATGAACCAATGAGAGGAAACCTGAAGGATGGATGTGGAGTCAAGGGAGTGATAAAAGGTGTTAAGTATGAAATGGTTATGGACACACTACTTCAATCCAAGTTTCCCAAGTAGTGCCCCTCCTATAACCCTAAGGCTTTCGAGGAGGTCCCATTGAACTAGGGCTAAAGACTAAACCCCTTGGTAAGGTGAGAGAACAAGTTTATAGTCAAGATTGGTCACCCCTTTGTTCATGTTAGAATGCCCAAAATATTAAGTAAAAGAACATGATGTCATGTCCCTTCTCAAAAACATTAGTAATAGGGTGTTGCCACCCAATTTTGCACATTTTTGACTAAGGAAGAGGACCCCACACTTTCGACTTAGGGAGTAAGGGGCCAATTCCACTTTATTTAGCAACTAGTGGAATGTGGGGGCCACCCACATGGGAGTTCGAATTAGCCATTCGATATGCTTGGAGGGAAAATCGAATGGGTGGATGGAGGGGCCCACATGAGGCTAAGGAGGCCCAAGGAGCTATAAGGAGAGATCAACTCTCATTTTGTTTTTCATCTTTGACATTTGCAAACAAACACTCATCTGTACACTTTGCTGTTTAGCAAGTCTACCAACTGTTTAGCCACGAGTCTCTCAAGCGGGAGATTCAACCTCTACTTCGGGGGACCATCCGTGCCCGCCCTAGGGAGGCTATTCAGCAAGAGATTTTAGGAGTTCCAGGGCAGTGACATACACCAGCAGCCAACGCAGAAGAAAGGAGTGCATATTTCTGGGCAGCCAAGAACACGCAGAGGGAGATTGAGGCAAGCAAAGATGTGATTGCTTGTCCGGGAGTTGGGGAGCTGAGGTAGCAACATTAGATCAATGTTGTTGCTAGGTTTTACAGCTAGCTAAGCCAATATTCCAGCAATTTGAATTGCTGGGTTGAGGGACAACACAAAGGCCACACAACAGATTTTCCTGGTACTTGGGAGCAGCTGAGTTGGGCCAAGAGATCATCCGGGGAGTGAGGGATTGGATAGCACATGTGAACTCAACATTTTGGGGGAGTTTTTAGGTGGATTTATAGGCAGTTTCCAGCAAGTCGAAATTGGCAGCTAGAGCTGTGGTGAGGCTCCAAGGGGGTCGAAAACCAGAAGTCCAAACCAACTAAAATCCGTTTTGGGTTTTTCAAGGTTTTGGCCAAAGAGTCCGGGGTTAAAAGCATATAAATTTATGGGCAGTTTTAGTGCACCTTCTAGCCATTCGAACTTTAGCAGAGCAACAGTTTTTTGGGCATCACAGCGTAGATTGGTGCAACAACTGGGTAGCCTTCAGCTCAACCGTTTTCCTACCTGAGTTTGGTCCTGCTTGTCCTTTGAGACGAGCCTAGGTGCACCATTCCATCATCTATTGTATTTGAATTGCATAAATATAATAAAATGGCTCAGAAGTTCTCCATTTGCAGCTTTTATATGGTTGTTTGCTGAATATTTCGTTTTTGTAATTTGATGCATGTATTATTTGCTTGTTATCACTTGTATTCCTATTTAGGATCCTTACAGTGGTATCAGAGCCTAGTTCTTGGCTCAGCTATGGGGATTGTCTCCTATGAGAGAAGGGGACCAATAGAACATCACCTACCAAAGACAAAGGTATAGGAGCAGATAAAGGGAGTTAGAGATTACTTCAGAGGCAGAGGACAAGGGAAAGCAGTGGCAGAAGAGGAGGAAATGGCAGAACCCAAGAGCAGGGAAGAGATGGATTTCGACAGTGTTTTGAGGGCCCCGAGTGACTTGGCCAAGGGACAGAAAGACATGTTGGAAGAGATCGAGTCATAGAATAGAGAGAGAACCACACCTAGAGGGTTTTTGTGTGGGGAAACTTCTGGGGCCTCTCAGCCATTCGATCACCCCTCACCAGTGGCGCAACTCCCTTCAGTCAGTGTGCCAACTTGTGCCACACTGCCTTCCTTCGTGCCAGTGGCACAAATTGAGCCTGCAAGGGAGGAAGAACCCCCTTAGATGGGAGATTACTTCAGAGAGTGGCAGTCTATGGATGAAGACTTTAAAGAAGCCCTCTCCTTCAGAGATTACTGCAAGCTCAAGCAAAGTGAGAAGAACAAGGGGTATGGAGGACAAGGGACCTAGAACTACGAGCTGCAGAGAACCATAGGGAGGATGTATTTCCCTACTTTCGATGGCACTACCAAGTGCACGACCAGGGCTTGGGTTGAGAAGATGGACACCTACTTCCAACTCAACCGGATGACAGAGCAGGAAGCCATTAAGATGGCCACGCTGCACATGGAGGGGGAAGCCCATGATTGGTGGTTTCATGGCTTGACCACCCTAGGGCATGCCCACATAGTTTCTTATGAGGACTTCACCAGGAGGGTGGTGGAGCGATTTGATCAGAGGGATCCAGAGGCTTATTTTAGAGAGCTGACCCAACTGTGCCAAACAGGCAACCCAAAGCAGTACTTCTCAGATTTTTTGCGGGTGTCAGTGATGGTCTCGGATCTATCCGAGGCAAGGAGGGTGTATACCTTCATTGAGGGCTTGCTTGAGCCCCTGCGTGGACTGGTGAAGTCACGTAGACCCTCCACGCTACAGGAAGCAGTGTTGTGTGCCAGAGATCTGTAGGGGGCCATCCCTAGGACTAGAGCACCATTTCTTGCACGGACCCCTTTCCCACAAAAGGGGCATGAGACCAGACCTCCACCTCAGAGGACCACACAGGGGAGGGGGCAGTTAGATGAGGAGACACGGAAGGACCTCCAGAGGAGGAAGCTGTGCTTCACATGCAGAGAGCCTTGGGCACCAAGCCATCGGTGTATTGCTTGGAGAGCACACTACATTGAGGTTTTTTCTGATAGTGACCAGGAGGACGAGGTGGAGCAAAATTGCGGTGGGGCAAATGGCGAGAGTCCGACAGACAGAGGCCACTACCACCACCTCCACAGGGTGGGGCTTCCCTTGCCCCAACAGGGGGAGTTCTCGCTTCCTTGTGTGGGATTCCCAAATTTTTGACACTGAGGATCAGAGACACTGTACAAGGATAGACGGTGTCAATGATAGTAGACAGTGGGGCTGCCCACAATTTCATAGATGCCCAGTTGGTCCAGAGGAGGGGCCTCACCACACCAGAGTTCGAGGGCTTCTTAGTCCTAGTACCAGGCGATCGTATCATACAATGCACTAGATATGTGCCCTCCTAGACAGTAGTTATGGGAAACTACTCGATGTCCGACCATTTCTTTGTGGTTGATGTGCCAGACACCAACGTGGTGATGGGTGTCTAGTGGTTGTATTCTGTTGGGCGAGTCACAACAGAATGGAGGAAGCCGGAGATGGAGTTCATTGGGCTGGATGGCAAACTGGTAGTCTTAAAAGGTAGGTAGTCTTATCCACCTCACACTGTTTTGGCCCACCGGATGGAGCCAGATTTACGACATGGGGACATTGCATGGGCAGTTGAGCTGAGGATCTCAGAGGCTGGAGGACAGGCTCAGCCACCACTGGCAGACATACAGGCCTTGCTGGACAGGTACGCAGTAGTGTTTGGGGACATTCCACTAAGGCAACCACCAGACAGAGGGTTTGAGCACACTATTGAGTTGGAGTTGGGTGTGTAGGCAGTGATCACCACTCCTTACAGGCATCCCAAAGCCTATAAGGACGAGATTGAGAAGGCCATCCAGGAGCTGCTAGCATTGGGCCATATCAGGCCAAGTTCCAGTCCTTTCGCTTCTTCAGTGGTGCTGGTGAAGAAGAAGGATGGAACCCTTCGGATGTGCATTGACTACCGGGCCCTCAACCGGAAGACACTAAAGAACTGGTACCCTATTCCTCGCATTAATGAGTTGATGGATGAGCTTAGAGGAGCCAAGTACTTCTCTAAGATTAATCTGCATTCAGGGTACCACCAGATCAGGGTGAGGGATCAAGATATCCCTAAGACAACTTTTTGGTGCCACTATGGGCACTTTGAGTTTCTGGTCATGCCATTTGGGCTGACCAACGCTCCGGCCACATTCCAGTCATGCATGAACCATGTTTTTCGGGGACAGTTGAGGAGGTTCGTGCTAGTTTTCTTCGATGACATACTAATTTACAGCCGAACATGGGAGGAGCACCTCCAACACTTGGAGGAGGTATTGTGCATTCTAGAGGAGCAACAATTTTATGCCAAGCTCTCCAAGTGCGTGTTTGGGTTGACAGAGATGCTCTACCAATGGCATATCATTCGAGCTGATGGGGTGAAGGTCCACGAGGAGAAGATTCGGGCCATCCAGGATTGGCCAGTACCCCGAGATGTGACTACGCTGAGGGGCTTCTTAGGTATTTGCACCTACTACAGGAAGTTTGTCAAGGGGTTCTCACAACTGGCAGCACCCTTGACCGACTTGACCAAGAAGGGGGCCTTCGCATGGACTGATGGAGCACAGGTTGCCTTCGATCGCCTCAAGGAGGTGATGAGCAGTTGCCCTGTTTGGCACTTCGAGATTTTTCCCAACCATTCACGGTGGAGTGCGATGCATCCGGGGTAGGAGTTGGAGCAGTATTGTCACAGGAGGGGCATCACATTTCTTTCGAGAGTTGAAAGCTCCTACCGCATGAGTTGTCATATTCCATTTATGACAAGGAGATGTTGGCCATTATGCATGCATTGGCCAAGTTCTGCCAATACTTGGTGGGCAACCGGTTCTGAGTGAAGACTGATCACAACAGTCTTCGACATTTCAGGGGGCAGCAGGGCTTCAATGACAGGCAACGGAGATGGGTCAGCAAGGTGTAGGCCTATGACTTCGATATAGAGTATGTGCGGGGAAAGCACAATGTGGTGGGTGATGCTCTATCTTGGAGACCAGCTGGGTTATCTCTCATGAGCATCTGTCATGATTGGAAAGCTCAGTTGTTGGTAGAGTACTCCAAAGATAGGAGGGCATGCAAGATATTGGAGGGTACCCATGCAGATGAGCATTACCGTGTGATGGATGAGGTTATCTATTACAAGGGGTGCATTTACTTAGTGCCCAACTTGCAGTTGAGAGAGAGGGTACTCCTGGCAGCACATGATTCACCACTGTCCGGGCACCAGGGGTTCCGGAAGACTTATATGGTTGTCCAAGAGAGATTCACGTGAAAATGCCTCAAGGAGGACGTGCTGCAGCACGTATGGGAGTGTGAGTCTTGTCAGAGGAACAAGCGGGAGCTAACCCACCCCGCAGGATTGCTACAACCACTTCCCATTCCGGAGCGGAAATGGGAAAGTATTTTGATGGATTTCATCATAGGGTTCCCCATAGTACAAGGGAAGGATTGCATATACGTAGTGGTCGATAGGTTGACCAAATTTGCCCACTTCTTTGCCATCCCCACTAGGTACACAACTGCTCAGGTTGCTAAGCTGTTCTTCCGAGAGATTTTCAGATTGCATGGACTCCCTAAGAACATAGTGAGCGACAGGGACATCAGATTCATGGGAGCCTTTTGGCAGGAACTCTTCAGGTTGGTTGGGACGGAGCTCACTCCTAGCACCAGTTATCACCTCAGGCAGATGGCTAGATGGAGAGAATCAATCAGTGGTTGGAGGGGTATCTGAGGAACTATGTGACAGGTCAACAAAGGATTCGGTGGTTGCATGTGGGTGAGTATTGATACAACACCACGCACCACATGTCCATCAGTATGACTCCTTTCCATGCCCTTTATGGATATGATGCATTGTCTTTTGATGATATTGTTTTTGGAGACAGTCGGGCCCCAAAGGCCAAAGACTGGGTCCAAGAGAGCCAAGATATCCTCAAGGCTCTCAAGGATAATTTGGTGACAGCCCAAAATCAACAAAAACTTTACGTAGACTGACACAGGACAAAGAGACACTTTGAGGAGGGGGACTTGGTATACCTCTAGTTGTAGCCTTACAGGCAATCCACACTGAAGCAGAAGGGGGCCGAGAAGCTACAACCACGCTTTTATGGGCCCTACCGGGTGATTAGACGAGTTGGGGAGGTGGATTATGAGCTGGAGTTGCCTCAGGGGAGTAGGATCCACAATGTTTTTCATGTCTCATGCCTTAAGAGGGTGTTGGGACAACAGGTGACAGCAACAGCTGATATACCCCCATTAGATGACGAGGGCCACTTGGTGTTGGAACCGGAGGCCATTTTGGAGAGCAGGGAGAGGAAACTGAGGAGAAGGACCATCAGGGAGTTCTTGGTGCACTGTAAGAACTTGCCGGATGAGGATGCCACCTGGGAAGGTGAGCACATATTGGAGCACCCAACTTTGAGGTTGCTTCAGGGCAAGGAACATTTGGGAGGGGAGGACTGTCATGTCCCTTCTCAAAAACATTAGTAATAGGGTGCTGCCACTCAATTTTGCACATTTTTGACTAAGGAAGAGGACCCCACACTTTCGACTTAGGGACTAAGGGGCCAATTCGACTTTATTTAGCAGCTAGTGGAATGTGGGGGCCACCCACATGGGAGTTCGAATTAGCCATTCGATATGCTTGGAGGGAAAATCGAATGGGTGGATGGAGGGGCCCACATGAGGCTAAGGAGGCCCAAGGAGATATAAGGAGAGATCAACTCTCATTTTGTTTCTCATCTTTGACATTTGCAAACAAACACTCATCTGTACACTTTGCTGTTTAGCAAGTCTACCGACTGTTTAGCCACGAGTCTCTCAAGTGGGAGATTCAACCTCTACTTTGAGGGACCATTCGTGCCTGGCCTAGGGAGGCTGTTCCATAAGAGATTTCAAGAGTTCCACCGCAGTGACATACACCAACAGCCAGCGCAGAAGCAAGGAGTGCGTATTTCTGGGCAACTAGGAAACACATAGAGGGAGATTGAGGCAAGTAGAGATTTGATTGCTTGTCCAGGAGTTGGGGAGCTGAGGTAGCAGCATTAGACCAACGTTCTTGCTGGGTTTTGTAGCCAACTAAGCCAACATTCCAGCAATTCGAACTACTGGGCTGAGAGACAGTGTAGAGGCCACATAACAGATTTTCGTGGTACTTGGGAGCAGCTGAGTTGGGCCAAGAGATCATCCGGGGAGTGAGGGATTGGATAGCACGGGTGAACTCATCATTTTGGAGGAGTTTTCAGGTGAATTTATAGGCAGTTTCCAGCAAGTCGAAATTGGCAGCTAGCGCTGTGGTGAGGCTCAAAGGGGGTCGAAAATCAGAAGTCGAAACCAGCTAAAATCCCTTCTGGGTTTTTCTAGGTTTTGGCCAAGGAGTCCAGGGTTAAAAGCATATAAATTTCTTGGTAGTTTTAGTGCACCTTCTAGCCATTCAAACTTTAGCACAGCAACAATTTTCTAGGCAGCACAGTGCAGATTGGTGCAGCAGCTGGGCAGCCTTCAGCTCAGAGATTTTCCTACCTGGGTTTGGTCCTACTTGTCCTTTGAGACAAGCCCAGGTGCACCATTCCATCATCTATTGTATTTGACTTGCAGAAATAGAATAAAATGGCTCAGAAGTTCTCCATTTGTAGCTTTTATATGGGTGTTTGCTGAATATTTCTATTTTGTAATTTGCTGCATGTATTATTTGGTTGTTATCACTTGTATTCCTATTTAGGATCCTTACACATGATTGCAAAATGGTTAAAGTATCTGTCAAGTGGTGACCCACCTCCTTTCAAGGGGAATGCCTGATGGTGAGAGGTCTATGACCGGTGCAGATGGCAAAAAAATGTGGCATATTATCATAACTGAGCAATGTATAGGGTTGTTCGCTCCTTGGCTGTCCAAGATAGGATACTTTTTTTCTCTTATGGGGTTACCCACATTGTGGGTAACAAGTCTCACCAATGCAAGGATAAGTTTATATAGGTTATAAGTTGTTTCATGTTTTTCATACTAGTTGCCCTAAGAATTCCAAATATATCCACATAAATTGCTAGTAAGAAAGAATTTCTGTACTTTGCTCTAAAAATATGATAAAATCCCAATTCCACCTACAAATATTGTTAACAAAGGAAAAATTCACAAGATTGTGTCAACAACAATCTCTAGGTTATCTATTCATAAAGGATGAATGTTAATTGTTAAGAAATTTAATTTGAATATTACAAATATTAGTTAATGACTTATGTTGTGGTCTTTAAAAAATGTTAATTTGTAGCAAAGATCTGTAGTAACCCCAGATTATCAAGCACCAAGAGGGATGAAAAACCCCACTTGCAAACCTCTTGTTGCATAAAAGCTTTGGGGTTAAGATGGATCTATACTACTTTAAATGTAAAAGTTCTCTTTTTTATCTTTTCTTTTCTTGGCATTATACATTGGATGTTAGGCTTTTTTTTTCTTATTTTATTTTGTTAGTGCTATACATGTGTGTGACCACAAGTGGCACACATTGAAGTTTCCCACCGTGGATTGTCGAGTGCACATAACTTCTATTGGTGCAATGAGTAATTGTAATTAAATAGTTTGATCATCCAACAATTGTTGATTTTGTCTTTATTTAAAAATCCTACCCAAACCCATGGAACATTTTAATATTTTGATTGTTACACAACAAATCCTTGATTCTCTCTGTTAAGCACACATGGGCAACAACAAATAGGAAAGATAAAACATGACAGTACATCTTTTATTAACAACTGATATACATTTATAGTACATTGTTTGACCGTTGGGTTTCACATCCCAAGGTCTCTTGGACTTCTTTTTGTCTATTCAGCTTCCACACTAACCCATTGAGGATTAGGTGTCCAACATTCCCCCCCTTAATCCGAAGGGTTATGTATGAGTCCAAGAAGAGAGCTGTAATACAAAATGTGCAAAAATGCAAGGCAGCACTAGGCTGAATGTGCTCTCTGAAATGTTGGTATAAAGGGTGGTGGTTTAAGGATGACCACCAACACTGGAACGCTTAGTGCAGTTCCCGGAACTCTTCCAAAACTGGCAAGAAACTGAAGTCGTCTGCTAGAGGAAGTGTCCTCAATTTTGTTCCTGGAATTCTTCCAAAACTGGCAAGAAGCTGAAGTCTTCTGCTAGAGGAAGTGTCCCAGATTACCAACTGAAGGCATGTTTAGGGGCATCTTTGTTTCTGGCTACAACTCTGAAATTGGTGTGGCAGGTTGTGGCTCAGGCTCACTTGATGTGGCTTTGAAGCTTGTAGATGACCATCATTTCCCCCCCTGTCAGATACAAGGTGAGATGATGGAGAAAACTCAACTGCAAGACTGTTTAATACTCTAGAACAAGTTCTGACATGTGATTGGAATATCTTCTTTGCTGTTGATGCCCATTGCCAAGAAGCGATCCATCCAAGATGAATCTTTGTTCTTGCAGGAGGCTTGTTTCTGAAGCATCTGTGTGAAGAATGGGTGGTTTTATGACAGTGCTTACATGGATGAAAATCAAAACAGTGATCTTTCAAATGGCCAACTTGGTCATAGTGTTGGCATTTCACAATCTGTTGTTGTTGTTGTTGCTGTGGAAGAGGAGCAGAATCTGGAACAATTGGATGTGAACTGTCATGAATGAATCCAACACTCTGAAACTGAATGGGCTTTGAGTAGTCTGGAATATGAAAGGACAAGTCCTTGTCATATCCAAGACCGGTTTTGTGCTTGTTGTGGACAAGCTATTCCCAAGGTTTGATGATGGGCTTGGGAAGTGCAGACTGAGTTTCTGCATTTGCATGTACAACTACTGCTTTATTGGGTACTAAATCTGAACCAACTGTAACATTATTGACTTGCTTCTGATGGGTTGCAGTCTCAATGTTCTGAACAAAAACATGTTCAGAATGATGACTCCTCTGTTTTAATTCTTCTTGCTGTAGCTGAGTTTCAAGCTGCAAAAAATCAATTTTCTCTTGTGCATTTTGTAGACAGACTTGAATGTCTGTGAGAGAAACTTTGCTGACTTTTAATGTATCATGATTAGTAGACAATATCAGAGTTTTAAGGAACTCTAATACTTCACTGATTCTGGCCATTTTTTTTTTTTAATGTCTGATTTACACCTTAAAAACTGATCACAACTACTACTCAATGCAGAAAAGTAATGTCACTCATAGTACACAGCAATATCCTTTACAAATGTGCAGCAAATGATCAGTGTGCAACCAGCAAGCACCAATTACAATCCATTACATGAAAATGACCAACACTATGTTCTGATAATACAGCCGACTAAACTTTTCTCCACAAAAGGTTACTTTTATTTGTCAAAACAATCACAGCCTTTATGTAGCCCACCAAACTCTTATGCAGCAGTCGAATCAAGGAATCAATGCATAAATATGTAGACAGAAACTATAGTGAGTTTTAAATACAAAGCCACAACTGGGGCAGCAACAACTGCAAACTTGCTTGGATCCTTCAAATACTCCTTCACTTTTTCGGCCAGTGGAAAAGAATAGTCAAGTTGAATAGCAATTGCTAATACATTCTTGTAACCATTGATGATAGCATGTGGAACAACTGCAATTGTGGGATTACAGATCGCCAGAGAAAGAGATGTACATAATCTCATAAACTGCAAATTGCTTGCTGTGGTGTGCCAAAGATGGTCTTCCAGAACTATTCGGACACACGCATATGCCCAGTAGTTAATTCATGCATCATATGATACTCGGTCTTCAAACTACAAATACCAAATATAGCCCTTCCAAAATTTCAACACAACATGCTAGAAGTTATGTATGGACTTGGCTCCATTCCAACACACTGCCTTCAAAATGTATAGAAGTGCTCGGCATGCACAATGATGTTGGAGATTCTTCAACGCAGAAACACAAATCACGCTCCAGTATTCAATCACAGAGCTAAATATTCATCATGTTCCAACATTCATTATAATGTCTCTTTTATTTAGTACTCAATGCAAATCAATCACGGTATAACCCAACGCGCGTAGAGAATAAATAATGGAGTTCTAGATCATATATAGTCGGTTGTCATAACCTATACATAATTACTATGATTCTTCATAACCAACACACGAACTCCAACATAGATTCAACATCGTAAGCTATTGTTTCAATGCTTCTAAGTTCATAACCAGCGACATGCATCATTCAAAACTCAATGCCCATGGAATTAATCGCTCCAATGACAATTGTTTTCCCTTCAACCAATGTAGGAACCTAGCATTCGAGTCAATCTATCGGCTTCACCGCAATGTGGTGTACTGCTTGGGCTTGAACTCAGTGATTGAAACAAAACAACTAGCACATTGCAAACTTCAACGAATTTTAAAACATACCATCTTTGTCCGGTGTTCAATTTAATGTAGTCAGCGTTCACCGCAGTTCTAAGAGCGACCAACACGAGTGGGGCAGCGTATGGTGAGTGTAAATACAATGTAATACACAACGTTCAATATATGGTGAGTGTAAATACAATGTAATACACAACGTTCAATGTAACCAGCGTTCAAGAAACTATCACCATTCAAGAAACTATTCAAACTTCAATGGAACCAGCGTTCAATGGAACTAGTCTTCAAGAAATATATATGGATGGGGCAGCGTAAACATATGGTGAGTAACTGTGTATATATATGGCAGCGTTAAACAACACATTCAATGTAATATGGTTGTGCATATATCACATGGAAGAGCTTATATCACATGGGAGAGCGTACATTCAATGTAATATGGTTAGCGTAAATATTTAAATCCTGGCTTGCAAAACCCTGAGGATTTTTTTTTTAAGTGTAAGAGCAAAATGTATATATATTCATAAAGGCAAGAACATGAGCTTGGAACCAGAAGCAGACACGCTGTTAGACAATGCGAAGACTAGGCAACGCAGTGAAAAATACAATGGAAGACCTTTGAATAGCCGGCCATTAAAAACCGTTTTAAATTCCCAAAGTCTCAAGGTAGGAGCTCAGCAATAAAATACCGTGGATCTACTTAAGCAATTGGAGGAAAGACGGTCTTTAAGTGCTGTTGTTGTGTGAAGGTCCTGCACCATTAGAATTTCTGAACCACGTCACAGCGCTCCAAGCCGAGGTATGGAGCAGCGTAAATATCAATACTAGCCATATCAAATCGGACCAGATTCAAGTATGCCATCTCAGCACATAATTTTCCATTCCGTAATGCATAAGTTCAAAATTCCATATGCAACATATTTTCCAATAATTCACCAATCACAAGATTGAACAATTCTTCTGAGATTACCTTTTCTTTTCTTTTTTTCTGCTTTGGAGGTTGAAGCACCACCCTGATGGCTGAATCAAACACGAATTTGATATTCTATTGTATTTTTGAACGACACTCTATGTATGCAGACGCACCAATTTGCTTCTTGAACTCTTCCCCTCGAGCAGTTGTTATAGGAACAACAGTTGTTTCGGCGTTAGAAATTCGTTCTTCCCATTGAATTTGATGGACCAAAAGGGTTTTCAATCAGGCGATATGGAATATGGTGCAGACAATGATTATGGTAGAGAGCCCAGAGAGCGTAGAAAGGAAAGGAAAATTATGCACAACCTAGGGAGCGCAGAGGGCGCAGATAATGTCAGAGATTTGCAGCGTTTAAACAGTGGCAGTGTTTAATGGGCAGCCATTGTGGAGGGGGCAGTAGACAGACTGACCACCGCAGAGGTTCTTGAATCATTTCAGGTTCCATATGAGATAACCATTGTATCTGCCCATCGGACACCTGAAAGAATGGTAGAATATGCTCAACAGACTGATGAAAGAGGTGTTAAGGTCACCCAAGCATTACCCATTATCACTCAGAGAGCAGATTATTAAGACTGAGCAGATTCAGAATGGCAGAGAGATAATTTGATGAAACCGCTTGGTGCATGTAAGTAGTAGACCAGATAGACAGAGGTGGCAGCTAATGGCAGACAACGGTTATGGCAGAGAGCGCACAGAGCGTAGGAAAGAATATGGCGCAGAATGAGGAATAAAATGCTCAATAAGGTGGCAATTTTGATCAACTCTGATTAGGAGAAAGGCAGAACTGACATGTATATAGAGACCACAAAACAAGTGGCTCAAATTTGAGCAGGACCAGCAATTGCTCGCTCCGATACCATGTTAAACACACATGGGCAACAACAAATAGGAAAGATAAAACATGACAGTATATCTTTTATTAACAACTGATATACATTTATAGTACATTGTTTCACTGTTGGGTTTCACATCCCAAGGTCTCTTGGACTTCTTTTTGTCTATTCAGCTTCCACACTAACCCATTGAGGATTAGGTGTCCAACACTCTCTTGTCCTACCTACTACATAGTGGGTGTGGACATGAACTATTGTTAATTTTAGGTATGTTCTATGCTTAGAGCAGTTTTTTTCATTTTTCACAGTTAGCTCAATATCTTTTCCAGATTAACAATGACATCAGCGTTAAAGTAAACTACAGATAGAACATAAACATAAATCGCAGAAGACAAGCCAAGACAAGAGGACACAAGATGTGGCGCTAGCCAGGGACAAACCCCAATGTGGGGAACCCTTGATCAATTCTTCTTATATGTTCAGCAGAGAGAGAGAGAGTACATTTACAACAGAAGTCAATATTTTGACTTATCTAGATAAGAGCATAGATCATCTCTAAGAAGATGATACATGAGATCAGTTGAAGACGTGCTGCTTCAATTGATTTTCCAAGGTGACTCCTTCACCTATCATTGTGTTGCATCTCGTCATCATGCTGCACCTCACCGGGCTGCACCGTACTGCACCCATCATCACAATGCTAGACCTCATGACCATGCTGCACTCATCAAACTGCTGCACCTTATGCTGCCACTGTTATCCCATGTGCCATTGCTGCACCATGCTACCACCTTACTACTGTCCAATGAGTTTGCAGCACTGTGCCTTTGCTGCTGTCCCATTGTAGCCTTTGCTGCCATGTCATAGCTGCTGTCCCAATTGTGCCTATGCTGCCATGTCATAGCTTCTGTCCTATTGTGCCTTTGCAACCATGTCATAGCTGCTGTCCTATTGTGCCTTTGCTGTCCCATTTAGCTGTCCCTTTTACTATGCAGCTCCATGCTTGCCACTGCTGCCTAGTTATAGTGCTGTAGCTGCTGTCCCTAACAGTCATGCTATTCCCATTGTGCCATTATTGCACTATGCTATTGCCATACCTTGCTGCTGTCCAATAGCCTTGCCATACCTTGCTGTTCATGACTGATCTGGTTAGGGCATTCCTCACACAGTGCTCGAACAACCCTCAAGAAAACTGTGGTATACTCTCATGAGACACCTCCCCTAGCAGCGGCAGTTCAGGGCATGATTGAACCCTCAAACTCTCCACGCTGTCCCTGTCTCGAGATGGTTAGGACTATAGCCTACCACAGTCCCACGCTGTCCCTGTCTCGAGATGGTTAGGACTATAGCCTACCACAGTCCCACGCTGTCACCTATAGCCCACCTTTTCGCTGCCCCAAACAACCCTTCTTCAACTCGGTCTACGCTCGGCCTCCTTCCAGTAGCTTGGTGCCTTGTTTTAGGCCTTAAAACAATCCTCCTTTTCAGCCGCATTAGGCCTGTGTCTAGGGCACCATAGGTATGTTTAGGACAACGTCTATCTTCATCTTAACATCGGCTAGGATACCCTTGAGACAGCGTAGAGGATAGGGCATCTCTTCATGACTGCGTCCTCTAGGTTAGGACTGCGTTAGGGCTGCATTCTAGGACTGCGTTAGGGCTGCCTTCTAGCACTGCGTTAGGGCTGCCTTCTTTTCCTCCAATGTCTAGGGCTTCCACTCCTAGATTTCTCTTCCACTAAAACCCAAAACAAGTGGAGAGAAATCAAGAGTGAAGTGTGTAGAAATGACTATCAAGTCACCTCCTTTTATACTAAAACGTTGAGCACATGTGTGGGTTATTTGGTTGCTGGCCTACCTTGACGAATTGTCTTATAACACAAATAAATTCATAACTTCATGAATACTTATTGGAATCGGATGATCTTTAGATCAATCCTACACCTCTCGATGAGAGGGATCCAAGAAAAATATCAACTGCCATAAATAAGATGACCCACATGGAGTTTGGCCCTAGTTGCCAATTTTAACAACTATCCCTCTTATTACATTGCATATTTAACACTGACATTGCATGCCAGACATTTTTGTTTTTTTGTCATTTTATTTTATTAGAGTTAGACGTGTGTGACAACAGTGGCACACATCGAAGTTTCCTACCTTGGGCTCTTTCACTTGTTGGTGCAATGAGTAATTGTAATTAAATAGTTTGACAATCCAACAATTATTAAATTTATCTTTATTTAAAATTCCTAGTGAAAATCATGGAAGATATAATATTCTGATTGTTACCCAACAAATAACTAATTCTCCCTTGTCCTACCTATTACGTAGTAAGAGTGGACATGAGAACCCCTAAATTTTTACCTTGTAGATATAGAGGGTTAAGGAACAAGTTACAACGCATTTCATTAGGTTGGAGGTTCAAAGATAGATATAGATACAAGTTGGGGGTTGGTTCCGAGGATGACTTGTGATAAGATTGATTCAGTAATGACTTAGACACATTTTTTACACAGGTTCGAGAGAGTTACTATTTTCAACAAGTTCCATACTTTGTAGGAGAGGGAGTTCTAGGGAAGATACAACAATATGGATTATACATTCAGAGTCCTTATGAACTTAAGATTCCAGTGAGACCCTTGTTGAAAAATGTAACTAGTGTTGGTCTTCATAATTGTATTTGAGTATAATGTAATGTATTTATCAAAAGAAAGAAAAATATTTTTTATTTTAAAAGAAATTGACTTATTAAAGCATGGGTTTCATGCTTGGGTCAATGATTAATAGGTCAAAGCCTCCATTGTAGGCTTCTAGGGTTTGTGTCAAAGAGTCCTTGTCATTATGTAAAAGACCCTTCTTGGGCTTTATCAATTAAGAAAGAAATTTATTTTTATATATTTTGAGTCATTTAGGCCTCCTACACCAAGTCGGCCTCAACCTGGACAAGTCGGCCTAAATGGGACGCAGAATCCACTATATAAAGGTAGCAACTGAACCTTATTTGGAGCACGTCTCAAGCAAGTTCGATCCGTAGTAGCTGGAGGAAGAAAAGAGAGCGAAATCCCTAAGAAGAAGGAGAAAAACCTAGCGATGGTGAAGGGAGTCTTTGTCAAGTAAAAGAAGTCGAATTTTCTCTCTACTATGACACGTGCGAAGTTTCTGGGTTGCTGGGAGGGCTGAAATTGCAGGCCTGAAGTTGGGCCGAAATTCTGAAGCAGTAGGGCTAAAATTCTGTCTTTGATGCAATATTGATGCAGTTGATCGATGAAGTTTGGAAGGATATTTTGAGGGCTGACTTGGTGGAGTGAGGAAGGTCTTTTGGTTAGGTCTAAGGTCTTGGTTTGTCTCAATTTGATTTGAATTTATTAGTGGAAGATTTTCACTGGGTTTTCCCCTATAGAGGGGTTTTAGCCTTTGCTGAGTGCCTATATCTGGTGTCGTTGATATTCATGTTTTGATTTGATGATTGCTTGATGAAAAGAAGATAAAGAAAGTTAATAAGACTACAAGAATATCACAAGTAATTATCAATATAAGAGAATATTTTTACCTTTCTGATTTTCGAACATGGTATCAGAGCTAAGGTGAAGGAGGAAAAGGAAAACACAGCTTGAAGGTCTATTGAAAGAAGGGTTAAGAAGGAAGGAACAAAAAGAAGAAAAGCCTATTATTTATAACAAGTGAAGGAGATATTATAAAGTCTATGGAAACCTCAACAAAGACAAAAAATAAGCTAGAAGGAGCTTCCAACTACAGGGCATGGACGAAGAGCATGGATCTTATTCTTGCTAAGCATTAAATTTTGGATTTTGCTCAAGGAAAAGTTAAGAAACCTACAGATGATGTAGGAAAGGAAAAGTACAGGGAAACTGACATCTTGGCCATGAATCTAATAGTAGATGGAGTGAAGGACAATCTAATCCCATACATATCCAATATAGACTCTGCACAAGAAATGTATGAAGCCCTCTCCAAGTTGTTTACCATCAAGAACATTGGTTAGATAGCTAGTCTCAAGAATGAACTAAGAACAATAAAGATGACAAAAGATGATACTGTATCATCATATTTTGTAAGGATCTCTAGAATAAGAGATGAACTCCAAGCTATTGATGAAGTTGTACCAGAGAAAGAACTCGTGATTGCTGCACTACTAGGTCTACCAAAATATTGGAGCTCTTTTGCATAAGGAATTAGCAATTGGAAAGATACACCAACCTTTGAAAAATTGTGGAATGCATGCAGTCAATAAGAAATCCACATCTCATTCGTAAGTGACAAAAAGGAGGATGCAAAAAACAACACTTCAATTGCCTACTCTGCTCATCATAAGAAGAAGGGAGTATACAAGAAGTTCAAAGGACCAAAGAAGAAGGTTGATTTATCAAATCTTGAATGCTACAATTGTCATAAGATGGGACACTACAAAAGGCAATGTCCTGAAAATCCAAAAAATAAGAAGAGAGAAAGAGAACATGCAAATACTGCCGATAAAGCTCCACCCAAGAAAAACAAGACTGAAGAATCCGAAATCAAAGATTTATTTGCTAAAGTCTCTTAGGGATACTTTCCCTTGAATATCCTTTTAAGTCTACTATTTTAAGTTTTGCAATGCTTTCTTTTATGTTCTGATTTCTAGAGTTCATAGATCTAATATATCTTGTTAGAACTTTTTGGATTGTTTAAGTTGTAGATATCCCTCAGAAAGACTAGATTAAGAGGGAGCCTTCACCATTTTACTAAAAGATAAGTACATTGTTCCTTGTTTCCACTTTTATGTTTGATTTCCTCCTCACATTGAGATTTGTTTATACATTATTCTTTGTACCCAAGTTGGAACTGGTTGTACACCTTAGTTTTGCATTAGAGTGGCCACATTTTTTTTGTGAGATTGTCCCAACTTATGAGTTGAGCTTGTGCACATTTTGAAATGATGTCTAAGCATAGTATTCCATGAGAAATTTGCGCCTTTATGAGGATCTTTGAGATGTACCTGTTATTGCAAAATCTAGTAACCTAGTGCAAAGTCTCACTAGGAAAACCAAAGTCTTATGGCAACAAAGAGATCAACCACCATTGTCACCTCAGTGGCCTTTCTCTTGTTGCTTTTTTGTTGGATATTATCCCCCACAAGGGAGGATTCCTTGGCAAGGCTTAAAAGATAGATGATCTAGGTTTACTAAGACAAATGATTCTATAAGGATCTTGCTAGCAATATCATCTAGAAAGATCTTCAATAAAGGAAGGTTCAAGTGTGATAAGAGCTTAATGGTTATGGAAGAAGGTACTAGCAAAAAACCTTGGAGGTCAAGATATGATTTACAAATGTTCAAGTACACTTTCAACCAACCCCGATGGACTAAGCGAAGGTTGTTATAAGTTTGGGTTTCAATGATGGGAAAATTTACAACATGCAAAACCATATAAGGATCTTGCTAGCAATATCCCCTGAAAAGATTTTCATTAAAGGAAGGCTCAAGTGTTATGAGAGCTTAATGGTTATGGAAGAAGGTACTGAAAAAAACCTTGGAGGTCCAGATATGATTTACAAATGTTCAAGTACACTTTCAACCAAGCCCGCTAGACTAAGTAGAGGTTGTTATAAGTTTGGGTTTCATTGATGGGAAAATTTACAACATGCAAAACCATATAACAATCAAGAAATAGCCTACAAACTATGTTACCTTTCAGGCTGTCACGTACCTACTTCTCCCCTATCGTGTATTCTTCGTGTTGGACATGCCACTATTGTTGCATGTGTCTGACATGGGTTTGACTTGTGTCCAATGCATAGGACACGAGTCAAACTCATGTTAGACACCATTCACACACGTGTCACGATTTTTGGACATGTGTCCATGGAAAAGGGACCTTTGTGTGCTTTAAAACTTGTTTCTGCCTTTGTATTTCACTCATTTGTTGATTTTTTGGAGATGTGGGAGGATTTGGAGTGTAAGGGAGAGTAACAAGTATTAGAGGAAGTTCAAAGTGAAGTGGATTTTCCATCCATAATCCATTTTTCCTACAACAATTTGTTTTTCTTACAACAATCTGATTGTTTTTCATATCAAATCAATCATGGCTCAAACAAGGGCAGCTACAATACAATTCTAGTATCTATTTTGTTTTGTATTTTCCATTGGCATTCCCACCTATAGTAGTAGTGACTCAATGAGTTAGTAATAAGTATCTATCGGAATACATTTTGATTTTGATGACTTAATGATAAAACTGTAGTTTATGATTTTAATTTCTTCTTCTTTTGTCAATTTATTGTCTTTCATGTGGCACTAGTTGTATACACGATTGAATTTGTATCATCATCATGTAAATGTTTTAGCTTCTATACTGAATCTTTGTCTATATTTCATTTTTTGTGTGTAATTCACTAATTTGTTGTATTTTTAATGTTTTTCTTCAAGGGTCACATGTTACATGTCAGATACTTGTATTTTCATGTCTTCTATGTCTTGTGTCATTGTGTCAAGCGACTTAGCTTACAAAAGTTAATATCAACAAAGGATTGAAGGCTATCAGAGAGGTAAGCAAGGGATAGGTCAACAATAAGTTTTTAGTGGCTAAAATGCACAAAATAGCAACAAAAGCTTATGAAATCATCCCTAAATTTGGTAGTGAAACATGTAATAAATGATAGATTTTGCTTTTAAAACATTAATAAATGCAATTCTTACATAAAGGTCAATAACATACAGGCATAAAAATGCTATTAAATGGATATTTGATGAAACCTTAATGCTAGCTCCCATGACAAGGAGAAAAGATAGAAATTTAGAGTGATCAACACAACAAGACTAGTGCCTTTATTCAATTGGGAAATGGAGTCAAATAGGTCGTGATTAAGGTAGAAGGAACTTGGATGAAGAAGGGTGGAAGACAATTCACTTTCCTTTGACATCAAAAGGATCTTGAAGACTTAAGGAATGAGTTAAAACTTGAAATCCAAAATGGTCACCAGGCATCTATGAGCTCTGTAGATAAAAAAGATGCCAAATTGCTAATTTGGATCTACTAGTAAAGGAGTTGCAAAAGAGCAATGTTGATATCAATGTTTTCAAATCGGAGGCCCTTGATGTGAATGAGAAGCTAAAGCTAACTTAAGAAGAGCTTTATCGGAATTTGAATTCTATTCAGGTTCAACACAATTTGTTGAATAACTTTTCTCAAACAATCACTCAAAAAGAATTTTAGCATGCATAGGTGCAAACTAACTTCAATAGATTGCTATCATGGCAGTCTAGACAAAAGATGGTTCTAGATTCCCTGTCTAGAATCTTAGAGAGTGATAAATTGAAGATCATGATTGCATTGGACATTTGGAAACATAATCTCAAACGCTTTCAGAATTTGGTTAAAGATGCATAAAAACACTGCGCTACACTAATTGATGGAGCTATGGACTTGATTATTGACTTTGATATGCCCTAGTGTCTAGTTCAATGTTACTTGGGAGCGGGAGCGAGAGCGGGGAGCGGGAGCGAAAACGGGAGCGGGAGCGACATTTTCAGAAGCTCCCAGTTTGGGAGCGAATCTCGGAGCGTTTTATATATATATATATATATATATATATATATATATTTTGATAAATATATGTCAACAAAAACATGTAGAATAATGAATTAGATATAAAAAACATAAAAAAACATAGATTGATCCATATAACAACAATCATCTAGAAGTTATAATTTTTATCAACCATGTCCACAAGTTAGTAACATAGTAACATACAACATATTGAGTCTCATGATTCATCAATCTTAAAGTTTCAAGCTTTCAAAATTCAATATATAACATTTATCATCATTGATCACCAAAGTTGTATTTGTAAGCTAAATGTAACCATTACAACAAATAATATCTAACATGAAATGAAATGAAACAACTTTCAACTTTCATGAAGCATCATATTCATAATTCATTACTAATGAGTTATAATTGCCAACTTCAAACTTAAATTGTCATATATTGTTTAAAAAAATATCATAATAAATATGAAAGAGTCAATAGTTATAAAAACTACTAGAAACTAGAAAAGAGAAGTAAATCTATTATCTATTTCTTATGCTTGGGCCTCTTGCCACCACGAGAAATGTCTAATTTTTTAGTCTTGTTGGAAAATCAGGATCTTTGTCATTAATATCACCCTCTAAGCATTAATATCGAGAGGCATCTTTGTCATTACCTCTGTATCTGTATAGGGATCTTTGTCATTAATATCACCCTCTAAGCATTAACATAAGATTATCTGAAAAATCATAGCATGTCAAGTCAAGATTTTGTTTGAGTGATGCATACATTTTTAGGAGGGTCATGATAGAGGAGTTCGACAACCAATGTCACTAACATCAAGGTACATAGAGGGATTGGTGCTCTTGATTAAATACGAGTTCCATACCCTAATACATGACAAAATTCAATGGAAACATTGCAATCCCCCAATCCTGAAATCCTGAAAAACTGATAAGTCTGCTCGATTTTGAATGAAATCTAAAATTCTACTTTTTCCATATGAAATCCAATGAGGCGGAAACCACTCTCAAACATCCTGAGTCATTTCATGGTAATGTTAAAAATTTAAGTAAAAGTGACATTCTCCTTAATCTTCATTTCATTTTCATCCTTTAAGGAGAATGTCACTTTTACTTTAAGAATTTAACATTACCATGAATAGCATATCAATACTAGGGACATAGACTTGATCATTAAGCTTCCCCACTCAAAAATTATTTGTTTCTTTAAAAAAAATTGCATTTCAAACATTACTACAAAAAAAAAACTGCAAAAAAGGCAAAACGCTCTCGAAAAGGCAGGGAGCGAAATTGTTTTTAGGGAGCATGCTCCCGACCCGCTCCCGCCTGGAGTGCAAATTGGGAGCGGGATCGGGGGGGGGGGGGGGCGCTCCCCCGCAACATAGGTCTAGTTCATGGGTGGAATCATTAAAGGAGATTCATGTATTGCAACAACATCGAAAGGACCTTGAAGACTTAAAGAATGAGTTAACACTCGAAATCCAAAATGTTCAGCAGGCATCCATGAGCTTTGCAGTTGAAAAATATGCTCATATTGCTAATTTGGAACTACATATAAAGGAGTTGCAGAAGAGCAATGTTGATATCTGTTACGAACAAAGTTAGTTTGTGCTCTAATACAAATGTTATGAACAAAGTTTGCATATTCAGCTCTAATACCAATGTAACGAACAAAGTTTGTACTCTGCAATAATCTTTAGAACACTTGGTACACGAAGACATCCATTGAGGATAAGAAATATATATATATATATATATATATATATATATAGTGTATAAAATAGTTGATATGCGATATGATTGTTACAAATGAGGGCCCACTTATATACTTAGGCAGGTGCCCCTTTGATAGGTCCCTATAATACTAGTGATTACCCCATTACTATTGTAGTTGTATCCCTTATTAATATTGTTGTGCCTCTATTGTCCCCATATTTTTATGCCGTGCCCCATAGAATCCCTCTATTGTTATTTTTGTGGCTTTATATTATTATTGTTAGGTCGGCTGAGTTATATTGTGACTCCTTAGACTCCTATATATAGAAATGAGGTTTTGTCATTTCAATCATCGAAGAATTGCTCATTTATGTAATGTAAAGGAGGTTGCCCCCTCGAAGAGGTTGAGTTCTAAGGCGTTGATCTATCTTTTCTATTTTTTTCTTGAGCTGGTTTCATAACATTTGGTATCAGAGCTTTGGATTCTAGGGTTTCGCTGCTCCAAACAGGTCATCGTGGCATTTTCGCTATAACTTTTTTTCTGCGATGTTTCAGAAGTTAAAAAAAAACCCCATTTGAGAAGAAATTACGCTGAATCTCGGGTCCGAATTTCAAAGCTTTTCGCGCTATATTTGCGGAGATATGATCTGAGGAAGTTGGTCTTTTTGCAGACTCCTGAATTACATTCCAAACAGGTGACCTGGGGAAAATCATCATAACTTTCTTTCTGAGCATTGGATTGAAATTTCGTAAGAAGGTACAGAAAGAGGACGGACTGTAGTTTCTTGTATATATTTTTCAGAGCCAAAAGTCAAAACAGTGACTCGTGGCACGTCGTACAAGTTCGCTCTACTGAACTAGTCTATAATCAGGTCACTGTGGGAGATTGTGCATAACTCTTTCTTGGAGAATCCAATTTGGATCAGACTGGTGGCATTGGAAAGAGGACACAGAGGGCTACTACAGGTCGCAATTTCAGAATTGGATGATCCGAAATTACAGAGATACATCAGATTCAATATCAGGCTCCTACAAAGTGAAAAAAGGTGTGTAGTTTTTTTTAAAATTTTTGCATAAGCTTGGTTTGAAAAATTAGTTTGAAGGAATTCAAAGGGCATAGTAAAGCATTATTATCGGTAATTGATGCCCCGAGGAAAGAAAATGCAAACACCTAGTAGGCAACCTGAAAGCTCTAGCATGACTCATGAAGAAGAGGAATAAATGTAACATGATATATCAAAATTACGAGACCAAGTGCAACAAGTGTCACTTGCACAACAAGGAACAAAATCTAAGATGGATGGTTTAAAGAAAGGCGTAGAAGCTAAGATGGATTGTTTAAAGAAAGGCGTAGAAGCTAAGATGAACGACGTGGAAGCTAAGATGGACGATTTGAAGATAGATTTGAAGACAGACATGGAAGAATTGAAGATAAATATGAATAAGTTGCTACAAGAAATGGTCACTAATGGTGAAAGGGTAGTAAAAGAAACTCATGATGAGAACAAAAGAAATGTTAATCATGATTCCATAGACTCTAATGTTGGATCGAAGACCCACCATATTCCAAAAATCGATATGAGGAAGTTTGATGGCAAGGATCCCACAACCTGGATATTACAGATGGAGCAATTTTTCGATCTCAATAATGTGTAAAACACACAAAAGGTACGTATTGCAACTTTATATTTGGAACCAAATCAGTTTGTATGGTATCAATGGCTTTGCTCTTGTAAACAAATTATCACTTGGGCAATTTTTACGGAAGAATTGACAGCACATTATGAGGATACAAAAAACAACACTTTTTTTAGCCAATTGATAAGTCTCAAACAAAAGGGTTCAATAATGGAGCACATTGAGGAGTTCCAAAAATTGAACATAAGGGTAAAAAATATTCCAGAGGAGCATAGGATTGATGTGTTCATAGGGACTTTAAAGGATAATATCCAACATGATGTTCGCCTTTGGGAACCTGATTCATTAGAGAAGGCATTTAGGTTAGCAAGAAAAATGGAAAGCAAAATTATGGCAACCAGGAAGCATACCAGTCACAACTATAAAGATGGAAGTGTTGTTACCCCTAGCCTTCCACAACCTATAAGGTTGACACCACAACAATTGGAAGAAAAAAGAGCAAAAGGGCTTTGTTACAGTTGTGATAGCAAATACACTAAAGGTCATAAGTGTGCTGAGAAGAAATTATTCTACATAGATTGTGAAGAGGAAGAAGAAAAGGAGCAAGAAAGGTCAAAGGAAGAGGATATACTCCAGGAACAAAGCCAAGATAAAGAAGAAATGAATCCGACCATATCTTGTAATGCATTGGCGGGAATTACCACTCCTCAAACCATCAAGATAGAAGGACAAATCAAGAAGAAAAAGGTAATAGTGTTGATTGATTCAGGAAGTACCCACAATTTTATTCATTGTAAAGTAGCAAAGGAATTGAATTGCTTCCTATATCCAGCACCAGAGTGTCAAGTGATGATTGCAAATGGAGGAACAATAAATTGCTCTGGAAAGTGCCATAATATCAAGCTATCCATGGGAGAATATGTATTGACTAGCCCAATGCTTTCCATTCCAATGGGAGGTGCTGATGGCTACAATCCTTGGGTACAATAGCTTTTAATTTTCAAGAACTTTTCATGAAATTTTCTGCGGAAGGAAAGGAAGTTGAATTAAGGGGTATTGCAGGGAAACCGGGAAAGATAATCAGCTCTAACGGTATGAAAAAGCTTCTAAAAAAGGAACAAAGAGGTGTAATTGCACAATTATGTTCGCTAGATGTTTCCACATCGGAATCATCTATTTCTCCAGATCTCCAAAAAGTCTTGGACAATCATTCCAAGGTATTTGAGACTCCCAAAGGTCTCCCACCTATTCGTGATCATGATCATGCTATTCATCTGATTTCAGGAAGTGTTCCTCCAAACATCAGGCCGTACAGATATCCCTATGCCCAAAAGAGTGAAATTGAACGTATGGTTGCAGAAATGCTAGAGGCTGGTATAATTCAACCTAGTCAAAGTTCTTTCTCTGCTCCAGTAGTATTGGTGCACAAGAAGGATGGATCATGGCGCATGTGTCCGGATTATAGGGAGCTCAACAAGCTCACTATTAAAGATAAGTTTCCCATTCCTGTCATTGATGAATTATTGGATGAATTGCATGGATCAATTTACTTCACCAAGTTGGATCTTCGTTTAGGATATCATCAAATCAGAATGAAGACTGAAGACATTCCAGAAACAACATTTAGAACTCATGAGGGTCATTATGAATTTTTGGTCATGCCTTTTGGCCTTACCAATGCACCTTCTACATTTCAAGGTTTGATGAATTCTATTTTCAAACCCTTCCTTAGAAAATTTGTGTTAGTATTTTTTGATGATATACTAATCTACAGCAAGTCTTGGAAGGATCATGTTGAACATGTTGACAGGGTGCTACAACTATTGGAGGAGAAAAAATTATATGCAAAAAGATCCAAATGTTTCTTTGGAGTACAAGAGGTGGAATATCTGGGTCATATTGTATCTCATGAAGGAGTTAAGGTAGACCCTAGCAAAATTAAAGCCATTAAGGAATGGAAAATCCCCACATCCATAAAGCATCTGCGAGGATTTCTCGGGTTGACAGGGTATTATCGCAAGTTTGTTAAGAATTATGGGAGAATAGCAGCACCTCTAACAACATTATTGAAGAAAGATGCATTTTCATGGACTCCAGAAGCAACAAAGGCCTTCGAACATCTTAAAGAGGCAATGTGCCAAGCACCGGTCTTAGCTACACCGGACTTCACAAAAACCTTTATTGTGAAATGTGATGCTTCAGGAAATGGAATTGGTGCTGTTTTAATGCAAGATGAAAGACCCATTGCTTTTGAAAGTCGTCCAATCAAGGGAAAGTTTTTATACAAAGCTATTTATGAGAAGGAAATGTTGGCAATACTACATGCACTTAAGAAATGGCGACCCTACCTAATGGGAAGACACTTCAAGGTAAAAACGGATCATGATAGCCTTAAATACTTTTTAGAACAAAGATTATCCTCTGAAGAGCAACAAAAGTGGGTCACAAAGATGTTGGGTTATGACTTTGAAATCATCTACAAAAAAGGGAAGCAAAATGTGGTGGCAGATGCACTCTCAAGAAAGGATGAGGATGTGGAAGCATTGTTGTGCGCCATTTCTATTATCCAACCAGATTGGATAAATGAAGCAAGGGAGGAATGGAAGAATGATGAAGAAGTGTGGGCACTTATTCGAAAGTTACAACAAGATTCCAGTACATCTGATACATTTAGCTGGCAAAATGATTCGTTATGGTACAAAGATCGCTTATACCTCTGTAAGAATTCCCAACTCAAACAAAAGATTCTTATGGAATTGCACACTTCTCCCTTAGGAGGGCACTCAGGATTTTTAAAAACTTACCACAGGGTTAAGAAGGAATTTTTTTGGGATGGCCTTAAATCAGATATTCAAAAGTTTGTGGCAGAATGTTTGGTTTGCCAACAAAATAAAGTTGAAACAATTAAGACCCCGGGTCTATTACAACCTTTATCCATTCCAAGCCAACGTTGGGAGGAGGTTTCAATGGATTTTATCACAGGTTTACCCAAGTCTGAGGGAAAGAGTGTCATCATGGTGGTAGTTGACAGACTTACCAAGTATGCACACTTTTGTGCATTATCACATCCATTTAAAGCCAGTACAGTTTCTACTGCATTTATGGAAACAATTCAAAAGCTACATGGAAACCCAAAGATTATTGTAAGTGACAGAGATCCCATTTTCACTGGAAATTTTTGGACAGAATTATTTTCTTGTCTTGGTACTCAGTTAGCTCATAGCTCATCTTATCATCCTCAATCTGATGGGCAAACTGAGATAGTAAACAAATGTTTGGAAGGATATCTTCGTTGCTTTGTATCTGATAAACAGACACAATGGGTCAAATGGTTGCCTCTGGCTGAATGGTGGTATAACACTTCCTTCCATACAACAACAAAAATGACCCCATTTATGGCACTTTATGGATATCAGCCACCATCCATCACATCATATTTAAGAGAAAATTCTAAGGTTCAAGCAGTGGAACATCACATCGAACATCAACAACAAGTCCTCCAACTCTTAAAGGATAACCTCGTGTTGGCACAGAATAGAATGAAACAACAGGCAGATCAACATCGCAGCGAAAGAAGTTTTGATGTAGGTGATTGGGTATTCCTACGGCTACAACCATATAAACAAATGTCCCTCAAGCAAGCTAAGAAGGATAATAAATTATCACCAAAGTATTATGGTCCGTACAAGGTGTTGCAAAAGATTGGTACTATGGCATACAAATTGGAGCTTCCTGCAGCTTCTCGAGTGCACCCAGTTTTCCATGTTTCATGTTTAAAGAAGGTTATAGGCGACAAGCTCCCAGTTCAAACAATATTGCCAAAACTTGACGAGGAAGGAAAAATTATATTGGAACCGGAAGCAGTCACAGAAACAAGAACTCGACAGCTACGAAATCGATCAATTTCGGAGTATCTCATCAAGTGGAAGAACTTATCCGCTGAAGATTCCACATGGGAGGATGAGAATTTTATACAGAAGCATCCAGAACTACCCAAGCGTTGAGGACAACACTTTTTTGAAGGAGAGGGGCATGATAGGTCCCTATAATACTAGTGATTACCCCATTACTATTGTAGTTGTATCCCTTATTAATATTGTTGTGCCCCTATTGTCCCCATATTTTTATTACTGTGCCCCATAGAATCCCTCTATTGTTATTTTTGTGGTTTTATATTATTATTGTTAGGTCGGCTGGGTTATATTGTGACTCCTTAGACTCCTATATATAGAAAGGAGGTTTTGTCATTTCAATCATCGAAGAATTGCTCATTTATGTAATGTGAAGGAGGTTGCCCCTCGAAGAGGCTGAATTCTAAGGCGTTGATCTATCTTTTCTATATTTTTCTTGAGTTGGTTTCATAACACCCTTCATGAATGGTCATGTCCCCTTAGGCATGCCTCTTCAGTACTAATTATTATTTAATCAATTATTATGGTGACTTAATTGTTTATTTATATATATTTTATTCATAATAATATCAATTTTTTCAAAGAGGAGGTCCTTGATGTGAATGAGTAGCTAAACCTGGTTTAAGAAGAGTTTTATCAAAATTTGAATTCTATTCAGGTTTCAACAAAATCTATTGAATAAATTTTCTCATACAATCACTGAAAAAGAAATTGAGCATGCATAGGTGCAAACTAACTTAAATAGATTGCTATCATGGCAATCTAGACAAAAGTGGCTTCAAATTATTGTGAAAATTTGGCTAACCCCGAATCCTATTGCAACAATTGATGTTAATTCTTCTATTTGTTAATTTAATTAAACAAATTATTTGTTGTGTGCTATGGCAAATATCGAAACAAATACATTGCAACCTTCACAAATAAAATACTGCAGAAGAAATAAAAACGCTGGAAGAAATAGATGCACACATACAAAATACATTGTTATTTTTGGACAAAGTCCCCGGAAAAACCCAACTCGGGAAAACTGGTGCAGCAACTGAGGGTTTTAATATTATGCAGTAGTGAAAATCTGAGTACAAACTATGGATGCCCAAACTGGCTATCCAAATAGAGGAAAACTAGCAAAAATAACTAGTGAGGAAAATTCCTCACTCCACAGGCGATTCAACATTGACCTCAGCTCGAAACTGACCCGTCCCTTGCTACCTCTGCGTCAACCTACACAGTCACTGCGTCCCTCTAGCTTGGAACTGTGTCACCTCTCATTGTCTCGTCAGCTGCTGTTTGGAAAACTGATTCTCCCGGCCTCTGGAACCTCTATCTAGCTTATAGCTTTGAGTCTCAACTTCACCCCAACAAAACGGAAATCTCCTCTAGAGGGCTTTGCGCTGCCTCTTTGTGGCAATCACTGCTTCTCTGCAATGTACTTACCGGAATTGGAAAAGCTTCCTCCGACCTCACTATCTCTGCCCCTCTCTCACTGCTTCGATCTCACTGAATCACCTTTGACAACTGAACGCTGCTACTCTAGAGATCGATTTCCCAGCAAAATCAAATGCTCAACTGATTTGGTGTGTCTTCTCCAAGCCCCATCGACTTCTTATAATCCTCCGTTGAGACTTCAACGACCACGATTAAATCTTAATCGATGGCTAGGATTAACTAGAAATCGATCCATGTACTTTTCTAGGACATTCTCACCATGACTTAATTTATTCTGATTAATTAGTCATATTCTCTAAGTTTAGACTTAGGAAATATTTAAAAACTGATTAATAATCTAATTAAGTCGTCTCTAGGTGGAATTTCCAGAAATGATTTATGGGTATTGGAGAATACATGTATTCTAGCCTCTCCACCAAATTTCGTGGCTAGAACACATCCGATGCTACATAAATCAACAATTACATGTCTAGAATATCTAAGAGTGACATACTGAAGACCAGGATTGCATTGGACAACTGGAAACATAATCCCACATGCTCTTAGAATCTGGTTAAAGATACACAGAAAGACTACGTTGCACTAATTGATGGAGCCATGGGTTTGATCATTGACTTTGATATGCTTAGTGCAGTTCATGGGTGAAATGATTAAAGGAGATTCATGTATTGCAAATGTATATAAACAGAGAAAATGTGCTGCAGAATTGATCAATGAATTGAATAGAGTTGACATTGTAACGACCTATCTATAAATATAGAGAACGCAAGAATAATAGTAGGCATACAATGCATGCATATGATAGCTACATATGCATGTGTCGCATACACCGCACTAGTATTTATATACTAAATTAACTATAAGTACTAAATATCATGACACTTCTTCGAATAGAGGTTCTACTCATCCATCAACACCCATATTGCTTAATGTATCATGATTAATGGGTAAATACTAAAAGAAGGCTATATAAATTATATATTTCAGATTATTAATAAAAATTATATTAATAAATTAATAAAATAATTAAAATATATATATATATATATATATATATATATAAGAAATTAATTAAAAGGGGTACTTAGTATAATTTTATAATCTTTATAATAAAAGGAGTACGTTCATAAAACATAAAGAAAGACAATTTATTAAATCATAAAGTATATATATACGTGACCTTAAAAGAAATATGGGAGATGATACGTGACATGGAAGGGTGTCACCAGGAGACTAAGTAGTGGGCTGCTGGTGGAAGAGCGGCCACTGCCAAGAAATCCGATAAAACCACCGAGCAAAAGTTTAGAAGGGGGCCGGGAGGAAAGGTAAAGAACGAAAGAACTGAAGGAGGAAGAAGATCATAAACTAAAATTATCCACAGGAAGAGCGCGGATTGTTTTGAGGTTCTGGGCACGAGGAACAGTCGGTTTCAACTCAGAAGCTTACTGGACTAAGTAGCCAGGTTCTGCGCAGTTTGCGTGGGTGGATTCGGTCTTTTGGTAACCGTAGCAGAGTAGCTGGAGACATCATCAAACGCAAGGGCATAGGTAGGTACCTTCAACAGTTCTGTTAGTTAAATTTGTAAGACTTCAGGAAAATAATTACAGGTTCAGAATAAAATCTCCTTTACTGTTTTACATCTGTTTTACGGTCCTGTCAGACATGGAGTTGGTTAATCAGTTGCTTGCTCAATCACAAAGCTGCATGAAAATCGTGAATAATGCCTCCTCGAAGTTGCATGGCGAAGTGCTGAGTGTGGAATGAAAAGTTTTCGATTGTGAAATTTCTGTTGAGACAGTCTCCATTATTAATTTTTCGAATCATGAACATCCATACTCAATGGAAGGATTACGTGGAAGGATCAGAGAAAAACAAATCTCCTACGCTAGAAGAAATCCCACAATTTTTTTTAAAATTTTCCTTTTATTTATCTTTTATTATTTTGTTATTCATTTTTCAGCTAAAACAACTACTATTTGTGTTTTCAGTTATTTTTAATTTGTATTTAGGAAATCCCTTCAAGTTGTAAAGGATTCACATTTTTTAAAGAAAAGTTTGTGCACTATTGTACAAATGCTATTTTTGAAGAATTAAGAGCAAACAATGATGTTGATCATCTGTGTTTGGAATGCATTGTGTGGTACTGTTATTCACTCAATTCGTTTGGTATGCTTGATGAATGTTACAACTATTTATTTTTCAACCAATCTTTATTATTCATGATTTGATCTGTTGTTGCACTGTTGTTAACTATCAGATATATTCATAATTCTTTCATTGGTTGATTTAGTAACACTGTATGAATGTTGTAGTGTAATATTTCTTCATTTAACTATTTTCATGAATGATATGTTATCTGCAATTTTTTTTATAAAGACTCTTTAGAATAGATGAACTATTTCTCTTTTTGAACAATCTTTCCTACGTAATTCATATCTTGATAAACCATGCTCCTGGTTAGAATTAGATCAACTAAATTCATTTAATATATGCAATTAAAATATAATTAGTTTTAGGTTTAAGAAAAACTTTCATTAAGTCTCCGATCAAGGAGCAAAATACCTTCACTGGAAACTAGGCCCACATGTCGTTGAGGACCACCATCCCAAACAAGTATAGGTCTGATTTGTGACCTTGATCGGGCAGTTTCTCGCATTGTTGACTTGGACAACTTCTGAGAATTAAAAATCTGGCGCTAGAAATATGCATGAAAATATTTCTGCATATAAATCTTTTAGGTCCGAAAGGCCCTAATATAAAGCACTTAAAGGCCCTATTAGGTGCTTTCAATCTGAAGAGGAGGAAATTGGAATTATTCCTAGGCCGACCCATAGATCAGCAGGTGCAAGCGAATAATGGTATGGTGGGCATTTACTCCATAGAGAATGCCACTGTTTGTGTATCAGTTATGAAATACCATCATTTTTGAGCGTTATAATGTCCATAGGGAGCAATCGTGGGACTTGAGTTACCCCTTTCCTAGGCCTATTTTTACCACCCTTCTTTTGCGCCCTTTCTTTAATGATTTTCATTTCCTTGCATAGCTTGTTCTACAAGCTTGATTTATGCATTAATTACCCTTTAAGGATGAAGCAATTCATTGGTCATTAGGGCTGGGATATCAAAGTTCCTTTCCTTTGATTTTCTCATGCATTTTCTAGGAACTGGGTGAGGGCTAATGAGGGGGTAGAGCTCAGTCTAGGCTTTTGTCCACACACTTTCTTTATCCCAGCCAATATTTTGCATTTATATTTATGGCTCATGCTTTTTCTTTTTTTCCTACTACATCATCCTTTGAGGGCAAATTTCCAAACCCCTACTCAAGAATGAGGAAATCAGAGAATCCATACTGGTCATAGATAACAATCAACCCAAAAATTGGGACACCATGGGTATGCACCATCAATCAGTGCCTTCTATTTGTGCCCCTCGTGGACAATGGAAACAAAGGCCTCAAAGAAGGTGACACGGTCACACTAGACTAGGAGCAAATGGTAACCACCAAGGTAAAGCATGGGAACAAGAATACAACCGAAAGCGGTCAATCATCCAATTTAGTTCGTGATTCATACTAATATGTCCTTAAACATTAAATGAAAGCACTTGATTACAAAATGATTAATGTACCTTATAATGTATGGTCCACCTTCATCTGATAACTAAGCTAGATGTCACAAAGCATTGACTAAAGCATATATGGAGGGCCTTTGAGGCTAGCTATCTGTAGATCACATAAGGCTGCTGGCTGGCAAGCTGAACAGAATGGGAGAAAGCTTTCTCCTGCTGGTCACCCAATTGGGTGGGTAACAATGCCCATATACAATTGTGAATCATAATATCCCTATTTACAAGTAATCTTACATGAACATATGTTCTTCAATATAAAATAGGTTGAGTCATGAGAATACCTACTTCTTCAACTATATCTTGAATGGTTGAGTTTAGGTTATTATATGGTCAAATTTCATTCCTTCGTTATAGATTATTGTGAATGCAATGTTTGACTTATAAACGTGTAAAATGTTGTAAATGTTCTTCAATCTCAAATATATATGGCAATATCAACCATTGATAATGTCAAATAAATCTTTTCAGAAATAGAAGTATTTATTAATTGATTGACGTCTATGTTGCAATAATAATTCAACTATTGTTTTTGGTCCATAAATATACAGTCCTGTTTACCATTTCACTGTATTGATGTCTTCTGTTCGTGTAGGTGCTCAATGTCACTAGATGGTGGCATGTTGGATGTTCTTGGAGATGGTGCAGCTGAAGAAGGGGGCTACTACTCTAAAATGTTACAACAATATGATGGTGTAATTGTTTCAGATCAAACTCTGTATGATAACCTGAAAGTTGTTTCTTCTGAAGCTGGGGCTCAGCAGCCACTTCGAATAGTAGTTACTCAGACACTTGACCTTCCTATTGATTCACTTATTTTCAACACTGACCTTGCTCCAACCTTGGTTTTAGCAGATGAGAAAGCTATCGTAGATAATCTGCAGACTGCTGGAAAATTGAATGGTCAAACTATGGACATGCTTTTGAGACAAAAAGGGGTGGAAGTTGTCATCCTGAAGAAGCTAGAAATTGACTCGGTTCTTGATATCTGCAGTCAACGTGGCTTATGTTCTGTTGTTATTGATTCTAGAGGTTTGGCATATGCTGGTCTAGATATTGGCAAACAGGCTTTGGAAGAGGAAGTGGTTCAGAAGCTAGTAATAGCAATTTGTCCAATGATATCTGGTAACAAGCGAACTGAATTGAATTTTGATATTCCTCCTGCCCAATTGAACAGGCTGACAACAAAATTGTCAAAGGGTGTAGCAGTGGTTGAGGGATATTTTCCAGTGAAACATGAATCTCCGATCACTCGCGAAGGGTGTAGCAGTGGTTGAGGGATATTTATTATTTTCCAAGATACTTTCGTTGATATTGTGTAGCTTGAGAGGAAATTTTGTCAAAGGTGTTTACTTGGTAAGCATGCAATGTGCTAGCACATGTAAAATACAAATATTCAATTCAGCATGATCTTCATGGAATGTTTTAAAAGAATAAAGACAAACTTACCTGTATTACTGTATGTCATAACGTTGTGATAATATCTTTTCTATAACTGCAGGTTACTGCTATGAGGTAGAGTCTCAACTTCATCTTGGTAAACAAACAATAAAATTGAATGGTTTCTACGATGATATATTTTCATGGATGGAATAACATCGAACATTGGCTAATGATATCTTCTGGAGTTAACATTGGATGGAACCCTATAGGTATTTCAAGGACACCACAACTCTACAACATCGACAGTTTTGAGGTATCTTGTTTAAGGATATGAAGTAACTTGAACTGTGGAAGCTCATGCAAGTCATCCACTAGGGAGATTGCAGATCATATTTTACTTCAAATAATGAAGTCTAGAATGTCTAAAGCTTCTTCTGTAAGAATTTTAGCTCTCTACAGTGCTCTTCTCAAGTGGCCATTGTCAATTCCCATGCTTATGTTCATGATAACCAAGATAAGGCTCTAGGTTATTATTGATATATAAAATGATATTAGAAAACGGAATCGTATCACGGATTACAGTATTGTATTGAAAATTAAAAGAGTGATGGGTGGCTGAAGTTGTCAAACAATTCGGATAGTTGCTTGGTCAATTTGATTTCGTATTAAAATTATTCAATATGAAAAAGAACAAGGTCCGGGAAGTGGGGGGATTTGGCCTGGGCTAGATGGTTTGAGAAGCAGGGTGGCAGGTTAGGATGGGCAGGGGTCCTTTGGTCTTTGCCTGGATGGTTTGAGCAAGATGAAACATCAAGATTAGAATGGGGATCTTAGATATAATGGAAATTAACTGTATCCAAAATTAGTCATATATTTACTCTTTATATGCCAAATATACAATCTGTTATACAAAACTAGCTTAGCTCAAAAAAAATTGAACACGATAAACTTTGTGTTACTATGATTATTACAAGTTTCTTGTAAAGGAAAAGTTCTAATCCAACTTACCTGTCAATTGGATGTAGTTTGGGTGGTTATGAGGAATGTTGTTATCCTCCCCATTTGGGTTCAGTGCTTGCCTGTGACATGTTGATCTCAAAATGAGTATATCCTTGCAATGGCTCCGAGCCTTGTTGCCTAAGAGTCCTCGAGAACCAAAACATGTATATTCTTCATAAACATTGCCACAGTTTAAGGCTATTTTTTGCCAAAATATTCAACTTGTTATTCTTATATTCTGGGCTTGATGGGTGCTAGTCATTGTAAGTGCTTAAAAAACATAGGAAAGATACCAAAATGTAGGGAGATAATTAACTTGTCTTGTATTATTATTATTATTTTTATAAATAAAAAAGCTGCCATGATTTTTATTGATATTATTATTATTCTTCCTTTTCAATCAGCAATTTGATTTTTTGCAAGCGTCATGTGGGAATTGAATGACCCAATTAAGTGTTAGGGAACCAAGAACACCACCATCTAGGTCAGAAATGACTTGTTTCCATATCGGGTAACATCTAGGGAAATGATCAAGAGACAATATAACAATTGACTCAAAAGCTTTTTTAAAGGAGTTTTTGAGTAATTTTCGAGGAATTTTGATTTGTGGGGAATGAGTTTTCTGCAACTCAGTTACAGATGTTTGGGAAAGGATTTTTGGGTATTGGTATATAATTTAATTAGTAAATTTTATAACAAAGTTTATAAACTATAATAATTTACAACAAATTATTTAATTTTACCAGTCATGGGTTTATTGGATTAGGAATAAATTCAGTTCTTTAATAGAAAGCTTAATTTTGAAAATTTCAATGTTCAAAATTTCACTGCAACCTTAATTTTGACCTTAAAGTACAATTAAAATAGTGTCCTCAATTGTAACATTTTGTCTATCAATTTATGAGTTTGTTATGATCTTTTCACAATCAATTCTCTCTTTTCCACTAGTAAGTCACTTTTGATCATTATTTTTTCCATGCTAGAGTGCAAAAGATATATTTTTTTTTCCATGGGAAAAAACCATAATTTTATTCAACTTGAAGCAAAGAACAAAATTACATTTTGTAGATGTATGCATTCAGTAAGATAAGCCTCTTGGCTTATGAGCAAGAAAAAAAGAAACTGGAAAAATTACATAAAACCTTTCGAATTTAGGTGTGATAATAATCACATATTTTTTTTTTGGACCTTTTACCACCCCCTTGTATTGGGATCAACTAGAACCATTGCCAAATTAGTTCTCATTGTCTTTGGTGGGAGTTCTTTGTCTAAGTTTGAGCCGTCATAAACATGAGCTCTATTTGTACCCCCGCCCCGTTTTTGATGTCTGCCTCTTTTTTCTGCTGTTGTGGTGCTTGGATCTCTTGTTATTCAATGCCCTGTTACATATGGGTTGTGTTGCCATTCTGTATTGGGGTGCACCCTTTGCGTGGTTTGTAGGGTTCTCTGTGGTTTCTTCTTCTTCCTCTTCTAAGGGGTACTGATCAAAAAACTGTTATCCTTTTGTTTTACGGGTTTGCCTCTTTTTCTTTTTTGGGATCTTTTTTGCTTGTGGGCATGTGTTCTGTAAATGTTCTATTTAGTAACATATTCGTTATCTAAATGTCGTATTTCAATAATCCAACAATTGGGTCCACTGAACATTTTTATGTCTTCGCTATATATGATTTGGAAGGCCTTTTGCCAAGGTCTATTTCTACACATATTGTAGTGAAGATCTATTTTTGCCAAGGTCTATTTTTACACATTCTAGCCATTTCTTTTTTCTTTCGAGGTACATCTTTTTGAATGATCACGAGGTGTTCTTGATTTCCTCTAGAACCTTGTGGTGCTAGAAAGGAAGAGGGAGGTTTTGTAGTTTCACACATATCGACATTGTTGATACCACCATTGTCGTGGCATCAAAATTTGGGAACCATGGGGCGATGAAGAGTCCAACTCTTCCGACCCATCATTTAGAACTTTCTCCAGATCTTCCTGAGTATCAAATTGAACAATAAAAAAACCTTTGGAGCATAAGTAAATATCGTAGTTTGGGGTCTAGGTTGAGAAGACCCATTGGTGTAATGCATCAGATTTAGGCTAGAAGCTGTTGAACCTGCAAATCACAGTGCTAGATTGGAGTGCAGAAAAAAGATGGTTTGTCTCTGGTAGATTGACCTCCATGGCAAGCACTTGTTTCATTTGTTCTACAATGTAAGGTCCTGGGTTGTATTGAGGTGGATCTAAAGGTTTGGAACCCTTCCCTTGCACCACATCATTGTAGGAGATAGATCCACCTAGGTTTTTGGATCCCTGTGCACCGCCGCCCAACCTCGGATTTAGAGATATAGTGGGACTTCTTGAAATACAATAGTTTTGTAGCTGAGTTGGATCCTGAAGCTGCGTTCCTTCAAAGAGAAGGTGTTGTATATTTGCATGATAACCCAACTGCTTCTCAATTTTCTTCTTTAGATTTGCCACTAAATCCAAGCCCTTGACCCAGAAGATGAAAGAGCTCCCATTTAAGGGCTTAATAAAAATATGGAATTTCTCTCGATTCACCTTGTCCCTCTCTCCATATGACCCGAGACAGTGAGCACTGGGGGAGTTTTTTGGCAGATCTACACTATATGGGAGATTGTCGAGATTGTAAGTGCAAAGATCTTTGCATTCATTCCAAAAGACCCTGAGAGATAAGACAATTTTGGCTTGTTCCACTTCCTTGACGCAAATATGCACATAGTTAATGGTTTTCATATCACGGGAAATGTCTAGCAGGCCCATATCGATGAAGGGAAGTCCCTTGCCATAGAAAAGGATGCCCGCCGCAACAAACTTGGGCTTAGAAAAGACACGTAATGATCAACCTATTGAAGATTGGGGTAACTATGGGATGACTTTCCCATGAGACACCCAATTACCCCAAAAGAAGCCCATCTTGCCCCAAAAGAATTCAAATTGGACAAAAGAAATATTATTTCGATACTCCTATTATTATTTGATGTGTTCAAATCAGCATGACTCTCTCTCATTATTATATTGATGTGACCAATTTTGGGCAAGCAATTTGGTAAATATATTTAGAAGAATTGTTTATTAATAGGTTGTGGGCAAAATGGTGTAAAGTTCAACTCGACCTTTGTTAAAAGTAGGCAACTTGGGGACAAATTTCCGTAAAAGAGACTCTAATGCCCCCCCTTGTGTCCCATAAGAAATTATTGATCAAAATTATTAATTGAATAAGTATTTATTAAAAGGAGAACAAATATTTGGACAAATGATTATGAAGATTTGAAAAATCTATATTTAGATAATTTGGAAATTTTAAATAATTCCCTCCAAACATTTTGAGTTGGCTTCAACAAAGGTCATATCTTTTGGTCGAAAGAAAATTTATATTTAAAGAGGTTAATGAGCATGATCACAGTATTTCTAAGATCATACTTCTGCAATGACAAAAGAGTGTGGCTCAATTTTGATGACTCACATCCTCTCTTGCACGAATGGCTACAAGAATCTTGACTTGGTTTATTTTTGATCTCTGCAATATATTTGATCCCTATACATACTCGATCTCTACGCTATGTATGGTCTTAGGGCATTGCACAACATATGGTATGGTCTCTCAGCACACGGGCATCGCACAGTCGTATGTCTCTGTGTTTGGCATCGCATGGTCTCAGGGCATCACAGAACATATGCTATGGTCTCTTAGCGCATGGGCATCACACAGTGGCATGCCTCTCTGTATTTGACATCACATGGTCAAAGGGCATCACATAACATATGGTATGGTCTCTCGACACATGGGCATCACACAGTCGTATATCTCTTTGTATTTGGCATCACACAACATATGGTATAGTCTCTCGACACATGGGCATTACACAATCATATGTCTCTCTGTATTTGACACCACATGGTCCCAAGGCATCACACATCATATGGTATGGTCTCTTGGCATCGCACAGTCGTATGTCTCTGTATTTGGTATCACACAATCATATGTCTCTGTATTTGGCATTGCATGGTATCAGGGCATCACACAACATATGGTATGGTCTCTCGACGCATAGGCATCACACAGTCATATGTCTCTTTGTATTTGGCATCACACAACATATGGTATGGTATCTCGACACATGGGCATTGCACAGTCGTATGTCTCTGTAGTTGGCATCAAATGGTCTCAGGGCATCACATAGCATATAGTATGCTCTCAACACATAAACATTGCACAGTCTCTTTGTATATGGCATCGATCTATATTATTCTACAGTATGTATGTCATCTCGATGCTCTACAATATGTATGAATGACACGTTCCTTTGATACACAGTATGTATGTTTGACATCATTATATATATGACAACATATGCAATATTTGTTCGACATTATAGAGCAGTGCATGTTTGGTATTATAGAGCGACATGTGTTTGGCATCATAATGTTGTCTGTATGGTCACAATGGTCTGCATTAAGAATCTTCTTACTCCAGTAATATGTTTTGTATAGTCTTGACTCAGAGTAGTGTGTCACCATATTTGCAGTAGTGGTGTGAACATTATATATTGCAACAATGATAGTGATGTTGCACTAAGTACTTCATGTTGCTGGTGATCTTATTTGTATTCAAATCTTGTTCACAAATGAAGCTGCGAACAAAATCTGTTTAGGCCTTAGGTAACCTGATGTGATGGATAATGTCTCATATTATTGTACTTTGTATCACAACTGAACAATTGATGAAATCTAATAGAAGAAGAAGAATTCTAGGTTTTCTCCCTTGTGTGGTTTTTCCCTAGTCTCCGACCAATCCTGATGTCTCTTTGTGTGCATGCTTTTCTTATTAAGTTCCTTTTTGTTGTTCCTCTACATTATTGATGATGTTGTTTTTTATACATAATTGCGTATGTTGTAATAATGTTATAATGTTGTGGGCTGAATTTAATGTATAAATGATGTAATGCAATTATCTAAAGCAAAGAACAATCACCCCTAAGAAAAACTAACATGTTATTAGAGATGGGTTGAAGAAAAGTTATGGATATCACCCCTATGAAGACACCGTTGATGGAATCAAGTAAAGATGACATAGACCTAAAATAATGCCAGGGTTTGAAGGAAAACCTTGGCACCCTTGTTAGGTTTAAATGGATAGCATTAGATTAGGGTTTGGAAGAAACCCTAAAGTATGGCTTGGAAATGTTGAAGGCTTGAAGTCTTGAAACCTTAGCTTGATAAGTACAAGCACTTGTGCCAGAATCAATATATTTCTAGATTCACTCTAGGAGACAATATGTTGATGGTTGAGGCATCTCCTCCTATATTGATGTCTATTGATGACCTGTGGCACCTCATGATTAAGAAAGGACTTGGAACAATGATTTTGCGAATGGTTGCATTTCTTTTATAAACTCTTGGTGACAAGATCATCAAGAGGGAGTTAATCTCTTCCTTCAACCCTCGTTAAAGATAAGAACCTTCTAGACTTAGTTCTTTATGACACTGCTCTTGTTTTAAATTTATTGTTTTGATTATTGCTTAGCCTTCCTACATATTTGAGCATTTTAAGACTTTTACTTTCTAATGAAGTAGTGATAAGTAGATCCTTCTTAAGGATCATATGGATAATAAGTGGTGCAGGAAACGAGAGATAGTACAGGGAGTACTGGAAGAAGTTGGTGTAGGAAAAAGGAAGTTGGAACATATATGCAATTTGACAAAGCAACTATAGTATGCATTGTTACCGCTGCCAATGCAAACAAATACTTCAAATTGCTAAAGTATTCGAATGTTACAAGGTATGTATAATATATTGTTTCTGTGTTTTGATTTAGCTACAATGTTGGATGACAAGACAAACTTTGAGGTATGACAAGAATATCATCCTCAGTAGTAACTTGATTCATGCATGTCAGTCTCATTCATATGTAATTAAGTTTGATTCTTGATACATGTGATATATTGGTAACAATTAATATGATCTCACTGATACTTGACAAGCATTTGACCTGTCATGTGACCTTGTTTAATATCATGATTTTGTCTAAGATAAAGCATAGCTAGAAACATTGACTTAATATACGGTAACTGGATATTGTTGTCAATACTTGTTTTGAGTATGGTAACCCTGATGGCATTAATGTGGTTATAAGATTGATACTTATGATTTTCTATCCATCTTGTTGATCTTGATAAGGCTTTGATAAGTTGTTACTGCTATGATGACTTATCAACATAGTAATTTTGACAATATGACAAAATGAATGCCCTGATAGCGTTAGAATTTGATGATTATATAATGATTTGATATTGTATGACATTAAATTTTGATGAATGTTTGATGACATGTTCATATGTGATAATGAAGCAACTAATGATGACTTGTTATATATATGAAAGTCTGATGTAGTTTGAATATGTGATTTGACATTTGATATATGACAACAATATGATAGATAGGTTGATGTCTTATTTGATGATGATTAAATAGGCTTCCCATTCAGAGGGAGAAACCCTTGATGAGATCCCAACATCTATTATTATTTTGAGTCAATGAATAGAGACTTTTGATTGGAGATTAAAACAAGTCTTCTGGACTTGGTTTGATGGTCATTTGATATTGTCTTTGCTAACTAATTTTATGAGTTAACAATTCTTTGTTGACAGAACTGGTTTACTCCATGTTGTATCAGGTTCCACCTCTCATATAAAAGTGATTTTGTGACATGCTAATGGATTATTATTGCTAGATTTGGTGGATACCATGATAAGCAATCAATTAGATGGATTCTTGTATGCACTCTGAGCTAGAAAAAGTTTGATCATATATAGCTGGGACAAAGACATCCTCATGAATTAAGATGATGCTGCTATATGAAACAAGCTTAGGCTTGTGGTTACTGCCTCCCTACGTGAGAGGGAGAAAAGATGAATATGGTATTATTTCTCTTTATGTTATATATTTTTGCTCTGACACTTTATGTCCTATATGAACGGGAAAATAGAGAACTGCTGCTCTTGGTAATGCATGACGCAGAGTGATTGAATTCTTCAGTGAGATATTTAAGACAATGCTGGATACAAGCTCATTGATATGTTTATGATCCTCAGAGAGTAGTATGGATTGATGGATGTGACCCTCCTAAGTAAGGGTCTTGACTGATCGAGGACACTGAGCTAGCTCCTCTCCCCTTTTTGAGCTCCCAAGGTGAGGAATTGAGCCAAAGGCCTCCTGGGGTTGAGGGAACTTTGGACAATAGGTGTGCATGACTCGTACTCTTGCAATAGGTTGGGTATCTCCCCTATTGTCAACCATAGGGTGTGTGTGATCCTTGTTCGTTTTGACAAGTCAGGTATCTCCCCCTATCTTGGTCTAGCATAATATACCCCAGTTGGCATCATAGCCACAAGCCGGGCTTGTTGGGATTGCCCCTCACTGTTTCACCAACAAGTTGAGGAGGCTTGGGGGTGTGTGATCCTTACCTTTGGTAAGTCAGGTATCTCACCCAAGCTCAGATTATGATGCAGGTGTTCTACCACTGATTCTTGAGGGTTGAGTTGGGAAGATCAACATATAATAGGATACGCATGATCCTTACCTCATAAGGTAAGTCGTATCCCTCCTATTATCACCAGGTAGTGGGATAGGCTTGATCCTTACCTCATAAGGAAGTGGCATCCCTCTCGTTTTCTATTGATTTCTAGGGTTGTAGCATTGGCTACCACTGGCAGAGATTCCCGGTTAGTAGCATGGGATCCCCAATGTTATTTCAAGCTGAGCAGGGCTCCCTGATGTTGTTCCGGATTTAGCTAAGCTGCCTGATGTTGTTGTGGGTTGAGTTGGGCTCCCCTATGATGTCACATTCTTCTTCAGATTCAAGATTGTTCAACAGATGGAGATGAGCGAAATGAGTTGAGACGAGATATAAAATGACCATATGGAAGTATGATGTGGGTTGAGCTAGGCTTCCCTATTATAATGTGGGTTGAGATGGATTCTCCCTTGATGATTCTTCTTCAGATGACCATATTGATTATTGGATATAGGGTGGAAGAAGGATGTTTCCCTATGATGATGATTGAGTTTAAAGGGTGGTAGTCGAGCTCCCCTACAATTCTTCTTCTTCTTTAGATCGATATTGTTCAACTAATGATCAAAGGAAATTGAGATGAGATTTGATGAGATGGATGTCTTATTGATATAACTGTGGATTTATCTTTGTGTATAGTAGGGTTTGGAAGATTGATCTTCCCTACCATTGATTATCGATTATTCTTCTTCTATGTGATGAGATGTGGTAATAACACAACTGCCTGCCTTCTTATATTGAGTCATGACATCCGACAGTCACTTGGTCAAGACATGTGTTGAATATGGAAATTCCTCTCTAGTTGAGAGGGAGTGTTAAAAGTAGGCAGCTTCAAGACAAATTTCCGTAAAAGAAACCTTAATTCCACCCCTTGTGCCCCATAAGAAATTATTGATCAAAATTATTATTTGAATAAGCTTTATTAAAAGGAGAAATATTATTTAGACAAATGACTATGAGGATTTGAAAAATCTATATTTAAATAATTTGGCAATTTTAAATAATTTCCTCCAAACATTTTGAGTCGGCTTCAACAAAGGTCATATCTTTGGTCAAAATTAAATTTATATTTAAGGAGGGTTTAATGAGCATGATCACAGTATCTCTAAGACCATACTTTTGCAATGACAAAAGAGTGTGGCTTGATTTTGATGACTCACATCCTCTCTTACATGAATGGCTACAGGAATCTCGCCTTGGTTTGTTTTTGATCTTTGCGATATATTTGATCCCTGTACATAGTCGATTTCCATGCTACACATGGTCTCAGCGCATCACACAACATATGGTATGGTCTCTTGACACATGGGCATTACATAGTCGTATGTCTCTTTGTATTTGGCATCACATGGTCTCAGGGCATCACATAACATATGGTATGGTCTCTTGGCACATGGGCATCGCACAGTTGTATATATCTCTGTATTTGGCATTGCATGGTCTTGAGGCATCACACAACATATGGTATGGTCTCTCCGCACATGAGCATTGCATAGTTGTATGTCTATCTGTGTTTGGAATTGCATGGCCTTAGGGCATCACACAACATATGTTATGGTCTATCGGCACATGGGCATCACACAATTGTATGTATTTGTATTTGACATCGCATGGTATTAGGGCATCACACAACATATGGTATGGTCTCTTGGCACTTGGGCATCGATAATTGTATGTCTCACATGGTCTCAGGGCATCACATTGTCTCAGGGCATCACACAACATATGGTATGGTCTCTTAGCACATGGGCATCACATAGTCATAACTCTCTCTGTATTTCGCATCACATGGTCTCAATGCATCGAACAACATATGGTATGGTCTCTCGACACATGGGCATCGCATAATCTCACGGTCTTTCTGTACATGTCATCAATCTACATTATTGTACAATATGCATGTGATTTCGATGATCTACAGTATGTATGAACGACACATTCCTTTGATACACATCATTTTATATATGACATCATATGCAGTATTTGTTCGACATTATAGAGCAATATATGTTTGCCATTATAGAGCATCATGCATTTGACATCATAATATTGTATGTATGGTCACATTGGTCTGCATTAAGAACCTTGTTACCCCAACAATATGTTTTGTACAGTCTTGAATCAGAGCAATATGTAACCATGTTTGCAACTGTGGTGTGAACATTATATTTCGCAGCAATGATAGTGATGTTGTAGTAACTACTGCATGTTGCCAATGATCTTATTAGTATTCGAATCTTGTTCACAAAGGAAGTTGTGAACAAGATCTGTTTAGCCCTCAAGTAGCTTGATGTGACGGATAATGTCTCATATTATTGTACTTTGTATCACAATTGAAAAATTGGTGAAATCTAATAGAAGAAGAAGAATTTCGGGTTTTCCCCTTTGTGGGTTTTTGCCCTGGTCTCTGACCAATTTTGGTGCCACTTTGTGTGCATGCTTTTTTTCTGATGTTCCTTTTCACCGTTCCGCTGCATTATTGATGATGTTGTGCTTTTGACATAATTGCATATGTTGTAATAATGTTATAATGTTGTGGGGTGAATTTAACGTATAAATGATGCAATGCAATTATCTAAAGCAAAGAACAATCAACCCTAAGAAAAATTAACATCCTCATCACATAATCCCCTCTTATATTGGAGCTCATTCAAAGACACAACACACATCACATTCTCTTCTAATTTGAGGTTATCATGATCTGAGGTAGCCGTAGGCATTGAATGCCCTAGCTGAGTTGGAGAAGGAGGTTTTTTTTTTGTTTCTTGTCTATACTCTAATTAGATGAGTTTAGGAGACTAGCCGAGCTTGTATGGTGATTTCTGGACAATGATTGAAGCATACTTCCTTGTGATACTTGGCCACAAATGTTTGGTAATATAGGAAAAGGGCTAAGCTCTATCGAAGTCTACTTGGAGAGGGTTGTATGGTCTATTATGGAGGGACAAAATATCTAATTCAAATGCTGAAGTATGGTTGCACTATTTGGAGAGCCAATGAAGAAGTTTAAAGGAAAATTGCATCAGGATTAAGGGCTGCTCAGGTACCCTAACCAGGACCATGTAATCTCAGAGAAAACCAATGATATGTGTTCTAGAAATTATTTATGTTGTTTGAAGCCACATTATCCTAGTAGACTTGTGCAGTGTCTGAAGTAGATTGGAGGCCAATTTGATGAGTTGATATACAAATGTACAATTTCCCTAACTAGGGCCGAAGCCTCTGATATAAGGTATGCAAAAAAACATGTTTTTATAAGTAGTAGTTGATAGTCTCAAGGTATGTAATTGCCTCTTTTATGTTAATGATTTGTGAGGCAGTTTAGAGCTTGTATTCAATGGTGTTGAGAGAGACTTAGTATTGTGATTGAGTGGGAAAAAGATGACACTGTGTATGAGAAGTATTATGTTTGATCTTAGAAGAAGAATATGGGCAGATGGAAAAGTTTATATGACAGATGTTTGAACTAATCTTCAGTGATGTTTGATGGCCTTCAGTAATGTTTGGGTTGATCTTTAGTGCTATTGACAAAGTTGTTTTGAGAACATCTTTAGTTCTTGTGATAGTGATGAATGGGAAAAGATTCTAGACTGTGATTCTTGTAACCTAAGGAAGAGATGTATGGCAGAGTATGAATGTGATGTGATATATAATGTTATGACGCAATGTATGACAATTGACCTAATGACATTGATGTATTGACCTAATGACAATGATGAATGACAATGGTACTTGTATATATGACAATGATGTGTATGACAACAATGTCCCTATGACCGTAGTGTATATGACTATGTTGTTTGAGTAGTGGCTCTTATTCTTATATCAGTAATGTGTGGCAACTCTCTATGACAGTGATATGTGACAATGCCTCTATGATAGAGATGTGTGGCTCTGCGTTATGACACTGATGTGTGGATAGTGATATGGAAGCATCGTTGAGGACCTGCAACTACCTCTTTGATGTATTTGTTTGTTGTCATCTCATTAGGATCTATTATGTCTAGGATTGGTCCTAGATGGCCTAATTTGATTGATGATGGAAAACTTATTCTCATGATATTTGTACATTATATCTCAACTGAAAATTTTATGAATATCTAAGAAGAAGATTTTGGTTGGGTTTTATCTCTTATGGGGTTTTTCCCTGGTCTCTGACCTAAATCATGTTGTCTCTATTATGTATGCTTTCCTTCTATTGTTCCTTACTGTTCTACTGCATGTTGATGTTATTGTTCTCTCTACATAATTGCTGATGCTGTTATGATGTTATGGGGTGAATGTAATATGAAAATGTTGAAAAGTTAAAAAGTGCAATTATCTACAACAAAGAACAACCTAGCCCTAAAAACTAACATGACTGACGTGAAGAGCCTGTCCATCACCCTCTTTATGATTCCATGTCTCTCAAAACTATTGTCTCTAGCATATTCCTAAATGGTATTGTGGAATTTTTGCAAAATTATGGCTATGAGAGCATATGAAACCCTAGTTAGGGTTTGCTGAGATTCTCAACGCTTTCATTCTGTAGACATTTTAGACACCATAACTCGTTCTCGTAGTTGGTATGACACAAAGAATGAGATTCCTACATATTTTGGTCATGAGATCAAGACATTTCTTCATCTTCTTGGCGACCATATGAAATATATCCTTAGAGATGAGAGAGTTATTGTGATAAGGGGTCAATCCAAACACAGTCATGGCAACAATAACTAGGGTATAGAGTGCAAAAGATATAACCCTATTTCATGACTATAATTATAAATGTCAAGGGATTTTTTGGTGTTGGTATATAGTTTAATGATATACCAAAACCCCCACCCTATATATGTGCATGCATAAATATATACTCCTTTAGACAGGAGGATATAAAATTGCACATTTGCGATTTTACATTCAAACATTCCTTTGACTATGACAATAAAACTAAGGTGTATATTTTCCACTAAAGTGGCCTATGGTTTTCATTTGTCCTCATTTTCCAAGATCACATTAGCATGAGAGTCCCCATTAACAACACCTTGAAATTAACACATTAGGAGTTTTTGACAGCTCATCGCTACTTCATGCATCATAAAGGCTTAGTGAATTGCATTTTCATATGGAGCATGCCTATTCAATTTTCAATCTTGATAATCATCATGGAAGTTCCTTCATCTTTCTACTAGAACATAACTTAATGGACTGATTCCCTCGTAACCTATCAAATTAGCAATATTGCTAAAGTCTTGGAAATTTGTTGGATGGGCATCATAGGGCATGGATCCACTGCCACCTCTCTGCAAGGCCTTGCTATTTAGGACCAACAACCTTGAATGGGCAAGAAAGGACTCCCTAATATAGCCTCATGTAACTCCAAAAATATGATTGTTTTATATGGAGTCACCTACAATAGAGGTGTTCGCTTCTATGAGTCGTCTAGTTGTAAAATATGTGATTGCAATAGTAAAAAACTAAGCAAAAAAATTAGTAGCACCAAATCACTCAAAAAATACTGTGTAATTTATGGATTTTGGTCTAGAGGAAAATATTTAACCAAATAGGTAGTTATTTTGTGATTTATGCTGCTGGTTATGAGTAAAAAAAACTTGTTATATGTAACAGACTATGAAATATGTAAAAATGCAAGGACATCAACTGATTTAACTATAATAACCACCCTAAAAGTGTTTTACCATTTTCAGATGATTAGCCTAGGGGTGGAAATGGTGTGAGGGTGAAAATTGCAGCTTTTGGGGCCTCCCCTTAACCAAAATTTGACTGAAAGGTGAACTAACAAGCTACAACTTAGTTTTCAAAATTCTAAGTGAAAACCCTCTTGGTTATTTTACTCAAAAAATTTATATTTAGCTATAAGCTTTAAAAGTATGTGGAAATGACTTGAAAATTACTCTAAATACAAAAAATATTGATTTTAATCCCTATAGAGTAAACGAGGTTTATTGATGGATTTATTTAATTGTATGGTTGAAAATCCATCTGAAATTTGTATATACTGTTTGGTACAACAATGTAATCTTTAGAAATTGTTAAACTTGGCAACTATATGATGAATATCCCCAAGGAGAATCCAAACAACCCCAACGATGAAACACTTTCTTCAAGAGAATTATCAAAATGGTCAAAGGAAAATTACTTCTTTGAGTTTGACAAGTTGGCCCAGTGAAGATGACATGTCAGCCTCAACCCTCCTCAATCTCATATAAATAGGCCATTGTCACCTCACTTGGAGACCTTCCCATCACATCACACATCACATCAAATGTGGTTCGTACATCTCTAAAATTGCAGGTTTACTTCACACGTGCAAAGGAGGTGAAGGATTTCTATTTTGGATGAGTTGAATTTTTGTTTTGGGACTGCGTTGACCAATGTTGACTCTATTTGACTTGGTTTGAATGAATTATTTTCTGTTTTGGGAGGCTGCATTGACTGATATTTTGATCGAGATTTTTTGGGCATGTTGACTGAGGTTGACCATAGGGTTGACTAGGGTTTGAATGCATGTATAACTTGAGATTTTCTCTCTCCTTTGACTAAGATTTTACTACTGTTTGACTGAAGAAGGAAGGTCAAATTCATTTCTAGTTTGACCAAAGTTTTCTGAGTAGTCGGATCGTTGACTTTGATTAGTTAGGGAAATCGTTGACTGTTGTTGACTTTTCCTCCACAAGTCGTATTTTTGCAGACTGGTACCTTTGACCATAATTGATTTTATCTTTCATTATTGACTCATTTTGGATTGGTTGACTTGGGAAGTCAAGACTTTGACTGGTTGTTGGATGTACTATTTGGGCTATGTATCTCATGCTGAATGTTGATTGACTAATAGAAGAAGAAGAATTGATCAAAGCATTTTCCCCTTGTGGGGGTTTTCCCTAGTCTTTGACCAAATATTTGTTTCTCATTATGCTTGGCTATCTTCTATTATGGATTTATTGTTTACTATTCTATCTATAACTTTTCTACTGTTATTGGGGTGATTGAAATTGGAAAAAATTGTTTAAAGTGATTATAACAACATAGAACGATGTGGAAAATCAACATGGTATCAAAGTTGAGGTGAAGATTAACCTAAGGAGACTAGAGAGAACCCCTTGGAGACACTCTTTTTGTTTATTGGTGATCAAATTTTTGGGCAAGATGTCTACCTCCTATTTCAAGATTGAGGAGAAATTGAATGATGCCTCAAACTTTGCAGTCGAGATGACTAGATTGGCTATTACACTAGATGAGAATGATGTCATGGAATATGTGCAGGGCCAAGTAGGTGAACCTCTAGATAATGCCAATGCCAATACCAAGTCCAAGTACAAGGGAGGCGAGATCAAGGGCAAGAAAATTATTATGGACTCTCTTAGAGTTCATATCATTACTTATGTGTCCAAGATGAAAAAGTCAAAGGAAATGTATGACAAATTGGTTGCAATGTATGAGGTCAACAATCTTACCCAAAGCATTTCTTTGAAGAGTCAACTCCATGATATCGAGTTGCCTAAGTCAGAATCTATTACAACCTACTTTATGAGGATCTCCAAGATAAGGGATCAACTTCTTTCTATTGGAGAAATTGTATCAGATAAGGATCTTGTGTAGATGACCCTTGGAGGTATCAGGTGGGCTCCCCATGTCTTGGGAGACTTTCATTACTAGCATTACCTGTAGGAAGGATATCCCTTCATTTGATGAACTCTTGGGGTCATGCACTAAAGAGGAATCTAGGTTGATTTCCAGAGGGAGAATTCTGAGACAAGATGAAGAAGAACCTACAACATTTGTAGCTAACATCAAGAAAGGAAAAGGAAAAGGAATACCTTTCAAAGGGAAGCCAAAGAAGAGAGCCCCACCATTCAACAACAATAGAAGGGACTCCTCGAGAGTCCAATGCTAAAGGTGTGACCAATATGGAAAATAGGTGTGTGTGATCCGTACTCTTGTAGTAGGTCAGGTATCTCCCCTATCGTCAACCATAGGGTGTGCGTGATCTTTGTCCATTTTGACAAGTCAGATATCTCGACCTATCTTGGTCTAGCATAGTATACCCCAATTGGAATCATACCCAAAAGTTGGGCTTGTTGGGATTGTCCCTCCCCGTTTGACCAACAAGTTGAGGAGGCTTGAGGGTGTGTGATCCTTACCTTTGGTAAGTTAGGTATCTCACCTAAGCTTAGATTATGATGCAGGTGTTCTGCCATTGATTCTTGAGGGTTAAGTTGGGAAGATCAATAGATAATAGGATAGGCATGATCATTACCTCATAGGGTAAGTCACATCCCTCCTATTATCGCCAGGTAGTGGGATAGGCCTGATCCTTACCTCATAAGGTAAGTGGCATCCCTCCTATTGTCTATCGGTTTCTCGAGTTGTAGCATTGGATACCCACTAGCAGAGATTCTCGGGTAGTAGCATGGGATCCCCAATGTAATTTCAGGTTAAGCAGGGCTCCTTGATGTTGTTCCAGATTGAGCTAAGCTCTCCGATGTTGTTGTGGGTCGAGCTGGGATCCCATATGATATCACATTAATCTTTAGATTTGAGATTGTTTAATAGATGGAGATGAGCGAAATGATTTGAGATGAGATATACAATGACCATATGGAGGTATGATGTGGGTTGAGTTGGGCTTCCCGATTATAATGTGGGTTGAGATGGATTCTCCCTTGATGATTCTTCTTTAGATAACTAAATTGATTATTGGATATAGGGTGGAAGAATGATGCTTCCCTATGATGACGATTGAGTTTAAAGGGTAGTAGTTGAAGCTTCCCTACGATTCTTGTTCTTCTTTATATCGAGATTGTTCAACTGATGATCAAAGGAAATTGAGACGAGATGTGATGAGATGAATGTTTTATTGATATAACTGTGGATTTATCTTTGTGTATAGTAGGGTATGGAAGATTGATCTCCCCTAACATTGATTATCGATTATTCTTCTTCTATGTGATGAGATGTGGTAATAATGCAGCTTCCTGACTTCTTATATTGAGTCATGACATTTGATGGTCACTTGCTCAAGACATATGTTGAATATGGAAATTCCTCCCTAGCCAAGAGGGAGTGTTAAAAGTAGGAAAATCCGGGACAAATTTCCATAAAAGAAACCTTAATGCCACCCCTTGTGTCCCATAATAAATTATTGATCAAAATTATTATTTGAATAAGTTTTATTAAAAGAAGAAATATTATTTGGAAAAATGATCACGAGGATTTGAAAAATATATATTTAAATAATTTGGAAATTTTAAATAATTCCCTCCAAAAAATTTGAGTTGGCTTCAAGATAGGTCATATCATTTGGTCAAAAGAAAATTTATATTTAAAGAGGGTTTAGTGAGCATGATCACAGTGTCACTAAGACCATACTTTTGCAATGAAAAAAGAGTGTGGCTCAATTTTGATGACTCACATCCTTTTTTGCACGAATGGCTATAGGAATCTCGACTTGGTTTATTTTTTATATATACAATATATTGATCTCTGTACATATTCGATATCTACGCTACGTATGGTCTCAAGGCATCACACAACATATGGTATGGTCTCTCGGCACATGGGCATCACACAGTCGTATGTCTCTCGGTATTTGCAATAACTTGGTCTCAGGGCATCACATAACATATGGTATGGTCTCTCGGCTCATGGGAATCACACAGTGGTATGTCTCTCTATATTTGGCATTGCATGGTCTTAGGGCATCACACAACATATGGTATGGTCTCTCGGCACATGGGCATTCTATAGTCGTATGTCTCTCTGTATTTGGCATTGTATGGTCTCAGGGTATGACATAACATATGGTATGGTCTCTTGGCACATGTGCATCACATAGTATTATGTCTTTGTGTTTGGAATCACATGGTTTTAGGGCATCGCACAACATATGGTATGGTCTCTCGACACCTGGACATCACACAATCATATGTCTCTCTATATTTTGAATCACATGGTATCAAGGCATCGCACTACATATGGTATGGTCCCTTAGCACATGGGCATCACATAGTAATATGTCTCTCTGTATTTGGCATCACATGATCTCAGGGCGTCACACAACATATGGTATGGTCTCTCGGCACATGGGCATCTCTCTGTATATGGCATCAATCTATATTATTCTACAGTATGTATGTCATCTCGATGATGTACATTATGTATGAACAACACTTTCCTTTGATACACAATATGCATGTTTGACATCATTATATATATGACATCATATGCAATATTTTTTTGGTGTTATAGAGTAGTATATGTTTGACATTATAGATCATCATGCGATTGACATCATAATGTTGTATGTGTGGTCACAATGGTCTGCATTAAGAATCTTGTTACTCCAACAATATGTTTTGTATAGTCTTGACTTAGAGCAATATGTCACCATATTTTCGGTAGTGATGTGAACAATATATATTGAAGCAATGATAGTGATGTTGTAGTAACTACTGCATGTTGCCAATGATCTTATTAGTATTCGAATCTTGTTCACAAAGGAAGTTGTGAACAAGATCTGTTTAGGCCTTAGGTAGCTTGATGTGACAAATAATTTCTCATTATTGTACTTTGTATCACAATTGAACAATTGGTGAAATCTAATAGAAGAAGAATGATTTCGAGTTTTCCCCCTTATGGGATTTTTCCCTAGTCTCCAACCAATCTTGGTGCCTCTTTGTGTGCATTCTTTTCTTCCGATGTTCCTTTTCACTATTGTGCTGAATTACTGATGATGTTGTTCTTTCAACATAATTGCATATGTTTTAATAATGTTATAATGTTGTGCGGTGAATTTAATGTATAAATTTTGCAATGCAATTATCTAAAGCAAAGAACAATAACAACATGATCACATAATCCCCTCTTATATCCTCCATTGTTTGGTATAAATAGACCACCTTGGAGCTCATTCAAAGACAAAACACACATAACATTCTCTTCTAATTTGAGTTTATCATGATTTGAGGTAGCCATAGGCATTGAATGCCCTAGATGAGTTGGAGAAGGAGGTTTATGGTGTCTCTTGTCTATATTCCAATTAGATGAGTTTAGAAGGAGACAGCTGAGCTTGTATGGTGATTTCTGGACAACGATTGAAGCATACTTCCTTGTGATACTTGGCCACAAAATACTAGTAAGATAGGAAAAGGGCTAAGCTCTATTGAAGTCTACTTAGAGAAGGTTGTATGGTCTATTATGGAGGGACGAAATATCTAAGTTAGATGTTGAAGTATGACCACACTATTTGGAGAACCAACGAAGAAGTTTAAAGGAAAATTCACCAAGATTAAGGGCTACTCAGGTACACTAACTAGGCCCGTGTAATCTCAGAGAAAACCAATGATTTGTGTTCTAGAAGGGATGGTGAATTTTATTGTTTGAAGCCACATTATCCTAGTAGACTTGTGCAGTGTCTGAAGTAGCTTGGATGCCAATTTTTTGAGTTGATATACAACTGTACAATTTCCCTAACTAGGGACGAGGCCTCTGATATAAGGTATGCAAAAATACATGTTCTTATAAGTAGTAGTTGATAAACTCAAATTATGTAATTGCCTCTTTTATGTTAATGATTTGTAAGGCAATTTAGAGCTTGTATTCAATGGTGTTAAGAGAGACCTAGTACAGTGATTTAAAGGGAAAACAATGACACTGTGTATGGGAAGTCTTATGTTTGATCTTAGAAGTAGCATATGGGAAGATGGTCGATTTTATACGGCATAGATGTTTGAACTAATATTCAGTGATGTTTGATGACCTTCAGTAATGTTTGGGTTGATCTTTAGTGATACTGAAAAATATATTTTGAGCAGATCTTCAGTGCTCGTGTTAGTGATAATTGGGAAAAGATTCTATACTGTGATTCTTGTAACCTAAGGAAGAGATGTATGGTAGAGTATGAATGTGATGTGATATTTAATGATATGACACAATCTATGATAGTTGACTTGATGACATTGATATATTGACCTAATGACAATGATGAATGGCAATGGTACTTGTATATATGAAAATGATGTGTATGAAAACAATGTCCCTATCACCGTAGTGTATATGACTATGTTGTTTGAGTAGTGGCTCTTATTCTTATATCAGTAATATGTGGCATCGCACTATGACAATGATACGTGACAATGCCTCTATGACAAATATGTGTGGCTGTAATTTATGAAAATGATGTGTGGATAGTGATACAGAAGCATCCTTGAGGACCTGTAACTACCTCTTTGATGTATTTGTTTATTGTTATCTCATTAGGATCTAGTATGATCTAGGATTGGACCTAGGTGGCCTCATTTGATTGATGACGGAAAACTTATTTGTCATGATATTTTTACATTGTATCTTAGCTGAAAATTTGATGAATATCTAAGAAGAAGAATTTGGTTGGGTTTTCCCTCTTATGGGGTTTTTCCCTGGTCTTTGACCTAAATCCTGTTGTCTCTATTATGCATGCTTTCCTTCTATTGTTCCTTACTGTTCCACTGAATTGTTGATGTTATTGTTCTCTCTACTTAATTTCTAATGATGATATGATGTTATGGCGTGAATGTAATGTGAAAATGTTGAAAAGTTAAAAAATGCAATTATCTACAAGAGAGAAAAACCTAGCTCTAAAAACTAACAGGACCGACGTGAAGAGCCTGTCCACCACCCTCTCTATGATTCCATGTCTCAAAAAAATATTATCTATGTCATATTCCCAAATGGTATTGTGGAAGTTCTGCAAAATTCTGGCTATGAGGACGTATGAAACCCTAGTTAGGTTTTGTTGAGATTCTCAACACTTTCATTCTGTAGACCCTGTAGGCACCATAACTCATTCTCGCAATTGCATGATGCAAAGAATGAGATTCCTACGTCTTTTGGGCATGAGATCAAGATGTTTCTTCATCTTCTTGGTAATCAAATGAAATCTCTCCTTAGAGACAAAAGATTTATTGTGATAAGGGGTCAATCCAAACACAACCATAGCAACGATGACTAAGGTATAGAGTGAAAAGGTATTACCTATGTTGCACTGATTTCGGGGATGGGGGAATGGAGGGGATGACGGGATGAGTCCCTGGAACGACTAGAGTGCACCCCCAAATTTTCAGGGGACGGGGGGTTGGAGATGACAATATATATATATATATATATATATATATATATATATATATATATATATATATATATATATATATACATTTGTAGTTATTTCAAGCTAGTATTATGCACAACCCTTACACTCGCCAATTAAAATCTCAAACAGTTTGAAAAGGGGTTGAGTGACATTCCATTATTGGTCACTAGACATGAGCTTTAGCTTTAGGAAACTTAAGTGTAACTACTTTAAATTTGTAATAATGTCCATGAACAATCTATCAAGGAGAATTGTCTTTATATTAGTTTTTTTTCTTCATATTTCTTGTTAATGATGACTATTTTAAAAACAGAAGGCATTCTCTTTTCAATAGGTTTTGCAAACTTTTCTAGTTGTGTTGAAAACCACTATAAAACAAGTTGGTTTTCTAATGATACTAAAATTCATATTTCATATTAAGAAGGGGATTAAATAGGAATTTATTTAAACATTTAATACTCAATCCAATTCAAAACTATTTGATTGTTTTCACAATGCTTGGGGTTGGGATGATGGAAGCACTGAACTTGAATGAGTCACTCCATAACATTCTTTAAATAAATATGTCAAATTGCAACAACCCCTCTCATCTTCTTCCTCCAAGTGAAGGGGGGCCCAACATGCAAGAATCAAATAGAGCTCCTCACGTTTTGATCTGAGATGAGGGGGAGGATGACCCCATTGCCAACCTTTCCATTTTCCCATGCTTGACCATGAGGAGATGTCAAAAAGCATCTTATTCCCTTCTCGATTCAGCCAATTCTTGCGTTGGCCATAGTTAAAGATCAAATTAATTAGGGGCTTCCCTGACACATTTGCATTCTAGATACCAATCTACCTGCCATCATTAGGGCAGTTTTGAGGTCTAAAATGGGCCTCCTAAGGAAATTATAAAATAATAGTGGAAATAATAAAACAAGTTTATATTACATCATCAAATTTTTGAAGGAAAAAAGAAAAAAAAAATTCGACTCGTATTTTCAACTTATCTCCCTATGGGTTTACTCAAATTTCAAGCGGCAACACTCGTTAGATGAAAAATTTGATTCCTCATCGAAGGATTACCCATGTGGCATACTTTCGATGTACCCTGCAATCTCGTTTTTTCATGTATTTCTCATTTTTCGTGTAGCAGGGTCCATCGAAAGTATGCAACATGGGTAATCCTTGGATGAGAAATTAAATTTTACATCCAATGAGTAATCCCGCTAAAATTTTTAGTAAAACATTAGGGAGATAAGTTGAAAATAAGAGTTGAAAAAATAGTTTTATTATTTTATTATTTTTTAATCTTTTTCTTTTTTACTCAAAAAATGGTGAATCATCCCCTATGGTTGACATCATAATTTTTAATCATATTGGTTCTTATAAAGTTTATTTTGGTTGTACATTTTTTTTAGGAGGCCCATTTTAGACCTCAAGATTTCCCTAATGTGGTATGGATGCTGATATGAATTTCCATATGCTAGATCCCCACTATGACCGAAACATTATCAAGGCATGTCTTTTTATTACCCTAGAGATATTTCTTGTGGAGGACTAATTTCCACCATTCCATTGACTCAAAAATGATTCTCCAAGCCAAATTTTCTCCCATAGCGAGATTCATATGCAAAGAGTGTGTAATGATGAGGCCTCCTAATGCTTTTTTGGTGCACACCATATTCCAGTTGATCAGGTGGAATTTTCTGGTATTTGATTTCCCCCCCTTGCCACAAGAATTAATGTATCTCCTGGGCCATTTCAATGTAGATGTCCATTGATGACAACTAGATGGTGAAATGGAAGAGGGGAAAATAAGAAAGGATTGATTGGACTAGAACCAGTGTTGTAGTGGTATTAAGCCATTGCACCCCCCATTGAGTAAATTGAAATTTGATTTTATCTAAGATTTGCACCCATGACAGGTGACATGATGGTTTAAGGCAAATCGACATACCAAGGTATTTGAAATTAATTCAGGAATCCCTTCCAACTATGCCCAACACCCTGAGGATTTAACTTTGATGACTCCTACTGACGTTCCAAGCATATAATGGATTTTCCATTCATCTAGAAAGCTCCCCGAGACATGAAGGAATCTGTCGATTGTCTGTTTGAATATTTAGGCTATTATGTAGAGGCCCCTCCAAGAAATATGGTTTTTTTCATGAATAAAGTGTGGTTTATGCTCTTGACACTTTGGACAAACCTAATGCCAGGTAGCTGATGACCCTTATGCTCTGCTTCTAATTTTTGACTTAGATCTTTTGCCACAATGATGTAAGGGAAGGGGGAGAGGGGTAGTCCTAGTGCAACCCTTGTGAGGCTGTGAAGAACCCCATAGGCCTGCCATTGATAATAGGAGCAATCAAAGGACCACTTATGCATGCAAAGAACCAATTGATGACTTTAGAGTAGAATCCCAATCTTTCCAAAATAGAAAATAAGTAGTGATAGACCCTATCAAAGGCATTGGCTATATCAAGTTTGAAGGCCATTCCTTTGTCCCTATGGGATTCACTAGAATGAATGATTTCTTGAACAAGAATCACATTATTCACTATCAAAAACCCCCTTGGTTGTTGGAGATTAATCGAGGAAACATTGATTTAAGCCTAAGAGTAATTATCATGGAGATAATTTTGTAAGATACATTACAAGAAGAGATGGGTTTGAAATGAGAGAAGGAGGATGAACTTACCTCTTTGGGGATGAGGTTTGGGAAGGAGGAGTTCACTCCACCCCCTAACTTTCTTTAATTTCTTGTGGAGTCCAATAACTAGAATAGGTTGAATTTTATGATGCTATAGCACTTTTTGTAGAAGTGGCTTGTGAAGTCATCCGGGCGAGTGGCCTTGTCAGGGCCAAACAAATTTCTTAATCTCCTCCTCAGAAATCAAGCCCACTACCATTACATTGAGATGCTCTCTATATTGTTGGGTATATATTGTAGAAATTCCTCCATATCCCTCTTTGGGAAGTCCCCATCATCCTTGTAGAATCTGCCAAAGTGTTGTATTGCAACCTCCTTAATGTCTTCCAAAGAAGTTAGTCAATTTCCTTCTACTATGATTGCATTGACTTTTCTTTGCCATTCACTCATCTTGGCATGTCGATGGTAGTATTTGTTATTTTGGTCTCCATATTTTAACTAGAGGCTCCTCGACTTTAACTTCCATGCCTCTTGCTCCTTCCTTAGTGCTTTATGGGGATGACTGAATACTTTTCTTTCCTTTGAGAGGAGGTCCTCCAAGGCCCCGGTATCCTCAAGTTGACTATAGGTCCCATCCAATTCATTCATGTGTAGGTTCATCCTTACTTTCTTGATCTCTTGCCACTTTTTAACCTAAGCCTTCAAATATTCCTTTCATGCTCTAAGCTTCCTCTCCCAAATGTAGGATGGGGTCTCATCTATATAGATGGACCACCCCTTTGAAACACTCTCCATGAATCCAAGCTCAATTAACCATTGGGGATTGAATCGTAGTGGGAGGGGTCTAAGATCCATGGAATGATAGATCTGTAGGGAGATTGGCATGTGATCCGAATGTTGAATAATTTAGGGAAAGTGGGATTAATGTGATTCTTCTTGTCTTGATAACTATTTGTGAGGAATTTTCATTTTCTTGTTAGCACAACATTCTTCTTTACATTATTAGAGTGTGTGTTTCATTTTTCATCAAATATCTACCAAAATAAAAGAGATAAGAACACAAGAAGTTGGCATTCTTCCAGGGCCAAGAACTCTCCCTCTTGGAGAGGAAAACCCGCTCAGAATTATTCTTATAGAGATTCCAATTGACAAATACCAAGACCATGACCCTTGACCTATTAGGCCACTCCAAGACCAAGACACCAATCCTCTTATTTTTCACTGTTGAGATCATATTCATTACTGCACCATCGAGACCATCATTACTGCATCACTTTGTTACTGCTGCAACATCTTTGCTGCCCCTTCACTAATGCCTTCATCAACTATATATTCCACGTTGAGATATGTATTGGAGAGCTACCTTTTGATCCATCGAGATCATGACTGTTTTATCGTAGCCTTTACTGAGATCATGACCATGTTACGATCATGACTACACCTTGATTGAGAATATAACTATGTTCATGATGATTGCACTGCAATCTTTGCCGAGATCTTACTTGTCATGGCTATGCCAAGAATATATGTCATTGTGGTATTAATGAGTTTCTTATCTGAAACTTTGAGAGTATGTGAGTGTGTACATCAGTCATCCTTATCCAAAAAACTAGAGGCATCCTTCTCCTAACCGAAACACTGTCCTGCACCCTTATTCGAGATTTCTATAACCCTTAACTTGACCGAGCTTGCAGAGAGGACTGAGAGTATGTAACTATCCAAATGCGAGGGTGCATGATCTTTTATATAGTATTTTATCCTTGTATTTGAGCCGACATGTCCACCGAAAGTGTTGTGTCTCCTTTGTGAGACGACTTGTCATTTATATTTATCTTGAGGCCGACATGACTACCTTTCCTCATCGTTTTGCTGGCAGACTTCTTCGTGCTTGTCTTTGGAGGATTGTGCTTGTCTTGGAAGGCATTTTAGACTAGTATATATATTTACATATATGCTTAAGAAGACCTCTTTACATGTCTTTGACTCTTTGACTTTCCTAGATCTATGGAATGAGCAAGAAACTCATTCTTATAATTTACAAAAATAATATTTCTTTTTCTTGACAAGTACAAAGATCAAAGTTATATTTGTAAATACCGATCCTAGTTAAACTTTCTTCAACGCTCCATCTTAACTAGGAAGGTATTTATAATGGTACTTGGTTATTCTCAATCTGAATAATTTCTCATAAGAAGAATCATATTGGTAATCCCACATGTATAGCATCATATCAATGAACATTGTCATAGTTCAAGCCCTTGACTAACAACTCCATCTCTCCATGAGACCATGAGCTACAATGCTGACGAGACCAATGATTTATAGACACCTTCATCATTGTCTCTCAAGGTACATACCCACCTGGGTGTTCACTGAGTATGACCTTCTAGGAATATTCTTATCTTGGGTTCCCAACCCTCAAATAATATCGGTCCTCTTGCCTACTCTTATTTTGGATGCTCTACACATCCTCAAAGAGTATCAGATGCCAGATGATTACCCAATCCTCCCATTCTTTCTTCCAAAGTGAAGATAATAATGTTGTGTCTATCATGTGTCTACATTTCCATTCATGGCCTTCATCTAGACTTACGACTATTAGTCCTAGTCTAGTGCATAACACATGAAATGGAAAAAACACACTTGTCACTCCTTTGTAATAAGGGGTGATCTAATTCAAACTCCCTCTTGATCAGGGACCTGTTAGAGCTCCCTCTTAGATAGGGACTTTTATACGTCAAAAACTTCTTCTTCATGGGTTCCTTAGCTGCTTGATCAACTTCTCTCCTTGATGCCATGAAATTTAGTTGAGCTTCTTCCTTGTAGGGAAACAACCATCAATCAATTTCCTTCTTATTCCGTCATGCCATTCCTTTCTTCATGGAAAGTGGCCTTCTTGGCATACATCTAGAACTTTCTTCATATGGCTACTTATTTTCTCTCCATGCTTCTTTCAGGAGTTTCCATCCATCACATGAATGTTGGTTGTACTTGTACTTACAAGTCTTGTTCTAGTAGCCCTACATGAACTCATCCAGATATTATTCAAGAAATCAAAACATCATATTAAATTAAATCATACCTTACGAGATGGCTCTTCATCATGACATCTTCTTGTAGGTATCAACATCCTGCACACTTATTGACATATCTCCCAAAGATATCCATTGTCAAGGGTCTTCATCTTTTTCAGACTTTCATCAGAGTCTTTATATCTTTCTGGGAGATTTCCTAGTCAAATATTCTTGGTCTTTTGGATGTTGATTTCCTTCATCATGGTTGCATATCTCACAATCTCTTCCTTCCTCACACATTCCATTTCCCAGAGCTTTTAATCAGAGTTTCTTAGTCAACTACCTCATACTTCATATGAGGACATATTATGTTGATTTCATCTAGTGTGACTTATGCCTTCCTGCATTCTTTCAGAGGAGAAAATCATCTTTTTTTTCATGCTTCTCAAGATAGAAGTAATGATCCATTGTTAACTGCAACCATATGACATGACATTATAATATTAAATACAAGAATACATACCTCATTTTACCTTTAGGTCATCTAGGCTTCTTCCAATAGCTTCCTTGATTGAAGAGATCTTCAATCCCTTGATTTGCTTCATGTCATCACACCATTATCCCATGAATTCCATAAGTTGGAGTTTCTGATGAAACACTTTCTTCTTCTCTAGATTAGTGAACCCTCTGATGAGGATTCCATCAGAGAACCTTGAGGATATTGCATATCCCCATCTGGAAGATGTTTCTTGATGTATGATGAGCCTTGTCCTGGATGACATATTTCTTTCCTTTAATGTTCAAAGAGATTCCCAAGAGCTATATCCTTCATGTTTGATTGCCATGGATTTTGTCCTTTTTTGTCCTTCATGATTCCCATTGTGATGTCACGAGATCTTTCTTCTAATGCTTTCATGATGCCGTGATGCATCTTATTATCATTGTCATATCTTATAACACAAGATATAGGAGCTTATGATAGGATCTTTTTCTGAGGGATACTATCTTACTCACAAGAGAGATTTGATACTCCCTCTTTCCTTGGCCCTTTTCTTTAGCTTCCTCCATCTTTCAGTTATATGAACTTCCAAAATCTTTCTATAGCATTGAATCTTAACTATACTTATTTTTGTCCAACCTTGTCTATATTTTCTGCACATGGTTGAATTATTTCATCCTTTAATACTATAGACTTCAACTTGTCTTTCTCTATCTAGCATAGAGACCACAAATTGCTTGTTGAGGTAACCTTCTTTGTTCATTGATATTTGCTACCTTGCTCATCAATGATGACTACCTTCTTATCATCTTTCCTAGATCTTCATGAAGTTATTCCTTCATTCTTTGATACCTTTACTATTGTGTAGGTCTAAGTGACCTTCTTTACTTTAATTTACGAGAGTATATCTAGCATTTCATATATCTCTCTTTATGTCTCCTCTTATCTAGGTATGAGAGGAATTTTGAGTGATATCGTATGAATCCTATGAATCTCTTGATGGATTCAAACAATGATTGATATTCATAGATCTTTTCATAGATATCAACGATTTCTCTTTTCTATGAGGATTATGACAATCCTCGTTATTCTATGCAAGGAATTTCGATTATCTAACCGATTTATAAATCCCCTTGCAATCATGAAATCATTTAACCAAATCTGATTAGAAAATTGAAAGATACTTACTTGGTGTGTGAAGAGGAGTTCTTCACCTTGATGCTTCTTTTGCTTGAGCTGCCCATCATTAGTATCTCTTCATCACGACTTTCTTGAAGGCCTTCTAGCACCATGACATCAGTGGTCTATCACTGAAACTGCTTCATGACCTTCCCAATTCATTGTTAAGGTATTTTTGACTTCAACATATTTTTGACACGCTAGTGATACTATGTTCTGATCCGAGCATCATGTTGAGAGATCATAATCATAGAAAAGATTTGAGACTTGACAAGTATATTATATGGCACTACATAATGATGTCTATGTGCATTGTGTAGAGAGGCAATGTATTGAGATCCTAGACTTGTCAATGAATAACATAACTAAACTGTGGGTAGCACTGTATAGATAGACTGTCTCATCACCAAAACTGCGTTGATGTAATAACTATACTGAGACAATGATGTAATCATGGATTGTGAGAGGTATTCCTTGGATTACTTTTGCAATATATATATATATATATATATATATATATATATATATATATATATATATATATATATATATATATATATATATATATATATATATATATCTATATATATATATGTATATATATATATATATATAGATATATATATACCTGAGACTATCTTTTATGGCATGGAGAAAGTTCAGTGATCAAGAAGTGAGGATCACTGATATAATCCATCAAACTGAGCATGAGTTGAGTGCATGACTGTAATTACTGAAGTCGATACTCCATGACTATTGTAGACATGCTTGTTGTATACACTTGATCCTTTAATCCTTTCAACCTGCTGTGATGTCTTAAAGACAGATCCTTGTATGTCTCTTTTGTTTCCCTTCATCTAACTTCAGCACCTTACCTCTGAAACCATGTTGAAGAATCTAGGGCAAGTGGGATTAATATGATTCTTTTTGTCTTGATAACTATTTGTGAGGCATTTTCATTTTCTTGTTAGAACAATATTCTTCTTTACATTATTAGAGTGTGTTTTTCATATTTCATCAAATAGCTACGAAAAGGAAAGAGACAAGAACATAAGAAGTTGGCATTCTTCTAGGGTCAAAACCTCTCCCTCTTGGAGAGGAAAACCCACTCAAAATTCTTCTTATAGAGATTCCAATTGACGAATATCAAGACCATGACCCTTGACCTATTAGGCCACTCCAAGACCAAGACACCAATCCTCTTCTTTGTCACTGTTAAGATCATCTTCATTGATGCACCATCGAGGCCATCATTACTGCATCACTTCATTACTGCTGCAACATCTTTGCTATCCCTTCACTGAAGTCTTCATCAACTAGATCTTCCATGTTGAGATATGTATTGGAGAGCTACCTTTTGATCCATCGAGATCATGATTGTTTTATCGTAGCCTTTACCGAGATCATGACCATGTTAGGATCATGACTTCACTTTGACAAAGAATGTAACTATGTTCATCATGATTTCACTGCAATATTTACCGAGATCTTACTTGTCATGGATATGCGGAAAATATATATCACTGTGGTATTACTGAGTTTCTTATTTGAAACTGTGAGAGTATGTGAGTGTGTACAATAGTCATCCTTATCTGAAAAACTAGAGGGATCATTCTCCTAACCGAAACAATGTCCTGCACCTTTATTCAGGATTTCTGTAACCCTTAACTTGACTGAGATTTCAGAGAGGAGTGCGAGTATGTCACTATCTAAATGTGAGGGTGCTGGCTCTTTTATATAGTAGTTTGTCCTTGTATTTGAGATGCCATGTCCACCGAAAGTGTTGTGTCTCCTTTGTGAGCTGACTTGTCGTTTTTATTTACCCTGATGCCGACATGACTACCTTTCCTCATCATTTTGCTTGCAGACTTCTTCATGCTTGTCTTTGGAGGATTGTGCTTGTCTTGGAGGGCCTTTTAGACTAGTATATATATTTACACATGCTCAAGAAGAGATCTTTACATGTCTTTGACTCTTTGAATTTCCTACACCTATGGAATGAGCAAGAAACTCATTCTTATAATTTACAAAAATAATATTTCTTTTTCTTGACATGTACAAAGATCAAAGTTACATTTGTAAATACCGAACCTAGTTACACTTTCTTTAACATTGAACCTCCCCAAACTATATGTGAGGAATTAATAGAAATCCACTGTTCCACTAAGTTTCTATTGACAAGAATTATGTTGAGCCTTGCTATAACATACCCTGAAATTTCCCTTTTATTGTTGTAGGTGAATTTTGAGTTGGTGGTCTTGATATCCAAGAGGTCCCATTGGGAGATAAAGTCCTTGATGTGCTCATCAAAGGGGTATCTAAATCTTGTCCCTCCTTTATTTTCCCAGGGTTGGATTACAATGTTGAAATCTCCTTTGACAATGCATATTTGATCCAAGTGGCTCTAGAGACGCTCAGAGGTCAAAGAGGGCTAAGAATAGCTCAAAAATAAAATTGGTCAAATTTCTCCCAAAATAGGACCAGATCGAAGTGCTCGTCACCCTAATTCCAACAGTGTGAACGACACTCCAATCTGAGCTCGTATGAGGTAGATAGAGATGGTCAAAGTTTTGGTGAAAGTGGGCACGTGGGCCAAGTTTAATGATCCTACAAATTGACAGAGTTTGGTACATGGAACTTGGCTCCCGAAAGCGGTCGAATTTGTTGAAACCCTAATTTGTCTAATAATCCCTATAGTCGGCCAAAGCGAACAATCTACCCTATATATATATATATATATATATATAAAATAATTTAAACATAGTGTGGTGGTGGGTCACCAACCCTGCCACCCCCAACCGCAATGATCAACATTTATGTAATACCTAACATACAATTGGTTAACGGGGTGGGCCACCCCGATGGTCCCGTTGACCCCCTTGCCCATACCTCGAAGCAGATCATGGTGGCACAATACATATTAACAAAACCTTGGTATATAGTCGTTGCATATATTTTAATATATACCACCAACTCTTTTATTTAGCTGCCGTTATATAAGATAACAAAACTATGGTATTCAACATATACCATAAACCTTATATATATAGCCACCCAACAAACTTTGGTTATGATTTATATTAACGTTGCAATAAAACAAAAACCATCGCACTATTTTAGGTGGGCGGGGGTTTGAACCCTGTCCGCCCCCCAACAAACCTCCATACTTGCAAGTGCACCAATGGCCATGCACCTTGGCAACTCCGCCCCACAAATATATTTAACCCTTCATTTACCAGTCAGATGGGGGGGGGGGGAGCACAGTGGAGCGGAGACGGAACCTGAACGATAGACCCGAGTAGGATTTCCGACCAACGGAACCATGAGTGGGCCACAATAGTGGAACCATGAACCTGGGAATATTTTGATGCTGAAAAGATTCCTTGAGAGCCAGAGATTCCAATGACATAATTTGTCATGCTTATAGTCATTTTTGCACGTTTTCTCACCAGGAGTCCAACCATGTAGTCAGGATCTCCATATGAGAAACAGAAATGCAGATGTCCAACAACTAAGAATCTTTGGAGAATGTTGTGGAATCTAAAAGATTCCCTTGGAGGCTGATTTTTTCCATTATCAGAATGATGCCGAATTTATAGTCATCTTTCTCAGAATTTCATAGGGAGTACGGTGGTGTGCTTAGAATCTTCATCAGAGCAACGGATTTTCCAGTTATTTTCAAGAAGAAATCATTGGGGGAATCTTCAAGATTCCCGAGGGTTCAAAGTTTGATGAGTTTACAGTCTATTTTACACCACTCATCGCGAGGAATTCAGTGGTGTAGTCTATTTCAACAGCGGAGCTTTGCATTTTTCAGCCATCTTTGAAAGTGGAGGTATATGATGAAGTTATGCCATGTCTTTCTTCTTGATTTTCTAAGATGTATTTATTGTTGAGATCCTTGATTACCATTATGTTGAGAAATACTTGTTGCCACATTATGTGAGATTTCATTAGCTTGTCATGCTGAAGGAAAGCCAATTTTGAGTGAGATTTCTTGTAGGGAGAACGTCTTGTGGAGAGACACACCACTCATGTTGAGGGTATTTATCCTTGTAATGACAAAGAACATTCCATGTACATCATCATCATTTGAAACAATTAATGAAGCAACCTCCACTCTCTTGACACCGGGCCGAGAGACGTAACCCACACTAGGTGAACTCCGTTCTCAATGTGTTTGTGTTCTTGATTTGATGGTTGTCATCATGTTTCATCTTCTTTACAATATGCACATGTGATATATCATGTTATTTTATATGCAATTATGCTAACATCACAGAAGTAAAAGATCTTGGATAATTCCGGTAGCTGAAGAGATCTTGATCAAGTTTAGTATTGGAGCGGTTTTCTCGCTGATGTGAATTACAAGTGTGAATGATTGGACGTGCAACAAGAAAAAAATGGAGGATGACAGAGATTGTATGATCCAAAATGGATCCTAAAAAACCCTCTAAGTCTTCAAAAATAAAAAATACCATCGCAAAGGAGGAACTTTTAAAAATGGTGAATTACACTATTGGGCCTAAAAAACATGAAGAAACAGTGAAAAACAGAGCTATCGGGAGCTTAAACAACTTTGCATGAGAGCTGTCGGATCTGGATGATCAACGGTCCAGATTTGATCGACATATCACAATTGGAGTCTATCGGGGGCGACCATATGATAACGGCGACAACGATTAGCGCGAGTCAACGGGGATTGTCGATCAAGCGCGTAGATCAACGGCCCAGGTTAACTTGTGATATCGCATCGACGAAATACAAAGGAGCGCTTACAAACAACCCAGGGCCTATGCGATGTGCGATTGTGATATACCGCATCGCATTATCGCATCGGAGCAATAGAAAGGAGCGGGGCTGATATACTTGTGACTTGCGACAGCCGGACCCGATGGGGTTTATAAATAAAATTTAATATAATTTGAGTTCCAGAAAAAGGGCTTTTTCTATGTAAAATTGCATTTTCGTTAAATAAAGGAAAAACAAAGGAAATGCGAATTGGGCGATAAAACAGACCCGAAAGGGTTTTTATATGCAGCGATATGTGTTTTGAGCTTCGAAATAAGCGGGATTTTGGGTGGGCCTTAGGCGGTAAATGGTATTGGACGGGCTCCACCTGAGCCCATACACTGGCCACCACATGGCTCAACGCCAAATAGAGAAAACCTCCTTTTCGGGTGGGTAACCTCTATGCGCGTAAGCCACCCATAATGAATAATAACTGTTGGATCAATGATCACTTGCGATAGCTCCCGAAGACGGACCCAAAGGGATTATAAGGTGGACTTGATAATATTTCAGGTCCGATAGACTGCGTTTGGGTGGATTTTCCTATTTTTTCTGTGTATTCTTTGTGTAAATAGAGAACGACCATTTTGGGGATTTCAAAGGGTGCCGATGGTCCATTCCATTTCAAAACAGGTGGCCACCTTCCCTGAAGGCATTAACAAATGATTATTTAACGCTTAGAGGGGGATTTGAGCAGACAGAGGCCGAGAGCCAGAGAGCCCATAAGAGAAAACGAACAGACAACACTGATTGGCTTAAAAACCACGGAATGACAGAGATAGAGGCAAGCAGTGCTGAGACAGAGAGAAAATAGAGACAAAGAGCAAGAGGGAGAGTCTGTGTACTCAGAGAGACTTGAGGGATTCAAGTAAACTCCTGCTGTTTTGTATCTGTTGCGTTGAGACTCAAATTGAGCTCACTTTGTAAAACTCTGCCCTTGAAGACATAATAGAGAGCTCACCACTGAAGGCTAGACCAGCATCGTAGCCCAAGATTTTTGGGTGAACTCATTGATTATTTCCTGTGTTATGTGTGTATCTGTTATGTTCTTTAACTGCTTCATTGTCTATATTATTTACAATCTTATCAATCCGTTGCACTAAGTAATATAGGAAAATCCATGCACATGAGTCTGTAATACCTTAATCTTAGTCTAAGATCTCATTTTCAGATCAAGTGGTATCAGAGCTTTAGGTTTGCTAAGGTTAGACAAGCTTGTGCTGGATTGTTGAATGCTAACTAGGTCAAAGCTCAAACTAGGAGAAGGAGAACTTGTTGAGGCTAATCTAGAAATTGGAAGAGTCTATCCTAGGAGGAGAATGGCAGAACAAACCCCATTGGAATTAGAATCTCAGTTCATGGACAATTTCATGACCATGAGAGCTATGGTGGAAGAGATGTATCGATAATTTAAGAAAGGTCGAGGTGAAAGTACTTCAACCTCCAAACAAGACAAAGGAGCAGAGGAACCTTCTCTAGATGCCCCAGAGGGCAAAGGGAAAGGGGAAAATCTTCCTCCATCATCTCCTCCACCATCACCTCCATCATCCTCATCTCCTAGCCCTGAAAAGAAAAAGAAGAAAGAATCTGTGATTAAATTAGATGTGAAATTTGATTTGCCAACCTATGATGGAGAATTAAATATAGAAAAGCTAGATAACTGGATTAGACAGATTGATATATATTGCAAGGTGCAGAACATTGATTTAGAAAGGAGAAAGATTCAGCTGGCTAGCCTTCGCCTTGGAGGAACTGCACTAGTGTGGTGGGAAGGAAAGACACTAGCTGATCTGAAGAGACATGGTAAAATTCTTTCTACCTGGAATGAATTTGTTTCTGCCATTAAAAAATAGTTCTATCATCTAGTTTATATGCAGCAAGAAATGACGAGTTGGAAAACTCTTCGCCAATTAAAGGGCCAAAGTGTACAAAGCTATACCCAGGAATTCAAAAAAAGAGCTTTAACTCTAGGCATATCTCTAGACTCACCTGAAACTTTGTTGAAATATATAGGTGGTCTGCATAGCTATTTGAGGCACACCATTCTCATGTTTAATCCAACTAGCCTAGATGATGTATTAGTTCAGGCTACACATCTAGAAGCTAGAGGCAAGAATGTGAACCCAGAGATTGGGGGATCATTAAAACCATCTGCAAGCAAGAACAAGGAAAAGAAGAAGCTAAAATGGAAGGAGAGGAAGACAAATGCTGTACAGAAAGACAAACCTTCATGCACTCACTGCAAGAAGGATGGGCATGATGATGAACACTGTTGGTCTTTGCATCCGGAGTTGAAACGCAAGAAGTTTGGTGGTAATAAGAAGAAGAATGCTGTTGTTATTCAGAAGGACTTGGGGTCAGACTCAGGTGATGAAACAACAGTCACATCCACATGTATAAAGGTAAAAATTCTAAAGCATCTACAAGTAATTCTGCACAATCTATTGATAATGAAGATAATGAGAGGAAAATACATGAACTTTTTCATATTAGAGTTATTTCTAAGCCCTGAAAGATTGATACTTTATTTGATAGTGGTTCACAAGTAAATTTGATTTCTGAAACAATTGCAAAGAAGTTGGGCTTACTAACAACACCTCACAAGAAGCCATATCCATTAGGTTGGGTATGTGATAAAGCAAATCTACAAGTGACTAGACAATGTAAACTTAGGTTTTCTATTGGGTCAACTTTTGTAGATGAGGTTGAGTTAGATATAGTTCCCTTGGATATATGTGGTATTGTTTTAGGAAGTCCTTACTTGTATGATAGAAAAGCCATTTTCTATAGAGCTGAAAATAAGTATCAACTCATAAAAGATGGAATAGAATATATTGTGAGAGCTCATAAACTCAAAAATAACTACTCTCTCATAAACTTAGGGCAAATGAAAAGAATTGTATATTCATGCAAGAAATTTTTACTAATGGTCGTAAAGGAAAAGACCCCTGATAAAACCAATGTATTTGAAGGCTGTGATGCTAAACAGAAAGTTGATTTAGATAAAGTTGTTTTAGAATATGATATACTCTTTCAAGAACCTAAAGGTCTGCTACCCAAAAGGGAAATAGTACATGATATTCATTTGGAGCGAGATGCTCCATTGCCTAACATCGGAATGTATAGGTTATCCTCTTTAGAGAATGCAGAGATCAAGAAACAGGTACAAGAGCTACTCGATAAAGGGTTCATAAGACCAAGCACATTACCCTGTGGATCTCCAATCGTGTTGGTGAGAAAGAAAGATGGTTCGTGGAGGATGTGCATTGATTATAGAATACTGAATAAAATAACGATCAAGAATCGTTATCCTCTTCCTCGCATTGATGATCTATTAGATTAGTTGAAAGAAGCAATTTACTTTTCCAAGTTGGACTTGTGTAGTGGCTATCATCAGGTCAGAGTTGCAGAACAAGATGCATGGAAGACTGCTTTCAAAACAAAGCAAGGGCTGTATGAATGGATGGTTATGCCTTTTGGCTTAACTAATGCTCCTGCCACTTTCATGAGAGTTATGAATGACGTACTCAGACCTTTTATTGATGATTTTGTAATTGTATATTTAGATGACATTCTTGTTTTCAGTAAAACATGGGACGAACATTTGAAGCATGTAAAGTAGACTCTAGATGTTTTGAAAAGAGAAAATCTCTATGTGAAATTATGAAAATGTGAATTTGGAAAAACATCTTTAAATTATTTGGGTCATATTGTAGGGGGTGGTGAATTGAAGATAGGTCCCTCTAAGGTTGAAGTCATTGTGAACTGGCCTAAACCCAAACCTGCTACAGAAGTTAGGAGTTTCCTAGGAGAAACACAATATTGGAGAAAGTTTATTGCTAACTTTTCCTTGATTGCAGCTCCCTTACATGCTTTAACAGGATTGAACAAGGTGTTTCAGTGGGGAGGCAAACAACAAAAAGCATTCGACACCTTGAAAGAAAAAATTAGTACAACACCAGTACTAGCATTTCCAGATCTTCAACGACCATTTGAGATTGAAACAGATGCTAGTGACTATGCCATAGGAGCAGTGTTGATGCAACATGGTAAACCCATAAGCTATCATTCTGAGACAATTAATTTTGCAGTAGTTAATTATCCCACATATGATAAAGAATTGTATGCATTAGTGCAGAGTGTGAAAAAGTGGAAACATTACCTAATGGGAAAAGAAACAATCATACATACAGATCATCAACCACTTCAATATTTTCACTCACAAACTAAATTGTAGCAATCAAGTCACTATAGGTGGATGGGTTTTCTACAACAGTTTCATCTTGTCATCAGATATAAGAAGGGCATACACAATAAGGTTGCAAATATGTTATCTAGACCAATCATAAATGCATCTACTATACTTAAGCATGACTCAGTAATGCATGAAAGCTACATTGAAAAATATGCTAAAGATGTAGATTTTAAAATGTATATGCAACCTTAAGTCATGGCAAACAAGTAGAAGAATTGGATTATTATGTTAAGGACCAACTCTTGTATCATTTGGGAAAGTTATGCATTCCACAAACTGAAAGAGTTAACATAATCCGAGAAGCACACACTTCTCTAATATCAGGTCATTTTGGGGTAAGTAAAATAGTTGCACAGCTGCAAAGGTTCAGCTATTGGCCAAGAATGCATGAAACCGTTTCTAGATATATTAAAGGGTGTACTATGTGTGCTAAAAGCAAGCCCAGTAATAGAAAATTAGGCTTGTACAATCCACTTCCAGTTCCTTCTCGTCCTTGGGAAAGTGTTTCCATGGACTTTATTGGGGGATTGCCAAAGTCTAGAAAAGGACATGATTATTTATATGTTATTGTGGATAGGTTCAGCAAAATGTGTATTTTGATACCTTGTAACAAGCAAGTTACAGCTGAACAAACAAAGAAGTTTTTCTTTCAGCATGTATGGGTTCATTTTGGGTTACCCACTTCCATTGTATCTGATCGAGATTCCCAATTTGTTGGGAAGTTTTGGTCAAGTCTATGGGAGTTGATGGATACCAGATTGAAGAAGAGCACAACATTTCATCCACAAATAGATGGTCAAACAGAGGTGGTCAACATGACAGTGATCTAGTTGCTCAGAGGCTACTGCAACAAACATCCCAAGCTTTTGGATGAACATTTGTGTTATGTGCAACATGCTTACAACTGTGCCAAGCACTCTTCTACTCAGAGATCTCCTTTTGAGACTTGTTTTGGTTTTACACCAAGGACTCCCTTGGATTTTGTCTTTGGAAAAGACATAGTAGTTGATGGACACAATGATGTGGACAAAGCAACCAAGTTCATTGAATAGATCCAAGAAATTCACCAGGTAGTGCAGGAACAGCTGGAAAGAAGCCAGGCCAAGTACAAGGCAAGGCATGACAAGCATCGAATTGAGCATAGCTTCCAAGTTGGTGATCAAGTCTGGCTGTACATCAACAAAGACAGAATGCAAGGTGAAGGTAAGAAGCTGAAGCCAATAAGGTATGGGCCTTTCAATATACTTGAGAAAATTGGTGAAAACAATTTTCGCCTTGATTTTCCAGCTTATATGCATATCTATTCAGTCATTAATGCAGAGAACTTGAGACTATATGAACCTTCATTGATTGAAGATCCCGAAGAGAAAAGTTAGTTGCCTTCTATTGATGATCTGTTGCCTGAATATCTCAATGAGTTGCAGGAAGACACAGTTTTGGACAGGAAGGTGAGAACTACGCGCAGAGGGGACGTTGAGTACCTCAGAATCAGAATCAAAGGTTCAAAACCAAGCAATGCAAGATGGATAGAGATTGGACAAGTGAGGAAGCTGTATCCTCACTTGATTGATGCTTAAAAACCAACTTTTGGTGGTCCAAAATCTTTTTCAGTGGGAAGGCGTGATCCAAAATGGATCCTAAAAAACCCTCTAAGTCTTAAAAAATAAAAAAAAAAACCATCGCAAAGGATGAACTTTTAAAAATGGCGAATTACACTATCGGGCCTGAAAAACATGAAGAAACAGTGAAAAGTAGAGCTATTGGGGGCTTAAACAACTTTTCACGAGAGCCATCGAATCTGGCCGATCAACGGTCCAGATCCGATCGACATATCGCAATCGGAGTCTATCGGGGGTGACCATATGATAACTACGATAAAAATTAGCGCGAGTCAATGAGGACGTCGATCAAGCGTGCAGATCAATGGCCCAGGTTAGCTCGCGATATCACATTGGCGAAATACAAAGGAGAACTTACAAATGGCCCGGGGGCTATGCGATATGCGATTGCGATATATCTCATCACATTATCGCATTAGAGCAATACAAAGGAGCGGGGCCGATATACTTGCGACTTGCGACAACCGAACATGATGGGGTTTATAAATAAAATTTAATATAATTTGAGTTCTAGAAAAAGGGATTTTTCTATGTAAAATCACATTTTCGTTAAATAAATGAAAAACAAAGGAAATGCAAATTGGGCAATAAAACGGACTTGAAAGGGTTTTTGTATGCAGCGATATGTGTTTTGAGTTCCGAAACAAACGGGATTTCAAGCAGGCCTTAGGCGTAAGTGGTATTGGACGGGCTCCGCCCGAGCCCATACACTGGCCGTCACGTGGCTCGGCGCCGGAGAGAGAAAACTGCCTTTTTGGGCTGGTAACCTCCGTGCGCGTAAGCCACCCGAACTCAATTATAACTGTTGGATCAATGATCACTTGCAATAGCGCTCGAAGATGGACCCGAAGGGATTATAATGCGGACTTGATAATATTTCAGGTCCGATAGACTGCATTTGGGTGGATTTTCCCGTGTTTTATATGTATTCTCTGTGTAAACAAAGAACGACCATTTTGAGGATTTCAAAGGGCGCCGATGGTCCCTTCCGTTGCAGAACAGGTAGCCACCTTCCTGAAGGCATTAACAAATGATTACTTAACGCTTAGAGGGGGATTTGAGCGGACAGAGGCCGGGAGCCAGAGAGCCTAGAAGAGGAAACGAACAAACAACATCGATTGGCTTAAAAGCCACGGAATGATAGAGACAGAGGCAAGCAGTGTTGAGACAGAGAGAAAATAGAGACAGAGAGCGAGAGGGAGAGTCTGTGTACTCAGAGAGACTTGAGGGATTCAAGTAAACTCCTGCTGTTTTGTATCTATTGCGTTGAGACTCAAATTGAGCTCACTTTGTAAAACTCTGCCCTTGAAGACATAATAGAGAGGTCACCACTGAAGGCTAGACCAGGAGACATAGCCCAAGAGTTTTGGGTGAACTCCTTCATTATTTGCTGTGTTATGTGTGTATCTGTTATGTTCTTTAACTGCTTCATTGTCTATATTATTTTCAATCTTATCGATCCATTGCACTAAGTAATATAGGAAAATCCATGCACATGAGTCTGTAATACCTTAATCTTAGTCTAAGATCTCATTTTCAGATCATTGTACGAGGCCTTCCTCAGGATGTCAAAAATGGTAGACATAATGTATGCAACTTATGAGGAGAAGATGGCAAGAGAGGAACGAGAGAAAGAAAGAGCAGAGGACGATGCCCCATTTACCCCCTTGAGTGTACATTCATCTTCTTCATCGTCTTCTCATTATTCAAATGAGGAGATCAGTCAGAGTCTTCAAGCAGAGAATGTTGAATTGAGGAGACTTCTACGAGAAGAAAAAGAGGAGAAGCAGAGATTGCATCTTCAGCTGCGTGCCACGGAAGAGGCCTTGGAAAGATTGAAGTGCAACGAAGGCTTAGAGTTGAGGTAAACAATGTTGATCATTCTTCAGTTTCATTTTCACATGACATTATTGTTGGAAACTTGGAGGTACCCATTTCAGGAACTGGCATGAGACTCCTTACCAAGATGGGGTATAAAGGAGGAGGACTTGGTGTTATTGGCCAAGGCATGACTCAACCATTGGAGGTTGTGGAAAGACCTCAATTTGTAGGATTGAGGTACACCAAAGGAGAGAGCTCAAAGGTGTTTGAAGCTTCGAAGACATTTTTGAAACTGTTGAGGAAAGAGAATGATGGGAACAAATCACCATCCTCCCATGGTAGTGCACATTGCAGAGGAAGAGTTGAGGTAAGATCATCACCATAATTGCACTAGAGACAACCGAGAAAGGTATAACAAGTCTCAGTATTCTAAATTTCATTTTGATTACAAGCATGTTAATGATGAGCATAACTCATTGCATAGAAAAACATGTAGTTTTTGTGGTTTACATAACCATGTGATTACTGAGCGCTAGAAGAGAATGGCGACATGAAAGAGAATGAGGCATGAAAGGCCTTCTCCACAGCAGGGAAAGAAGAAGGTTAAGCAGGTTTTGAGGAAGAATACTTTTTGTAGTAATTGCAATAGAGGTGGTCATCAAAGAGACACATGTCTTAAGGAAAGCGTCCGTGCATGAACTAGTTGAAAAAGTTGTTCGACAAGCAAATCCGCCACAGGGAGCTGATCCATTCACTTTGATAAGTGAGAGATTGTTTTACTAGATCCGGTAGCTTGTCATGACCACATTTTGTAAATCATGTGTTGCAATTTAAATTGTAAAAGTGATGATGTTTTTTCCATCACTTATTAAAACATCGATGATGTTTTGGCCTTTTATTGATAGCTGGGGTATTGATTTCTATGCTGATGTAAACTTGACCAAAGAGTGTGCCTTATAGACTATTGGAAAGTACGGGGATGCTTGGGTCATGGTTGGTCATTAATCATGTAATTAAGCATGTGATTTGCAAATATGTACTACAATTTTGTAGAGGGTGCAGGTGTCAGCTCATCGCTTATGACTTCGAAGAATGACGGTGAAGGAGAAGGAAGGGTGACCTGTCAGGACACTTGTGGTGAAAACGATGTACACAACAGTTATAAATTATGTTCATGCTTTTGGAGGACCAAAATATCCTCAGTGGGAAGGAATGATCCAGGTGGCTCCAGAGATGCTTAGAGGTCAAAGAGGGCTCAAAATAACTCAAAAATCAAAGTGGCCAGATTGCTCCCAAACTAGGAATAGATCGAAGTGCTCATCGCCGTCATTCCAATGGTGTGAACGACACTCCAATCCGAGCTAGTATGCGGGAGATAGAGCTGGTCTAAGTTTTGGTCAAAGTGGGCATGTGGGCCAGGTTTAATGATCCTACAAATTGACCGAGTCCGGGACATGGAACTTGGCTCCCAAAAGCGGTCGAATTTGTCAAACCCTTAATTTGTCTAATAACCCTTATAGTTATCCAAAATGAACAATATACCTTATATATATATATGTAATTCAAACATAGTTGGGTGGCGGGTCACCAACCCTGCCACCCCCAACCGCAATGGTCAACATTTATCTAATACATAACATGAAATTGGTTAAGGGGGTGGGTCACCCTAACGGTCCCACTGAGCCCATTGTGCATACTTTGGAGTAGATCATGGTGGTGCAATACATATTAAGAAAACCTTGGTATATAGTCGTTACATATATATTAATATATACCACCAACCCTTTTATTTAACCGCCATTATATAACATAACAAAACTATGGTATTAAACATATACCATAAACCTTATATATATAACGGCCCAACAAAATTTGGTTATGATTTATATTAACGTTGCAATAAAAAAAAACCATCGCATTATTTTGGGTGGGCGGGGGTTTGAACCCTATCCACCCCCAACAAACCTCCATACTTGCAATTGCGCCAATGGCCATGCGCCTTGGCAACTCTGCCCCACAAATATATTTAACCCTTCATTCACCAATCAGACCGGGGGGTGGGTGGAGAAGCACAGTGGAGTGGAGGTGGAACCCGAACGGCGGACCGGAGTAGGTGTTCTGACCAGCGGAACCATGAGTGGGCCACATCAGTGGAATCATGAACCTGGGAATATTTTGATGCTGAAAAGATTCCTTGAGAGCTAGAGATGCTAGCAACATAATTTGTCATGCTTATACATTTTGGCACGTTTTCTCACCAAGAGTCCAACCATGTAGTCAAAATATCCATATGAGTAGCAGAAATGTAGATGTCCAACAACTAAGAATCTTTGGAGAATCTTGTGGAATCTAAAAGATTCCCTTAGAGGATGATTTTTTCCAGTGTCGGAATGATGTCGACTTTATAGTCATTTTTCTCATAATTTCACAGGGAGCACAATGGTGTGCTCAGAATATTCATCCGAGCAGTGGATTTTCCAGTCATCTTCAAGAAGGAATCTTTGGGGGAATCTTAAAGATTCTCGAGGGTCCAAAATTTGACAAGTTTACAGTCAATTTTACACCACTCATCGTCAAGAATTTAGTTTTGTAGTCTATTTCAACAACCGAGCTTTGCATTTTTCAGCCATATTTGAAAGTGAAGGTATGTGATGAAGGTATGCCATGTCTTTCTTCTTGATTTGTTGAGATGATGTATTTATTGTTGAGATCCCTAATTACCATTATGTTGAGGGATACTTGTTGCCACATTATGTGAGAATTCATTAGCTTTTCGTGTTGAAGGAAAGCCCATTTTGAGTGATATTTCTTGTAGGGAGAACGTCTCATGGAGAGACACACCACTTAAGTTGAGGGTATTTGTCCTTGTAATGACAAAGAACATGCCATGTACATCATCATGAAGCGTCCTCCACTCTCTTGACACTGGGCCCAGAGATGTAACTCACACTGGGTGAACTATGTTATCAATGTGTTTGTATTCTTTATTTGATGGTTGTCGTCATGTTTCATCTTCTTTACAGTATGCACATGTGATATATCATGCTTTTTATATGCAATTTTGCTAACATCACAAAAGTAAAAGATCTTGGATAATTCTGGTCGCTGAAGAGATCCGTATCAATGTTACACTTGGAGGGATGTCTTTGATGTTGATGAGGGAGTCCCAATAGTGCATCTTCTTCGAATAAGATACGAGCATGTACACATCGATGACATTACACACTTTATTTGAAGGGAGATGAAGGAGGATTAAAGCTAACCAATTGGTATATTTTCCCTCCTTTAAGAGACTGAAGACTTGAGAAGACCATAGGGTGCATAGGCCCCTAAATTCTCCCTTGGATCTGGTGGTCCTCTCCATACTAATTTTTATCTTAAATAGGTCTTCTTGTTCCCATAGCTTAGTCTCTTGAAGTAGGAGAAGCTGGGGATTTGCACACTTGATAATGCTTCAAATTTCAAATTCTCTTATGTTGCTTCCCCGTCCTTGTACTTTTAGAAGGCGATATTCATTATTTATTGGTTGCCTTTGAGTCCCCACCTGCCTGAGGCCTTGTGGTGCTTTGTTTCTTGGGTCCTTTTAAATTCTTAAAGCCCTAGGGTCTAATGATGAGCTGCTTGTCAACCTCCCTATCCCTTCCTGTATGTTGAGATCTAACCGTCGTATTGGTTCTCTGAACCAGTTTCCCAATGGTGTGGGTTTGTTGTTATTATTTTACCACTTCATGATCAAATTAGTCTTCATCTAAGGTGAAACCATCATGGTTGACTTGCCCAACTATAGGCAACATGAAGCCCTCTTCGGCCTAAGAGGGCTGGTCTTTACTGGTGTCCAGGTAGACATGGATATATTCAAAAAACTGGCATAGCTTCTTCCTCTTTGTGGGTGGAGTCTTGTTCCTCCAAATGTTGTATGATTTCTAGGATTTACCCTTCTTTCAATTCATTGGAGGGGTTTTCAACTTCGAGGGGAGCAAATTTGTTTTGTAAAAGAGTGGTAGATTTACCCTTTTGATATCCCTGCACTGAGGATTGAGCTTGAGAGGGATGAACAAGGAGCGGGCCCCTCCTTTTCTCTTGGGGATTTTGAATGCATTATTGCCCTTTTTTGGAAATTTTCTTGATTGAGGGGCTTGCCATTGGTCTCCCTTTGCTTGGAGATTTGTCTGATCCATACTTTTCAGGGTAGTTTTTGGTGAAATGTCTGTGATCATGGTGATGTTTCCACTTGAATAGGAGTTGATCATAATAAAATTGTTAGATAAAGGACCAATTATCTAGATTAAGTTGGACAAATTCTAATAAACCATTTTCCAGATCCACTTTTACGCAGATCCGAGTGCATGTGAACAATAGAGCCTTTGGCTTTGCTTTTTCAATGAATTATCCATGAGCATCTTTGATGGATTCGAAGGTTTCAAGATTCCAGCAGTGGAGAGGGAAGTGGGGAAACTTCACCTAGACAGGGATGACTAAGGACACATCATTCTTTGGATTGAAATTTGGGATCTAGCGGTCCAAATACAACCCATTAACCCCCATGAAGTAAAGTTTGCTCTGGAAGATGAGGTCTCAGTGCGCCTTATGCTCAATGAGGAAGGTGAAAAAACCACGACCATAAAAGGAAGACCAAATCTATCCTTTGATGACTAGTTTCCAGCTGCGATCCACCCATAGATCGAGAGTTCATGGGGATGACCAGATCCCCATGAACTTGCTAATGAGGCTCTTCTTTTCCATAAGCAACATTGTTCTTTGAAAATTCTCTAGGTAGACCTAGATCTTAGGAATCTCATGTATTTTCTTTACTAAATGGGAGGGCTTTGCCTTTTGGATTTTGAGAGCTACAACAATGAGAGCTTGGAAGGCTTGCTCTGGGGGAAGAGGAGGATACGGGGGAGGAGGGTCCCCTCGCAGACATGGCCATGGAGGGACAATCCACTCACTATGCAAAGAACACACGCAAGAACAAAGCTCGATTCAATTAATTGTAATTTAATTATCAATAATGAACAAGTGAATGGTGAAATATCCACTAAATATTTTTAGTAGTACTTATGATAGAGGGTTGAGATTTATTTTGCTCTTTTAAGAAAAAAGTAATTAAAAAAATGTTGTCTACACACACACACATACACACACACACACACACTATGAAATGAGTTATGATTTTTTGTCTATATGGTATTGTAACAACGTCTTATTTACAAATTAAGAATCACCATGGTAAAGTGGAGGTGAATATCCATGGTTAAGAGTCTTGTCACATGTTTTTTTAAATGTATATATATTTAACTCATATATCACACTATGAAATGAGTTATGTTTTTTTTTTTGTATATGGTATTGATAAGATATGGTATTGTAACAACGTCTATTTACAAATTAAGAATCACCATGGTAAAGTGGAAGTGAATATCCATGTATAAGAGTCTTGTCACATGTTTTTTTAAATGTATATATATTTAACTCATATATATTTTTTTAATTTACAATATTGATAATTTAAAATAAAATTCTAATTTGATTTTTGTTTTTTTGATTAAATTTGGAAAATATAAATGTATTTTGTTATAAAATAAACATTTTGATGTTTATTATAAATTAATACTTATTATTAAGTTTTATTGATGATTTAATTTATGTAAATGTAATAGTTAAACCAAAACAAATAAACTATGTAATTTTAAAAACGAGTAGACTTTTTGGAAAGTTTTCCAGTTTTTGTCTAAAATCTGGTAGGGATTCATTCAAATCACAAGTTTGACAGGTTAACTCTTCACAATCTAAATTCCCTAGGGGTTTTGAGGCGCTGAATCCATATATGCAATGAAAAACCATTTTAAACAATTCAAATCAAGTAAAAAAATATTGAATGCAACTATTTTACTTTCCCAATTATACCAAGAAATATGTGATAGATAACAAGTTAATGAATATAATAAGGAAAACACATGAATTTAACTATTTTTCATTCCAAATTAATTATATCAAGAAATTTGTGAGCAATAGCATCTTAAGAATAAAAAAAGAAAAAATGAACTAACAAACAAATTGGTTGCATTTCAAAGCTGCCTAATCCATCATCACCTCCAATTTATCAAGCTTTGTTGAAAATGAGTAAATTTCTTTAGGCAGGTATATATGGTTGAAAATGATTAAATTTCTTAAGGTAGGTATATATATTATTTCTTGTTACATAAGAATATTATAAAAATATTAGTGGTAAAATTTGGACCCAAAATCACTAAGTAATTTAACTGTTTTCCCTAATTTTATTTTAATTATTAATTTTATTGTTTTATTTATTTCAATTTTTAATATAATTTAATTTTACTTTTGTTTTTATGTAATTTTGTATGCTCATTGATTTTATTCTAATTATTAATTTTATTGTTTTATTTATTTCAATTTTTATTTTTAATTTAATTTTGTAATTGTTGTTTTTATATAATTTAATGAATTCAAAATATTTACAATGTTTACAGAACTGGTAGAACAGAACATTACAATATATGGAACTCTCGACCCAATTAATCACACCAAGAATATGAAAGAGCTACCATTTTTATGTTTACCAAATTAACTATATGACTATTAGTTCTATAGGACCACTAGTTCATTTTTTTTTCTTCACTTTTTGCAATTTTTTTTTTTGTTCAAATAATGATTTTCTTATTCAAATTGATGATGAGATGGTCTAACCTTCTAATCCCCTAGTTAATCTTATAGCTAGAAAGATAATACAAAAAAATTGAAAAGATAATACAAAAAAACAAATACTAACATATTCCCATAACTTTCTCAACTCATCAAAATAAAATGTTTTTTGAATTCCTATGGCCACGGTAGTTATTGAAAAGCCAAATTTAGATGGTGGCTAGTGAAAAGCCAAATTTTTAGATGGTGGATAGTGAAAAACCAAATTTCAGTATAAAACATGCATTTAAGGCACATCAAACTGTTCATCTTTCTCGCAAATACATGCCGAATTTCAACTTCTGAAATCAACACAAACCTTGCTTTCTTATTTTGAATCACAGAGGAGGGAATATGACGAGCCACATAAAGATCTGATAGAAGCATGCGAGTCCGGACCAAATAAATACTTTAGATTACCAAGCGGTTTTCACGAACGACACCATTCACATTGTGATTAAATCATACATAACCAATGGATCTTAATATTGTCACTCCAATGATCAACATTATCCCGAGGACAAATGGAAACCCAAGAAGAGTAGTATATTTTGAATTAGAAAGAGGATGATCTAAATCCAGGGTTGTGTCAGGGTCTTTCATCTGCATTGATATATTCAAAAAATCTTGGCAGTCAAGTTTCTCTAATCATTCTAGGATTATGACTAGAAGGTCTAGAAGACATATGCTTTATTCAACTAGATGTCATGGAATTACTTCTCAATTAGGAGGAGCCATGCCATAGGATGCCCACTACGTGAGGATGTGCATTAGTTTGGCCAAAAAGGCATTGGGTTGTACCTCTCCCAATCCCATGGTGGGGTGTGTGATTGTTAAGGATGGACACATGGTTGGCCAAGGATTCCACCCCAAGGCTGGAGAACCTCATGCTGAGGTATGCTCTTCTTGTCTATCTAAACTGCTATCTGCACACTTACAAATATTTTATCTAGCAAGAAATCCAATTGAGTTCGCCCATTGTTACCGAAAACAAATGTAATTGCTTATATAGAGTGAGATATTATTTTACTTTCTAATACAATCCACAGAGCATAAATCTTAAATCAAATCCATGGTTGAAGAAATCATAGCCGTGGTACTCATAAACAACATTGGTCCCTATATTGGAAATTGAAGCTTTATTTAATTGGGTTACTTGTAAAGTAGAAACTTTGGCTTTCCATACCTAACTAAATATGATTTTTTGCTGAATAACAGTCGATCACAAAGTTCTAGTTTACTTTGGGAAATGCTGCCCCTACTTTTTGTTTACTCTGCTAAAATTAGATTGGAGGACCACATATTACCCGTTTGAAAGAATCTCATTGGTTAAGTAGTTGCAATACTTAAGCAAATGTTTATCAAGGTTACCCTGAAAGCTGATACACCACATGTGAAATATAGCTACCGAAGATGTGCTTCTTGTAAAAATATGATTGAAACAACTCGATTCAATTTATTTTCCAACATTTAGTGCATGAAATTTGTTTTCAATGTGTAGATGGAGTGCTTTCACTTTTGAATGTCTTCATCAGTGTTAACAATTTGGCTTGAGACAGTCAATTATTTTTCAGGAATGTTAGAGAGTTTCAACATGCTATCCATATATAGCTTTTGTGGGAAAATATCTATGTTGCACAGGTTTTTGGAACAGGGTACAGGACTAGGCATTTACAATGGTGGGAAGATTCCCTCAAATTTCCTATGGAACATCTATATATATATATATATATATATAAAATTCTTTTTTGAAATATTTAAAATTCTAAAACAAATTTAAAGATTTAAAAAATACTAATGTATAGGGCTTAGTCCAAGGGTTAGCTGAATTGGTTGTCACCAATGTTTTTGGGAATTTCGTTAGTGTGCACTAACCTATGATAATGGGTTTACTAAGAATGTCATTCATGAATGAGGGGAAACATCTTTTAGGGCATCTCGTAAAAAAAATCACTGGAAAAAACAATTGGGAGGGATATATATATATATATATATATATATATATATATATATATATGCACTATATTCCAAGGAACTAGTATGTGAATCTATTTATACATACTACATTCCAGGGAACTAATTAATCGATTAATGGTTTTAAGCAAAACCTTGGGGCTTTTTCTGATCAATAGTTTTAAGCAAAACCTAGTTTTTTTTTTCATTTTTCATTTTAGATTTCTTAGTTTTTAGTTTTATTCGTCATGTTGGTTCCTTATAAATGCACAGTGGGATGACAAAGTGTTGAAACATGCTGTTTACAAGATCTAGAATATCAATCCTTCTTGAAACAACCAAATATCAAACAACAATAGGAGGACAATGAGCTCACATTCATCCTTCGAGCACAATCCTTGATAGTTAAATGAGAATGCTGACAACAAGCATAAATGAAATACTTTTGTGAGATTAACTCTTGTTCAACCTTGTATATCACTCCATTGCCACTTGTGGCTCATGCATGGCTTTGTCCTTTGGGTAGTAATATTTACGATATATATTTGGATTATGTGGTTCCTTTACCAAAATTTATAATCCCTTCATTCAAGTAGACACCTATGTCGGCTTTGACATTTTAAATATTGTTTTATTTCCTTAGCACTTGATAGAAGTCGGTGTTATCAAACTCTAATTCTATGCCAAGTGTTCTCTGAATCAACCTTGCCAACCTGAAATCTCTTCATATGTTTTTGGTTGTGAGAGCTTTGATGATTGTGGAATAGTCTCCCACGATATTTGCGTTTAAAATGTTTCTGTTCTTCATCATGCTTATGCCTGGATAGAATGTGATTGCTTCCGCCTCAATGCTTCCTTGCAATGCCCAGTTCCCAAGTGAATTCCACCTCCATTTGTTCCTCAAAATTTAAAATTATCCACTTTTCTCTTGCCGGCCATATCGATTTTAGTCAACATTAATGGCACACATAGTAAGAAATATTTGGTTTACTCACGATTTCATATTTCCTCTTAGCTTGGCCAGCAAGCTAAAATGAATTCTAAGATTTGGAATGTGGTTTTCATGTATAACATTACACCTAATCGTATAAACCAAACATATATAAGATGAAATAAGTCCTTCTTTATATTAATATTTTAAAGACCCAACTAAGAATTTTCTCCATCACACTAATGCATAAGCCAAACTTCTTTTTCTCCATCACACTCATGCATAAGGAGCCTTTCTTTATTTTTTGAACACTTATAATGAAATTCACTGCAAATAAGCCAATTCTCTTTGTAAAGTTCTTGTCAATTGGGTACTAGTGTGTTGCTCTTCTAGCCCATGCATCAAAGATATATTTACTAACCCGCTAGCATATGCCCATTTATATATAGAAGAAATCATGCAAATGTTGGGTGGTGTACGAGGCCTACTTTGTGGAGTAACGATCTCTTTAAGAATGGGCCACCTAGGTGGTAATGCCACCTTTCCATTTATCTTTTTAAGATGTTAGATCATAAGCTTTAGTCCAAATTCCTTGTAGGGAGATTTAAAGCTTAAAGCCTTTCGTCTACATGCAGTTTTATATATTCTTATGTAATGCATAGATTTCTATGTACTTGCTTAGAAAATTCTTTGTATATTTCTCCTCTTGTAGAAGGTATTTTATTAGAGATATTATCAAACTTGATCACTCTATCATAATTTTGTATTACACATATTAATACAAATGAGTGTACAACATGGGTACAATTTCAATAATATGTTCTTATACTTCCATATTTTCTCTATTGTGCTTTTCGTGTGTGGGAGTGTTTTCTTGCATTATTGGTGTTGTGTGCATATCAATTGGTATTAGAGCTGAGTGATTATGGCCTCTTGGTATAGTATCCTCAAGGTTTTCCATATTTTACCCTCTGCATATCTCGCACCATTAGGCTTTGATGATTAAGGTCCTAGTTCTAGTCTCCAAAGGGTTTCCACCTCTTATCTTGTTTGATATCTACTCTCTTGAAGAAGCATTATCTTTTTTGGAGTTACACATTTGGAGTGATTGACACCCTCTCTTGCATGGCATGGGGGACAAGGGAGCCATAACTATCTCGGGCCATATTTCCTCAACAATAGTTTAAAATTATGAATTGTGTGGTGGAAAGCTCTAAGAAAGCATATGATGCGAAAGGCTCCACAACTCATTTGACCAAGTTTTGAGGCCCAAGAATCACTTAGAAAGGCCTCAAAATCGTAGATTTTATTTTTTGACCGAAAAATGCTAAACTTGTGATTTGTTGAATCTTACCCAAAACTAACACCATTGGCTTTAGAATTTTAATTTATTGCTTCAAATCGTTGGTTTATCTAAGACCCAATCTAGAATGACTTGGAGAAGTGGCATATAAGATAAGTTGACACATGACTTGGCCAATAACAATGTCCTTGAACAGATTCATGCGGGTCACACTAAAAACTAAACCAGGATGATATAGGAAATGATGAGATCCTTCTAAGAGATTCTCCTACAAAATTGTGCTTAGGGATGTTGAATATTGAAAGTTGTGGTCTGTATTCACTAATTATGTTAGCCCTCAAAAGAAAATGAAAAATACAAATTTGAACTTATGTCAGCCCTAAAAGGAAAAATTAAAAGGAGGGAATTTAAAAATTTCAATTTATTTTGCCTCCAAAAGTCAAGTGAGCCCTCCAAAAAGTACAAGTCGGCTTAGTGAAAATACACACCAATTTGGGCACCCAATCACTATATATTGCCACTTGACCTCCTCACTTCAAGAGCAAATTCAGATCTTCACAAGAACATTATAGTCTTCTGTTCACACGTGCTAAGAAGGGAGAAGAAGTGTGAGGATTTGAAATTGAGTTTTTTGGGCATATTTTGGGCAGTAGATCGATATTTTCTCGGTAGCCTCAGGAGGCTGAAATTCGGTTTGTTTCTGGGTAGTTTGACTGCAGGGCGGCTAAGAACTTTCTGGGTAGTTTGGCCAAGTTTGAATTTTGTTGATTTGTTGGTCTTGTTTGACCAAGTTTGACTAGAAGAATCAAAATGTACATTTGTTGAATTGAACAATTTATCCTAAGAAAGGTTGTTGGGTTTTTTCCCTAGTTAGGGATTTCCCAGGGTTATATTTGTGTCTCTCGTGATTGGGTGTCTCTTTATGATCCTACTATCATTATTGCATTTATGGTTGAATTTTTTGAGATATAATTGCTTAATGATGTTCTAAATATGTTAAAGTAATCATAGGAAGTAATTATCAGTTTCAGAAAATTGTGCTTGTAAATTAGCTCTTGAAAATGTGAAAATTCCCTTGAAATGCAACAATTGGAATTAATTCTCCTAACTGATTAACAATTTATTAATTTTCCGATTAATACCGAATTAATCACACTGCAATTTCTTCACCAAACACAATACCACAAAAGAAAAAAAATGGGAACTAAGATATAATAGCACACACACATAAAATGAGAGTTATTTTTGGACAAACGTCCCTGGAAAAACCAAATGTGGGAAAATCGATGCAACGACTAAGGGTTTATTAGCTATTAGTTTGCTTTGACCCAAAAATATTTACACTTTTCTCCATTTTTTAACCATAGAAATTGACTTTTATTATTATTTTTATAATATTTTAATATATTTATTTGAAATTTGATTGGTTCACCCCTTATTTTGCAATGAATACATGTGTGATATTGGTTGTACCATAGAATCTTCAGTTGTACATGCTGCACTGTCCTATCACTGACTATTTCTATATAGCTCTGCTCTGCAGTCATGGGAATATGCATTGGCCATTTAATAATATGATGAAAATCATAGATTGCATTTAAGGACAATGAAGTGGGAATATGCGCTGGCCATTTAATAATCTGATGAAAATCATAGATTACATTCAAGGACAATGAGGCTCGAGCATTCATTGTATCTACAACATTACATATACCAAGACGTTGCAATGCATTTCAATTAAGTAAAATATGATGTGTCATCAAATTATATACAATGTGAAAGAATCAAGAAAAAACTTTAAAAAAATAGAAAATCATTTAAAAATAGTACAACGAGGTAAACACTGACTTTATGAAAGAATGAAAGTGATTAAGATCAAGTAGAATTCACGCGAGATATATAGCTTATCTTATTCTTTTCTATTGATATTTGTGTAACCCTTAAATCCCAATTCTTTTATGGCGACAATTTTTCATTTAAAAGCTTTTCAATTTGAGTAGCTCGTGACAATAACATTTTAACAAATATAATGTATTCAATAAATATTGTGCTTAAAAAATTAATTCTTGATAAAAATAATGTATCAAAAATATAGTTTCACATATAATTATATGTCACGTATCATTAAACATTGATGCCATGCTTCTTCCAAAAAGAAGGAGCCATGTATTTGAGGTAAGCCCGCAGACACTCTCCCTTAAATTCTTTATAATTGTGTAACAGTAACAGTGAAGATTCAAAGGATGGGCTCCTCTATATAAATCACAACCGACAAAAACATCGAACAAAACAAAACAAATATCAACTTATACCATGGCTCATTTGAGGAAATTAATATAAATAGATTTATTGGGTATATAACTCTCATATTTATTATCATATACTACTATTTATGTTACTTGGGTTCCAATTTAGAAGCATTTTGACTAGATCATCAGAAGTCCATTATGGATATTTTGGATTTTGTGTTTTTGGTGAATATTTTGATGATTTATAATTATAATATATATAAATTTTAATTTATAACAGTGTTAAAATATCATGTATTTATTATCAAAATTGTATATAACAAATATTTGTTTTTTAATAAATTTAATTATTCAAGTTATATGAATTCAAGTTGCATATAGAACATTATTTTTTAATAAATTTATTTATTTAAGCTAAAAACAAATATAATTCAAATGTTTTTAAAGATAAATTTAGTTATTTAAATAAAATCATTTGGATTTAATTTATTTAGGGAAAATCCTTTAAGCGTATCTAAATAATACTAACTTTGACATCTAGTAAAAAAATTTATAACTTATTTTGGTCATCAAACAAATTTTTTATTATTATTGATAATGACTTATGAAGGGGTTTTTAAAGTTATAAAATAATATTCCTAACTATTTATTTCTAATATTAAAAAAATATAAGACATTATTATAGATTTTGACTTTGTATAATTAATTACAGTCCATTTAATTTAGAAGACATATTTTTTTCTAAGTAAGTCTAAATTATATTATTGTAACATAATAATACATTGAGGCTTTGGCCTCTGCAGGTCAGTGCCAAGGTTCAAGGCCTAAAGCATCAAAACAAGATTGCGACTACCCAGAGATGGGAAATCAGTCCAGTCCAAAAACTGAATTTGCAAAAATGAACTCGCTGACAGCGCAGGGGAAACCAACAAATGAAAAAAGTAGCTAGCATAATTTTCAAAAATGCACAAAATAATCATATTGATGTGATTTCTGGAAACCTGAAACCCGAAGACGTGTGGTGAGTCATGTGTCATGCCGTGTTGGCGAGTCATGCGTCATGCGGTGCTGACGGGTGTTCTTCAATGATGAAACACCTGTATGCATCCATGTCGTCCTCTTCCTGCTGCAAAGCACCCATGTTTCCCTTCACCCGAGGATCGCGATTCTTCTCCTCCGTAGTAGTCTTGTCCTGAGGATTATCCCTCTTCTCCTTTGCGCAATGTGGGCGTCCATCGTCGCTGGCTGGCTCCTCGTAGGTTGGGCGTCCATCTTCGTTGGCTGGCTCCTCGTGGAAGGTAATTGATATGGTGGCTTTTATGATTGGTTGGTTCAGGGAGCAGCGATAGATGAACTGGGCCAAATGAAGGGGTTGCTATGAGCTGGAGGGGATGTTAGAGGCTGGAGAGGCAATTTGGGAAGGTTGGGAGTGGAGAGCTCGTGAGCGGCCTCTGCCACTACGAGTGTCTGGATGGCGGTCTGAGACATAATGAGCTGAGGGGGAGGAGGAATCTGAGGCTGGTGATGGTGGAGAGCGAGGCAGTCTGCCTCTGCTACTCCCTCTTTTGCTCTGCATTCTATGGCGAAGCCGAGGCATGATGACACGAGGATGAAGAGAATTTTTGCAAGAAGTCGGCACTGAGAATTGAGAGGGCTCAGCGAGTTCAGAGGTCGGCTTAGAGGTAGAAAGTTCAGCAGGCTCAGAATGGAGAATAAGGTTGCAGATAAAACTCTGCGAATAATGATTACCCAGACCAAATTCAATGCAGCATAGAATGCTACAACGCCTGCCCGTAGCAGTGCGTGAACTTGGTTCCACTGTAGCTAGGGGACAATGGCAGTTCAGAGGCATAGGATTAGAGACAGAGGAGGTGGAATGTAAATTACCTGAGGGCGCCATTATGCAGAGCCGAGGCTGGTAGACGCGGGCGAGTTGATTAGAGTGCCAACTTAAATGCCATTTACTGCTGCTGTAATTTAGTTTTATGGCTTTGTGTGCAGGTTTACGGATGGCCATGTGGCAAAGCCACTTGCCGTCCCATTCCCCTGCCAGCAATTCAATTCCGACGTACACCCGCATCCGGGAGTTGTGCTTCTTTGTGCACCAGGTCAGTACATTCCTGTAATTGAGTTCTATCATTTAGGATGTTGAGGGATCCTGATTGGAGTACCTGATCATGGTCTACTCCTGTATTTGCCAAAAGATCAGCAACCTTGTTGCCCTCTCTCTTGACATGAATGAAAGTGATAGCTCTCCTGTTTTTTATCCATTGCTCTATTAGTTCAAGACGAGCCGCCAGTCTCCAACTAGTAGCTACTTTCGAAGCCGGGGTCCCCATTTGTATTTGGGTAGCCATGTTGATGAGGATTTGGGAGTCCCCTTCTATTATAATAGGGTGAAAATTATGTTGATGAGCCAGACACATTCCTTGCCATAATCCTTCCAGTTCTGCTGAATTATTCATATCCCAGCCAATTGATCCAAAGTATAGTAATAGAGGTTTGCCTTCGTGATTTCTGAATATGCCTCCATGTCCTGCTTTGCCTGGGTTGCCTTTTGAGGCCCCATCGAAGTTTAGTTTGATCACATTTGTTGGAGGGGGATTCCATTGAGTGGGCGGCCTAGTAGTGGTTGTGGATATGTTGTGATCATCCTGAACCTGCGGAATCCGTATATTCCAATTTTCCCAAATATTCTGTTCTTGTGCCTGAGTGGGGAGGTCCTCTGCTCGCCATTTCTGGAGAGCCAAGGTTTCTTGAATGTTCTGGCAGAGGTTGCTCCAAATGATTTCCAGGGGAGTGCTTTGGTTTTTAAAAATTCTCTTGTTTCTTTCCTTCCAAATTGTCCATAGAAGTAGACCCGGTAGGATTGTCCATAGAGAATTTAGAAGCTTGCTGTTATAGGGAGTAGGGGCTCAATTGTGAATGGTATTTGTAATATCCCCCGAAATTCTGCAAGCTCTTTGACACCTTAAAGTGAGTTTTTCCCATAATTTGTTGGCCAGGTGGCAAGAATCCATGAGGTGCTGAATTGTTTCACTTTGATGCTTGCAATTAGGAAAGTATGAGGGTCCCTGGAACCCTCTTTTTATGAGATTGTCCCATGTAAGAATTCTTTTATGATATAGCAGCCAAGTGAAGGTAGAAACTTTGGGCCATATTCCAGTGGTCCATAAGCGAGTCCAAACGAGGTCTACTAGTACCTGTGTTTGTAGCATCAACCCATATGCTTCCTTTGTTGTGAATATCCCCCTCTGGGTGTAGCCCCATCTTAAAATGTATTTCTTATTTGTATATCTGATTTTCCTATTGGTGAGCTCCTTGTGCATTTCTTTATAGTAGTCTTCTGTTTCTTGATGAATTATCTGTTCAGCTTTTTTCCATTGCCTGAATCCTTGATTGATGTGTTGAGTCCAGTGCTGAGAGACTTTGTCATTTTGGTTGATATTATTTCCTTCAAGATTTTGAGGAGGGATGACGTCTAAAATTTTGGGTCATTGTTGCCATGAGTCAACCCAAAATCTGGTAGTTCCACCATCTCTTATCTCCCAGAAACTATGCTGTTGTATTAGCGCTTTATGCTGTTTTGCTGCATTCCAAATTAGAGAGCCTGCATCCGTATTGGTGATTCTGATTAACTCTTTCGGCGGTCTATTATTCACATATTTTGCAGTCCATAGTTTGGCCCATGGTGTGTGTGGGCTTGATACCCATTGCCACCATAATCTTGCTCCCATCAATGCATTACTGTGTTGAGGATCGCATAGTCCAAGACCTCCCTGATTTTTTGGTGTGCAAACTGTCGACCAATTTACTAGTGCCCATTTGCAATTTTGCCCTGAGGATCCCCAGAGAAAGTTGCGCTACATGTCTTTGATCTTTTTGAGCACCCATTTTGGCGCTGCAAAAGGTAGAGAGGCATAGATTGCAGTACAATTTTGATCAGAACAAGCCTGCTTGCCATATTGAGGGCTCTGTAAGTCCATAGAGATAGGTGGCCTTCAATTTTCTCTAGGAGACGCTGCCAGGATGCGTGCTTTATTGTTGAGTCTATCAATGGTGCACCCAAGTATTTGGAGGGAAGTTTGGCCATGGAAAAACCTATGATTCAGGTAATGGCTCTTTGGGTTGCAGGGGGAGTGTGAAAGAAGAAAATTTGAGATTTAACAGTGTTTATAGTGGTTCCTAAAGCCAGAGAGAATGTGTCTAGCAAGGCTTTGATTGAATGAGCTTCGTGGACTGAGGGGTGCCCAAACAACATATTATCATCCACGAATTGTTGATGAGTGATGGCAGGGGCTCCATGGACAGAAATGCCTATGAGGTCTTGGGAGTGAACAACATGCTTTATAAGGCGACCTAAGCCTTCTGCCATTTGGACAAAAAGAAAGGGAGAGAGGGGATCACGTTGACGAATTCCTCTAGAAGGGGAGAAGGGGCGTGAGGGGACACCATTAACTAAAATGGAAAAGAAAGTGGAGGATATTAAATTCATAACCCATCTGACCGAAGTCGGGCTGAAACTAAAGGTAGTAAGCATTTGTTTTATGTAATTCTAGCTCAATTTATCAAATGATTTAGATAAATCAATTTTGAGAAGCATAACTGCTTGTTTGTTGTTCTTTAAGGAGTGAATGATCTCATGAGTCAGGATTATGCCATCAAGGACTTGACGGCCCTCCACGTATCCTGATTGTTCCCGCGAGATGAGTAATGGGAGTAGCGGTTTGAGGCGGTTGGTGATGACCTTCAAAATGATTTTATATATAACATTATAGAGAGCGATGGGTATGAACTTCTCCGAAGTGCTTGGTTGTTCTTCTTTGGGGATGAGAGATATGAATGTAACATTTAGAGAAGGAAGAAGCCAGTGCATAGTTCTAGATTCATCTACAACCTTCTAGACCTCCATTTTGATGAGATCCCAAAAGTGATGGAAGAAGTTGGAGGTGAAGCCATCAGGTCCAGGGGCTTTCACATCTTTCAGTTGAGCTGATGCTGATTCTACTTCCATCAGAGTGACCGGTCGAAGTAATAGCTGGTTGTGCTCGTCTGTGATGATTTTTGGTATATGTTGGAGAATTTCGTTGATAGCAGGTTGTCTATCTGTTGGCAGCTCTTGATGTGCCATTTTAAAATGGGTAAGGAGCTCTCTCTCAATGTCTTCATGTTTCTCCAGTCGTTCTCCCTGTTGATTATGAAGATGTGCAATGGTGTTATGCATTCTTCTCTGGATAGTTGTTCTATGAAAGAATTTGGTATTTTTTCCCCCTCTTTTAACCATCTGATTCTTGATTTTTGTTTCCAAAGTATCTCCTCTTGCTTCCTTCTTTCTTCTAGTTGTGTGAGGAGATCTTGTTCTTGATTTACAAGTGTTTCGGTTCTGCCGCCTTCAATAATTTTCTGCTGGAGTTCAATCATACTTTTCTCGAGCATTTTTTGACCTTGAAAGATGTTGCTGAAGGTGGAGTGATTCCATTGCTTGATTTGATTTTTAAGATTCTTTAGCTGGTGTTGGAATTGAAACATAATTGACCCTTCAAGAGGAGTGAAGTTTTCCCAAGCTGAGTTGACTATATTTTTGAAATCTGGATGTGAGAGCCAGAAAGTTTCAAATCGGAAAGGTTTCCTGATTGAGTCTCCAGGTCTTGTCCATTGAAGTGAAATGGGCCAGTGATCTGAGCCTGACAGGGGTAGGATTGAGGCTGTGATGTCACCTCCCAGATGTATGGAATTGTCTGAAATTAGAAATCTGTCCAGCCGAGAAGCAATTTGTTGAGATCCTGATCTTTTGTTATTCCAAGTGTAGATACCATTATTGAATGGAAAGTCTATCAGCCAGTTATTTTGTATGTAATCTCTGAAGCATCTGCTTTCATTGTCCAACTTTACTCTGCCGCCTTTTTTCTCCTCCAGTTTAGTAATCATATTGAAGTCCCCACCTGTGATCCATAGTGGGTGTGTTCTTGTGGAATTGAGAGCTTCCAACGTGTTTAGCAGTGCACTCTTTTGCATGGAGTCCTGAGGGAAGTATACATTTGTCAGATGACCATGTATATTTGTTCCTATGATGTGAAAAGTAGCCTGTATAAGATGGTGGGAGGCATGAAAGTCTGTGAGTGAAATAGTTTGTGTATTCCAAGTGATAGCAAGCCCTCCCGATGCACCATACGCATCTACCGTAACGGTTTGACATCCTGGCCAAGCTTTGGATAGAATAGAGCCCAATGTGCTATTGTTGCATTTTGTTTCCTGCATGAAGAATATGTGGGGTTTTTCATGTTGTATCATGCTTTTGATCATTCTGTATTTCCCAGGACTGTTGAGTCCTCTTAAATTCCATGAGATGAGCTTCATGGTTGACCAGTGGGTAATGATCTGTAATACTTGGTCAGCTTGGAGCATCTGCCTGACTCCACTAGCATTTCCCCAATGAGGATGGTGCGTTGTAGATCTGTCTTTCTGCCCCTTTTCTTTCCATCTTTGTTTGTGTGTTTCCCATCCCAGCTGCTTCCTGGTTGTATGCCCAAGGTCCTTTGCTGGTGTACTCTTGAAAGAACTACTTCCAAATTTTCGAGCTGCCTATCCGGTATTTTGTCGAACTCCTTCTTTTTGCAAGCTTGTTCAAGACTGAAAATGTCTAGGTCTCCTAGATCAAAGCTCTCTGGTTCTTCTTCCATGTGACTTTGTTGACTACTCTCAGGCATTGTGTGAGTTGTTTTGATTGGATCTGACAAAAGGCTGTCAATATCCATTCCTTTCGCTGACCATAGGGTCACATCTTCCTCTTGGGAGGGGGTGGGTTGAGAAGCTGCTTGCTTTTTTTTTGTTTTTTTTGCCTGTAAAGGCAAACTGGATTCATTGGGTTTAGGTGAGGTGGATGGCATGGTGGAAGGCATGGTGGATGGCTCAACCATTTTGGACATATCGGATTCTGGCATGTCTTGGTGTGATAGAAGATCAAAGCTGTTACTGGTGGAGGGTACAGAGAAGGTGGGCAGGGGGTTTTTGGGACCATGAGGGGGTTTTTTGGTGTGCTTCTTTCGATTTGCGACTTTGGTGAACCCTTCAGAGTCAGATTTTTCCGAGTGGTTAGTGGTTTTGGGGGTTGCATTTAAGGGACAGTCACGGAATAGATGGCCATGAGCATGGCATTTTCTACATCTAAAGGGCACATGTTCATAATCTATGGGTTGTATCCATTCAAAGTCATCATGAAGAAGGCTTACTGAGTCTGTGAGGGCTTTGCCGAGTCGCATGTGCGAGCATATGAGGTGTACCTTCGGAGCTTTGTTTCCTTTGCGATCTTTATGAATTCTCCTAGCCCATTGCCTATGGCTTTGAGTGATTCTTCATCCCAATATTCCAGAGGTAAGGAGTACATTCGTATCCATACTGGTGCCCAACTGAAGTCTTCCTTGTCTGGGTTAAATCTTTCTATCCAATCTCTAAGATATAGACCCGCAACATTGAAGAAATAGGGGCCTCCATCGAGGATTCGGTTCCTGTCTTCAATGCAGTTGAAGATAGCCGTAAAAAATCCTTTTGGACCTAGCTGTAGGGTAACATGTCCTTTTGGCTTCCATTTTGAGGCAATCCATCCTTGCAGGGCTTTCTCAGTTGGCCAGTAACTAATGAATTTGCCGATAAGTGCATGATCCTTCATAAATTGTATTTGGGCGTTGATTCTATGGCTTGGTAGATCGATCTTGGGCTGGTCCGCTGCGATAGGCTTGCATGTGGATGACGTTGCCTTCTTTGGTTCTTCGGGTCCTGTGGAGGTCTTCTCCTTCCCTTTGTTCAGATCTTCCGCTTCCTGCTGCTAAGCAGGTTGGTTCTGTGGCTGTTCCATGTTCCCGGATAAGGACTTGTCAGTTTCATCATTATTCCTGTTTGGGCTGCGACCGTCGTTGCTGCCTGTGGGGGGAGGCCCTGTGGCCTCCCCCATCTGAATGTTCATTATTTGGACTCTGTCAGCGCGACTAAGCCCGTGCTTGAAATATTATGGCTCTGCTCTGAAGGTCTGCCGCACCTGTTCTTTTGCCGTGGAAGGGTTTGTCAGAAACCCTCGACTGCCATGGTTTCTCTTCCCCCCAGTCTCTGTTTCATTTGTAATGATAATTTAGAAGACATATTAATAAGCCTCCTATATTTTCATTTATGAGAAAATTAAATATAATCAATGTGTAACAACATGGTAGAGAGAAATACTTTTTCAAGTTAATAAAGTGTTGGTACTAGCTAGCACTATGAAATATTGTTTTTTAATAAATACTTCCAAATTATTTACTTAAATCATTTTTTTTTGGATTAGTAATTTGTAGAATTTAAAAATAACTAAATTTAAAATTTAGTTAATTAGTTAAAAAATTAATTGTAATTAATATGAATTTTATCAAAAGATATGTTTCTATTTAATTAGTGAAAACAATAATTATGAAATTATGTTTTTAGAGAATTTGGTTTAGCTAAAATCAATACAAACAATAAGAATTTGACATATATATTTATATTTGAAATTAAGTTAAATAGTTGTTTAATTAGTTTGGATTTAATGCTCAAAGTTGAAGAGTTGTTTTATCATTGATTCCCAGATTTTGCATGTACTTATATAGGTTTCCATTTTGCCAGATCTTTATAACCAGTGACGGATGGATGAATAAATGCTTGAGCGTCGGTTACCGATCGATACAGAACACAAGGGGCAACTATATTTTACTTTAACTTAACTATATTTAAATTAGGCGGCATGTATTTGCTACGGGATTGTCTGAGAGCTATAAACAAAAAGTGAATTTTGCAATTCTTTGTTTCCAACTTGCATTCAACATTGTGCTCATAGTTAAATGTTGTGCCATCTTTACAAATTGTGCACTTATCTGTGGTTGGATGAACAAATTGTTTGTATTTATTGAAAATTCGCTGAAAATGAGGAGAGAAAACATTTTTGGCTTTCAGCACTCCCTGGATCTGTGTTTTTTTTTTGCCCCAAAGAAAATTGAATTGTTAGATCTAATATGTATTATCAAAATCCAAGATTTTGTACATCAAACTAAAACTCTTGTTACTTGAACAAAAAAGCTATTGATAAATATACCTGTGATCAATACTTGTGTTTTTGACATTACAAAAGACAATAAATACACTCTTGAAAATTCATCATTCAATGAGCTCAAGAAAAAATGTTGATCTATAGCGTAACTATTGACTCCATTTCACATCATTTTTGGCAATGCTTTTGAACAAATAAAGATGAGTCATCTTTGATGCCAATCATTTTTGGCAATACTTTTGAACAAATAAAGATGAGTCATCTTTGATGCCAATTCATACTTTATTTTGAAAAAACGCTCTCTATGACTATTGTTCATGCTTTGACATCAATGTAAAATCAGTTTGACTAAAAATTAAATGATGATTTCTAAGATTAACATTAAATTGAGAAAAATAATTTATCCTTTTAATTCATTTTTTTAAAAATGTGATTGGTTAATCAAATCGAGTTCTTATTGTGTAATGATTTTTTTGTCGCCATCTTATATGTGTAGTGGTCCGTCAGTGCATAAATGCCCACTTCCCGAATGCAGGCACCTTGAGAACTGAGACAGAGAATATTATGCATATGACTAAGATTTGACCTAAACGAACCAACACTATCAAGTCATAACCGTAAAATCGTGGGTTGGGTGTTCATGGTTCAATGGATTTGAGGCACGGTACATCTTAACTTTATTTCATGCCACACATCTCCTTTATTTTATGGCATGTTTTTTTTGTTGTTGGGTGTGTTAGTCTTGTTGGCATGTGGTCCAAAATGGATCCACAACACTCTCTAAGTATTCGAAACTTTTTTAAAAATCATTCGAAAGATAAAAACAACCGCATGAGAAGAGCCCTTAGAATGGCGGAAAAACACTATTGGGAGGCAAAAACCCAAGAAAACAATGAAAAACAGAGCTATCGACGGCGGTAACAATGAATGCACAGGAGCCATCAGATCTGGCAGATCAACGGTTCAGATCCAATCAGCAAATTGCAATAGGCGGTGATAGGCGGAGGCAATCGGAGGCATAACATGCGACGGGACCGGGCCGATGCGATACCGCGATCGCTGATATCAGTGGATCGCAATATGCAAACACAATGGAGCTGGGCCTTATGCATATACATATATGCGATGCGATTGACCGGACCCGATAACATTATAAACCACATTTGATATAATTTGAGTTCCGGGAAACCACCATTTCCTTTGTATTTGCGTATTTCGTTTATTAAACGAAATACAAAGGGATGAAGCGTTGATGCGATAAACCGGACCCGAAAGGGTTCCTAAGGGCTATTGTATGTCATTTCAAATCAGCCCAAGGCCATTTTTACGAGATTTTGTGTTTTAATGTATTTCTAAAATACAAAGAGGACAACCCTTTGGGCATTATGTGATGGGCAGATGCGACATACATCAAAACCATAGCACAATGCTGCAGCGGGTCCATGTATATGTATCACAATTGGGGGTTTGGGGTGATGGCACATAGCCAAATCTCCGATTTCCACTGTCGCTGATATTTATGCCCGCCCCGATAGTGTATTCCGCGTACACATATATAAGCTCTGCCTTGCCACCCATAGTGTTATATATATATATATATATATATATATATATATATATATATATATATATATATATATATACAGGTTTTGGCCTCCGATTGCTCTGTTTTGGCTCTGTTAGTATTTTTTGACAGCCAAACAGGTGAACTGAAATAATGGAATATACGGCTGAAAGGGGAAAAACAATAGTGCGATGCAACCAAACCAACAGGAAGGGTCATGGAACGTCGCTGGCACGAGTGAGCCACCTGACAGCGAGGCAAAATTACCAGAATTTGGTTACTGTGTTGTTAGAAAAGAGACCTCTGGCTCATGTCTGTCTCATTATGGTATTAAGCAGTTAGAAGCCAGAGGGGATAGATTAAGACCTCTCGAGCCTCAGAAAGCTTGAGAGCATTGTAAAAGGCCTATAAATGGCTGAAAGCTAGAAGAAAAAAGGGTTCAAATTTTGGAGACTGTGGATACTCTGTTCCTTCCAGCGCCTCATCTTCATTCTAGTAATACAAGCTTCTTTTGTTGTTACATGTTCAATTCCCATTTTTTCCTCTATTCTAAGCTTGCACTTGAATATATTATTCATGTTTTCTTCTGTGTCTAATGCCAGATAACTGTCATCTTATCTCTGCGTTGATAAACTAGATTTGCAAGCTTCATTTACTTTCTGTAGCTAGCCATTTATATGTGTTTATGTATGTATCTGCTGGTACAGTTAGGATTCTCCATCTATCCATTGAATCTATAAACTATTGAGCATTAGTGGTCTAAAGCCTTGTCAAGCTGAGGGTGTTCATGCATGTCTTAAGTGAAAACAGAGTTGAAACAATCATCTGACTTGATCCAAACCATTATCCATTCCAATAGTTCCGAGAACGAATATTGAAGATTTATATGTTACCAGGCATCTCTAAGCTACAACCTAGGAGAGTTTCCTGGAGTGCTAACATAATTGGCGCCGTTGCCGGGGAGAGGAAACTAAAGCTCAGCTTCCCTGGGGAACGACACAGAGCGAGCTTTGATGATAGACAAAGCTTAGACACTATTTCGGTTGTAATCCTCTATTTGGCGACTCTACTGGAGGATGAACCTCTTGGCGACTCCACTGGATAGTTTTGGCTCAGTTTGTGAGGCATACTAGGAGAAATCTTCAGAAGCCACTAGCTGACCCGGTATCTGACCTTGAAAAAATCATCAAAGAAAGAAAGGTGTTGTATAAAGGAGCATCAGGTTCAGATAACTCTAAACAATATTCTATATCTCTTCAAGAAAATCCTGTAATAGAACAAATACATGTTGAGAGTATAGCATCTAATACTAGCAGTGAAGAAAAAATCTTAGAGACTCATAAAGCTCCTTATTCTTTAGGTTCTCCTTTTGTTGCAAGCCCAAAGGAAACCTCTCCTCCTATCCATCATACTCCTTTAGTTATATCAGTCACTCCTCAACCCTCTGCCATTTAAACTTCCAATACCCTTATCGCCATCACAACAATGGCAGGACCACAAGCACCTACAAAAATGGAAATAATCATAACTGCTAGGTATGGACCTCTAATATTGCCCACTCCTTTGAATGCCATGCCTATTGGAGAATATCAGAAGTATATGCCTAAGTTTACTGGGACTGAAGGTGTTATTGCTGAAGAACATCTTGAATCATTCTATAGCTATGCTGATAACCTGGACATTAGTGAAGATGATGTGTGGATGAGAGTCTTTGTCCAAAGCCTATATGGAGAGGCTAGAAAATGGTCGAGAGAAGTGACCCAAGGTCTATAGCAGATATTGATGCTTTAGATGATGTATTCCTAAAGCATTGGGGGGATAAGAAGGATCTACTCTACTACCGCACCGAGTTTGGAAACATAAAGAGGGAAAATGGTGAGTTGTTGTCTGATTTTAATAAGAGGTTTAACCGCATGTAGAGCAAGATACCAGTTGAAGTAAAACCCACTACCATCTCTGCTAAACTCACTTATGCCAGTGCCTTTGATTTTGACTTCTGTCTACTATTGAGGGAGAGACGATGTGCTACTTTGGCTGATATGTAGGATGCAGCATTGGAAGTAGAATCAAACATCATGGCTACAGAGAAGCTCAAGGGGAATGTTGATAGAAGGAGACAGAGGGGCGAATCCTCATCATCCTCAGATCCCAAGATAGATAAAATGACCAAGATGATAGAGTCATTAGCCTCTGAAATCTCCAAATTAAAGGTTGAGCAGCACCCTGGGAAAGGAAGAGTTCCTAACACCTTTGCTCCTAGAAATCCAAATCCATATAGAAGAACTAATGAGCAGTTGCAGATTCTGCAAAGAAGCAAAGATGCCAATGAAGACCAAAGGGTGAAGACTCCTTTCCAGAATGTAGTCATGGAAGAAGAGCAGTTTGAAGAAGATGATGAGATCAATTGTATGGAAGGCAAAGGAAGTGCCTCCTTTTTGACCTTAGCTGCCTATGAAAAGTCATTATTCAATGACCAGATCAGCCAAGAGTGGGACGATGAAGTTGTTCTGCACACAGATGATCGACACAGATATGATTTGAGGTCGAAGACAAATAATGTCAAGGAAACTCCTGTTCAGAGAGCTACTTTCGCTGCGATACAACAAGCTAAAAAGTAGAAACAATCAGTAGTTGATCCCATCATCCTCAAAGCTCCATCTCATGAGGTAAGAGGCCTTAACAAGTCTCCTTCTCCTTTCAGTTTTAAATCAGAAATTTAGAAGCTAAGCATACCTATACCTTTGATTGAACTAGTGAAGAATGAGTCCTTCAAGAGATATATCCTTGAGGCCCTTGAGGCTAAAGCCATCCAGGCCTCCACTGATTATGTAAATCTGCAAGACGACAAACCAACTATTGTTCTCAGCCCAATGATTGAAAACTGAGATGACGGCTCCCCATCATTCTATGTCTCTTTGACTATTCATGACAAAATCATCCACAAATGCCTTTTGGACACAGGAGCCAGCCATAATCTAATGCCCAAGGCTATCAGGGATGAGTTGGGTCTTGACATTAACAAGCCTTATCATGACCTGTTTTCTTTCGACTCTAGAAAAGTGAAATGTTTGGGATTAATCAAAGACCTAGCCATCACCTTGTCTCATCTGCCCATTAAGAGCATGATGATGGATATTGTGGTAGCAGATGTACCCCCCAATTTTGGCATTTTTCTCTCCAGATGTTGGATCAAGAGATTAGGTGGAAAATTTCAAAATGATCTGTCCTATGCTACTGTCCCAGTTTTTGGAGGTGAGAGTAGGAGATTATACAGAGAAGCTCAGTTGGCTTATATCATCAATGATGAAAGGAATCCCACTAATCATCCCATCTACGCTATCAACACTGGTTTTGGAGCCTGTATTCTTCAGATTGAAGAATCCTAGTTGCCCTCCATGCAACTTAGGAAGCCGGTTTGCCAGATCACAGAGGAAGAAGGCCCACAAATTTGGGACAGGTTCTTTGATGGAGCTTGCTCTAAGGAAGCTGCGGGGGCAGGTGTAGTCCTTGTGCCCTCCACACAAGAATGCATTCATTTATCTTTCAAATTAAATTTTCAAGTCACAAATAACATAACAGAGTACGAAGCCTTGATATTGGGCCTAAACGTTGCTAAAGAAATGGGCATCAAAGGTTTGAAGGTGTTTGGAGATGCAGACCTTATCATTCAGCAGGTGAACAAAACTTTCCAAGTAAAGCATCCAAGGTTGAAAGAATATAGAGATGAGGTATGGAAGCTCAAGGGTTCTTTTAATAGTTTAAATATTTCTTACATCCCTAGAATGAAGAACCAACTTGCTGATTCCCTTGCTGTGTCTGCTAGCACGTTTATTCCTCCTTTGCGAATTGACTTATGAAGTCCAGGTGAAATATAGACCACCTCTGCTTGACAATGTCAAATATTGGAAATTTTTTGAAGATGATGATGAAATTAATAGGTTTTTACAGGTCATTGATGAATTTTCTGAAATGCACATTGACCAAGAAAACGAAACCATTGAAGAATGCAACCAGTCCAAGCTAAAGGACGAGATTGGTCAAGATAGCATTGTTCAGCTGCCTAGTAACTGTATACCCAAAGGATTGGTGCCCCTAGAAAAGCTGTTTGATCATAATGATGTACCTTATAAACCTACCAAAAAAGAAAATGAGTCTGCTGTTCATAGACATAATGTAGGTAGTCTAGCCAATCCAAAGTACATAAATCTGTCCACGCACTTGTCTTCTGCCCAAAGTTCCGAGTATTGCACCCTGATAAAAAAATTTAGTGATATTTTTTCTTGGGAATACAATGATCTAAAGACCTATGACACCAACATCATTCAGCATAAGATTCCACTAGAGAAGAACACCATCCCTTTTAAGCAGAAATTAAGACCTATTAGCCCTCTCTTATTGACTTTAGTTGAAAAGGAAATCAAGAAACTGTTGGATGCCAAGATCATAGTTCCCCTAAGGTATTCAAAGTGGATAGCTAACCTTGTGGTAGTAAGAAAGAAGAATGGAGAAATCAGGGTTTGTTTTGACTTCAGGAATCTGAATAGATGCTCTAAAAAAGACAACTACCCCCTGCCTAAGATGGAACACTTGCTGCAAAAATTTTATGGGGCTAGAGTCATGTCTTTCTTAGATGGATTTTCAGGTTACAATCAGATTGTTGTACATCCAGAAGACCAGGAAAAGACCGCCTTCACGACTCCTTGGGGCACTTTCATGTACTCCAAGATGCCTTTTGGACTGATGAATGCTGGGGCTACTTTTCAGAGGGCCATGGACATAGCCTTTGTGGGAGAGAAGGACATGTTTGTCCTTATTTACCTTGATGACATAATAGTCTTTTCCAATAGTCACGAGGACCATTTGCAGCATTTGAAGAGGGTGTTTCTAAAGTGCAGACGGTTTGGAATTTCTGTAAACCCAAAGAAGTCACCATTTTCTCTAGAAGAAAGAAAATTTCTGGGACATATTGTTTCTGCTGAAGGTGTGAAGATCGATCCAGCAAGAGTTCAAGCAATTCAGACATTTTCCATCCCAAGGTCAAAAAGGGACATTCAATCTTTTCTAGGTAAGATTAACTTTGTCAGGAGGTTTATTCTAAACTTTGCAGAGCTAGTGAAGCACATCACTTCCATGCTAAAGAAAGGATTATAAATAAAATGGATAGATGGTGCAAGAAGCTCTTTTGAAGCCATCAAACAAGCTATCATGGAAGCTGCCACTCTAATAAGTCCAGATTATACCAAGGAGTTTTACATCTTCTCTTTTGCCTCTTATGACACACTTGCAACAGTTCTATTGCGGAAAAATGATGAAGGTGTAGAGCACCCTGTGCCCTTTTTCAACAAAAATATGAGGGATGTTGAACTCAGGTATGACATTATTGAAAAACAAGCTTATGCTCTCATAAAATCTTTAAAGGCATTCAGAATTTATATTCTACATTCCAAAGTGATTTCATATGTACCTTCAGCCTCAGTAAAAGATGTTCTAACTCAGCCATATATTGATGGAAAGAGAGCAAAAGGGATTTCAAAATTCATAGAGTTCAACATAGAGGTGAAGCCCACCAAGCTTGTCAAAGGCTAGGGCTTGGCTAAGCTTATGGCTGAGGAGAATTGTAGTTTGTTAGACATAAATTGCATGGGTTCAAATTCAGGTGGTGAGCGGACAGAGGAAGCAACAGAAGAGCAAGAGCAGAATCAGTCTTTGGATGAAAATCTAGCCACCTGTGAATGGTATTCCAGTGTAGTTCATTTTTTGCAGAAGCTATAAGTCCCCCCAGGGCATAGCTCAAGTCAAGCCCATGCCATTAAGCTCAGATCAACTAAATTCTGCATTAATGAAAACCTGCTTTATTGGAAAGACCCATCAGGGATCCTCCTGAGATGTCTAGACAAAGGACAATCTGTAGAAGTCATCCACCAATTCCATTCTAGCATCTATGGAGGGCATCATTATTGGAAAACCACAACCCACAAGATCCTGAGAGCTGGGTATTATTGGCCTACTCTGTTCTCTGATGTGTTTTCTTTTGTGAAATCTTGTGACAAATTTCACAGGTTTGCGGGAAGGCAACAACTAAAATCTCTGCCCTTGAATCCAGTGCACGCCAATGGTCCCTTCCAGCAGTGGGGCTTGGACTTCATAGGTGAGATCAATCCACATTCCAGTGGCCATCACAAATGGATCTTGGTAGCCACTGATTATTTCACCAAATGGGTTGAGGCTATACCAACTAAAAATGCTAATCATCAGGTTATCATAAAGTTCTTGAATGAGAATATTTTCACTAGATTTGGTTGCCGAACCAAACTAGTCATTGATAATGGACATTCAATTGGTGCATTATACCTCATATTATCCTCAAGGTAATGGTCTGGCAGAATCATCTAAAAAGAGTCTTGTAAGGATAATCAAAAAATTGCCAGAGGACAACAAAAGGAACTGGGATTCCAAGTTGAAGTTTGCACTATGGGCTGACAGAGTTGCCAACAAGAAGTCCATAAGAAATTCTCCATTTAAGCTAGTTTATGGTGCTGATGCTGTTTTTCCTATCCAGCTGATCCTCCCTGTGGCCAAATTATTGAAAGAAGAGCAGGATGAAGAGAACGGCATAGCGAGGAGAATGAGTAACTTGGTTGAATTACAACAGATCAGAGAACAACTGGTTGAGAAGTCAAGAATTCATCAGAAGAAAATCAAAGAAACCTTTGATAGGAAGGCAAAAATGGACAGTTTTCAGGTTGGTAACTGGGTTCTCAAATGGGATGCATTGAAGGAAAAGAAGAGCAACCATGGTAAATCTGATGCCTTATGGATGGGACCGTTTGTCATTGCTCAGGTTCAGATGAACAATAATTTTATTCTGCACAATTTGGAGGGCATTTGTCATTGCTCAGGTTCAGATGAACAATACTTTTATTCTACACAATTTGGAGGGGGAAGGTGTTTTTGATGGCCTAGTCAATGGGCGGTTTTTGAAACTTTACTTCATATGAGGCTTTAAGGCCTTAATATTGTAATAGGTTTTTTCAGTTTTTGTTTTCTGTGCAAATAAACTCCATGCCCAATGGAACACTAGGAGATAAGTTTGTTTTGGTTATTACTGGAAAGGCAGTAGTATGCAATTCTTGAAACCTCACAGGGAGGCTTTCATCCCTAGAAGGAGCCAGTATTAGCCCTGTTGGCATGTGGTCCAAAATGGTTCCAAAGCACTCTCTAAGTCTTCGAAACCTTCTTAAAAATCATTCAAAAGATCAAAACAACTGCATGAGAAGAGCCCTTAGAATGGCAGGAAAACACTATCGAGAGGCAAAAACGCAAGAAAACAATGAAAAACAGATCTATCGGCAGTGGTAACGGTGAATGCACAGGAGCCATCGGATCTGGCCAATCAACGGTCTAGATCCAATCGGCAAATCGCAATCGACGGTGACAGACAGAGGCAATTGGAGGCATAACATGTGACGAGACCAGGCCGATGCGATACTGCGATCGCCGATATCGATGGATCGCAATCGGCAAACACAATGGAGCTGGGCCTTATGCATATACATATATGCAATGCAATTGACCAGACCCGATAACATTATAAACCACATTTGATATAATTTGAGTTCTGGGAAACCGCCATTTCCTTTGTATTTGCGTATTTCGTTTATTAAACGAAATACAAAGGGATGAAGTGCCGATGCAATAAACCGGACCCAAAAGGGTTCCTTAGGGCTATTGTATGTCATTTCAAATCTGCCCAAGCCCATTTTTACGGGATTTTTAGTGTTTTAATGTATTTCTAAAATACAAAGAGGACAACCCTTTGGGCATTATGCAATGGGCGGATGCGACATACATCAAAACTAGAGCACAATGCTGCAGTGGGTGCACGTATATGTATCGCAATCAGGGGTTTAGGGTGATGGCACATAGCCGAACCGCCGATTTCCACTGTCGCTGATATTTATGCCCGCCCCGATAGTGTATTCCGCGCACACATATATAAGCTCTGCCTTGCCACCGATAGTGTTAAATACATAAAAATACATACATACATACATACATATACATATATATATATATATATATATATATATATATATATATATATATATATATATATATATATATATATATATATATATATATATATATATATATATCTATCTATATATATATATATATATATATATATATATATATATATACGGGTTTTGGCCTCTGGTCACTCTGTTTTGGCTCTGTTAATATTTTTGACAACCAAACAGGTGAATTGAAATAACGGAATATACGGTCAAAAGGGGAAAACAATAGCGCGATGCAGCCAAACCAACAGGAAGGGTCATGGAACGTCACTGGCACAAGCGAGCCACCTGACAACGAGGGAAAATTACTAGAATTTGGTTACTGTGTTGTTAGAAAAGAGACCTCTGGCTCATGTCTATCTCATTATGGTATCAAGCAGTTAGAAGCCAGAGGGGATAGATTAAGACCTCTTGAGCCTTAGAAAGCCCGAGCGCATTGTAAAAGGCCTATAAATGGCTGAAAGCTAGAAGAAACAAGGGTTCAACTTTTGGAGACTGTGGATACTCTGTTCCTTCCAGCGTCTCATCTTCATTCCAGTAATACAAGCTTCTTTTGTTGTTACATGTTCAATTCCCATTTTCTCCTCTGTTCTAAGCTTGCACTTGAATAGGTTATTCATGTTTTCTTCTGTGTCTAATGCCAGATAACTGTCATCTTATCTCTGCGTTGATAAATTAGATTTGCAAGCTTCATTTACTTTCTATAGCTAGCCATTCATATGTGTTTATGTATGTATTTGCTGGTACAGTCAGGATTCTCCATCTATCCATTGAATCTATAAACTATTGAGCATTAGTGGTCTAAATCCTCATCAAGCTGAGGGTGTTCATGCATGTTTTGAGTGAAAACAGAGTTGAAATAGTCATCTGACTTGATCCAAACCATCATCCATTCTAATAGTTCTGAGAACGATATTGAAGATTTATATGTTACCAGGCATATCCGAGCTACAACCTAGGAGAGTTTCCTGGAGTGCTAACAGGGTCAATTGTATTAATTTCAAAAGTTGGGATTTACAGAGTAAGTTACAAAAAGTTAGATTAGTCTCTTATTAGAGAAACATGACCATATCCAAAAATATACTTTTCTTGAGGAGGATAGAGACTGCTGAAAGATACAAGATTTATCAAACTAGAACTAAAACATTGGCCTAAGTGGCCTTGTATATAAAAAACTATAAACAAAAGTTCAAAAGTTATACACATTCCAAAACTATGTTGAAGGATTTGAATTCAAGACTGGAACTTGGTTGGGTGCTTTTGGGTCCTCCGATGTTCTTCCTATCATTGGAGGAATGTTGAGGTGTTGTTTAGTATTCTCCATTATCTGATCTAGAACATTTTCAACACTTTTGGGATCCTCACCAATGGTAGATAAAGCAAAAAAATAATCAAAGTCTTCACTCCCATAAACCTACCTTCCAAGTTGTTTCCTATCTCTATCATTTCTCCTAGGATGTTGATCTATTCTAGTTTCTCCTCTATTGGTATCATTGTGTTGTTCATTACAAGTTTCTTCAATGCAAATGTATCATGTATTAATATTGAACTAGATTCTTATTGCCTCAATGGGATTATACCTCATATTGTGGGTCTTAGTTGCGTTATGTGTCAAAATTCAATAATTAAACATAGAAGGAGGGAAAGCTATCTATGCGGCCTTCCGACATAGATTTATCATAGATTTCATTGGTTCTAAGCTTATTCCTCTTATTATGTAATCATTACTCATTTTTACTTCTCCTCATCGGGTAATGGACTGCTGTACAATCTAGCCTGCAGTTAGATTCATTCAGTTATGAACAAAATTTCAGTACCAAGAGTGTCCCTACTCAGCATGAGCTTGGTTGTAAACATGTTTTTTCGGGGCCAAATATAACCAAAACAAAAGTTTCGAACAACAATGATCACAAAGGGACCTGATTTTTTATGTCGCCTGAGGCACACAACTACCGTTGGATGTGAACTGATTTTCCAACTGCGTTTTTCGTATATATTTTTATATTATACTTTTTGTTGGGAAAGAAAAATGGGTTCTATATGAATTGTTTGAATTTTTGCAATGACATGACCTGCATCCTTCTCATGACCTACCCATTTATGTAATGTGACTAGGCCGATTTATTATTCCCTCCACTGTGAATGAATGATGGATGTGACTTTTAGTGCAACAACACATGGGTTGGGTTGAACTCTGTAAATGTGTATGTTAAACCCTCAATTCTAAGTATTATGTATAATATAAGGAATAAAGAGTAATATTTGTGATGGAAAACATCACTTCACATATCAATTTAGAAAATAAGATGAAAAGTAGCTTTTTTCAAAACTCAAAATTTAATAATTGAAACACGATGTCATATTGTAATCCAATTTTTCTTTTTTTTTATAACTAAAACGAGTATTTTTATTTATGGATGGCCGAAGCCAGAGCAAGAATTATAGTTCATTGTTTCTCTCATTGCCTTCCTCAGCTTTTTCTAGTCCTCCTAGCCCTTTTAGGGAATGATTGCCATTTTCAGTGCCCCTGCATTTATGCTGATCATACTTTTTTCAAGGGTGCATCCTGCATTTGCTAACCTGTCTGCTTCAGTGTTTAAATCTCTGAGGATATGGAAGAGCTGTGCTGATGGAAATTCCTTCATAATTCTATTTACTCTTGTTAGCTACTTGTTTAGGACTGGGTCTTTGAGGCCTTTCTTGTTTGTTAGAGTTCTTATCAGCAGTTCTGAATCTCCAAAAACTATAATTTCATTTGCGTTTCCTTTTCTGGCCAGTTGACAAGCTTTTAATAGACTGAGTGCTTATGCTTGATTGTTGGTTTTTAGCCCAAGTCCCCAACTAAATTCCTCTTTCCTCCCATTCTGAAAATAGATGACTCCCCCTGCTCCTGACCTGCCTAGATTTCCTTTCGAGGCTCCATCGAAGAATATTGTGCATTTACCTTGTGACTTCCACCACTTCTGAAAGTTGTCCAAGTTGTCTCTGAACTGCCAGTTTTCCTTGTGGATTGGGCGACTGATGGCTGGTGGAATTGGCATAGGTGAAAAGCCTTCCAGCCAAACCTTTTCTTCATTTCTGAGGGTGCTTTCTTTGACATTGGTTTGTCTCAGAGTTTCTAAAAGAAGATCCTTGGCCTGCTTTGCTACAGCTTCTGCAGTGATTTCTTTTTGATTGAAGACAGATTCATTCCTAGATAGCCACAACTTCCAACATACATATTTCGGAGCAGCATTCCACAGCTTGTGCCAAAGAGATTTTTCATTGATGCTGTGGGGGTACCGAGTTTTCCAAGACAGAAACATTTCTGTGATCGAGCAGTGTGATGGGGGTCTCACATTCAACCCTGTCAAGAAGCTGTTCCAAACTTTCTGTGCATACTCACAATCAATAAACAAATGGACTGAGGTTTCTGGAGCGTTCTTGCAGAGGGCACAACGATGCGGACCTGCAATGTTTCTTTTACACAGATTGTCTCCGGTCAAGATTTTATTGTGGAATAAAGTCCAGCTGAAGAAATTGATCTTGGGGATGCTGAAGTTTTCCCAAATCTGTTTCCAAATTGATTCTGGATGCTGTGACTCCTTTTTACCTTGCATTTGAAGATAGCCTTGTTTGACCATGTACTCTCCTGTTTTTCCCCATCCCCATAAATCTTCCTCTTCCTTATGCACTGGTGTAAAATCTGTTATTGCCTCTATGAGAATTTTTGACTGTTCTTTTAAGTGGGTTGGGATGTTTGGCAATGTCCAGCGCTGCCAGTTGCCTTTGTAGTCCCACTGTACTATATCCTCAATTTTCCTTATTCCTTTAGAAATTAGCCAGGCTCTTAACTCTGCGATTTCGTTGATGTCTGAGAGAGGGGGATGATCCATAATTCGATCTTTCCATAGCAGTGTATTTTTACCGTTTCCTGGGATTTTGTATAAATGATTTCTGAAGATTTCGACCCCTCTACAACAAAGCCTCCAGGTCTGCGTTCCTCTGGGGGAATGCGCAGGATTGAATGTTGAAATTGGTTGCTTTTGCAAATATTTAAGATTTAGTAGCTGACTGGTTGGGTGCGTTGGCTCTTGGATTATTTGCCACAGGAGTTTACAGCCCAAAGCCAAATTTGCATGCTGAGGGTCGCGGATTTGAAGACCGCCTTCTGCTATGGGCCGCTTCACTGTTTCCCATTTGATGAGATGGAAACATATTGTAATCCAATTTTGAATAATACATATTTCCAATATTAAATTCAATAATAAGTTTGGTTTTCATGTGCATATATTGATTTCCAATATTAAAATTTTGAAGAAAACATATTTCTAATATTAAATTCAATGATAGGTTTGGTTTGCATGTACATATATTGATTTCCAATATTGAATTTAATGATGTGTTTGATGTGTCCAAACAGAATTTATATTTTCATTCTTGTGTTTTTTAAGTATGACTATCTTTTCTTTCTTGTGTCTTTTAAGTATGACTATCTTTTCTTTCTTGTGTCTTTTAAGTATGACTATCTTTTTTGGTATCTTCAAAGCTAATGCAATGCCTCTCGATATTTATATTTCCAAATTTTCAAAGGTAAAAATGAAGAAGAAAATGTGTAAAAATAGACTAACTTTGTAATGGTTGGAATGCTTAATTTTACACAAAGCATAAGAACATAGAACATCCAATAATAAAATTAGACTAAAAATAAAGGTGGAAGACAAATTCATCTCCATGAGCATTTATTCGTAAGTGAGTATAACAAAAGCTTTAAAAACACGTGTTGCACCAATTTTAATATATTAATTATAATTTAACTTATCACCCTAGATCCATCAACTTGTGATCTACTCAGTGTAGAGAGGGATCAAAACTCTTGATATGCAAATCTGGAGTTCAATAGATCTATGTTGGTTTAATTATTGATTGGAATTAATTATAATTATAATTACAATTATTAATATTATGTTATGTTATTTTTTTTAGTTTTCTGTAATTTCACTAAGTGAAAATGTTTTATTAACAATTATAATTAATAATTATTTTATTTTATTTTGATTTAATCAATTACATTACATTCAATATCACTACCATAGTGGGCTTGAGAGTATATCTCGACCCAAAAATCAATATAAATAATAAGAAAAAGATATTTTATGTATTATCTAATATTGTTGATTTTACCCTATCTCTGTAAATTTAAAATTAAATTAAATTAATTAAATTTTAATTAAAAAATTCAATAAATTTGTAATTTTTTTATCCCATTTATAAAATTTAAAAATGCCATTAAAATTTGCAAAAATATATTTTACACTCTACTTATCACTAAAATCTAAAAATAACATAACCATCCTCGAAGTACTATACTAAGTACTACATAATACAATAAACTTTACATTGTATGCATTATTTTGCAAAGGAATAAAACAAAACAAAACAAAAAAACTTAGAGAACATTGCTTGAAGTAGTACTTATTGGAAGAGGAACCTTCCACCGTTATCTTGGTAAGTCATGCATGCCATCCTTACAAACCGTTTAATGGATCCTAGCTGCTTATCTATAAGGCAATGAACAAATTCTCTCTTATATTATTCTTTGTTCTCTTGTGTTTTTATTTTGAGTATAATTTATTAGGTTTCCTCATGACACAAATTTATATTTTTGTTAATTTAATGGGAAACACATTTTTCACCCGGTAAGCAGTTGCATATTCCACTTGTTTTAATCATTGTAGTTGGTGAACTTTATCATCAATCATATTATAATATTAAATTTATTATTAAAGCTTATGGTAATAAATTTATTATTAAGGTTGAAAATTGACATATATTATAATGTGATATTAAAATTTATATTTTAAACATTTTATTTTTCATTTATAATTTTATTTTTTAATTTATAATTATAATTATAATTTTTTTATTTTTTATTTATTTTTATTTTTAATTTATTAATTTTTCCTTTTAATTAATTAAATAAATAAATTTATTTAAAAAGATTGAAAGTATTTAATTTATAATTTTGATAATTTTTTAACCAAATTTTAAATATAATTAATTGGAAAAATCCAAAATTTAAATATAATTGTATTTTCATTTTTTTTAAATGAATTTTTTTTCTAAATTCAATGCAATAAAAAAATTAACTACAATTAAAATTTACAATATATATTTGTATAATCCAATAAAAATAACAATTTATTTTTGAGTGGTCAAGATTTATTAAACATTTTTGATTTATTTTTTAATGGCTTCATGCAAAAAATGAATCAAATGAAATTGGTGTTCTTCATTATTTTTCATTTAGTTACTTTAATTTTGCTATTTTTCATTTATTTACGTTATTTTGGCTATATCTAAACTAAGCGACATGGAGCACCAACTATGCGGCCTTGTTTTGAATCACAGAGGGAATACAACAAGGTGCGTAAATATATGAGAGAAGCATGTCGATACAAACCAACTAAATACTTAGGATTACGAAGCGATTTTCACGAAATGCACGAACGACGCTATTCACTTTGTGATTAGATCATACAGAACCAATGGAGCTTAATATTGTCACGTCAGTGATCAATGTTATCCCAAGGCCTAATGCAAACCCAAGAAGTGTAGTATATTCTGAATTAGGAAAAGGATGATCTAAATCTAGCGCTGTGCTGGGGTCTTTCATCTACATTAAAAAGTTTAGAAAATCTTAGCAGTCATGTTTCTTTAGTCATTCCATGATTATGTCTAGAAGGTCTAGAAGACATATGCATTATTCACCTAGATGCCATGGAATTACTTCTTAGTCAGGAGAAGCCATGCCAGAGGATGCCCACTATGTGAGGATGTGCATTAGTCTAGCAAAAAAGGCATTGGGTTGTACCTCTCCCAATCCCATGGTGGGCTGTGTGATTGTCAAGGATGGATACATTGTTGGCCAAGGATTCCACCCCACGGTTGGTGAACCTCATGCTGAGGTATGCTCTTCCTATTTATCTGGACTGTTATATGCACACTTATAAAGATAGTTAATAGCAACAACTCCAATCGAGTTCACCAAGTGTTACCAAAAAAAAAATGTAATTGCTTATACATAGTGACATATTATTTAACTTTCTAATACAATCCGCAGAGCATAAATATTAAATCAAATCCATGGATTAGGAAATCATAGTTGTGGTATTCATAAACAACATTGGTCCCTATATTGGAAATTGAATATTTATTTAATTGGGTTATTTGTAAACTAGAAACTTTGGCTTGCCATACTTGACCAAATATGAGTTTTTGTGAAATAAAAATCGGTCAAAAAGTTCTATTTTACTTTGGGCAATGCCGCCCCTACTTTTTGTTCACTCTGCTAAAATGAGATTGGAGGACCACATGTTACCCATAGAAACCAATGAAATTCTTATGCTAAACAAGGTGGAGAGAGGATCAAAGAAAATATCATTACTCAAAGATGTTGGTTTGACCCTAGAAAGTGCTAGGCTTGGGGATGGCAGGGCAAATTTTGGTCTTGTAGCGAGGGCTTGGCTTTTCTCCCAACTCCACCATCGGAATGCCTTCAAATTTGGAAGAGAGATAAAGGAAAGGCTAGCACAAGAGACCCTAGGAAATCAAATTTTTTTAGTGGCTAGCTTGTCGGGAAATTGATATGAGCTTAAACAGGAACACAAAAAATCACAAATATAACCATAAATACAGAGATGTACCAGAAATAAAACTTCATTTCATTAATATCAAATATTGAAATATGCTTACAAACAGAATGGAAATAAACTAGCTCGGGCAATGGTATCTTATCTCCCAGAAGAGATGTGGCGGCTACATGCCTCTCAATTGCGTTACAATGAGGCTCAAAGGCCTTTTTATTATTGAGAAACAATGGAAAACTCTAAACATCCAAAAACCTAAACCTAGGAGATGAAGCGCCAAAATTGTGGGCCTCGTTTGGGTAAATTGGCACATCAACTTCCCGGGGTCGTAACTTTGTCATATGATCTCCATTTGGCTATCATAATACCTCGTTTGGAAGCTCTTGAAGAGGATATTGAAAAAAAATTGGTAAACTAATTGTGGACATTTTCAGTCTCTCTGGTTTCCCCAAAAATTTTGTTTAGGGCCTCAAAACGGTTCCGGAAGTTCATGACCCAAAATATGCCAAAAATAGTAAACTATGCTACAATTAAGGAATTTGAAAAATTGAAAGAGACAATGTTGGGGGTCCAAGTGGAATAGGCAGGTGGCCACCAATATCCACCTAGATTAGTCCTCCCCCATTAGGAAGCAATGTTCCCCATTGTGTTGAGTGCCTCCATGAGATGGGGAAACTTCTGTTGAACTTGGTCCCTGGTGAGTCACTTGCCTTGGTGCAGGAGTTGGCCAGATTTGACAACCCGATATAGTTGGATTTTATGCTGGCGAGTGTTCTTAATCTGTGTGTCCATGATCAAATCAGTTGTGGCCTGTTCCATGCAGTCTGGGTTTAGCTTTGTTGGTGTGAGTTGTTCTGCAATGTCTGTGTCTAGCAATGGTGTAAGTATGGTTGAAGGCAGTCTACATTGAACACTGGATGCAGACCAAGGAATGATGGAATACTGAGCTTGAAGGAATTGTCCCCTACATCCTTGGTGATGGTGTATCGCTCACATCGGAGTGGGCGAAGCTTGTGGTGGGGTCCAGCGAGGCGCTCCTGCTGTAAATGTAGCCAAAATTTGTCGCCCACCTGGAACTTTAGCGACACCCGATGTTGATCATGATGCTGTTTGTACTTATCATTGTCTCTGTCCAATATATCATGGACTTAATGACAGATGTGTTGAATGTGCTCAATGAAGTTGTTAGCTCTGTCGAATTCGGAATGGACATGAGATGATCTTCCTGAGTAGCTGAAAATGGTATGGCCACATCAATGGGACATAACGGTTGAAATCCCAACCCTACCTGAAAGGGCCTTTGGCCCGTTCAGCTATGGAGAGTTCTGTTGTAGTTGTGCTAGAAATAAGGGAGGCTTTCATCCCATGTGCATGGATGCTTCGAGTTGTACATGTGCAGAATGTGTACGATCATCTCGTTGACGACTTCTGTTTAGCCATCAGTTTGGGGATGGAAAGTTGTGGACTTAATGAGTTTGGTATCCAACATCGACCAGAGACTTGACCAAAATTCACTTAGGAATCTGCTGTCCTAATCTGAGATAATGGACCGTGGGATCCTAAAGTGTACCCACACTCACTCAAAGAAGAGCTTAGCAGCAACCTCTGTTGTGATACTCTTCTTGCAGGCTTCCATAATGGCCATCTTAGATAATCTGTCGACAACCATGAAAACGCAGTCGTTGTTGTGCTTAGTAGAAGGAATATCCGACATGTAATCCATGGAGATGGATTCCCAAGGTCAACTAGGAGTAGGAAGAGGAGTATATAGGCCTTTCTTCTTGATGGTTGGTTTGGAAATGACACAGGCAGTGCAGGATTTAATGTACCTCCCAACATCCCGATGAAGGTTCGGCCAATAAAATTACTTCTGTAGTACTACCACTGTTTTCTCTACTTCGAAATGTCAAGTGACCCAACTGTAGTGCGCCTCCCAAAAAATCTTGGCACACTCGCTTGAAGGAACACAAATGTATCCCAAGTGGCATAACAATGCATCCTGGAGGTGAATTTTTGGAACTTTCTTACCTTCCAGGAGTGTCTAGTATGTGCTGCCGAATTTTGGATCACTCTCATAAAGAGGCGGCCACCTCGAAGTCTTGTTCCCACAGGGGTCAATAACAGTGATCAGTGCCATGACTGGCGGTTGGCTGAGGCAGTCTGCAACATTATTGGTGATTCTCTTCTTGTACTTAATGTTCAAATGGAATTGTTGCAGGTATGTGGACCATTTCTGATGGCAATTTTTCTGCACCTTCCCTTGTGTTTGTATGAACGGAAGGGGTCGGTGGTCTGTGTGGATGACCATTTCCTTCCCTAGAATGTAATGCTTCCATTGACGATAAGCCTGCACAATGGAATACATTTCATTCTCATAGGCGGGATACTTTTAGAATGTGTCTGAAAGTGTCTCATTGTGGTAAGCCATTGGATGACCTTATTAAGTAAGAACTACACAATAACATAGTCAGAGGCATCTGTCTCAATCTCAAATGGTTGCTGTAGGTCTGATAATGTGAGCACTGGTGCAGAGAAGAGGTGCTTCTTCAATTCAAAAAATGCCTTCTTTTGGGCTTCAAACAAAAATAATTTCACTTTCGCTCCTCCCTTGGTGACTTGACTTAAAGGCCAAGTGATATGAGAGAACCCCAACATGAACCTGCGGTAGAAATTTGCAAGGCCCAGATAACTACACAGCTCTGTTAAAATGGTTAGGGCTAGCCAATCCTGAATGAATTGTATCTTCGCTGGGTCCACATGTACACCTTGCTCATCAATGATGTACCCCAGATATTGAATCTAGTTCATGCCAAAGGTGAATTTCTCCAGATTGGCACACAACTTGTGTTGTCACAAGGTTTGGAGGACCTGTCCAAAATGGTGGAGGTGCTCTTCCCAACTCTGGCTGAAAATCAAGATGTCATCTTAATACACCACCATGGATGCATTGGTGAAGGGTCGCAAGATGTCATCCATCAATCTCATAAAGGTTGCGGGGGCATTCGTTAACCCAAAAGGTATGACCAACCATTCGAAAAGGCCCTCCTTGGATTTTAAGGTAGTCTTCCACACATCAGAGGGTTCAATAGGCACCTGGTGATAACCAGACTTCAAGTCAATCTTGCTGAAATATTTGCCCCCTTGAGCTGGTCGCAAAGGTCATCAACCCGTGGGATTGGGTACCTATTCTAGATAGTGATCTTGTTCAACGCTCGATAGTCAATTCATAGTATCCTGGTCCCGTCCTTCTTCTATACCAAGACAATCGGGCTCCCATAGGGTAGTGACACTCCTTAATCTACCTCTTGATCTCATCATTCTCTAGAACATAGCATCGATAGATTGGTCCATTGGGTAGCGACACTCCCGGGGTTTGATCGATGGAGTGCTTGACCTGATAGTGTAGAGGTACCCTCGTAGGTGAGGAGAAAATTTCCCTGTACTCCTCGATGACCATATCCATCTGCTATTGTTGTGTGAAGGAGCCCTGTTTGGAAGCTGTGACCACAACATTCTTCTTTCCTTGAGGGTGAATCATAAGGAAAACCAATTTCCTGGTTTGTGAAATGATCTTATTGCATTTCTTTGCAAAGATCAAAGAGATGGCAATAGGTAGGGCTACCTTCGGTATCCTGTACAACTTATTGCCCAAACTAATAATCACATAGCAAGGTCTAGACTCGTATACAACATGTCACTTCCACAAGTATGGTTGTCATAATAATACATCATATACTTCAAGAGGAGCAACATCACACAGTACCTCATCTGTGAAGGGCTTGATGCTATAGGTAAGGCAACATTGCTGGCTGACACAAAGATCTCATCCTTGGTGAAGCTACCTGATGGTATACGATTGTGGATGTGTTGTAGTCAGTAGACCCAGATGCTTCACAACCTATGCTAAAATGAGGTTCTTTTGGCTCCCAATGTCGATAATGAATTGTAGCAAAGAACCCTTCACCCACATTTGTGAGTGGAAGAGGCATCCCCCCTCCTCTGGATCTTCAGTCTCATTCTTCTGGATCTTGGTGGTGGCTATGGGGAAATTGGGGTCTACGTCAATGATCTGCTTCCCTTTTTCATTCACCTTGTTGGGTTTTGACTCAAAGTCAAAACATGCATCTGATTCAAAAGCCTTCAGTTTGGCCACCAGTGACTACTTGGCTCGACACTCACTTGTGTTGTGAGTGGAGCTCTTATGGAACTCACACCATTTTCCCATGTCATTCTTTGTCTTCGGGGTGTTTTTCTTTACTTGTGGCTTTGGCAAGTTGTCTTGGGTTGCCCTGCTTTGGCTTTTTCCTTTTCTCTTTGGTTTGGGTGTGCATTTCCCTTGCTTCAGATTCGTAGATCCAAAGTCTCGCTTCTTTTGTTTAATCTTTTGCTCAACCTTAACAGAGTATCGATATATTGTGTCGAGTGAGGAGATGTCTAGGAACTCCAGCTCATCCTGGATGTATTTATGTAGACAACCACACTACTTGAGTACCAAATGTCGCTCAGAATCCTTGATACTCATCTTCATGCGAAGGGAATGAAAAACATTGGTAAAATCTGGCACGTATTGGTCCCTTCCCTATCGCAGCATGGTCCACTTTATGTATTCATCCTCATAGCTCCCGACAGGGTAGTACTGCTCCTTGATGGTGTCCTATAATGAATTCCAAGTAGGTGTGGCTACAAATAGTGAGGGTGTACTTTCTTCCTTCTCCTCATAGTAGGTTTCCCACCAGTCCTTGATGTGGGGGGCAACTCTGAGAAGTGCAAAAGTAATATTTTCCAGGTTGGAAAAATCATGAACAGAAAAATATCCTTCTAGTAGATTTAACCATTTATCTATGGCGCTCGCATCTATCTGACCTTCAAATATGGGGATGTCAAAGTTAACTTATACCTTAAAGGACGTGGCATTTACAAAGTGGCTCCTGGAAGAAGATGCATCACCTTTGGGTGGCCGCTGAAGGATCTGGGAAAACTTGTCCATCATCGCGTTCCTCTGTCACTCGAGGATTCTTTGAGCAAGATTTTGAAAGGATCTCGTACCCCCTCGCCTTTCTTCTCTTCCGCCATGGGAGGCCATAAGAATTTGCTCGACTGGTCTTGCAAAGGTTTGACCAGTTCGAGCCCTAACTCCTTATATCTCAACCTCGTTGGTGACATGCAAAGAAAAACAAAGAAAGAGCAAACCGCTCTGATACTAATGATCCGAACTTAAAACAGAATGCAACAAATCACAAATATAACCATAAATACAGAGATGCAACATAAATAATAATTCATTTCATTAATATAAAATACTGAAATATGCTTACAAATATAATGGAAATAAACTAGCTCGGGTGATGGTAGCTTATCTCCGAGAAGAGATGTGGCAGCTACATGCCTCTCAACTATGTTACAATGAGGATCAAAGGCCTATTTATTATTGAGAAACAATGGAAAACCTTAAAAATAAAAAAACCTAACCCTAGCAGATGAAGTGCCAAAACTGTGGGCCCCGTTTGGGTAAATTGGTACATCAACTTCCCTAGGCTGTAACTTTTGCATATGATCTCCATTTGGCTATCATAATACTTCATTTCGAAGATCTCGAAGAGGATGCCCAAAACAAATTAGGAAACTAGCTTGGGCCTTTTTTAGTTTCTCCATTTTCCATAAAAACGTCGTTGAGGGCCTCAAAATGACTCTGGAAGTTCAAGACCTGAAAATTGCCAATAATAGTAAATTGGGCTACAATTAAAGAAATTGAAAAATTGAAAGAGACAATGTTAAGGGGTCCAAGTGGAATAGGCCAGTGTCCACCAATATCCACCTAGATCAGAAATTGATGCCCTAGGCACCCCAATGTGGCTAGAATTGGGAGAAGGTGAAGTAATAAGAGTTTGGTGACCACCCTTGGTAGATCAGTGCATTATTCCTTAGGTGAATGGAGTCTATGTTGATTATGTGTAAGATTTATTTGTTCCAAGTCAAGGAGGCATCAAAATTACTTCACAAATCCTCTAGGTCAAGTGAAAGCAATCTTGTAGCTTTTATACTTCAAATGCACAAGAGGAATGGCTTATCAGAGGTCAAATTTTACCCCTAGGAGATTTCTCTCACACTACATGGCCCATACATGGAGAGAACTTTATAATATAGACAATTCCATAATATTAAGAAATAATTTGCATTTAGCAATTAGCCCTAAAACAAAGAAAATCCCAAGCTAAGATATATGACTAAAGTAACGAGAATAAAATCAAAATTTCGTACTTACATGCAATAGAGTATATCCAACCATTCAAAAATGACAATAGAGAAGCCCCAAGAGAAGATAAACCAATAACCATACATCAAAATTCATCCATAAATGTTCCAATTCATCCTCTAGAAAAAGTGTGAAATTATCTAATGAAGAGACAGATATAATCCAAAGTGATGATGAGAAATGAACTCATCTCACTCCTATTTATAGACATCTTAGGAGTTTGAATTAACCTCCTTGGGCTACATAAGCCCCCAAAATAAAATAATGTGCTAATATTCCAACCTTTGGTGACAAGCCCACCAAACTAGCTCATAAATGAAAAAGTAAGCCTCTCAAGAGGTCGAATAATTATCTATGCATGGCATAGGGCCCTCTAAGAGGCCATAATGAAGAATAGGACCCTCAAAAGTAGTGGACAAGGGGTTGGACCCTTGTCATACCCCATGGTGTTCCAAATGAGATGTGGGGGCACACAAGTGTCCTCATGGGTCTCCAAACAAATCGAAGATACTTGTAGATTTCCTGCAAGGGTTATGATGATGGTGTAGATGGTGCCACATCATCATGTAAGTCTTGGATCATCTGCCAAGTGTGTGGTGTAGATATGGGGTCGATTGGGCATGATGGAATAGGTGCATCCACCTCGTCCAATAAGTGAACCACGAGCAATGTTTGAATGGCTGTGGGGATCCATGAAGTGCAATCTGCTACTTTGGAGGCCCATAGTTCTCAATTCTCACCTTACATGTGCCAATGCATCCTTATTGAGGATTAGGACCCCGTATAGGGAGACCAAACCCCAAATGAAAACCATCTGCAATCCTACATAAGATCCAATGCGGCTGCTAGCCTTCTAGCACAACAAGTAATTAGAAAAATCGAGTAAATGAGATTACCTAATCATGTAACATGGGTGGGAGCTTCATAATGGCTCGGCCTTCCATAATGGGTTTTTGGATGTGCTAATGTCTCCTAAACTCCAAATGGGGTTAACCAAGTATCCTATTAGGTGGTTTATACCTCTAAAGGGGACAATATAGTCAAGGTACATCCATCAAAAGGTGGTGTCATGTGACAGATAGGTGAATGGAGTAGGGGATAAGAAGAGGCAACCCTAGGTCACATGCTGGGGGAAAAAGGTAGCTAATAAGAGGGAATCTCACACTTGGGTTTATAATGTGTAGGAGGGAGAAATCGTGGTACATGAGGTGCCCCAACCTTGATTTTTCCACCCTTGTTTGTATGCCTTTTTCCTTCTTATGATTTTCTTTGACTAAATTCTTCGGGCTCAAGGGGTTAGAGCATGATGTATATGTTGGAAATACTAAGAGGAGGGGGGGTGAATCAGTATTTCTTTTCAATTGTTATTTTTATCAGTTAAATCATTTATATTTGGAACCCAAAATGAATAACAATAATAAATGATTTTATTAATATAATATTTACAATAAATCAAGTACAATGTATATATGGCTTCAACCAGTTGCCAAGCACCAACTTGGACTTTTTGTGAGGCTCCAACCTCCAGAGCACCAACCCTGTCTTGTCAAGGCACCAACCTTGGATTTAGGAGCACCAACTCCCAGGACACTAATCCTTCCAATTTTGAGGCACCAACCCCAAGGGCTCCAACCCTTTGCTATATATTGTCTAGATATGTTTGGTAGTAATTCTCTGCTCCCAACCCTGTTGGACCTACAACTTACTTCTATCCTCCTGCTTCTTCCACGTCTGCCAGATCTTCGACTTCATCTGTTTCTTACATTTCGCACGCTGTGAACTTTCCTTGTTCTTTGTTATAGATGCCTGATACGCTTGAATTTTGGCTTCCTTTTTTGCCAGACCTTTCGGCTTCTCGACCTTCGACTTCTCGATCTTCAGATTCCTCTGTCTCTTCGAGTTCACCAATACTCAAAAAAACGTTCATTGGAAGAGAGGCTGAATTACAATAGATGTTGCATATTCAAATGATATTAGAGAGGCCCTTTCATCCACAGACTTAATTATTCACGGAAATCACATCACAAGAGAGGTTATACCCATATTTGAGATCCCACGTGCCACGTCATTCCTTTAATCCTACAATCACAACTTTCATGAAAATAGGAGGTTCTACAAGTGTGCTCTATCCTCTGATATCAACATCATCAATATTCACATATCAACATAGTTAAAACCATATAATGGGTGGTATCACTAGCCACATCATCACCTTAATTGCAATCACAATTTTCGGAGGTTTGCACATAACATAGTGATTCCACTACTGCTGATGGAGTGGATGCGATACAGTCTTAAGCAGTTGTTAATAAACCTGTTGGGTCCACAACCTTATCGCAATTGGCGATTTTCCATTGTTACATCTCTTCAAGACTTGTGATATGCGACAGATGCGATATTTCTTTAGAGTTGTTACCATAAAATGATTGGGTCCGCAGTACATATCGCAATCGGTGGATTTCAATGTGGCAAAGCTTTAAAGAATCTTGCGATGTGGTGAATTCGATGTCATATTAAGGACTGTTACTATAACCTATTCGGGTCCTTATGTATTATCGCAGTCGGGGAATTCAATGTGACAAGCCTTCATAACTTGCGATGCGATATTAATTAGGGCATGTTGTAATGGGACAATTGGTTCCACAATGCTCCCTCGATATCAATGTTTCTCCTGTGGCTTATCTTCCTGTGACCTTTGATAACTCTGTTTATGCTCCTCTACTGTTTTCTTCCTATCGGTTCTTCTTGGGCATATATTACATGTGATACTTCAGATATGGCTCCTCCGATGTTAACTCCTCTGATACTCTGATATTTCATGTTAACTCCTCCATTAACATTGTTTATGCACCTCTGCCGATGTGTTCCTCTTTGCTTCTCGTGGCTTCCAATGACCTCTTTCGATGTGTTCCTCTTTGCTTCTCATGGCTTCCAATAACCTCTTCCGATAGCTCTTCTTTGACTGCTCCTGTTCTTGACTTCCAATGGCTTCCAATGTCTTTCCAATGGCTTCCTTGATGGCTTTTCTCCTTGGCTTCTTGCTCCTATTTCTTCATGGATCTACTCTGCTTCTCCTTGGCTTCATATCATCATTTAGTATCCTAGAATATTGCCATATTGACATCAATGACAATCTAGATCAACAATCTACCCCTTTGTCATTGATGGCAATATTCTTCTTCTCTCCCCCTTTGACATTAGTGGAAAAGGAGTGCACAAGGACTCCCCCTGTCGAACTGTTCCCCTTGTCATGCAACATCTTTATGAATCAACTTAATGTGATGCTAAAGAAATAACCCCCATCTTTTGATGAAGATGTTCAAATGCTTCTCGAGGAAGAGGTTTTGTGAAAATATCAGCTATCTGCTCCTTAGTATTGATATATTCCAAGATGATGTTTTGTTCAGCTACTTGTTCACGAAGGAAATGATACTTGATTGGTATATGTTTGGTCTTTGAGTGCATCATTGGATTTTTCCTGAGGCTGATAGCACTTGTGTTATCACAGTAGATGGTGATTGGTTGATTGGTACCTATGTTGACATCTTTCAAAGCTTCCTTCATCCATAATATTTGAGTACAACAATCTGCGGCAACTATATACTCAGCTTTAGCTGTAGATAGTGATATGGATGTTTGTTTTTTGCTGAGCCAAGATACTAGACAATCTCCCAGGAAGAATGCATTTCCACTAGTACTTTTTCGATCATTGACACTTCCGACCCAATCAACATCGGTGTATGTAGTCACAGTAAGAGTTGAGCTCTTAGGGTACCAAAGACCGAAATCAAGAGTTCCTTTCAAGTATTTGAGAATTCTTTTTACAGCCAACAAATGGGATTGTTTAGGAGATGATTGAAATCTTCCCACCATTCCCACTGCTTGCATAATGTCGGGTCTCATAGCAGTTAAGTATAGAAGGGCTCCAATTGTTGACCTATAATGAGTTGCATCTACTGGAGGAGAGTCATCATCTTTGCTTAATTTTCAATCTGTGGTCATAGGTGTGCTCATGGGTGCACAGTCTTCCATTCCATATCTTTTAAGCATGTCTTTAAGATATTTGGCTTGAGATATGAACATGCCTGCCATGGTTTGAGATACTTGTAGTCCAAGGAAGTAAGATAACTCTCCTATCATCAACATATTGAACTCTTTTGACATATTTTGAGCAAACTCATGGCTCATCTCATCATTATTTCTAGCAAAAACCAGATCATCAACATAGACAAGTGTGACTAGTAACTTATCCTCATCTGTCTTTATGTAGAGATTACTTCTTGCCACCCCCTTCTTGAAGCCTTGTTGTTTTAGATAGTGATCCAATCTTGTGTACCAAGCTCTAGGAGCTTGTTTGAACCCATATAATGCCTTTCAACTTACAAACAAAGTCCTTTCCTTCTGTTAGATTAAACCCTTCTGGTTGCTCAATGTAGAATTCTTCCTTGAGTTCCCCATTCAGACATGATGATTTTACGTCCATTTGATAGATTTTAAATCCTTTTGAGCAAGAAAATTCCAAGAACATCCTTATAGCTTCCACACGAGCTACTGGTGCAAAGGTTTCTTCAAAGTCAATTCCTTCAATTTGTGAATAACCTTTACAAACAAGCCTTTCCTTATTTATGATGATTTGTCCATCTTCATTCATTTTTTTTTTGAACACCCACTTGGTTCCAATTATATTTTTATCCTTTGGACGAGGTACCAGATCCCATGTCTCATTCTTTTCGATTTGATACATTTCTTCTTCCATGTCTTTTACCCAATGAGGATCCTTACTTGCTTGAGTAAATGTTTTTGGTTCTATCATGGATAGAAGAGAAACATCATTTTTCTTTGGTGTACTTGTCATCCTTCTTTGGGTTTGCATCCCTTCATCTATATTGCCAATAATCTTCTCTTCTGGGTGATGTTTTTGGAGAAACTTCATCTTTGAAGGGGTTTGATATGATTCTTTTTCCTTGTGTTTTTCTTGATCTTTTTCTTCTTTTTTAGGTTCTTCTTCAATGAGAGGGTCAACTTCATGTTCTTCAATTTCTTTTTCTGGAAGATCTTCATCAATATTCACATCAATGCTTTCCACTATTTTCTGTAGTTGATTATTGTAGCACTTGTAGGCTTTGCTCCTTGTAGAATATCCAAGGAATATCCCTTCGTCAACCCGAGAATCAAATTTTCCTGGTGAGCCATCATTGATTTTTATGAAGCACTTGCTTCCAAAAATCTTGAAGTATTTTACTGAAGCAGGTCTTCCTTTCCATAATTCATAAGGAGTCTTCTCATTATTTGGTCTTAGTTGAGTTCGATTCAAGGTATAAATAGTTGTCCTAACTGCTTCTCTCCAGAATTTTGGCTACAAGTTAGCTGCTATTAACATTGTTCTTGCCATTTCTTGAACTATTCAGTTTCTTCTTTCAACTACCCCATTTTGCTTGGGTGTTCTGGTAGCAGAGAGTTCTCTTTCGATTCCATGTACTTTATAGAATTCATCAAATTATTTTGATGTGAATTCTCCCCCTCTATCTGTTCTGAGACATTTAATCTTAGAATCCTTTTCATTTTCTACAAGATATTTAAGATTCTTAAAACACTCAAATGCTTCGGATTTATATTTTATGAAATATACCCACATCATTATAGTATAGTCATCAACAAATAAAGCAAAGTACCTTTCTCCTTGGAGTGCCAGAGTTCTAGTTGGTCCACATAAATCAACATGGATGATCTCCAAAGGTTTTGATGTAGAAAACTCCTTGGTCTTGTGGCTAGTTCTAGTTTGCTTTCCATGTTGACATGGACCACATAATCTTTGATTTGGCTTGAATAACTTTGGGATGTCTCGTATTTCATTAATCTTTCTGATATTGATCAAGTTATTGAAACTTGTATTTCCAAGTCGCTTGTGCCACAACCAAATTTCATCTGTTTGACTTAAGTAACATTTATCTTCTTGAATTTTGTTTAGAATGTAGATGTTATTTGGTGTTCTAACCCCTTTTGCCACAAGTTCCCTTGAGGAAGATTTTCTTATTTCACAATATTTAATGCTAAAGACAACATTATGTACTTGATCACAGATTTGGCTAACACTTAGGAGATTGTGTTTGAGCCCGTTTACTAGCAAAGCATTTTGAGCCTTTCCTTTTAAATTAATAATGGTAACAGTTCCTTTTCCAGCAATTTTAGTAGATCCACTTCCAAAGGATACATTTCCTTCCTTTTTGTTCAATGAGACAAACTTCCTTTTGTCCCTTGTTATATGTCTAGAGCACCCACTATCCACAAACCAATGATTTTCATCACTGTGAGCACATAGATCTAGGCCACATTTATTCGTGTTGGGATTCTCATTTTTTGCTTTTCTTCTTTTAAGGGGGCAATTTTGTTCATTGTGTCCATTATCATTACATAATGAAAAAATCAGATCAAATTTGGCCAAGGGATCAAAAGAGTTGTAGGTCTTGATTTGTCCTTGCCCTTTGAGACCATATGGTTTGTTTGTTTGAACCTTCAATTTTCGTGTTTCATTCTTACAGGCCATGCAATGTCTAGCTTGATGACCAAAATTTTTACAATAAAAACAATGCCCAAAAAATATAGTTTTGTACCTGTTGTAATAGCCATGATTTGAATCAACATTCTTCCTTGGAGTTACTCTCTCTTCATTCTTTGGATTTGAGATGGGCCTTTGATGAAATAATCTTTCTTCTTTTGGGTTGCTGGAAAGTACGTCGGCATAGCTTTTTGCATTATTCTTAGTACTTGATGATTCTCCTTTAAAACCTATCCCAGATTTGTCATGTTGAGGTTTTTGATTATTTAGGATAATGTCAAGTATTTGAGAGCTTTCCCAACCATTTTTGACTTGCTCCAATTCCTTCCTTAGAGATACTATTTCGGCTTCATGTTCTCCACAAATTTCTTCTTTTTTCTTTTACTTTATTTTTCAAGAGGTCTTCCCTTATTTTTGTTTCCTCGTTTTCTACCTTGAGAGAGATGATTTTATTTCGTAATTTCTCATTTTCTTCAATGGCACTCATTAACAATTCATCTACATTTCCTTCTAGACCTGAATCATCATCATTTGTGAATGCCATGAATAATACTTCTTGGCTTCCAACATGGTCATTTTCTTCATTTGATTCATCATTACCTCCTTTGCAGTGAGGGAACTGATTAGTTGATTTCTTTTTGATGACTACAAACTCACCTTCATCAGACTCATCTTGCTTAGAGAAGAAATTCTTCTTATTGAACCCCTTCTTTTTGTATACCATCATTTTAGAATTTTCCTCACCATCACTATCATGCTTAAGAGGACATTTTGCAGCATAATGGCCTATTTTCCCACATTTGAAACAAATAAGAGGGTACTTACCTTTTAGCTTAGATCCTTTCTTTAGTCTTCATACAAATTGTGCCAATTCGGATTCAACATCGGAGTCATCATTATTGATATTCCATTCTTTCCCCTTTTTTGATTTTGAGGCCTTGAATGCTACATCTTTGGAACTTGGGCATCCTTTTCTCATCTCATAGGCAATGAGGATTCTATGAAGTTCATCCATCTTGAGAGTATCTAGGTCCTTGATTTCTTCTATAGCACTTACTTTGGACTCAAATTTGTCTGGGAGAGATCTTAAGACCTTTTGAACAATAGTTCTTTCTTCAATGTTTTCTTCCAATCCTTTAAGAGAGTTGGCCACTTCAGCTACTCGGAGAAAGCATGATGCAATATCTTCTTCATCATCCATTTTCAGACTTTAAAATTTCCTTCTATGAGTTTGAAGCTTTTCCTTCTTAACTTTGGAGTCCCCATCGTATAAGCTAATTAGCTTATCCCATACTTCTTTGGCCGAGTTACAGTTCATGACTTTTGTAAATTCAGAATCAATGATTCCACTAGTGATGGAGTTTGAGGCTTTTGCATTTACAATGAAAGATTTCCTTTCGTCTTGATATGTTGGAAGAGTGGAAGGAGATGTTTACTCATTTAAAACCGAATGCCAAACTTCAAGTTCAAGGGAAATTAAGTAGTAGGACATTCTTTTTTTCCAAAAACCAAAATTTGTGCCATTGAATAGAGGAGGTCTTCCTGACACTTATTGATTTCTCATTATGACTAAGAATCCTTCTTCTAGCTATTAGGATGATATGAAGAAGCTGGCTCTGATACCAATTGTTGGAAATACTGAGAGGGGGGGGGGGGGGGGGGGGTGAATCAGTATTTCTTTTCAATTGTTATTTTTATTAGCTAAATCATTTATATTTGGAACACAAAATGAATAACAGGAATAAATTCTTTTATTAATATAATCTTTACAATAAATCAAGTACAATGTATATAGGGCTTCAACCAGTTGCCAAGCACCAACTTGGACTTTTTGTGAGGCTCCAACCTCCAGAGCACCAACCCTGTCTTGTCAAGGCACCAACCTTGGATTTAGGAGCACCAACTCCCTGGATACCAATCCTTCTAGTTCTGAGGCACCAAACCCAAGGGATCCAACCCTCTGCTATAAATTGTTTGGTAGTAATTCTCTGCTCCCAACCCTGCTAGACCTATGACTTACTTTTGTCCTCCTGCTTCTTCCACGTCTGCCAGAACTTCGGCTTCCTCTGTTTCTTACAGTTCGCACGTTGTGAACTTTCCTTGTTCTCTGTTATAGATGCCTGATACACCTAACTTTTGGCTTCCTTTTTTCCTGAACCTTTCGGCTTCTCAACCTTCGACTTCTCGATCTTTGGCTTCCTCTGTCTCTTCGAGTTCACCAATACTCAAAAACACATTCATTGGAAGAGAGGCCGAATTACAATAGATGTTGCATATTAAAATTATATTAGAGAGGCCTTTTCATCCACAGAATTAATTATTCACGGAAATTGCATCACAAGAGAGGTTATACCCATATTGGAGATCCCACAGGCCACGTCATTCCTTTAATCCTGCAATCACGACTTTCATGAAAATAAGAGGTTTTACAAGTGTGATCTGTCCTCCGATATCAATATCATCGATATTCACATATCAACATAATTAAAACCATATAATGGGTGGTCCTACCAGCCACATCATCACCTTAATCACAATCGCAATTTTCGGATGTTTGCACATAACATAGTGATTGCACTACTGCTGACGGAGCAGATGCGATACAATCTTAAGCAGTTGTTAATAAACCCGTTGGGTCCACAACCTTATCGCAATCGGTGGTTTTCCATCATTACATCTCTTCAAGACTTGCGATATGTGATGAATGCGATATTTATTTAGAGTTGTTACCATAAAATGATCGGGTCCGTAGTACATATCGCAATGGCAGATTTCAATGTGGCATGGCTTTAAAGAGGCTTGCGATGTGGTGGATGCGATGTCATATTAAGGGCTGTTACTATAACCTGTTTGGGTCCTTATGTATTATCACAGTCGGGGAATTCAATGTGACAAGCCTTCATAACTTGCGATGCGATATTAATTAGGGCGTGTTGTAATGGGACCATCAGTTCCACAATGCTCCTCTAATATCGCTATTTCTCCTGTGGCTTATTTTCCTATAACCTCTGATAAATCTGTTTATGCTTCTCCGCTGTTTTCTTCCTATCGGTTCTTCTTGGGCATATATTACATGCGATACTTCCAATATGGCTCCTCCGATGTTAACTCCTCTGATACTCTGATATTTCATGTTAACTCCTCCGTTAACACTGTTTATGCACCTCCACCGATGTGTTCCTCTTTGCTTCTCGTGGCTTCCAATGACCTCTTCCGATAGCTCTTCTTTGACTGCTCCTGTTTTTGACTTCCAATGGTTTCCAATGTCTTTCCAATGGCTTCCCTGATGGCTTTTCTCCTTGGCTTCTTGCTACTATTTCTTCACGGATCTACTCTACTTCTCCTTGGCTTCAATATCAGCATTTAGTATCCTAGAATATTGCCATATTGACATCAATGACAATCTAGATCAACAGTATAAGATATATAAGTGAACTCCCCCTTTTAATATGGGGTAGTGCATGGCCCACCAAGGGTTGGGACAATCATGGGTTCCAATATGATGAAGAAGGCTCACAAAACCTATAGGAAACAAGGTGATGATCATGGTGATGGGGTAGAGCTCATGTATTTGGCTTTTTCTCATGTGCTAAATGTTTTTTTCTTGACCATATTTTTCATTTTGTGGTACTTTTCCTGTTAAATGTGGCCATGTATGCTTTTAACTTTCTTTTCAACGGCATCGACCTTCGGCCTTCATTGCAAGCCATGACCCAATGTGTGGGCAGGGGAAGGGGCGAGCTAAGCTTATGTGGATGTGATGGAGGAATGTCGACCTAGGTGGGAGAAATGATGGATCGGGCAATAATGAATGGAAATAGGGTAATATAAGTGGATAAGGGAGCAATACCATGCAACCAAAATAAGGGTTTCCTGTGAAATACCATCCTTGGAGCCAAATGGTCAGTAAAAGAATCCCACAGGACTAGAATGAAAGGTTAATTCCCAAATGGGGTCTAGGGTACAAGATCACATACCTATCCCATTCTTTCCTCCAAATCCCCCCATTAATCCATACCTAGAAGTGTCCATGATAAGCAAACTACAATACTCCGTTTCCAAATGACAAGGCATACCTTTAGGTTCAGGAGGCCCACCTTCAAACATACGATCGTGAAAATGGGAAAGGGACCACATGGTTGGCTCAGGTGGCAGAGAACTGGAATAATGAGCTAGTTGGTGGCTACAAGGGGCTATTGGCTATCAACTGAGGGCCATCTTGGAATTTTTTTTTCCCCCGGGGATATAACCCACAAAATGGTGGGTAACAGGGACCATTCTTAATACCCTTATAAAAAGTTTGAAATGTTTCATTTGTATCCCAGGTTCATTGGAAATGGGAATCTTGGGTACGAGTTCGTTGGGAATCTGGGGTACATGTTTGCAGGGCCTGGGGTGTTTCTTGTGTTGGAAAGTATCTTATGAAAATCTAGGTGGCTGTTTGAAAAATTGACATTAATGTAAGTGATGCTAATTTACTTAACATTTAAAAAAAAGTAAGAATGGGTATATTTGTATTAGAAAAAAGGCTATAGTTGTACCATACAACTATGTAATACAAATTTTATACAACTTTCATCAAGGCCATTCGTCAAAAGTGGTGACAAATCTCCTTTTTTCCCCTTACAATTCCTTCCTATTATATGACTTCTAATACAAAAATGGCTTGGACATTGCCTTACATACTTTTGCAAAAGGAATATAAAATGACATTGAATAAAATGCTAGAGTAAAAAATTAAAATGTTAGGATTTTGCAATATAAAACAACATTGCATAGACTACTAGAGTAAAAAATTAAAATGTTAGGCAATGAGGGACAACTTCTTCTAGCTTCTTGCTGTTGGGAATTATTTCAACATTCCAACTTCTACCTTCATTTTCTTCCATGGAGGAGCAATCATTGCTTCATTTTATTCCATTGCCTTGACCTTCATTATCTCCCTGGTTGCATGTCTCATCGTTCCCGCAACTAACTGTCTGTCATCACCGTCATTTAGACCTAGAAAATAAATTATGTTATCCACTTTAGAGCCAAGGAATTGAAGGGTTTTCTCCATTTGTGTCAAGTAGACTGAAAGAAGGCCTTGAAATTCATCATGTTCATATCTTTTTCCATGTGTTGCCATCCAATTTTCATTCCAATCTTCTTCTAATTGTTGTCTCTTGTTTGATGAGTGCTGAGGGTCTCCTCTATTTTCCTATCAAAATGCTGAAGTCCTCTCTTGACCTGCACTAATCTATGTATGATGGGTAGTAATGTTTACGATATACATTTTGATTGCGTGTATAATTCCTTCATTCAAGAATACACCTATATTGGATTTGGAATTTTCAATATTGTTTTATTTCCTTAACTCTTGATAGAAGTCGATGTTATCAAACTCTAATGCTATGCCAAGTGTTCTGTGAATCAACCTTGCCAACCTGCATCTCTTCGTATGCTTTTGGTTGTGAGAGCTTTGATGATTGTGGAAGAGTCTCCCATGATATTTGGGTTTAAAATGTTTTTGTTCTTCATCATGCTTATGCCTTGATAGACTGTGATTACTTTTACCTCAATATTGTTAGCAATGCCCAGTTCCCAAGTGAACCCTACCTCCATTTGTCCCTATTGAAAATGATCCACTTTTCTCTTTCCGACCATATCAATTTTATTCAACATTAATGGCACACATAGTAAGAAATATTTGGTTTACTCACGATTTCATATTTCCTCTTAGCTTGGCCAACAAGCTAAAATGAATTCTAGGATTTGGACTGTGGTTTTCATGTATACCATTACACCTAATCGTATAAACCAAACATATATAAGATGAAATAGGTTGCTTCTTTATATTACTATTTTAAAGTCCCAACTAAGAATTTAGATAGTGTCAAACTTCTTTTTCTCCAACACACTATTGCATAAGGAGCATTTATCTATTTTTTGAACACTTATAATGAAATTCATGGCAAATAAGCCAATGCTCTTTTGGAAGTTCTTGTCGATCGAGTATTAGTGTGTTTCTCTTCTAGCCCATGCATCAAAGGCATATTTACTAACCTACCAGCATATGCCCATTTATATGATGGAGCAATCATGCAAATGTTGGGTGGTGTACGCGACCTACTTTGTGGAGGAACGAGTTCTTTAAGACTGGGCCACCTAGGTGGTAACACCACCTTTCCATTTATCTTTTTAGGATGTTAGATCATAAGATTCAATCTAAATGACTTGTAGGGAGATTTAAAGAATAAAGGGTTTCGTCTTATCTTCTTACAAACAAAGAAGTTCCTTTGTGTTGAAACATAATCACATGCAGTTTTGTATGTTCTTATGTAATGCATAGATCTCTATGTACTTTCTTAGAAAATTCTTTGTATATTTCTCCTCTCGTAGAAGGTATTTTGTTAGAGACATCATCAAACTTGATCACTCTATCACAATTTTTTACTGCACACATTAATGCAAATGAGTGTACAACATGGGTACAATTTCAACAATTTGCTCTTATAATTGCATACTTTCTCTATTGCGCTTTTCGTGTGTGGGAGTGTCTTCTTGCATTGTTGGTGTTTTGTACATATCAATTGGTATTAGAGCTGAGTGATCATGGCCTCTTGGTCTAGTCTCCTCAAGGTTTTCCATATTTTACCCTTTCCATGTCTCACACCATTATGCTTTGATGATTAAGGCCCTAGTTCTAGTCTCTGAAGGGTTTCCATCTCTTATCTTGTTCGCTATCTACTCTCTTTAAGAAGCTTTATCTTTTTTGGAGTTACACATTTGGAATTATTGAAACCCTCTCTTGCATGGCATGGGGGACAAGGGAGCCATAACTATCTCAGGCCATATTTCCTCAACAATAATTTGAAATTATGAATTGTTTGGTGGAAATATCTAAGCAAGCATATGATGCAAAAGGCTGCACAACTCATTTGACCAAGTTTTGAGGTCCAAGAATCACTTAGAAAGGCCTTAAAATCATAGATTTTATTTTTTGATTGAAACATGCTAAACTTGTGATTTGTAGAATCTTACCCAAAACTAACACCATTGGATTTACAATTTTAATTTCTAGCTTCAAATCGTTGGTTTATCTAAGACCCAATCTAGAATGACTTGGAGAAGTGGAACATAAGAGAATTTGACACATGACTTGGCCAATAACAATGTCCTTGAATAGATTCATGTGGGTCACACTAAAAACTAGACCAACATGATATAGGAAATGATGAGATCCTTCCAAGAGATTCTCCTACAAAATTGTGCTTAGGGATGTTGAATATTGGTAGCTAGGGTCAATATTCATTAATTGCATTAGCCCTCAAAAGAAAATGAAAAATACAAACTTGAACTTATGTTAGCACTAAAAGGAAAAATAAAAAGGAGGGAATTTAAAAATTTAAATTTATTTTGCCTCCAAAAGTCAAGTTAGCCCTCCAAAAAGTACAAGTCGTCTTAGTGAAAATACACACAAATTTGGGCACCCTAATCACTATATATTGTCACCTGACCTCATCAATTCAAGAGAAAATTTAGATCTTCACAAGAACATTATAGTCTTCTATTCACACGTGCTGATAAAGGAGAAGAAGTGTGAGGATTTGACTGGTTGTCTAAGATTTTTGGGCAGTAGATCAAGCTTTTCTAGACAACCTCAAGAGGCCAAAATTCTATTTGTTTCTCGGCAATTTGACTGCAAGGTGACTAAGAACGTTTTGGGCAGCTTGGGCAGGTTTGACTTGTGTTGATTTGTTGGTCTTGTTTGACCAAGTTTGACTAGAAGAATCAAATTGTACCTTTGTTGAATTGAACAATTTCTCCTGAGAAAAGGTTGTTGGGTTTTTTCCCTAGTTAGGGATTTCCTAGGGTTATATTTGTGTCTCTCGTGATTGGCTGTCGTTTTATGATCATACTGTCATGATTTCATTTATGGTTGAATTTTTTGAAATATAATTGCTTAATGATATTCTAAATATGTTAAAGTAATCATAGGAAGTAATTACCAGTTTCATAAAATTGTGCTTGTTAATTAGCGCTTGAAAATGTGAAAATTCCCTTGAAATGCAACAACTGGAATTAATTCTCCTAAGTGATTAACAATTTATTAATTTTTTGATAAATACCAAATTAATCACACTACAATGTCTTCACGAAACAAAATACCATAGAAGCAAAAAAATTGGAACTGAGAAATACTAACACACATACATATAAAATGACAGTTATTTTTTGACAAATGTCCCTAGAAAATCCCAATATGGGTAAATCGGTGCAACAAGTGAGGGTTTATTAGCTATTAGTTTGCTTTGACCCAAAAAATTTACACCTTTCCCCATAGTTTAACCATAGAAATTGAATTATATTATTTGTTTATAATATCTTAATATATTTATTTGAAATTTGATTGGTTCACCCCTTATTTTGCAATGAGTACATGTGTATTATTGGTTGTAACATCAAATTTTCAGTTGTACATGTTGTATTGTCCTATCACTAACTATTTCTATACAACTCTGCTTTGCAGTCATGGGAATATGCGCTAGCCATTTAATAGTCTGACAATAATCATAGATTGCATTTAAGGACAATGAAGCGGGAGCATTCATCATATCCACAACATTATATATACCAATACGTTGCAATGCATTTCAGCTAAATAAAATATGATGTGTCATCAAATTATATACAATGTGAAAGAATCACGATTTTTTTTTTAAGAATTAGAAAATCATTTAAAAACAATACAACGAGTTGAAAACTAACTCTATGCAAGAATGAAATTGTTTAAGATGAAGTATAATTCACGCCAGACATATAGCTTATCTTATTCTTTTCTATCAATAATTGTATAATCCTTAAACCCCAATTCTTTTATGGCGACAATTATTTATTTAAAAGTTTTTCAATTTGAGTAGCTTGCGACAAGACATTTTAGGAAATAAAATTCTATAAATTCCCAATGACATTTTAACAAATATAATATATTCAATAAATATTGTGCTTAAAAAATTAATTCTTGATAAAAATAATGTATAAAAAATATAGTTTCACATATAATTATATGTCACATATTATTAAATATTGGGTCCATGCTTCTTCCAAAAAGAAGGAGCCATGCATTTGAATTAAGCCCCAGGATACTCTCCCTTAAATTCCCTGTAAATTGTGTAACAATAACAATGAAGATTCCTTTATATAAATCTCAATCGACAAAACACTAAACAAAACAAATATCAACTTACACCATGGCTCATTTGAGGAGATTAATTTAAATAGATTTATTGGGTATATAACTCTCATATTTATTATCATATACTACGATTTATGTTACTTGGGTTTTAATTTAGAAGCATTTTTACTAGATCATCACGAGTTCATTATGGATATTTTGGATTTTGTGTTTTTGGTGAATACTTTAATGATTTATAGTTATAATATATATATAAATTTTAATTTATAATGGTGTTAAAATATCATATATTTATTATCAAAATTGTATATAACAAAGGAGTTGTCTTTAGTGTGATTTTTTGGATTTTATATGCCGGCATAAAATTTTGAGGTGAAATCTTGATTTGTGTTATTTAAACTGGTTTTTTGATTGTATATATGGATTCAACACTGTGAAAAATTCCTAGGGGACTTCTATTGTGTAGGGTTGCCCATGACGCTTGTTATTTCAATAAGTTCTTCCAAAAAGTTGCACTAAAGACAATTCGTATAACAAATATTTATTTGTATAGTATTTGATTTTTAATAAATTTAGTTATTCAAGTCATATGAATTCAAGTTGCATATAGAGCATTATTTTTTAATAAATTTAATTATTTAATCTTAAAAAAATATAAATTCAAATGTTTTTTTAGATAAATTTAATTATTCAAATAAAATCATTTGGATTTAATCTATTTAGAGAAAATTCTTAAAGCATATCTAAATAATATTGACTTTGACATCTAGTCAAAACTTTTATGACTTATTTTGGTAATCAAATGCCAATATTTTTTTATTGATCATGACTTATGATGGGTGCTTTTAAAGTTATAAAATAATATTCCTAAATATTTATTTTTAATCTTAAAAAAATATAAGACATTATTGTAAATTTTGACCTTGTATAATTAATTATAGCCTATTTTGTTTCTAATCTCTTGTTTTCCAATTTTACTTATTTTCTTCTAGTTTTGGTTTGTAGTTTTAATTTAAAGGACATTAATAAGTCTCCTAGATTTTCATTTAGGAGAAAATTAAATATATTCTATGTGTAACAACATGGTATTGAGAGAAATATTTTTTCAAGTTATTGAAGTGTTGGTACTAGCTATCGCTATGAAATAATTTTTCTTTAACTTACAAATTATATAGTTAAATCAAAATTTAAATTTTTTGGATAAGTAATTTGTAAAATTTAAAAATAACTAAATTTAAAATTTGGTTAATTAGTAAATCAATTTAATTGTAATTAATTATGATTAATATGAATTTTATCAAAAGATTATGTTTTTATAATTTAGTGAAAACAATAATTATGAAATTTTGTTTTTAGAGAATTTGGTGTAACTAAAATCAATACAAACAATAAGAATTTGACATATATATTTATATTTGAAATTAAGTTAAATAGTTGTTTAATAAGTTTGGATTTAATGCTCAAAGTTGAAGAGTTGTTTTATTATTGATTTCCAGTTTTTGCATGTACTTATATAGGCTTCCATTTTCCCAAATCTTTATAATCTTTTACTTTAACTTAACTATATTTAAATTAGGCAGCAGGTATTCACTACAGGAGATTGTCTGAGAGCTATGAACATATAATCAATTTTGCAATTCTCTATTTCCAATGCGCGTTCAACATTGTGCTCATAGTTAAATGTTGTGCCATCTTTACAAATTGTGCATTTATCTGTGATTGGATGAACGAGTTGTTTGCGTTGATTGCAAATTCCCTAAAAAGGAGGAGATCAAACATTTTTGGCTTTCAACACTCCCTGGATTTGTGTTTTACTCGAACAAAAAATCTATTGGTAAATATACTTGTGTTCTTGACATTACAAAAGATAATAAATGCACGCTTGCAAATTCATCATTCAATGGCTCAAGAAAAGTTGTTGATCCATAGTGTAACTGTTGACTCCCTTTCACGCCATTTTTGACAATGTTTTTGAACAAATAGAGCGAAGTCATCTTGATGCCAATTCATATCGTATTTTGAAAAAATGATGTTATAAATATAATCATATTTATTTATTGTTCAAAGTTATTTAAAAAAAATCAATGTTAAGATAGTAAGCTTTTTGTAAAGGCTTTTCGAGAGGTAATTTAATGTTATTTTTTGGAATAGGGTGATATTGATATCACTATTGTTTCGTAATTATTTTTTAATATACTCCGTGTTGATGTAATGATACTATTTTGTTTTTCTTTTTTAAAATTATTATTATTATTATTATTTTTTAAAGAATAAATAGATATAATTTTTTGTATAATAAGTTTTTATGTGTGTATGTATTTTTTGTTGTTGGGTGAATTGTATTAATTTCAAAAGTTGGGATTTACAGAGTAAGTTACAAAAAGTCAGGTTAGTCTTTTACTAGAGAGATTGGACCATATCCAAAAATATACTCTTTTTGAGGAGGATAAAGACAACTGAAAGATACAAGATTTATCAAACTAGAACTAAAACATTGGCCTAAGTGGCCTTGTATATAAACAACTATAAACAAAAGGTCAAAAGTCATACACATTCCACAACTATGTTGAGGGATCTGAATTCAAGACTGGAACTTGGATGGGTGCTTTTGGGTCCTCTGATGTTCTTCCTATCATTGGAGGAATGTCGATATGTTCAATATTCTCCATTATCTGATCTAGAACATTTTCAACACTTTTGGGATCCTCACCAATGGGAGATAAACCAAAAAAATAATCAAACTCTTCACTCCCATAAACTTACCTTCCAAGTTGTTTCCTAGCTCTATCATTTCTCCTAGGATGTTGATCTATTCTAGTTTCTCCTCTATTGCTATCATTGCGTTGTGAATTACAAGTTTATTCAATGAAAATGTATTGTGTATTAATATTGAACTAGATTCTTATTGCGTCAATGGGATTAGACCTCATATTGAGGGTCTTGGATGCATTATGTGTCAAAATTCAATAATTAAACTAAGCGACAGGGAACACTAGCTATGGCCTTCCCACATAGATTTATCATAGATTTAATTGGCTGTGAGCTTATTCCTCTTATTATTAATCATTAATCATTTGTACTTCTCCTTCTCGGACAATGGACCACTGTAAAATCTAGCCTGCAGTTAGATTCATTGAGTTATGAACAAATTTTTAGTACCAAGAGTGTCCATGCTTAGCATGAGCCTGGTTGTAAACATGTTTTTTCGGGGCCATATATAGCCAAAACTAAAGTTTCGAACAACAATGATCACAAAGGGTCCTGGTTTATTATGCCACTTGAGGCACACAACTACCATTAGATGTGAATTTATTTTCTAAGTGTGTTTTTAATATATATTTTTGTATTATACTTTTTGGTGGGAAAGGAAAATGGGTTTTATATGAATTGTTTGAATTTTTGCAATGACATGACCTGCATCCTCCTCGTGACCTACCCATTTATGTAATGTGACTAGGCCTATATATTATTCCCTCCACTATAAATGAATGATGGATGTGACTTTTAGTGCAGTGACACATGGGTTGGGTTGAACTCTGTAAATGTGTATGTTAAACCCTCAATGCTAAGTATTATGTATAATATAAGGAATAAAGAGTAATATCTGTCATGGAATTTGAAATGGAAAACATCACTTCACATATCGAATTAAAAAATAAGATGAAAAGTAACTTTTTTCATAACTCAAAATCTAATAATTGAAACGCATTAATTATAACGATGTCATATTGTAATCCAATTTTGAAGAAAACATATTTCTGATATAAGTTTGGTTTGCATGTGCATATATTGATTTCCAATATTAAAATTTTGAAGAAAACATATTTCTAATATTAAATTCAATAATAGATTTGGTTTGCATGTACATATATTGATTTCCAATATTAAATTTAATGATGTGTTTGGTGTCTCAAAACACAATATATATTTTCATTCTTGTGTTTTTTAAGTATGATTATCTTTTCTAGTATCTTCAAAGCTAATGCAATGCCTCTCAACATTTATATTTCCAAATTTTCAAAGGTAAAAATGAAGAAAGAGAATGTGTAAAAATAGACAATAACTTTGTAATTGTTGAAATGCTTAATTTTACACAAAGCATAGGAACATAGAACATCGAATAATAAAATTAGACTAAAAATAAAGGTGGAAGACAAATTCATCTCCATGAGCATTTATTCTTAAGAGATTATAACAAAAACTTTAACAACACATGTTGCACCAATTTTAATATATTAATTCTAATTTAACTTATCACCCTAGATCCATCAACTTCTGATCTACCCAGCATGGAGAGGGATCAAAACTCTTGATATGCAAATTTGGAGTTAAATAGATCTAGGTTGGTTTAATTATTAATTTGAATTAATTATAATTATTAATATTATGTTATTTTATTTTATTTTGACTTAATCAATTACTTTACATTAAATATCTCTACCATAATGGGCTAGAGAGTATATTACATTACATTAAATATCTCTACCATAATGGGCTAGAGAGTATATTAGACCCAAAAATCAAGATAAATAATAGGAAAAAAATATTTTATGTATTATCTAATATTGTTGATTTTACCCTATCTCTATAAATTTAAAATTAAATTAAATTTATTAAATTTTAATTAAAAAAATTCAATAAATTTGTAATTTGTTTTATCTCATTTATAAAATTTAAAAATGCCATAAAGATTTGCAAAAATATATTTTACACTCTACTTATCTCTGAAATATAAAAATAACATAACCATCCTCGAAGTACTACATAATACAATAAACTTTACATTGTATGCATTATTTTATAATAGGATAAAACAAAACAAAAAATCTAAGTAGTACATATTAGAAGAGAAACCTTCCACCGTTGTCTTGGTAAGTCATGCATGCCATCCTTACAAACTGTTTAATGGATCCTAGTTGCTTATCTATAAGACAATGAACCAATTCCCTCTTATATTATTCTTTGTTGTGTTGTGTTTTCATTTTGAGTATACTTTATTAGGTTTCTTCATCTTTTAAAGAAGATGACGTAGATTTAGATTTTTGTTAGTTTAATGGGAAGCACATTTTTCACCAGGTGAGCAGTTGCATATTCCACTTGTTTGAATCATTGTAGGTAAGCAATTGCATATTCTACTTGTTTTAATCATTATAGTTGGCGAACTTTATTGTCAATTATATTATAGTCCGAATTTACTATTAAAGCTGATGGTAATAAAATTATTATTAAGGTTGAAAATTGACATATATTATAATGTGATATTAAAATTTTTATTTTAAATATTTTATTTTTCATTTATAAAATTTTTATTTTTTTCATTTTATTAAAATTGTGTTTTAAATAAATAAATAAATATATATTTTTAAAAAAATTGAAAGTATTTAATTTATAATTTTAATAAATTTTTAACCAAATTTTAAATAAAATTAATTAAAAATGTATTTGGAAAAATCCAAAATTTAAATTTAAATTATATTTTCAATTTTTTTAATGAAACTTTTCTAAATTCAATGCAATAAAAAAAATTAACTACAATTTAAATTTACAATATATATCTTTATAATCCAATAAAAATAACAAATTATTTTTGAGTGGTCAAGATTTATTAAACATTTATTTATTTATTTTTTAATGGCTTCATGCAAAAAATGAATCAAATGAATTTGTTCTATTTTTCATTTATTTACTTTAATTTGGCTATATCTAAACTAAGCAGCAGGAAGCGCCAGCTATGCGGCCTTGTTTTGAATCATAGAGGGAATACGACGGGGCACATAAAGATTTGAGAGAAGCATGTTAGTATGGACCAACTAAATACTTAGGATTACCAAGCGATTTTCACGAAATGCATGAACGACTCCATTCACATTGTGATTAGATCGAATACAGAACCAATGGAGCTTAATATTTTCATGCCAGTGATCAATGTTATCCTGAAGCCTAATGCAAACCTAAGAAGACTAGTATATTCCAAATTAGGAAGAGGATTGTCTAAATACGGGGCTGTGTCGGGGTCTTTCATTTTCATTGAAGAGTTCTGAAAATCTTGGCAATTAGGTTTCTCTAGTCATTCCAGGATTATGACTAGAATGTCTAGAAGACATATGCGTTATTCACCAAGATGCCATGGAATTACTTCTCAGTTAGGAGGAACCATGCCATAGGATGCCCAGTATGTGAGGATGTGCATTAGTCTGGCCAATAAGGCATTGGGTTGTACCTCTCCTAATCCCATGGTGGGTTGTGTGATTGTCAAGGATGGACACAATGTTGGCCAAGGATTCCACCCCAAGGCTGGAGAACCTCATGCTGAGGTATGCTCTTCCTCTCTATCTAAACTATTGTATGCACACTTATAAAGAGAGTAAATAGCAAGAATTCCAATTGAGTTCACCATTTGTTACCGAAAACAAATGTAATTGCTTATACATAGTGACATATTATTTTACTTTATAATACAATCTGGAGAGCATAAATCTTATATCAAATCCATGGTTTAGGCAATCATAGCCGTGCTATTCATAAACAACATTGGTCCCTAGATTGGAAATTGAATCTTTATTTAATTGGGTTATTTGTAAAGTAGAAACTATGGCTTGCCATACTTGGCCAAATATGATTTTTGGTGAAATAACAGTCGGTCACAAAGTTCTATTTTACTTTGGGCAATGCCGCCCCTACTTTTTGTTTACTCTGCTAAAATGAGATTGGTGGACCACATGTTACCCATTTGAAATAATCTCATTAGAAAAACAATTGGAAGGGATATATGTATGCACTATATTCCAAATAATTGGTCAGCGAATCTATTTATACATACTGCATTCCAGGGAGCCAATTAGTCAATCAATGGTTTTAAGAAAAATCTCAGGGTTTTTTTTATCAATGGCTTTAAGAAAAACCTTAGGGTTTTTTTTTTTCATTTTAGGTTTCTAGGTTTTTAGTTTTATGCATCATGTTTGTTCCTTTTGGGCCCACAGTTGGATGAAAAAGAGTTCAAAAATTCCATTTACAAGATCTTCTGAACTCTTGAAATGGGACCCAAGCCGGGTGGGAATGCCTTGGTGTCTTGTGGGTCGTTGAGGAGTTTCTATATGCTTCTTAATAGGAAAAGAATGCCCATTTTTCTTATTCCTTGTTGAGGGGCATCCAAACAATCAATAGGTGGGAAAGTCTTAAGGATGTTACTGAAACAGGCCCAACACTGCTCAGGAACATCGAGATTGTTACCACTCAAACTAGTAGGGGACCTAAGGGAATCCCTAAAGCAAAAAGCTAGGCCAAGGGCAACAAATGGAGTCTTAGACCATTGTCACCTCAACTAAGGATCCCTTATATTTATGGAGTTTCACCGATGGGATGAGACTTGGTATGTGTGGAGTCATTAATGAAGGATAAGTCAATGGATATGATTGACCTGAATAACCCTTTCCTAGAAATTGAAGGATAAAGATTGCTTTCTTTGCAAGCAAAGTACTAGGTAATCTAGGGAGAGGAAGAAATGATTTGAGGGTTAGGTTTATGGGATAAGACTTGCGAAGGATTTTCCCAATCCCTAAAATCATTTTAGAATTGGTATCCTAGATGGTTTTTGAAGAATGGTATTTTAAAGGAGTGGGATGACACAGGGCTAAGTGGACCCAGTCTAGGGTACGAGGAAGGAATGTAGCAACCAATGATATTCTTACCCTAGACAAGGTGGAGAGAGGATCAAAGAAAATATTATTACTCAAAGATGTTGGTTTGACCCTAGGAAGTGCTAGCCTTGGGATGGAAAGGAAAGTTTTGGTCCTGGAGCTAGGGCTTGGATTTTCACCCAACTCCACTGTCAGAATGTCTTCAAATTTGGAGGAGAGCTAGAGGAAAGGATAGCATAGGATACCCTAGGAGATCGATTTTTTTTAGTGGCTAGCTTGTCGGGAATTTGGTGCCCTAGGCACCTTAATGTGGCTAGCCTTGGGAGAAGGTGAAGGAATAAGATCTTTCGTGACCACCCTTGGTATATCAATGCCTTAATCGTTGGTAGAATGGAGTCTATATTTATTATGTGTTCCCAGTCAAGGAGGCCTCAAAATTACTTCACAAACCCTCTAAGTCAAGTGAAAGGAATCTTGTAGTTTTTATACTTCAAATGCACAAGAGGAATGACTTATCAAGGTCAAATTTTACCCCTAGCAGATTTCTCTCACACTACATGGCCCATAAATGGAGAGAAATTTATAATAGAGACAATTCCACAATATTAAGCAATAATTTGCATGTAACAATTAGCCCTAAAACAACGAAAATCCCATTCCAACGTAGATGACAAAAGTAACAAGTATAACATCAACATTTGTACTTACATGTAGTAGAGTAAATCCAAAAATTCACAAATGACAATAGAAAATATCCAAGAGAAGATAAACCAATAACCATACATCAAAATTCATCCATAAATGCCCCAATTCATCCTCTAGAAAAAAGTGTGAAATTCTCTAAATAAGAGAGAGATCCAATCCAAAGTGATGATGAGAAATGAAATCATCTCATTCCTATTTATACACATATTAGGAGTTCAAATTAGCCTCATTGGCCTACATAAGCCCCAAAAATAAACTAATGTGCTAATATTCTAACCTTTGGTGACAAGCCCACCAAACTAGCTCATAAATGAAAAAGTAAGCCTCTCAAGAGGTTGAATAATAATCTATTCATGTCGTAGGGCCCTCTAATAGGCCTAATGAGGTCCATGGGTGCCAAAATGAAGAATAGGGCCTTCGAAAGCAGTGGACAAGGGGTTGGCCCCTTGTAATAACCCGTGGTGCTCCAAATGAGATGTGGGGGCACATAAGTTTCCTCATGGGTCTCCAAACAAATCGAACATTCCAGTAGATTTCTTGCAAGGGATAGGATGACGGTGTAGATGGTGCCACATCATCGTGCAAGTCTTGAATCATCCACCAAGTGTGTGGTGTAGATCTAGGGACGACTGGGCATGATGGATCAGGCGCATCCTCCTCATCTAATAAGTGAACCACAAGAAATATTTGAATGTCTGTGGGGATCCATGAAGTGCAATATGATGTTGTGGAGGCCCATGGCTCTCAACGCTCAGCCTACATGTGCCAATGCAGCGCTCTAGAGGATTAGGACCCGGTATATGGAGACCAAACCCCAAATGAAAACCATCTGCAATCCTGCATAAGATCCAATGCGTCCCCTAGCCTTCCAACCCAACAAGTAATTAGAGAAATCGAGTAAATGGGCTTACCTAATCATGGACCACATGTGGGAACTTCATAATGGCCCTCCCTTCCATAATGGGCTTTGGGTCGTGCCAATGTCTCCTACACTCCAAATGGGGATAACCAAGTATCCTATGAGGTGGTTTCTACCTCTAAAGGGGATAATATAGTCAAGGTACATCCAACAAAAGGTGGTGGCATGTGATAGATAATGTGAATGGAGTAGGGGATAAGAAGGGGCAACCCTGTGTCACATGCTAGGCCAAAAAGGTAGCTAGTAAGAGGGAAGCCCACATTTGGGTTTAAAATGTGTTGGAGGGAGAAATCGTGGTACATGAGGTGGCCCGACCTTGATTTTTCCACCCTTCTTTATATGCCTTTTGCATTTTTATGATTTTCTTTGATTAACTGATCGGGGCTCAAGGGGTTTTGCATGATTTATATGACATAACAGTAAATTCTCCCTGTTAATATGGGGCGGTTCATCGCCCACCAGGGGTTGGGACAATCATAGGTTCCTATAGGATGAAGAAGGCTCATAGAACCTATAGGAACCAGGGTATTTGGCGTTTTCCCATGTACTATTTTTTTTTCTTGTCCATCTTTTGTATTTTGTGGTACTTTTCCTGTTAAATGTGGCCATATATGATTTTAACTTTCTTTTCAGCTGCATCGATCTTCGGGCTTCATTCCAAGCCATGACCCAAGGTGCAAGAAGGGGAAGGGGCAAGCTAACCCTATGTGGACCTGATAGAGGAATGTGGGCCTAGGTGGGATAAATGATGGATGGGGCAATAATGAATGGAAAGAGGGTAATATAAGTGGAGAAGGGAGTCAGACAATGTAACCAAAATCAAGGTTTCCCATGAAATATCACCCCTCGAGCCAACTGGTCAGTAAATTAGATCACATGGGACTAGAATGCAAGGTTAATTCCTAAAATGGATGTACAGGACAAGAGAACATACCTATCCCATTCTTTCCACTGAAGCCCCCCATTAATCCATACCTAGAAGTGTCCATGATAAAAAAACTACAATACTCAATTTCCAAATGACAAGGCAAACCTTTAGGTTTGGGAGGCCCACCTTCAAACATATGATCGTGGAAGATGGGTGAGGGAACACATGAATGGCTTAGGTGGAGGAGAATTGGCATAATGAGCTAATTGGTGGTTGCCGGCTGAGGGCCATCTTAGAATTTTTTTTCTCCCAGGGATGTGACCCAAAAAATTGTAGGTAACAGGGACCATTCTCAATACCCTTATACAAATTTTGAGATGTTTCATTCCTATTCGAGGTTCATTGGAAATGGGAATCTAGTGTACAGGTTTACAAGGCTTGGGGTGTTTCTTGTGCTGGAAAATATCTCATAACAATCTAGGTGGTTGTTTGAAAATTATTGACATTATTGTAAATGATGCTAATTTACTTAACATTTTAAAAAAATAAGAATGGGTATATTTGTGTTCGAAAAAAGGCTGCTACTGTACCATACAACTATGTAATACAAAATGTATAAAATTTTGGTCAAGGCCATTCATCAAAAGTGGTGACAAAGTTCCTTTTTCTCACTTACATTCCTTCCTATTATATGACCTCTATTACAAAAATGGCTTGGATATTGACTTACATACTGCTACAAAAGTAATATAAAATGACATTACATAGACTACAAGAGTAAAAAATTAAAATGTAAAGCTTTTGCAATATAAAACGACATTGCATAGACTACTAGAGTAAAAAATTAAAATGTTAGGCCCTGAGGGACAACTTCTTCCAGCTTCTTGCTATTGGGAATTATTTCAACATTTCCAGCTTCTACCTTCATTTCTTCCATGGAGGAATGATCATTGCTTCATTTTATTCCATTACCTTGACCTTCATCATCTCCCTGGTTGCATGTCTCATCGTTCCTGCAGCTGACTGTCTGTCAACACTGTCATTTAGACCTAGAAAATCAATTATGTTATCTACTTTAGAGCCAAGGAATTGAAGGGTTTGCTCCATTTCATACTGCTTCTGTCAAGTAGACTACATGAAGGCCTTGACATTCTTCATGTTCATATATTTGTTCATGTGTTTCCATCCAATTTTCATTCATATCTTCTTCTGATTATTGTCTCTTGATTGATGAGTGTTGAGGGACTCCTCTGTTTTCCTGTCAAAATGATGAAGCCCTCCCATGAACGGTGCTAATTTATGTATGATGAAACAACATTGGTGATGATCCATTGGAAACATGCAAAAAGGCTTTACTTCTATAACCATTCTACCAATACGATAAAACAAGGCTCTCCTTAGCACCTTCCACTCTCGTTGGCACCTCCCTTGGCTAGATCACAGATGAGGTAGTCTTAGATAAGAGGCTAGGGTAATCATTCTTGAAACAACCAAATAGAAAACAAAAATAGGAGGACAATGAACCCACATTCATCCTTCAAGCACAATCCTTGATAGTTAAATGAGTGTTGACAACAAGCATAAATGAAATAGTTTTCTGGGATTAACTCCCGTTCAACCTTGTATATGCATGCATTACCACTTGTGGTTCATGCATGGATTTGTCCTTTGGGTAGTAATTCTTATGATATACATTTTGATTTTTTGGTTCCTTTCCCATAATTTATAGTTCCTTCATTCAAGAAGACACCTATGTTGGCTTTGGCATTTTCAATATTGTTTTATTTCCTTAACTCTTGATAGAAGTCAGTGTTATCAAACTCTAATGTTATGCCAAGTGTTTTCTGAATCAACCTTGCCAACGCGAAATCTCTTCATATGATTTTGGTTTTGAGAGCTTTGATGATTGTGGAAGAGTCTCCCATGATATTTGCATTTAAAATGTTTATGTTCTTCATCATGCTTATGCCTTGATATACTGTGATTGCTTCCGCCTCAATATTGCTGGAAATGCCCAATTCCTAAGTGAATTCCACCTCCATTTTTTCCTCAAGATTTAAAATGGTCCACTTTTCTCTTGCAGGCCATATCAATTTTAGTCAACATTAATGGTACACATAGTAAGAAATATTTGGTTTACCCATGATTTCATATTTCCTCTTAGCTTGGTTAGCAAGCTAAAATGAATTCTAGGATTTGGAATGTGGTTTTTATGTATAGTATTACACCTAATCATATAAACCAAACATATATAAGATGAAATAGGTCTCTTCTTTATATTACTATTTTAAAGTCTGACCTAAGAATTTAGATAGTGTCAAACTTCTTTTTCTCCAACACATTGATGCATAAGGATTCTTTATTTATTTTTGAACACTTATAATGAAATTCACTTCAAATAAGCCAATGCTCTTTCATAAGTTCTTGTCGATCGAGTACTATTGTGTTTCTCTTCTAGCCCATACATCAAAGACATATTTACTAACCCACTATCATATGCCCATCTATATGATGAAGAAATCATGCTAATGTTGGGTGGTGTATGAGGCCTACTTTGTGGAGTAACGAGTTCTCTAAGACTAGGCCACCTAGGTGGTAACACCACCTTTCCATTTATATTTTTAGGATGTTAGATCATAAGCTTCAATCTAAATGACTTGTAGGTAGATTTAAAGCATAAAGGCCTTTGTCTAACTTCTTGCGAACATAGAAGTTCCTTTTTGTTGAAACATAGTCACATGCAGTTTTGTATATTCTTATGGAATGCATAGATATCTATGTACTTTCTTAGAAAGTTCCTTGTATATTTCTCCTCTCGTAGAAGGTATTTTATTGGAGACATCATCAAACTTGATCACTCTATCACAATTTTTTACTACACACATTAATACAAATGAGTGTACAACATGGGTACAATTTCAACAATCTACTCTTATATTAGCATACTTGCTCTATTGTGCTTTTCGTGTGTGGGAGTGTCTTCTTTCATTGTTGGTGTTGTGTGCATATCAATTGGTATTATATTTGAGTAATCATGGCCTCTTGGTCTAGTCTCCAAAAGGTTTTCCATCTTTTACCCTTTCCATATCTCACACCATTGGGCTTTGAGGATTAAGGCCCTAGTTCTAGTCTTCGAAAGGTTTCTACCTCTTATCTTGTTTGATATCTACTATCTTTAAGAAGCTTTATATTTTTTGGAGTTATAAATTTGGAGTGATTGACACCCTCTCTTGCATGGCATGGGGGACAAGGAAGCCATAACTAACTCGGGCCATATTTCCTCAACAATAGTTTGAAATTATGAATTGTTTGGTGGAAATCTCTAAGAAAGAATATGTTGCGAAAGGCTAAACAACTCATTTGACCAAGTTTTGAGGCCAAATAATCACTTAGAAAGGCCTTAGAATCGTAGATTTTATTGTTTGACAGAAAAATGCTAAACTTGTGATTTGTTGAATATTACCCAAAACTAACACCATTGGCTTTAGAATTTTAATTTCTAGATTCAAATCATTGGTTTATCTAAGATCCAATCTAGAATGACTGGGAGAAGTGGCACATAAGATAAGTTGACACATGACTTGCCCAATAATAATGTCCTTGGACAGATTCATGTGGGTCACACTATAAACTAGACCAAGATGATATAGGAAATGATGAGAGCTTCCAAGAGATTATCCTACAAAATTGTGCTTAGGGATGTTGAATATTGGTAGCTGCGGCCAATATTCATTAATTACATTAGCCAACAAAATAAAATTAAAAATACAAATTTGAACTTATGTCAACCCTAAAAGGAAAAATAAAAAGGAGGGAATTTAAAAATTTTAATTTATTTTGCCTCCAAAAGTCAAGTCAACCCTCCAAAAAGTACAAGTCTGCTCAGTGAAAATGTACATCAATTTGGGCACCACAATCACTATCTATTGCCACTTGCCCTCATCACTTCAAGAGAAAATTTAGATCTTCAGGAGAACATTATAGTCTTCTGCTCACACGTGCTAAGAAGGGAGAAGAAGTGTGAGGAGTTGACTGGTTGACTGAGATTTTTGGGCATGTTTTTGGAAGTAGATCGAGCTTTTCTGGGCAGCCTCAAGAGGCCGAAATTCAATTTGTTTCTAGGTAGTTTGACTGCAGGGCGGATAAGAACTTTTTGGGTAGTTTGGCTAGGTTTTACTTGTGTTGATTTGTTGGTCTTGTTTGACCAAGTTTGACTAGAAGAATCAAATTGTACCTTTGTTGAATTGAACAATTTCTCCTAAGAAAAGGTTGTTAGGTTTTTTCCCTAGTTAGGGATTTCCCTGGGTTTTATTTGTGCCTCTCATGATTGGCCATCCCTTTATGATCCTACTGTCATTATTGCATTTATGGTTGAATTTTTTGAAATACAATTTCTTAATGATGTTCTAAATATGTTAAAGTAATCATAGGAAGTAATTATCAGTTTTAGAAATTTTTGCTTGTCAATTAGCACTTGAAAATATGAAAATTACCTTGAAATGCAACAACTGGAATTATTTCTCCTAACTAATTAACAATTTATTAATTTTATGATTAATACTGAATTAATCACACTGCAATTTCTTCAAATACCATAGAAGCAAAAAAATATGAACTAAGAAATACTAGCACACACACATAAAATGACAGTTATTTTTGGAAAAACGTCTCTGGAAAATCCCAATGTGGAAAAAACAATGAAACAACTAAGGGTTTATTTTGTGATGCAACAATGAATTCTGAGTGCAATCTTTGGAAGCCTTGCTAGCTATCCAAATAATAAGAATCTAACAGTTAGTATTGGAGGGAAAGTTCTCTCCCTCCACAAGCAAACCCCAACCTATGAAAAGTGGCTGTCAACCCTTGTGCAGGCGAATTCTGCTTCTGACGATTCATACAATTGTGCTAAGAAAACCTACGTGATACTTGCGATTTCTCTAGGTAAACTCCAGCAACCCTAATCTGCGACGTCAGGAAAATATGTGTTACCCTTGTGGTTGATCTAGGCTAGTTGCATTGTGGAATACTTCAGTCACTCCCTTTTTGTGTCTTTGGAACTAGAAATACTCCTTTGGATCATTGTCTTTGCCCCTTTGAGACTCGCTACTCAATCTCTCAAACTGTCTAGGTCACTGAGTATCTTCCAAAACCTGTTCTCCATCTACCCATTGACTCCTTATAATCTCTAGTTGGGACTCCAACGACCATGATTAAATCTTATTCAATGGTTGCGATCATATCTAAGTTGATCCATGTGAGTCTCTAGAGAATTCACACCTTTCTCATTTAATTGCTATTAATTAATCCCTTTTCCTAAGTTCGACTTAGGAAAATTTAAATGATGTATAATTAATTAATTGAGCTATTTCTAGGTGGAATTTCCAGAAACGATTTATGGGTTTTGGAGAACTCATGTGTTTTAGCCTCTCCACAAAGTTTAAAGACTAGAACACCATTCGATGCTACAAAAAATAACACTCACTCTTAGCGAGGAAGGTGTTCTAGTGTTGAACTGCTCCAACATCCTGTTTCTGCATCATCCTCCATACGCTGCTGTTTTTTGGCCACTATGACTGCCTTCCATTACCCACCAACCGTTGTGAAACTATGATGCTACATCTATGCAACCACTAACACTGCTATCCTACTGCCAACTCTGCATATGCACTACAATTCCCTCTCAATTGTTGTTGTTTCTACTACAACTACTACAACTAAAAAGCATCCAAAATATTGAATCAATTGTGTCTTTGTGCTACATATGTGTCCTGAGAATTTTCCTACTACTAGCCTATGCATTGTCCACTGAAGAATCTGCATTGCTGCTAACTCTGCACAAAGACACCTGCTATGTTGTCAACACTGCATCTGCACTCCTCAACACCTGACTGCAACTAGTTTGCAATTGTTACTCAGGAATTTGACTACATCACTAACGCTGATCCATAATACTACTGAACACAATGGACCCCTATAGCAAGGTAATGATCCATGAGGAAGACACCTCAATGGAACTTGCTCAAATCTGTGCAACTCTTGGACTATAACTCCATATTGCCCCACCTCTCTCCTGGAGGTATAGCTGCAAACATGGGGAAGTCTTCCTCCAAATTGGAGGACAATTTTTCTATCTCTGTGGATGCTGTCACCTGGTCTTGCTTGTCCTTTTTCCTGAGAGGAAACTGAGTACTGTAGTGGACAAACTCGCCACACCTGAACACTTGACCTTAGATAGGTCTTTCTTCTTCTTCTTCTCCCCCTATCCCTTACTAGGACACTTTTATGCAAGGGCCACATTCTCCTCTTCCTTCTGACCCTTTGAACTCTTGTTGTTGCTTCCTGTGAAAATTCCAAACTGGAATCCTATTGCAGCAACTGAAAACTCCTAATTGTTAATTTTAATTTAACAATTTACTTGTAGTTTTCTAGGGAAAATATTGAATAAATGTCACTGCAATATACACAAATAAAAATGCAGAAGAATAAAACTCTGGAAGAAATGTTATCACACACACATAAAAATAACACAATTAATTTTGGACAAAAGTCCCCGGAAAAACCCAACTTGGGAAAACCAGTGCAACAGCTGAGGGTTTTATTATTATGCAACAATGAGAAATTATGAGTACAACTAGATGCCAAAATCTAGAAATCCTACAGAGAAAAATACTGGAAAAGATCTAGTGATGAATTTTCCTCACCCCACAAGAAATCTCTAGGCTTGACTTACCTTCAGAAATTTGAACCTTTGACCCTCTACGTCAGCCTCTGCGCAACCTGCTGGACATCTAGCCTCGAACTACTCTCTGATAAGGTCATTCTGATATCTGCTAACTGGAAATATGCTTCTTCAGCACTCTGGGACTCCTTCCTAGCCTCTGGAACTAAAAACGTCTCTCCCTCTCAGCAAATTGATCTTGCCTATAGAGGTTGTTGCAATGCCCCAACGTCAGCCTCTTTATGGCTGTTCTTCCTCTTTGCAAATGCACTCGTTGGATATGGAATGCCTCATCTAGCCTCACTGTATTTTCCCCTCTCCTACTACTTTGATCTATGAATCTCTCTCCAGAAACTGTCTGGTGCTACTCTGGTGTTGTAGCGGCTACAACCAACCTCCAAAATTTTGCCTTAGCTTCATTTTGAAGCCTCCCTACCAACCACCCTAGCAACATGTCTTGCACTGTCAAGTACATAGAGTTCAGTGGTTTTTCAGCAGCTTTCCAGCCTGTGCATGGTAATTTGCTTCACTCTCCTGACAGGCTGCCACTTTGGACTTGGGCTAGTTGCTGGCTGAGAAGCTCCCTCAGAAAATTGCGCAATTCTGGAGAGGAACCAATGTTCCCTCCAGAAATTGCGCAAATCTGATGGCTAGCCTGCTGGGCTCATAAATTGCGCAATACAGTCAGATAGTATTCCTTGGGAAAATTGCGCAATCTAGCCCAGCACTACAAGATCAACCCAGAAATTGTGAAAATAAGTTGGGCAGACTATTGAGCTCCAAAATTGCGCATAGAAATCAAACAATCTTCCTTGGAAAAACTACGCAATCGGGTTAGCACTGCAGCTCAACCTAGAAATTATGTAATTCTGGTCAGCAGTCACCTGATCCTCCCAGAAATTGTGCAATTCTGGGTAGCAGTCACCTGCTCCTACCAAAAATTATGCAATCCCTCTAGGACAACCGGCCAAGTTCCTCTTAGAAATTGCGCAAATCCCTCTTTCAGTTAAGCAGGCTGTTGCATGTGCCTTCACGTTGACCGGTTCCCTCCGGGTCTGAGTAAGACTGATTTGTATGCATGGGATTCTCTTCTCGAAATAGAAAATGGAAGCATGCAAAAGGCATCCCTGGGTCTAGGGATCTATTTTTAGCAGCTGGAGGTTACATGCAAAGCTCATTTTATAAACCTCTCGCCAAGTGTCGCTTTTCCTAGATTTGTTGCATGCGTGTCATAACCTCGATCTTATCAAAACTTATGAAACGGGCGACATAGAGCTCATTCCTCACATTTATCTTACAACTATGACTTCCCACATCGCAACCAGGAGTCTTCTACACTTTCAGCTTAGCTGTTTCAAGGTAAGTATGCTTTTCATGTCTTGTGTTGTGTTTTTGTCGCTTTTTGTGTTTCGCTTTGCGTGAGTACTGTCTACCTTGATTTTAATGAGCGCCTGCTGTCGTTTGAATGTATGCTAGCTTGTAGAAGCACTGTTTCAGTTTTTGTTCGCATCTCACTGTTGTCGCATGCATGACACTATTTTTGCACCAACCGTCGTTTTTGCGTCGACTCACTTCACACACATGCATGCTTTCTCATTTTCTAAATCCTGTAGTTATTATGTGCATGCATGATCATTCACTATTGTCTACACTCAATATCACCATGCATTCAGACTTGTAATGTTTTCAGTCACTCGTCGGCGAGTCTAGGCTGCCTTGGCCCGAACCTTGCCTTGTCGGCTAGCATTTCGAAGTAAAGGCTTTACCTTCCCTCCATAAATTTCCCAATTCTGGCCCAACACTGACCTCCAGGATTGCACTGCGCAATTATAGGAGGTAGTGCCTTGCTGGCCCTAGAAACTACGAAGTGCAGTTTGCTGTTTTGCATGTCACTACTTACTGAAATTGCGCATTGCGTAGTTTTAGTCCTTAGAAGGCTAGGCTGGACTGTGCATTTTGTAGTTTGAGTAGTCATTTAGCCTCCCGACAGCCCGAACTACACCTGCGTAGTTTTGGTAGTCAGTCTCCCAGCCTCTCGGTGAAAATTGCGCAATCTTCATAGACAATCACACTGGTATGTTTCATGTTAGTCCTCCAGTTTGTTTTGGTTTTCGATTGAGAAATTTCTTTTCATGAGTGTTTCTATGTCTCCAGGTATCATAGGTGTTCGTCTGCCACTCAACAACACATGTACAATGGCTTCTAGGAGAGCAGAGTCGATGACACCGTTCAGAGCACAACTGGGGATGCAGTCGATTAAGTGTCTATGAAATTGCCTATCTATGAAGACATCAAGTTGTTCATGGATAATGATATCAAGATGAAATGGCAGCGATGTCACAACGAGTAGTAGCAAAAGATAGCACACCTGCATGTGAAAAATGCAAGAGGAAGGTTGTTGAAAGTGTAGAGGCGGAACAAAGTTGCAATCTCAAGCAGATCCACTTGTGATGAAAGCATCTTTGGAGATTGAGGCTATGAGGTGACGAGATTTGCAGGTGTTGAATCAACAGCTCAAAGAAGGACATGAGCTTCACATACGAGAGAAGGAGTTTCAGCAGGAATAGGTACAACAGGAGGCGCAACATTCACATACTGATTGAACTATGCCCATACAGGCTATAGATCCATTTAGTAGCTGGCATGGAGCAGACAGGGTGAGTAGTAATGTTGATCACATGCAAGGGTATTCAGGACCATGGATGTCATTGTGTGCATGCATACGATCCCACCCATTTGGCACACTCACTGAGGTGAAGACAAGAAGCAAGTCTGACTGGAGCTGAACATGTATTTTGACAAGTTGATGTGCATGGTCACTAGCACACACTTGAAGATAAACATAGACACTATGCATCAATATGTTGCTGCTCCAACTGCACTCAAGATGATGATGCACATGTTGTCAGACAAGTTGGACAGAGGAGCCATATCAATGTACCCAGATGCAACGAAGGCAAGAGTTTGCTTTTAGAAGGATGTCACCATTGAGTGCACAAACACCATCATGGATGACCAAACTTGGCATCAGCTCGCCACCATTGATCATCGCAAGGATGTCGAACAATTGGTCTTACCACAACTGTCAGAGTGTTAATGATGTCTTGCATGGCTTGTTCAAGCCTATTTTCTCTCACATGGGTACATGTGAAGATTGTATGTAACATCTTGTCAAGTGTAAGTTCAAGTGTTGATAGTTGAATGTAATAGTCATAGAGTAGTTGAAGAGTCATGAGGGTACGCAAATAGTCACAAAGGGGAATGTTAAGGGTCACCCCACCCTTTTCTATATATTTTACCTCATAACTCATTATATAGGCTTTTGGTCAGCCAAGATTTCAATCAGAATATCTTAAGAAATCTTGGAGAGTATTGTAAGGAGCCTTGGCTTCTCCACTGTGCAGAGCTAGTATATCTCTTTGGAGGAGCAGGCAGCAGTGGCTGTAATGTTCCACTGTTGGAACTAGTGGTTGGTCATGGTTGTATTGTATGACTGGAACTTTCACTTCTTAATATAGCAGAGCTAGCACGTTTCATGCATATGTCGTATTGTATTTCAACTATCTTGTTTACTCTCAATGATATATGTATCTGTTTTCTTAGACATGCATGTATGGCTTTCCTATATAAGTATGTATAAAACTTACTGAAATGGGTTGTTGGTTTAACCATCACTTTGGATTGCTAGCTTACTTTCCTTCCAGTTTATGATTCATCTTTTCTTGTGTGTTCCCTTCTTAACTCCATGCTATCACAGGTTTCCAAGGGGTGCACTCACCTCACCCTCCATGTGTTAGAAACACTTATGCACCTTCCTTAACTTGTTGCATATGTCACACCCTTGTTACCAACAGGGACATCTTACTTGCCTCTGTGTGCAACCGCGGTCAAGGCAATACTGTATGACCCACCGTTGGGACTGCTACACCAAATGGTCTGAGGTCTAGTTGGGACTTCTTACTCGGGAGATCCCCTGACATGTTGGCGGGTCCAACACCATCAACATTTTGGTGCTAGAAGGAGGGCCAGATGAAAATTTGAGTCCTCACAATCTGTTTTGAATCTCTGCATATCTATCATGGCTAACTAGAGAATTTCTCTTATGGAGTGTATGTCTTATGGAAACAACTTCGAAATCTCAGAAGAGCTCTGGGATAACTTGTCACATAAAACATATGATGGGGGAGGCTATGTAGCCTTGGTTAGGCACGCAATCAACGTTGTAGGCTCATGTGAAATGCATGGAATATTTGAAGAATACATGACTTGCGCGCTGTTCGTCTACACGCTTCGAGGGCACCCAATGCACTGGTGTGCCATGCTTCCTGGAAAATCTATTCATTCTATTTCTTATTTGGTCGCAAATAGAGATCGCGCTTTCAATCATTTTGACCGTAAAGCACTCAAAAAAGAAATTGTGGAATTACAAAAAGCACCTGATGAATCGGTTGAACAGTTTCACACATGCTTTTGTAATCTTTCATACCGATTTCCCGAAGATGAAATTGATTGGGAATTTCTCGATGCAAGGTTTGAGTATCTTCTTTACATATTCAAAAATATGCAATGCTTGAAATCATCTAAACCCTGTGCAACACACTTCTATGATGGAGCTGCGCAATCACAGGTAGGCACAGTTGTTGTCACAAGTGACTGTCCACCTTCACCTCATCAAATAGCTCCACAACCATAGAGTGATGCGGGAGATCAAGCACACACATCTGTTGAAATTTCACATCCTCCCACCCCACCTGCTCCTGATATCTGCACAGATTTGGTTTGCAAGCTTGTTGGTTGTGGCATGGATTCGTTCCCTCAACCTCCGTCCCTGTGTTCTGTTGATCCTCAGGATTGTACTGTCTTGTATTCTTCCATTCCGGACTCCTCACCTGTTGTGGACGAGGATCAAGTTGTCGACGGAGTTGGTGTTATGCAGCCAACCTGCACCATCATTCATGATGAGTGTGTGAGGAAATATAAAGAAGAACTCGTGGTGAAGGATGACTCCTTTCCATCTAGGCCTCACCCGCTCTATCTTGACATCCCTTGTGGTTCTGCCACTGTTGATTTCCCCTGTGAAAACTCATTTCCAGATGTTTTTACTTCTGATCGTTCAGAGGAAACGTTGGATGTCAGTCTGTCATTACATTGCGAAGAGGAAACATCTTCCTATGAAAATCCATCCAATATGTCATCTGTCATTTCTGAAAACAAAGAGGGTGAACATCCTTGCTTCTCATCTACCCCTCTGCATGATTCATCAAATCATGAGGATGCTGACAAACATCCTGAATTTTCTGATCATGGTTGTCTTCATCTCTGTACTTCTTCATTTGATCACGATGTTGATTCACTCATTGTTAATTCGCCTAAGTCACTGGTCTCCGATGATCTACCTATCGAAGAAGCCAAAACCCCGCAGGCTGTCGAGGCACTTCAGCCCGAGCTGATGATTATGTCAGTCCCTCGCCATCCTGAGGTTGGTTTCACCTCCAATCAGGAAATTGTTGAAACATGCAAGGATCCTCATCACTCTCTGCTTTTCATTGAAGATCAATCAAACACCCAGATTTTACTTCCTCCACTCGAACTACATGACCCAATTTCTCTTGCATTGGAGGAATCTTACACCACAAGCACACTTGTGCAATGTAAGTGGTCTACCTTTCCCACATTTTCTTGCATGTCATAGTCAAGAGAATGCATACACTTAACATCTGCACACACTGTAGCACAACACCATGGCAAGTCCACTGAGTGCATGTCATGCACCTTCACCCATTTATGTTTTGTGGATGCTTTTAAAATCAGAGTGTGTTTGTCTTCACTGTTATATCTTTCATGTTTTTTGGTTCACATAGCTTCGCTGTTCGCAAACCATGCCTTCGCCAACATGGTTCAACCAATGCGCTGGTGGTTGCATTGGAAGTATCACTTCACGTGAGTAGACCCATGCACCGTTAACTTAGGAGTAGGAGTAGTATTTGCTTTACCTTGTTTTCTTGCATGCATGTTTTCTTTCTTACCTTGTGTGTTTTCTTGCTTACTTGTTTGCTTTCTTACTCGATTTTCCTACACATTTACTTCTTCTTTTTGCTTTGTTTTCTGGTTTGTTTGCTTGTTTGTGTTCGTAGGTTAGTTTCACATGGACTGTGTGCGAATCTTGAATCAAGCTGGGTAAAGTACAAGAGGAATTGTTCAGTTAGCAATACTTGGTTATTTGTCATCTTGCATCTATATGAAGAACTTGTTATCTTCAGCCCATCATACGTCGATGGAAAATACGTATTGTTCGAAGTGAACCTTGGTGAAAATACAATGCTTGCTTGATAACTAGTATCACCTACTCTAGTCAGTTGTTTTTGGGTTAATCCTTGTCAGCTCAGTTAAGTAGAGTAAGGTGAGGGGGAAAACCTTAACAAGCATGTCAGAGGTATATATAAACTACTTATTTGAAGGAAAAACCTCTTCTGCTCTCAATAAGTTGGGATCCATTTCTGCCTTTGAAAGTGCTATTTGCAGTTACGAAAAATGAAAAATGAAAAAAATGAAAATGTGAAATTTTTTTGAAAAAATGAAAAATGAATAAGGCGAAAGAAGAGAAAGGCTTCCTGCACAGAGAGGTGATGCAAGTAACTCCGCTAGGGTACTTACTAGGCTCACTGGCAGCGGAGCGATGCTTGTGTTCCTGCATGATTCCATCGGGGTACTGTCCAGGCTTGCTGGCAGTGGAGAAACACCAGAGATGAAACTAAAACTCTTACGACCATATGGCTTGTGCACCAATATACCCATAATCCCCAATCGAAACAACTGTGTTGGCTTGGCTTGGAATGTGTGTTGACCAACCAAGAGCTTGGCAGATGTTGCATCTTACAATCAAGCAAGTGTGGAAACTAAGACGAACAGAGAACTGAACAATACTTCTCGAGGTGTTAGACTTTTTTTTCACGAACAAGGTCCGTTATGAGAGCTGAAGTTTTACCAGCGTGTCACCAAGTGTTGTAGCGACTACAATCACCCTCCAAAATTTTGCCTCAGCTTCATTTTGGAGCCTCCCTACAAAACACCCTAGCAACATGTCTTGCACTGTCAAGTACATAGGCTTCATTGGTTTTTCAGCAGCTTGCCAACCTGTTCATGATAGTTTTCTTCACTCCCCTCACAGGCTGCCACTTCGGACTTCGGCTAGTTGCTGGCTAAGCAACTCCCTAAGAAAATTGCATAATTCTGGAGGGGAACCAACCTTCCCTCTAGAAATTGTGCAAATGTGTTGGCCATCTTAATGGGCTCAAAAATTGAGGAATACAGTCAGACAATATTCCTTGGGAAAATTGCACAATCTGGCCCAACATTGCAAGCTCAGCCTAGAAATTGTGAAAATCAGTTGGGCAGACTGCTGAGCTCCAAAATTATGTAGAGTAGTTAGACAAGCTTCCTTGGAAAAATTGCGCAATATGTCTAGCACTGCACCTTAGCCTAGAAATTGCACAATTCTAGGCAACTGTCACCTGCTCCTCCCAAAAATTGTGCAGTCCCTCTAGGACAGCCAACCGAGCTCCTCCCAGAAATTGTGCAATTCTGGGCAGCAGTCACTTTCTCCTCCCAAAAATTGCACAATCCCTCTGGGACAGCCAACCCAATTCCTCTCAGAAATTGTACAAATCCCTCTTTCAGTCAAGCAAGCTGTTGCATGTGCCTTTAGGTTGACTGGTTCCCTCTGGGATTGAGCAAAACTGATTTGCATGCATGGGATGCTCTTCCCGAAATAGAAAAAGGCAGCATGAAAAATTCATCCCTAGATCTAGGGATCTATTTTTAGTAGTTGGAGGTTACATGTAAAGCTCATTTTAGAAACCTCTCGCCAAGTGTCGCTTTTTCCTAGATTTGTGGCATGCACGTCATAACCTCGATCTTATCAAAACTTATGAACCGGACGCCATAGAGCTCATTCCTCACATCGATCTTACAACTCTGACATCCCACATCACATCTAGGAGTCTTCGACACTTTCAACTTAGATGTTTCAGGGTAAGTATGCTTTTCATGTCTTGCACTGCGCTTCTGTCTCTTTTTGTGTTTCGCTTTGTGTGAGTGTTGTCTACTTGATTTCAGTGATCGCTTCCGGTCATTTCAATGTATGTTAGCTTGTAGAAGCACCGTTTTAGTTTTCTATCGCATCTCGCTACTGTGGCATGCATGACACTGTTTTTGCACTGACGATCACTGTTGCAGCGACTCGCTTCACACACATGCATGCTTTCCCGCTTTCTGAATCCTGCACTTACAGTGTGCATGCATGATCATTAACTCTTGTTTACACTCAATATCATCATGCATTTAGACTTTTGATGTTTTTAGTCCCCCGTCGGCAGATCTAGGCTGCCTTGGCCCGAACCTTGCCTTGCCCGACTAGCATTTCATATTTATGGAAGTGAAGGTTCTGCCTTCCTTCCAGAAATAGTGCAATTATGGCCTAACACTAACCTCCAGGCTTGCATTGTGTAATTCTAGGAGGAAGTTCCTGCATGGACCCAAAAATCACGCAGTGCAGTTTGTTGGTTTGCATGTCACCGCTGACTAAAATTGTGCATTGTGTAGTTTTAGTCCTCAGCAGGCTAGGATGGACTATGAATTGTGTAGTTCCAATAGTCAGTCAACTTCCCGACATCCCAGAATATGCCTTGCACAATTTTGTTAGTCAATCTCCCAGCCTCCTGGTGAAAATTGTGCGATCTTCACAGACATCCTCACATGTATGTTGCATGTCAGTCCTCCAGTTTGTTTTGGTTTTCAACTGACAGATTGCTTGTCATGAGTGTTTCTATGTCTCTAGCTATCACATGTGTTCGTCTGCCTCTCAGCAGCACATGTACAATGGCTTCCAGGAGAGCAGAGTCGATGACACTATTCAGAGCACAACTGGGGATGCAGTCAATTAAGTGTCTATGAAATTGCCTATCTATGAAGACATCAAGTTGTTCATAGACAATGATATCAATATGAAATGGCAGTGACATCACAGTGAGCAACAACAAAAGGTAGCACACTTGCATGTGAAAAATGCAAGAGGAAGGTTGTTGAAAGCGTAGAGGCAGAACAAAGTTGTAATCTCAATCAGATCCACTTGTGATGAAAGCATCTTTGCAGATTGAGGCCATAAGGCAACGACATGAAAAAAGGATCTATGCGAAGGTAGAGAGAGAAATAGAGAAGGAGTTACAAGTGTTGAATCAACAACTCAAAGAAGAACATGAGCTGCACAGACGAGAGAAGGATTTGCAGCAGGAATAGGTACAACAAGAGACACAACATTCACATACTGATGAAATTGTTCCCATACAAGCTATAGATCCATTCAGTAGCCGACATGGAGCAGATATGGTGAGCAGTGATGTCGATCACATGCAAGGGTATTCAGGACCATGGACGTCATTGTGCACACGCATGCGATCCCACCCATTTGGCACACTCACCGAGGTGAAGACAAGAAGCAAGTCTAATTGGAGTTGAACATGTATTTTGACAAGTTGATGCACATGGTCACTAGCACACACTCGGAGATCTACACAGACACTGTGCATTAGTTTGTTGCTAGTCCAGCTACACTCAAGATGATGATGCGAATGTTGTCAGATGAGTTGGATAGAGGAGCCATATCAGCGTACTCAGATGCAATGAAGGCAAGGGTTCACTTTCAATAGGATGTCATCATTGAGTGCACGGACACAATCACAGATGACCAAACTTGGCATCAACTCACCTCCGTTAATCATTGCAAGGATGTCGAACAGTTGGTCTTACCACAACTGTCTGAGTGTTAGTGATGTATTGCATGGCTTGCTCAAGCCTATTTTGTCTCACATGGGTACATGTGCAGATTGTATGTAACATCTTGTCAAGTGGAAGTTCAAGTGTCGATAGTTGAATGTAACAGTCATAGAGTAGTTGAAGATTCATGAGGGTAGGTGAAAAATCACAAAGAAGAATGTCAAGGGTCAGTCCACCCTTTGCTATATATAGTACTTCATAACTCATTGTAGAGGCTTTTGGTAAGCCAAGCTTCTAGTAGGAGTATCCTAGAGAAATATTGGAGAGTATTGTAACGAGCCTTGGCTTCTCCACTGTGAAAATCTAGTATATCTCTTTGGAAGAGCAGGCGGAAGTTACTGTAACATTCCGTTGTCGAAACTAGTCGTTGGTCATGGTTGTATTGTATGACTGGAACTTTCACTTTTTAATATAACAGAGCCAATGTGTTTCCTGAATATGTCGTATTGTATTTCAGCTATCTTGTTTACTCTAAATGATATATATATATATATATATATATATATATATATATATATCTGTTTGCTTATGCATGCATGTATGGATTTCCTATATAAGTATGTATGAATCTTACTGAAATGTGTTGTTGGTTTAACCATCACTTTGGATTGCTAGCTTACTTTCCTTCCAGTTTGTGATACATCTTTTCTCGTGTGTTCCCTTCTTAACTCCGTGCTTTCATAGTTTTCTAAGGGGCACACTCACCTCACCCTCCGTGTGTTAGAACCTCTCATGCACCTTCCTTGACTTGCTACATATGTCACACCCTTGATACCAACAAGGACATCTTACTTGCCTTTGATTGCAACTGTGGTCAAGGCGATACCATATGACCGACTGCTAGGACTCCTCCACCAAACAGTCTGAGGTCTAGTTGGGACTTCTTACTGGGGAGATCCCTTGACATGCTGGTGGGTCCAACACTATCAACATCTGGAAATCAATCTGCCAAGAAATTGAACTGCTCAACTGAATTCTTCATCACCACATCAAAATCCTCTTATAATCATTTGTTGGAGCATCAATGACCAAGACTAAAACATAATTGATGGATAGGTTAATTTTTGGATCGATCCGTGCGAGTTTCTATATGATTCTTGCCTTGACTTAATTACTACTGATTAATTAACCATATTCCCTAAGTTTAGACTTAGTAAATATTTAAAAATTGGTTAATAATCTAATTAAGTCATTTATAGGTGGAATTTCTAGAAATGATTTCTGGGATTTGGAGATCTCATTTATTCTATCCTCTCCACAAAATTTCATGGCTAGAACACATTTGATGCTACAAAAAACAACACTCCCTCTTAGCGAGGAATGAGTTCTAGTGCTACTGCACCCCATGTAGTAGCACCTTGTCTTTGCATCATCTCCTGTAACCATGTTGATGTGTGGCCGTACTGCCCACCAATCACTGCGCAACTCTGATATAGGTTGCACTGTGCTGCTGCTGACCCTGTTGAACTACTACCAACACTATAACTCCCTCTCATCTGTTGCTGCTGCAACTGCAACATATGCAACTAAAAATAATCCAAAATACTGAATCAACTGTCATCAATATAATGCATCTGTCACTTGAGTATTTGATTGCTGCTAGTATCTACATTGTCATTGAAGAATCTGCACTGTTGCTGACTCTGCACTGTGCTAACTACACTGGTGCCAATTCTACACTTCGCTCCCCAGCATCTGACTGCTACTAGTCTCAGCAACTTTCATTCTAGCATCTGACTGCATCAGTTTTCACTGATCCCTCCTGCTACTGAATACTGTGGGCCCCTATAGCAAGGTATTGATTCACGAGGTGGATTCCTCAAGGTTCCTTCCCATCTGTAGTGCTTTGGGGCTACAACACCAAGTCACCCCACCTCACTCCTGGAGGTATATCAACAAACATGGCGAATTCTTCCTCTAGCCTATCGTTATCTATTGAAGCTGCTTGCTGGTTCTACTTCTCTTCCTTTTCCTTCTTCCTAAGAGGACACTAGGTACTATAATGACCACCCTCACCACATCTGAAGCACTTGACCTTCAAAAAATTCTTTTTCTTCTTCTATTTCTCCCCCTATCCCTGACTGGGACCCTTAGATGTGAGGACCACATTCTACTCCTCCTTCCCCTGCTTCGATCCACTATTTTTGCTTCTTATGGAGCTCTTCAATAGAGCTCGTCTCAACTCCTGCTGCCACAAATTAGACCACATCCTATCTCACCTTGTAAAGGTATCTCTACCTAATTACTTTGGACGAATACCTGCAACTCCTCTGAGACACTGTTGAGTTCCAATCACACTAGCTCTGTGGGTTGAGGCACTACCCCAACAATTGACAACTGCTGTAAAACCTCCTGAATCATGGTGAGGAAGGGATCTATGCCTCCCCCCTTCTACATCCTAATGCATATGATCTTCTCCTCTAAGTACATCTTCCTTTGCTCGGAAGTACATTGGTATAGCGTGGAGAGAGTCTCCCACATCTCTTTGATCGTTCCCTTGGTAGCTATATGTGAGTCAATATGATCTCAGACTCCGTCTAGGATCAACCGCTTCGCCTATGCCATCTTCTTTCTGTACTCTTTTAGCTAATCAGCATCCATGGGAACTATTACCACTACATTAATATATGCTTTCAGACCATATTCATCTAGAAGGAAGGACATCCTTGCCTTCCAGATGACGTAGTTGGAAGTTCCATACAACCTGTCTTGATCACGAAGCCCAACAACAATCATCTCAACACTATGTCGAAAACTTCCTCTTTCTTTCTACTCAGTTGTTTCTCTATTATTCACACTCCCTTATGGAGTGAGAAGATATTCTGACAATGACTATTGATCTGTAAGGAAAATTGAATCTCTTGAGACTAGAATTTCCCCGAGGAAAATTTTCCTTATGTGTCTGCTCTTCTCTCTTCCACCCTGTTACTGCTCAAACTAGAAGGAAGCATAAAAGGGACTCCTAAAGGGACAACTGCTAGGTCAAGGAAATAATGGAGGCTTAGCCCACTGTCACCTCATCTAAGAATCCGTACTCTTTACAAATTTTCATCGATGGGAGGAGAGTTGGTATATAGAATGTCACTTACGAGGATGAATCAACCAATGAACGTGAAGTGACCTTAATGATCCTTTTACTAGAAGGGGGTTACAATTGGAGCTTACTGTTGGAAATAATACTAAGAGGGGGGGGGGTGAATCAGTATTAGCAAATCAATAATCTTTTCTTTTCTATACTTATATTCATATACGCTACTTCAGTTAAGGAAACCCGTGTATACGCAACTGTGGTTAATGCAACTAGCGTATATCCAACAATCTTATGATTCAATTAGTTGATCTTTAATGAGTGCGTCAGAACATTACTAACCATATAAATAGTAAACAGGTGCAGTAAAATAGAACAGATCATCACACATAAGAAGCACACATGAACACCATGATATAAGGTGGAAACCCAATGTGGGTGAAAGCCACCTGCTACAATTCGTCTCTATCTTCTTTTAATAAGAAACATCTCTTTACAATATTTCTGTACTGGTGCAGTCATATACTAGTACGCAGGCTTCTACCTATAGAAGGCTACTACCTTCTCTCGTTCTCCAGCTTCTCCTGGAAGGGAGCTACAACCCCCTTAGCTCTTGTACTAGCTGATGTACTAGTACGTAGGTGCTGACCTACAGAAGGCTACAACCTTCTTTCTTCCTCTAGGTACCACGTTTCATAATTTTTAGATTGGATACTCATGGAACACAACATCATAATCTGAAGGCCACGTTTCATCCAATTTTCATACTGGACCCATCAAGAACATTGAAGCACAAAATCAATCACCACTAGCATCATCAATCTCTGAATCACCCAACACTGAATCACTGGAACCCTGTCAACAAAAACACAGTCACCAGAACACAGAGCAGAACAGAGAACTCTGCAACAACATTTAGAGCCAACTGTATCATTAAAAATGATGCATCAGAGTGCATACGCTACTTGGAAGAGCCAAACCAGCATGTATATGCAACTTCACCAAAGTGAACTGGCATATATGTCATCAAATACTTATAACTGCGCTGCACTTCTTGACTTCAAACATACCCAGATCATTACATACAAAAGGATAATATGTGTGTTAGCAATCAAATCTAGTACATAAGATCACATAAAGATAAGACATTATGATCCTGATCCATTATTAGATCTCATCCATCAACTCTGAAGCTAATCATAATCAACCAATCTGAATGTGCAGAACACTGACACCAGTAAACAATCACTAGAACTCAGAACTTTGCATCAACAACTAGAACCACATGTAACTTCATAGTTCATCTGGTATACGCTACTTAGATGTATCTAACCTGCGTGCATACGCGCTTTTATCAAAGTCAACCAGCATATACATCTGTAAATATTCATTCATAATTTTGCAGCTATTCCAAACTTTAGTTATACCCAGATCATAATATTTATAGAACATTACATGCGTCAGTATACAGATCTAGAATAAGCATGATCAAACCATATAGAGATGATTCATTCCAAGCCATAAGATCCCGATCTATCCTTAGATCTTGTCCTCCATCAACCACTGAGATTCCTCCTTGGCTCAGATCAAGCAAAGCATCATGAACCCATAACCTGCACACTAGATCTCATACTTCATCAGATATTCGAGACTTGCTTAGTGCACTTGCCTAATGATCTTCTCCTCCTTTTATAGTCTTAGGCCTTACTCAATACCATGGTCCAAAACCACTTAGAACCAATACCTTGGACCAAATACCTAGGGTCAATACCTCGGACCAAATACCATGGACCAAATACCATGGACCAAAACTTAGTTTTCCAACATGTACGCACTTTTCCTTTCAAGAAAGTGCATGTATACGCATACACGCCTTTTGGTCGGTGAATCCGCGTGTATACGCAGCTTGGTATATAGTGAACCTGCGTATACCTTTATTTCTTCATTCTTGCTGTTTACCTGCTATACTGTGATCTTTCATCTGAGAGAGTTTCCTTCTGAACTGATTCCTTGAAGCTACCCTGCATTTCATCACATCTATAAATACTACTGTCATGCATTCTGTCACATCTGATATCTCTTCTGTAGATTCATCTAGTTACCATGTACAAGTGAGTTGTTCTGCTACAAGTGGGTTTCCATCAAGTACAACACATGCATCATAATGCCAAAAATCTCCCCCTTTGGACTTGATGGCAACAACAACACCAAGTCACTCTCCCCCTTTGACATCAAGGGCAAAGGGCGGACCAATATCTTCTCCCCCTAAGAGCAGAAGACTTTCATATTAGAATAGCTGAAAATTAATCATGCTCCCCCTAGGCACATACTGAATTCTTTGATTGAACTCCCCCTTTGTTCATGCTGAGATGTACTGTATCATCCATGCTCCCCCTGAGCACATGCAGAGTCTGCAAATATTTTCAAGAACATAAGATGTATCTCAACTATGTGAGTTTGACCTTCCTATCATCAATGACTCATACATACTTTCATTTTCCCAACCAAGTGAGGATAAACTTCACTCATCCACCCAACCAAGTGGGGCTATACCAGATACCAATTATTTATACATGACTGAAATATTACATCATCCTTCCCATGCATAGTGGGGGTACAAATTACATCATATGACCAAAAGGGATTCATCAAATGACCACAATAGACAAAGACAAACATGGGTCTTGATATGATATTTACATCGAATGATATACATGACATTTATAACAGATACCAAATATCTAAACAAGACTATTATACACAATGTATGATCTGCTCCATAAGCATCTGTCAACAACATCTAGACCAACAACCTGTATATGTCCATTAGTGTAGATATCATCAACCTGTGACAAGGTATGTCTGCATATAGATATCAACTCATCCTCTTGATCTTGAGCTTTATCATAACCTTCCATGAATGAATTTTGCATATGACATACAAAATCATTCACATTATATCATATGTGAAAAACACCATAGTCATCACATCATCATCAAGATTTGCATGATCTTTTATACCATCCATGTATCATCACTCGGGAACATCCCACATATTGAGCTCAAGATCTTTTGTCAAGACTTCTTGATATTATCAACAGCAACAATCCTCAACCATATGAGAGCCAAGAACTATAGGAATCTTGCATTATAACTGTATTATATGATCTTTATGCATATGACGACAACAACATATGAGTGACTCATTATCAAGTAATGAAGTTGTGTATTCAAGCTTTGTACTTCTCCTTATCCTTATGAAGATCACCATGTAAGAAATATATATGCATCATCATCATTGATTAGGTACTAAAGACTTCTAAACATAATGCCAACAATGCATTATTCAAAGCATATGCTCCCCCTGAACCTGTGCCATCTGTTCATTGTCAGATCTGATCATGCATATATCAACAAGAAGTATCAAGGCATCATCATCATCAAGTTAGGATCAAAAACACTTCTAGACATCTTATGAGTACCAAGACATTTCCACACATCATCAACAGATTGTAACCATTATCAAACAGAGCAAATAATTGACTGATCCATATCAGACCCTTTTTCCCGAGTCTGTCCCATTGCTTTTCTTCAAACTAACATATACGCGACTGTGTAGTGTCTAACTCGCATATATACGTGACTTCTCTTCATGAAACTTGCGTATGAGATTTAGAACTGTTACACTAAAAAATGTCACCATGGCTATTTACAGTTAGTATGGCTCTATCAACAGTCATGCTATCCTCCTGGGCAAGTCTTATGCCTCTGCTCTCCATGTCAAACTCCAAAAAGAGAGAAAGTCTTTGTAAATGTGTTTATCTCTGGGTACGCAGATTCTCTCAGCCTTACCTGCGTATACGCACCTAATGTTCACAAAAATTGCGTACTTGTACGCTCTGTATGTAAAGGGGCAGGTGCGTACCCCTGTAAAGGTCAAAAGGCGCAAGTTTCACTCCAAAAAGTTACTTGTGGTAATTTCTAGAGGCTTCTAGAAGTATGTTTGACTTGTATGAAGCGCCTCCAGATGGTTCATGTACCCCTACCAAAGAGGAACTTATCCCATCAATAAGGGAGCTATCCCATCCAAAGAGGGGATTATCCCATTGATGGTGGACCTGATTAACTTCCTCTTGAGCACTATAAATACAGGCATTGGGCCAGAAGGAGGAGAGGTTGGAAGCTAAACATTTCTAAGGGTAGATGCTGCTGAAATTAGGACTCCCATTTAGAGACTTGTGAGGAGAGATTACCATCTTTGCTTGTTCTATTTGGAAGTGGGTGAGCTTTGTCAAAGTAAAGGAGAACTCTTGATGGACCCTGGGAGGGACTTGCACAACACCAAGGCTCAGGTTGTAATTGTTCCTTTTGTTTCCTATTAATGCAAATGAGTCCATTCTTCTCAATAACTTGTTATTTATGAGTTATTTCATGTACTCCTTGGTCTATGTGTTAAATATGTTTTATTTTATGAGATTATCAAGTGCTATTTAATCGTTTGATTGTTAGTGAATGCAGGTTTCGAAGTGAAGGAGGAGCTCATCTGGATCAGCGAGGCTGGACTGCTACAACAGCGTTGGACTACAGGTAGGATCTAAACACTTGATTTCTTATATAGTAAATGCATGTTTAGAGAAGGATTGTTCTTGTTTGTCTTGTTTGTCACTAGAGAGTCTTAGGCTCCTAGGGAGGTTGGTTGTGTCCGCACTATCGACTCTTTCCGCCTGACAAAATGGCGACTCTGCTGGGGACTCCATTGATGAGAAAGTTTTTTCCTTTGTATGCAACTTTGATCTGAGAAAAGTCATTTATTTTCTGGTTTTTGGCTTTGTGACTTTGTATTTGGGTGGGTTAGCTTAGGGTTAGATTGAATTTAGTTTTTCTTGGTTTTTCCAGTAGTACGCACCCTCTGAGTATTGCACAGTGCGTACCTGTACGCAATGTTGCTGTGTGCACAGAGCGGGCCCGCACCTGTCTTAACAGGTTGCATGCGTACCCTGCTAAAAATTAAGAAATTTCCATTTTTTACATTTTTCCTCTTAGATTTTGATTTTTCTTAGTTTTTACTGCCCAGATCCATTAGTCTCTTGTCAAAGATCTTCACCTGAACTGGTATCGATAGCATTGAGTGTTTTAGTGGATTTCATAGAAGTTTAAGCCCTAGGGTTTGATTTTTGAGTAGGTCCTGTAGTGACTTTGACGGTAAAAGTTGTCAAGCCTTAGATCTCTCTGGTTTTGTCAGCCTTCTTAGGAGTCGGACCTGTCATAAAGTCACCTGTGAGAGCAACTTACCTTTGAGTTGTCTCTTTGACAAATTTCGAAGTGCTTGTTGATTGAGTATTGAATTCCATTTTACAAAAAGAACAAAAAGATTTGAGTTTTGTTTTGACTAGTCTTTTGATTCTGCATTAGCTGGTCCTTGGCTTGATTGTGGTCAAGTAAAACAACCTAGAATCATCTTTGTAGGCTTTTGCCTCGTTAGGTTTGCTTTAGAGTAAATTTCTTTTTGATTTGCTTGTGAGTCAATTTTTCATAGATTTTATAAATTTTGAGATTGATTTTCGTTAAAATAGATTTATATGCTTTATTAAATAAGAGAAAATACAAAAACATCTCATTTGAAAAGTTTTGTTTCAAGTAGCTTTGAGATATTTTGAAAGAAAAAGAATTTTTTGTGCACGTAAGGAGTGGTCATGTTTGTATGCTTGGAAAGATAAAGAAAATTGTTTCTTTGATTGTCTTTACTAAGAAAGTTGTTTTCTATAAAATTTGCATTTTCCAACTCTCTTAGTTAGGAGTTTCATTGAAAGAGAAAAGTAGCGTAAATCATCTTAGGTGCATATTTTTAGTGGTTTGAGTTGAGTCTACACACCATTGGTTTCATTTCCGCTACCTTTTGTCTTTAAGAAAAAACCATAAAATTAACGCTTTAAGTAAAATCAACTTAGTAACTTTTATTTACTAGGGCTCTGAAACACCAATTTAGATCAGGCTAGTGCCTTGGAGTAGGAGAGTAATTAACTCTCCAAGACAACAAAACCAAACAAGTAGCTTATCTTGTGATAGAATAAATCCAATTGTCTCATTTGTACTCTGGGAAAGCTCCTCTTAAAGGAGAAGCACGAGCTCGTGTCCGAACCAGTGAGGGGATCAATCCTCCCTCGTTGGGAACGATGCCAGACACGCACGTATTACAAACGGTAAACCTCGGATTAACCATTGTCGAGGAGCCAGGGGTCACTTGTCGGTAAACCTTGGATTATTGTCAAGGAACCGGCAAGGGGATTGAGCTTGATACTCTGCCCTTGCGTGCTGTCGGAGTGTAGACTGTTCCCCCAGGTGCATTTGTTGCGATTGGTAACCTTAGTGACCATTATCTTTAGGATTCTACCGAGGTGACGGTGGAGGGAAGATCCCACTGTACCTGGAGCAGACGTCGGCTAGACTCACTTGGATTTTCCGGGGGGTTCACTTCACTCGAGACGGTTAAAGTGGAGGAACTTGTGCCGGTCTATTCATTAAGCAGGTTGCCGGGGTAACTGTTCCACCCGCCACTTCTGTACTGAATCCGGCGATGTTGGGTTTCATCTCCAACTAGCGTTTTCGGTCTGGAAGGCTACTGTTTGTGCTTGGTTTGACGCCCTAGATTCTTTAGGCGTGTGATTCAAATTTGTTTGGTTCTTTAGCGACTTTAGGTGGTTTGATTTGAGATTTTACTTTGTTTTCGTGTGTAGTAGTTAAAAGTTTTTAGCTGTGGCGGAATTACCGAGACAGTCCCGTAGACTTCGGGGCAAGTCACCTGAGATTGTTACCGGACTGATTTGTTGAGGAAACTCCATAGATCACGGGGTGGATCTCCTGAAGACGTCCCGGGTCAGTTCGAAGGATTGAAGGTCCTTGTAACTCCTCCTAGTGGCAATAGAGTAGGTTCACCTGAAGAAGGAGAATCTTCCTTGGTAGTCCATCCAGATTACCAAAGTATAGAGACAGTTATAATCCCGAAGCTGTTACAGTTTCTGAGCTTGCTGGTAGTTTTTCGTCTACTAGTGATATAGGCGAAGAACCTGAAATATATGAACCTGTTACTCCCGACTTCTAGTGTTCCAGATTCACCAAGAGTAGAACGAGTTATCACCGAAAATCTTCCTACTGGTTTGATTGCTATTGAAGAACTTGCTCCAGAGGAAGAAATAGGCGTCTCTAACCTTGAAGATCAACTTACTATTGAGCTCAGGGAGCGTGAATATATCTTTTACAGTCCTCCTAGAAGTACTACTTGGTACCTTTCGTTAACCAATTATTTAAACAACTCAGGGATAGGTTTTTCTACACCTCGTACTCCTTTTCCACCTGGAGGTATTTATACTCCTGTAAATATGTCAGGTCAGTCGTACGTGTTTACTCAAACTCCCGAATCTTTCTTACACGGCGGTCCTTCTGTTCCCACCGGGTATCAGTCACTTTCTGGTATCTTTGCGGGGGCATCTCCTCAACCCGTCGATCATGGGTTATTAGCTGGAAACAATGGTAATAAACCGTTGGGTATAGGGGACATTTACATGATGTCAGGTTCAGTTCCCGTTTCTCAACTTTAAGGTGGTCAATTACCGCCTGGGGGGAAGCCTCAGTTAACGCCTGGGGGGCAACCTCAAGGTACACAAATTGTGTCTGGAGCGCAGCCTCAAGGTCAGTATGTACCTATGGTTCAATACATGCCTCAAGGTCAACCTCAGCCTCAATATGTACCCCATGGTCAACCTCAGTATCAATATTTACCTCAAGGGTATCAACCCCAAGGGTATCAACCTCAAGGGTATCAACCTCAAGGTCAAGGTCAACCCCAGTATCAGTATTTACCCCAAGGTTATCAACCTCAAGGTCAATACTCAAGTCAAGGTTATCAACCACCTCAAGGTCAGTCATATGTTCAAGGTATGGGAACTGTACCTTTCAGTTATCAATCCTATCCTCAATCCGGTTATGGATCTCAGTATTCTCAACCTGTTACGGGTCAATACCCCGGAATGATGGTGTGGGATCCATCACAGGGTCAACAGGTGTTGCAGCCAAGTATACAGTTGGTACCTCAAGCTGGACAACCCGTAGTTTCTGGTCCACCCCAGCAACCGCAACCTGTCCAGTCAAATGTTCAAACTTCTGTAACTTCGGTAGTTACTCAGCCGCCAATTGCACCTAGTACTCCATCTCAAACGGCTGCTGCAACTACCGCAACATCAGCCGCACTTACTTCTGGAGTATCGACAGCTCCGGTTTCTACTGTCTCTGCAACCACTCCTCAGGCATCTTTACCGTTGTCTGGATCTACGATTCAAACCACGGTCCAGATGCCTATAGGTCAGCCTGGTATAAGTACGGTTGTCACTACTCAACCTCAATTTGTTCATCAACCGTACCAGGGACAATACCAATATGGGCAAGCTGTCCAGCAGCTGGTTTACCAGTATCAACCGTATCCTGGGTACACTTATCAACAACCTCAACAACCCCAGTACGGTCCGGTTAATCCTGGTTTTCCAGGAGGATACAATATCCCTAATGCGATCCTGTTCCTAGTTATCCTAGATATCCTCCTCCTGGGACTGGTCTTGTGACCCAGAGTTTTAGAGATCCTAACCGGCAATTACCATTTATCGCAACTTTGGATTTACCAGACTTGACGCGCCTAACGAATGATCCAATTCAATATCTTCCGTTCTGGCCGCCAATGCCAAATAAGTTGCCCAGTGATATACCCAAGTTCGAAGGTAAGTCAGGAGAGGATCCGTCCAATCATGTGATGACTTACCACCTCTGGTGTGCTTCAAATTCTATCTCGGATGATTCGATCCGCTTACGTCTTTTCCAGCGTACACTCATTGGTCTCGCGGCCAAGTGGTACATTGAGTTACCACGGGCCTCTTTTTACAATTTTAGCCAGTTAGCTACCTCGTTCTTAACTCACTTTCAGTTGCCGGTCAGATACGATAACGGCACAGAATTATTAACTTCACTAAAACAATCGACGTCCACGTATATTTCTGATCACATTCATGAGTGGAGACGTCGAAGAAGGTTAGTGAAAGTTTTTATTCCGGACCAAATCTTAGCTGAATGGTTTGTTAAATCATTATTACCGAAGATTACTGAAGATGTAGCTAAGGCCGGAGTAGTTACTGAGGAGCAAGTCATTTCTCAGGCGCAGTACCTTGACTTAGTTTATACTCAGTCAGGTACGTTACACGAGAAGATCCCAGATCTTCCAAAATCGAATCAAATCGCTGCTGCTCCTTCGGGATCTCATGCTGCTGATGGTGTGATTGGTACGGTGAACACAAAGAGCAAGAAGAAATCTTCCAAGAATTCTACTACTCCTATAATTACCTTGCCTGATTCCCTGAAAGGAGAGTCTTCTCCTGAACTTTCCTCCGATATTCACGCTGTAGAGTCATCTACGGCCAAATTAAAAAACGGTGGAAAGAAGAAGGCAAAAGCAGACAAGGCTCCGAAGGAGAAAACGGAAAAGTCGGAAACCAATGACGAAAAGCGCAAACCTCGATATCCTTGTCTTATTTGTGAAGAGGATCATTTTACAAGAGATTGCCCTCATCGGGCCAAGGTTGTGAAAATAGTCAAAGGTTCTCCCACTCCTGCTGTGTTAAAAGATCCATTTCCAAAGCAGGAGAGTAAGATGATAGGTTCTTCCTCGACTGCCAGTGAAGAGCCCATTTTGATGATGTCTCATGTGAGGATTGCGACTCGGTCGCAAGATTATGGTAGTAAGAATCCTGTTGATGGTAACGAAGCAGAATCTTCTCATTCTAATCCATCAACCTTAACTCCTGGTTCCGATCCACTACAGATCAAAAAACCTAACCCGGACTTAGTAATCAAACTGCCCGCCAAGGGTGTACTTCGAAGGTTTGCTTTCAATCCACATGCGAGAGCGGCCCAGAATTACAACATTGTTGAGGGCTTAGCTATTTCACCCTCAGCAATGTCGGCTTTAGAAGTGCTGAAATCATGCCCAGCACAACGAAAATTACTTTTTTCGGCTATCGGAGCTGTTGATGTTCAGGACCCGTATCTGATAATCTTCGATCTAGAAAATAGTACACCCCGTCTACCCCATCAAATGGCTTTCCAGATTCTAGTGATAGTAAAAAACAGGCCTATTCATCGGACTGTGATTGATGAGGGAGCTTCTACGTGTATTATGTTGATTCAGTGTTAGAGATCGCTTGGTTCTCCTTCACTGAACCAATCCCTGACCATCCTTAAGGCCTTTGATGGCCGTGGGTTCCGTTCGTTTGGTATTCTACAGGAACTGCCTATAGGGGTAGAAGGGAAAACCGTTAGTCTGGATGTGGAGGTGGTTGATGCCCCTCTAGACTACAACCTTCTTGTGGGGGGCATGTGTATATCATCCTCGCGGTTGATTATTTTACTAAATGGGCCGAGGCGATGCCTACATTCGACGCAAGCGGCAAAACAGCTGCAGTTTTCGTATTCAAATCACATTATAACTAGGTTTGGTGTCCCACAAGTGATCATCACTGACCATGGGAGCCATTTTCGAAACATCATGATGACTGAGCTTACAAGCCAGCTTGGTTTGCGCCACGATAGCTCTACCGCGGTTGATTATTTTACTAAATGGGCCGAGGCGATGCCTACATTCGACGCAAGCGGCAAAACAACTGCAATTTTCATATTCAATCACATTATAACTAGGTTTGGTGTCCCACAAGCGATCATCACTGACCATGGGAGCCATTTTCGAAACATCATGATGACTGAGCTTACAAGCCAGCTTGGTTTGCTCCATGATAGCTCTACTCCTTATTATCCGCAAGCCAACGGTTTGGTTGAGTCTATCAACAAAGTTCTGGTTATCATGATCCGACGAATCATTGGTATTCATCGGTCAAATTGGCACAACATGTTATTTTCAGCGCTATGGGCATACCGAACCTCAGTGAAAACTTCAACAGGGTTCACTCCTTTCCATCTAGTTTATGGCTTGGAAGCTTTGTTACCCATTGAATGCGAAATCCCATCACTTCAAATGGCTGTCAAATTACTCCCAGCTACTTCCGAAGAGGAGAAACGTTTATTATACTTAGCTCAGTTAGATGAGACTCGACGTGACGCTGCATTGGCAATCGATACTCACGCGAAGCGAATGAAAGCTCAGTATGATAGAAATGTGACCCCTCGAAGTTTTTCGGAGGGAGACCTAGTGCTATTATATGATCAAGCCAACGATAAGCTAGGTGCTGGGAAATTCATTCCTATGTGGCATGGACCCTACATTGTAAAGCGAAAGCTAGCAAAAGGGGCCTATGAGCTGGTAGATTTTGATGGGGACTCTTTGGGTAAACCCAGAAATGGACTTTACCTAAAGAGGTATTATGCTTAAATGGTGGGTATGGAGAATTTTTAGTTAGGTTAGGTTTTCTTTCTATCTAGTATGTTTGTTAGTTTAGATAGTGTGCTTAGCTTAGAAAGTGTGTTTTTCATCGTTATTCTGGCTTATCTTGGTTTTACTCTTGATATTGCAGATGTCGACGCCTCTCCAAACGTACATTAGATTTGCCAATGGTGCTTGTCGTAGTACACAGAATATCTCTTCCGCAGCTTGGGTTATCTATTCGCCCTCTGACGAGTTAGTTTCTATGCATGGGGTGAGCCTCGGTCAAACGACGAACAACATTGCAGAATACAGTGCAGTGGTTGAATTATTGTCTGAATCTATTTCATTTGGAATTCGACGTTTGGTAGTGAGGTTAGATTCTGAACTCGTTGTATTACAGCTTAATAGAGTATATGCCATTAGAAATCCTGTGTTATTAAGGTTGTTTTTGAGAGTGCGCCTCTTGGAACGTGAATTTGATTACATTGAATATCAGCATATTCCAAGGTCTTTAAATACATTAGCAGATGCAATTGCTTCTCTAATGTTGGATAGACATTTACGATAATCATGCAAGTAAATTTAAAAACATTTCATCACATATGTTAAACAAAATGAGCCGGTAATAATGATATATATATAGATAGGAGTGTGTCAAAAAATATACATCGTCTTCGATCATAGGTTTAAAACACCTTATGATCGGCAAAATGATAAGTACAAAAAGTCAAAATGTCACATGTGACTACAAAAGGTGACCATCCAGTCACTGGTGATGCTCCCTGTAAGACACCACTGCACGGGCTACCCTACATAGAAATCTCCTAAAAGGCCCCCGGACTGCGACTACGTAACGCTGCAGTCTGATAGGAATATCATCTATGGTCGTCTCCGGTATGTCTACCGTCAGACGCTCTAGATCCTGCTCCAACTCAGCTAGCGTGTCTGCGGCCGCATCCTGTGGGGCCGGTGTCGGTACAGCTGGATGTCTCCTCTCAAAAGCCCGGAGATTGGCTGGACGCCGTGGGCCTACATCTGCATTTTGAACATTTTTACTGTCAGTTTGAGACGATATATATAAAAAACAAAAAAAAAGATAATTTTAAAAACTTGTGAAAAATAAAGTACCTATGTCATCCCATTGTTCTCCCTGTGGAAGAACCATGTCCGGATCATTCCGAAAATCCATTCCGGCATAAGGAAAATCTTGAATAGCAAAGACCTGGCCCTCTAGCCAGTGAAAGTAACCATCAGGAAATCGAACCACTGTCGTGCCCTCATCAGGATGCCGGGCCATCATTGGAACCCATCTCGTCAACTTAGGCTCCCGAGGAGCCCCAACTGGAACAGTAAGCTGCTGAGGGATCAACATAGGAACTCTCTCTAGGGCAAAGCTCACAACCAAAGGCCCATACCCAAAGGTCTTTAGTTTCTCGGTCTTTACCCTAGTTAGTTGGCCTTCATGTTGGCCAGCACAGCTTCGCACCAGTTGAAAATGGTGCCTTGTAGCAATCTATCGCTATCCGCATTTGGGACCCGGTGGCAATGTGCAAGACGGCTGCGCCGCAAAGTCTGGTAACTGTAAAGGCAATTACCATAAGTTCAGGCAGGGATATATATTTGATTTCTATCCCTTTCTCATGGTTCTGATTGTTGCACCACTCTAGCCGGAGGCTAGCAAGGGATTGGCCACCCGGCCTAGTCCCGGAGAGAGTCAGTTGCTCGCCCCTGTTGGGCAAACCAGTGAGAAAATATATATCAGAGGGCTCTATCTCGAGCTGGTGCTCTCCGATGTAAAAGCATTGTTCCTGGACGTTCCACCTTTCAACCAGCCACTCTAAGAATGGCACTTGTGTCCTCATGCCAGCTATGGCCCAGTATTTGTATAGTCCGCATGCCTTCAAAGCATCAATGGAGGGTTGATGATTGATTGCGGCTAAATCAACGTCCTCATGCTCTCTTTCGCGCCAATCAAGCATGATGTGCTCCCTACACATCATAAAACATCAGTTAGGATCCATAAAATTTAAAAATTTTGGTCTATTTTGGAGGTATGAGGTTTTCAATTTGCGTTTTGCGGGGTACGCACCCCGGCCTTTAGGAACAGAGCGTATGGACGCAGCTGCCCTTAAGGCCGGGTGCGTACACCCCGTAATTTTCCCATTGAGAAAATATCGGGGTACGCAGGTCAGCAGTGCATGACCTGCGTACCCCGAAGTGTGCATCTTGAAACCCCAAGACCCCCAAAAAATCAAATAAAAGCTTAAAAATGAATTCTAAACAGATGGAAATCAAGAGAGGGGTGTTGTAGAATACCTGGTGAAACGGCGTTCGATTCTGACGGTCGGATTCTCCGCAATCTCCACGGGAAGTTTCTTGTCAAAAGCCCTTTTCTCAACCTCAACAGTAAAATGGTAAAAATGACATGGTAAAAAGTCTTTTTATAGGTTTTTTGGATGAATGAATGCTAAGTTTGTTTATTTTTCACCATGAAAGGATATTTTTGATGTATTTTTGCCCATCTTAAACAGATATGAGTAATGTGTTGTTTCTGTGCAGGACAAAGGGACTTTAGGGTAAATTATCATTTTTCACATCAGAGTCATCTTTTAAGCTCTTTTCTGACTCCTAAAACATGAAAAGATTGTCGAGCGTTTCTTTTACACTCGTTAAAACGGAATTAAAAGACGGTCCTCTTATAGCTCTTTTCTGACCGTAAAATCAGGAAAAGATTGCCGGGTTTTTGTCGTTTCAAACTCGATATGGAAATAAAACGACGTGTCCTTGATCGCTTTTTACTTTTTAGGTCAGAGACACTAATCATGAAAGTACTCCTTGGTCACAAGATCAAGTGGTTCTCCCAGGTATTATTTTATACTTTTTCGGGCTTGGGGGACACAAATTTACGAAAAAGTTCAACCTGGAGTCTTCTTAAGTTTTTCAGAATCTCTAAAATTGAAAAACGCCGAGTTTCTCCTATACTGGGCTCGTTAAAATTTCACAGTAAAGGACCTGTTCAATTATAAATAGGAATGAACCACTCCTTCCTAGGGTTCGAATCAAAACTAGGTTGGACTCATCCGAAGGATGAGCTTATAATCAAGCATATGTTATCCTCCTCAAGCTTGTTAAAAATAAAGAGGTACTTGTCAGAAATGGTGGGGGAAAAGAGAGAAGAATGAGCCTATTTGTTATCCTTTGTCTCAGAAGAAACCTTGTTACCACTCTTGAACACGACACTTTTCATTCACCTGGTTGGGAAATCCTTTACCTCACAGTTGATCAAACCACATTGAAAGTCTTCAGCCGGGTTCCGGGGATTAACTTTGAGTCATTCGTCACCAAGCCATCTGTTGTGTCCTTATGTGTTCAAGAGGTCTGCAAACAAAACTTTCATCTGCAAAATACTTGTCATCCATTTGACCATCCTTGAGTCAGTCCTTACAGCAACATTTATTCAACTTGAACAATGATTTCGTGTTGTAGGCTTGCCTGCAACGGGTCGCTTTCTATCGACATCAGCACATTATCTAGAGAGATGACTTAGAAATCGTCAGTACCTTGAAGTCTGCATGCATCAATGGCAGGTTTCTCGCCTTTGACGTCAGTTTACATCATTGACTTTCGATCGAAGGATTCCATGAAATGTTCGACATCAACTCATTCATTCACATTTCATGGATTGTACTGGGTACTTTGAGAACCATTGACATTACTGGTGGTCTCTCTCACACTTGTTGACAGTTTACATCATCGACTGGTAATCAAGTGGTTTCTACCATGTTCGACATCAACTCATTTATTTGCATGGCTAGAATCGTACCAATTCGGGAAGTAGAAATGAAGACCCTGGATCTAGTTTCCACCATCCAGGCTGCGAGGAGTTTTGTATTCATTATCTAGTAGACTAATCATAAACAGATGGCTGCGCCCATACTGTGTCTACAAAAGTCTATGATTATGATGTACTGCAAGATCATTCCTGTATCAGAGTAGTTAGTCTGTTAGTTAAAGTTTTGATCTGAGTATGGGAATGCCTACCTCAGCGATGATATAATCTTATACATGTATTTTGTGTTGGAAATTGCAGGTTCTGACCAGGCTCTCCACGAGATAATCCTTGAAATGATAAAGCGCTTCACCCTTCCTAGATAATACAAAACCCTAATCTACTACAGGCTTCGCACTTTAGGGGGCAATCTGTTACACTAAAAAATGTCACCATGGCTATTTACAGTTAGTATGGCTCTATCAACAGTCATGCTATCCTCCTGGGCAAGTATTATGCCTCTGCTCTCCATGTCAAACTCCAAAAAGAGAGAAAGTCTTTGTAAATGTGTTTATCTCTGGGTACGCAGATTCTCTCGGCCTTACCTGCGTATACGCACCTAATGTTCACAAAAACTGCGTACTTGTACGCTCTGTATGTAAAGGGGCAGGTGCGTACCCCTGTAAAGGTCAAAAGGCGCAAGTTTCACTCCAAAAAGTTACTTGTGGTCATTTCTAGAGGCTTCTAGAAGTATGTTTGACTTGTATGAAGCGCCTCCAGATGGTTCATGTACCCCTACCAAAGAGGAACTTATCCCATCAATAAGGGAGCTATCCCATCCAAAGAGGGGATTATCCCATTGATGGTGGACCTGATTAACTTCCTCTTGAGCACTATAAATACAGGCATTAGGCCAGAAGGAGGAGAGGTTGGAAGCTAAACATTTCTAAGGGTAGATGCTGCTGAAATTAGGACTCCCATTTAGAGACTTGTGAGGAGAGATTACCATCTTTGCTTGTTCTATTGGAAGTGGGTGAGCTTTGTCAAAGTAAAGGAGAACTCTTGATGGACCCTGGGAGGGACTTGCACAACACCAAGGCTCAGGTTGTAATTGTTCCTTTTGTTTCCTATTAATGCAAATGAGTCCATTCTTCTCAATAACTTGTTATTTATGAGTTATTTCATGTACTCCTTGGTCTATGTGTTAAATATGTTTTATTTTATGAGATTATCAAGTGCTATTTAATCATTTGATTGTTAGTGAATGCAGGTTTCGAAGTGAAGGAGGAGCTCATCTGGATCAGCGAGGCTGAACTGCTACAACAGCGTTGGACTACAGGTAGGATCTAAACACTTGATTTCTTATATAGTAAATGCATGTTTAGAGAAGGATTGTTCTTGTTTGTCTTGTTTGTCACTAGAGAGTCTTAGGCTCCTAGGGAGGTTGGTTGTGTCCGCACTATCGACTCTTTCCGCCTGACAAGAACACTGAAGTTTCACACTTTTAGCTCCCCCTGAGTCTGTTATGTCTGTACACTGTGCCATGCCACATTTTTCTGTCTGTACTTCCTTCTTCTTCCATATCTTCAAGTGTGATGATGTTTTTTCCTTTTGGTATGGTGATCGTATTTTGTTCCTGCATTCCTTTGATATATGTCCAAACTTTTTACATGCATAACATCTCATATGTTTCATATTCCTTCTATAACAGTCAATGGATTTGTGACCAAACATATTGAAAGCAAAACAATATCCCTTAAAGTACCTGGAATGTGATGATCTTTCTGTGTGGCGGTCTTGAATCATTCTACTTCTGCATCTGGCTGTAACATGTCCAAAATTTTGACATACATAACATTCAACGTTATTCATTTGAGGAAATAACCGACTATCACTTCCATAGTTAGGAGTAAGATATTTTCTTTGAAGAATTTCTTTCCTTGGTTGTTGATGGGATTGACTTCTCATCTCCTTGTTGAGCATTTCAGATTTTGCATTAGAGTTCCTTGTCTTGCTTTGTGAACTAGATTCACCTTCAACAGATTCATGAAAACCAAGACCAGTTTTGATAGCATGAGACCTTTGACTACTAAGAATATCATCCAATATGTTAGTACTATCTTGAAATCGTAAGAGCTTATCCTTTTCTTCTAATTTATCTTTTAGAATATTTACCTCAACCTGATGTTGGTCATCCTTTTCAAGATACTGCTTCTTCATGATTCCTTCAACTTTTCTTCCTTCTTCCAATAGATGTCTTAATTCAAGAGCTTCGTTTTCTTGTTTTTCAAGAGCTTGGAGTAGTTCTTTATTCTGCTTATTTGATTCTTCAAGATCTTCTTTTAGCGAGAGGATCTTAGCTTCAAGACATTCATAGTAACTGGATCTATCTCTGAGTTTCTTGATTGTTGTGCTTCTTTCATTTACTTCATTTCTTAATGATGTCACTTCATCCTATAGCTTCTGACATTGATCTTCCTTTTCCTTGAATTGCTTCCTTACCTTGTTTCCTTCCTCTAGTTGAGCTTTTAGTTTGGTAGCTTCTTCTTTGGAGGCACATTCCCTTTTGTCCAATAGATCTTGTTGATCTCTAATTTTTTCCGTAAGCCTTTTAAATTCTGCCTCTATTTGATATCTTTCTTCCTCACCCATAAGAGCAAATTCAATTGTTTTGCTATCACTTTCATCATCTTCAAATGGATGGAGAAATGTATCACCAGAGGATAACAAATTCATACCTGATAGTTCTTTTGCTTGTTCATCTTCATTCTGAGGTGATTCTGAATCTGAAGTGTTGCTTCCACATATTCCCCAATCGATTCTCCCATTGTCATAGTTCCTCTGAGATGTCTTCTTCTTCTGAGGTGCTTTCTTCTTTAGCTTCTTTCCCATTGTTCTACAGATCTCCTTCAAGCGATCAAGCTTCTACCAAAGGACCTGATCTGATACCAATTGTTGGAAATAATACTGAGAGGGGGGGGGGGTGAATCAGTATTAGCAAATCAATAATATTTTCTTTTCTATACTTAGATTCATATATGCTACTTCAGTTAAGGCAACTCACGTGTATACACAACTGTGGTTAATGCAACTAGCGTATATCCAACAATCTTATGATTCAGTTAGTTGATCTTTAATGAGTGCATCAGAACATTATTAACCATATAAACAGTAAACAGGTGCAGTAAAATAGAACAGATCATCACACATAAGAAGCACACATGAACACCATGATATAAGGTGGAAACCCAATGTGGGTGAAAACCACCTGCTGCAATTCGTCTCTATCTTCTTTTAATAAGAAACATCTCTTTACAATATTTATGTACTGGTGCAGTCTTATACTAGTACACAGGCTTCTACCTGCAGAAGGCTACTACCTTCTCTCATTCTCCAGCTTCTCCTGGAAGGGAGCTACAACCCCCTTAGCTCTTGTACTAGTACGTAGGTACTGACCTACAAAAGGCTACAACCTTCTTTCTTCCTCCAGGTACCACACTTCATAAATTTTCAGACTGGATACTCATGGAACACAACATCATAATCTGAAGGCCATGTTTCATCCAATTTTGATACTGGACCCATCAATAACATTGAAGCACAAAATCAATCACCACTAGCATCATCAATCTCTGAATCACCCAACATTGAATCACTGAAACCCTGTCAACAAAAACAAAGTCACCAAAACACAGAGCATAACACAGAACTCTGCAACAACATTTAGAGCCAACTGTATCATCAAAAATCATGCATCAGAGTGCATACGCTACTTTGCAGAGCCGAACCAGCGTGTATACGTAACTTCACCAAAGCGAACCGGCATATATGTCATTAAATACTTACTTATAACTTCACTGCACTTATTGACTTCAGACATACCTAGATCATTACATACAAAAGGATAATACGTGTGTTAGAAATCAGATCTAGTCCATAAGATCACATAAAGATAAGACATTATGATCCTGATCCATTATTAGATCTCATCCATCAACTCTGAAGCTAATCATCATCAACCAATCTGAATGTGCAGAATACTGACACCAGTAAAGAGTCACCAGAACTCAGAACTTTGCATCAACAACCAGAACCACATGTAACTTCATATTTCATCTGGTATACACTACTTAGATGTATCTAACCTGTGTGTATGTGCGCTTTTATCAAAGTCAACCAACGTATACATCTGTAAATATTCATTCATAATTTTGTAGCTATTCCAGACTTTAGTTATACCCAGATCATAATAATTACAGAACATTACATGCGTCAGTATACAGATCTAGAATAAGCATGATCAGACCATATAGAGATGATTCATTCCAAGCCATAAGATCCTGATCTATCCTTAGATCTTGTCCTCCATCAATCACTGAGATTCCTGCTTGGCTCACATCAAGCAAAGCATCATGAACCCATAACCTGCACATTGGATCTCATACTTCATCAGATATTCGAGACTTGCTTAGTTACACTTGCCTAATGATCTTCTCCTCCTTTTATAGTCTTAGGCCTTACTCAATACCATGGTCCAAAACCACCTAGAACCAATACCTTGGACCAAATACTTGGGGTCAATACCTCGGACCAAATACCATGGACCAATACCAAAATACAATGGACCAAATACCATGGACCAAAACATAGTTTTCCAACATGTACGCGCTTTTCCTTGCAAGAAAGTGCGTATATACGCATACACCCCTTTTGGTTGGTGAATCCACGTGTATACACGGCTTGGTTTATAGTGAACCTGCGTATACCTTTCTTTCTTCATTCTTGCTGTTTACCTGCTATACTGTGATATTTCATCTGAGAGAGTTGCCTTCTGAACTGATTCCTTGAAGCTGCCCTACATTTCATCACATCTATAAATACTACTTTCATGCATTCTGTCACATCTGATATCTCTTCTGTGGATTCATCTAGTTACCATGTACAAGTGAGTTGTTCTGCTACAAGTGGGTTGCCATCAAGTAAAACACATGCATCTTAATGCAAACACTTACTTTCTCTTCAAGCAAGGTACAAATATTTCTAGGATAAGGATGTGAGGATTTGAGGGTTAGGTTAGAGGAATATGCCTTGTAAAGGAGTTTCCCAATCCTAAAATCCTTATTGAACTTGACTTCCTGAATGGTTCTTGAAGAATTGACTTTTCAATGGTATGGGACCACATGAGACCAAGTGGACCTGGCCTAGGTCCGGGATAGAGAATCTAGAAACCAATGATGTTCTTAACCTAGACAAAGAAGGGGAAAGCATCAAAGCAAGAATTTCAAATTAAAAGTATCAAATTGATCCTTTTGAGGTGATGACCTAGGGAATACCAGGGAAAAGTTTGATCTCAGAGCTAGGGTTTGGGTTATCTCACTACTCCACCGTTGGAATGGCTTCAAATTTGGGAGGCTTTGTAGACACACCAATGTAGTAGAGGCTAGGATATCTAAATTTTTACATGGATTTTTTCTTGGGAAAGTGATGGCCTAAATGACCCAATTTGTCTAGACCTAGAAAATAAAGGGAAAGTTGGAGAAAAATGTTCTTTGAGTGATCACCTATTGGTGGACCAATGCCTAATCCATTGGGGAGAATGGATTCTAGGAGAATGATGAGAAAGGAACTCGTATTTCAGTTAAGGAGGCATTAAGGACTACTTCACTTGGCCTTTAGGGAAAGAAGAAGAGACCTCAAAGCTTTTATACTTCACTTTGCAAAAAAGAGATGGATTATCAAGATAAATTCACCGGTGGAATTATCCCTAGGATATTTCATTCACATACATGGCCCAAACATTGAGAGATACTATATAGAAACAATAATTCCATACTTTTGCAATTATGCAATGCAACAATTAGCCCTAACATAGCGAAACTCCCATTCAATGCATATGAAAAAAATTAAAAGAAGAATAACATTAAATGTATGTACTTACATGTAATAGAACATATCCAACCATCAACAATTTTACAATAAATAAGATCCAAGACAAAATACTCCAATCAAAACATAAAAATTCATTCATGTTCCAATTCATCAACCCAGAAAAAGGGTGAAATTCTCTAAAGAGAAGAATGATCCAATCCAAAGTAATGATACAAATGAATTCATGTATCTCTTATTTATACACTCATTAGGAGTTAAAATTACCTAATCTGAGCCTACATTAACCCATCAACTAAAATAATGTGCAACTAACTATCTATTGGTGACAAGCCCACCAAATTAGCTTATAAATAAAATAATAATCTTCCCAAGAGGTCAAATGATGAATAATGCATGTCATTGGGCTCTCTAAGAGGCCTGATGAATTCCACAAGTTCCAAAATGATGAGTTGGACTTTCAAAAGTAATGGACAAGGGGTTGGCCCATTGTTCTCCACACAATAAACCTGTGGTGCTCCCAATGGCTGTGAGGGTCTCCAAGTAAGTCAAAGATTCTTGTACGCCATCTATAAGGGCTTAGATGATGGTGTATGTGATGCCACATCATCCTACAAGTCCTGGGTCGTCTGCCAAGTGCGTGGTACATCTGTGTGGCTGGATGGGTAAAGGTGAACCAGGTGCATCTTCCTTGTCCAATAGGTGAATCTTGAGAAATATCTAAGCTTATCTAGGGATGCATGGAGTGTTGTCTACAAGCATGGAGGCCCATTTCTCTCAACATACACCCTACATGTGTCAATGTAGCCCTTTGGAGGGTTAGGACCCCGTATCGGGAGACCAAACGTAAGATGGAGAACACCTGTAATCTTGCATAAGATCCAATGTTACCCCTAGACTTCTAGTACAACAAGTCATCAAGGAAATTGAGTAAAATAGCTTACAAACCATGGACCATAGGTGGGGACTTCATAATGGCCTGCCCTTCCATAATGGGCTTTGGCATGTGCTAATGTCTCCAAACTCCAAATAGGGTTGACCATGTATCCCATTAGGTGGTTTCTACTTTTGAAGGGGATAACATGTGTAAGGTACATCCTTTAAAAGGTGGTGGCATGTTATAAAGAGGTGAATGGAGTAGGGAATGAGAAGGGGCATCCCTAGACCACATGCTGGGGTAGAAGGGTAGCTAGTAGAAGGGAAGCCCACACTTAGGTATATAATGTATAGGAGGGAGAAATCGTGGTACAGGAGGTGCCTCGACCTTGATTTTTCCAGCCTTCTTTATGTTCCTTTTTCCTTTTTATGATTTTTATTCAGTTAACTACAAGTGGCTTAAGGGGTAAGAGCATGATGTGTGAGATATAGAAGTGGATACCCACATTTGAGGTTGGGTAGTTCATTTCCCACCAGGGGTTGGGACAATCATGGGTTCCTATATGATGAAGGATGCTCATAGAACCTATAGGAACCAGGGTGATGACCATGATTATGGGGTAGAGCTCATGCATTAGCTTTTTCCCACATGCTAAATGTGTTTGTATCGGCCATATTTTTAATTTTGTGGTGCATTTTCCTGTTGAATGTGGCCAATTGTGCTTTTAATTTGTTTTTTAGCTGCATCACTCTGTGGCATCATTCCAGGCTTGAACCAAGGTGTGGGAAGGGAAGGGGAGAGCTAGCCCTATGTGGACCCACTGAGGAAATGTGGAACTAGGTGTTAGAAATGATGAATGGGGTGATAATGAGTGGAAAGGGGGTGATATATGTGGATGAGGGAGTGGGACCACACAACCAAAATCAGGGTTTCCCATGAAATACCATCCCTAAAACCAAATGGTCAATAAAAGAGATCCCATGGGAGTAGAATCCTAGTTTAATATCCAAAAGGGGTCTAAGGGACAAGAGCACAGACCTAGCCCATTCTTTCCACCGAATCCCCCCATTAATCCATGTCCCAAAGTGTCCATGATAAGCAAGTGACAATACTCAATTACCAAATGGCAAGGCATACCTTTAGGTTCAAGAGGTCCGCCTTCAAACATACGATCATGATATATGGGTGAGGGACCACATGGCTAGCTCAAGTGGCAGAGAAATGGCACAATGAGCTAGTTGGTGGCTACAAGGGGCTACTGACTACTGACTGAGGACCACTTAGGAGGACAAACTTCTCCTAGGATATCACCACACCTAACATTGGCTTTGCTCTAGCGTACTACTGCAAATCCTCTGCGTCTAGCTAGAGATATGCTCAACAAAGAATCTAAGTTGATCCCTCTGCCTCTGGAATCAATCAATCTGGCAGGATCAATTTTTTTTGCCCCACTCAGAAAAATCAAACCTCCACAAGTAACTCGGCCTCCTGAAAAATGATTGCACTGCCCTTGAGAATTCCAGCCTGCTGCCCACAACGAGCAGTGCAATTCTTTCTCTTTTTGCCTCTAAGCTCTCCGGATGATTAATTGCGCTTTGATAAATTGTTAAAATTCCAAATTGGAATCTTATATTGGAAACTGTAAATTATTCTCCTAATTGTTAATTTTAATTTAACAAGTTATTTGGAGTTTGCTACGGTAAATATTGAAAACATATCACTACAATCTACATAAATAAAATCGCGGAAGAATAAAACATTGGAAGAAATGCTAACACACACACATAAACATAACACAATTATTTTTTGACAAAAGACCCTGGAAAAACCCAACTTGGGAAAACCGATGCAACAACTGAGGGTTTTATTATTATGTAGAAGTGAGAAATTCTGAGTACAACTGGATGTTAAAATATGGAAATCCTACAGAGAAAAATACTGGAAAAAATATAGTGAGGAATTTTCCTCACCCCACAGGTAATCTCCCGGCTTGACTTTCCTTCATAAATTCGACCCTTTGACCCTTTGCATCAGCCTTTGTGTTGGTCTACGCAGCTCCAGGGCCGTCTAGCCTCAAACTGGTCTCTGATGAAGTCATTCTACCCTTTTTTAATTGGAAATATTCTTCTCTATCACTCTCGGACTCCTTCCCAGTATCTGGGACTGAAAATGCCTCTCCCTCTCAACAAATCGATCTTGTCTCTAGAGGCTACTGCACTGCCCCAACGTCAACCTCTTTGTGGATATTTTGCCTCTCTGCAAATACACTTGATGGATGTGGAATGCCTCCTCCAACCTCATTGTCTCTGTCCCTCTCTCACTGCTTCTATGGATCTCTCTCCAACAACGGACTATTACTACTCTGGAAATCGATCTGCCAAGAAATCAAACTGCTCAAGTGTATTCTCCATCACCACATTGAACTCCTATGATAACCCTCTGTTGGAGAAGGAACGACCAATATTAAAACATAATCGATGGATAGGATCATCTCTAGATCGATTCGTCTGAGTTTCTAGGTGATTCTTGCCTTGAATTAATTAATACTAATTAATTAACCATATTCCACAAGTTTAGACTTAGGAAATATTTAAAAACTAGTTAATAATCTAATTAAGTCATTTCTATGCAGAATTTCCGTAAACGATTTCTGGGTTTTGGAGATCTCATGTATTCTAACTACTCTACAAAATTTCGTGGCTAGAACACATCTGATGTTACAAAAATTAACACTTCCTCTGATGGAGCTCTTTACTAGAGCTTGCCTCATTTCCTCCTACTTCAAGTCTGACCACATCCTGTCCCACCTAAGCACAGGGGCTTCACTCAATGAACCTCTGACCTATCACGTGCGTTCGTGGAATATTAAAAAATACCCTTAATTTGACTACATATTGGAAAATACCCCTAAATATCACATTACTTAACCCCCTACCAATATGAACCCAATACACCTTCCCAATTTAAAAAACCCTTACTTCCACTAGGTATTGTAAGTATCCATTTTTTCATTAACATTTTTTATACCCCTTCATATTTTTTCATTAACTTTGAGCTCCATTCTTTATACCTTCTAATATAAAAACCCTTTACCCCTATATATCCCCAAATATATTATGCCATTTTTTACTCAATATATATCCCCCAATATGAACCCATGTGGTATGGTATTTCTCCCCTAGTGAAGCCCCTATGCACCTAGGTAGGGTATCTCGCCTAAAATTCCTTGGAAGAAGATCTCATAGTCCTTTGAGACATTGTTCAGTGCCAAACATACAAGATCTGTGTCTTGAGGTGCCTCCCCACCTATTGCAAGCTGATCCCAAATTTCCTGAATTCTAGTGAGAAAGGGATCAATGCCTTCACCCTTATACATATTAAGGTTTCTAAACTTTTCCTTCAAGAACATATTTTGTTGCTCGAAAGGATTATGATATAGATGAGTGAGAGCATCCCACATCTCCTTGGCAGTATTCTTGCCAAATATATGTGAAACTCTATGGTCCCAGACTCCATCCAAGATCATCTACTTCGCCTTTGCCATCTCTTTCCTGTATTCCTTTAGATGATCCACATCATTTGGCACTGCCACAACATTCTCTGCTTATGTCTTCATGCCAAATTCATCTAGAAAGAAGGACATCCTAGCCTTCTAGATGACGTAGTTGGAGGCTCCCTCCAACCTATCCTGATCTCTAAGCCTAGCTGTGGCCATCTCTGAAACTGGAACGAAAATCTCCCTCATTCACCTGCTCGACTACTAAATTTTCTACTTGCACTCCCTTATGGGGTGAGAAAATCTCTTGCAGCTGTTGACGACTGCAATTGGAAATTTGGATTCTAAACTAGAAACCCTTTGAGAGAAATTCCCTTTGTGTACACCTTCTCTCCCGACACTGAATCAACTCTAGCAAACTACTGCAAACCCTCTATGCCCAGAAAAGAATCTACTATGTGAAGGTTTGAGTTGCTGTTGCTCTACCTACGCTGCACTCACGGATTTTTCCATACTTGTGTGGTTTTTCACTCTAAACTTGCGTGATCCACACGTTTGTACAAGGAAATATCGCGAGGTTCCTCACGATTGTTCCGAGCTAACTCTTGCGGCTCTTTGAAAATTCATACTGCAATTCTCTCTGAGCCGCAAATTTTTTCCCTTCACCTCTCAACTTCCTATTCATCAAATAATATCTGACACAATGTGAAAATTCCCTTGAAATACATCAACTAGAATCAATTCTCCTAACTGATTAACAATTTATTAATTTTCTGATTAGTACCGAATTAATCACACTTCAATTTCTTCACCAAACAAAATACTGCGAAAGCAAAAAAAAGGGAATTGAGAAATACTAGTACACACACATAAAATGACGGTTGTTTTTGGACAAACGTCCCTGGAAAAACCCAATGTGGGAAACCCGGTGCATCATGTTGTATCCTTGTAGACAGATCTAGGTCGAGGAACTGTGCCAAAGCATCTAAGTAAGAGTTTTAATTGACTTGGATGACCAATGCCTTAAACCATTAACACTTGTATAATCCAAATATTTATGAGAATTTCAAAGGGCTAATTTTCGTTCATAAAAACATAAATCTTTGAATTGATTTTGAAAGTGGAAAGGTAGAAGACATATGATAATTAAACATTCAAACTAAATACTTAATTCACCAGATGTAGTTAATGCGTGCAGAATAATTTTATAGCCAAACAACATATATTCGAGAGATGACAAAATACAACAATTTAAAGGTGCATTGGAACTAATTTAAATAGATTTTTCAATTAACTAATCTCCATAAAGATGATAACTTTGCAATGGGCTATCAAGGAAGTTAATACTTAACTTAGCACTACCATAACTCCTATGTTACCTTGAATATATGATGAAAAACATAGATGAATATACCAGAAAAACTCACATGGACACAAATGTTGTTAAGATTGAAGTCAAAATCCTTTGATTATCTTCAAAATCTTTCATAAAAGTACAATAATGTCTATGGATTCTCACAAGGGTTCAACCCTTCTTACTTTGAATGAAACAATACTTATAGAGTGTAATTAAAAAATACCTAAATCTAATACAACCCTTTAAAAAATAAAATCTTATCCAAAATGATTTGGATATGTCAAACTAATACAAAACAAAAAGTATATTTTCTGAACTAATTTGCATAATCAACACTCTATTTGAGGGTGTTGTTGTTAACTGCTACCTGAAAATATGTTTATGCTCTTTATGCTCCTTCTGTTGTATTGACTCTGTCTATTCTATATTATTTCCTTTAAATGTTGCATTCAATTTTACTCTATGAGCTCGAGTAACTTTTCCCATCTTTTGTCATCTGGAATGGAGGATTTAATTATTTTTTCTATAGTCGTCCACCTTTGTATACTTTTCAAAAGTTGGCCTAGCAATAAATTGATTCTGAATTTCATGTTGGATAAATAAATCATGTTCTAGGTCTTCAATGAATGCTTTACCACTTATGATTCTTTTTACTTTAGCAAATTTTGATCCATCTATTTCTATTTCATGTAATCTATGCTACTAATTTTCTAGTGGAGTCAATTGGTCACTAGAATATATTAGAGGTGGAAGTCCCTTTTGCGATAAGATATTAAATTTCCTGTGGAATTTCTTTACCCGCGCTTCTAAGTTTTGACATTTATTTTCTAATTGTAACATTAAATTTCTTTTAGTCAAAACTTTTCTGACTTCTAGGACTGTGTCAGTCCTATATTCAATTCCTAATTCGTCTAATTCTTCTTTGGCCTTTGAATTCAACACTTTTATTATCCTGGTTGCCTCTTCTTTAATCTCTGTTATGGATGACTTTGCTCTTCTTACCAGTTTTTCTTGTTCAAAAATAATCTCAATAGATATCTAAAGCTCTATTATGGTTGAATTGATGTCAACCCATATCTTCTTCTTTACTTCTGATAATGTCTGTGCTGTCAGTGATTCATCTACATGATTTTCAAGATGTTTGGTTAGCTTGAATTTTTTTCTTTATTTAAGATATATATATGCATTATCTACTTTTATTTTATTCTCCTCCATCTTCTGCAGTGTTGCTTTCAACTTCTCAATTTCTACATTTTAGAGAGATAAATCTCCCATGGCCTTTGATAAATTTTTTGTTGCTTCCTCGTTGATTGTCTCTGTCAGCACCGTTGATGTCCTTGCACTTATATTTTGTTTTTTCCTTCAATAGGCTTTCCATATCAGCCTCCATTTTTTGTATTTGGATGTTCTGCTCCACAATCATTTTCAACATGTTTTCTTTCTCTTTTTCTAGTTGCCCTACTTCTTTAGCTTGTGGATGTTCTGTTGTAGGTAGCTTTAGTTGTTTTCTAAGTTCTTGTATATCTGAATTTATTCTTTTGATTATTTATTTAACATTATTTACATCACTAGGATCCACTCCTAAATTTATCACCAAATCTTCCAGCCCTTTTATTCTAGTATCCTTGGCTAAGGAAGACATTCTTTCTAATTTAAGATGTGAATGAATATTATTCAAGGAGGCTTGCAACTTAGAAGTTGCCATAGCTGAACTTGTTAGTGAGGAATAGATCATTTCACTTGCTTGTTTGCGGAGATCAATTTGATCTATGGGGTTTATCTTCTTAGTATCAAAGGAAAACACAAAATCCTTATAATACTTTTCTATTTTGGGAACTAGCACTTTGGACTCTAGGAATGCCAATTAAAATTTCCCTCTATCAGGGTCTAGTGCAGATAATAACATGTGTTGAGTGGTGGATGAATGTTTCCATAAATCAATATAAGTAGAAGTTTTCAATGCCTAATTCTTTCTTTTCATCTCTCTAAATCTAGCACAAATACTTTGTTGTCCTGGAGATAGAGAAACATGAGAAGTAGGAGAATCAATAGCTATTTATTCAGTTTTCTGGAATGAAAAATAATGCTTGCCTGATAACACTACTGTAGTTTGTTTTTCTGAATTTATGCCTTCTGATGAATCTTCCATATGTATTGATTTTCTTCTTTTGAAAACTTTGAAACCAGTTTCTTTAGGTGTTGAACTTGTTGGTGACACACTTTCTCTTGGCCTTTTCAATTCCTTTTCTTTCAATCTTAGAGTCTCCAATGTTGTCTGACTGGTGACCTGCTCTTTAGTTTCTTGCAGAGTGTTTTCTTCCCATTCTTCCCTATTTGCAAATTGCTCAATCTCTAGCTTCGCTATGTGAACATAAGGTGCTGAATTTTTCTCATACCTTATCTTTGAAACCACTCCCAGGGGATCATAAGGCCAACTAACACTGAGTTTGAATTTCATCCGTTTGAGTAGAATGTCTACTTCCTTCTTTGTTTCTCTGGTGTTAACAACAAATGGACCAATCTATGCTTTTAATTTAAACTAATCTTTCTGCTTCCTTGAAAAAAAATGTATTTCATCCATATTCATCCTCTACCTTAGCAATTCTAAAGCAAAAATACTCATAGGAAGGAAAATTGGCAGTAAGGAGGAAGCTCACATCCATAAACTCTAATTTATGTGAAATTTTGGTTGAGATACCAATCTCCAACTTTAGATTGTTCACTGACATGTGAATTTCTTTTGATTTTTGTGGAGAATCTGGGAATTGCATCATTGCTCAAAAGACATAATGCCATATGCAAAAACCGATTAACAAAATCACTGAAAGAATACTCCTCTATGTTTTTGCTAACCAAGGAGGTCCAATGTATAACTGATTGTGATCTTCCCTGTGAATCAAACTTTTGTAATGGAAATTTAAACCTCTTTGACTTATGATACAAAAATAGATAAACTAGGATAGGCTAATGCTTGAAGGATCCTTCAACACTGAATTTTAGAAACTTCTCATGAATAACATTTGATAAAAATTGACTAAAATTAAACAAAACTGAGGGCTTGCTTCTACATGAAAAAACTAATAGGAAATCCCATGAAAATTTCATCTACTGTTGATCAGTTTGATACCCCGAGAGACAAGAAACCATGGAAATTACTTTCCTAGACATCTATGGGAAAATTGTAGAAGAATATTGTGGATTAGTTCTAGGAAATTCTAAATTCACAAGCAAAAAAGACTCAAAAATGTGGGCTCGTTGTTGAAAAGTAAGCTTATGGTAAATTTCCATGAGGGAATCGGTCGAAAAAGGATGAAGAGGGCCTTGGAGATTTTCCAGCAATGCTTAACAAATAGATTCAGGGGTTACTGAAAGTGAAATTTCATTGTTTCTGGACACTGTGGCTCTCTAGCTAAGTAAATAATGACTCTCGCACCAAGGGATGAATTCAAATAAATGGTGGGTTTGGGGAAAGAAAAATTTGGGCAACATTGACTCCCAAAAGATAAATTCATCACTGGCATCCTTAAATTTTTGGTATGCCCAATTATGGAGTTCGTAAATATCAAATTCACATTGAGTTACAATGATTTTATATTTTTTATCGACTAAGGGAATTTTATGAAGGTTAGCTACACGTGGTAGGGTTAGACCCTCTACAACCAATTTGGATTTTCCTTTTGACTAGCCATTTCAAAAAAATGATAGAATAGAGGATAACTACAAAAATTACCTGGTGAAAATGATGGTTGTTGGCACATTAGATTGATGCAACTTGTCGTCTTCAATTTTTCAGAGGGCTTTGTGCATGAGTGGAAAAAGGAATGGATAATGGAGTGGTAGTAGAGATTAAATTTAGAATGGGTGGTTTCAATGGTTTATTTCAAATTACCATTATTGGTAGGTCGAATTTAATGAATTTAAACATTGGTGAGGTAAGGAATAATTCAACGGGAAATTGGCTAAGTTTATCAGGAGATTTGGTGATATTTTTTTTTTAGGGGCCGTAGCGGCATGCCAAAATAGAGAGAAGGTTGGCGGGAAGGAAAAAAACAAGCAGGGGTGGTTTGCGGGGGGTAGTGGTCGGTGTTAAGTGGTATAGGATGGAAGGGGCCATGAACTGCATGAGAACACAACATGTAGAAAAAGCGATAAAGGGAAAGAAATATTGCAGACCCCCACCCCCCTTCATTATCTATTGAGAGTGCGGGGGGTCCCGCAATTGCACGACAACTGTTGATTCGGGTGGGTGTGATCTGATTCGTTAAAATGTGTCCGTCATTTAATTCTTTGACAACGATCATTTTATATACAAAAATAATAATTTTGAAATAATTTTGGTGCCTATTTAAAAATCTAAAAGCGGCATTTGTACTAGTTCGCTTTATTACATAGTACAAAAATTAAACTTAACTAATTTTCTTTTAAAAAACCTTATGCATTTTAGAAAAATAAAATACATAGGTAAAATTAAGTTACAACACAACAACTAAGGGTTTATTTTATTATGCAATAGTGAATTTAGAGTATAATCTTTGGAAGCCCTGCTGGTTATCTAAACAATAAGAATCTGACAGAAATTATCTAGAGAGAAAGTTCTCTCCCTCCACAAGAAAGCCTTGGCCTCTGAAAACTACCTTTCAACCCCTATGCAGGAAATTTTTTCTTCTAATGATCTGCATGACTATGCTGGGAAAACCCATGCGATACTCATGGCTGTTCCTAGGAAAACCCGCACGACCCTAATCTGTGATGTTAGAAAAATACACAGCCCTTGCGACTGATTTGGGCTAGCTATGCCGTGGAATACTTCAGTCACTCACTTTCTGCCTCTCCAGAACTTGAAATCCTCCACCACATCACTGTCTTTTCCCCTCTAAGACTTGCTACATGATCTCTCGAACTATCTAGATCATTGATTATCTACAAAATCTGTTCTCCATCTTCCCATCGACTCCTTAAAATCTCCAATTGGGACTCCAATGGCCAAGATTAAATTTTAATTAATGGTTGAGATCATATCTAAGTTGATCCATGTGAGTCTCTAGAGAATTCACACCTTCTCAATTAATTACTATTAAATAACTCATTTTCTTAAGTTAAACTTAGGAAAAATTAAATGATGGCTAATTAATTTAATTGAGCCATTTCTAGGTGGAATTTCCAAAAACTATTTATGGGTTTTGAAGAACTCATGTGTTTTAGCCTCTACAGAGATTTTCAAGGCTATAACAAAATCAGATTCTATAAAAACTAACATAAAAATAAACAAAGTATTAGAGCGAAGGTGAAAGAGAAGCCTTAATGAAGTTCTATTTGAAATTGAAAACCCTAGTCCAAAATTCTGTCTTAAGGTTGAAGCCTTAGAATTGTATGATAGGAGGCCAAATAGGCCTCAATATTACTATAGGTGGGATGATAAGGCGTTAGGGATGGTTGCATGGGGCTGAGAGGACTCAGGCTTGACCTTAGGAGGGCCTGTCTGATTGAACAAGGCCGAAAGGCCTTAGGAGTTGCGTAGACTAGGCCGCAGACCTAGAAAAGGCTGAGACTTCTCAATCCCTAGAAAAACACTTACCTCAGGATGATGGTAGTCCAAAAAGGTTAATTTGAGGAAGCTTCTCTACTGTAAGGTGATTATTGAGCATGCATTTGTGAAGTATAACACTGACCTGAACTCAAGAAAGTATAGTAAAGTTGGGACATGATTTAAAGCTGTTGGGAAAGTTACTTCAATGAGATTTTGTCTCTTGTAATACAAAAAATATCCTTGTTGAACTTTGAAGAAGTATCTTCTAGAGCCCATGACATTCCATGATTAGTATCGATCATCTCCAAGATTTCTAGTTGGTGAAAAATTGGAAAAATCAGAGGTTCAAGAACCAACACTGGTATGAACTATATATACCCCTGTATTCTGTGGGTTTTGTATTTTATTGCTTTCCACTAGATATATTACTACAACTTGTTATACATAATGTTTAAATATCAACCAACTCAATCTATATAAGTCATCATACTTGGATGAGGTTCCAATGACTCATGTGGAAATCGAAATTCTAGCTTGCAAATGCCAAAGTTTGATGAGTCTTGGTATTGAAGCCTTAGTTGCAGATTGATGAATTCCAAAGGGAATTTGGAAAAGGCTGAGAACTTCAAGCAAATTTTTTGGTGTTCTGTCACTGAATTCTTAAAGTTTTCTAAAGGACACATGAAAATTTCTTATTCATGACTTTGTGATTATGTTCAAACATGCATGGATTAATTACCCTTCTAAGTTGATGCAAGGAAAGATTAAGCTTCCATGTATCGAATCCAAAATGGGGTGTGAGTCTAGTTACAAGTTAAGCCCAAGACTGTATATATGAAAAGGAATTAAGCTTGTTGTTGGATCTTGAAAAAGATGACTCTAAGCTGATTGAATTGTTAAGTTAAGACTAGTGTAAGTTAGGATTGGTATATGAAGTCAATCAAGTCTTTGAAGAGATCCCTCCAAAGGTGGTGTCAGTCTACATGATATAGCTTGCAACAAAATAGCATTAGAAACACTGAATACAATATGGGACAATATGATAGTCCGCTACACTAGCTTCTAGTTGGTGGAAAAAATAACACTAATGAAAACTCAAGCCATTACACACAGGAAACCGTCATCAAAGTAGAAAAACAAAGTTCTCGTGATCTATTATGCATATAGTGAAATGTTCTGGTTATATCCCTTGCAACACTTTGGATAAGTTGAAGACTGGTGTGATTTTCAATCAATCTAGTTCATATACAAGAAAAAAACTTGAGCATTAACTCGTTGATGATATGAGATATGTGTGATGGGACATGTACATGATATCCTAATAAATAACTATGAAATTTTTTCTTACTGAAATAATTATTAACCTGGTAGTAATTAGGCTATTATGAACTACCAAAGTACTGATGATAAAATTGATGAATTGTGAAGAAACTTGTTGGTCAAATTTTTTTATTCTTAGGGTTTGTAAATCCTAGAGAAGATTTATAGGTTATCACTTATATAAATTTTTTGGATAAAAAAATCCCTAGGGTTTGTGGGATGAAAATCCTAGATCATGAATTGGAGTGCTAAATACTAGTGGAATAATACCTGGTTCATCTTTTTGATAGCATGGGAATGACTTAGCTTGCAGGTGAGTCTTCAGTAGGGTTGAGGAAAATCCAATTCATACGATTCATGCAAGGAAATATAGGTAAGAAGCATGCATTAGTAGTTTATAATGAGGACGAGGATGATGCGTTTGCAGATGGATTTCTATAATTTCTGCAAGAAGGCAAGGATTAACAGGGAGTTGAAAAATTCACTTCAACCCTCAAAGGTAAGTACTTCATATCTTTCTTCCTTGATTATTATTACTTTATTTTTGGTCAACCTCTTATATCTTTCTTGGTTATAATAGTTTTTCCATGGCCTCCTAATGAGGTTTGAAGGTATATCGTGAAGGCTGCCAAAACTGTGGTAGTAGATGGAAGCATTGGGAAGAACAAAGAAAATTTGTGGGAAGAGTATTCTCCTAGTATCAAACATAAACTTAGTTAGAGTGATTTTTTTTCAAGAGGGAGAAATTATACTGACATCTAGATGACCATAAGAGGTCCTAGTTTAGAGGGAGAAGGTAGGCCAACATGTTTGAAGGATTCCATGATGGAGGAAATTATGCTAAAACCTGAAGGGAAGTCAATGGTGACTTCCAAATAGATCTACAAGATAAAACATGTGGTATATGGAAATATAGAGATATAAAACTTGATTTGTGAGGGTTCTCCTAGGAAGAGGGAGATGACTATGAGGAGAAATATGCTCTAGTTGTCAGTTACACTTTTGTTATAACTATTATTTGTATTGCTTCTATTGGAGGTTACATTATATGGATGTAAAGATCACTTTCCTCGATGGAGTAATTGAGGAAGTAGTGTACACAGATCTACATGATGGATTTGAATAACATGAGAAGGAATCTCATGTTTGCATACTGAAGATAAAATTGTATGGACCTTAGACATGGTATTTTTGGATTGATGGATATTTAATGAGTATTGGTTGATCTTGTTATTATATGACTTGTTTCTCATGGGATTAGAAGGACTCACATGGTAGAGGGAGAAATAGTGGCAGGAGGATTTGGTTTCATGATAGAGGGAGCAATCAAGCCGTACTTCAATGTCAAAGAGAATTGACCTCTAAGTTCTAGATAAAGGATCTTGGTTGGTGTTGATGGGGAAAATGTACTGCCAACTTTTAGGGTGTGTCCCCGGTGTGAAGTCCCAATTAGACCTCACACCATTTGGGATAGGATCCTGTTGATGGTACTGAACCCACCAACATTGAAGGGGTCTCCTCGATATGTGGTCCTAATTAGACCTCACACAGTTTGGGTTAGGAGCCCCATCCAGAATATGACTCGATTGTCAGTTATCTTAAAGATATGCCTTGTCTCTAACTGTCAGAAGGAGAAATAAATGCCGATGTGCCTTAAAACATCAAGGGGTGTGTGCCTAGTGAGTGTTCGATCGCATGTGTGTCAAAGTTATTTCATTGTAGAGGGGAGGAAAAGTGAACCTCTAAGAGAGAGGTAGTAGTACCACTCTAGTAGAGACACACATAAACAAGAAGGATACATACAACATCAAGCTGGATAGTCCATAGAGATGCGATGATCAGTGTAACCAATGTAATGAGGAGGATTTGTCTAATATCTAGTGGAATAGTCCATGAGGATGTGACAATGATAATAGAAATTACAACACATTCTCAATATGATAAGTAACAAAATAACCAAAATATTTCAACTACTTTAGCACAGATGAAAGAAAACATGAATTACAAACATTCCAAAAATAGTCTTACAAATATCCGTAATCCATGCATGAAGAACGTGTTGGCCCATAGGGATTCTTATATTAATTAAAATTTCCAAGACACATGTATGAACACCACTAGCTCCAATAATGGAGTGTTGGAGCCACTCCTTGATCCTCAAAAGAACTAGCTTATCTATCCAATGCCTTGCGAGAGGAGCCAAGGTGAAAAGTCCCTTGCTCTTACAATGAGGGTTTATGTATAAGAATGAAGGATTGATGCTTCACCTTCCTTATGACTCTTCATCCACCCTCATGATTGGTTGAATTCCTATGAATTTTCAACTTTACATGACTCTTCAAATTCCATACATGTCCTTTGGACTTCCACTTTACAATACATTTCAAAACATAATTTACATCATTAACCACAATGGTGTGGCATGTGACAACTCATGACATGATACTGATGACATAAACTTGCTTGATGATGTGGAAATTTAAAGCCACTACTACCACTATGTGTTGTAGGTATTATTCTTTTCACCTCCACATGACTTAGTGATAAGGGATCTTCAATGATCTCAAGTATTGAATGGTGATCGCAAAATGGTGTCCCTTTGCTTTCTCTTGATTGATCAACTTGCATATTCAGCTACAAGATGGTATTTCAGCATGTTTCACTCCTTCATATCCTTCTTCATCATCTCACCATGGCATAATAAGGTACCTGTTTCTGCAATTCATTCATGACGAAACGACATCAATCTGAAAACCCCCTAGTCTAAGATTGAACATGTTGATCCATTGACTGAGTCATAACCAAATGGAAGGCTAAGAAAAGGGCTTAGTGAATGCGCAGTTCAAGCAACAAAGGGGAGCCTTGATCCTTGAGACTACAAAATTCATAATTTAGACGGGGATGGGGGGACAAACTATGAAATTCCTAGGGTTCGTGTGACAGGGTGAAGGATGAGCACTAGGTGAGCATATTGTGCAATTCCGGGAGACAAGAGAGGTTGGGCCAATGTGCAGTTCAAGAGCACAAGGATGAGCTTGAGGCTAGAGACTGTGCAGTGTGAAGTTAAGGCTGAGATGGGATAAAAAATTGTGCAATTCTAGGAGTCAAGGCTAGGGCTTGAGCATAGCAACTGCTAGTGCGCGGTTCAGGGAGGTCAGGTGAAGCTAGGTTTCTTGGTCGGGAAGCTTTCTAGAAAATGACTAAGTACGAGATCAGTGAGGTTGATGTGAATAGTGATAAAAATTCGACTGCGATTACACATTTAGAATAATTGATGACACAACAACATAGATCATCCAGGACACATGACAATGCATTTCCCTCCATGTGACAACTTTATGACAAGTGTGACACTTAAGATACATTTTGTGATGATCGTGACAACACTTTTGTGACAATTCTTAAGACTTTGGAAACGAGTGTGACAAATGTTTCCATGGTTAGAACAACTCATTTACACAAAGGTTACCTATTGAAACCACCAGAACATGTTTATATACATGATGTGACAATCGACATGTTAAAAGACAACATTGTGCCTATCTTGCAAAGGGGACAAAAAGTCCTAAAGAAAACACATGGAATGAGTTTCAAAGTTTGCGACGAAAATGTACAAGACCAAAGAAGGCTCCGAAATTGAGCGTAAGACAAAATTTTGGAGGGTGTTGTAGCATCGAAAACACTTGCAAAAAACATTGGTAGAATTCCAGCTTCTCTGCCTTGGTTAATGCTTTTGTGTAGGGTCTTGTCTCTTTAGGGAGTATTGATTCATCGTGTAGATTACCTTGGTTTCCCCACTTACCCTATGAATAAACATGTTACCCTCCATACTTCTCTCAGTTGAACACACCATAAGATTCGACAATATCAGAAAGTTTTGAGTTAGGAAGGGTAGTGAAGTTCATGAGCTTAAGATTTCCAGAGTATGTTTTTTCATATCTATTGTTGCTCTGCTACCAACAAGCCTAGACAATACCCCGACGGAGTCACTACAGAAACACAAACATTACTCCACTGCCAACGAGCCTGGACAGTACCCCGACGAAAATGTTTGCTTCACCTCTCTAGGCAGGAAGCCTTTCTCTTCTTTCACCTTTATTTATTTATTTTATAGGAATGTGCATTGACACTTATTCATGTTATGGGGGAAAGATGGATCCCGGCTTATTGAGAGAATAAGAGGTTGTTCCTTTAGAGAAGCATATAGAGACCTCTGATTGAGGTTTTCTCGTTTATATTTTTCCCCTTATCCTCCTCTACTAATTGGATAGGTAGGACAACACAAAAATATAGAAAATAAGTGTGGGCATGAGGTTTTCCTGAAAAGACACAGGTTCATGGTTTAACCAAAACTCTCCTTACAGATGGATCATATTTTCTATTGGAACTTTGTAGACCAAAAGATATAAACAACATAGGGAAGATGGACGAAAGGTTAGCCAAATATTGAAGTGTCACAAAAATATCTTTTAACTCATCCACACACAAAGAATCCAAGAAATGCGTTGTCACACAACATTTATTTACATGACACATACAAAAAACAAAAACAAAAAATCAAACAAACAAGAAAATACTATGTACATAGTATAGGGAAACACCCCAGATCTTCATTGAAAATATTGTTTTAAGTATTGGCCAGTGACGAGGAGAGAGTCAATCATCCTGTCAAGTGATTGCATACGATATGTGCGTTGGCCAAGATTTTCATGAACTGTGAATGGTCCAATCCACAGGGATTGAAAATTGTCATGTTTTCCTTTATCCTCGTGGGCTTTGTCCCACTTCAAGACTAAGTCAACCACACTAAAGTTTTTCTTTCCTAAAGACTTCTTGTCGAACCACCTCTTGATACGATTATGATGAAGTGAAAATATTTCTTTTGTTTTTAGTGTTTCTTCCTTCAACTTGTGAAGAGTGTCGATCCTACACTGCACTAATAAGCATGGATTTTCTTGCGATTCTTATGAAAGTTTGAGAGCGGGCAAGTAAATGTTAGGAGGGTGGATTGCTTATTTTCAATAACCTAGGAAGTAAGGAGAGGTGTTCAGAGAGGGATTTGGCATGACTCGGTCAGCCCACAAAGCATTTACCAAAGCGGAGTGCCAGTTCCTCTCTTCATAGAATATGGTCTTTTGGATGATATGGATAAGGTTCTTATTTGTGGACTAAACAAGACCATTCTCATGCAGATAATAATTAGCTGAATGCTTCAATACAATTCCATTTTCTAATGCAAAATCATAGAGTTTTAGTGATGAGAAATATGTTGCATTATCGAAAACAAGTGAAGTAGGAATATCAAACCTGGAAATGACATTTAGTTGAAGGAAATTGATGACTTCCTGATCATTCACTTGTTTAAGTAGAACTACTTCTGTCCACCGTGTAAAGTAATTTGTGGTAGTGAGAATATAGCGATGTTTGTTTGATAAATGCGGAAATATTTCTCTAATGACATCCAAGCCCCACTGTTGAAAGGGTTATTGATCTGGATTTAAGCAGGAACGCAATAGATTACAGAGATAACCATAAATACAGAGATGCGATAACCATAAAAACAGAGATGCAGCAGAAATAATACTTCATTTCATTAATGGAGAATACTGAAATATGCTTACAAATAGAAATAACCCAGCTAGGGCGATGGTAGCTTATCTCTGAGAAGAGATGTGTTGGCTACATGCCTCTGAACTGTTTTGAACTGTGTTTACAATGAGGCTCGAAGGCCTATTTATTATTGAGAAACAATGGAAAACCATTAACATTCAAAAACCTAACCCTAGAAGATGAAACGCCAAACTATGGGCCCCGTTTGGGTAAATTGGTACATCAACTTCCCGGGGTCGTAACTTTGGCATACGATCTCCGTTTGACGCGCATGATAGCCCGTTGGAAAGATCTCTTCGAGGAATACGACAAAAAAGGCAATTTTTTAACTAAAAAACACACGGAGGTAGATTTCCCAAAAAACGTCGTTTAGGGCCTCAAAACGGCTCCGGAAGTTTAGGACCCGAAAAACTGCTAAAAATAGTAAACTGCGCTATAATTAAGGAAACTGAAAAACTGAAAGAGACAGTTGTGGGGGTCCAAATGGGATAGGTGGGTGGCCACCAACATCCACCTGGATCATTCCTCCCACCTTAGGAAGCAATGGTCCCCATTGCGTTGAGTTCCTCCTTGAGATGAGGAAGCTTCTGCTGAGCTGGGTCTCCAGTGAGTTGTTCTGCAATTTCTGATGTGTCCAGCAATGGTGGGAAGCATGGTCGGCGATGGTCCACATTGAAAAATCGGTGCAAGCGAAGGAATGGAGGAATGCTGTGCTTCAAACCATTGTTGCCCACAACCTTGTTACTGGTGTAAGGACCATGTCGAAGCGGTCTGAGTTTCTGATGGGTTCTGGTAAGGCGTTCTCTCTGCAGATGTAACCAAACTTTTTCGCCCACTTGAAACTTGTGTGGTACCCCTCTGGGTAAGGAGAAGTTGTTCCTGTGTTCTGTCATGACTGTATCCCTATGTTGCTGCTGCTGCGTGGAGGAACCCTTTGCGGGGGTCATGGATGTAGCAACGATGTTCCCCTTACTTTGGAAGTGAACCAGACAGAAAATAACTTTCCTAGTCTGTGAGATGAGCTTTCTGCCTTTCTTAGCAGTGATCAAAGAGGTGGTGGTAGGTGGAGCTACCTCTGGTATCCTGTATAATGAATTATCCAAAGAAATAATGACAACGCGAGGCCTTGACTCATACACAGCATGTCGCCTCCACAAGTATGGCTGGCCTAATAGTACATCACAAACATCTAGAGGTGTAACATCACACAATACCTCATCTGTGAAGGGCTTGATGCTGTAGGGAAGGCGGCACTGCTGGTGAACTTTGAGATCTCGTCCTTCGTGAAGCCACCCGATACTGTACGGTTGTGGGTGTGGCATAGTTGGTAGGCCCAACCGCTTCACGACCTCTGCTGAAAAGAGGTTCTTTTGGCTGCCACTATCGATAATGAATTGCAGCGGCGAACCCTTCACCCACATCTGTGAGTGGAAAAGACGTTCCCCCTCCTCTGGCTCTTCGGGCTCATTCTTCTGGATGTTGGCAGTGGCAACAATGGCACTAGGATCTGCATCAATGATTTGATTCCCTTTGCCATCCCCCTTGTTGGGTTCCGGCTCAGAGTCAGAACATGCATCTGATTCGGAAGCCTTCAACTCGGCCACCAGCGACTGCTTGGTCCGACACTCACTTGTGTTATGAATGGGACTCTTGTGGAACTCACACCACTTTCCTGTGTCCTTCTTCGGCTTCGTGGTGTTGTTCTTTTCTTGTAGCTTAGAGGGGTCATCTTGGGTCACCTCGCCTTGGCTTTGTCCTTTGGGCTTCGGATTTGCAGATCCAAAGTCTCGCTTCTTCTGTTTGAACTTTTGCTCGATTTTGACAGCGTATCGGTATGCTGTGCCGAGTGAGGAGATGTTCAAGAACTCCATCTCTTCTTGGATGTATCTGTGTAGGCAGCCGCGGTATTTGAGTACCATATGCAGCTCAGAATCTTTGATACCCAATTGTGTGCGAAGGGTATGAAAAATATTTGTGAACTCTGGTACATCTTAGTCTCGTCCCTGTCGCAGTGTGGTCCATTTGATGTATTTGTCCTCATAGCTTTTGAAAGGGTAGTACTGCTCCTTGATGGAATCCCGGAAGTCATTCCAAGTGGGGGCGGCTGAAAACAGTGAGCCTGTACTTTCATCCTTCTGCTCGTAGTATGTTTCCCACCAGTCCTTGACGTGGGGGGTTGCTTTGAGAAGAGCGAAAACAATCTTTTCCCGACTTGAAAATTCATGAACATAAAAATACCCATCTAGCAGATTTAACCATTTATCTACGGTATCTGCGTCTATTTGACCCTCGAAGATGGGGATTTCAAAATTAACTTGTACCTTAAATGGTGTGGCGTTTCCAGAGTAGCTGTTGGAAGCCGATGCGCCGCCTCTGGGTAGCCGCTGAAGGATCTGCGCAAAGCTATCCATCATCGCGTTCCTTTGCCGCTCGAGGGCTTCTTCGAGCAAGATTCTGATAGGATCTCCTGCCCCCTCGTCTTTCTTCTCATCCGCCATGGGAGGTCGTCGAGATTTGCGAGGCTGGTCTTGCAAAGGTTCGACCAATTCAAGCCCTAACTCCTTATATCCCGACCTCATTGGGGACATGCAAAGAAAAACAGAGAAAAAGCAGACCGCTCTGATACCACTGATCTGGATTTAAGTAGGAACGCAATAGATTACAGAGATAAACATAAATACAGAGATGCGATAACCATAAAAACAGAGATGCAACGGAAATAATACTTCATTTCATTAATGGAGAATACTGAAATATGCTTACAAATAGAAATAACCCAGCTAGGGCGATGGTAGCTTATCTCTGAGAAGAGATGTGTCGGCTACATGCCTCTGAACTATTTCGAACTGTGTTTACAATGAGGCTCGAAGGCTTATTTATTATTGAGAAACAATGGAAAACCCTTAACATTCCAAAACCTAACCCTAGAAGATGAAACGCCAAACTAGGGGCCCCGTTTGGGTAAATTGGTACATCAACTTCCCAGGGTCGTAACTTTGGCATACGATCTCCGTTTGACGCGCATGATAGCCCGTTGGAAAGATCTCTCCGAGGACTACGACGGAAAAGACAATTTGTTTATATAAAAAGTTGTGGAGGTAGATTTTCCAAAAAACGTTGTTTAGGGCCTCAAAACGGCTCTGGAAGTTTAGGACTCGAAAAACTGCTAAAAATAGTAAACTATGCTATAATTAAGGAAACTGAAAAACTGAAAGAGACAGTTGTGGGGGTCCAAATGGGATAGGTGGGTGGCCACCAACATCCACCTGGATCAGTTATTCCACCATGATAGGCTACAATGGGGCGGTTGACTTCTTGTTCTGGCCAGAACACCTTTGACAGGCTGAACACTTGCGGGAATAAGAATGAGCATATTTGAACAATGTGGGCCAATAAAAACTGGCTTGCATGATTTTATGCACAGTTGTGTTGTCCGAAATATGTCCCTCGACTGGTCCATCATGGAGGTCACTCAATAACTTCTTTGAATCATGCGCTTGCAAACACCTGAGAAATACTCCATTATGGTGCTTTATGAAAATCACCCCATGCAACAATTGGTGAGATACTGCTTTGAGTCTAAGTGCCCTCTTCTACTGTGTGGATAAATGGGAGAGCACGGTGCCATGATCAAGGTATTAGCACACATCTGCATACCAAGGATGTGTGATAATAGTGAGAGCAGTTCACTCTACATTGTACATTTTGATTTCTTGTTCCCATCTAGAAGGATCTTCTTCTTCCTTTTCATCCACTGCTTCTGTTGCTAGTCGACATAGATCGTGGCCCTTGATTGTGTGAACTAGTTTGAACTCTAAATCATACTCCTGTAACCTAGTCATCAAGTTCACTCTTCTCTAACCCAACTCTTGTTGAAAAAACAATGATTTGACTGCTGGGTGCAGAATAAAGATAATACAATGTTTTTTCAAAATATAGGGCTAAAAGTGCTTCACTATCTTGTATACCATGTAAGCTTGTTTATGACAGGATAGTTGAGTTTAGGTCCTTGAACACTAGCACTCATGAAATATATTGGTCGCTCATTGTTCTTATCATCCTTTTGCGTAAGCACAACGACAAGAGAAGTGTCAGAAACAAAGGTGTAGAGAAGAAAATATTTGGTGAAATCTGGGCTATATGGAGTAGGTGCTTCTGTGATAGCTTGCTTGATATAAGAAAACATGTAATTTTCCCATTTTTCCCATCTATAGATTGCATCCTTCTTTACCATATCCTATATTGGCTTGACAATCTGAGGGTAGTCAGAGATGAACTCATGGAGGAAGTTTATTTTCCCCAGGAAGAACTGCATAACTTTCTTGTTCACTGGGAAGGGAATCTGCGTGATTTCTTTGATCCTCTCAGGGTCTACTTTAATCCCACTTATGGAAATGATGTGGCCCAAGAGGTTACCCTCAAACATCACAAAAATAATATTCTTGGGATTAAGGGATATCCCGCATTTGCGACATCGCTCGAAAATTTTCCACAAATGGCGTATGTGGTCAGATCTCTTCTTAGAAAATACTGTGACATCATTGAGGTATACCACCACACTTTGTCTAATCAATCCATGAAATTCAATGTCCATGGCGCATTGAAATGTCACACTAGAATTTATCAACCCAAATGGAATTCTTTTGAATGTGAACGTACCCCACTTAGTGCGAAACATTGTTTTAAGTCTGTCAGGCTCTAATACTAGAACCTGATTGTATCTCGAATACGCATCCAATAAAGAAAAAAATTCTGACCCTGATATTGTTTGCAATATCTATTCCATAGATGACACGAGGTAGTTTTCTTTGTCCAAGGCACAATTTGGTTGCGGAAATCAAAATCAACCTAAAGATCACTCAAATTGGATAAGGGAAAGTGTACTTATGAAGAAAATCTCACATGTGCATATTTGATAAGGTCGGCCCTAAATAAAAGTGGACCACCTTGAAAGGATATAAATACAAGTTCCCTCTACCTGATTTAGACATAATGATGAGACACTCTTCTATCTTTCTTTTTGGCTCACATAGGTCTGAGGGTCATCTACGGAGGATCAAGTTCGTTCTGAGGTGAAATTGCAGGGTCCAAGGCTCACATCTTTGATTTAGGGTTTTGGGCCCCAGTCACAGGCAAAAAATAGGAAGGATTCGACTATAGTCACACACACACAAGCTCATTTGTGCAACTGGAGCTTTCCAGTTGCACGAACAACTCTCCATCCATGAGACTGGGGGTTTAAGGTGTTGAGATTGCAACAAGATGATGGAGCTTAGTGAAAAGAGTCGCCTTCACTAAGTGGGCCCGCAGGCTATTTTTGGCGCAAGTCTATTTTTAAACTATGTCTATTTTTAGACATATGGATCATGTCCATGGATTGCAGGTTGCTGTTTATGGATGATTGATCAAGTTGGGAAAAAATAGATGGACTTCTATTTTTTGATGAAAGTGTGAGTGATCACAGTGTGAGTGATCAAAGTCTATTTTTAGACTGGCTGTCAAAAATAGAAAAGTCAAATATTATTATCTCACAATAATATTTGGACTATAAACTTAATCTTATTCTCTTGGAGCACTTCAGTTTGAGCTACAGAGGTGGCACATGCAGCTGTCAGAAGGAAATACGCTTTTATTATGAGTCAGTTGAGTTGTTGCATGCATGACTTCAGTTAGAAGTCAATCAGTTGAGTTTGGTGGAGTTGATTGTGGAGTTGATGGAGTTGTGTTCAGTTTAGCTTTGTTAAACTGGTTGTATTTAGTCTAACTGGCAAATAGACTAGAGATGAGTTGGGTGAATTAGTTATTAATTAATTCACAAGTTATTAACTCATAATACAACTAATGAATACATCAGTTAACTCAGTTGCATGTCAGTGCATGTTCAGTTCAACAGGGACAGGTGGTAGAGAATCAGATTGCTATCAGTTGTGACTATAGTTGTGCACCAGATCTTGCACAATCAAGGGATTGAGTATGCCAATGAGTTTGCTCACGTATTTGCCCACATTATAGCTTGTGCTCACGTCCAACAAAGAGTGAGTGACTATTTTGCAGGTGAAAATTGAGTTTGGTGAGCCATTCTCATCAGTTCTTGAGCAGGTATTGAGCAGTGGAGGCAGGCAAGCAGTGGAAGAGATTTGGAGATCAGATCTGAGCTGTATTGTGTGTAACAGAGGTGGAGATACTTGTGAGAAGTATTATGCTGTGTAATGTTACATGACTCAATCATTAATATACAGATAGTTGGGGTTTTTAGCGAGATACTTTCCTCGGGATACATACTGTGTTAATGTGTGAATGCTCTTGATGCTGCTATATTGATGATCAACATAGAGGAGCTTATGTATTGTGTATGTTTTCCGCAATAGTACATGATCAGGATAATATCCATTGAATATGTGTTAAATTATTCAAAATTTCTACATGGTATCAGAGCTGTTGATCATCAGATCTACTATTCAGGAAGTGTTTACATTCTATTTCTCTAGGCAGCGCCTGTAATCAGGCCAGGTAGCCTCTGGATTCATCCTTCCTTTGGAAGGTGAAATATCCGGTAAAAGCCCATACAATCAATCTCTGTACGAGAAATATTTTGTTCTCACGAATTCTAGATCGGAAGCAGTTGAGTTGGTTGCTGGTGGAATTCGAATTTGCAGCAGTGTTTTCTTGGTGACAACGCAACAATGTCTTTCAATGGATTGCGATTGGAGTATGCTCTTGAGGGCAGATCAAACTATATTGCATGGAAGGACAGTATGGAGGCAGTATTGGATGATAACGGGCTGAAGGAGTTCATAGATACGGATATCCCAAAGCCTACTGATGCTGTTGAGGCGGAAGTTTGGCAAAAGAAGACCGCAAAATGTCGAAGGATTCTGTTGGAGGGCGTGAAGGATCACATTGTGTCCAGCCTCCATGGAAAGGCTACTCAATATTTGATGTGGAAATCACTAACAGAATTATTCCAAAGCAAGAGCGATCAGAGGAAGCTGGTGCTCAAAGATAAACTCAGAAACATCAAATGCGAGAAGGGTGACAGTATTCCCAAGTATCTCACGAAGTTCACTCAGTGTCAAGATGAGCTGGGAAGTGTGGGGGTTACTGTCGATGATGAGGACTTGGTGAGCTTGGCTCTCCTTGGTCTTCCGAAGAGTTGGCATTCTTATCAGGACTCTGTCAATGGTCGGGAGAAGTTGCCAGGATGGGAAAGACTATGGTCAGATCTTATGCAGGAGGAGATCAGGCGGAGTACCAGGGACGGATCTTCGTCAAAGGGAGCTGATGAAGAGAATTATGCTTTGGCTGCCAAAGCAAAGAAAGGGAAGAGCAAGAAAGCTTCTCAGTCTGGTGTGAAAGGCAAGAAGCAGGATATGTCCAAGGTGAAGTGTTTTCACTGTCACTAGCACGGACACTATGCCACAAATTGTCCGCAGAAGAAGAAGAACAAGCAAGTTGCTGGATCTATAGGGGGAGAGGCCTTAGCTTCTCAGTTTGAGCTTGATTTTTCATTGATCGCATGCTTGGTTTCAAGTGTGATGGGATCAGTGTGGTTCTTGGACAGTGGTGCGTCTTTTCACATGACGGGAGATAGAGATTTGTTCTCTGATCTGGAGGACAAAGATCTTGGAGTGCACATCGAGATGGGCGATGATGGTAGATACAGTGCGACCGGTATCGGTACCATTTCCTTTGAGAGGGAGTTTGGTAAACCCTTTGTATTGAAGGAAGTCATGCATGTTCCAGGATTGAAGAAGAATCTCATCTCAGTGGCGATGTTAGAAGACAAGGGGTATGATGTTGTTTTCAGCGAGGGAAAGGCCTTCCTGCGCAGCAAGACAACTGGTGAGACCCGGAAGATAGGGGTTCGAGTGAGGAACCTTTATCAGTTGCATGTAGATGGATGCGCAGCAATGGCAGGCAAGGCAGAAGGATTGGTGAGCCGGGATGATGGCGAGTTGTGGCATAGGAGATTGGGTCACCTTCACCATGGAGCCTTGAAGATACTGCAGCAGATCACTATAGGGCTTCCTAAAGGCACACTTGCGCAGTTAGATCAGTGCAAGGGGTGTACTTTGGGGAAGTTTGTGAAAGCCACCTTTCACGAGAAGGATAGTCGCGCCACGACGATCCTTGAGAGAATTCACACAGACGTGTGTGGACCTTTCTCAGTTGCTTCGACAGCAAAACACAGGTATTATGTGATTTTTCTTGATGATTTCTCTCATAAGTGCTGGATCTTCTTCATGCAGAAGAAGAGCGAGACATATTCAAAGTTCTGTGAATTCAAAGCACTGGTCGAGAAGGAGTCGGGGAAGAAGGTGAAGGCTCTTAGGAGCGATAATGGTGGTGAATACATCTCGGACGAGTTCAAGGATTTCTGCAAGATAGAAGGGATTCGTAGAGAGCTCATAGCTCCCCATAACCCACAGCAGAACAGGGTAGCTGAGCGGAAGAACAGAACGATTGTGGGTGCTGCACGGGCAATGTTGCATGATCAGGGCCTACCCCTTCACTTGTGGGCGGAAGCATGCAATACAACAGTTTATGTGCAGAACCGTTGTCCTCATAGGATACTTGGCAAGAGTACACTTGAGGAGACTTATTCTGGTAAGAAGCCTGATCTTTCTCATTTGAGGATTTTTGGTGCTAACGTTTAGATGCATGTGACGAAGGATGCCAGGAAGAAGTTGGAGCTGACCGCAGAGGTTGGGATATTTGTGGGGTACACTGATACACCCCACAACTATCGTGTGTATTTGCCAGACAGTGGTAAAACTGTTGTGCGACGGGATATAAAATTTCAGGAGGAGAAAGCCATGAAGTGTTCGCTTGAGAGGGAGCTACACTTGCATGCAGATGAGGAGCTATTAGTTCCTAAGGATGAGCTTCAAGACGTGGATCAGCCACAGGACGAGGTTCATGGAGTGGAAGAGACCACTCATGCAACGCCAACCATCAGAGGGCGAAAGCGCTTGACAGAAGCTGAGCGACTGGCTCAAGATGCAGAGAAAGTTGTAGGACCACCTACAACCCAACGCAGGAAGAGACAGTCACCTGATCGGTACACTGGATACATGGCTCTTATGAGCAAGTGTGTTGTGATTGAGCCATCCTCTTTCGAGGAAACTGTGGAGGATCCCGCATGGGTAGACGCCATGGTGGAAGAGTATGATTCTATTGTCAGAAACAGTGCATGGGAGATTGTTCCTAGATCAGAAGGGAAATCAGTGGTGGGTTCGAGATGGATCTACAAAGTTAAGCAGGCAGCTGACGGGAGTGTGGAGAAGTACAAGGCAAGATTTTTTTTTCGAGGCTTTTCACAGATTGAGGGGATCGATTATGAGGAGACCTTTGCACCTATCGCAAGGTATTCTTCCATAGGGACGATTCTTGCTCTCTCAGCGCAGATGGGATGGCACATTCATCAGATGGATGTGAAGACTGCGTTCCTCAACGGAGTCATTGAGGAGGAGGTGTACATTGAGCAACCCGAAGGCCTTGAAGTCTTCAGCAGCGAGTCGAATGTGTGCAGGCTCAAGAGAGCGCTGTATGGGTTGAAGCAAGCACCACGTGCTTGGTACACACGGATAGACAACTATTTCACAGGACTTGGATTCTCCAAGAGCGAGGCGGATCCGAACCTATACCAGATTGTGGTGGAGGGTATGTTGCTTATCATTGTACTGTATGTTGATGATTTGATTCTAACGGGTGATGAGCTGTTGATACTGTCATGCAAGAAGGATCTTGCTACAGAGTTTGAGATGAAGGATTTGGGCCTCCTTCACTATTTCCTGGGATTGGAAATATGGCAGCGCAGTGGTGGAATGTTTGTTTCTCAGGGCAAGTATGCTCGGGAGATACTGGAGAAGTTCAACATGCATGGCTGCAAGCCTGTTGATACTCCTCTTCCTGGAGGTTGGAGGAAGGAGGATGCCACTTCGGGAGAAGAAGTGGATGCCACTGTTTATCGACAGTTGGTGGGGTCACTGATGTATTTGGTCAATACACGACCTGATATATCCTATTCAGTTAACCAGCTTTCACAAGCTATGGTTAAGCCTACCAAGCTCTTCTGGAAGGCGGGCAAGCATGTATTGCGCTACTTGAGAGGCACATCGGGATATGGTTTGTGGTACAGACAGGAGGATGAGGTGAAGCTATGTGGCTTCACGGATGCAGATTGGGCAGGGAGCCCAACAGACAGAAAGAGCACATCAGGAGGGGTCTTCAGTATTGGATCGACAACAGTTTCTTGATACAGTAGGAAACAGAGAGCCGTGGCACTCAGTTCAGTGGAGGCCAAGTATATGGCAGCAAGTTTGGCTGCATGCGAGGCTATATGGATGAGGAAGATCCTAGTTGGTTTGTTCGGTTCTCATTTGGATCCTACTGTGATTTACTGTGATAACCAGAGTTGCATTAAACTCTCGGCTAATCCTGTATTTCATGATATATCTAAACATATTGACATCAGGTACCATCATATCAGAGATTGTGTGCAGCAGAGGATCATGTTACTTTCGTACATTCCAACGGAGGATCAGGATGCTGATATTCTGACGAAGGCTCTCACCAGGAGCAAATTCGAGTACCACCGAAGCAGGATAGGGGTTGCTGATAATCCATATCTTGTCGAGAGGGAGTGTTGAGATTGCAACAAGATGATGGAGCTTAGTGAAAAGAGTCGCCTTCACTAAGTGGGCCCGCAGGCTATTTTTGGCGCAAGTCTATTTTTAGACTATGTCTATTTTTAGACATATGGATCATGTCTATGGATTGCAGGTTGCTGTTTATGGATGATTGATCAAGTTGGGAAAAAATAGATGGACTTCTATTTTTTGATGAAAGTGTGAGTGATCACAGTGTGAGTGATAAAAGTCTATTTTTAGATTGGCTGTCAAAAATAGAAAAGTCAAATATTATTATCTCACAATAATATTTGGACTATAAACTTAATCTTATTCTCTTGGAGCACTTCAGTTTGAGCTACATAGGTGGCACATGCAGCTATCAGAAGGAAATACGCTTTTCTTATGAGTCAGTTGAGTTGTTGCATGCATGACTTCAGTTAGAACTCAATCAGTTGAGTTTGGTGGAGTTGATTGTGGAGTTGATAGAGTTGTGTTCAGTTTAACTTTGTTAAACTGGTTGTATTTAGTCTAACTGGCAAATAGACTAGAGATGAGTTGGGTGAATTAGTTATTAATTAATTCACAAGTTATTAACTCATAATACAACTAATGAATACATCAGTTAACTCAGTTGCATGTCAGTGCATGTTCAGTTCAACAGGGACAGGTGGTAGAGAATCAGATTGCTATCAGTTGTGACTATAGTTGTGCACCAGATCTTGCACAATCAAGGGATTGAGTATGCCAATGAGTTTGCTCACGTATTTTCCCACATTATAGCTTGTGCTCACGTCCAACAAAGAGTGAGTGACTATTTTGCAGGTGAAAAACGAGTTTGGTGAGCCATTCTCATCAGTTCTTGAGCAGGTATTGAGCAGTGGAGGAAGGCAAGCAGTGGAAGAGATTTGGAGATCAGATCTGAGCTGTATTGTGTGTAACAGAGGTGGAGATACTTGTGAGAAGTATTATGCTGTGTAATGTTACATGACTCAATCATTAATATACAGATAGTTGGGGTTTTTAGCGAGATGCTTTCCTCGGGATACATACTGTGTTAATGTGTGAATGCTCTTGATGTTTTATTGTTATTGATGCTGCTATATTGATGATCAACGTAGAGGAGCTTATGTATTGTGTATGTTTTCCACAATAGTACATGATCAAGATAATCTCCATTGAATATGTGTTAAATTATTCAAAATTTCTACATAAGGCTTCCGTAGTCCATATCTAACCCCAGTCGCTCGCATTCCAGGCTTAAGGGAACGAATGGGACAACTATAGTCGCTCGCATGTCACCTCCTTCATGTGACTGGGACCTTAAAGATGAAATCTCAAATTTCTGAAGAATCTATTTAGTGACTGCAGGATTCAATAGTTGTTTGCAGATAGTGACAGTTCATTATAGTCTTTAGAATTAGATTTTTGAGCATAAGATTTGTTGGGTTCATTTATGGATGTTGTAGTTGTTTTTTCTGGTTAGTTGCATAGATGAATATATGGATTATTGTACTCTCTTTTTCTGAATCATTTGATGACAATGTAAGAAGAGGAATTTGCAAGGGTTTCCCCATATTGGGTTTTGCCCTGGTCTCCGACCAATCCTAGTGTCTCTATGTGTGCATGCTTTTCTTTTATTATTTCACTACATTGATGTTGATGATGATATTGTTCTTGATACATAGTTTCATATGCTACAAAATAATGATGTAAATATGAATAATGTCATGAATTTATGTGGTGAACTTAATGTATTAATGAAGAAATGAAATTATCAAAGAAAATAACAATATAGCCATATGAAAAATTAACATGGTATCAGAGCTGGGCTGAAGAAAAGTCATGGAGATCATCCCCATGGAGACACCTTTAATGGAAGCAAGAGAAGATGGAGGAAACCTAAAAGAATTCAAGGTTTGAAGATAACCTTAGGCAATTTGTGTATTAGGGTTTGTTACACAGTAATTTGTCACTGCCTTCCTACCAGTCTTCCTACTGTGTCATGAGTCCAAATCATCCATGCTCATGCTCTCTAATGTTGCCAAATGACCCACTTTGCCAAAGTTTTTCCATCATCGCGACTGTTGTAAAAATAAACGCGCTGATGAGCGCTCCAAAACAGACCGAATGCGCTGCCAGCGCGGAAGTACACGTGATTCCCGCGATGGTCAAATTTCATGAGACAGCGCGACTGTTGCTTATATTTGATCGCGCTGACATGACTTTCTTCGTTATGCAGTTGCGATGTCAGCGCTCCAGTGCAGTTATGCACCCACGATGATCCAGTCTGGGCGAGTTTGTTCTAACAGCCGGCCTTCCAGATGACTCCAGACCTGGTTGTTGGCCTTGTATATGTCACCCTCCCTTCTCTGGCATGTCTGTTTCATCATTTGAGCCACCTTCCTTGGAGATAAGCTCATCCTCCCACCATTCATGGAGACTCCTTCTCCTATTTAAGCCTCCACCATTGCCATGAGCTGCTAGTTTGGAATTCATAGTGTTTGGAGTGTTGCTGATAGTGTGTGAGCTTGATAGGTAGTTGGTGTGACAAGTGTGGGATTGTTAGAGAGCTTAAGGAAGGTTGTGAAGTGTTTTGATCTTGTGTAAACTTGTGTGAGAGAGAGTTTTGTCTTGGGAGATCTACCTTCAAGGGTGAATGCTTGAGGAACTTGCTGGCTGGACCCTCTTGAGAAGGATTTGACGTCAGAACTATGGTTGTATTCTTCTTTGTTTATCAATAATAGACGACTATCATTATGGTTCCACTCTTATTATCTTTATAATGGTGTTTGAGTTATATCCTTTCTGACTGATATATAGTTGCATCTATTGGATTTTATGCTTGTGTTTGTATCGTTCTTTGCATGTGCAGGTGTCCGTGCACGAGGATCGTGAGGATTGTGACCAGTCGGGGCAAAGGAATGGGAGCATTGACTCTTCTACAAGTACTAGCGTTGGAATCTAGGTAGGCCTTCATCATTGGTCTTTAATTTGCAATTAGGAACCTGTGTGTTAGCGTTGTTTGATTGTTGCTAGACCCCATTTGGACTAGTAGGGATCACCTCTGTTCGCAGAGGGGATTTACCTCCACAACAGGCTTTGATAGATATTATGAGGTTAGGGTTTGAGAGAAACCATGGTTTATGGAAAAGATATGAGATATGAAATCTAGCATGATCAATGTGAATATGCTTAAGCAATTGTGACAGATTTAATGAATCCCTAGATGGGATAGTCTCTAGTAGGCCTGGTTGAAATATTGAAGGCAACATTGTTATATGGACAATGGATAATGATGGGTCTTGAAGGTTGGTTCAAGAGGGAGAGGATCACCTCTCATTGAAGATAAGTATCTCTTGACTTATGATGCTCCTTTATGTCTTTACTTTTTTAGACTTATAGATTTGCCTATTGTTTTGTTCATTACTTATACTTCCTACATGTATATTTGAGTATTGGATGTTTCTAACCTCCTTGATGAGATGTAATAAGAGGATCCTTATTGAGGATCATTTGAGATGCAAGAAATAAAAGTTGGATCTAGAAAAGGCAAAGAGGCACCTGGTGAAAAAGATGACTAAGTGCTACAAGATGCCTATGTCAAATGAAAATATGCACATGTATTTGAATATTATAAGTTATGCATGATATATTGTTTCAATGTTATGTTTCAACTGCAATATGGAATGGAAAGGTAAGTGCTAAGGTATGATGAGAATGGATCCTTCTCAAATGGTTCATGCATGCATATGAAAGTGATTTGAATTCATGATTCTTATGATGAAATGGTGCACTTGACATTGAACAAGTATCTTACATAATGAACTTCTTGATTCTATAGGGCTACTTAATATTGATCTTTGATTATTGGTATACTTTATCATCTATCATTTTTTGATATCTTGATTCCATAAAAGGCTAGCACCTTGATTATAGTAGATGGTAACTTGGTATTATTGATATTGTTTGTGAAATACATGGAAACCATGATGATAGAAGTATAACAGTGAGATTGATACTTAGGATCTTTTGTTGACCATGGTTATGTTTCGATGTGCTTAGTGATTGTGGCATATGGTAAAAATGGATGCCATAACTTATTGGATTGAATAATGTGATAACGAAGTAATGCTTGTGATTAGGATTCTTGAAGTCTACTCCTATTATCTCTTTGACACTAACCCTTGATGACATATTGATGTCATGATGAAGCAAGTGATGATAACATAGTATAACCATGATGAATATGTGATATAGTCTGAATTATGATCTAACAGATCTGTTAATGTTTTTGTTTTTATTTTTTCAATGTTTTTATTTTTGTTTCCTTTCATACTTTTATTTTTATTTATCTATAATTTTATTTATTTTTTTGTTTTATTTTATTCTTTTTTGCAGGGTTTGTGTAGATCATTGACTAACAACCTGATCCCATTATGTGTCAATTTGATAGTTGATTTTAAAGTTTTCATTATAATGGATCCAGTCTACCCCCACAATGTGTCAATTTCATGGTTGGTCTTTAAGTTTTAATTACAATCCGTCGAGTTCACTTATACTGCATGTCAATTTCATGGTTGATTTTTAATTTTTTGTTGCAACGTGTCAAGTTTTCTTAGGCTAAGATTTTAAAATCGCTATACTTATAGCATTTAAAAAACAAATTACCCTTGGTATAATGACTCTTTCATTCAGGTGTTCATTTTTAAAGTTTTTTAGTCATAATTTTTTTCCATAATACCATGGTTGAAATACGCCGAAAAATTAAGTTTTTTTTGTAGTCATGATCTTTGGTTTTAATTCCATGGTTGAAAAATAGTCAAAATTTTAAGGTTTTTCTAAGTCATGATATTTTATTTTTAATGTTATGGTTGAAAACAGTTATAAGTATTTTTTCTTTAACACCATGACTAAAAATTGTTGGAATTTTAAGGCTTTTCATAGACGTGATATTTTATCTTTAATTCCATCACTGAAAATCATTGTAATTTAAGGCTTTTCAGAGACATGATATTTTATCTTTAATGCCATGCCTGAAAAAAATGGTTTTTATTGGCTTTTACTTCTATTTTAAAAAAATGTTGCAAATTTACCTCGAAAAAAAAACGAGTCCAACATCAACACTTTTCATTTTGAGGTTGTTTTTCACGTTTTTTTGGGGTTTTTTGGCTAAAGTTCTTGTTTTGAGGTAATAGTCATCGTTTGATCGGTAACTTAATATTAAATATGGAAAATAAAATTTATGATTTCTAGCCATCATGTGGACCCCAAAAATCAAGCTGGCCCACCTTATGAATGGGTGTGACCCTCGGTTAAAACACATCCAGTTTCACCACCATAAATTGACCTTAAGAGCTATGAGTCATCTATTTACATGTGCGAAGGGGAAGGAAGAAACTTGAAGTTGAGAAGCAAAGTTTGACCAAATTTATATCTATTTGACTAATGTTGACATAGAATTTATGGGCTGTTTTGACTTGGAATCTTTGAATGGTTATTGGAGCAAATATTTTGAGTATCTTTGACCAGGAATTGACCAAATCTCTGGACATAAATTTGGATTTCAATCAAACTTGTTTGATCAACGTTGACTACAGGTTAACTGTCACGACCAAATATTTTTGAGAAATTGCAGAGGTTGAGATTCGACCTATTGACCATATTTGACTAGCTGAACATGATTCTGATATTCTGTCTCCTTTGATGAGGTTTTAACTGGAATTAAAATCTTGGAAATTGGCACATATTTCTAGACAATTTATATTGTAAAATTTGCTAAAGGTTGAATTCTCCTTAGAAGAAAAGTTGGTTTGGTTTTTCCCAGGGTAATCTTGTGTCTCTTTGTATCTAGTTGTCTCTTTATGATGGTTATTATTACATTATTGTTGATATTTTACATGTATAATTGCTTAATGATATAAGTGACATAATACAACTTGACAATACAAATCATTGAAAGTAATTATCAAGACTAGAAAATCACTTTCTATTATAAGAAAAATCAACATTGACAAACTTATAGTAATAGCTTGTTAATCTTAAGGATCCTCTAAGATTCTTTGAGGTTTTGGGAATTGGATGTTCCATCATAGATTTAGTTTTGTTAAGGTCAACTTGATAGCTTCATGAGATACAATATGACCCAAATATTCCACTTCTTGAATCCTAAAGGCACACCCAATAATTTTAAGACCTTTTCAACATGTTGGACATGCTCTTCCTAGGATTTGTGATTGATTGATAGATCATCAAAATAATAATACAAATTTCCTAAGTGTTTTGAAATAGAATCTACCAATATTTGAAATGTTTGAAGTGACTTAGTAAGGCTAAAATTGCATCACCAAAAACTCATAATTAACTTCATGTGTTCTAAAGGTTGTTTTGGAATTGTATTCTTACCTCATTATGATTTTGATGGTATCCTAAGCAAAGATCTAACTTAGAAAAAAAATCTCACCTTGAAATTCATCTAATATTTTATCAATGACAAGGATAAGAAACATATCTTTAATGGTTATTTTGTTGATTTGTCTATAATATAGACATGTATGTCGTGAACCATCCAACCATCACCACTGGTGAGAGAAAGAACTATGGCAATGTTAGATGATGTTGACCTCTAAAATTTGTTGAGTGATACATTCAATCTCAATATTTTTTGCACATGGGTACCTATAAGGTCTAGTGTTAGGTGGTACATTTCATGGTCATGACCTTAAGCAGGTGGAAGACCATTAGGCATCTCTTCAAATAACTAGGAATGATTGTTGATAACATTTTGGAGATCCACTGGAGCGGAGGATATAGATGTCTAAACATCTAGTGAGCACAATTATAGAATGGCACCATGGTGTCGCTTTTCGACAATTTTTTCATGATGTTAGAGATTCTAACTTTAGAGGGTTTCCTTTGGAAACCTTTTAGTCCAACTTCCTTGCCTTATGTGGAAAATACCATGAAAAGTTCCTAAAAATCAAGGGCTATTGCTTCAAATGATTGTAACCACTAGTCCCCTAATACAACATTAGAAGAACCTATTTGGATTGCAATAATGGGACTATCCAATAAATCAAACCCATATTGATCTTAACATTATGACACTTCCCTAAACGATTCATGGTACCTCCATTTTTAAGGTTTTCTTGAAACTTTGGTCTTAAAAGTGCAAAGAAATTGAGAACTTTTGCTAACTTACAATTGGTGAAGTTATGGGTATGTTGTAGGTTGTACAAAAACCCCCCATTATGTTATGAGTTCTTAAGAAAAAAATAGGGACCCTTCTAAATTTTTGCTTGTATTGTGAACTTTTAATGATTGTAATTATTTATTTTTGATTTTATCACATTTGCACATAACTTAATTTGATTTGTTTTGTAATTTATCATGAGTCGTTTGAATTTGTTTTGGTCTATTTTAATTTATTTTAATGAATTTTCCTTATAAAAATTATCACTTTGGTTCAATTTAATCTCTAGTTTATTTTGTCAAACCTAAAAAATAGTAAATAAAATGCCTTTTTGTTCAAAAATTTGGACCCAAAGTCATGGTGTATCGGGTTGGTTGCACCAGATAACTGTAGAAATTCTGACTGTAGATTAACATGATAATGCAATATAACTAAAGTAAAATACTTTAATCTACTTCTACAATCAATTAGCGGAAGCTTAAAATATTTAAGCAAAATCAATCTGAACACATATAGCCGTAAGAAGAATCAATGCACATGAAACACAAAAGAATACTCAGGGGAAAGCCTCAGTTAAAAGCCTGACTATCTGTATTATCATACAAGGTGGAAATATATAAGAATTACACAAAGCCTTGACTCTCACAGCTAACCAGCTCTTAGTACAAACCTCCTGGATGCTCACAGGCAAACAAGGGTTCTCACAAACCTTCTCCTCTGCCCTCCAAGCCTCCTATTTCCTTGCGCAGTTTCTCCTGGGTAATCCTCCTGTTACCAAGTGTAACATTGATCACTCACACTGATCTCACACCCTGTAAAACTGTGTAATCCCCAGGGAACCTTATTCCTTTTGCATGGATGGGTTTCCTTTATAGGAAAACTCATTCAACTGCTAGTAACCTGTCCTTGACATTTAGCTCAACTAGGTCTTTCTCATAATAGACATGCATGAGTTAATGATGAGAGAATCTTCAGTTTTCTGGAGTACACTAGTTAGATGCATGCATGCATTAACTGACTGAAATCAAAATTAGTTCCTCAAACAGTTTGGAACTAATTTAACTGGAATTAACTCAGTAAACTGAGCTAACTAATTACAACTCAAATACAACTCAATCTTGTCTCCTTAATTAAGGGATAATCTCCTTAATTTAAGGGATAACTGCTGCATGACTTCACAAAGAATTCTAGTTTGAATTTCTCTAACTAATTAACTCAAGATGAATTAATTAATTATTTTTCAAGTAGCTGGTGAGACTAAGTTCGAATTTTAATTCAAGGACAAATTAAAATTGGAATATTCTTGATTCTATTTTTATCATTTCTTGTTGCTATTTTCAATGATCCTCTCAACAAGAAAGGAAGTCAACTCGATCCCGATCCTGAACCTTTGGAATGTTCTGCATGTAACAATTCTCTCTAGTGTTGTTGCTCCAGAAACTCCAGAAACAAAAAAAACATCCAACCTGAATCAATATGATGCATCTGCCATCAAAGTCTCTGACTGCTATTGCCTCTGTCGATTGAAAACTCTACACTTCTGTTGACTCTACCTTTTTGCACTGTTGTCAATCCTTCTCTGCGCTCTTCAGTATCTGACTGCTCTAACCTCTGTCACTTTGATCTCTGAATGCGTCAATCCAATTGATTCCTTCTACTACTATGTACTTTGGGCTCCCGTAGCAAGGTACGATCCATGAGATAAAACCTCTCAATGGACCCTGCCTAATTTCAGCCTTCTTGAGACTATCACTTCACATCGCCCCACCTCACACCTGGAGGTATGGCTGCATGTGATCCCTCTATCTAGTTCTCTAATTGTGGCTCCTCCACAATTGTCTGAGACTTCTTATGGGGCTGCATGTTGAGAGGTAGTTTACTCTCCCTCTCAACCACCAAATCTCTAACATTTTCCTTGTTCCTCAAGGCTTTGCATGCATCTTGAACCTCAAGAGCATACAGGTTCTTGACTCGTGAAATGATCTGTTTCACTTGTCTTGTGGTGATGTGTCTAAGGAAAACCTTTCCCTTACTAAAGACAACATTGTAGCCTTTGTCCTCCAACATCGCGATCGATGCTAAATTCTTCTTCAGTCCAAGCACATACTTCACATCTGTCAAGGTGATAAGAGCTCAATGCTCCCTCTGAAAAGAGACCATGTCCACTCCTGAAACACTATACCTTTCATCGTCACCCATCTCTATGTGCATCTTGAGGTATTTCTCCTCCAAGGTACTGAATAAACTTTTATTGCCGGTCATAGGGAATGAGGCTCCACTGTTAAGAAGCCAACCACAACCCATCATCGATGACACCATGCATGTGATGAGGGTGAAGTCCATCTCGAACTGAGAGGCTAATGTCTCACCTTCATATCCTTCTGAGGATCCCTTCTTGGACTTCTTTGATGGGAAATTAGTCGTATAATGACCCATCTCGTGACAATTAAAGCATCTCACTTTAGACTTGTCAACCTTCTTCCCTCCATGAGAAGAATTCAATTTGGAATGAGAATCCTTCTCCTTCCGTTTCCTTGCCTTACTTGCTAAGGCCAGATTTTCTTCATCATCCTTGGATGAAAAACCATCTCGTGTGCTCGTCTTGATCTCCTCCTGCTTGAGATCTGACCACAGTCGTTCCCAATCCGACAGTTTCTCCCTTCCATTCACAGTGTCCTGGTAGCTATTCCAGCTCTTTGGAAGGCCAAGGAGAGCGAGGCTCACCATATCATCATCGACAATAGTTATTCCCACACTGCTAAGCTCATCTCTGCAAGTGGTGAGCTTGTTCAGATATGTGGAAATAGTATCACAATTTTCCATCTTTATTCTTCGAAGCTTGTCCTTGAGCACCAATTTCCTCTGGTCGCTATTGTTCTGGTAGAGGTCTTTCAATGTCTTCCACATTGAATATGGAGTATCATTCCCATGGAGACTCGAGACAATATGATCTCGAACTCCCTGAAGGATGATTCGTCTCTCCCTCACCACACACTTCTTCCATTCAGCCAACTCTTGTGCATTAGTTGAACCTGGCTTTGGTATTTCTTGATCAATGAAATCCTTCAAGCCGTTGTCTTCTAATACAACCTCCATGTGATCTTTCCATGCTATGTAATTCAAGCTGCCATCCAAGGCATACTCGAGTCTCAAGCCATAGGATGCCATTGACCAACCTTGAAGTATGAGATGAATTCGATTTGCACCTGCAACCTTGAACTTCAAACTTTGAATTCTCTTCTTCGTATACTTTTCATTGCTCCGATACCATGTAGAAATTCTGATTGTAGATTAACCTGATAATGCGATATAACTAAAGCAAAATACTTTAATCTACTTCTACAATCAATTTGAGGAAGCTTAAAAGATTTGAGAAATATCAAGCTGAACACATATAACCAAAAGAAGAATCAATGCACATGAAACACAAAAGAATACTTAGGGGAAAGCCTCAGCTAAAAACTCCACTATCTGTATTATCATACAAGGTGGAAATTTATCAAAATTACACAAAGCCTTAGCTCTCATAGCTAGCTAGATCTCAGTATAATCCTCTTGGATGTTCACAGGCAAACAAGGCTTCTCACAAACCTTCTCCTCTGCCCTCCAAGCCTCCTATTTCCTTGTGCAGTTTCTCCTGGGTGATCCTCCTATTACCAAGTGTAAAACTAATCACTCACACTGATCTCACACCCTATAAAATTGTGCAATCCTCAAGGAACCTTATTCCTTTTGCATGGATGAGTTTCATTTATAGGAAAACTCATGAAACTGTTAGTAACCTGTCCTTGACATTTAGCTCAACTGGGTCTTTCTCAGAATAGACATGCATGAGTTAATGATGAGAGAATCTTCAGTTATCTAGAGTACACTAGTTGGATGCATGCATGCATTAACTGAATGAACTCACAATTAGTTCCTCAAATAGTTTGGAACTAATTTAACTGAACTTAACTCAGTAAACTGAGCTAACTAATTATAACTCAAATACAACTCAATCTTATCTCCTTAATTAAGGGATAATCTCCTTAATTTAAGGGATAATTGTTGCATGACTTCACAAAGACTTCTAGATTGAATTTCTCTAACTAATTAAATCAAGATGAATTAATTAATTATTTTTCAAGCAACTAGTGAGACTAAATTCGAGTTTTAATTCTCAATTTTAATTCAAGGACAAATTAAAATTGGAATATTCTTGATTCTATTTTTATAATTTCTTGTTTCTGTTTTCAACAATAATAGATTCCCTAATATGGGTAATCCGGGTCTAGATCAAATGAAGACTATTGCATGTGGAGTAAGACAAATGTTGGATGTAACGTTTATATTCAAATATGGAAATATTTCAAGTTGTCTTAACAAAGTTAGGGTAGATCTCCTTACGTTGCGTCTGACTTAAGTTGATGATAAGGCATCAATTGGATACTATATCTAGAACCCAAATTAACCATATAAATCACCTTTCTCAACATCCTATATTCCTTGATGCTATATCCCTCTTATGATAAATTTCTGTTATGAAACCAACTCAAGAAAAAGATAGAAAATATAGATCAACGCCTTAGAATTCAGCCTCTTCGAGGGGGCAACCTCCTTTGCATTACATAAATGAACAATTCTTGGATGATACCAATAAAAGACCTCCTTTCTATATATAGGAGTCTATAGGGGTCATAACATAATCAGAGCCGACATAACAATAATAAAGTAAGGGCACAATAATAACAATAGTGGGCTTCTATGGGGCACAATAGTAACAATATGGGCACTACATGGGTACAACGATTTAATAAGTGGGTTGTACTAATAACAATAAGGGGTTACACTAGTAGTATAGGGGCCTAACATGCCCCTCTCCTTAAAAAAGCGTTGTCCTCAACACTTGAGTAGTTCTTGATGCTTCTGTATAAAATTCATGTCCTCCCATGTGGAATCTTCAGCGGGTAAGTTCTTCCACTTGATGAGATACTCTGAAATTGGTCGATTTCGTAGCTGTCGGGTTCTTGTTTTTGTGACTACTCCAGGTTCCAATATGATTTTTCTTTCCTCTTCAATTTCTAGCAATATTGTTTGAATTGGGATCTTTTGCAACTTTTGAATAAGTGGCCATACTTCTTCGTCCTTCTTCCATTCATTCCTTGCTTCATTTATCCAATCTGGTTGGATAATAGAAATAGCACAAAACAATGCTTCCACATCCTCATCCTTGAAGAGTCTTCCCATTCGGTAAGGTCGCCATTTTTTAAGTGCAATAGTGTTGCCAACATTTCCTTCTCATAAATAGCTTGCTTGAGATGTAGTAGTAAAAATACCCAATCACCTACATCAAAACATTTTTCACTACGATGTTGATCTACCTGTTGTTTCGTTTGGTTTTGCACCGAAATGACGTTATCCTTTAAAAGTTGGAGAGCTTGTTGTCGATGCTCGATGTGATCTTTCACTGCTTGAACCTTTTTCTCCTTGATATGTCCTTCTATCTTTAGAGTTTGAGGAGTGGTAATTTCTTCCAATCCTTTACAAGATATGGTCAGATTCATTTCGTGATGCTCGATGTGATATTTCACTTCTTGAACATTTTTCTTCTTGATATGTCCTTTTATCTTGATAGTTTGAGGGGTGGTAATTCCGACCAATGAATTACAAGATATGGTTGGATTCATTTCTTCTTTCTCGATGTGATCTTTCACTTCTTGCACCTTTTTATTCTTGATATGTCCTTCTATCTTGAGAGTTTTAGGAGTGGTAATTCTTGCCAATGCTTTACAAGATATGGCCTGGTTCATTTCTTCTTTCTCTGGGGTTGGGTCCTGGTGTATATCCTCTTATTTTGATGTTTCTTGATCCTTTTCTTCCTCCTCTTCATACTCTATGTAAAATAATTTCTTCTCAGTACACTTATGACCTTTAGTGCATTTGCTATCACAATTGTAACAAAGCCCTTTTTCTCTTTTTTCTTCCAATTGTTGTGGTGTAACCCTTGTAGGTTGTGGAAGGCTAGGAGAAACAACACTTCCATCTTTATAGTTGTGAGGGGTAGACTTCCTTGTTGCCATAATTTTACTTTCCATTATGTAACAAAGCCATTTTACTATTTCCAATTGTTGTGGTGTTTCTCTAAAGAAGGTGTTGCTCTTTGTATCCTCATAATGTGCTATCATTTACTTCGTGAAAATTGACCACGTAAAAAGTTGTTTACGAGAACAAAGCCCTTTATACCATAAAAATTGATCCAGTTCTAAATATGAAGATGCAATACATACCTTTTGTAACAGTGGTACACCATGTAGATCAAAATATTGCTCCATCTGAAGTATCCAATTTACTCGATCCTTGCCATCAAACTTCCTCATCTTGCTTTTTCTTGATTTTAGGAGCTCGATATTGAAACGACTGTAACTCTGTACTTTTGGATCTTTAAATTTTGAAATTGTGACCTGTAGTAGCCCTCTGCGTCCTCTTTCCAATGCCACAAGTCTGACCCAAATTGGATTCTCCAAGGAAGAGTTATGCCAAATCTCCCACAATGACCTGATTATAGACTAGTTCAGTAGAGCGAACTTGTACTACGTGCCACGTGTCACTGTTTTGACCTTTGGCTCTGAAAAAGATATACAAGAAACTAAAGTCCGTCCTCTTTCTGTACCTTCTTACGAATTTTCAATCCAATGCCCAGAGACAAAGTTATGACGATTTTCCCCAGGTCACCTATTTGGAATGTAATTCAGGAGTCTGCAAAAATACCAACTTCCTCAGATCATATCTCCGCAAATATAGCGCAAAAAGCTCTGAAATTCGGACCCGAGGTTCAGCGCGATTTCTTCTCAAATGGGTTTTTTTTGCGACTTCTGAAACTTCACAAAAAAAAGTTATAGCAAAAAGTCCACAGTGACCTGTTTGGATCAGCGAAACCCTAGAATCCAAAGCTCTGATACCAAATGTTATGAAACCAGCTCAAGAAAAAGATAGGAAAGATAGATCAACGCCTTATAATTCAGCCTCTTCGAGGGGGAAACCTCCTTTACATTACATAAATGAACAATTCTTGGATGATACCAATAAAAGAACTCCTTTCTATATATAGGAGTTTATAGGGGTCATAACATAATTAGAGCCGACATAACAATAATAAGTAAGGGCACAATAATAACAATAGTGGGCTTCTATGGGGCACAATGGTAACAATATGGGCACTACATGGGTACAATGATATAATAAGTGGGTTGTACTAATAACAATAAGGGGTTACACTAGTAGTATAGGGGCCTAACAATTTCCATATGAGAAACTAAGGTTTTAATGTTATGATGACTTGTCAGATACTCCAGATCCTGGATGGTTTTTCATATTGATTTATATTCAAATCTAGGTTTGAGAAATGTGTGACTTATATAATAATCTAGGTATGTGGATATCTATGATGTATCCAAATGTCAATGTGAGAGTGCTAGGTCAACGACCAATTCATTTACAATCATAAGGGTGAGTTTGTGTAGTATTTCAACTATTTTATCATGTTCGTTGATGTGCATGTGCTGAAGTGGAGGTGAAAATAATAAGTTTGGTATGTGGTCAAGGTTAGAATAATATGTTGTGTACCACAATCTATACCATATGCTAATTTACACACAAAATACATTGAGTTTGGAAAATCTTATAAATTGTCCATCACATTTTCACCTTATCAATGTAGTATTAACCTTTGCATCCATGCAATTTAAAATGTCAATTACCAGTTAAAACCAACAACATGCATTTCCATTAACCTTTGAGTTCATACCATATTTCTCTAGAGATCAAATTGGATAATGTGAAATCTAAGGGAATAAATAATTTAATCATTTTTGTTTCCATTGTTTTAATTATGATATTTTGTGAATAAATTTTCTTGATTGTTTTTTCCAAGATTATGTATGATATGAATATTAATTATATTTTTGTATAATTTTTCAGATTTGTAAGAAATAAGAATAATAATGATGATTGGAAGTCTGGGAATAACAAGGAAACAAAGGAAGGAGTGAAAAAAAAGAAGTTAAATATTATTAAAATTTTGCTTCACTTAATTTCCCAATTTCCTAATTTTAAGGTCACCATCAACTTCTATTTGTCACAATATTTTCAATGATATGAAAATTTTCTCATTCCAAATTTGGGTCACAAAGTTATGGCCCTCATAAGTGTTGTACTATCATTATGTTATGATGACGTGGTAGATGACATGTCCCCTAAGTACATGTGGCAAATGATATGGCATGCTAACTGGGAAGGTTGTTGCATCTAGATTCAAAGAATTGTTGGTTGGAGTGTTCAATGGTTCTCCCAGATGTCAAACGAACCTACATGGCCTTGATGTCTCAAACCCCAGATATGTCTAGATTGAGATGTTTCTGTGGTGTCCTGAATATTAGACCTATCTGGATCTGACTATCTCTTGATTTCAATTTATTATTTTATTTCTATTTGTTTTATTTGTATTATTAAATCATTTTGGACCCAAAGTCTAGGTCTATTGGGTTGATTACATTGGATAACGGATTCCCTAATATGGTTAATTTGGGTTTATTGAAATGAAGATTGTTTATCGTGGAGTAAGTCTAATGTTGGATGTAATGTTTATTGTTGGATCTGGATATATTTCAAGTAGTATTAACTAAGGGTGAATCTCTAGATGTTGGATGACTACTTTAAACCTTTTCTACTAAAATTTTATCTTTTTTCTACTTAACACTTTCCATTCTTTAACTGGTTGATTTCGAGGTTAATGCATAAGACTACTTATGTGGTGGTTGACTTAAATTGATGATATTGGACCGAATGGCTACTATATTCAAACTTATAACATTATAGATCACCTTTCTCAACATTCTAGATTCTTGGATGTCAGATCTCTCTTATGATATATTTATATCCAAGGAACTAAGGTTTTACTGTTATGATGACTTGTTGGATGTTCAAGATCATGGATGTTTTTTGTATAGACTTATAGTCATATCTAGGTTTGAGCAATGGGTGACATGTTTGGGTAATCTAAATATCTAAATACCTTTGATGTATCTATATGTCGATGTGTGAACATCAAGTCAAAGACCAATTTAGTTGCCACATCTAAGGTTAAGTCTATGTGGTATTACAACTATTCTACATGTCTTCTAATGTGCATGTGTTGATGTGGAGGTGAGAATCATAAGTTTGGTATGCGATAAAGGTTAAAATAATATGAAATGCGTGACATTCTATACCATATGCTACTTAAAACAAAAATACATTGAGTTTGGAAAAAGTAATAACTTTTCTATCACATTTTCACCCAATCAATGTGGTATTAGCTATTGCATCCATGCTTTGTAAAATTTTCAATTACTAGTTTAAATCCAACAACCCTCATTTCCATTAATCTTTGAGTTCATATCATATTTCCCTAGAGATTAAATTGCACAAAGTGAAATCTAAGGGAATAAATCATTTAATCATTTTTAGTGTTGTTATTTTAATTGCAAGGTTTTTTTATACAAGCTTGCTTGACTGTGTTTTTCCAAGATTATGCATGATGTGAATATTGATTATCTTTTTGTACAATTTTGTAGATTTGTAAGAAATAAGAATAATCATGACGATTAGAAGTCTAGGCCTAACTAGGAAATAAATAAAGGAGTGAACAAATAAGGTGTTAGAGATTATTAAAATTTTTCTTCTCTCAATTTCATAAATTCCTAATTTTATGGTCACCATCATCTTCTACTCATCAAGAGATTTTCGATGATATAAAAATTTTCTCATCCCAAATTTGGGACATAAGGTTATGGCCCTCAGAAGTGTTGTACTATAATCATGTTATGATGTCGTGGCAGATGAAATGTCCCCTAGGTCCATGTGGAAAATGATATGGCATGATAACTGGGCAGGTCATTGCATTTGGATTTCAGAATAGTTTGTTGGAGTGTTCAATGGCTTTCCCAGATGTTGGATGTACCTCCATGGTCCTGATGTCTGAGATCTTGGATATGTCCATATTTAGATGTCTCTTGGGTGTCCCAAATACTAGACATATCTATATCTGAATATTTTATTTGTTTTATTTTGAATGTATTTGTTTTATTTTCGTTATTAAATATTTTTGGATTCAAAATCATGGTCTATTGGGTTGCTTGCACTAGATAACAAATTTGCGAATACAAGTAATCTTGATGAGATCAAATGAAGGATGTTTCTTATGGACTAAGTTGAATGTTGGATGTAATGTTTATATTCAGATATAGATATATTTCAAGTAGTCTTAACTAAGTCAATATCGATCTCTAGATGTTAGATGACTATCTTAAGCCCTTTTCTGCTGAAATTTTGTGTTTTTGTCACTTTGCATTTGACATTCATTGACTAGATGATTTCATGGTTAAGGCGTAGGAATGATTATGTGGCAGATGACCCAAACTAACCTCATAGAGCACATTTTTTAACATTCTATATTATCATATGATAGATCCCTCTTCCGATATATTTATATAAAAGAAACTAAGGTTTTACTATTATGATGCCCTGTTGGATACTCCAGATCCCTGATGATTTTTCATATGGAATTATATTCGAATATAGGGTTGAGCTATGGGTAATCAGATATATGGATACCTTTGATGTATCCATATGTTGATGTCATAATTTTTAGTCAACAACCAATTAACTTTCCATGTCATAAAGTTGAGACTATGTGGTATTACAACTATTCTACATGTATGCTAATGTGGAGGTGAAAATCATATGTTTGTAATGTGATAAAGGTTAAAATAATATGTGGTGTATTGCAATCTATAACATATTCTACTTTACACATGAAATACATTGAGTTTGGAAAAACTTATAAATGTTTAATCACATTTTTACCCAATCAATGTGGTACTATCCTTTGCATCCACACAATGTAAAATTGTCAATTACCAATTAAAACCAATAACTCTCATTCCATTAATATTTGATTTCAGATAATATTTCTCTATATATTAAATTGGACAAAGTGAGATTTAAGGGAATAAATCATTTAATCATTTTTAGTTCTATTTTTTTAATTACGAGATTTTGTAAGCAGGCTTGCTTACTATGTTTTTCCAAGATTATCTATGATGTGAATATTGATTATCATTTTGTACAATTTTGCATATTTGTAAGAAATAAGAATAATCATGATGATCAGAATTTTGGGCATAACAAGGAAATAAAGGAAGGAGTGAACAAATAAGGTTTAGAGATTATTAAAATTTTGCTTTAGTAAATTTCATAATTTCCTAATTTTAAAGTCATTGTCAGCTTCTACTCGCCAAGAGATTTTCCATGGTATAAAAATTTTCTCATTCCAAATTTGGGACACAAATCTATGACCCTCATAAGTGTTTTACTATCATCATGTTATGATAGGGTCACAAATGACATGTCCATTAGGTCCACGTGGCAAATGATATGGCATGCTAAATGGGTAGGTCGTTGCATTTGGATTTGGAGAATAGTTTGTTGGTGTGTTTAGTGGTTCTCTTGGATCTCGGATGGACTTGCATGGTCTTGATGTCTCAAATCCCAGAAATGTCCAGATTCATGCATCTCTTGGGTGTTTTGAACATCATATAAATTTGGATGGGAATGTTTCTTGATTTTAATTTTTTGTTTTATTTTTAATTGTTTAATTTTGACTTTTTTCAGATTTTATTTTATTTAGTTTTATGATTAAATATTTTTGGACCCAAAGTCATGGTCTATTGGGTTAATTGCACCAGATAACGAATACTCAAATATGGTAATCTAGGTCTTAATCAAATGAAGATTATTGATTGTGGAAAAAGCCAAATGTTGGATGTAATGTTTTAATTTGGATCTAGATATATTTCAAGCAGACTTAACTAAGTCAGGGTGAACCTCCACATGTCGGATGACTATTTTAAACCTTTGTCTCTCGAAATTTTATGTTTTTGTTACTTTACGCTTGACATTATTTGAATATTGATTTTAATGCACAAGAATACTTATAAGGTGATTGAACTAAATTGATGACATGGCATCGAATGGATAATATATCTCGATTCATACTTAACCTTATAGAGAACCTTTCTAAACATTCTAGATTCCTAGATTCTAAATCCCTCTTACAATAAATTTATATCCAAGAAACCGAGGCTTTAGTGTTATGATGACATGTTAGATACTCTAGATCCCGAATGGTGTTTCATATTGTTTAAAACCCATAAATCATTTATGGAAATTCCACCTACAAATGACTTAATTAGATTATTAACTAGTTTTTAAATATATCCTAAGTCTAAACTTAGGGAATATGGTTAATTAATCAGTGTTAATTAAGTCAATGCGTGAATGATCTAGAAAATCACATAGATCATTAGGGAAATTTTGAGGTATAAAATGGGCCTGCTAAGGAAATTATAAAACAATAGTGGAAATAATAAAATAATATTAGATTACATCATCAAATTTTAGAGGGGAAAAAGAAAAAACTGCTTTTTCAACTCGTATTTTAAACTTATCTCCCTATCAGTTTACTCAAATTTCGAGCAACAACACTTGTTGGATGCAAAATTTGATTCCTCATCCAAGGAGTACCCATGTTGCATAATTTTGATGAAACTTGCTACATGAAAAATGAGAAATACATGAAAACCTTATTGCAATCACATTTTTCATGTATTTCTTGGTTTTCCGTGTAGCAAGGTCCATCGAAAGTATGCGACATGGGTACTCCTTAGATGAGGAATCAAATTTGTATCCAATGAGTACTCCTGCTTGAAATTTGAGTAAAAACTTAGGGAGATAAGTTTAAAAAGTACTTTTATTATTTTATTATTTTTTAAACTTTTCACCTTTTTACTCCAAAAATGGTGAATCATCGCCCATGTTTGACATCATTATCTTGAATCTTATTGGTTCTTATAAAGTTTATTTTGGTTGTACCTTTTTCTTAGGAGGCCCATTTCAGACCTCAAAATTCCCCTAATGCGACTCCAAGATGATCCTAACCATCGATTATGTTTTAATCTTGGTCGTTGGTGGCCCAATAGAGGATTATAAGAGAGTGTCGATGTGGTGATGGAGAAGACACTTGATAGGTTTGATTTCATGATTAGATCAATTTCCAGAGTAGTAGTAGTTAGTTGTCGGAGAGAGAGTTAGAGATCGAAGTAGTGAGAGAGGGGTAGAGACAGTGAAGTTGAAGGAAGAATTCCAGATCCGGTGAGTGCATTTTCATAGAGGAAAGAGAGCCACAAAGAGGTTGATGTTGGGGAAGTGCATCAGCCTCTAGAGGCTGTTTTGATTCTTCTAGGGAAAGACGAGTTTCGGTGTTAGAATCTGGACAGAGGTTCCAGAGGCCAGGAGAAACATTTTCACAGACAACAACCGACCAAACGGCTTAAGAAGAAGCTGATTCGAATTGAATACAGAAAGGACTGCGCTAGGGTAACACAATAGCTGCATACATGACATCATAAAAATACTAGACATAAAAAATTGAGTCAAATACTTGACCTAACTAGGCCTAACCATGATAGTCATTTCGTGAAACATATTGAGAACATGTAATCTACAGGTCAGGAAAGAATATCCGAACATAGGGGTTGATACTTAAATGAGAATCATCAAGAAGGTATAATTCCCTCTCATAATATATGATATAACATTTATTAGCTTATGCATTCATCAATTAATCAAAAATGTGAAGAGCCATAACTAGAACCTGTTATGAAACCATCCTTATAACCAACATATAACCAAAATAATAACCATGATAGAACAACCATCAAAGCCACATAATAACAAGTACAACTACTTATACAATACAGAGGAAAATAGCTCTTATTAACATATGCAAAATCCAACCATGTAAGGGAATTCCACATACCACTCAACCATATATTGGGATGAACCAAATCATTCTTTCAGCCAATCATCCCCGTGCCATATTCCAAACATGAATGTGGGACTTACATAAAAAACAATAAGTCTTCCTGGAGATTAAACCACCTCCACCCTCAGGCTTTACCGCAATCCTGCCAAAACCGGTCAAGGGATTCTTAGGTCCAAAGCAAGCACCTAAACAACCATGCTTTACCGCAATCCTACCAAAACTTGTTAAGGGATCACTAGAGCCAAAACAAGAACATAAACCACCAGGATTTACCGCAATCCTGCCAAAACGGGTCAAGGGATCACTAGTTCCTAAACAAGCTTGGATGCCTCAAACTTTCTTCATTAGTACCTTGAGGAATTTTCCCGTCTCCACCCTTAGGATTTACCACAATCTTGCTAAAACTAGTTAAGGGATTCCTAGGCCCTTAGGAATTTTCTTGAGACCACCTCACCTGGTTCAAAAACCATCTGTAAATCCAAATCTCAACCAAATGAAAGAACCCCATCACACCATGGTCATTCGGAAATGGCAAGGCAAGGCAAGGCTGAAACCACTTTCACACGTAGCAAAACCCATGCCAATGACAATAAGAGAACCAATTACATACATGAATTTACCATGCATTCACAAACTAGCTAGGAAATCACACATGCAACATGCTACCTACAAGTACCCCTATTGAAGCTGCTTGATCCAACTTTTCCTTGCTTGTCCCTTGCTTTCTCTGTCTTTCATTTACTTTCTTTCCTCAATGCTAGAGTGCTCCAAGAATTCTCTAAGGGTGCAATAGTATAAGATAATAGAGAGAGCTCCAAGATAAAACTAACAAAAGGTTGTGAAATGATCCTCATAAGCCTTTTTATCATTGAGGCCTCTATTTTCTTCAATTTCCTCTATTTTTCCTTCAATTTCTGCCTCATGAATTTTTGTGACCTTTCACCTTCCTTTTCTCTTATTTTCCTTTATTTTCATAAATAAAATGTCAATTAATGCCTCTTTTCCTTTTAAAAGCCTTTTCCAAAGCCTTTGCCAATTTCCCTTAGCCATAATAAACCAAATCAACACCCACTAGGATGTTTTTCCCAACATTTAGCTTGGAATATGTGTCCCATGACCTTGGTCTTATTTTGCCTTAACTAATTTTATTACATTAACTTTTAACCTAGGGTTGTTACATCGTAGGATTGCTTATGTGGTCGTTGACCTAAACTAATGAAAACACATAAAATGGCTACTATATGCAGATTCAAAATTAACCTTATAGAGCACATTTCTAAACATTCAATATTCTTGGATGCTGGATCCTTCCTAGTATAAATTTATATCATATAAACTGAGGTTTTACTATTATGATGACCTGTTAGATACTCCATATCTAGGATGTTTTTTCATATGAAATTATATTCAAATTGAGGGTCGAGTGATGGATGAATTATATGGGTAATCTAGATATTTAAATATTGGGTCAACAACCAATTCACTTGCCATGTCATAAAGTTGAGTCTATGTGGTATTACAACTATTCTACATGTTTGCTGATGTGCGTGTGCTTATTTGGAGGTGAAATTTCATAATTTTGGTATGTGATCAAGGTTAAAATAATATGCAGTGTACCACAATCTATACCATACACTACTTGACACATGAAATACACTGAGTTTGGAAAAAATTATAAATTTTCTATCACATTTCCACCCGATCAATGTGGTACTAACCTTTGCATTCATGCAATGTAAAACTGTCAATTACCAGTTAAAATCAACAACTCTCATTCCAGTAATCTTTGAGTTCAGAACATATTTCTCTAGAGATTAAGTTGGACAAACCGAAATCCAAGGGAATAAATGATTTAATCATTTTTAATGCTATTGTTTTAATTACGAGATTTTGTAAACAAACTTGTTTGACTGTGTTTTTCCAAAGTTATGTATGACATGAATATTGATTATCTTTTTGTACAATTTTGCATATTTGTAATAAATAAGATTAATCAAGATGATAAAAAGTTTGAACATAACAAGGAAATAAAGGAAGGAGTGAAAATGAGTTAAAGATTATTAAATTTTTTCTTCACTAAATTTCATAATTTCCTCATTTTAAGGTCACTATCATCTTCTGCTCATGAAGAGATTTTTGATGATATAGAAGTCTTCACATTCCAAATTTGGGACTCAAAGTTGTGGCCCTCAAAATTGTTGTACTATCATCATGTTATGATGATCAATGGCATATGATATGTCCCCTAGGTCCAGGTAGCAAATGATGTGGCATGCTAGTTGGGTAGGTCATAGCATCTAGATTGAATTAATAGTTTCTTGGTGTGTTTAGTGGTTCTCCTAGATGTAAAATAGTCCTGCATGGTCACGATGTCTTGAATATTGGATATTTCCAAATTTAGATGTCTCTTGGGTGCCTTGAAGACCAAATATGTTTGGATCAGAATGTCTCTTGATTTCAATTTTATTTTATTATTTTAAGATTTTATTTTTGTTATTAAATCTTTTTGGACCCAAATTCATGGTCTATTGGGTTAATTGCACTAGATAACATGTACCCGAATATGGGTAACCATGACTAGGTAAAATGAAGATTGTTGCTAATGGAAAAAGATGAATGTTGGATGTAATGTTTATATATGAATCTTAATATATTTTAAGTAGTATTAACTAAGTCAGGGTGGATCTCGAGATGCTTGATTTATAGGTTAATGCACAAGATTACTTATGTTGTGATTGACCTAAATTGATGTTATGACATTGAATAGAAACTATATCAAGATTCAAAGTTAACCTTATAAAGCACCTTTCTCAACTTTCTAGATTCTTGGATGCCGAATCCCTCTTACAATAAATTTATACCCAAGAAACTAAGGTTTTAGTGTTATGATGACCTATTAGATACTCCAGAGCCTCGATGGTTTTTCATATGGACTTATATTTGAATCTAGGGTCGAGCAATGGGTGATTTATATGGGTAATATAGATATCTGGACACCTTTGATGCCAAATGCCAATGTGAGAATGTCGATTCAACGACTAATTCACTTGTCATGTCATAAGGTTGAGTTTATTTGGTATTACAACTATTTTAAATGTTTTCTAATGTGCATGTGTTGATGTGGAGGTGAAAAGCATAATTTTGGTATGTGATTAATGTAACACCCTACTCGACCCAAGAATGTAAACAACATGTAAATGCAAAACTAGGATGAAGATCTAGGACACATTAAATAACCCAGTGAGCCGAGGAAAACTTTTGAGGGTTGTGGTGCCCATATACATGTGTGTATATGTGTTATAGGGGTTTTTGTGCTTGTGTGCATGAATGTGTTGTGTTTGGGGCTAGTATGCATGTGTACACATGTTTTATTATTTGAGGCTAGAAGGCCTTATGATATAATTATGTAACACATGCATGTTAATAAAATAAAATGGTTGTACACCGAAAGATGACATGAGAATGGGAGGTTGAGATTCCATGCATGGGTAAAAGAGGCACTTATGATTTAATAAGCATAAAAAATTCCCATGCATATAACCGAAGACCACTAAGGGCTTAGGGAGTGGCAAGTGGTAGAAAATAGGTATGCATACAAAAGAGCAATGTTTGGTATAGTGAATTAGTACACAGGGGATTCTTGCATAGTGATAGGATTACGATCAATTCTTGTGGAGGATGTTAGAAAATGACCATGGAAGCATGGAGACCATAAAATGGAAGTTTGTAAGGGAACCTATAAGATCTGTGAAGTTAATGGAACTCTCGGAAGCCACAATATTGTTAGTTTTAGGTTGTGGGGCTTGGTACCTTGGCTATGAGTCCGGGATGGGTACCTTGAGGATAGTGGAACTCCTGGAAGCCACAAGGTTGTTGGTTGGAGGCTATCAGGTTTGGTACCTTGGTTGTGTTAAGCCTGGAAGGTCTATGGGGGAAGCAGAAGTTCTGTTAGCCATAGGATTGTTGATTGGAGGTTGTTGGGCTTGATATCTTGGTTATGTGAGGCTTGGTAGGGTACCTAGAAGGCCTATCAGGGCATTGGAACTCTTGGAAGCTATATGAATACTGGTTGGAGGTTTCTAGGTTTGGTACCTTGGCTAGTGATTGTTGGTACTGAGCTTGTACCAAATTTTGGGTGTACTGATTCCCATGGAGTCAAAGCCCCAACTCGAGGGTGATCCAATTTTGAAAGAGAATGAACACCAAGATCTATGGTTGGGTGGAATGTCAAAGGCCTATAGTCAGTTACACAAAACGAAAAGATAAGTATTATAGTTTTTTGTATGATTGTTTTTCCACCTCAAATAATTTGTATGTTGTTGTTAATGACATATGAGTCTTAAATTAAATACATTTGTGCATATGCATTGCATATTATCATGTTCCATAATTCCCATAATAGGGGGGAATTTCTAGCATACCGGTTACCAAGGGTAACTAGCATAATATTGGGCCTCACAAGACATAAGAATGAGCCTATAGAGAGCTAGGGTATGTTACAGTCAAGGTTAAAATAATATCCAAGGTAACACGGTCTATGCCGTATGCTACTTTACACCCAAAATTCATTGAGAATGGAAAAAATTATAAATTTTCTACCACATTTTCACCTCGATCAATGTGGTATTAACCATTGCATCCACAAATTTTAAAATATTCAATTACTTGTTAAAACCAACAACTCTCCATTAATATTTGAGTTCAAATCATATTTATCTAGAGATTAAATTGGACAAAGTGAAATATAAGGGAATAAATGTTTTAATAATTTTTATTGTTATTGTTTTAATGATGAACTTTTGTAAATAAGCTTGCTTGATTGGGTTTTTCCAAGATTATGTATGATGTGAAAACTAATTATCTTTTTATGCACTTTTGCATATTTGTAAGAAATAAGAATAATCATAATGATACAAAGTTTGGGAATAACAAGGAAATAAAGGAAGGAGTGAACACATAAGGAGTTAGAGAATATAAGAGTCATCTTCTACTCGTTGAGCGGTTTTCGGTGATATAAGAATTTTGTCATTCCAAATTCGGGACACAAAGTTATGGTCCTCATAAGTGTTGTACTATCATCATGTTATCATGGCATGGTAGATGATATGTTCCCCAAGTCCATGTGGAAAATGATATGGTATGCTGACTAGGAAAGTCATTGCATCCAGATTCAAGGAATAGCTTGTTGGAGTGTGCAGTGGTTCTCTTGTATGTCAGATGGACCCACATTGTATTAATATCTCAAATCCTGGATATGTCCAGATTCAAATGTCTCTTGGGTGTCTTAGACACCAGATAGATCTAGGTCCAAATGTCTCTTGATACCAATTTGTTACTTTATTTTTATTTGTTTTATTATGTTTTTTTTTTTTACATTATTATTATTTAATTTATTTATTTTTAAGATTTATTAGGATATTCAGATATCCAAGCATCCAAAGGTTTCATATTTGTGACATTTTTGGTTGTCTTGGATGCTGAATGTCCTGGATCTTTTTGGGTCCCAAATATACATGTGTGTGGTTAAAATATTAACAGAAGCTCCACATTCAATTCCTCCTAAAAATTCACATAACAATAATTATGGGAAGCAAAAACAATATAAACACCATGAAATGTCTTCTCACAATGCACGTGGGATAAAAAATAAGCCCACAAATTAACGGTCTGGAATTAATATGAAAATGAAATGAATGGTTGTCAAGTGTTAATTCACTGGAGCCATAACTTTAGTTTTAGAAGGCCAACTTAAGCAAGAAATGGCTTGTTGGAAAGATGTGACTGTAAGGAATACCTTAGGTAAATTATTTTTGCTAGATAGTAAAATGCCTAGAAAAATGGAAAGGAAAAGGACCATGAATTTACTATGTGAAGATTACGAGAATATTTTTAAGATTTGATTATTATACTTTTTTTTCATAGTTATTTTGTTTTTATTATTTGGTCGATAAATTGTTTTAGTTTTATTTGTTATTTGTTGGGTCCCTATAATACCAGTGATTACCCCATTACTATTGTAGTTATACCCCTTATTTATATTGTTGTGCCCCTATTACCCCCATATTGTTACTTCTGTGCCCCATATTGGCCCTCAGTTTTGGTCTATTTTTGCTTAGGGAAACCTACTTAATCCTTATATTTTCCATCCATTTTCCATCACATCCATCTCATTTTGATGTATTTTATGCATATTCAGGTGTTTAATTTTAATTTTGAAATTTCTAGAAGCTTTTATGAAAATTGAGTTTCAAGTGCAATTTTGGACTGAATCAGAAATTCCCGTAATAGCTATGTGGATGACATGTTTGCAGGACACTTGGGCTCGAGTTTGATGCATGGATGGACAGCTTGGGAACTAGAACTAAGCTAACTCCACTTGGTTCGGCCAGAACAAGCTTTATTAGGCCCGGTCAAGGCTGGTCAAACATGACTAGTCACCAGAAAATCCCTAGGAAATAGGACAGTTTTGAGATTTTATGGGATTGACCATATTTCTTGGGATGAATTGGATGAGTTCGACTTAGATAGGTGGATATGAGTAGATATGAGTGTTAGAGATAATATAGATCAGTTTGTTTCATTAAACCTCTATTTAAAGCCAAGACTTTGATGGCTTTTGTAATGGAATTTATATGTAACTTTTGTATAACTTGAGTTGGAAGCTAATTTGAAGAACCTATTTCATTTCAATTTGTTGTTCATGCTTGGTTGATTTGCTGAAGTTTTTGTAGCTGAGATTTCTTCAAGTGTGCAAGGCAAGGGTGGAGGGCCCCCACACCAAGCTAAGTACACTTCTTGGTTCAATTTTCATAGTTTTCATAGACTAGTTTTTGTCTCAAATGTATTTAGATGTGTGATGGTTGCTGAATGAATATTGGTTTAATTCTAATATACATATGAAGGGACACAAAGGAATTTAAGTTAAATTCCCCTTCTATTTGATCTTGAACTAAAACTGAATTTCATTCTCCATTTCTCATTTGAAGTTATTTCTGCATTTTTGGTTTGAAGCAATGGTGATTGTGATATAGTAGGATTGTGAAGAAGGACAATATGGACCTCCTTAGTTAGGAGCCTCTCCTTTTACATCTTCTGCATCATAAGCCATTGTCAATTAGTGCTCTTAGATTTATCTTCATGAAATTATTATTGTAGGGAATGACAACCTGGTTCTCCTAAGTTAGGAGCCTCTTCCCTCATATATTACATAAATGAATTAGAAATTGTTAAAATAGGTTTATATTTGTAATATGTACTTCTTTAAATCTCCAAATTTTATCTTCTAAACTTGATTATATCTGATGTCCATATACAATGGATTTGCCTCCAAGTTTTACAAACCCGGATTGATAATTAAATACTTGTGTTAATTTAGTCAATAAATTAGCCCAACATTTTGGCACCGTTGCCGGGGAGGTAATTATCAGCATAGTCAAATAGAAGATAAACAAAAACACTAAAAAATTTAGCTAGTATACATTTCTCTTAGTTATGTTTCTTTATGCCTAGAAATAGAGATCCTAAAATTAGGTTTCCAAAACAAAACCCCCCAACAAAAACATAAAATCAAAAAAATAACTACAAAATCCATTTTCAACAACAAGATCTAAAAGATGATGTTAAAGAATAGGCTACAACACTATTCCATTCTTCAACATTCTTTCTCATCAAATCTTTATGATCAAATAAATTTTCATGTCCAAACATTCATTAAAGTATATTTTTCAAATTTGGATATGAGCTTACTTATGATCTTGTTACGAAAATGGATGCACTGGAAATTCTCTTATACTTGAGAGAATGAATTAGTTTTCTAAAATAGAATAGGATAGAATAGAATAAATAAACAAGTAGAATGAATTCACAATAAGACTTCCATAATAAATTTGTTTCAAACTATTTCTTCAAATCATTGTTCAATATTCATTTGAAAGGACTACATGGAAAAATGCAGTAAGAACAAGCCTATTTTGGGTAACCATATAGGATCATTTTGAAATCATGTTGTTTTTTTACATATCTCTTGAAATCTAGTTTTGGAATCCATTTTGAAGTTTTCAATTTATATCACAAATAAAAATGTGATCAAAATCAAAACTAGGTCTCAAGTGAAATGTTGAGGACAGAGTTAGTACAGCCTATATTTGAAGTGTCTAATGGAAACATTTTTATCTGAAATTCATAGGGAAGATATCCCTTGGAATATAGTTTCCAAATCAATTTGAATCACTTCAATCAGGTATCATATGAAAAAGTTATTCTTGAAATACTAACTGCTTGTCGAAAAATCTGCAAGGTGACAATTCTAGGTCTTGACTGTTCATTGGCATATTTGACATACCAAACCATCTTCTTTTCAAAACCTGTTTATATGGGAGATATATATTCAAGTCTAGTTTAAGGCACAATTTGAATCATCCCATTTGGAGGTGAAATGAAAAAGTTATGCCACATTTAGTGACTGCATGTCTTCAAAACAGTATAGTAAAACTCTGCCTCATAGGTCTATTCATCACCAATTTTGTGATATCAAGCCTAAGAATTTTTAAAACATGTTTCTACTGGAAAGATAAAAATGAATCTACTTTAATATCCAAGTGGAATTACATTGATCTGATCTTTATCGAAGAAGTTACGCTTCAAATAGTGACTGTTGGTCTAGTTAAAAATTAACAAGCAGCTCTATCAAACATGGAACTCCTTATAATATTTACCATATCATTTTAAACCATTTTGAAAACCTGTTTATATTGGAGGTAGCCATATGAATTCACTTCAACTTGGCTTTGGAATCACTCTAATAGGATATCAAACAAATATTTTGTAAACAAAATACCGCTAGGAGGTCTAGGCTGGCCACCATTCCTCAAAGGGGTAAATAAATGCATTATGTTTGTCTATCATATTTGGACTTGTTTTCTAAGCAATGCTTGTAATGATTTACATGTTTATTGGAAGAAGAGAGACTGTACACCTCTCTTCCTCCATCATCTAATGTTGTATTGCAGGCAAGTGCTATGTTTTTGCAGGTCATAGGAAGAATGAAGGAGTGAACTCCATGGATGAAGTAATTTTCCAAATCAAATTCATATTTCAGAATATGAATACAAATGTTCAAGTCAAAGAAAAGTGAAAATTCACCTGATGTTGAGTTCATTCAATGAAACTCAAACTCTTGAAGCTTGCTCTTCAATGTTGACCAACAACATCAACAAACCCTACAACATGATCGAGATCAAGGCAAAAAGACATGAAGATAATCATTAGAAGAAGCAGTCAAGTTCAGTACTATGTCAAGTCACATCAATCTTCAAAGAAGCCTTTCATATTGAATTCATATTGTTCATGATTTGATCATCATCATTTGTTCATGATTTGAATTCATATTGTTCATCATCCATACTGTATGTTAAGCTCCACGACCAAGCATGTTGAAGTCCAGCCTTACTACTACATCATGACTTCAATATAACCTATTTTCATAAGCTTTCATACTTCCGTACTCCATTACACCCCACCTCCATCTAGAAAAGGGAAAAAATAAAAAATAGAAAAAGATAAAAAATAATAAAGGAGTTTGGTTGTGAAAATCCACGAAAGTGGCATAATACAAACTCGAATTCATATCGGAAAACCAACTTGTTTGGCCAATATGAATTCTCTATTTTGTTTTACCATTTCTTCAGTTTAAGCTTGCAAGAATCATCCTCCAGAATAAAGAAGACTTGAGGACAAGTCTTCCCATCAGCAAGGGGGAAGGTTCACAAAAAGAAACTTAGCTATGCAGCTGCATTGACAACGGAACTTGTATTGTTGGCAGTTGGGACCTGAAATATGTTTGAAATCAATTGCAGAGGGACCTGAAATGTTAGCAAAAACATGTATATATTGCATCAAAATGTACATGACAGAGGGGACTTGAGTTATCATGAATCAATTGCGGAGGGACCTGACACGACATCAACAATCAATGGACCAGAATCAATGAAGGATGATAGAACAGAAAGCATAAATAAACTCTATCTATTTACGATATTTGATCACGACAACTTCATCCAACATTGTTAAAGAACAACAAAATTCATCCAATACTACAGGGAAGTACAAGAATAGTAAGTACAAAATTTTGCTCTTGCAAATTTACATTTTTATAGAAATTTTTAGACTTTGTTAAAATTGAGTTAATACCTGAATGCATATTCATTACATTACCTTCATCCTATATCCCTTATATTATACCCATCATCCTATATTCTACATTTACATTTACCCTAGACCTAATCCAATGTACATATGTACATATTTTTCATTCCATAACCCTAATATGCCATTATCCTTATATTCTACATTTCCTTCATATATTCTATATTCATTTCATAACCCTAACCCTAAGTAGTTTTCCATAAAGCAAAATAGATCAAAGTGAGGATTTAAAAAAGTTGAACCTACACAAACAAAGCAAGCATTAGTCCTATGGAAAAAATTTTAAACATGACCTAAAAATGGTCATTTTAAAATTAAGGAAATCATTGCAATACATATGGAATATCAAACAAGAAAAATTGAAATGATATGATGCAATAAGGTGAAGTTATAATGGCAAACTTAATACAATATGATGGCAAACCTTATGGAACTATGCAACGATATCAAGCATATGGTAAAGGGTAAGAAATATCAAACATGCACATTTTTTTTTAAAAAGGAAATGTATTAAACATTATATGCGCATACCAAAAGGGAATACAAAAAGGAAATGTAATGAGCATAAAAGCTTTGAGCGCATGACAAAAGTGGCAATCATAGTATGGTGCATAAAAAATAATACTATTGGTAATGCACTGAAATACGATGGTATATATGTTAGTCAAGGGTAAGGCCGTAAACAGTATGGTATGGATGGCCACGATGGAAGCAATCAAACAGCAGCGAGAATGGTAGGAATTAAGAGATATTTGCATTCAAATAACAAATAGTCAAATATGTATTTGAAACAACAGAGAAATAAGCCACGATAGCAAACAAAATGGTTAAAATTTTCAAAAGGAGAAGTCTGTTTTGAAACCCCGTGAGCTGTAGTTACACAGAACTGACAACAACCAAACAATAAAATGGTAAAAACGTTTTGAAAAAACCTTGTGGGAAGTAAAACATTTTAACAGAGCTATAGCTACAATCAATAGGTAAAAACGTTTTGAAATAAACCCTGTGCATATTAACAGAGAAGAGCTTTGCCATTGATGCTCAGAACCGTAAATTTGTTCCCATCACAGTCATTTGAGGCTCTGGAAAGATGATAGATGCGAGAAGCAAAACATTTTGACAGTGGAGGATAAAAATAGCTGAGTCTGTGGGTAAATAGAGCCAGTTAGTTTCCCAGAATCTCGGGAAAGTTCAGGTAAAAACGGGATTCAATTTGCTTACAAAGATGAGTCGGGATTTCCAAAACTGCCTGTCATTTAATTGTTAATATACCTGTTCTTGCCACCAGTCAGCAAAACGAAGATACAGGGATATGGAGCACCATTAAGTCTCACCATTAGCCAAGTAAACACCGAAACTACACCATGATTCCAGAAATAATAAATATAAGGGTTAGATGAACAACAGTGAATTAATGAAGTAAACGGCTATGCTATAAGGAAGCAGATCTGTTCATAGGTGTAGTTGCATAAATCAAGGCGTTGAGTAAAGCACGTAAATCATGCAAAACGACTAGTAGATTACACCTGTGCGAGCAATGCGGCATTTCTACCACATTTTGCATGCAAAACACGTCATTAAAAAGTTTTTGGGACCATATGCGTGTTTTGAGTTTTGTAAAGATTGTGTATTGCAGAAACAAAGTTTTTTTGGGCTGTATTACGTAGAGCAGGGGATGAATTTTTTTTTTAAGTGTTGTTTCATAAACAGGGGCTGTATTGCAGAAGAGTTTTTTTTATGCTGTTACACAAGATTATATTGCGTGTTGTTGCATAACAGGGACTGTAATGTGCCAACAAATTCCAGAAAAATTGCCAAGTCTTCAGCTAAAAAGAAGTGTTTATATAGTGAGTTTAAATGCACATGCAGTGGGTGACATAGCTGGAGATTAAAAAATGAAATGAAATCAGTTGTGCATGAAATGAACTCTGTTCATATATTTCGATTTTATAAACAATGCAGTGCTTTATATTGGTCATTGAACGATGAAGGATCACAGTTATATACAGTGCTGAAGATTAGTTATTGAATCTTGGTTTGCATGAACAGAGTAGAGTGTTGATAAACGGCAACAGAGAAGGTGAATTGTATGTCTCAATAATTTGATTTCAATTTAGGAGCAGAGATTTTTTTTTTTTCGATTTCAGATTCTGAGCATTTAATTGCTGGAGGCAGAGATAGCAGGTTTAATTGATTTTGTTGCAGCTCACATATTGATTTCCTCATTCATATTTAAAAAATGCAGTTCATAAATTTTATACACGCAGTGAAGCCATTTCATGAGTTATTTGATGAATGTTGACATATATATAGTGAGCCATTCTTTGAAAAATCTTGCACACGGTGAGCTTAGATCATTGCAGAGTGACTGCATGGTGATTTTGTCTTGAAGAGAGGCGAAATTATGTGAGAATTCAAAGAACAAAAAGATATTGTGACATAAAAAAATTTTGATTTTTCTACACAGCCAATTAAAAAACAGAGAATTCTACATTAGAGACAAAGGAGTTTTTTAAAAAATTGATGAAACAGAGGATCGAATATAAGAAATAGATTAATAAAAACATGTTTATTATGTTTTTATAATCTTTGTATATCAAAATTTTGTGTTTGCGGAAGCAGTAAGTTCATATTTTTGAGGAATGGTTTTGTCTCTTTGTCAAGGGCATCCGAAAAGAGGTAAGCAAGATATTGGAGAAGCATTTGAGGAGAAAAATTGATTTCGAATTGAATGATCATTCAATCTCAGAAGTGTATTTCAATTTTAAGAAGCTACTATTTTTAATTGCTTTTTATGGGCAAATGAAACTGAAATTTGAAAAACGAAAACATGGGTTTTCTTCAAGAACGAGCCTAATTAGGCTCCGTGCGAACGATTTTCTCAAATTCATTTCTATTTGAGATATTTTTATGGTTCTTTTGACTCATATTTTGTAGATTGCATGGGTAAATCAGTGGCTAAATTGAAAGTGAATGCCTAGACATAAAAAATTGCTTCTTTTAATGAGATGTAAGGGAAACTGGATATTGTATGCTTTGAGTAAAATTGTTGATTTGAGAGGGACATGAATCCTGTGTCGGAATGTATTGCCAAATTCAAGTTTTATTTGTCGTCTGAAGCTGCTCATCTAGAATGATACATTGGTAAAGAAAGTCATCCATAAGAAAAGAGAAGAAGTACATGAAAGCATAGATATCCTTTTACAGGTAGCTCAAGAGAAAGCTTCATCTTCAAGGGACAGAGCCATCGGTAGAATAGCAAGGGAGGTCAACATACAAAGGTAGAAGATCAATGAGACAAAGACAAGCATGAGGACATGCTTGAAGATCAACAAGGGGGAGACCCTTATATTTATTGGAGATGTTGGCCCTCAGTTTTGGTCTATTTTTGCTTAGGGAAAATTACTTAATCCTTATATTTTCCATTCATTTTCCATCACATCCATCTCATTTTGATGTATTTTATGCATATTCAGGTGTTTAATTTTAATTTTGCAATTTCTAGAAGTTTTTATGAAAATTGAGTTTCAAGTGCAATTTTGAACTGAATCATAAATTCCCGTAATAGCTATGTGGATGACATGTTTGCAGGACACTTGGGCTCGAGTTTGATGCATGGATGGACAGCTTGGGAACTAGGACTAAGCTAACTCTACTTGGTTCGGCCAGAACAAGCTTTATTAGGCCCGGTCAAGGCTGGTCAAACATGACTAGTCACTAGAAAATCCCTAGGAAATAGGGCAGTTTTGAGATTTTATGGGATTGACCATATTTCTTGGGATGAATTGGATGAGTTCGACTTAGATAGGTGGATATGAATAGATATGAGTGTTAGAGATAATATAGATCAGTTTGTTTCATTAAACCTCTATTTAAAGCTAAGACTTTGATGGCTTTTGTAATGGAATTTATATGTAACTTTTGTATAACTTGAGTTGGAAGCTAATTTGAAGAACCTATTTCATTTCAATTTTTTGTTCATGCTTGGTTGATTTACTGAAGTTTCTGTAGCTGAGATTTCTTCAAGTGTGCAAGGCAAGGGTGGAGGGCCCCCACACCAAGCTAAGTACACTTCTTGGTTCAATTTTCATAGTTTTCATAGACTAGTTTTTGTTTCAAATGTATTTAGATGTGTGATGATTGCTGAATGAATATTGGTTTAATTCTAATCTACATATGAAGGGACACAAAGGAATTTAAGTTAAATTCCCCTTCTATTTGATCTTGAACTAAAACTGAATTTCATTCTCCATTTCTCATTTGAAGTTATTTCTGCATTTCTGGTTTGAAGCAATGGTGATTGTGATATAGTAGGATTGTGAAGAAGGACAATATGGACCTCCTTAGTTAGGAGCCTCTCCTTTTACATCTTCTGCATCATAAGCCATTGTCAATTAGTGCTCTTAGATTTATCTTCATGAAAGTATTATTGTAGGGAATGACAACCTGGTTCTCCTAAGTTAGGAGCCTCTTCCCTCATATATTACATAAATGAATTAGAAATTGTTAAAATAGGTTTATATTTGTAATATGTACTTCTTTAAATCTCCAAATTTTATCTTCTAAACTTGATTATATCTGATATCCATATACAGTGGATTTGCCTCCAAGTTTTACAAACCCGGATTGATAATTAAATACTTGTGTTAATTTAGTCAATAAATTAGCCCAACACCCCATAGAATCCCTCTATTGTTATTTTTGTGGCTTTATATTATTATTGTTAGGTCGGCTAGATTATATTGTGACTCCTTAGACTCCTATATATAGAAAGGAGGTTTTGTCATTTGTATCATCCAAGAATTTTTCATTGATGTAATGTAAAGGAGGTTTACCCCTCGAAGTGGCTGAATTCTAAGGCGTTGATCTATCATTTTTATCTTTTCTTGAGCTGGTTTCATAACATTTGGTATCAGAGCTTTGGGTTCTAGGGTTTCGCTGCTCCAAACAGGTCATCGTGGAATTTTCGCTATACCTTTTTTTCTGTGACTGTTTTAGAAGTCTAAAAAAAACCCATTTGGGAAGAAATCACGTTGAACTTGGGGTCCGAATTTCAGAGCGTTTCGCGCTATATTTGCGGAGTTATGATCTGAGGAAGTTGGTCTTTTTGCAGACTCCTGAATTACATTCCAAATAGGTGACCTGGGGAAAATCGTCATAACTTTCTCTCTGGGGATTGGATTGAAATTTCGTAAGAAGGTACAGAAATAGGACAGATTGTAGTTTCTTATAAGTGTTTTTTAGATCCAAAGGTTGAAACAGGGACTTGTGGCATGTCGTACAAGTTCTCTCTACTGAACTAGTCTATAATCAAGTCACTGTGGGAGATTTCACATAACTCTTCCTTGGAGAATCCAATTTGGATCAGACCTGTGGCATTGGAAAGAGGACACATAGGGCTACTACAGGGAGAAATTTCAGAACTAGATGATTGGAAAGTTCGGAGATACATCAGAGGCAATATCGAGCTCCTACAAAGTAAAAAAAAGGTGTGTAGATTTTTTTAAATTTTTGCTTAAGCTTGGTTTGAAAATTTATTTTGAAGGAATTCAAAGGGCATAGTAGAGAATTATTATCGGTAACTGATGCCCCGAGGAAAGAAAATGCAAACACCTAATAAGGAATCTGAAAGCTCTAGCATGACTCATGAAGAAGAGGAAGAAATGCTACATGATATATCAAAATTACAAGAACAGGTGAAACAAATGTCACGCTCACAAAAGTTAGCAGAAGCTAAGATAAATGGTGTGGAAGCTAAGATGAATGGCATGGAAGCTAAGATGGACAATTTGAAGATAGATTTGAACACAAATTTGAAGACAGACATGGCAGATTTGAAGACAGATTTGACAAATTTTCTACAAGAAATACTTACTAATGGTGAAAAGGTAGTAAAGGAAACTCATGATGAGAACAAAAGAAATGTTAATCATGATTCCATGACGCTGATGTTGGATCGAAGACTCACCATATTCCAAAAATCGATATGAGGAAGTTTGATGGCAAGGATCCCGCCACATGGATATTACAGATGGAGCAATTCTTCGATCTCAATAATGTGCAAAACGCACAAAAGGTACGTATGGAAACTGTATATTTGGAACCAAATCAATTTGTATGGTATCAATGGCTTTGCTCTCGTAAAAAATTTATCACTTGGGAAATTTTTATGGAACAATTGATAACACATTATGAGGATACAAAAAGCAACACTTTTTTTAGCCAATTGATAAGTCTCAAACAAAAGGGTTCAATAATGGAGCACATTGAGGAGTTCCAAAAATTGAACATAAGGGTAAAAGATATTCCAGAGGAACATAGGATTGATGTGTTCATAGGGTCTTTGAAGGATAATATCCAACATGATGTTCGCCTTTGGGAACCTGATTCATTAGAGAAGGCATTCAGGTTAGCAAGAAAAATGGAAAGCAAAATTATGGCAACTAGGAAGCATACCACTCACAACTATAAAGACGGAAGTGTTGTTGCCGCTAGTCTTCCACAACCTACAAGGTTGACACCACAAAAATTGGAAGAAAAAAGAGAAAAAGGGCTTTGTTACAGTTGTGATAGAAAATACACTAAAGGTCATAAGTGTGCTGAGAAGAAATTATTCTACATAGATTGTGAAGAGGAAGAAGAAAATGAGCAAGAAAGGTCAAAAGAAGAGGGTATACTCCAGGAACAAAGCTTAGATGAAGAACAAATAAATCCGACCATATCTTGTAATGCATTGGCGAGAATTACCACTCCTCAAACCATCAAGATAGAAGGACAAATCAAGAAGAAAAAGGTAATAGTGTTGATTGATTCAGGAAGCACCCACAATTTTATTCATTGTAGGGTAGCAAAAGAATTGAATTGCTTCCTATATCCAGCACCAGAGTGTCAAGTGATGATTGCAAATGGAGGAACAATAAATTTCTCTGGAAAGTGCCATAATATCAAGCTATCCATGGGATAATATGTATTGACTAGCCCAATGCTTTCCATTCCAATGGGAGGTGCTGAAGTTGTACTAGGAGTCCAATGGCTACAATCCTTGGGTACAATAGCTTTTAATTTTCAAGAACTTTTCATCAAATTTTATACGGAAGGAAAGGAAGTTGAATTAAGGGGTATTGCAGGGAAACCAGGAAAGAAATAAGCTCTAATGGTATGACAAAGCTTCTAGAAAAGGAGAAAAGAGGTGTAATTGCACAATTATGTTCGCTAGATGTTTCCACATCGGAATCATCTATTTCTCCAGATCTCCAAAAAGTCCTGGACAATCATTCCAAGGTATTTGAGACTCCCAAAGGTCTCCCACCTATGCGTGATCATGATCATGCTATTCATCTGATTCCAGGAAGTGTTCCTCCAAACATCAGGCCGTACAGATATCCCTATGTCCAAAAAAGTGAAATTGAACATATGGTTGCAGAAATGCTAGAGGCTGGTATAATTCAATCAAGTCAAAGTTCTTTCTATGCTCCGGTAGTATTGGTGCACAAGAAGGATGGATCATGGCGCATGTGTCTGGATTATAGGGAGCTCAACAAGCTCACTATTAAAGATAAGTTGCCCATTCCTGTCATTGATGAATTATTGGATGAATTGCATGGATCAATTTACTTCACCAAGTTGGATCTTCGTTCGAGATATCATCAAATCAGAATGAAGATTGAAGACATTCCGAAAACGGCATTTAGAACTCATGAGGGTCATTATGAATTTTTGGTCATGCCTTTTGGCCTTACCAATGCACCTTCAACATTTCAAGGTTTGATGAATTCAATTTTCAAACCATTCCTTAGAAAATTTGTGTTAGTATTTTTTGATGATATACTAATCTACAACAAGTCTTGGAAGGATCATGTTGAACATGTTGACAGGGTGCTACAACTATTAGAGGAGAAACAATTATATGCAAAAAGATCCAAATGTTTCTTTGGAGTCCAGGAGGTGGAATATTTGGGTCATATTGTATCTCATGAAGGAGTTAAGGTAGACCCTAGCAAAATTAAAGCCATTAAGGAATGGAAAATCCCCACATCCATAAAGCATCTGTGAGGATTTCTTGGGTTGACAGGGTATTATCACAAGTTTGTTAAGAATTATGGGAGAATAGCAGCACCTCTAACAACATTATTGAAGAAAGATGCATTTTCATGGACTTTGGAAGCAACAAAGGCCTTTGAACATCTTAAAGAGGCAATGTGCCAAGCACCGGTCTTAGCTACACCAGACTTCACAAAAACCTTTATTGTGGAATGTGATGCTTTAGGAAATGGAATTGGTGCTGTTCTAATGCAAGATGAAAGACCCATTTCTTTTGAAAGTCGTCCAATCAAGGGAAAGTTTTTAAGCAAAGCTATTTATGAGAAGGAAATGTTGGCAATACTCCATGCACTTAAGAAATGGCGACCCTACCTAATGGGAAGACACTTCAAGGTAAAAACGGATCATGATAGCCTTAAATACTTTTTAGAACAAAGATTATCCTCTGAAGAGCAACAAAAGTGGGTCACAAAGATGTTGGGTTATGACTTTGAAATCATCTACAAAAAAGGGAAGCAAAATGTGGTGGCAGATGCACTCTCAAGAAAGGATGAGAATGTGGAAGCATTGTTGTGTGCCATTTCTATTATCCAACCAGATTGGATAAACGAAGCAAGGGAGGAATGGAAGAATGACGAAGAAGTGTGGGCACTTATTCGAAAGCTACAACAAGATTCCAGTACGTCTGATACATTTAGCTGGAAAAATGATTCGTTATGGTACAAATATCGCTTATACCTCTGTAAGAATTCCTAGCTAAAACAAAAGATTTTTATGGAATTGCACACTTCTCCCTTAGGAGGGCACTCAAGATTTTTAAAAACTTACCACGGGGTTAAGAAGGAATTTTTTTGGGATGGCCTTAAATCAGATATTCAAAAGTTTGTGGCGGAATGTTTGGTTTGCCAACAAAATAAAGTTGAAACAATTAAGACACCGGGTCTATTACAACCTTTATCCATTCCAAGCCAACGTTGGGAGGAGGTTTCAATGGATTTTATCACAGGTTTACCCAAGTCTGAGGGAAAGAGTGTCATCATGGTGGTAGTTGACAAACTTACCAAGTATGCACACTTTTGTGCATTATCACATCCATTTAAAGCCAGTACAGTTTCTACTGCATTTATGGAAACAGTTCAAAAGCTACATGGAAACCCAAAGATTATTGTAAGTGACAGAGATCCCATTTTCACTAGAAATTTTTGGACAGAATTATTTTCTTGTCTTGGTACTCAGTTAGCTCATAGCTCATCTTATCATCCTCAATCTGATGGGCAAACTGAGATAATTAACAAATGTTTGGAAGGATATCTTCGTTGCTTTTTATATGATAAACAGACACAATGGGTCAAATGGTTGCCTCTGGTTGAATGGTGGTATAACACTTGCTTCCATACAACAACAAAAATGACCCCATTTATGGCACTTTATGGGTATCAACCACTATCCATCACATCATATTTAAGAGAAAATTCTAAGGTTCAGGGAGTGGAACATCACATCGAACATCAACAACAAGTCCTCCAACTCTTAAAGGATAAACTTGTGTTGGCAACAAATAGAATGAAACAACAGGCAGATCAACATCGCAGTGAAAGAAGTTTTGATGTAGGTGATTGGGTATTCCTACGGCTACAACCATATAAGCAAATGTCCCTAAAGCAAGCTAAGAAGGATAATAAATTATCACCAAAGTATTATGGTCCGTACAAGGTGTTGCAAAAGATTGGTAGTAGGTACTATGGCATACAAATTGGAGCTTCCTGCAGCTTCTCGATTGCACCTAGTTTTCCATGTTTCATGTTTAAAGAAGGTTATAGGCAACAAGCTCCCAATTCAAACAATATTGCCAGAACTTGACGAGGAAGGAAAAATTATATTGGAACCAGAAGCAGTCACAGAAACAAGAACTCGACAACTACGAAATTGATCAATTTCAGAGTATCTTATCAAGTGGAAGAACTTATCCGCTGAAGATTCCACATGGGAGGATGAGAATTTTATGCAGAAGTATCCAGAACTACTCAAGCGTCGAGGACAACACTTTTTTGAAGGAGAGGGGCATGTCGGGTCCCTATAATACTAGTGATTACCCCATTACTATTGTAGTTATACCCCTTATTTATATTGTTGTGCCCCTATTACCCCCATATTGTTACTTCTGTGCCCCATAGAATCCCTCTATTGTTATTTTTGTGGCTTTATATTATTATTGTTAGGTCGGCTAGATTATATTGTGACTCCTTAGACTCCTATATATAGAAAGGAGGTTTTGTCATTTGTATCATCCAAGAATTGTTCATTTATGTAATGTAAAGGAGGTTTCCCCCTCGAAGAGGATGAATTCTAAGGCGTTGATCTATTATTTCTATCTTTTCTTGAGCTGGTTTCATAACATTATTTTATTTAATTAATGCACAAATACACCCAAAAGGTTATAAATCTAATTATTGTTTTTGATATTATAGTGATTATTTTAGAAAAATAAAAACAATAAAATCAATTAGAAGGAATAATATCTAGGGGATTCATTGAATGTCATTAACTAGTTCAATGCTACATAAAGATGTCAAAACCACACACTTCTACCTATACTTGAAGAAATTTTGTAGTTAAAATTCCTATTTGACCATGTTTCTTACTGTCACATCTATGGGGAGAGAAATTTTGAAGCCGATATCATGTCCAAGGAAGGTACTTGACAACATATGAGATCTCGTCAAGTTTTAGAGCACATTGATGGATAGGTCTAGGAATATCGACATCAACCTTTCTTTGTAGATTGATCTTTCAAAAGTTCAGTAACAAATTTCTGGGGTTTTTTTTTTTTTTTAATTATCTTAGCAATAGTCTCTTTTTTTCTCCTATCTGACAGATATGATACCAATTTTTTGAAAACAAACATTTATAGTTCTAATAGATGTGATTTTAGTTGTTTTTCTTATGTGATGTTGAGATCTATATTACTATACATGATATGTATAAATTTAGGACTGTTATTTTTTTTATTATTGGGATCTTACTCTTCATGAAGCTCAGACTCTATTTTATAATGACTATGATGCCATTGTACAGTCTTGATGAATGCCTTTAAAGGCATATGTTACATGTAACTTTTTATCCTTTAATAGAAGGTTACAATTTTTCTTCAAAGAAAAAAAAGAGAAGGAATAAATTTAGAACTCATAGACTATGGACAAAATAAAATAATAAAGATTTATTCTAGGTACTAGGATTTTGTTAATCTTTTTTATTATGGATCTTCTTAAAATTTGGTTTCTATATTAATGGGTTTTAATTTATTTTGGGACAAAAAAACTATAATTTTCAATGAAGAAATGATTTCCCAAATAATTTAATTAATATTCATTTTATTAATTCATTTATTTTTTTTCCAGGAACCTTTCCTTTTAATCATAATATTAGTAAATTTATTTCTATGATATGAATTTCAATAATTATATTTAATTTTATTTTTTTTCTTTCTGTAGGTGACAAGTAGAAAAAGAAGAAAAGAAAACCAAGAAGAGGAAGAAACTTGTAAGCACACAATGCTTAGGAAGATATCATACTTGATTTAATATTATTTTTCAGGAGAGAATATCAATGAATGAGTAAAAAGGGGAAATAATTGCAACCAAAGAGGAGAAGGAAGATTAATTATAAAATGCTAATCTTTCTATGTGGAAGGGATTAGAAACCTTGTATTCAAGACTTGATATTTTTATCAATCTAATTATAATTTTGAATATTTGTTGGTTTGAATATCCAAATTGGAACTTGTACATTTCTATCAAGGTTTAAGGAAATATTGAGAAACTGAGAGTTGGATGATCCAGAATAGAGGCTTGTATACTTTTATCGAGTTCGATAAAATATTTGAAGGTTGAAAAATTTTTCTTGGATTTTTTCTGAAGGATGAATACAAGGAAGAGCTAACTATTCAACGAATTGTGCATTTCCATCAAATGTTTATTTTCTACAAATTCTTGTCGTTTGTCATTTTTATTAATTGTTTTATGTAGAGAATTACCATGAAAGGATTATGGATTTGATTGCAAGCACATATTCAATATGATTTATATGTGAATTACTTCTTATATATGATAATTGAATATGATAGTTTTTTTTTTGATAAGTAAGAGACGAACCTTCTATTAATCTGATCAAATTACATAATATACAGAGTGCCCCAGACAGCAGGGGTGGCAAAAACTAGTGACCGAAGCTTACAAGATTCTTACAAACAGCACAAAGTGGTGCCTACTGCATCCACCAGACAGACCTGATGGCAACAAAGAAAAGTCCACTAAACAGAATGGGTTCGAAACCCTCAGGCAACAGGTAGGAGCCAATCCTCGCTGTTGAAAACCTGCCCCCAATCCAACGGCCAACTAGCAAAAGGAATCCATAGAGGGACCCACAATCGGGCAATTAGCACAACCAATCCCAGCCATTGAAAGCAAAGTCCCGATCCAACGGCCAGTGGGGATATCGTGCGGACAAGAAGCACAGAGGTTAACTGCACGATGAGAGCATTTTTCTCTCACCTCTCGTTGCCACGTGTTACCCCCTGAGTGGAATCGCATGCATCTTCCACAAAACCAGATACTAGCCATGTCCCGCGTGATATACCAAATAAGGTTTTGGGGTTTTGTGTCCATGGTTTCGCGGAAAGCCCGGGGTCCATACAGGGACCCACCGTGGACCCCACTGCCCCTTGCAAAACAGACCTGACCTCAACTCTAAACTGGGTACAAAAAATAGAAATAGGTCTGAAGCCCTAAGGAAACAAGCCTGCTCCATCTCAGCCATAGAATACATAATCCCGATCCAATGGTCATCGGGGATATTGTAAGGACGAATAGCCCAGAGGTTAACCGCACAATGAGAGCGGTTTCTCTCACCTCTCGATGCCACGTGTTACCCACTGAGTGGAATCGCATGTGCCTACCAAAATACTAGATACCATCTAAGTCCTGCGCAAAATACCACTTATGGTATTGCGTTTGAGGTTTCACGGAAAAGCTAGAACATTCCCACAGACCTTGCTGAGCCTTCTGCCTGGAGTCACCAACAGAGACCCGCTGAGCCAAATACACCCAGGCAGTCCATTCTGTGTCACTGCCCGACTTGAAACCTTCGTCATTCATCCGAAAGTGAACAAAGTTGTGGAGAGAAACCATATCCAAAAATCGTGGATGAATTGGGTGATATCAACCTCACTCTTGTCTCCCGAATCACTTCGATCAACGTTGTTCATCCACAAATCCCAATCTTTGGCTGCTAGGATGAAACAATCCTCTCACACTTTCCCTTTAGGTAAAAACTCCCATGCATGTCGAGAATCCCTATCCTTATTGGCCACACCTTCGTTGGCCAATCGATCTGCAAGCATATTTGCCTTCCTTCTAACATGAACAAATCTAATCGTTTTAAGGGTCTGCAAGTGAGAGTGGATACTGTGAAAAACTTGTAGCAGCTTCAAGTGCTTTGACACTTTATCTGGCGGAGTTCCATTGTGGATCTTCTTGGCTGCTCTGATGATCAAATCTGAATCCGCTTCAATGATAACATTCTGTAAATTTGCCTCCCCCGGGATCTCCACGCATTGATTTAATGCCAGAAGTTCAGCCATGTTATTGGTACCCTTTTCCAAGTGGCCATGGAAGATATATTTTGTGTGTCCCTGAGGATCTCTTATAGCACCCCCAAAGCCAGCTGCCCCTGGATTTCCCTTAGAAGCTCCATCAATATTTACTTTGAAGAAGATATGAGGAAGGGGCTGCCATCTACTGGCCCCTGTGTTAATTTTTCTCACTTCCTTCCTTATTCCTTGAGGATTGATGGATTGAAGACCCAAATTAAGAATAATAATCTCCTCGTGAGGTAGAGGAGGATTCATGGGAATTGACCTCAAAAGGCTTTTAACTGTTTCTTTAAGCTGTTTTAGAATTTGATTGATTATGTGCTGTGGCTCGCTAGCTTTATTTATGAAGATCCGCCTATTGCGTTCTTTCCAAACATTCCAAATGACAAAGCCTGGTACTAGCATCTAGGCTTTGTTGATGATCTCATTCTCTGAGAAGTGCTTCCTCCAGTTTTTCAGAGTGTTGGATATGCTGAGACTATCCCTGTCGGTTTGTCTGAAGCTTGAGGCCACCCAGTCCCACACCTTAGCAGAAAAAGAACAAAGGTTGAGCAAGTGTTCAATCGTTTCCTCATGTGAGCCGCATAGGTGACATTTAGAAGGGCCACTGAAGCCTTTCTTGAGGAATTTTTTCCAAGTTAGGATCTTTCTTTGGTGCGCAAGCCAGATAAATAACTTTATTTTCATCAAGTGAGGAGTTTGCCAAAGCTCCTTCTAGACTTTATCAGAATTTACAAAGTTGAATCCTGTGATTGCTTGTTTTGCCTCTTTGAGGTTAAAGTTACCTTTGTTATTCTTCCCCCATCTTAATTGGTCATGTGAGGAGGAAACCATAATCGGTCTGCGCTTTAAGTCCATGGTGAGAGCCTTTGCCATGGCCTTCAAAGGACTCTCCTCATTGTAACTTAGTTCCTTCCACTTCCTCCATTTTTCATTGTTCCTTCCCTGATCCCAGAAATCTTTTACCAATAATAGGCCTTTGTTGTCTGTGTCTCTTTTGAGGGCTGCTAGGTCAATCCTATTAAGGATGGGTTCTTGTTGCCAGCTATCCTCCTAGAATCAAGCTCGGTCCCCTGCTCGGATTTCCCAAAAACAATGCTGCTGAACAATACTTTTTTTCTCCCAAGCAAGGTTCCATATGTGTGAGCCTCTAATTTGTCCTGTCATTCTAATAAGATCCTTTTCCTGCCAGTGCTTGGTGTACTTCTGTTTCCAAAGCTTGGCCCAGGGGGCATTCGGCTCCTTGATCCATTGCCACCAAAGCTTAGCTCCTGAAACTTTACTGAGAGTTTCTAGATCATGCAACCCCAAGCCACCATGGCTTTTGGGCTTACAGAGCTTGTCCCAGGCAACTAAAGCCCACTTTTTCTTCTCTTCCCCTCTACCCCACAGAAAGTCCCTTTGAATGTTCCTTATCTGCTGCTTAATACCTTGAGGAGCAGGGATAGTTGCAAACATGAAAATGGGAATGGCTTGCAAGACCGCCTGTGTGAGCACAAGTCGCCTTGCTAAGTTTAAGGATCTGCATGTCCATTTTCTGATTTTGTCCTGAAGTTTATTTAAAATTGGTTCCCATATTTTCTTGTTGAGAGGTTTATCAATAATAGGAATGCCAAGATATTTGGAAGGCAATTGTTCCCTTTGAAAACCAAGAATCTTGGTAATGTTTCTTTGTATATAAATATCAGTGTTAAATAAAAAAAACTTTGGACTTGTTTAGGCTTACCTCTGTACCTGCTGCCATAACAAAGTCGTTTAAGATATCTTTGATTGCCCTTGCTTCCCTGACTGTGGGTATGCCCTGTAGCATAGTATCGTCCACAAATTGTTGATGAGTATTAGCCTCTCCATCCGCGGTGAGCTTGATCCCTTGAATTCGACCTTCAACATTTTCCATTTTGATTGCCCTGCCTAGCCCTTCCATCATGAGGACAAAGAGGAAAGGGGAGAGCGGTTTTCCTTGTCTGAGCCCTTTGGAAGGTGTGAAGGTATTTGAAGGAGCTCCATTAAGCAGAATGGAAAAACTGTTTGTGGTGATTGTTGAACACTAGAGAAGGTATGTTATTATCATTTATTTTGTCATCTTTTCTTTAAAATTCATAACCTCTTTACATTATGAACTAGGTATATGACAAGAGATTATGATAAAATCTAGAAGATTTATGTGCAACGTAAGATGACTAATAATTACCCTTTTCTATGTAGAAAAAGGGGAAAACAGAAAATTATAAATCTGAAGGAAACGACAAGATGCCATCAACTGCTGTCCCTTTGACAGGGAACCACATCCAAACAAGAAGATCCAGACTGGAGCATACAAACCAGGAAAAGGAAGAGGAGATACCAAATCGGCGCAAGAGAACGAGAAGATGACTGAGAGCTAACAGTATGGCGAATCCCTTAGGATCCTTTGATCATGAGGGATTTCTACCTTAACGATTCTCTGTATCATTGATATCTCCGCTCGGTTGTTATAAGAGGGGGCAACACTGCTAGCCCGAAAGGAGAGACTGTTGTTGTTCTTATGAAATTCTCTTTTGTACTTCAACTTTGATCATCGACTCTCTCTAAAAGAAAAATTCGCTGTAACTCTATTTTGATATTTAATATATAAATCTTGTTGTCGTTCCATCTTTGATTCTGGAGTATTTATAAGCAGTGTGTCCCTGGAGGCTAAGGGCCCGACCCTGGTGGATCACTTGCTTCTTGTACTATTAATTCTCGATTTCGAGTCGTGTGTGGTTTGGTTTCTCTTATCTATTTCGTTAAGTAATCTGATGTTCCTTATTTCATGTATGAGCTCTATTATATTTTGATTCCCATTCGAATAGTAAGGTTATTCTCTACATAAAGATGTTATGTTACTTGTTCTAAAGTTACATTGTGTTGTTGTTACATAACATTGTTGTTCCTTAACAGATTGCCGTTGCTGTTCGATTACAGAGTAATAGTATTGTGTATACATAGATCGGTATCACTGTCTATTTATCTACGATTTACTTTCAAATGTGATTTCTGTTCATTTGAACTGCTGTTCCACCGTGATTGCAATTGCTGTTTCTTTATAACCGAGATTATTTATTATTATGCCGAAACTCAGATTACCATTCCTTTAACAGACAAGTGTTGTGTATAGCATTTGGTTTAGTTTGTTGTGTATTTACATTTGGTTTAAGTTGATGTTCAATATTTCATAGCTTCCTTTAATTTGCTGTCCCATTTTTGTTTGCTGTTTAAATCATTTCTGAGTGAATATTGCAGTTACTGTCCATTTCGTAGGATTAAGCTTTGTTGTTCCATTGAGTTAAATAGATTAATTGCTATTCCATTTCTTGCCATTTGAATTATCATTGCTTTAGTGTGTACAAACGATCTAAAACTGTAGTGAATACTAACATTTGCTGTCTAATTCCCAGGTTGATGATCTTTTCCTTAATTTGCTTCTCAATTACATTAGTTTACAAAGGGATGAGTTATCACTACTACACCCTTGACTGATAAGTTGCTATAGTGAATGATTTAGATCTCAGAGTGCTAAAAGTTTCTTTTTTTGAAAATAGATTTCATTTCAAGCATCCGTTTACTCTTGTATTCAAAAGCACTATACTACTAACATTACTCTGACAAATGACCACCTCAGACTGAGTACACTCTTTGAGATAACAAATCGTGCCTGGATTGACAATTAATGTAGGGTAAATAGAGGTGAAAAAGACCCTTTTTACTGCTCGACATTTTGGCGCCGTTGCCAGGGAGGAGTGTAGCCATTTGTTCTTTTCAGAGTTGTGTAAGTACCTGCTAGGAGAGAATTGGGTTTTAAAAATGGAAGGTAAGAACCTGTGTACGGAGCATGTAACAACCCTGCTCCCCTGCCGCTTTCCTGTAGATTTGTTGCTATTTTTGGGTAGAAATTAGCATTTGATTTGTGTGCATGACTAAGCAGAAAAAGCCTGAAAAGAATCCTAAACCACTACCCAAACCTGAAAAAGCTAAGGGGCCGGTGACCCTTGGCCGATCAACCTTTATAGACGAAATCCTTAAGAAAGCAGAATCTTAGCCTTCAGTAGGACCTAGAAAAGTTGCTTCTAGACAACCTACTAGTTCCCTTCAGGCCACAGGATCACCATCTGTAGCCTTGGCTGAGGTGCATAGCCAAACTGAAGAGCAAGATTTTCAAGAAATTGAGAATTCTAGCCCAAAATCATTACAAGAAGGGAACCTTAGCAACCTCTGCGAAGGAAGAGGAGAAACAAGGGAAACTGAAGAACCAAGATCTCCTCTTGGGATAATTCAGCCATTAAGCAGCCCAGATAAGGGAAGTGCTGTAAAGATCATCCAAAATGAAGAATCCCCCCAAACATTAAATCAGCAAGGAACTCTCATTATCCCAGATCAAGGAAGTGCTGTTAAGGCCATTCCTGCTCCTTCTCGTCAGCCTAGGAATACCCTCCTAGACATCCTAGAAGGTTATTGGCATATATTTAACAAAATGGCCCAGAACCAACCAAACACCCAAACCTCCACACTACAATATCCCATTGTAGATACTGCAGCCAATGCACCCATGAAGGCCATTCCGCTCCAGCACATCCCTACATTCCATGGCCTTACATCAGAAGATCCAGATGCATTTTTATTTGAATTTGATGTGCTGTGCAGAGGATATGACTATACCACCGATCCCCAAAAACTGAAATTATTTCCCTCTACATTAAAAGGGGTTGCTTTAAGATGGTTTATGGGGTTGGGTGGAGGTGTTATAAATAACTGGGATAAAATGAATAGTGATTTTCTGAAAAAATATCAAGATTATTGTAGGTCTAGAGAGTTAAAAAATGAAATATTTCAGATGGTAGCTAGACCTAATGAAACATTAGAGGAGTATGTTGAACGTTTTCAGTATAATCTTCAAAGATCTCCTTATGCATCATTACCCTTACCTAATAATGTATTAAAAACAACATTAATTAAAGGAATGAAGGAACAATGGATTGAAACACTAAATATTATGGGAAAAGGAGATATTTATCAGGAAAATTTTGCTGACATTATTGATTTATGTATCAGGAGTTCGAGAGGCAACACAAGACTAAAACCAGCAGAACATGACAGGTTTACAAGAGACAACAAGATCTCTGCAGAAGGAGTAACTTGCACAGAAATCAGACATTTATTAGAGAATTTCAAAACTGATATATTGGGGACTCTGACAACACAACTCGATATTATGCAAGCAAAATAGAAACAAGCAGAGGCAGAGCAAAATCTGGCAATCTTCTGTCCCAGATGTAGAAAGAAACACAGCCACAAAGAGTGTCCATTAGATGCAGTTCAAGTTTGTGCCATTTGTACAAAAGACCACTCTACAGAGAGCTATCCCTCACTTCCTGGTTTGAAAGCAGTATACAAAGAAGTGGAAGAAGAACCAGAACTGGTGTACCTACTTAATCAGTGCTGTCAATGGTAGCCGCGAAAATCAGGTATGTTCCCTGATCCAGCTTCTTCTTTTTAGCCTCCACAATATCATGCTCAGCAATATAATACAATGTGGCAAAATCAACCCCCCTTCCCAAATTGGACACAACAACCATTTCCTTCATCCTCTCCATGGCCGAATCAAACAAGCCAATCTAATTGGCCAAATTTTCCCTATGCTCCACCATATTGGCAAAATAATGCGTATCCAACACAATGGTCCCCTCCTACTTCACAGAGTCAAGCCTAGCAGACAAACTGGCAAAGATTGATGAATCAGCCAGTAGGAACCATTCCCCTCCCTCAACCTACACTGCTAGTACTACAAAAAAACCCCCAGTCCAATTTAAGACCACAACTCCCAGCCCAACCCAACCCAAACCCAAATAACAGACCGGTTCAATCTATTCAAATAATTGAAACACCAGAACTAGAAACCGATCTAAGGGAGTGCAATGACCTTCAATTAAGATCTGGGCGCATTATAGAAATAGAGGGAGATAAAACTATTCAAGTTGAAAATCAGTTACTTATAGAACAACCACCACAAGAAGAGGATGTGATCAGACAACACACTCATGATCAACCAACCATATCTTCTCCCCCATTCCTAGAATGACTAATTGTGCCACGTCCTATAGAACATCCCGTTTTTAATATTCTGGGAGAACTTAAGAATTTGTACATAAAAATTCCACTCCACCAAGCCATCTAGGACATTCCAATATATGCAAAGACCATTAAAGAGCTATGTATAAAAAACCAAGGAGGAGAATAACAAATAACCCAATAGTCCAAGTAGTTGGCACCTTATCTGACTTGTTATCAGGAAGAGAAACACCTGTTAAGTATGAAGACCCAGGAAACCTGATAGTAACAGTACAAATCAATGGACAAACCTTTTCAAATACCTTAGTTGATTTAGGGGTTGCAATTAATATTTTAACAACTGCCACTTGTCAAAAACTGGGCATTACATCAGTAGAACCGACTTCCACTTTATTAGAACTGGCTGACTGATCAATGGTTAGGCTAGAAGGGACACTACATGATGTCATGGTATCTGTTGATTCTTGGGAATATCCTGCCGACTTTTTGATAATAAACCCCAAAAACTGACTTGATGGACATCCATTGATTTTAGGCAGACCTTGGCTTGCAACTGCTGATGCTTATATTGGCTGCCGACAAGGCAACATGACTATAACTAGAGGGAGTAACATCAAGAATCTAGCCCTATACCCTCCCACCCAGCCAAGTGTCATAATAATAAGAACTAACAAACATCCTGTATCATACCTCACTGAAAACATTAGATCCCCATTAACAATAGAAGATGACCTCGATTTCAAAGATCAAACAGAGGATGATGTTATTAACAACTTTATTAACCAAGCTGAATCCAGATCCCATATACAATGTCACATGATAGAAGCAGCATTTGATAATGAATTAGAAGAAGATCCTCTCAAAGACACTCACGATCAAACAATACCTACTACCTCTGTGTCAAATAGCAAAACTGTAGAGATTGAGCCAGGAAAAACTTTAAACATTAATAGCAACCTGACTCCCAAACAAGAAGAGAAGCTAATCCAACTACTGAGAAAATACAAGGAAGAATTTGCATGGGATTATCCGAACATGAAAGGAATCGATCCCCAGTTATGTACACACCACATTTACACAGAAAAGGATGCAAGACCTGTTCGCCAACCCCAAAGGAGACTTAACCCTCATCTAAAAGACATTGTGAAAGCTGAACTACAAAAAATTTTAGATGTGAACTTTATTTATCCTATCTCCGATAGCAAATGGGTCTCTTCGCTTGTAGTGGTGCCAAAGAAGAATGTAAAGGGGAGGATTTGTGTAGATTACATAGAACTAAATAAAGCATCACAAAAAGACCACTTTCCCCTTCCATTCATTGACCAGGTATTAGATACTTTAGCAGGAAAGAAAGTTTTTTCTTTCTTGGATGGCTTCAGTGGATACAATTAGATTCAGATTGCCCTTGAAGACCAAGAAAAAACTACTTTTACCTACCCTTGGGAAACATTTGCCTACAAAGTTTTACCCTTTGGCCTATGCAATGCCCCTGCCACATTTCAAAGGGCTACCCTCAGCATCTTTTCAGATTTAATAAATGAAGGGCTCGAAGTATACATGGATGATTTTACACCATACAGAGATGATTTCGACCTAGCATTAGACACACTAGAAAGAGTGTTGCAGTGATGCATTTCCACCAGGCTCTGCTTGAGCCATGAAAAATGCTATATGATGATGACTGAAGGACTCATCCTAGGCCATTATATCTCAGCAGCTAGAATATAGGTAGATTCGGCCAAAATTCAGATAATCTTGTTAATACCTACTCCTACCACACAGACAGAGGTACGCAATTTTCTTGGATTTTCTGGTTATTATAGGAGATTTATAGAACATTTTTCTCATATTGTTGCACCTCTATATGCACTGACAAGAAATGTTGAATTTGTTTGGACAGATAAATGTGATCATGTTTTTGAGGATCTGAAAAAGCTGGTGTTAACATCCCCAGTACTCAAAGGTCCAAATTGGGACCTGCCATTTCAAATTTCATCAGATGCTTTAGACACAGCTATTGGAGCAGTCCTTTGGAAAGAAGAAGACAAAAAACCATACGCAATCTAATACATTAGCAAGAATTTGTCTCCTACTGAGTTGAACTATACCGTTACTAAAAAAGATTTTTTAGCTTTGATTCATGCTGTGAATAAATTTAGGCATTATATTACTGGATATCCTGTTGTTTTATATACAGATCACTATGCCATAAAATATTTAGCAAATAAACCAATCACAAACGATAGAGTAACCGGATGGATGATTTTATTGCAGGAATTTGATATCACAATAAAAGACCGACCTAGAAAAGAAAATCCTATAGCTGACTTTCTCTCACGAATGCCAAAACTAGTGGATGCAGCAACGGTCGAAGATCAATTTCCAGATGAAAATTTGTTCGCTGTTACTATCAAAACACCCTGGTATGCTGATGTTGCAAATTATTTAGCAGTAGGAAAGTTACCAAAACATCTGACTCCCAATGAACGAAAGCAGATTGTCCAGCGTAGCACCCGATTTTCTTGGATTGGGGGCTACCTGTTTCATATAGGGGCAGATATGCACATCAGGAGATGCGTCCGTGAAGATGAAATTTTTGACATTTTGAAAGCCTGTCACGACGGACCATGTGGCGGACATTTCGCAGATCGAAGAACTGGTCACAAAGTGCTACAAACAGGGTATTATTGGCCCACAATCTTCAAAGATGCAAAGAAGTTTGTTCAAGCTTGTGACAACTACCAAAGAGCAGGACGCCCTAGACAGTCTGACGAAATGCCTCTGAACCCACAACTAGTCATTAAACCATTCGAACGATGGGCGCTCAATTTTGTTGGTCCAATCAACCCATCATCAAACCAGAAAACATATATTCTGGTAGCAACAGAATATGTCACCAAATGGGTTGAAGTAGAGGCATTTCCAAGAGCTACAGAGGATTTCGTTATTCAGTTCCTGTTCCACATATTCGTGCGATATGGCCTCCCAAGAGACATAATCATGGACGGAGGACCACAGTTTGCTGGTAATAAAATTGCTGCAACACTAAAAAACTATCATATTCAGCATAAAATTACTACTCCATACCACCCACAGGCGAATGGTCAAGTAGAAAGCACGAATAAGGTAATAGAAGCAATACTGACAAAAACCATTGCGTCACACAGACGCGATTGGGCCACAAGATTGCTGGAAGCCTTGTGGGCATATAGAACAACATGGAGAAGCACTACTGGATATTCACCATATCAGCTAGTATTTGGAAAGGAACCCATATTTCCAATAGAATTCGAATACAGACCTTGAGAACAACACAAGAAGTCGGTCTAGATTTAAACGAGGCCCAGATGAATAGACTACAGTAGATCAACGAGTTGGATGAAATGAGGCTCTTTTCTCTTCAACATACTACAGTAATCCAACAACAAAGAGCCAAATGGCATGACCCTCATCAAAAAGAAAATATTTCAAGAAGGAGATTGGGCGCTCCTATACGATTCCAGGTTCTAGGATTTTTCAAGGAAAATTTAGACTCGCTGGCTGAGACCATATGAAATCCAGAAGGTACATGATAATGGCACCATTACTTTAACCACCATCGATGGATTTGGACATACCTTTAAGGCAAACGACCACTGAGTTCGATTGTACCGCAAACCACTCACTTGGGAATCCTTCTACCAGCAACTCCGGGAAGATTCCGACATGAAAATTCTGGCTGAGGAAGTGAACTCTTCCTCACCTCTAGTTCATTAACTAATTTGATTGATTTTAAATTTTGTACATAATTCTTTTGTTTTCTTTTCAGTTTAGATTCTGCATTTATGCAATTTTTTCATTCTGCTATTCCTTTTCGAAGGAACAACAGTTCCACTGTTTTGTTGTTCCTTTCTGAAGGAACAACACTTCTGCATTCTGCTATTCTTTTACGAAGGAACAAAATTTTCGCCATTTATTGTTCCTTTTCCGAAGGAGCAGCACTTCCGCATTTTTGTTGTTCTTTTTGAAGGAACGACACTTCCACATTTTTGTTGTTCGTTTCCGAAGGAGTAGCACTTCCACATTTTTGCTGTTCCTTTCCAAAGGAACATCACTTCTGCATTTTTTGCTATTCCTTTCCAAAGGAACAACACTTTCATTTTTTGTTGTTCCTTTCCAAAGGAACAACACTTTCATTTTCTGCTGTTCCTTTCCAAAGGAACAACACTTGCATTTTCTGCTGTTCCTTTTCGAAGGAACAACACTTTCATTTTTCTGTTGTTCCTTTCCGAAGGAACAACACTTTCATTTTTTCGCTGTTCCTTTTCGAAGGAACAACATTTTCACATTTTTTTGTTTGCGCTTGTTTTCTTTGCTGTTCCAATTAAGGGACAACTATTGTTCCTTTCAATAAACAAGCAAATTCGAGCATGTTTTTTTCATTTGCTTGCGTTTTTTGTACAATAGTTTTTCTATCTTGAACACAACATTTTTAGAATGCATTTTATTCTCTGTGTGTTTTACTATTTCAATCATTTTTTGAGTTATGCTCATTTAAAGCACAACTATACATTCATGCAATGAATACAAAAACTAGACGATACTGAAATCAACAAATTACATAAAAATCGTTATCTTTACAAGAAATTGCTTTGAATTGATAAGAGAAAAGAGGAAAGGACACAAATATTGATCACCTTGCTATCATTATTTTACTAATACGCATATTATTGGTTATCTTTATCATGATGGTTCTTCCTAAATTCCCATAATTCTCTTTGATCATTATTAATGAATAAGAATAAAGGGTATATTTTTCTATTGAGATGTTAAGACTTCTTCCACCATCCCTACTCTTAAGGAGTGTTGAACCACCCTCTGTATATAAATAGGAAAAGTGCTATATAAAAGAAAATAAAAATAAAAATGTTTATATGATTTCTAACATGGTTTGTCAAATGAAGGATAGGGGGTCTCATCAAGAGCCAGCCTACCATGATCATAAGGAAGAAAGTGAAGTGGCATTCCCATTATGGCCACCACACCAGGGATATGGTCCAAGAGGCACATCAGAAAAATAAAAAGTCCTTGGAACAGGAGGTCTCATCACGAGCCGACTTGCCCACCTTTCACTCCTTCCTGGTGAATGGCATTATGATTTATCTGGTTACCAAGCTAGCATAATGGCCTCCATTCTAACATTGCACAACACTTTCCTAAGCATACACAAAGGATTATGGTTCCATGGGTGAAATAAACAACTCTGTCAAGGTTATGGACACCTGTGGGCAACAGAGCTCTGTTGATGGTATTGAAGTCATATTCCTTATACACCAATAGCAATTATAAAACCCTTCTTCTTATATCTTTGTAATGGGTCAAATGAGATTATGTACATAACCCCTCCGAACCTTTAATACATGAAAATCTATTACAATCAATTATGATGGCAAAAGTCGATAATGATCGCATTGACCTTTTATGCATGTTAGCTATCCTATCCTCCAATTCTCGCATCATATCACGACATTCTCTTATTTATTAAGCGATTCCATTATACACCTCTTTCAACAATTCGCTTATTCTTGTAAACATGGCATCCTTGTATACGCTGTTCCTTTATGACTATGTACTATGGCAGTTCAGCATGCTGCTCCTTCATTTGACGGCCGAGGACGACCTATCACATTGCGGGGGGGAGCAGGTGACCTCATAATTTGCTGGCATACGTGTCAGCCTATCATTCGAAGAATTCTGACTCAGGAATAGCAAAGCTTAACGGTATATTGTTTTCCAATTTGCATGGCTTGCTGTTTCGAAACTATTTCTGTGTTATGCTCTGCAACAATTAGCAGTAATTCAAAATTTGAACAAGCTTGTTGTTTCGTCATCTTCTCTGTGTTCGCTAACAGTTTGAACAGCCTGCTGTTCCATTGCCGTCTTTGTGTTTTTTTATAGTGTGCTAAGCATGGGAGGAAGATCAATTCGCAGAGAACCACAGGTGTTGATGGTCTCTGATGCTGCACGAGAGATCCTAACAAGGGCAGGATGGATAGTTTATCTCAATCATCTACAACAATCCAATGAGATGATGGCAATTGAATTTTTGCAGAACTTACAAGAACATCACTCCACGGTGAGAGGGAGACATATAGTAGTGACCGACGATATAATTGCAGAGGTTTCGGGATTGCCAGCCACTGGACCTGTGTGGACTCTGAAAAAGGTGAGACTATGAGACACCATAAAAATCTTCCAGGATGAAGGGCAGAACCTGACTGTAAGAGGAAAGGGAGTTTTACCAGCAGCCTTGGGAGAGCCATGGGTAGAGTTGGCGAGAATCATCCAGAGCTACATCACTTGTGAAGGCAGGAAAGACATGGTAAGACTGCGCCACCTTAAACTTTTAGCTGTGTTAAAACAAAAATACGTTGTGAATTTGCCTGTGTTTTCAAATTCCTTATTACATGATGTTGCCTGAAGTATGAAGAAATCTTGCCATGTAGAGTCAGTAGTAAGCCACCACGGATTGATACGACTGATAGTTAGCTACAGTCTTGCTCAGCAACAGAGCAGTTGGGAAGAACTGATTTTCACAATAGATGGGGGACTGGCTTTGCCAGCCCCAAAACGAAAACATGTTGCTAGTACATCGAATAGACCGCTGAAATGAAGGAAATCCGTTAGATTGGCATGGATCAGAGGAAGGCTAGAAAATTCCCAAGGGAACACCAGTCAACCGGTGGAAATAGACGATTCAGGGGATGAGAAACCCCCACAATTGGAAGGAGAGGAGAACGAAAAAGAATTGGAGGAAAACGATGAAGGAGAACTAGAGGAAGAGACTAAGAAATCTGGTCAGGAGGAAGAGGAAACAGAGCAATGTGGTGGAAGCCCACTGCAAAACCCGCTGCAAGAAGATGAATTGGCCCAGATTCTAGCCAATATGGGCGAATATGCTCAACCTCTCAGCCCACTAAACCTCCACACCGAAGAAGGACCGAAGGAGCATTCTGCTCATGACAAAAATACATCCGAGGAACTGTGCGATGAGGAAGAAGGACCGCAGGAGCACTCTGTTCATGATAAGAGTGCATCCGAAGAATTGTGTGACGAAGAAGAGGAAGAAGAGAATCACTCTGCCCATGATGAAAGTGTATCTGGAGAGAAAAGTGATGAAGATGAAGGAGAGGAACAATCTGTTCCTAGCCAGAATACACCAGAGGAATTCCACGAAGAAGAAGGGGTGGAAGAAGAAGTTACCCTGGAGACAACAGAACAAGCTAGGGTTTCTACCCCTGAACAACCCGATCAACAGAACAATGAGGAAGCACCCCGAGAAGAAAATCAGGAAATTGGTCAAGGCGAAGATACAACACTGGAGGTACAAAGCCCTGGCCTGAGTAAATGAACAATTGTTCCTTCCAAGAAAACAGAGGAAATCAAAAGATTACGAAAGGAACAACAAAGACTGCTTAACGTGATAGCATGACTTTGACAACAAATAAGGGTTTTGAAAATGGGGAAGAAAGCAAAAAGGACCTCGGTGGTAAAACATGCAACCGCCCCGATGAAACCCCTTAAGAAAAAGATTAAGAGGACTCAAGTCCAGCCTGCCATTCAAAATCAAAAGGAACAACATCCGATTGTTGCCCATTTCAAAATAGAAACAGAGAACGTAGCGGCTTGTAATAAGGCAATCCAAACAGAGGCACTGTCCTCTTAGGAAACTCGGACCATAAAATGTCGTGACAAGAAGACCCAAGTAGATCTTCCGCCTACAACTATTATGTTGGAAAAGGATCCAAGGACAACAACTCTGCGAAAAGATTTGGCACAGGCCCAACAAACAATAGAGAAACTCACAGAGTAGACTGTCCCTCGAGAAAAATACGAGAAATTACAACAGCAGCTGAAGGACATTAATGCATCAGAAACTCAGGCCTTTGAAGGATGGCGAAAAGCAGAAGAAAGAGTCACAAAGGTAACTCATAGGCTAGATGTAGTCATCAAACAAATGGATACCTTATGCTCTTTGTATACTGACGTGCTAGCATGTAGAGCACCTGCTAGGAACTACACTTTGTTTTTAATGGAACGATATTTACAATTGAAAATTAAAGCTGTTAAAGCAGGAGTGCCTATAGAAATAAAAACCATTGATGACTTCATAAACTGTTGTAAGCATTACGGGGTGAAGGTTCAAAGATTATTATGTGAATTTTATTTGCACAACCTTGTATTAGATGGAGAAACAGAGCAGAATCCCAGCCCTTTTGTGGGTGATGTCCAACTGCAGGCATTCATTTCTTTTGGTGTTAATCAAATAAAGTGGCTTAAAGCCTACAATGCCTTTCAAAGACAAGAGAATGGATTAGACTTATGGGTGAGAGCTGAACCTAGAGACCCACTGTAGTTATGGAATAAACATAGGAACCTAATGAGGACTCCGGGCGTGATTGAGGCATTGGGACCTATTCATACAACAATCAATCGGCAAGGGATAGAATACTTCTTTACCATCAAAGACCTTGCCATTGCAGCTGCCAAATTCCGATATCAGACTTCTAATCTGAACATCCAACATAGGGAACCATTTAATTATGAGAACTTTAAGCTAGCTGCTGATCGCTTGGGTCTCTATGGTGACCTTATTTTGAGAGAAGGCCCATCTTGGTTAGGCTGTAGGTTCCGAAGTCCGGTCATTTGGCATCCTGCACCAGGATACCAAGCCTTATATGAAATTCCTGAGGGTCAGACAAGACATCTTTTTGAGCACCTAGCTAGGCATCATGGCTGTAGACCACCTCATGAGATCCCTTCTCCAACCTATTCCCTCACTACCTTGCATGTCAATTACAATGTTTTCATGAGGGCATGAAAAAGGGTAAGAAGGGGGGTGTGTTGAGCACTAGAGAAGGTATGTTATTATCATTTATTTTGTCATCTTTTCTTTAAAATTCATAACCTCTTTACATTATGAACTAGGTATATGACAAGAGATTATGATAAAATCTAGAAGATTTATGTGCAACGTAAGATGACTAATAATTACCCTTTTCTATGCAGAAAAAGTGGAAAATGGAAAATTATCAATCTAAAGGAAATGACAAGACGCCATCAATTGCTGTCCCTTTGACAGGAAACCGCAGCCAAACAAGAAGATCCAGACTGGAGCGTACAAACTCGGAAAAGGAAGAGGAGATACCAAATTGGCGCAAGAGAACGAGAAGATGATTGAGAGCTAACAGTATAGCGAATCCCTCAGGATCCTTTGATCCTGAGGGATCACTACCTTAACGATTCTTTGTATCATTGATATCTCCACTCGGTTGTTATAAGAAGGGGCAGCACTGCTAGCCCGAAAGGAGAGACTGTTGTTGGTCTTATGAAATTCTCTTTTGTACTTGAAGTTTGATCATCGACTCTCTCTAAAAGAGAAATTCGCTGTAACTCTATTTTGATGTTTAATATATAAATCCTGTTGTCATTCCATCTTTGATTCTGGAGTAATTATAAGCAATGCATCCTTGGAGGCTAAGGGCCTGACCCTGGTGGATCACTTGCTTCATGTACTATTAATTCTCAATTTCGAGTCGTGTGTGGTTTGCTTTCTCTTATCTATTTCGTTCAGTAATCTGCTGTTCCTTATTTCATGTATGAGCTCTGTTATATTTTGATTCCCATTCGAATAGTAAGGTTATTCTCTGCATAAAGATGTTATGTTACTTGTTCTGAAGTTACATTGTGTTGCTGTTACATAACATTGCTGTTCCTTAACAGATTGCCATTGCTGTTCGATTACAGAGTAATAGTACTGTGTATACATAGATCAGTATCACTATCTATTTATCTACAGTTTACTTTCAAATGTGATTGCTGTTCATTTGAACTGCTATTCCATCGTGATCGCAGTTGCTGTTTCTTTATAACCAAGATTATTTATTATTATGTCGAAACTCAGATTACCGTTCCTTTAATAGACAAGCGCTGTGTATAGCATTTGGTTTAGTTTATTGTGTATTTACATTTGGTTTAAGTTGCTGTTCAATATTTCATAGCTTCCTTTAATTCGCTGTCCCATTTATGTTTGCTGTTTAAATCATTTCTGAGTGAAGATTGCAGTTACTGTCCTTTTCGTAGGATTAAGCTTTTCTGCTCCATTGAGTTAAATAGATTAATTGCTGTTCCATTTCTTGCCATTTGAATTATCATTGCTTTAGTGTGTACAAATGATCTGAAACCGTAGTGAATACTGACAGTTGCTGTCTAGTTCCCAGGTTGATGATCTTTTCCTTAATTTGCTTCTCAATTACATCAGTTTACAAAGCGATGAGTTATCACTACTGCACCCTTGACTGATAAGTTTCTGTAGTGAATGATTTAGATCTTAGAGTGCTAAAAGTTTCTTTTTTTGAAAATAGATTTCATTTCAAGCATCCTTTTACTCTTGTATTCAAAAGAACTATACTACTAGCATTACTTTGACAAATGATTGCCTCAGACTGAGTACACTCTTTGAGATAACAAATCGTGCCTGGATTGACAATTAACGTAGGGTAAATAGGGGTGAAAAAGAACCTTTTTACTGCTCAACAGTGATTAGTGCCATAACCCATCTTATCCAATTCTGGTCAAAGCCATATGCTTTCAGAGTAGCTCTGATATAAGACCAGCTGAGTTTGTCATAGGCTTTCGCAATGTCCAACTGAATAATCATGCCTGCTTGCTTGTTGCTTTTGAGAGAGTGTACCACCTCATGTGCTTGGATGATGTTGTTGAGAATTTGTCGTCCCTCCACATAGCCTGTTTGCTCTTCCGAGATGAGGGAAGGTAGTAGGGGCTTGAGTCTATTGGCTATCACTTTGGAGATGATTTTATACACCACATTACATAAGGCTATGGGTCTAAATCCATCTGGAGTCATAGCATTTTCCTTTTTGGGGATTAAAGCTATGAAGGATGCATTCAGTGCTTTCAGAACCTTTTTGTATTTTCTTGAGTCCTCCACAACCTCGAGGATGTCCTATTTGACTATATCCTAGCAGGCTTTGAAGAAATCAACATTGAATCCATCCAGGCCTGGTGCTTTTCCACTTTGCATTTCCTTGATCACTTCACTAACCTCCTCTTCCGAGACTGGCCTATTGAGATTATGGTTGTCCTCTCTAGTGACCAACTTGGGAATATACTTGGTGAACTGATTAATGAACCTAGATCTATCCTCCATTGGCTCCTTTGCAATATTAGAAAAGTGTTGTACTAGATTTGATTCCATGTCCTTGTGGGAGACAAGCTCAACACCCTGAGAATCCTTAATCTTTGTGATTTTGTTATGTGCCCTGTGGTCCATAGTGGACTTGTGGAAGAACTTAGTGTTTCTTTCTTCCTCTTTGATCCATTGAATCTTGGATTTCTGCCTCCAGAAAGTTTCCTCTTGTAGGCATCGCTCCTCCCATTCTTCCTGCAAAGACTTGGTTAGCTTTTGCCTCTCTTCATTGAAGCCCTCTGTGATATTGATCTGATTGATATTTTGGAGTTTCTGTTCAGTCTCAATTCTACCCTTGAGGATATCGCCAAATTCCTTTTTGTTCCAAGCTTTAAGTTTGGATTTAATATATTTCAGTCTCTGCTGGAGCATGTACGTATTAGTACCCTGAATATTCAGATATTCTTTCCACCATTTGTCAATGTTACTGGTGAATTTGGGGTGTGAGAGCTAGGCATTCTCGAATCTGAAGGGCCTGTTCCTCGGAGTGCCCATAAAGGTAGCTTCTAGCTGAACTGGCCAATGATCCGAACCCCCAAAGGGCAGAATGGATGCTATGATGGTTAGTCTTGTGATGAGGAGATCCTCAAAAACGATAAATCTATCAAGTTTTTAAGCCACTTGAGAAGCCCCTCCCCTTTTGTTATTCCATGTGAAGGTTCCATTTATTGTCTTGGTGTCCACTAGTCCCATGTTCATGATGAAATCTTGGAAGGCTTCAGAGTCTTTGCCTAGCTATCTTGTGCCTCCTTTTTTTCCGAAAGAGATCTTATCATATTGAAATCACCTGCAACTATCCAAGGCATATTGGGATATCGTGCTCTTAGATCTTCCAGGGAGGTAAGAAGCTTGAGTTTATCTGCTTGCTTCTGAGGTCCATAAACATTTGTTATCATGTATATCTCTTTATCACCTACAGGACTGCGCACCAAAGATAGATAGTTCCTTGATGCTTCAGCATCCAGGATTCCAAATTTATGTGGATCCCATAGTGTAAGAGTCCCACCTGCAGATTTATTTTCCTTAACCTCTAAATATTCATACTTGATTAACCATTTACTATGAATTTCTCTTATTTTCTCCATTGAACATTTGGTCTCCTGAATGAAGATCATATCTGGTTTTTCTTCTTTTATTCTGTTACTCAGATTCCTTTGTTTCCTTCTACTGCCTAAGCCTCTAATGTTTCAAGTTGTGAACTTCATTAAGAAAGGTTGGTAAAGGAGTAGCTGGTAAGTTATTTCATCTTACCTGCGTTAATCAGTAGTTTTCCACATTTGTTTAGGAGTTCATTCTGTCTTTTCCTTCCTCTTTTCCTTGAGTTCTTTGGAGATTGTGCCTGTAAGTTCTCCATCATTTTGATCCCACTTTGCTCCTGGATTTCGTGGTTTCTCTTGACACCAGTTCCCTTCGATTGTGCCCTCCATAGAAAGAGTTGTTGAACTTGATCATAGTCTTCTTTTGGCAAGGAGTCCACTCCTTTGTTCCTTCCTTGTTCCAGAAATAGTTCTAGATCCAGATGTTCCCTGTCTAGAATCTCCTGTAGTTCATGGTCCTCTGTTCCTGCCTCACTTGGAGTCATCTCATAGTCTTTACTGATCTCCATGCCGCTTAGTAGATCCTCCGTCTACTGGTTATTTATTGTGATATCCTCCATTTCAACTTCCATTTTCTGCTCCTTAGATGTGTTTTCCCTATCTTGGACTATCTCCACATTCTCCTCTACTTCCTCTAGGATTTTGAAACTATTGTGTCTTGTATTTCTGTCTTCACTGCTTTTCTTGTGTGGCCGTTTACCCCCTTTCCCTTTGGCCCCAACCTTGGTAAAACCCTCGTGATCTCTATCCAAAGAGGTTTTCCCATTGCCTTCCATACTGTTTGTTGGGCAGTCTCTAAATAGATGGCCATGTTCATGACATTTACGACACCTAAAAGGTATTTGCTCATAGTCCACCGTTTGCACCCAATCTTCATCGTACACTTCTAAAATTATTGCTTCTGGAAGGGCTCCAGATAGATCCATTTCTACACATATTCAGGAAAAGGAGGTATATTTACCTTTGAGAGTTGCCTCTGATATCTTCAGAAAATTCCCCAGCTTGTTGCCTATGGTTTTCAAAGATTTTGGTAGCCAATAATCCAAAGGTAGTGAGTATAGTCTGATCCAAACTAGTACAGATGTAAATGTTTCATGTTCCGGGACAAAGTTCATCATCCATGGTTGCATGTAGAGTCCTGCTGCAGCATAGAAATACGGCCCCCCTTCAAACACTCTGTCTTTGTCCTCTAGGTTCGCGAATAGCACAATAAAGAAGCCCTTAGAACCCAGATGTAAATGTATTTCTCCCTTTGGCTTCTAATGGCTTCTAATCCAAATGTGTAATGCCCTTTCCGTTGGCCATAACCCCATGAACTTGTAGATAATCGAATGTTCTTTCATATGGTCCCTATGTGCTTGAATTGCTGGATCACTCAATATGACCCGGGGTATGATGCTCGATTTAGGTTTGCAGACTCCCTTGGTTCTTGTGGAAGTCGTTTTTCCGCTACCACCTCCCTTCTCCATTTCTTTACTTGTTTCTTGTTGATTCCCTTCCTGACCTTGGGGTTTGTTTCTTCCAACTATCTCCTTGCCTTTTGCTTATGAAATCTTTTCCAATGGTTTTTTGAAATGCTTCCCTCTTGATTCCTTGCCTCCTTCTGTGACTACCTGCCTATAGGAGGGAGTGACGCTCCCCCCTGCGCGTCCCGCCATGGATCCCTAATGAAAAACCCTAGCTTCAACTTTGATCCTTGTTCAGGTTCTGCTCCTCACCTCCATTAACAATATGATAGTTTCATTTATGTTGAGGATTATAATTTGTTTCTTGCTTTCAATACTTAATTTGTACTTGCACTCGACTCTTTATCACTATTACATTAGGTTTAAAATAATATTGTGTTCACATAATAAAATAGGATTGTATTTAGGATTTAGGAAATTTTAAACGAAAGTCTCATTTCAAGGAGCAATATTTTGGTGGAAACTGAGCCATATATTGATGGACATAACCATACCAAACGAGTATAGTTCTAATTGGGACCTTGATAAGGTGATCATCCCTTGTTGTAGGAGGAATTTTTCCACCTATCAACAAGATACTACTAGAATCAATCAACATTTTTCCCTTTTTTATTTTTTTACATATCCTTCTATCTTGAGGTTTTTTGGAATAGTCTCTTCCATTTAGATCTTGAGATGATTTTGATTCCTAATATTCTTCCTCTTCATATTCTATGTAGAATAATTTCTTCTCTTGACATTTATGACCCTTACCATATTTGTTGTCACAATTGAAACATAATCCTTTTTCTCTTATTTCATCAATTTACTTAGGTGCCAATGTTGTTGGTTGAGTGAGGTTAGGAGAGGGAACATGGTTCTCTCTATAGTTGTTAGTAGCCACCCTTCAAGTAGCCATAATTTTTCTTTCCACTTTCCTTGCAATATTAGAAGCATGCTCTTAGGATTTAGGTTCAAAGAAATACACCTCATGTTGAAGGTTCTCCTTTAAAGTTACCATAAAGAGATATGATAATTTATCCTTTGGAATGTTCTTTACCTTAGAACAAAGCTTTTGAAACTGTTGAACGTCTCCTATAATGTAACTTTTTGCTAAGGATTTATCAATTGAGTAAATAATGTGTTGCTATTTTCTTTATCTTTTATTTACAAAAATTGAAAATTTTTATTATGATATAAAAGCGGTGACCGAAGTCAATAAGGAGAAGTATAATGAAAGAGAAAACCAATGTCCTACCCTTAAGGGAAGATTGAATAAAATATTCTTCTTCTTACAAGACTAGAAAATTCCCATTTTGATCTAAATATGTGGCTATGGAAACTCTTGATAATAGTCATGTCTATCTACTATTAATTTACCCAATTTTCTATATGTGCCAAGCTTGGCTTGTGTGGCCATATGTTTATTACTGACACATAGGATATGGAACTATTGCATTTATTGAAGCCTACCTTTGAGGGTTGTAATTTGAAAGAGAAATTGAGCCAACTTATTGTCTTTTGGAGTTATACCATGAATCATATGCCTGATAATAATTGTGGTATCTTGAAATACAAATAACTTTGTATGCCCAAATGGTGAGCAATGATAGAAATTTTAGTAGGGCATATGCCGATTTTTGGTTATTTCTCATATGGTTGATGCTTGTTGTAATCTAGCAGAAAGTATCCATTGGTTTCCAGTTGGAAGGAACAACAAGTAAACTACATAATCATATGCAATGCAAGGAAAATAGAAGAGACAAAAATTAGTGGAGATCCAACAAATCAAAACTTATATTAGATATCCTCAACAACCATTCAAGAATAGTACATCGATTTGAGTACAAGAAAATATATATTATGTATGAATAATTACAACAGTTTAACCATGTAAACCGACTTTACTAGACCGATTCGGTTGGTCAACTTGATCGGGGAGTTTGTCGACTTACAATACAATCTTTTATGTTGACTTGAATGGGTCAACTTTCCATTCCAACATCTCCCCCTCCCTCAATGCCTTCTTCGCCCTGAAGAAGGGGGATATTTGGAGGCTTATAAAATTTGAAAAAAATAGTACAAATGATAGAAATAGAAGTAGAAAGAGAAAAGAAGAGTTGTCCGCTAGAAAATAATCATTTTCTTTGTGATGACTAAGATTCTGAGTGCTCGTGAGTTAGTTTGTCGATAAATCTTTGATGAGCCCCATAAATGGGTTATTATATGGGCTCAATTTGCCTCCTAACATAGTTTAATCAACCATTCTATTAGATTATTACATGTTTTTTTAATTATATTTATGCTTATGGAGTGAGTTGGGTTGGTTATGATGCCATGGAGTCTAATATGTGTTTAGTGCAGAATTTTGTTGAATTTTGAAGACAAAGTCAAAGATTTAATGGAAAATTGGTAGAAATAATTTGAAGTGGACAAAGGAGAGGATTTATAGGAGGGTATACCCCTCATTTATGACTCCCCACTTTGAATTATCCTTCTTGCAACTCGGAGCACAAACAACCAAATCAATGCACTAGGAGGCAAATGAGCAAGTGGAGGATAAATTATGTTTATCTCGAGTTTTGGGAGCCAAGCCTCCTTGATTTTAAGGAAGCTGCTGGGAGCTTCAGTTGTATAAGTAGAAAGGCTTAGGGCCTCATTAGGAAGTTAGTCAAATTTTCTAATTTTTGTTGTAGCTTTGCTCTGCTCAACTTCGAGCTTACTCTTGTTGACAGTTTCATGTAGTCCTATTATTATTTTGATAATAAAGATGAGATCCTTTTTGAGCTAGCACTGAGTTACCTCAGAGTACTGAAGCTCTTGGGTTAGGGACCAATCCAAGCAGCCAAGCTCCTCTTGTTTGTATTTATATGCTTTGTTTCAGTTTATGGATTAGTCGTTGTTAGCTAAATTTCTTTCTTGGTTAAGAATAGGCTTCTTTTGGTAATTTAGAAGGTTGTTTCCATTTGAGTTTTCTATAGGAGGTTGAATAGTGATAGAAAGAAGATACAAAAATGCCATCAAAAGAGCCTTGGCCTCCTTTCTTCCCTTTGGGACCATGAAATGAAGCCAAGACCCTCTTGCTGCCACAAAAAACACAGATTTGCCTTCTCCATAGGATTTCTAGTGTTGCAGTCTGTTAGAAGATTAATGCTTTGCTTTATATCTCTTTCACCATTCTTATTTCTATCTTGCAATAAGTTTCCTTCCATGCTTTCTCTCATTATAGCATTTTCTATCATTTCTTTCCATAGCTTATAATCTAGATTAGCTTGATGCAAAATTCTGTTTTTGATGTACTTAGTTTCCTTGCTTGCTTGATCTCCTTGTTTGATTTTTAGGTCCTTTTGCAGCAAATCTCTTCTCACAGCAAGTCAGCCTACCAGCCATCACATTCTCTCCCTGATCTATGCCCTACAAGTTTCCCAAAGTTCACCTCAAATCTGCCTTAGTTTTCCGTGTTTTTCCATAGGATTTCTTCCTCTCTCCCGACCATCTTTTTCTCTCCTAGAAATCCTTGGTGACCCCTAGGTGCCTTAACACATCATCCTAGCCTTCATCTACCCTTTCCACCCACTCTCACACCTTCAAAAACTTCAAAACCTCTCACAACATCGTCCTGTAGACCTCCTGTAGATCCCCTGCAACCTCCTGAAGATTTTGCTGTAGGCTTCTTTTTGAAGTCCGATTGCAGGAAAAGCCTCTAGAAGGCCACCTGAGACCTCATAGGACCCATCCACACCATCCTACATCTTCTCAAGTCCCAAAACCGCCCTCCATTTCCACCTAATCGTTGTCACATTCACAATCAAATAAATTACATGCATGACAATTTCACATAAAAATACATAAAAATCCAAAAAGATGTTTTTTGCTCATTTACTTCTAGAAATAGCTTAAGTAGATGTTGTTTACTTCCTGAGTAGGTAATGGCATTCATTTCATGGTTTTTCATCTCTCTTTCTACAAAAGTAGGATTAGTTGGTTAAGTAGGGTTTGCTAGGTTTACTTTACATTCCAGTCTTCTTTTCCTTTCTGCAAGTAGAGTAGCCTCTATAGAGTAAGCTTTCCTTTCTTTCATCACATATAGAGCTTCTTCTGGAATCCATAGAAGTTGGCTTGAGCTCCTAGTGATCTTGCGCCAGCTGACCAAGTGACAACCTGCAGTAAGAACTAGTACTTGTGCATACAGCACCGTCGCTTCCAAGTTTGTTACGAACTACTAGGTTGATAAAAGTAAAGTAGGAAGCCCAGGAGTTGCAGCATTATTGCTGCAATACTGGTGCTCACCAATCTTATAGACTAATTGGCTGATGTTGCTTGGTGTCCAACTAGGAGAACTTACGATATGGATTCCTCATGTCTATTTCTCTCCCGGCCACCAGTTGGATCCTTCCACTTAAATCTCTTGTATGTTAGATTGATGTTCAAATGTATGGCAACATTTCTACATGCTTGTTTCAAAAAGAATAAATTGGGGTTGAGGAGGGGTTGGTTATGTTGCTCATGCCTAAACAAGTTATTCTTTAAAAGCCTTTTGATTGATGATAAGTGTAGGTTATTAAAGGTATCAATCAAATCTAGATCAATATTTTACAGATTGTTGAGGTTTCACCTCCAAGGTCTTCAAGTCTGCCAAGTATTACACTTTGTCAATCACTGAGCTCTACTAGTTCAATCATTAGTCAAGTGAGCCTTGCTTCTCTAACTATTGTATTTTGTTGTTTAGTATTTTTAACTAATAAGCGGCATTGGTTGCTTCCATCTATGCCTTATTTCATTCCCTAAACCATTGTAATTCCTCTTACATCAATTGCATCCCTATCTTCTTTTCTTGTGAAAGTTTATTTTCGAACATAGTCCTTGCCTAAATTTTGAAGACTGTGTGTTGTCACAACAATAAATCAAGAATGAGCATTTGATGTGCTCTCAGTCAACTACATGTGGTTGAAAGATAAGTCATCCAGTTGTCAAGGATTGTGCCCAGTGTGGTAACCCTATCTAGTGTTTTTCCTAAGATTTTCATGGCCTTCACAAATTCCTTGTGTTCCTCCTGGATGGTATCAAACAATTCTTGGTTTCCCTGTGCCTTTACGTGTTGCTGAAGCTAGGCAACTTGTTCATTCATTTGCATAGTATGGTGTACTAGTTGGTAGACCAACTATTGAATACCAATAATTGGATCATCAACCTTGGTTGAAATATCTAGATTAAGTTTTTTTTTCCTGGGTAATCTAGTCCAACCAAGTCACCTCTTCTTGTTGATTCCTTTGTTTTAGATTTTTGGATTTAAGAGATCTGTGGTTTGTGTCTTTTGAATCAGTGATCGGAGAATCCACAGTTTGAACATCTTTATACCAACGTTTCAAATCCCAAGTGGGATCCATCATCAGGGTTGATAAATCAAGAATGAGCATTTGATGTGCTCTCAGTCAACTACATGTGGTTGAAAGATAAGTCGTCCAGTTGTCAAGGATTGTGCCCAGTGTGGTAACCCTATCTAGTGTTTTTCCTAAGATTTTCATGGCCTTCACAAATTCCTTGTGTTCCTCCTGGATGGTATCAAACAATTCTTGGTTTCCCTGTGCCTTTACGTGTTGCTGAAGCTAGGAAACTTGTTCATTCATTTGCATAATATGGTGTACTAGTTGGTAGACCAACTATTGAATACCAATAATTGGATCATCAACCTTGGTTGAAATATCTAGATTAAGTTTTTTTTTCCTGGGTAATCTAGTCCAACCAAGTCACCTCTTCTTGTTGATTCCTTTGTTTTATATTTTTGGATTTAAGAGATCTGTGGTTTGTGTCTTTTGAATCAGTGATCGGAGAATCCACAGTTTGAACATCTTTATACCAATGTTTCAAATCCCAAGTGGGATCCATCATCAGGGTTGATAAATCAAGAATGAGCATTTGATGTGCTCTCAGTCAACTACATGTGGTTGAAAGATAAGTCGTCCAGTTGTCAAGGATTGTGCCTAGTGTGGTAACCCTATCTAGTGTTTTTCCTAAGATTTTCATGGCCTTCACAAATTCTTTGTGTTTCTCCTGGATGGTATCAAACAATTCTTGGTTTCCCTGTGCCTTTACGTGTTGCTGAAGCTAGGCAACTTGTTCATTCATTTGCATAGTATGGTGTACTAGTTGGTAGACCAACTATTGAATACCAATAATTGGATCATCAACCTTGGTTGAAATATCTAGATTAAGTTTTTTTTTCCTGGGTAATCTAGTCCAACCAAGTCACCTCTTCTTGTTGATTCCTTTGTTTTAGATTTTTGGATTTAAGAGATCTGTGGTTTGTGTCTTTTGAATCAGTGATCGAAGAATCCACAGTTTGAACATCTTTATACCAACGTTTCAAATCCCAAGTGGGATCCTTTGTTTTAGCTTATCACTAGCATTATTTATCTTTTTCATCTCTTTGTGGCTTGTTTTGCTATATATTCTAAACAATAAAAGAAAATTTTATTAGATGCATAAGTAAGATCATATGGTATGGAATATTTTTCCTTTGTTGATCCTAACCCTAATGTCCGAGCTAATGTGTCGACTGTGGTCAACTATGTTGGTTGCAACTTTTGTTGGATTGATGTTGTGCCAAGTGTGTATGTTGTATTTAGTTCGGTCTTTACTGTAGTTCCCTTACCAAAGTCAGTTGGATCGACTTGTTATGATGATATCTCATGAACATGGACTTGTTGGCGATTCACTGCCTTATGTGTACCATTCACTTCTACAACAGGTGTTGAAGTGGTAGAAGGTGAGTTTGATGTTAGTTAGATATCTAATGTTATTTCTTTCTCTTTGTTTCCCGCACTCGACTGACCTTGGGTCTGTTTTTGTGGAGGTGTTCCCTTCTACCTTTCTAGACACTTGAATGTACTGGTGCCATATGTTGATATTATTTTTGTCCTTCTTGGCTATCATATTCTGTTTGATTGTTTCAATTAAAATGTCCACATGTGCTATGGATTGTAAAATATATGGGCTAAGAGATGACCAAAAAATTCTTGAACTTTATCATGTTTTTGGTTGCTTTTCCTTTTGTTGTTGTCTCCTTTGAAACCTATTTTTCAATCGAGTCCAGGAGTTGTTGCAATTTAGGGAAATCAATTTTGATGTAGGTTAAGACTTCTTGCTAGTTAATTATGACTACTTGTTGTTCGATCTCGACAAATCTGTTGGATTTTTTGCTTGTGGGCTTATTTGAATATTGATTTGGTAGAGGTCTAGACAAGTCAACTTTGAACGGTGTTGTATATAACTCTACTTATCATTCTTCCTCCTACTCCCCTTCTATTAACGATATAAAGACTTTAGTCTGCGGCTCCCAAGTAGCCAATGGAATTGGGAAGACTGCATTTTTCTGTTGACTTAGCTCGTCAAATATCTATTCAATAGATGGTTGTTAGGGAAGGTCCTTAGGGTCGACATTAGTAGATTCAATGTACCAGATCTTCGTTGTTTCAAGGCCTAATTGAATATACAACATGGTAGGCAACATTTGTCAAATCTGTTGGGAAATCCTCCATCTATTTGAAACAAATTTTAAATTCAATTACCAATTCCTAAATATCTCCTATGGGGAAATTGACAAATGGTTTTCCATCGAGCCATGTGCAAAAAAATTGTAATTCTTCATTAATGGGATTGAATTTTTTATAAATACCACCTCTCCAACTCGGGAAACCTATTTCATTGATAAACAAATTAATATGGATGGAAAATGAATGATCTTACCAAAGTCTTGACACTCCTGGAAATTATCTTTTACCGTGTTGACAACATATCTCACCCAATTATATTGTTTTCCTATCTTGGTAATCTAGTTGATCACTTCCATCATGTCCATTTTGATGCCAGACTCGACCATTTGGAGTAAGCTAGAGGGAGACAATAATACATGCCCACTTTACCTGTGGATCCTAGACTTGGATAATAATTATCCCTTTATAATTCTCGATCATTGTTCCTCCTATGAATTCTCAAATCAATGAAGTCAAATCGACTATATTTGGTATATTTTCGCCAATATGCGGTGATACGATGTTGTTATAGACGGTTGTCAACATGATATGTAGTGGTTTTCCCACCACAAGGTTCCATTGTGGTATCGATAGATTATGAATTTCACAACTTTCTTCTTTTAGACCTTGGAAATTTACAACTAGATGAGTTCCTAGATAATTTGGGATGCCAACTTGGTGTGACATTTAGAAATGTGCAACCGACTTCTTGAATTCTTTGAACAATTTTTCCCACAATGACTCATCCATTTTTGTGTGTATGATGTTGTGGAGCTGAACATCTAAAAATCAAGAGAAGAAAGAGAAGGAGAAAGAACATATGAGATGAGACAAAGCTCATAAATATCAGAGGAAGAAGACTCAGAAGAATAAAAGTCTCTACTAAAAAGAGGAGAGTGAATCATCTGAATCCAATAGTGAAGAATCATCTGAAGGGGAATAAGAATAATTCACTCTTATGGAATTTGTAATTGAGTCAAAGTCTAAAGAAAAATCATATTCTGAATAAGAAGGAGTGGTGGATCTCGAAGCAAAATTAATTAATGCATTGGAGGAGTTGAAGAAGATGAGGAAAAAGAACAAGCTACTGAAGGAGAAACTTCTGAGAGAAGAAGAAGGCATGTATAGTTTTGATAATGAAGAATTGAAACTTAAAAAATTCAAATTGGAAGAAGTTGTTAAACTCAGAGACATTCTAGTGCAACAATTAAAGGAAAAACAAAAGATCCATGATAGACTAGAAGATGAAAATGAGGCTTTGAAGTTAGAATTATCAAAGATATCGGGAAAGGCTATCACAAATGCATTTTATGAAAACACCATATCTCTAAAGACTCATCTTGAATAAGCAAGAAGAAAAGAGGAGCTTCTTATGAATCATGTAGAAGAATGGGAAAAGAACTACCAAGAGTTGGAGGCAAAAGTTGTATCTATGAGAATAGATCTCGTGAAGATCATGTCTAAGATGGATTTAAATATTAGATTCACTAAAGGTTTTGAAGCCTTGGATGACATTCTTAGCTCCCAAATATCATTGGCAAGTAATTATGGTCTAGGATATAAAGAGCCTCAATAGACTTCGAAAGAAGAAGCAAGCTCTAGGTCCCAATGAAATAAAGAGCCTCGGAGCTATGCGATAGCATTGAAATGAAAAATTCGTAAGGATGAAAGGTTGAAAAAACCTAGATAAAATCATAAATATGTCGACCTAGAAAGACCGTTATTGCACCTCAACATGGACTTTCCCATTATCAAGAAAGACAAGAGAATCTCAACAGACCCAACTGAAGTCAGAAGAAACACTATTTCAGGTAACAAAAGTTATTCTTTGGAAATTGTTATATGTGTTGTAACTTTGGTCATAAATTTATTAATTATAAGGTCAATAAATATGAAAGAGATGAAAATTATAGATTTAGAAAATTCTTCGTCGTGCAAAGAAACTCATTCTCTCTTCTTATGAATGAGATTCAATGTTATGTCTGTCATAATTTTGGGCATAGTGCTAATGAATGTAGGAGAAAATTATTTAATCTAGTTTAACAAAGGAAGTCAAAGCAGGCATATCCTTAGAAGAATGTAAAATGGTGGAAATAGAAGATAGAAAACTAGGAATAATGTGGTGTTGTATGTATGCACATGACCAAGAGGAAAAGTGGTATGTGCACAACAGTTACTCAAAGCACATGACTTGAGACAAGAGCAAGTTCCTATTTATGAAAGAAAATGGAAAAGGTAGTGTTAATTTTGGAAACAATGCCCCAACCTAAAAAAAGGAAAGGAACAATGAGTCTAGATAATAAGACTAAGGCTGAAAATGTCCTATATGTGGATGACCTCAAACACATACTTCTAAGTGTTAGGAGTATGTGTGATAATGGCTATGATGTCATTTTTTGATCAAATGATTGCAAATAAGAAGGACACAAAATGGAAAGCTGGTTGGGAAATCAATCAAAACTCCCAACAATGTTTATGTCTTCTATGATTCGAGAGTGAAGTGTTATCTGAGAAAAGAAGATTAGACATGGCTATGGCATAGGAGGATGGCTCATGTAAAATTTGAAAGTTTAGTGAAGGTTAGCAAAATAGAAGCAATAAGGGGGTTTACCAAAACAATCAAAACCAAATAGTTCAATATGTAAGTCATATTAGTGTGATAAACAAGTAAGGGCAAAATCCACGACAAAGAAGTATTCCACTCCAAACCACTAGAAATAGTTCATATAGGCATACATGGTCCAACCAAAGCACAAATTCCAAGAGGTGAGAAGTATTTTATTTTGTTCATCAATGATTTCATTAGAGCAACATGGATCATGTTATTAAAAGAGAAACCATAATCCTTGAGAAAATTTAAAATATGTAAGGCACAAGTTGAGAATGAAAAATATATGAAGATCAAGTGCCTTCGGTTAAACATAGGAGGTGGGTACACTTCAAGGGAGTTTGAAGAGTTCTATGAAGAGGACAATATTAGAATGCAATACTTTGTTTCAATAACCCCTCAACAAAATGGAGTTATAGAATGAAAGAATAGAACCATTCAATATATGTCTAGGGCCATGACATATGAAGGAAATGTTGTAAACACTCTCTAGGGAGAAGTAACTCAAGTTGTTGTTTAATTGGAAAATCGAACCCAACTTAAGCCAAAAAATGATAAGACCCCCTATGAGGTGTGGAAAGGAATATGAGCCTCAGTAAAGCACCTCAAGTTTTTCTGGAGCAAGTGTTATCTCAAGAGGAATGACAAAAATATTAGTAAGTTTGACTTTGTGCAGATGAAGGAATTTTCCTAGGGTACACAATAAAAAGAAAAGGCTACAAGTGCTATAACAAAAGGACTAAGAGGATTGAATAATTCATGGATGTTAGTGGATGGAGATGTACACCATAAAACAAAGCCTCAGGAGAAATCAAATGTGGATGGTGATTTTATGTACAAATATGAAGAACCTAAAGAGATGGAGGAAGAAGAAGATGAGGATTTACAAAAAGAATTTTACAAATACAAAACTCCCTATAGATATGTGAATAAGAAACATATCGAGAGCCGAATAATTGGAAATAAAGACCTTCATGTGTAGACCAGAAGGAGATTTACATGCAGTCCCAGATAAGCAAACTTTGAATTGTTGTCACAGATAGAACCCAAGAATTTTAGCTAGGAAAGTGAAGACAAGTGTTGGAATAAGGAAATATACAAAGAATTAGATCAAATAAAGAAGATTAGTACATAGGAATTGGTTCCTAAGTAGAAGGATAAAAATTTCATTGGCACAAAATGGGTATTCAAGAATAAACTGAATGAAGAAGGTCAAGTGGTAAGAAACAAAGCTAGGTTGGCCTGTAAAGGGTACACTTAAGTAGAAGGTATAGATTTTGAGGAAACATTTTCCCCTATAGCCAGACTTGAAGACACTAGAATGTGTTTGGCATTTTCTAATTGCAATAATTTTAATTTTTATCGAATGGATGTCAAGTTAGTGTTTCTCAATGGTGAGTTTGAAGAGAAAGTGTATAATGAGCAACCAAAAGGAATTTTTCTCTTAGACAATGAATATCATGTATACATACTAAGGAAAGCTTTGTATGGGTAGAAGCAAGCTCCAAGGGCATGGTACACTAGGTTGGATAAGTATCTACAGGTTTTAAAAGAGGAATGGGAGACAACAATTTATATATTAAATCCAAAAATGATAGTTTGTTGATTTATCGTCATGTATGGAGATGACGTAATATTTGGAAGTGATTTGGAACATATGGAACATATATTTTATGAAGCAATGCAAAAGGAGTTTGAGGTGTCCATGCTAGGAGATTTTTCATTCTTTCTTATATTGCAAATCACACAATCAACCAAAGGTATTTTCATCTCCCAATCCAAGTACCTGAAAGAAACTTTGAAAAAGTTTGGAATAGATGATTGTAAACCTATTTGTACACCTATAGTCATTGGATATAAACTAAGAAAATAAGATGATTCCCCCATTGTAAATCAAACGAGATACAGATCCATGATTGGAATTTTTTTGTACCTAACTGCTTCTTAGCCAGATATCATGAAAGCAGTAGGAACGGTAGCAAAATTTCAAGCACATATGAAGGAAAGTTATGTTAATGTAGTTAAGAGGATATTCAATGATATTCAAGGCACAATTCACTACAATATTTGGTATGAACGAAGTAAATATTTTACTTTAACAACCTATATTGATGTTGATTGGGTTGGCAGTCTTGATGATAGGAAGAGTACCAATGGATCAACCTTGTTTCCATGGGATTGTCTAGTGTCTTAGCTAATCAACAAACATAACTCCATTTCCTTATCTAGAGTTGAAGCTGGGAACATAGTTGTAACTACTTTTTATACTCAAAATTTCTTGATGAAGCAAGCATTAAAGGATATCAAATTTGAGCTTGATGACCCAATCCCCATTATGTGTGATAATATGAGTGCCATCAGTATTTCCAAGAACCCTGTTATGCATTAAAAAACAAAACATATCCAAATTAATTATGTTGGAAAATTTAACTACTTTCGGTCTTCATATTTTTCATTACACTCATTTCATTATGTATATCTTATGTAACAAAGAAAAACAAGAAAGAAAAAATATTATTTCTAGCATGGGTTTCATGCTTCTTTTGATTGGTCAACTAGGTTAAGCTTGTTCTTCATGCTTCTAATTTTTTTTAATTGATAATAATTATGGTTATGAGTCAAGAGAGTTAATATCATTTGTATAAGACCCTATTTGGCAAGTTGTAACTTGAAAAAGAAAATATTTTGATTCTAGAAAGTCAAAATAAGCTTCTAGGCACAAGTCAGACCTGCGAGTGACAAGTCGGCCTAGAAGAGGCTATTCGACCTCCACAAATGTGTATGTATAGAATCAACTTTGACCTAATTTTCTACCAATTCAATCTACACAAGAAAAAGTTCAATCTAAAGTAAGAGAAGTAAGAAAAGAAGAGCGAAATACTATAAGACAAGGAGAAATACCAAACAAAGGAAGGAGAGTTGAAATCTTCTCTATTTTTATACACATGTGTGAAAATTTGGATTTCTCTGGCTATTACGAGGCTAAGGGTTGTACATCAAGGTTACATCTCTGAAGTTGGGGGCCAAAAATGAGATTTGAGGTCGGTTGAAGAAGGATTGACGACCTAATTGGAAGAGATTCTTAGAGGGTTGACTTGGTGCTTGGAGGAGGACTTGGTCTAGGGTTTTGGGTCTTGGTTTTCTCCTTTGAAGTAAATTCTATAAGAAGAGAAAAGTGTTGGTGGAAAAATTTGAATGAATAATGACCTAGGGTTCGTCTTAGGGTGCCAACAAATATTTCCACGTAGTCTAGCACTTCGCCAATGTTTTCACTTCCTTGGATCAAATGAGCATCTCCCTAAGTTGAAGAAGAACCATAGAAATATAGAAGGGGGTATAGAATTATATATTATGTAGCCTACACAACCATTCATACATTCAGTCGCAACAAGCTAATTTATGCATTTAAAATAGAATAAACAACATACAGAAAATTTTAAAAGGGGGTGCGAAACTCATAAACATGTGACAAAACTCCTGTTCTCCTATTATTATTAAACAAAAATCCTTCAGTACAACTTACGACACATTAATACTTGTGCACAAATATTATAGCTTGAAACAACTATCAAAAACATCATTACAAAATCAGATTTGCATACAAGCAGTCTTTCTTTTGCACAACTCAGATCTAAACTTTGCAAGGTCGTCTAAAATTTCAAAAATCCTTCTAAACTTGTTTCTCGTTGCTTTGCATCTTATTTCATAGTATGCATTCACTTGATCTTGCTTTTGATCCCTCGCTTGCTTGATCCATAGTCTTCCAAAACCTTGAGCCATTACCTTGTTTTCTTATTCACTGTATCAAAATTGGTTCTAGCTTTTTCAGTGCATGCCCTTATTTTCCATTGCGCAAGTCCCAAAAAAAATATTCTACTATTGGTTTCATTTTTTGGTGCTCCACTTCCGATGAATTTATCCAAAATTTCCTTCTAAACTTCTATTCCTTAAAAATTGAAGGACCCAACATGCCTCAACCACAATCCATTGAATCACCCTTGAGTTAATGTGTTGCTATTGCATCTAAAATATGGGTTGGTTGGCTTCCACTCTGATCGGTTGTGGTACGTTCAAATGAAGGACCCAACTCTGGAAAACTTTTAAGAGTCGATTCCTTAAATGTGGTGAATGCAGAAAAAAGTAGTTCCACGAGTCAAGAAGTGTTGATACCTTACTTGAAATTTCTTCAATCATTTATGCACTGAGATCACTGGGCAAAAACTAGATAAGATTCAGGATCCATTGATCAACTATAGTGGACAGTGTGCTTAAGGTGATAAAATGTTTTTATGCCTCCAGGTGGAGGTCATGAAGAATGCGTTTAGTTTCCTACGACGCGTCTTCCAACTGATTGATCTGACCATCTAATTGAGCAAGTGGAACAACACTAGAATATTTGATTTTTGCAACATAAAAGGGACCAAGCCAATGCATTTGGAGCTTACCGAGATGCTTATGATACTTGTTGTCATAAAGTAATACTTTGTCACCCATGGAAAATGATTTCTTCCTTATATGTCGATCGTGCCAAGCCTTTTGGCTCTCCTTCTCAACAACTTGATGGAAATAAGAAAGAAATCGAGACTCATCAAGTTGTAGTAATTCATGCACTCATTCAGGAATGGAATCATCTTCAAACATTCAAGTTTCATGCACAATAAAATATTAGGAACAATGAATTCAACAGGAACAATAACCTCTTTCCCATAAACTAGTTCAAAAGGAGTGTACTTGTGCAAACGCTTGACTGTATTTTGGTAGGCCCATAAAGCAGCAGGAACTTGTTCATCCCAATCATCTCTATTGCTAGAGAAAACCTTAGTAATTCCTTTTTCTAAAATTTTATTAAAAGCTTTGATAGTACCATTGTCTTATGGATGATAAGGAGTGCTCTTATGGTGCAGTGTCATGAAATTTTGTAGCAGAGCATGGACTATTTCATTGATGAAGTGGGAGCCTTGGTCACTTGTAAGAATTTAAGGACAAACAAACCTATTAATAATGTTTTCAAAAATAAACTGAGCAACCGTGTTAGTAGTGCAATATATAACAGGAGCATCTTCTTCCCAACAAGTCAAATAATTTGTTGCGGTAATGATATACCGAGCATGCAAATGACAAGAAGGAGGGTGAATAGGCCCAATAAAATCAACAAACCATTTCTCAAAAGTGACAAGGGCTTGCACCAGATGCGAGGGCATTTCACCACGATGCGACAGTTGGCCAAACCGTTGACAGACATCGCAAGTCTTTGCATATGCTTTTACATTTTTAAAGAAAGTCAGCCACCAGAGGCTAACTTGCAGAACTTTTCGAGCAGTAGCTTTTCCTCCAAGATGAACTCCTGCAATTATTACATGACATTCCCATAATATGCCTTCACATTCATGATCAAGAATACAACGGCGAAAAACTTGGTCTAGTCCCATTTTATATAATTGTCCTACAATAAGTTGGTATTTTGTTGCTCTAACTACCAAATGCTTCTTTTGCACAGTATTATAATAAAGAGGGCATTATCCTGTAGCAATAAAGGTGGAAATATATTCTAAGTAATCAGGAACGAATTCAATATGAAACAAATGAGAATCTGAAAATTGATCATCAATTGATCCCCCTGATTCTCCTAACTCTAGCCTGGATAAATTGTTTGGCCCCATATTCACTCTTCCCAACTTAACAATCACCTCAAAATTAAATTCCTGAAATGACAATAACCACCGAAAAATCCTTCCTTCGATTACATGCTTATTGACTAAATATTTCAGTGCTAAGTGGTCTATGAAGAACTTGAATGGACCTCCCAAAAAATAATGTTGGAAATTTTGGAGAGAATATATCATAGCTAAAGCCTCCCATTATGTAGTAGTACAATTTTTCTCCACGGTGGAAAGTTTTATGCTTCGAAAATAAATAGGATGATCTAATTTTCCTTCACCTAGTTATTGTAATATAGCTCCTAAGGTAATTTTAGATGAGTCAAAATGGACATGGAATGGCTTATTCTAGTCATGGTAGACTAGGATGGGTGAACTGTTGGAAATAATATTGAGAGGGGGGGTGAATCAGTATTAGAAATTTAACAATATTTCATTTCCATAAACAGATTTATATACGCTACTTCTGTTAATGAAACTTGCGTGTATACGCAACTGTGTTTAGAGCAACCAGCGTATACCTTGAAAACTTATAATTTAGTTAGTTGATCTTTAATCTGTGTATCAGAACCATATAACTAGTAATTAGATGCAGTAAACAAAACAAGAAATCACACACATGAACACAAGATATAAGGTGGAAACCCAATGTGGGTGAAAACCACCTGCTGCAATCATCTCTATCTTTCTTTAATAAGAAACTTCTTTTTACAAATTTTGTACTGGTGCAGCCTTATACCAGTACGCAGGCTTCTACCTGCAAAAGGCTACAACCTTCTTTCATTCTCCAGCTTTTCCTGGAAGGGAACTACAACCACCTTAGCTCTTGTACTAGATGATGTGTTTACTAGTATGTAGGTGCTGACCTACAGAATGCTACAATCTTCTCTTTTCTTCCAGGGACCATGTTTCATAAATTTTCAGACTGGATCCATCAATAACATCAATCAAACATCAAATATATCTGCATCAACCAATCTCCTTTGTACCAACCAAAATTGAATCAAACAATCACTTTTCTGAATGCTATAACTAGAATACAGTAACAGTAACTAGAACCCAATCCAGAAACCAGAACACTGCAACAGTAAACAAAGGTAGCTAAAACATATTTTATGAGACATATGCTACTTCAATGTGTCGAACCCGCATTCGTACGTTGTTATGTGAAGGAAAACCTACGTATACACTATTTTGAAATGCCGAACCATCGTGTATATGCGCCTTTGCTATACTAAACCTACGTACAAATCTGTAAAAGATGATTTACCCTTTATAACTATTCAGACATCAGTTATACCTAGATCATCAGATTTACAGATTACGACATGTGCTAATAAAAGATCAAAACCACACAAAGATACTTCTCTTCAAGCCTTAAGATCTTGACCCATCAATAGAACTTATCCTTCTTCAAGCGCTCAGGTTCCTCCTTGATTCAGATCCAGATATGCACCATAACCCAATGACCAGTATTCTAGATCTTTCTCTTCATTAGATATTCAATACTTGAGTGCCTTGCCTAATGATCTCCTCCTCCTTTTAGTCTTAGGCCTTACTCAATACCATGGTCCAAAACCACTTAGAACCAATACCTTGGACCAAATACCTGGGGTCAACATGTCAGACAAGATACCTTGGACCAATACCATGGACCAAATACCACGGACCAAAACCAAGTTCTTCAACATGTACGTGCCTTTCCTTGTGTGAAAGTGCATGTATACGCATACGCACCTTTTGGTCGACGATACCACATGTATACGCAGCTTGGTCAAGGGGAACCTATGTATATCTCTTTTTCCTTCATTCTGAGAGCCTGAACTGTGATCTGTCATTTGAGTGAGTTGCCATCAAGGACAACACCTATGTCATAGCGCCAAACCTGTGTCATAATGCCAACAATCTCCCCCTTTGGACTTGATGGCAACCCCAAGTCACTCTCCCCCTTTGTCATCAAGGGCAAAGGGTTATGCTCCCCCTGAGTACATGCTGAATTCTATGATATGCTGAAGTGTGTTGTTCATGCTCCCCCTGACTGTAAGCAAGGTCTGTAAAAAAGATGTTCTACAAGAAGAACATGACTCTATACATCATAAATGACCTTCCTATCACCAAAGACTCATACATACATCCATCTCCCAACCAAGTGGGGATATACCAAGATTGACTCATCCACCCAACCAAGTGGGGATACACCAAAAGTTTATACATGATAAAACAAGAACATTACATCATCCATCCCAGGCATAGTGGGGAAACAAAATAGGTCGTTACATGACCTTGATAATAAAAGATATACATGACATAGAGACAAAATATCTAAAACAAGACTATGATAGTCATCAACAACTATCATCAGCAACATCTGTTAATCACCATCCAAACCAGCAACCATGATCTCCCTCTGCACCTGTTCCACCTGAAACAAAAACGACTGTGAAATTGTACCAAGATCTTCTAAGATAATGCCAACAATGCATTATTAGAAGTATATGCTCCCCCTGAACCTGTGCCAGATGGTCTCTTTAAGACCCATATCAGACTCTTTTCATCCTAAGTTTGGCCCACTGTTTTTCTTCAAACCAACATATACGCAACTGTATCCACAGAAACCGGCGTATGTACGCGGTTGTGCTTCATGAAAATTGTGTACAACCACTTTTCTTTGAACCAGATAGATTTCAACAGCAAGATGATGCATCAACTACTCCCAGCTTCTATCTGAGATATTCAAATGTCTCTGTGGGCAGCGATTTGGTGAATATATCAACAACCTGTTCTTTGGAGGGAACATACTCCAATTTGACCTTTTGTTCAAGCACTTGTTCACGAAGAAAATGATATTTGATAGGTACGTGCTTGGTCTTGGAATGCATGACCGGGTTCTTTGAAATGCTGATTGCACTTGTATTATCACATAGAATGGAGATGGGTGAAGTACATGTGATCTGAATGTCTTGCAATGTTTGCATCATCCAAAGGAGTTGTGTGCAGCAAGATGCAGCAGCCACATATTCTGCTTTAGCTGTAGATAATGAAATTGAAATTTGTTTCTTGTTTAACCAAGACACTAATCTGGAACTAATATAGAATGCACCACCACTAGTGCTTTTTCTATCATCCACGCTTCCTGCCCAATCTGCATCTGTGTATGCATGAAGTGTAAGATCTGTGTCCCTAGGATACCATAAGCCAAAATTCTGAGTTCCTTGAAGATATTTGAAGATCCTTTTGACTGCCTGAAGGTGTGATTCCTTTGGATTTGCTTGGAATCTTCCAACTATTCCCATTGCATGCATAATGTCTGGTCAGGTACCTGTTAGATAGAGTAGACTACCAATCATGGATCTGTAGGTTGGTTTCTGTACTACTACTGATTCATCATTTACGCTGAGGCTGCATCCTGTTACCATAGGGGTACATACAGGTTTAGAATCTTCCATGCCATATTTCTTCAAGATCTGCTTGAGGTACTTGGTTTTTGATAGAAAAATTCTATCTTTATTTTTTTGAACTTGTAAGCCAAGAAAGTATGTGAGCTCACCAAGCAGGGACATTTCAAACCTTTCTGCATTACCAAAGCAAAGTTTTGACTCATGACTTCTTCATTGCTACCAAAAATGATCTCATCAACATACACAACAAGTATTAGCAATTTATCATTGTCAATTTTTATATATAGATTGCTATCAGCTGATCCTTTTGAAAAACCTTATTGATGAAGGTATTTGTCAAGACGATAATACCAGGCCCTTGGAGCTTGTTTTAGACCATAGAGAGCCTTTTTGAGTCTGCATACAAGTTTTGGATCATTTCCAAGGATGAATCTGTCTGGTTGCTCAATATATACTTCTTCTTCTAGGTCTCCATTAAGAAAGGTAGATTTCACATCCATTTGATATACTTTGAACTTCTGAAAGCTAGAAAGAGTAAGGAAAATTCTTATGGCTTCAAGTCTAGCAACAGGTGCAAAAGTTTCTTCAAAGTCTATTCCTTCTTGTTGAGCATACCCTTTACAAACAAGTTTGGCCTTGTTTCTAATAACTTCTCCATTTTCATTCAGCTTGTTTTTGAATATCCATTTGGTTCCTATGACATTCTTATCATTAGGTCTAGGAACCAATTCCCAAGTATTATTCTTTTCAATCTGCTCAAGTTATTAATTCATGGCCTTGACCCAACATTCATCTTTGCATGCTTCATTTACATTTTGTGGTTCGACGGAGGAAAGCAATGCTAGATAGCTTGAAGCTTCTGTAATAGTTCTTCTTGTCTGCACACCTGCCTCTTTCTGCCCCAAAATTTGAGTCTCTGGATGATTCTTCTGAACATACCTGGATGGAGTCTTTTCTTCTACCCTTATCTATTCTTCTGGTGCCTCATTGGATTCTTCTTTTGAATTAGTCTGATTTGATGTGGAAGGATATTCCTCATCTTCTTCATAATCTTTGGTTTTTACCTGCTTTGGGTTTTTGCCTGCTTCATCAACTACAACATCAATACTTTCAACAATTTTCCCAAGTATTTTATTATAACACTTATATCCTTTACTTCAGGAAGAGTAATCAAGGAGAATTCCTTCATCTACTCTAGGTTCAAACTTGCCAAGTTTTTCGTCAGTCCTTTTGATGTAACATTTGCTTCCAAAAACTTTGAAGTATTTTACAGTAGGAGTCTTACCATACCAAAGTTTATGTATAGTTTGAGTTCTATTTACCCAGACGTTTGTTTTGTTGAGAAGAGTGATGACGGCAAATGCAGCTTCACCTCAGAAGGTTGCAGGAGTTCTAGACTCATCTAGTATAGCATGAGCCATTTGTTGAACAGTTCTGTTCATCCTTTCTACCACTCCATTTTGCTGAGGAGTTATTGCGGTAGAGAATTCCCTTCTTATTCCATGTTCTTCACAGAAGTTGAAGGATTCATCTGAGGTAAATTCCCCTCCTCGATCAGACCTGAGGCATTTTATTTTGCGATCTGATTCATTTTCAACAAAAGCTTTGAAGGCTTTGAACTTTTCGAATGCTTTGTCTTTATGCTTTAGAAGTAATATCCAACACATCCTTGAAAAATCGCCAATGAACAATATAAAATATTCTTCTCCACGAGGTGAATTTTTCCTTGATGGTCCACATAAGTCAGTATGAACAAGTTCAAGAGGCTTACTAGTTGATCCTTCCTTTTTAGGGAAATGTGTTCTGGTTTGCTTACCAAATTGACATGATTTGCATATTGTATTTTCTGGAATGCGGATATCTGAAAGATCATGAACCGCCTAGTATCTGCATGCTTTTCTTATTTGAGGGAAGCTTAGATGCCCCAGTCTTTTGTTCCATAGCGAATGTTCATCATTTTTTCTTAGATAGCACTGTTGTTTTCCTCCCTTGAGTATGTACAAGTTGTTTGGAGTTCTTACACCTTTGATCACTGTTTCTCCTATATCTAGCTCACAAACAACACATCCATTTGATCGAAATACTACTTCATTTCCTTAATCACACATTTGACTGACACTTAATAGGTTATGCTTTAGACCATCAACATACATAACATTCCCAGCTTTAACCTTTTCTTTTAAGAGAACAAAGCCTTTACCTTTTATGACTGCAGGAGTGTCATTACCAAATGAGACCTTCTTTTCCTTTTCTAAGGCATTATATGACTGAAGTTTTTCTTTATCACCTGTCATGTGTTTCGAGCATCCACTGTCGATATACCACTGATTTTCTTGTCCTTCTACATATAAGGCTATTCCACATCTTTCTGTTTGTGGTTCTTTCTTTCTCCATGTTTTGGGACCCAATGAAGCTTGCTCCTGTAGAAATTTTGAATAATTTAACACATATTCAATGGAGATTATCCTGATCATGTACTATTGCGGAATACATACACAATACATAAGCTCCTCTACGTTGATCATCAATTTAGCAGCATCAATAACAATAAAACATCAAGAGCATTCACACATTAACACAATATGCAACCCGAGGAAAGCTTACAGCTGAAAACCCCACACTATCTGTATATTAATGATTGAGAACATGTAACATTACAAAGTACAATGCTTATCACAAGAAATCCAGTACCAGCTCCACCTGTTACACACAATACAGCTCAGATCTGATCTCCAAATCTATTCCACTGCTTGTCTGCCTCCACTGCTCAATACCTGCTGAGAATGAATGAGAATGGATTAACCAAACTCATATTTACATCCAAAGAATCACTCACACTTGGAAAGACGTGAGCAGAGGCTATAATACTGGGCATATACTAGGAAATACTCATTGGCATACTCAATCCCTTGATTGTGCAAATCCTCATGCACATCTATAGTCACAACTGATAGCACTCTGATCCTCTAACACCTGTCCCTGCTGAACTGAACATGCACTGACATGCAACTGAGTTAACTGATGTATTCTATAGTTGCATTATGAGTTAATAATTAGTTTAACAACTCATCATTAGTCTATTTGCAGTTAGACTAATTACAACTAGTTTAACCAAGTCAAACTGAACACAACTCTATCAACTCCACAATCAACTCCACCAAACTCAACTGATTGAGTTCTAACTGAAGTCATGCATGCAACAACTCAACTGACCCGCAAAGAAAGTGTATTTCCTTCTGACAGTTGCATGTGCCACATCTATAGCTCAAATTGAAGTGCTCCAAGAGAATAAGATCAAGTTTATAGTCCAAATATTATTATGAGACAATAATATTTGACTTTTCTATTTTTGACAGCCAGTCTAAAAATAGACTTTGATCACTCCTGCTATGATCGCTCCTGCTGTGATCACTCCTACTTTGATCACTCCTACTGTGATCATCCTTGTTGTGGTTACTCCTCTTGTGATCATCCCTGCTGTGATCCAAAAATAGAACTTGCGCCATAATTTGCCTGCGGGCCGACTTAGTGAAGGCGAATCTTTTCACTAAGCTCCATCATCTTGTTTCAATCTAAACACTCCCTCTTGACAAGATATGGATTATCAGTGACCCCTATCCTGCCTCGGTGGTATTCGAATTTTCTCCTGGTGAGAGCCTTCGTCAGAATATCAGCATCCTGATCCTCCATTGGAATGTATGAAAGCAACATGATCCTCCACTGCACACAATCTCTGATATGATGGGACCTGATGTCAATATGCTTAGATCTATCATGAAAAACAGGATTAGACGAGAGTTTAATGCAACTCTAGTTATCACATTAAATCACAGTAGGATCCAAATGAGAATCGAACAAACCAACCAGGATCTTCCTCATCCATATAGCCTCGCATGCAGACAAACTTACTGCCATATACTCGGCCTCTGCTGAACTGAGTGCCACGGATCTCTGCTTCCTGCTATACCAAGAAACTGCTGTCGATCCAATACTGAAGACCCCTCCTGATGTGCTCTTTCTGTCTATTGGGTTCCCTGCCCAATCTGCATCCGTGAAGCCACATAGCTTCACCTCATCCTCCTGTTTGTACCACAATCCATATCCCGATGTTCCTCTCAAATAACGCAATACATGCTTGCCCGCCTTCCAGAAGAGCTTGGTAGGCTTAACCATAGCTTGTGAAAGCTGGTTAACTGCATAGCATATATCGGGTCATGTATTGACCAAATACATCAGCGACCCCACCAACTATCGATAAACAGTGGCATCCACTTCTTCTCCCGAAGTGTCATCCTCCTTCCTCCAACCTCCAGGAAGAGGAGTATCAACAGGCTTGCAGCCATGCATGTTGAACTTCTCCAGTATCTTCTGAGCATACTTTCCCTGAGAAACAAACAGTCCACCACTGCACTGCCATATTTCCAATCCTAGGAAATAGTGAAGGAGGTCCAAGTCCTTCATCTCAAACTCCTTATCAAGATCATCCTTGCATGAAAGTATCAACAACTCATCACCTGTTAGAATCAAATCATCAACATAGAGTACAATGATAAGCAACTTACCCTCCACCACAATCTGGTATAGGTTAGGATCCGCCTTGCTCTTGGAGAATCCAAGTCCTGTGAAATAGTTGTCTATCTGTGTGTACCAAGCACGTGGTGCTTGCTTCAACCCATACAACGCTCTCTTGAGCCTGCACACATGCGACTCGCTGCTGAAGACCTCAAAGTCTTCAGGTTTCTCAATGTACACCTCCTCCTCAATGACTCCGTTGAGGAACGCAGTCTTCACATCCATCTGATGAATGTGCCATCCCATCTGCGCTGAGAGAGCAAGAATCGTCCCTATGGAAGAATACCTTGTGACAGGTGCAAAGGTCTCCTCATAATCGATCCCATCTATCTGTGAAAAGCCTCGGGCAACAAATCTTGCCTTGTACTTCTCCACACTCAGGTCAGCTGCCTGCTTAACTTTGTAGATCCATCTCGAACCCACCACTGATTTCCCTTCCGGTATAGGAACAATCTGCCATGCACTGTTTCTGACAATAGAATCATACTCTTCCACCATGGCGTCTACCCGTGCGGGATCCTCCACAGCTTCCTCGAAAGAGGATGGCTCAGTCACAACACACTTTCTCATAAGAGCCATGTATCCAGTGTACCGATCAGGTGACTGTCTCTGCCTGTGTTGGGCTATAGGTGGTCCTACAACTTTCTCTGCATCTTGAGCCAGTCGCTCAGCTTCTGTCAAGTGTTTTCGCCCTCTGATGGTTGGCGCTGCATGAGTGGTCTCTTCCACTCCATGAACCTCGTCCTGTGGCTGATCCACACCCTGAATCTCATCCTTAGGAACTAATAGCTCGTCATCTGCATGCAAGTGTAGCTCCCTCTCAAGTGAAAACTTCATGGCTTTCTCCTCCTGAAATTTTATATCCCGTCGCACAACAATTTTACCACTGTCTGGCAAATACACACGATAGTTGTGGGGCGTATCAGTGTACCCCAAAAATATCCCAACCTCTGTGGTTGGCTCCAACTTCTTCCTGGCATCCTTCGTCACATGCATGTAAACATTAGCACCAAAAATCCTCAAATGAGAAAGATCAGGCTTCTTACCAGAATAAGCCTCCTCGGGTGTACTCATGCCAAGTATCCTATGAGGACAACGGTTCTGCACATAAACTGTTGTATTGCATGCTTCCGCCCACAAGTGAAGGGATAGGCCCTGATCATGCAACATTGCCCGTGCAGCACCCACAATCGTTCTGTTCTTCCGCTCAGCTACCTCGTTCTGCTGTGGGTTATGGGGAGCTATGAGCTCTCTTCGAATCCCTTCTGCCTTGCAGAAATCCTTGAACTCGTCCGAGATGTATTCACCACCATTATCGCTCCTAAGATCCTTCACCTTCTTCCCCAACTCCTTCTCGACTAGTGCTTTGAATTCACAGAACTTTGAATATGTCTCGCTCTTCTTCTGCATGAAGAAGATCCAGCACTTACGAGAGAAATCATCAACAAAAATCACATAATACCTGTGTTTTATTGTTGAAGCAACTGAGAAAGGTCCACACACGTCTGTGTGAATTCTCTCAAGGATCGTCGTGGCATGACTATCCTTCTCGTGAAAGGTGTCTTTCACAAACTTCCCCAAAGTACACCCCTTACAGTGATCTGACTGCGCAAGAGTGCCTTTAGGAAGCCCTGTAGTGATTTGTTGTAGTATCTTCAAGGCTCCATGGTGAAGGTGACCCAATCTCTTGTGCCACAACTCGCCATCATCCCGGCTCACCAATCCTTCTACCTGGGCTGCCATTTTTGTGCATCCATCTACATGCAATTGATAAAGGTTCCTCACTCGAACCCCTATCTTCCAGGTCTCAACAGTTGTCTTGCTACGCAGGAAATCTTTTCCCTTGCTGAAAACATCATACCCCTTTTCTTCTAACATCGCCACAGAGATAAGATTCTTCTTCAATCCTAGAACATGCATGACTTCCTTCAATACGAAGGGTTTACCAGACTCCCTCTCAAAGGAAATGGTACCGATACCGGTCGCATTGTATCTACTATCATCGCCCATCTCGATGTGCACTCCAATATCTTTGTCCTCCAGATCAGAAAACAAATCTCGATCTCCCGTCATGTGAAAAGACGCACCACTGTCCAAGAACCACACCGATCCCATCACACTTGAAACCAAGCATGCGATCAATGAAAAATCAAGCTCAAACTGCGAGGCTAGAGCCTCTCTTGCTACCGATCCAGCAGCTTGCTTGTTCTTCTTCTTCTGCGGACAATTAGTGGCATAGTGTCCGTGCTGGTGACAGTGAAAACACTTCACCTTGGACATGTCCTGCTTCTTACCTTTCACACCAGACTGAGAAGCTTTCTTGCTCTTCCCTTTCTTTGCTTTGGCAGCCAAAGCACAATTTTCTTCATTAGCTCCCTTTGACGAAGATCCGTCCCTGGTACTCCGCCTGATCTCCTCCTGCACAAGATCTGACCATAGTCTTTCCCATCCTGGCAATTTCTCCCGACCATTGACAGAGTCCTGATAGGAATGCCAACTCTTCGGAAGACCAAGGAGAGCCAAGCTCACCAAGTCCTCATCATCAACAGTAACCCCCACACTTCCCATCTCATCTCGACACTGAGTGAACTTCGTGAGATACTTGGGCATACTGTCACCCTTCTCGCATTTGATGTTTCTGAGTTTATCTTTGAGCGCCAGCTTCCTCTGATCACTCTTGCTTTGGAATAGATCTGTTAAAGCCTTCCACATCAGATATGGAGAAGTCTTTCCATGCAGGCTGGACACAATGTGATCCTTCACGCCCTCCAACATAATCCTTCGACATTTTGCGGTCTTCTTTTGCGAAGCATCAACTTGAGTAGCATCAGTAGGCTTTGGGACATCCGTCTCTATGAACTCCTTCAGCCCGTTATCATCCAATACTGCCTCCATCCTGTCCTTCCATGCAATATAGTTTGAGCTGCCCTCAAGAGCATACTCCAATCGTAATTTGTTGAAAGACATTGCTGCGTTGCCACCAAGAAAACACTGCTGCAAATTCGAATTCCACCAGCTCCAACTCAATCGCCTCGGATCTAAGATTCGTGAGAACACAATATTTCTTGTACAGAGATTGACTGTATGGGCATTCATCGGATATCTCACCTTCCAAAGGAAGGATGAATCTAGAGGCTACCTGGCCCGATTACAGACTCTACCTGAGGAAATAGAATGTAAACACTTCCTGAATAGTAGATCTGATGATCAACAGCTCTGATACCATGTAGAAATTTTGAATAATTTAACACATATTCAATGGAGATTATCCTGATCATGTACTATTGCGGAATACATACACAATACATAAGCTCCTCTACGTTGATCATCAATTTAGCAGCATCAATAACAATAAAACATCAAGAGCATTCACACATTAACACAGTATGTAACCCGGGAAAGCTTACAGCTGAAAACCCCACACTATCTGTATATTAATGATTGAGAACATGTAACATTACAAAGTACAATGCTTATCACAAGCAATCCAGTACCAACTCCACCTGTTACACACAATACAACTCAGATCTGATCTCCAAATCTATTCCACTGCTTGCTTGCCTCCACTGCTCAATACCTGCTGAGAATGAATGAGAATGGATTAACCAAACTTGTATTTACCTCCAAAGAATCACTCACACTGGGAAATACATGAGCAGAGGCTATAATACTGGGCATATGTTAGGCAATACTCATTGGCATACTCAATCCCTTGATTGTGCAAATCCTCATGCACAACTATAGTCACAACTGATAGCAATCTGATCCTCTAACACCTGTCCCTGCTGAACTGAACATGCACTGACATACTGAGTTAATTGATGTATTCTATAGTTGCATTATGAGTTAATAATTAGTTTAACAACTCATCATTAGTCTATTTGCAATTAGACTAATTACAACTAGTTTAACCAAGTCAAACTGAACACAACTCCATCAACTCCACAATCAACTCCACCAAACTCAACTGATTGAGTTCTAACTGAAGTCATGCATGCAACAACTCAACTGACCCACAAAGAAAGTGTATTTCCTTCTGACAACTGCATGTGCCACATCTGTAGCTCAAACTGAAGTGCTCCAAGAGAATAAGATCAAGTTTATAGTCCAAATATTATTATGAGACAATAATATTTGACTTTTCTATTTTTGACAGCCAGTCTAAAAATAGACTTTGATCACTCCTGCTGTGATCACTCCTACTGTGATCATCCCTGCTATGGTCACTCCTGCTGTGATCATCCCTGCTGTGATCCAAAAATAGAACTTGTGCCATAATTTTCTTGCGGGCCCACTTAGTGAAGGTGACTCTTTTCACTAAGCCCCATCATCTTGTTGCAATCTCAACAGCTCCTTTTGAGATGTTTGCCAAAATTTACTCCTGCATTCAGAATCTTCATGACCGAAGTTGTTATAGATAGAGCATTCTATTTCATTTTCAAGAGCATAAAAGTTATTGTAGGTCCTTTTCATGATCCTAGTCACATTCCTTTGATTTCGTGCTTCTCTATTCATGATGGTATTGTAAGAAACACATTGAGTAGCTTTGTGTCCAAAGTTATGACATGAAAAACATTGGCCATTAAAGAAATTCTTGCGATTATCAAATCTACTGACCTGATGATTGTAGTTTCCATTGACATTCATTCTTGAAGAAAATTGAGACTGATTTACCTGTGGTTGGTTATAGCTTCTGTTCATCCTTGAAGTAGATTGAACCTGATTTACCTGATGATCTACTTTATGCCTTTGCTGATGATTGTCAACCTGTTCACTTCTTCTTGCTGCATCAAGATAGCTTTTGGAGGTTGATGGCTTCTGTGCTTGAGATACTTCTTCAGTATATCCAAGACCTGTCTTTATGAGAGGAGAACATTGCACTTTGATAATTTCATCTAAAGTTTCTGATCCTTTCACAAATCTAACATTGAGAGCTTTTTTTTTTCTCAATATCTTTTCTTAGACCCACAATTTCACATTCTAACTTTTCATTGTGTTTTTCCCTTTCAACAAGTTGGAATGTCAGAGTATCTATAATCATACTCTTTTCTTCTAAACATATTTTAATTTTAGAAATTTCTTCATAGAGACCATCTTCATCTAAAGCATTCAATAAATCATCATCTTCAAAAGCCATCAAAAGTCTATAATCATTACCATATTCATCTTCATCATTATTTGATAAACCATCGCTATTTTCATGCGTATAGTAGCTTTTCTTACTTACATTCTGTTTTCTATTCCATTTTGCCGGTTCCTTACCTTTATCAAGCTTATCTTTATGAGGACATTTGGCTGCATAATGACTGACTCTTACACAAGCAAAGCATTTGAAAGGTAGTTTACCTATGAATCTTCTAGAACCTCGTTGAAGGTTTTTGACAAATTTTGCTTCTTCCTCTCCTTCTGAAATGTGTCTTGATTCATTGAGCTCCTCTTCTTGAGGCCTTGAATGTGGCTTCTCTCATATATGATGGACCTCCTTTTTTCATTTCAACAGCAGCTAGGATTCCGTGCAACTGTGTCATAGTCATACTTTGAAGATCCTGCTTTTCTTTTATGGCATAAACTTTTGATTCAAACTTAGAAGATAAGGATCTTAAAACCTTTTCAACTAAAGTAACTTCTTTTATCTCTTCACCCAAGTTTTTAATGCGATTAACAATCTCATCTATAAGTATGAAGTAATGAGCTATACTTTCATCATTGTGCATTTTGAGAGTTTCATATTGAATTCTAAGATATTATAGTTTTGCATGTTTTACCTGATTGTCTCCTTCATAGCTTAGAACGATCTTGTCCTATATTTCTTTGGCAGTTTTGAGTTGCATAACCTTGACAAATTCTGATTGTGACAGACTCCCCAATAGTGTATTGACAGCCTTGGCATTTGTTTCATACTACTTTTTACCTGCCATATCTGTAGGAATTTATGATGGAAATGTATATCCTCCTTCCATGATTTCCCAAACATCTGTTCCAAGAGATTGAAGACAGGTTGTGGTTCTTACCTTCCAATAGATGAAGTTGCTCCCATCAAAGATTGGTGGTCTAATGGATCCCTCTCTTTTGTAGCTGCCCATGATGATAGATCTTCCTTCAAGCAATCAAGCTTCTTCTGAAGGACCTGCTCTGATACCAATTGTTGGAAATAATACTGAGAGGGGGGTGAATCAGTATTAGAAATTTAACAATATTTCATTTCCATAAACAGATTTATATACGCTACTTATGTTAATGAAACTTGTGTGTATACGCAACTGTGTTTAGAGCAACCAGCGTATACCTTGCAAACTTATAATTTAGTTAGTTGATCTTTAATCTGTGTATTAGAACCATATAACCAGTAATCAAATGCAGTAAACAGAACAGGCAATCACACACATGAACACAAGATATAAGGTGGAAACCCAATGTGGGTGAAAACCACCTGCTTCAATCATCTCTATCTTTCTTTAATAAGAAACTTCTTTTTACAAATTTTGTATTGGTGCAACCTTATACCAGTATGCAGGCTTCTACCTGCAGAAGGCTACAACCTTCTCTCATTCTCCAGTTTTTCCTGGAAGGGAGCTACAACCCCCTTAGCTCTTGTACTAGCTGATGTGTTTATTAGTACGTAGGTGCTAACCTATAGAAGGCTACAACCTTCTCTTTTCTTCCAGGGACCACGTTTCATAAATTTTCAGTCTGGATCCATCAATAACATCAATCAAACATCAAATATATCTGCATCAACCAATCTCCTTTGTACCAACCAAAACTAAATCAAACAATCACTTTTCTGAATGTTGTAACCAGAATACAGTAACAGTAACTAGAACCCAATCCAGAACTCAGAACACTGCAACAGCAAACAAAAGTAGCTAAAACATATTTTATGAGATGTACACTACTTCAATGTGTCGAACCTGCATTCATATGCTATTGTGAAGAAAAACTTGCATATACGCTATTTTGAAATGCAGAACCAGCGTGTATACGTGCCTTTGCTATACTGAACATGCGTACAGATCTGTAAAAGATGATTTAACCTTTACAACTATTCAGACATTAGTTATACCCAGATCATCAGATTTACAGATTACAAAATGTGCTAATAAAAGATAAAAACCACACAAAGATACTTCTCTTCAAGCCTTAAGATCTTGACCCATCAATAGAACTTATCCTTCTTCAAGTGCTCAGGTTCCTCCTTGATTCAAATACAGATATGCACCATAACTCAATGACCAGTATTCTAGATCTTGCTCTTCATTAGATATTCAATACTTGAGTGCCTTGCCTAATGATCTCCTCCTCCTTTTAGTCTTAGGCCTTACTCAATACCATGGTCCAAAACCAATTAGAACCAATACCTTGGACCAAATACCTGGGGTCAACACGTCGGACAAGATACCTTGGACCAATACCATGGACCAAATACCACGGACCAAAACCAAGTTCTCCAACATGTACGTGCATTTCCTTGCGTGAAAGTGCGTGTATATGCATATGCGCCTTTTGGTTGGCGATACCGCGTGTATACGCGACTTGGTCAAGGGAACCTGCGTATATCTCTTTTTCCTTCATTTTGAGAGCCTGAACTGTGATCTATCATCTGAGTGAGTTGCCATCAAGGACAACACCTATGTCATAGCGCCAATATTGTGTCATAATGCCAACATGAACTTGCAAGTTTCTCCTTCAAAGTATCAAATGCAACTTCACATTAAGTAGACCACACAAATCGTTCAGATTTCTTAAGAATATTCTAAAGAGACGCTGTGATTAAAGCATAATTTCTTATAAATCTGTGATAATAACTAGTGTATACCAAAGTGGAATGCAACTGTCGGACAAAAGTGGGTGGCGACATATTCAGTATCACCACAACTTTTTAGGGTCCACACATACTCGTTATTTATAGTTGATATGCCCCAATAGTGTTCCCAAAGGCACAAAAAAATAAATTTCTTTAGGTTCAAATATATTTGAAGTTGTCTGCATCTATCAAACATAATTCATAGCAAACTAGGATGATTCTTGTGTAGACTATAAAGGATCCAGTCATCCATATAAACTTCAAGAAATTTATGTATATATTCACATAAGGTAGCAATAAAAATGCACAAAAAAATAGTAGGTGCATTCTTCAACCCAAAGGGAATAAAATTATAAGCATAAGACCCCCATTCGGTAGTGAATGTCACCTTCTTCTTATTTTCTTCTGCAATGTGGACTTGGTGATACCTCGAGAAACCTTCAGTAAAAGAATAAGCCTCATTTCCTCCAACATTATCCAAAACTTCATCACTAAAGGGAGTTGGAAATGGATCATGTACGCATGTGTTATTGAAGTTGCAGTAATCAAAACACACTCGAATTTCCTCTGAATCCTTCTTATCTTGGATGAAAATGGGGCTTATCCATTCAGCTTCATCAACCGAGAATATAAGGCCAACAACTATCATTTTTTCAATTTCCTTCTTCACTTTCTCCTTGACTCGCAGATTCAATCTGTAGGGCCAATGTTTAACTGGATTCACATCTGGCTTCAGTGTTATTTTCATTTCTCCCAAATCTCCTTTAATTCCCTTTAACTTTGAAATGAAATAGGGAAATAAATCCTCATATTCTTTGAGCAGATAAAAAAATTCCTGAGTGGTTTGATCATCCCAATAGTCCCCAATAGAAGCAAGCTTTGGTTTCTCTTTTATTTCGATATTCATCTTCTTACACTTAAGGGGCTATAGATGCAAAGCATCATGTATAGGATCCTCTTTTATTTTATGTTCTCCTTCAGACTCTTTAAAGGAAAAATGTCTTAGCTCCTCCAGGTCATCATCCAAATCTTTATTAACTTTATTGTAAATAATATCTTCATGGAACCCCGATTCATATTGGTGTGCAAAATATCCATACTTGTTGCATTCTGCCAAAGTGTCCCCACTTGAAAATAATACTCCTCTAGTAGCTCGAAGGGCTTGCACTATCCTTTCATCAACATCATAAAAAGAAAAATCTCTACAGAACTGAGAAGACAACACATCCCAATCTTTTGTTTGGCATTTCAACTCCTCCTACAAATACCAAGCTTGCAGAATATTTCCCAAGGAATAGATAAATGAATGGGGCCACATTTCAACTTCTAGCTCATTAGCCTCCCATACAAAACAAAAATTATCAACATTCTCTTGTGGACAATTACAACCATCATAAGTGGGGATTTTACTTAAAAGCTCATTCGAAGGAAGAAATTGATAAAGCATGACAACCTTAATTATTCTCCAATCTTGAAGCTGATCTCGATGTTTTTCCCACCATCTTACGGGGGTTTCTTGAAAAGAAACAATCATGAGATTAACCTTTTAGCTTTCTTCTATGCAATAATAAAATTCTTTAATAAAATTTACAACATAATTGGTAGCATTGAAGATGGGAAACTCGTGTAGCTTAGTACCAATCCAGCAGACACATCGAACAGTGGCACAATTCCAGGAATGCATTTCATGAGGTCCTTATTTCCAATATTCTGTTGCAGCATCAATGCTAATTTTAGTGCTTTGAACACTCTGCCAACTAATAGATCCAACCACCATGGGGTTAATATAATCTTCTTTCCTCCCACCGGTCAGTTGATATAATTGGTCCAATAAATTAGGAGATTCGACATTGTCCACCGGTTCAGTAAATCTTGGGCACTTATAAGGATCAAGAGGCTATATGACTCGCATGCCATCTATTTCAAAAGTGATAGTTTCCTGCTTCAAATCAATGACTGCATAGTTTTCAAAAGCCCAGTCGATGCCCAATAAAGCTAGATATGGATTTTTATCCCCAATAATGTCAATAACTTCAAAATCTGCATATGTTTTGACACCAGCAATGTTAACTTCAACATCCTCTAGTCTTCCAATAGGAATAATACAATATTGGTTTTCCATTCACAACTAAATAGGGGAAATGCCAACTTGGGTTTTTCGAGAGATTCCCAAGTTTTTCTCGGTGGGATATTGACATCCGAGCCCAAGTCCAACATAGAGTCCTTAATTTGAAAACATGGGATCTGAGCATCTACCCATAACTCCCTTTCAGTTCACTTATTGTTCCGTTGTACTCATTTGGAATGCCACTCGAGTAAATTCATGGAAATTGGTTCTTCAGAAAACAAATCATCCTTAACAATAGCTTTTAAACTTTTCCACAGCTAACCAGTAAGTTGTTCATCATTCATAATTTGTAGAAATAGCTTAAACCATTACATTATTGGTTGGAAAGGTTTTGCAGAATGTTTCTCATCACAAATATTTACTTGCTCCTGTTGCTTACTGCGAGATACTTGTGAAGAAAGAAATTGAAGAAAAAGTTCAGTTGCGTCTCGATAGTATTCCTTGTGCTGATTTGGATCATAAGACTTCTTTGGAGATGTAGGTCTTACAATGGATAACTAATCAAGAGTTCTAACGCCAGCTTCGGTATTCTTTCCTCCTCTTGTAACAACATTGATATTAGGTTGCACTATAGGACTAGGATCCTGAGGCTCCACATAGACTAAATTAGCTCCTTTAGTTCAATTGTGCTCTTCCCACTGAGAAATAAGTTCAAGATAATATTTATTTGCATGGGTATTCACTTGATAGTATGAACACCAAGAGTTTTGTGGCATAGGGAATTCTCTCTTGACATGGCCTTCCTGATCACAATTATAACACCTAATTGGGCCTCTCCCACTTGTCCTTCCTCCTCAAGAATCTCCCCCTCCTCGTCCTCGAGAAGTCTCATTTACAGAGAAGGATGAACGATCAAGGCAATTAGCTAAAGCATCCAAGGACTGACATTGATCTGTATGATGTTTGTGTGATCGAAAAAATTCACAAAAACAAATTATTGGGAACATTGGAGTAGTTCTTCATAATTGGACATAGGAGAGGTGAATTACCAAAACTTCGACAAATCTCATAATAATGATTTCTAGACATACCTTGAAGATTCTGAAGTGACTGGAATTGCGTATGGCCCAGAAAAGGAAGAGCAGATGAAATTTTCGCAACTTCAGGGAATTGTAGTGGAGAAGGTCCCATTGGGCCACTGGACGGTCTTGGTATCCTCAGTCGCGAGCATTGTGTGACATGATGTCCTTCAACCTGACAGTGATTCAACCAAATATTAGGTCTCGCGGGACGTAAAGGTGAAATATATTTTAATATGTATGTCAAGGTAGAAATATGATTCTAAAGGCCCACAATAGTAGGATCTATTAAAGAACCACCAGTTCTACAACCTTGTGCATAACCAACCATAGCTTCTATATGCATCACTTGTTCCAAAGCATATTGAAGTGTATCAATCTTCCACTGAGACAAAGAAATGTGATTCATTGGTAACAATGCCTTAATGAAGAAATCTCTTTGATGATGAAGATCAATGGGGTAAGACAATTTTCTGATAGCATCTTTAAAATGTTGCATACATTGCCAAGAAAGTTATCACTCCCGCTGGCGAATATCCAACAACTTCAACAATCCTTACTGATTTGAATGAGCTAACTTAAATTCCTGAATAAACTCTTGCTTGACTAGATCCATACCAGCATTGGGGTTAGAATCGATCCATTTGATAAACCACCACAGTGCTCTATCGCGCAACGTAGTTTGAAATGCAATAAGTTTAGTTACATCGGGGTCTTTAGATCTCTCTAGACAACTTCACATAAATACCAGTGTTGTTTGACATCTTCGCCCTCCCTTCCTAAAAATTTTGGGTATCTGGTAAGTGAGTCGGTTGCGACTCCAACCATAGTTGATTGTCTAGAGGAAACGAGTATAAATCCTTGGGAACCCGGTTGAGGACAACTATCTAAACTTGGCTGACCAATACAACTAAAAATACATTTACCATCATATCGACTATGCACCAGATGGACTTCAATAAGGTTACGCACCTTAGAAAAGAGAAGATCAGGACTTTGATATTGCACTAGGTGAAGATTAGGGAGAGGAGGAGTCATGCTATTGTGTTGCGAGGTTCTATATTCTGGTACTGAATCATCCTCAAAGAAAAGTTGCCTCATCGTAAAGTGCATATCATCATTTACTTGTGTGTTCTCATCTAGTAACATAGTCGGTTAGTTAGTTGACTCAGGTGTCCAAAATCCTTTTGATTCCCTGTGTATTTGAGTAACCACTTCAAAAACCTCCACTTTATTCCCACAAGTAGCTCCTATTTTTCCAAAAAAATAACATTCTTCCTCATTTCCTTTCTGCAACTTTGGAGACTCCATTTCCTTGTTTTACACCACCAAACTTCTTACAACGTCTCCTATGCATTGCAATTCCCTTCTTCTAACCCTAACTTCCTGCAACTTCCTTTCTCGCCTCTTGTCAACTATTCTTGCCCTCTGCAATCCTCTAAAATATCTCTCCTTCGACAACTCTTCTTGATTCATTATAATAAATTCTTCATTCTCCCGCATCTGCACAACATTCGTCTCCTCCAATCCATTCCCCCGGTACTAAATATTTAAGCTGCCATTTTCCCTTGTGGAAATATCAACAAGTTGTCTTCAACCATCAATACTTTAATCCAAAGAGGAATATCTTTTTGCAGTCGTCCCTATAGCCCAAAATTAATTATGGCTTCTACATGAGAGAAGGATTGCCAATTCTCAGTCATAAATTTAATGATGTAGCTTTCAAGAGTCACATCAACCCAAAAGTTGACAACTCTCATTAAATCTGTATCCAACAAATGAAGATCAACCAAATCAGCTGCAACCCAAGTTCTGCACAACCTCGGTCATGTCACAACACCTGATTTATGCTGAAGTCGAGTCAAACAATTATCTAATTCCTTAGGAAACTTGAACCAAGATATCTCGTATTGATCACAAGTAAATTTGGCATACAGAACCTCCTCTCAGATCCAATCTTGATCCTTCCTTCTCAATTCTGCTTCTTGTAAAATAAAGTGATCAACTTTCTCATGCCACCATTATTGGATCTCTTGGACAATGTGCCTTGGTCACTTGATCTAGATCCCCTAAGAGGATTGGGGTCCCTACAATGGAACCAATTGGTGGTGGAAATTTTTGAATGAATAATAACCTAGGGTTCGTCCTAGGGTGTCAATAAATATTTCCGCTTAGTCTAGCACTTCACTGACATTTTCACTCCCTTAGATCAAAGGGGTGTCTTACCCGAGGAGAGCCAGAACCATAGAAATATAGAAGGGGATATATAATTAGATATTATGCATCTTGCACAACCATCCATACATTCATTCACAACAAGCTAATTTATGCATTTAAAAGAGAATAATTAACATACATAAAATTTTAAAAGGGTGTGCGAAACACATAAATATGCGACAAAACTCCCATTCTCCTATCATTATTAAACAAAAATCCTTCAGTACAACTTATGACACATTATAGGATTGTGTGCAGATATTACAACTCAAAACAAATATCAAAATACAACATTACACAATCACATTTGCATATAAGCATTCTTTCTTTTGCACAACTTAGATCTAAACTTTGCATGGTCGTCTAAAATTTCGTAAATCCTTATAAACTTGCTTCTCACTGCTTTTCATATTATTTTATATCTCATGTTCACTTGATCCATGGTTTTCCAAAACCTCAAGCCATTACCTTGGTTTCCTGTTGACTATATCAAAATTGGTTCCATATTTTTCGGTGCATGCCCTTGTTTTCCGCTGCACAAGTACCAAAAAAAATATTCCACTGGCGCTTTGACTTTATGGTGTTCCACTTCCAACTGCTTTATCCAAAATCTCCTCTGCAACTTCTATTCCTTCAAAAATGAAGGACCCAACAAAGAGATTATTTTTGGGTTTTCCCCTTGGAGGGGGTTTTCCCTAGCTTGGAGCCTACTTCTTTTGTCTATTGTCTTTATTGTTTTTTCTCTTAATAATTATTTGATGAAAATATCTAATAATGAAAAATAAGAAGATAACTAAGTTCACAAGAAAGTATTAAGGTTAAGGAGAATAGGTTTAAATAACTGCCCTACTAGATTCTCAAACAAAATATCATTTATTGAGAGATCAAGTTGTTGATCATGTAGTGAGTTTAGAATATGTGGCTACTAATGAATATGTTACATATATTATTACAAAGCCATTACCCAAGGATCTCAACGAGTACCTTAGACAAAAACAGTAAGTGGTCTCTCCCTTATCAAAATGATTTAGAGTGTTATGTGGAATTTTACATCTATGGATAAATAAAATTTCCCTAGGTGGGTAGCTACACCTAGAACAACATATTTAAAGAGTTTAACATTTTCTATAGAATATAAATAAGACAAGGGACCTACTTGTTATCTTTCACTTTCCCTTTGTCTCCTTTGTATGGCTCCCATCGCTCCTTCTCGAACTTAATCCGCTCGACAAGTACCTGCAATCATAAACAAAGGACAAAAACCAATCAAAGCAAGAGATCTATCTACTATAAGCAAATGGAATCGAAAGAATTTACACATATAATCATCATACATAAAGACAAGAATATGGGAAAAGGTGTAAACAACTTTATTAAGTAGAAGGAAGAGTTACAACCATGAAGTCCGATCCCATGTCACTCATCCAGCTTGAGTTCCATCCTTCATCACATCAAAAGCACAACACTTCGACAGCATAACAATACTTGCTTACAATCTCAAACCTCACACCAACAGTATCTCCTTACAAATTCTCAAAGTCCAACCCTTGATCACTTAGATGAGTGCTCAATTTATAGGAAAATGGAGGTGGTTTGGTCATAAATGAGGGTATTGAATGGCCTTCCAAACTTAGAGTTAGTTTCCATGGAGGAAGGGATGAGAGGATAGGAGGTTACTTAACTCATTCCCTATCCAATTTCGAGCTCATAGGAGATGATAAGTGTGGGAATATTCTAGAATGCTCCAGAAGATAAGAATATTCCCAGAACCCTATGAAGAATTCGCTCAATCTTGCCCAGTGCAGGTCAAAGTGGGCCTAAGTGCACTAAAATGCACCCTTACATGGGCCTACCTACACTGAAGCATATTTACCCTTGGCCAAGGTTGCGCTGGTCCCTCAAGGAGGCATTTCTAGAGGGCTTCAGGATAGGAAACTTTCAGGTAAGGATGCATTCAAAGTGATGACTTGTCTAGGGCATGCAGAAACTAGATTAGGGTTTGATTAGCCCTAATAGTATTGATATGAATGTTGGGAGTGATGTGCCCAAATGGATATGTAACAACTGCTCCCTAAAGCATGGAGTCGAAAATGATAATGTCGAGTGATATGCTTTACGATGTGATGAGGAGGTTTCGAAGAAGATGGTGACTTGCATCAATTATAATACATAATATCATGATATTTTGGATTTTTCATGAATTTCTGAGGGAAGGCATACCCATGCTCATCATATAAAATTTTCATTACATGTACATAGATAGTCATCTATAGATATAGACCCATGATAGGATGACCATCTGTGTAAAGCCATTGTACAGATGATTTAGTACTTTGCTGAAATCGCAGCCCCGGATGGATGAAACTAGATCTGGGGTCTTCTATCTCGTTTGATTGTTCGCTTAAGTATGAGTCTAACCATGTGAATATGTGATCTGAAGTCGAACATCGGAAGACATTGTCTGATTACCAGCCAATGATGTAAGCCATTAACAGACACGAGAGAAATCACCGATAATGATAATGATCCTCAAGGTACTGTAGTACATTCTGCATGGTGTGAATAAATGTTTTGATGTTGAACACCATAAAAATTATTTCGGTCGAAGGCAAGTGATGTCAACTTATCGCCAGAAGTGAGAAACTTTCCATTGATGTATGCAAGCCTCAAGGTACTGAAAGGGTGTTTCTAAGTCAACTTCTTGGATAATGTGTTGATGTCGACAAGAAGCGACTTGTCACAGGAGGGCCTTGATGTATCCCACATCAACGACACGAAACGAGTGTAATGATTTTTGGAGATAGAATGTGATTGATGACATAAGGTTCAGGAATGGCGGTCATGAGAATAAAGGTTTATGAGTATTGCAATGGATGAATTTAACTGAGTGACTTCTCTTGAACATGTCAACGACACTGAATGAATTGGCAAAATTGACCCAAAACCAAAGTAATGGATGGTGTGATAGACCATAGGTATGATAACCATCAAGCAGATAACCCAACCAAAATAGTCATAGTGATGAAGTGAAAGTGTCATGTTCAAGAGCGACCTGCTACCATAAAGTGGTTTACCCCTTTTCCAATTTTCCCCAGTCATTGCTCACTAGTGCCTCTTTATTTTTTATCAAGCTTGAGGAGGATAACATATGCTTGTTGTATAATTCCACCCTTCAAGTGAATCCATCGCTATGTGATGCTTTAACGAGTCTAGCAAAGGTGAAACTTGGTCTTGCCATGATGGACACGTTTGTCGATTTTTGATGTTTTAATGAGTTTAACAACAATGATAACTCGATCCTTTTCATGTTTAGAGAGTTTGAAAAGGGACAAAAAGAAAACTCCACAAGTTATTTTTCGTAGATTTGTCTCTCAAGTCCGAAAAAGTGTAAAATAATACAAGAGAGAACCTATTGACCATGTTCAATCAATGTATTCCTTTTTCGTAAATAATCTATCTCAGTCTGGAAAAGGGTTAAACTTATACTGAGTAGATTTCGTTTCCAATCCATTTACGAGCTGAAAAGGACAAGCGCTCGACAACCTTTTCATGTTTCAAGAGTCTGAAAAGAGCTTAAAGAGGACTCCACTTAGAGGAACAAGTGGTGTCTAGGATAGCAACTGGTTTTGGTGATGTTGGAACTTCTCAAAACATGTTCATTTATGTGAAGAGGCTGTCTAATAAGACCACTCATTACAATTGTTCCTCAAAAAGGGTAAAATTACAACCAAGTGAAAGCTTATGATCGGCCAAGTAGATAGTGACGATGGAAGGAGAAAAACCAAGGCTCATCTGACACTTGAGGCTGATCGAATGGAAATCATGAGGGTTAAAATGGAGATGGGTTCATTTTTACACAAGCTTGAACCATAGGGAACTATGCTTGGATTCAGTTTCATGTTTACATAAGGTGAAAAGAAAAACTATGCTTTGATTCAGTTTCATGTTTACACAAGCTTGAAACGAGAAACTATGCTTGAAATTGGTTTCAATGCCCCCAGCATGATGACTCAATTCTTGGTGCATGCCCCCCAAGCTTCATTAAATTCACCTAAGTAGACTACTCGTGGCTATTAGGTGGATGGAATGAAGGTTCATTTACGAGATCAAGTGAAAGATACAACTGGGATTTTACGAGATCTAATCAATGACCCAAATTGGAACTTTTCTTCAGGGGACCTTGTTTCATTTTTTAATGAGCTTGACACAAGACAAGGAGTTATGCTCTGGGACCTGTTTCATTTTTTAATGAGGTTGACATAGTAAAAGAACTATCCTCATATTCCTTGTTTCATTTTTTAACGAGATTGCCACAAGACAAGGAACTATCCTCATATTCCTTGTTTCATTTTTTAACGAGGTTGACACAATACCAGGAACTATCCTCATATTCCTTGTTTCATTTTTTAATAAGGTTGACACAAGACAAGGAACTATTCTCATATTCCTTGTTCCATTTTTAACGAGCTTGACTCAAGACAAGGAACTATCCTCATACCCTTTGTTCACGACCCATAAGAGGTCATGACTTCCAAGAGGTTCTCATCAGGTGGGAGAAAAATGCTTTGGAAGGGATCATTAGAGAGATTTGGTTCCAATGCCTGCAGTACATAATGTACAACATCACGGAATTGATCGTTCGTTGATGTAGGCATCGAATGGGTTGCCACATAATTGACCCATGGTAGGGAAGAAACCATTTGGACAAAAGGACCATTTAGGGAAGATGGTTGACTGAAAGCCATATTTTGAACGGGAAATGAAAGCTGGTCAATGGTGACAATTTTGCCTTCATGCAAGAAACACATCACTCAAAAGAGTGTTGAAACAATAGCTCCCATGTCATAAACATAGTCGCGCCCAAGAAGTAAATTGTAATATAAAGGGATTGGGACTACCATCACATTGAGATAAACAATTTTTCCTCCCAAAGTAATAGGCAACCGAGGAAGGATCCCTAATGGTCGACTGGTTCCTCTATTAAAAGCCAATAGATTTTGGGTAACAGGCACAAGTGGCAGAAAACCGAGCGCTTGCCAAGCAGTGGAGGAATGGATACTCACAGATTCACCTTCATCTATAATAGTGCCAGGTATAATCATATTATAAACCTGCACTATGATCTGGAAAGGCACATAAGAAGGAAGACGACATCCTGCTAGTTGATTCCAATCAAGGGGAGTGACTAGACTACTTGGAGGGGGTACCATAAGAACGAGAGAATTACCCCCTTGAGTTACGAGAACGGGAGGATTTTCCTCTTGTCTTGATGGAACAGGAGGGTTGCCTCCAAGCTCAATGGAATTTGAAGAAATGAAAAGAACTTGAGTGGTATCATATTCACTCTCTTCAGGAAAGGTACGATTAACTGAAGGTGAAATCGGGTCAACTATTTACTTGACCTGTGATTGGTCAGGTATAGACTCATGGGATTCACATTCAAAGAGAGTGGGTTTGACCAACGGTTGGTTTGGGTTAGTCAATTTATCAACTAGTAAAGGATTAAGGGAGAGTCTCCTGTAACCAGATGGAAGTCGTTGATGAGAAGCATGACAGTTATCCAACACTTTTTTGGCTTCATCCAGATAGGGACAAAGGTGAATGGGGTGATTCCCTTCACATAACCTACAAGGAAACTTAACTTTAACCTTCTTTCCATGAACTTTACTACCACTATTTGATGGTGTGTCACCAGCATGATCTCCAGAAGTTGATGACACAGGATGATGTGAACGAGAAGACCATTCTTCTAAGATCTGAGGAATATCAAGACAATTTCGAAGAAGATGGTCTCCCATAGAAAGTTTGCATGGATATCAAACTTTGTGAGGCTTATCAGATGGTTTCTCATTAGAAGTTGCATTCAAAGCAATGGTTGCTTTGTTGTCCCCCTGCTGAATTTTCTTCTTCTTCTTCCTCCCTTTCTTCTTCTTCTTAGCCACCTAGTTACTAGTGTCAATACTTTCACCAGGGGAAGAGAAAGAAGGGGAGGAAGAAAAAACCGAGGAAGAAGACAAAGGGTCAACTTTAGGATCAAATGGAGGTTTATTTTGTCCAGTTGGAGGAGTAATCGATTGCGAAGAAATCACGACATTTTGAACCAAGGAGGTTGAAAACAACCATATTGGCAAGCCAATGGTAAATCCCGGAAGGGACAATGTAGCCATATAAGGAGAACCAATATTTCTGAAAGGAGGAAAAGGACTAGGATTTCCATCAAAAGGAATTCCTTGATTGGTGGACTCCAGAGTTGTTGCCATATGTTTCAACCTAGGATCAACTAATGAGTGGAGGATGTTATCTGCTGTCAATTAATTTTATTAATCAAAATAACATAACAAAACAAAAGAGGGATAATCTAGGCAAAATGATTACCAAGTAACTATGAACTGTAATAGACTACCTCAGTAAACCAAGGACTTAACATACATGCAGGCAATCTCCCCGAATACTGTGTTCGGTGTATCACAGTGTACAAGGTGGCCGACTTGGTTACCTAAGGATGGATAGCAACCTAATGTAGTCCTCCCATATATACCTGAAAGTACGTGGAGGCCCAATCCATGTTAGCATTGTCTAATGCAAAGCCACACAGTGAGAGCATTCATTTATACTTTACATATTGTAACACCACCTTATATACCCGAAGGTACGTGGACGAGCTACAATATACTTACGTACATGGAATGAGGTATTAATGTATCGCAGACAAGTTAGCGATAACTGCTATGTTTAACGACGCTAGAACACGTCTATAGCCTAGACCTCCAAATGTTATGCATTAAGTTACAATGATCCATCAGGTTAATTGAGATAAATTTTAAGTTGATCTTCTTAAGAATTTGCCTTTCAAGGTGCACCATATGATGTATGTTTGCAATTCCTAGAATGCAACTAACATGAGAAAAATTCTTTCATTCAATTAACATGAAAACCGTAGCTAGTAAGGGATAGAGCAATTAGATCTTTGACAAATAGCAAAGAGCACACCTAATGCAATTTCCCTAGCTATTACTATCAAGCATTCACAAACTACAATATGCAAAATGAAATTTTTTCTTTTCAGTCCCTTTATTGTTTAAATGAACAAAAATGAACTAGATGTACAAACAATCAATCAATACTTTTCACAAGAAACGAATACTTTACGACAATTTCTTTTTTTAGAAAAGACTAATCGATATAAACTAACTTTGAAAATTATTTGATAATGATAAAGAAAACTCTTAAGAAACACTAAACAATCAAGGTCAAAGTAGGGTTAGGAGAAGAGATACAAGTTGATTTCAGAGACAGAACAATCATTAATCTTTCAACAAGCAAAAACAAAAGGAAATTTGGGAAAAAATCAAGTCAAAGGTGGGACATTTGACCTAAGGAAGATCAGCGCAGACTTGAATGGCAGAAAGTGCACTTTAGAGCATAGTCCTCAAGCCAAGGGTGCTTTGTAGCGCTCTGCCTCCTAACCAAGCCTGTGCTGGTGCCAGAGAGGCCATTATAGGGGCTTTCAAGTACAATTTTTACCAAAAAAAACTTCAAAAAGGCTGAAACAAGATCAACGGAAGCAAGTAAAGTCTACTAGGGTGTACTAGGATGAAGTTAAACTACCTGGAACGATGATCGTTCCACAGTAAAGTCGCCAATTTTTTATTTGGAATTTTTCATCTACGGATAAATACAATTTCCCTGGGTGGGTAGCTACACCTAGAACAATAGATTTAAAGAGTTTAACCTTTTTCAATAGAAGATAAATAAGACAAGGGACCGACTTGTTATCTTCTGCTTTCCCTTTGTCTCCTTTGTATGGATCCCGTCGCTCCTTCTCAAACTTAATCCACTCGACAAGTACCTGCAATCATAAACAGAGGGCACAAACCAATCAAAGCAAGAGATCTATCTACTATAAGCAAATGGAATCGAAATAATTTACACATATAATCATCATACATAAAGACAAGAATATGGGAAAGGTGTAAACATCTTTATTAAGCTGAAGGAAGAGTTACAACCATGAAGTCCGATCCCATGTCACTCATCCAGCTTGAGTACCATCCTTCATCACATCAAAAGCACAACACTCCGGTAGCATAACAATACTTGCTTACAATCTCAAACCTCAAACCAATAGCATATCCTTACAAATTCTCAAAGTCCAACCCTTGATCACTAGATGAGTGCTCAATTTATAGGAAAATGGAGGCGGTTTGGTCATAAATGAGGATATTGAATGGCCTTCCAAACTTAGAGTTAATTTGCATGGAGGAAGGGATGAGAGGATATGAGGTTACTTAACTCATTCCATATCCAATTTTGAGCTCATAGGAGATGATAAGTGTGGGAATATTCTAGAATGCTCTAGAAGATAAGAATATTCCCAAAACCCTATAAAGAATTCGCTCAATCTCACCTAGCGTAGGTCAAAGTGGGCTTAAGTGCACTGAAATGCACCCTTACATGGGCCTACCTACACTAAAGCACATTTACCCCTAACCAAGGTTGCGTTGGTCCCTCAAGGAGGCATTTCTGGAGAGCTTCAGGCCAAGAAACTTTCAGGGAAGGAGGCATTCAAAGTGATGAATTGTCTAGGGTATGCAGCAACTAGATTAGGGTTTGATGAGCCCTAATATTACTGATCTGAATATTGGGAGTGATGTGCCCAAATGGATCGGTAACAGTTACATATATTATTACAAAGCCATTACCCAGGGATCTCAACGAGTACCTCAGACAAAAATAGGAAGTCGTCTCTCCCTTATAAAAATGACTTAGAGTGTTTGAAAATTGTCAACTACTCTTTTCTCAAAGTAATCTAAAGAGTGATTTGTAGGAAAAGAATGATGAAATGTTTAGCTTTATATTATGTTTGTATGTCTGCAAGAAGAGTTCTTATTCAGTCACACTCTTTGTCTTGAAGAGGCATGATCTCAGGGGGAGATATGTTAGTTATGTACGCCCTTTTACATTGATGTAAAAGGGAGAGAAGATACTATGCTCAAACATTACCCAAAACATTGCGTTGTAGGAGGAGAAGATGTGGTGCTCAGATAGTTAGATGCAGTGCTCAAACTCAAACATTGTCCAAAACATTGAGATGCAGGGGGAGAAGGTTCTGAACACACCATGAAAAGAGGAGCATAGACCACTGATACTCTCAACGAGGCGGAATAATTAATTAGCCATGATAAGCATCACATTGAGGGGGAGTATTGACTGTAGAAAAGAGTGAGCCTGATTGATGTTAGGGAGAGTGTTGCAGTGCATTGAGTGATGTTGCCATCAAATTTCTTGGTAATGTTTAGCATAGTTTCGATTAATGCCAAAGGGAGTTTGTTGTCCTAAGTATTTCCATTGATTGGAAAAAAATGCAGACATTGATGTCAAAGGAAGTACTAGGCTTAAAGAAATTCAACTGGTATGCATGAGATTTAGTTTAGAACCATCACAATAGAAGAATAAGTGAGGAATCCTTGAAAACATTATTTCTATGACTGATGGATACAAGATTTAATCGTTTGTTTTTTGAAGGTGAGCTATCTACAATAAATCAAGTAAGGTGCTCCCAAAAACCGCATGGTTGGATATCCCTCAAAATGACCTTTCCAATAGTATATGGTAGCCCTGAAAACGCCTAAAGGTTGAGGAGTTATTTCCAATTGAATATTGGTAAGGTTCTAAGACCTCAAGGTTCAACATGCTAATAATAGTCTCAAGACAAACTATTTTAGGTCAGTTGTTGTAGAGTTTGATGTCCTACCACAAAGTAAAGGGGATCACAAAATGTGAAATATGGAGCCTGATGTGGCTGGCAGATTCGGGTGAAGTCAATATCCCTATTGGCAGACATGAAATTTCACATCCCGCCCTAGAATTCCTGTTTGGAGATCACAAGTGTGAGGAATACACGATACATATGTCAGGAGACATAAATTTTCTGGGAACAACAATTGACAGGAACTTCACGCCCCGAGATTATTATCAGATGAGGTGGCATAGGTGGCAATGTCGTCAGTAGTGGGACACATGGCACAACCTAGAAAGTAACACTTGACATGTTGATTTGAGGTTTTAGTGTAGCCAAGTGGGCCATATCTAGATGACACATGGCACCAATAATCAAACAACATGTGGTAATGACGATGCAATAATGTGTGTTGGCAGGTGATGTGACTTATACTGGAAGATTTTTCCAAAGATCATATTTGTGGATAGTTTCCTGTGTTATGGGGTTTCAGTAGAAAATGGATAAGGGTTGCAATGTCAAGTATGAAGAGGGACGATGGAAGTAATATAAATTAACAGAATATCCACACCCTAGGAGTTAGGATTGTTGTTATTGATAAGTCAAGAGTTGTGTTGCAGTTGATAGGAGTCATAAAATGAGAATCCCCTCTTAGCACCATCATTTGACAGGAAGTTTGCGACCAGGGATATTTCTTTCAAGTTAATATCAAAACAAAAAAAAAAAGCGTGAAGAAGTGTGGCATGATAAGGCCACGATTCTAGTCTTAGGGCATATGACACCTAAGCATGAAGACATAAGTGATCAATAGAAGATTGTAGAACACAAGATCTCGCATATGAACCCAAGCTCTTAGTTGCAAAGTTTGGTTGTTATGTTGTGAAACCCCAAGAATTAGGTACTAAGGCTTAACCCACATGTACAATTGAGGATTGAAATCTGATTTCTTTACGAAAAATTAAAGGAGTAGTTGTAGACTTAGGCAGTTCATAAGTGAGAAAAAATGGAATGTGATCACATAATGAGAAGTGATGGATAACAACCAACAAATAGTAATACAAATTTTAAAGATTACTTGAAGAAAGTATGTGTAAATGTGCATCTTGGGAAAATAAGGTGAGAAGGACTAGGTTGCGGTTGGTGAAAATCAAATATGATATTTTAACACTTTGAATATTATAATAGAGCAACATAATTATAGAACTACAAGTTCATATGATGTATGCGAGCTAACTCAGAGATGAAGTACTTCCTTAAGCAGGAGAAAAATAATTGAAGTGCTTTCTCGAGCCCAGTGTCGACTTAATCAAATTCCTTTCCTCAAGCAATGTGGGAGCTATATTTTAACAAAAAGCCACAATGTTGTGATGAAGAGAGATATATCTAGAGTGCATACGCATAAGTGAGGAGTGAACAGAGTGAGAGAAGTAAAACCCGATAGTGAACAGTGTGCAGAATTATAATGTTAAAAATAGTTGTAATGTGTACCTATAGAAGGAAGGAAAGCCTTGTGAGGTCAAGGACCTGCAGAGGGAAAGCGTGGCTATGTGAGAGAAATACAATCAAATTATCAGGAACTGCTAGAGATCTGAGTCTAAAAATCTTATGAAAATATAGACCTGTTTAGTAGAAGTAGCTTGGTGCCTACATATATCTGATGTTAGTGCCTCAAGAAAGTCAGTCATTGCATCTGAGGGGGTTGGGGCCTTCTTTGAGTTGGTTCTCACAAATAATCAATGTAATCAGAGTTGGTGTTATTGATTTACATCATAATACAAACAAATCTTGGGTGATTTTTCTCTCGGAAGGGTTTCCACATTAAAATATATGTGTGCATATGTGATGTGAATGTCTTATTATTGTGTATATCTTGCATATTGATGAATGGTTGTTTGATAATTGTAAAATTTTATAATTATTGATTCATCCCTCCCCTAATTAATTCTTGATTCTTGACAATTGGTTTAAATTCTAAATCATGTTCTTGTAGAGAGGTCATCTAATTATGTCTTTGTTCCCTTAGCTCTTTATATGTAAACAATGACCTTATTGTAAGGTGGGGAGCTATTACCTTTACATGGGTCTTTAGGATGTATAGTCAGAACTGCAAAAAAAAAGTAAAAAGTAAAAAGTATCTATATATATATATATATATATATATATATATATATATCTATATATATATATATATATATATATCTATATATATATATATATATATATATATATATATATATATATATATATATTATAATAATAATAATAATAATAATAATAATAATAAATAAATAAATAATACCTTATACATTATTGCTATGTGGAATTTACGATTACGGACAAAGATGAATTCCCTAGACCTAGTGGATTGGTCTAGAACAACGGAAGACAAAAACATAATTTAGAGAAGTTAGAGAATGGGAAAGAGGTCTACTTCGAATTTTGTAGCAAGCTTCCTTTTCCTCCTTTTCTATAAGCTCCAATTGTAGCTCCAAATGCTACAATTAGAACCTTCACACATGACTAAAATAAGAAAAGGATCCGCAACATCTATGTAGCATAATCTCACATCTCTATTCAATTAATCAACATAGAATTGAAATACATGATTGTAAACATAATACAAAAAATATAGGAAAATAAGATACTCTCTATATTAATAGAAATAAGAGAGATTTTACAACCATAAATAGTATTTGATGTTGTACAAGTCTCCCCAAGTTGACTTTTCCTTCCTTATCACAAAGCACACCTCAACATCAACCCTGATGCATTGAGATGATGGCTCCTTTAGGTTCAAGGTAGTAGCATAAGGGCACAATCAATCTCCAAAAGCCAACCCTGATGCTATGGATGGCAGAGAATTTATAGGAGAAGGATGGTAGTTTAGGATTTACCATTATGGGCTTAAGATCCACATATGATGGGAGGATGAGCTCAAGGGATAAGATATGATGTCTCCAAGGTAGGATCAGATAGGCTTCGAGCTCTTATCCATGGTAAATAGTTAAAACAAGCCTTGGAAGCTTCTAAAAGAGGAAGATTCAAAATATTTTTTAATTTTCCCAAATTTCTTGAATCATCACACCTGTAGAAAGGAGAAGCTAGTGTTGACCAGTGCTGGTGCAGAAGGGAGCAACCAGCATTGAACACAAGTGGCTAAAGGGACAGGGTGCACTGTTGTCAAAAACATTGATTTTGAGCAATTAGTCATAGAAACTCAAACTTTTTGGAAAGGTCATGCATATGGCTTTGTGAAGGGATGATGAAAACATGTTCACAAATGTTGATTGATCTGGTTTGCAGGCCTATTGACCAAATGTAACAAAATGGTATATAACAAATACATAGGCTTGTTTTTTTGATTCATGATAGTTCAATTCAACTCCTCATAAGCTCATATTCATGAACGAGATTAGCCTTTCATCTCCCTAGTCATATTTCTAGGTGAGTACGATTATAGGGGAGAATTCAGATGCAAATGCATACAAGGAGAATTCCTTGCTAAAGTTTGGACTATAGAAGGTAGGGGCTTACACCATAACATCCTTGATTATGGTAAAATACTCCTTTTCTGTGTAATTTCATTTGTACTACGCATCTTTATTAATCATTTGTTATAGGAGATTTACAATATAGGAAAAATTAGATATGAATCTCCTCACAAAGTTTATTTTACCTAGGAAGGACTGTATAGACTTCGTGTTGTTGAGAAAATGTATCTATGTGATTGCTTTTATTCTTCCTAGATCCACAAAGATGCCTTACTTGGGAATCACATGATCCAACAAGTTGCCTTTAGCTACAATTAAAATGCTCTTTTTTAGTCAAGTGAAATCCCATATTTTTTGCATTTTCAAATATTTTCTTGAGATGGTGGGGGTGGCCTAACCTTCATTCGAATAATATGGTGACGTCACCAAGATACACTATCATGTTGTGCCCTAACATAAATATGAAGGTTTGTGTCCATGGGAGGCTAAAATGATGTAGAAACATTGTTGATGCTGAAATGTATTCATCAATAAGCAAAGGTACCCCACTTAGTGTGAAAAGTGGTATTCAGTTTGTCTTGTTTTCCAACTAGGGCCTAGTTATAACTAAAGAATCCATCCAATAGAGAAACAAATTCATATCCTAATACTTATTGGAGGATCTATTCCATAGGAAGAACATGGTAGTTTTATTTATCAGAGGCTCAACTTTTTGAATTTTCTATGCAAGAGAGTAGTAGATACAATTTTTTGCCAGATAATTATTTTCTAATGATCTTCAACTGATATTTTATGCCACTGCCATCATTCAATAATTAAAATTCAGAAAATATCAACAGTAAATGTAGGAGAAATAATAAATATCATAGAAAGAAAACCATGCACAATAGAGACAATAATTTTACCCTGAGAAACCCAATCTTGGGAGAAAAACCAACAAATTTTCTTAGGAAAAATTATTCTTCAACAAAGTTTACAAATTAGATATTTGTCTAGAAATATGTGCCAATATCCAAGTCAAAATACTAGTGAAACTTGGCCAACTTGTTTTCCTTTGAGGTCAACCCCTTTATCCTTTCTTTAGACTTGTTTCACCTATAACTAACACTTTTGTCGCTCCTTAGATATCTCGATCAAGGTGGCTTGCCCTAGTAGCCTTCATGTGGCTCCTAGGGCCTTCCTATGACTCCTATGCCATTCTTGTTGATCCTGCGGCCTTCCTACTACTCCTTCGGGATTCCTACTACTCCTATGACCTTCCTAGTCCACAAGTGTGACTATCCAAGAGGGATAATATAAATATTAAAGAGAGAGAAGAAAATTGTTCTTGATTGGTGGAAAAAATGAGACATCACGCCCTCTATTTATACTTGTCAAATGAGGTGAGATAACCAAGGGAAACACCCTTTCATAGGCCGGAAAAATTAACTTTCCTAGGCTAACCCTTCACTTAAAAAATTATTTTTTTCATAATTCTCCTAGGACGACTTGAATTTTTTTTAACTATACATGAATACCTCCTCATGCTACATGAAAATCAACATATTTTAGGTTCATGAAATCGACACGAATCTTGATTTATATAGATTTATTTCTCATTAGTACAAGTGTTAGGTCCCTATACTACTAGTGTAACCCCTTATTGTTATTAGTACAACCCCCTTATTATATTGTTGTGCCCATGTAGTCCCCATATTGTTATTATTGTGCCCTTACATTATTATTGTTATGTCGACTCTGATTGTATTATGACCCCTTAGACTCTTATATATATAAAGGAGGTCTTGTCATTTGTATAATCCAAGAATTGTTCATTTGTGTAATGTAAAGGAGGTTTCCCCCTCGAAGAGGCTTATTTCTAAGGTGTTGATCTATCTTTTCTTTCTTTTTGTGAGCTGTTTCATAACATTTGGTATCAGAGCTTTGGATTCTAGGGTTTTGCTGCTCCAAACAAGTCAACGTGGAATTTTCGCTATAACTTTTTTTTTTTTGCGACGTTTCAGATGTGAAAAAAAAACATTTGAGACAAAATCGTGTTGAACCTTGCGACCGAATTTCATATCTTGTCTTGCTATATTTTCGGAGATATGATCTGAGGAAGTTAGAGTTTTTGCAAGCTCTATAATTTTGTCTAAAACAAGTAATTGTGGAATGTTCGCTATAACGCTTTCTCTTAAGACGTTTCAGAAGCTAAGAACAAAACCCATTTGAGAAGAAATCGGTCTGAATCTCAGCTCCGAATTTTAGATCCTATATTGCTATATTTTCGGAGATATGATCTGAGGAAGTTAGGGTTTTTGCAGGCCCTCGAATTACATTCCAAATAGGTCACCTTGGGAAAGTCTTCATAACTCTCTCTGAGAATCAGATTTAATTTTCATAAGAAGTTGCAGAAAGAGGACTTTATGTAGTTTTCTATATATCAGTTTCAGGTACTAAGGTCGAAACAGTGAGATGTGGCACGTCGTACAATTTTGCTCTACGGAACTAGTCTATAATCAAGTCACTGTGGGAGATTTGGCATAACTCTTTCTTGCATAATCAAATTCTGATCAGACTTACAGGGTTAGAAAGAGAACTCAGAGAGCTACAACAAGAAGAAATTTTGGAACTTGGAGATCTGAACATACAAAGTTACAGTCGTTTCAAGATTGAGCTCCTAGAATCAAGAAAAATCGAGATGAGGAAGTTTGATGGCAAGGATATGGTAAATTGGATACTACAGATGGAGAAATATTTTGCTCTACATGGTGTATCATAGTTAAAAAAGGTATGTATTGCATCTTCATATTTAGAACAAGATCGATTTTTATGGTATAAAGGGATTTGTTCTTCTAAACCGCTTGTTACGTGGTCAATTTTCACGAAGGAAATTATAGCACATTATGAGGATACAAAGAGCAACACCTTCTTTAGAGAAACACCACAACAATTGGAAGAAAAAAGAGAAAAAGGGCTTTGTTACAAAGTGGAAAGAAAAATTATGGCAACAAGGAAGTCTACCCCTCACAACTATAAAGATGGAAGTGTTGTTTCTCCTAGCCTTCCACAACCTACAAGGGTTACACCACAACAATTGGAAGAAAAAAGAGAAAAAGGGCTTTGTTACAATTGTGATAAAAAATACATTAAACGTCAGAAGTGTGCTGAGAAGAAATTATTTTACATTGATTGTGGAGAGGAGGAAGAAAAGGATCAAGAAATGTCAAAAGAAGAGTATATGCACCAGGAACCAACCCCAGAGAAAGAAGAAATGAATTCGACCACATCTTGTAAAGCATTGGAAATAATTACTACTCCTCAAACTCTTAAGATAGAAGGACATATCAAGAACAAAAAGGTTCAAGAAGTGAAAGACCACATCAAGAAAGAAGAAATGAATCCAACCATATCTTGTAATGCAACGGCTGTAATTACCACTACTCAAAATATCAATATAGAAGGACATATCAAGAAGAAAAATGTTCAAGAAGTGAAAGATCACATAGAGCATCAAGAAATGAATCCGACCATATCTTGTAATGCACTGGAAGAAATTACCACTCCTCAAACTCTAAATATAGAATGACATATCAAGAAGAAAAAGATTCAAGTAGTGAAAAATCACATCGAGCATCAACAACAAGTTCTCCAACTTTTAAAGGATAACGCCACTTTGGTGCAAAATTGAATGAAACAACAGGCAGATCAACATCGTAATGAAAGAAGTTTTTATGTAGGTGATTAGGTATTTTTATGGTTACATACATACAAACAAATGTCCCTCAAGAAAGCTATTTATGAGAAGGAAATTTTGGCAATACTACATGCACTTAAGAAATGGCGACCTTACCTAATGGGAAGACACTTCAAGGTAAAAATGGATCATGATAGTCTTAAATACTTTTTAGAAGAAATATTATCTTTAGAAGAACAGAAAAGATGGGTCACAAATATGTTGGGTTATGACTTTGAAATCATCTACAAAAAAGGGAAGCAAAATGTTGTTGCAGATGCACTCTCAAGAAAGGACGAGGATGTGGAAGCATTGTTTTGTGTTATTTCTATTATCCAACCAGATTGGATAAATGAAGAAAAGGATGAATGGAAGAAGGACGAAGAAGTGTGGCCACTCATTAAAAAGTTGCAGAAGATCTGAGTTCAAACAATATTGCCAGAACTTGACGAGGAAGGAAAAATCATATTGGAGCCTGGAGCAGTCACAGAAACAAGAACCCAACAACTACAAAATCGATCAATTTCAGAGTATCTCATCAAGTGGAAGAACTTACCTGCTGAAGATTCCACATGGGAGGACAAGAATTTTATAAAGAAGAATCAAGAACTACTCAAGCGTTGAGGACAACACTTTCTGAAGGAGAGGGGCATGTTAGGTCCCTATACTACTAGTGTAACCCCTTATTGTTATTATTACAACCCCCTTATTATATTGTTGTGCCCATGTAGTCCCCATATTGTTATTATTGTGCCCCATAGAAGCCCACTATTGTTATTATTGTGCCCTTACATTATTATTATTGTGTCGACTCTGATTATATTATGACTCCTTAGACTCCTATATATATAAAGGAGGTCTTGTCATTAGTATCATCCAAGAATTGTTCATTTGTGTAATGTAAAGGAGGTTGCCCCCTCGAAGCGGCTTATTTCTAAGGCGTTGATCTATCTCTTCTATATTTTTGTGAGCTGGTTTCATAACAACAAGGTTGGAAAACCACATAAATGTCTAACCTTAAATATTATCTATGCATCCTTGAACTTCTTGAGTTCTTTTCAGATTAAGTGTTTCAATGTGGTGTGTACCTTGCGCAGTTTCTGTTGAAATTCTATAGTACCCTCCTTGATCAAAATGACATGTTTAATGATGTGAATGTCACATGTTTTCAAATCATCAAACATCCATGCAAAGATGTCTTTGTACTTTTTAGAAAGCTAAAAAATTGTATGCTTTTATGCCAATGAGCAGTAGGTGGCTAGATTCACAAATTTGGGGTTCTGGTTAGTCCCTAGATTAATTATTTTATGCATTAGGGTAGGGATGTAAGTCTTACTGCTAGTAGGTGCATGAAATATGAACTACAAATTAAATAATTTTGCAAGCAAAACCACCCCTTTTGGGATGTGATTACCCTTGTTTGCATTCTGATTCTATTTCGCTTATTGTCCTTGATTGTCATATTCTTTTCCTTAAATGGTAGTTTCCTTAAACATGTCTACATTGGTCAAGAAGTTCACTACCTTCATATCATCATTGAATACCCATCTATTAATAAGGTTATCAAGGACAAAGAGTTTTAAAGTCATCTCAATTGAAAATTCATGACATAGAGGAGTAAATCTAGCAACTGCATTCGTTAGAGTGTCAAAAGAAACATTAATAAATAAAGTAATGGAGACAATATTAAATTCTTTAAATAACAAATTTAGTTTCAATACCTCTTGCGAGTACCCTATGAGATGTTGGGACAAGCAATGATTGAAGAGGCTCATAATGGATGGAATCCATAGGTGTCCTTATTTAGGCCACCTAAGCTATCAAAAAATGATAACATCGATAAGGAGGTTGTATTATTGGCCTAGAATCACTACTACATATGGGCGAAAAAATTGACGCTTTACTCCATTAGTACTGATAAAATTGGCTAAACTATCATATATTATATGGATTTTTTGTATTTATTTTTAGATCCCCGAACAACATCAAATATTCAACGCAAAACATAAATGTGTTGGATATTTGACAAATTCATTGGATATCCAACACCTGCTTATTAGTTGGATACCCAACGTGTGTCATATTTCTTATGTTTGACTAAGTCAACCATGGCATTTTGGGATTACCGACATTGGATGTAGTCAATTTTTTTTACTATTATATAACATATCCCTATAATTTGTGGACATAGGATATCTAACATAAAAAATAATATATAAGGGTTATTTTTGTTTAGAAGTGATTTATTAATTGCATTACAAATAGTTAAATTATAGTTGAATTTTCAATGTAATAAATATTGAAAGTCTGGTAAGGAAAAATGGGTGATAGAAAATCTTATTTCCCTTGTACCGAATTCATGGGCTACAAGAGGGGGAGAATTTTAATTAAAAAACTAAACAACATTGTTGAGAATTTGGACACCTTGAAGGTGGGCATGAATATCATCCCTTGGTAAGTTATTCATTATATATCTTTATATTGCATAATTTTTTGTAAATTAAGGGTTTATGGTTTAATAGGTTTAGGGTTAGGGATTATGGGGTTAGTCAAGCTTAGGTGTCAATAGTTTAGGGGCTTAGGGGGTAAGGGGTTATTGGTTAAGGGTTTAGGGGTTAGGGATTAAGGGCTTAAGGGTTAGGGGTTTCAAGGCTTAATTAGGAGGAATGGAGTTAATGTGTTAAGGATTAGGGGTATAGTATCTAAGGAGTTAGGGATTAAATGATTTGAGGTTAATGGGTTAAAGGTTACCTAGGGGTGGCTTAATGGTGGGTTAATTAGGAGGAATGGAGTTAAGCTATTAAGGATTAGGGGGATATTATCGAAGGGGTTAGGGATTAAAGGGTTTGTGGTTAATGAGTTAGAGGTTACCTAGGGGTGGGTATGTAAAATTGAAATTGATTTTTTTTTTTTTAATTTAATAATTTTTTTTAATAAAAATTAAATTATAGTACACATTTTCTTAAATAATAAGAAAATATTAATTTTAATAAAAAATAATATATATATATATATATATATATATATATATATATATATATATATAGATATATATATATATATATATATATATATATATATATATATATATATATATGTATATATGTATATATGTATATATGTATATATGTATATATGTATATGTATGTATGTATGTATATTTCTTTTTTTTCATTTTTTCCATATATGTGTGTGTGTGTAATTTTTTATTTTTTTATTTTACTTTTTATTTTTTATTTTTTAATTTATTTGTATAATTAAAATATATAATTTTTTATTAATAAATATTAAATTTTAAACAATATTTACCAAAACAATTACTTAAAATGTATCATAAAATTATCGTCTTTAAAAATATCAAATTATTAAAATTCAACTTCAAATTATAAGTTAGGGTTAGTGGTTATGGATTAATAGGTTAGGGTTTAAGTTAGGCTTAGGGGGTTTAGGTCCTAGGGGATTTAGAAGTCAATGGGGTTTTAGGGAGTAGGGGTTAAGGGTTTATGCTTTAAGGGGTTTAGCGTTAGGGATTAAGGTGTTAGCGACATGTAAGGGGTTAATAGTTTAGGGGCTTAATGGTTTAGGTGTTAAGGGTCAAGAGTTTAGAGCTTATGGGTTTAAGGGCTTAATTAGGGGGAATGGGGTTAAGGTGTTAAGGATTAGGGGGATTATAGGGTCTAAGGGGTTAGGAGTAGGGCCAATTAATGGTTTCAAGGTTAGGGTGGGTTAATGACTAGGGATTAGAGGGAAAGTTTCCATTGACTTAAAATCTCACGTGGTCACCAAGTGAAATCAAGGAAGAATATGAAATAATGATGAAGGAAAAATAAGAATAGTCTATTTTTGTTGGTTCTAACTATATATCTCACAAAGTTTCTCTCTTTCTACATACCAGGAAAAGTAACATTTTTCCTAAATTTTTTCAACATATTTCATAAACATCTTGATAAATTGCATAAGCTTCATCATTGATTTTTTTTTGTTTCTCACTCTCACCTAAGTTGATTGCTCCATCTAGAATACCAACTCCTAAGTAAACTTAATGCTTGGATACCAATAACCTCTTAACCCCTAATGCATTAACCCCCAATCCCTCAACTCTGAACCACTTATAAATTAAACCATGGTCTCCAATTAGTTGGGCTAGGAAAAGTTTCCATCCACACCAAACTTGTGGTCTCCAAGTGAAATCAAGAAAGAATAAGAAATAATGATGAAGGAAAAATAAGAGTAGGTTGTTTTTGCTGGTTTTGAATATATATCTCACAAAGTGTCTCTCTCTCTACATGTTAAGGAAACTAACAATTTTCTAGTATTTTTTCAACATAGTCATAAACATATTGAAAAATTACACAAGCTTCATTATTGATTTGTTGTCTTTATTTCTCATTCTCACCTACGTTTTCTTTGTCATTGTCTTTATTTTCCTACATTATATTTTTTAACATTTATATTGTTTAAATATGTTTTATATACACTAATATTACTTAATTGTTTGTAATTATAAAGAAACATTGCCCTAGGGCACTATCCATGATGATGTGGCCATTATACAAGCACATGTTCAAGAACATGGAGCGAATATTGAAGATCAAGTTAATGATCCTATGGAAGAATATGATGATGCTAATAACATAATTGAAGAAGAGGGGATAAATATATTGATCCAAGAGACATTTAATAATGTTAGAATGGATGATGATGATAACTATCTAGATGGTGTTTTTGATAGACCTCTAATTGAGAAGGAAATAAAACCTCTTTATAAAGGTTCCAAAACAATTCTTCTCTTTGCTATATTATTGTTGTTGGTGAACTTAAAGGTTATGAATGGTTTTTCAAACACTTGTGTCACACAACTCCTAAGGTATGTAATATATTTTGTGACATTTAGTACATGATGATAAAGGTTTTCATTTTTCCTCTATTTTTATTGTTAGTTGATCATCTATGAAATTTGAATGAAATATGTAAAATTTATATTCTTGACATTTAGAAATATTGATTTTTTAATTATGTTGTAAATTGTTAAGTGAATTTATGTTACCATCGTCAAATGTTTTACCTCACACATACCAATATTTACATGTCGTTATGAAAGATATTGGAATGGAGTATCAAGCTATTCATACATGTCTTAATGATCATATTCTGTATTATGGAGAACATGCATTGAAATAAGAATGCTCTAATGTCAAATTATTACTTATCAAACCTATCAAGCAACAAAAAATGGTTCCTCACAAGGTTCTTCATTCTATTCCCATAATTCCATGTTTGTGGCGATTGTTCAGGTGCAAAAGCATAACACATTTACAAATTACCATGCAAAGAACAAAAGTAAAGATGGTGTTATTTGAATGCCTGTAGGTGGATCTACGTTTGATAAAATAGAGGAAATATGGCCACATTTTAAATATGAATCTCAAAATCTTAGGCTTTCATTAACAGCTAACAATGTCAATACATTTGGAGAGCTCAAATATACTTACTTGGTGTGGCTTGTTTTTGTTATCAACAATAACATTCCTCCATGGATGTCAATAAAGAGGGTGCACATAATGTTTACAATGATTGTTCTAGGAATTTGTTTAGGATTTTCTTTTTTCAACACGATAACATCTCATTTGTCTTGTTTGTTTCATAAATATGTCTTATATGTTTGATCTTTTTTATTTACTGATATCTGTAATAATTATGTATTGTATGTTCAATCGATTAGATAAGTACCAAGTCAAAGATATCAATGTATATATCGAGCATATTATCGAAGAGTTACTAGAGTTATGGAAGGGTGTCACTATCTATGATATCTCTAGACCAATATGTATGTGAAGGGAATTTCAAGTCCATCCAATGCTTGTATGGACAATTCATGATGCCCCAGGGCTAACAAATTTTTGTAGAATGTTATATTGTTACACTACACTTTAATAATTTTTTTAGTTTATGAAGTTCATGTCATGAATTGTTTTTAAATAACATACTTCAAATAATTGGTATATAATTTAATTCATCTCTTGTAGGTTTACAAACAAAGGGTAAATTTGCATGTCTAGTTTGTGGTCTTAAGATGAAATCTTGTTATTCTAGAAGTTTAGGAAAGGAGGTTTTTGATGAGTATAGACACTCCCTCTCAAAGAAACATAGGTATTGAAGTACTGAAAAACATCTTTTAAATGGGAAAGAAGAGACTGGATTAAAACGACAGAGAATTACACCTTTTCTATGGAAATTTCAATATAATAGAATTATTCGTCAAGGTATGGATTGAAAAATCATCTGTATATCATACATGAAATGTTTGGAATATTTTATATTTTTATTGCATTTTGTTTGTTGTACTAATTGACAAACATTGTTGTAATATCTTTAATTATGATTCATGTTGAAGGTCATGATCATGAAGGCAGTAATAATGGGGCAATTCCACAAGGAATGAAAATTTATCTCGTACAATTCAATAGGCTCCCCTACAATGAGCACATGTAATTTGTTTATTTGTTTGATACAATGCACATTGAGAAGAATGTAACATAAACATAATGGTGAATCTTAGATGGAAGGAGAGACAAAATAAAAATTTGTCAAGATGTGCAATGACATTAAGGAGGTTAATCATGTAATGCAAAGTGTGATTCATTCAAATAACGATGGAGACCAACATATAAGCACCCTCCCATGGTTATTGACAAACTAGGAAAACAAGAATGTAAAAGAGGTCACTGAAAAAAATTAAATTTCCCACGGGATTTTATTCAAACATAAAGAATATCCTAACAAAGAAAGGTGAACTAGGTGGGGTAAAAACTCATGATTAGCATACCTTGATTAAGGAAATTATTTTGCTTTATATATTTGTATATTGATGAAACATCTTGTTAGCAGTTTTTTCTACTAATTTAGGAAGTTCTAGCTCTATCTCTTCTAGACAACTTTGAAAACAATGTCAAACAAGTTATATATCAACTTGGAAAATACATGAGATAAGTGGCAATTTATATGCAAAATGTAATTTAATTTGTTCAATTTATTGTACAACTTATATTTGACTGCATGTGTTTTACTTGTAATGTACTTATATATACTTTTTTGTTGATGATATACAAATTCCTCATCTAATTTTTGAAATACAAAAGTATCTACCTTTGACATTTTTTAATGCACAAGAACACTACGTCATACACCTAGTCGAGGAGATTGAAAAGTGTATACCTATATAGACAAGGTCAATGTGGATGGTTGAAAGGCACTTGAAATCATTGAAGGCTTCGGTTAGACTAATAGCACCTATTGAGGGTTCTACAGTAAAGGGATATATGGTATATCAAACCATGGTTTATATTAGTCAATATATTCCTAAATTCACTGTAATTATTAATATGATTTGGATTTGGGATGTCAACTCCATCAACAAATTCAAAGGGGAGCACCTATTGGGGAAAGCTAGAATGAGGAAAGTTACATGTAAGTAGATGGTCAAGATTTATAACAAATTTCAATTTTTGTTTTCATGTACATCGTACTTATTTATTCTTTATTCTCCCTGCATAATCCATTATTATGAAGGTATACCATGGTAACTAATTATATGTGAATATTTTTATTTAATACAACTAGACGAGAGTGGGACAAAATACATTTATACATTACAAACAATCTTGATTAGGTGAAGGTATGGATGGAACAATGTAAACAATCTAATGATGGTAACTTATCATGGCACGATGTAGCTACATTGGTCAAAGATATCAATATTACAAAGAGGGAAATTGATTTAGCAAAGGATTTAAAAGATAAATAGGCGAGCATATCCACCCATACTATTTAGTTTTTTTGAATATTATATTGATGTGTATGGAGTGTTTTTTTCTTGATTTTCATAATTTCTAGGTATAAATATTTTTATCAATTGAAAATGCAATTTTTACATGTCTAACATATTATAGTTGAAACACTACAAGGCTATGTGGTGCAATGGCCGCAAATTTCACATCAAAAAGTTGGATGAAAAGATGAAAATTTTTGATAGTGGGATCACTGTAGTATTTCAAGTTACTAATGTTTCCTCTAGAAGTGACATACATACACAAGTCTCTAAAAAAGGATACTATGGGTATTTGGAAGATATACTTGAGTGTGACTTTAAATTCTTCACAATAGTTTTTTTGGACATCAAATGATAATGAACATGATCTTGATAGAACTGTTATTAAGCATGCTAATGGATTTACATTGGTTAATACAAGGAATATTGAGCTAAGATCAGAGCCCTCTATTCTTCCAAGCCAATGTGAACATGTATTTTAATAAGAGGTTCCAGGTAGAGGGGGCTGGTCATATGTTGTTAGATATGATCAAAGAGGAAGGATGGTAAAGTATAATGTAGCAGAAGATCAAGATGATATTGAAGAAGAAGATGATGTAGATGAGAAGTTAGTTCATGTGTCAAACGAAGATGTCGAAGGAGTTAAATAAGATGTTAATCGAGATAATGTTTTGGATGAAGATGATATTGACAATGTACTTTCAGATGAAGAACTTGAAGATGATATTGACAATGTTCCTCATGATGATATAGATGATGATATGATTGGAAATGATGACATTGATGCTGATGCTAATACGGCCAATCCTTTAAACATCAATTATGAATGGGATGATACGAATGTTGACTTGGATGAAGAATAATATTAATGATATCAAAATGTTGAAATGGAAGAGGTATGTGTTTATATGTTTTCAGCGGATTTGTCCTCTTTCATTTACCTTAAACTTTTGTTAATTTGTAGCTATGTTCGATTCTTACTATGTTTCTTTCAAATATTTTATAGTATATAAATTGGGTATTGGGGACTTGAGAGTGATGTGAGGGGTGGGGGGGGCGGGGCAAGGGGTTATATGAGCTTCCACATTCACGTGGTTGGCCTTATTTAGTAGAGAATATTTTATTCTTGAAACCAAGAGAAGTTCATTCAGGTTTATACTATTAGCTCTAATTAGTCGAGTACCCATCATTAAAGCATATTAATTTTGTATTGATAGGTCACAAGTTGAATTCTCTCCACACTCTCAAGGTTAGGTAAATGTTGAATTCACTTATAGTTTACTAATAAGTAGAAATTATGCTTTCATTAATTGACCCTGCACATAGGGGGTTATGAATAGGCCTAACATTGATTATTTTTTAGTTTGTGCATGCATGCACTAAAATTTGAAATGGTTATAGTAGATGCATGTGTTGACGGTATGGGAGAGTTTCGAGACTCAAATATGACTCACACAAAAAATTCGACAATCAAACGATAAAAAAATAACATAAATTTCAAGAAGATGAAATAATTTATAATTTTTTTTGTGTCCTTATCATGGAATGTATTTAGCCTAGAGTTCTTGCTCAATTGGTTGAGTACTCGTCGTTAATGAAAATAATTTGTTATTGAGAGGTCATAGGTTGAAGTCTCTCCATGCTCTTTGGGTTAGGTAAATGTTCAATGCATTTAAAAGTTACTAATCAATGGAATTTATGCTTTCATTAACTGACCCTACATAGAGGGGGTTGGAATGGGTCCAATGTTGAAATTTTTTCTGTTTGCGCTTGTATGCACTAAAATTTGACATGGTTATAGTAGATTAATGTGTTGATGATATGGGAGGGTTTCAAGTCTCAAATAAAACTCACAAAAAGAATTCGATAATAAAATGATAAAAGTATAACATAAATGTCAAGGAGATGAAATTATTTATTATTTTTAGTGTCTTGTTGAAGGTACAGAATGTTTGCCTCAACATCAGGGAAAACCACCCAGTCGGGACCTTAGGGCAGATCCTTTTTCGTTTGGGATGGTGGCTCTGATTGGGTTTTATGGGAACAATTTCCCTTAATATAAAATACAAAAATGGATGAAGTATATAGATATTAGACTTATGATGTGATTAAAACTAAGAATAAAAAGTATTTAAATTAACTATTTATCTATATATCTATCTATCACTGGAAAGCTTATCTATATATGTGATTTAAGAGAATCTCACATACAACATGAAAATATAGATTATCAAGTTAGCATGAGGATAAAGTGATTTATGATAACTAATTTAATTAAATAGTTAACTAAATTAGTTGATGAAATCGTTACACATATATGATATCGTTGTTCATGCATATAACATATGATTTTAATCACACATATCAATAGTGAAAGATGTATGAATTCTTATAGCATATATATGATAAACATAATAAAACAACCATTTAACTCTTAAGTAAAGGAAAAATAGAAAAACAATAGTACTCGATATATTGTAGCTTTTCTCATGAGAAAAACAAAATTGATTCAACTTTCTATTAAGATAACTTGATTTACAGTAGTGCAAACAAAATCTCTCTCCAAAATTCAAAACCCCTTCTCCATTCAAATGAAGGGGATTTATAGTTTTCAAACAAAATACAAATATAGTAAAGAAAAATAAAAGTCTGAAACAGTTTTAACAAACATCACTTAAAATAAAACCATAAAACAATTTTAGGTTTTGTTACAACTCCCAGATAAGACGGTGAAGAATACTACCATCCCATACGCTGTCGTAGTTCGTAGATATCTTCCATAGGCTTCAATTCGGGTGGAGATTGTGGTTGAATGCGCATTTGACCAGTAAATATAACATCCTTGAGTGCTGGCAGCATATGAGTGGTTGTGTTAGATAAACATCTAAGCATTAACCATTGGCTATGAGGTTTTACTAAGAAATGCCAATGGCATTCTAAGTCTATCTTAGAGAGATTTTCAATCTTCTCAACCCTTTTCTTTGACAAATCTTGCCATGTATTAGTTAACAATTTAATATCATGAAGAGTCCCCTTGGGGCAGTCTGAAATAAGATTTTCCTGAAACAAATTATCAATGATAACTTCAATAAGGTCATTGGAGATGTCCCTTGCATTGAATACCATTGTTTCTATCTGTTTCAGGAAAATTTCCCATTCTCTGAAGACTATATCCTTATGTGATTCTTCAATCCTTGGGAGATCGGTTGATATCCCTTCAGCACTATCTTGCCATGTTATAAATCCTGCATTATTCTCCTCAATATCATCAAAGTATGTCCTCAACTCAGACATTTGGTGTACCAATGAATTGGCTGTTTAACACAAAATTTGAATCATAGCTAAAGTCTGACATAAAATGACCCGTTGTTGAGCAAGGAGAGAATTTAGTTCTCATGCTTCTTTTTAAAAATTTTCCAACTCAGGATTAACCTTCAACCGTGCAATCTTCTATTGTAATTCATGAATCTGGGTATCTCGAAACTTTAAATCAGAGTCATACTGAAATTTAAGGGTGTTGAAATCATTTTGAAGCTCTATAAGTTGTCCTTTCTATTGCTGAGTAATAATTTGATTTTCATTCTCAAGGCCTTGTTCCAATTGCATTATCATGTTACCATTTCCCTTTAGAAGTTGCGAAATCTTGGTAGCTTTGTCCATAGTATCAGAAGCATAAGCTCTTGTGAACTGTGTGAGTTTTTTGAGTTCCTCTGCAGGGGTAGTTTGTGAACCTTTCCATAGTACTTCAAAAGTAACGTTTCCAAGGACTAAGACTTGGGGTTGATCAATATTTGTTTTCTTTCTTTGTCTTTTGACCACGACCTTATGTTGGGGACTGTAGAATATGTTGAGAGGAGGAATCTCTTCAACCCTTAAGATGACCTTGGAGGTTGGGAATACTAGTATAATCTCCATATCTTCAACCTCTAAAGGCTTGTCAGCCCCAATAGTAAGCGGGGATTTATCTACAGTCTTGGAAATGTCTAAGATCTTATCCTGAGATGGAGTCTTCAAAACCTTAGGTTTATTTCCTTTTAGAACTTGGCTACATTGTTCCCAAATCTCCTCCAGATTAGAACTTGGAATCTACCCCTCAATCTGGGTAGAAGAATAACCCCCTGTCTCTTTTGGATAAGATATATCAATAGTATGTTCAGAAGAAATAAATGTAACATCTTCATGAATTGTGCTTTCCTGTGGAAGTTTAAACAAATACAAGGGTAAATGAGATAACCTTGCTTCCCTGTATTATGAAAACTGATTAATTTCCTATGGAGCTAGCTTCTGTGAAATCTGTTTAGCAACTATGGCATAGGTGGCAGCTTTTTCAAAAACATAATCAAAAGGGTCAGGTTCATGAGAGAAATTCCTTACACTTGATTAAGCAATAATCTTTTTAGAAATTCCATGAGGATCATACTATTTGTTAGGGACAGTAGGAAACTTAAAATCTAAAATAGAGTTCACCTCAATAGTTGCATGTTTGAAATTATCTAATGTGAACATACCACAACATAAAGGAAAGGTAGGCCATACTTTCTTATTGGATTCTTTTAGCACTTTAGAAATTCCATTACTTACTGTTTGGTAGGCTATTTCATAGGCTAGAAGTTTATCAGGAATATACAGGGGCAAAACATGTGGATTAGCCAAACTGTCATAAAATCAAGTGTAGGTAGACCACTCTTCACCAAACCAATTCCCAACTCTAAGCAAATTTGTCTATGCTTCCGGGGAAATCCTAGGATCCCTTTTGTTAAAAATAATTTGATGAATCAGTAGCATGAAACCCTGGAATATCTTATAGAAATGGGTTTGGTACTTATAATCCCTGAGGATATTATGGTATATGTGAATAGGAGTAGGATCCTCTAAAGTCCATTTCCATCCCATGGTGGAAAAATTCATATTATAGAACAGGGCGTCCATAACATACGCACTCATATAAAAAGGGGGAATTATACCTTCTAAAATTGTGATTGAACATGTTATCAGATAAAATATTTCCCCAATCTAATATATATCCTTCAGAAGCAACATCTATTAAAGGATTCCATTAATCTGGGAACTTATGAGTATTATGATAGGAGAAAAGTCTACATACCATGACGATGATTTGGCAATAAGGTCCTACAAGGGAGTCTACTGAATATATGCCCTTTTCCCCGTGTTTGTACTTATTGGGATCTCTCCTCCAATCCTTGATGGGTTTTGATGGATGAACAATGCCACTCATGAACTTTTGAATGAACTGTTTGTCATATTTATGCTAAGGAGTAGGCAAATGATACATAGCGCTGAAATCACTACCACTGAAAGAGTCAATGATGGTATCATTGTTTGTTATGAATTTCCTTTTTGCAATGTTTAAATGTTCCACAACCCACCGTATTATATTTTTGTAAGTTAGGAGCGTGGGTCAAGAAACAATTATGTGTAGAAATGAGTTTGTAACATCATTGTAAGTGGTATTAGAAACTGGAGCAGAACCTTCAATTGTTACAGTTCTTTGAGTAACCCTTGGTCCCTCTTCTTCAAATAATTGATAAATAGACTCCCATGAAGTGTTACAAGTCTCTAAAGAAAAAATTGTATCTGAAAACAACCCTAGTGTGTCAAGATTTTAAGCTAGTGGAGCGGTTTGTTGTTGCCGAGCAACTGGTTTCTTTCTTGCTTTGGTTACCCTCGAAATATCTTCTGAAATGCATTTATCATGACTGGCTTGCGATGTAAAAATTATTAATAAGTGATAATTCTCTTCCCTGCAAATAATGGATTTCTATAACAATTTCTATCTTTTAAGGGAAAATCATGACAATATTAAATTGAAATGAATTTTGTTTTAGAACTTCGAAAACCATAAATTTTCCACTCTTTGGAAATTAAATGAAAAACGTGGATTCATGTAGGTGATGGACACATCATCATATCATAGGAGTTTTATTGGAGAAATCCCAGTGTAGCACTCTAAAAGTTACGATATCAGGGACATCCGATATATATTTCACAAAGATTAAACAGTTAAAGTGTAGGTGGGAAGATATACTAGGGATTTGAAATTGGAGTTTTGGAATATCAGGGATTTTAAAGTGTGTTATCCAATATGTAAAGTCCCGATAGAATCAGAGAGGGAATACTGGAGGGTTGAGATATCAGAGGGGAGGAATATCAGAGATATCAGGTATCAGGAGAGTAAGACATTGAAACATTACGATATCGAGAGTTTTGGAGGTTTGTGACATCGAAGATTTTGAGATGGAGCTTGGATGAAAGCTACGATATTTGAGAGCTCCGATATGCTAGGTGGCAGTGTTGTGGGGTTGGTATTACTTTGAAATATTAGATATAAAGGAAGTGCCCGTGTTAGAGTCCTATAGTGATAGGATTCATAATTTTGAATTGGCTAAGTTTGAGCCTTGTAATATTGTACATACCTTTGCTTTTTGCAAATGTTTTCCATATTAAAAAAATTAAAAAATGTAAAGAGGGTATGTCCTAAAAGAAACATCAAAGGACAAAAAGAATAAGAAAAGATCAAAAAATGAAAAAATATGAACCCAAAAAACAAAAATAGATCATGAAAGTGTGCAAGTCTAAATGCCACTACTATTTTACTACTTTACTATTTTTAAATAATGGTTGTGTGCAGCTTCACGTACATGCCACAACCCATGGTAGTCAAACTGTTTAATCTTTGCTATTTCATGCTTTCAAATTTATGTTTATAGTTAGCGAATAAAATCTGAACAAACAGTTTAATCTTGGCAGATCATTAGATAGGTAGAGAAAATAAAAGGAGCTCATCAGTTTAATCTGAGCCCTTGGATGATATAAGGTTAGAATTAGATAGTTTACTTTTCAAAAGAAAAATGAATGATAAGGGTTTGCTAGTCTAAATGCACCCAAATAAAATGAAGAAAAAATGGTAGGGTAAGTAATGGGTAAGTAGAAGAAAGGTTGTTGAAGTATAAAGTTGATTGGATAAAAGCACATCTATCATGCTTGATTATTTGTTTCAATGTGCATGAGCATTTAAGAAAGAAAAAACAATGGTTTACAAGTTAATTTAATGAACTCCCCTTCATTCTTTTTCACCCCTTTACTTACTAATTTCCACATCCACAAGTAAGTTCTAGTACTTAAAATCCTTCAAGTCATAAAGGCTCAGAGCATTTTTCTGACTTTTGGTGGGACTGGACCCCGTATTAATGACTTATGGACATCAAGTGTTATAATTCCCTTTATTACCCTAATAAAACCCCTTTTACTAAGGATAAACTTCAATTTGCCTAGGAAAAGTAAATAACCCCAAGTTAAAATTCCATTTCACTAAAAAAAACAAACCCACTAAAGTGCTTTATCCTAAGTGTAAGTGTATGTGAAGAAAGTGCATCAATATTACATTATGCTTAATGGTATGTTCACTCCGCACATCCATTTCATATTAATTTTTAACTTAATTATATAATTCTCAATATACCTTTTCCGGTATATTAAATAAATCCCCTATATAAATATCCCAACCCTTAGTTTTAATATAAACTATACAATTTACCCCATATCCCAACAAAACCGATAAATCCTGTCATTAAACCCTGCCCAATCATTTTAACCCATGATTAAATTCTAATTAATCCAAAACCGCCAAGGATTAAAGCCTGGCCCCCTCGAAGCCTATGCTCATATCATCCGTGCACATCCCTCACCCAATTGCCGTCTGATCATCATCACCCTCATCTGATGTTCCACAGCCATATTGACTTCACCTGACGGCCGACCTTTACCCGCTGATAAGGTGGTTTTCCCCTACCCCCCAACTGCTACGTGTCAAGTGCTGTCGTAGATAGGGTGACCCCTCCTAAATACCACTCCCTCCATGAAAGCGGTGCGATGGCTTGGAAAAATACCTCCCCGCCAAACCCAAAAAATTGCCCACTATTCATTTGCAAATTACCCGAAAAAAGTGACCGTTGCTCAATAAAAAGGTCGAGAAGCCCTTTTTCGCCTTTTTTCGCTCATTTTCTATGTAAACCTCTACAAACTAGTGTGACACCTGTGAACGTTGAATTCATCAATTAACCTCAAGTTCCACTCCTAAAGAAGCTGCAGAGACCCCAATCAACCTCTCAGTCTGTACCAGATCCATTCAAACTTCTGCAACTACCGTGAATTTTGAATTTGAAGTTAATTCACCCAATTCTAGGTATTTGAAGACAAACTACCAGACAACCTTTTCAATTTGAAAACGTTCAGTATTTGAAGTGTTTTAATTAAGTAAAATTAATTGAAATTACTTTAATTTTAAAATTCTGTGCCCAAACCCTTCTGAAAGTTTCGAGTTTCCTTCAAAACCTCTGAATAAACCTGTAGTTCCAAATTCAAATCCACAAGAACTAAATTATGGCTGCCCCCATCGCCATGGATGTCAGACCCATCACAACTCCCCATTTGGACCTTGGCCACCTCCCCCTGGCGGACAAGGATTTTCAAATCAGAGACATAAGTGCATATGAAGTCCTGCTCAAAATTCATTGTTTGAGTAAGGACATATATCTGAACCATTCTGATGAAATTGGCCTTTGGGACTCCAATTTGTCCAAATACTAGTTTCCCCTAGTACATTTTTTTCCTGAAATTGTCCATATGTGCCATGCCTATTACATTCCCAGCCAGAGAGCTATAATGTCCCCTGACCAAAAGGTTTTGTTCACAATAACAGCTGAATCCATCAATGAGATGTTGCAAGTCCAACCAGGTCCAAACTTGACCCCACTCTCCATTGGGAATTTGTTAAACCTGTATGGCAAGTTGAGTCCCACTAGACTGGCCCAAATATTTCAAACTTTCATTGTAGAAGAGAGGCACATTCCTAAAGATTCCCCTCCATATGTTTCTGCCATTTCTCTGAAAGGGGCAAGCATATTGTGACTCTGATATCATGTGTTTTGGGCTGTACCACTGATGAATTTGTTGATGAGCTCATCCTGGCCTTCATGTCCATTTTCACCCCAGGAAAGCCTCCTGTTACTTTGTACAATTATGCCCAGTTCATAGCTGAAAGGATGCATGAACAATTTACTAGAATGCACAATGAGAGAGTATTCAAGTACTCATCTGTACTATACCATATGTTTTTATATTATCAGTCAGACAAATTTCCCTTCACCCTCCAGAAGCTTGATACTAGAGGCCAGCCCAGGTCTGTCATATTTTGGACATCATTATTCCACAAGTATTCATCACCATACACCTATACAGACTTCATTGACTCTTTTTTCCATCTAGTCATGACTATGCTGATAGGAAGTCCTCGACCCAGAATAAGCAAAGAGATCAAAAGAGTCCTCCAATTTTCCAAGAAAATTAAGGTTGGAGATCGGTACCTTTATCAAAATCACACTAAGATAATAATCTATGGTTGCCAGCTAGCCCCATATAAACTCCCCAAATACCTCCCCATGAGGTTATTTTCTCTAGAGTATTATAGGAAGATAATGAACTCTGATGAAGTCAACTTTGTCTCAGCCAAGAAAAGGACCCAGTTCAAAGTAAAAAATCAGTTAGGCCCTTTCATTTGCAATTCTAGAGAAGTAGGGTAGGAAGCAGATCTGATTCTGCAATAAATGAAATTTCAATACAGTTTAATGTGGAGATATGACCCTCAAGGGTTTATGACCAAACTTAGACAAAAGGTCAAATTGGGGCCTTACATTCATCACCCCATACCAGAGATAGAAATGTATGCCAATCAATCTAAGTGGTTGGAAGACACTCTCATAGACAAGGATAGTGCAAAGGTAGATGTTGAAAATACCTTGTGTGATTTAGAAAGATAGCTTGATGAAAGCTCATTCCTACAGGTACCACAACAAGAAGCAACCATGAGTACCCCTACTATTTTGCAGATTCCTCAAAATGAGGAAAAGAATCCCAAAAGGAACAGAGAGGGAGCCTCCACTTCAGGCATGGACACATCCAATGTGCAGTATGAAGCCAGCCAGAGAAAAAGGCCAAGGCTCAATCCTGCTTCAAAACAGGAAGACACAGAAGGCTCAACAGAAGTAACTAATACTGATTTAGATACGAGCAAGGGCACAACTCCATCTGGAGAAACACGAGAGCCATCTACGTCACATACTTAAATGTGAGAAAGGCAGCTCAGTGTAGGAGTCTCCTCATTTAATAGGCCTGCTGATAAATATAAGGACATAAAGGATAGATTCAAGGAAATCAAAATGAGAAATGAGAAACTAAAGGCACAGTATCTCAAGCGTACACCTACTAATCAAACCAGGTTGATGTCATATTTTGACATCAAGGAAGGAAAAATACAAATGTCATTCATAAAGCCAACTATACAACAACCAAGGACATTAGCAGATTTCAAGAAGATCAATTTTGAGGTATTGACAAGGGATATTCATCCCATTTACCAAATTCAGTTTCACAAATAGGATGGAGAGACGATTTACTCCACCCTTACAAGAAAATCCATAGATTCCCACCAGTTGCATAATTCATTGAACAACATTTCAGCCCAGTATCAATTGGAGAAGGCCTCATCGCAGGCAAAAGACACCACAATCAAGTCTTTGGAAGACTTAGTGATTTAATTGGGACATGATCCAAAAGACATTAAAGCTACTGAAAAACTGATCAAGAAAAATAATGATGACATTGCAGCACTCAAAAAACAATTGAAGATACCTCAACTACAACATCCCCAGACACAGGAAGTATTGGAAAACCAAACCAGGCATGAAGAGTTGATGGACTTCGTCCTCAAACTAAATGATCAATTAAGGGATACAGAGAAGGAATTGGATAGTTTAATCCAATTGAAGCAAGGTGATCTTGGCACTACATTAGTGAATGTCATCCCAGTAGTCTCAACAATTGTTCCTTCCACATTGGCAGCCTCATTGGCTCGCACAACTCCTATGGCCACGGCACAATAGGATTCAATGGAGTCTACATCAGCAACATGTACATCAGGTGAAGAAGCAGACAAGTTAGTTGAAGCTATGGAAGAGATTTCCATACAGACAACAGAGATGAATAAGCTCAAAGAAAAGGTGACAAGCTTGGAAACTGATTACAAGCTTGCCAAAATCATGCACAAAGAAGAATTGCAAAAAGCTGCCAGGATGAGTGAAGCCATGGAGAAGGACCTAACACTGAAGGAACCGCTTGTGCAAGCTAAGGAACTACTATGGGCCAATATCATGGACTCTGTCAATGATATTTGGCCATCTATTTAGGTGATTTTTGAATAGATAGATCTAATAAAGATGGCTATAGAGACCATCCAAAGAGTAAAAGAAGAATTAGGAGAAATGCTAGAAGATGCTACCAGAATTATCCTGTTCCTTAACAATAAAAATAAGTATGAGATTCAGGAATTGGAAATAGAGGACAAAACAGAAACAATTTTGGAGGTGAGGAAGTTCTTCTCCAAGATAAACTTAATGCTAAACTTGGAGGACAAGTGTTAGAATATGCAGGTAGACATTGACAAATTTATGGCTAAGTTTCAAATTTGAGAGAGAAAGGGTTACCCAGTCCCTTAGTAATAAATGACAAGCTCATGACACAACAGGATTACAACAGCAAAATCAGAGAGCTAACAAAAGAACATGTCATATCATCAATCAAGGCATTGCCAACAGGCAAAGTACTTTACCAGACATTTGAAAACTTGTTTCACCTCTAGCATGAGGTAAAACACTTTTTTTCAATAAGCCTACTTTTTCCAAGTACACCTAGGAAGATGAAATATATAGAAGGATGCTAAAGATCCAATTACCTGATGCTAAAACATGGGAAAAATTCACTGATTTACTGTGAGAAATATGTAGTAAAAAGGTTAAAGTACATTAAAAGTAAAACAACCAGGTGAAAAGATGAAGACAGATCAATAGAGTTAAAGTGTATCAATGTCAAAGTGTATCAGATGAAAGGCAAAAGTAAATGAAGATTCCAGCGTGAAAGATCAAACAACAAAGCAGCATAAAGGGCTAAAATCAAACCATAAAAGCTAGCAGTACCAAAATAAAAGGGACAACATGAAGCAGTTCAATAGTTGTCTCTATCTTCTTGCAAGAAGATATTTTTATTTCCTAGATTAAATCTCAAATTAGTTTGAGACATTTTGTAATAAATTTTTGTATAAATACTTCACAATTTGAAGTATGTAGGGTGGACTCTATTAGACATTTCTATAGACTTTTTGATCAAGAAAACCTAGAAGGTTATTGTATCAGTTGATGAGCCAGCAAGCTGGATTGATTAATAAAGATCAGACTGTTCGAAGGATTCATGTGTTGAGCAAATTTCAGACAAGTATTCTCATGTGTCTTTGTCAATTTCTCAAATTTATTCATAATCTTATATGTATTTCAATCTAAATGATATAACTGGAAATATATTTCAAAACTTGTTTAAATTACACTCTGTTTTAACAGTTAAGCATTTGAATGCTTTCCTATGATATTTAAATTAAAGAATTATTAATTGCTCTTTGGTTTAAATTGATTTCATGAACAATCCTGATTAAAGGACCCTTAACTGCCCTTTTATTTTGATTACCACTTCCTTCCTCATTCATTATCCGAGCATGAGAATCCTTAACTACTCTCTCACCTCGAGTGAAACCCTTTCACCCCTCTGTCTCAAACATCTGAAATACGCTCTGCTATCTTTCCCTTGGAACATCCCCTTTAGTGAGTTTATCCAACCTTGCTTCCTTATCAGTTGACTCCATAGCCCAATGGTCCAAAATACATCAATTTATCCATCTGTTTAAGAGATCCCACCACCCAATTTAAAACACCTTGAACAATCATAGCTAGCCTAAAATTCTTAACTAAAACAAAGTTAAATCTTAAATATAGAGTCCTTTCTGAACATTGGGAAGGTTAGGTCCTGATCTCCAAAACTGGATAATGGTTACCTTTGGTTTTTCCTTCTTATTACTTCAAAGGAATTACTAGAGTGATAAAATTTCTAGTGACCATACTCAGGACTTCGATCCTCAGTCTCATAACAACTTTAAGGAAACCTTAAATCAAATCTTGAGCCCCTTAAGGTCACTACCCGAAGTAAGTTTTCAGGAAATTTCATAAAAACAATTTAAAACTTAAAATTCTAGCTCCTAAAAAGATTCACTACACTAGGGCCAACCCAGATCCAAACCCTGCAACTATAATGGATAACCTAGAGAGAATTTTAAGACAACCTAGAACAACATAAACTCAAGCCAACAGTAGTCAACTAGACAGAGCCAATTCACTCCCTGAGGAGTTTTCAACTTTAGAAGAAGTCCCTTTTGATTTTTCATTTGAACTCTCACTATTTAGAACCAAATCTGAGAATGATATCTAAGAAATAGTTTTAGACCCTGAGTTTACTCAACTCATAGAATAAAAAAGGGTTATTCATCCATATTTAGAAAAAAATTCTTAGATTATTTTGACAAGTTAGAAGCCTTTACCTCTACGTTGATTAGTAATATAGATAGTGCTTATCTTCGTCAATATGTATAGCTAGCTGCACTTACTGTTGTTGCATCTCAAATTTCTTCACAATCATCACTCACTATAAATCCACCTTCCTTTGCCACAACTTCATCAGTTGTATCTACCACCATTCAATCACCTATTAATTAGTCATCTTCATCATCATCTAGTTCACATCCATCAGTTTCAAGCCCTTCTTCAACCACCTCAACTTTACCCCCCAGTCAAACCAGAATCACAACAATGGAAAATAGATATGCTCCTCTTGTTCTACCTGCCCAACTTCATGCCATGCCTGTAGATTATTAGAGTAAGATTTTCCTGTTTGATGCTATTGGTCATTACACAGCCCAACAACATGTAAACAAGATGTCTGAATTTTTTGAATTGCATGAAATAGATGAGGTGGATGTCCAAATGAGACTCTTTGCCCAAACTTTAAATAGTGATGTCAAGAAGTGGTTTAAAGCCTTTCCTGCCAACCACATTGCAGACCTAGCAAATTTTCAAAGGTTATTCATTGATAGGTGGGAAAGAAAAAAGAACCCATTGCAGATACTTTCTGAATATGACAATATTAGGAGAGCTCCCAATGAGCCAGTTTAGGACTACTGCAATAGGTTTAATAATATCTATAATGCAATTCCATCCAACATTAAGCCTCCTCCTGACCTAGCATTGATTAAGTTCCCTTATGGTTTTGATGCTGATATATCATACCAGCTAAGGGAAAGAAATCCTAAGACCCTTGAACAAATGCAGATTAATGCTGTTAATGTAGAAGCCAACCTGTTAGCTAGGAAAGCATGAATGATGAATGAAAAGAAAGTTGTATTTAAAGAAGAAGCTTCAACTTCAGATGGAAAAGTAGATGTTTTAGCTAAAAGTTTAGAAAGAATTATGGATAGGTTAGATATCATGGATAGGAAAAATCAATGGGAAAATCAACAGCAACAACCCCCAATAAGAAACCCAAATTTTAGGAAGAACCCTAATGCTGCAAAAAATATTTTACCAGACCAACAGATTAGGCCACCCTTCCAAGAAAATTATGTTGAGGAATCACAAAACCAAGAACCAGAGGATGATACCGAGATTAACTTGCTAGAGACCACAAAGGAAGACATTGTTTTTCTTACTCAAGAAGAACAAGAGTTATATATGCTTCAACAGTTACAGTTGGAATCTAGTGAATATTTTGATTTTAAGCAGGGATATTAGTCAGCTATATATGAGGTGCATAAACAATATAGCTTGAGAAGTAAGAAGAATAATGAAACTCCCATTAAAAGATCCATCCAAACTAATAAAAGAAACTCTAGTTAAAAAAGTATTTCAAATTCTCCCTAGGGGAACACCTGAAACCTCAACCCCTAGGATTGTAGATATAACCTCTAATGAAACCCAAATAGAGCCCACCATTGAAAACAATCAAGGTAAATATATCAAGGTAAAACAATAGAAACATAGGCTGAAATGCCTACCACTAAGAAACATGATAAAGACACTCAAATTGCACACATTAAGGAAGATCTGAATCAAACAAACAAACCTCAACTCCCTTTCAATATTAAAAATGAGATAACTAAGTTAAAGATATCAGTTCCTCTGACCGAATTGGTAAAAAATGAATCTTATAGGTCACAGATAACTGAGACATTGAACATAGGAGAGGGAGAAGATTCTGTTAATTTGAATGATGACCAACCTAAATTTTTATTTGGCCTTGAGGCCATTGGAATTCATCAGCAAGGGGGAGTTCCTCCATTTTACATTAGCCCAAATATTCATGATAAATTTTGCATAACGCTATGTTGGACTCAGGAGCATCCCACAATCTAATGCCAAAAGCAATAATGGAAAGATTGAACCTAGACATAACCAAGCCTTATAAGGATTTATTTTCTTTTGACTCCAGCCAGGTGAAATGCTTTGGTCTGATCAAAGACTTATGCATGACTCTTGTCCAGTGCCTACAAAGAGCATTCTAATGGACATTGTAGTTGTGAATATCCCACCAAAATATGGAATGCTACTATCTTGCTCATGGGGAGCAAAATTGTAGGGATCTTTGCAGTTGGATATGTCTTATGCTACCATATCTTTTTTTGGCCAACCGAGAAAATTATATAGGGAGACATTGATGAAGTACATGGTTAGTAGTGAGGAGAAGCCCCAAAACTTTCCCATATACTCCATGCACTCAGTTATGGACTCCTTCATCTTATACAATGCTGAAACTAATAAAAATGAAATCACAGCCAAAGACCTTAAGTACAGAATAGCTGATAGTGAGAACATATTCCATGAGTCACTTTGGCATTTAGATTTTGATGGGTCTGTACATAGGTTGGGGGCTGGTGCAGGAGTCTGGATCCATAATATGGAAAATAACCATGCTGAGGGTCATGCTTTTAGATTGAACTTTAAATGTACCAATAACATGGCCAAATATGAAGCCCTCATTATAGGGTTACAATTGGTTAGGAAATTGGGAGCCAAATTGTTTTTGTCATAGTAGACTTGAAGTTGATTATGAAACAGATCAGTGGTGAATATTCTGTCAACAACCCTAGGCTTGATAGATATAGGGATACTGTTTTAGACTTGGTCAAGGACTTCTTGGAATCAAACTTTGTTTCCACTCCAAGAAAACAAAACATGTAGGCCCATAGTCTGGCTACCTTTGCTAGTACATGAAAATTTTCATTCCAACCAAACCACCAGTACGCTACAGAGGTCAGACACATGCCTGTTATACCAGACAACCTTAAGTATGGGCATATGTTTTCCTAGGACTCCCAGATCTATGATTTCATGAACAATGAAGGTGAATTTCGGAACTGTAAGATAGATATTGATTGTACAATAGACACTAATGTAGAAAACAGCTTAGATGTAAATATTTTTGATGTACATAAACCAACTAAATTTACTAAAGTAGAAATACATAGTTTAGAGAATGTAGAGATAGATGAAATAATGGATGATGATTATGAGATTCTTAATTTGAAAGATAATTTTTTTCCTAAAGGATTAGTACCTTATGAGATTCTTAATTTGAAAGATAATTTTTTTCCTAAAGGATTAGTACCTTTAGAGGATTTGTTTGACTCTAATGATGTAGCTAGAAAGCCCAAGATGGAACCTCTAAGAGCTGACATAGAAGAAGTTAATATAGGAACTGAAGATAATCCAAAACTCATCAAGATATCTAAAGCCTTACCCCTAGAGGAAAAGGTAAAATATATAAATTTGTTTAAAGAGTTCCAGGATGTATTTGCATGGAGTTATGAAGACTTAAAATCTTATGACACCAGCATAATCCAACACAAAATACCTCTAAAAGAAGATCATAAACCTTTCAAACAGAAAATTAGAAGGATAAACCCAATTCTTATGCCATCCATAGAAAAAGAGGTTAAAAGGATGTTTGATGCTCAAATAATAGCATCCATTAGATACTCAGATTGGATTTCAAACTTAGTTACAACTAGGAAAATACAGGTGAAATTAGACTTTGTGTAGATAACAAGGTTTCTTTAAAAGACAAATACCCCTTACCCAAAATTGACCATATATTTCAAAGGGTAGTGGGATCATCTAGGATTTCATTGTCAGATGGATTCTCTAGCTACAACCAGATATTAGTCCAACCTGAGGACCAACCCAAAACTGTGTTTACTACTCCTTGGGGTACCTTCATGTATTTGAAGGTGCCCTTTGGATTAATGAATGTAGGTGCCACATTTCAGAGAGCTATGGATATAGCTTTTGCCAAACAAATCCATGATTTATTAGTAGTATACCAGGATGACATTACAGTCTTCTCTAAATCAGACAATGAACACTTAGACCATCTTAGAAGAGTATTTATCAAATGCAGGAAATGTGGGATTTCTTTAAATCCTAAAAAGACACTTTTTGGTCTTGAAGAGGGAAAGATGTTAGGACACATCATATCAAAAGATGGGATTAGGATAGACCCTGCTAGAATAGAAGCCATTTTGACTATTTCCCATCCCGAAACATAAAATAGCTACAACCATTTCTAGGTAAGATTAATTTTCTTAGGAGATTTATCTCAAATCTAGCAGAATTAATTAGGGATTAAATAACATGCTTAGAAAAGACTCATCAATTAAGTGGACATTGGAGGTGAAACAATCCTTCGAAGCTATTAAGGAAGAATTAATTAAGACTCCAGTCCTGATTAGTCTTGACTTTAGCAAAGATTTTATTATTTTTTCATTTGCTTCAGAACACACCATTGCAGCAGTCTTGCTGCAAAAGAACAATCAAGGATATGAACAACCAATAGCATTCTTTAGTAAATCCTTAAGAGATGCCACACTAAAATACAATATCATGGAAAAATAGGCATTGGCTTTGGTTAAAGCTATAAAATATTTTAGAGTATACATTCTGTACTCTCACATCATTGGTTATGTTCCAAACTTTGTAGTTAAGGACATTTTGACTCAAAATGGGCCTGAAGGAAAAAGAGGCAAGTGGATTGCCACAACATTGGAATATGACATAGATATAAAACCTACCAAGCTCATCAAAGGCCAAGGTTTAGCCAAACTCATGGCTGAATCGAATTGTTAGGCCCTTGATATCAACTTCATTAGTGCTTTGGATGAACAAGAGGAGATGGCGACTCCACAGATCAGTGAACCCTTTACAGAATCACCATGGTATGCAAATATTACATTTGTATTACTAAATCTACAAGCTCCTCCTGGACTGACAAGAGCCAAAGCTAGATTATTAAAAATGAAGCCATTGAGATGTTGTGTTATAGAGAATGCATTGTTTTGGAAGGACAATAGTGGTATTCTCTTAACATGTTTATTAAAAAATGAGGCTGACAAAATTTTGCAAGAGTTTCATGTAGGGGACTATGGAGGACACTTGTACTGGAAGAGTACAACTGACAAGATTTTGAGAGTTGGTTTTTACTGGCCTACTTTGTTTGCAAATTTCAAAAAACATGTGACCTCCTGTCACAAATGCCAAATTTTTGAGGGAAAGAGGAAACTGTTAGCCTTGCCTCTTAAACAAATTTCCACTGAGATGCCATTTCAACGATGGGGGTTAGACTTCATTAGAGAAATACATCCCCCATCCTCAGCTCAGCATAAGTGGATTTTAACAGCCACAGATTATTTTACCAAATGGATAGAAGCCAAACCTTGTAGGCAAGCCATAGACACTGTCATAATCACCTTCCTAGAGAGTAATATCCATTCAAGATTTGGATGTCCCCAGAAGCTCATTATTGATAATGCAACAACCTTTAAGTCCAAAAGAATGATAGATTTATGTAATAAATACCATATCACCCTTGGCCATTCCACAACCTATTACCCTCAAGGTAATGGACTAGCAGAGTCATCCAACAAAATCCTAGTCAATATTATAAAAAAGTTAATGGAGGATAATAAAAAGACATGGAACAAGAAGTTATTCAATTCCTTATGGGAAGATAGACTGACTACTAAGAAGTCCATTTGAACATCACCATATCAGCTAGTTTATGGGATGGATGTAGTTTTACCATCATCCTTGGGAGTGCCAGTCATGAAAATCCTTTAAGAACTACAGGTGGAACCGAATGACATTCAAAGAAGAATAAACCAAACTATACACCTACAATAGACCAGAGAAGAGGTTTATGTAAAATCACAGATAATCCAGGAAAAAATCAAGAAATTCTTTGATAAAAATACTAAAGCAGATGATTTTCACATAGGAGACAAAGTCCTGAAATGGGATTCAAGGAGGGAAGATAAAGGCAAGCATGGAAAATTTGATTTTCTGTGGCAGGGGCCTTATGTCATTTTTGGCTATAGAGGCAACAATGCCTTTTTCTTGAGAAACATAGATGGGTCAGACCTACCAGGAGGACCTGTTAATGGTAGGATGCTGAAGCACTACTTTTCCACTGACTTATAGTAGTTCATTTTATTTTCCATCATTGTACATAACATTGCAAGAGTGTAGATTGGATAGGATGGTAATCCTTTGAAGTTAAACCCTAGAGAGAAGGACCTAAGCTTGTAATATTGTACATACCTTTGCTTTCTGCAAATGTTTTCCATATTAAAAATTTAAAAATATAAAGAGGGTATGTCCTAAAAGAAGCATCAAAGGACAAAAAGAATAAGAACATGTTGGGTTGTGTTATATTATTTCCATGACTAGCCCGCGTAGTTAACCGAGGGGATGGGGGGGGGGGGGGGGGGGGGGGGGTCGGAGCCCCCCCTTCGTTGCACTAATTACGTAGCCGGGGGTTTGAGGGGTGCAAGTAACCCCACTCTATGGGGTCCAGGGGAGCGCCCTTGAAAATTTTGTTTTTGGACCCTATGTTAGGTTGGGTAGACCTACCTATAGTTTTGTGCATGCTTTTCGCACATGGTTTTGGATGCGATGGTTTTCGGTCCACGGTTTTGGACGCGATGGTTTTTAGTCCATGGTATTGGATGCTTCGTCATGTATAAATATGTATTGTAACATTGAAAGGAACATAATGAAAAATCAAGTTGGTAGTCCTAGTTTTGGGATCCAAGGGAAATCTCTGTGTATATGTGTTTTATGTGTTATGGTCTCGCATTGTTTATTTTCTATGTTTTAGAATTCGTATGTAGGTAATTTTTGTACAGGGTTAAAACCTACATTTGGTATCAGAGTTGTTTTGGCTTCAAGGGGACACCTTTGTTGCTGAGGGGTTTCGCTCAAGCCTGTGGTAGACCCTGTTCAGTGAGAGATCTGTGAGATCGATTCTAGTGGTTAAAGAAGATGGCGAGAAGTGGAAAGATAGAGATCGAGAAATTTAATGGTTAGAGTTTTGAGTTGTGGAAACTCAAGATGGAGGATCTGTTGGTGGATAAAGATCAGTGGATCGTGGTAGATCCGGCTACTAAACCAACGAGAGTGTCTGATGAAGAATGGAAGAAGTCAGATCGGAAGGCGAAGAGCACAATACAATTGTGTGTCTCAGATTCAGTATTGTTGAATGTATCAAGGGAAGCTACAACTAAGACTTTGTGGGACAAGTTAGGGACTTTGTACCAATCTAAGTCTTTGGTGAATAAACTCTTCCTACGGAAAAAAGTTGTATAACCTGAGGATGAAAGATGGAGACTCGGTGATAGAGCATCTGAATGTGTTTAATACTGTGGTAAGTCAGTTATCATCTATTGATATCAAAATTTCAGATGAAGATAAGTGCATTAGTTTATTGTGTTCTCTACCAGATTCATGGGATAGTCTGGTTATTGCAATAGGTAGCAATGTAAATGCCTTGCAGTTTGATGAAATAGTCTCATCCTTGCTGATGGAGGAGATGAGACAGAAAAATATGGAGAGCCAGAATGGTGATGCCTTGTCTGTACGAGGATGGTCCCAGAACAGAAATGAAAATAAGTCATCGAGTGGGAGATCTAAATCTAGAGGGAGATCTAAATCTCTAGGAAAAACTGTAAAGGTGGTGTGCAAGAAATTCGGAAAGGAAGGGCACTACAAAAGGGACTGTAAATCTAAAGCTCCTGATAAAGGAAAGGGATTTGAGGATGCTCCTTCTGCAGAGGCGAAAACCACCTCAGATGAAGGTGGGGATGTGTACTTGGCTTCTTCAAGTACACATGTAGATCATGAGGCATGGTTGATTGACTCAGGTGCATCCTTTCACTTCACTCCCCATAGAGAGTGGTTCTGCGAGTATGAGAAATGTGATGGTGGTGATGTCTTCTTGTGGGATGACAGGAAGGCTAGAATCGTTGGTTGCGGAAAGGTAAAGTTGAAGTTGCAAGGTGGGAGGGTTAGAACACTTGCAGGTGTTCTACATATTCTTGCATTAGCCAGAAATCTGATTTCTGTAAGCAAGATGGATGATGCAGGTGTAAAAACAGTGTTTGAGAAGGATACCTGCAAGATGGTTCAAGGAGCACTGGTATTGATGTGGGGAGTTCGGATTGGAACTCTGTACGAGCTGCAAGGTAGCACTGTTGTTGATGGGTGCAACAGCTTTTTGGTTCCTCAAAGTGGAGCAGAAAATCTAGTGGTCTCTAGAGAGAAGACCATGTTGTGGCATCAAAGGCTTGGATATATTGGAGAGAAGGGCCTTCAAATACTTCATGGTAAAAGTATGGTAGAAGGTATGAGTAATAGCTCTCTAGATTTTTCTTTCTATGAAAATTGTGTATATGGGAAGCAGAATAGGGTGAGTTTCCCCTCTGGTGGTAAGAGGGTGAAACATATATTAGAGCTTGTGCACAATGATGTGTTTGGAACTGTGAAGGTTCCATAAGTGGGTAAGTCTGTGTACTATGTATCATTTATAGATGACTTCTCAATGAATACATGGATATATTTCCTTAAGAATAAATCTGAAGTCTTTGATAGGTTTAAATAATTTAAGGCTCTGGTGGAAAACCAGACAGAGAAGAAGATAAAGGTGCTGAGGATAGATAACGGTGGAGAGTTTTGCAGTAAGGAATTTGAAGAATTCTGTAAGAAGTGTGGTATAGCATGGAAGAAGACTAATCCATATACACCTCAGGAAAATGGAGTTGCAGAAAGAATGAACAAGACGTTGATGGAAAGGGCAAGAAGCATGCTTAGTGGTGCCGGGTTAGGACAGGGATTCTGGGCAGAGGTGGTGGATACAACATGTTACCTGGTCAATAGATCACCTTCATCAGCGTTGGAGGATAAGACTCCACAAGAGGTATGGACTAGTAAGAAACCCTCTCTTTCACATCTGAGGGTATTTGGATGTGATGCATATGTACATGTTCCAAAGGAGAAACGAACCAAGTTGGATAGTAAATCTGAAAAGTGCATCTTTATCGGGTATTGGGATGGTTTAAAGGGTTATAATCTTTGGAACCTAGTAACAAGGAAGTTTGTGTATAGCCAAGATGTGGTGTTCAGAGAGGTGAAAGATGTTATTAAACATGAAGTCCAACCAAAGGAACCTGAGAAGATAGAGTTTGAGCGTAAGGAGGAAGATTAAAACTCTACAGAAGAGGAGGAATCAGAAGATGAAGAGCCACAAACTCTGGGTGTGAGAAGATCAGTTCAAGAAAGAAGGCAGCCAAAAAGGTATAGTTCATCTGCTTTCTATTCAAATTTTTCTTTATCTATTACTGATGATGATCCCAGAACTATGAAGGAAGCAATAGATTTAGAAGATGGAAAACTTTGGAAAGAGGTCATGGTTGATGAAATGGCATCTTTGCACAAAAATGAGGAATGTGATCTGGTGGAGTTGCCAGCTGGAAAGAAACCCATTGGCAACAAATGGGTGTTCAAGAAGAATACAAATGCAGAAGGAAAGGTGGAGAAATACAAATCTCGGTTAGTGGCAAAAGATTATTCCCAGGTGCCGGGAATTTATTTTGGTGATATTTTTCTCCTGTTGCCAAGGTAACTTCTATTAGATTACTTTTATCTGTTGTTGCTGCTTTTGATTTTGAGGTAGAACAAATGGATGTGAAGACAACATTTCTTCACGAGGATCTAGAATTATCAAATTATGTAGCGGGGGGCGTCACAGGGGTTTTGAGGGGTGCAAGTAACCCCACTCTATGGGGTCCAAGGCAGCGCCCCTGAAAATTTTGGTTTTGGACCCTATGTTAGGTTGGGCAGACCTACCTATGGTTTTGTGCATGATTTTTGCATATGGTTTTGGATGCGATGGTTTTTGATCCATGGTTTTGGACACGATGGTTTACGGTCCATGGTATTGGATGCTTCGAAATGTATAAATATGTATTGTAACATTGAAAGTAACATAATGAAAAATCAAGCTGGTAGTCCCGGTTTTGGGATACAGGGGAAAATCTCTATGTATATGTTTTTTATGTGTTATGCTCTCACATTGTTTGTTTCCCGTGTTTTAGGATTCGTATGCAGGTAATTTCTGTACGGGGTTAAAACCTACAAAACAGATAAAAAAATGAAAAAATATGAACCCCAAAAACAAAAATAGATCATGAAAGTGTGCAAGTTTAAATGCCACTACTATTTTACTGCTTTACTATTTTTAAATAATGGTTGTGTGCAGCTTGACATACATGCCACAACCCATGGTAGTCAAACTATTTAATCTTGGCTATTTCATGCTTTCAATTTTATGTTTATAGTTATCGAATAAAATATGACCAAACAGTTTAATCTTGGCAGATCATTAGATAGGTAGAGAAAATAAAATGAGATCATTAGTTTAATCTAAGCCATTGGATGATATATGGTTAGAATTAGATAATTTACTTTTCAAAAGAAAAATGAATGATAAGGGTTTGCTAGTCTAAATGCACCCAAATAAAATGAAGAAAAAATAGTAGGGTAAGTAATGGGTAAGTAGAAGAAAGGTTGTTGAAGTATAAAGTTGATTGGATAAAAGCACATCTATCATGCTTGATTATTTGTTTCAATGTGCATGAGTGTTGGTACCATTCCATTACCATCTTTTTCTTCTAGAAACACCATCATTTGTCTACCTTTTTCCTCCATAGACCCCTTATATCCCTCGAAATTGATTAATTAATAGCATTATAGTTGTTAGTTTGCATTAAAGTTAATTTATGAATTTTTATGTTAGAAATTAAGAATTTTCAATAAAAAGATTACAGGAAGTCATAACATCCTGTAAATGGTTTATCATCTGACACGTGGCATGACACGAAAGCCAAAGAATGGACAGGAACGAGACCTGGAATGTACATGCATGGTGAAAAATCGATTCTATAGCAAATCAAAAGCTCCTGGTTATGCGGTCCACGCTGGTCAAACCCCAACCTTTTGGTTACAAAGGTAGTAAAAGCCATGGTTTCCCAAACCGGTTTCGTTTTGTTTTTCTGGAAATTGGTTTAGATTAGAAATGACCAAAAATCATTCCATTGTAAAAGCAGAAACATCTGCTTAATGAATGTACATTCGATTCAGATAGGGATATGCAGATAAAGACTGCGTATTATTTTGTTTTCAAGAACAATTACGATTATTATCTCTGTACATCGTTTGAGAATAGAACTCTTGTATGTGATTTCAATCTTTAGCAGTTAAATATAGTCACGGTTTTACTCCAGCAGTGTTTATGCATTAATACTCTCGTTGCTTGAGTTTACTTCAGTGTACCATTTAAACGTGGACGGGCCCTGCGTGGATTGGTATACTGTTAATTTCATTTCCTTAGCAGTTTTTGAATTTGAATAGAACGCATAGTGTTTAAGTGTTATTTCCATGTTTATGATTTTGTTGATTTGATTAGAAATTCTCACAAATGGTATTTATGGTGATATCTTGAAGATTTTATCGTTAGATCATTGAACCATATCTTGTAAGAGATTTGATCCATCGTTATATTTTAAAGCATCTCCATAGACTCTGTTTTCATGTATTTAAACTTTAGTGTGCTTTTGATTTTTCATGAATGCTTAAGTGTTAACTAGACATAGCTTTTGTGCATAGCATCCTTGTAAGAGGATTAAAATCTCAGTCTAGTAATACGCCGTATCCTTAGGACAGTTAGATAAGTTAGGTGATCTGAGTGTTAAGGTGAGAGGAAACATATCTTAACCTTCTACAAAGGAGTATTGTGACCTATCACAATAAACACTTAGTTAGGAATCCTTTATGTCTATAGATTGTAGACACATGCCTCAAAGTTTACTTACCCTGGTTGATAATAAATCTAGTCTAATCTAGCACCCTAGATTGGCCACTACATTTTGGCGCCATTGTCGGGGAGGTGTAGTTAGAGGATTTCGAAAAAAATCAAAAAAGAAAAAAATTAAAATAAACAAAAACAAGCAAAACCATAGATTTAATTTTAATTCATCATTTTAGAAGTCATGTTTACTTATGCCTAGATCTAGAGATAATAAAGGTAGATTCATAAAAACCCCCCATCCAAAAACTAACCTACCATTAGGAGCAAACCCTCTAGGAAAAGTTGAACACACAACATCAGTTGAGGAAGTCACCATACAAAAATTAGAGGATAAACAAAAATCAGGGCAAAGACTCACACTCATCGAGAGCCAAATTCTATTAGCACACAAATCATAGAAGAAACATTTCCCTGAATCCTCTATAAAAGGAGAAAGTAGCACAGTAACTCAACAATCTTTCCTTGAACTTCTCTTTGAAACAAGTGACACTGAACAAGAAATTAAATCAATAGAGGAACCTATCAAAATGGTTGAAGAAGGACATGGATCAGAAACATGACCACCAAATCAAGGTCAAGAGGAAGAGTCAACCTTTAAATTTCCTATCCAAGAACCAGAAGAGGATGATGAAATAAAAATGAAAAACATACCTCCATTTGTGCTACCAAACTTTTATGGCATGGCTTCAGAAGGCCCAGATTCATTCTTGTTTGAGTTTTACATTGTATGTCGAAAACATGGTTACATAGATGATGCCCATAGGCTTAGACTCTTCCCGGCAAAATTAAATGCATCAGCATTAAGATGGTTCATGGGGCTTGGTGAACATGCGATAACTGATTGGGATGGCATGAGAAGAATATTCCTAAAGAAATACCAACCTTACTGTAGATCGAAAGATTCCAAAGATGATATATTTAGGATGAACCAACAAGAGGATGAAAATTTAGAGGAGTACTTAGTGCGGTTTGTTTACAATTTACAAAAATCAAAACACAGAACCATGCCTCTTGATCTGATTCGAACAATATTTTTGAAAGGCATTCGAGAGGAATACTTAGATGATCTTAATTTAATGGGAAAAGGTGATATTTCCACTTTACCTTTTGAAGAAATTTCTGAGTTATGTGAAAAGTATTCTAAGAGCAAAGCCAAAATTGGAAAGAGAACCATATCATCCAAAGCCACAAAAGCTGCTTCAGTAAGTGTCACAAGGGCTGAAATAGGGAACCTGCTAGAAGAATTCAAAATAGATCTATTAACTACCTTAGGAACTCAAATTGACACTCTAAAAGCTAAGAATAGACAAGAAGAGGAAGATCAAATGATGGCTATCTTTTGCCCAAAATGTTGGAAGAAACATGCCTTAAAAGATTGCCCATTAGAAAACATTCAAGTTTGTGCCTTTTGTACTGAAAATCATGATATATTTCATTGCTCTAAAGTCAAGGTTTTGCAGAATTGTAATGTGGCAGCTAACACAGATATGGAAAATGTGTATTACATGGGTGCAAAGAGACCATGGCAACCAAAACCAGCACCTCAAGGTATGTTCCCAAACCAGAATTTGCAATTTCCTGTACATGATCAGATGTATGCTCAGAATTCGTGGAATGTACCCATGCCATGGCAGCACCAAAATTACCCACAACAACAATGGAGACCATCTCAGCAATACTCTCAACAATATCACTCATATCCTCAACCATACCAACCATATTCACAGCCATATCAACAATATCATCAGCCATATTCGCCATATCCTCAATCATATCAGCAATATCCTCAGCAGCAATTTGTTTACCCACATCAACCTCAACCCACTCAACAAGCATTGCCTGCTCCTCCACCAATAAATCCACCACAATTACAACTTCCATCTAACCCACAACCTCCTAGACCTACTCAAATCCATGCTCAACCTGTACCAAATCCAAATAACGGAGTAGAGAGACCAGCCTACAATGTAGATGAGGGAACCTCATATCCCAATTACCCTTGCAAAATATCAATTTGAGGTCTGGTAAGGTACTTCACAAAGAATCTCCAAAAACTGATAAACAAGAAGAAAACAAAGAAAATGAAAATGAAACTTCAATTCAAAGGAAACAAAATGATGACATCAAAAATAAACAAATACAACCGTTGCATCCACCACCTTTTCCAGACCGATTGGTCCAAACAAAACTTCCGATGTCTATACCACAGTTTGATGTTTTAGATGAGCTAAAGAATGTCTATATAAAAATTCCACTACTACAAGCCATCAAAGACATTCCCATATATACTAAAGCCATCAAAGAACTGTGCCTTAAAAAGCCTACTAGGAAAAGAGTTGATCCACAAACCATTCATGTTATCGGACATTTAGCTGGCCTTATGACAAACACCATCTCAATGGAAAAGTATGTTGATCCTGGTATTCCCATAGTCACTACAGTTATTAACAACATACATATTCCAAACACTTTAATTGATCTTGGGGCCACAATAAATGTGATGACTCTTGAAACCATGAAAACACTCCAGCTCACAAACTTGCAGCACACAACAATTGTTCTAGAACTCGCTGATAGGTCTAAAGTGATTCCTGAAGGGATTTTGGAGGACATAATTGTTCCACTGGACTCTTGTGAGTATCCAGTGGACCTTTTAGTTCTTCAGCCAAAATCCAATTTAGGAGGACGCCCTATCATCCTTGGTAGACCATGGTTAGCAACTGATGATGCATTCATAGGATGTTGATCGGGTAATATGATTATTTCATGAGGAACTGAAAGAAAACAACTCACTCTTTACCCATCAGCACAATCACCAGCAGTCGCACACAATTTATGGCTTGACGATAAATACAATGACAAAGAAGAAGTTCAATCTGTTTTCATCATCAACCAAATCTATGATTTTCAAGAACATAATAATGATGATTTGGTAGAGTTGTTCCTTTCTCAACCTGATGTTTCCAAAGATTTGAGAAATGACCAATACCATGCTGCAGATGAACTTTTGGCACAAAATTTTCAGGAAACATGCACCATTCAATCTTTGCAAACAACATTTTAGAACATTTTTCCTATCCAATCTATCACAAACACACAGAGCAAGACCATAGAGATTAGTCTAGGAAAAACTTTTAATATTGGCACTCACCTAGACTCATCTCAGGAGGAAAAATTGATTCAATTATTGAGAAAATACCAGAAAGCATTTGGTTGGGACTACACCGATATGCACGGAATTCACCCTGAAACATGCACTCACTATATTTATACGGATAGTAATATCAAACCAGTGAGGCAACCGCAAAGACGAATGAATCCCATGCTTCAGGATATTGTTAGAGAGGAATTACAAAAACTGTTGAAAGTCAATTTTATCTATCCTATCTCTGACAGTCAGTGGGTATCCCCATTGGTAGTAGTGCCCAAGAAAAATGGTAAGTGGTGGATTTGTGTTGATTACCGACAATTGAACAAAGAAACACTCAAAGATTATTTCCCACTACCATTTATTGACCAAGTGCTAGACACATTAGCTGGGAAATCATCATTCTCTTTTCTTGATGGTTTCAGTGGCTACAACTAGATCAGGGTAGCCTTAGAGGACCAGGACAAAACCACTTTTACTTGTCCTTGGGGCACTTATGCTTATAATGTTTTGCCATTTGGACTTTGCAATTCTCCAGCTACATTTCAGAGCGCTGTATTAGCTATTTTTGCTGATTTAGTTCATGATTGTGTTGAAGTTTACATGGATGATTTTTCAGTGTATGGTGATTCATTTGAGTATGCATTAACGAATCTTGAAAAAGTTTTGAAGAGATGTATTGAAGCTAATCTGTCCCTGAGCAACTAAAAGTGTTTTATGATGTTAAATGAGGGGATAGTATTAGGCCACTATATTTCTTTTCAAGGCATTAAAGTTGATCCATCAAAAATCCAGATCATTGTCAATTTGCCAATTCCGAAGACTCAAAAAGAGGTAAGAAGTTTCCTTGGGTATGCAAGCTATTACAGAAGGTTTATTAAACATTTTAGTAAAATAGCTTCACCTTTGTTTAAACTTCTAGCAAAAGATACACCTTTCAACTGGAATGAGAATTGTCAGCAAGCATTTGAAACACTCAAAGAAAAGTTATCAACCACACCAGTCTTAAAAGGACCTAACTGGAACCTACCATTTAACATCTTTATAGATGCATCTGATACTGCAATAGGTGCCTCATTAGGCCAAAAAGAGGAGTCTTGTCATTATGCCATCTATTTCATTAGCAAAAATATAACACCTGCAGAATTAAACTACACAGTCACAGAAAAAGAAATGCTTGCCATCATACATGCTGTGAATAAATTCCGACATTATATAACTCGTTATGAGGTTTTTGTACATACTGACCATTCTGGCATTAAGCATTTAATGAATAAACCAGTAACTAGTGGCAGAGTTACCAGATGGTTGTTATTATTACAGGAATTTAACATCACAATGTTAGATAGACCAGGTAAGGAGAATCAGGTGGCAGATTTTCTTTCCAGACTGCAAAATCAAGGTGAGGTTGTTCCGGTTGAAGATTCTTTTCCAGATGAAAATTTATTTGCAATTTCAATAGTGAATCCTTGGTATGCTGACTTGGCCAATTATTTGTCCACAGGAAGAACACCTCCATACTTTACTCCAAAGGAAAAGAAGAGGCTAGTCAAACAAAGTGCTCGATACTCATGGGTTAATGGTGATTTATTTTACACTAGTTATGATACGATTATTAGACGATGTGTAAGAAATGATGAAATAATTGATATTTTAAAATCTTGCCATGATGAACCGTGTGGTGGGCATTTTGCAGCTAAACGAACAGCATTCAAGATTCTTAGTCTTGGATACTACTGGCCATCTATTTTTAAGGATTCCAAGAAGTATGTGAAGAGTTGTGATAGCTGTCAAAGAATGGGTAGGCCAACAACTACAGATGAGATGCCACTTCAGCCTCAAGTACATCTAGAGCCATTTGAAAAATGGGCTCTAGATTTCATAGGACCCATTAATCCAACTTCCAATGGTAAGAAGTACATCCTAGTATGTACTAATTACGTAAAAAAATGGGCTGAAGCCAAAGCACTAGTCTAGGAAACTGAACAAACAATGGTAAACTTCCTTTTTGAAGAGATTTTTGTAAGGTATGGAGTACCAAGGGAGATAGTGACTGATCAAGGTACTCAATTTACTTCAAAGCTAGTTAAAGACATCACAGAAAAATATCAAATCAAGCACATAAAAAGTACACCTTACCATCCACAGGCCAATGGCCAGGTGGAATCCACAAATAAAACATTGGAAGGAATTATCACTAAGAGCGTAGCAATGAACATAAAGAATTGGGAGGAGAAGCTCAAAGATGCACTCTGGGCTTATAGAATCACGTGGAAGAATACTACAGGATTTACACCATATCAATTGGTGTATGGCAAAGAGGTAATGCTTCCTATTGAGTTTCAAATACATACTTTTAAGATGGCTGCAGATTTGGGAATTGATCTTAATGAAGCACAACAAGAAAGAATTCAGCAGTTGAACCAGCTGGATGAAATGAGGCAGCAAGCAGAGGAGACAACACTCCTCATGCAGAAACAAAGGAAGCAGTGGCATGATGCACATATAAAAAAGAAACAGTTCAAAGAAGGAGACTGGGCTTTACTCTTTGACTCTAAATTCAGAGATCATAAAGCCAAATTTACCACACATTGGATGGGGCCATATGAAATAGTTCAAGTTTATGACAATGGATCAGTCAAGCTTATTACCATTGATGGAGAAGGCCACGCCTTTATTGTCAATGGCCATCGCTTGAAAATTTACCATAGGCCCATCAGCAAGCAAAATTTTCTTCAAACTGTATCTCAGCAAAGGGAGGTTGAGATATTGTAGCCTTCAGCTATAGTATCTCTACCTTAGTTCATTTCATTTCAATTTAGAAATTAAAAAAAAAAAATTAATAAAAAAAATTTAAAAGAAAAAAAAATAATAATAATGGTTTAGATGTGAAAACCAGACTCTGGCACACTCTAACCCCGAATTCTTACTTGAAAACCAATTCTTTGGCTTTCTTTTTGTTTCCTGTTTGATTCATCGATTCAATAATGACTTGAGGACAAGTCAAAGCTTTAGTGGGGGAGAAGCATCAACATTTTTGTTTTTATCTCATCTCCTCATTGTAAATTCTCAAAGAGTTTGTTTCAGCACTTCAGTATTTCAATAAAGAAGTTGTTTTTGTCTTTGTTCTAATCAGAGGGACCTGTTTAAGCACTATGCAGTGGGACCTGTTCAGAAGACCATGTTACCAGCACCAACATTAGAGGGACTTTTTCAACAAACATAAAAGGGACCTGTTAGAGACTGCTATCTCAAGTTACTTCAGCAAATCTTCAACAAAGTTTCAACAGAGATTCAAAGGTTGCTCGTCACGGAGGCTCCATCAAACACCAAAGATCAAGGAAGCTGCACACATATAGTTCTTTTTCAAAGAAGCTGCACAAACATTCTCCAGATCTCAGAGGGACCTGTTGTATCCAAATTCATCTCAGAGGGACCTGTTATGGACAACAAAGATTAGTCAGATCTGAATAAGAAATACTAGTCCCACCTATGCATGCCAACTCAACTCTTGATCAACCAATAAAAGTGTAATGTATTGTTGCAATTCTTATTTTTTAAATTTAAATTCTTAGATTATTTTAGTGTTAAATGTGATGACTATGACTACTTATGATCAATTTCAAAAACACCCACATATCCATCACCCTTGTCATATTCCTAATTCCTATCATTTCCCAACACTCTAGCCTATCCCCATACTCCTCCTATGATTTTTAAATCCTCTATTATACCACCCTCCCATCCTTGTTATTAACTCCTTATCAGCCATCAAACTTTACTATCGGTTCAACATCTCCCTATTCGACCAAGTACCAATGAGCAAGGGACAGGTGGTGAACTATTGCAAAGCCAAATGTTACACAATTTCATTCATTGTTTTTGAATCGACTAAGTTATAACATGATTGTTCGACCAAGTCGACTCATGCAAACAACTATCTGTTATTATACTCTAGTACTCCATACATGCTTACGACGTTCTCATGATGGTACTCATACAACTCAGTACAGCTACTCCTCTGTCATTGAAATATGAATACATTCTGTTATTATTATAGTGAACTGGGTCAAGTCGGTTGTTAAAATTCCATGTCATTCTCAGTTGTAAAAAGGGTGTTCCATACTAGCAATTCAAGTGTTGTGATTTCAAAAACAAAGGCCGAGAACAACAAGTGTTGTGAAAGGAAAGCACAGTAATTGGGCTCACAAGTTTCCACCTCCGCCATAATTCAAGGATAGTCATCCGGTCACTGCTTAAGCCATTGAAGGAGCTGATCTCGAAGAACAGAGGGCGCCACCAGGTCAGTTGTGTGGAGCGAAAAGCAGAGGTACCAAACCAAAATACCCTTGTTAAATTAGTAAGCATAAACGAAGAGGTTTAGAGCAAGAGTTTCTATGTCAAAATGACTAATAGAGTAGAGCCAAACACATTTGATAGTTCTCGGTACCACGATGACTGTATTGCAATTTTAAGAGAAAAACAATGGCTACCCTTCTTGGAGAAGTTTAATGGGAGCAATGAGGAAGTAACTAAACAGTTTGCCTTTACATTTAATGGGGAGAAAGCATTGATAGGCAATTTCTCATTTAGGATCTCAGAAGACACCATATCACAATCCTTGGGGATCAGCCTGGAAGGAGAAAAATACTTCAAAACAAAACAATTCAAAGAAAAATCATGGACATGGACCCAATTCATGTCCAGGTCGAGGGTTTCATCTGTTAACTGGAAGAAGGGTATCCCTAGGAGCTAGCTAATGCATCCATGGGACGAAATGGTGTATATCATTAAAAAATGTGTTACGTGTGAGGGTCATTACAACATAGTCTTTTTATACCACATCAAACTCCTATTACATTTAAAAGGGCAGTGCACCATTAGTTTGCCATATTTCCTCTTGCAGAGCTTGACCAAGATGTCAAAAACTATCCAAAAGAAAAAGGGTAATGAAGATAAAATTTTATGTCATTTTGGGTTAATTAAAATTCTAATTGAATTTGAATTACAGAGAAGGGGAAAAACATGGAAGGAATTTCTGGCTGCCAATCAAATCAAAGATGAAGAGGATGAGCAAGAACAACAAGAGCACTTAGGATTTATGCTTGACATTGATGAAGAGATCCCTGTGCGCAAATCAAGCAATGTCCCTCCACCCAGTAGTAGTGTGAGGACGAGAAATATGAGACAAGAGGCTGCCCAGAAAATGGAGCAAGATAAAATTTTCACTACATATACAAGAAGATCCAGGAGAGCACAAAATACCCAGCCACAAGAAGATCAACCAGAATCAAATGCACATGCATTGATGGACATCGAGAGTAATGCTCACTCATAGTCTGGACCAGAAGCCGAAATGGAGGTTGAGAGCAACAATAGGCAAGGAAAAGAGTCACCACCTGCAATCAAGAAACAAAGGAGGCTGGAAAAGCAAATTGAAAAGTTAAAAGAAGAACTGATGGAGGCCAACATGCTGGAGAAATTCATTAAGAGGGAGAACGAAATGTTGAGAACTCAGAGTAAGGAGACTCAACAGAAAAATGAGAAGCTGGAGGAGCAAATCAAAGAACTCGAGGCTGAAAAAACTGACATTTGCAAGTGGGCAACCAAATGGTATACCCAAAAGAAAGCCCTAAAGGAGAAATACAAGAGTTTGAAACATGAGCTCCACATTCAGAAAGATGCCCAAGCTAAGAAGAACATAGATGCATTGTTAAAAGCAGCAGAGGTACTGGAAGGAACAGAGTATAGAGGCAGCACATCAGGATTAGCATGAGGACATGCTAATTCATTGAGCTTGGGGGAGATGTTGGTACCATTACATTACCATCTTTTTTTTTTAGAAACACCATGATTTGTCTACCTTTTTCCTCCATAGACCCCTTATATCCCTCAAAATTGATTAATTAATAGAATTATAGTTGTTAGTTTGCATTAAAGTTAATTTATGAATTTTTATGTTAGAAATTAGGAATTTTCAATAAAAAGATTACAGGAAGTCATAACATCCCGTAAATGGTTTATCATCTGACACGTGGCATGACAGGAAAGCCAAAGCAATGGACAGGAACAAGACCTGGAATGTACATGCATGGTTAAAAATCAATTCTATAGCAAATCAAAAGCTCCTGGTTATGTGGTCCACGCTGGTCAAACCCTAGCCTTTTGGTTACAAAGGCAGTAAAAGCCATGGTTTCCCAAATCGGTTTCGTTTTGTTTTTTTTGGAAATCGGTTTAGATTAGAAATGACCAAAAATCATTCCATTGTAAAAGCAGAAACATCTACTTAATGAATGTACATTAGATTCAGATAGGGACAGACAGATAAAGACTGCGTATTATTTTGTTTTCAAGAACAGTTACGATTATTATCTCTATACATCGTTTGAGAACAGAACTCTTGTATGTGATTTCAATCTTTAGCACTTAAATATAGTCACAGTTTTACTCCAGCAGTGTTTATGCGTTAATACTCTCGTTGCTTGAGTTTACTTCAGTGTACCATTGAAACGTGGACGGGCCCTGCGTGGATTGGTATACTGTTAATTTCATTTCCTTAACAGTTTTTGAATTTGAATAGAACGCATAGTGTTTAAGTGTTATTTCCATGTTTATGATTTTGTCGATTTGATTAGAAATTCTCACAAATGGTATTTATGGTGATAGATTGAAGTTTTTATCGTTAGATCATTGAACCATATCTTGTAAGATATTTGATCCATCGTTATATTTTAAAGCATCTCCATAGACTCTGTTTTCATGCATTTAAACTTTAGTGTGCTTTTTATTTTTCATGAATGCTTAAGTGTTAACTAGACAGAGCTTTTGTGCATAGCATCCTTGTAAGAGGATTAAAATCTCAGTCTAACAATACGCTGTATCCTTAGGACAGTTAGATAAGTTAGGTGATCTGAGTGTTAAGGTGAGAGGAAACATATCTTAACCTTTTGTAAAGGAGTACTGTGACCTATCACAATAAACACTTAGTTAGGAATCCTTTATGTCTATAGACTATAGACACATGCCTCGAAGTTTACTTACCCTGGTTGATAATAAATCTAGTCTAATCTAGCACCCTAGATTGGCCACTACAATGAGCATTTCAGAAAGCAAAAACAATGGTTTACAAGTTCATTTAATTAACTCCCCTTCATTCTTTTCACCCTTTACTTACTAATTTCCCCATCCACAAGTAAGTTCTAGTACTTAAAATCCTTCAAGTCATAAAGGCTCAGAGCATTTCTCTAACTTTTGGTGGGACCAGACCCTTGGCTTAATGACTTATGGACATCAAGTGTTAGTATTCCCTTCATAAAATTCATTCCCTTCATTACCCTAATAAAACCCCTTTTCCTAAGGATAAACTTCAATTTTCCTAGGAAAAGTAAATAACCCCAAGTTAAAATTCCATTTCACTCAAAAAACCCACAAAAGTGCTTTATCCTAAGTGTAAGTGTATGTGAAGAAAGTGCATCAATATTACATTATGCTTAGTGGTAGGTTCACTCCGCACATTCATTTCATATTAATTTTTAACTTAATTATATAATTACTGATATACCTTTTTCCGTATATTAAATAAATCCCCTATATAAATATCCCAACCCTTACTTTTAATATAAATTATACAGTTTACCCCATATCCCGAAAAAACTAATAAATCCCATCATTAAATCTCGCTTGATCGTTTTAACCCATGATTAAATCCTAATTAATCCCAAACTGCCAAGGATTAAAGCCCTGGGCCCCCCCTAAGCCTATGCTCATATCATCCATGCACATCCCTCACCCGACTACCGTCTGATCATCATCGCCCTCATTCGACGGTCCACAACCATATCAGCTTCACCCGACGACCGACCTTTACCCACCTGATAAGGTGGTTTTCCTCGGCCCCTTAACTGCTACGTGTCGAGTGCTGGCATATATCAAGTGACCCCTTCTAAATACCACTCCCTCCATGAAAGCTGTGCGATGGCTTGGAAAACTACCTCCTCGCCAAACCCGAAAAGCTGCCCATTGTTCATTTGCAAATTACCGCCAAAAAGTGACCGTTGCTCAATAAAAAGGCCGAGAAGCCCTTTTTCACTTTTTTTCACTCATTTTCTGTGTAAATTTCTGCAAACCAATGAGAGACCTGTGAATGTTGATTTCATCAATTAACCTCAAATTCCACTCCTGAAGAAGTCGCATAGACCCCAATCAACCTCTCAGTCCATACCAGAGCCATTCAAACTTCTGAAATTGCCCTGAATTTCAAATTTGAAGCTAATTCACCCAATTCCAAGTATTTGAAGACAAAATACCAAACAACCCTTTCAATTTGAAAATGTTCAGTATTTGAAGTGTTTTAATTAAGTAAAATTAATTGAAATTTCTTTAATTTTAAAAGTCTATGCCCAAACCCTTATGAAAGCTTCCAATTTCCTTCAAAACCTCTAAATAAACCTGTAGTGCCAAATTCAAATCCACAACAACTGAATTATGGCTACCCCCATTGCCATGGATGTCAGACCCATCACAACTCCCCATTTGGACCTTGACCACCTCCCCCTGGTGGATAAGGATTTTCAAATCCGAGACACAAGTGCATATGAAGTCCTATTCAAAATTCATTGTTTGAGTAAAGACAAATATTTGAACCATTCTGATGACATTGGCCTTTGGGACTCCAATTAGCCCAAATACCAGTTTCCCCAAGTACATGTTTTTCCTAAAATTGTCCATATGTGCCATGCTTGTTACATTCCCAGCTAGAGAGCTATAATGTCCCTGACCAAAAGGTTCTGTTCACAATAATAGTTGAATCCATCAATGAGATGTTGCAAGTCCAACCAGGTCCAAACCTGACCCCACTCTCTATTAGGGATTTGTTAGACCTGTACACCAAGTTGAGTCCCTCTAGACTGGCCCAAATATTTCAAACTTTCATTGTAGAAGAGAAGCACATTCCTAAAGATGCCCCTCCATATGTTTCTGCCATTTTATCTAAAAGGGGCAAGCATATTGTGACTATGGTATCATGTGTTTTGGGCTATAGCACTGATGAATTTGTTGATGAGCTCATCTTGGACTTCATGTTCATTTTCACCCCAAGAAAGCCTCATGCTACTTTGTACAATTATTCCCAGTTCATAGCTGAAAGGATGCATGAACAATTTACTAGAATGCACAATGAGAGAGTATTCAAGTACTCATCTGTACTATACCATATGTTTTTATATTATCAGTTAGGCAAATTTCCCTTCACCCTCCAGAAGATTGATACTAGAGGCCAGCCCAGGTCTGTCATATTTTGGACACCATTATTCCACAAGTATTCATCACCATACACCTATACAGACTTCATTGACTCTTTTGTCCATTGAGTCATGACTATGCTGACAAGAAGTACTCCACCCAGAATAAGCCAACAGATCAAAAGAGTCCTCCAATTGTCCAAGCAAAGTAAGGTGGGAGATTGGTACCTTTACCAAAATCACAATGAAATAAGAATCTATGGTTGCCATCTAGCCCCATATAAACTCCCCAGATACCTCCCCATGAGGTTATTTTCTCTAGAGTATTATAGGTAGATAATGAACTCTGATGAAGTCAACATTGTCTCAACCAAGAAAAGGACCCAGTTCAAAGTCAAAAATCAATTAGTCCCTTTCATTTGCAATTCTAGAGAAGCAGAGCAGGAAGGAGATCTGATTCTACAACAAATGAAATTTCAGAATAGTTTCATGTGGAGATATGAACCTCAAGGGTTTATGACCAAACTTAGAAAAAAGGTCAAATTGGGGCCTTACATTCATCACCCCATACTAGAGATAGAAAGATATGCCAATCAATATGAGTGGTTGGAAAACACTCTCATAGACAGGGATAGTACAAAGGTAGATGTTGAAAATACCTTGTGTGATTTATAAAGACAGCTTGATGAAAGCTCATTTTTGCAAGTACCACAGTAAGAAGCAACCCTGAGTACCCCTACTATTTTGCAGACTCCTCAGAATGAGGAAAATAATCCCAAAAGGAATAGAGAGGGAGCCTCCACTTCAGGCATGGACACATCCAATGTGCAGTATGAAGCTAGCCAGAGCAAAAGGCCAAGGCTCAATCATGTTTCAAAACAGGAAGACATAGAAGGCTCAATGGAAGTAACTAATACTGAGTTAGATATGAGAAAGGGCACAACTCCATCTGGATAAACAAAAGAGCCATCTACATCACATACTCAAATGTTAGAAAGATAGTTCAGTGTATAATTCTCCTCATTTAATAGGCTTGCTGATAAAGATAAGGACATAAAGGACAGATTCAAGGAAATCAAAATGAGAAATAAGAAACTGAAGGCACAGTCTTATGCACAGTATCTCAAACTTACGCCTACTAGTCAAGCTAGGTTGATGTCAGCTTTTGACATCAAGGAAGGAAAAATGCAAATGTCCTTCATAAAGCCAAGTGTACAACAACCAAGGACATCAACAAATTTCAAGAAGATTGATTTTGAGGTATTGGAAAGGGATATTCATCCCATTGACCAAATTTAGTTTCATAAACAGGATGGAGAGATGATTTGCTCCACCCTTATACGAAAAGCCATAGGTGCCCATCAGTTGCAGAATTCATTGAACAACATTTCAGCTCAGTATCAGTTGGAGAAGGCCTCCTCACAGGCCAAAGACACCACAATAAAGTCTTTGGAAGAATTAGTGATTGAATTGGGACATGATCCCAAAGACATTAAAGCTACTGAACAACTGATCAAGAAAAAGAATGATGACATTGCAACACTCAAAAATCAATTTAAGATACCTCAGCTGCAGCATCCCCAGACACAGGAAGTATTGGAAAACCAAGTAAGGCATGAAGAGTTGATGGACTTAGTCCTCAAACTAAATGATCAGTTAAGGGAGATAGAGAAGGAATTGGACAGTTTAATCCAATTGAAGGAAAGTGATCTTGGCACTACATCAGTGAATGTCATCCTAACAGTCTCAATAGTTGTTCCTTCCACATTGGCAGCCTCATTGGCTCCCACAACTCCTATGGCCATAGAACAACAGGTTTCAACAGAGTCTACATCAGCAGCAGGTACATCAAGTGAAGAAGCAGTGAAGTTAGTTAAAGCTATGGAAGAGATGTCCATACAGGCAACAGAGATGAATAAGCTCAATGAAAAGGTGACAAGCTTGGAAACCGATTACAAGCTTGCCAACATCATGCACAAAGAAGAAGGGAAAAAAGATACCAGGATGAGTGAAAGATTAAAAGCCATGGAGAAGGACCTAACACTAAAGGAACTACTATGGGCCAATATAATTAACTCTGTCAATGATATTTGGCCATCTATTCAGATGATTTTTGAACAGATAGATCTAATAAAGATGGCTACAGAGGCCATCCAAAGAGTAAAAGAAGAATTAGGAGAAATGCCCTAAGATGCTACCAGAATTATCCAATTCCTTAACAGTAAAAATAAGTTCGAGCTTTAGGAATTGGAAATAGAGGATAGAACAGAAACAATTTTGGAGGCGAGAATGGTCCTCTCCAAGAGAAAATTAATGCTAAACTTGGAGGAAAAGTGTCAGAATATGTAGGTAGCCGTTGACAGATTTATGGCTAAGTTTCAAATTTTGAGAAAGAAAGGGTTACCAAGTCCCTTAGTGATAAATGACAAGCTCATGAAACAGCAGGATTGCAACAACAAAATCAGAGAGCTAGCAAAAGAACATGTCAATACATCATCAATCAAGGCATTGCCAACATGCAAAGTACTTTACCAGACATTTGAAAACTTGTTTTACCTCCAACATGAGGTAAAACACTTATTTATCAATAAGTCTACTTTTGCTAAGTACATTGAGGAAAATGAAATATATAGAAGGATGCTAAAGATCCAATTACCTAATGCTAAAACATGGGAAAAATTCACTGATTTACTATGAGAAATATGCAGTAAAAAGGTTAAAGTACAGTAAAAGTAAAACAGCCAGGTAAAAAGATGAAGATAGATCAACAAAGTTAAAGTGTATCAATGTCAAAGTGTATCAGATGAAAACCAAAAGTAAATGAAGATTCCAACATGAAAGATCAAACAAAAAAGTAGCATAAAGGGCTAAAATCAAACCATAAAAGCCAACAGTACCAAAATAAAAGGGACAGAATGAAGCGGTTCAATAGATGTCTATATCTTCTTGTAAGAATATATTTTTATTTCCTAGATTAAATCTCAAATTATTTTGAGATATTTTGTAATAAATTTTTGTATAAATACTTCACAATTCGAAGTATGTAGGGAGGACTCTATCAGACATTTCTATAGACTTTTTGATCAAGAAGAACTAGAAGGTTATTGTATCAGTTGATGAGACAACACACTGGATTGATTAATAAAGATCAGACTATTCCAAGAATTCATGTGTTGAGCGAATTTCAGACAAGTATTTTCACGTGTCTTTGCCAATTTCTCAAAGTTATTCATAATCTTATATGTATTTCAATCTAGATGTTATAACTAGAAATATATTTCAGAACTTGTTTAAATTACACGATGTTTTAAAAGTGAATCATTTGAATGTTTTACTCTGATATTTAAATTAAAGAATTCTTAATTTCTCTTTGGTTTAAATTGATTTCATGAATAATCCAGATTAAAGGATCCTTAACTACCCTTTGATTTTGATTACCCCTTCCTTCCTCATTCATTATCCGGGTCTGAGAACCCTTAACTGCTCTCTCACCCCAAGTGAAACCCTTTCACCCCTCTGTCTCAAACATCTGAAATACACTCTGCTATCTTGCCCTTGGAACATCCCCTTTAGTGAGTTTATCCAGCCTTGCTTCCTTATCAGTTGACTCCATAGCCCAATGGTCCAAAAGACATCAATTTATCCATCTGTTTAAGAGATCCCACCACCCAATTTCAAACAAAATCAAAACCCCTTGAACAATCATAGCTAGCCTAAAACTTCTTAACTAAAACAAAGTTAAATCTTAAAGAGAGAGCCCTCTCTAAGCATCAGGAAGGCTAGGTCCTGATCTCCAAAAGTGGATAGTGGTTACCTTTGGTTTTTCCTTCTTATTAATTCAAAGGAATCACTAGAGTGATAATAGCCTGTTTTATGCTTTAGATATTGGGGAAGTTGTATGGGGGATTGTTTTATCGTAACTTTCCTATAAGGAATGTTACGATATTTGAATGTTTTGATATGACTAACCCGATAATACATTATTTTAAACAATGAAAGGCCTATCGGGTTTTATAATATGTGCATGGTTTGAATCCTCTGATATATAATTCTGATATATGAAACCTTTATAAGAGGGTTATTTACAAAAACTTAAAAATTGTCTTATCTTTATTAGGACTAAAGAATTTTATTAGATTTCAAAAGGGTCCCCATTATTTATTATATAGCTAAAATAAATTCAAATGGGGAGTTGTTGAGTACTACAACAATTGGCGACATACTGGGCGAAACAATTATCTCTGTAAAAATAAATGAAATTATAACTATTAAAGAAAAAGACTTAGAAAGGTAAAAATATTTGAAGTTTTGATTGATAAAGATTACTCTGAATAAAAGAACTCATTATTTTGTAAATTGTCTCACAACCTGTTATTGATTAAAATATTCATTACCTTTGTTGGTCATTTAATCAGTTGTAAAGATAAATTTAAGAGCTATAGAAGCTTAGTGTTTCAGATAGACTTATTTGTCACTGGTAGAGCCACTTCTTCTAGCAAGCGTCCATAGCCTCGACAAGGCTACCATTTAAACAAAAATGTACCAGTATCTTATCCACTTATAGTAATACTCTTAGAGGTATTAATTTTTACTTCTAAAATTTTCTTTTAAAGCTTACTTTAAAGCCATTTCCCTTGTTTGGTAACCAACTAATGATATTTCAATTCACAAGTTATAATGATATCGAACAAGTCGACTCATGATGAGACCTCTTGTCTTATAGTTATGCAACCACAAGCCATTATTCTGGTTTGGTGACCATTCATGATAATGTCAATATCATTAGTTTCTTATGATCATGGTAATTTGGCTCGTTATGCAACCTCTTATCTTTCAAGTTTTATATATTTTTGAATTACACTCTAAAAAATGTAAAATTAGTGGATGGGGAGGTAAATTAACTTGTCAAGAGTTATGGAAAAAATTCAAAATAGTCTTTACTTTTTAAAGAAAAATTTTTGATGACCAATCATAGGACAACAAGATTTTTTAAAGTTTCAAGTTATGAAATATTTAAAATTTAATGGATATAAATATTTCAGAGATTTGTAATAGATGCAATACTAAACTTCAATGTTATAATTTGCTTTCTAGGATTTTTTCTTTAATAAGTAAAATTTCATGTAAATGATGGGAGACCCAAATGTGAAGACAGAAGTTTATTACCTAACATTACCAAGGTTAAATATACTGATATGGGCCTAGTTTCTCAATCATATGAAATAGGTCTAGCCACAATTTTTGGGACTTTGTGTGTTTGCCTTTTTCTTCACGGGCCTTATCCCATTTCAAAACTAAGTCACCGATTTCAAAAAAATTGTTATTAACCGAACCTGCATCAAACGAGGATTTGACCAATTGTTGATGATGAGCATGAACTTGTTTGGCTCTATCTCTCTCTTCTTCTAACTTAATAATTTGAGACATCCTTAATTACAAAGCAGAAGAAGGTTTTTCTTCAATAGATTGTACTAGGGCTAGTGAAGGAAGAGCTATATTAGGAGGTAGGATAGCCTCTTTTCCATACACTAATTGAAAAGGAGAAGTGCCTATAGAGACCTTCTGAGTGATTATGTCAACTCATTAAGCAAAAAACAGAGCTTTGTGCCAATTTCTTTGATTTTGGTCAATTGTTCGCTTGATTATCCTAATGAGGTTTTTATTAGTAGACTCTGCTAAGCCATTTCCTTATGGATAATAATTTGCAGAAGATTTAAGTTTAAAACCTCTTTTAAGAGAAAATTTAGTTATGGTAGTTCCAGAAAAATAAGATGCATTACCGAACATAAGGGCATAAGGAAGGCTAAACCTGGTAATAATAAATTGATTAATAAATTCAATAAATTGGCAACCTTTATAGGTATTTCTTCCACCCATTTGGTAAAGTAATATGTAGCAGTCAAGATGTATTTATGCTTCTTAGAAGATTTAGGAACGATATCACCTATGATTTCCAGTCCCCATTGCTCAAAGGGTTGCTCAATGTTAACTAGCTCCAAGGGTAAGGCTGGTTTCTTTTGTCTTTCTAAAGCAATCTGGAAGACTTTTCATTTTATGACATAGGCATGGATGTCCTTAAATAGAGTCAGCCAATAATATCCATCATGCAGAATGTTATGAGCAGTGGTGTCCCCACTATAGTGTCCACCAACTGGTCCATCATGTAGTTCTGGCAAAACTTTCTCTGCTTCACATTTTCTAGACATATTAATAAAATATCATCATAATTTATTCTAAATAAGACACCATTAAGAAGTTGGTATTGATTAGCTTTAAGTCTCAAATCCCTCTTTCTTTTGTAATTGAGCTCTAGTGGAGCATAACCATTTTTAAATAAAAGATTAAATCAACATATTGAGATTCAGTGTCAACAGGACATACCTCTGTAATTTGAAGATTGTTACCTGAATCCTCATCAGCTGAAGTGTTGTAAGATCCAATGATTAATCTGCAAAAACCTTGACCCATTACTATTTTAGCTGGTTTAATATCTAGGTCATATTCTTGCAAGGCAGTAACCCAATTTTCTCTTTTATCTCTTAATTCCTTCTGGATGAGAAATTATCTAACCGCAGGGAAAGGAACAATTAATTTTGTATGTGCTTTAAGGAGGAAAGGCCTAAAATGTTTTATGGACTTAAAAAATGCAAAGTCTTGTTTCTCAACCTCTAAATAATTTAGCTCAGCTCCTTGTAAATTGGAAATAAAGAATAAAATAGGAGCCTCAACTTGTTGTTCATTGGGTTGTGTCAATATTGCTACATAGGATTGTTCGGAAGAAAAATTATAAAGAACAAATTATTTTGCAACATTACGAGTTGATAACGAAGGGAATCTATGATTGCCTATTTTATTGACTCAAATTATTTTCTTTTGATCATTCCCCATTTGAAAATTGAATTCTTTTTAATCATAGTTTGTAAGGGTAAGACAATTTGAGACAAATCTGGGAGAAACCTTTTAACAAAATTAATCTGCCCAAGAAAGGATTGCATGGATTTTTTGCTGTGGTAAGGGGATTTTAGAGATCGCCTTGATTCTATCTGGATCTATGCAGATTCCTTATTTAGACACAATTAATCCTAGAAGCCTACCTTCTATAAGGGAAAAAAATGGCTTTTTAGTATTTAAGGAGATTCCAATTTTTTTACATCTTTCAAAGATTTATTTTAAATCATGTAAATGATTACTTCTCTATTTTGAATAAATTGTAATGTAATCTAAATACACTACAACTGTCTTATTGATCAAACCTCTGAAAGCAATGTCCATGGCTCTTGGGAAAGTAGCTCTAGCAATAATAAGCCCAAAAGGCATTTTTTGATAAGCATATGTTCCCCACTTGGTTTTGAATGTGGCTTTTAGTTTATCATTTGGATTTACAAGAATTTGATTGTAACCTAAAAAACCATCTAAGAAATACATTAGCTAAGAACCAACAATAGATTGTAAAATTTGTTCCATTGGAGGCACATGAAAGTTATCCTTTTCGCAGGCTTTGTTTAAATTTCTAAAATCTATACAAATGTGAATATCTCCATTCTTATTTCTAACTAGCACATGATTTGAGACTCACTTGGAATGTCTGATTAGGAAAACAATTTTTTCCTTGAGAATTCCATTCAATTCAGTCTTAATCTGGTCTTCCAAGCTAGGGTGAATCTTCCTCAGATTTTGTTGAATTGGCTTGACATTTGGCAACATAGGGATGGTGTGTTGAATGATACATTTTTCTTTCATTTACAAGTAAAAACATGATGAGATCCATTCATATATTTTGTCATAAAACATGTATATAACCAATGTAATAGCAACATAAATACCAATGAAATCACAACCATATGATCAACATATAAACTAGTATAATACTCATAGAAATATAAGGATAAATAACCTCATATTGATGATGCAAAATCCAAACCTGGGATGGGACTTCCACATTCCACCTGACCATAGAATGGCTCCACCAAATCTCTCTTCATCCATTCACCCCAGTGCCTATTCTAAACATGAATGTGGGATCCCATAGAACACATCAATCCAAAAGCATCCAGGGTTTCCAGAGGCCATCCACCTCATCCTATCAATAGTGATTCCTCCTCACAGTCATACATCACAAAACCATCATAATATTGGTCTCCATCCAAGCCTTATAGGGCTTCCAAAGCATTTGTTCCATCCAAGGCTTCCAAGACTAGTAACTCAACCCACAACAATTGTTGGGCTTCTAGAGAATTTGTCCAACCAAGGCTTCTATGACTAGCAACTCAACCCACCAAGGGAATCTAGAGAATTTTTCCAACCAAGGCTTCCAGGACTAGTAACTTAGCCCAAGTTGTTACAGGGCTTCTAAAGTGTTTTTCCAACCAGGGTTTCCAAGAACTAATAACTCAACTGAAGCTAAGGAAACATGAGAACGAACCAAAACAAAAAAAAGGAAATAAACCCACAATATCCTTAGCTATCCAAGAAATGGAAAGGCTAGGCAATACGCTATCAATCTAGGAAATTCTACATTCCAGTGACAGATCATGACTAAAAATCCACATGCATATGACATGCATGCCAAAACCAGTGAGGAAAACATAAATGTACCTTGGTACCTACAAGAAAATCCCATTGTAGATGTCGATCCCATTGTTCTCTTTCACTTTCTTGCTCTTCCTTTTCCTTCTTGGTCCAAAAGTCGAAGTATGTCACACCCTCCAAGAGTGCTCCAAGAAAACTCTAAGTATCCAAGAGTGTGAGAGAGATCCAACACTGAAATAACAAAAAGTTACCAACTGATCCTCAGAAGACTTTTTATGAATGAGGCCTCTATTTTCTTCATTTCCCATTATTTTCCTTTAATTTCCTTGTCACATGCAACATGTGACCTTTCACCTCTCTTTTCTCCTAATTTCCATTATTTTCATATATAAATGTGCCAAACATGCCATTTTGCCTTTCCAAATCCTTAGCCATTGCCTTTGCCAATTTCCTTAGCCATTAATCAATCACAAGTGGTCCCCATCACTAGGATTTTTCCCAACATTCAGCTTGGAATAAGTGTCCCATTAGTCAGGGTTATTATTTTTCCTTTTTTAACTTTTATTACATGGAATTTTCATCAGGGTTGTTACAACTGGAATAAGGAGCTACAAGGATCACAACCAAAGGATTGGAAAGGATAAAGAAAGGATTGTCAAAGAACAAGGGAGGAAAGCAGAAGTGAATTTAGTCATATTACAGATCCTTTAAGACTTGTAAAGGCAAAGGAAACATGAGTTGGAAGTTAGTCGTAGGGATTGAAAAAGTCCCTTAGAATAAGAAGAAAGAACAAAGTGAGAAGATTTGAGTAGATCCAGAAAAATACAAAGAATTACAAGTGAACATGCAATAAAAGGAGCTACTATGCTAGACAGACCAGAGAAGAGGACCAATACCCATGAGCAACAACTTGGAGACACTCAGATGAGTCATTATCATTATCATCCTCACGATATAAGGAGTGAAAAGAATATGCACCAAAGGAATTTAAGACATCTAAGCCTCCTACATTTGATGGTGAGGTAAAGGAAGATGAAGATGTTGAATCATGGTTGATGAGGATGAAAAGTTTCTTCAGAGTTCATAACTGCTCTAAGAATATGAAAGAAAGGGTGGAAACCTTCAGCTTGAAAGGCAAGGCTAATATATGGTGGGAGTATCTAAATAATGTACAAGGCATAAGAGAAGAGGACTTATCATGGAGAGAATTTAAGAAGCACTTCAGGGACAAATACATGTCTAAAATATGCTTTGAAAGTAGGAAAATGAGTTATATGAGCTCAAAATGGGGCAGATGTATGATGCCGAGTATGCTACTAAATTCTTGGAGTTGCTTCAGTATGTGCCTTACCTCAAGGATGAAAATGCAAAAGACTATAGAATTGTCGGTGGGCTTCCACATTCCTTTAAGGATAAGATCAAATTTGATGAGCCATGGACCCTAGAAAATGTGGTTAGAAAGTTAAATCACTGTTATGAACAATCTAGGTGCAGGTCAAAGCTTAAGGTTGATTTGAATGCAAAGGGAAGTTTTTGAATTTGAGTAAACAAGCAAGGAAAATCAAGACATCCTCCTCGGAAGAAGGAAAGAAGATTTTCCACCAACTGAGGTAAAACTCAATAGAAGTTCAACACAACTTATTCAAGTTGTCTTAGTTAGGCCCAAGAAGGGGATGGATCTCGAAGGAAGCCCACATTATGATGGAAATGTAGGGAAAACCATTTGTGTAGAGACTACCCCAGATACAAATAAATCAACTAGGACTACATAATGTGAAAGAACCACATATAATAGAGGAGGTAGCTCGAAACGTACCTGAGACCCTCACAACCATGGAAAATAAGTAAGCTGCTCACTTGGCATCAATGGTTGAGATGACTAATTAGATACGAACAAAATCTCTATTTTTATTGTTGTTGGAGAAATGCAATTAATATTGTAATTAAATTTTCTAGAGGTTGAGTTTAACTTTGTGGCTGGTTTTGATAAAGAGATTGAATGAAACCATGAAGAGAGCTTGGGCTGAGATTTTTCTAATGAAATGTTGAAAAATATTGAAACTTATGGGGATTGATTTGTTGTGATTGTGGAATGTTTATGTATTTTGTGTTTTATGATTGAATTCATTCTTGGTTTATCATTTTTATTTTCGAATTGCGCATGGTCACGCTACCTTTTTATGGTTTTGTATCATTTTTTTGAAATGTTATGAATTCTTCATTTTATTTCTTTTTCTTTTTATGCCTTAGGTATTAGGAAACTTGTTGGGTGTGGAGGTACGATAATGGAGCTTTAGGGAAGAGCTTAGTGGAATCCAATGTGGAAAGTAGACCTGATTGAAGCTCGATGTATGGATGAAGGGAAGTTGAAGGGAGGAAGGGAGAGTAAGACAACCAATTGGGCTAGTTGGATCCATGAGAATAAATGGACAATGATAGAGAAACCATGGGAATGGAATAAAAAGGGAGGTTTCCTACACTTTGAAACTACATGACCAACATGTATATGCACATAAATGCATCCCTATAATTTCATGTAGTGAGAAGCCAGAGGTGTTGTTGGTATGATAGGCTTCTGGTTGGGAACCATCACAGTAGTAGGGATTGAAACCAACATGAATAAAGGAATTAGATAACAAATTTTGTGGCCATATTTTGGTACCATTGATCCCAATCCCATGCATTCTTTGCATGAATACACACATTTCTCTTAACCTTGACCTTATGACATAAGTAAATATGTGTTGGGTTCATGAACATGTTGATGTATCAATAAAGTATGAAATAACATTGTGATTAACAGATAATTATCACAATTCATCCTTTTGAAAGAATGTTTGACCATGTTTCTAAGTCATATTGCAGGGATTAGCCTCGTGGAGGGATCAATTCATGAGGGTATGTTTGATTTCATCGTAATCCCCCTACATTGAATCTCATGAGAAATTGTATGATGTGATGCAAGACATTGGATTACCCAGTTTGGGTGAATGGATTTGTCTCCAGGACCAACAAGAAACAACTTGAAGCTATCAAAGTGCGCAGAAAAAACACCAAGAAGACTGCAAAAGAGGCACCAAAAGATGGCTAATTTAATGGGCATATGTATATATATATATATATACCGAATGTAAATGAACTCTAAATGTGAAGCTCATTGTCATTATACTTGGGTTAAGCATATTTTATTTTATTTTGGAAATGAGAATGCCGAGGACTATTTTCCTTTAAGGGGGTGGAGTTTAGGACATCCCCTGTGGGTAAATTCCATTTTTAAACATTGAAAATAATTCATTGTAGTTATATAACCATAAATTAAAATGATTGAGAGAAAGGGACGCAAATTCTAGTGCTCGAGGAGGGAGATTGCTTGAGGAAGTTGGTTTCTTTAAATATCAATCATGGGTTGACTGAGTGGTTTTAATAGAGATGATTGTGTTATTGAATTTACATGAAAAAAAAAGGACAAGGACCATGCTTCCTTGGAGAAAAATGCAAACCAAGAAAGGACAAAAATTAAAGGAGAGGATGGGCTACGTTATCAAAAGAGGGTGGACTGCATGGATCTTCGGGAAGAAAAATGGTTGGTATGTGGAAAACAATGAGGAGACACAACTCGGGGCAGTGAGAATGATAGCAAGAATTAGAGGTAGTAAGGTATGTTAAAGATACATGACTCATATACACATGAATAAAATTGGAACATGAAAAAAGGAGGCTGAGAGGCTTCTAGTGAAAAAGATTACTGCTAAGAGAGAAGAGAAGATATCAGGACTTGGAGAATTCAGGGAGAGGGAAGCTCAGATGATACTCCAACTGAAAAACCTATGAGGCATGTTGGTTGATAATCATTGAGAAATGGTTGTGCCTTATAGGGATAATGAATCGACTGGAGACTGTGATGGTTGATAACTTTGGAGAGGTGGAAGCATCTAGGGCTCGTGGGATAATAACACCTAGTGGTGGTTCCATAGGGTTGGGCTGAGAACACAGGTCGAAATTCCACTAGTCAGATGATGGAAAGTGCACTCTTATTCCTTCAGAGGTAACATAGTTGATAAAACTCCTTATCCTTAACTATATCTCTCTAGCCACTTCTAAATTGAGACTCTATGTGTCCAAATCCATAGAGATGTTGGGATGTTTTATTATGAGTTCCTCTATATAAGGTGTCATTGGTGGGGACCATATGCACAGAGGTAGCCCAATCAAACTGTTGGGACACAATGCGGAATATTGAGGTCACAGAATAGTCAGGTGGATTTCCATGTCACCCCAATGAACTTGAATGATTTGTATAGTGGAATGGTCGGGACAATGTGATAGGGGTGGAGCCTGAGCACATGGCTATGACAAATGAAATTAGGACGCATTGGAGGATGGATCCACCAAGGGTCCACGTAACCTTGGAAGATCCTCCCCAACAGTTTTGATAGAGGGATTGCATGGGGAATTCCTAGGATTTCATTTCTAAGGTGAGGTGGTGAGTAGGGGGTGCATTATATTTATATATATATATGGAAGGGGTTTAACCCTTGTATTTCATGGAAAGTGGGAAAGTATGTAATGTGTCACAGTCTTGAATGGGTTGAAAGTCAGGGTAGTGCTTCCAGATGGCAATGGTTTGGCTATGACTTGAGGAGCCATGTGGGAACCACGTGGAAGGTCAAAGATGTGGCAAGACTTGATAGGATAGACTTTAATTGACCTTATATTTTGATCTAGAATCTTGATTGAGGAAAATTTTATATCATTAGAAATGTCTCAATGAGATGAACACAAGAATGTTATCCATTTTAAGTTTTGAGGAATTTGAAAAATATCAAAAAAATTAGACCCCATTTCCCTAACTGACCTTGGAGGTTGCGTCAACATAGTAACTGCCTCCTTCTACCCTTAGTAAGGGCTAGGGATAGTAGGGGTATGTTACATTTATCCTTGAGGGTTAGCTCAATTGGTCGAGTATCCATCATGAAAGCACCTTAGTTTTTTATTGAGAGGTCATGGGTTCAACTCTCTCAATCTCGAGGTCGGGTAAATGTTTAATTCACTTAACATTTAGAAATAAGTGAAAATTATGCTTTAATTAATTGACCTTCCATAGAGGGGGAGGTGAATCGAGCCAACATTGAAAATTTTTCAGTTTGTACTTGTATGCACTAAAATTTGACATGGTTATAGTAGATGCATATGTTTATAGTATGGGAGGGTTTGGAGACTCAAATATGAATCACACAAAGAATTCGATAGTCAAATGAAAAAATTATAACATAAATTTTAAGGAGATGAAATTATTTATTATTTTTTACTTTTCTAATCATGGTATGTATTTAGCCCGGTTTAGCTCAATTAGTTGAGTAACCATCGCCAAAGCACCTTAATTTTCTATTGAGAGGTCACATATTCAATTCTATCAACGTTCTCGAGGTCAGGTAAATGTTCAATTCACTTAAAATTTAGTAACTAGTGGAAATTATGCTTTCATTAATTGACCTCGCACAGAGGGGGTTGTGAATGGGGCCAACATTGAAATTTTTTCAGTTTGTGCTCGTATGCATTGAAATTTGACATGGTTATAATAGATGTATGCGTTGATGGTATGGGATAGTTTTAAGACTCAAATACGACACAAATAATTCGATAATCAAACGAAAAAATTATAACATAAATTTCAAGGAGATGAAATTATTTATTATTTTTTTCATCCTTATGATGGTATGTATCTAGCCCCAAGGGTTAGCTCATTAGTCGAGTACCTGTTATGAAAGTACCTTAATTTACTATTGAGAGATCATGGGTTCAATTTTTTCAACACTCTTAGGGTCAGGTAAATGTTCAATTCACATAACATTTACCAATTACTGGAAATTATTCTTTAATTAATTGACCCCGCACAGAGGGTGTTATGAATGGGGCCAACATTGAATCTTTTTCAGTTTGTGCTTTCATGCACTGAAACTTGACATGGTTATAGTAGATGCATGCATTTATAGCATGGGAGGGTTTCAAGACTCAAATACAACTCACACAAAGAATTTGATAGTCAAAAGCTAAAATTATAACATAAATGTCAAGGAGATGAAAATATTTTTTATTTTTTATTGTCCTTATCATGGAACGTATGTAGCATTGAGGATTAGTTCAATTAGGCGAGTACCCATCATCAAGGAACCTTATTTTTCTATGGAGAGGTCACGGGTTCAATTCTATTGATGCTCTTATGGTTAGGTAAATGTTTAATTCACTTAACATTTTGCAATCAGTAGAAATTATGCTTTAATTAATTGACCCTGCACAGAGGGGGTTGTGAATGAGGCCAACATTGTAAGGGACATGGGCATGTTACCCTTATCAATGCACCCTAGTATTAATCCTTCTACCAGAGAGTTGGACCACTTGACTAAGAGATTAATGATGTGCACCAAGGTGAAAAATGGTAAAAGGCATAACTTCCAAGAATCGTAATTCATTATCCAATTCAACTCACGGCCACTACTTTCATGCAAATACTTTGAGTGTTAACATTTAATGTGAAGTAATGGAAAAACATTTCTCATGTGTGTCAAGCTAAGCATGATATGAGAGGCATATGCAGGAAAGTGTCTAGGAAAATCCTGAATGTCATCAATGGGACCATTGTTTGTGATCATGTGGATCATCAAAGAAGAAATATCCTCTAGTTACCCCTAGATGTGGGGGGTGACAAGGTATACATAAGGGTACAAACCCACAATTTATAACCATAGCATCAAATTTTAACTTGGATAATGTCTCAACATGGTTGACCAAATTTGACAAGTTTCATACATTTTTCACACATGATAATTTGGTATGACAAACATAGGAGAGGGGATTTCCATTGCTCATCCAAGTTGAAATATAGCTAAGTTTTGTTCAAACATGAAACTAGAGGGGAGTGCCTTTAATCCCATCTAGGAACATGTGTGATGTGCACGTAAGTGATATAACCCAATGATTTATCACTGTCGGATCCAATATTGACTTGGATAGTGTCTTAATACAAATCAACAAGGAGATGTTGTAATGTTTAACATTTTGATCATGTAAAAATAAAAATTTATTTTGAATAAAAATATTATATATATATATATATATATATATAATAGCTCTGCATGAAAATCCATTGTGTCGTGTCCATTCCAAACCACAAGAGCATGAGAGCACGAGAGCGTTGAGGCAGGTGTTTTATAGGTGCCATAAAATACTTGAATATGTCAAGACATATGATGTTGATGCTAACATAGAATATTTTTCTTGTTCCTCATTTTATTTCTATTATCAAAGAAAAGTTGCTTCGAAATGCTATTGATAATAAAAACCATGCCTAAAAAACATGTTGGAAATAATACTGAGAGGGGGGGGGGGGGGGGGGGGTGAATTAGTATTATCAAGTCAAATATTCCCTTTTTCAAATTCAGATGATATACGCTACTTCAGTTAATTAAACCCGCGTATATACGCAACTATGTCGAAATAAAACCGCGTATACAATGCAAAATTATAATTTACTTTATCTGTCAGATGTTGATTGTTAATCTGTGTATCAGAATCAATTAACCAGTAACCAGGAACAGTAAAAACAGAGCAGAAGATAATCACACACAAGAACACAAGATATAAGGTGGAAACCCAATGTGGGTGAAAACCACCTGCTGCAATTCGTCTCTATCTTCTCTTTAATTAGAAACTTCTTTTTACAATTGTACTGGTGCAGTCCTTTACCAGTACGCAGGCTGCAACCTGCAGAGAGCTACAACCCTCTCTCATTTTCCAGCTTCTCCTGGAAGGGAGCTACAACCCCCTTAGCTCTTGCACTAGCCAAGATACTAGTACGTAGGTGCTGGCCTATAGAAGGCTACAACTTTATCTTTCTTTCAGGGACCACCTTTCATAAATTTTCAGATTGATCCACAGATAACATCAATCAAACATCAAAAATTTCTGCAACAACCAATCACCTTTTCACCAATCAAAACTGAATCAAAATAAACGCTTTTCTGACAACTGTACCCAGATCACAGTAACAGTAACCACACACCAAATCTGAACCCAAAACACTGCAGCTGTAAACAAAAGCAGCAAGATCACAACTCAAAATATATACGCTACTTTAAAACCCTGAAACCTGTGTGCATACGCTTTTGCGTATGGAACAACCTGCGTATACGTTGTTCTCTTTCACTGAACCAGCGTATATACGCGCCTTCGCTTTACTGAACCTGCGTACAGATCTATAAAGGATAATTCGCTCTTTCAGATATTCAAACACTAATTCACCCAGATTATTAGTTTTATAGATCAAGCAAGCGCCACATATAACAGATCAAAATCATACAAAAATACTATCATTCAAGCTTAAGGATTATGATCCATCAATAGAACTTATCCATCTCTTTGTGCTAAAGTTCCTCCTTCATTCAGATCCAGATCTGCACCATAACCCAATTACCAGTATTCCAGATCTAGCACTTTATCAGATATTCAATAACAATTTAGATGATGCCTTGCCACATGATCTCATTCCTCTTTTATAGTTTTAGGCCTTCCACAATACCACGGTCCAAAACCATAATAAACCAATACCACAGACCCAATACTTGGGATCAACACGTCTGACGAGGTACCATGGTCCAAAACCATAGGTTCAAATACCAAGGACTAACTACCACGGACCAAAGGTAAGTTCTCCAACATATACACACTTTTCCTTGCATGAAAGTGCATGTATACGCACACGCGCCTTTGAAACGAATAACCCGCGTGTATATGCGTCTTTGTCTAGATGAACTTGCGTATATGTCTTTTCCTTCATTCTGAAAGCCTGAACTGAGATCTGTTACCAAAGAGAGTTGCCATCAAGGACAACACCTGTGCCATAGCTCCAAACCTGTGCCATAATGCCAACAATCTCCCCCTTTGGACTTGATGGCAACCCAAAGTCCTCAAAGTCATTCTCCCCCCTTTATCATCAAGGGCAAAGGGTTGTGCTCCCCCTGAGTACATGCTGAAATCTTTGCCCTGCTGAGCTGACCATGCTCCCCCTAATTGTAGGCAAGATCTGCAAATAGATGTTATTCAAGAAGAACCATGACTTATACATCATAGAAGACCTTCCTATCACCAAAAGACTCAATACATACATCCATCACCCAACCAAGTGGGGATCATCCACCCAACCAAGTGGGGAAACATCAGAAATTTACATATGACAACCAAGTTCATTAAATGTTCATCCCAGGCATAGTGGGGAAACCAAAATAGGCTGTTACATGACCTTGACACCATAAAGGAGATACCACAGAAGAGATACATGACATAGAGACGAAATATCTAGAACAAGACTTATAAAAGTCACAAATAACTGATAGCAGCAGCATCTGTCAATCACCATTCAGATCAGCAACCAAGATTTCTTTTCTCCTTCTGCATTTGTTCCACCTGAAACCAACAACAGCTGTGAACTAGAACCAAAAGCTTCTAAGATAATGCCAACAATGCATTATTATTAGAAGATTATCTGCTCCCCCTGAACCTGTGCCGGGTGGTCTCTGTCAGACCCATATCAGAATATCTTCAACCAGAGCCTGTCCCTACTGATATCCATCAAACCTCCATATACGCGACTGTATCTGCACAAACCTGCGTATGTACGCGGATCCTCCTCCGTCAACTCGCGTACACCCATTTTTCTCTGAAATAGACAAGATTTAACAGCAAGATGATGCATCAACTACACCCAGATTCTATCTGAGGTATTCAAATTTCTCCCTGGGCAGTGGTTTGGTGAGAATATCAACAACTTGTTCCTTAGAAGGAACATACTCCAACTTGACCTTTTGTTCCAACACTTTTTCCCAGAGAAAGTGATACTTGATTGGTATGTGCTTGGTCTTTGAATGCATGACTGGGTTCTTTGAAATGCTGATTGCACTTGTATTATCATATAAGATGGAGATAGGTGGTGTACAAGTGATCTGAAAATCTTGCAAGGTTTGCATCATCCAAAGGAGTTGAGTGCAGCAAGATGCAACAGCCACATATTCCACTTCAGCTGTAGATAGATCAATCGAACTCTTTTTCTTGCTGAACCAAGAAACTAATCTGGAACCCATAAAGAATGCACCACCACTTGTGCTCTTCCTGTCATCCATGCTTCTGGCCCAATCTGCATCTGTATAAGCATGAAGTGTGAGATCTGTATCTCTAGGATACCATGAGCCATAGTTTTGAGTTCCTTGAAGATACTTGAAAATTATCTTTACTGCCTGAAGATGGGTTTCTTTAGGATTTTCTTGAAATCTTGCAACTATTCCCACTGCATGCATGATGTCTGGTCGAGTACCTGTCAAACAAAGAAGACTCCCAATCATGGATCTATAGGTTGGTTGATGCACTGTTGTAGATTCATCATTTGCACTGAGGCTGCATCCTGTAACCATGGGGGTACATACTGGTTTTGCATCTTCCATGCCATATTTCTTCAAGATCTGCTTGAGATACTTGGTTTGAGACAAAAAAATACCGTCTTCATGTTGTTGGATTTGCAAACCAAGAAAATATGTCAGTTCTCCAAGCAAAGACATTTCAAATTCTTTCTGCATCACTAAGGCAAAGCTTTGACTCATAGCTTCTTCATTGCTGCCAAAGATAATATCATCTACATACACAACAAGGATTAGCAATTTGTCATTTTCAACTTTTATATAGAGATTGCTATTTGTTGAACCTTTTGAAAAACCTTGTTGGTGAAGATATTTGTCCAAGCGGTAGTACCAAGCCCTTGGAGCCTGTTTAAGACCATAGAGAGCCTTTTTCAGTCTGCATACAAGATTTGGATCATTCCCAAGAATGAAACCATCTGGCTGCTCAATGTATACTTCTTCTTCTAAGTCTCCATTCAGAAAGGCTGATTTCACATCCATTTGAAATACTTTGAACTTCTGAAAGCTTGAGAGAGCAAGGAACATTCGGATGGCCTCAAGTCTTGCAACAGGAGCAAAAGTTTCTTCAAAGTCTATTCCTTCTTGTTGAGCATACCCTTTGCAAACAAGTCTGGCCTTGTTTCTAATTACTTCCCCATTTTCATTCAACTTATTTTTGAAGACCCATTTTGTCCCTATGACATTCTTATCTTTTGGTCTAGGAACCAACTCCCAAGTGTTGTTCTTTTCGATCTGCTCAAGTTCTTCATCCGTTGCCTTGACCCAAAATTCATCTTTGCATGCCTCTCTTACATTTTGTGGTTCAGTGGAGGAGAGTAATGCCAAATAGCTTGAGGCTTTTGCAATTGTTCTTCTTGTTTGTACACCTGCCTCTTTCTGCCCCAAAATCTAAGATTCTGGATGATTCTTCTGAACGTACCTGGATGGAGTCTTCTCTTCTATCCTTATCTGTTCCTCTGATGCCTCTTGAGGTTCTTCTTCATCACCAGTCTGATTTGGAGAGTAGTCTTCATCCTCTTCGATATTTTCATAATTAACTTGTCTAGGAATGTATCCTTTTTCATCAATCACTACATCAATGCTGTCAACAATTCTTCCAAGTCTTTTATTGTAACACTTATATGCCTTGCTGTGAGGAGAATAACCAAGGAGAATGCCTTCATCTTCTCTAGGTTCAAGTTTGCCAAGCTGTTCATCATTGTTCTTAATATAGCATTTGCTTCCAAAAATTTTGAAATGCTTTACCGAAGGAGTCTCACCATACCAGAGCTCATGAGGAGTTTGAGTGCTGTTCACTCGGACATTTGTTTTTTTGAGAATAACAACCGTAGCAAATGCAGCTTCACCCCAGAAGGTTGCGGGAGTTCCAGACTCATCAAGCATAGCACGAGCCATTTGTTGAACCGTTCTATTCATCCTTTCCACCACTCCATTTTGCTGAGGAGTCCTAGCTGTAGAGAATTCCCTTCTTATTCCATGTTCTTCACAGAAATCGAAAAATTCATTTGAGGTAAACTCCCCACCTCTGTCAGACCTGAGACACTTAATTTTGTGATCTGATTCATTTTCAGCCAAGGCTTTGAAAGATTTGAATTTTTCGAATGCTTCGTCCTTGTGTTTCATAAGTCCTAACCAAACCATCCTGGAGAAGTCGTTAATGAATAATATAAAGTATTCTTCTCCTCAAGGTGACCTTGTCCTAAATGGACCACATACATTTGTATGGACTAGTTCAAGAGGCCTGCTGGCTGAGCCTTCCTTCTCAGGGAAGTTGGTTTTGGTTTGCTTACCAAACTGACATGACTTGCATATGGTGTTGTCTGGAATTTTGATATCTGGGAGACCACGAACTACTTGATATTTGCATGCTTTCCTTATTTCTGAAAAGCTTAGATGCCCCAACCTCTGGTGCCATAACCAGTGTTCATCATTCTTGCTCAAATAGCATTGTTGTTGTCCTTCTTCAAATATGTACAAGTTATTTGGAGTTCTTCTGCCTTTAATCACTATTTTTCCTGTATCAAGATCACGAACACTACATCCATTTGATCGAAGTATTACCTCAGTTCCTTGATCGCACATCTGACTAACACTTAGGAGATTATGCTTCAAGCCATCAACATACAAAACGTTTCCAGCTTTGACCCTTTCTTTCAAATGAGCAGTGCCTTTTCCTTTTATGACTGCAGGGGTATCATTTCCAAAAGAGACTTTCTTTCCCTTTTCTAAAACACTATATGATTCAAGTTTTTCTTTATCACCTGCCATATGCTTCGAACATCCACTGTCGATATACCATAGATTTTCCTGTCCTTCTACATAAAAATCTATCCCACATCTTTTTGGTTGTGGTTCCTTCATTCTCCATGTTCTAGCATTCGGGGTTTGTTCCTTCTGAGTTGTCTTCTGAAACCTGCTCCTGCATTCAGGCTCTTCATGACCGAAGTTATTACAAATGGAACATTCAATTTCACTTTCAAGGGCGGAAAAATTGTTATAGGTCCTCTTTGTGATTCCAGACATACTTCTTTGTTTTTGAGCTTCTCTAGTCATGATTGTCTTATAGGAAACACATTGAGCTACTTTGTGACCAAAGTTATGGCAAGAGAAACATTGCCCATCGAAGAAACTTCTACGATTATCAAATCTATCATCTAACTGATTGTAGTTTCTACCAACATCCATTCTTGAGGCAAATTGGGAAGATTTTACCTGTGGTTGTTTGTAGCTTCTGTTTGTCCTTAAGGTAGTTTGCCCCCGATTTTCTTGATAGTCTTTGTTCGTTCTTGAGGTAAACTGTCCCTGATTTACCTGATGATTTCTATTAGGCCTTTGCTCGCTCCTTCTTGCTGCATCAAGATAACTTTTGGAGGTGGATGCTTGAGATGCTTCTCCATTATATCCCAGACTTGTCTTGATTAGTGGAGAATGCTGCACATTGATAATCTCATCCAGAGTTTCAGATCCTTTAACAAATTTAAGATTAAGAGTTTTTGTTTTCTCAATCTCTTTTCTAAGACCAACAATTTCACATTCCAATTTTTCAAGATGTTTTTCCCTTTCAGACAGTTGACATTGCAAAGAATCAATAATCACATTTTTCTCTTCTAAGAAAATTTTGAGATTAGAAATCTCTTCATAAAAACCTTCTTCATCTATAGCATCCATGTAATCATCATCTTCAAAAGCCATTAAAAGTTTATAATCATTACCTCGTTCATCTTCGTCACTATTTGAAAGTCCATCACTATCTTCATGAGTGTAATAGCTTTTCTTATTTGCATTCTGTTTCTTGTTCCATCTAATAGGTTCCTTCCCCTTGTCAATCTTATCCTTATGAGGACATTTGGCAGCATAGTGGCCGACTCTTCCACAAGCAAAGCATTTGAAAGGTAGCTTACCTCGGAATCGTCCAGCACCCCGTTGAAGATTTCTGACAAAGTTTGATTCTTCTTCTTCTTCTGACATGTGCCCTGAATCATAGTACTCTCCTTTGCCTGAAGCCTTGAAGGCAGCTTCTCTCCTGTCTGATGGACCTCCTTTCCTCATTTCATAAGAAGTTAGAATTCCATGCAGCTATGACATTTTGAGGTTTTGTAGATTCTCCTTTTCTTCTATTACAGAAACTTTAGATTCAAACCTAGGGGACAAAGATTTTAGCACTTTTTCAACCACAACAACTTCTTTTATTTCTTCACCCAAGTTTTTCATACAATTAACAATCTCATCTACACGAAGAAAATAGTTAGCCACACTTTCATCATTATACATCCTGAGATTTTCATACTGAATCCTGAGGGTTTGAAGTTTTGCTCGTTTTACCTGATCATCTCCTTCATAGCTCAGAACAATCTTGTCCCATATCTCTTTTGCGGATTTAAACTGAATTACCTTGACAAATTCTGATTGAGATAGGCATCCTAATAGAGTATTGACTGCCTTTGCATTTGTTTCATATTTCTTCTTCTCAGCTGGATCTGTAGGAGTTGCTGATGGAAAAGTATACCCTATTTCTATGATATCCCAGACTTCTGTACCAAGAGATTGAAGATAGGCAGTAACTCTTACCTTCCAATATACGAAGTTTGTCCCATCAAAAATTGGTGGCCTGATAGATGCTTCCCTCTCGTAGTTGCTCATGATGAACGATCTTCCTTCAAGCGATCAAGCTTCTTTTGAAGGACCTTTCTCTGATACCAATTGTTGGAAATAATATCGAGGGGGGGGGTGAATCAGTATTATCAAGTCAAATATTCCCTTTTCAAATTCAGATGATATACACTACTTCAGTTAATTAAACCCGCGTATATACGCAACTATGTCGAAATAAAACCGCGTATACAATGCAAACTTATAATTTACTTTATCTGTCAGATGTTGATTGTTAATCTGTGTATCAAAATCAATTAACCAGTAACCAGGAACAGTAAAAACAGAGCAGAAGATAATCACACACAAGAACACAAGATATAAGGTGGAAACCCAATGTGGGTGAAAACCACCTGCTGCAATTCGTCTCTATCTTCTCTTTAATTAGAAACTTCTTTTTACAATTGTACTGGTGCAGTCCTTTACCAGTACGCAGGCTGCAACCTGCAGAGAGCTACAACCCTCTCTCCTTTTCCAGCTTCTCCTGGAAGGGATCTACAACCCCCTTAGCTCTTGCACTAGCCAAGATACTAGTACGTAGGTGCTGGCCTATAGAAGGCTACAACTTTATCTTTCTTTCAGGGACCACCTTTCATAAATTTTCAGATTGGATCCACAGATAACATCAATCAAACATCAAAAATTTCTGCAACAACCAATCACCTTTTCACCAATCAAAACTGAATCAAAATAAGCGCTTTTCTGACAACTGTACCCAGATCATAGTAACAGTAACCACACACCAAATCCGAACCCAGAACACTGCAGCAGTAAACTGAAGCAGCAAGATCACAACTCAAAATATATACGCTACTTTAAAAGCCTGAAACCTGTGTGCATACGCTTCTGCGTATGGAACAACCTGCGTATACGTTGTTCTCTTTCACTGAACTAGCGTATATACGCGCCTTCGCTTCACTGAACCTGCATACAGATCTATAAAGGATAATTCGCTCTTTCAAATATTCAAACACTAATTCACCCAGATTATAAGTTTTATAGATCAAGCAAGCGCCACATATAACAGATCAAAATCATACAAAAATACTATCATTCAAGCTTAAGGATTATGATCCATCAATAGAACTTATCCATCTCTTTGCGCTAAAGTTCCTCCTTCATTCAGATCCAGATCTACACCATAACCCAATTACCAGTATTCCAGATCTAGCACTTTATCAGATATTCAATAATAATTCAGATGATGCCTTGCCACATGATCTCCTTCCTCTTTTATAGTTTTAGGCCTTCCACAATACCATGGTCCAAAACCATAATAAACCAATACCACAGACCCAATACTTGGGATCAACACGTCTGATGAGGTACCATGGTCCAAAACCATAGGTTCAAATACCAAGGACTAACTACCACGGAACCAAAGGTAAGTTCTCCAACATATACATGCTTTTCCTTGCATGAAAGTGCGTGTATACGCACACGCGCCTTTGAAACGATTAACCCACGTGTATACGCGTCTTCATCTAGATGAACTTGCGTATATGTCTTTTCCTTCATTCTGAAAGCCTGAACTGAGATCTGTTACCAAAGAGAGTTGCCATCAAGGACAACACCTGTGCCATAGCTCCAAACCTGTGCCATAATGCCAACAAAACATTTATTAGATCTAATGTTCGACGAGATCTAAGTGGCTCACAATACTAATATTTGAAGGAAGAAGTGCTCCTCGAGCTATGACAAATGATGAGGGACTATTTCATTTCCATTCCAACCTTAATTGTGTAAAAACAATGTAGAAAAAGGGTAAAAAACCTAGAAGCTAAAAATATTAAAAAGAAAATGCCCTAAAACTCAACCCTAGATAAAATGGGTTGAACCTATGATGGCTGAAACTCAAAACATGATTGCAATCCTAGTAAAAGGGTACTATACAACTCTATTCACCACTAGTCAACAAACAAAGCCACATTTTCGAACTACGCTTACATGATTTCAACATACCATAGGGATGGAAATAATTAGTTTTTGTAACATACTTGTGCAATGCTTCCTTATCACCCATTTCCCTGAGCATATTGGCACTGAAGCACTTTCAATTTGGGTCCTTAAGAAAAAGATCTAAAACAATATACTCCATGTAAATTTTCCTTTGGTGCATGACAAGAACACACACCAAAAAATAGTGCTTTGATATTTGTTGTAGGAATCAGGTAAATACATAGATCCTAAACCAATTTTGAAATAATTATGTGTTGTTGCAAATATTGGTTAAAAATTAATATAAAAATTAACATAAAAATTACCACAACATTGGAATTAAATTGGGTTAGAACCCTATTAGGGTTTAACAATCCCTTTCATATATTAGGGTTTAACAATCCCTTTCACCTGTTAGGGTTTAATAGTCTCTTTCACCTATTATGGTTTAACTGTCCCTTTCATGTAATCCCTTTCTAATAATGTTGGTGGTGATATTGCTAGCGGTCCCTTCACCCAACTTCTCTTGTGCTTTGACCCTTTCTTCCACGAGATTCTTAGTTATTTTTCACCCTTTTCCACCAAATTTGGTAGGATTGGATTCGTCTTGGATCGTATGTATGTCATCAGTCAAAGCTCTATTGGATAGGGCTTGGGTGGATATTCATGTGCTTCTACATTGAAAGGTAAACATATTTGCAGGCCTTATGTTTTTCCCTAGTAGAAAAGGTAGGTTGTTTTCTTAGAGGAGATAGATTCCTATGTAGAAGAATGTTAATCATGTGGAAATTTAGAGAATTCCATTCATGCATAACCTTCAATTCTAAGCCTTAATGATAGGAATTTGGAATTCTTACCTTAATATTGAGCAATTTAGAACCTTCCAAACCTATAAAATCAATTTTTATATGGTTAGGATAGTTATTTAAGGCCTCTAGGATGTAAGTAGGTCTTATTTATGATTTACTGGCTCACTAGAAAAGTTGGGATCAATTTGACTAAGTTTTAAAGCCTCAGAGAAACTTAGAATTCCAATCTATAACATTCCAACCACAAAAATCTATAGCATTCCAATCCAAGAAGTGAATAAGGAGTAACTACTTTTTTTCTCCATCATACTAATATGAACCACTGAGATGGTGTAGGAAGTGTCATATTGAGAAGAATTGATTAAAACATAGGTTAGTGAGATAGTGAATTATTCATTTAATAAGACGTGACAAAGAAAATATTTTTACTTTTAGGTGGTCTTTTCATAGAGGGTACCGAGATCTCCAAATTTAAGCCAACATATCTTCATATTCTTCATCTATTAGCTGAGCCTAGATGTTAGGATTAGAATCGCCTGAGCTTGGATGTTAAGATTAGCCTAATCTATCGTATCATCATCCTACTCACATCAAATAATTCAATGGCACCTTAAATATATTGCAACCCTACATCTTAAGAATCTAATGGGATGGCATGGAACTTATTACTTGTCATAAATGTCTGGTGTCTTTCCTTCTCGATATCTTTAACTTATGAGATATCACTAATATATGTGTTTGAATATCTATATTTATTTATACTTGATTAATTATTAGTTTCAATTTATCATAGGATGCATGAGGTCCTTTTAAGTATGCACATAGTGAATTTTATAAAAAATATTTATAATATAATATATTTATTTTATTTTTAACATTTTGAATGTTAATTTCAATTTCTATGAATTTAAAAATCCAAAATTTGAACTTCTACGAATCTTGGAAGCATTCATTTGACACTATTAAGCAATATAGTGGCTTAAGTGGACAAATATCATTATTTATGTTGTTCATTAATTTTGAATGTTCAAATTTTGGATTATTTAGACCATTATATTGTTAAGTTTAAGAAATGCGATAAGAGATTGAATGCAATTTTTTTAGCAATAAGTTTGTTATGGTCTCATTTTAATTCTCCTAGTTGGTAGAATATATTGTTACTTAATGTATTGGGACCATATTTATTAAATAGTATCAAAATATATTAGAGAGTGAAAGCAATAAATGTAAGCAATCTTATTGAATAAGGTCCACTACTTAGAGTTGAAGCCTCATTAATGAATGTTGACTAAGTTATTGGGGTTTTGGTCAGTTAGAAACTATACATAGTAATACAAATTATGTTATTAGTTTTAAAATGAATATTGTTTTATTTGGCACTCTATTTAGGTAGAAAATTTTTGTAGAAGAGGCAATTAAGGTTTCATTGTTGAAGAAGCAATATATTATTTCATTAGTTTTAAAGTGAATATTATTTTATTTGTGGTTGTAATCAGTTAGAAATTTCCATGTGAAAGGGACAAGTAAATTTTTTGTGAAGAAAAAACAAGAAAAGTTTGTGTGTGACACATGCAAGTGAATATTGGTTTAGTTCTTAAATATTAATAAAGTTTTGTTTATTCTCGTCTCTCATGTTTTAAAGCCTCTGAGCAACTTAAAATCTCTCATAATAACACTATTTATTTATTTTGGAAAACTACAAATCGTAGGAATAATTTCATTTACTCTAATGTAACCTATGTTATTAACATTTCACTATGTAACCTATGCTATCAAAATTTTCTCCTATTTTCACTTCCTTATTTTCTTCTCCAAGTATTGAATCTAGTAAACCTCTCAATAGTTCAATTAGGCTTCAAGTTCCTAAGCCACATCCTTCTTTGAATCCCATCTCTCCATATTTCTTCTTATCTCTCCATGTATCAATAGAACTTTGTTATGGCTTGGGAATAAGTGTGTAGTTGTTTTAATCTCTCCTGTTGGTGAATGGAAACTTCATTTTGATTCTTGGTGTATATAATTCTAGCTTGCTTCTTTATGGTTTTTGACAGATAGCATTGGTTTAGTTTAGATTAGGTATTTATTTGTAACAAAATATATTTCTAAAGTGTTAATATTTGTTAGATTATGCTTGAGTAATCAATTTGAATGCTAGCAATTTTGTGGTATTAGAATACATATCTTGTGATTCAATATTAACATACACATATACGGGTTCAATATCTTTTGGTTTACTATTGGCTAATTGGTTTGGATGTCAACAATATCATAGAAGGAATAGGACAGTCTATCCATCTTCTCTCTTCATGCTATATGTCAAATATCTTCCTTTGCTTCAAGATTTAAATTTTTCCTTTCTGAGCATTTTCATAGAGCACTTGTATAATTGATTGCTAGCATATTGGAGGTGACAAATTGACCTAATTTTTGTATCATTCATTAGCACACATTACTCCATAATCCCATACATGTGTATTACTCTTATTCTTACAGCATGCTTCAACCTTAACTTGAATGATTGGACTTTTATTTACTAGCAAATTTGGTTGTTGCATGGAACTCTAAATCATTGTATATGATCTAAGGTTTAAGGGTGAATTGGACTTATTTGATAAGTTGTCAAAGTTTCTAGTACTCGAATGTTTGAAGCATTATTCCATTATAATATCTCCTTGCAAACACAATAATCTTTATATAGTGGTTTCTTGCATTAATAACTAGATAACATTGATGCACAATAAAGCTTTTCATGAATGAATCAATGCACAATAAATTGTTGCACACGTGGTGAAACACATTAATGCTTAGTAATTTGTTGCATACATAGTACATTGCATAGTGGTCAGTTGAATGCACATTAAGTTACATATACAGTGCACAATGAGTTATATCAATCCATAGTTATCTATGTTGACATGTACAATGTAGGAACACTTTGAATGCATATGAGTGACATTTAGTATTATTTTTCTTGTTGGAGATTTTTATCCTCATAGTTAGGTTATTGCACCTTCCAACACTGGAACACACAATATACTCTAGTTTTTCTTACTTTTTGAAAAAACAAGGTAATGATTTGATTGCAATTATATTTGAACAAGTTTATGTGCATAGGGATGGTTTGAGAGTGGTTTCATTTACACTGCTAAAGGACCCTATATTCTCAAAGGAACCAATCAATCACGATATAATAACACCTAACTAGTGTCAAGAAATTCAAAGTGAGTTTGGCCAGAGAAAGGTTTTGAGATGGAATGAGAATGTTGTTGAATGTGTAAGTAGTTAGAGAACCCTAGTAGAGACATCCTTCCACAAAGACAATGTCTCTAAGTGAAACACTGTTGAGCCCCTTTAATCATGCTCATTTCTCACATATTCACCTATAGTCACTAAATGTTGATTCTTTACTAAATCATCTCCTAGGTATGATGCATTTATTCAGGATTTGAGTGAGTCATGTAAGTATTTGGATAAGACCAGTGATAGATTCAATCCAAGAAACAAGTCCTCAAGGTCAAGATACTTAAGGATGATTGATAATGAACTAATGATCCCTAAGCAAGGAGACCATGGAAATTGACTCAAACCACTCCCAATGTAATGGGGATCACTAAGTCAAATAGGATGAAGGGAAGTGATGAATGATGATTCTTAGATGAACTCACAAAGAACCTATTGATGGTGCCAGGTATTCCACCAAAAATAAGGGATCTCCTTAGTGTAAAGTGCCAATTAGACCCTACACCATTTGGAGTGGAAACGTATCATAATGGGGCTCAACACTACTACCATACAAAATTTCAGCTCAACTACCATTTTTCTTGACTTATGATATGCCTGGGCAAAAACCAACAACATATGAGAGAACCACTATTACTTTTAATACATAAAAGTAACATTAGCTTGGTGAAATGCACAAGGATAATGTGGAAAAAATACTTCCCTGAGTAAAATGAATAGCATGAGACTTTATAAGAACAATGTTAGCACTACTCTAATAAAGATACATATAAGGAAATAATTGCTAGTTGATTGGAAAATTTACAACCAATCATGATCATGAAATCATAAAGAGAACAAAAGACAAAAAAATAGTTTGTTCCCTTCAACACATGTGAATACAAACACATACCACAACCATTACAAGAGGAGTCTTACAATGCTTTATGATATATGCATGAAAACGTTGCCTCACTCAAAGAGCTTCTAATGATTATGTAGAAGTATCAAAATGCATGATTATAAAGGCACTTACTCGATCAAATAGTGGAACATGCAAGAAACTACTTACTTCTCAAAGAACAACAATCTCTCTCTCATATGCTTACAAGAGAAGTCTGGGCTAAAAGGCCCTTTGCTTGAGCTATGAGGGTCTATATATAAGAAGTGAGATGACCCTTCACCTCCATTATGACTCTTGGACTCCCCTCATGACTCTTCAACTTCTATGTGACCTTTGGACTTCCTTGTGAATTTTAGACTTCTACATGTATTTTCTTTTTCTTTCTATTTTCTAATTACAAAATTTATCTTTTACAAAATTGTAGCCAAAATCATGAAAATAAAATAAAACACATTTATGTAAAAATTTGAGTAATTTGTAGTTCTAGCACTATGACATGGAGCTCTTTTATAATATACTCGTACCAAGCCTTGTATTTCGTTGTTATGTATTTCACTTTTTGTGATATCTTTCTATCATATCTCATTCTTCCCTATAAAACATTTGGTGAGAATGTCTTCGAGTCCACTTATATCTTATTCGAGGGCATTGTCAACGTAGGATGCAACTTGAATTGCTCGACAACATATTGAATAATAGTCTCCTTAGTTATTTCCACGTCTTCTTGAGTAGCTACATGCTTTATTACGCCCAAGGACTATTTTATCTCTTGCTTGATGACATCTCATGGATTCACCTCTCCAGGTATATCAACTGAAGGTATCATGTGTGCTTTGACTAGAGCCTCCAATCTAATATGCAGCTTCATATAGGCTAATACAGTGTTAGCTATTTTTTTGTTCAACTGATCATATGTTTTCACCAATATATTTACCTCCACTGTATCTATCTCAACCTTGAACCTTCCTTTGCTGGGAAATTATGTTGGTGCACTCAGGTATTTGGTGCCCCATTATTGAATAAATTCTACAACAAGTGAGATAGCTTTACAATACTCATTTTTTCCCGCAACTCCTTTTATATTTAAAAGAAAGATGCTATCACCTTGTGCAGTGTCATCATTTCATTATATACCTTCTTCTTATGTCTTCCAACTCCTTCAATCCCTTAAGGATTACAAATAGTAGACCTTCTTTATTGTAACTTGAAGTGGAAACACTCTAATTTTCAATTATGAGTTGTGCATTAGCCAATTAATTTTTCAACCTTTCAATCTCAAGATTCAAATAGTCAATATTTTTCTCTGTGGTTGTTGTGAAGGTTGTTCGTGCCGAGGCTATAACCTTTGGATTGACTCATGTATCTGTAACGATCTCCTTTAATAATTTTATAGAGATGGGGTGATTTGGTTCATTAGGAAAGTACTTCCTTCTCTCTTTGGTGATCTTATGTTTGAACTCATCGAAGATAAAATAGGATATGTCAAAGCTTATTTCTTCTACTAGTGTTGTGATGTCCATATTACTGAATGGGAGGTTTCCTCCTATGAGAGGAGTTGGAGGCCAAATATTCAGCGTGGCCACAATAGGTTCAACTTCTTTGCTTCCCAATCTAATCTTGGCTACTTGATCATCATATAGTTCTTGGGAAATAAGATCCTTCTCTAGTTTATTTTCCATCTCTTCTCCCTCTTTTCTCTTTCTCTCCTCCTCTCCTAGCTACTTCTTTTTATTCTCTTCCTCTTCTTGCTATATCTTTAAGGATTCTTCTTCTTATTTTTTTCCTCAAAGATTGTTCTTCATTATTTCTCCTCAGAGATTATTTTTTCTTCTCCATTTCCTCTTATTTTTTCTTTTCTCATTCTTCCTTTTGTCGCACTTCCTCCCACTATTTCCTCTTTTGTGCTTCCTCCTACTCCCTTTTCCTTTTATCTTCTTCAATCACCTTTTTGGAATCTTTGTCAGCTTTGAGATTTTTAATTTTTTTTTTTTTTACAACCTCTTGCTCTTGTTTTATTTTTAGTTTAGTATTGTCTTGAATGTTCATATCCTCTTGGTCTCTTCCTTCTGGCTCATCTGGAATATTTTTTAGGTTGGAAGGACCTGCTTCTCCGCTTGCTCCAATTGCTCTGGAGGCATTGTAATGATTCTTGATTTTCTCTTCCTCTTTCTAGCATACTGAGGCATATGCCTAGGTATATCTAATTCTAGCACAATGTTGCACAACTATGCCTCTAGGATCATATCGGTGATATCCCATCTCACCAAACTTGAGGCATTCGAGTTATTTAATTTCTTCTTCTACTACCTTCAATCTCTTGAATATGATCTAATGCACAATAGGAAGATAAGCCACAATTACTTCTTTGTTTTCTACAATGATCCCGACAGCCCTGTGGGCAACTAATATCCAACTTCTTGCATCACAACCTTGTCAGTTACAAATAATGGCATGAGATGTGGGCTTCTGTATTCTCCAAAAACTTTGATAAATGTTCTTTAGGAGTTGTAAACTAATCTACAATGTCTTCTAGATATTCACTTACTTTTTCATACATGCATGGTGCTTCAATTTCAAACAACATTTGATATAGTGTCGAGATGAAGAATTACCTTATCTTTGCATATACCGCTTTATAACTAGTCTCCCATATTACTTTACAATATATGTGCATCATTCGTGTCTCTTTGGCAAAGGCCCATTTCTGTCCCATTCCGTTAAATTCATTATTTGCAAACATACCATCTAGCAAATAAGAGGACATGTATAATTATGGTTGTTCACCTTCTGTTGCAACCTTAGCTTTCTTGACACAATTCTACAAGGAGATTTCTATGAGATCAAACCAATTGAAAATAGTACCTTCGGTTGCACATGAATATACCATGGAGACCCATTTTTAATCAAAGAATTCAGCATTATATTTTCCATAGATTTGAAAACACATCACCATCAGGTATTGGTATACCTTCCTCAACATCTTGGTTTTCTATATTACTTTGGGCTTCTTTCAAAACTTACTTGGTTCTTGTCACCAAGATTTGAGGATTTATTTACTAGGTGTCTTGAAGCTGACATAGAATTAGGAGTTCAAGTACTTTTCCAACTTAGGAATCATATAATACATGTCCCATGTCATGCGCCTGGTATGTATCCAATTCCTCGCATTTTGATCTCTAGAGAATCATATTATCAGGGTCAACATGTTGTAGGATCCACCCTATAGTCTCCACACATGACAACATAAGGTAATAAGCCCCAACTCTATAAAATCTGGATTTCATGATATTAAGGTAAACATTTCTAGCTTCTTCATTCTCTGGGATCACCTTCCTAGTGAAGTCTTTGAAATTTTTTGGCCATTATAAGGATATTGACTTATTGATGAAATAATATGTGTCCTTTATTATTGGAACCTTGAATTTTGGAGTGTTCACTACTCCCTCAATGTTGCTTTCCATTGTTTCCCTCTTTGTTCCTTTTCTCGTAAAGGGAGGCATGATTTCTATGGAAGATGATAAAATTATGCACTAGAGGTCTATTGTACCTAGAAACTCAAATTAATTCATTTTAAAGGGACACAATTAGCCCAAGAAAATCCTTATTCTATCTCTACTATTTGAAATCCTTTACTGTTAAAACACAGTGCGTTGGGTCTTAACACAGTCACACTGGACAAAGGTATAGGTTGATGATTGGGATTTATACGTGCGCAGTGCGCTAGCATAAGCTTAGGGAATAAAAAAGGCATAGGTAGAGTTTCTAGACACAATGGTTCTAGGCTAGGCCTATGGGTTGCACGGGAACAACTTGAAGAACAAGGAATCATTGTTGAGCGCATTTAGCATTTCTAGTGCTAGGTTCTTCATTGTTATGAATTTATCTTGCGGGAGAATTCTAGGTCATGAGGAAGGTTTAACCTTTCCACAATCACATATTTTAGGGGCTAATTCATAGGATTAGGACTCTAGATTGCATGCACATGCTCCAAGGAGGCTAGGTGATTAGTATGAGCACATGAAAAAATTGTAGAGGATAGCCAAGAACCTGTATGGTTCTACCTTGTGCGGTTGTGATGGACTATAGGCTTGGATGGATTTCAAAGGAGATTTCGAGAAAAAGACTAAGTATAGCGGAAGATTGAATCAAGAGAGTGCATGCATGTTGTTTAAAATAAAGCCCTTTAACACATATATATGCATTAAACCACTCAAAGGAATAAAAAGAGTTGTGAAATTCAAAGAGGCACATATAGACAAAATAAGAGAACTAAAACGATGATAAAACGATCACAAAACTTAAACGCAAGAGATTGAGCCTACCTGGATCCAACATGTGGCGCAATCGCAATTTTGAAATATAGGAAGAGGGCTCTATGAGAAAGAAGTGTGTGAAGCTCCATAAGGGGTAAAATGAAATGGTGAATTTCATTTTGGGGTCACCTACTTATATAGTTTCATCCACACGTGCGACCCGATCGCACCTGAAGGTGTGACCAAGAATGGGATAGTGGGACAAGTTCAAGGCTAGGCTGTCGCCATGAAATGCACCTCCGTTGGAAAAGAAAAGTGTGCTAGGTTTGAAAACATTAAGTGCACTTTCACTTAGGGATTTTTCAAGTAGTCCCATGACGAATTCAAACAATTAGAAAATTTTGAGAGCATAATCTTTAGAGATATTGGCAGGGGCTTCAAAATTAGACGAGGATGAGAATTTTGGTGGGTTGTTGTAGAAGCTACAACACTTGGAAATTCAGTCGTAAGACCTCAGTTTCTTTGTTTATTCATTACTTATGCTTGAAGTCTAGTCCTTAGGAAGTATTGATTCATCATATGAGTTACCTTAGCTTCACTACATAGCCCCAGTTATGGATGTAGTCTCTTCTATTTCTCTCATCGGTTCAACCATATGTAACAAAATTAGTCAGATTCCAATTATTTCGATTAGGGTGAAGGATACTATGTATCCACAAGTTAGGATGTTCAAAATTTTAGTACAATTCATAGGTGTTGTTCCACAACCATCTCAATGAAGAGAAATCACATCTCCTATGTGTTTTATTTAATAATGGGTATAGTAGACACCATTGTACTAAGGCTTTCCTTAGAGATGAAAAAGGTCCTAGTGCTAAGAAAGATACCAAGGATCAATTTTTTGGTGTTCATCTTCCTTTTATCCAAGGGTCCAATGACAAGATTTCGAGGATCCTAAGGATGCATAAGGTGGCTTCAACCTTTAGGCCTTTAAATTCCATCCAAAGCTCCTTTAGATATGTAAAAGACCTAGTGGACCCAAGAATATGAAAGGTGTTTACGTTATCCCATGCTCTTGTGGGACTCCCTACATTGGTGAGATTGGTCGCTCAATTAATCAAAGGATTTGTGAGCATGCTGCTGACATCAAGCATGGAAGGACCTGCTCCTCTGCTTTGGCAGAGCATGCAGATAAATCTAGCCATCACATCTGCATTAAGGAGGCTCAAGTCGTTGCTAGGGTTAGTCATTTCCAACATCGTAAATTGAGGGGGGCCCTAGAAATCGAAAAAAGACCAAATGATTTGAATAGAGATGATGGTTGGATTATTAGTAGAAGTTTGATCCATGTCCTGTCCTCCTAGTTTTTTAGGTTTCTTTTGGGTTTTTTTTTGTTTATTTATCTATGTAGGTATTTCTGTCCTTTTTATAGTATTTGTTGTTGGTTTATTCTTCATTAGAGTTTATATTCTTGATCCTTCATGTTTTCTTAAGTATTTTATCATCCTATTCATTCTTAACTCCTTTTATTATTTTTGTTATTTGTTTAATGAGCCTCAGACCCATATTTTATTGTTGACCCTATTTTATTTATTGATTACTTTTCTTTGAATATATATATATTTCTTTTGACTTGTGTATATTTTTGTTTTATTTTATTTATTTTCCATTAATTATTTTTATTTATTACATGATCTTGTCTCGATTAGGGTCTTGATTCTTTTTTATAATTTTTTACTTCCCTCCTTGTTTGGAGTTTGACTTTGATTTTTTTATTCTTTTTTTTTCCAGTAATAATTTTTTTAATAATATTTGATTTTAATAAATTAATTTAAATATTATTTTTCAAAAACTATCCATTTAATATAGTCGTTACTTAGTAATATTTGTTTTTAATATATTAATAAATTATTATCATAATTTAAATATTATTGTTCAAATATAGTCATTAATTGAAATTATGGTCTCTACATTGCTCTTTATTTAAGCCTTTGCTAGGGTTTGCCTTTTCATCTAGTCCTGATGATGAACCACACTTGTTGGTTTGAAACATGTTGACCAAAAATTTCTCTTATGTGATTTCTACTGATAGAATTTTCTTAATTCATTATGGATCATAGAAGCCTGAATTCAAAAATTCCAAAGGTTGTCAGATTTACGACACACTATCTGTCGAATGTGGTTTCCATTTCGACGTAGGACACCTCTCATCGGATGTCAAAAAAAATCATCGAATAGTTTCCCTCTATCATATTTCCAATTCATATTGGTCAGATGTCTCTTATCAGGTTTTGTACTTGTCTGTCGAAGCTCCGACATAACATCATTTGATAGCCCCCGCCATATTTTGTAACCATTCATCGGAGTTCTAATTCCTTATTATTGGACAACTCTCATTGTATTTTGCACTCTCTGACAACCTATCGTTAAACAACATCCATTAGATTTTTCACTTTCCCATCGGGTCTCTAATGCAAATTTGATGAAGAATTCTCATTTTTTATAATTATCTGATGAATATCTACTGTCATATCATCGGCTGTCACGTCAGCTATCCGGTGTCATTTTTTCCGCATTACATCATAAACATTGATGATATGTCATCAAAATACACTTCCATGTCTAACACTTATCATACAATGGACGCATCAAAATGTCGACCAGTGATTCATCACCTTATCGTTGATTATCCGATGGTGTATTTGTGTTGTATATCCAACAATTATTTTTCCCGTCAAAATTTTTGACTGAGTTTCACCGGTGAGCTTGGGAAACAAGGTCTGTTGGAGTCCTAATAATCGATGAAAGGCCATTAGATTTTAGTGCACTTTATAGTAGTGGATGAAGAAATAATTTCATATTATATAGATAATGTTTGAAATGTCAACAAGTCAAATGTAGCATAAGTATTCAAAGGGATTATTGCAACCCGTACAAATTCCAAAGTGGGAGTGGGAAGTCATATCCATGTGCTTCATCATAAGTTTTCCAAAAACAACTAAACAACATGATGAAATCATGGTAAAGGTGGACAAGTTGAGAGTAAGGAATCTCACTTCACTCTTATAAAGTCCACTTATAAAGAAATTGACATTGCAAGTATCTTCATGAATGAAATTTTTAGACTACACGGTATGCCTAAGACCATCATATCAGACTAGAACGCTAAAATTACTTTGAATTTCTAGAATCATTGTTTCTGGGTTTTGGAATGCAATCAGATTTCACCATAGACTATCATCCTCGGGCATATGGGAAAATTAAAAGAGTAAATAGAGTTCTAGAGGATATGCTAAGGATGCGATGTAATGCATCAACCCATAAGTGGGAAGAGTATTTATGCCTTATTGAATTCATCTATCCACGAGTCTTTAAAGAGGAGTTTTTTTGAAGCATTGTATGGTAGGAAATTTAATATCCCAATTATTTAGGATAATTTAGCAGACTAGATAATACTTGGACCAAGTACACTAAAGGAAATGGAGCAATAAGTGGTAAAAATCGAGTAGAACTTGAAGGTAGCACAATATCAATAGAAAATCAATGTAGATTAGAAGAGAACGCATAAGGAGTTCAAAATGTCAAAATATGTGTACCTCAGAATTAAACAAAAGAGAACTTCCTTGAGAATGGGAGCTTGTGCCAAATTGTCCCCACAATATTATGGACACTTCAAGATTTTAGAAAGAGTGGGACAAATGGAATACATGATTACTTTACCTCCTAGGGTGAAACAAAATAAGGTATTCCATGTGTTATTAATATGTACATGATGATAACCATGTAATTGATTGGATTGTGATTTAGATGGAACCAAAAGAAGAATTCCAACCAACCTCAATGCGACTTATATAGGAAGGAGACTCTACTCTAAAATGAGCCATTGTGCCAGTTAAGGTGCAATGGAAGCACTTTGGAGTGGATGAAGTATCATGGGATCTACATGACACCATGAAAATGATATACCCATTTTTGTTTTCTGTAAATAGTTCTTTCCATCGATAGTAGAACACTGAGGATGATATTCCTTTAAGGGAGAGGGGATTGTGAAAATCCTTTTGAAATCCTATATATATATATATATATATATATATATATATATATATATATATATATATATATATATAATATATATATATATATATATATATATATATATATATATATATATAGATATATATATATATATATATATATATATATAATATATATATATATATATATATATATATATATATATATATATATATATATATATATGTATACACACACACACACACACACACATTTGAGGGGAAAATAGGAAGTTTCTTGTTTATCTTGAATTTAATACCCATTTTCCCCTATTTCCTAGATTTTATATTTGTATTCGAACCACCAACTTCCAAAAATTATGAGAAAGAATTAGAGTGGTACTGAAATGATCCAGGGGCATGGGAAATGCATTTATATGGAGCCTTTTGAATTGACCACACAATACAAGACAAGGACCCAAAATTCTTATGTAGGTAGATTGTGGTTGGACAATGAAGAAATGAGCAAAAGTGTGCATGTTGTTGGAAAAAAATGAGAAGGAAATCAATTTTGCAATATTGTGTGGTTGTGAATAGAGAGATAGAAAAGTTCATTCAAACTAGAGATATGACATAAGAAGAAAGACATAACCACACATGGGTGCTAAGAGATTGACCCTAAATAGAAGGTGATAGAAAGCCTTCTAAGTCACAACAACATGTGTGGAGTTGTGAATTTCCCTAATTGGGTAAGGAAGTTAGTGTTGAAGCCTTTAGTGTGAGCTATAAGGCTATGGGAATTTTTAAGTAGTTTGTTTGATCAATGCATGAAAAGAATTGAGAAAGGGGAAGTACAAAGGAACTGTTGGATTAAAGGACTCCCTTTGTGCTATGCAGACCCATTGTGGCAACACTGTGATTCGTTAGAAGGCCTTGACTCATTACTTGAAAGGAAACATATTAAATTTTGTGTGAAAATGATATTTTCCTCCATCTTGTCTAATCTATTTTGGGCCATGTTAATCATTGAGTGTGTCTTCCTCTTAAGGAATCATATTTGGCTAAGGGGTGGCAAAATGCAAGAAAATTACAGTGTAGTTGAGCCTATGGTCTGGTGGAGAGTGGCTCTCCCTTCTTTAATTTCCAACAAATATTAGTGACATATATAAATGTACTTATTTCTCTTTAATGAAATGGATTTATTTGTTCAAGGCTTCATGAATTTTGTCATGTTTGGTTACTAAGTATGTATGAATGATGAGTTGTAAGTATTAAGTGTGCTTGATTACTAGCTACAAATACTTGTAAGAATGGACTTTATATGTAGAGGTATCCATTAAAGTATGATTCCTCGTAAAATTATATTATGTTGTGAAATGGAAATAACATATTGAATTAATATCTAATGTTTTTTATGCATTTGTTAATGTGAATGGCCTTATAGCCCAGCTATGGGATGGAAAAATTGTTTTGTATCCTTGTTTGGTGATGAGAATACTTGGAGGTTTTCCTTTATTAGAGACCTTGGAAAAGTGTGGAAGTACTCTGGCTTGGAAAACTATAGAAGATAGTTTATTGATATGTTTTTAAGGTGTTAGGGCGACCTTGTTTTCTCAAGAGATAAGGCATAATATTTGCCTCTTTGTTTTCAAGTGTTTGGATTTTAAGATATGAAGTTCTAGCCCCAAAGGAGTGAGATGAGCCTCATTTAGTTGGGTGAAATTGTGGACTTGGCCATTGAGCCTATTATTTACTTCTTTTGAGAAGTATTTGAGTTGTGGTATGAGTTTTGGATGCCTTTTGAGACTGTAGAATATTTCTATACCTCCAAAAGTATTATGGTAAATCTTATGCCTTATTGGAATCAACTTCAATCCTTTGAAGAAAGCCTAAATTCTTAGCACAAGTTTGTTGTTTCGAAATTTGGCAATTGGAAGATTTTGGCCTAGTTCTTGGTCATAGAGTATGAAGGGAGTTGTGACCTTGGGCTTAGCAAAAAGGGATATAAAAGGTAGAAGTCTAAAAGTTTTTTGTCGTAGTGATCTAGAGAATTTTGAATGTTTTGAATATCTAGGCATCCAAAATTTCTTATAGATAGACCTAACGAAAAACTTGAATGTCATATGGTGAAATCGGTAGTGATGGAACCCAAAGTTGGAGGAACCTAATGTCATGGTTACAAGGGATACAAAATTTGGCAAATATATAATTCCAATCTTTTGGAAAATATATATCTTGAGTTAGTGTAGTAGGCCACATGGGAGTTACATGGAGACCATTTGAGCATTCCTAGATCTTATAGGTAGGTAGATGATGATGTTGCACGAAGAAAAGTTTGGTTCATGTAGCATGTTGGCATGGATTTATGATGTGGCGTGATGATGTGGTGTTGTATCGTAAGAGAGTTGACATGGTAGTCAACATGTCACTTGTTGTGGTAGGTGATGTGGAATTTTAAAGTCTAAAAATTCAAAGTTTTGTGAAATTGGGCTCTATGGGTTTTTTTGGATCTGGATGAATCCAAAATGTTAAAAACTTGGATATCTTAATGAATGAAAGTTTAATCGCATGTACAGATGATGAAATGGAAAATGGTGTATGACAATTTTGAGGTGGAGGCTAGGTGGTAGTTGATGTGGAGGTTACATGGATGACATATGTTTTGGATAACAAAAATCCAAAAATCCAAAAATCTAGCTTTTTGTTAAATGGGATGTTTAAGTTTTTACTATATTTGAATATCTAGAGGATTGACTAAGTTCACTTAGTGTTAGGCTAGCAAGGAAAATTTTAGGGGCGAAATTTTGCAAATGGGTTATTTTTTGGACATTTTTTGAAAAAATATTCACCAATTTGGTTAAAAATTCACCTATTTTTTACATATATATGATTAAATGGATGATATTCACCAAAACATTACCAATTTTAATAGTAAATTACATGTTTTTTATTGAATATTTTCCTACATTCTATATGCATGAATTCAAACTAGAATAGTCGCCTACAATACTATATATAAGAAAAATATTAAATCCTTTAAAAATACCTTGTAGGCTAGATCCAAATGTATTCGAAGATTTGGAGCATCCACATGGATTCAAATATGCCAGAAGTTTGAAAGGCCAGAAATATATAAATCTTTGTAAAAGGGATTTATGAAAAATACCATATCTATATGCAAGCAAGGTAATGTTTCAAGTTGATTATGTCGCCCTACGCGATGGTGACATGTGGGTGGGATTTTCACATGTTAGTCATTATACCATTGCACAGTGGGGACATGTTAGAAAATAATTTCCGTATGTTTGCCATGTGTCAATGGTATGGACATTGATGTGGCACTAGGAAGGGAAAGCCTTTAGATGGCCATAAATTTGAACCCAAAACTTGTATTTATATGAAATGTATATCATTGGAAAGCTCTCAATGAGTTGAAGATAATGGTGATATCCTAAAATAGTTTGATGTGGTTAGCAGGATAGGAATGTTGTTAACCCCATCTCCATAAAGTAACTTTGGAGATTGGTTTTGTACACTCTGTACCCTTAAAAATGCCATGAGGGGATTGAGTGTGTTACAACATGTAACCTTGTTCAATCTTTGTTGTCTTCAATTGCATTATCACTTCCACAACTTGGTCCTTTTAACACCAAAATGGAATTCCAAAAATTTGCTTCAATAATAGGTATCCAAAATAAAAGGGTTTGCTACAAATTCAAACAAACCCATCATTACAAATGTAAGAAGCTCTACATACCTAGTATCTTAATATTAGTATAGGGCCTTTATGTTATATGTATTCCCTACTTAGAGAAAGACATAAACAATTAGTTGAACCATAGGTGTTGAAATCCATATTATAAGGAGGAAATTAAACCTCACAAGCCTAAACAAATCATTGTACCCACATCTGTAGTGGAGTCTCCAAACACAAACAAGGCTAGCACAAGTAGTTATGCATCCACTAATTAACTCCCTAAGCTCTAAAAAACCACCATTATCAGAACAAATAAATACAATGTTAACATCAACAAATAAGACATTGATGGAATCTAAAGCCAAATCAAAACAAATAACGAAACATGACACAATAATGATGGGAGAGAATGCTCTATGAATAATACAATAAGAGTATAAAAACCGTCACTAAGTTTCCATGGTAGCCAAGCCATACCTACTCAAGTAAAATGAAGAATACCAAGAAAAAATAAAATAGCTCAAAACAAAAAAGTGTGATTAAATTTCTACATAATGAACATAGAATGGGAATTGTATTGCTAAATAAAATAGATGAGAGGGAAGATTATGGTTATTTATTTGTAATAAATGACAACCAAATACTCTCTTCATATAGTGCTTTTGCATTTTTTAAAATTTTATATTATTTAATAATTTATTTTCAAATATAAAAATAAGAATAAATTAAACTTCACAAGCTCAAACAAATCATTGTTACCCACATTTATAGTGGAGTCTCCAAAACAAACAAGGCTACCACAAGTAGCTATGCATCTACTAATTAACTCCCTAAGCTTTACAAAACCAACCTTATTAAAGTAACTAAACATACTATTAACATTAAAGAAGAATACATATATATAATCTAAAACCAAATAAAAACAAATAATGAAATATGACATACTAAGGATGGGAGAGAAGGTTTTGTGAATAATTGTTGCGCTGAGAGGCGCTCTACAACCCAGTATAGGGGAGATATGTAGATGTAATGTAATAAAGTATGTAAACATTTATACATATCGACTCTATTTACGTGTCGACTCATTATATATATATATATAAACTCAATTAAAATTAAACTCAATTAAAATTAAAAGATTGAAACTTATAAAAATGTCTTCTATTATTTTGATATAGATCGAGTCCTCCTGGGGTGGGGTTTGCAGCCTAAGTGAGGACATTGTCCATTGTTGGGGTTGGGTTGGGTGAGGAGTAATCTAATCAATTGACACAAAGTCCAAATTCAATATAAATTGAATTGATAACACTATTAAAAATATAAATAAATTTTATAAGCTAATACTCATTTTTAAAGTTAACACTAAACATCAAATTCAGGAAACAACCTTAAATAATTTCATCAATATTTATTTTAATTTATTTTCTTTTGTGGTAGAAGGAAATTTGTTGTATATATATATATATCTCACACCTTGTCTAGCATTCCTGCTACACTCCATACTCTTTCCATAGATATTTTTTTTAATTAGACACTCCCCTACTCTATCTGCATATGTGTCTCTTCATTTTCGTTAGTTTCTCCTTATTACTCACCTATTGTACCCATTTTACTCACTATAGTTTTTTGTTATCATATGTAATTATATTTTCCAAATTGTTCAAATCTACTCCCTGTCATCACCATTTTATATAAATTTTAAAGCGTCAATTTCGTTATACTTGATTTGAAATAAATGCAAGGCACTAAAAAAAGTTGAGTTGTTATATTCACCATTCTAATTATAATTGTAGGTATGTTCTAACTAGATTCAATTTTATAGCAACTAATATTCGTTGATTTGTTTATTATGTTCTTATTCATCATTCTAATTATAATTATAGGTATGTTCCAACTAGTTTAAATTTTTTGCAACTTAATATGTATATAAGATGAAGCAACTTAACAATCCAGCAAATAGTTCATCAAGTTAAACTCCTTGCTAACTTAAACTTCATTGGTCTCATTTATCAACATAGTATGTATTAATATATTTATTTATAGAGTATGTATTAATATATAAAAGAATAACATTCAATTGGTTCATGTTTAAAATTCAAACTACATTACCCATTATGATCATAACACTCATTGAAGAAATTGTAAAGGTATCAATCCAATTATTTAGCTTATTAATAATAATTATTATTATTATTAAATTTTTAATTTATTATTAATAATAATTATTAAAAATTATGATATAATAAGTTAAAAAGTGAAGGAAAGATGGGAATCAAGGGAAATAAAAGAGTAACTAAACGACTAGAAGAATGCATGGAGATGTAACAAAATAATCCCCAATAAGATAGAAATGTTGGCAAGGCTTGGGGGAGGGAGGGAGGGATAGGGGGAATTAAAATAGGGGAATGTAAGTGTTATAGAGTGTCTCTAGCTAGTATAAGAAGAAAAACAAAAGGCAGGCAAAAGGTATAAAAATAATCAATGTACTAAATTTTTAGAGTTTATGTGCTTAATGTTGTCAATGTTCTTTTCAATCTCTACAATGTCTCTAATAAGTAGCATGGAATAATGGTTCTTAAAGCTTGTTATGATTGGTGGTTTGATAATTGCATCATCAAAGTGAGGCCTTGTTATTGTCTCCACAAGGGGGTGATCTATGCCTCTCCTAGAGCCACTACTAAATTCGATTCAGGGAACCTTTCTCTACCACTATGACACCAGTCTACTGGTTGTGTTCCAAAGCTTGATTATCGGTATCGGGGAGGAAATATGACTCTCTCTATCATCAACTATTTATTGTTTGTCTATTTCCCTTTAAGCGAGTGGATATGTATTGTGATAAAATTATTATACTTTATAGCTTCAGGAGAGTGGATGGGGAGGACTCCTTGGGTTCCCACTATTTCTACAGGATATCCATAGCTACAACTTGCCATTTTCTTAGTCATTTTACTCCATGTGGGTCACTTTCAAATCTCTCAAGTAAAATGTTTATGGTATAAATAAGTGGAAGAAGGAATGCAACCAATCATGGGGGAAACAGAGTGTTGAAGCGTCCTTTGTTTCACACACTTAACAAGTTGTTGAGGAGCAACTAGTAGGTTCTTTAGTTGTACCCCAAGATATGCAGAGGGAAATTTCTATAGCAGAGGAGGATGCCAAGATCAATAGAAGATACATTTCAAACTTTGACATGCTAGAACAAGTGCAGAATTAGGTGTATGACACTAGCTACACTCGATCTCCGCAAAGTCAATATTTGAGAGCCATGGACATGTATTGGCATATTAATATTGCCACGGGTAAATTCCTACAAGAAAGGTCAGAGGCATAGTAGGATTCTCAGTTCTAGTTGGGCGAGATTCAAAGCCAAGTTGGGTAGATAGACCAAAAATCAATATACTAGTAGATCAATTGGCCAATATTGAGTTCATTAACTCCAAGGATGAAGTTGGCTACCCTAAAAATATTCAAGTGGACTCTCCAACCAATTAGCCATGTTTTTGTAGGTTTTTTTGACATCTTCTAGTTTATATGTTCACTCAGTTACTATCATTTTGCAATTATTTCTTGTTTATCTTATGTTTATGACATATAGGTTGGTAGGGTAGGATGCCCAATTTTGGTATGTAATATAATATGTCATAGATAGTCAATTTCATTACTTGAAAAAATAATTAATGTTGTGCTAATGGTCTGGTATTCCTAGTGGTAGGCCAACAACAACAACAAAACAATTATTGAATGTAATTTTTTGATATTGCCTTAATATAAGCTTGCCTAATGTAAGGACCAGTTCTATACTATATATATATATATATATATATATATATATATATATATATATATATATATATATATATATATAATTCACAATAAAATACAACCAGAAGAGAAAAACATTGGGAATTCAAATTTATTCAACAACTGTCTAACACATTCCTAAATTTCATTTCACTGAACATATCATAAAATTGACATATATTTAACTAAGGCCATAAAGAAATCATACAAAATAATATTGCAACACACATGTACCATTCACCAGAAGATGAGACTCCACTTGATTTGTCGTTAATTGTCTTCCCTTGTTGCCGGTCACCTCTGAGAGTGAATGACAACGTACTTGATCCAAATGCGATGACCCACCGGTTAACCTCCCAGCCTAATCCTTGGGTACTCTTCTTCCCCACGGACCCCCGAGCTACAATGGGGTTGTACAATGGAGGAATTCAATAGCTGGTAAAAGAGAGCACTCCTTGGTTCAAGAGTCCCCTCTCTAAAATCTGCTACCTCACCAAACTCACTATAGTTTCGTAATCACTGCTCTAACATTGTCTCATCCATCCAACAATAGGGTTCCCAAAAGTCCCTTCTCCCATGGCTTGCCCCTTCTTTTGTAGAAGTCCTCATAGGTGACACTTGACATGTCATGCATAATTAATTTTTTTTTATAATTCAATAGTTTGATTATTCACCCACCCATGTGTCACTCTCTCATCAAGGGTCTCCAAAATTATTTACTTAAATTTTAATTTAAAACTAATATTTTCCTCACCTCAATCAAGATTCCTATTTCTTCTCCTCATTTCCTCTTGATCCCCCTTATTACTCCTTAATTTGTGTTCATTACTAAAGTCAATTAATGAGTCAATATTTGATCCCCTATCTACTCCCTAATTTAACTCAAGCTATCTCTTAGATGGATATTCTTATGTTGGTTGTTGCCACATGGAGGTTCTCTACATTTCTCTAGAATTTAATTTATTAATCTTATTTTAATTCACCATCCTCTTCTCTTAATTAGGTTTAACTATTTTAGGATTAATATTTATCCTTATAATTATGTCCCTCTTTCCCCTTTCACCTAATTAAACTACATAATCTACCTACTATTTTCCAACATGGGAAGGGTAGAGTTTTTAAGGTAACCTATTTTATTTCTTCTTATGATCCTTGATGTAAATTTACCTAGTTTTCATTCCTTGATTATATTTATTATTTAATTTATTTTTGATGATTCCAAGGGTGCCAAGTTTGGTTGTGCCCTTCAAGAACTCCCTTGAAGTTCTAAGGGTGCCACACCTAATAGTTTATTTGTGATGCCAAGGGTGACAAGTTGGTCGTACTCTTCAAGAAATTCTCGTGAAGTTCCAAGGGTGCCACACCACTTGCCCTTCAAGAATTTAGTGATTACGAGGGGAAAGTATAGGTGCAACGACATAGACCACTATCATCTCTTATGTTGCCTACTATAGTGAGACTAATGGTGTCGGGGATCAAGGAATCCGCCTTGATGTGTGCCCCCCGGTAAAATCCTCATGAGCAACCCAACTTTGGGACCTGCCCTCATGACATCGTGATCTTCAAGGCAAAGGTGTTTCAACCCTTCCAGCCCAAGTCATGGCGGGAGTGCTAGTGGGTGAGATCAAGGACACTGTCCCACCCCTCCCATGTAGTTCCATCCACTTGTACAACCCCATCACCCATATGTGAGTCATTCGGCCAAGAAACTAATCTATGCCTGCAACCACTAGCATCTCATCGGAATATAGATAAACATATATAGCAGGTTTCAAACTTGAATTTGAATTTCAAAGATAAAATTATATAAAAAAATTTCATCGAACCAGTTGTCGTCAACTCGTCATATGCGAGTGCATCTGATGGTTTCTTGCCATACTCAATAATCATCAGTAACAAGGTTTCTCAGTGTTAGTCATTGTCATAATAGCATCATTAATGACACCTAGTCATTCACATCATTGTTCATAGTAAGCCCGAACTAATGAAAGTATGTAACATAGGGGACACGCCCATCATGGCTATCATCATAAAAACATCAATGGAAACATACATATTTGTCAAGCTATCAACATTGTAACATCAATAGAAATATACCTATTCATAAAATTTATCATCATCATGATTTTAATAGAGAGTATACATATCCTTTATTGCCATCATCTTCATAAATTCAATAAAGACCAAAATTAACCATTTAATGTTACAATCACCATAATACTAATAGTAACATACATAACCATTCATGCTATCTTCATCATAATATCAATGGAGAACATACATAAACATCACAACCATGAATATCTCAATCACTAATAATAGCGTCATGTGCCCGGATCCTCAACCTGAGGTCCTCAAAGAATAATGTGTGGGCCTTAGGGCTAAATAAATGTTAGTGGCATATCACTGTCAGTAAACTAGAGTGGGCACTACATACACCCCCTCTTAATAATAGACTTCATCTCGAAGTCCTTGGAATAGGTAAGGAAAACGGTGATGCATCTCCTCGGCGTCCTCCCAAGTAGCTGAACTAGGACTATAATTGTCCCACTGGACCTTGACATGTTCCACTAACCGTCGTCTAAGCTGCAAAGTTCGCTAGTCCAGTATGAAAACCAGTTCAGTCATCACTGTTCCCTCATCCAAAACTTGCGAATGACTAAAGTCAATAACATGCAAAGGATCTGAAATATAATGACGTAAAACAGAAACATGAAACACATCATGAATATGTGCTAAAGATGGAGGTAAGGCAAGCCTATATTCCACCAGCCCTTTCCTTTCTAAGATTTCAAAATGTCCCACAAACTATGGAGACAATTTTTCCCCCTTTCCAAATTTTATAGAGCCTTTTTGGGGCCTTACTCTCAGGAACACCCTATCCCCCACTTCATAACTTCGCTCTACCTGATGAGCATTAGCATAGCTCTTTTGTTGATCTTGTGCTTCTTTTAGCCTCCTCCTAATCATAGTCATTTGTTCTTCCATCTCTTGCACCACTTCTGGTCGTATTAATACTCGGTCCTCTAGTTGGTCCCAACTGAGGGGTGTTCTGCAAGGTATTCCATATAAGAACTCAAATGGCGCCATCTTGATGGAACTTTGATAACTATTATTGTAAGCAAATTCCACAAGTGGTAAAAACTCCTCCCATCTCTTTTGTTGGTCCATCACATACATCTAAAGCATGTCTTCAAGGATTTGATTTGTCCTCTCTATTTGCCCATCTATCTCTTGGTGATAAGCAATGCTGAAGTTCAACTGGGTTCCTAAAGCTTCTTGGAAACTAGTCCAAAGTCTTCCTGTAAACACTGCTCCCCTATCAAATATGATCTTCTTAGGAACTCCATCCAATCTCATTAATAAAAACTCTAGGTATTTTTGGTGCCTTATATGTAGTCTTAACTGGTATGAAATGGGCACTCTTGGTCAACGTGTCCACCACTACAAATATGGAATCATGTCTTCTTGAGGTCATTGGTAGTCCCACAATGAAGTCCATTGATATAACTTCCCATTTAGATTTTGGTATCTCGTTGGGTTGCAATAAAGCTATTGGATGCCTGTGTTTAGCTTTTACTTGCTGACACTCTAAGCATCTTGCTACCAAGTTCATGATGTCCTTCTTCATCCCTTTCCAAAAGAAGAGTGGTTTTAGGTTTGCACTCATCTTCTTAACACCAGGGTGTGACATGTATACTGCGCGATGTGCTTCATTTGAGATTAATTGGCGTATATCTTCATTTGGTGGTACATATATCCTTCCCCGGAATCGTAGTAGCCCATAATTATCAAGGGAGTATTCTTCATACTTTGGGACCCTCATTTCATCCTCCCTCAAAATTTTGTTAACCTCTTGATACCAGGTGTCTTTAGTTTGTAATTCAAGCAGTTTCTCCCTCAAATTTGTCTTTAAGGGAATCACTGAAAATATTCGCGGCCTCCTACTTAAAGCATCAACCACCCTATTTACCATTCCTTTGATATAAGTGATATCAAAATCATATTCACTAATTAGTTCAGACCATCATCTTTGCCTTGCATTTAAGTGATCTTGAGTGAATATGTGTTGTAGCCCATAATGGTCAGTCCTAAGATCAAACTTCCTTCCTAGAAGGTAGTATCTCCAAATATTTAGCGCATAAACAATTGCTGCCATTTCTAGATCATGGGTTGCATAGTTTTCTTCATGTGTTCTAAGTTTCCTTGATGCATAGGCTATTACTCTTCCTTCTTGCATCAACACACAACCCAACCCTTCCTTGGAGGCATCGGTGCAAACCAAAAATTCTTGTTCCATATCCAGTACCTTCAAGATTGGTGCTGTCCTTAATAACACCTTTAACCTTTGGAATGCCTCTTCACATTTTTCAGTCCAAATGAATTTCTTGTTCTTTATTTGGAGCTCGGTAATGGGGTTTTCTATTTTTGAAAACCCTTCGACAAATCTATGATAGTACGATGCCATGCCCATGAAACTTCGTATTTCATGAACATTGGTTGGTGTTGGCCATTCCATGATGGCCTCGATCTTTACTGGGTCTACTGTGATACCCTCCCTAGAGGTAATGTGTCCAAGATAATGAATCTTGGTTTGGTAAAAGGAACACTTTGACAAATTCCCGTATAATTGGTTTTCTCTAAAACATTGTAGAACTATCCTCAAGTGTTTGCCATGCTCTTCTGGGGTCTTTGAGTAGATAAAAATGTCATCGACAAAGACTTGTACAAACTTGTTTAATTAATCCCAAAATATTCCATTCATCAAACTCATGAAAACACTGGGGCATTTGTCAGTCCAAAGGGTAAAACTACAGATTCATAATGCCTAAATCTTGTTTTAAAGGCTGTCTTCGAAATAGCTTCTTCTTTGATTCTCAACTGATGATATCTCGACATCAGATCTATCTTTGAAAACACAGTCGCCCCCCTCATTTGATCAAATAAGTCATCTATCCTTGGCAAAAGGTATTGATTTTTTATCATCACTTTATTCAACTGGCGGTAATCAATGCATAGTTGCCAAGACCCATCCTTTTTCTTAACAAAAATCACAGGGGCTCCCATGGAGATATGCTAGGTCGTATGAACCCTAAGTCCAATAATTCCTTTAATTGGATTTGCAATTCCTTTAGCTCTAGAGCCCACATACGATAGGGTGCCTTTGCAATAGGCTTAGTGCCTGGTTTAAGGTTGATGGTGAAATCAATTTCCCTTTTTGGGGGTAGCCTGGGTAGTTCTTCGGGAAATACATCCTTAAATTCAACAAGGAATGGATCCTTATCAAGGTCTTTAGAGTCAACCTTATCGTTTAGAGCTACCACTGAGAACATTTGACATCCCTTTCGCCTAAATTTCATTAGTTGCATGGAGGATATGAACCTCAGGGACACGCCTCGGTTCTTCCCCCTTAATGATTTTCTTTGGCCATCATCACTGGTGAAATGTAGAATCTTGTCTTTGTAGTCTAGGAGTGCCTCATGTTGCTCCAACCAATCCATTCCTATAACTATGTCATAAACTCCTAGAATTGTAGAGTACAAGGATACCTTGGTCTTACATACATCCAGGTCCACCTCACAATCCTTTACCATCTTTCCTACATTTCTTTTCATACCACATGCCATTTCTACATCTCTAAATTCATATTGTGGAGTTGCTTTATGTTTAATCATTGATAATGCATTTAGAGAAATAAATGAATCAGTAGCCCCTGGATCTATTAAAATGACAAAACTCATACCATCAATATTACCTGAGGTTTCCAACACAGTGAACTGGTGTTCGACCTAGTGATTTTTCACCGCTGCATGGATGCGATGAGCCTTCCCCAGATCCCCCGTTGTAGTTGCATTCTTAGTTGAGTTGGTATTACTTGTCTTTTGAGGGAAATCCCTCTCGTAGTGAGGACCTCCACAAGTCTAACACCCCCTCCTAGCGGCTTGGCTCCTACTACCAACTGAACCGGGAGTTGGTCTGGAACTCTACTGGAAAGAAGATCGGTGTTGAGGTAGTGTGACTTGGTGTTGTCGCATATTCCAGTGTGGTTGTGGTTGACGAGTTTGTTGCGGTACCCTGTGCGAATGCTGAGCTAGATGCCTCTGCAGGTTGACCATCTGTGGACCCCCAAAACTCTAGAAATTTTACCTTTTCCAAATCTCAATGTACATCATTTCTTGTGATGCTTTGGGGTGCTTCGTTTTGTATGACAAGTCCTCCATGCTCCCATTCCAAATGGTTTATTAATGCCTCTGACATGTGTTGGAATGATCTCATTAAGTTCAACACTTCTCCAGCTGGTATCTGTTCTTGTGTTGAGATGTTTTCCCCATCATTAGGTGGGGTGGTAGGAGTTGGTTGTTGTGGTGGTGCCATGTTGTGCTCTTTAGTTGCCCCACTCCTTCTTGTACCTCTTCTAACCATGGTTCACCTGCCACAATTTAATACGATTTTTCCTTATAAGATAAAAAAAAATCAAATAAAAATAATGACCAATGTGAGTGGTTCTATAATTTATTGTTATTATTATATACTTCCAAAGGAACAATTTATGCATTTATAAGTTCTTGACATTCCTATAAATTTTAATCAAAATAGTACCAACCTCCATAAATTCTAAATTTTAAATCTTTTTGTTTTTTTTGAAATGTGCTTGGGCCAACACCATAAACCATGATGATACATTGATGTGGGACGTTTTCCAACTGTTTTTATATTATTGATTTTATTTATATTTGCTTTTTAATTTCTTTTATTAATATTTTGGCCGGGACCCGGGACACGCTTTGGAAGAGTGTTATGAGTGTTACTTCAAACCTGTTCGATGATATTTGAATTAAAAAGTTTCTCATTATTAACCAGTTATTATTAAAATGTAAGATGAAAACAAAAAGCGTGTGTATATATTTCATTTAAATATATAAAATTCTTAATTTGACATGTTTTTTTAAATTAATTATTAATATAAAATTTTGTTGAACATTTACAACTAAAATTGGCTATATAATAAAAATAAATTACTATGGCAGATCCTCGCTTTCTACGTGGCTTTCAAAAATAAAGAATACGAAGCATATATGATCCCTTTCTCAAACGAGAAAGAAGGAATCTAAGTTTATTTTTAGTAATTTGGCATGAATAAAATTTACATAACTATTCTAATTTCAGAGAATTCCCACAGTCAAACATGAAATTATTATTTGGAAACACAAATTTCTCCTGGGTATTCCCATGATAAAATTAAAGAGAGTCAAGATAACTTCAAAGTTGAACTAGGTACAACTCCTGGTAGCATGGGTGTATAATAAACACCTGTGAAATAGAATGAAAAAAAAAACTGTAGCTTAACTAGCTGCTTCTTTTTTTTTTTAAGGGGAGGAATTTGGCAATAAGATTTATTTATTTATTTTTTTCTTTTATTTTTTAATGAGATTGCAATGTTCTATAATTTAAATTTTATTTTTGAATATAAACATGGATTCAGTGTGTAGAAAAAAAAAATTTGAAACACTGAATTGTGTGAAGTTAACCACTATAAATTATGATATTCCACATTTTTAACAAAATTTCAAGTAAATTGAAGAAAATCTACCCTAATAAGAGCCAAAACGATGCCTATACTGTAAACCAATATGCCAAGAAAGCTTAATTGACCATCTAATTTAAGAACATGTAAATATCCAAAGACAACTTAAACAATTATCGTTGTGAGAACGAGTGAGGAAACAACAATTTAGAGAAAAGAATTGAGGTAAACCAGAAGCTTCATGAGGATGAAAGTTGATAGATTGGGAATCTTCCCAAAACAAAATCCGACTTGAGCACAAAACGCTCGGTGCATGGCAACAAATTTGGATTTTGAAGGAATTTGTCATGTGTTCTAAGGCTTTCAACATCTAGAAAACAATTGAAGCTAATGCAGAAATAATTGTACCAATCTTAAAACATCCTGGGACTCTTTTCCAGATTTAGATTAGAATGGTGTAACAAACATATGTAAAAAAAAATTATGGGCTATCAAGGATTTCATTTCTATTAGACAACAGTTGGGATTGACAATCTTCAATTGGATTATTGAGGATACAACTCTGTATATCATCTACAGTTTATTCACAAGCACCCGCATAGCCTTTGGGGAATTTGGCTATGGCAAGCCACTGTTTCAGTCTAGTATCATTCTGTGACAGAATGCTACAGAAGGCCTTTGTTTATGTAGGTCTGGAATCCAAGCTCTTGGACGTGGATGATAAAACAACCATGCACTGTTGGACTCCAAAGAAGTGGGATGCCAACAAGCAAAATGTCATTCTCATACATGGCTTTGGGACCAATGCAATGTGGCAATGGTACCCATAGATAAAGCCTTTTACACAGAGCTTCAATGTCTATGTTCCAGACCTGGTTTTCTTCGGAGGTTCGACAACCAAAAGCTCTGAGAGATCAGAGATTTTTCAGGCAGAATCTCTCATGAAAATGCTGAAGAGATTCGGTGTGAACAAAATCAGTGTGGTTGGGACCAATTATGGTGGTTTTGTGGCTTACACTTTGGCCTATCTCTACCCCGAGGCTGTGGATAAGGTGGCGATCGCAAGCTCAGCTATCTGTAGGCAGCTGGAAGACAACATAGAGCTGCTTAAACGTGCAAATATGTCCAAGATTTCAGATCTTCTACTTCCACAGTCTCCTGCTATTTTGAGGACTTTGACCAGACTCACTGTATACAAATCCCCAATCACCATAGTTCCTAATTTTATCCTGAAAGACTTCATTCAAGTATGTATAGATGTCATTTTTTTTTCCACTATTGTTTATGAAATCCACTTTGGAGTTGACTCTGGCTATCTAGAGAGCGAATTCTTTACATATCTACCACAATATTGAAATGGCTTGAAGTTATAGCACAGACACATCTAACCCCAGGCTTGATATGCATCTGATGTTGTATATTTTGCCCAAGGTAGAAAGATATGGACAACGAAGGTTGTAGAGTTAACTGATCATTTTACCATATCCAGACTATGCACCTAGCTTCTCTGGATGAAACATAAGACGCAACATTTACAGACACCAGTCATCAATTATATAACTGCTGCCTTGTTTATGTTTGTATCTACTGATCTAAGAACAAATTCTAAGGGGTTTATATGAACTGTGATGCAGAGTCCTTAAAAAATTTGAATTCAGAGTTGTTCCAAGAAAATCGAATCTGGGCATTGCTTCTTATTTAAAGGAAAAATAGAAATATAGCACACAATGGTTACACGTGTCAATTCGATGTGGGTTATACTAGAGGAAACCGGGGTTTATGTTGTGCCTATCCACGTACCTGTAAATGTGCTTTGGCAATTGTTATCACTTAAGAATTCTAATGCCAAAATTTCTCACATTAGTTTGATGGTAAAGGTCGGTGCTAGTCTAAGTTTGATTTTTGTTTTCCTTAGAGTCTGAGTCTTAGGAGTCTTGAGTCAACTATGCATTCTCATTCATCACCAGTCATTCTCATTCATCACCGGTCTCATAACCATGTGTCAGTTTTGTTCAAAGGTTACTATGTGCCACAAAGCTCTTTAGGTGATTTCGTAGTGCATGTAATCATTTTGAAGTGTTTTCACAGCGCATAAATCCTTTTTAGCAGTTTCGCAGCGCAACATGTTTTAGGTGATTTCGTAGCGCATAATTCAAAATTTACACTGACTGCGCTACGAAATTGGAGATTCGTGCAATCCGTAGCAGATCTTTCCTAACTGTCAAATCTGTCAAGTTCAGTTATGGTTGCATCATTCATTGTCAGCTTATACACTCCACATATCACGTCGAACCACTTATCTCCATCATTACAGCCGCTAGGTACCTTGGTACACACGGATTGCAAGTTCCAAGAAAATCTAGGTATTCACAGTCTTAATGATTATTGTATTCGTTGCATGGGGAACAAGTCTGCAAGTTTTCAATTTGAAGGCATTGTTATCAAGCGAGGCAGAGATTGAAGTTTGAGCAGCACTAGCATTTCAAACCTCCATTACGCTGAAGTCTCATGGAGGGATCAGCAGAAAGAAAAGACCACAGATCAGGCAGATGCTTGAGAAACGAACTTGAAGGTGTAGACATTGTCTTGAAAAACAAAGAAGTTGAGCATGCATTCAAGCAGGTTGGATGTTGGAATTTTTGTGAGAAACTCCAGGGAGGTCATGCACAAATCACCAAGGAATTTTCTTTGAATTTCACAGGGCTGAATTCGAAGGTTTGGATGCTCGAATTGCAAGTCTCACCAGAGGTAATATCCACAGTTACTGAGATTCCAAGGGGACAAGAAACTTGTTTTAAGAATTTCAAATTTGCTGTGACCCCCTACAAAGAATTTATGAAGCCGGAGTACATTGACTCAAATTTAAACAAGTATGTGCCTAGAAATTATGTCAAGGACTCATATGCCAATCTTCTTACCTGTATACAGAGGTACCTTACCTGTGAAGGGAGATATAATAAGGTGTATTCATACCATTTCAAGCTTCTGCTACATTTTACAAGAAAGATATCCATTGATTTACCTTTTTACTTATTTCGTAGCTTAAGCAAACTGTGTGATAAGGTGCAGCTAAGGAAAGAAGCTTGTGAGACCTCATTGTTTCACCACGATTTAATTAAGTTGATTGTTCTGCATGAACTCCAGAGAGTAGGTAGGGACTGGCCCACATTCATATTCATGTCTGGTTTCAAAAACGAGACCGGTCTCAGTCCTCAAGCCGCAAAAGATCTTCCAACAACAACTGTCACCAGGCAGAAACAAGATCTAGGATGTTTTCAAAGTTGAAGGCTAGGAAACAAGTAAGAGAATTCACCAAGCCACTGACTATCCAGGATACACCCCAGCAGTCCCTTAAAGAGAAAGCTCAGGTCAAAGAAGGTGCACATGAATCAAGCACGGGTGAAGGAGTTCAAAGAAGAAGGACTAGGAGCCAGGTAGCTAAAGAAAAAGGAAAATCAGTGATTATTGAAGAAAGCCCTGTTTCAAAGGGAGACTTAAATGACTTACTGCAAGCCATTGACATTGAAGAATCTCCCCTGGTTCAAGCAGATTTGATAGAGTCAGGAAAAGACAAGGCTAAGAGAGTCAAAGCCTCGAAGAAACTCAAGTTTGATGATCAGGTTGATCAATTTGTATTTAAACCAAGGAGACCCATAACGAGGAATTTTAAACAAGTACAGGAGGTACTGCCAAGAGCAGATGAAACAGGGGAGGTAACACAGCCTCATGAAAGAAAGGATAAAGGCAAAGCAGTTACCATTCAAGAAGAGGATAGTGTGGAAGAGTTGAAAAGGAGGTTGGAATTGGCAAACTTTGAAATTGCTAGATTGAAGAAAGCCTCCAGGAAATTTGCAATTAAGGAGGCTTATTTTAACCAAATGCAAGCTCGGTGGGAGGACAAAACATTTCAAATACCCGAGGTGGTGGATTGTAATGTTCAATTCCGTAGCTGGACTGTCCCTGCAATAAAGGAAGCACAATTTATCAGAAAGGTCAATACAAACCTGAGATCTGGGATCAAAGTCATGAAGAAACAAATTGAAGACTTAAAGATACAATTAAGCCAGCAGAAAGAATTTCCTTAAGGGAGTCACACATCAAGTAAGGCTATGTTTCAAATTTTGATGGTTTTCCTTGTTATAATCTTTATTGAAGAATCATACCTTTCCACTCAGTTTTGAAAAGCTTCGGAGCAATTGAAAAGGATGTTTAAATATCAAGAGGCTCAAAATAGCAAAATTTTGGTTGAAACTGTGTTTTTGGAATTACACAGCAGTTTCGTAGCGCGCTACGAAACTGCTGAAGATGATGACTAATGCACAATAGTTTCGTAGCGCGCTATGAAACTACTGAAGCTACATAATCTAAACTCAGTCAACTGATTTTGAAATACAAAGGGAAATTTTTTGAAAAAGGAATATCTTCAAGGGATCATCTAAAGGTATCAACTTTCAACAAGGTCAAGACAGGTGGAGGAAACATATATTCGAACCTAACTCTAAACTTTTTGTTATAAAGTGATCACATTTACTACAGTCCAAGATATGTCAGACAGCTTGGAGGAGCTTTTGTCTTCACACATGGAAAAGGTTGACAGCACATCAAGGACGTGGCATTCTGATATATTTTGTATAATCAAAGATGAAGGGCATGGTTCATTGGATCCGAATATCTTTGAGGAAAACCAAAGGTAGATAAACAGGGACAGTTTCCTATTTTTCAGGGGCAATGGAGAAGATGTGACATTGAGGACCAGTATGGAGCTTTGAACATCCACCACAGCCAAACTAAAAAGAGACCACTTGTCAAAGAACGAGAATGATTGTAATTAAGGCTATTATTAGCATGATATGGAGTTAGACTCCTATTTGATTTAGATCTCTAAAAAGTCTAGTAGCAGTTTGTTACATTTAATAGGTAGTTAAAATTTAAATAGGTGTCATAAGAATTAGAATTCGAGTTCCCCTCATGTTGGAGGAGGAATCTCAGCTCTGTAAAAGAACTCTATATATAGGAGAAAGAGCAATGTAACCAGGGGTTGGAAATTTATAAGTAAAAGCTCTGATATTTGGCTTATGTAAAGACTCTATTTTTTTGGTAATACAGTATTGGCCTATGCTTCTCAAGAATCATAAAGAGATCAATGTGATGAGTTTCTTTTATTGTCTTTTCATTGTTATCTACAGTGTTATGAGTATCTGATTACTTAGAAATCGCTTACAGTGCTCTAATTTCCTTCATATACTCATAAACTGCCTTCTATGTATTTGGTGTGTTGAAATCTAAATGTCTTGACTTCTCTGCAAAGCCAACCCTGCTGTGAATATTGAATCATATATGACTCCATAAGCCCAATGGATACTTGTTAGTTGTGTTTCCACCATTTTCATTTCTTAGTTGTTTCACAAGAGTTAGTCATCTTGATCATAATCAAAAACCTTTAATCCTTTGAGAGAGACCTCTCAGGTTGGGGAGGCTAAACCTTAGCCTAAAGTAGGTTTGAAACAGTTACTTGAAGTCTTCCTGGTCTGCAGCCTTCCAGGGTCTGATTTTGAGATAACAGCAATGTTGAAAATTCCAGCATTGACCACCAAACTACCATTTCATCTACCTTTAAACCATTGTGGATTTCTCCTATATTTCTTAATTTATCATCTTCCATTTTATTTTTTTATTTTGAGATTAATCATCTTTTCATTATCCTCAAAATATGACATTTATAGTAATCTAAGTGCTGGTTTGAAATACTTAGCATCTAATCTTGCCAACATTTTAATTTATTTATGTTAAAATGACTTTTATATACAAAATGGATCCATTAAATCATGGAACGACATGCTTTAATAGGTTACTGTGTCACCTTGATTAACAATATTTCTCACCGGAATTTTTTGTGGTATTAATAATGTTTCCCGTTGGAAGAAACATGTTGGGTATTATATCAGTAATTTGTTTACCTCAAGGTTTATTCATTTTTATTTACTACACTTGTTTTTCCTCATTAAAATATTTTAAACATTCCAAACTTGTCAAACGTGGAAGTTTCTATTTTACTGCATTTGAGAGAAATTTACTTGAATTTCACAAATTTACTTTATTTCCTGCCATTATTAATTTAATTTCCCCAATTTCCCCATCCAATATGTCAAATTAGATGTCAAAAAGGAATTTATGTTATAACCAGAGCACATTCATGACATTGTTCACCAAATTAATTCCAATCTCTACCCTGCTTTGGTATGAGGAAAATGAAAGAGTCGGCTGCAGGAATTAATGCATTCATGAGGGAAAATCAAGTGCAGTAAATAAAAATGAATAAATTCACTACACTATTCACCAAGTGTAAGGACCAGTTCTATACCAAGTGTAAGGACTAGTTCTATACTATATATATGTTTTTTAACAAAATAAATCACAATAAAATGCAACCAGAAGAGAAAAACGTTGGGAATTCAAATTTATTCAGCAAATTTCTAACACATTCCTAAATTTCATTCCTATTAAACATATCATAAAATTGACATATATTTAACTAAGGCCATAAAGAAATCATACAAAATAATATTGCAACACACATGTACCGTTCACCAGAAGACGAGACTCCACTTGATTTGCCGTTACTTGCGTTCCCTTGTTGCTGATCACCTCCGAGAGTGAATGACGACGTACTTAATCCGAATGCGATGACCCACTGTTAACCTCCCAGCCTACTCCTTGGGTACTCTTCTTCCCCACGGACCCCCGAGCTGCAATGGGGTTGTACAATGGAAGAATGCAATAGCTGGTAGAGGAGAGCATCCCTTGGTTCAAGAGTCCCCTCTCTAAAATCCTCTACCTCACCAAACTCACTATAGTTTCGTAATCACTACTCTGACATAGTCTCATCCATCCCACAATAGGGTTCCCAAAAGTCCCTTCTCACATGGCCTGCCCCTTCTTTTATAGGAGTCCTCATAGGTGACACTTGGCATGTCATGCATAATTAATTATTTTTTTATAATTCAATTGTTTGATTATTCACCCACCCATGTGTCACTCTCTCATCAAGGGTCTCCAAAATTATTTACTTAAATTTTAATTTAAAACTAATATTTTCCTCACCTCAACAAGATTCTTATTTCTTCTCCTAGTTGCCTCTTGATCCCCCTTATTACTCCTTAATTTGTGTTCATTACTAAATTCAATTAATGAGTCAAGATTTGATCCCCTATCTACTCCCTAATTTAACTCAAGTTATCTCTTAGATGGATATTCTTATGTTGGTTGTTGCCACATGGAGGTTCTGTACATTTCTCTAAAATTTAATTTATTATTCTTATTTTAATTCACCATCCTCTTCTCTTAATTAGGTTTAACTATTTTAGGATTAATCTTTATCATTACAATTATGTCCCTCTTTCCCCTTTTACCTAATTAAACTACATAATCTACCTAATATTTTCCAACATGGGAAGGGTAGAGTTTTTTAAGGTAACCTATTTTATTTCTTCCTATGATCCTCTTAACCCAAGTTTTATTTTTGGTTTAATTACCTCGGTTTCTAACATCATTTACCCTTGATGTAAATTTACCTAGTTTTCATTTCTTGATTATATTTATCAATTAATTTATTTTTAATGATTCCAAGGGTGCCAAGTTTGGTCGTGCCCTTCAAGAACTTCCCTTGAAGTTCCAAGGGTGCCACGCCTAATAGTTTATTTGTGATGCCAAGGGTGCCAAGTTGGTCGTGCCCTTCAAGAAATTCTCTTGAAGTTCCAAGGGTGCCACACCACTTGCCCTTCCAACATTCAGTGAGTACGAGGCGAAGTATAGGTGCAACGACATAGACCACTATCATCTCTTATGTTGTCTGCTATAGAGAGACTAATGGTTTCGGGGATCAAGGAAACCGCCTTGATGCATGCCCCCCGGTAAAATCCTCATGAGCGACCCAACTTTGGGACTTGCCCTCATGGCATCATGATCTTCAAGGCGAAGGTGTTTCAACCTTTCCAGCCCAAGTCACGGCGGGAGTGCTAGTGGTTGAAACTAGGGACACTGTCCCACCCCTCCCATGTAGTTCCATCCACTTGTACAACCCCATCACCCATATGTGAGTCATTCAGCCAAGAAACTAATCTGTGCCTACAACCATTAACATATCATCAGAATATAGATAAACATATATAGTAGGTTTCAAAATTGACTTAGAATTTCAAAGATAAAATAATATAAATTTTCATCAAACCAGGTGTCCCCAACTCATCATATGCGAGTGCCTCTGATGGTTTCCTGCCATACTCAATAATCATCAGTAACAAGGTTTCTCAGTGTTAGTCATTGTCATAATAGCATCATTAACATCACCTAGTCATTCGCATCATTGCTCATTGTGAACCAGAACTAATGCAAGTAGGTAACATGGGGGCACATCCATCATGGCTATCATCATCATAACATCAATGGAAACATACTTATCCATCAAGCTATTATCATCATGATATAAGTAGAGAGTATACATATCCATAAATGCTACAATCATCATAATACCGATAGATACATACATAACCATTAATGTTATCTTCATCATAATATCAATGGAGAACATACATAAACATCACAACCACAAATATCACAACCGCTAATAATAGAGTCATATGTCCAGATCCTCAACTTGAGGTCCTCAAAGAATATAGGTAATATACTTCCAAAGGAACAATTTATGTATTTATAGGTTATTGATTATATAATTCACCTATCAATTTCCAATATTCCTATAAGATTTAATCAAAAGAATACATTCAATCTATTAAGCATAGTAGGCTTAGACTACATTATGTCATGTAAATGGTAGGGTGGTTGGTAGCATTATCATAACATAAATTGAGGTCTCCAAAATTATTTACTTAAATTTTAATTTAAAACTAATATTTTCCTCACCTTAACAAGATTCCTATTTCTTCTCCTAGTTGCCTCTTGATCCCCCATTTTACTCAATTTGTGTTCATTACTAAAGTCAATTGATGATTCAAGGTTTGATCCCCTATCTATTCCCTAATTTATCTCAAGTTATCTCTTAGATGGATATTCTTATGTTGGTTTTTGCCACATGGAGGTTCTCTACATTTCTCTAAAATTTAATTTATTAATCTTATTTTAATTCACCTTCCTCTTCTCTTAATTAGGTTTAACTAGTTTAGGATTAATCTTTATCCTTACATTTATGTCCCTCTTTCCCCTTTTTACCTAATTAAACTACATAATCTACCTAATATTTTCCAACCTGGGGAGGGTAGAGTTTTTAAGATAAAATATTTTATTTCTTCCCATGATCCTCTTAACCCAAGTTTTATTCTTGATGAGAGTGACACATGGGTGGGTGAATAATCAAACTATTGAATTATAAAAAATAATTAATTATGCATGACATGCCAAGTGTCACCTATTGTTATAGACATTTTTGGGCACTACAACCCCAAGCATAAATGTCCATAAACCAAGGGCTCCTAAGTCCCTAAAGGTGTTGTTCCAACCCCTAAAAGGACAAGGTCAACTGATTACAGCTTCTCCCAGAATTTCTCCATGAAAAACTACTCAGAACTGGTCAAAACTGGACCATTTCACCTGCTCCATAGGCAAAGTACGTTGCATCTCACCTAAATACACACAGTAGGTGCGTTGCATTTCAAAAAGCCCTTCTATGGGGTGCGATGGGCGAGAAGGCACAAATGGCAGTGTCAATCCGCGAGGTGTAGAAGCATGGAATCTTCCAGAAACTTCTCCTGTGACACTTGCCTCTCTGAATTCAACCAGGGATGAGGAAGATATCATCAATCTCCAAGTGGAAGCAAGAACTATCAGAGGGAAGACACTAATCAAATCTCAAAATCTGACTCACCTCCCTTGCAGACATCTATATATGGATCCCTCATCCCAGAGATCCAGGAGGCTGGAATTTTGTATCTTGTAAGGAAGTGCTGCTGGTTTATTGGTGCAACATCATAGTGTTGGGTGATCTAAGCTTTTCATGAGGTGAAGAAGGGCTTCTTGCTAAGAGGATGATGCTGGGTCAAAACAATTGGTTGTAACTCTCTTGGCTCTTTCTTGATTATCAATAAAGCTATTCAAGTTTTCCTCCATACTCTTGTGTGATTTATGTTTTATGCATTTGTATGGTCAATTTACATCTGATCCTAGATTGTTTATGATAATAGATCCATGTTCTCGTATAGTTTTATGCTGCTTACAGGTACTCTGTGAAGCTGGGTATACAAGAAAGCAAGTAGCAAAGGACTATCGGAAGAGAGAGGAATCAAGCAAGGAACCAAGCACAAGACAGAGGTTGGTCTCCTTTATTCTTCCCTCATCTATCTTTCAAAAAGGAAAACGAAAGTAGTTTTACTTTGTTTGTTTCTAAGGTAGCTACCAGCCTTAGTGGGATTAGCAGTTCTGCATAGACACTTTTCCCTGTAACAAAATGGCGACTCCACTGGGGAGTGAATAGATTGATTGTTTATCTACATTTGTTTACTTTATAAACTTACAGATGGAGCCTGAAGTCAAGCCAGCTAGCCTTCGAACTGCATTTTTTATGCAAGTGCAAAGTAGATCAACGCTGCTTCAGTCAATCTCCAGGTTTTGTTTATGAATTAAACAATTGATTTACAAGCTTTCTAATTTCCCTCGTGGTGGATCTAGTAACCTCCTTAGATCTACCCCTGTGATTGATTTACTGATTACCACTTGCTCGGCCAAAATCCCTAAACTGAATTGCAAACTGTGACCTGGAACCCAACCAAAGTCTCGTCCCTGGTCCAGCGCACTGTCTGTTCTGTGAACTTCAAATGCAGCGCACTTCCCGAGTGTAGCAGGTGCATTGCATTTCAGTTTCACTGTGTTACAGGTGCGCTGATCAGACAAGACCTTGTTCCTGAATTTTGGTTTCTGTGTTCACTCTTTTTCAGATCTATTCAGGAGTTTTGGTGCCTATAGTCAGTACACCTCTGTTTTAAACCCCTTTCCTTGCTGATATTCCGCCTCCATTGTGCAAAGAACTGTAAATGTTTTTATGTATTTTTTGAGTCATTTTCAGTTCTCCTTTACAAAGAAGTAACGTAATTGTACTGTCGTTTCTTGATTTGAAAGTGTCGCAAGTGTCGTTTTCAGTCATAGAAGAGAATCTGATTATTCTTGATAGTTGATTACCCTGTTACTATTGTATTTGATCTGAATTAGTAGTTTTTCTAGTGTCGAAAGCAAGTTTTCAATTCCGAATTGCAAAGTGTTGCCATTGTCCTCATTTTGTTTTGAAAAGAAACTTGTTAGTAATTGTCGCTTTGAAAAATAATTCAGATTTGCGCATTAGATTTATTTTTATCATTCACACATTAAGAAGGCTAAAAACAAATACATGCATGTGCATTTGCATTTAGACTGTTTGATTGGTTTGATTTAGGACAGTGCATATAGTGTGTGCTCTTTGCTCTTTGTTGAAAGAACGCCATCTCTCTTTCCTTAGTAGCTAGGATTTTCATTGCACAAAGAAGATAAAATGACTGTTTATCATCTTAGATTGCATTTTAGGAATTGTACATCTACATCACGCGGTGATTCCTCCACTTTGAGACGATAAGTGCCAGTACGAACTTGTGCTCCCATGTACCGTCAAGTATATTTTGGGAGACCACAATAGGCTTAATCCTTTATCCATAGGAAGCCGTGTCTGCCGCCCTACCGATCGCAATGCACTGAACATAGCATTCGGGAAGATTGACTGCCGTACCGTAAAAAGTATTCTACAATTTTGCGATTGGTTTGGTAATCCCTCTGTTTAGATTTCCAGAGCAGTCCCTTTCATTCCTTTTCAGACTCCTTAACAGAAAAGGTCCATCTGAGCACTTGTCACTTCAGGCTCATTAAAAATCGAAGGCGACTAGAGTCATCTTTTGTTTTTTCCCGACTCTTTAAAATTGAAAAAATAAGTTGTGTCAAAGCGTCTAAAATTTATTTTAAATGGAATAATCATCACCTTTCCTACGTTGGTCTTAGGTTGAGGAAAATGGAGTCCACCAACCAAGGAGTTCCCCTTGGAGGAAATCCTAGTCCCTTCTCCTCTTAGGGAGATGTTGATGCACCCCATATGGCCACATTGTCACTTCCAGGATTGACAATCGGTTTGCCTCTATGGCTTTTCTCAACCTCCGTCGTTCAGAATACCGCGATTCCTGAATAATCGAGTCAGCAACTAGACGATTCCAGAATTACCCCCCAACCCTCTACTTCCTCCAATTCTTCCTCTCCTCCTTCCTCTTCGCTTGATGAAGCTGGTAAAGCCAAAAATCAAGTACCTGAGAAGAAGAAGGAAAAGAAGAAGAAAGAGAAGAAGAAGAAGGAGCCAAAGGCAAAAAGGGGCAACCAAACATCGTCTAGCGAAAATCCACACACTGCACCGACTAGGCCTAAATCGCCATGTGTCATTTGCAAAGGAGGCCACTATCATCGAGATTGTCCTTGCATCCCTCGGATCTTAAGGGACTGGTCTCCTCGTTTGCACAACCTAGTGTCGTCAACCTCTGATGATCATGTTGAAAACACACCGTCAACTAGTGAAAGTGAAGCCCCTAGACAAAAAGGAAAAAGAAAATTTCCTTGTAAACTGTGTGAAGGCGATCACGCCGTACACCGTTGTCCCTTCTTAGACGAGGCTAAAAGAGTTTTGGACGATCATCCGGTTTCACCGTTACGACTTCCTCCTGGATATAAGAAACTCTTGTCGAGTCCATCACTAGTTGAAAATACGGCTAACCCGCCCTTGTGGTTGGCCGAAGCATCTATCATTGAAGATAAACCATCTGAATCCATACTAGACGAAAGTCAAAAGGTCGAGGCGGCATTTGACCCAGTCTTGCCTTCAGAGGTTCCATCTTCAAATGATACAATCACTGAAGAGAACAAGGATGACACCGTCCAGATTCTTTTCGTAAGCACGGACTCCGAAGAACGTGGGGGCAGTCTACCCGTTCCTTTACTACAGGAAGGAAGTTCTTCAGGGTCATATTCGGCTGTCTATTCGGTCCCACCTCCAAGCAACCTAGTTGTTTCCTTCGACTGGAATCAACTAGGTAGACCCCGTTTACCGGCTAGTGTACCATTTCGAATCATTACTCAAATATATAGAATGGTCATGGCCGGTACCATCATAGATGAAGGGGCTTCTATGAGTATCCTTTCCTCGACTGCTTGGAAAGCGCTTGGTTCGCCATCGCTTTTGCCTGAAATGAGAAATCTAACAGGCTTTGACAAAGGAACTAGTCAACCGTTAGGGATCCTTCCCAATGTGCCCATTACATTGAGAGGGAAAACCGTTCACATGAACGTAATGGTAGTCCAAGGACCCCTAGATTATAATCTACTCCTTGGACGAGACTATATTTATTGCATGGGAGCCATTGTCTCATCACTCTTTAGAGTAATGTGTTTTCCGCACGAAGGAAGAGTGGTCAAGCTCGTAGACCAGCTTTCATTTCCCGGTTCACACATAGCAAATAGTCATACACCAGCCCTGAATGGTCTTTTCACGCAAGGAATGTCTCATCAATCCCCAGTCCGTCCTCCTGATGAGCGCGAGTGATTCGGGGACATGACTGAAACCCAGGGGGCATGCACCCTGGTCTGCTTCGGCAGGAAAACTTCAGGTATAGGGTAGGTTTCCGCGAGAGATATATGACTAGTCTGACACTCCCGTCCGTAATTGGAAAAGGGGGTTAGACTGGAATAAGATTCCCTCGTCAAAGTTATGTGAGTGGAGGCGTCTGTGCCACTCGCCTTTGTCTATTTCGGTAGACATCGCCGAAGAAGTGTTTTGTTTGCGGTGCGAATAGAACAATCTTTGGTAACCTGAAAGAGGTAGGCCTTTCCTGATAAAACAAATGTTTTGTCTGCAAAATTGCGGGGTAACCTTGAAACTCTATGTCTCTATACCTGGGGGCATGCAAACCTTTTGGCATGCAAGCGAAGAGTGACCATTTTTTTTTTTTTTTTAATTTGTAGGTCCTCTAACCCTTTAAACTCGTAGGATTGGTCGTTTCCTAACTTGCATAAAGAAAGGATGTGGGGCAAAGCTTTGAAATAATGCCGTTTTTATATATGATACATCCTTATTATGCGACTGGATTAATCGAGCAGTTTTAACGCGGACTTCATGCTCGTTAAAAAATAAACATAAGCAATGAGCAAATGTTTCCCCCAACGTTTAAGCTCATTAAAAAATGAACCAATTTCCGGTAAATAACCATCGTGAATGTAGTACTTCAGCCTTTGAAGCCTTGGTCGTGTTCTCATCATCACCTCCACTTTGTATTGGCCGATCATTCACCTCCACTTGATTGTTTACCCCTTTTGAGGAACAGCTGCAAAGAGTGATCCTGTTAGCCATCCTTGTGACACTGCCGTGATTGGAAAATTCCAAACCTTACCTGGAATCAGCTACTACCCGAATTTATCACTCGTTCCTCAAAGACGAGTCTCCTTTAAGCTCTTTTCAACTGACTCGTAAAATATGAAAAGATTGCCGAGCCATTGGCCTCTCCAGCTCGTTAAAGTGACCGGAAGTGATATTCCTCCTTTAGATTTTAATCTTTTTGGACCTGAGGGATTATTACACAAAAAGATCGAGTGCTTGTTTTGTTTGGCTCGTTAAAAGTACCAAAAATTTATCCCTTCTGTATTGTTTTATACGTTTTCAGACCTAAGGGATTAGATGACGAAAAAGGATTTTTTGGAGTTTCCTTTATGTCCCTTTTCAGACTCTCTAAAATTGAAAAGGACCGAGTTATCTTTGTCGTTAAACTCGTTAAAACCTAATAGCGACAAACTTGTCCATAACAGACAAGAACGAGTTTCACTATCCCTAGGCTCGTTAAAACATAGCGATGGGTTTGCCCGAAGGGAAAATTATAGAACAAGCATATGTTATCCTCCTCAAGCTTGACAAAAATAAAGAGGTACTGGTCAGCAATGACTGGGGAAAATTTGGGAAGAAAACTTGAAGAAACTTTGTTGGTAACAAGTCACTCTTGAACATGACATTTTCACTCCGCATCCAAGTCAGGTTGGGTTGTTCCATTCACTGGTCACATCACCATGGTTCCATCACACCATCCACATTTGGGGTTAATGCTACCAATCCATCATGTCAGTGTCGCTGATATGTTCAAGAGAAGTCACTCAGAGAATTCACCTTTGTCTCACTCGCTACAATACATTTACGCTCCATTCTTTCATGACCACCACCCTGAACCTTATATCACCAGATCGTTTTCACCTCCATTAAAATCATTTGCTCCGTTTCGTGTCATTGATGTGGGATTCATTAAGTCCCTCCAATGACAGATCGCTTCTTGTTGACATTAGCTCATTATCCAAGAAGTCGATCTAGGAACACCCCTTTTAGTACTTTGAAGCTTGCATGCCTCAATGGCAAGTTTCTCACTTCCAGCGATAGGTTTACATCAATGACATTCAACCGAAAGATTTTGCGTGGTGTTCGACGCCAAGTCCTTTATTCACACCACGTGAATTGTACTGTAGTACCTTGAGGGTCATCATCATTATCGGTGATTCCTCTCGCACCTGTTAATAACTTACATTATTGGCTGGTAATCAGGCGATGTCTTTCCATGTTCGACTCCAAAACATCTCTCACATGGATCGACTTGTACTTTGAGTGAAGATCGAATGAGATTGAAGACCCCAGATCTAGTTTCATCCACCGAGCTGCGATATATATTCAGGAAAATAAAGACATCAAATGTACATCATTACTGCACAGATAATCATCCAATCTATGGGATGATGGCTCTACCAGAATCATTAGTCTACACTTAGACGATTGTCTGTCTCATGTACATGAAAATGAATTTATAAAGCTGAGCATGGGAATGCCCGCCTCAGCTAGATCATGAAAATATTATGAAGATAATGTATTGTATTGTATCTTATTACAGGTCTCCTTCCAGCTTGAAAGAACTTCGGATCCTCATGATAAAGCATTTCACCCGACATTAAAAAGATAAACGACCTCATGCTTTAGGGGGCAACTGTTATAGACATTTTTGGGCACTACAACCCCAAGCATAAATGTCCATAAACCAAGGGCTCCTAAGTCCCTAAAGGTGTTGTTCCAACCCCTAAAAGAACAAGGTCAACTGACTACAGCTTCTCCAAGAAGTTCTCCATGAAAAACTACTCAGAACTGGTCAAAACTGGACCATTTCACCTGCTCCATAGGCAAAGTGCATTGCATCTCACCTAAATACACATAGTAGGTGCGTTGCATTTCAAAAAGCCCTTCTATGGGGTGCGATGGGCGAGAAGGGACAAATGGCAGTGTCAATCCGCGAGGTGGAGAAGCATGGAATCTTCCAGAAACTTCTCCTGTGACACTTGCCTCTCTGAATTCGACCATGGATGAGTAAGAGATCATCAATCTCCAAGTGGAAGAAAGAACTATCAGAGGGAAGACACTAATCAAATCTCAAAAGCTAACTCACCTCCCTTGCAGACATCTATATATGGATCCCTCATCCCAGAGATCCAGGAGGCTGGAATTTTGTATCTTGTAAGGAAGTGCTACTGGTTTATTGGTGCAACATCATAGTGTTGGGTGATCTAAGATTTTCATGAGGTGAAGAAGGGCTTCTTGCTGAGAGGATGATGCTGGGTCAGAACAATTGGTTGTAACTCTCTTGGCTCTTTCTTGATTATCAATAAAGCTATTCAAGTTTTCCTCCATACTCTTGTGTGATTTATGTTTTATGCATTTGTATGGTGAATTTACATATGATCCTAGATTGTTTATGATAATAGATCCATGTTCTCGTATAGTGTTATGCTACTTTGATTCTACAGGTACTCTGTGAAGCTGGGTATACAAGAAAGCAAGTAGCAAAGGACTATTGGAAGAGAGAGGAATCGAGCAAGGAACCAAGCGCAAGACAGAGCTTGGTCTCCTTTATTCTTCCCTCATCTACCTTTCATAAAGGAAAATGAAAGTAGTTTTACTTTGTTTGTTTCTAAGGTAGCTACCAGCCTTAGTGGGATTAGCAGTTCTGCATAGACACTTTTCCTTGTAACACCTATGAGGACTCATATAAAAGAAGGGGAAAGCCATGGGAGAAGGGATTTTTTTGGAACCTTATTGTTGGATGGATGAGACTATGTCAGAGCAATGATTATGAAACTATAGTGAGTTTGGTGATGTAGAGGATTTTAGAGAGGGGACTCCTAAGCCAAGGAGTGCTCTCCTCTACCAGCTATTTCATTTCTCCATTGTACAACCCCATTGCAGCTCGGGGGTTCGCGGGGAAGAAGAGTACCCAAGGAGTAGGCTGGGAGGTTAACCAGTGGGTCATCGCATTCGTATCAAGTATGTCATCATGCACACTCGGAGGTGACCGACAACAAAGGAAGACAAGTAACGGCAAATCGAGTGGAGTTTCGTCTTTTGGTGAACGGAACATAAGTGTTGAAATATTATTTTGTAAGATTTCTTTATGGCCTTAGTTAAATATATGTAAATTTTACGATATGTTCAGTGGAATGAAATTCAGGAATGTGTTAGATAGTGCTGAATAAATTTGAATTCCCTATGTTTCTCTCTTCTGGTTGTATTTTATTGTGATTTATTTAAAAAAGAAGAAGTATATAGTACAGAGTTGATCCTTACACTAGTACAGAGAAGTAACGACAAATCAAGTGGAGTCTCATCCTCTGGTGAACGATACATGTGTGTTGCAATATTATTTTGTATGATTTCTTTATGGCCTTAGTTAAATATATGTCAATTTTATGATATGTTCAATGAAATGAAACTTAGGAATGTGTTAGACAGTTGCTGAATAAATTTGAATTCCCAATGTTTTTCTCTTCTGGTTGTATTACATTGTGAATTGTTAAAAAAAGAAAAGAAATATATATATATATATATATATATAGTATAGAATTGGTCCTTAACTTACATAAAAAAAAACTTACAAGGAGGTCATCAATAATGGGAGCATTAATAGGAGCGACATTGCTAAGGGAACACGTAACAAGGAGCTCATTTACAAGGGAGCCACCAACAAGGAGGTTGTTGACAAGGAGAAGTCATTAAAGTTGGTGTCAACAAGGATGAGGACAAATCAATCACAACTTCCTAGAAAGTAGTGGTCCTCATTGTGGTATCTTTTGGGACCAAATATGCAAGAGGGTCCTTGTATTTTGTTGACATAGATAAAAGTGCCATGCTAATGCATGTCAAGGTTTGATTTTAAAAATGTCTTTCTCTTCTCATTTGGAAAAACAACGAAGGCCCTGTTTCCTATTGTAAAATTACATCAAAAATAGTGATTTTGGCCACCATGGTTGTTGATCTTCCTTGCACACTACACAATTGTAGATGGTTCATAGAGTGTTAAAAAGAGACAATTGTGACTAGAGCATACAAGTCATTATTTCCATTAAGTCTGGAAATGTATTTGAAAGGATTAACTTCAAAATATTGTACTTTAAAATTTTAGCTAACTATGATGGCAATTTCAAAAGATTAATAAAATCCAATCACTCTTTATGGATTTTTGATCTTGGTCGAGAGCAATTGAAATAAATTTCTCCATCAAATATATCATATTTTTTGTCTTTTTATGTGGCCATGGTGGTCTTCTATATTCTAGTAGATGACTTATTATTGTTATGTCGAGAGGTGCTCTACAACCCTGTATGGGGGAGATGTAATGCACATGTTAGATCAAATAATAATAATAATAATAATAATAATAATAATAATAATAATAATAATAATAATAATAATAATAATAATAATAATAATAATAATAATAATAATGAAACATAATATCTACTAAATAAAAAAACAAATAAAAATATTAAATAGATTCAATTTAATTTGTTTCTAATAATAAAGTTTTGAACAAGTTTTTCGATTAAAAAAATCATACTATACATATCACATTAAAATAAATTTAAATAATAATGATTAACCATGATATTTTAAAACATGTAATTAATAAACATATAATTAGAAAAAGAATATATATATATATATATATATATATATATATATATATATATATAGATATATATATATATATATATATATATATATATTTATATATTTATATAATCAATTAATGATTCATATTCATAATCATTGTAACTTCATATTTAAATTTAATTAATAAGCATATTAAGACTTATTATAGTACCAAAGTGGTTAGAGCCCCATTCCAAGCTTTTGGCCCTTTGTCATGAGGCAAAGGTTCAAGTCTCCTTGGTTCCATCAGGGTCAAGCTCCATCTGTTGAGTTGATTGAGCATGTTGCCCCCTTCGAGTGGGCTTGCCTAAGGGTCATTACGATATACATATCTACATATATATATATATATATATATATATATATATATATATATATATATATATATAAACACTCACTATCTCTCTCTTCTCTCTCCAACGCTATGTATATCACACTTAAAAATAAGTTAATTTTTTTATAAAATATGTAAAGAAAAATGTCAATTCACATATCTATGTAACTATATGTGTTATCAAGGTTTTAATAAGTTAAAAATAAGAATATTTCTATATATAGAGATGTGCATCTTGAGAGAATTGATCCCTTTCAATGATTGGTAGATTGAGAGTTAATATGGTTCTATGATGACAATAAGCTAACTATGTGTGTACAATTCATGATTCAATAAGAGCAAGTTCTAATATAATGAGTTAATTATGTGTGAAATTGCATCAATAGTAGTGTATGATTGTACCGTTGGGATGCAAGTGAAGAGCACATGTGCATTATGATGAAAAAATAAATGGATGCTTAATCCAATTGTGCTATTATCACTATATACATAGGTAAAATAGCTAAAAGTATATGTTGACTTTGATATCACTTATTCTATTAGCAATCCATTATACAACTTAACCATGTGATATTGATCAAATTATGGCAACTGGAGGTGTGAATAATTGAAGCCAATAATGAAAAAAAATGCACAAAGCAAATTAGATCAAACAATGTTTGTATTACTATGTGAATGATATGCACATTATAGTTATGTAAATAAAACAAGAGATAAAAGAGAATGCCTATATGTTCCATTATGCCAAGATGGTTGGGGTCTTGAACATTTTGCCAATTGCTCTAGTGGTATCAATCAACCTTCCATGTTTGTTGGTTTTTTCCTACTGGGGGAGAAAGGAGTGTTAAAATTGTTGGCACTTTGGTCACTTTAGGATTTGGGGAAGACCCTGGCCTCATGCTTATGCTTTTAGTCAAAGTTTGTGGCCTCGTTCATGTAGGGTAACAACAAGATACAAACTATTGTGGAAGTGGAGGAATTGGGCTCTAGTGTTCTGCGTGGAGACTTGTTCAGCGAAGAAGGAAACCTCGTGTTTCAGGTTTCCCTCCCTCATTACTTTCTGGTTCATACTGGGTTGCTATTGTTTAGGTTCAAATATATTTTACTTCTGCATATCTAGGCATATTTTGTTAATTTAAACTATATGTTCTATTTGGAATTTAGTTTATATAATAAGTATAGAGCTAAGACTGAAGTATATAGTATTTTTTTGGAGCAAAAATAGTTTTTTTCTGCCACTGATTTGGTTTCCCTAGTGGCAATGATGGTAGGAATGGTTGAGGTATCATTGTTTTCAAGTTAATACAAGTTTATGTCAACTTACAAATTTTATTTATTAATTATTAATTATATTTTATTTCAATTTTTATGTAATTTAACACAGTCAAAATGTTTTATTAATAACTATAATTATTAATTATTTTTATTTTTATTTTTATTTTAAGCTAGTCAAGATGTTCACAACATATTACATTATATTATAACATCTCTACCATATTGAACTAAAATAAATGGATTGTTTATTCAAATAATTAATTTATGTTTTGTATTGAAATATTTTAAAAAACTTATACAAAATATATATTTTTAACACTCAAAAGAGAAAATATATATATATATATATATATATATATATATATATATATTTATTTATTTATTTATTTTTTAAATAATTGTATCTTTCTCTAAATTTAATATAAAATTATGTTATGGATATCTAAATATTTTATTTGTGGTTGAATAAGAGTGAAGCATTTTTACATCTCCTTCATATTGTGTTGTAATATACTAACTGAGCAAGAAGAGTGAGATAATTAGAACTAACTAAACATGTATATTCTTTTTTATTATTTTTTATTATAGCCGACTTCATATTTTGATTTAAATAATATTTTATTTTAAAAGAGACACGTGCAAACTCCACGTTGAACATATAAAAAATCACACATAGTGCTCACACTAGGCAACAGAATGCGCCTCTTGATGCAACTAAAATTTTAACACATTGAAAATTCTAAAGATAAATTCACAAAAATTATCATTTTGATTTTAATATTAAGATTTCCAGCAAATCTATCATAAATTTCAATAATTATTATTAATATTAAATTAAATAATTTTATTGTTACTTTTACAATTTTTTCGATGAGTGTTCTTATCATAATGGACAATGTAGTTTCAATATTTAAGATGAGAAAATTGAATGCTATATCATTCTTCTCTATATTAATAGATGTTCAATTGATAAATAAGGTTAAAAAAGTTTGAATTTACATTCAATGAGTGTTCCTATCATAATGGGTAATGAGTGTTCATATCGCTCTTTAGTTTGAGTTTGCATTTTCTTTAATGAGTGTTCATATCAAATGTAGTTTGAATTTTAAGGATGAGCCAATTGAATGTTATTCTTCTTTATATATTAATATATAATTTGTTGATAAATATATTAATACATACTATGTTGATAAATGATATCGATTAAGTTTGAGTTGGCAAGGAATTTAACTTGATGAGCAAATTAAATGTTATTCTATAGATGCTTTGTCCATAAATAAGATCAATAAAGTTTAAATTTACATTTTACTCTATGAGTGTTCATATCATAATGGGTAATGTATTTTGAATTTTAAAAATTAGCCAATTGAATGTTATTCTTTTATATATTAATACATACTCTATAGATAAATATACTAATATATACTCTGTTAAAAACATGGTAAACACCTCAACAACTAGTAGTTGCTATAACATTGAAGCTAGCTAGAAGATACTTACAATTATAATTAGAATGATGAATATAACATGGTGAACAATTCAATTTTGTTTTATTACCTCGAGTTTATTTCAAATATAAAATAAAGCATAACAAAATTGACACTTGAAAAATTATATAAAATGGTGAAGACTCAATCTCTTAATAAAATAATCTGTACTTTATAGCTGATGCTTATTTTCCTAAAATAAAAGAAAATTTACATAAACTTACACATTAATTATACTAACTTAATAAAATTCGATAAATACATATCACATTAAAAGTATAAATTATATTAATATAATATAATATTAAATTTCAATTTCTTAATAATTAATATCACTATGTAGCACACAATATATAACCATAAACTATTTAGAAAATATAATTACATATAATAAAAAAACCTATAGTTCAGAAAAAATTAAAACACAATATATTAACACATTAATTAAAAATAATAATAAAATAAAACACATTTCATAAACTAATATACAATTTATTTATTTTAAATTCAAAGAAAATATATATACACTACATTTTCATAATAAAAAATATATATATAATTATCCTGATTATGATAATAATACATGAATTGTGATCCTTACCAATTAAGAATACTAGCTACCTAAGTTTGATATTGATATTTACAAATGAGCCCAAAAGGGTAAAACGTATTTGCCAAGAATTTCCAACATTAACGAAACTTCATGACCTCATTTTTCCATAACACATTTGTATGAAGTAGAAGTCACCCATCAAGTAGCTGTAAGGCACCTCTAATACATCTTTCGCAGTAGTCTTCCTGTTTTTTTGATATACACATATTTCACAAGGTCTTTTCAAACTCAGAAGCTGTTTTAGGAAGGACTGCTTATGAGTATATTGGGAGCATCTTTGCAGTGTGAGTGTCATTGTTTGTAACAAAGGTGCACTTTTGAACAGGTAACTTAGGAGGGTAATTTTCTTTTTATCAAAATTCGAAACTTTCATGTAAACCAATTTCAGAATTTTGAGTGAAAAAGGTTAAATGTGATGACTTTAGGTTCGCTGCGTGGTTTTACAATTTAAATTGTGTAATAAATTTCTCTAACAAGTAGTCTTACTCTGTTCAAATTTCTGGAAGCATCACCCATACGCCTATAGTGTAGGAAGATACAAGCAATATAAAATCAAGTCCCATCACCAACTTCAGCCTCTAGAGTTTTGGTGTTTGGAATTGATTCTCAAGTAGTCCCACCCATGTTGAGTTCTTCAAAAGAGACTCAACTTTACAAAATTTCAAAAAAAGTGGTTTGTTGCAAGAGAAGTGGTGTGTCAAACGACCCCGTGAAGGGAAACTTTCTTCGACAAGTTTGTAACAGAAAAGCCTTTAAGTACATTAAGCTCTGTTGTGTACAAATGCAGAGACCCATGAGACTTGAGCTCCAACATTGACATCCTGGACAATTATGTACTATAACATTCACCAGCGTTGGGCAGTGCACTCTCATTGAGCTTTCACATTCAACTCTAGTGAAATTCAAAAACTTGAAATTCTCTGCACAAATTTTAACATTGCTCAACCCTATACAGTGTTTGAACTAACAATTTTTCAACAAAATGTATTTTGCTACAAGGTGCTCAAGTATATTATATATAAATGCATGATCCAACTTACATCACCTTCATAGATGGATGGCTTAATCACATTCATATTCTAAAATCTTCTTATTAACATTGCTCAACCCTATACAGTGTTTGAACTAACAATTTTTCAACAAAATGTATTTTGCTACAAGGTGCTCAAGTATATTATATATAAATGCATGATCCAACTTAATCACATTCATATTCTAAAATCTTCTTATGATTGTATCACCTTTCACCATATTTAGATAGAATGAAACACGGGAGCAAATACATGGTTCAGCCAAAGTCTTAGAAAAGTTGCTAGAGAAGTTGTTAGATACATGCACTTTCAGTACTCGGAAGACAACATAGTTATTCGAGAGCTCCATAAAACTCCCATAGGTTTTTATTTGTTTTAGAGGTTGAAGTTTATGTCGTGTGTTTGGCATTTGCAATAGGCGTGGACTACGCGAGCCACTATGCCCCATCGTCGTTATGTAATTGTTTGAAAGCTAAGTTTTCATTTTCAAATGCCCCGTCTGCTCCCTTCGGTTTTCACGGATTTTATTAATTTAAATCTAAAACCAATAAAAATAAATCACGTTTTTATTACTAAATGTTTCCCTTGCCCTGTATTTCATTACAATAAAACACGTTTTCACTATTAAATTTCGCATCTCTTCCTTTTCCCTATGAGTATTTCATTTTTTTTAAATACATTATAACAATTTTAAAGTTCACAAAATTTAATTCTCTTACTAAAAAATGAATAGTTAAATTAGGAATTAAATTTTTTGTTAAAGTTTTAGAATCATTAATTAAATAATTATATTTCATATCAATAAATTATATTAAAAATAAATTAGTTATTTCGTATATCAATTATATCATTTTAGAAATATTAGAAAATTACATTAAATAAAAAAATGTTATAATTTATAACAAATTATAAATTTTTTTAACCATGGTAGATCAGTAATTTGTTGGAGTGATATGGGCTAGGCCTAAGATTAAAACCTCCGAGAGTATATTTGATCTACCTATGAGACGAATATACAAGGAATATATAACGTAGCAAAAACAAAGACATCATGTATTGACTACGAACGAAGTTACTCCTTGGGGCCACCTATTCCTCAAGGCTCATCACACCATGCTTAACATGTTAGTCGGGGAATCGAACTCAAGTGGAGAGGGAGTTCACGTCTAGTATTAATCACTCGGTCTACATGTACTTGACATAAAAGTACAAAAAATATTGCTTACCATTCAGAGGAAGTTTAAGGGGCACATGTCCCTTGATGGGGTTCTTGAGATTCGAGGTGGTGGGAGCAGGTTGCCCCTATCCTACCAAGCCATATGTTAGTGGGATGTGGCAACACACCCTCATAATGGTTTATGTAAGCACATGCAAAGGGTACAAGGGAGCCTCTTAAGCCACCTCCCAGTGAACCGCATGGCATATCTCTTAAGGCTATGCAATCGATGGATGATGGAATTTCATATAGTCAAATCGAGAAACAAATACGATGAGGATATTTTCTCACCCAATAAGTTCGTCACTCCATCTCGGCTCATTAAGATGGCATTCAATGGTGTCAAGTGGCAAGAACCAACATCCATAGGCTCAACTCTGTGGAATTATTTCACATCATTTCCATCACAATTCTCTACTCAAAGTCGAGTCACAGTGCACTAACATGGGGAAGGGACTACCTCAACTTACCTGTGGCAAGAGATTCTTATTTATTTTCCTATTGTGGATAGTGATAATACCTCTCTAAGTCCTCACAAGTATCTCCTTCAGGGGGCTATGTAGGAAAAGCATGCATGAAAATGTTGTTTCCCTCACCCCCCAAAACCTCCAACTCATCTACAGACCTCTGTGGTTTTTTCCAGTGGTTTGGTCATTCTCATTGAGGAAATTGCCTAGGTGGATGCGGCCTTTTCAAGAATTCTATGATATTCTAGGCAAACAACCTACAGGGGGATTCAAGGGCAAGTTGCTTAAGTTCGATTAAACTCATCTCCTACAATGAAATTTTTTAAAATCCTTATTGTTGTAATTTTGGTGTTGTCAAGTATTCCAAGAAAAGGTGAAGGAAATATGTTTTTTCTTGAGAGTGGGTATCCCCATTGTCAAGAGGTCACGGAAAAATTGAAATGAGTAAAGAGACTTTGGAAACCTTTGGTGGAAGAGGCCCTTCTTGTCTATAACTCTACTCAAAGTTTAAATATTCCTTCAAAGAATAGCTCTAGGCCAAGGGGAAATTATGTCTATCGTTAGGCCCAAAATGCTCCTACGGATCCAACTATGCCACATCAAAGAGCCCAAGTGTGCATGGAGAAACATACTATCAAGAAAGGGGGTGCACTTGAGCTCAACTGAGAGCTAAAATTTCAGTGGCTCAATTTAGAGAGCTTACTCCACAGCTAGTCCAAGAGGAAATTGCTTGAGCAGAGATAGAACTAGCAGATGAGAGACACACCCTCATGAATATTGAAGTGCCAATAGAAGTAGCTAATTGGGTTCTAGATGTAGGGAATACAAGAGGGTGTTATAATCAGTACATGTACACAATGGAGATATATTCACACCTAAATTTCCTCCTCAGTGGAGTTCTGGTAGACATAAAATGAGAGCAAGGAGGACATTCATCTATCTCTATATTAGATGTGGTGGCCAATGGTAGCTATGGATCGATGATTGGGTTGTATTGAGAAGCACATGGGAATCCCTCCTAAACCAAGTTGTTCCCTAGGTAGCGACAAGGAGCCCAATCCTATTGAAGCCATTGATTCAGATAACTCAACTTAATTGCCTTTTAGTTTCTTTATCTTAATTTTTTTATGTTTCATTTCTATAATCAGTTTAAAAATGGCCTAGGAGGCCCAACAAATTGTATAAGTATTTTGTTCTTGGGAACTATGGATAGTATCTTACCGTTTGCATTTTTAAGAAAATGAAGTTTTGTGTTTAGTTGGGTCTTCCAAGTGGCCAACCAAATCAGAATTCAAAGAATTAGAATGTAACCCTCTATTTTCAGAAAATACAAAACATTTACTTAAGACAAAAAAAAATGGATTTTAAGGGGCACATAAAAGTTCTCAGAAAGAGATAGTAAACATATAAAACTAGATATAATATTAAAAAAACACTGAAAATGTAGACTAGAAAGAAACCACTACATATTGTGTAAGCCTATTTGGGCATATCACTTTCGTGTTAGATCTTGAGATGTAGATGCTCTTAGTGCTAAGGGGTATTTATCCTATTTCTTCATGATGTATGGCAGCTCAAGAGGATTTTGTGGTTGATCTCCATTAAGGGTGGAAGGAACCAGTGGTACTTGAAGCCAAGGCATAATTGATGAGGGAAAAGCTAGACCTAACTTTCCAAAATATCTGGTTGAGAATAAACACTATCCTTATTGCAATACCCTAACTAAATTCTCTAGAGTTTCCAACAAATTCTCATGTTACAGTAGCATCCCCATTATGACTTCATTCTTAAAATTGGAGTTGAATTACTGTAATTCCAAATATAGTTGATGCAAGGATGCTAAGTCACTCAGTACTGATTCAAGGTGTTGGCGGGAGAGTAAGAATTTGGAGAATCACATATATCCATTGATTTTTAGTTAGGAGAGGTATTTATTGAACAAATGAGTCTAAGAGAGGACAATTCAAACTAACGAATCTAATCAAGAGACTAAATTGACAAAGGGCAATGCTCAGGCAATTGTTGACCAAACTTTTCGATCAACAATAAATTTTATGAACTTTTGGTTTCCATTCCCTTTATACATCCATTTCACCCCTAGTATCTAATATCATTTGAAGAAAAAATTTATACTAAACTATTCTTCCAAAACTTGAGATGGTTTCTTGACTTCTTACCTTACTTTCACATCCCAAGCTCAACTCCCTGATTTTCATACTTATCCACATTTCAAAAGTTGAGATGAATAAAATCCCACTCAAACCTTATCATACATCCTGACTCTCGACTGATGACTATCTCGAGTCTCGACTATGTTGATTGTCCCAACACTTGACTCCCAATGAGTCATTCCATCCCGGTCCACCATCATCTCAACTCTCCATCTTCCCAATACCGCAACTCCCCATAGCCTAACTTCCAATAAAGCATTACTTTTGCGGTAAATTAAAGAAATACCTTGACTTCATTCCAATTGATCTTAGCATTCAATTTGGCATGGTTCTCAATAAGGTGATAATATGGTTGTTACCTCAGGGAAATTTTCATTGTTAAAGCACTATTATGTATTACTAAGGAAAGTGATTGATGGAATTAATAATACTCAATGCAAACTTCATTTTTAAGTGAATATTAAGAATTTATTACACCAAGTACCTCAAGGCTACTAAAAGGAAAGATGTTTGGTAAAAGGGAAGAACGCTATTGCAAAGATACTCTTAAAACACTTGCAAGAGAGGACCATGATTTTTATTGGTCTATATCATATAATTGGTATACTAAATTAGGAGAATAAGAACGAGGCATCAACTAAGCTTAGGTGATGAGAATAGTGAAAGTAGGTTGTATGGCTAAATTATCTAACTTCACAGGTGTTGTATCATGATGCGTGATGAAATAAGCATAAAAGGGTAGTTCAGCTTGAGAAAATTAACAAAAACCATATGCACTTAATGCCAATCCTTTTCAAAAAATCTTATGATTTCCCACTCCATATAAGGGTTTCAAGTATCTAAATTTATCAAAGGCTAAGGAGGATGTGCTGATCTTCCAGGAAATTTCTTAAGGACCCCTTCTATTGTCTCAATGGATGCTACTCAATTTCCAACTAAAATTTTGGTTGACCCTTATAAAGAGTTTGTATATTTGTTAGCAATAATTGTTGGTCAAGACTCTCTTGAACATGTACCAAATATGTTCTTTGCATTTTCCATCATTCAGTAAATGAAGGAAAAATATTTGATTTGGTTAATATCATTTCCAATTAGATTTCCTAACAATTAGGGAATTTCAAGGGTTCAAAAATATTCCTCATGTCTTCTTATATGATTTATACCTTGGTTTATGTAAATATATCTAAAAAACTCTAAATTCTCGGAATGTGAACATAGAAAAGCACTATGTTCAAATTGGTATCATGTGTTATGGAATCACAAGGCACCATTTTAGTTCTCTTAGGTTCAAAAAAATTTCATCATAAAGTTCAAGAAAATGATTTTGGTCCTAATACAAGTAGGATTTCTAACGAGCTCAAGATTTTCTCTTAGGAAAATGAATTTTTGAATGCCAAGAAAACTCTTCTTACACCAGACTCTATGTCTTTGAAGTAAGACCTATGCTCCTTCCATATTATGTTTATGATAAATTAGTATGTTGACAATATAAGTATTGAGCAAATTTCATCAATAGGAGGAAAAAACATTTCATTCCTACTTTCAATATTGGAGATTCCAAGGTGAAATCCATTTTCCATTTTGGTGGAATTGCTTCATATCTTGGTACTTATAAAATGAGGAAACTCAACCCTTGCAAAGGTTTTGAACCACACAAAGTATTTTTTGCATATATGATTTCTATTGGGTATGCTTTAAGTTTTAGGAAGCAATTGGAAAAGGGAGTTAGAGACAATCAAAATTCAAGAGAATAGGAACATGAGGATAACCATTATCCATGACGATAATTTAATTAATACAAATTAAATACAAAGAACTACGACAACTTGTAGCTAATACAACCCATAATACAAATAGTGTTGGTGGTGGAGGAGGTGAAGACCCTCCAAAAATATTAATTTGAAAATCTCATATTGTTTCTATTGGTTCAAAAATAAAGAGGAAAGAAAAAGAAAATCTATCAAAGAAATTCAAAAGGAACAAAATGATTCTCAAAATATGAAAGTTGATGTTGTTATTGAAGTCCCCACTTGGGCTAGAAAAAAATACTAGAAAACAAAATGCTTGTTGAAGAACTTGCTACCCATGATCCTGTGACTTTTTTGGAAGAATCAATAACATTACACAATATAGAATTTGATAAGCATTCGAAAAATCTACAAAAAGGAAAGTCTAATGTTAAAAATAATAAAGTGGCAGAATAATGGAACTCCAGTATTAATATTGCAGAAAACAAAGTTTCTTGAGTTCTAAAGCTACACCAAACTACAAGGGATTCTTTAGAATATTCAGTAACTTAACAAGAAAAAGAAATTATTATCATCAAAAAGAAAATAAAAGAGCTATAAGTTGGTCTATGTCTCAGATCTATTTGTTGAACCATGAAGTACACTGAGACCAACTGAATAATTTGGTAAACAAATTCAAAGATGAAAAAAACATCAAGTCTCCTAGTAGAGATAAGAAAATTTATGGCTGAAAACATTAATAAAAGACTTGTTGTAATCCTATAGTTATGAGAATTAGTAGAGATTCCACTTACTATTATTTTTAAAATTAGTTCTTATAAATAAATTCTACAAAAATAATTGGAGTTTGATGAGTATTTCATTAAAAACGTTGTAAGTGTTTTTTCTTCCAAGGCCATTGACATGAATGAGATGTAGATAAAAAAATGGAAATTTCCTTTAAAGGAATGACTCAAACACCTAAAGGCTTGTTGGAATGAGAGAATTAATTCTCTAAGACAATTTATTATTTATTGTGACAATGTTGCAACAAGGACTAATGTATTATTTAGACTTGTTGACATGGAAGAGAAATTAAATGTCCCACAAATGTTGATTAATGCCATATTAACAAAAGAAAGAATGAAAGAAAATTGGGATGAAATGTTTATTTTATGGGCTAAGACTTTTTAAGCAACGACAAAATTTTCAAAGAAGAGATTTTGAAAGTGGTCAACTCACTATTCCGATGAGAATAATGATAAAGAAAAAACGATACATTAGCTAATGAATTAGATGAAATTGAAGACATTACCCAATTTTCTAGTAAGAAATGAAATAATAATGGCACCATTATGATACTTCATCACAAGGTGGTTAGAAAGTGCAATATAGAAAATTGTTGAAGGCTAACTGATTTCAACAATTCAAAGACAATTGGAGCACTTAGATTTAATAAAAAGAGCTCAAAAATAAATACAAACTCCATTGAGTAAACAATTTTTTTCGAGTGTTTTAAGTAAAGTGTCCATTTTGGTCTTTGTTTTCCTTTATTATTTCTTCCCATTTAGTAATCATTCAACCTTCTCACTACAGAGTTTTTTGAGTGTTAAGGTTGATTTTTAATTATAATTTATTTTCTCTCCCCATCTCTTTTCATATTCATATAGACCACATAAGCCTCATATCCATACTTAAATGGACGAATGCATTTTAATTTCTTGGATATTATAGATATTTATCCAAACATTTGTATATTTTTTAAAGGTTCCATAGAGAACTAGCAAGAGCTCATAGCTAGTGTGATCTTTTAACTTTGAGTTTTAAGCTTAAGATTGCAAGTGATTTGTCTCATTTCATACCTATAAGTTTAAATATAATTATCTTTTAAAGTTCTCTGCAATTGTATTCCATGCCTATCTCATTTTTCCAAATATGTGATGCTTTACTTTCTATTTTGTTGGAACATGATCTCTGATAAATATGAAAATTTTATTTATGCTTATGTGAATGTTGCATTATATCATTATTAATACTCACATATAAATCTCGGTCCTATTTTAGGCATTATTTATTTGCATTTCATCTTTCTTTTCTTTATTTAAAAAAGGAGTCCCACCTCTATAAAAATGAGGGGAAAATATTTTTCCCTCAAATGTTGTCTTTAAGATTTTTACCAGTCACAATGATGAACATTTTTGGCAACCATACTAGGGATCTTTAAAAAAGGCTAGTTTCACATACCAATAAAAATCTCTATTGTCTTATGACTCATCAAGATCTAGTCCAACTTTATATATTAAACAAACTTGAAGACCAAAGAAGTATGCTCAATCAATTATACAAATTGCTTTTGTAAATTGCACGAACTTAACAAGAACTTAAGAAATCTTAACAAGTTCTTTCCTAACAAAAAAGACTTGTTGAAATACAAAGAGGAAGACACCCACATTGAATGATGGATTCTTTTAAGACTTTTGAAGGACCAAAAACGAGTAAACAGATGCTTTTTGAAACAATTTAAGAAGTTCAAGAAGAAATCCCTATAGTTTTAGAAGAAGAAAAAATTAAAAAGAAGAGGATACATTGGGAGATCAAAAAGAAAAAAGTCCCAAAAGATAAGAATTTGCGCATGAAAGAAGAAGAATTAAAAAATGAAGAACATAAAAGGAAATAGAGAAAATAATACAAGATGGAACATTCAAATATGACAAAGGTTTATACATCTTGACCTTAGAGGGGAACACCATCGACTTCCTATCCTCACACAAGTGTTTCTTCACGTTTTTAGGGGTGATGGCATTATGGATCCAAAGAAACATCTTGATCAATTCTTGACTACATGTGATATGATTTTAACTCAACATAATGATGTCATGGTTAGATTTTTCTTATAGATCTTGATCAGACCAACATATGACTGGTATCTTTCACTTCCTGTTGGAACATTTTCTTATTTTGATGATATGGAAGAGGTATGCATGATGAGATATAGTCATCCAATTTCATATCATACCTTGCTAAAAAAGTCCATACAAATTCATCTTGAAAAGAATGAAAATATCAAATATTTTAATCTCCAATTTTTCCAAACTCTACAACAAATTCATCAAGATCAATGTTTGAATGGTCTAATGGTAATTGGATGTTATAAATATGTAATTCCATCAAATTTAAAGTATGCTATCAAGGTTCTCAAATTATCACCACAGAAAAGTGATAAGAAAAGCAATTGAGATGGAAGAAGTTATGATAAGAAATAATGTTGATCCAAAAATCATTCAAAGGCAAGTACCAAGGCTAGATATGGAGGATATTTAGACACCTAGAAGATAGTTAAGTTCAACTTGGTCTAATGTTTTTATTAGGTAAAATTATGTTTCTTTAGTGTTCATTAGTTGCATTGTAATCTAATGGTCATGATATGTTATAGACATAGAGTGCTCTAATGGCTCACATTCTCCTTGATACTACGACTTCTAATTTGTGGCTTAACACCTAATAGGTCCATGACCTCTACTTAAAGAGCATGGATGGTCATGGCTAATTATCTATTGTGAGAGCCCTCTAATGTTAAAAAAAGACTTTTGCATTTATAAAATTGCCTCAAGTGGCCACATTGGTTGGGGTCGTTGACTATTTCCCTCTTAGAGGGTTTTAACCACGTAAAAATGCTAGAAATATGATATTTGGTATCATTGTGTAAGTGGCTCCTGAAGGTGTTCATCCTATATGGAATACCCTGTTCTCTTGAACATGGTATCAAAGCCTATATGAAAAGCTACTACTAATTTTGATTGAGACCTTGAGTCCACGTTGCCACATTTTTCAGATATACTATTTCAACACATTTATAGCCTAAACATATTATTACATTGTGTATAGAGCACTAGTTTCAGTTAAGAACATCTTGAAGGTTTTAACACTATACATAAATTACTTGTAATCAAATTCTTAAAAATAAAAAATATACAATTGTGAGAACATAAAATATGCATAGATATTTTTCTCCTAGCCCAAAACTGGGAAAACCAAATTGAATTTTCATTTTATTCCTTTCAATGTTACAATACATTATATACATGTCGAAGCATTCATAAACTCCATGTTGGCATTATGATGCATGTGTTGTACTTGATGGCAAACAAATCATATAAGATCAACTCACTTATATATATCTAGATGAATCTACGGAAGAGATATCAGATGACAATTCTCAGTATGACAAGTCCAAAGGGGGAGATTGTTGGCATTATGAGACAAGTGTTGTACTTGATGGCAACCCACTCATCTCAGATGATAAATTATAGTGCAGAAAAATTCATGCACTTATATGCAGAGAAAAGTTTATTTCATGTAGAGAAAAGTTCACGCGCTTTTATGCAGAGAAAAGTTTATTTCATGTAGAGAAAAGTTCACGCACTTTTATGCAGAGAAAAGTTTATTTCATGTAGAGAAAAGTTCACGCACTTTTATGCAGAGAAAAGTTTATTTCATGTAGAGAAAAAGTTCACACACTTTCATGCAAGGAAAAGCGCGTATATGTTAGAGAACTTACCTTTGGTCCATGGTAGTTAGTCCTTGGTATTTGAACCTATGGTTTTGGACCATGGTACCTCGTCAGAAGTGTTGATATCACGCACTTTCATGCAAGGAAAAGCATGTATATGTTGGAGAACTTACCTTTGGTCCATGGTAGTTAGTCCTTGGTATTTCATGCAAGGAAAAGCGCGTATATGTTGGAGAACTTACCTTTGGTCCATGGTAGTTAGTCCTTGGTATTTGAACCTATGGTTTTGGACCATGGTACCTCGTCAGAAGTGTTGATCTCACGTACTTTCATGCAAGGAAAAGCGTGTATATGTTGGAGAACTTACCTTTGGTCCATGGTAGTTAGTCCTTGGTATTTGAACCTATGGTTTTGGACCATGGTACCTCGTCAAAAGTGTTGATCCCACGCACTTTCATGGTTCATGGTATTAGTCCGACAGTTTTTTGATCCTATGGTTTTGGCCCGTGGTATTGTGAAAGGCCTAAGACTATAAAAGAGGAAGGAGATCATTTGGCAAAGCATCATTTTTGAATTATTGGATATCTAGATCTGGAATACTGTGATTGGGTTATGGTGCAGATCTGGATCTGAGCTAAAGAGGGATCTCACCGGTTGATGGAGAACAAGATCTAAGGATAGATCGGGATCAAATGGTTTGAAATGAACTATCTCTATATAGTTGATTATGCTTATTCTAGATCTGTATACTGACGCTTGTAATGATCTGAACTGGGTATAACTTAAGTTTGAAATCGCTGCAAGTCATGATTGAATATTTATAGATCTGTACGTGGGTTGGCTTTGACGAAAGCACGTATGTACGCAGGTTTGTTTCATTGTAGTAGCATATACCATTTGAGCTATGATGTTTAACGTTACAGGTGGTTCAGGTTGTTGATGTGTTCTGATGACTGTTTAATGGTGTCAGTATTCTACATATTCAGTTTGATTGATTGTGTTGATGGATGAGATCTAGTAATGGATCTAATGGACTAGATCGGGTTGCTAACACTCATATTATCCTTGTATATGTATTGATCTGGTGATTGGGTGATTCAGAAGATTGATTGATTATGTGCTTCAATGATATTAATGGGTCCAGTATGAAAATTGGATGAAACATGGCCTTTCAGATTATGTGTTGTGCTTCAAGAGCATCCAGTATGAAAATGTATGAAACGTGGTACCTGGAGGAAGAAAGAGAAGGTTGTAGCCTTCGGTAGGTCCGCACCTACGTACTAGTACATTAGCAAGTACAAGAGCCAAGGGGGTGGCAGCTCCCTTCTAGTAGCAGCTGGAAAACAAGTAAAGGTTGGAGCATCTCAGCAGGTAGCAGCCTGCGCAAAGGGGGTTGTAGCTCCCTTCCAGGAGAGTCTGGAGAACGAGAAAAGGTTGTAGCCTTCTGCAGGTAGAAGCCTGTGTACTAGTATAAGTCTACACCAGTACAGAACTATTGTAAAAGGTATTTCTTATTAAAGAAGATTGAGACGACTTGCAGCAGGTGGTTTTCACCCACATTGGGTTTCCACCTTACATCATGGTGTTCATGTGTGCTTCTTGTGTGTGATGATCTGTTCTATTTTACTGCTCTGGTTTACTGCTCATATGGTTAATAATGTTTTGATGCACTCATTAGAGATCAACTAACTGAATCATATGTTTAATGGATATATACTTGTTGCATCACATATGAATCTTAATATGGAAAGAGAAAAAGTTATATTGATCTGATAATACTGATTCACCCCCCCCCCCCCCCTCTCAGTATTATTTCCAACAATTGGTATCAGAGCAGGTCCTTTGATAGAAGCTTGATCACTTGAAGGAGACCCATGGAACAATGGGAAAGAAGCTTAAGAAGAAAGCTCATAAGAAGAAGAAGACATCTCAGAAGAACTATGACAGTGGGAGAATCGATTGGGGATTAGGTATAAGAAGCTCTTCAGATTCAGATTCAGATTCAGAATCATTTCAGAATGAAGATGAACTATGAGGTATGAATTTGCTATCCTCTGATGTTCCAGCTATCTATCCAATTGGAAAAGATGGAAGTGATAACGAAACAACTGAATGTGCTCTTATGGGTGAGGAAGAAGGATATCAAATAGAAGCAGAATTTAACAGGCTGACAAACAAAATTAGTGAACAAGAAAGACTTCTGAACATAAAGAGTGGTGCCCTCAAAGAAGCTGTTACTAGACAAAAGGCTCAACGAGAGTTATTCAAGGAGAAATATCAAAAGTTGCAGGTTGAAGCAACATCTCTAAGAAATGAAGTCAATGAAAAGAACACAACCATCAAGAAACTCAGAATTAGATCCAGTTACTATGAAAGTATTGAAGCCACGATCCACTCTCTAAAGGAAGATCTTGAAGCATCAAAGAAGCAGAATAAATATCTAGTCCAAAATTGAAAAACAGGGAAACGAAGTTATCAGCTTAAAATCTCAGCTAGAATGTGCCTTCAGAATTCGTCAAATGCAACAGGATCTGAATGAAGAACAAGAAAAGGATATTCTCAAGCTAAAGCATCAGTTGGAAGAAGAAAGGAAAGCTGAAGAAGACATGAAGAAGCAGTATCTAGAAAAAGAAGAACAACTTCAGGTTGAGGTAAATATCTTGAAAAGTAAATTAGAAGAAAAGGATAAGCTCTTACGTTTTCAAGATAGTACTAAAGTCTTGGATGATATTCTTAATAGTCAAAGATCTCCTGCTATCAAAACTGGTCTTGGCTTTCATGAATCTGTTGAAGGTGAATCTAGTTCACAAGGTGAGGCAAGGAACTCTAAAGAGAAATCTAAAATGATCAACAAGGAGATAAGAGAGATGAAAGGTCAATCTCATCATCAACCAAGGAAAGAAATTCGTCAAAGAAAATCTTTTACTCCTCCTATGAATAATGTTGAATGTTATGTATGTCATAACCTTGGACATGTTGCAGCTAGATGTAGAAGAAGAAGGGTTCAAGATCATCAAACAAACAGATCATCTCAGTCAAGGTACTTTAATGGATATTGCTTTGTTTGCAATATGTTTGGTCACAAAGCTGCTGATTGCTACAAAAGGAATATGAAACATGTAAGATGTTATGCATGTAACAAGCTTGGACATATAGCAAAGGAATGCAGGAACAAAGCACAGACATCACACCAAAAGGAGAAAACATCATCACACTTGAAGATATGGAAGAAAAAGGAAGTTCAGTAAGAAAGTGGCGGCACAACACATTATACAGACATAACAGAGGGAGCCAGAAGTGTAAAACTTCAATCTCCTACACAAGCTTGATAAAGGGAAGTTGCATATATACGCGAATTTGTTACTTCACAGCCGCGTATATGATTGTTTGAAGAAAGGCAGTAGGGATAGATTCAAGAAAAGGATCAGTTTTGCTCTAATTGATAATGGTTTCATTTTGCTAATGATGTGTGGATATGATGGTTAGAAGTATTTTGGTTCTAACTTGATATTGTTGATTAATATGCATGATCAGATTTAACAAATGGCACAGGTTTAGGGGGAGCATATGCTCTTAATGCATTGTTGGCATTATGGTTAATAGTCCTTGGTGATGATGCTTATATGGATAAATGATTCATCTTGCTATGATATGGTTATGAGTTGTTCAGATGATTCTTGGGGTTACATAGTTGATATTTAGATCAGATTTGTGGTTGATTCTCTAATGGTGCTTACATGGTGATCTTCATAAGGATAAGGAGAAGCACATAGCTTGAATTCACATCTTCTTTACTTGATGATGAATCACTCATATGCTGTTGTCGTCATATGCATAAAGATCATATATTACAGTTATGATGCAGGATTCCTATTGTTCTTGGCACATATATGGATGAGGATTGTTGGCTGGATACATGGATGATTATTCAATGTTGCATTGTTGGAGACATGATGATGATGAGTTCTTACCTATATGATGATAGGTTGTTTCGTACATATGTTGATTGATATTCCCAATTGATGATACTTGGTCCATGCAGATCTGGATGGCTATGGTGTTTCTCACATATGATAGAATGATTCTGTATATACAGAATTCTGTTCAAAAGGATGAGTTGATACGGACATACCTTGATGATTCATGCACTAATACAAGTTGTTGGTGACAGATGCTATGGAGCAGATCATTCAGTGTCGTTGCTGATGTTTATCATGATCTTATTTAGGTGTTTGGTCTCTGTTATAAATGTCATGTATATCATTCGATGTAAAGGTCATATCAAGACTCATGATGTAATAGTGTGTCTCTATCTATTGTAGTCATATCAAGGTCATGTAACGGTCTATGTTGGTTTCCCCACTATGCCTGGGATGAATGATGTAATGTACTTGGTTGTCATTTTCTGGTATATCCCCACTTGGTTGGGAGATGGATGTATGTATGAGTATTTGGTGATAGGAAGGTCATTTATGATGTATAAATTCATGTACTTCTTGTAGAACATATTTTTGCAGACCTTGCTTAACAGTCAGGGGGAGCATGAACAAGCATATTTCAGCAGAGCAGAGATTTCAGCATGTTCTCAGAAAAAGCATGGACAGATTGGTGCACCATGGCATATACAAAGGGGGAGCTCATTCAGAGATTTCAATAGGTACTCAGGGGGAGTATGAACAGTGGAATGCCTTTCTAGGAAAGAGAATATCTTGGTTCGCCCTTTGCCCTTGATGTCAAAGGGGGAGAGTGATTTGGTATTGTTGCCATCAAGTCCAAAGGGGGAGATTGTTGGCATTATGATGCATGTGTTGTACTTGATGGAAAACAACTCATATAAGATCAACTCACTTATATATATCTAGATGAATCTACGGAAGAGATATCAGATGACAATTCTCAATATGACAAGTCCAAAGGGGGAGATTGTTGGCATTATGAGACAAGTGTTGTACTTGATGGAAACCCACTCATCTCAGATGATAAATTATAGTGCAGAAAAGTTCACGCACTTATATGCAGAGAAAAGTTTATTTCATGTAGAGAAAAGTTCACGCACTTTTATGCAGAGAAAAGTTTATTTCATGTAGAGAAAAGTTCACGCACTTTTATGCAGAGAAAAGTTTATTTCATGTAGAGAAAAAGTTCACACACTTTCATGCAAGGAAAAGCGCATATATGTTAGAGAACTTACCTTTGGTCCATGGTAGTTAGTCCTTGGTATTTGAACCTATGGTTTTGGACCATGGTACCTCGTCAGAAGTGTTGATCTCACGCACTTTCATGCAAGGAAAAGCGTGTATATGTTGGAGAACTTACCTTTGGTCCATGGTAGTTAGTCCTTGGTATTTCATGCAAGGAAAAACGCGTATATGTTGGAGAACTTACCTTTGGTCCATGGTAGTTAGTCCTTGGTATTTGAACCTATGGTTTTGGACCATGGTACCTCGTCAGAAGTGTTGATCTCACGTACTTTCATGCAAGGAAAAGCGTGTATATGTTGGAGAACTTACCTTTGGTCCATGGTAGTTAGTCCTTGGTATTTGAACCTATGGTTTTGGACCATGGTACCTCCTCAGAAGTGTTGATCCCATGCACTTTCATGGTTGGTTCATGGTATTAGTCCGACAGTTTTTTGATCCTATAGTTTTGGCCCGTGGTATTGTGAAAGGCCTAAGACTATAAAAGAGGAAGGAGATCATTTGGCAAAGCATCATTTTTGAATTATTGAATATCTAGATCTGGAATACTGTGATTGGGTTATGGTGCAGATTTGGATCTGAGCTAAAGAGGGATCTCACCGGTTGATGGAGAACAAGATCTAAGGATAGATCGGGATCAAATGGTTTGAAATGAACTATCTCTATATAATTGATTATGCTTATTCTAGATCTGTATACTGACGCTTGTAATGATCTGAACTGGGTATAACTTAAGTTTGAAATCGCTGCAAGTCATGATTAAATATTTATAGATCTGTACGCGGGTTGGGTTTGATGAAAGCACGTATGTACGCAGGTTTGGTTCATTGTAGTAGCATATACCATTTGAGCTATGATGTTTAAAGTTACAGGTGGTTCAGGTTGTTGATGTGTTATGATGATTGTTTAATGGTGTCAGTATTCTACATATTCAGTTTGATTGATTGTGTTGATGGATGAGATTTAGTAATGGACCTAATGGACTAGATCGGGTTGCTAACACTCATATTATCCTTGTATATGGATTGATCTGGTGATTGGGTGATTCAGAAGATTGATTGATTATGTGCTTCAATGATATTAATGGGTCTAGTATGAAAATTGGATGAAACGTGGCCTTTCAGATTAAGTGTTGTGCTTCAGGAGCATCCAGTATGAAAATGTATGAAACGTGGTACCTGGAGGAAGAAAGAGAAGGTTGTAGCCTTCGGTAGGTCCGCACCTACGTACTAGTACATTAGCAAGTACAAGAGCCAAGGGGGTGGCAGCTCCCTTCTAGTAGCAGCTGGAAAACAAGTAAAGGTTGGGGCATCTCAGCAGGTAGCAGCCTGCGCAAAGGGGGTTGTAGCTCCCTTCCAGGAGAGTTTGGAGAACGAGAAAAGGTTGTAGCCTTCTGCAGGTAGAAGCCTGTGTACTGGTATAAGTCTGCACCAGTACAGAACTATTGTAAAAGGTATTTCTTATTAAAGAAGATTGAGACGACTTGCAGCAGGTGGTTTTCACCCACATTGGGTTTCCACCTTACATCATGGTGTTCATGTGTGCTTCTTGTGTGTGATGATTTGTTCTATTTTACTGCTCTAGTTTACTGCTCATATGGTTAATAATGTTCTGATGCACTCATTAGAGATCAACTAACTGAATCATATGTTTAATGGATATATACTTGTTGCATCACATATGAATCTTAATATGGAAAGAGAAAAAGTTATATTGATCTGATAATACTGATTCACCCCCCCTCTCAGTATTATTTCCAACACTCCAAACCCATTAACCTTGGATTATGATATAATTGTAGTTCCCTTGACCAGATCTACAAACCATGGGGAAAACCATCCTGTGTAAAACTTTGTTCAAAACCATGCACAAAACCAATATGGGTGGGTCCACCTTCCCATGAGTGGGTCCACCCAACAATGAGTGGTCTACCCATTTTTTTCAGGGTGTTACCTTGAACTCCATGCAGGGGGGCTACCACCTCCTTGTAAAACCCTCGGCAAGGGGGGCTTCCACCCTCCCTTGCAACCCCCCACTACACCTAGCATAATGTAACAACACCTGCAACTAGTTACACAAAGAATATAACACATACCCAACACACCATTTGTTTCATCTGAAAAGGTGTCTATTTTCCCAAGGTATGACCTTTTTTGTCATATTTGGAGGTATATAGTCTGAATACGCCTTTTTTTATAAAATATTTTGATTTTATGTTTATATTCCTAGTTTGCTACTTTTTATGGTATGTGTATGCCATTTTCCCTTTTCTCTGTGTGATATAAATAGCTCAAAAATAAAGCAGAAAGTGTTTTCTTAACTATATATGTTCTTTTCCCTATGTTTTGTGCAATTCTAGCTATTAGAAACAAAAATGGAAGGTGTTTTTTTACTACATTTTCTCTTTGTCAAGATTTGCATGTAATCTCGACAAATCAAAATTAATGGGAAAACTTTCAATTCTAGGTAAGCTAATTAAGATCTAATTTCATTGTTGTTGAATTTTGGAATTTTTTTTCAAATTATTGTATGTTTTTGGATGAACACCTTTTTTGGTAAGCATGCACTTTGAGCCAGAGCTCCAAAAACAACAACATCACCTCCATCCTCCTTCATTACTATTGTTATGAGTTTTGTAGTGGCTCACTTGGTTAAAAATTACTTCATTTAGTAAGAGGTCTTGAATTCAAATCTTTTATTTTAAGTTACTTGGCTAAAAGGGAATCACTCTAAAATAACTTTAATATTTTTAATTTATTTTTGCATGCAACTATCATTTATAAAGTAACTTCATTGTAAAAGTGATTCTCAATTGCTTTATAAAAGTGAGTCACTTCATAAAGTAACTTGTAAAATTGAGCATATAGGAAAAGATAGTAAGAGAAAATAATTTTATTTTTTACTTTTTAGCAACACCCATCAACACATGGGCCAATTTATACCTGCCACGTGGATCTTTGTTTTATATTAAGGACATATTTTTCACATCTAAAGTCCATTTTCAGTGTCATTTTTTTAAACAACCATTTTTTTTGAGAGATTTCTATCCAAATAGCCAATTTTAGCTTTTGAATCTATGTTATTAACATATTTTATATTGACAATACAATTGATTTTGCATACTGATACCAACTATTTCTCATGGAAATCACATATGGAGGATGTACAAAGAAGTAAAGGATCGTATCAGAATACCTCGGGAAAAGAAAAAACTCCCATTGATTCTAATAAGACAACCAATTGTAATAACAGGAATGACAAAGCACATAGATTAATCAGAATTCCCATTTATCCTTATTTTCAATTTCACATTTAAGGAATTGATGACTTGGATGAAGTCATGGAAAAGATGAAAAAGATATTTGGTTGACCTTGGGTGATCAAATCTCATCTGCTTGAAAATTATAGCATGACGATAAATCCTTATAATTTCTCTTCCATTGAAGAGAATTTATCTAAGTTAAATACACTTAGGAATTTACTTAAATACTACCAATTCAAATTAAATGATGAGTCTAGTATACATATTACTCTTTATTGGCTAGGTTCTACATATTATATATTTTTATCTACATTTTATGCCACTAGAGAAGATCTAGGTACTGCATATTAAAAACCTTCTCTTTAATCTTTTTATGACTCCTTGATTAGATAGCAAGACAAGCTATTGTACATTGGAGTGATTAGTATTGCAAGGACGTCTAACAAGGTCATAATGGCCCAACCAAGAAACCAAATAAGGAACATCCTCACAACAACAAGAAAAACAAGGGTCCCAATCCCTCTCAAACAACTTGTACTCCCAATGGCGACAAAGGACCAAATTCAAATACTAAAAAGACTGCCAAATGTTGATATTATTGTGGGAAAGATGGTCATCTTGAGTATAATATTTTTTTTAATATCAAGGCCTTGGAAGCAACAATAAAGAAGCACAACATAATTCTTTCTTCTTCTAACACTTCTTCTCATGGACATGCACTTTATACTTTTGGTTTCTCCTTTAATGTGACTTCTACTTCATCTTCTTATAGTGGCCTATTGATTTTGGAGCATATTATCATATGGCTAAGGATAAATCCATTTTTTTCTACTCTTAACGTTTTTAACACCAAACAAATGTTTGTTGGTGATGATAGATCTCTTGGTGTTTTAGGGTTGGAACAATTCAAGTAGGTAATGGTCATTTCAATGATGTATTGTGTGTTCTAAGTCTTTCTTACAACCTTTCTATTAGTTTGGAGGGTAGTTTACTCATTTAGGTGAAGGTAAAATAATAGAGTTTTCACTTCACCAAGTTGTAATTAAGGATTCAAAATATCCTAAGAATTTCCTTTCCACTGAAATAGTTGATGATATAACTAGGTCATACAATTTTAACAATTTTGCATCATCACCTTTTCCCTAAGTTTTTATTGTTTATAGTGATGACATGAGAAATTTGTCATGAGTGATTTGGTCATTTAAACTATAGCTCATTTCCGCAACTATTTAATCAAAATACAACTTCCTCTCATTTATTGCGAAGATGGCATTTGTGCAAACATCATCAGGACAATTTTGATAACCATGCCTCTTGACATGACAAAACTCCTTTGAAACTTTTTCACAATGAATTGTGTGGTCCATTTTCTTCTCTTTCCTTCTCTAGGTTCAAATACTTATTAACTTTCATTGATGACTTCTCCAAACACACTTGGTTTTACTTCTCAAAACATTGCAGTGAAATTTTGACTTGTTCTTGGCCTAAAAGGCCCTTGTAGAAAAACAATTTGGACATCAACTACAAATATAAGAACAAATAATGGACGTGAGTATGCCAACAAAAACTTCAAAACGTATTGCACTATACATGGCATTCAAATGCAACATACTATTTCATATACACCACAACAAAATGGTGTTTTTGAAAGAATGAATCGTACATCAAAGAAAATGGCTAGGTGTATGATTCAACCTAAGGGATAAGTCTTGATTATTGGGTGGAGGCAATCAACTATGAAATTACATAATAAATTGCACTCCCACAAAGGATTTAAAAAAATATAACATTTGAATAATCATGGACTAACATTAAACCACTTCTATATCTTTGTTAGTGTAGCATGGGCTCATATTCCTAATGAAAAAAGGAAATATTTACAACTGAAAAGTGAGAAATGTATTTTTGTTCAATACTATGAATATGCAAAGGATTATACACTTCTTCAACCTCACTCCAAAGAAAAGATCATTAGAAGAGCTGTGAAATTTAATAAAAATATCTTGGCTTGCAAGCCTAATTCAGTGGTTGTGTTAGGCCCCTATACTACTAGTGTAACCCCTTATTGTTATTAGTACAACCCCCTTATTATATTGTTGTACCCATGTAGTCCCCATATTGTTATTATTGTGTCCCATAGAAGCCCACTATTGTTATTGTTGTGCCCTTACATTATTATTGTTATGTTGGCTCTGATTATATTATGACCCCTTAGACTCCTATATATAGAAAGGAGGTCTTGTCATTTGTATCATCCAAGAATTGTTCATTTGTGTAATGTAAAGGAGGTTTCCCCCTTGAAGAGGCTTATTTCTAAGGCATTGATCTATCTTTTCTATCATTTTTTCAGCTGGTTTCATAACAGGTTGTGCCCTCTTTGGCCTGCGAGCCATCTTTGGAATTTGTGGCACCTTATATTCTTGTTCTAGTTTCTTCTTCAAATGATGACAATGAGTATGAAATACACCTCCTCCTACTCACCTTCCTTAAGATGAGTTCATCAAATATGAACTTGCACTTACATCAGAGCTTTCCTTATGGGTTATTTCAACATGAGAATCAACTAGTGACCTTGTCAGTGATCCTCCAGATCAACATTGTACTCATTCACAATTCTTGTGAGCCTCTTCTATTTTGGCAAGTTTTATATGCTCATGATATAAAAACATTTGTATAAGCTTTAGGCCATCCATGTTGGGAAATAACAATGCATGAATAATATTGTTCCTTGATGGAAAATGATACTTGGGAACTTGTACCTCTTCCAAAAGGAAGGAAACTTGTTAGATGTAAATGGATATATATAATTAACTATGAATATTATATATGGAAGCATTCAAAGACATATGGATCGATTAATCACTAAATGGTTTTCTCAAGTTAAAGGAAGTGACTACACTGAAATATTTCCCATGTTTCCAAAATGAATATCACTTGTCTGGCTCTAGCCCTTTCCACCTCACATAGATGGGAGGTCCATCAGATGGATGCCAAAATCCACCTTCTTTCATGGAGATCCATAAGAAGAAATATATGTGGAACAACCTCTTATCTATATTTAGAATGACTCCAACCTTTTTTTTCACCTTAAGAAATATTTTTATGGTTTTAAAGAAGATCCTCAAGCTTGATATGAAAAAATGAATAGCTTTCTTCTTGACACCATCTTCTCTACCCCAATGTCTACACCAAGAAACTAGGAAGCCATATCATAGTCCTCGTTATATATGTTGATGGCCTTATACCCACTAGTTATAGTGACCCTAAACTTTTAGCCCATGTTAAGTAAAACTTTCAAAAGAAATTTTATATGATAGACTTAGGTTATTTGCATTATTTTCCTAGACTCTGAATATTTCAAACCAAGGAATGAATATCTCTTTCCCAATATAAATATGCATGTGACCTTTTTCATCATTTTCACATGGAATATTGTAAACCATTCCCTTCTCCCTTTGAATCTAGAGTCCAACTTGCTACCACTTATACTACACCTAAAGTTGATGCTATTTTTTATCATTAGTTAATTGGCAACCTCTTATATTTGATCCCCACCCAGCTTGATATTTCCTTTGTTATTGGTCTTGTTTCCTAGTAAATGAAAATACCCCGCAAAATTAATTGGAAAGCAATAAAGAGGATACTTCAGTATATGTGGGGAATAATTCAATGTGGGATACATTATAGTTCAAGGAGGTCTCCTTTGTTGGTTGGTTTCATTGATTCTGATAGGGTTTGCAACCTTGATGATTAGAAGCCTAATGTAGGTTATATTAATATTAGTTCTGGACATGATACTTGGTATTTTAAAACCATCAAGTTATTATTATTTCTCTACAAGAAGCAAAGTACCAAGCAACAATTAATTCAATCCAATAAGTTTAAGGGCTTCCATATATATTTTCATAATTAGGATTCCAGCAACAACAACTGACCACACTATGGTTCAACAATTGGGGTGCCATCAAACTTTACAAATATCCACTTCAACATCAATGCAACAAAAACATTGAGCCACAAAGGAACTTTATCAAAATGCACCTTCATGATTGAGTTATTGAAGTGCTCTTTTGTGCTATAAATGATCAAGTTGCAAATATTTTCACAAATCTCATACAGAAGCAACGTTTTTCTAAAATTTAATCTATTTTAGGAGTTTAGGGAGATGTCATTAAGGGGGGACAGAATATAATTCCTCCCTCCTTCTCCTATTGTGTAACCTTTGTAAATCCTTCAACCCTATCACAAGATGTTCTTAAAGGGGAATGTTATCATATTTAGACAACAAGGAGTCGGTTAAATTCAATTTGGCCTAATGTGTCTATTAGTAGAAGTATGTTTCTTCAATATGCATCAGTTGCATTGTAATCCAATGATAGTGATATGTTCTAGACATAGAGTTATTTGACAACTCATATTCTTCTCAATACTAACAATTATTTATCCATGGGTAAACAACCAATTACTCCATGATCTCTATTTAAAGAGCATCGGGGGTCATGGTTGATGATCGATCATGAGAACTTTGTTATATCAATAGTTTTGTTTTGTATTGATAAAATAGCCCCAAGTCACCATGTTGGTTGGGGTTTTGGGTTTTTCCCCTCTTATAGGGTTTTAACCACATAAAAGTATTGGATTTTGATTTTTGAACTAGTTTCCTGAGTGGTTACTAAAGGTATTCATCCTGTATGAAATACCTTATTTTCCAAAACAAGTTGTGTCTTCTCAGCCTTTTTCCTCATCAAAACCCATTCAAGAAAAAGGAGTTGGAAAGGTTATTTTTCAAGGAGAACCTCCTAATGTAATAAAAATTGTTGAAGGCACTTATATAGTACACCAAGAAGCAAATATTGCACAATTGAACTACATCATACTTCATATGGACAATGAAATCGTTGGTATTAAAAGGAATGATGATCATGTCCCTTGACACCAACCCCTTAATGAAATACAACTGGAATCAAACCTAATAGAAAGGGTTGATAGGAATCAAAGAATTAAAGAACATAAACCAACGAAACCTCAGTTGATGCATCCAAATGTTGTCATACTAGAAGAAAATGTTCATAAGGATGCATTCAAACAAATTGAAGAACACATGGAAGCCCCAATAGATGAAAAGATTCAAGATCCTCATGTATTATAATTTATGCAATCTAAAGAAATTATGTATTCCTTTACTCAATGAAATTTCATTACATAAGAATATTCTAAAGAAAATCAAGAGAACTTGATCCAAACAAGAGCACAAGAAAGTACATTCAAACTAAGAAATCAAGATGATAAAGGGAAAGCAATCAATAATGCTCTATAATCAACATATAATAAAGTTACTTCACAACCAAAAAATAATTAAGTAGATGAAATATTGAGGATGTTGATGGGATTTTGAATTAGGTATAACATAAGGCCCATCTAATGTTTCCTATGCATGTTAGACCTCTCCTTTTTCAATTAACATTTTCTTAGCTTAAAAAAGTTCTGAGGAAGGTTAGAGATGCTTATAATACTTTATGTACCTAATTTTATATGATGTAGGATATTGAGAATATTTGTCATAGTTCATGAGGATATCCACTTAGAGAAATTTATGGAACATGTCCCATGTTGTAGTATGATCAAACTCAACTGGCTTGAAGCACTGATTACTCATCCCTACAGTTGTGAGGTCACTTAGGGAGAATGATCCTATTTTTCAGGGATTTTGGAGGGAAAGAAGCCCTCCTCTCAAGTATTTTTCCCCTTATCCATCTCATATAAATGGAGGGCTTAAGTAGCCTATTAGGAAGAGGTAGAAATTCAAAATGGGCTAGCAATATTTGAGTTAGTAAATGCATTAGATTAGAAGTTCAAGTTTTACAAATTTTCATGTGCCAACACTTTTTCTAGTTAATAAGTGGCATATTTGGTTCTTACATTGTTTTTTATCTAGGGATATAAGCCTCCTTAGGTGAGGGTCTACCCCAGGTGCTCAATACCTTGTTGTACTACTACCTTTTCATGCACGTGTTCATTCATTTATTTTGGCAATTTCATTTATGAGTATTATTTCTTTGTGCAGGCTTAATCAACTTATTTCTTACAACCTTTTCTTATGTAGCATCAAAAAATTAAATGGTAGATTTTATAGCAATAATACAATTTATTTAATATCTATTTTCATACATTATAAATTACTTAGGTTTTTTATCTTTCATTGCTAGTTATCATTTATGTGTGTTGAACTATACAATTTCTCGTTTTGTAGACCTACAGGAGACTCTACAACCATCCACTCATTGAATAAACCTTCCTTCTAGTGATCCAACGAAATGGACATGAATTATTTATCATTTCTTAGCTTTGATTAGCCTCATTCCACCTTTAATATACATCCCTAGTGAATTTTCCCACTCATTGGATTGTCTCCTGTAGTAAAATGAGGACTCTTGTAGCAACTTGCAATTTGCATTCAAAACTCATCTAAATTTGTGTCCAACACATTTTTAGTCTTATTTTATGTGTTACAAGATCCCCAAGACCCATAACATGAAGTTTATACACCAAGAGACCAAGTATATTCCCTAATCTAGTTGATTCTTATTCTATTAATCTATTCCATCGCTCTGTCACCTTTGAACTAACCTGTGGATTCATCTAGTTAACATATACTTGTTCTGTTACAAGTGAGTTTCCATCAAGGACAACACATGCCTCATAATGCCAATAATCTCCCCCTTTGGACTTGATGGAAACCATGCTCGTGTTGATCACCTCAACTTGTAGAAACCTATTAGATCCATCAAATAACCATTATTCAAACACCAAGCTACTTTCCCTCTTTGACATCAAGGGAAAAGGGTGGACCAAAGCCCCCCCTTTGGATATGATTTGTACTATACTATCCATGCTCCCCCTGAGCACATGCTGAATCTTCAAAAAGATTTTCAAATGAAGAACATGACTCTATAACTCAACTGAGTATGACCTTCCTATCACCAAGGACTCATACTTACATCAATCACCCAACCAAGTGCGGATACATATTTGACTCAACCACCCAACCAAGTGGGGATACATATTTGACATGACCTCAAAAGTTCATCCATGACTGAATATGGAAATTATTACATGATAGGTATCCACATGACCTTTACATCAAATGATATACATGACATTTATAACAAATACCAAAGACCTAATCAAGACCATGATAGTTATCAACAACTATCATACACCATTCACGTCATATCATATACATGTGAAAGCATCATAGTCATCATCCATGACCACATCATCATCATCAAATCATCGTAGCAAGAACTGCATGTTCTTTCCACAACAACCCTCAATATATCAGACATGTATCATCACTAGGGAGTTTTCTAATATCCCACATTTGATAAGCATCAACCATGATAATCAACATATGTGAGAACCAATCCTATCATCACAAAGTAAGATAGGAAGAAGTATTCATCATTCCTTATCATCATCATTATGTGACTAAGTAAGTCATGTCTCCAAATACCCATGTCTTCATGAAACCTGCAATAACACCATTCTCTTAGCCAATTTTCTTCAAACAAGAAGATATTTTATACCAACATCATTTACTAATATGAAACTTAAGTAATCATCCATGTGATCCTTATCTGTAATGTATCCATCATAGAGATATAAATGTGTATCTAGCTTCTCATCAATGAGAAAAGAAAACCATGAGCTCACAATCATTTGTCAAAATTTCTTGATACCATCAAAAGCAACAATCCTCAAACAATATACCATATGATATCCAAGAACTATAAGAATCCTCATCCATAACTATATTGTATGAAATTTATTCATATTTGAAGGCATGATGACAACAACATAAAAGAAATGAGTGACATTTATCATCATCAAATAATGAAATTGTGTACTCAAGATTTGTTTTTCTCCTTGAACTTATGAAGATCACTATGTAAGCAACATAACATATGTACTATATGCATCATCAAAAGTATCATCCATAGATATGATCAGTAGCATCAAACAACTATGTGGCTCGAGCAATATATAAGTATCATCTGTGATTTCATCATAGGCAACCCATGACGGCAACATAGCATGATGCGTCATTTAAACACTTCAACAAAATAAGCATCGTCACCATTGATAAGCATCATTATGTACCAAGGACTTCAAAAATGCATTATTAGAACCATATGAAATGCTCCCCCTAAACCTGTGCCAACTGTTCAATGTCAGACCTGATAATTTCATATATCAATCAGAATCATCAAGGCATCATCATCAACTAGTTATACATCAATCCATAAACAACTTATGAGGGCCAAAATCACTTCTAAATAGAATCAACAAACTGTAATCATCAACCATCAAAACAGAAAAGACAATTGATAATTGACTTAACCATATCAAACCCTTTTCCTAAGTTTGTCCCACTGTTTCTTCATCATACCAAAATATACATGATTGTGTAGTTTAGAACTCACGTATACACACGACTTGTCTTCATAAGATCCACGTACAGAAAGTGAAATGCTAAAATTTCACACTTACAGCACCCCTTGAGTCTGTTCTGACTATACCATGATGGTTCTTCATGAGAGACTCCATTTTACTCTTATCTCCTATCATGTGATGAGAGCATCCACTATCTATGTACCAGTCATCTTCATCTTCGAATGAGCAGAGAGAAAGACCACACCTTATTTATTCTTCCTTTTCTTGCTTATTGTTGGATCCATATTTTTCAGATTTTCTGATATCAATGTTCTTATTTGGTTTCTTACCATATTGTCTGCAGTGATCCATAGACTCGTTCTTGCATTCTTTTGCTACATGCCCAAACTTGTTACAAGCATAACATATTATATGTTTCATATTCCTTCTATCACAATCAATGGCTTTGTGACCAAACATATTGTTTAGTCAATTTAGTTGTTGTCTAAATTGCTATCATAAATTGTCAACCAGGGGCTCGTAAACTGATGAAGTGAAGGTGTACTATATGTACTTAAGCAACCTCTTAGATCTTTTTGTCGTTTGGGGGTGTTGTTTGTGGTCAATCTATCTTCCTAAGATGGAATGGAGGTTTTATAAACAGATGAGTGATAGTGTGTGTAAGGTGATTTCTAAATGAGTGAGTGTGTGTTGCTGGTGGTTTCTAACTACCTTCTAAGCTTTGCAAAAAGAAAAGAGATTGAAAGAAATAACTTGAAATGAACTGAAAGCAAAGAACCACTTTCTAATGGAACTAGTCACTACTCATGCTGCTGCAAATAAAAAGGTAAGAAAAACCACTTTAAAGACCAATGATAATGTTCATCTCTTCCTAACACTCTGCTTCCAACATATAGTACTATGTAAAACACGATTAAGAAGTAGTTAGAGATAAGTCTAAAAAGTGATAAAGATCTAAATGACAAATTATAACACCACTGTGCCTTTCTCCAGCATTCTGCTTCCAACATACATTGTTATGTGTAACAAGTGAAGAAAGAGTTAGTGATATAAGCCAAAACTACTCAAAGCAAGCTGTAATTTATTAGTATTCTGATCTCTTAAAGATGAACAACTTATGATAAGGAGACCATCAATATGTTAGCATACAGCTTGAGAAACTAAACTAGAAATTAAGCTAGAAAAACAGAGTAAAGGCAGCAACTATGAATATGACAACTGAAAATACCATCAGAGATAAAGCAAATACAACAAAGACACACAATCCCGGGCTAATACCTGCAGAAAACAATCCTGATCAGTCAAAGTAAATGCTGGAAATGAAATGACAGCGAAAGTAAATCAAAACTGTACATGTTTTAAAGAAAAGGAAAATTGCTGAATTCGAAAGAAGGAAATGGCAAGAACATGAAGATAAAGTTACTGTACAAAGGCTGTTATGAATGGGGGCCCTCCATCCACAAAACCCAAGGAAAGATCAGCTACTTGAAGTCAAAACAGCACAGTCTTCTATTAACTCATATGCAAAAATTACAGTAAAAAGTGCTGAAACAGCAGCTTCAAAACAGAGTTTCTGGATACGCTAAAATTGCAGCAATTACATAAACAAAATAACTAAAGACTAATCCTTAAGCGTACGCAGACGCTGGATTTATAGGCGTATGAAGCAACTGCCTACTGCGTAAAACATGAAACGGAAAATTAACTAACAGTCATGCTAATTAAATGGTTCAGCAACACGTAAACAGGTCCGTGTGCTTTTCTGGAGGGTACGGTCGTCATGGAGGTTGAATCCAAGGTTGGATCCTGTCTCCCATAACCTGTGTAGCGTGGAGGAATCGCCATCTGGAGTGACGTGACCTTTCAGCTTACGCAGCACCGTTTGAGCTGGCTCTGTTGACCGAAGTTTGATCCACGTTGACCGGAGGTGTACGTGGCGTTGCTGATTGAACTAATAGCATAGGAACCTTTAACACCTTCATTCCCACGTGCCCATGTGATTCATTTTGCAAAATGACACGTGGAACATAGAGATCAATGAAAAGGCTGCAGAATGACCAGATAGCTGCGGAATTGCCAGACAGCTGCGGAATCTCTATGCATATGTCAAAAATCTAGACAAACAGTCAAACATTAGCAAAGTTAACCAATCATGCTTAAAGACATCAAATGTAATGATCTGGGTAGGTTTATGAGGAAAAGAGGGCAAAAGAGAGGAATAAGTGAGGAAAAGCTGTAGGTAATGATGGATAATTAGGTGCAAATTAGAGGCTCTACATACCCCCACTCCGAGGGTGTTGCATGTCCTCATGCAATGAAAACATTGTTTAATCCACCTGCTGAGATGCCTCTGCTAAGACATCTAGTCTTCTCCTCTTCCTCTGTGTAGCCATGTTGACTCTTGGTTTCCTCACCAAGCATCTGAATTTTATATTGACTAAAGCTCTGCTTAGCTTCCTGCATTTCTTCTTTAGCTTTCTGTTTTCCCTTTGCCAAAGGCCCAGATGAAGCATGGTATTATCGTGGACCATCTTGTCCACCTTAGCTTGCTCTTTCAATTTTTCATTCTCTTGTATGATGTGGCGATTTAAAACTTCAAGCTCAAAAATTTCATGTTTGAGTGAGTGAACTTGCTGCTCAAGAGGTAGAACAGTGCTTGGACCAGCAGCAGCTTGTTCTAACGTCTCCAGGTAATTATAAACCTTCTGCTGATCTGGGTCAATCTTTGGTGACCTCTTTGGACTAGGCTTATGCTCAAAAGGACTTCCCTCACATGGAGGACTAGTCTCATCATGCTCAATATGTGGAGGAATTTTCTCAAAGTCAAGTCTTGTAGCAACCTTTTCAGGTGTGCTCAAGTCAATAATGAGTGACTTTTTATCCTTTGTGGTCCCCACTTTGCTTTGTAGCCTGCTGCTCCTCCTCACGGTGGTGATGCTCTGTTTTTCCTTTTGTTGTTTTTGCTTTTGTTTTTGCATCTTCTTGGAAAGGGCAGCCTCATGAAGTTGGGCCAATCTATGTGCTAATGGCTGAGTGTCTTCTTCACTGGAATTTTCAGGAGTAAGGTGGGTTTCTTGGGCTATAGCTTTTCCTTTATCTTTATTTTGTTTCTTCCTACTCTCCTTTTTCTTTTGAGCATCCTCTTGGACAATTTCTTGCAGGGTTTCTGTAATGATTTCTTGGGTTGTTTGGTCAATGTCTACAGCAGGCTCAGGGTCATTTTCTTCTTCAGAATGATGTGCAGCAATTTCTTCTTGGACAACAATCTCAGGGACAGCAGTTTCTAATTGGACAACAATTTCTGGGGTAATTTCCTCTCTTCCTTTCCTTCTACTCTTTTTAGGCACTTGAAGTGAACCACCAGAGGCTTCTCCTATCTCTTGGAAATGATTCCTTACAAGAAATCTTTCCCATGTATCTCTTTTTGCTTTCAACTGTTCTTCAACTAGTATTTTGACAAGCCCATGATGATACAAATGTGGCTCAATGTTTCTTGGGTTTCTTTGGACTATTGAGCACATTTTTCTAAGGCTTGAGAGTAAAAAGTATGGAAGGTTAATGTCATGCTCTCCTAAGAAATGCATCATAACTTTGGCATGATAGACATACAAAACTCCAAATCTTCCTTCACATGTAAAGAATTTTTGTATTAACAGAAGCAAAGTTGTCCATTCTTCTTTGACAAGACTAACAGGGATTCCCTTTGTAAAAATGCTAGTGTCCATACCTGGATTTTTCAGAATTTGCTTCCATTGCTGGTCTTGTACTGATCGGTTTTTGAACCATCTCTCCCCAGTTTGCGGTAGTGAAGTGGCCTGTGCCAAACTGCTTTCGGTGACTGTAAATTTCAGATCTCCTATCTCCACTTGGTTGTCTTTGTCTCTGAAAGAACGTGCAAAAGCCTTCGTGACTTCTCTATGGTAACCCTTGAATTTTTGGATGCACTGGAGCCAATTTGCCTTCTGCAAAGCGTCTTTGACTTGGGGATATCCTTCCAGAAATTTAGAGCCCTCTGGCTCTGCCCTCAAAAGTTTACCCATCAGCTCTCTCACAGCTCTGTTTTAATTCTTTTGGAAAAAGGGTTATACGGCTTCAATAGTGGCTTCAACACAATAGATTTACGGCTTCAACACAACAGCCGTAATGCACTCACAACAGTGGTCAAAGTTTAGCAGAGGGGAAAACAGAGTATGGTTACGGTGGCAGAGTAGTGAATAAGGCAGAGTAGTGGAAAACAAGGGAAATGCGGAAGTGAATCAACAACGTGAATGAGATTATGCGTAGGAGGGTTATGAATAATGGGAAGAAACGGTTAAGTCCCTTAGACATCGGTCATGAGTGTACATTTGGCTGCGGAATCATAACGCAGAGAGCCGTAGTACAATTGTCTACGTCACTCAGGTACAGGGATTTAAATGGAAGAGCAGCCGTGCTTGAGTTTAAAAATCGTGATGAATAGGGACTGTCAAGGTTAAAGGATACGTGGATTTCCGGTCGAGTAATGGAAAGGACTGGTAATCATTACATTAAATGGCTGAAAACACAATCCGTAAACCATGCAAAATGTTATAACCGTAAGTTTAGAAATTAGCTCATACCTCATGTATCCGCGCTTTGATTCCTTTTGCTCATCTGTGCTAACCTTTCATTGTTTATTGCTGCTACATGACCCTTTTTTTAATTTTTGCTGATGACTTTTGGACTGCAGATTCCTTCTTAAACAGACTGTGTTTTTTTTCATACAGGTGCAGAAAGTGTATCGGCTACGGAATTGGGATGTTGGCTGCGGAATTGCTCCTCAGCTGCGGAAACTGCAGTGATACCCTTCTGTCTGCACAAAACAACTTTAGCTGTGTGAAATAAATCTGACAATGACTTTATTGGTGAGATGGAATGTAATGGATGGATGGATGGAAAGAAATGAGGTGGAGTGAGAATGATTGGATGAATGAGATGGTGAATGAGATGGATGAAATAATGAAATGAGATGGAACAAGGAAAAGAGGGATTTTTTTTTTTTTTTTGGAAAATGTGAGGTGTCAGGTGACCCTGATTTTCACCTCAGATTTTCTGCATAGAACTGCCAATCAGAGACTGGTTTTCAGGCCTATACTTTTATTCTTTTTTTTTTTTTTTCTTTTTTTTCTTTTTTTTTTTCTTTTTTTTTTCAAAAACCAAAGATTAGGCTGATGGAGGAGAAGAATCCTTCTCCACCAACCTGATTGCAGAATCTTCTTTAAACAACTTGACAAATTCCTCTTTTGAGAGTGGCTTCTGGTAGATCTTCAAGCGATGGCCATTCACAATAAGAGGAGTATGAAATTCATCAATAGTTTTCACTCGAACTGCTCCATTACTAAAGACTTCATCAGCCTCATATGGCCCAAGCCAATGAGTTTGAAATTTTCCTTTGAAGTCTTTAAACTTTGAATCAAACAATAGAGCCCAATCTCCTTTCTGAAACTTTCTTTCTTTGATGTGACGATCATGCCATTTAGTTCTTTGGTGCTGAACTAGATCGGTCCTTAGAATTGCATCTTGTCTTATTTCATCTAGCTCATTTAGCTGGTCCATTCTGTGTTTTTGGGCTTCCGAGAGGCTCATCCCCAATTGGACTGCCATCTTGAAGGTCTTGATTTGGAACTCAATGGGGAGCAGGACTTCCTTCCCATAAACAAGTTCATAGGGAGAATGTCCTGTTGTGTTCCTCCATGTAGTTCTATAGGCCCATAAGGCTTCAGGAAGCCTTTCCGCCCAATCTCTTCTATGAAGATGAACAGTCTTGGTGATAATGCCTTCAAGAACTTTATTGGTAGATTCCACTTGGCCATTTGATTGCGGATGGTATGGAGTAGATGTTCTGTGCTTGATCTTATATTCCTCCATCAGCTTCTCCATCAATTTAGATGTAAATTGGCTTCCCTGATCTGTCACAATTTCCCTTGGGACACCAAAACAAGTGAAAATATCCTCAAAAAGAAATTGAACAACTGAATTTTCAGTGGCAGAAGGCAAAGCTTTTGCTTCTACCCACTTAGTAACATAGTCAGTACAAACCAATATATACTTCTTTTGCTTTGATGGTGAATTAATAGGTCCAACGAAATCTAGAGCCCATTTCTCAAAGGGTTCGATGCATACCTGAGGCTGTAGTGGCATTTCATTTGAAGGAGTTGGTCTCCCAACTCTTTGGCAGCTGTCACACCTTCTAACATACTGCTTTGCATCTTTAAAGAGAGAAGGCCAATAATATCCTAGAGAAAGGATTTTATAGGCTGTCCTCTTATCAGCAAAGTGCCCGCCGCATGGTTCATCATGACATGCCTTAAGGATGTCAGGCATTTCATCTTCCCGAACACATCTTCTGATTATACAATCTGGCCCTGTTTTGAACAATTCATTAGAAATCCAAGAATAATGTGAACTCTCCTGAATGATTTTCTTTTTCTCATTAGGAAATAAGTGTAGAGGTAGCTTCCCTGTAACTAGATAATTAGCAATATCAGCATACCAAGGAGTCTTGGTAGTTACTGCAAACAAGTATTCATCTGGAAACTTATCTTCTACTGGAGAATCTTCATTAGTGTTTTGGATTCTAGACAAGAAATCAACTACTGTGTTTTGTTTTCTAGGTCTATCTAACACAGTAATGTTGAATTCTTGTAAAAGTAAAAGCCATCTTGTAACTCTGCCATTAGTAACAGGTTTGTTCATTAAATATCTTATGGCGGAGTGATCAGTATGGACAAAGGTTTCATAGCCGGTTATGTAGTGTCTAAACTTATTGATCGCATGTACCACAGCTAAGAACTCTTTTTCTGTAACAGTATAATTTAACTCAGTGGGAGTCAAATTTTTACTGGTGTAATAAATGGCATAAGGGATCAAATCCTTTTGTCCCAAAACAGCTCCTAGAGCTGTATCTGAAGCATCAGTAGAAATGTGGAAAGGAAGTTTCCAATTTGGTCCCCTTAAGATGGGTGCTTCAGATATTCTAGTCTTTAAAGCTTCAAAGGCAGATTGACACTCAGGATCCCATTTAAACTCACAGTCTTTGGTAAGCAATTTGAAAAGAGGAGATGCTATCTTAGTGAAGTTTTCAATAAACCTTCTGTAATATCCAGTAAACCCAAGAAAACTTCTAACATCTTTCTGGCAATTTGGAACAGGTAACTTAGAGATGACTTCAACTTTGGATCTATCAACCTTAATCCCATCTCCTGAAATATGATGTCCTAAAACAATCCCTTCAGTAAACATCATAAAACACTTTTGACTTAAAGAAAGATTTGTTTCCTTACATCTTATCAGTACTTTTTCCAAATTTTCCAAAGCTTCTTCAAATGTATTACCATAAACTGTGAAATCATCCATGCAAACCTCTACACAATCATGAATTAGATCTGAAAAGATACCTAATACAGCCCTTTGAAAAGTAGCAGGTGCATTGCATAATCCAAAAGGGAGTACTCGGTAGGCAAAAGTTCCCCATGGACAAGTAAATGTGGTTTTGTCTTGATCTTCAGGTGCTACCTGAATTTGATTATACCCACTAAAACCATCCAAGAATGAGAAATACTTTTTACCTGCTAAAGTGTCTAGTACCTGATCAATAAAAGGTAGAGGGAAATGATCCTTTAAGGTTGCCTTGTTCAATTCTCGATAATCAATGCAAACTCTCCACTTACCATTCTTTTTGAGCACTATAACCAAGGGAGAAACCCATTGGCTATCTGAAATGGGGTAAATGAAGTTTACCTTGAGTAATTTCTGGAGTTCTTCTTTCACGATTTCCCTAAGGTTTGGATTCATCCTTCTTTGTGGTTGCCTAATAGGTCTGTTGTTTTCTTCAATATAGATGTGATGAATACAAGTCTTAGGATCGATTCCTTTCATGTCAGTGTATTCCCATGCAAATGCAGTGGAATGTTTTTGCAAGAGTTTGGTTAATTCTTCTTGTTGTAGTCTTTCCAAGTTTCTATTAATGTTCAATGTTTTTCCTGGAAGGATTTCAACTGTAGAACTACCAAACTCTTCCATTGAGAAGAGAGACATCTGTCTAGAGGAGAGATATTCAATGTCCGCATCTAACTGAAACTGTGTAGAGTCATATTCTAAAGGTATTTCAAAATTTTCCAATGTATTTAGAATTTGATTGTCTTCACTGATCTCAGAGATGGTTAGAACAGGTTGTATAGTATCCTCATCATCGACCCACTCATCTTCTCCTATTTCTGTTATTGCCTTTGCTGGAGGATACAAGTTGAATTTCTTGGTGGAATTACCATCTGATATATACATGTCTCCAGACCTACAACTGATAAAAGCATCAGCTGTTGCTAGCCAAGGTCTTCCTAAGATAAGAGGATGTCCTCCTAGATTGTTCTTGGGAGTTAAAATCATAAAATCAACTGGATATTCCCAAGAGTCTAGGGAGACTGGAATGTCTTCCAATACACCATCAGGTTTAATGATTGATCGATCTGCAAGTTGCAGTAAAGTAGGTGTAAAGAGAAGGTTAGGAAGTTTTAACTGATCCATGGTCTGTCTACTCATGATGTTGATAGCGGCTCCTAAGTCAATCAAAGTATTTGGGATTTCAACCCCATTAATATGAGTTTTGACAGTAGGGCTACCGGGATCCACATACTTTTGCATGGTAATCTTACCCATCATAATGTCTGCAATTTTTCCAACTAGATGTATCCTTTTGGTATCTCTGGTTCTTTTTACTGTTTTCTTCAAACTCAACTCCTTTATTGTCTTTGCTAGAATGGGAATTTCCTTAATGGCTTGTAACAAGGGGATCTTGATACAGACATTCTTCAATTCATCTAGAAAACTATAGTCAGGCACCCAAATTTGCTTTTCCACTCCTTTGTCAATTTGTAATCTTTCAGGAAAAGGAGGTGTAGCTAAAGATGTAGGTTGCTCAACTATGGGAGTTGTAGAGGTTGATTCCTTTTCTTTTTCTTTTTGGATATTTTGGTTTTGAAGTGATACTTCAGAACCCTTATTGACTTTGAGAGATTCTTCCTCAGAAATGCTTGGTTGTTGAACACTTGTAGAAGGTTGATCTAGGATTCTACCTGATCTGAGTTGTACTTCATTAAGAGGAACAACCATATAGGTAGGGAATGGTTGACCTTCCATCATGTAAGCATTTTGAGGGTTCCTATTATTTGGATTTGGTAATGGCTGAGAGGGAAGTTGATTTGACTTCTGCTGGGATTGAAGCAAGAGTTGAGAATTTTGATTTTGTGGAGGAGGTTGTTGTTGTTGAGGGTATGGCAATGATAGTTGTTGACCTTGATTTGGAAGTTGTGGAGCTTGCTGATTCTGAAAAGATGGAGGATATTGATAGAATTGAGCAAGTCTCCCATAAGGATTTTGCATGCTTTGCATCCATGCTTGAAAAGCATTTTGAGGTTGAGGCCAAGGTTGTTGCCAAGGATTCCAATTTGGTTGGGTTTGAAAATTCATAGAGTTGTTAAACCCTTGATTCTGTTGCCCTTGCCAAGGTCTCCTTGCAACAAAACAAAGAGATTCAAGTGTGTTTGGATCCTCTTGAAAGAATGCTTTGAGGCCAGGAATTGAAGGACAATCCTTGGTCTCATGAGTTTCTGAGCAAATTACGCATGTTTCTACAACGTGTGCATCCAAGGGACATTCCCTTAAAGCATGTTTCCTTCTACATTTCGGGCAAAAAATGGCCAAAGCCTCAGCTTCTGCTTTTTGTTTATTGTGAATCTTAAGGGTATCTTATTGTTCACTAAGACTCCCTAAGATGTCAGTTTTGAATTCATCAAGCATATTGCCGATTTCAGCCCTACTTACTGATCCTGTTGCAGATTTATTTGCTCTAAGGAGAGAAGGATCTCTAGGCCCTTTTTGAGTTTTTGATTTGCCCCTTGAGAGATGGATACATAGTTCTGCTATATCATTGAGTGAAAGTTGAGATATATCCCCTTTCCCCATCATGTTCAAGATATCTATCCATTCATCCCTAATGGCTTTTAATAGGAGGGCTTTTAAGGTCTCTTCATCCAAGCTACTCATTTTTGCTCTTTTCAAGTTATATTGAAATCTTTCAAGTAAATCTTCTAAGCTCTCATCTTCTCTTTGTATCATTTTAAATACCTCGTCCTTGTGATTAGTAGGCATACAATAGTCCAAATACCTATCCAAAAATGTTTGTTTCATTTCATCCCAAGACCTAATGGATTGAGTGAGTAACCCCATGAACCATTTCAAAGCTTGATCTTTCAGTGTTGAAGGGAACAATTTGAGTTTCTGAGAGTCATCCAGATAGTCATAAGTTCGACACACAACTTCAAACTCAAATAAAAATGCTTTAGGGTCCTCAGTTCTTAACCCATGGAAATTTGGGAGGACAGATGGCGATATGTTTTTCATAGTGGCTCGGGAATCCTCATTAACAATGGGAAACCCAAATGAATTATCCCCATCTCTATTTCCTCCTCCAAGGGGACCTCTACCTCCTCCATTATTGTTGTTGTTATTTCCTCCTCCTCCTCTACCTCTACCTCTACCACCTCCTTCTTCCTCTGCCATGATGGTTCCCCTAAGGATTTCAAAATCTTCTGGTTCCTCTACAAAGGGTGAATGAGAAGAGATTTTTCCTTCTTCTTCAAGTGATTCTACTTCCTCAATTACAATTGGTCTTTCTGTAGGAGAAAGAGAAGAGTCTCTTCCTGGTTCAAATTCAATAGAAGGTGTGGGAGAGTCAATTCTTGGCTCTTGAATTCCAGGAATTCTAGGACTAGGAGTGTCGGTTGGAGATAAGGGAGGTGTCTCTTGTCTATCTCTTGAAGCAGATGGACTTGTAAAAATTGAACTTCGAGCTCTAGCTAAAAACCTTCCCCTAGAATCTCTAGCTCTATGCATGTCATTTTTTTTTATTATTTTTCTTCAAGTCAAGTTAATAGTTCTTTTTCTGATCTTCCAGGTCACTCTAGGTGCAAGAAGAGAGCATACTCAAGAAACTACTAAATCAATAACTTTCTCTTTTCTGATCCTCCAGATCACTTTGAAGTGCAAGAGGAGAGCATACTTTGATAGGTTATCAACTTCTTTCCTTGAAATTTTATGTTTTTTTTTTCTAAGAATATGGCTACTTAATTTCACTTCCCCGGCAACGGCGCCAAAATGTTTAGTCAATTTAGTTGTTGTCTAAATTGCTATCATAAATTGTCAACCAGGGGCTCGTAAGCTGATGAAGTGAAGGTGTACTATATGTACTTAAGAAACCTCTTAGATATTTTGTCGTTTGGGGGTGTTGTTTGTGGTCAATCTATCTTCCTAAGATGGAATGGAGGTTTTATAAACAGATGAGTGATAGTGTGTGTAAGGTGATTTCTAAATGAGTGAGTGTGTGTTGCTGGTGGTTTCTAACTACCTTCTAAGCTTTGCAAAAAGAAAAGAGATTGAAAGAAATAACTTGAAATGAACTGAAAGCAAAGAACCACTTTCTAATGGCACTAGTCACTACTCATGCTGCTGCAAATAAAAAGGTAAGAAAAACCACTTTAAAGACCAATGATAATGTTCATCTCTTCCTAACACTCTGCTTCCAACATATAGTACTATGTAAAACACGATTAAGAAGTAGTTAGAGATAAGTCTAAAAAGTGATAAAGCTCTAAATGACAAATTATAACACCATTGTGCCTTTCTCCAGCATTCTGCTTCCAACATACATTGTTATGTGTAACAAGTGAAGAAAGAGTTAGTGATATAAGCCAAAACTACTCAAAGAAAGCTGTAATTTATTAGTATTCTGATCTCTTAAAGATGAACAACTTATGATAAGGAGACCATCAATATGTTAGCATACAGCGTGAGAAACTAAACTAGAAATTAAGCTAGAAAAACAGAGTAAAGGCAGCAACTATGAATATGACAACTGAAAATACCATCAGAGATAAAGCAAATACAACAAAGACACACAATCCCGGGCTAATACCTGCAGAAAACAATCCTGATCAGTCAAAGTAAATGCTGGAAATGAAATGACAGCGAAAGTAAATCAAAACTGTACATGTTTTAAAGAAAAGGAAAATTGCTGAATTCGAAAGAAGGAAATGGCAAGAACATGAAGATAAAGTTACTGTACAAAGGCTGTTATGAATGGGGGCCCTCCATCCACAAAACCCAAGGAAAGATCAGCTACTTGAAGTCAAAACAGCACAGTCTTCTATTAACTCATATGCAGAAATTACAGTAAAAAGTGCTGAAACAGCAGCTTCAAAACAGAGTTTCTGGATACGCTAAAATTGCAGCAATTACATAAACAAAATAACTAAAGACTAATCCTTAAGCGTACGCAGACGCTGGATTTATAGGCGTATGAAGCAACTGCCTACTGCGTAAAACATGAAACGGAAAATTAACTAACAGTGATGCTAATTAAATGGTTCAGCAACACGTAAACAGGTCTGTGTGCTTTTCTGGAGGGTACGGTCGTCATGGAGGTTGAATCCAAGGTTGGATCCTGTCTCCCATAACCTGCGTAGCGTGGAGGAATCGCCATCTGGAGTGACGTGACCTTTCAGCTTACGCAGCACCGTTTGAGCTGGCTCTGTTGACCGAAGTTTGATCCACGTTGACCGAAGGTGTACGTGGCGTTGCTGACTGAACTAATAGCATAGGAACCTTTAACACCTTCATTCCCACGTGCCCATGTGATTCGTTTTGCAAAATGACACGTGGAACATAGAGATCAATGAAAAGGCTGCGGAATGACCAAATAGCTGCGGAATTGCTGAATGGCTGCGGAATTGCCAGACAGCTGCGAAATCTCTATGCATATGTCAAAAATCTAGACAAACAGTCAAACATTAGCAAAGTTAACCAATCATGCTTAAAGACATCAAATGTAATGATCTGGGTAGGTTTATGAGGAAAATAGGGCAAAAGAGAGGAATAAGTGAGGAAAAGCTGTAGGTAATGATGGATAATTAGGTGCAAATTAGAGGCTCTACACATATTGAAAGAAAAACAATATCCCTTAAAGTACCTGGAAGTTGATGATCTTTCTATGAGACGATTATTAGCTTGAAACATTATACTTCTACAACTAGTTGCAACATGTACAAAATTATGACATATAGAATATTCAACATTATTGATGAGAGGAAAAAATCGATTAACACTTCTATAGTTAGGAGTAAATGATTTCCTTTGAAGTCTTTCTTTCCTTGGTTATTGATGGGGTTGACTTCTTATCTCCTTGTTGAGCATTTCATATTTTGCATTAGAATTCCCTGTCTCAGCTTGTGAGCTCGATTCACCTTTGACAATTTCATGAAAACCAAGACCATATTTGATGGTAGGATACCTTTGACTACTAAGAATATTATCCAAAATCTTAGTACTATATTGAAATCACAAATATTGATCCTTTTCTTCTAATTTACCTTTTAGGGTATTTACCTCAACCTAATATTGGTTTTCCTTTTCTAGATATTGCTTCTTCATGATTTCTTCAAGATTTCTTTCTTCCTCCAATTGTTGTTTTACTTTGAGAATCACATTTTATTTTTCTTCAAATGACTAAAGTAGTTCTTCATTCTTCTTATTTGATTTTTCAAGATCTTCTTTTAGAGAGATGACCTCAGCTTCAAGACCTTTATAGTAACTAGTTCTTTCTTTAAGTTCCTTGGTTGTTGTATCCTTTTCATTCACTTGATTTCTTAATGGCTTTACTTCATCTTGCAACATTTGACATTGATCTTCATTTTACTTGTACTTCTTCCTTATTTTGTTTCCTTCCACCAACTGAGTTTTTAACTTGGTAATCTCTTCTTTGTTGATCTCTAATTTTATCAAATAAATCTTGTTGATCTCTAATTTTATCTGTGAGCCTTTTAACCTCTTCTTCTATGGTCATTAGATTTCTTTCACTTTTACCCATAAGAGAAAATTCATTTGTTTCATTGTCATATTCATTATCATCAATATTGCATGAATAGGTAAAGGTATCACCAGAGGACCAAAAATCAGTACATGATAATTCTTTTGCTTGATCATGTTCATTTTGAGGTGATTATGAATCTAAATATTTTCTTCCATCTAATAGCCTCTATCACTGTCACTGTCTCTTTGAGATGTCTTCTTCTTTTGCTTCTTTCCCATTGTCTTGATGGATCTCCTTCAAGCAATCAATCTTCTGCCAAAGGACCTGCTCTGATACCAATTGTTCGAAAAATACTGACCAAGGGGGGGGTGAATCTTTATTTTCAAATCAATTTCATATTCTAATTTCTGTATGCAACTTTACTTAAAAGAACTCATGTGCGTACACAACTTTTTTTAAGACAACTAGCCTACATCCAGTAAAATTATGTTTCTGTTAATTCATCATTTTTTTTCTTCATCAAGAGCATCAATACTTTATTAAACATTAGATATACTGTAACCACATGTGATAAGAACAAAATAACCTATCATACATAAGCAACACACATGAACACTAGGATTTAAGGTGGAAACCCAATTAAGGAAAAAACCACCTATTGATGTCATCTCTGACTTATTTTTAATATAAAGAAAAATATTTTTATAGTCTTTTACTGGTGCAGACTCATACTAGTACACAGGAACCCACCTGTAGAAGGCTACGACCTTCGCTCATTCTCCAACTCCTACTGGAAGGGAGCTCCAACCCCTTGGCTCTTGTAGTGGTGTAAACTTGTACCCGTATGCATGCACCAACTTGCAAAAGGCTACAACCTTCACTTGTTCTCCAGCTCCAACTGGAAGGGAGGTCCAACCCCCTGATATGATTACCAACTACTACTGGCAAGAAGCTTTGACTTCTTCACTGAAGGCTCCAACCCTCTAATCTGATTACCATATAATACTGGCAGGAAGCTTCGACTTCCTCACTGAAGGCTCCAACCCTCATCAACATCCGTGGATCACATTTCATAAATTTTCACACTGGATCCACCTGCTTTAATACATCACAACTTGTAGATCAATTGAAGAAAACACCAACTTAATTCAAACAGAATAGTGAGATCACGATCACTAGAACACACAACTGAACTCAGAATACTGCATCAACACACAGAATCAACTACAACCCTGATCATTCATATGCCAACATGCATATGCTACTTCACTTAAGGCAACCCGCATGTATACACACTTTCCTGTAGAGAAACCTGCATACAGATCTCAATATACTAACAACTTTGTAATTCTGAATTAGGCACAAAGTTGACCAAAGATATTCTGAAATATTCTATTAGCTTATAGAACCTTCAAATAGTTAGCAACATCAATAATCTTTTCAACCAATTAACATGTAACCAAATTCAACTTCATCATTCAATCAATTCTACTCCAAACATTGTCACTCAACCAAAATCAACATGAGTACATCACTGACAAACAACAGAGATACAACAACACTGATCAAGTTGATCAGTCATTTATGAATGTAACCCTTCCTTTATATACACGACTTTGAAGAAGCGAACTCGCATGTATACGCGACTTCACCGAGACCAACATGCTTACATATCTACAAATTTTAGGTTTCCTTTATGTATGGGACTTTGAAGAAATGAGCTCGTGTGTATATGCGACTTCACCGAGACAAACCTGCGTACAGATCTACAAATTTTGACCTAAAATTTTGTAGCTCTTTAGAACTTCAGAAAGACCCAGATCATAATATTCATAGATAAAAACATGCGTCAATACTTAAATCTAGTCAATCCATGCACAGATCATATAATGAAAATTCATTTCAGGTCTCATGATCCTGATCCATCATTGTATTCATCGGTGCATAATTATTTCATATCTATGTGTCAACTATCAGCCTTACAATGCAAGTATACTTCAGATTGAAGTATTCATCAAAAACCCTTTCACATGCACACTTAACACTTTGATATTCACCTCCTTATATAGTTAGATTCTTAGCCAATACCATGGGTCAAACCCTTAGTTATGCCAATGGTATTCTTTGATGGGATCAATATTCATTGTCATGCTCATTAATATGGGCCAATACCATGGTAAAGACCCTTGGTATTTAGAATACCATGGTGCAGAAACTGTACGCGACTTTGCTTCACCAAACTTGTGTGTATATGCAACTTGGCCTTAATGAACCCATGTATAGATCTTCAAATATTCACCTTTATCAAATTTCTGATTCTGATCTGTAAACCTTTGTCCCATCATTCTATTATTTTGTTCCATCACTCTGTCACCTCTGAACTGACCTGTGGATTCATCTAGTTACCATATACTTGTTTTATTACAAGTGAGTTTCCATCAAGGACAACACATGCATCATAATGCCAACAAAAACCATGGAGACCCTTTAGAAGAATTCGAACTCCTAATCCTAATCAAACCAATGTTGAAGAATTCAATATTGATGATTATACACAAGATGATTTCTTTAGACAACACATTGATAATCACTCTGAAAAACATGTGCATCTTTCATTAATGCATTCATGGTTTTCGTGGAAGGAGAAGAATAAGAACAATCATAAAAAAAAGAAAAAAAGGAGAAGTTGAATCCAGTAAAATGGTAAATGTGTTATGGGATGTATCGCAAAGAGGCTTAATTGATAATGATTTAGTTGAGGAAGAAGAAGAGGACTTCAATTTTTTTTAGACTAGAAGTAGAATTCAAAATGAATCTACTAATCATGCTTCCACTTCAGTTGTTAATAAGCCTCCCACTCCTACTAAAAAAACACAAACTTTTGATAAAGCCACCAACATACCCAATATTTCCCCTTAAATTAATCACATTGAGTATGATATAATCAAAGATTGAAGAAAACTAGGGCAGACATTTCTTTGTTTGAGTTATCAAAACTAACTAGGAAATGAGATAAGCTTTTTAAAACCTTAGTAAAAAAGTAATCTCACACTTAGATTGTTGATAATTCTCAAAGAGCCCCTACCAAAAAATATCTAATATCAATGCAACTCTTATTGAAGATAGATCATCTTCTAAAACTCCTCCATTTCTCCTAACTTTTGAAATTTGTACTCGAAATGTTCATAATTGTTTGGTTGATTTACGAGCTTCATCAAATTTCATGCCCTTATTAGTGGTCAATAAGTTGAATCTTAGTCCTAATATTCAACTCAGATAGTTCAACTAGATAGGTCAAGTGTTGAAGTTCTTGGAGAAATTAAAGATGTACTTATAAGACTTACCTCTAATCCTAGGATTTTTTCAAATTTTTAATATCATTGTAACTGACATACCATAATCTTATGGCTTAATACTTAGTTGGGATTGGTCTGAAAAGCTTAATGGATATATTTCAAGTCATTGGTATCTTCTATGGTTACCATTAAATGGAATATCGAATAAATCCAAGGTAGAAAGAGAACAACACATGAAACATACAATTACAAAACTTGAAAACCCAAACAAGCCAATCAATTTTCCACGAGCCTCATTAGGCAATTACACATTTGATACTTTTCTTGGGAATATCACATCTGAAGAATCTTCTGTTCTAGAAACACAAATTGAAAGCTTGAATTTTCTCACTGTACCTAATCTAAATTCAAGACAAATTTCATATGTTGAAATTCTTCCTACTTTTTTAACAAATGATCATGTAAATGTTAGTCTTTGGAATTTATACTTTGATGGGTCTAAATCAGCACAAGGTGATGGTATTGGATGTATCTCATTAGATCGACAATGTAATAATTTTATTTTATCCTGTAGATTAAATTTTCCATGTACAAACAACGTTGTAGAATATGAAGCCTTACTTCAAGGTCTTCGCAAAGTCGTTGAAATGGAAATAAAAAATATTAAAGTATTTGGTGATTAAGAGATAACCGTTAGGAAATGCAACAAAAGCATTCATTGTGTATCTAATAATTTATAAAATTACAAGAAATAAGTATGAGATTTAACTCAAAAAATTGATAGTTTTGAATTAAATTCCATTCCTCGATCTCAAAATAATGATGTCGATCTTTTAGCAAATGTTGCTTCAAGGCTTCTACTAGTTGAAAAAATCTCACCTGAATTTTTTTCAATTGAATCCCTTTTAGGCCATCTGTACCAATTAACGTATATAATTGGAGATTATTCAACGATGATGATCAAATCAATGATTTTTTGACCTTAGAAGATACTTTTAAAGAATTTGTTATTGATGGAGATTATCATGATACACACTTGCGATCATAATTTCCTGACAAATTTGAATTATAAAATTGATTTCCTAAATCCATAGTCCGTTTGGAAAATTTATATGATTTTCACAAAAAAAGAAGGTAGTATGAATTTTAAAACTAATATTTCCTCAACGCAATTTGAAGTTGTAAATCTGGGAACATAGAAAAAACCTCAAAATGTTAATTTGGTCTGTACTCCTCTAGAATGATCACATTTTATCAAATTATTCAAACAATACAAATATGTCTTTGCATGGACTTATGATGATTTGAAATTTTATGATACCAAAATCAGTAAACATGTAATCCCAATAAAACCAGATACAAAACATTTTCGACAAAAACTCAGAAAAATGCATCCAAGACTTGAGGGTCAATTCAAAGAGGAATTAAATAAAATTTTAAAATCCAAAATTATCATTCCTGTTGGACATTCTCAATGGGTGTAAAATTTAGTTCCAGTCTGAAAGAAGAACAATGATATTAGAATTTGTATTGATTTTCATAATCTAAACAAATCTACTGAGAAAGATAATTACCATGTTCCTCCAATGAAACAAATTTTGTAATTTGTTGCCAGTTCATAGATGTTTTATTTACTTTGTGGGTTTTTAGGTTATGACCAAATTTTGGTTGCTCTTGAAGATCAAATTAAACCTATTTTTTGAACCAAGTGGGATACACAAGCCTACCAAAAGATGCCTTTTGGACTAATCAATTGATCTAAAAATCACTCGTGAGTGATCTTAGTTAAATAATCAATGAATGAAGGTATTATAGACTCATGTGCTGGTGTGTGTCTATGTCAGTTTAAGCAATGGATCGATCAGATTGCAAAATACACAGACACTGGAAAATGGAAAACAGTAAGGTAAACACAGTAAGCAAATACAAGAACACAACACATTAATAAGGAGTTCACCCTATTCTCTAGGGCTACATCTCTGGTCCAGCTTTCAGTGGTGGCCTTCTTTTATTGTGTCTTTAAAGCAGAGATTTACAATGAGGAGCTCAATTTGAGTCTCCTGAAACAAATAATGCTTGGTAGGGTGGTTCTTGGATTCCCCAAGCCACTAGAGTGCACAAACTCTTTCCCTTTCCAAGTCTTGACCTCTTTGGTCTTTAATGGGATGAGTCCAATTTGGTACCCAGTTCCCAACAGATTTCCTCACATGGATCACTTGAACCCCTCAAGCCTTCTGTCTGCTCGATGCTGCCTTACGCTGTAGGTCAGCTCGACTCTCTGTTTTCTGCTTCTTGCTTCACTGTCTCTTTTGTCCTTTTTTCACTGTTCCCTTCTCTGGTTCTTCCTTCTTCTATTTTCTGTCTGTTCATGGCTTAAAGCCAATCTGTTCTTAATTGTTTACTTCCTCTTTCGCCCCTTCGAATCACCTGCTGCTGTTCATTTGGAGTTCCTTGCCTCTGCTTCATCACCAACATCCCACAGGGAGGTGGCCACTTGTCCTCTCACGAACTGCGCTAGCTCTTCCTCAAACGGTTCGGTATTTCAGTTAAGCTGTGTAATGATTCATTCGCCAACTCAGTGGTCAAATTAGACTTCAGAATTTTATATGTTTTGGCTTAATTCCCCCATCAAATCCGGTTTCTCATCAGGCACAATCTTCGCTGTCAAATCTGGAGCCCCCAGATCCTACGGTGCTTGCTCTTTTTGCGCGGTTGACTTGCTCAACTGTTAGCCCGCGATGAGAGGTGGTTTTCTCTCTCATCCACTGGACACACATCGTGCAATGTATGGAATCTCTCATTCTCTTCCCAAATCTTCTTACCACCCAATATGCCTTCGACAATCTGCCAGTTTTGGAGCGTGGGACCCACTTTTCACTTTAGCACTTTCCCTATGGTTTCCCAGCTTCCCATGCGACCGAACGCTTGGGGCCTTTCCTTATCGAGGGGTTTTTCCCAGCGATGCGCGAACAGCCTCCGTTTTCCGATTCGGACTTCCTAACTGCCAGTTTGCGTCTTGCGCGGTCTCCATGGACCTCAGTCAGCAAACTTTGGCTGAGGTCCTCGTCATTCCTTGCTGGCTACAAACTGACACTATCTAGAGGTCTTCTTGATAGCTCTTTGTTCATAAATTTTTTGAAGTCTGTCCTGATTTGATACAGTCATAACACTTTGCTAGTTTTCATGGATCCAATTTGAATCATAGCCTTCCCACTGAAAAAAAAATTAGACCACCAAAAGTTGGTTTTCAAGCATCGACCAAGAGAGGGTACAATTTTCTCACTTGTCCAATTTCTATCCACTTTTCACTGCTCAGCTTTGAACCCTTGACCCTAATTCTGAGGTACTCAACATCTCCCCTGCGCATCATCCTCACCTTCCTGTCTAAAACTGTGTCTTCCTGCAATTAATTAAGATATTCAGGCAACAAGTCATCAATGGAAGGCAATTGACTCTGCTCTTCGGGATCTTCAATGAGTGAAGGATCAAACAATCTCAAGAAATCTGTGTTTACGATTGAGTAGATGTGCATGTAAGCTGGTAGGTCAAGGTGAAAAGCATTCTCACCAATCTTCTCAAGTATCTTGAAGGGTCCATACCTGATAGGCTTTAGCTTTTTATCTTCACCTTGGATCCTGTCCTTGCTGATATACAGCCAGACTTGGTCACCAACTTGGAAAATATGCTCCATCCAATGCTTGTCATGCCTTGCCTTATATTTGGCCTGGCTCTTTTCCAGCTGTTCCTGTACTGCCTGGTGGATTTCTTGGATTTGTTCAATGAACCTAGTTGCCCTATCCACATCATTGTGTCCCTCAACTGTGGTGTCTTTACCAAAGACAAAATTCAAAGGAGACCTTGGTGTGAAACTGAAACAGGTCTCAAAAGGAGATCTCTGTGTAGAAGAATGTTTTGCTCTATTGTAAGCATGTTGCACATAGCATAAATGTTCATCCCAAAGCTTAGGATGCTTGCTGCAATATACCCTGAGTAACTGGATCATTGTCCTATTAACTACTTCTGTCTGGCCATCAGTTTGTGGATGAAAAGCGGTGCTTTTCTTCAGTTTGGTGTCCATCAGTTCCCACAGACTTGAACAAAACTTCCCCACAAATCGGGTGTCTCGATCATATACAATGGAAGTGGGTAATCCAAAATGAACCCATACATGTTCAAAAAACAGTCTTTTAGTTTGTTCAGCTGTAATTTGTTTATTACAAGGTATCAAAAGACACATTTTGTTGAACCTATCCACAACAACATATATATTACCATGACCTTTCCTAGATTTAGGTAGTCCTCCAACAAAATCCATGGAAACACTTTCCCAAGGGTGAGAAGGAACTGGTAATGGAGTGTATAAACCTAGTTTTCTATTGTTGGGCTTGCTTTTAGCACACATAGTACACCCTATTACATATCTAGAAATTGTCTTGTTCATTTTTGGCCAATAACAAAATCTTTGCAGCTGTGCATCTATTTTACTTACCCCAAAGTGACTTGATATTAGAGAAGTGTGTGCTTCTTGAATTATCTTTACTCTTTCAGTTCGTGGGATGTAGAGCTTGCCACACTGATATAAGAGTCGGTCCTTTACATGATAATCCAATTCTTCTACTCATTTTCCTTGACTTAAAGTTGCATATACATCTTTAAAGTCTATATCTTGAGCATATTGTTCAATGAAACTCTCATGTAACATAGAATTATGCTTAAGTATAGTAGATGCATGTATAATGGGTCTAGATAACATATCTGTAACTTTATTGTGTATGCCTTTTTTATATCTGATGACTAAATGATATTGTTGTAGAAAACCCATCCATCTATAGTGTCTTGATTGTTGTAACTTAGTTTGGGAGTGTAGATATTGAAGTGGTTGATGATCAGTATGTATTACTATCTCTTTGCCCATTAAGTAATGTTTCCAATTTTTCACACTCTGTACCAATGCATACAATTCTTTATCATATGTTGGATAGTTAACTACTGCAGAATTAAATGTCTCAGAATGATAACATATGGGTTTGTCGTGCTGTGTCAACACTGCTCCCATGGCATAGTCACTGGCATCCATTTGGATCTCAAAATGGTCTTTGAAGATCAGGCAGTGCTAGTACAGGTGTTGTACTAATCTTTTCTTTCAAGGTGTCGAAGGCTTTCTGATGTTTTCCTCCCCACTAAAATACCTTGTTCAATCCTGTTAAAGCATGTAAGGGAGTTGCAATTAAGGAAAAGTTAGAAATGAACTTCCTCCAATATTGTGCTGCTCCTAAGAAACTTCTAACTTCTGTAGCAGATTTGGGTTTAGGCCAGTTTACAATGGCTGCCACCTTAGAGGGATCTATCTTCAATTCGTCACCCCCTACTATATGACCCAAATAATTCGGAGATGTTTTTCCAAAGTCACATTTTGAGAGTTTAACATAAAGTTTTTCTCCTTTCAAAACATCTAGTGTCTGCTTAACATGCTTTAAGTGTTCTTCCCACATTTTGCTAAATATCAGAATGTCATCCAGATACACAATAACAAAATCATCAAGAAAAGGTCTGAGTACATCATTCATTAATCTCATGAAAGTAGCAGGAGCATTAGTTAAGCCAAAAGGCATAACAAACCACTCATACAATCCCTACTTTGTTTTGAAAGCAGTCTTCCATGCATGTTGTTCTGCAACTCTGACCTGATGGTATTCACTATGCAAGTCTAGCTTGGAGAAATAAACAACTTCTTTCAATTGATCTAAAATATCATCTACGCGAGGAAGGGGATAACGATTTTTGATTGTTATCTTATTCAGTGTTCAGTAATAAATGCACATTCTCCACGAGCCATCTTTCTTTCTCACCAAAACAATTGGTGACCCACATGGTGATGTGCTAGGTCTGATGAACCCTTTCTCAAGCAACTCCTGCACCTAGTTCTTGATTTCTATGTTCTCTAAAGTGAACAACCTGTACATTCCAATGTTAGGCGATGGAGCATCTTGCTGCAAAATAATATCATGCACTATTTCCTTTTTGGGTGGCAAACCTAGGTTCTTGAACCAAGATATCATACTCTGAAACAACCTTTTTTGAATCAGCTTGCTGTTTAGCATTACAACCTTCAAATACATTGGTTTTATTAGGTTTCTTTTCCTTTACAACCATCAGTAAGAATTGTTTGCGTGAGTTTATCATTCGTTCCATCTACCCTGAGTTTATGAGAGTATAATTATTCTTGAGCTTATGAGCTCTTACAAAGTATTCGATTCCATCTTTAACAAGTAGATACTTTTTCTCAGCTCTATAGAAAATATCTTTTCTGTCATACAAGTAAGGACTTCCTAAAACAATTCCACATATATCCAAAAGAATTATGCTAACTCAACCTCATCTACAAATGCTGACCCAAAAAAAAACTTGAGTTTGCATTGTCTAGTCACTTGTAGTTGTGCTTTATCATTCAACCATCCTAATGGGTATGGTTTCTTGTGAGGCGTAGTTACTAATCCCAACTTCTTTACAATTGCTTCAGAAATTAAATATACTTGTGAGCCACTATCAAAAAAAGTATCAATCTTTTGATGTTTGGAAATAACTCGAATATGGAAAAGCTCATGTCTTTTTCTCTCATTTTCTTCATCAATAGTAGATTGTGCAGAATTACTAGTAGATGCTTCAGAATTCTTACCTCTTATACCTATGGCTGCAATGGTTGTTTCATCTCCCGAGTCTAACCCAAATATTTCTGAATAGCTGCAGCAGTATTCTTCTTCTTGCCCTCGAACTTCTTAGGTCTTAGCTCTGGATGCAAAATCCAACAATGCTCGATTCACCATCATGCCCATCCTTTTTACAGTGAATGCATGAAGCCTTACTTTTCTGTGCAGTTTTAGCGTTCCTTGCTTTCCATTTCTGCTTCCTTTTCTCCTTATTCTTGCTTGCAGTGGATTGGGATGATCCCCCAACTTCTGGACTTCCATTCTTTCCTCTAGCTTCTAGATGAGTAGCTTGTACAGATACCTCATCTATACTAGTGGGATTAAACATGAGGATAGTGTGCCTCATGTAGCTGTGTAGACCACCAATGTACTTCAACAGAGTCTCAGGTGATTCTAATGAGATTCCTAGAATCAATGCTCTCTTTCTAAATTCTTGAGTGTATCCCTGTACACTTTTCCCTTTCAACTGTCGAAGAGTTTGCCAGCTCATCATGGCTTGCTGCATGTAGGCCAATGGATAGAACTTCTTTTTGATTGCAGAAACAAATTCACTCCAGACAGAGATAGTCTTACCATGTCTCTTCAAGTTAGCTTGGATCCTGCCTTCCCACCAAACCAAGGCAGTGCCTCCCATGCGTAGGCTTGCTAGCTGAATCTTACTCTTGTCTAAATTGATATTTTGCACTTTGCAATAAACATCAATTTGTCTAATCCAATTGTCCAGCTTTTCTACATTCAACTCTCCATCAAATATAGGTGAATCAAATTTAACATCTAGTTTGATCAAATATGCTTTCCTTTTGTGTTCAGGGCTATTAGGAGGTGTGAGAAAGCTTTATTCTTTCCCTTTGCCTTTTGAGTGGTCATGGAAGTGAGACTCATCTTCTCCTTTGTCATGTTTGGAGCCTGATGAATCTTCATCCTTATGTTTTCTAAAGTCCCTATACATTTTCTCTACAATGGACTTTATGGCTAGGAAACTATCTATGAATTGAGGGTCTGGCCCCATAGAAATTTCCTCTGACATTGTCTTCCGAGGATAGACTCTCCCAATTTCAGGATTAGTTTCCACCAACTCTCCTTCTCCTAATTTGAGCTTTGATCTAGTTAGCATTCAACAACTAAATCCAACACAAGCTTGTCTAACCTTAATAGCCTTAGCTCTAATACCACTTGATCTGAAAATCACTCGTGAGTGATCTCAGTTAAATAATTAATGAATGAAGGTATTACAGACTCATATGCTGGTGTGTGTTTGTGTCATTTTAGGCAAGGGATCGATCAAATTTCAAAATACACAGACACTAGAAAATGGAAAACAGTAAGCAAATACAAGAACACAACACATTAATAAGGAGTTCACCCTATTCTCTAGGCCTACGTCTTTGGTCTAGCTCTCAGTAGTGGCCTTCTTTTATTGTGTCTTTAAAGCAGAGATTTACAATGAGGAGCTGAATTTGAGTCTCCTGAAATAGATAATGCTTGGTAGGGTGGTTATTGGATTCCCCAAGCCACTAGAGTGCACAGACTCTTTCCCTTTCCAAGTCTTGACCTCTTTGGTCTTTAATGGGATGAGTCCAATCTGGTACCCAGTTCCCGACAGATATCCTCACAGGGATTGCTTGAACCCCCCAAGCCTTCTGTCTGCTCGATGTTGCCTTATGCTGCAGGTCAGCTCGGCTCTTTGTTTTTTACTTCTTGCTTCACTGTTTCTTTCGTCCTTTTTTCACTATTCCCTTCTCTGGTTCTTCCATCTTCTATTTTTTGTCTGTTCATGGCTTAAAGCCAATCTGTTCTTGACTATTCACTTCCTCTTCTACCCCTTCGGATCACCTGCTATTGTTCATTTGGAGTTCCCTGCCTCTATGTCATCACCAACGTCCCATAAGGAAGTGGCCACTTGTCCTCTCATGAACTGTGCCAGCTCTTCCTCAAACGATTCGATATTTTAGTTATGTTGTGTAATGATTCATCCGCCAACTCAGAGGTCAAATCAAACTTCATACTTTTATATGTCACAGCTTAATTCCCCCATCAAATCCTGTTTCTCATCGGGCACAATCTCCGCCGTCAGATCTGGAGCCCGCAGATCCTACGATGTTCACTCTTTTTGCGCGGTTGACTTGCTCGACTGTTAGCCCGTGATCAGAGGCAGTTTTCTCTCTCATCTGCCGGACACACACGTGCAATGTATGGAATCACTCGTCTCTGCCCAAATCCGTTTACTGCCCAATATGCCTCCGATATTCTACCGGTTTTGGAGTGTGGGACCTACCTTTCGCTTTAGCGCTTTCCATACGGTTTCCCGACTTCCCATGCGACCGAGTGCTCGGGACCTTTCCTTCTCGAGGGGTTTTGCCCAGTGATGTGCGATTAGCGCTAAGAACTAATCGCGCATCAGAAACGACCTCCATTTTCTGATCCGGACTTCCCAACTACCAGTTTGCGTCCTACGCAGTCTCCATGGGCCTCAGTTAGTGCGCTTTGGCCAAGGTCCTCGTCGCTCCTTGCTGGCTACAAACTGCCACTGTCCAGAGGTCTTCCTAATAGCTCTTTGTTCATAAATTTTTTGAAGTCTATCCTGATTTGATACAGTCATAGCACTTTGCTAGTTTTCATGGATCCAATTCGGATCATCAATGCAAGAGCAACTCTACAATGAGCTATGGTTATTTCTTTTAATAATCTAATTAATAATTTCTTGGTAGTATATCTAGATGATATTACTGTCTATTGAAAGAAAAAATTACAATGTGTTGATAATTTAAAAAGAGTATTTAAAAGATGTCATAAATATGGTATTTCTTTAAACCCAGAGAAGATTGTATTTGTTGTCACTGAAGGTAAATTGTTAGGCTTCATAGTTTCCAAAAACAACATTGTAATTGATCTAGAAAGAGTTAAAGAAATATTACAAATTACTCTTCCTCATAATAAGAATCTTATGCAATCCTTTTTAAGGAAGATTAATTTTGTTAGAATATTTGTGCTTGGTATTGTAGAGATGGTAAGACCTATGCAAGATATGATTAAAAAATACCACACTTTTAAATGGGGAACACTTGAGAAAGATGCTTTTGAAAAATTTAAATAGGCTATTGATGCTTCTCTAGCATTAATTAGTCCTGATTTTGATAAGGAATTCTTATTATATATATTTACATCTGATGTCTCTTATGCAACAATCTTACTCAAAAGAATTACGATAATATTGAAACTCCTATTTCTTTTTCCATTTATGGTTTTCAAGGTGTTGAATTAAACTATTTAGATATAGATAAGTAGGCTTATGAAGTTTATAAATTTTTCAAATACTTTAGACCTTTCCTTTTGAAGTCTCATACTAAAGTTATAGTTCCCCACCTCGAATTCAGAAATTTATTGGTACAAAAGGAATTATGAGAAAAAGGGCATATTGGATTATTTCACTCCAAGAATATGGTCTTGAGATTAAACCCTCAAAATTCATCAAAGGACAAGGACTATGCAAATTATTAGCTAAATCAGAAGTTTACCACTCAGATGAAGAAGAAAGTTCACATTTAGAAAAAGGTTGGTTTAACAAGTTCTAGGTAAGTCAAGAACAAATTAACTATGTTCCTACACCAAACTATACTTAGTATTATGAAATTAAGTATTTCTTAACTTGTGACACTACCCGTAATCATTTATCAGTTAAGAAAAAATAGCCTTAGATTTAAAATGTTCTAAATATTAACTAATTGATGGTGTTATTTTCATAAAAAACTACAACGATGTTTTATTGAGATGATTTTAGAAATATCATGCGGAGAAGGTTCTAACTAATTTACATGATGGTCCCCCTGGGGGACATTTTGGAGGAGAAACCACCATGCATAAAATACTACAATTTGGATCATATTGGCCAAACTCATTTTAAAAAACATGTCAAATTGATGTAGGAAAAGGAAAAATACCAACTCTTCCCCTTCAATTGGTTGAAGTCAAAGGACCTATTGAATAATGAGGTTTTGATATAATTGGTGATATAAATCCAAATTATTCAAAGTTACATAAGTATAAACTTACTACTAATGATTATTTTACCAGATGGACTGAAGCAATCCCATTAAAGAAAGTTGGTGATGAACATGTAATGTATTTTCTCGAAAGTCACATAATCACCAGCTTTGGTATCCCAACATCTTTTGTATTTGACAATGTGTCTTATTTAAATTATCTCAAAATGAATGAATGTTGTCTGGATAAAGGAATTAAAATTAAATTTTCTGCTAACTAATATCCACAAGGTAATGGTTTAGCGGAATCTACAAACAAAAACTTAATCCGGATTCTTAAGAAAATTGTCCAAAAACATCAAAGAAATTAACATAACCAGTTATCTAATGCTATATGGGATGATAGAGTCACTCCAAAAAAATAATTAGGTAATTCCCCTTATTTCCTTGTATATGGAAAGGAAGTTTTCTTACCTCCAAATATTTTTCCCCCATCAATACAAATAGCTTACTTAGTGAATAGAAATTCAATTAGAGATATGGATGTGAGATTGTATACATTATTAAAATTGGAGAAAGAAAGATAGAAGTAAAAAGCTAAGTTTCATGAACATCAAGAAATTCATAAAAGATGGTTTGACAAACATTTAGCATCCAACAAAGATTTCACTATAGGGGACTTAGTGGTTAAATGGGATAAAATCCAAGAAGAAAAGGGTATACACTTTATGTTTTAGCATCTTTGGATTGGAACTTTTCAAATATCTTCAAAACTCAGTTCCTCAACTTATATCCTGCAGACATTAGAAGACCAGGTTGAAAATTTTCTTGTAAATGGGCATATTTTGAAGAGATTCTTTTCATAAGGAAATCATTTTGGCACTATGTAAATAATTTGTTTTACTAAAGGACGCAGGTGTCCTTAAAATGTTATTTTTCTTTAAAATTGATTGTGTACAAAAATTTCATTTTATCTTATTTTTGTTGTATAATTATAATAGTGATTACATGTTTAAAGAATTATATTTTTATCAATTAATTATTTATTATTCAAATGAATTTAAAGTCCAAGGATAAAGTATTCTTAAAATATGAGAGGTCTATGAGTGCTTGTTATTACTTTAACTCTTTATATAAACTCTCAATAGTAGGAAAGTGCATGGTTGATTATTTTATGTTATAAGAGTTCCATCACTTTCACATTTAAGATAAGATGAATTCTATCAAGTAATGAATAATGAAATACAAAGTTTGATTTATTAATACATTAGAGGTTTTTCTCAAAATAAAAAATAAAAAATAAATTTCATATCACCCTGCTCTTTTCATACCAAAATTTGCTCAAAAAATAAAAAGACATTATAAGGATATCTAATCATCAAAGAGTTAGCAAAGCATTTCTAAAATGCAATGTCGGAAATAGTAGAAAACCCACCAGAGTACTGAACAGGCTTGCTGGAAACGGGTAAATTATCCTATGATATTGAGCTAGTCTTCACCAGAGTACCAAACATGCTTACTAGAAGTGAAGGTATGCTTGGAGCAAGAGAGATGATGAAAATGAAAATATAAAAAACTTTCTTAGTATTAAAATATTAAACTTAGTATAAAAAGTTTAGAATTAATTGGAATTTAAATATTTAAGGTTTAAAGAATCTCATCTATTGACTCCTATTACATAAAAAAATTATTCCTTGTCATGAACACTTCTATTTTGATTGTTTACTTTTCATCTAATATATCAATCATTTCATGGATTAATCACAAATTGGAAGAAATTTTTGAAACTTGGTTTTTATTCGGGTTTTGAATTAATCCTGATAGAGATAACTGCTTCTCCCAATGTGTCACCAAATGTTGTTAGGATTACAATAACCTCCTCTTTTTAATTATTTTTCTTGTTCAAAAGAAGGAAAAATGAGACCTTGTCTTCTTTTGTTTGTTATATTTTTATAAATATTTTTTTTTTTCCAAATAATAGAATCCAAAAATAAATAAATAAATTGATAAAATTTTGGAAATTGGGAGGTCTAACATTTTTTTAATTTTTAAAGTAATAAAGGAAGTCGTGAATCCATACCTTCTAACGACTTTCTCAATCTAATTGGTCATAGGTGCATGTCGGGACCTAAAACCTTTTCTTGTGAAAGCCTTTTATTTTCCCCTGACCCCCAACTATTTGACCCCTCATCTCCCCGACTCTTGACTTTGTCCCTATCCAAACCTGACCTTAAGTCAAAGTTGGAATCAATAAAGTCACAAGGTATTGTGAAATACTTCTTAACTTCCAAAATATCCGACTTTGATTATGAATAAAATAATAGTTTTTCTCGATTAAATAATCTTTTATTTATTTTTAAAATACTTTTTTGACAAATTAAGTTTCTAGCCATGTTTTCTTATAAGTGTGTTATATTTGAATACAAATTTTATCCGATTTCAATCTCCCCAACCTCGCCTCATTTTTTGAAGAATGGTTAAAAGTATTTTGCATTTATATTTAATTTGGTACCTGTCACGCGAATTAAACATCCCATATTCCAAGATTTAATCGAGGATTATCAAAGTTTTTCCCCTTCTGCATATTTAAAATTTACATTTTTTATTACTTCTCTGACTTAACTTTTCACTGAAAGAACAATCTGAATCTCTGAAATTCAATGAGAAGTAGTGACATCTTGTTTCACAGCTTGTGAATTCTAGTAAGCCCTCATGGTTTAAATGTTTTCAGTCATTGAATTAATTATTTTTTGCGTTTTCAAATGTAGGTTGTAAAATGGGGAAGAAGAGTAATTCCACCACCTTAAGACAAGAAATCCAACAAATTAAGGATAGAATAAAACAAGTGTAAAATCCATAACACAAGGACTATAATTTGTATTCAACACTCATCTTTGACACTGCTTTAAAAATGCAAGATGTAGATAAGATGAAATGGGAAGAATTTTTCAAAACTAGAAGGAAAAAATTGCATAAGGTTGTTGCTAGGGATAAAATCTTCCCATATTATGATATGATGTTTTGGGTTTTAGCACATGTGCATCTCCCTACTTCTTTAGTCTTAAATTGCAGTAAAAATGTGATAGCATAATGGAAACCTAATATTTTGGTTGCAATCTATAAACAAAGTCCTCCATAATTTTTTGTGACTACTGAATTCCTGGATAAATTCAATACCACAATTATAAAAAAATAAATTATGATAAAGTTATTGAGTGTTGGATAAGAGAATATAAGGAGGGATTTAAACTCAAAACAACTAAGGATTATCCCATCGTCATTTTCAAGAAACCTTTTAGGTTTATCATCAAAATGTTATCCAAGTTCTATGGTGAAAAATATCTTGAACACTGTAAATTTCAATGGATTCCTTTGATTCATAGTATATACCATGAGTCAAAAAGACTTAATTGGACTGACATTTTAGCTAAGAGTCTCACAAATCTCCTCCAAGGTATGAACATATGTTTTTCATGTCCGTCTGTCTTATGTATATGTGATTGCTTCAATACCTTTTCCTCTTATGAAATGGAATTATCCCACTGACCAACAAACAACCATTCAAAATTATTCCTCAGTTATGTGGGAGAGTAATTTCAAGTTTCATATTTATGATATTTATAACTATGTAATGATCATGTTACATGAAAACATTTTTGAGAGATATTGGATCAAATAGGAGACTGGTTTGTTGAAGAGTTGTTCACCTACATCAAAATATATGGAAGTGAAATAGGTCCTCATGCTTTACTAAGATATATCCCTGAAAGAATTTCTATTAGAGAAATAGAAAATCAAACTGCATTGAATGGTTAAGCATGGAAATTAAGTAAACTTCAAAAGAAAATATAGCCTAATTTTCCAATCAAATTTGGAAAAATAAGTTTGAAGGATAGAGGACATGCATTTAAAGAAGTTGAAGAACTCCAAAATGTTGGTTTTACACATTACCTCACTATGATTATGACCCCAACAGTGCAATAAATGATTATTATAAAGTTATGAGTTATATCAAAACTTTCACACATCAAAAGTCTCCTTTTGATGATGTTTCTACAAACATTGATTATTTTGATCAAGTAGTTGAGAGAGGAAAATTAATGAGTAATGAATAAAGAGCCAAACTTCAAGAATTTAGAGAGAATACTTATGAATATTTTATCAGAAGAAGTAGAAAAAGTTAAAAAGTTAAAAATTAAAAATTAAAATTTAAAATTTAAAACTAAAAATTATTTCTTCTATCTTTACTCAAGATTTAAAATCTCTTAAATATTTGAAATGCAAATTCACTCTGATCCCTCCAAAACCAACTTCTAAGTATGAGAAAATTCAAGAAACTCATATTGAAAGTGTGCCATATTTTTTTGTTTCAGCTCAGGAATTGACCAGTTTGGACACAAGCAAAGATGATAATCCTAAATAAAAGAAGCAAGATAGTTAGGTGATCTAGAAGAGCTTGATATTTGCATCGGTTAAAGACCGGAAACAAGAAAAAATAGTACATACTGAAGCAACATTCAAACAAGGTTCTCCTCCCAAAGATATTATTGTCATTGATTCTCCTGAAGAAATAAGTCAATAGCATTCACAGTTTAAGAAAGATATTGAGCAGATTGTGGTAATTGAGACTAGTAAAGACAAGAATGAGCAAGTAACTTCTCATTCAATATTGACAAACATTTCTAATAAATAAAAGGAGTCAATAGAGTAGAAAACAAAATCTACTGAGATTTTAGTCTTGGAAACATCTCCAAAAGCTTCCATGACTCCCATTTCCACAAAATTCCTTTAAGTTCTTTTCTTTTTAAGCTTGTTACTAAAGCAGAACCAGTATCTGAAAGTATTCCTTCTTTCATTGAATATTATTTCAATTCACAAATGAATTTAGTTGTAATAAAAACTAAAAATAGGAAGTTTGACTGTTTTGAAATAGTTTATGAATATCGTTGGCAAGATACAGGTGATGTGAAAGAAAAACGAAAGAATCTGCACAAGCCCTTGGAGCTGTTGTAAATTATCAACAATATCAATTCAACAAACTTGCAACAACTTATCAAAATAAACTTTAAAGGACCAAAGAATTGGATATACATGTGGGAAAAATAAAAGTATTCAAAGAGGAACAATGGCAAGCCCATTCTACAACTCTTATAGGAGGATTTTATATTGAAAGAGCCAATTTGAAAGATCAATTTCAAGTCAAATTGAATGAACTAGAAGTCAAGCATTCCCAATAGATGGAAGACATCATAAAATTGAATGAAGACGAGAGTCGGATTTTAAAAGAGGAAGCCAACAACAATATTGAAATAATTACTATTGCATTGAATCAACAAATTGAAAATTTCTAGTTGCAATTAAAATATATTTATAATAATGAGAAAAGCATAAATGAATTTAAAGTACAATAATTATAGATTAATCAAATATTTCAGAAAGACGAGGCCAAATTTTTCAGACAGATGGCTAAAATCTGTAGATTTTATCAAGAAATTTTGTATCTCAATGAAAGAATGGAATCTCTAGTTGAAGAAGATAGAAATATTAAAGAGAGATTCACATCAATTCTAGAATGGGAGAAACAGTTATAACCTGAGCATATTCTTAATATTTCTAAAAAATGATAGAAGACTGATGTTTGCATCTTTAAACTGGAGAGAATCAAAGACAAAAGAAATCCAAGAATGGACTAAAAAGGCTATTGAACATTGTATCTTAGTATGGGAGGCTGGAACTGATTTCATTGAAGATTTTGATTTGTCAGGTTTTAAACCATTGAGAGAATTTGTATTCATAATTCTAGTCAAACAACAAACAAAATACATCTGGACCAAGGATGAAAATGCGATAAAAAGAATCAACATTTGGACTCAAGAATAATTTCAAAATTTTCTTCAATTTCCATTTGAGCAAATTAAGTTAATTTCAAATTTTGCTATTTAATATAGGAAAAAGAAGATATCTATTCAGAATTTGGTGTCAATGTGTCATGTCAACAATGATCACTTTCATCCAGTGAATTTGTCTGCAGTTAATAAAGTGCATACAGATTGGGTGAGTGTTATCCAAACAAATTCTCCCCATCTACTCCATACTAACAATAGGGATTCTGAAGATGAGGAGGAAGTTTGAAACAACCTACCACTTTATAGGGAAAAACTCCTTTGATAAGGAGAATATTTTATTTTTAGCATAACTTTTGATCAGAGAAAATCTTGAAGCTTTTCTAATTTTATATAAATAAACATATTTTATCTTATTTTATTTTAGTATTTATATGACCTCTTATGTTGGTGTAAGGGTCGATGAATTGTAGAAACTCAAGACTTGCATTTTATAATAAGATTTTGAAGTGGAGATTTTTTGAAGACCAAATTCAGAGTTGAATGTGTTTATGAGCTATGCAATTGATATCATGTCATCATTTTAATTATTTAATGGATGCATCTGGTACTCTTTATGTGGATTTCTTCATGCTTACCTCTGTTGAATGTTAGAATATTCTGATTAACATTTCTTATGATATGTCACAGTTTAATTTTGTTTCCAAAAAAAATATGATATGTTCTCTATCTACATTTTTTATTTGATGGTAAAGTCTGATATTCAAACAATAGAACATTAGTGTTCTCTTGTTTTCGAAATATATTTCCTTTTAAGTTATTTATTCTAGTTATTGAATGCACATAGAAAAATGTAAAAACATATACATTGGGGTTTGAATTGAAGAATCTTCTCAAATCATCCTATGTGGTTAGATGAACTTTGATTCTGGCCAAATTCAAACACACATTATATTTTGTTTCAAATATTATGTTTGAATATATTCCCCATCCCCCACCCTCACCATTGTCTACTCCATCAGGTCAAATCTAAATTGCATAAACAACAGTCTGTGATTTTTTGTAATTAATTTTAAATATTAGTCTACATCATATATTTCCCCTAATCTTAGTTTAATTTCATTTAGTTTAGTTTTAGTTTAAATTATAATAGGAAATCGAGCCTTGGTTTCGAAGAGTATACAAACACTTTAACGAAAAAGGTTCTAATTGGGAGCCCAATCGGGCCAATGCTCAACTTGTTGTAATTGGGACATCTTCCCCCTGTCAACACCTTTGTATGGGGATATCTTGGTATATTTATAGAATATGGAATTTCTTTAGTACTTTTCTAATGATAATTGTCGATGATTGCATAATATCACTAAACATTATCTAATCATTGGTGATATGTTGTATCATTGTGGGATAGACTAAATTCTATAATGATGCTTAGCCATTGAAGAGGCCAAAAAGGTTTTAAATGATTTTCATGGTGGAGCGTGTGGCGGTCATTTTTCTGAGCTAGAAACATCTCAAAAAATATTGTGTGCAGGGTAATTATAGCCCTCAATTGTCAAATATTTCATTGAGGTAGTTAATAGATGTCATCCTTGCCAAATTTATACAAGAAAAATGCACCTCATCCAGCTCTGCTTTTCCCCATTCTCACCGCTGGTCCATTTACTAAATGGGTAGTGGATTTTACAACTTGTCACCTATCTTTGGCTAGGGGAAACAAGTACAATATCGTGGTAATAGAATAATTTAACAGTTGGGATGAGGCCATACCAAATTATAATAATGGTGGCAAGACTGCCATACTTTTCATTTTTAATCAAATCCTTTCGTCTTTTGCTATTCCTAGAGAAATTGTCACTAAGCATGGTATTCATTTCTAGGACAGGATGATGGTCGGGTTGGATTCTAATTTGTGGTTAAAGAAAGAACATTATTATCGATATTACCCCCAAGAAAATGGCTAAGTTGAAGTTGTTAATAAATATTTAAAGACCATATTGCAAAGAATAATTATTGAATCTAAAGAGCAATTAACGAAGCTAAGTTAAATTGGAATATCATGTCATATTTTCTTGTTTGGGCATATTGTACGTTAGTTAAGATAATAATAGGTTTTATTGCTTTATATCTTGTTTATGGTATGGAATTGATTCTCCCAATAGAGTTTTAGATCTCATCTCTTAAGCTAGTAGCTAAGATTATTCTTAATATGACAAGTTTGGAAAAACATCTCATTCACTTAGAAATCTTGAGAAGCAACATTGGGATGGAACTATAGTGAATGAGGCCTATAAAAATCTTGTAAAGCCTCAATATGATAAGTTTGTGCACCTTATGGTTTTCTCCAAAGGGAACCTTGTTTTTTTCTATGACTAAAACAAGGACACCCTGTGGGTAGGTAAATTCAAACCCATGTGGCATGGCCCTTACATTGTCAAAAATTTCCTAAAGAAATGAGCTTATGAATTGGTTATTTTGAAGGGAATGTGTTGGCTAAGCCTAGAAATACACTTTATCCAAGAAGTGTTATGCTTAAGCTCTTTCTTGAGCTTTTTCTTTGTTTTGTAATTAGTGTACATAGAAATTTCTTTACAGTGTTATATTTTTGGTGATGTATCTAATTATGTCCTCAAAATGCTTTGATAGGTGTTTGTGGGTGATTCAATTTACTTAGGGTTCATAGACGGAACTCGTCATCACACTCATAACTTAGCTTCAACAACATGGGTAATTTACTATCCAACTAGCTAGTTACTTATTTCTAGTGGCGCATACATTGGATCTGCATTTAACAATATGGATAAATATAGTTGCATTATTGAATTACTTCGGGAAGAAATACCTTATGGTATACAATTATTAGTAATCCACCAAAATTACTAGTTGGTATTGTCACAACTTAATAACATTTATCATGTGAGGGATCCTTTTTTATTTCGATGATTTCTGATCGTACGATTGCTTGAACATTCTTTTAGTTTTAACACTTATATTCACATTCCATGATCCATAATTTTTGTTGTTGATTCTATTGCAAATTATGTTTGGATTGGCATATTTTTTATTCATCACATTAAAAAAAACTATCTGTATGACAACAATCAAATCAACACATGGTCAAGTCACATCAAAGTTGTTGTATATATATGTATATAAGTGTTTAGAATATTACAAAATGTAGAAAATTTTCCTGCAAAATTAGCAATTCTAGCTCGGATCCTTAGTGATCTCATAATTTGATTAGTGTATCATGAAAAATCTCTAATTTTGAGGGTCTTACTTAGGATGCCTCTGGTAGATATTCCGCTAGTTCCGTAGGAATTTGTTGAGTCAATCCCTCTATGTTCCTCTACACTAAGAAGAGGACTCTCTCTGCTTTTCCAGTTGATCCCTTTACATCCCTGCCATAACATCTATGTCAGGGCAGTCCTTCAGGCCTAACAGGTCCAAGACATGTAAAGGAATCACATTTTGTTATTACTTTTGTTCCACAAAAAATTATTTCAATTCTTGAATCTATAAATAAAAATATAAAAATTAAATATATTTAAAAATAAAAATAAATATTACCTATGTCGCATCATGGAACATCCTCTGGATGTACTAATTCCATGTCACCCCAGAAGTATAGTGTTGTATAGGGGTAGTTATAACATCTTTTTCCTTAATTATCATCAAATGCTTGTATTTCTCTGGGTAGTTTCCCTTTCCCCATGCAAACCTAACATCATTTAAAAAAAAAATTCAAATTCCATACATGATTTTCCCAAAGTAAAAGTGTGTATGTACATGGTTCCCCTTAAATATTCCCATGTACAACTTTTAAAATTTTTAAAATATATATTTCGACTATTTTTGGGAGGTTATTATGGGTTAGACGAGAAGCCTTCTTACAAGAGCACATAACATAACCAACCCAGCCAATTTCTAGTGGTATAAATACATACATTGGGTTTCCCTCATATGCATGCTTATACTTGGCATCCATACTCTGCAAAATTTCCCCCGGATTAGGCTTATTATTCCTGTGCTTTTAAGCACTCCCTTGTCTCTAGAAAACCTTGGTTTCCTTGATCATGTGGTGTCAATTATCTGTAGAAATTCCTTGTAGATTCAAACTACTAATTGTAATCTGCTAAAACAATAGACTTGAATCTACTCCACTCATCAGCGGAAATAATTAACAATCGATGAAATAATGAAGCATACAAGAGAAATAATTCAATTAACACATAACACAATGATTTCCTGGGGAAATCCACAGCTAAAAACCCTTGGTATCTGTATATTGCATTAGTAGGAAAATATGAGATGATTACAATGCTTTTCTCAATCCCAAGCAACCTCTTCAATATCTCTATCTGTCTCACTGCTTCCTAGGCTAACTCTGGCCAACACTTAGCCAATTTCCTAGCCTTCCAAGCTCCTACTTCCTTGTGTTTTTCCTCAAGGAATTAGCTCCTATTTGATTGAGAAATTCCTCAATTATGAATTGCGCAATCCTCATAGGCCTTCCTATGACTGCATGCACCATCTATTTAATTTGGATGATTTTACAACTAATAATACACTGTCCCTAAACTCCAATCTCATCTGGGTATTTCTCTGATCTAACATGCATGAGTTAATTATGAGTGAATATTTAGTTTATTGGTTGATCATTGTAGGCAACACCACACACTTCAGGAAGCACCACATTGTAATTTAGGCAACACCACACTGCACTTCAGGCAACACCACACTGCACTTTAGGCAACACCACACTCGACTTCAGGAAACACCACACTACTAGACCTCCCACTAGTTCCTCCATTAGTTGGAACTAGTTTAACTGATTTGAAATCAGTTAGATTGAATTAATTAATTACAACTCAAAATAAACTCAACCAGGGCTCATATAATGTTGGAGACACTCTACAAATCTAGCTATGATAGCATGTAGAAATTTCTACAAATCTAGCACTGATACCATGTAGAAATTCGTTGTAGATTCAAAATTCTATTGTAATATGCTAAAACAATAGACTTGAATCTACTCTACTCATGAGTGGAAATAATTAATGATCGATAAAATCATGAAGCATACAAGAGAATGAATTCAATCAACATATAACACAATGATTTCCTAAGGAAAGCTAAAGCTAAAAACCCCTGTTATATATATATTCCATTAGTTAAAAAGTATGAGAATATTACAATGCTTTTCTCAAGCCCAAGAAATCTCTACACTATCTCTATATGTCTCACTTATTCTTAGGATGAATCTAGCCAACACTTAGCCAATTTCCTAGCCTTCCAATCTCCTACTTCCTTGCGATGTTCCTCAAGGAATTATCCCCTATTTAATTGGGAAATTCCTCAATTATGAATTATGAAATCCTCATAGTCCTTCCTCTGACTGCATGCACCATCTGTTTAATTTGGATGATTTCACATCTGATAATACATTGTCCCTAAACTATAATCTCAACTGAGCATTTCTCTGATCTGACATGCATGAGTTAATTATGAGTAAATATTCAGTTTAATAATTTATCATTGCAGGCAACACTACACTCCACTTCAGGAAACACCACACTGCACTTCAAGCAGCACCACACTGCACTTCAGGCAGCACCCCACTGCGCTTCAGGAAGCACCACACTACACTTCAGGTATCACCACACTTGACTTCAGGTAGCACCACATTTTACTGCAGGCAACACCACACTACTAGACCTCTACTAGTTCCTCCATTAGGTGGAACTAGTTTAACTGATTTTAACTCAGTTAGACTGAATTAATTAATTACAACTCAAAATAAACTCAATCAGGGCTCCTATAATGTTGGTGACACTCGACATGACTCTAGTTAGACCCTCAAATCGAATTAATTGAGCCAACTAAGTCAAATTAACTTAGTTAACTAATACAAGTTGTCATGAGATGTGGACTTACAATTTTATTCCCAACTTAATTCAAGGACAAAATTAAATCAAGATTTTTCTTGATGCTATTTTTAACATTTCTTGTTGCAATTTTCAACATTATCCCTGTCGCATCCACTTTTCTATTATTAGAGAGGAAACCTTCAGTAGCCTGGGAAGGAAGGATCTGGAGGAAGGTTCCATTGATGTCAACAACCAAGATCTAGTGATGTTATAACTACTTTATTGTGGTTGTTTTTCAATACAAGAGACTCATATTCCATTCCCATTTTCATTGTATATATTTCATGATTATGAATGCCTAATGGATTTGATTATGGACTAAAATGATTTATATGCTTGTATACTTTGAATTCTTTTATTTTCTCTTGGTTTCTTGATTGTCTTGTAGGTCTGCAACTTTAGAGCATGAGGTTAGGTTTTGGATCCTAAAGGTTCGACACCAAACATAGGACCCACCTGTGAATTCCAATTACTTACTTTGTGAATTTGAAGTGTTTGGCATTTTTTTTATTATGGACTAAAATGATTTATATGCTTGTATACTTTGAATTCTTTTATTTTCTCTTGGTTTCTTGATTGTCTTGCAGGTTTGAAACTTTAGAGCATGAGGTTAGGTTTTGGATCCTAAAGGTTTGACACCAAACATAGGACCCACCTATGAATTCCAATTACTTACTTTGTGAATTTGAAGTGTTTGGCATTTTTTTTTCACTCTATTAGTGATTTCAACCCTAGTCCTATGGGAATTCTCTCACAACAAGATGACCATAAACTAATGGTGGTTCAAGGTTGGAAACCAACCAAATCATGCTCATGGAACATGATAATGACTAAGGGCGCCTACTTTCATTATAGAAGTATTTGACACCGTGAAGGTTCTCATTCACCAATGAAATTAGTGGGAAATTCAAATACTTTCTTGAGGCCTCTATCATCCAAACTTAAATAACACTTCATTTCATTAATATCAAATACTGAAATAATCTTACAAACATAATGGAAATAAAATAGCTCGATCGATGGTAGCTTATCTCTAAGAAGAGATGTGGTGGCTACATTCCTATGAACTATGTTACAATGAGCCTTGAAGGTGTATTTATTATTGAGAAACAATGGAAAACCCTAAAAATCCAAAAACCTAACCCTAGGAGCTGAAGCGCCAAAACTATGGGCCCCATTTGGGTAAATTGGTATATCAACTTCCCAAGGTCATAACTTTGGCATACGATCTCAGTTTGATGCATACAATACCTCGTTTGAAATATCTATTTGAGGACTACAATTAAAAAAAAAAAAAACCCATTTAGGGCCTCAAAAAAGCTCTGAAAGTTCAGGTCCCAAAAAATGCCAAAAATAGTAAATTGTGCTACAATTAAGGAAACTGAAAAACTAAAAGAGACCGTGGTGGGTTCTAAGTGGAATAGGAAGGTGGACACAAAAATTCACCTAGATCAGTCCTCCCCCCTTAGGAATAAGTGGTCCCCATTACATTGAATGCCTCCATGAGATGGGGAAACTCTGCTAAACTTGGTTCCTGGTGAGCCACTTGCCTTGGTGCAGGAGTTGACCAGCTTTGACAACCCGATATAGTTGGATCTTCTACTGGCGAGTTTTCTTGATTTGTGTGTCCATAATTCAATCAGTTGTGGCATGTTCCATGTAGTCTAGGTTTAACTCTATTGGTGTGTTTTGTTCTGCAATGTCTGATGTGTCCAGTAATGGTGGGAAGTATGGTCGAAGGAAGTCCATATTGAATATTGGGTGCAGGCCAAGGAATGGGGGAATGTGGAGCTCAAAAGCATTTTCTTCCATGGCCTTGGTAATGGTGTAAGGACTTGTTGATGCCTCTAAAATTGCTACATCAACATCGGGGAAAACCACCTGGTCCGGACCTTAAAGCAACTCCTTTTTCATTTGGTGTGGTGGCTCCGATTGGATGTAATGGGACCAGTTTCCCAGTGATATATGAGTTGATGGGTGATTGGTTTATAATGGATAATGGGAATGATAAGTGCTTTATTCTAAAGTGCAAAAATATACAAAGATAACTAATCTATCCCAGGAATTCTTCTAACAATGCGATTCTTGATTGTTTCTATTGACAAGTAAACATGAAGATGACTTACTCATAAATAAAAATATGCATTCATATGATAATTACTTTGTTCAATTAATTGAACAAAGTAATAATTAAAACATTATCACACTAATCGTAATATATCACTGACATATATATATGAAAGATGACAATTCAGAAACATTCAAAAGTGACAAGTTAAAGAATTGTTGTATATATATATATATATATCAATAATAGCAAAGTTGATAAATGTTAATTCACATAGACAGATAAAGCAAAAACATATATTGGAAGTACAATAGTGCAACCTCCGATTTAAGTCTTAATACAAAATTAAGGACCCTTTCTAAAAGCATGAAAGGGTCTATAAATACTAAAAAAAATAGCAAACTAAGAAAGAAATTCGTTATGAGATGGTATAACCAAAAACACAAAAATATGGGATTTATCTTGAAATAGAAGTGTTGCAGTCGGTCGAAAGGATTCACTATATCGGCTTATCTTCTTGTGATCGCAGTTGACAAATGTCAAGCATTGGCTAGACCTCTTGTGGCTGACTCATACGAGAGTGTAACTGAACTGTAAATGTGGCATCAAAAAGTTCAAGGATCATGTGGTTGATCGCATCTGTGAGACACTTCATTGCCATTTTCTGACTATGTGGTTTTACAAGGAAAAATCAAAACGTTTCCCATGTTAAGCTATGAATGCCTCCGATCTTTTTTTCTCTTTGTTCCAATTCCTGTTTCCACTGTTGTTCTAATGATTTCACTTTTGGGAGTTTTCTTGGGGAGCATTCTGTTATTAGATTAGATAAATACATACTATAGTTGATTAATTCAATAAGATTATTTGTTATTGATCTACATCTAGATGTAGCTCTCTCAACTTTCATTAACTGATACTCCCATTCGGAAAACATAATTTATTTATGTGACTCCTGTATCTTTGGTAGATTGGTAGCTTTTCCCTCTTTTGAATCTTTCCAAGACAAAAAATTTGTTATTCTTTCATCTGCCTTCTCTAACTCCAGTCTTGCATCTACCGATTTTTCGATCATAGATGCTGAAATATCACATAAAGGAACAACCAACGATATATTATGACACAGAAGGTCCAACTGTCGGGATAGAGCCTTGGTCATCTCTAGGGCTTCAGTTCTGAATTCTTCTACCTTGGGATATCCTTTGAATCACTCTATTTGATCCTTCATTTGAGCGATTTGCTCTTCTTTTGATTTATTCACATGTTCGTTCAATAGCTGTAGTTTACTCAATGCTTGAGATAACTCTTGCTGCTTATGGATGGCCTGTTCATCAATTCTCTACTTTTCATTAATTAATTGCTCATTCAACTACTCATTAAGCTGTTTCTGCTCTGCCAACTGCTGTTCAAGTTGCTCTATTTTTTGTTGTCGTTCAACCGATTGTGCCTCTAGCTGAATGATCACTTGGTCCTTTTCCTTCAACAAATGATTAACCTCTAAAACCTTGTCTATTTTTGCCACTGTATATGCTTCGGCATACTGAGAAAGTTTGGTTAAATCTTTAGAGGGATTTATCTCCTCTCTCCATGCCACATTCATCATTTCCATCTGAGGAGTCAAAAGAGGAGAGTGATCAATTTTCCTCTTCTTCCTCTGTCTTTTGACTACATCCCTATGCTTAGGGTTGTAGAAGACATCCAGTGGTGGTATTTCTTCTACATACAAAACAATCTCATACATACAAAACAATCTCATCAGTGGGATTTTCAGGGATGATCTCTATGTCTTTATGAAGCTTGGGTGGGCCGCTTGTTCCTACAATTGGAACTGTGTTGACTACTGATTTTTGTGTTGTAGACACCTTTGGTGTAGTGAACCCTTGGGTGTTCTCTGGATTACTGATAATAGAATCAAATTGTTCCCATTCCTTGATTAACTTAGGGTCAACATTAATGTGTGTATCAAGGGGTTCACTAACTGTTACCTGCTTCTGCTCCTATTCTGGTGTCTTCTTCTTCTCAGGAACCTTTCCAATTTTGGGAGCATTCTCAGTAATTTTCTCCTCAACGTAGCCTTGAGGTCGTACCATAGATGTCGTTTTTAATAAATCTAGGGGTAGGGTTTCCAATCTCTGGGTCCTAAGCCTATTGAATTTCTCTAATTTGTATGTTCCCAATTTAGTCTTAGACATTTCTTTGATCTTGGAAAATATCTCTGCTGAAGCAAACAAGTCATCAAAGCTATCCTCTTCGTGATCAAATTTTGTGATTTTAGCCTAAGAGGTAACATTGTAGGCAACCTTTTTAGGGTCATACTGCATTTTTGGAATAGTTGCAAGATTTAACAACTTGATTTTCTCGGCCTCTTTCTCTGTGTGTTTAAAATCATGTAGGGTAAAGGCACCACAACGAAGGGGAAATGTAGGCCATGTGTTTTTCTTGGAATCGCTAAGGGTCATTGACATCCCTGCAACTGTTATCTGGTATGCTAATTCTTGGGCTAGTAGTTTATCGGGGATGTAGAGAGGAAGAACATGAGGATCAACAAGACTGCCAAAAAGCCTTATATAGGTGAATTTTTCTTCTCCAAACCAACTATCAACTGCAGTTAAGTCAACCATTGCATCCTCAGATAACCTAGGAGAAGGCTTATTGAACATGGCATAATGTGCAGTAAGAATAAAACCATGACAAATTCTATACAAGTGTTTCTTATAATGGGCTTTCCATAGCTCCTTGTGATAGATGTGAACGGGATTGGGATCCTGGGGAGTCCATTTCCATCCGAGAATGGGGTATTCGGAATTAAAACAGATGGTTTCCATAATATAGGCACTGAAGTAAAAGGGTGGTATCACTCGGGGAGTCATAGACCTCTTTCTTCTATATTCAAGTATCTCGGTGGCCATTTATCAGACAGAATGTTTGCCTAATCCATGGTATAGCCATGAATGTAACCTCCATTAATGGAACCATATCTATAGAGAATTTAGCAGAATCATGGACTCTGAAGAGTCTGCACATCATTGCACCAACATAAGAATAAGGAGAGGCTAATGAATCTACTGAGTACATACCCGACGTCTCGTGCTTGTCTCTGGTCGGGAAATGTCTCCATTGTCGGATAGGGTTTGATTCAATGTCGTTTTCCTTGGAAAAAGCTTCTAAAAATTCTTTATTATACTGCTTCTCTGGCTTGGGTAAATGGTACATTTGTCTAAGATCCTCTGCTCTAAACGACCCAAACACTTTTCCATCAGCTGTAGTAAATGACCTATCTGTGGTTGCAATGCTCTCACCAATCTACCTGACCACGTCATTATATGGCAAAACCTTGGCACACGCTGCTATTCTGTGTAGGTATGAGCAGGCCAATTCTTTCAACGTATTCTCTAATTTTCTTATAGAATCTGCTGTAGCTTCTACTTTGAGTTTTTCAGGCTCTTCTGCTTCTAGTAAATTATAGATACTCTCCCAGCTTGCTTTTCCTAAACTGAGGCAGGTCGTATCTGATATCAATCCTTTCTTATTCAGTTTTGGTTCTTTGACTACGATAGGGGCCTTGGAACTTTAGAGCATGAGGTTAGGTTTTGGATCCTAAAGGTTTGACACCAAACATAGGACCCACCTATGAATTCCAATTACTTTGTGAATTTGAAGTGTTTGGCATTTTTTTTCACTCTATTAGTGATTTCAACCCTAGTCCTATGGGAATTCTCTCACAACAAGATGACCATAAACTAATGGTGGTTCAAGGTTGGAAACCAACCAAATCATGCTCATGGAACATGATAATGACTAAGGGCGCCTACTTTCATTATAGAAGTATTTGAGACCGTGAAGGTCCTCATTCACCAATGAAATTAGTGGGAAATTCAAATACTTTCTTGAGGCCTCTATCATCCAAACTTAAATAACACTTCATTTCATTAATATCAAATACTAAAATAATCTTACAAACATAATGGAAATAAAATAGCTCGGCCGATGGTAGCTTATCTCTAAGAAGAGATGTGGTGGCTACATTCCTATGAACTATGTTACAATGAGCCTCAAAGGTCTATTTATTATTGAGAAACAATGGAAAACCCTAAAAATCCAAAAACCTAACCCTAGGAGCTGAAGCGCCAAAACTATGGGCCCCATTTGGGTAAATTGGTATATCAACTTCCCAAGGTCATAACTTTGGCATACGATCTCAGTTTGATGCATACAATACCTCGTTTGAAATATCTATTTGAGGACTACAATTTAAAAAAAAAAACCCATTTAGGGCCTCAAAAAAGCTTTGAAAGTTCAGGTCCCAAAAAATTCCAAAAATAGTAAATTGTGCTACAATTAAGGAAACTGAAAAACTAAAAGAGACCGTGGTGGGTTCTAAGTGGAATATGAAGGTGGACACAAAAATTCACCTAGATCAGTCCTCCCCCCTTAGGAATAAGTGGTCCCCATTACATTGAATGCCTCCATGAGATGGGGAAACTCTGCTAAACTTGGTTCTTGGTGAGCCACTTGCCTTGGTGCAGGAGTTGACCAACTTTGACAACCCGATATAGTTGGATCTTCTACTGGCGAGTTTTCTTGATTTGTGTGTCCATAATTCAATCAGTTGTGGCATGTTCCATGTAGTCTAGGTTTAACTCTATTGGTGTGTTTTGTTCTGCAATGTCTGATGTGTCCAGTAATGGTGGGAAGTATGGTCAAAGGAAGTCCATATTGAACATTGGGTGCAGGCCAAGGAATGGGGGAATGTGGAGCTCAAAAGCATTTTCTTCCATGGCCTTGGTAATGGTGTAAGGACTTGTTGATGCCTCTAAAATTGCTACATCAACATCGGGGAAAACCACCTGGTCCGGACCTTAAAGCATCTCCTTTTTCGTTTGGTGTGGTGGCTCCGATTGGATGTAATGGGACCAGTTTCCCAGTGATATATGAGTTGATGTGTGATTGGTTTATAATGGATAATGGGAATGATAAGTGCTTCATTCTAAAGTGCAAAAATATACAAAGATAACTAATCCATCCCAAGAATTCTTCTAACAATGCGATTCTTGATTGTTTCTATTGACAAGTAAACATGAAGATGACTTACTCATAAATAAAAATATGCATTCATATGATAATTACTTTGTTCAATTAATTGAACAAATTAAAACATTATCACACTAATCGTAATATATCACTGACATATATATATGAAAGATGACAATTCAGAAACATTCAAAAGTGACAAGTTAAAGAATTGTTGTATATATATATATATATATATATATATATATATATATATATATATATATCTATATATATATATATATATATATATATATATATATATATAATAGCAAAGTTGATAAATGTTAATTCACATAGACAGATAAAGCAAAAACATATATCGGAAGTACAATAGTGCAACCTCCGATTTAAGTCTTAATACAAAATTAAGGACCCTTTCTAAAAACATGAAAGGGTCTATAAATACTACAAAAAATAACAAACTAAGAAAGAAAGTCGCTATGAGATGGTATAACCAAAAACATAAAAATATGGGATTTATCTTGAAATAGCAGTGTTGCAGTCGGTCGAAAGGATTCACTATATCGGCTTATCTTCTTGTGATCGCAGTTGACAAATGTCAAGCATTGGCTAGACCTCTTGTGGCTGACTCATACGAGAGTGTAACTGAGCTGTAAATGTGGCATCAACAAGTTCAAGGATCATGTGGTTGATCGCATCTGTGAGACACTTCATTGCCATTTTCTAACTATGTGGTTTTACAAGGAAAAATCAAAACGTTTCCCATGTTAAGCTATGAATGCCTCCGATCATTTTTTCTCTTTGTTCCAGTTCCTGTTTCCACTGTTGTTCTAATGATTTCACTTTTGGGAGTTTTCTTGGGGAGCATTCTGTTATTAGATTAGATAAATACAGACTATTGTTGATTAATTCAATAAGATTATTTGTTGTTGATCTGCATCTAGATGTAGCTCTCTCAGCTTTCATTAACTGAGACTCCCATTCGGAAAACATAATTTCTTTATGTGACTCCTGTATCTTTGGCAGATTGGTAGCTTTTCCCTCTTTTGAATCTTGCCAAGACAGAAAATTTGTTATTCTTTCATCTGCCTTCTCTAACTCCAGTCTTGCATCTACCGATTTTTCGATCATAGATGCTGAAATATCACATAAAGGAACAACCAACGATATATTATGACACAGAAGGTCCAACTGCCGGGATAGAGCCTTGGTCATCTCTAGGGCTTCAGTTCTGAATTCTTCTACCTTGGGATATCCTTTGAATCACTCTATTTGATCCTTCCTTTGAGCGATTTGCTCTTATTTTGATTTATTCACATGTTCGTTCAATGGCTGTAGTTTACTCGATGCTTGAGATAACTCTTGCTGCTTATGGATGGCATGTTCATCAATTCTCTACTTTTCATTAATTAATTGCTCATTCAACTACTCATTAAGCTATTTCTGCTCTGCCAACTACTATTCAAGTTGCTCTATTTTTTGTTGTCATTCAACCGATTATGCCTCTAGCTGAATGATCACTTGGTCCTTTTCCTTCAACAAATGATTAACCTCTAAAACCTTGTCTATTTTTGCCATTGTATATGCTTCGGCATACTGAGAAAGTTTGGTTAAATCTTTAGAGGGATTTATTTCCTCTCTCCATACCACATTCATCATTTCCATCTGAGGAGTCAAAAGAGGAGAGTGATCAATTTTCCTCTTCTTCCTCTGTCTTTTGACTACAGCCCTATGCTTAGGGTTGTAGAAGACATCCAGTGGTGGTATTTCTTCTACATGCAAAACAATCTCATCAGTGGGATTTTCAGGGATGATCTCTATGTCTTTATGAAGCTTGGGTGGGCCGCTTGTTCCTACAATTGGAACTGTGTTGACTACTGATTTTTGTGTTGTAGACACCTTTGATGTAGTGAAATCTTGGGTGCTCTTTGGATTACTGATAATAAAATCAAATTGTTCCCATTCCTTGATTAACTTAGGGTCAACATTAATGTGCGTATCAAGGGGTTCACTAACTGTTACCTGCTTCTGCTCCTATTCTGGTGTCTTCTTCTTCTCATGAACCTTTCCAATTTTGGGAGCATTCTCAGTAATTTTCTTCTCAACGTAGCCTTGAGGTCGTACCATAGATGTCGTTTTTAATAAATCTAGGGGTAGGGTTTCCAATCTCTGGGCCCTAAGCCTATTGAATTTCTCTAATTCGTATGTTCCCAATTTAGTCTTAGACATTTCTTTGATCTTGGAAAATATCTCTGCTAAAGCAAACAAGTCATCAAAGCTATCCTCTTCGTGATCAAATCTGGTGATTTTAGCCTAAGAGGTAACATTGTAGGCAACCTTTTTAGGGTCATACTGCATTTTTGGAACAGTTGCAAGATTTAACAACTTGATTTTCTCGGCCTCTTTCTTTGTGTGTTTAAAATCATGTAGGGTGAAGGCACCACAACGAAGGGGAAATGTAGGCCATGTCTTTTTCTTGGAATCGCTAAGGGTCGTTGACATCCCTGCAACTGTTATCTGGTATGCTAATTCTTGGGCTAGTAGTTTATCGGGGATGTAGAGAGGAAGAACATGAGGATCAGTAAGACTGCCAAAAAGCCTTATATAGGTGAATTTTTCTTCTCCAAACCAACTGCCAACTACAGTTAAGTCGACCATTGCCTCCTCAGATAACCTAGGAGAAGGCTTATTGAACATGGCATAATGTGCAAGAAGAATAAAACCATGACAAATTCTATACAAGTGGTTCTTATAATGGGCTTTCCATAGCTCCTTGTGATAGATGTGAACGGGATTGGGATCCTGGGGAGTCCATTTCCATCCGAGAATGGGGTATTCGGAATTAAAACAGATGGTGTCCATAATATAGGCACTGAAGTAAAAGGGAGGTATCACTCGGGAAGTCATAGACCTCTTTCTTCTATATTCAAGTATCTCGGTGGCCATTTTATTAGACAGAATGTTTGCCCAGTCCATGATATAGCCATGAACTGCAACCTCCATTAATGGAACCATATCTATAGAGAATTTAGCAGAATCATGGACTCTGAAGAGTCTGCACATCATTGCACCAACATAACAATAAGGAGAGGCTAATGAATCTACTGAGTACATACCCGATGTCTCGTGCTTGTGTTTGGTCGGGAAATGTCTCCATTGACGGATAGGGTTTGATTCAATGTCATTTTCCTTGGAAAAAGCTTCTAAGAATGCTTTATTATACTGCTTCTCTGGCTTGGGTAAATGGTACATTTGTCTAAGATCCTCTGCTCTAAACGACCCAAACACTTTTCCATCAGCTGTAGTAAATGTCCTATCTGTGGTTGCAATGCTCTCAACAATCCACCTGACCACGTCATTATATGGCAAAACCTTGGCACGCGCTGCTATTCTGTGTAGGTATGAGCAGGCCAATTCTTTCAACGTATTCTCTAATTTTCTTATAGAATCTGTTGTAGCTTCTACTTGGAGTTTTTCAGGCTCTTCTGCTTCTAGTAAATTATAGATACTCTCCCAGCTTGCTTTTCCTAAACTGAGGCAAGTCGTATCTGATATCAATCCTTTCTTATTCGGTTTTGGTTCTTTGACTACGATAGGGGCCTTGGCTTTCTTCACCTTCTTTCCCATTTTCTCTAGATTCATCAGCTCAAAGTAGCTCTGCATAGACAATGAAAAATGTAACAAAGAAATATACTCGCTCAAAGCTAATATGAAACGAAAAGAGTTATGGTAATTTATGGATGATAAACCAACTGTAATTAAGTATTACCAGAGTAATAGCTCCGCATGATAAAAGAATATAATAAGGCAGAGGGGTAATCAGTGCATTGTTTGACTTATTACCTTTTCATCTATTACTTCTTTTATGGTTTCCGCCTTCCAATAAAACCTTTTGGCGGTTCTTGAAACATGTGCCTTACTTTATGACATCGCAATCGGGAATTTGAAATTGCTTTCGCTATGTGTCGTGTGATACCTCCGATTGCCGATTGCGATTACATTATCAGATCGGAGGTTTAGAAAAGAGCATTTAGGATGCCTTGTGGCTTAACTTAGCGATATGCGATCTCCGATCGCATTATCGCATCAGAGATTTACTTATGTTGGCTTTCTAAAAAGGTTATTTCATATTTTATCAAAAGGTTTCGGATAGTTGCTCTATTGCATCGGGCCTTTTGATAAGGGTTTTTTATGTGTGATATGATTAATGCTAGGCATGCGATTATTATTGAACAATTGAATTCAACTAAGTCTTAAAAAGGGACCCATTTCTATTTAAAGTTTTCATAAAAAAATTTAGAAATGGGGGGGTTGTTGTACAGCACAACGGGACCATATCAGATTGGTTTGAGCTTCTGATGGGCTCTGATAAGGAGTTATTTCTACAAATGCAACCAAACTTTGTTGCCTGCCTAAAACTTGTGTGGCACCTGATGTTAATCATTTCGATGCTTGTACTTGGAATTTTACTTCTCCAAGATATTGTGAACCTGATGGACGGTGTGTTGGATGTGTTCAATAAATATGTTTGCTTTATTAGCCTTGGAAAATACATGTGTGGATCATTTCTATGTAGTCGTATGAGGCATGGCAACATCAATAGGACAAAATGGTTGAAATCCTTGACCCACTTGAAAGGGAGTGCAACTAGTCGAGCTATGGAGAGCTTTGTTATAATTGTGTTGCACAAAGGGAAGACTCTCATCCCAGGTTTGTGGATGCTTGGATTTGTACATGCGTAGTATGTGCATTATCATCCTATTGATGACCTCCATCTAGCCATCAGTTTGGGGATCGAAGGTAGTCGACTTGGTGAGCTTGGAATCCAATAGTGTCTAGAGGCTTGACCAGAATGTTCTCAGGAACCTAGTATCTTGATCTGATATAATGGTCTACGGGATCCCAAAATGTACCCACACTCATTCAAAGAAGAGTTTGTAAGTTTCCTCTGTTGTGATACTCTTCTTGCAAGTCGACAATATAGCCATCTTATAAAATCTGTCCATGACCGCAAATGCACAATCATTATCATGTTTGGTAGAAGGAAGGCCAGACATATAATCCATGGAGATAGATTCCCATGGCTGGCTAGGAATAGGCAGAGGGGTGTACAGGCCTTACTTCTTGATGGTTGGCTTGGAAATGGTGCAGACAGTGTAGGATCTGACATATTTCCCAACATCCAGTTGGAGTTTTGGCCAATAAAAGTAATTTTATATTACAACCACAATTTTATCCACATCAAAGTGTCTTGTGAACTAACTGTAGTGCGCCTCCAAAATCATCTTGGCACGCTCACTTGAAGGAACAAAAAGGTGGTCTGGGTAGCATAATAATGCATCCTAGACGTGGAAATCAAGAACTTTCTTTCCATATACTAGCATCTGGTATATGGAGATGAACTTTGGATCATTTTTGTATATTTGTGGCCATCTAGAGGTCTCGTGGCCACAAGAGTTGAGAACAGTAGGCAGTGATGAAACTGGGGGTCGTCTGGGGTAGTCTGCAACATGATTGGTGCTGCACTTTTTGTATTTAATGTTCTAGATATGTAGACCACTTTTGATGGTGATCGTTCCACAACTTCACTTGTCTGTATAAACTAAAGAGGTCGGTGATCAGTGTGGATGACCGTCTCCTTCTCCAGAATGTAATTCTTCCATTGTTAGCAAGCCTACACAATGGAATACATCTCTTTATCATAGGTGGGGTACTTCTAAAGTTTATGAGAAAGTGTCTCACTATGATAGGCCATTGGATGCCCATGTTGGGTGACGACTGCACCAATATCATAGTCGGAGTCGTCTGTCTCAATTTCAGATGGCTTATGCAAGTATGGCAGTGTGAGTATCAGTGAAGAGCAGAGGCGGTGATTCAACTCAACCAACATCGTATGTTGGGACTCAGACTAGGAAAAGTTTGATTTCTCCCCGCCCTTAGTAATATGACCCAAAGGCCAAGTGATATGGGAGAATCCCAACATGAACCTCCAATAAAAAATTAAAAGGCCCATAAAGCTGTGAATATTTTTTAGAGTGGTCGGGGCTTGTCAATCCTGAATGACTTGGATCTTACTTGGATCCATATGCATGCAACACTCATCTATGATGTAACCCAGATATTGGACCTGGCTCAAGCCAAAGGTGCATTTCTCTGAGTTGGCACACAGTTTGTGTTGTTTAAGGGTTTGAAGGACCGTCGAATGTGTTGCAAGTGTTCTTCCCAACTCTTGTTGAAGATGAGAATGTTGTCTAGATAAAGAACATGAATGAGTTGGTGAAGGGTCTCAAGATGTCATCCATTAGCCTTATAAAAGTAGAAAGGGAATTTTTCAACTCGAAGGGCATAACCAACCATTCAAAAAGGCCTTTGGATTTGAAGGAAGTCTTCCATACATCTGTGGGATCTATTGGAACCTGGTGATAGCCAGACTTTAGATCGAACTTACTGAAATAATTGGCCCCCTTGAGCTGGTCAAGGAGGTCATCAATCCATGGGATTGGATACCTATTCCTGACAATGATTTTTTTAGTGCCCGATAATTAATGCAGAGCCTCTAGGTCCCATCCTTCTTCTATACAATTATAATCGGGCTCCCACAAGGTGAGGAACTTGGTAGGATGTGCCCTTTCTGCAGCAACTCCTAGATTTTCTAGAATGGAGTGGCAATATATCAACCCATTGGATAGAGGTTCTATGGGTGATAGGTCGATCTAATGCCTGACCTGACAATGCAAGGGTACCCCTATGGGTGAGGAGAAGATGTCCCTATATTCTTCCACGACCATATCCACCTGCTTCTGTTACATGGAGGAACCCTTCCCAGAGTCCATGGATGTGGCTATGATATTACGCTTACTTTGATAGTGAATCAGAAAGAAAACAAATTTCCGAGTCTAAGAGATGATCTTATTGCATGTTGACCATCAGTATTGGTCTATTTTTGCTCAAGGAAACTTACTTAATCCTTATATTTTCCATCCATTTTCCATCACATCCATCTCATTTTGATGTATTTTATGCATATTTAGGTATTTAATTTTAATTTTTCAATTTCTAGAAGTTTTTATAAAAATTGAGTTTCAAGTGCAATTTTGGACAGAATCAGAAATTCCCGAGCTATGTGGATGATATATTTGCAGGACACTTGGTCTCGAGCCAGATGCATGAATGGAAATCTTGGTAACTGGGACTAAACTAATTCCACTTGGTTTGGTCAAAACAAACTTTATTAGGCCCAGTCAAGGCTGGTCAAACATGACTAGTCACTTAGAAAATCCCTAGGAAATAGGGAAGTTTTATGATTTCATGGGATTGTCCATATTTCTAGTGATAGATTGGATGGATTCAACTTAGATAGATGGATATGAATAGATATGATTTTTAGAGAGACTTTAGATCAGTTTTGTTTCATAATTTTCTATTTAAGCTAAGACTTTGAAGGCTTATGATATATAATTTGTGTATAACTTTATGTTGAGACATTTGGATTTTGGAGATTAATTTGAAGAACCTGTTCTACTTTCATTTTTCTATTCATTGATGTGGATGAGTGATTGAATTTTCAAAATTTTATATCAACCTCAAGTGTGCAAGGCAAGGGTGGAGGGTCCCCACTCCAAGCTAAGTACACTTCATTGTTAGATTAGCTTAATTTTCATGAACTAGTTGCTTTAGAATTTGTTTACTTGCTTTGTTTCAGATTTGCTTATGAATTAATGTGTGATAATTTATATTATTGGTGAATCTTAGTTTGTTTATCACTTTAATAAGAAGGGACAACAAAATGTTCAAGTTGAATTCTCCTTCTATTGAATTTATAGATCAAAACTAGAATTCATATTTGTTGCATGCAAGCAGTTTTTATGTATTTTCAATTTCCCAATGATAGCATAATGATGAATGAATTGTGATGAAAAATGACCAAAGATCTCTTAAGTTAAGAGTCTCCTTCATTTTTTATTTATGCATCTTAAGCTATTGTTAATTCATGATTCCTGATTTCTATTCATTAAGTGATAATTGAGAGAGAATGACACAAATGGATCTATTAAGTTAAGAGCCACTTCTTCTTTCATACATTGCAAAAGTGAGTTAGAAATTGCTAATATAAGCTTATATTTGTAATATGTACTTCTTTAGTTCTTCAAAATTCATCTTCTAAGCTTGGCTATACCTGATATCCATACACTGTGGACTTGCCTCCAAGTTTTACAAACCTGGATTGATAATGAATACTTGTGTTAATTTGTGTTAATAAATTAGCTCAACATTTTGGTGCCATTGCCAGGGAGGCAATTATCAACATAGTCAAATAGAAAGATAAACAAAAACATTAAAAATTTGATTAAAAAATAGTTAAGATATATTTATTTTGGTTATGTTTCTTTATGCCTAGAAATAGAGATCCTCAAGGTAGATTTATTAAACAAAACCCCCCATCAATAGAAGTAGGACCATCAAAGCTAACAACACCAGTTGTTGGTAAACCAACAATTGAGGAATTGGAAGAAAAACAAAGAACAAGACAAAGATTAACTTTAATTGAAAGGCAAACTTTGTTAGCCTGGGAGGTGAAAAGAAAACAAACTCCAACAACAACACCTACTTCAGGAAAACAAAAAGAAATTGTTAAAGAAAAGCAATCCATTTTTGAGTCCATAGATCAACCTATTTTTGAACAACCTGAGCCTCAAGTTGACATTGAGACAATTAAAGCTATGGCAGAAGAGGGACATGGATCTGTTATTCTTACTCCTGAACAAAGACTTGAATATGAAAGACAACAAAGAGAGTGGAGAAGACATAGAGAGGAAGAGGCAAAACAAAAATTGATAGGAAAGGATAAGAGGAGAGGAAAATACAAGAAGATGGTGGTGATTAGAAAACTACTTTTGGCTTTTCAATATTGGATACAAGTGCAGTATTAGGAGAAGATGTAAAAATGAAAAAGATTCCACCTTCTGTATTGCTAAATTTTTATGGAATGTCAACAGAAGATCCCGATTCCTTTATGTTTGAATTTGATATCTTGTGTAGAACTTATGGATACACTAGTGACATACACAAACTTCATCTCTTTCCTGCTACATTGAAAGCAACAGCCTTAAATGGTTCATGGGTTTAGGAGAGCAAACAATAGCTTATTGGGATGAAATGAAATCAATATTTCTTAAAAAATATCAAGCCTATTGTAGGCCTAGGGACTTGAAAGAGGATGTTTTCAGAATGACATGACAAGAAGACGAGAGTCTAGAAGAATACTTAGAAAGATTTGCATATAATCTACAAAAATCTAAAGAACACTCTCTAAACCAAGACACCATTTGAACAATCTTTCTCAAAGGTATAAGAGATGAATACCTTGAAATTTTGAATGTAATGGGCAAGGGTGACATTTCAAACTTGCCATTTAACGAAATTGCAGAATTATGTCAAAAATATTCTAGAGAAGATAAAAAACAGGAAGGAGAGATGTTAGTTCAAAAGTAGCAAAATCAGTATCAGGAGGAGTAACAAGGGTAGAGATAGGAAGCTTGCTAGAAAACTTCAAAACTAATCTCCTAAGTAGATTAGGGACACAAGTAGATGTTCTAAAAGAAAACAAAAATAAAGAAGAACAAGAACAAATTTTAGCAATCTTTTGTCCCAAATGTAGAAAGAAACATGCATTAAGAGAATGTCCTTTGGATAGTGTTCAAGTGTGTGGTCTTTGTATAGAAAATCATTCAATAGAAAACTGTCTAAGGTTGAAGGAATTGCAAATGAATACAATGGAAGAAGTGCAAGGAACATAAGGTTTCTACTATGTGGCACCGAGAAGACCTTGGCAACCAAGGATTCCTCAACAAAATCTACAACAATTCCCTCAACAAAACTATCAGTATCCACCTCAAAATTCTTGGAATACTCCAATTCCATGGCAAGCTTGGCCTCCACAACAATATTAAAACCAACTTAAACAAGGTTGGAGAGGATATGGTTATGGAAATCAGCCAGCTCAACGATACCAACAATAATATCAACAACCATTTCCATACCAACAATATCCACAATCCATGCCATTTCCACAACAGAATTCTGCATATCCATTATCCATTCCATTTCCGCAACATAATTCTCCACCACTACTAACATAACCACAGTAGTTACAACTACCTTCAAACCAACCCAGACCAACTCAATTACCAGCCCAGCGAGTGGCAAATCCAAGCAATAAAATGGATAAACCTGCATATAATGTTGAAGAAGCAGCATATTTTCCAACATATTCAATTCGTCCCATAAATGATGTCTTTTTAAGTTCTGAAAAGGTGCTTACAAAGGATTCTCCTCTGATCATAGAAGAACCAAATGAGTAAGGAGAACAACTTGAAACATCACATTCAGAAAAAAAAATTCAGAATGGAAAAACTATTATAACTCAAACACCACCCTATCCTGAGAGGTTATTAGAGAAGAAAATTGAAATGAACCTTCCTGAATTTGAAATTTTGGATGAATTGAAAAATGCTTATGTAAAAATTCCCTTATTGAAAGCAATCAAAGAAATATCAATATATTCTAGAACAATAAAGGAATTATGCATCAAGAAAACTGGTCAAAAGAAGAAGGATCCTACTACAATCCAAGTCATTGGAAATTTAGCAAGCCTCATTTCTACAAAAATAGTAGTAGAAAAATGTATTGTTCCTAGTATCCCTATGGTTACTATTTCAATAAATAATTTCTCAATTCCAAACACATTGATAGATTTGGGAGCTGCTATAAATGTAATGACTATGGAGACAATGAAGTATCTGCATTTAAACAACATTAGATCTACTTCTACAATCCTAGAGTTAGCAAATAGATCTAAAGTTGTACCAGAAGGAATACTAGAAGATATTATAGTCTCTTTGGATTCATGGGAGTATTTTGTTGACTTCCTCATCTTGCAGCCAAAAACAAATTTGGGAGGACATCCTCTAATCTTAGGAAGACCATGGTTAGCCACTACGAATGCCTTTATAGGATGCAGATTTGGAAGTATGATTATTGCACATGGAGACGAGAGGAAACACATTACACTTTATTCTCCTACACAATCACCTTCTTTAGAATCAATGCTTGAAGAACAAGAACAACAACAAACCAAATCAGTTCTAAGTATCAATCAAGTTTTTGATCTTAGAGAGGAGGAAGAGAATGAAGATCTAATGGATATTTTCATCTTAGAACCAAATATTTCAGAGTAGCTTAGAGAGATTCAATATGAAGCTGCAAGTAATATTTTGAATCAGTGTTTTTAGGAAACTTGTACAATCCAATCCTTGCAAGAATCCTTTACAAATATTTTTCTTGTAAACACAATTACCAATTCAACAATAAAAACAATTGAGATATATCCCAGAAAACATTTGAACATTGGTAACCATTTGCAATCGTCATAAGAACAAGAGGTAATAGCATTATTACAAAAATATTCAAAAGCTTTTTCCTGGGATTATACAAATATGCAAGGAATTCATCCCAACACATGCATTCACCACATCTATATGGATGAACAGATTAAACCAGTAAGACAACCACAAAGACAAATGAATCCCATGATGAAAGAAATAGTGAAGGAAGAACTACAGAAACTACTAAAATCTGGGTTCATCTATCCTATTTCAGATAGTCAATGGGTTTCTCCATTGGTAATTGTACCAAAGAAAATGGGAAGTGGAGAATATGTGTGTATTACCAGGAATTGAATAAAGCAACATTAAAATATCATTTGCCGCTACCATTCATTGACCAGGTTCTAGACTCATTAGCTGGGAAGAATTTTTTCTCTTTCCTAGATGGATTTAGTGGGTATAATAAGATTAGAATAGCAATAGAAGACCAAGACAAAACAACATTTACCTGCCCATGGGGAACCTATGCATATAATGTTTTGCCATTTGGACTATGTAATGCACCTGCAACTTTCCAAAGAGCAGTGCTTGCAATATTTGTTGATCTAATCCATGAATGTGTAGAAGTCTATATGGATGATTTCACAATATATGGAAACACATATGATGATTGCTTAAAAAATCTTGAGAAAGTTTTAAAACGATGCATAGAAACAAATTTGTCCCTGAGTAATGAAAAATGCTACATGATGTTAACCAAAGGGATAGTTTTGGGACACCATATTTCCTCATTAGGAATTAAGGTGGATCCAGCTAAAATACAAGTCATTGTGAATTTAATGCCACCTACAACTCAAAAGGAGGTAAGGAGTTTCTTGGGTTATGCAGGCTACTATAGACAATTTATAGAAAACTTTAGTAAAATAGCACAGCCTCTATTCAAGTTACTAGCAAAGGATGTTGAATTCCAATGGACAAATCATTGTCAAAATGCATTTCAGATATTGAAGGAAAAATTATCAATTGCACCCATTCTTCGTGGACCAAACTGGTCTTTGCCATTTCATATTTCAACTGATGCATCTGATACTGCTATAGGTGCATCACTTGGATAGAAGGAAAACCTGTTCAATTATGTTATATACTTCATAAGAAAAAATTTAACACTAGCATAATTGAACTACACAGTCACAGAAAAAGAAATGTTAGTTGTAGTACATGTAGTGAACAAATTCAGGCATTACATAATAGGATACCAAGTATTCATTCATACAGACCATTCAGCAATCAAATACTTAATGAACAAATCAATCACAAATGGAAGAATAACAAGATGGTTACTGTTAATGCAAGAATTTAACATTACAATTCAAGATCGACTAGGGAAAGACAATCAAGTGGCCGATTTTCTTTCAGGATTACATACATCCAATGATCCAAATCCTGTTGCAGATAACTTTCCAGATGAACATTTTTTTGCAATAGCAGTAAAAACACCATGGTTTGCAGACATATCAAACTATCTATCCTCTGGAAAATTTCCAACTTAGTTTACAAAGAAACAAAAACGAAAGATCATTAGAGAAGTTCTAGATATAGTTGGGTAAATGGTGATTTGTTTTATACTAGTTCAGATTTAATAATAAGAAAATGTGTGAGAGAAGATGAAATATTAGAAATCTTGAAAGCATGTCATGATGAACCATGTGGTGGTCATTTTGCAGACAAGCGAACAACCTATAAGGTGTTGCAATTGGGCTACTACTGGCCAGCAATCTTCAAAGACTCCAAGGCTTATGTCAAGAGATGTGATAGTTGCCAAAGAATAGGGAGACCAATAGTATCAGATGAGATGCCACTTAAACCACAAGTTCTCATAGAACCATTCGAGCAATGGGATTTAGATTTTGTGGGACCAATAAATCCACCATCAAATGGAAAGAAGTACATCTTGGTATGTACAGATTATGTAACTAAATGGGTGGAAGCAAAAGCAGTCACAAAGGCAACATAAAATACAGTGGTCACCTTCCTCTTTGAGGAAATATTTGTGAGATTTGGCGTGCCTAGACAGATTGTAACTGATTAGGGAGCACAATTTACTTCAAAACTTGTTCGGGATCTTACGGAAAAGTATAAGATAAAGCACCAGAAATCAACATTGTATCATCCTCAGGCAAACAGACAAGTGGAAGCAACAAATAAAGTCCTAGAAAACATAATGACAAAAACAGTACAGTTGAATAGGAAGGACTGGTCAGAAAAGTTAAGAGATGCACTATGGGCATACAGAATAACATGGAAAAACACAACTGGGTTTAGTCCATACCAGTTAGTGTATGGAAAAGAAGTCTTACTGCCCATAGAATTTTAGATACACACATTTAAGTTGGCAGCAGAACTAGGACTAGAACTGTCTAAAGCACAGTAGCAGCGGATAATGGAATTAAACCAACTGGATGAACATCAACAATAGGCAATAGAACACACAACATTGGTGCAGCAGCAAAGAATGAAATGGCACGATAGATTCATCAAGAACAAAATGTTCAACAAAGGAAACTAGGCATTATTGTTTGACTCCAAATTCAAAGATTTCAAGGCCAAGTTCACAACACATTGGTTAGGGCCATATGAGATAGAGGAAACCTTTGACAATGGAGTTGTTCAAATCAAAACAATTGATCAAGAATATACATCATTTTTGGTAACTGGACATAGGCTTAAAGTTTACAATAATCCTATCAATAAAGAAGAATTTATAAAAAAATTGACACAAGAGATAGATCTGGAAGTAATGGAACGACATAGCCATGTGCCTTTGAGCACTCCAGAAGAATAAAAAATATAAAAAATAAATAAACAATAAAAATAAATAAAAATAAAAAATAAAAATAAAAATTACAAAAAAAAAAAACATAAATAAAAAATTTGCTAGTGAAAACCAGGCAACTGGCACCAAGCAAACAAGAATTCATAGAGGAAAACCAACTCGTTTTGGCCTGTATGAATTCACAACTTCTTGTTCTACTCTTACAACAGCTTTGTTTTGCAGAAAAACCTCCAAAGAAAAATGACTTGAGGACAAGTCTTCCCATCAGCAAGGGGGAAGGTCGCAAAGGAAACTTAGTTGTGCAGCTGAATTGACGACGGAACTTGTATTGTTGGCATTTGGGACCTGATATATTTTTGAAATGAATTGCAAAGGGACCTGAAATGTTAGCAAAAACATGTATATATTGCATAAAAATGTACATGACAGTTGGGACCTGAGTTATTATGAATTAATCACAGAGGGACCTAAAATGTTAGCAAAAACATGTATATATTGCATAAAAATGTACATGATAGTTGGGACCTGAGTTATTATGAATCAATTGTAGAGGGACCTGAACGACATCAGCATTCAAAGGAAGAGAATCAATGAAGGATGCTAGAACAGAAGGCATAAATAAATTATATGTTTCAATCTATCTAAGACATTTGATCAGAAGACATCATCCAATATTGTCAAAGAGCAGAAGACATCATTCAATATTGTGAGGGAAGTACAAGTATTGTGAGTACAAAATTTTTCTCTTGCAAATTCGAATTTTTTCTTAGAAATTTTTAGAGCTTGTTAAAATTAAGTTAGTACCTAAATGCATATTCATTACATTACCTTAATCCTATACCCATTATCTTATACTTAATCCTATGTACATCCTACATTTATATTCTACATTTATCCTATACCTAATCCTATGTACATCCTACATTTATATTCTATATTCCATTCATATATTTCATATTCATTCCATAACCCTAACATTCCATAACCCTAAGTATTTTTCCTCAAAGCAAAAGGGATCAAAATGAGGACTTAATAAAGTCGAAACCTGCACCACCATATAAAACATTAGTATTATGGAGTTAATTTTAAACATGACCGAAAGTGGTCATTTTAAAATTAAAGAGATATATTGCAATACATATGGAATAGGCGCATTATGAGAAATAATCAAATCAACCAAATCGAAATGATTTATGTATTGAACCTATCATGGCGCATAAAGAAGTAATACTATTGGCAATGCAATGTGATGGTAATACGATATGATGGTGTAAGGTTATCATGGCAAGCCCGGTGGTAATACAATGCAAACTCAAGTGATGAATGTTTGAAGGGACAACCGTAGGAAATGGTGAAGGTGGAAGGTGAAATGTGACAAAACTATGCTTCATGCAATTAACGTGGCAATCAAAACAATGCATAACAAAAATATGCCAGTACTCAGAAAGAAATACGATGGTATATATGTTAGTCAAATTCAAGCCACGAAAAAGCTATGGGTTGGTATATAGGACACCCACGATGGATTGGAGGATGGCCACGAATGCATCAGATATGAGCTAAGGTATATGGGCGGAGATATAATGAATGAACCTAAGCTATAATCATAATAAAAAATGAATTCAAATGCGGAAATGATGAACCATACAAATAATTGCAAGCAGTTCCATTCCTATCGAAATAATTTCGATTTAGGCATGCAATATAGTTTGATGGTATGTGCATGAAATTCTGGTCAAAGGGACGGCCATGAGGGAATTATGCAATGAAATTTGTACACGACATTCCGGTCAGAGGACGGTATACCAAACAACAAAACGGTCAAATTCATTTTAAATAATAGAGACAAGCCCTGTGTATTTAACAGTGAAGAGCTCCACCATTTTTTATGCCACGGACCTTATAACTATAAATTTTCTTTGCCATCATAGTCATTGAGGCTCAGAGAGGACGATGGATGTTGTAAGCCATTGGCATACACTTGAGTGAGGAAAAAAAATGGTTTAACAGAGAAAACAAACCAAGGAAAGGGAGAAAGAGATATAGCATTGAGGAACTGGAGAAATAAGAAGGATAAGCTGAGAAGACTGATGGAGGAGGTGGAGACAGTTAGCGAAAATCTCGTGAAGAGAAAAGGTAAATGAAAAATCTAATTCATTTCCATTAAATTTGATGGAGATTTTAGAGGAAATATAGGGATTTTTCGTCGAGATATGGACTGTCTGTCATTTATTTAAAATCTATTTGTGCCACTAGTCAACAAATAAGGGTGTTTAACAGTGGGAAACGATATGAAACGTAGGATAACTGGGCCAAGAAACAAGGGAATCATGACACTTCAACACAGTCAGGTAAATCGATTTCGATCCTCCATGAAATCACCGAGTTTGTTAATAAAACGAAGTGTTTACATAGTGAGTTTAAATGCACAGACAGTGGGCTTGATTGCACAAGTAATGAACTGTGACATAGCTTCAGGTTAACATATGATTTTTTAACGTAGGATAGAAAAAAATCAAAACAAATCTTGGCTGACAGATCAGATTTTCCATGAAATTCTGAAATAGAGTGTCTTATTGAAGTTTGATTGCATGTTGAATAATGAAACAAGAAGTTTAAGTGTAGTTTGAAAACGTGTAGTTTCTGAAAAATGCATAGTTCATCAAGCTTAAAACTACACTTGTGTTTTCAATTACATAAACATGTGTTTTTATGATCAGACAATGTGACAGAAGAATGAGTTTCAGTTTGATTGCATAAAGGAATTGATCAACGAAAACAGAGTATAGGGTTTATAGTTGAATGTGTGAAACAAATTCATTGATTATCAGTAGTGAAGTGTTGTATATTGGTTATTGCATGTTGATTGTATAAACAGTGAAGTAAAAATGTACACACAGTGGCCTCAATTCAACAATCAGTAAATGAAGAAGCGACTCTAGTTTGATGTCATAAGAATATGTTAAGAAAAATGAAAATCGAAGGGAGGAATTAAGATATGATTTCATTTATATATATATTTCTTTTCCAAAACAGAGTTCAATTTATTTCTTACAGAGGTGTGTATAAAGATGGATATTTGGTTTGCATGAACAGAGCAGAGTGTTGATAAACAGGGACAATATTGCTGCAGAGAGAGAGACAGGGATTAAAATAGACTGGTTGACTGTTCATCAAGGGAAAGGTAAGCCTCCTATAAACTGAACCAGAAAGGATTTTTATGCATAAATGTTTGTTATTTGTCATTATTAAAAAAAATGAAGTTAATGACAGTAGAAGGATATATTCACTGGTTCACAGAAAATATGACTACAAGGATAGAGCCAAAATTTCAAATAGAGAACTGGAGGAAGGAAATAGTAGAAAAATTGTATCAGGCAGGGCTCATAGGATTCCTACAAAGATTTAATGGCCACAGTGAGGGTATAACAAGGGAATTTGTGAATAATTATACTCATGAGCAAACAAGAGTAGGAAACCTAACCATTTCGGTTACTCAGGAATATATTTCCCAAGCATTAGACCTTCTAATGATAGGGGAAAATTATCACAAAGGTCTACATTTCAAGGAGAAAGCATGGAATTTCTTCCTGGAGAAAAACAGAAAGGGAACCTTTGACAGAGCTAAAGGTATACCCAGGGAATGGTTCAATGAGCCATGGGGAGAACTAGTCTTGATCATCCAAAATATTTTCACTTGTGATAGGGGATATAGTGTGGCACATTTGTATCATATTAGACTCCTTCAACACATTAAAGGGGAGGTCAAGATAAACTTACCATATTTCTTCTTTAGAAGTCTCATTAAGATGGTAGAAGCAGTAAAAAATGAAAACAAACCAATAAAGTGCAGAATTGAGAATGCAAAACTTGGCAGCTTTCAACTTGAGTGTTCTTGCTTTGTTTCTAGTCATGTCGGGCGGTGGTGATAAATTTTTAAGCACATATATGATGTCTGAATACCACGGAGAGAGAGAAAAAATTTCAGATACCTGAATTGACGATCCTTCCTCATTCTCATCGGACATAGCAACGATCAGATTTATGTCCAAGGTGTGCAAGTTTGATTCGGCCATTAACTTCGCCAATCCCTGTCCTTTAACCAGCTTTGTGGGCTTTATTTCCACATCATATTCCAGAAAGGCTGCAATCCATTTGCCTCATCTTCCTTCCGGATCGGTCTGCACTAAAACATCTTTTACAGCAGCGTTAGGAACATAGGCCAAAATATGAGAATGTAGAATATATACCCGGAAATCTTTCAATGCCTTCACAAGTGCAAGGGCTTGCTTCTCAATGATGTTGTATTTTAAGGCTGCATCTCTTATGGCTCTGCTGAAGAATGCAATGGGCCTTTCATGATCATCTCTTTTCTGTAATAACACAACTGCCATAGTGTGCTCTGAAGCAAATGAAAACAATATGAAATCCTGAGTGTAGTCCGGGCTGACTAGAACGAGAGCTGAAGAAAGAGCCAACTTGACCAATTTGAAAGATTTTATAGCCTCCTCCGTCCACTTCACTTGGCTATCCTTCTTAAGCATGTTTTTCATTTCTCTTAGGTGCTCAGCAAGATTAGGTACAAAGCGGCGTAGAAAATTCATCTTACCATTGAACGATTGTATCTCTTTTTTATTCCGAGGCAGATCGATTTGTTGAATTGCTTTCACACATGCTGGGTCAATACGAATGCCATCCTTTGAGATAATGTGCCCGAGTAGTTTGCCTTCCTCCATGGCGAACAAGCTCTTCTTCTGATTCAGCGACAAACCATATTTTCTGCACTTTTGGAAGACAGTTTTTAGATGGTATATGTGCTCTTCATCAGATTTGGAAAACACTGTCAAATCATCCAGGTACACCACCAAAAAGACATCCTTCTCATTTGCAAAAGCCAAGTCCATTGCACGCTGAAATGTGGCACCTGCATTCTTCAAACCGAAAGGCATTTTAGCGTAATGAAAGGTTCCCCATGGAGTGGTGAATGCTGTCTTGTCTCGGTCATCTTCATGGACAGAAACTTGGTTATATCCGGAATAACCATCAAGTAGTGACATACGAGATGCTCCCACTACTCGCTGAAGTATATGGTCCATTTTGGGCAGTGGATAGTTGTCCTTCAATGAAACTTTATTGAGATTTCTAAAATCAATGCATAAGCGGATTTCACCTGTCTTCTTTCGTACGGGCACCAAGTTAGAGATCCAATCTGAAAATCTGATGGGCACAATGATCCCTGATTTGTACAACCTGTTTACCTCCTTTTCAATAGATGGTAGCAACTTTGGATTTAGCCTCCTTAACTTTTTTCTGAATGGTTTTTGATTGGGCTTGATGGGTATAGTGTGTTGAATTATATTGGTATCATATGTCTTTAAGTCAGAATAGTCCCAAGCAAACACATATGCAAATGAAGCCAGCAAACTGATGTATTTGTCCTTTATCTTTGGCGGCAATTCTTTGGACAATTTTACCAACTTAGGATTAGCAGTTGTTCCGATGTTGACCTCTTCTACACCCTTCTCTATTGGCTGCAATGTTGGCTTGCGGGCTACATTGTCTTGATCAAAAAGTTCTTCTAAAGGTATCAAGCCTTTAGGAATAACATTATTCTTCAGCTGCAACATGTCCATTTCATTGATCTGCACCTCATCTATACCATTACCTTTACCATCGTCATTTTCTACATCAATTGAGGTCTCTTTGAACTTTCCTTTGTTTTGCAGAAAATCATCAATCTCCTCATCATCTTGGAACACTTGCCAATATCTTTGATTGTCTAGAACGGTTGGACGATGCTTGACATGGATTTCGAATTTATTGCTAGAGTTCATTGGGATCTTCAAACTACTTGCTGCCTTGGCAAGAGCATCAACAATACTATTTTGTATACGAGGCACACATGTCAAGGTGTATTCTGAAAATAATTTTAGGATGTCTAGAACTGCATTGCGGTAAGCCCGCATCCTAGGATGCTTTGCTTGATACTTGCCTTTGACTTGCTTAATTACCAATTCGGAGTCGCCATATACTGAAATCCTCTTAGCATTCAGCTTCCTTAGAATCTTTAGGCTAGCAATCAGAGCTTCATACTCAACTTCATTGTTTGAACACTCAAAAGCCAACTTGTAAGAGCATACCCGCACGTTACTAGGCACTTTGTTCGGGGCGGAGAAAGGACTGCGTACCCAAATTCCAATTCCAGCGCCGTCATTACCCACTGCTCCATCGAAATCCATGGTCCACAAACCTTCTTCCTCCTCTTGCAAGTGCTAGAAATCTATTTTCTGTGCCTTATTTGCTTGTTGTCCATTACTTTCAGCTGATTTCCCAACAATGTTCTGCTCTTCTTGCCCTTTTTTCTTTAAAATTTCTCTAAAATTTTGTGTTATTTCCGGAATATCATCTGCTTCAACTAACTGACTATCTATATCATTGAAACTATCTGAATACAAAACAAAAGACTCTAAATCTATATGTACATAGTTAACTGGATGATTTATTGGTTTCTCCTTGCTTGTCATCATGTATTTCATTTTTTGTTCCCGATACAATTTCCTAATTTGTCCAAACACCAGAATCGTTGCATAGGAGAAATCTAGTTGTAGTGTCCCTTTCAATTTTGCTACCCAATACCTGGAAAAAAGCATGCCAAACCTGGGAGGAATATCTGCTACAACAACATCCATCAAAACATTCTTCATTGGGAGCTGATCCAGGCTCACAACCAAGTCTTTGATGAGTCCTATACATCTTACTCTGCTGGAATCAAACGAATAGAGATCATGGTATTGCTGGGTGATGTCCAGACCTAGCTTATCCATGATAGCTTTGGGCATGAGATTGTGAGAAGCTCCGGAATCGAACATGGCATTATGTAACACAAAATCATGCAATCTTAAACTGATATAAAAAGGTGGTACATAACTATCAGGAGACTCACCATTCGATGCTGGCCCAAAAATCATTTCAGGTTGATCGTCTTCAACATTCACCATGTCGGACATTGGGTCCAAATTCAACATTTTAGATACTTGCCCTCTATAACTGTTGTTCCTCATTATTTTAGTCAAGGGAATGGATACTTTCAATTTTGAAATCTCATTCTCTAAACTAAAAGCGGGGACCTTTTCTACCTCTTTGACTGGGATTTCTTTCTTTTCCTTTTCTTTCGATGCAACTTGCTGATGTGATTGTTCTGCTGATGGTGATTTGCTGCTCTCCGGACCAACCGCCTCCTTTCCTTTCCTTTGTGTAACTGATGAATCATTCTTTGATGCCTCAACATCCTTCCTTTTCTGAATTGGTTTGACCGGCACATTTCTGTTTCTAAGTGAATATCGTTGCTACTGGGTGGACAGAGCATTCATATAGCCTCTTTGGTACTCATCTGATTCTTCCTCCAAGATGGTGTCGTTGGCTAGAATGAAATCTACATCTTTGTGTGCAGCCGAACTTTCTGCATAATCCTACTCCTCAGTGAGATAAATAGGCAAATCATCAGGAGTAAAGAGGTGGTTTTCTTCACCTATTATATTCTCTTCCTCATCTGACTCCAGTCCATGCACAAAATTTTGTTGCGAAGGTGTTTGTACCGGTTGTTGTGTTGTCTGCTCTTGGGCTCGCTGATCTCTCTGTCTTATTCTATATTTTAGTTTTTGTTGACCACGAAAGTTAGGATTTCTAACTTGTGGCTCCGGTTTGTCAAGTTTCACCCTTTCAAGCATCTGCTCTACCTTCTTTAGTAAGTGATCCATTGAGGAAGACTCTTCCTTGACTGTGAACTTGTTTTCTGCTTTCGCTCTAGCTCTTTTGGACAACAGATTTGCTTCAACGCTGACCGCTATCTTCTACATGTCTTCCATTGTGGCCGGTTCTCTCTCTCTTAATTGATAAGCCATGTCAGCATCAAAACCATCCGGGAACTTCACCATGGCTAGTCCCACAGGTGGCCTTAGATGATCTGGAATTTCGTTATAAACTGAATTGAATCTAACGCAATAGTCTTGGACCGACTCACCAACGTTTCGTTTGATTTGCTCATATTCAGCCAGAATTTGAAGAGGATTCTTTTTCACTTCCCATCGGTTTAAAAATTGTCTTTGTAGGTCGGCCAAGGTAGCGATACTTGCCGCCGGAAAACCTCTGAACCATTTCCTCACATCACCTGCAAATTTTTGTACAAAGAGTCTCATTGCCACATTCTCTGCATCGATCTCATGAAGTTCATAGAAATCTACCATTCTATCCACATGTTGCTGAGCAGTAATGCTGTTAGGAGTGCCATCAAAAATCGAGATTTTGCTTTGATAATCTGTGGGCATGTCATCTAGAACTTGAGGCAGAACAAGGGGTGCAAAACGGGCAGCCATCACTCTTGGTGGATTTGGCCTTGGAGGTGTTGGAGGAGTGTGCACAGTTTGTAAGGGGCTAGCAATTGGAGTTTGAGGCTGTGTCGCAATATAATTATCAATTAACCGGTTAGCCCTTTCCGTCTCCAAGTCTACAAGAAATTGTGGATTGGGGACAGTATAGTCAACAGCTCTTTCGAATTTTCTCTCGAACAATGATATTTCAAACCGCTCATCAAACTCAAGCTCTTCAAGATACTCAAAAATGTCAGGACATGAATGGGATTTGAACACGAGAGTTATAGTGCTCTCTTGACGAAGGAGTCTTGGAATCAAGTTTGGGTTTTCGTAAATATGAGGAGGATCTGGATCTGGATTGGCTCTAGTATATCGTCTCGAAGCCAGCGTGCTATTTTCGACAAAATCAGAAGGACATGAACAACTTACTTAGCCTATCAAATCCTAAACTTATCATCCGGAAGCTTAGAATTATCAAGAAGTAAGGGGATTAATTTCATCCCCAGCGGAGTTGCCACTATGTTAGCACCTAAATCTGCCTTAGGCTAAAGGAAGGAAAAATTCAGGGTAACCACAAATCACGCTTAGTCTGGTAGCTAGCTCTATCAGAATAGGAGAGGGCTCTCTCCGAGTCACACTCAACGAATAAGTAAACGGAATGGTCTGAGATGACTAACAGTGAAATATTGATCTTAGGCTAGTAAGTAAATATGGATACAAGAAGCAAATTTTTATAAATGACTGAGTTTCTGGGATGGTATGGGACCAACGGACAACAATGAGCAGAGAATTTAATACAAAGGCACAGATTACTTCATGAGGAAAGAAAGGCAGAAAGTCTAGCAATTTAGTTTGAAATAACACAGAATGGAGGAATTTCTTAGGAGGGTGAAAAGGGCATAAGTACATGAATCCTTTTCATCAGAAGAAGAACACTGAACATGAAATTTTCCCACAGGCAGAGCAACAAAAATGAATTCTACTTTATCTAACTTAGAAAATTTCACTGGAAATGAATATGAAATGAACTGTGACACATTATGAAATGCACATGAAACATAAGAGACACATTTGCTACACTCACAACCACATCAATCTCATGAAACAGAGCCGCTGCCTTTCATTAATCCTCTGTCAAAATATACAATGAAGAACTGAGTTTCTCTCCCACAGTCTCCCAGAAATTACAAGCCAACCAACCTTTTGCAAATAGTTTGCATATAATATATAGAATGTGCCATGAAGAGATAGAACACCCAAGGGTTGGGGAGTTACTCGAATCATTACAAAATGGAGGTGGAAATCCAACCATTAGCTACAGGTGCAGCGTTGCAAACATGACAAATGGCTTGGGTGACTGTTTGCCTTCCTTCGCCACTTGGATAGAAGCCAATCTGGTGTGAAAATACTTTAAATGCCACATTAGGTGCCGAAAAAGTGAAATTTAGATGAGCGGGCCCACTTGTGAAAAGTCGCGAATCGAAATTTCGCGAAATGGAGGTAAAATTGGCCTTTTTCCCTATATGCGCCGCGCCATTTTCTATATGCACCGCACCACTTTGGAGCCTGTTTTGAGGCACTTGTAGGAGTCAAAAATGTTCCCAAGTGTGCTTTTTGGAAATCCTGTCCTGTCTACTTTCCAACCCAAGTGGAATTTATGAATTTGGTGCTCATTTTCCCCTCCAAATATTCATTCTCCCAAGACTGCTTCCTGTGTGTCAAAATAGGGGCAGAGAGGTCATTTTTTGGGTGTTTTTGACCTCCTGGAGACTCAAATCATGCCCAAATTTCTTGTCCAAGCACCAGTAGTCGTGATTTTGCATGTTGAATCCAAAAATGCAAGCCATTTCCAATTTGGAGCTCCCAATTCTAAGCGCCGCGCCAGTGGCGCGGTGCACAGGGAGAAAAAACCTGTGTTTTGACCAAAAAATTACCATGTGACCAAAATTGCCCCAAATTTCTTGAAATTTGGGCTAGAGGTTCTCTATGAAGTGCTATGCTGTACCAAAGAAGCTTTAGTCAAGTTTCGAAGCCGATCTTTCTCTTTTTCCTCTTTTGCCTCTTTTGTTGCTTTGCTCAGTTTTGCCTTCAAGCTCTTTATTCGAGCCTTTGCACTCATATTTCGTGCCCTGTAATGGAAAGCCATGTGTCTCAGTAAGGCATGGTCCTTGTCGACCTTGTCCAGCAGCCTCTCTAAGTGCATGTTAACTCTCTCGAGATTGGCCTCCCGGTCCTCATTGATCTCTTGCTCCAATGATGTGAGCTCAACTCTTCTCCTTTGTGCAGCTTGGCGATGCTCACGAATGTTTTGTAGCTCCATGATCGCTTGTTGATCCTCAAGCTGTTTGTTCCTTTGCTCTAGATATTTCATGTTCCATTTGGCTCTTTCTAAATCAAGGGACAAGGCTTCAATCTCTGATTGCTGCTCTTGGATGATCTCTCTAAGCTCTGCATTTGTCGGTTCTGTATCTGTCTCATCATCATGAAGGAGAATGAATTCGGTCTCTCATTCACCTGATGGCTCACCTGAAGGCCCCTCATCATGCATTGGCTCCTTACCTCTGTCTTGTTCCTGTGTCGTCGATGCCGGAAGCGAGGCCCCTTCCACCCTGGGTGGAGATAACACTCGCTTTGCCGCTGCAAACAAATGTCTATTGCCTCTCTGATAGGTGATGAATACTGGCATAGTAGCGGCCTCATGGTGCTCATACTGGTGAGAAGGACCACCTATCTCATGCTCTACCTCTGATAATACCTGTGGAGTGCTGAAGAAGTCACGGGAGATGAAGTCCTCCCAAGCAATGCCCTGCAATCCCAACTGATGATCCACCAAAATCCGGATAAGAGCAAAGTGATAAACACTGTTAAGTTGCTGCTGAGGGGTCTTATGCTACATGAAAGTGTTCATCCTCTCTATGTTCCTGCAAATGAAAAATGGGAGGTTCATTATCCGCACCTTGGTAAAGTGCATGAGCAACCTGATGTGATAGGCATATAGACGAGAGAACCTCCCTTCATAGCTGAAGTACTTCATGATCAACCTCATGAGTGGAGCATACTCATTTCTCAAATATCGGAATGGAAAGACTCTTGTGAGCTACCTCAAACAACTGGCCTTAATGTAAGGCTCATAATGCTGCCTATCCACCTTTTTCTTCTTATGCCACTGTTCTCCAACATTTGGTATGCCTGTTGCCACTGAGATAGTTTCAGGTGTCAATGTGAAGGTGACCCCGGCCAAGATAGACTGACCTCCATGGAGGTGAAGCACAAAAAGATGGGCCAACTCATGATGAACTCTAACATTAGCCACCCTTTGACAAAATTCAAAACATGCTAGCTACTGGAAACATGACATAACAAGAGGGCATGCCTGCAATTCAGTGAGGGTGTTTGGCTCATCCCTAACATGTTTTCCACTCTTGTGATGTCTCCTGGGAGCCTGTTCTTCCAGGGATGTATCACTTTAAGTCTCCACCTCATACTCTGATGAACCCTCAGATGCCATGACTATTGTTTATGTACTGTGCTTGGACTGCCCTTTGATGATGGTGAAACCAGGTGTTGTTGTGATATCTGCCACCAAGGGGAACAATGAAACAAAAGGGAGTATTAGGAGGGGAGTAATGTGATGGGAATAGGGGTTATGGGGAGAAGTTTGTTTAGAGATATGTAGGGGTTTTGGGTATTTGATAGGGTAGGTTTTTTGGGGTTTTGACAAGGTAGGGTTTTGGGGTGTTTTGTTGACAAATAAGAGGAGGGGAGAGGGAATAGGGTTTGGTAGTGTTTTAGGGTAGGGATAATGGGAAAAATGAGAAAGGGAGGATAGGGAAAAATGGTAGGTGAGGGAAAAGTGGTGGGTGAAAATGGAACCTTGGCTTCAATACCACAAATATGAAACCCTAGCAACAATGGCCTTTGGTGTTTTCTTGTGGTTGACTTTATGAGTTTTGTTGCATTTCAAACATTGCCATAAACCACCATATCATTTATAAAATTTGAGGAACAAGTCTCATCATAGAGCCTACCTATCAATTTGAGGGGCTTCACAAAAAATTTGGGGAAGTTTGGCACTATTTTGGCGCTTTGTCTGTGTGCGCCGCGCGCAAAACCCAGTGCGCCGTGCCTTGGGTGTGCACCGCGCTCGTTGGAAAAATACACCGAGGCCTAGCTCTGTGTGCGTCACGCCCTGAAAACCGCCTCCAACCTTGCTCCAAACACGCACGACGCACACTCAAAGACTTCGCAATGTTTCCCTATGCCTTGATTTGCATAATGAATTTGATTTTTTGGTGGAAACTTGTATATAAAGACTTGGAAGTCATGGGTTAAATTTTGCTTTTCAAAAACCCATTTTTCTAATGTTATGTTTTGACACTTTTTCATTGACTTAAAGCAACACTGATTTTCACTTTCCCTTTGAAATTTTAGCTCAAATGATGAAATTTTCGGCACTCTTTGTAGGGATTGCAAGACACAACATTTGGCCACAGAAACCATGCCTACATATGAAGAAATCAACTGACGAATTTTTTGAAAATTTTATCACCAATGACCCTGTTTGACTTTTCTTCAAAATAGAGTTTTGAAGAACAGTCGAAGTTTATCAATATGACGATGAAACTCTCTGAATCATTACTTTGTAAGGGCCTCACTCTGGCCTGCATGGCTTTACTGGACATATTTAAAGACAAAATTGATTAATCCCTAGACCTAATGATCGAAAATGACTTTTGTCCATTAAAGGACCAGACCTTGACTGTCATGGACTTTAGTGATCATTGACAAAAGACCTGAGCGAGCAGGAGCCAGACATGAGGGGGAATGACTAGCATGACCTTTTCCATCAGATTATGGCATGCTCCTAGCGGAATGCAGCTGGGTAAATGGAGCGGGACTCCTAAAAATGAAATGCATAAAGAGTTTTGATCTCTGACGGAGGACTAACCGGACCGACTCTAACAAGGGGTTGATAAAAAATTTGGTAGAATATCAAGTAAAAACTCAGGGGATGATTTGGATAGAGTTTTTGAACCAAAACCAGTGTGAGGAGTAGGTCATTGAGGAACAAAACAAAGTAGAGCAAGAAACCAGAGGCATTGTGAGTTCACCATTTTATCCCAGAACTAGATCTAAGAAGCAAACCAACACAGTCATGATTGAAAAGGAAACATCCATCATGTCCACTCCTAGGAGGTTTAGGAAGAAGAGCCCAATTGAAACAAGTAGCAGGGACCAAGAAGTGCAAATTGTGGAAACATGTTCAACAGAGAAACAGACAGAGGATATTATTGAGAAAGAAGCTCTAGAGAAATATTCCTATTTTGATGATGTGGCAGAAACATCATTTGTGAAAAACACACAGGAACTTGAAAGGGAATTACACTTGAGCAAAATTAGAGAATTAACAGATCAAATAGAAATAAATATGATTCTGTAAAAGCACTTGAAGAAGGGAAACAAGACAAATAAGAATAATAATGCAAAGTTGGTTAAGGAAAATGAAAAATTAACTGAAGAAATAGGAAAACTAAAGAGAAAGAATGATCTAATTTGCAAGCAGGCATTCAAGTGGCTTAAGGAAAAGAACATGTGGAAAAATAAATATGAAAAACAAAAGGTTAAGGCTACTTTGTATAGAGAATAACATAACACAAGGATGGACTATTTGATAGAGGCAGCACAACAAGAGGCATTAGGGTCAGGAAAAATATGCACAGCAAGGGTAAGGAGATCCAAAAGGAAGCAACAAGCATGAGGACATGCTTGAAGATCAGCAAGGAGGGGATGTTGGCCCTCAGTTTTGGTCTATTTTTGGTTAAGGAAACTTACTTAATCCTTATATTTTCCATCCATTTTCCATCACATCCATCTCATTTGATGTATTTTATGCATATTCAGGTATTTACTTTTAATTTTGAAATTTCTAGAAGTTTTTATGAAAATTGAGTTTCAAGTGCAATTTTGGACAGAATAAGAAATTCCCTTAATAGCTATGTGGATAACATATTTGCAGGACACTTGGGCTTGATCTGGATGCATGAATGGAAAGCTTGGGAGCTGGTACTGAACTAATTCCACTTGGTTCGGTCAAAACAAGCTTTATTAGGCCTGGTTAAGGCTGGTCAAACATGACTAGTCACCTAGAAAATCCCTAGGAAATAGGGTAGTTTTATGATTTCATGGGATTGTACATATTTATAGTGATAGATTGGATGGATTCAACTTAGACAAATGGATATGAATAGATATGATTGTTAGAGAGACTTTAGATCAGTTTTGTTTCATAATCTTCTATTTAAGCCAAGACTTTGAAGGCTTATGATATGTAATTTTTGTATAACTTTATGCTGAGACATTTGGATTTTGGAGATTAATTTGAAGAACCTGTTCTACTTTCATTTTGTTTTTCATTGATGTGGATGAGTGACTAAAGTTTCAGCATTTGATAGAAACCTCAAGTGTGTAAGGCAAGGGTGGAGGGCCTCCACTCCAAGCTAAGTACACTTCATTGTTAGATTAGCTTAATTTTCATGAACTAGTTGCTTTAGAATTTGTTTACTTGCTTTGTTTCAGATTTGCTTATGAATTAATGTGTGATGATTTATATTATTGGTGAATCTTATTTTTTTTATCACTTTAATAAGAAGGGACAACAAAGTGTTCAAATTGAATTCTCCTTATATTGAATTTATAGATCAAAACTAGAATTCATCTTTGTTACATGCAAGCAATTTTTATGTATTTTCAATTTTCCAATGATATCATAATGATGAATGCATTATGATGAAAAATGCCCAAAGATCTCTTAAGTTAAGAGTCTCCTTCATTGTTTATTTATGCATCTTAAGCTATTGTTAATTCATGATTCCTTATTTCTATTCATTAAGTGATAATTGAAAGAGAATGACACAAATGGATCTCTTAAGTTAAGAGCCACTTCTTCTTTCATACATTGCAAAAGTGAGTTAGAAATTGTTAATATAAGCTTATATTTGTAATATGTACTTCTTTAGTTCTTCAAAATTCATCTTCTAAGCTTGGCTATACTTGATATCCATACACTGTGGACTTGCCTCCAAGTTTTACAAACCTGAATTGATAATGAATACTTGTGTTAATTTGTGTTAATAAATTAGCTCAACACTGCATTTCTTCACAAAGATTAAAGAGATGGTGGTAGGGGGGGCTACCTCTAGTATCCTATATAAGTTATTAACCAAAGAAATAATAACAAAGCATGGTATAGACTTATATACATCATGTCGCTTCCACAAGCATGGTTGTCCTAATAATACACCACAAAATTCAAGAAGAGAAACATCACATAGTACCTCATCCATGAAGGGATTGATGTTGTAGGGAAGGAACTGTTGTTAGGTGACGCGTGGATCTCATCCTTGGTGAATCCACTCGATGGTGTATGACTGTGAATGTGTTGTAGTCAATAGGCCCAACGACTTCATGAACTTTGTTGAAATGAGGTTCTTTTGCCTTACATTGTTGACAAAGAACTGCAGCAGAGAACCCTTCACCCACATCTATGAGTGGAAGAGGTGTTCCCCCTCCTCTAGATCTTCAGGCTCAATCTTTTGGATCTTAGTGGTGAAAATGGTGGCACTAGGCTCTGTGTCAATGATTCACTTCTCTTTGTCATTCCCCTTGTCGAGTTCTGACTCAGATTTGAAACATGCGTCTAATTCAGAATCCTTCAATTCGACCACCAGTGACTGCTTGGCCCGACACTCACTTTTGTTGTGAGTGGAGCTCTTATGGAACTCACACCACTTTCCTGTGTCCTTCTTTGTCTTCGTTGTGTTTTTCTTTGCTTGCGGCTTCGATGGGTTATCTTGGGCCTCCCCACCTTGGCTTTGTCTTTTTCTATACTGTTTGGGGGCGCCTTTCCCTTGTTTCTGATTCATAGATCCAAAGTCCCATTTTTCTGCTTTAAACTTATACTCAATCTTGATAGTGTATCGGTACATCATGTAGAGCGAGGAGATTCCCAGGAACTCCTTCTCGTCTTGGATGTACTTTTGTAGACAGTCGCGGTAGTTAAGTACCAAAGGCCGCTCAAAATCCTTGATACCCAACTTCGTGCGAAGGGTATGAAAAAAATTGGTAAACTTTGGCATGTCTTGGTCCCTTCCCTGCCGCAGCGTGGTCCACTTTATGTATTTATCCTCATAGATCCCAATAGGGTAGTATTGCTCCTTGATAACATACCGAAACAAATTCCAAGTGGGTGCGGCTGAAAATAGTGAGGGTGTACTTTCCTCCTTCTCATAGTAGGTTTCCCACCAAACCTTGACATGGGGGGCAGATTTGAGAAGTGCAAAAGTAATATTTTCCTGGCTGGAAAAACCATGAACAAAAAAATATCCTTCTAGCAGATTTAACCATTTATCTACAACGTTCGCATCTATCTAACCTTCAAATATGGGATGTCAAAGTTAACTTGTACGTTGAAGGGTGTGGTGCTTTCAGAGTGGTTTCTGGAAGGATATGCATTGCCTTTGGGTAGTCCCTGAAGGATCTAGACAAAGTTTTACATCATCGCATTCCTCTGTCACTCGAGGGCTTCTTCGAACAAGATTTTGAAAGGATCTCTTACCACCTCACCTTTTTCTTCTTCTGCCATGGGAGACTGTCAGGGTTTGCAAGGTTGGTCTTGTAAAGGTTCAACCAATTCGAGCCCTAAACCCTTATATCTCGCCCTTGTTGACAACATGCAAAGAAAAACCAAGAAAGAGCAGACTGCTCTGATACCACAGATCCGAACTTAAACAGCAACGCAATAAATTACATATATAACTATAAATATAAAGATGTTGTTATCACCAAAAAATGATCACCTAGCCATTTCTAACTAGGTGGATCAAATTAAACCATGTAGATTTAACTTTACCATAGTAAAATCACTTTCACCGTGAAAAATAATTTAGTAAACCACCTTTATTAACTTATTTTCTGATTTAAATAAAAAACACATGAGAATAATTAGATAAATCATTATTTATTTAGTTTTTTCTAGGAATAATTATTAAATCACTATTTAAACAATTATTCCTTGTCACATTTGACAAAATCCCCTAGGAATAATTAAATAAATCACTATTTATTTATTATTCCTTATTTCTATTATTGGAATAATTATGAAACCACTATTTAGTAATTATTTCAATTTCACACCATTCTTACTATTCGTGAAATAATTGATAAATCATCTAATTTGTTAATTATTTCTAAATAAAGATATTTAACCATTTTTAATATATTTTCCCTCTCCAATAAATATAATAAAGTATTCCAAGCGGTTAGATCTTCATTTGGTTAATATTATTTTATTATTCTCCATTTTCGATATTAAGTCAATCCTTTGTTATAAATAGGAGGGTTTTTTCATTCATTCCTCACCATGATCATAATCATCATCACCATTATCGTCTTTTTTATTTTGAGCTTCCATTTGAGTTCTCCACATTTTGTCTGGGTTTTTCACATATTGAGAGAGAAGATCATTTTCTAAAGCATCAAGTACATCAAAGGACCCATCCCACGAAGGGGGACTTATAGACCCATATGTAGATCTCCTTCACCAAGTTCTTTTAATGAAATAATTATTTATTTAAAGTCTTTCCATTTGGGTTATTGCATTGAATATTTTTACTGTTTCTTTCTATTCTGGATTGTCTATACTTTTATTATAGGTTTTCCATTTTTATTGTAGATTTGAATCACTAGCAACCATTGACTTGTTGTTAGGGTCACTTGTCACCTAGTGAGTTAAGTGAAGTGTTTTTGGTACACCTTCCAAGAAATTTCACACTAAAAAATAACGAATCATAGGTATAATAACATCATTCTTGGGTGACTGAAGTTTTAGAAAATTTCAAGGCTTTCTACTACTATTTTTAGCCTCTCAATTTCTATTTATAGTATTAAACCCTTTTTTGTCAAATTTTCGGATTCTCGTGGTTTTTTGTTTCTTTCTGTAGGTCACAGGTATCAACCGAGCAAAATACGGAAACATTTGTGCGAGATCTACCGACCAAGAGTTGTGGGAGAAAAACACACTTTTCATCCCCTTAACTGTGCTTTGGAGCGCACTATTTGGCCCAAGATCTGCGATTTCCACTGTTCTAGGTCAGTTCCTACATTTTAGATTCTGGATTTTTTTTTTTTTAATTTAGAATCGCTGAGAGTATTGTCTATAGACTGGTTTGGGTACTTTAATTCTATTTTTAGTCTCCCTTAGGGCTAGATCCACTTGATTTGTCTCTTTGAGGAAGGAAAATCTCCCCTAGGGTTTAGAGTACACCTCCACATTTATTAGGAAGAGATTTGTTGAGTGACGAGTATAGGGTTTTCGACATTTTCAACCATTGATTTTCAAATTCTGATCCATTACTTGTCAGGTCTTTTGGATAAGTTTCTTTTCCCTTTTCTCCACTTAGAGTTTAGTTTTTCCTTTTCCCCCTTAGGATCCCCTTGAGCATCCTAGGTTTTAGAGCTTCACACATATCCTTTGCAACATTTTTCACCTCTGATTTTTGTCGTTTGTCTGTATCATTTACAATAGATTAGTGCCTTTAGATCCCAGTCCCTTGAAATTGTGTATTTTACGCCTTTTTATGTGTCTTTGAGTAGCTTGTTTTCTCTTTCTTTCTTCGCTACTTAATAGCCCTTATGGGTGGGGTTTTTTGTGCTTGATTGACTGTTTATATTATGTCATTTTCAGATTTATTTACAATATTTCAATATTTTACTTTCAGCAGTGCATGACATCATGAAAAATGCTTAATTAGCTCATCCACTTGACACATTATTTTCACACACTCACACCTTAAGTGAACATGATCTTTGTTAACACTTCCAAGCCAAGACTTGAGACACTACACCTTAATAAATCAACACACATCGACCGTTTTCATTGAGACATAGAAGTTGACATATTAGGGAGCTTAAAATCCTTCAAAATTCCATGGTCCAAAGCTGGAGTGTGTCAGACACCCGATTTAGAGGGGGTTAGGCCAAGTCATCATGCGAGTGGTTCTCCTCACGGCTACCCAACCCGTGGCAGGGAATTCCGTGCAGTGGATGACTGCCAAGAAGCTCAAGACTTGACCATCCTCGTGGGACGAAGGTAACCATAGTGACCAATATTAGGAAAACACCCTATAGGATTGGCTGTGGGAAGTAGTTGGTTATCAACCCTACCTTTCTCTAGACAACTCTTCTTGTAGGGATGAGATTCCATCAAGCAAGAAGTTCTTTGGAAGGCCATCTAAAACAGTAAATCTAGGATTGTTTGAGGATTTAGATCACCTACAGGCTAGAGTTATTTTTCTTTGATAGGACGTGTTTGCTTGTATTATAGTAACATATTTAAAATACTTATTTTACACTTGGCACAAATACACTAGTTATTTTCTTGTTGTTTGTTTCTCTTTTATTCCTATCATTACCCTTTAGTTCTTATATCATTATTGTCAAACACCATTGTGCCCCCTAGGTGTTTTTCTTGTCAAATACAAGGTCCTCACCCTTAATCCTTGTTAGGACATATTACTCATCCCCATCAAGTTATAGTTCATCCTCCTAGTCCTCCTTCGAGTCATCATTATGATTATGATTCTATTGATTCATCTAGTTCATCCTTTGATTCCAAGTCTTCTCAATCCCGTATTACCATCATATCAGGAACCAAGGTGGGTGTGGGAATTCAGGGTGGTAACCTAGGTACCAACTAGGGCACCCCCACCAATGGAACCCCCACTGGTTTGGTCACTCCTACTCCCTTGCTTCCTTTTATGGTTGGTTTGAGTCTCCTAGATTTCAGCCAACTTATCAATTATCCTCTTCTCCATGATCCCACTTGGCCAGTTATGCCTACTAAACTCCCTTCAGACATCCCAAAGTTTGAAGGTAATCCTAGAGAATATCCCGCTAATCATGTTCATTCATTCCACATGTGGTGTTCATCAAATTCCATTACTAAAGACTCCATTTGACTTCATTGTTTCCAATGCGTGCTCACTTGAGCTTCTACTAAGTGGTATGTTGATCAACCCACAGCTACTCATTCCACTTTAGCGACTCTTGCTACAACTTTTATTTCCTATTTCCAGTTACCTCTTCGTTACGATACCAATACCGAAATTTTGACTTCTTTCTGTCAAACTTCTACCACTCGCCTTACCAACCATGTTCAAGAATGGTGTAGAAGGAGGAGTATTGGTAGACCTCCTGACATTGAAGGCTGAGTCTATATAAATTGGTTCCTTAAATCGTTGTTGGCCCCCATTTCTAAATATTTTGCATCACACTTCCTCCAGTCTGAGGAAAAGGCACTCCAAGTAGCCTTAAAATTTGATATGATCTACACTCAATCAAGTTATGTTTACACTATCATCCTAGATCTGCCTTGGCCTGCTTCTACCAATGCACCAGGAGCATTTCATGTTGTGGATGGAAACGTTGGAGCCATATCACACCCTCAATGATATGCTCCACATCAGGAAGGGACCAGTTCCACTTGCAATTATCCCTCTCCAAATCTTCCACTAGGCAACCCTTATCCAGGCCCCAACACACCATATGCATATCCCCATCTGCATCAACAGATACCAAGGTCAGTTTTGCATTGCCTATTTATCCCAATGTTTCCCCATCTCCTTATTATCAATATGCATCGCATAGCACTCTAGCTCCTCTGACACCAACGACCCATGCTTGCTCCCCCTCTGCCATAACAACCACCTCCTTTGCAAGGACCAGTGTATGTTCAATAGAGTAGACCCAATCCCCCTAACCCCAAGAAAAGGGACAAGGGGAAGGGTAATCAGAACCAGTAGTCTCAAGGTAATCAAGGAAACTAGGGTCCTCCACCTAATGCCCCTTAGGGTCCTCAACCTAATCTCGCAACCCAGCATTAGGGCAACCATCCCAAGAAAAATAGGGGTATTCATATGAGCAAATCTTGTGCTTATTTTGGCGTATATGGTCATTATACCCATCAATTTCCTCTTTTACTTTATATGTAGAAAGTATGGGAAGCTCAAGTAGTTTCTCGAGGATCGCAACCCATCACTCCTCCTCCTTCTCCTGCTTCAAATCAATCGACAATGCTTACCAATCCTTTCCCTCACCAAGGATATATCGCTACCCAACCTACACAAGGTTGGGCAGCTCAGCTAACTCCACCATCTGGTCACCATGATTATCATATTCTTATGATGAATTCTGATGAGGTCAATACTGAGCAAGTCAACCTTTAGACTTAATCACGCTAATACGAAAAGCCATCCGATAAGTCAGCAACTGATTCCCAACCTAAAGTTTCCACCCAGCCTCTATTTTAATCCAATAATACCTTATAGATCCCTCAGCCTAAGGTTTAGGTTATTCCTAAGATCCCTAAAGGTTCGTTATCTTGAAATGTTGCTTCTGCCAAAGCCGCCCATACATATACCATAGTAGATGACTTGAAGCAATCTCCTGCTGCCATGTCAATGTTGGAAGTCTCCAGATGTGCCCATCCCAACAAAATCTCTACTATCTGCCTTAGGTGTCATGGATCTGTGGTTGTGTCTTCCGGATTCATCGCATCTATTGTTTTTGTGCATCGACGTTTCGAACCATCCTCTGTGGTTCATCATCAGGATTAGAATTTGTGAAGAAGTCAGAGAGGGGTGAAGATGAATAAATAAATGTTAAGATGGGAGGTGTGAGGAGCCGACAAGTTCTTGATTTAAGGAGAGGTTTATTAATTAATTTTAGGATTGAATTAATTTTATTTTAATTTAGAATTTATCATAATTTCATTTTTATTTGAATTTGTATTTATAACTAAAGCATGAATTTAACCTAATCATGCTTTGGTTATAAATTTGAATTCATAATTTATATATCTATATATATATATATATATATATATATATATATATATATATATATATATTGTTTGGTTTAATTTATTATGATTTTAATTAATTATGGATTTAATTTAATTTGATATAGAGAAGGTTCTTTAAATTGTGAAAGTGAAGGGGATAAATCTGACTCAGGGATTTAAGGTGGGGGGGGGGGGGGGGGGGCGGCGGGGGACAGGAGGACTAGGAAGTGGTGGAATCATCTGTTATCGTGGGAATCCAATTGTCACTTATCTTCCAACCGTCATCACGATTTAGGTTATCAGGGTGTTTTCTTATTTCAATTGCTTCTCTAAATTTCCTATGGTGGTAATGCTCAATTTTGGCCATAATATAAGAGTCTTCGATGCAAATGTGATGATTGGTTTTACTAGAGTGCTCAGCCAAGGCTGAGGTTTTGGAGCGGTTATGGTTAATGTCAGCAGCATGTTCTTGAATCCTAGTTAATATAGATATGCCAGTTTCACCAATGTATGTCTTTCCACATGAACAAGGGACCAAGTAGACCCCTTTGTGGTGCTTAGGGTCAATAGGATCTTTGACAGATTTGAGGCATCTGTTTTCTTGAATCCTAGTTAATATAGATCTGCCGGTTTCACCAATGTATGTCTTTCCACATGAACAAGGGACCAAGTAGACCCCTTTGTGGTGCTTAGGGTCAATAGGATCTTTGACAGATTTGAGGCATCTGATGATCATATGATTTTCTTTCATGTTGACAAGTCTTAAAATCCTCCCCTAGCTTTATCCATTGCATTTCAAATACCAATCTCCATTAGAAATGCCATTATTCAGCAATGTATCATCGATGAAGGCACCTCCACCTATGTGACAACTGCCAGTTTTTGGAATAAACTTGGTTCCCCTGACCTATCCCCATCCACCATCACTCTTTAGGCATGGGATTGTCATCCTTCACAGCCCCTTGGCTTATATCACAACTACCCAGTCATAGTTGTCGGTAAGATTGTCTATATTGACTTATTCCATGTCAGATGTCACATTTGCAGTTCATCGTAAGATGTGTTTTCCACACAATGGAAATATTGTCACCATCGATTAGTTGACATACTATGACCCTAAAGCCCAGATCTCACCTCAATCCAACATTTCATCCGTGGTTGACAATATGAATGTTTCTTCCTTCACCAATGTCTCTCCAGGAGTCTAAAAATATTCCACTTTTCTTGTTGCTTACTATGGTCCACTGCCTACACCTTCCGAGCCTAGCTCATCTAGTGTTTGCACGCTCTAAGCATCGTGGGCCGCTCACAAACAGTCTGGTATTCCTTCACAACAAACCGCACCTCCACAACCTGTTGTTCCTAAATCAACCTAGCCTTATGGTATTACTCCTCAAGGAACTTTATCTTCTGTTGGTGTCTCTCCTAACCCATTTCTTCCCGAAACCATTCCCCCTGGCCTTAACCATCTCAAAGTAGTTCCTCCAGGCCACTATCCTTATGGTCACATACCGTTATTTCCACCTCCTAGATTTTATTCTACACATGTGATGGCTACGCTGAGTCTACCCAACATTACCTTTCGGATCCCAGTTTGGTACATCAATCCTCCCACAAACACTCCATCCAATCAACTAGAACCTTACACTACTTTGACCCTAGTCCAACCTATTGTTCCTATCCCTGCATTTGCTTTAATTCGATAAAAAACTCAACAGGAACCTGCTCCTGTTGTGAAATAATCTAGAGAGGGGGGCAAAGCCTAGAAAAAGGGAACTAAAGACAAGCCCCCCCAACAACTCCAACTCCTCCTAAGCCACCAAATCCTATTCCTCCTTGTTCTTTGTGTGATGTTGTGGATCATGCCACTAATAATTTTCATGAACTCACTCATGTTAAAGATGTGGTCGTTGATACATTCCTTGATTATAACATTCTTGAGGTCCATGTCACCTTACCTGAGTCAGCCAATAAGAATAGATCGTTACGCACAAACCACCCATGTGCTTTGTGTGATAATTATGGCCACTATTCTCATTGTTGTCCCTGTCTCAAATATTTTCGTGATACACTTCAAGTGCTTCACAAATTAGAGGCTGCTCATAGTGAGTCCACCTCTCCTCTACCTGTGGATTCTATCCCACTCCTACACTGGAATACGAGATCTCTCATACACCCATTGTGATCCCTCCCCCTGATGTCGAGATGACGGATAATACTACTCCTATTCTCTACTCGCCGCCATCCATGAGATCGATGCATTGGAACTCCCCTAATGTCTCCTATTGTGATTCATTGAACCTTCTTTGATGAACACCCTAGTCTCAACATCGGTAGATATTCCATCTACTTGTCATATGTCTCCCAACCTTGACGATGCATATGTGAACCTTGTCTCTCATGAAGATGCTTCAGGTAGCTCTTTGCCATCATGTTTTCCTTCTCCCTCCAGTCTGCCCATCTTCCATTCTAGTGAAGACATCAAGGAAGCTATGACCACCCCTGATTATCCTTGGGATGATATGAACCATCTTATGTACTTCCTTTCATAGAAATCCCATGACCAATATGTTTTGGAGTCCAAATACTTCATTCATGGTGAACTCGATTGGCTTAGAAATATCGTTCTTTCACCAGATGCTTTTAAAGAAGGAAATATGGCTAAAATTTCCCCTACCATCAAAATAAACATTTTGAATAAACCGGGGATCAAAGAAAACATTATCCTAGGGGCACAATGCACCCTAGAAGAAATTGATGCTTACACCAGGTTATTCAAGGAATTTTGTGATGTTTTCTCCTAGACTTATTATGAAATTCCTGGACTTGATCCTGCCATTATCGAACATCACATCGACACTTGGCTCGATGCCATACCCGTCTACCAAAATAAAATGCCTATCCATCCTTTCAAACATGAATCTATTAAAGTTGAAATCGATAAGCTCAAGCATGATGGTTTCATTTATCCCATTCAATACACCACATGCGTGTCCAATCTTGTTCCCATTCCCAAGAAACAAGGCACCATCCATGTCTACACTGACTTTCGTGATATGAACAAAGCTTGTCCCAAAGAAAACTTTCCCACACCATTCATAGACAAAATCATTGATGATTGTGTAGGGAATGAGGTTATATCCTTTATGGATGGATTCTTCAGTTATAACCAGATACGTATCCGTTATGTCGATCAACTTAAAATCACTTTCACTAGTTTGTGGGGGAATTTCACTTACAAGGTCATGCCTTTCGATTTAAAGAATGTTAGGGCCACTTTTCAGCATGCTATGTCCTACTACTTTCATGACTTGGCTCATATTATCCTTGCATATCTCGACGATCTCATTGCATATTCCAAACTTCGATCGCAACACCTTCATGATTTGCGTACTATGTTTTTGTGATGTTGCAAGTATAACATTTGCCTCAATCCCCTTAAGTGTGTCTTTTGCATTCCTTCCGACCGACTTTTTAAGCTTCATTATGTCCAAATATGGTATCATTCTTGACCTACTCAAAGTTCAAGCCATCCTTCAAATTCCTCCTCCTCGTACCCTTCGCTAGTTACAAAGCCTCCAAGGCAAATCTAACTTTCTTCGTCGTTTTTTTCCTAACTATGCCACTATGGCTCATGGGTTCCTTAGATTCCTTCAATCTACCATTCCATTTATTTAGGATGACCAATCTCAACATTCTTTCGATGCCATAAAACATGCTCTCACTTATGCTCCCTTGATTAGTCCACCAAACTTTGAAAGGGATTTCATTTTGTACATCTCTGCATCCACCCATTCGGTTGTTGGGGTCCTCATGCAATAATATTTTTCAGGTATTGAGAATGCCATATACTATATCAGTAAGAACCTTAATGGTCCCCCTGTGTCCTACTCCCATGAAGAAAAGCTAGCGATGGTTGTCATGTTCTCTGTTCAAAATATTCATCATTATATCCTTACGTGTACCACCAAAGTTGTGACTAATTCCAACCCCATGGCTTTGTTTTTGAGTCGATGGATCATTAGTGGGAAGTACACTTGTTGGATCATTATCCTTCAAGAATTTGATCTTGAATTTGTCACACCTAAGAGTAAGAAAGGTTTGGCCATCATTGAACTCATTTCCAAATTTCCCATTGTTGCGCCTGATCCACCTGCTAATGACAATATTTTGGATGAACACTTGTTCAGTATTGCCTTAGATAATCCATGGTATGGTGACATCCTTACGTATATGTGAAAACAGAAATTCCTCCCTCACCTCAATTGTTATGATCGACAACATATTCGACATCAAGCCCCCCACTACCTCCTTATCGACGATGATCTCTATCATCACGGTGTCAATGTTTTTATTCATCATTTTCTCACCCATGCTGAAGCTAAGAAAGTACTCAATGCCTGCCATGATGATGCTTGTGGTGGTCACCTCTTTAGAATGGACACTTCCCATAAAATCATGTGTGTCAGGTACTTTTGGCCTTCTCTCTTTAGCAATTATATTGAGGCAGCCAAACGCTGTCCCAATTTCCAGTTATACACCCCTATGGGGTGAGCTCCACCTACTCCCCTCCATCCCATTTTCGCAGCTGGTCCTTTTTGTAAATGGGTTATTTACTTCATGGTTTGTCAATCCCCATCTTCTAATAACCATAAGTATATTATCGTGATCGTCAACTATTTTACCAAATGGGCCGAAGCCATGCAAACGTTAAATAACGCATCGACTACTACAATCCTATTCTTTTTCAACCATGTTATCGCTCAATTTGGGGTTCTTAAACAATTGGTCTCAGACCACGGCCAACACTTAGAATATGAGATAAGTCAAGATCTATCCTCTTTTTTTGGCTTCGAACATCAATATTTATCATCTTATTACCCCCAAGGAAATTGCAAAGTTGAAGTTGTCAACAAGATCCTTAAGACTATGCTTCAGTGGACGGTGAATAAACTCAAGACCAACTAGCATTTAATGATATTCCCTACTTTGTGGGCATATCGAAGTTCTGTCAATACATCCATCGGGTTCACTCCTTTCCACCTTGATTTTTGAGAGGATGAAGTCTTACCAATCGAGTGTTAAATCCCTTCCCTTCACCTTGCCGTCGAAATCCTCCTGGACAGCCAACCTTTAAAACAAAAAATCATCATGCTTGAGCGCATCATTGAATACCATTGGCATTGTATTGCAAACCATCAAAGCACCCAAAAATTACACCAAAGCTCAATATGACCGCAAAGTCCACCCTCGTACCTTCCATGAAGGCGATCTTTTTCTTATGTATGACCAAGATCATGGTGCCCTGGGGTGTGTGAAGTTTGAACCATTATTTCTAGGGCCTTATATCATCCATAAGTGTCTGGGCTATTGGGTTGTGTTATATTCTTTCCACGACTAGCCCACGTAGTTAAGCGGGGGGTTAGAAGGGGGGCGGAGCCCCCCCTTAGTTGTGCCGATTGCATAGCGGGGGGAGTCACAGGGGATTTGAGGAGTGCAAGTAACCCCACTCTATGGGGTCCGGGGCAGCGCCCAGAAAATTTTGGTTTTGGACCCTATATTAGGTTGGGCGGACCTACCTATGGTTTTGTGCATTCTTTTCGCACATGCTTTTGGACACAATGGTTTTCGGTCCATGGTTTTGGACAAGATGGTTTTTGGTCCACGATATTGGATGCTTCAGAATGTATAAATATGTATTGTAATAATGAAAGGAACATATTGAAAAATCCAAATGGTAGTCCCGGTTTTGGGATCCGAGGGAAAATATCTGTATATATGTGTTTTATGTGTTATGCTCTCGCATTGTTTATTATCTGTGTTTTAGAATTCATATGCAGGTAATTTCTGTACGTGGTTAAAACCTACATTTGGTATCAGAGTTGTTTTGGCTTCAAGGGGATGCCTTTGTTGCTAAGGGGTTTTGCTCAGGCCTGTGGTAGACCATGTTCAGTGGGAGATTTGCGAGATCGATTCTGGTGGTGAAAGAAGATGGTGAGCAATGGAAAGATAGAGATCAAGAAATTTAGTGGTCAGTGTTTTGAGTTGTGGAAAATCAAGATGGAGGATCTGTTGGTGGATAAATCTCAGTGGATCACAGTAGATCCGGGTACTAAACCAATGGGAATGCCTGATGAAGAATGGAAGAAGTTAGATCGAAAGGCAAAGAGCACAATACGATTGTGCGTCTCAAATTCAGTATTGTTGAATGTATTAGGGGAATCTATGGCTAAGGCTTTGTGGAACAAGTTATGGACTTTGTACCAATATAAGTCTCTGGTGAATAAATTGTTCCTCCGGAAAAAGCTGTATAACTTGAGGATGAAATATGGAGACTCAGTGACAGAGAATCTAAATGCATTTAATACTGTGGTAAGTCATTTATTATCTGTTGATATTAAAATTTCAGATGAAGAAAGGTGCATCAGTTTGTTGTGTTCTCTACCCGATTCGTGGGATAGCCTTGTTATTGCAATAGGTAGAAATACAACTGCCTTGCAGTTTGATGAAATAGTCTAATCCTTGCTAACGGAGGGGATGAGACAGAAAAATATGGAGAGCCAGAATGGTGATGCCTTGTCTGTACGAGGACGGTCCCAAAACAGAAACAAAAATAAGTCATCGAGTGGGAGATCTAAATCTAGAGGGAGATCTAAATCTCCAAGAAAACCTGTAAAGGTGGTGTGCTGGAAATGCGGAAAGGAAGGTCACTACAAAAGGGACTATAAATCTAAAGCTCTTGATAAAGGAAATGGATCTGATGATACTCCTTCTACAGAGGCAAAAACCACCTTAGATGAAGGTGGGGATGTGTACTTGTCTTCTTCAAGTACACATGTAGATCATGAGGCATGGTTGATTGACTCAGGTGCATCCTTTTACTTCACTCCCCATAGAGAGTGGTTCTGTGAGTATGAGAAATACAATGGTGGTGATGTATTCTTAGGGGATGATAGGAAGGCTAGAATAGTTGGTCGCGGAAAAGTAAAGTTGAAGTTGCAAGGTGGAAGGGTTAGAACACTTCCGGGTGTTCTAGATATTCCTGCATTGGCCAGAAATCTGATTTCTGTAAGTAATATGGATGATGCAAGTGTGAAAATAGTGTTTGAGAAGGATACCTGCAAGATGGTTTGAGGAGCACCAGTATTGATGTGGGGAGTTCGGATTGGAGCTCTTTACAAGTTGCAAGGTAGCACTATTGTTGATGGGTGCAATAGTTATGTGGTTCCTGAAAGTGGAGCAAAAAATCTAGTGGTCTTTGGAGAGAAGACCATGTTGTGGCATCAAAGGCTTGGACATATTGGAGAGAAGGGCCTTCGAATACTTCATGGTAAAGGTATGGTAGAAGGTATGAGTAATAACTCTCTGGATTTTGATTTCTGTGAAAATTGTGTATATGGGAAGCATAACCGGGGGAATTTCCCCTCTGCTGGTAAGAGGGTGAAACAGATATTAGAACTTGTGCACAATGATGTGTTTGGACCTGTGAAGGTTCCATCATTGGGTAATTCTGTGTACTATGTATCATTTATATATGACTTCTCAAGGAATACATGGATATATTTCCTTAAGAAGAAATCTGAAGTCTTTGACAAGTTTAAAGAATTTAAGGCTCTGGTGGAAAACCAGACAGAGAAGAAGATAAAGGTGCTAAGGACAGATAGCAGTAGAGAGGATTGCAGTAAGGAATTTGAATAATTCTAAGAAGTGTGGTATAGCATGGAAGAAGACTACTCCATATACACCTCAGCAAAATGGAGTTGTAGAAAGAATGAACAAGACATTGATGGAAAGGGAAAGATGTATGCTCAGTGGTGCCAGGTTAAGACAGGAATTCTGGGTAGAGGTGGTGGATATAGCATGTTACCTGGTCAATAGATCACCTTCATCAGCATTGGAGGATAAGACTCCACATGAGGTATGGACTGGTAAGAAACCCTCTCTTTCACATCTAAGGGTATTTGGATGTGATGCATATGTACATATTCCGAAGGAGAAATGAACCAAGTTAGATAGTAAATTTGAAAAGTGCATCTTTATTGGGTATAAGGATGGTTTAAAGGGTTATAAGCTTTGGAACCCAGTAAAAAGGAAGGTTGTGTACAACCGAGATGTGGTGTTTAGAGAGGTGAAAGATGTTATTAAACATGAAGTCCAACCAAAGGAACCTGAGAAGATAGAGTTTGAGCTAAAGGAGGAAGAATCAGACTCTACAGTAGAGGAGGAATCAGAAGATGAAGAGCCACAAACTCCAGGTGTGAGAAGATCAATTCGAAAAAGAAGGCAACTGGAAAGGTATAGTCCATCTACTTTCTGTCAAATTTTGCTTTATCTATTACTAATGATGACCCCAGAACTGTGAAGGAAGCAATAGATTCAGAGGATGGAAAAATTTGGAAAGAGGCCATTGTTGAAAATGCAACAAGATGATGGAGCTAAGTGGAAAGGAGTCACCTTCACTAAGTGGGCCCGCAGGCTATTTTTGGTGCAAAGTCTATTTTTAAACTGTTTATTTTTAGACATATGGATCATGGTCTATGAGTTGCAGGATGTTATTTGTGGATGATTGGTCATGTTGGTAAAAATAGATGGACTTCTATTTTTAGACATATGGGTGGAGTCTATTTTTATACTGCCAGTCTAAAAATAGAACAATTGAATATTATTAGCTCTTAATAATATTTGGACTATAAACATTATCTTATCCTCTTGGAGCACTTCAGTTCAAGCTACAGATGTGGCACATGCAACTGTCAGAAGGAAATACACTTTTCTTATGGGTCAGTTGAGCTATTGGATGGTGGACTTTAGTTAGAACTCAAGTGATTGAGTTTGGTGGAGTTGATTGAGGAGTTGATGGAGTTGTGTTCAGTTTGACTTGGTTGAACTAGTTGTATTTAGTCTAACTGCAGAATACACTAGTGATGAGTGATGTGAATTAATTATTAATTAATTCCCTAATTATTAACTCATAAATCAACTAAAGAATACATCAGTTAACTCAGTGCATGGACAGTTCAGTGGAGACAGGTGTTAGAGGTGAGTGAAAGGGCAAGACAGCTGTCAGTTGTGACTATAGTTGTGCATGAGATCTGCACAATCAATGGATTGAGTATTGCCAATGAGGATTGCGTGCTTCAGCCAAGGGAAATACGAGTTTGGATCAGCCATACTCATCTATTCTTATGCATGATTACGCAATGGAGGCAGGCAAGCAGAAGAGGAGATTTGAACGTGTGATTGATTCATATCTGAGCTAGTTTGTGTGTAACAGGTGGAGATAGTACTGAGTACTTGCGAGGAGTATTGTACTATGTATTGTTACATGTTCTCAATCATTATAATATACAGATAGTTGGGGGTTTTTAGCTGTATTCTTTCCCCAGTTACATACTGTGTTAATGTGCGCATGTGATTGATGTTTCATTGTTTTTAATTCCGCAAAATTGATGATCAATGTAGAGGAGGTTATGTATTATGCATGTGTTCCACAATAGTGTATAATCATGATAATCTCTGTGAATAAGTGTCATATTATTCAAAATTTCTACAGCCATGGTTTGATGAAATGACATCTTTGCACAAAAATGAGGCTTGGGATCTGGTGGAGTTGCCGGCTAGAAGGAAACCCATTGGTAGCAAATAGGTGTTCAAGAAGAAGACAAATGAAGAAGGAAAGGTGGATAAATACAAAGCTCGGTTGGTAGAAAAAGGTTATTCCCAGGTGCCGGGAATTGATTTTGGTGATATTTTTTCTCCTATTGTCAAGGTAACTTCTATTAGATTACTTTTATCTGTTGTTGCTGCTTTTGATTTTGAGGTAGAATAGATGGATGTGAAGACAACATTTCTTCAAGGGGATCTCGAAGAGGAGATCTACATGAAGCAACCTGAAGGCTTTATAGTGAAGGGTAAGAAAGAACTAGTATGCAAGTTAAAGAAGTCTCTATATGGGTTAAAACAGTCACCAAGGATGTGGTATCAAAAATTTGATACATTTATACTAGGACTTGGCTTCACCATAAGAAAAGCAGATCACTATGTGTATTTTAAATTAATTGGTGACCATGTTATTTATGAGGTCTTGTATGTGGATGATATGTTGCTGGTTGGAAATGACAAAGAAATTATTGAGGATTTGAAGAACCATTTGTCCACAAAATACGACATGAAAGATCTTGGTGTTGCAAGCTATATTTTGGGCATGGAAATTAAAAGAGATCGGACAAAGAGGAAGCTCTAGTTAAACCAGAGGAAGTATGTCGAGGCAATATTGCAGAGGTTTAATATGTAGGATAGTAAACCGGTGAAGGTTCCTATTCCTATAGGTGTAAAGTTATCTGTTGAACAGTGTCCCAAGACACAAGAAGAGGAAGAGGACATGTCCCGTGTTCATGTGATGGTCTGTACTAGACTAGACATTACACATGCAGTGGGAGTATTGAGCAGGTTTATGTCAAAACCAGGGAAGGAGCACTAGACAACAATGAAGCGGGTTTTCAGGTATTTGTGTGGCACTAGTGATTATGATTTGTGCTACCAAGGAAGACAAGGATTGGACAGAGTATTCAATATTCATGGCTTTGTTGATGTAGATTGGGCCGGAGATCTGGATCAGAGAAGACATACAAGTGGGTATGTGTTTAACCTATTTGGAGGTGCAGTCAGTTGGATGAATAAGAAACAATCTGTAGTGGCACTATCAACTACAGAGGAAGAATACATGGCAGCCACTCATGCAAGCAAGGAAGTAGTTTGGTTGCAAAGATTGTGTTCAAGTATGGGGCTAGTACAGGGAGCTATGAGGATAGACTGTGACAGCCAAAGTGAAATATTCTTGGAAAAGAACCTTGCATATCATTCAAAGACAAAGCACATTGATGTTCAGTATCACTTTGTGAGGGATATGATAGAAGACAAAAAGGTGTTGCTGGTAAAGGTGGACACTTTGAAGAATATTGCAGATGCATTGACAAAATATGTGAGCTCTGAGAAGTTCTCTTGGTGTAGAGAAAGAATGGGCGTTGCAGGGATGGATAAATGACTAAGCCTTCTTGTGGCCCCTTGTGGAAAGAAAACAACAAGTGGGAGAATGTTGGGTTGTGTTATATTCTTTCCACAACTAGCCCACGTAGTTAACTGGGGGGTTAGAAGGGGGGCGGAGCTCCCCCTTCGTTGCACCAATTGCATAGCGGGGGGAGTCACAGGGGGTTTGAGGGGTGCAAGTAACCCCTAATTTTGGTTTTAGACCCTATATTAGGTTGGGCGGACCTACCTATGGTTTTGTGCACGTTTTTCGCACATGGTTTTGGATGCAATGGTTTCCGGTCCATGGTTTTGGACACGATGGTTTTCAGTCCATGGTATTGGATGCTTTGGTGTGTATAAATATGTATTGTAACATTGAAAGTAACATAATGAAAAATCAAGCTGGTAGTCCCGATTTTGGGATCCAAGGGAAAATCTCTGTATATATGTGTTTTATGTGTTATGCTCTCGCATTGTTTATTTTCTGTGTTTTAGAATTCATATGCAGGTAATTTTTGTAGAGGGTTAAAACCTACATGGGCAAGGGGGAATACCTGTTAGAGGATCCAGAAGGAGAAATCCTTCCCAATCCTTGAAATGCACTCTACCTCAAGAAATTTTACCCATAGCATTTCCCATTGAAATGCATGTATATATTTATCTCTTCTTGCATTCAGGTAGTTTGCATCCCCCACATTCTTACACATTTTCTTCTTGCGTCTTTCATGTGGATCCTTCATCCACACCTTATATCAGTTTTCTGATGGTGCATGTCACTTCACCAGGAATATTGCCTCGGGAGCTTGGGCCATTTTTACCCCCATGCATTTGTTAGTCCATTCCAACAACATTTGCATTGGATCTGCCACCAATAACTAGGCCAAATATGATGATGTGATAGGTTTTTTAGCCGATGCCCTTGACCATCGCATCCTTCACCTTCATGTTTGTCTTGATTCCTTGCTACTTGTCATGTAATTGAATGGCATTTATCATGTGCATAATCCTGTCCTATTTAGAAAATATCTACGAGTTAAGCTTTTGGCATGTGAATTTGAATCCATTTCATTCAATCATGTTCCTAGAGCCCATAATCACTATGTAGATACCATTGCAAATAACATTCTAAATTGGCATTTATCACATGTAAGAAGACATCCATAAATAAATGGCGAACCACAATCGTCACAAAAAGATGCATAATCATAAATATGTATTGTAATACAGTGTTTTGAGTCCACTACTCTAAATACATCCAACATGCTCATTCACATGTTATCATAAAACAAAAATGGGGACCCACATGTCCCTATGCCTAATCACTATCATCTGGAGGCTCCCGAGCCAATGGCTCCATCCCCCTAGCTTGTAGATATCATACTGCCTAACCGAGCATCACAATGTGCTGCATGATTCCTTGCCACTCTGAGGGAAGACCCGTGCATTCATTTGTATATCAATCTTCTAGCTCATGCCACCCGCGCTATGCCACCTCGGTCAGTAGTACATCACATTTGCATCAGAGATTCTCCATTAGAGCATCACCACATTGTCTCTATTGTGATGAGGAAACACCCTGATTTGCAGCACTTGGTGTTGAAGCTCATCCTATGTATCCTACCAGCCTCACCGGTGCTATATCTACATACCAAAAAGTTTAGAAATCAGTACCACATACATATATATTCTTAAAAAAGAAATGCATCAAATGTAGAACCTTTCACTTACCATCTAAGCCCCATGCTCGACCTAGTGAAGTGGTAAGTCAAGGTCCCCATGACAGTTCATGCCACTGTATGGATAGTTGTTTATGTATAGTGGCATCTGGTCCCAATGAGTGAAAAAATCAAGTCAGAACACTCATCCGAATCCCCTTCCTCCACCTCGTCTCAGTAGCTTCCCTTAGCAGTGCATCCTAGGCTCCTGTGGGCCCCCATCATGGATCTGAACATGAGGTCGAATAGTGGGGATCTTCTCAAATAAAAGTGAGCATAAAAATGTCCTAAATGAACAGTTATCATTGGTAATCCATCTGCATAATGCCAATTATTGTTTCAAGGACGACAACATCACCTGGGCCCACCCATAGTAGGTCGCTCCCAGCACACTCTTCCCTCCAGTGATATGGTAGAAGGCATGACTACCAAAGATCCGTAGCATTGTTTCAGCTGTAGCTCGTGTCTCTAACCTATCTAAGTCATTGATATGTATGGTCATGCCCTTTGCATGACTCCCTAGTACACAGTGACGATCAACAAACTCATCTATATGCCTCCCATGAGGCAGCACTAGATGTATCTCCCCTACCACCCCCAAGGGGGGCAGTCCTATCAGAAAATATATGTCTTGGATCGTGATATCGATCTTGTGCCCTTGTAATACAAAGGCCTCCTGATATGGGTCCCAGTAACTCACTATCCTCGACAGCAAGGTCTCACCAACCCTCATCATAGGGCTCTTGGCCTCCCCCACGTGGCAATGTCATTGAGTCACCCTTGTTCAGAGCATTAGAGATGAGTCACCACTGTATCTATGGAGTCTGTTCCGAGTCCCCCTGAATCCCATTACAATGTTTCATATATCGACTTGTCACATCCATCCCATTATCTATATTTGGCCTCCAGATTTACTACTTCGTCTTTGCCAAACCAAAGTTTGAGTCATTGACCATCCCCTCTGGAATCGAGTCAGTCACTGCTAGCTCAACCATTCTTATTATGCTATGACAAGGGAAGTCATCAGTTTTCCACCCATCTTGTTTCCTTCCATCATAATCCCTAGTGTTATTCTATCAGTCACTCTACTATGATCCCTCATGCCTTTGTTAAGGATTCCTCATTGCCTTAACTCTAGCTGGCCCTTTTTTGTCGACCTCAACACATTTATTCCAGGAGAGTGGTCTACAGGGTGGTGTACCTTGGTTCCATCTTCCATCTTTATTCAGTGCCTCTGATAAAGAAAAGGGACTCATTATTTCCATTTGACTTCATTGTTTCTCATATGCTCGACATCAACTTCTTATCACATGATTGAGATTCTTACACTTGACAGTTCGGTGATATAGACAATTGTCCCAGTGATTCCTAGGTGTGTGCAAGATGTTCCAAACCTCATGAGGGGTGGCCCTTAAGGTAGCCCCCACATGCCCGGATGACAATAGATGTTGATCCAGCCTCAGATGCAGTTTTGCATATGTGATGGGCTCAGTTTCCATCGGTTGCAGTGCCTGATGAGCCTCATAAATGGGTAATTATATGTGCTCATTTTACCTCCTAACCTAGTCAAATCAACCATTCTCTTAGCTTATTGCATGTTTTTTTATTATATTTATGCTTCTAGAGTGAGTTGGGTTGGTTATTATGCCATGGAGTCTAATGTGTGTTTAATGTAGATTTTTGTTGAATTTTGGAGACAAAGTCAAAGATTTAATGGACATTTGGTAGCAAATATTCAAAGAAGGCAAGGGAGAGGATTTATAGGAGGGTTTTCCCCTCATTTATGACTCCCTACTTCAAATTCTCCTTCAGGAAGCTCGGAGCACAAGCAGCCACATCAATGCACCAAAGAGGTAGCCGAGCAAGTGGAGGATAACTTCTGTTTATCTCAAGTTTTGGGAGCCAAGCCTCCCTGATTTTAAGGAAGCTGTTGGGAGCTTCAGTTGTATAAGTAGAGAGGCCTAGGGCCTCATTAGGTTGTTGGATATTAGTCAAATTTTCACACTTTTGTTGCAGTTTTTGCTTAGCTCATTTCGAGCTTACTTTTGTGGACAGTTTCATGTAATGTGACTATTATTTTGATAATGAAGATGAAATATTTTCTGAGCCAGCTCTAAGTTATCTCAGAGGGCTAAATCTCTTGGGTTAGGGCCTAACCCAAGCTGCCCGACACCTCTTGTTTTGTAATTATATGTTTTGTTGCAGTTTATGAATTAGTTGCAGTTAGATAGATTTCTTTCCTGGTTAGAATAGGTTGCTTTTGGTGATTTACATAGTTGTTTCCATCTTAGTTTGTTGAAGTAGGTTAAATAGTGTTAGGACAAAGATACCAAAAGGCCATCAACAAAGCCTTGACCTCCTTTCCTCCCTTTGGGACCATGAGTTGAGGTCAAGACCCTCTTGTTGCCACAAAAACACAGTTTTGCCTTCTCCATGCAATTTCTGGTGTTATAGTTTGATTTAGAGGTTAATGCTTTGCTTCAGATCCATTTTTCCATGCTCATTTATGTTTCTACAATAAATCTCTTTCCATGCTTTCCTTTCCATATAGCATTGTTCAACATTTTATTTTCCTAGATCATAATTTAGGTTAACATGAGATACAGTTTTGTTTTTTGGTGCAGCTAGTTTCTTTGCTTGCTCAGTTTCAGAGTTTGATTTGCAGCTCTCTTGCAGTACATATTTTCTCATAATAAGTCAATAAATCAGCCATCACCATCTCTCTTTGCTACATGTTCCACAGGTCATTCACAGCCCCTCATAAATCTGCCCTAATTTTCTGCACTTTTCTCATAAACTTTCCTCTCGTCCCTTGAACAAATCCAACCATCATTCTCTTCCCTAATCCTCCTTGATGAACCTCAGACACCTTAACACATCCTTCTAGCCTTTAGCTACCCTTTCCAACCATTTTCCCACCTTTAAAATCTCTAAAATAGCCCGTGGCATCCTCCTGTAGATCCCCTGCAGCCTCCTGTAGAATTTCCTGTAGGTGACTTTTTGAAGTCCGATTGCAGGGAAAGCCTCCAGAAGGTTACCAGAGGCCTCCTAGGACCCCTCCACACCTTCCTACACCTCTGAAAATCCCAAAGTCACCCTCCATCGCCACCTAATCGCTGCCACATCCACAAACAAATAAATTACATGCATGACAATTTCACATAAAATACATAAAAACCCAAAAAGATGTTTTTTTCTCATTTCCTTCTAGAAATAGCTTGAATAGATGTTGTTTACTTCCTAAGTAGGTAATGGCATTCATTTTATGGTTTTTCATCTCTCTTTCTACAAAAGTAGGGTTAGTTGGTTAATTAGGGTTTGCTAGGGTTACTTCACATTTCAGTCTTCCTTCTCTTTCTGCAAGTAGAGTAGCCTCTGTAGAGTAAGCTTTTCTTTCTTTCATCACATATAAAGCTTCTTCTAGAATTCATAGAAGTTGGCTTGAGCTCCTAGTGATCTTGCGCCAGTTGACCAAGTGACAGCCTGCAGTAAGAACTAGTACTTGTGCATACAACACTGTCGCTTCCAAGTTTGTTACGAACTACCGGGTTGATAAAAATAAAGTAGAAAGCCCTAGGAGTTGCAGCATTATTGCTGCAACACTGGTGCTCACCACTTTTTGGTGTCATTGCCAGGGAAGCGTCAGAGTATTATGTGATTACTTCTTTTCTTCTATTTCCTACTGCAACATTCTACTAAGTAGTTTATTTCAGCAAAAGTAGAGTAGTTGTTTCTTTCAGTTTTTGCATTTCCTTGCTTTCATTTCAATTCTGCAATTTCCATTCCAGCAAAAGTAGATTAGCCATTTCCTTGCTTTCATTTCAATTCTGCAATTTCCATTCCAGCAAAAGTAGATTAGTCATTTCCTTGCTTTCAGTTTTGCATTTCATTTGCTTTCCTTTTCAATTCTGCAATTTCATTTCAGCAAGTTCATTTTAGTTAGTTGCAATTTGTTTGTTCAATCAATTTCAGTTTTGCAGGTACAAGCAGGAAAAAAGAAAAAAGCAACCAAGATATTTCCTTTCATGCCTCGTAGGAATAGAGATAATTCAGGAAAATGTTTGCCCAACACCCCCACTGCTTCACACAACCAACCTTCTCTTTTCTTCGGTGGCTGCATTCAAGAAAAACCCTTAAGTAACAACCATACATATTTGAAGAACCTATAGGGGAAGAAGAAGAAGAAAACATTCCTCTGGAGCTAGTGGCTGAAAACAAAAATGTTGGAAGCAGTACCTTTTCTTCCAACTCATCCATTAAAGGTGAAATTGGAAACATGCTGGAAGACTTCAAGAGTGAGATGCTGCAGATTCTTGCTATGCATATCAAAAGAAAACAAGAGGAAGCAAAGAGCGTTTTGGCCATTTTTTGCCCTAGATGCACCAAGAGGCATCCTAGGAATGAATGCCTATTAAATTCTATAGAGGTTTGTTCAATCTATGAAGAAAATCATTCTACAGATAAGTACCCTTCCTTGCCCGGACTTAAAGTTGTATACCAAGGGGCTGAAGGAGCTACTGAACAGATTTATTACATAAACCAAAGGAGGCCGCATGGGCCTAGACCATATCAGCAAGGGATGCAAGGGACATCTCAGGCATACTACAACCCAAACCAAGTCACATCCATACCTTCTTGGGGCCCCCTTGCTCATCCTTCCTAGTCCACACCTACTCCTTGGTTCTTCACATCTCCAAATCATGCCCAACTAGCCACCCATTCATTTCCACCCTATGCTCAGCCGCAACCTCAGTGGAATGCATCTCATCAAGGGTGGAGGCCCCAATACATCCCTCTTCCTGCTCTTCTGCCTCCACCACCTGCCCAACCATAACCCCATCTACATCATTCTCAAATATACACTCCCACTCAACTACCCGTACCACCATTTTCAAACCTGCACATTGAAGTAGCTCAACCCAATTACAATTCTGAGGTACAACACTTCCAAACAACTCCTCTTGAGCTCAATGATATTCACCATATCTCAGGAAGAGTATTGAAAAAAAGAGATTACATTGATATCATTGAAGGACCACATCTAGCAGAAGAAGATTCAAAAGAGATTATCAAAGAAGCATGGGTGGCACTTGATGAAGAGAAGACATCAAAATCAGAGATCGAGAGAGCTCCCTCATGGTTACCTTCGAATCCTCCCTGTATTCAAGAGAAAGATCAGCAAGAAGAGGAAGATATGAAGGTCATAGTAGAAGAAGACATGAAGAATGATCCAGATTAGTAGAAGGGCCAATGACATCACAACTATTTTTGAGATATGGTTCCAGATAGTCACTAAGTTGTAGCATCACTCTCTTCCTCAACTATGCTTGATCCCTTCAAAGTCAAATCATTTGGTCTCTGAAATCCAGATATATGTCAAAGCATATATTTCTAGCCTCCACATCATTTTGTTTATCATCTCGATGTGCACATGGCTCCATTGGAAGTATTCTTATACTTGAAAATGATTTTTTTTTTCAAGTAGGGTAGGGTAGAGAGGAAAAAAAAAGAAAAAATTAAAAATAAGAGAAAAAAAAAAAAAAAATCTAAGGTGAAAACCTCCTTGGAGGCGCCTCAGATTGGCTCATTGATTGAAAACCTCCATGAGGCGGTCAATGGGTTAGAAAAAAAGAAAAAAGAGGAAAAAGAATAAGATCCCTGGGTGAAAATCTCCATTGGAGGTGCCCAGGGCAGGAAATTAGGGTGAAAACCTCTCTGAGGTGCCCTAGTTATTTTCAAAAAAAAAAAAAAAATAGAGAAAAAGAAGAAGAAAAATGAATTTCCAGTTGTATTGGAGGTGCAGGAGGACTAAAGGAAGCAGCAACAGGTGCCAAGGGAGCTCTAAAACCAATAACAACACCTATCCTACCTTCCCTCACCTTTCTCCATCATTCTTGACCTTCTTTTCACCTCACTATGCTTCTTTTCCGAAAAATGTGTTTTCTATAGGAGGCCCTGTGCTTTTTACAAGAGGTTCCTGTAGAAATTACAGAGAGCCAGAAATGGATTTTAACAGCAGTTTGGGGAATAGGGAAGCTTCATAAAGGGTTTATAAATCATCCTGTAGTCTTCAAACCTCTCTTCCGTCATCTCCAAGCCTGCATCACACCCCAAGCTCATTTTTCTTACTGTCCAAAAAACTATTGGATGCTCTGATACAAAAATACATAGAGAAGAAATTTGTTTTTTCTCTAACTTGTAAACCGTGCATCCATTTAACAAACTATTTCATGAGGAGTTGCATATGGATGATGATAACATGCTCAAGCAATTTAAGCAACTTCCAGTGCATGGTTACCAAGAAATTGGCTTCCATCACCTTTAGTCATTTTTGCATTTTCTCAATATTTGTGCATCCATTTAAAAAACTGTTTCATGAGGAGATGCATATGGATGATGGTAACTTGCCCAAGCAATTTCAGCCAATTTCAGTGCAGGGTTTCCAAGAAATCGACCTCCATCACCTTCATCCTTTTCAGTTTTTCTTGAAATCCGTGCATCCATTAACCAAAATGTTTCTATGGGAGGTGCATAATGATGATGGAAACATGCTCAGAAAATTTCAGGTCAATCCCGTATATCGTTTGGGAGATATGGACAAAACAAGTCACTATCCCATTAAAATCTAGCATCAGCAACATGAGGGTGCAAATCTGAAGGTTGAAGCAGACACCTGAAGATCAGATCTAGCCAGAGGATACCTACACAAAACAAACAGCCACACATCAGAAACCAGAGAGCATGTAGCAAATGAAATACAAGCATGCAGCAAAGGAAATACAAGCAGGCAGCAACAAAAGAAACCAAGATGCCTCACAGCACATACATTCGACTCACAGGTAAGTGACTAACCCTCTCCTATGTTGCATCTGTGTAATTGAAAGATATGCATAAGTGAATGAGATGGTTATGGTTGAACAAGAAAAGGTGGCTAGTTAAGTGCCCACCCTCATCCTGTTGACTACACTCATCCGAAGATGCCACCACGTGTGCCTAGTCAACTCACAAAAAAACCCAAAGGACAGGTAGTGGAGGGTATACAAACTCTGATGCAATGATGGGAAGTGATTGTGGGAAAGAGTCATGAGGAGTCATGATGACAAGGCAGTGGGGACCAATGGTCCAAATATGGCCACGTACATTTCTGCCAACTCACCCCATCATCGGAAATATCCAAAAGAAGAAATAAGTATTCCTCCTCGAAACTCCTTCACCACCTTTTCTTTCATTTCATCCTCATCCACTTAGCTGCAGCAAGCTCTCTGTCACCACCATAGCCTTGAAAACATCGTTCTCCATAGTTTTCATCTATCCCCCTGCTATCAACGTTCTACAAGAGCAGTAATAGGTTCTACAGGAGCACCTACAGCCAGTTCTATAGGAGGGACAGTAAGCAGTTTTTAAGAAGAAAACACGGGATTTTTGCTCGAACTCGAGCTGAAGAGGTAGGTTCTTGGCATACATCCATTGAATATCAAAATATGCTAATAGTGGTTTAGTTTTTGAGGAGAAAATAGAACTGTTGGGTGGAGAAAATTCACAAAAAATTGTTGCTGATCGTTTAAAAAAAAAACACAGTCTCTGTCTCTCTGTTTTTCTTCAAAAAAATTGTTCTCTCCATTTCCATAGTTGGTTTTCCAAGGAAGCATAAATAAAATGACATGAGGTTTTATGATAAGGAGAAGGAACTGGTGATTTAGAATAACAATAAGAGGAGAAGGATGAAGAGGCAAAAAAGGAAGAAACAAAGCAAACAGAGATAGAAGAAAAGACAGAAGGAGGGAAAGAAGCATAAAAGACAGAAGTGTCTCCTGAGACCTTAGAAACAGAGGCAACAACTGCTCTCACTACCTTGAGCACTCCAATTAAACCAAAAGAGAAAAGAAAAAGGAAGGCCTCCATGTATTGCAAGGCCAGGAATTGCACAAGGATAAAAACAGGAAAACCACATCCATCTTCAACAGTGCCTATTATAATTAAAGATTCACCCACTATCAAAGGGGAAGAATATCCCTCTAAAACCCCTATCACATATGAAAGAGGGACTCTCGAATATTCTACCTGGAAGGAAAGAGTGCAACTATAGGACTCAAAAACAGTTCTATAGGAGGCACAGACTGTTCTACAAGAGACCCTGTCAAAGCTACAGGAGACCGAGAAACTTGAGAAAAGGGTATAAGAACAACCAAAGGGGAAGGAGGGAGGTACAGAGCCACAAGAACCTAATCCCTAGCCCAATCTTGCCTCCTATTACCGCCTCCTTGAAGGAGGAAGGATAATTCCACAAACATTTGCAATTCCACTATTCTTTGAGTTGGAGAAAGAAAGAATAAGGAGCCATAGGTGGATGCAAATTGCCAAATCCAAGGGAGTAGACGATATTGGCCACATGGAGAAAAAGCTTAGAGAAATTGGTAAGGAGTTAAGTGTTGTAAGACATAGAGAGGCAATCACAAGAACTCACTGGGAAACAGAAAATGCATTACTTAGAAGACAGCTGCAAGAGAGGGAGACAAAACTAGCATGGATGGTCAGCTGGTCTATGGAGGCACTGCAATGTAGAACACCTGAAAAATCATATGGATTATACCTCAAGGACCAATGGCTACAGTTTTAGATCAAGACTTTGGCACAGAGAGGCAAAATGCCTTTTCAAGATTACAAACAGTTTAGGGACCTGTGTGACCAAAGCTCATCAGAAGACAAGGAAAAAATAACAGAATTCTATTTGCAGCCCACTACTGCTAGGCATGCTAGAAGGCATAAAAGAGGAAGAAGAGAAACATCAGTGGGAAGAGGTAGACAGAAAGGTAGGATTCCATGACAAAGAAGGATAGGTCACATCAGAAGCATGGGATGTTATGGAGGCCACCAGGGCCATCGAAGATGAGGAGATGGACTAAGTTGCTCAGAGGATGAGCAACACTTTCAGTAAGGGGGTATGATGAGCCTCATAAATAAGTAATTAAATGGGTTCATTTTACCTCCTAACCTAGTCAAATCAAACATTCTATTAGCTTATTGCATGTTTTTAATTATATTTATGCTTCTAGAGTGAGTTGGGTTGGTTATTATGCCATGGAGTCTAATGTGTTTTTAATGCATATTTTGTTGAATTTTGAAGACAAGGGAGAGGCTTTATAAGAGGGTGTTCCCCTCATTTATGACTCCTTACTTTGAATTCTCATCTAGGAATCTCATAGCACAAGCAACCACATCAATGCACTAAAGAGGCAGCCGAGCAAGTGGACTCTGGAGGATAACTTTTGTTTATCTCAAGTTTTGGGAGCCAAACCTCCTTGATTTTAAGGAAGCTGTTGGGAGCTTCAGTTGTATAAGTAGAGAGGCCTAGGGCCTCATTAGGTTGTCGGATTCTAGTCAAATTTTCACACTTTTGTTACAGCTTTTGCTCAACTCATTTCGAGCTTACTTTTGTGGACAGGTTCATGTAATGTGACTACTATTTTGATAATGAAGATGAAATATTTTCTGAGCCAGCATTGAGTTACCTCAGAGGGCTGAAGATCTTGGGTTAGGGCCCAACCCAAGCTTCCCAGCACCTCTTGTTTTGTATTTATATGTTTTGTTGCAGTTTATGAATTAGTTGCAGTTAGATAGATTTCTTTCCTAGTTAGAATAGGTTGCTTTTGGTGATTTACATAGTTGTTTCCATCTCAGTTTGCTGAAGTAGGTTAAATAGTGTTAGGAGAATGATACAAAAATACCATCAACAGAGCCTTGACCTCTTTTCCTCCCTTTGGGACCATGAGCCAAGGTTAAGACCCTCTTGATGCCACAAAAACAAAGTTTTGCCTTCTTCATGCAATTTCTGGTGTTATAGTTTGATTTAGAGGTTAATGCTTTGCTTCAAATCCATTTTTCCATGCTCATTTCTATTTCTGCAATAAATCTCTTTCCATTCTTTCCTTTCCATATAGCATTGTTCAACATTTTATTTTCCTAGATCAGAATTTAGGTTAACATGAGATACAATTCTATTTTTTGGTGCAGCTAGTTTCTTTGCTTGCTCAGTTTCAAAGTTTGATTTTTAGCTCTCTTGCAGTACATCTCTGCTCATAATAAGTCAATAAATCAGCCATCACCATCTCTATTTGCTACATGTTCCACAGGTCATTCACAGCCCCTCATAAATCAGCCCTAATTTTCTACACTTTTCTCATAAAATTTCCTCTCATCCCTTGAACAAATCCAACCATCATTCTCTTCCCTAATCCTCCTTGACGAACCTCAAACACCTTAACACATCCTTCTAGCCTTCAGCTACCCTTTCCAACCATTTTCCTACCTTTAAAATCTCTAAAATAGCCCGCGGCATCCTCCTGTAGACCTCTTGTAGATCCCCTACAGCCTCTTATAGAATTTCCTGTAGGTGACTTTTTGAAGTCCAATTGTAGGGAAAGCCTCTAGAAGGTTACTAGAGGCCTCCTAGGACCCCTCCACACCTTCCTACACCTTTGAAATCCCAAATTCGCCCTCCATCACCACCTAATCACTGCCACATCCACAAACAAATAAATTACATGCATGACAATTTCACATAAAATACATAAAAACCCAAAAAGATGTTTTTTTCTCATTTCCTTCTAGAAATAGCTTGAATAGATGTTGTTTACTTCCTAAGTAGGTAATGGCATTCATTTTATGGTTTTTCATCTCTCTTTCTACAAAAGTAGGATTAGTAGGTTAATTAGGGTTTGCTAGGGTTACTTCACATTTCAGTCTTCCTTCTCTTTCTGCAAGTAGAGTAGCCTTTGTAGAGTAAGTTTTTATTTCTTTCATCATATATAAAGCTTCTTCTAGAATTCATAGAAGTTGGCTTGAGCTCCTAGTGATCTTGCGCCAGCTGACCAAGTGATAGCCCGCAGTAAGAACTAGTACTTGTGCATACAGCACCGTCGCTTCCAAGTTTGTTACAAACTACCGGGTTGATAAAAGTAAAGTAGGAAACCCCAGGAGTTGCAGCATTATTGCTGCAATACTGATGCTCACTAGTACCCACAACACAGACATCTCCTTTAGATGATCCATTCAAATCTTCATAGCCCTTTATTATTCAATAGATCTTCCTTGGTTGTGATCCCCCCTAACCATGTCATCTCGAGGGGAATTATATCTCATGTACTCAGATGTTATTCTATTCAGTCATGACCTATGTCTCTCTAGGAACATTATGTATATGGGATCCATTGTATTATTTCTTGGCCCATTGATGCTAGTGTATCATGTATCATGTACTTTGTAGCTCAGTCCCACATTGTTGGGCTCATCATTATTCTTTGTACGCAATTATCTCAACGAGTATGGGTATGCCTCCCCTACCTCATTTGAGATCATGTACTCCCACATAAATGGAGACTTCTATTAGTTTAGTAGGTCTCGCTCCCTCCACTTTTGTTTTTCCTTCTCTTGCTTCAGTTCTCTCTCTCTCTCTCTTTGACTCCTATTATGATATCTTGTGGAAGTGTAACCTACAACATATTTCGGTCATGTGATTTTCTCCTAACAATCATAGGTGTGGGGGAAATCTGTTATCACAAAAAATTGATCACCTAGCCATTTCTAATTAGGTGGATCGAAATACACCATGTAGATTTAATTTTACCATAGTAAAATCACTTTCACTTTGAAAAATAATTTATTAAACCACCATTGTTAAATTATTTTCTAATTTAAATAAAAAGCCCATGAGAATAATTGGATAAATCATTATTTATCTAATTTTCTCTAGGAATCATTACTAAATCACTATTTAATAATTATTTCAATTTCACACCGTTCTTAATATTCACAAAATAATTGATAAATCATTTTATTTGTTAATTATTTCTAAATAAAGATATTTAACCATTTTAAATATATTTTCCCTCTCCAATAAATATAATAAAGTATTCCAAGTAGTTAGATCTTGATTTGGTTAATATTATTTTATTATTCTCCATTTTTTAGATTAACTCAATACTTTGTTATAAATAGGAGGGTTTTTCATTCATTCTTCACCGTGATCATAATCATCGTCACCATTATAATATTTTTTCTTTTGAGCTCCCATTTGATTTCTCCACATTTTGTCTGGGTTTTTCACATATTGAGAGAGAAGATCATTTTCTAAAACATCAAGGACATCAAAGGACCCATCCCATAGAGGGGGACTTGTAGAACCATCTATAGATGTCCTTCACCAAGTGTTTTTAATAAAAGATTTATTCATTTAAAGTATTTCCATTTGTGTTACTGCATTGGATATTTTTATTGTTGTTTTCTATTCTAGATCGTTTATACTTTTGTTACACATTTTCCATTTTTATTGCAGATCTGAATCGCTAGTAGCCATCAACTTGTTGCTAGGGTCACTTGTTACCTAGTGATTCAAGTGAATTTCTTTTGGTACACCTTCCAAGAAATTTCACACTAATAGATGCATTTGAAATAACACTTCATTTCATTAATATCAAATACTCAAATAAGCTTATGAATTGAATGGAAACAAACTAGCTCGAGCGATGTCTCTGAGAAGATAGGTGGCAGCCATATGCCTCTGAACTATGTTAGAATGAGTCTCAAATGCCTATTTATTATTGAAAAACAATGGAAAACCCTAAACATCCAAAAACTTAACCCTAGGAGATGAAGCGCCAAAACTATGGGCCCCATTTGGGTAAATTGGTATATCAACTTCACGAGACTGTAACTTTGGCATATGATCTCTATTTGATGTGCACAATACCTTGTTAGAAATATATATCCGAGGACTACAAATTTTGAATAGAAAAAATCCACTGATGAGTTCTGTTTGCCCCAGTTTTCCCAAAAAAGTTCGTTTAGGGCCTCAAAACGGCTCCAGAAGTTCAGGACCTGAAAAACTACTAAAAATAGTAAATTGTGCTGCAATTAAGGAAACTGAAAAATTGAAAGAGACAGTGGTGGCGGGCCAAGTGGAATAGGTGGGTGGCCACAAACATCCACCTATATCATTCCTCCCGCCTTAGGAAGCAATGGTCCCCATTGCATTGAGTGCTTCCATGAGATGAGGAAACTTCTGCTGAACTTGGTCCCTGGTGAGCCACTTGCCTTGGTTCAGGAGTTGGCCAGCTTTGAAAACCCAATATAGTTGGATATTCTACTAACGAGTGTTCTTGATCTGTGTGTCCATAATTTGATCATTTGTGGAATGTTCCATGCAGTCTGGGTTTAGCTCTCTTGGTGTGAGTTTTTCTACAAACTCTGATGTGTCCAGTAATGGGGCTAAGTATGGTCGAAGGCATTCCACATTGAACATTGGGTGCAGGCCTAGGAATGGGCGAATACTGAGCTCAAAAGAATTGTCTCCCATAGCCTTGGTAATGGTATAAGGACCATAGCAGAGTGGTCTGAGCTTCTAATGGGCTCCGAAGGCATTCTTTCTGCAAATGAAATCAAACTTTGTCGCCCACATGAAACATGTGTGGCACCCGATGTTGATCATGTCGTTGCTTGAACTTGGAATTTGACTTCTCCAAGATTTCGTGAACCTACTAGATGATGTGTTGGATGAGTTCAATAAATCTAGTTGCTTTATTATCCTCAGACAATGAATGTGTAGATTATGTATGTGTAGTCCCATGAGGAATGGAAACATCAATCAGACACAATGGTTGAAATCCTAGACCTTATTGAAAGGGACTGCGAACAGTCAAGCTATGGAGAGCTCTATTATAAATATGCTACACATTGGGAAGACTCACATTTCATGTTCGTGGATGCTTAGAGTTGTACATGCATAGTATGTGCACTATCATCCTATTGACGACCTTCATCTTGCCATCAGTCTGGGAATGGAAGGTAGTCGACTTCATGAGCTTGGTGTCTAATAGTTTCTAGAGAATTGACCAAATTGTGCTCAGGAACCTATTATCTTGATCTAATATAATGGTCTACAGGATCCAAAAATATACCCACACTTGTTCAAAGAACAGTTTGGCAGTGTCCTTTGTTGTGATACTCTTCTTGTAGGCCACCAATATAGCCATCTTACAAAAATTTTCCATATCATAAATACATAGTCATTACCATGCTTGGTAGAATGGAGGCTAGACATATAGTCCATGGAGATAGATTCCTATGGCTAGCTGGAAGTAGGCATACGAGTGTACAAGACATGCTTCTTGATGGTTGGCTTGGAGATGGCACAAGTAGTGCAAGATCTCATATATTTCCCAACATCTAGTCGGAGTTTTGGCCAATAAAAGTACTTTTGTAGTACAACCACAATTTCCTCCACACTAAAGTGTCTTACGACCCGATTGCAGTGCGCCTCCTAAATCAGATTAGCATGCTCACTTGAAGGAACACTAAGGTGGCCTAGGTAGCATAATAATGCGACCCAGAGGCGGAAATTAGGAACTTTATTTCCATTGATAAGCCTCATCATTTGGTAACTATATGGACCCTAATCCACCTCCTATCTTATTCAAATCAATTTCTGGTGCCATTGTCGGGGAGGTGTTTGAGTAATATGTGATTACTGCTTTATTTCTTCCATTTCTTCTCTGAAATTCTGTTGTTAGTTTCATTTATGCAAAAGTAATTTAGTTTGCTTTATTTTCCATTCTGAAAGTGATATTTCATTTAAGCAATCAGTTTTCATTCAATCAATTAGTTTCCATTCAATTTACAATTTCAATTCTGCAATTATTTTCAAAGCTTGAAAAAACACAAAAAAAAAACAAAAGCACTTCCTTCATCCCTCGTAGGAATAGGGATAACTTAGGGAAATTTTTACCAAACACTCCCACCGCTTCAAACAGTCAACCTTCCCTCTTCTTCGGTGGCTGTGAATTGGAGGAACCCTTAGGTGAAAAACCAAAGATATTTGAAGAGCCTACAAGGGGAGAAGAAGAAGAAGAACCCATTCCAACTGACCCAATGGCTAAAAATATAAATGATAGAGGAAATAGAGAAAGAGGTGAGGGTTCCTTTCCCATTAGAGAAACTAATGGGGATACCAAGATGAAGAATATAAGCCCCTCTGCTCTTCCTCATTTCCATGGTCTGACCTCAGAAGATCCAGACACTTTCTTGTTTGAGTTTGTTGTCATATGCAGAACCTATGATTACACCAATGATGAGCATAAGTTGAAACTATTCCCATCCACTCTCAAGGATGAAACTTTGCATTGGTTCATGGGTTTACCTAGGGATAGCATCAAAACTTGGGCTCAGATGCAACAAGACTTCAACAACAAGTATTGAGACTACTGCAGGTCCAAAGACACTAAAGAAGAATTTTTCAGGATGACCTTAGGGCATGATGAATCCCTAGAGGATTATGAAGAAATATTTCAGCTTATCTATAAAAGCACCAGGTGCACACTTGATCCTTGTTGGGTTGTGTTGTATTCTTTCCATGGCTAGCCCACGTAGTTAACCGGGAGGTTAGATTAGGGGCAGAGCCCCCCATTCGTTGCGCTGATTACGTAGCGGGTGGGTAATAGGGGGTTTGAGGGGTGCAGGTATCCCCCCTCTATGGGGTCTGGGATAGCCCCCCAAAAAATTTTGTTTTTGGACCCTATGTTAGGTTGGGCAGACCTACCTATGGTTTTGTGCATGTTTTTCGCACATGGTTTTGGATGCGATGGTTTTCGGTCCATGGTTTTAGACGTGATGGTTTTTGGTCCATGGTATTGGATGCTTTGTCATGTATAAATATGTATTGTAACATTGAAAGGAACATAAATGAAAAAATCAAGCTGGTAGTCCCGGTTTTGGATCCAGGGGAAAATCTTTGTGTATATGTGTATTATGTGTTATGCTCTTGCTTTGTTTATTTTCTGTGTTTTAGAATTCGTATGCAAGTAATTTTTGTACAGGGTTAAAACCTACATTTGGTATCGGAGTTGTTTTGGCTTCAAGGGGATGCCTTTGTTGCTGAGGGGTTTCGCTTGGGCCTATGGTAGACCCTGTTCAGTGGGAGATATGTGAGATCAATTCTGGTGGTGAAAGAAGATGGAGAGCCGTGGAAAGATAGAGATCGAGAAATTTAATGGTTAGAGTTTTGATTTGTGGAAACTCAAGATGGAGGATTTGTTGGTGGATAAAGATCAGTGGATCATGGTATATCCGGGTACTAAACTAACAGGAGTGTCCGATGAAGAATGGAAGAATTTGGATCGGAAGGCAAAGAGCACAATATGGTTGTGTGTCTCAGATTCAATATTGCTAAATGTATTAGGGGAAGCTACGATGAAGAATTTGTGGGACAAGTTAGGGACTTTGTACCAATCTAAGTCTCTAGTGAATAAACTGTTCCTGTGGAAAAAGCTGTATAACCTGAGGATGAAATATGGAGACTTGATGACAAAGCATATGAATGCATTAGAATATTGTGGTAAGTAAGTTATTATCTATTGATATTAAAATTTCATATGAAGATAAGTGCATCATTATGTTGTGTTCTCTACTAGATTCGTGGGATAGTCTAGTTATTGCAATAGGTAGCAATACAAATGCCTTGCAGTTTGATGAAATAGTCTCATCCTTGCTGGCAGAGGAGATTAGACAGAAAAATATGGAGAGCCAAAATGGTGATGCCTTGTCTGTACGAGGATGGTCCCAGAACAGAAACAAAAATAATTCATTGAGTGGGAGATATAAATATAGAGGGATATCTAAATCTCCAGGAAAACCTGTAAAGGTGGTGTGCTGGAAATGTAGAAAAGAAGGGAACTACAAAAGGGATTGTAAATCTAAAGCTCCTAATAAAGGAAAGGGATCTGATGATGCTCCTTCTACAAAGGCGATAACCACCTCAGATGAAGGTGGGGATGTGTACTTGGCTTCTTCAAGTACACATGTAGATCATGAGGCATGGTTGATTGACTCAGGTGCATCCTTTCACTTCACTCCCCATAGAGAGTGGTTCTGCAAGTATCAGAAGTAAAATGGTGGTGATTTCTTCTTACGGGATGATAGGAAGGCTAGAACCATTGGTCGTGGAAAAGTAAAGTTGAAGTTGCAAGGTGGAAGAGTTAGAACACTTTCGGTGTTCTGCATATTCCTGCATTGGCCAGAAAGTTGATTTCTATAAGCAAGTTGGATGATGCAAGTGTAAAAATTGTGTTTGAGAAGGATACTTGCAAGATGGTTCGGGGCGCAGTGGTATTGATGTGGGGAGTTTGGATTGGAACTCTGTACAAGTTTCAAGGTAGCACTATTGTTGATGGGTGCAACAGCTCTGTGGTTCCTAAAAGTGGAGTAGAAAATCTAGTGGTCTCTGGAGAGAAGACCATGCTGTGGCATCAAAGGCTTGGACATATTGGAGAGAAGGGCCTTCGAATACTTCACTGTAAAGATATGGTAGAAGGTATGAGTAATAGCTCTTTGGATTTTGATTTCTGTGAAAATTGTGTATATGGGAAGTAGAATCGGGTGAGTTTCCCCTGTGGTGGTAAGAGGGCAAAACATATATTAGAACTTGTGCACAAAGATGTGTTTGGACCTGTGAAGGTTCCATCACTAGGTAAATCTATGTACTATGTATCATTTATAGATGACTTCTTAAGGAATACATGGATATATTTCCTTAAGAAGAAATCTAAAGTCTTTGAAAGGCTTAAAGAATTTAAGGCTCTCGTGGAAAACCAAATAGAGAAGAAGATAAAGGTGTTAAGGGCAGCTAACGGTGGAGAGTTTTGCAGTAAGGAATTTGAAGAATTCTGTAAGAAGCGTGGTATAGCACGACAGAAGACTACTCCATATACACCTGAGAAAAATGGAGTTGCAGAAAGAATGAACAAGACATTGATGGAAAGTGCAAGAAGCATGCTCAATGGTGTCGGGTTAGGACAGGAATTTTGGGCAAAGGCAGTGGAGACAACATATTACTTGGTCAACATATTACCTTCATTAGCGTTGGAGGATAAGATTCCACAATAGGTATGGACTGGTAAGAAAACCTCTCTTTCACATCTGAGGGTATTTGGATGTGATGCATATGTACATGTTCCAAAGGAGAAACGAACCAAGTTGGATAGTAAATCTGAAAAGTGCATATTTATTGGGTATAAGGATGGTTTAAAGGGTTATAAGCTTTGGAACCTAGTAACAAGGAAGGTTGTGTACAACCGAGATGTGGTGTTCAAAGAGGTAAAATATGTTATTAAACATGAAGTCCAACCAAAGGAACCTGAGAAGATAGAGTTTGAGCTTAAGGAGGAAGAATCAAACTCTACAACAGAGGATGAATCAGAAGATGAAGAGCCACAAACTCTGGGTGTGAGAATATCAGTTCGAGAAAGAAGGTAGCAGAAAGGTATAGTCCATCTGCTTTTTGTTTAAATTTTTCTTTATCTATTACTAATGATGATCCCAGAACTGTGAAGGAAGCAGTAGATTCAAAGGATGGCAAACTCTGGAAAGAGGCCATGGTTGATGAAATGGCATCTTTGCACAAAAATGAGGCTTGGGATCTGGTGGAGTTTCCAACTGGAAGGAAACCCATTGGCAGCAAATGGGTGTTCAAGAAGAAGAAAAATGAAAAAGGAAAGGTGGAGAAATACAAAGCTCAGTTGGTAGCAAAAGGTTATTCCTAGGTGCCGGGAATTGACTTTGGTGATATTTTTTCTCCTGTTTCCAAGGTAACTTCTATTAGATTACTTTTATCTGTTGCTGTTGATTTTTATTTTGAGGTAGAACAGAGGGATGTGAAGACAACATTTCTTCACAAGGACCTGGAAGAATAAATCTACATGAAGCAACCTGAAGGCTTTGTGATGAAGGGTAAGAAAGAACTGGTATGCAAGTTAAAAAGTCTCTCTATGGGTTAAAATAGTAACCAAGGATGTGGTATCAGAAATTTGATACATTTATACGAGGACTTGGCTTCACCAGAAGCAAAGCAGATCACCATGTGTATTTTAAATTAATTCATGACCATGTTATTTATTTGGTCTTGTATGTGGATGATATGTTGCTGGTTGAAATGACAAAGAAATTATCGAGGATTTGAAAATCCAATTGTCCTCCAAATTCAACATGAAAGATCTTGGTGCTGCAAACTATATTTTGGGCATGGAAATTAAAAGAGATCAGGTAGAGAGGAAGCTCTGGTTAAACTAGAGGAAGTATGTCAAGACAATACTGCAAAGGTTTAATATGCAGCATAATAAACCAGTGAACATTCTATTCATGTAGGTGTGAAGTTATCTACCAAACAGTGTCCCAAGACACAATAAGAGGAAGAGGACATGTCCCATGTTCCATATCCAAGTGTAGTCGGTAGCCTGATGTATGCAATGGCCTGTACTAGGCTAGACATTGCACATGCAATGGGAGTATTGAGCAGTTTTATGTCAAAACCAGGGAAGGAGCAGTGGACAACAGTGAAGTGAGTTTTCAGGTATTTGTGTGGCACTAGTGATTATGGTTTGTGCTACCAAGGAAGACCAAGATTGGATAGAGTGTTGGATATTCGTGGTTTTGCTGATGCAGACTAGGCTAGAGATCTGGATCAGAGAAGATCTACAAGTGGGTATGTGTTTAACCTATTTGGAGGTGTAGTTAGTTGGATAAGTAAGAAACAATCTATAGTGGCACTATCAACTATAGAGGCAAAATACATGGCAGCCACTCATGCAAGAAAGGAAGAAGTTTGGTTGCATAGATTGTGTTCAAGTACGAGGTTAGTACAGAGCGCTATAAGGATAGACTGTGACAACCAAAGTGCAATTTTCTTGGAAAATAACCTTGCATATCATTCAAAAACAAAGCAAATTGATGTTCAATATCACTTTGTGAGGGATATGATAGAAGACAAGAAGGTGTTGCTTGTAAAGGTGGACACTTTGAACAATACTGCATATGCATTGACAAAATCTGTGAGCTATGAGAAGTTCTCTTGGTGTAGAGAAACAATGGGCATTGTAGGGCTGGATAAATGAATAAGCTCTCTTGTGGCCCCCTATGGAAGGAAAACAACAAGTGGGAGAATGTTGGGTTGAGTTATATTCTTTCCATGACTAGCCCACGTAGTTAACTGGGGGGTTAGAGGGGGCGCGGAGCCCCCCTTTCATTGTGACAATTGCATAGCAGGGGGGGTCATAGGGGGTTTGAGGGGTGCAGGTAGCCCCCCTCTATGGGGTCTAGGGCAGTGCCCTGATTTTTTTTTTTTTTGGACCCTATGTTAGGTTAGGCGGACCTACCTATGGTTTTGTGCATGTTTTTCGCACATGGTTTTGGACGCGACGGTTTTTCGGTCCATGGTTTTGGACGCGATGGTTTTCGGTCCATGGTATTGGATGCTTCGACATGTATAAATATGTATTGTAACATTGAAAGTAACATAAATGAAAAAATCAAGCTAGTAGTCCCAGTTTTGGGATCCAGGGGAAAAATCTGTGTATATGTGTTTTATGTGTTATGCTCTCGCATTGTTTATTTTCTGTGTTTTAAAATTCATATGCAGGTAATTTCTATACAGGGTTAAAACCTACAATCATGAGTCATTGAAGCTATTCCTACTTACAGGGGTAAGGCAAGATCTTTTGGATACCCTAAACTTGCTAGCAGGAGGGGAGATCTACCAACTACCCTATGAAGATATCAAGACTATCTTTAGGAACCATTCTAGGATAGCTAGGAAAAAGGGTAGGGGTAGTCAACCTATGGTAAGTCCATCCTCTTCCAATACATCCATCAAAGGTGAAATTGGAAATATGCTAGAAGATTTCAAGAGTGAGATGCTGCAAACCCTTGGCCTACAGATGGACATTATGCACATCAAGAGAAAGCCAGAGGAGGCAGAGAGAGCCTTAGCCATTTTTTGCCCTAGAGGCCCAAGGAGGCACCCTAGGAATGAATGTCCATTGAATCTAATTGAAGTATGCTCATTCTGTGAAGAAAACCACTCCACAGACAAGTGACCTTCTCTTCCTAGACTAAATTTGTGTATCAGGGGACTGAAGGGGTGACTGAACAACTCTGCTACATAAATCAAAGGAGACCTCATGGGCCTCAACCATACTAGTAGGGCATGCAAGGGTCATCCCATGCCTATTACAACCCTAACCAAACCACATTCATTCCCTCTTGGGGGTCCCCTGCTCATCCTTCCTGGTCTACACCTTCTCCTTGGTCCTTCGCACCTCAGTACCATTCCTAGCCAACCAGCCAGTCATTTCAGCCATATGCTCCTCCTCAGCCTCAGTGGAATTCACCACCCCAGGGGTGGAGGCCCCCATACAATAATGCTCCAACTTTATTTCCTTCACCACCTACTCAACCATAGATTTTACACCCTGCTTCACCTAAACAACCCCAGATGTCTGCCCAACCAAATCCAAACCCGAATAATAGATAGGCACAACAAGTATACAGTGGAGAGAGATCTTATCTTGCTTATGTAGTGGAGATTCAGGAAATCAACCTAAGATCTGGGAGAGTACTCCCAAATAACCAACCTCTACCTCCACCTAAGGAGAGTGAGGAAGAAAGAGAGGAAAGCATGCCTAGAGTAAATCCTCCACCCTTTCCTGAGAGATTAACTCATCTAGTCTAGCCTACCCCAGAAGAGAATGAATTTCTAGGTGAATTGAAAAATCTGTGTCAAAATTCCACTTCTCCAAGCCATAAAGGATGTACCTATTTATAACAATTTGATTAAGGAGAAGTGCTTCAAACATCCAGGGAGGCGACAAAGAGACACCCCTACCATTAATGTCATTGGATAGTTATCCGACTTAATGCTGGGGCAAGAAATTTTTCTGAAGTATTTGGACCTTGGAAGCCCTGTAGTAGATGTGCACATTAATGGTACCATTGTCACACACATTTTGATTAATCTTGGGGCTGCCATTAATGTGATTACTAAGGACACCATGCTCACCCTCAACCTCCAGGGTTCATTAAGAAAGACCACAACAGTCTTGCAACTTGCAAACCGTTCCACAGTGACCCTTGAGGGGATTGTGGAGGATGTGATGGTCTCCATTGACTCTTGGGATTACCTTGTGGAATTAATATTTCTCCAGCCTAAGGCCAAGCTTACTGGTTACCCTCTCATCCTTGGGAGGTGCTGGTTAGCCACTATCGATGCCTACATCAGTTGCAGGGTTGGAAATACGACTATAAAAAATGGGGATATGTCCAAGCAGCTAGTCTTGTACCCTCCTGCTCAGCCATATCTGGAACATGACTTACCTTTATGGCTAGAAGAGGAGGAAGAAGATGAATTTTATTCAACCCAACTATATATCTTAGAAACAACCGTGGGAGGAGGACAACCGAATGAATATGATTTGATTGAACACATACTCCAAGGTCCAACTCCCAGCACATTGTCCTTAGAGGAAGTAGTAAAGGAAACCCAGAAAAACCATCAAATTTTCCTATGCTTAACTTATTCAAACCCTACCCATGTCAAAACCATAGAATTTGGCCCTGAGAGAACTTTGAAAATCAACCCATCTCTTTCTGTACACCAAGAAGAAAATTTGTGCAACATGCTAGAGGAACATCTGGATGCCTTTGCTTGGAGTTGCAAGGAAATGAAGGGAGTGCACCCCTCGATGTGTACTGACCAGATTTATATCAAAGAAGGTTGCAAACCAGTTTGACAACCCCAATGGAAAATGTATCCAACTCTTAAGGATATAGTCAAAGAAGAACTACAAAAGCTGCTAGATGCAGGATTCATTTACCCTATCTCAGACAGTGAGTGTGTCTCTCCTTTGGTGTTGGTTCCAAAGAAAAATGGGAAATGGAGGGTTTGTGTCGATTACAGAGTTAAACAAAGCAACAAATAAGGACCATTTCCCTCTACCTTTCATTGACCAAGCGCTAGATGACCTGGCAAGGACAAAATTTTACTAGATGGTTTCAACGGGTACAATCAGATCTAGATCAGCCCGGAAGACCAGGATAAAACCACTTTCACTTATCCTTGGGGTACTTTCGCCTATAGGGTCCTTCCTTTTGGCTTATGCAATGCCCCTGCCACTTTCTTGGGAGCATTCCTAAGTATCTTTGTCGCGCTAGTCTATGATGCAGAAGAGATCTATATGGATGATTTTACACCCTATGGGTGTGATTTCCAAGAGGCTCTGTCCAACTTAGGTAAGGTGCTGAAAAAATGCATTGAAATGAACCTATCCCTTAGTCCTAAAAATTTGAGTTCTTGATAACTACAGGAATTGTTCTAGGTCATTCAATATCCCAACAAGGACTGCAGGTGGACCCAAACAAAATAGCCATCATCCAAAGGGTCCCACCTCCACAAAAACAAAAAGATGTCAAAAGTTTTCTAGGTTTAGCTAGATACTATCGGAGGTTTATAAAATACTTTAGCAAGTTAGCCTCTCCTTTACTTGGGTTGTTGGTCAAAGACTCTGAATTTGTATAATCAAAAAGTTGCCAAGAGGCCTTGGACACCCTAAAGGACAAGTTGACCACTGCACCTATTCTCCGAGGCCCAAATTGAGCCCTTCCTTTTCTCATACATGTTGATGCCCCACACAAAGCCATAGGATCAGCTCTAGGCCAGATAGATGACAAGTTACCTTATGCCATTTACTTTATCAGTAAGAATCCGTCAAAGTTCGAATTGAACTACACAAGGACCAAAAAAGAGCTCCTAGCTGTTGTGCATTCATTAAACAAATTTAGGTATTATATTACAAGTTACCAAACATTTGTACATTCTGACCATGCTACAATTAAATATTTGATGAATAAACCTGATGTGAATTCCCGAATTATTAGATGGTTACTTTTATTATAGTAGTTTGATCTAACTATTGTTGATAAGCCTAGCAAGGAGAATGTTGTTGCAGAATTTTTATTCAAATTAACTTTGCCTATAGGGGAGGAAGGAATGGTTGATGATCAGTTACTAGATGAGCACTTATTTGCCATTTTTGTTCTCTCTCCATGGTTTTTTGACATAGAAAACTATTTCGTGTTTGCAGAGTTCCCACCAAATCTGTCCTCCAAAGAGAAAAGAAAGATTGTGAGGAAGAGCACCCCATTCACTTGGATTGGGGGAAACCTCTTCAAAATAGGCCCAGATAAAATTCTGAGATGTATCAAGGAGGATGAAGTCTTTGACATCCTTCTGACCTGTCATGATGGGCCTTGTGGAGGTCACTTTGCAGCCAAAAGGACAACATTCAAGGTGTTACAAGATAGTTATTATTGGCCCACTCTTCATCAGGATGTGAGAAGGTATACTAGTCAATGTGATTAGTGCCAAAGGATGGGAAAACCCACTCTAAGGGATGAAATTATTTTGCAACCTCAAGTTATTTTCAAGCCATTTGACAAGTGGGGCATGGATTTCATTGGACCTATTGACCCTCCATCGAAGAAAAAGCAGTACATCATTGTGTGCACTGACTATTTGACCAAGTGGGCTAAAACCAAGGCAATAAAGGTAGCAACAAAGGAGAAAGTGGCTAAGTTCTTAAGGGAAAATGTATTTTATAAGTTTGGGTACCCTAGAGAACTGGTCATTGATCAAGGCAGCCAGTTTACATCTAACATGATTGAAGACTTGTTAAGCCAACACAAGATCAACCATAGAACATCCACTCCCTATCACCCACAAGCTAATGGGAAAGTAGAGGTGACCAACAGAGCGTTGCAGAGCATTCTAACCAAAGTGGTCACAAACAACAGAAAATATTGGGCAGGTAGATTAGTTGAGGCCACTTCGGCCTACAATACCACCTAGAAGACCACCACTGGATTCACATCCTATGAGTTGGTCTATGTGAAAAAGGCCCTGTTGCCCATTAAATTTGAGTACAATACATTGAGGATGGAAACCCAACTAGATCTAGATCTCAGCAATGCAAAAAAAGAGATATTTCTCCAGCTAAATGGGTTAGATGAGTTTAGAATGTAGGCCCTCCTACACACAGAGGTGACTCAAATTCAGAGGAAGATATGGCATGACAAGAACATCAAGGACAAACAATTTCAAGAAGGTGATTGGGATTTGTTATATGATTCCAGATACAAATATTTTAAGGGCAAGTTAAGGACTAGATGGTTAGGACCTTATGTCATAGAGAAATGTCATGATAATGGTTTAGTGTAGATTAGAACCATTGATGCAGAGGCCATTCCTTTACTTGTTAATGGGCACAGATTGAAGGTTTACAAGAAGCCATTGTCAAAGCAAGAATTCATTGATGGCATCAGCAAGACAGTGATGGTGGTGGAGCAAGTCTCAACTTCCACCTCATCAAGTCACTGAAAAAGAAAAAAGGAAAAAAGAGAGAAAAGAGAAAAATAAGGAGACTCGGGTGAAAACCTCCATGAGGCACCTGAGTCCCACTATTGGGTTGAAAACCTCTTGAGGTGGCCCAATGGTTTCAAAAAAAAAGAAAAGAGAAGAAATAAAAATATATTTGGGTGAAAACCCCTTGTGAGGCACCCAGGCAAGCAGTTAGGATGAAAACCTCTTAGACACAGACTAGTTTCTTTCAAAAAGAAAAATAATATATATATATATATATATATATATATATATATATATATATATATATATATATATATATATATATATATATAGATATAAAGAGAAAATAAAATTTTGAAAATATTATTTGCAGGTCAGCAGGAGGAGGATCAGAGCAACAAGAGAGGATCAAAGGGGACCTATCCAGTTCATGTTTTTATTTCTCCATTCATTATCCTTCATCATTCCATCCATTTTCCTACTCATTTATGTCAGTTTGCAAGGGTTCTGTGTTTTCTACAGGATTCCATGTAAACCTACAGGATTCCCTAAAAACCTACAAGATGATCCTGTAGGAATTACAATGGCTTGGGAATCCTAAAGGAAGTAACCCTAGAGCAAGGGGATGACCTACCCATGTAAAAAAAATAAATTTCTAATTCGCCATCTCATCACCATACCTCTCTCCACCATGATCACCCCTGCATTCATCAAAAAAAAAGTATGTTTCAAAAATTACATTTTTCAAAAATAAAAACAGAGAAAGGAGGATGAAGACAGAGAACAAGGGGACAACACCTGAAGGCTATTTTACTCATTCACAAATCCCGAGGCCCCTTATCTTCCCAAGCCAACCATCCTCATGCTCCAGGCGTGGAAAATGATAAAAAAATCGAGGGAGAAGCAGTTACAGGACATCCTGTAGGAAATCTTGTAGCAGCCTATCCCACAAAACAAAAAATCACATGTTGCAATCAGCTTCAATCATGGAGTTCCAAAGGTCAAAGAAGCTCCTCCATGTAGGAATTTACAGGGTAAGTTCCTCATACAGAACACCAAAGGACACCGCTCACAACCAGATCGCAGATCAATACACCAGTATTTTGACTTGGTTAAAACCCTCAAAGAGGGAAACAGTCCACGGCCTAAGCCAACACGGCCACTTCAAGCAATTTATTAATAAAAGAATGAAATTTACATATTCTTCTCTCATGCACGGATTACCCTACAAATGACCCTCCATGCGCTTTAAACAGAAATCATGGACCAATCGGGTGTCAGGCCACGGATCAAGTGTCGGTAATACCGAGGAGAGAATGAACCGTCAGATCACTACTTATCGTGACCGTTGGATTGTAAGTTACAAAATGTACAACGGTAAAGAAACACACTTTACCTAACTCTATACCTAGCTCTATACTAGACCAAGTTGTACCTAACTATTTCCTATGTGTCGAAATATCCTAACATCCCCCCTTAAGAACAACTTGGGATAATATTGAAGGATTTACAGATATGACACAATAGGAGAAGGAAGGAGGCACTAGAGCCTATCCCCCCTTAGTGACAACTTCCTGAACTCCAACCATAAATCGAAGTTTAGTGAACTTCGCCTCTGTGAGAGCCTTTGTGAAGATGTCTGCAACTTGATCATCTGTTGAACAATATTGCACTTCAATAACATGGTCATGGATGAGCTTTCTGATGAAGTGCATGTGTAGTTCAATGTGTTTGATGCGCTGATGTTGGACTGGATCTATGCATAGCTGAATGGCACTTTGATTATCACACCAAAGTGTAGTCGAATGCTGCTGCTGAAAGCCAAACTCTGACAGGATCTGACGAAGCCACAAGGCTTCCTTACTAGCTTCTACAGCACCACGATACTCTGCTTCTGTTGATGAAAGAGAAATGGTAGCTTGTTTCTTACAAGCCCATGTAATAGGTCCTTAACCAAGATTGAACACATAACCGACAGTAGACTTCCGATCATCAGGGTCACCAGCGCAATCAGAATCAGTGAAACCAACCAATAGAGGAGCTGCTTCGGCACTGTAATGAATCCCAAACTGAACTGTACTGTTGGCATTATGATTCTGGTATGGCTCTATGTTATGGATGTTGTACTTGATGGCAACACCCTCAAGTGGCAATGCTCTGATCAGGCTCTCAAAATGTTGAAAATTAAGAAGTACGCAGGAGAACAGTTCAGAAGATGCGTACACGCAGGTACACCGTGAAGGAACCGCGGCCAGACACGCAGGTCACCCGTTCAGAAGATGTGTACCCCCAGTTTCACTTACTTCAAGGCAGAGAAGCGCGTTCACGTGGGGTTTCCTATGTTTGGCCCGTGGTATTTAGCCCGCCACTCTTGATTCTATGGTTTTGGCCCGTGGTATTGTTTTATATTATTATTATTATTGAGCCCCATGTTTTTGGGCCCTTGGTATTGGTTATCTATGGTATTGATCCATGACTTTAGGAGGAGCTTGCCTATATAAAGCAAAGGAGATCACTTGGCTAAGTATCTTTTGCAAATTGAATATCTTAAGATCTGAAATATTGGGTTATTGTCTTAAAAGCTTGATCTATATGAAAGTGAAGTTGAAAGCGAATCTATGAAGGGTGATCTCTCGAGCGCATGATCAGATGTAGGCATCCGACTAACTGTGGCACACTGGTGAACTGCCAATTCGGACCTAATCAGAAGTACGCAGGTGATTAACGGTGCAAGTGCGTGGGTACGCAGAGCAGAAGAAGCAGAACTGCGTGGGTACGCAGAGAAGAAACAAGAGAGCTGCATGGGTACACAGAGCACAAAAAGCAGAATTGCGTGGGTACGCAGTGCGACAGAGGTTCAGGTGCGTACGCACAGTAAAAGTACGCGACGCGATAGTATCTATGAGTGCGTGGCTTCAATAGAAGTACGCGACGCGATAGTGTCTCTAGTGCGTACCTACAGTAATAGTACGCAGCGCAATTGAAGAAGCAGTGCGTGGGTACGCCGTATAGCAGAAGGCTCTCTGCGGGTATACGCAGGGAAGCAGAAGGTGAAGTGCGTAGCGACGCAGGCCAGAGAAATAAAAACTGCGTATCTGCCTTAAGATCTTCTGTTGACTGAATTTTTCTGTTGATAAGGTGTTCTGGGTTTAGTTCTATTATTGTTGATCTGGTTACTGCAGTTGACTATGTAATTTACATGTACTTGATGATCATTTGATGTTTATGGATCCAGTTTGAAAATTTATGAAAAGTGGTCCTTGTAAGAAAAGAAGTAGGGGGTTGTAGCTCCCTTCCAGGAGAGACTGGAAAACGAGAGAGAGTTGTAGCTCTCTGCAGGTTGCAGCCTGCGTACTGGTAAAGGACTGCACCAGTACAAAATCATTGTAAAAGGAGTTTCTAATTTGAAAGAAGATAGAGACATATTGCAGCAGGTGGTTTTCACCCACATTGGGTTTCCACCTTATATCTGGTGTTATTTGGTGTGACTATCTGTTTTTCTTGTTCATGCTCATTATTTTATGGTACTGATATGCAAAAATAATTCAAAGTGTAAATAAGGAAGATTTGTTAAAAGAACTTGATAATACTGATTCACCCCCCCCTCTCAGTATTATTTCCAACAATTGGTATCAGAGCAGGTCCTTCGGAGAAGCTTGATCGCTTGAAGGAAGATCATTCATCATGAGCAACTACGAGAGGGAAGCATCAATCAGGCCACCAATCTTTGATGGGACAAACTTCAATTATTGGAAGGTAAGAGTTACTGCCTATCTTCAATCTCTTGGTACAGAAGTTTGGGATATCATAGATACAGGCTACACTTTTCCTTCAGCTACTCCTACAGATACGACCGAAAAGAAGAAATATGAAACAAATGCTAAAGCAGTCAATACTTTGCTGGGATGCTTATCTCAAACAGAATTCGTAAAGGTTATGCAATATAAATCCGCAAAAGAAATATGGGACAAGATTGTCTTGAGCTACGAAGGAGATGAACAGGTAAAGCGTGCTAAACTTCAAACTCTCAGGATTCAGTATGAGAATCTCAGGATGTATAACGATGAAAGTGTGGCTAACTATTTTCTTCGGGTAGATGAGATTGTTAATTGCATGAAAAACTTGGGTGAAGAAATAAAAGAGGCTATTGTGGTTGAAAAAGTTCTAAGATCATTGTCCCCCAAGTTTGAATCTAAAGTGTCTGCAATAGAAGAAAAAGAAAATCTACGAATTCTTACTATGTCTCAGCTACACGGAATTCTAACTGCTTATGAAATGAGAAAGGGAGGTCCATCAGACAGAAGAGAAGCTGCTTTCAAGGCTTCAGGCAAAGGAGATTATTATGAAGCAAGTCACGTGCCAGAAGAAGAAGAAGAAGAATCAAATTTTGTCAGAAATCTTCAAAGGGGTTCTGGAAGGTTCAGAGGTAAGTTACCTTTTAAATGCTTTACTTGTGGAAGAGTAGGTCATTATGCTGCAAAATGTCCTTATAAGGATAAAGGAAAGGAACCTGCTAGATGGAACAAGAAACAGAGTGCAAATAAGAAAAGCTACTACACTCATGAAGATAGTGATGGTCTATCAAATAGTGATGAAGATGAAGGAGGTAATGACTGTAAACTGTTAATGGCATTTGAAGATGATGATTATATGGATGCTATAGATGTGGATAACCTTTATGAATAAATTACTAGACTCAAGAGATGTATAGAAGAAAAGAATATGATCATTGATACTCTACAATTTCAAATTGATGAAAAGGAAAAACATCTTGAAAAATTAGAAGGTGAAATTGTTGGTCTTAGAAAAGAGATTGAGAAAACAAAAGCTATTAATCTTAAGTTTGTCAAAGGATCTGAAACTTTGGATGAGATTATCAATGTACAGCGTTCTCCACTAAACAAGACAGGTCTGGGCTATAATGGAGAAACTTCTCAAGCATCCACCTCAAAAAGTTATCTTGATGTAGCAAGAAGGAATGAGCAAAAGCACAATGGAGACCATCAGGTAAAGCAGGGACGAATTGCAAACAAAGACTATCAGGGGCAATCCGTCTTAAGGGTGAACAAAAGCCACAACCAGCCACAGGTAAAATCTTCTCAATTTGGTACAAGAATGGATGACAATAGAAATTACAATCATTTGGCCAGTAGATTTGATAACCGCAGAAGTTTCTTCAATGGACAATGTTTCTCTTGCCATAACTTTGGTCACAAAGCAGCTCAATGTGTTGCATATAAAACAATCATGACTAGAGAAGCTCAAAAACAAAGAAGTATGACCGGGATTACAAAAAGGACCTATAACAACTTTTCAGCTCTTGAAAATGAAGTTGAATGTTCTATTTGCAATAACTTTGGTCATGAAGATTTTGAATGCAGGAGCAGGTTTCAGCAGACAAAGGAACAAGCCTCAAGCACCAAAACATGGAGAATAAAGGAACCACAAACAGAAAGATGTGGGATAGCATTTTATGCAGAGGGACAGGAAAATCTATGGTACATTGACAGTGGATGTTCGAAGCATATGACAGGTGATAAAGAAAAACTTGAGTCATATTCTGCTCTAGAAAAAGGAAAGAAAGTTTCTTTTGGAAATGATACTCCTGCAACTATAAAAGGAAAAGGCATTGCTCAGTTAAAAGAAAAGGTCAAGGCTGGAAATGTTTTGTATGTTGATGGATTGAAACATAATCTTCTAAGTGTCAGCCAGATGTGTGATCAAGGAACCGAGGTGATATTTAGAACAAATGGATGTCTTGTTCGTGATCTTGATACAGGTAAAACGGTGATCAAAGGTAAAAGAACTCCAAATAATCTATACATATTTGAAGAAGGACAACAACAATGCTATTTAAGCAAGGATGATGAACACTAGTTATGGCATCGGAGGTTGGGGCATCTAAGCTTTTCACAAATAAGGAAAGCATGCAGATATCAGGCAGTTCGCAATCTTCCAGATATCAAAATTCCAGACAACACCATATGCAAATCATGTCAGTTTGGAAATCAAACCAGAACTAACTTTCCAGAGAAGGAAGGATCAGCTAACATGCCTCTTGAGCTAGTTCATACAGATACATGTGGTCCATTCAGGAAAAGGACACCTCGAGGAGAAGAATACTTGATATTATTCATTGATGATTTCTCCAGGTTTGTCTGGTTAGGACTTATGAAGCACAAAGATGAAGCATTCGAAAAATTCAAATCCTTCAAAGCCTTGGTTGAAAATGAATCAGGATACAAAATTAAGTGCCTCAGATCCGACAGAGGTGGGGAATTTACCTCAAATGAATTTTTCAATTTCTGCGAAGAACATGGGATAAGAAGAGAATTCTCTACAGCTAGAACTCCTCAGCAAAATGGAGTTGTGGAAAGAATGAACAGAACAGTCCAACAAATGGCTCGTGCTATGCTTGATGAGTCGGGAACTCCCGCAACTTTTTGGGGTGAAGCTGCACATGCTGCGGTTGTTATTCTCAACAAAACAAATGTCCGGGTGAACAACACTCAAACCCCTCATGAGCTCTGGTGTGGTGAGACTCCTTCGGTAAAGCACTTCAAAATCTTTGGGAGCAAATGTTATATTAAGAATACTGATGAGCAACTTGGAAAACTTGAACCTAGAGCAGATGAAGGCATTCTTCTTGGTTATTCTCCACATAGCAAAGCATACAAATGCTACAATAAAAGACTTGGCAGAATTGTTGACAGCATTGATGTAGTGGTTGATGAGAAGGGATACATTCCTAGGCAAGTACATCATGAAGACATCGAAGAAGATGAAGGCTACCCTCAAAGACAGAATGATGAAGAAGAAGAACCTCAAGAAGAACCAGAGGAGTAGACAAGAATAGAAGAGAAGACTCCATCCAGATATGTTCAGAAGAATCATCCAGAATCTCAGATTGTGGGGCAGAAAGAAGCAGGTGTACAAACAAGAAGAACAGTTGCAGAAGCTTCAAGCTATTTGGCATTACTCTCCTCCACTGAACCAAAAAATGTGAAAGAGGCATGCAAAGATGAATGTTGGGTGAAAGCAATGGATGAAGAACTTGAGAAGATCGAAAAGAACAACACTTGGGAGCTGGTTCCTAGACCAAAGGATAAGAATGTTATCGGAACAAAATGGGTCTTCAAAAATAAATTGAATGAAAATGGAGAAGTAATTAGAAACAAGGCCAGACTTGTTTGTAAAGGGTATGCGCAGCAAGAAGGAATAGACTTTGAAGAAACCTTTGCTCCTGTTGCAAGACTTGAGGCCATCCGAATGTTCCTTGCTCTCTCAAGCTTTCAAAACTTCAAAGTATTTCAAATGGACGTGAAATCAACCTTTCTGAATGGAGACTTGGAAGAAGAAGTATACATTGAGCAGCCAGATGGGTTCATTCTTGGAAATGATCCAAATCTTGTATGCAGATTGAAAAAGGCTCTCTATGGTCTCAAAAAAGCTCCAAGGGCTTGGTACTATCGTTTGGACAAATATCTTCATCAACAAGGTTTTTCAAAAGGATCAGCAGATAGCAATCTTTATATAAAAGTTGAAAATGACAAATTGCTAATACTTGTTGTGTATGTAGATGACATTATCTTTGGCAGCAATGAAGAAGCTATGAGTCAAAGCTTTGCCTTAGTGATGCAGAAAGAATTCGAAATGTCCTTGCTGGGAGAACTGACATATTTTCTTGGTTTGCAAATCCAACAAAAAGAAGGAGGGATCTTTTTGTCTCAAACCAAGTATCTCAAACAGATTTTGAAGAAATATGGCATGGAAGATGCAAAACCAGTATGTACACCCATGGTCACAGGATGTAGCCTCAGTGCAAATGATGAATCTGCAGCAGTCCATCAACCAACCTACATATCTATGATTGGAAGTTTACTTTATTTGACAGGTACCCGACCGGACATCATGCATGCAGTTGGAATAGTTGGAAGATTTCAGGCAAATCCGAAGGAGACTCATCTTCAGGCAGTGAAGAGAATTTTCAAATATCTTCAAGGGACTCAAAATTATGGCTTATGGTATCCTAGAGATACAGATCTCACACTTCATGCTTATACAGATGAAGATTGGGCCGGAAGCGTGGATGACAGGAAGAGCACAAGTGGTGGTGTGTTCTTTATGGGTTCCAGACTAGTATCTTGGTTCAGCAAGAAACAGAGTTCGATTGCCTTGTCTACAGCTGAAGCGGAATATGTTGCTACTGCATCTTGCTGCACTCAACTCCTTTGGATGATGCAGACCTTGCAGGATTTTCAAATCACTTGTACACCACCTATCTCCATCTTATGTGATAACACAAGTGCAATCAGCATCTCAAAGAACCCAGTCATGCATTCAAAAACCAAGCACATACCAATCAAGTATCATTTTCTCCGAGAACAAGTGCTTGAACAGAAGGTCAAGTTGAAGTATGTGCCTTCTAAGGAAAAAGTTGCTGATATACTCACCAAACTATTGCCCAGGGAGACTTTTGAATACCTCAGGCAAAAGGTGGGGGTTGTTGATGCATCATCTTATTGTTGAATCTCTTCTGATTGATGGTTGTACGCATGGTTCATCTGGGGTATATGTGTACATGTGCTGGGTGGCTGATTGAATGGCACAGGTTCAGGGGGAGCATATAATGCATTGTTGGCATTATGGAGGATGTACAGAAGGAGATCATGGAAGCTGGTCTGAATATAGCTGCAATATGCCTCTATCTCTTTCATGGTCATTTATGGTGTTTGGTGGATTATGGTTCTTCTTTGCAGATCTGGTTCATATTCAGGGGGAGCATGCTCTTAGGGGGAGCATAACCCTTTGCCCTTGATGTCAAAGGGGGAGAATGAAGCTAAAGATTTTGAGGTTGCCATCAAGTCCAAAGGGGGATATTGTTGGCATTATGATTCTGGTATGGCTCTATGTTACGGATGTTGTACTTGATGGCAACACCCTCAAGTGGCAATGCTCTGATCAGGCTCTCAAAATGTTGAAAATTAAGAAGTACGCAGGAGAACAGTTCAGAAGATGCGTACACGCAGGTACACCGTGAAGGAACCACGGCCAGACACGCAGGTCACCCGTTCAGAAGATGCGTACCCCCAGTTTCACTTACTTCAAGGAAGAGAAGCGCGTTCACGTGGGGTTTCCTATGTTTGGCCCATGGTATTTAGCCCGCCGCTCTTGATTCTATGGTTTTGGCCCATGGTATTGTTTTATATTATTATTATTATTGAGCCCCATGTTTTTGGGCCCTTGGTATTGGTTATCTATGGTATTGATCCATGACTTTAGGAGGAGCTTGCCTATATAAAGCAAAGGAGATCACTTGGCTAAGTATCTTTTGCAAATTGAATATCTTAAAATCTGAAATATTGGGTTATTGTCTTAAAAGCTTGATCTATATGAAAGTGAAGTTGAAAGCGAATCTGTGAAGGGTGATCTCTCGAGCGCATGATCAGATCTGGGCATCCGACTAACTGTGGCACACTGGTGAACTGCCAATTTGGCCCTCATCAGAAGTACGCAGGTGATTAACGGTGCAAGTGCGTGAGTACGCAGAGCAGAAGAAGCAGAACTGCGTGGGTACGCAGAGGAGAAACAGGAGAGCTGCGTGGGTATGCAGAGCAGAAAAAGCAGAACTGCGTGGGTACGCAGCGCGACAAAGGTTCAGGTGTGTACGCACAGTAAAAGTACGCGACGCGATAGTATCTATGAGTGCGTGGCTTCAGTAGAAGTACGCGGCGCGATAGTGTCTCTGGTGCGTACCTACAGTAACAGTACGCAGCGCGATTGAAGAAGCAGTGCGTGGGTACGCCGTGCAACAGAAGGCTCTCTACGGGTATACGCAGGGAAGCAGAAAGTGAAGTGAGTAGCGACGCAGGCCAGAGAAATAAAACTGCGTATCTGTCTTAAGATCTTCTGTTGACTGAATTTTTCTGTTGATAAGGTGTTCTGGGATTAGTTCTGTTATTGTTGATCTGGTTACTGTAGTTGACTGTGTAATTTACATGTACTTGATGATCATTTGATGTTTATGGATCCAGTTTGAAAATTTATGAAAAGTGGTCCTTGTAAGAAAAGAAGTAGGGGGTTGTAGCTCCCTTCCAGGAGAGACTGGAAAACGAGAGAGAGTTGTAGCTCTCTGCAGGTTGCAGCCTGCGTACTGGTAAAGGACTGCACCAGTACAAAATCATTGTAAAAGGAGTTTCTAATTTGAAAGAAGATATAGACATATTGCAGCAAGTGGTTTTCACCCACATTGGGTTTCCACCTTATATCTGGTGTTCTTTGGTGTGACTATCTGTTTTTCTTGTTCATGCTCATTATTTTATGGTACTGATATGCAAAAATAATTCAAAGTGTAAATAAGGAAGATTTGTTAAAAGAACTTGATAATACTGATTCACCCCCCCCCCCTCTCAGTATTATTTCCAACATGTACCTCGAACATAACGAAGTATTCTTTTAGCTGCTTTCCAATGACTTTCACGTGGGTTTTGCATAAACCGAGCAACAAGGCCAACAGCAAAGGAAAGGTCAGGACGAGTATGAGTTAGATACAAGAGTTTTCCTACAAGTTGACAGTATAAGGTAGCATCAACTTCAGGAGAAGTACAAGTGACTGAAAGTTTGACTCCAGATTGAAAGGGAGAAGGGGATGGCTTACAGTCTTCCATGTGAAAATGACGTAGAATATCACAAGCATACTTGGACTGGGAAAGGGAAATACCCTCCTTGGATTGCAAGACTTGAAGACCAAGAAAATAGTGTAAGTGTCCTAAGTCTATCATTTCAAATTTCCTTTTAAGGCTAGACTTCACATGGTTTATAAGGTTGGGATCACTACCAGTAAGGATAAGATCATCAACATAAAGAACAAGGATGATAAGAGAGTTACCCACTTTCGTGGTGTAGACAGTATTGTCAGAATGACACCTAGAAAAGCTAGATTCTAAAAGAAAGCTATCCATTTTGGCATACCAAGCCCGAGGAGCTTGCTTGAGACCATAAAGGGATTTCTTAAGTCGACATACAAGGCTGGAGTCTGTTTGTATGAAGCCAATGGGTTGTTCCATATAGATTTCTTCATGCAAGTCCCCATGCAAGAAGGCAGATTTAACATCCATCTGATGGACTTCCCATTTGAAAGAGGCAACAAGGGAAAGAACAAGGTGGATAGAGTTCATTTTGGCAATAGGGGAGAAGGTTTCAGTGTAGTCAATGCCTTCAACCTATGAAAAACCCTTAGCAACAAGACGAGCTTTATGTTTATCAACTTTCCCATCTGGTCCATACTTGGTTATGTAAACCCATTTGCATCTAACAAGTTTTTGTCCCTTTGGTAAAGGAACAATATCCCATGTATCATTTGCCAACAATGAATGATATTCTTCATTCATAGCTGCTTCCCAATCTGGATGGCCTGAAGCTTCTGCAAAGGTGTCAGGATCATGATTTACTGGAGCTTGAGCCAGTAAAGAAGAGGCTCTCTCGAACTGAGAACGTGTACGTCGCTGATCCGTAGGATCACCGACAAGATCACCTACTGCATCTCGAGTAGCACGAACCCGTTTTGGAAGCTGAGGAGATGAAGGAGGATCCTGAGATGGTGGGGGAGGATTTTCATCCTCACTTTCATCATCTGAAGAAGAAATGTTTTCAAAAGTAGAAGAGATAGGGAGAGGTGGCACAACCGCTGGACTAGGCTCGCAGGCCGATATATTTTCATCAAATTTTACATCTCTTCTAATGATAACATTTTTGGACTTAAATGGAATTAGTCTATAGCCTTTTACATCTTCAGAATATCCAAAAAATGTACATTTTTCACTCTTAGGTTCTAAAGCTTTATGCTTTTCATTTGGAATATGGGCCCACGCTTCACTTCCAAAAACACGAAAGTGACTTACATCTGGTTTGATTGAGCTCCATGCTTCTTCTGGAGTGATATTCTTTAAAGCCTTAGTAGGAGTGCGATTTATTATGTAATTTGCACAGTTAATTGTTTCTGCCCAAAAACTAAGACCAAGTCCTTTAGATTGTAGCATACAATTAGCCATTTCCTTTAAGGTGCGATTCTTCCTTTCAACTACACCATTTTGTTGTGGAGTATATGGAACAATATGTTGCATTTGTATTCCATTCTCAGTGCAAAAGTTGATGAATGTGTTTTTAACATATTCTCTACCATTATCAGATCTTAGCTTAAGAATTTGATGTCTAGATTGTTTTTCAACAAAGGCTTTGAAGGCCAAGAATGTGTTAAATACTTCACTCTTGAGTTTTAAGAAGTATACCCAAGTGCGTCTGGAGAAATCATCAATGAAAGTGAAGAAATACTTGCAGCCAGAGAATGAAACAACAGGAAGTGGACCACATAAATCACTATGCACAAGCTGTAAAGGGGCTGAGGCGTGCCAAGAGGCACGTTTTTCAAAACTGTCCCGATGATGTTTTCCGAGTACACATCCGGAACAAACACCATCTCTGCAAGGTACCATAGGAAGAACTGTCACCATATTTTCTTTACATAGATGCTGAAGGGAGCGATAGTTTAAGTGACCAAATCGCTCATGCCAAAGTTTGCTCACTTCATCATTATGAGCAACAAATACTGAGGGAAGATTTGATGACCCAAAGTTGTGAAACTTATACAACCTTGTAGAATCATCAGCAATGCCAGTAGCTAAAATATTTTTAGGATCTCTTAGGTCCTTGATTACAACATCATGAGGTGAAAATTCAACGATTTTACCTTCACCTGAATGAGTTATCTGATATACAGATAGAAGGTTGCAGGATAAGGTTGGAACACATAATACATCATTAAACTGACCATTGTCTAGATGAACAGTTCCAGTCCTACAACACTAAGAGATCTATCATCACCAACAATATATATTTTTGGTGTTACAATCATTTAAAGAAGAAAACATGGATTTGTTTTTGGCCATGTGATAAGAAGCTCTAGAATCAATGAGCCACTCATGAGAATGAGAAGAAGAAGATACATTTAATGCATAGCCAGACCGAGATGCTTGACAATCACATGCAGAAAGTGCCATTCCTGAAGTTGAAGTTGAAGATTGCCCCAAATGGATGTTATGCTTCTTCATTGCTGCTTCCAAGGCTTCCATCTTCTTAAAGCATTTTGATTCTAAGTGGCCATCTCGATTACAAAAATTGCAATGTCTATCAGTCTTCTTCCCTTTGTTTTTATTTGTCTTATCATTTTGTTGAAATGATTTTTCATTTTGGGGTTGAAATTGCTTAGGACCCTTGTTTGGTTTAGGACCATTCTTTTTAGGATATGACTTCTTAGGATTCTTTGAATTTGGTTGCTGCTGGGCGGCTAACGCTTTCTTGGAAGAGTTTCCAAGATTAAGAAGACCAAGGTGTAAGAGTTTTTCTTGTTCTCTTATTAAAGAATCACAAAAAGAGTCAAAGGAAGGGGGCTTGTAGTCTGTTCCTTGAGAAATGAAGGCTTCTCTTGTAGAATGGAAGGTGGAAACAAACACAGAGTAGGCTGGTTCCAACTTAGTAAGAATGGAATAGATACGGTTACTATCTTCTTTCTTAACTTTAACACCTTCCAAGAGATATCTAAGGGTCTTGAATTTGGACAAGAAATCTTCAATGCAAGAAAAATTATTAGGGTCCAATGTAAGCAACTCATTTTCAAGTTGATGGGCTCTAAGTTCATTTTTAATCCCAAAAACTTTATTGATTTGTTTCATTGCTTCATCAGGAGTATCAAGTTCTGCAATATGGAATCTAAGATCTGGAGAAATGGACATCCCTATCAATCCACGTGCTTGATCTTGCCTATTTTCCCATTTAGCAGCCTTATCCTCATCCTTTGGTTTCTTTTCTTGGCCTAAGGCTATTTGGTAGAGACCTTTACTTCTAAGTAAATCCTCAATGTAGGACAACCATTGGAAGTAGTTGGTGTTGTCAAGGGTAACTTGGTATTGACTTTCCATTTCAACAGAAACTGAAGCTAAAGATGCTGAAAATAAGTGTTCCAATGGATAGATCTCGAAAAATTAGGTTGGTTTAAAAAAAACGGCTCTGAAAACGGCTTCCGGATGAAGAAGTTATGGCTTTTTGAAAAAAGTTGATGAAGTCGCCGACGAAGTGCGGGAATGTGCGGAAATGAAAAAATCCGCCCCCAAAAAATGGAGACTTGAACCCAAGACCTCTACTCTCTTAGAATAGCTTTGAACCAATTGAGATATACAAAAAATTTGAGAGAGAGAGAGAGGAGGGGTTGATGCTTTGGGTTGCGTGCTTGCTTTGAGAAGACTCTTTTTCCCTACAAAACAAAAAACAAAAAACCCAACACGGACATGCAAAGAAAACGAACCTTATGGCTCGAAGTTAGCTTTAGCCGAAAAACTAAATATTTTCAAAAATGAACCTTGTGGCTCAAAGTTAGCTTTTGGCCGGAAACTAAATATTTTCCTCAATGTTTCTGATTTTCCGAGATCACCCTAAGGCGCAGGGAAAAGAGCATACGCATGAGAAAAATCCTTCCTTTCTGTTTCTAATTTGCCCAGATCACACAGAGTCGCAGGGCAAAGAGCATACGCAGAAATGAAAGCTATAGATCCGGTAATAAAAAAAAAGCTAAATAAACCGAAACCAAAATAAACAGAGAGAAAATAACAGTAAACTGCAAATAAACATTGTATACCTCCAGATCTTAAAAATGACGCAGCTAGGGCTACTGGAAACCTTTTCACGTGAAACGAAAGGGGTTCCTCATTGGAATAGATGCTCCCAACACAACAGAGCAGTCCTCTCGGCCCAAAAGCAATCAGAAACAACAGATCTAGGACACAGTAGTCGGATGCAGTTCTACCGGCTTCAGATTTGGATCACCAACGGACGCGGCCCTCAAATAGCTCTGATACCATGTAGGAATTTATAGGGTAAGTTCCTCAGACAGAACACCAAAGGACACCTCTCATAACCAGATCGCAGATCAATACACCAGTATTTTTGACGTGGTTAAAACCCTCAAAGAGGGAAACAGTCCACGGCCTAATCCAACGCGGTCACTTCAGGCAATTTATTAATAAAAGAATGAAAATTTACATATGCTTCTCTCATGCACGGATTACCCTACAAATGACCCTCCATGCGCTTTAAATAGAAATCATGGACCAATCGGGTGTCAAGCCATGGATCAAGTGTCGGTAATACCGAGGAGAGAATGAACCGTCGGATCACTACATATCGTGACCGTCAGATTGTAAGTTACAAAATGTACAACGGTAAAGAAACACACTTTACCTAACTCTATACTAGACCAAGTTGTACTTAACTATTTCCTATGTGTCGGAATATCCTAACACTCCAGAGCATAGCATCAACATCGAGATCATCAACATCAACACCCAGTACCTTCACATCAAAGAAAAACAGAAGAGGAAAAAAAAAAGGAGAAAAACACATGTAGCTAGCACACAACAAGGACTTCATTCTTCAACAAACAACATCAAGGCATCATTACCATAGATAATTATCTTGCTTCCATTATCTCGTTAGCATAATATGATCAAAAATTGTAAAAGTTGTGAAAGATTTGGTTTATAAGCGAAAGGTGGCCAATTAACTTGGCCACCTTCGCTCAGTCAACAAGGAGAAGGCAGTTAGCCCTTACACACGTGGCAGCAATCAAGTCAAGGAAAAGGAGAGATCAGGTCAAAAGTGGTTAAGATACAGATGCCCGAAGTGGGAGTTGATTACGAGGTGAGGAGAATGATGATGTGGTAGTGGGACCAACGGTCCAAAAATAGATATTTGTACCTCGATTTCCAGCACACCACCCCACTCAAATCACCCATATGAGGAAATAAACGTTGATCCCCATGTACATTCGCATTCTTGAGGTTACACACCAGCAAAGTCTCTCTCGACCCTCTAGCAGTCTACAAGAAAGGAAGAATTCATTTTTTCCCTATGTAGGAGCACCTACAGGATCCTATAGAAAAATCTTACAGGATCCTACCAGAGATCCTACAGGATTGGCAGTGAGCAGTTTTACAAGGGAAAAACAGAGGTTTGCTTCATCAAGTAGTGATAAGGAGACATATACAACCCTCCATCCATCAGAGAAAATGATAGGGGGATTTAATAAGAGGGAACCCATCAACATAGTGAGGATTCATTAGCACCCTCTTGTACTAGAGATATTCACAAGGCACAATTGGATGGGTTTCTTTGAGAAATTAAGGGGACGTGATGATGAAGTAGCCATGGATTTTTCTCTCTCCCTCATTCCACTAACTAGGACCCATGCCACTGTTGTGGTGAAAGGCCTCTCTTTAGAATTTAGCCCTAAAATCAAAGGCAAAATCACCACCCTTCCTTCAGGGATGCCTTAGAGAAAGGAGGATAAGGGAAATAACCAAATTGCAAAGAAGAAATTATTTTTAGAAGGAGAGGAGGCAATGGAAGACAAAAATGGATCTAGAAGAGAAAGCCTACCATATCCTTGGAATGAAATTAGCTACCACCTTATAAAAATATATATCGTGTGAAGGTAGGTACAGTGTGTTATACGGATACCACTTTAGGCTTCTCCAAGAGTTGAGGTTTGGGGCAGACACACCTCCTCAAAACAGACTCAACATACCCTACTTCCTTCTTCAATCAGTGATAGATATGAGAATTAAGGTGAAGGAAACCATCAACAACTAGCCCATCATGGGTTAATTAGACTTATCATAGAAGATTCCCTCCAAAACCTCAGATTCCCTATCACATGGGAAACTTTTAGAGACATGCAGACAGAGGAAGGCGTAAAATCCCTTGAGTATGACAAGAGCCCCACTACCAGTGAAAGGGATGAAGAAGAAACAAAGAAGAACAAGGAAGAAACTGAAAATGAGGAAGAAGAAATAGCAAGGGATGAAGAGGAAATAGATGAGGAAGAAGAGGAAGAAAAGGAGAAGGAAAGTGGTGAAGAGACAAAAGAAGATGCAAAGGAGGAAACTGATGAACAGAGTGAGGAACTAGAGGGAGAAGGAGAGGAGAAAGACAAAGATGAGAAGGGGAATGGAAAAGGGGAGACAAAAGACAAGGAAGAATCACCCAAGGTATCCCCAGAACCCACTAAGAAAGAGGCAGCAACTGCCCTCACTTCCCTTAGTACCCCTATCAAACAAAAAGGGAAGAGACAGAGACAAACTCCATTGTACTTTAGGACAAGAAAAAGTACAAGAATAAGGCAAGGAAAACCTCAAACTCCCAAAAAGGTTTATATTTTCATTCAAGACTCACCCAAACAGTAGGAAAATATAGCTCCTCTTATGAAAGATCAAGGAGAAGGATCATCAAGGCAAGACTCTCTCAATTCTCCTATCACTTATGTAAGGAGGACTGTCACTAGATCTACCTCAGCTAAAGGAAAATTCCTCCTACAAGATAGATAGAAGGACCTATAGGAAGCAGAGGAAATCCTACAGGGAACTCTGCTAAACCTACAGGAAACTCAGAAATTGGACAAAGAAGGGAGTATGCAACAAGAAACAAAAAAGGAGGATCCAAAGCTGAGGGAACCTAGTCCTCAATCTAAGCTTGACTCCTACTACAGGTTCATTGAAGGGGGTAGGGTCATTCAATAGAAATTTACCATCCCATTATTCTTTGAGCTTGATAAAGAAAGGGCAAGAACACATATATGGATGCAAATTTCGAAATCCAAAGGAGTGGAGGACATAGGTCACATGGAGGATAAAGTAAAGGAGATGGCCAGAGAACTGAGCAGCCTGAGGGACATAGAGGCAATGATGAAAGCTCAGTTGGATGCAAAAAATGCATGGTTAAGAGAACAACTATAAGAAAGATAGAATCAATTGGCATCCATGGCCAGTCTATCCTTAGATGCAATCCAGTGCAGGGTGCCAGCTAAGTCCTATGAATTGTATCTTAAGGAACAATGGCTGCAGTTCCAAATCAAGACTTTAGCACAAAGAGGCAATATGCCATTCCGGGATTATATATAATTCATTGATCTTTGTGATCAAAGAACATTGGAGGATAGGGCTAAAATGTTTGAGTTCTACCTACATAACTTAGCCTTGATAGATCTGAATGTGTGGGACCCTAATTCAAAACTAGGGTACTTATAGTTGATGGCTTTGGCATCATGGATGAACCATGAGGAAGCAAGGGCTGCAGAAATGAAGAAAATAATGGCAAAGGAAGAAACATAACCTCTCATGATAAGAGCTGAGTAGTCAAATCCAATGGTTGTCATCAGCACCCATAACTTGATTACAAATGACCCTCAACTTGCACCTAGGTACCTTGCTACCCAAGAGCAATCAGTCACACACTTTGAGGACATGTTTAGGATGTTTGGGGATGACAACATGCAAGCTTGCCAAAAAAGATGGAATAATCTACCCTACAACTTGAAAATCAGAGAGTACCATTCTCCTCAGAGAATGAGAGAAGCACTAAACAGGACACCCATGTACAAGCAAGCTCTCCAAAGACTCAAAGTCAATTGGATTGGCTTGAGACTCAGTCCACCACTGCTCTTAGGAATGTTGGAAGGAAGGAAGGAAGAGGAAGAAAGAAAGTAGTGGGAGGAGATAGAAAGGAAGGCATGATTCTATGCACAGGAAGAGGAAAATACAGCAGAAGCATGGGATGTCAGGGAGGTGTTAATGCCTCTAAAATCCTAGCACCAACATTGGGGATAACCACCTAGTCCGGACCTTAGTACAACTCCTTTTCCATTTGGTGTGGTGGCTCTGACTAGATATTGTGGGATCGGTTTCCCATATAATGAATGGTATGATGGATGATTGTTTTTATAATGTATAATAAGGATGATAAGTGTTTTAACCTATGACTCAAAAATATACAAATATGCTTATCTAACCCAGGTAATGTACTAACAAAGCGATTTCTAATTATTTCTAATATACAAATAATCATATAGATGAATTACTAATCGATAGAAATATGCATTCATAGATAATGATTACTTTGTTTAAGAAATTAAACAAAGTAATTATTCATAAAACATATTGCATTCATAACAATGTATATCGTTGACATATATCTTTAAAGTAAAACAATTCTAAATCATTAGAAATTACGTGATAAAGAATTATTTGAAAAACATACTTCATCACATAAGGAAACAAGACAAAAGAACAATGATAAAAATACCGCATGTATTTGAGTCTTTCTGATGTAAATAACACTCTGATTCCACTTTCTTGTTTGAGAAAGCCTTCCAGGAGATACAAAAGTGCAGATCTTGCAAAATTTTCTTCACAAAAATGTAGAACCTTGATCCACTACTGATAAAAATCTATTTAGAAGTGTTGAGCCTCAAAATTACTCTTTCCCTAACAACTCTTCTCATTCCTTTTATTTGTTTTTCCATAAGAAAGATGCATTCTCATCACCAATGACTTGTATATATTGTCTTGAGGAGGACATTTCGTGATTTACATGTTATGATTTTATGTTTTCTTGTTTGAATAAATTTTTGTATATTAGTTACGGAACGCAGCCTATTCTGCAGCAAATCGCCTGTTCTGCAGCTACCTTCATGCTCTAATAGGTTCCAGGTGTCAGAAGGAGAAAGTAGCCACATGGGCAGCTTGGAAATCATCATGACATGGAGCCTGTCCTATTCATTCAGCCCAGGTAGACAAAGAAGATGGCATAAGACCGCAGTCAATGGATAAGTCAAACACAAAGAGACCGAAGGTAATAGGACTTTGTTTCGTGGTTAATTAATGTGTTTCATAGTGATGGGAAGTGTTATCCGGAGCAACTGCCTGTACCTACAGACTCCAATAGCCACCTGTACAAATGAATCCAACAGCCACCATGTCTTGGATTTATGTCTCCAGCAGCCAAGGAAGAAATTCCGCGTATCTGTCTTCTAAGTGTTTGGTTGTAGCATGCTTTTCTCCACAAATAGTTATATGATTGTTCTTATAAATACCTGTGTAAAGGACCAAAGAAGTTAGTAGTAATAGTAATAGTTTTATTATGAAATCAAAGTTCTAGAATCTGTGATTTTTGGGCATTTTGTGTCCCTGTTTTAATATGAGAAGACTGCATGTTTTTATGAACATCTAAAGGAGTTTTCTTGGAGTTGATTGAGCAAGCGTAGCTTAATCAGTTGCAAAGGATCCCTACACTGAAGAAGGTTTCATTTCATTTTATTTTTCTTCTTATTGTTAACTGTAAATTCATCATTTTCTTTCTAAAACAGTGTTTATAATCATTTTCTTACTAACAATGTTTATAATGCAATTTCCATCATTTTCTTATTAACAGTGTTTATAATTTAGAGCAGTTTCCATTAACTTGATCTCTTTTTATCTTTTATCAGTGGTTTAGAAGATATAACTCAATGGTGTAATCTTGTTTCTTCAATTAAAAACTAACCTTCTTTCAGGATGAGAGTAGGGTTGAAGAATGATAAGGATACACTGTTGGATAGTTTACTTCATTCATTGTTTTGCTCGTTTAAATTCTCAATTAAACTGATCAGTGTCATTTATTGTCTTTGCCATTTCATTTTTAGTTTGCTAAATCATGGTGTTAATGAATGTTTATGGAAAACCCTTCAAGTTGATAATTCATCCTTAACTAAGTGGTTGAGTATTTCATCTATGCAATGAGTTATTTCTGCATCTCTGTGTTTGCTTTCTCTTAGATTAATGAAGTATAGAATTACTCAAATGTCATCCCAAGGAGACTTTCTCCCAAATTGAGAGGCATAGTAACCAAGTATTTCATTTAGTTTTATTTCTTTAATTAGTTAGACATCAATTGCAAATTTCACTTTCAGTTTTAATTCATGATTTGGAAATAATGGTAAAATAAGAATAGAGACTTTGTTTTCATTTCTTTCTTAGCTTTGCTTCAAAATCTTTCTTAGCTCTGTTTTCATTTTTAGATTTTGAGCAGTCTTTACGAAATATATATTTAGTTATGATAATTTACATTGTAAATAATTAGGAATTAAAAGACAAAAAACCCCCCCAAAACAACAAAAAACATAAAAACATGAAGCAAGAAGGGTTAGCTAGCACAAAAGTGCACTACACTTCATCAGTTTATGATACTCTGATTGATAATTTATGTAGAGAAATTTAGGACACTAAATTGACCAAACAAGAAGTACAAAAGTGTAACTTCTCAAGTCAAATCTTATACAAATTGAGGACCCTTTCTTCAAAGACATGAAAGGGTTTAAATAATAAAATAAAAACTAATTGTCAATAAAAATTGCTTTAAGTTGTTGAAACTGCAAACATGAAAATCAGGGATTTGATTTATGAAAATATCAGTGCGATAGCCTTTCAACTGATTCATTGTATCTACTTCTTCTCTTGCACTTGCAGCTGACAAATTGAGAGCATTTGCTGAATTTCTGGAGGGTGACTCAGCCTAGAATGTAGTTGAGCTGTGTACGTAGCATCTGAAAGTTTGAGAACCATGAGATTGACAGTGTCGAGAAGCATTTGGTGGCCATCTGCTGACTGTGTGGCTTTACTAGGAAAAACCAAAATGCATCCCAAGTCAAGTTTTTCACTTTGCTGATTTGTTCTTCTCTGCTGGCCAGATCCTGTCTCCATTGATCTTCTAGCGCTTTTTCTTTCGAGATCTTTCCTAGAGAGAAATTGGAGATAAATTTAGTTAGATATAATTTGTCATTTACCAACTCTATCACACTATTCCTTGTAGCCCTGGCTTTGGAAGTAGCTCTTTTGGCCTTTATTAACTGTGATTCCCACTCTGAAAACAAGGTTTCTTTGTGCGATTATTGTATTTTTGGTAGATTAGTAGACCTGCCTTCTTCTGAACTTTGCCAAGAGAGAAATTTTGTTACCTTATCATTTGCGTTTTCAAATTCTAGCCTGGTGTCAACTACTTGTTCAATGAGTGATGCAGTGATAATGCACAATGGGTCAACCAATGATATCTTATGGAAAAGGATATTTAGTTGCCGAGATAAGGATTTAGTCACTTCCAGGGCTTCTTTCTTGAATTCATCAACCTTCGGATAACCCTTGAATTTCTCTACCTGTAGTTGTTCTTCTTTAGTTTTCTTTTCCTGCTGAATTACCGATTGAAGCTTGTTGAGTTCTTGAGACAACTTTTGTTGTTTCTGGAGAGCTTGCTAATCGATCTTTTGTTTCTACAAACTTAGTTGTTCTTTTAGTTGCTCAATCTGTTGTTTTTTCCTCTAATAGTTGTTGCTCAAGCTGACTAATCTTCTGTTCTTCTTATGTTGTTTTCTCTTCAAGTTGGGTGATCCTTAGATCCTTTTCCTTGATTAGTTGGCTAACTTAGGAAGCCTTGTCCATTGTAGCAACTGAATAGGCACCTGCATATTGGGATAGCTTGGTTAAATCCTCAGAAGGATTGACTTCTGAGTCTTTCCATACCACATTCATTAGTTCAGATTGAGGAATTGAGAATAGTCCCTGGTCAATTTTTCTCTTATTCCTCTACCTTTTGACTACAACCCTATGCCTTGGACTGTAAAATACATCTAGGGGTGGTATTTCCTCAACTTTCAATACAATCTCTTCAGAGGTATTCTCTGGGATTATTTCAATATCATGCTGAATATTCACTGTGCCGACTGCCCCTTCAATTGTAGTGCTAGTAATGATAGGCTCTTGTGTTATGGGTGATTTTGGCATAGTGATGTTTTGGGAGTCATTCTAGTTCTTGATCATTTGATTGAACTACTCCCATTCCTTGATTAAGCTGGAGTCTTATTTACATCGATATGTAGGAGCTCACTAGTCTTTTCATTTGTCTGCTCCTTTTTGGGACTTTGCTCCTTTTCGGGACTCTTCCCTTTTTAGGACTCTTTTTAGTAGTTTGTTCTTCACTGTGGCCTTCTTGCTACATGATAGAGGTAATGGCTAATAAATCCAGAGGCAGTGTTTGTAACCTCTGTGTCCTAAAATACATAAACTTATCTACTCCCCCTGCTCCTAATTTGATCTTTACTAGATGTTTTACCCGTGAAAATAACTCAGCCGAAGTGAACCAGTCATCATATTCATCTATCTCATGTTAAAACTTGGCTATTTTCACCTGAGTGGTGAAGTTGTAAGCCACTGCTCTTGGATCATACTGTCTCTTAGGAATGACTCCTAATTTGAGAATTTTTATCTTTTCTGCCTCTTTCTCTGCATGTTTGAAATCATGCAGTGAATAAGTACCATAGCGGAAGGGGAAATGAAGGCCACATTTGTTTCTTGGACTCTTTGAGGTTCTTGGATATTTATGTTTCTATTATCTGGTAAGCTATTTCTCTGGCCAATAGCTTACCAAAAATGTACAAGGGGAGAACATGTGGATCTGTGGTGCTGCCAAAAAGTTTGACATAATTGAACTTTTCTTCACCGAACCAAATGTCGATTGATGGTAGGTCAATGTTCGCCTCATTGGATAATCGAGGAGCAGGCCTATTGAATATGGCCTGATGGATGGGTAGAACAAAACCATGGAAAATTCCATATATATGATATTTATAATGGGCCTTCCACAAATACTTACGATAAATGTGAATAGGAGTTGGGCCTTGAGGAGTCCATTTCCAACCTAGAATGGGGTAGTCGGAATTGAAACAAATGGTATCCATGATGTAGGTGCTCATATAGAATGGGGGTATTGTCCTGGTAGTTACAAACCTATTTCTTCTATAATCAAGGATTTGGTTGGCCATTTTATTTGATAAAATGGTTGCCCAATCCATGATATAAGAGTTAATTTCTTCTACCATTAAAGGCACCCTTTCTATGGAAAACCTAGCTGAATCAGAGACTCCAAAGAGTACATATCATAGCACTAGCATAGCAATAGGGAGATGCTAAGGAGTCTACGAAGTACATACTAGAGGATTCATGCTTATGCTTGCTTGGGAAATGCCTCCATTGCATGATAGGGTCTGACTCTATATCATTCTCCTTTGCGAATTTAGCTTCTAAAAATGCTTTGTTGTAATGTTTCTGGGAGTTAGGAAAATGATACATCTTCTTGATATCTTCTGCCGTGAATGTCCCGAACATCCTTCCATCAGTTGTATAGAATGCTTTGTCGGTTATATTTATACTCTCTATTACCCATATCACCAGGTCATTGTATGGTAACACTTTTGCACAGGTTGCTATTCTGTGGAGGAAGGAGCTAGATAAATCATTAAGAGTATTTTCTTATTTACCAGTTGAACCAATTGTTGCTCCTTCTTCTTCAATTTCGCTTGGATCCTCAGCTTCAAGTAGATTATATATACACTCCCATTAAGTCTTGCCATGGCCTACACAGGTAGTATCAACTATCAGTACCAACTTTGCTAGTTCATCTTTCGCTACAGCAGGGACCTTTACTTTCCGAGATTTCTTAGTCACTTTTATTGGATTGATGATTTTAGATTTGCTCTACAAAATGAAATAGAAGGACATAACTGTGGAAATACTTGTTCAAAGTTAAAACACAACGCACAAGACTAACAACAATTAAGTGAAATAAATGCTACGGATCTATGATATATTAAGCCACCACGGATGAAATCCTTGAAGGATTCAACCATAACTACTTATTAATGATTTCCCTGTAACCTCCAATGTGAAAATTTAATGCCATGATGATATATCACATCACAAATTTATAATGATCCTTTATAGTATGGGTATTGTGACTTCCCAATCAGCAATTAGCAATAATCGCATATCGCAGATCGGGAGTTACAAGTGTCATGCTTAAATGGTTCCTTTGCATGGTTGCGATTGTGATCAGGGGTGAGATGGCATGGTGAGGCGGCATGCTTTAAAATTGATGAATCGTTTAAATTTTCTGTATAATTGACTTATAACTTTAAACCGCACATGTTCATGATATTTCATGTTTCGCCTTTTATCGAAAGCGTGCTTTACGATAATAATATCGCATCATAAGATTTCAACAGTTTTTTTGGGATGTGTTTTATGATTTTAGTGATGTGCGATTGCGATCGGCTTATCACATCGGCGGATCTCAATGGGACACTTTAATTCCATTATTGAAATAAAGGATTTGCGCGATGCGGCATATTCTTTTTATAATTGTTTTCCTCTAATAAAGCTTTATGATAAGGTTTTATTATACTTCAAATCAGATCAAACCTTATCAAGAGGACTTCCATGGGTTTGATAGATTTGCAAATTGCGACTGTGATTTAACCTATCCTAAAAGCAAATTTTATGACCTATTATAAAAATTTATTTTCAAACGTTTTATTGATTTTTATTTATATTCTAAAAGGGGACACATTTCTTATTAACGTTTTATATGAAAATTTTTGAAATGGGGAGGGTTGTTGTATAGCACAACAATTGGCGATTCACTAGCAGAAACAATTATCTCTAAAAAATAATGCAATATTTAAAAATTTCTTAGTTTGGAAACAATTGAGGATAAAGAAAACCATCTAAGAATAGCTAAACAAAAATTTACTCTGAATAAAATAACAAACTTTTGCAATTTCTTTTACAATCCCTTAAACATAAAAACATTTTTAGTTTCTTCAAGCTTTGATTGGTTGATGAAGATAAAGTAGGGGGCTCCTCCAACTTAGCTTTTAAATTTAATCTTTTGTCACATGTAGTGCCTTTGCTGCCAGCAAACATCTATAGTCTCGATAGGGTTACCTTTTAACCATCAGTCATTCATTGTCCCATCCATCTAAGGGTATAACTTTTGAAAGATAAATCCATAAAGATATGCTTACATAAATATTTTTTGATTTTATATCCTTTTGATTGTTTAAGATAAAAAGCCATTGTCCTAGTTTAGTAGCCAGCTTATGATAATTCCATCCACTGGTTATAATTGAACTGAACAAGCTAGTTCGTGATGAGACCCCTTGTCTTATGATTATAAGCCATTACCCTGTTTTGATATGCAGTATTGGTAATTTCAGTTTAATTTTTTCCCTATGATCATGGTAAGCAGGCTCATGATGAGACCTCTTATCTTTTATATCAGACATATTTTAGAATTACACTTTGAAAAATCATAAACATAGTGGATGGGGTGAATGACTTTCTCCTTAAGAGTTCATGGATGAAAATTTTAGAGTTATGGATGCTAAGCTTGGAAAAGTCTTTATTTTTTATGAATAATCTCTCTTAACTTTTTAAAACTTAGAATTATTTACAGTGTTTTCAAGGTTTTGGAAGATTTTGTAAACTTTAAGAGGTCTTAAGAGTTTGATGTTTTATTCAACTTTCCAAAACTGTAATCATTTCCTTAAAAGTTTCTAGCATTTGAAAGAAAGTATTCACAATATCATCTCTTAGAGCTTTTCAATAGTAAAAGGCCAATGGAAGACTATTCACAACATTATTTTCTAAAATAAACAAATTTGCATAAAGAATATTTACAGGTAAGAAGAGGTTACCTTCTTAAGAAAATAATTTCTTTAAGATAAGCCCATTCACAGGAAGAGAATCTCTCTTTTGTGATAAATCTTGTAGTATGAATGTTGATGTGCCTATCTTTTCAATGATTTGAAATGGTCCAAGCCACATCTTTTGAAATTTGGTATGTTTACCTTTGTCTTCATGTGCTTTGTCCCATTTCAACACGAGATTACTAATTTGTAATGTTTTTGAGTTGGTATAAATTGCATCAAAAGAAGATTAAATGACTTGTTGATGTTTAGCATGAGTGATTTTGGCCTTCTCTCTTTCTTCCTCCAATTTGAGGATTTGATCAAATATTAATTGAATAGAGGAAGAAGGATTTTCTTCAATAAATTGTACTAGGGCTAGAGATGGGTGTGCTAAGTTTGAAGGTATTACAGCTTCTTTCCCATACACTAGGTTAAAAGGAGAAGTACCTACTGAGGCTTTCTGAGTTATGCGATCTACCCATAATGCAAATAGTAAAGATTTATGCCAATTCTTTTGATTTTGATCAACAGTTCTTTTGATAATCTTAACGAGATTCTTATTAGTTGAATCTTCCAAACCATTACCTTGAGGAGAGTAATTTGCAGAATATTTTAATTTAAAACCTCTCTTAAGAGAAAATTCAACTATACTACTCCCAGAAAAATAGATGCATTATCAAAAATAAGGGCATTACGTACACCAAACCTGGTAATGATGAATTGATCAATGAATTCAATGATTACATCAGAGTTGGATACCTTTAATGGAATTGCTTCTACCCACTTTGTGAAGTAGTCCATGGTTGTAAGGATATATCTGTGTTTCTTGGAAGAATGTGGAACAATCTCTCCTATGATATCAAGCCCCCACTATTCAAATGGTTGCTCAATGTTTACTGATTGTAAAGGAAAGGCTTGTATCCTTTGTCTCCCACTAGTAGTTTGGCATATCTTGCATTTCCTAACATAATCATGGGCATCTTTAAACAAAGTGGGCCAATAATATCTAGCATGTATTATCTTTTGAGCTGTAGTATCTCCTCTAAAATGTCCACCTGCTGGACCATCATGTAATTCCTGCAAAACCTTTTGCGCTTTAGTTTTTTCAAGGCATCTTAATAAAATTGAATCATAATTTCTTCCAAATAACACATCATCAATGATTTCGAGGTGTTTTTATTTTAATCTTAAGGCACATTTGTTTTTGTAACTGAAGTTAGGGGGGGCATATCCATTTTTCAAGTAAAATATCATATCAACATACTAAGATTCAGAATTTATGATACTTATCTCGTTCACTTGAAGAGTCTTATCTGAATCTTCATATTCTAGAATATTAGAAGCTCATTCTAATAACCTGCAAAAACCTTTCCCTCTCACAATTTTCGCTGGTTTAATATCAATATCATACTCCTATAAAGCTGTCACCCAATTAGCTCTCTTTTCTCCTACTTCCTTTGAACTAGAAATTGCCTCACTGTAGAGAATGGGACTATTACTTTTGTGTGTGTTTTTAGGAGGAATGGTCTAAAGTGTTTGATAGATTTAAACACAGCAAAAGCTTGTTTTTCTACTTCAAAATAGTTCAGTTCAACACCTTGCAAATTGGAACTAAAGAAAGACATAGGTGCTTCTACTTGATGATCATTGATTTGTGTTAAAACAACAACGTAAGATATTTCAGTGGCCAAAGTATACAAAATAAAATGATTATAAAAATTGGGTGTATTCAATGCAAGAACATTAATAATTTCCTATTTGATTGAGTGAAAGGCTTCTTTTTCATTATGTTCTCATTTGAAAACTGAATTTTTCTTAATCATAGTTTGTAAAGGTAAGACTATATGAGAAAAATCAGGAACAAATCTTTTTACAAAATCTATCTATCCCAAAAATGATTGCATTGATTTCTTGTTATGTGGCAAAGGAATATCAGAAATCACTTTTACACTGTTAGGATCAATATATATGCCATATTTGGATACAATAAACCCTAAGAGTTTGCCTTCATTTAGAACAACGAATGATTTCTTGGGATTTAGAGAAATTCCATACCTTTTACATCACTCAAAGATCTGTTTTAAATCATGTAGATGATTGGCCCTTTTCTTGGAAAAAATAGCTATGTCGTCTAAGTAAACAGCAATTGACCTATTGATCAAACCTTTCAAGGCTATATCCATGGCTTGTTGGAAATTAGTTCCAACATTCATTAAACCAAAAGGCATTTTCTGATAAGCATATGTTCCCCATTTAGTTCTGAATGTAGTTTTTAGTCTATCATCTGGATGCACCATTATTTGATTGTATCTTGAAAAACCATCAAGAAAGGACATTAACTCTGAACCAGCTATTGATTGAAGTATTGGTAATGGAAATTATCTTTTTGACATGCCTTATTGATATTTCTAAAATCTATGCAAATCCTAATATCACCATTTTTTTCTTACAGGTACCAAGTTTGAAACCCATTTAGAATGTTTAACCGAGAAAATTATCTTAGCTTTTAGAAGTTTATTCAATTATGCTTTGATTTGACTTTCCGGATTTTGGTGGATTTTCCTTAACTTTTGTTGTACAAGTTTCTCATTAGAAATCATTGGAATTATGTGTTGAATGATAAAAGTATCATAAGTTCTCAAATATTCGTAATTCCAAGCAAAAACATTTTTCTATTTGTTTAATAATCTAATGAAAGCAAATTTTTCTTATGATGTGAGTTCAAGTCCTCGATTGACATTCTGTGGTTTGGCCTTAGTGCTAAGGTTTACTAATTCAAACCTTAAAGTAGAACTTTGAAGTTTTGCATTAGTGACATTTTTGAATCTATCTTTGATATCATAGAGATCTTCCAGCTTGACCATAGATTTCTAGAATTCTCAATTAGTCTTTCTTTTAGCTGAAGATCATGATCGCTTTCATCAATAATATGATCATCATAAGATTTTTCATAAGTCAAGAAATTTAAAATGTCTTCATCATGATTAAATACTCGCTAATTGGTAAAAAAATTTGGTACATATGGCCGAAAAATTAATTCAATTGAAAACCTATCTAGACTATAATCCACAGATGGAAGGAGCTTAGAAGCAACATTAGCCAATAAATCAGTTGCTGCATTCTGAGATCTAGGAATAGGAGAAATGTTAAATGCTATAAAATGAGTTATGAGATGTTGAACAAGGGATTGATAATGTTTGAGATGACCTAAGAGACAATGAAGAGTATTCCTTACTTGTTTGATGACAATTTCAGAATCACCAAATACTTTCAGATATTGAATATTTAGGCCTATTTATTTATAGAGCCCTTGGATCAATGCCTCGTATTCTGCAGTGTTATTGGTACACTCAAATTCTAGTCTGCATGATAGCATAGTTATTTCCCCTTCTGGACTAACTAAAATACACCCTGCTTCTGCACCGTAATTGGATTTTGATCCATCAAAATATAAAGACCAAAATAAAGGCTTAGCTACAGATTTATTTACAAGTTCATCAACAATACTAACACATCTTGAGGTATCAATATGAGAGAAATTTTCAACTTGTGATGTGATACTATTAACAGGAAAAGGCGATTGTTGAGCATTAAAATTTCCAAAGAATGACTCAGTTGAGTAATTTCTGAGAATGTTGTTATTGAAAGCTACAGGTTGGTTTTGTTGTTAAAACTCCGTTACTGTATGGGTCATGTGCTTTTCCCGATCTATTTTGATTTGATTTGGTTTCCCTTTATAGGGAAGCCACATGTGAGACCAATCAGTGGAAATGTAACCATGGATTTTCTCAGACCAATCCCTGCTTAGAATTAAACCATAAAACTCAGGGATGTCAGCAACCAATATATCAATTCTTTGAACTACTTTGGGATCAGCTGATAACCTAATAGTAACTGAATTAATCTCTCCTAAAACTTGAACTTTAGTCTGATCTAATTGAACAATATGAATTGCATATTTCTGGAGCTCAATGTTTAATTTAGAGCAAACTGAGGCTAGCATTATGTTTGATGAAGCTCCTGAATCTATCAGACTGCTATGCAGATTTCTATTATAGATCTCATAAGTCAAGAGAAAAGGAGTATGAGAATTAGACCTATCTCCAATCAAAATAGCATCAGTAGCATCTACTTTATTCGATGGTGGTTTACCTGATCCTTTGGCACCTTGGATAATACACTGGTTGGAAGAGGAGAAGAAGGTACCACATTCAATTCTTTTAGTAACAACTTCTGTTGATTTTTGAGCTTGCTAATTTCATGTAAAGAAATATTTGCTCGAGTCTTCTTCATGTCCTCCACAATGTTGTAATCCATAGAGTTAGAGACTACTAATGTTTTAGATGATGAGGGTGGATTGGAGGATGATGGTTGATTTTGGGTAGGCACAACTGGAGTTTTCTTCATGGGAGCTTTGTCTTTAGTAACAGGGCTTGAATTTTTCTTCTTTGGATTTGTTTGAATAGGCTCTGCTGCATTTTTACTTCTGGTATTTACTGGGAGAGCTTCCTGTTCACTTTCATTGTCAGAGTTGGGCAAGATAAAGTCCCACATCCCATGACATTCAACTATTTCCTCTTCTTCCATTTCCTTCAATGATAAAACTGTGTCTTCATCTTCATCATCATTTAGATCTGATTACGCACTAGATATAGCATTAGGTGGTTTAGAGTTAGTTGACTAATTTCTTCTAAAATTTCTAAATGGTTTTTTAGTTGAAGTTTCAACTACCTACTTTTTTATTTCCACCATTTCATTGGACATAGTTTTCAGAACCTTTTGTAAACCTTCCATGTCATATGGGTCTTTAACTTCTTTCTTTTTTGAATCATCCTTGAAAGTAACCTTTTTTTTTATTTTCTTTCTTCAAGAGCATTTTTCTTTTCCAAAGAAATGATACATTTTTCAACAGCGATTACTTGCTTCATATTTTCTGCTAATGTAGGTTTGGTAGCCCTATCAACAAATATGGCTATGTTTGAAGGTAAAGTAGAGATATACCATTCGCTTCAGACTTCTTCACTAGGTTTAGATGTAGTAGGAATTTTATTTAACAACTTATTAATCCATGAGTTGAAGTCTTTGATGGGTCCCTTTGATTCAAATTTCAGATTTGAGAGGTCATTAATCAAATTTGCTATTGACCTATCATCTCCAAACTTGGTTAAAAATTGCTCCTGAAAATCATCCCAACTATTAATGGATCTTGTTGGTAATGAAAAATACCATGATCCAGCTGCCCCTTGTAAAGTGTATGGAAAAATCCTAACAACAACATCTTCTTCTGTTATGCCATTCAAGTTTATTGACAACATGAAATTGTTTATATGTTCTTCAGCCAATATGCCAATGTCTAGATTAAATTTTGGTAACCATTTTTTAGGATGAGCTGGTAATTGACTCAAGGATGCAGGAATAGCGATAGCTCCTAGATTTGTCCATGGTCTTGGTTGAGATTGATTATGTGCCATGGTAGAACTAACAACAAAAGAGGGTGAAGAGGCAGTTGAAAGTGATTGGGTAGAGGATGTTGGAGTACCTGTACCCTTATGGACTATGATCTTGAGTTGGGGAATGGATGGATGACTTTACAATGGTTTAGATGGAATGGATGATGATGAAGAAAGAGTCTCACTGTCAGACTCTAAAGGTGTCTTCCTAGCTCTTTTTCTACTTGGCAGAGGAAATTCAGTTGGTGGAATACCAAGCTTTTCACTCTGTGCTCTAGTAAGAGGCTGAGATGGAATATATTGCAAAGTCACACTACCTTGGGATAACTCAGACTGCTCTTGGGATATTGAAAACCCTTGGAGTTTATGAATTAAGGTTTGTACTTCAGGGGGTTCGAGAGAAGAATTGTCAAGTGTGTTTAAGTTTTTAGTAGTGGGTGTTGTATTTTCCTTTTCAACTTCTCGCTTAAAAATAGGAGATTTAGAATGCGAAGGAGAAGTTGGAGATGGTGAGGGAGTTTTACTATTAGAATGGCCTATGGATTTGGATTCACTCGCCATTCATAGTTCAGGCCCTCCTTCCAACACCAAAAATATTAATGCCTCTAAAATCCTAGCACCAACATTGGGGATAACCACTCGGTCCGGACCTTAGTACAACTCCTTTTCCGTTTGGTGTGCTGGCTCCGACTGGATATTGTGGGACCAGTTTACCATATAATGAATGGTATTATGGATGATTGTTTTTATAATGTATCATAAGGATGATAAGTGTTTTAACCTATGACTCAAAAATATACAAATATGCTTATTTAACCCAGGTAATGTACTAACAATGCGATTTCTAATTATTTCTAATAGACAAATAATCATATAGATGAATTACTGATCGATAGAAAGGTGCATTCATAGAAAATGATTACTTTGTTTGAGAAATTAAACAAAGTAATTATTAATAAAACATATCGCATTCATAAAAATGTATATCGTTGACATATATCTTTAGAGTAAAACAATTCTAAATCATCGGAAATGACATGATAACGAATTATTTGAACAACATACATATATCAACAATAGAAACTTTTAAAAAGAAATGCTTCATCACATAAGGAAACAAGACAAAAGAACAGTGATAAAAATACCACATGCATTTGAGTCTTTTCAATGTAAATAACACTCCGATTCCACTTTCTTGTTTGAGAAAACCTTCCAGGAGATACAAAAGTGCAGGTCTTGCAAAAGTTTCTTCACAAAAATGTAGAACCTTGATCCACTACTGATAAAAATCTATTCAGAAGTACAAAAGTATAACTTCTCAAGTCAAAACTTATACAAATTAAGGAACCTTTCTTCAAATACATGAAAGGTTTTAAATAATAAAATAAAAACTAACTGTCAATAAAAATCTCTTTAAGTTGTTGAAACTACAAACATGAAAATCAGGGATTTGATTTATGAAAATATCAGTGCGATAGCCTTTCAACTAATTTATTGTATCTACTTCTTCTCTTTCACTTGCAGGTGACAAATTGAGAAAATTTGTTGAATTTCTTGAGGGTGACTCAGCCTAGAATGTAGTTGAGTTATGTATGTAGCATCTGAAAGTTCAAGAACCATGATATTGATAGCGTTGGCAAGGCATTTGGTGGCCATCTTCTGACTGAGCGGCTTTACTAGGAAAAACCAAAATGCATCCCAAGTCAAGTTTTTCACTTTGTCGATTTGTTCTTCTCTATTGGCCAGATCCTGTCTCCATTGATCTTCTAACGCTTTTTCTTTCGGGAGCTTTCCTAGAGAGCAATCAGAGATCAAGTTAGTTAGATATAAGTTGTCATTTACCAACTCGATCACACTATTCCTTGTAGCCCTGGCTCTGGAAGTAGCTCTTTCGGCCTTTATTAACTGCGAGTCCCACTCCAAAAATAATATTTCTTTGTGTGATTCTTGGGTTTTTGATAGACTAGAAGCCATGCCTTCTTTTGAACTTTGCCAAGAGAGAAACTTTGTTACCTTATCATCTACATTTTCAAATTCTAGCTTGGTGTCAACTGCTTGTTCAATGAATGATGCAGTGATAGTGCACGATGGGTCAACCAATGATATCTTATGGAAAAGGATATTTAGTTGTCGAGATAAGGCTTTAGTCACTTCCAGGGCTTCTTTCTTGAATTCATCAACCTTCGGATAACCCTTGAATTTCTCTACCTGCAATTGCAGTTGTGCAAGTTGTTCTTCTTTAGTTTTCTTTTCCTGCTGAATTGCCACTTGAAGCTTGTTGAGTTCTTGAGACAACTTTTGTTGTTTCTGAAGATCCTTCTGATCGATCTTTTGTTTCTCCAGACTTAGTTGTTCTTTTAGTTGCTCATTCTGCTATTTTTTCTCTACTAGTTGTTGCTCAAGCTGACTAATCTTCTGTTGTTCTTCTGTTGTTTGCTCTTCAAGTTGGGTGATCCTTAGATCCTTTTCCTTGATTAGTTAGCTAACTTCAGAAGCCTTGTCCATTTTAGCAATTGTATAGGCACCCGCATATTGGGATAGCTTGGTTAGATCGTTAGAAGGATTGACTTCTGAGTCTTTCCATACCACATTCATCAGTTCAGATTGAGGAATTAACAATGGTCCCTGGTCAATTTTTCTCTTTTTCCTCTGTCTTTTGACTATAGCGCTATGCCTTGGACTGTAAAATACATCCATGGGTGGTATTTCCTCAACCTTCAATACAATCTCTTCAGAGGGGTTCTTTGGGATTATTTCAATATCATGCTGAATATTCACTGTGTCGACTACCCCTTCAATTGTAGTGCTAGTAACGACAGGCTCCTGTGTTGCAGGCGATTTTGGCATAGTGATGTTTTGGGAGTCATTCTGGTTCTTGATCATTTGATCGAACTGCTCCCATTCCTTGATTAAGCTAGAGTCAATATTTACATCGATATATAGGAGCTCACTAGTCTTTTCATTTGTCTGCTCCTTTTTGGGACTTTTCTCCTTTTTGGGACTCTTCCCCTTTTTGAGACTCTTTTCAGTAGTTTTTTCTTCATTGTGGCCTTCTTACTACATGATAGGGGTAGTGGCCAATAAATACAGAGGCAGTGTTTTTAACCTCTGTATCTTGAACTGCATAAACTTATCTACTCCCCCTACTTCTAATTTGATCTTTGCTAGATGTTTTAACCGTGAAAATAACTTGGTCGAAGTGAACAAGTCATCATATTCATCTATCTCATGTTCAAACTTTGAAATTTTCACCTGAGTGGTGAAGTTGTAAGCCACTGCTCTTAGATCATACTGTCTCTTATGAATGACTTCTAATTTGAAATTTTTTATCTTTTCTGCCTCTTTCTCTGCATGTTTGAAATCATGCAGTGAATAATTACCACATCAGAGGGGAAATGAAGGCCACATTTGTTTCTTGGACTCTTTGAGGTTCCTGGACATTCCTGTTTCTGTTATCAAGAATGTACAAGGGGAGAAAATGTGGATCTGTGGTGCTACCAAAAAGTATGACATAGGTGAACTTTTGTTCACCGAACCAACTGTCGATTGATGGTATGTCAATGTTGGCCTCATCAAATAACCGAGGAGCAGGTCTGTTGAATATGGCCTGATGGATGGATAGAACAAAACAATGGAAAATTCTATATATATGATCTTTATAATGGGCCTTCCTCAAATACTTATGATAAATGTGAATAGGAGTTGGGTCTTGAGGATTCCATTTCCAACCTAGAATGGGGTAGTCGAAATTGAAACAGATGGTATCCATGATGTAGGCGCTCATATAGAATGGGGGTATTGTCCTAGTAGTTACAAACCTATTTATTCTATAATCAAGGATTTGGTTGGCCATTTTATTTGATAAAATGGTTGCCCAATCCATGATATAAGAGTTAATTGCTGCTTCCATTAAAGGCACCATTTCTATGGAAAACCTAGCTGAATCAGAGACTCTAAAGAGTCTACATATCATAGCACCAACATAGAAATAGGGAGATGCTAAGGATTCTACGAAGTACATACTATAGGATTCATGCTTATTCTTTCTTGGGAAATGCCTCCATTGCCTGATAGGGTCCAACTCTATATCGTTCTCCTTGGCGAAAGCTTCTAAAAATGCTTTGTTGTAATGTTTCTGGGGGATCCGGAAAATGATACATATTCTTGATATCTTTTGCCCTGAATGTCCCGAACATCCTTCCATCGGCTGTATAGAATGCTCTGTCGGTTATATTGATACTCTCTATTACCCATCTCACCAGGTCATTGTATGGTAAGACTTTTGCACGGGCTGCTATTATGTGGAGGAAGGAGCTAGCTAAATCATTAAGAGTATTTTCTGATTTATCAGTTGAACCAGCCGTTGCTCCTTCTTCTTCAATTTCTCTTGGATCCTCGGCTTCGAGTAGATTATATATACCCTCCCATGAAGTCTTGTCGAGGCCTGCATAGGTAGTATCAGCTATCAGTACCAACTTTACTGGTTCATCTTTCGCTACGACAGGGACCTTTACTTTCTGAGATTTCTTAGTCATTTTTGTTGGATTGATGATTTCTGATTCGCTCTACAAAATGAAACAGAAGGATGTAACTGTGGAAATACCTGTTCAAAGATAATACACAGCGCACAGGACTAACAACAATTAAGAAAAATAGATGCTACGGATCTATGATATATTAAGCCACCACGGATGAAATCCTTGAAGGATTCAACCATAACTGCTTATTAATGTTTTCCCCATAAATTCCAATGTGAAACTTTAATGCCATGATGATATGTCGCATTGCAAATTTATAATGATCCTTTATAGTATGGGTATCGTGACTTCCCCATCGACGATTAGCGATAATCGCATATTGCAAATCAGGAGTTATAAGTGTCGTGCTTAAATGGTTCCTTAGCATGGTTGCGATTGCGATCAAGGGTTAGTTGGCATGGGGGGGGAAGCATGCTTTAAAATTAATAAATCATTTAAATTTTCTTTATAATTGAATTATAACTTTAAACCACATGTGTTCGTTATATTTCATGTTTTGCCTTTTATCGAAAGCACGATTTACGATAATAATATCGCATTGACATATTTCAACAGAACTTTTTGGGATGTGTTTTATGATTTTAGCAATGCACGATTATGATCAGCTTATCACATTGTGGATGTCAATGGGACACTTGGAGCAATTTGTTGATGAGTAGCGATATGCGATTTCCGATAGAGTTATCGCATTGGTGGATCTCAATGGGACAATTTAAGTCCATTATTGAAATAAAGGATGTGTGCGATGCGGCATATTCTTTTTATAATCGTTTTCCATCAATAAAGCTTTATGATAAGGTTTTATTATACTTCAAATCAGATTGGAACTTATCAAGAGGACTTTCACGGGTTTGACAGATTTGCAAATTGTGATTGCAAGTTAACCTATCCTAAAAGCAAATTTTATATGACCTATTATAAAAAATTATTTTCAAACGTTTTATTGATTTTATTTATATTGTAAAAGGGGACCCATTTCTTATTAAAGTTTTATATGAAAATTTTGAAATGGGGAGGGTTGTTGTATAGCACAACAGGAGGCCACTAGAGCAATGAAGGACATGGATATTGATTGATTTGCTTAGAGGATGAGAAACAATTTCAGTAGGGTGGTGATGATGGGCCTCATCATTGGGTAACTATATGGACCTTAATCCACCTCCTAGCTTATTCAAATTAACTCTTCTCATAATTTATTACATATTTTGATTGTATTTTTCTTAATGAGATGAGTCAAAGTGAGATATTATGCCTAGTGGACTAAAATGCATTGATTGCAGGTTTTTGAGAGAAAATCATGGACATTTTGGCTAATTAAGGGCTAAAACACGAATGAGACAAGGAGGATAGATTGTAGGAGGTATATCCTCCTCATTTACTCATCACTCATTCGAAGATTCCTCCATCAATCACACCAGCTCAAAGTACAAGCAGCCAAGTCATGGAGATCAAAAGGCAGTCGATCAAGTCACAGTCAGAGAGCTAGTTTATCTCTAGTTTGGGAGCTGAGCCTCCCTAGATTTAAGGAAGTCATTGGATACTTCAGTGGTATATATAAGAAGGCCTAGAGCCTCACTAGTATTCGAATTTTTGTTGTAAAAACACTAGTCATTTTCGAGTTCAAGACTTGTGGAAGACATTGTTATGTAGCTTTATGTTTTGATAATGAGAATGAGAATTCCTTGATCAAACACTAAGTTGACTTAGAGGGTTGAATATCTTGGGTTAGGGCCAAACCCTAGCAGAAAATTCTCCTCTTCTTGTATTTGTATGCTTAGTCAATTTCATTCATTGCAAGTAGTTGTAGATTTGATTAGTTTGCTTTCATTTGTCTTTTACTTTAACAGTAGCTTAGAAGAGATAAAGGAAAATCACAAGGCTACTAGTAGGTGGGTTTGGCCTCACTCCCTTCAAGGGTCATGGTTTGAGGAAAGAACCTGTATGTAGCCGAAAAAGATAGAATTCTAGTTTCACATGGAATTTAGGGTTTTTGTACTTAGGCCAGTATTTGATCAGTTTACAAGAATAGGATTTAGTTATTATTTCTTCTATATTCAGTCTTACATTAGATCTCATAAAGGTTTCATATTATTTTGCAAGGTTTCCTCATGCATGAAATAGGCAGCTAGCTCATGAAATTCAGTTTTCCTTAGTTAATTGAAATCATTCTTGTTTACATGATTTATGGATAAATGTCAATGGTTGATGCAGTGCATGATTTTTAGTTGTACATGGATATTTCATGATCAGCAACCTCATCCCAACTTCATCCATCCATGATCATTCCTTATTTTACTAAAACCCTCACCAACTTCATCATTTCACAAGAATACTTCTCCAATCTTGTTGAGCAAATCCAACCATCTCCCAACTCTGGTTTTGAGTTCTCAAGTGGTCCTAGGGACTCCCTGGCCTCATTCCATCCACCAACCACCTTCCCTAATCATTCCATAACATTCAACATCCTTCCTTTTTCTCTTTTTTGTATTTTGTAGGAATACAGGGGATCTTGTAGGAATTCAGGACATCCTATGGAACGCATTAGGACATCCTATAGGTTGACCTGTAATGGCCTATTTTGAGGCTGAATAGTGGAAAAATCCCCTAGGAAGCTAGAAAAGGACCCCTACTTGTCTCCCAAGCCTTCTAACCATTCACCATCATCCCTAAGCCACCTGCCACATCACCAAAAGAAGTTAGCTTTCACACTTTCTCATGAAAAAAGACAAGAAGAAAAACAGAGTTATTTTATTCATTTACATGCACAACAGTAGAATGTTTGATGTTTCAATTTGCATGCCTAGGACAGTAGGATTGCATACATGTTAACTTAGCATTCTTTTGAAGCAAATCCTCTTAGCAAATTAGTTAGAAAAATGGTGTGTTTTAGTATTTGATTTCAATCTTTTTCCTTACTGCAGTAGACAAGCTTTCCCTTAGTGTAGATTTCTCTTTTCCTCATTGGTAATCAAGCTCCTTCTAAATCCATAGAAGTTTTGTTTGAACAACCTTAGTGGTATATCGCCAACTTAGCAGTGAAAAAGAGCAGACCCGTCACATTTACTTGTGTATACAGCAATTTCACCTCCAAGTTTGTGCGAAACTCGGGTTGATAAAGTAAAGTTGGTAGCCCCAGGGGTTGCAGCATTCTTGCTGCAATACTAGTGCTCATCATCCATCTACTAGCATCTAGTATGTGGAGGTGAACTCTTGATCATTTTTGTATAGTTGCGGCCATCCAAAGTTCTCGTGTCCACAAGATTTGAGAACAATAGTCAACATTGCAACTAGGGGTTAGCTGAGGCAATCTGCAACATGATTGGTTCTGCCCTTTTTGTATTTAATGTTCAAGTAGAATTATTGCAGATATGTAGATCACTTCTGATGGTGATTGTTCTGCAACTTCCCTTGTGTTTATATAAACTAAAGAGGCCGGTGATCATTATGGATGACTATCTCCTTCCCCAGAATATAATGCTTCATGCTAGCAAGCCTGAAATATGGAATAAATCTCTTTATCATAAGTGGGGTACTTCCAAATTAATTGGAAAGTGTCTCACTGATAGGCCACTAGAATCCTATGTTGGGTGAGGACTACACCAATAGCATAGTCAGAGGCATCTATCTCAATTTCAACTGGATGTTGCAGGTCTGGCAATGTGAGTATCCATGAAGAGCAGAGGCGGTGCTTCAAGTCAACGAATTCCTTCTGTTGGGACTTGGACCAGGAAAAAATTGCTTTCACTTCGCCCTTAGTAATCTAACTCTAATGCCAAGTGATATGGGGTAATCCCAATACAAACCTCTGATGAAAATTTGCAAGGCCCAAAAAGTTGCGAAGCTCTGTATAGTGGTCGAGGTTGGCAAATCCTGAATGACTTGGATCTTACTCGGATCCACATGCATGCCACACTCGTCTATGATGTAACCTAGATATTGGACCTGGGTCATGACAAAGGTGCATTTCTCCAAGTTGGCACACAGTTTGTGTTGCCGAAGTGTTTGAAGGACCTACCGAATATGTTGTAAGTGTTCTTCCAAAATCTTGTTGAAGATGAGGATGTCGTCCAGATAAACAACCATGAATGAGTTGGTGAAGGGCCACAAGATGTCATCCATTAGCCTCATAAAAGTATCAAGGTCATATTTCAACCCGAAGGGCATAACCAACCATTCAAAGAGGCCTTCCTTGGATTTGAAGGCAGTCTTCCATACATCTATGGGCTCTATTAGAACATGGTGACAGCCAGACTTCATATCGATCTTGATGAAATACTTGGCCCCCAATAGTTGGTCCAAGAGGTCATCAATCCATGGGATTTGATACATGTTCCTAACAGTGATTTTTTTTAGTGCCTTATAATCAATGTAGAGCCTCCATGTCCCATCCTTCTTCTGTACAAGTAAAATCAGGCTCCCACAAGATGAGGAACTTGGTCGGATGTGCTCTTTTTGCAAAAACTCCTGGATTTACCACTTGATCTCTTCATTTTCCATAATGGAGAAGTGATATATCAGCCTGTTGGGTAGAGGTGCTCCGAGAGTCAGATCGATCGAATATTTGACCTGATAGTGAAAGGGTACCCCTATGGGTGAGAAGAAGATGTCCCTTTATTCTTCCATGATCGTATCCACCTACTTCTGCTGGGTGGAGGAACCCTTTTACCGAGGGGCATGGAAGTGGCTAAGATATTCCCCTTACTTTGAGAGTGAATCAGAAAGAAAACAAATTTCCCAGTTTGGGAGATGATCTTACTGCATTTCTTAGTAGAGATCAAAGAGATGGTGGTAGGTGGGGCTACCTCCTATATCTTGTATAACTTATTACCCAAAGAAATAATAACAAAGTGAGGTCTAGAATCATATAGAGAATGTTGCTTCCACAAGTATGGTTTTCCTAATAATACGCCACAAAATTCAAGAGGAGAAACATCACATAGTACCTTTTCCATGAAGGGCTTGATGTTGTAGGGAAGGTAACACTATTAGCTAACGTGGGGATCTCATCCTTGGTGAAGCCAACTGATTGTGTATGGTTGGTGATGTGTTCTAGTCGGTAGCCCCAACCACTTCATGACCTCTACTAAAATGAGTTTCTTTTAGCTCCCATTTTTTACAATGAACTATAGTGGAGAACCCTTCACCCACATCTCTGAGTGGAATAGGACTTCCCCCTCGTGTGGATCTTCAGGCTCAATTTTCTATATTATCATGGTTTCCATGGTGGCACTAGGCTTTGCTTCAATGATTTGCTTCCATTTTTCATTCCCCTTATCAGGTTCTAAATTAGAGTTGGAACATGCACCTGATCCAAAGGCCTTCAGCTTAGCCACCAGTGACTGCTTGGACCGACACTCACTTGTGTTGTGAGTGGAGCTCTTATGAAACTTACACCACTTTCCCGTGTCCTTCTTTGTCTTCATGGTGTTTTTATTTTCTTGCAGCTTCAGTGGGTTATCCTGGGTCACCCTACCTTAGCTTTGTCCTTTTCTCTACATTTTGGGGGTGTCTTTCCCTTGACTCGGATTCAAAGATCCAAAATCTCGTTTTTTCTATTTGAACTTCTACTCAATCTTAACAATGTATCAATACGTCGTGCTGAGTGAGGAGATGTCTAGGGACTCCATCTCATCCTAGATGTACTTGTAGGAAACCATAGTACTTGAGGACCAAATTCCACTCAGAATCCTTGATACCCAACTTTGTGCGAAGGGTATGACAAACATTGATAACTTCAGCACATCTTGGTCCCTTCCCTACCGTAGCACGATCCACTTTATGTATTTATCCTCATAGCTCCTGAAAGGATAGTTCTGCTCCTTGATGACATCCCAAAATGAATTCCAAGTTGGTGTGTCTAAAAATAGTGAGGGTGTACTTTCATCCTTCTTCTCATAGTAGGTTTCCCACTAGTCCTTGACCTGCAGGGCAGCTTTGAGAAGTGCAAAAGTAATATTTTTCCAGCTGGAAAAATCATGAACAGAAAAATATCCTTCCAGCATATTTAAGCATTTATCTATGACATCCGCATCTATCTAACATTCAAATATGGGGATGTCAAATTTAACTTGTACCTTAAAGAATGTGGCACTTCCATAGTGGCTTCTAGAAGGAGATGTGTCGTCTTTGGTTAGTCGCTGAAGGATCTAGGCAAAGTTTTTCATCATTGCATTACTTTGTCGCTTGAGGGCCTCTTCGAGCAACATTTTGAAAGGATCTCCTACCCCCTTGTATTTATTTTTCTTCCACCATGGGAGGTCGTCGGCATTTTCAAGGTTGGTCGTGTAAAGGTTCAACCAATTCGAGCCCTAACTCCTTATATCCCAACCTCATTGGGGACATGCAAAGAAAATTGAGAAAGAGCAGACCACTTTGATACCACTAATCTGAACTTAAACAAGAACGCAACAAATTACAAATATAACCATCAGTACAAAGATGTAGTAGAAATAACACTTCATTTTATTAATATCAAATATTGAAATAAGCTTACAAACATAATGGAAATAAACTAGCTCGGGCGATGGTAACTTATCCTGAGAAGAGATGTGGCATATACATGCCTCTGAACTATATTAAAATTAGGCTCGAAGGCCTACTTATTATTGAGAAATAAAATAAAACCCTAAACATCCAAAAACCTAACCCTAGGAGATGAAGCGCCAAAACTATGGCCCCCATTTGGGTAAATTGGTATATCAACTTCCCGGGGTCATAACCTTGGCATATGATTTTTGTTTGACACGCACAATACCTCATTAGAATGATATATTTGATACAACTTTTGAATGGAAAAAATAAATTAGAGACTCATATTTTCCCTGGTTATCCCAAAAATTTCGTATAGGGCCTCAAAATGACTCCCGAAGTTCAGCACCCAAAATACTGCCAAAAATAGTAAATTGTGCTACAATTAAGGAAACTAAAAAATTGAAAGAGATAGCAGTGGGGGTCCAATTGGAATAGGAGGGTGGCCAAAAACATCCACCTGGATCATTCCTCCCCCCTTAGGAAGCAATGGTCCCCGTTGCATTGAGTGCCTCCATGAGATGGGGAAATTTCTGCTGAACTTGTTCCCTAGTGAATGACTTGCCTTGGTGCAAGAGTTGGGCAACTTTAACAACCTGATATAGTTGGATCTTCTGCTAGAGAGTGTTCATGATCTATTTGTCCATAATCCATTCAGTTGTGGCTTGTTCCATGCAGTCTGGGTTTAACTCCGTTGGTGCGAGTTGTTTAGAAATGTTTGATGTGTCCAATAATGGTAGGAAGTATGGTTGAAGGCATTCCAAATTGAACACTGTGCGCAGGCCAACGAAGGGGGAAATGTTGAGCTCAAAATCATTGTCTCCCACAACCTTGGTAATTGTCTAAGGACCATATCGTGTAGAAATTCCCACCATAGATCAACAAATTATGTAATATATTAAAACACAATACAAGATCTACTTCTACAACACTTTGTGGAAGCTTAATCGAATTGAGAAAGATCAAGAGAAGACATATAGATGAGAATGAGAAATCAATCACACATAACACAGAAGAAATATCACGGGGAAAGCCTCAACCTAAAACACCAGTTTTGTATTATCATACAAGTGGAAATCTTGTTCAAGTTACAAAAAAGAATCAACTCTCAAGCTATCTTGCTCTCTCTGTAATCAAACAATACAGATCACAGACTGAATAGACATATTATATGTCCTCCTCAAGCCCTCCAAGCCTCCTATTTCCTTGCGTAGTTTTTCTTGGGGTCTAATGAAGCCACATGTGTGAATTGGCCTCATCACACTCACAAAACCTGAAGAAGTAACTGCGTAATCCTCAACAAAAGAATTCCTTCTGCATGCAAGGAATATTCACAATGGAATATTCTAGCGACTGATAGTACACTACCCCTCCATCTGATCTCAACTGGGTCTCTATCTGAACTGACATTAATGAGTTATTTATGAGAGAATACTCAGTTATATTAAGTGCAATAGTTACATGCATGCAAGCATTAACTAACTGAACTTACATTAATTCAACAAACTGTTTGAATTAATCTAACTGGACTTGACTCTGTTAACTAAGTCAACTAATTACAACTCAATGTTACAACTCACTCTTATCTCTTTAACTGATGGATAAATTTCTCAATTAATGGAGAAACTATTGCATGTCCCCACATAGACTTCATGTTTGATTTTTCTTAATTAATTAACTCAAGATGAATTAATTAATTAATTTACAAACAACTGCTAAGATCAAATTCGAATTTTACTTCACTATTTTAGTATAGGGACTGACTAAAATAGGAAGGTATCCCGAAATGCTATTTATAGAATTCTATTTTTAGCACTTCCATTTTTCTGTCCATTGTTCCTAAGATCAACACTCGCTGAACTACTATTTACAGCAGTGCTATTTTTAGCAATTCTATTTTTAGCATTTCTTGTTGCTATTTTAAACACTCCCTCTCAACAAGAAAGGGATTATTAGTAACACCAATCCTGTCTCTGTGGAAATCGAACTTGCATTTTGAAAATGCCTTTGTCAAAATATCTGCATCATGTTCCTTGGTCGAAACATACAGCAACAACATGATCCTCTTGACCACACAGTCTCAAAGATGGTGATACTGGATATGAATGTGCTTGGACCTATCATGAAAAACTAGATTCTCAGAGAATTTGATACAACTCTGGTTATTGCAGTAGATCACTGTAGGATCCATCATCTGACCAAACAATCCCACTATAATCTTCCACATCCAAATGGCCTCACATGCATCCTGACTAGTAGCCATGTATTTAGCCTCTGCTGAGCTAGGTGCAACTGATCTCTGTTTCCTGCTGTAGCAAGAAACTACAGCTGAACCAAGGTTGAAGATTCCTCCAGAAGTGCTCTTCTGGTTTGATGGACTCCCTACCCAATCCATATTTGTGAATCCCTGAAGCTTCACTACCTCTGTCCGTTTGTACCACAATTCGAACTGAGATGTGCCTCTGAGGTATCTCATCACATGCTTCACTGCCTTCCAAAACAACTTGGTAGGCTAAACCATAGCTTGACTCAGCTAGTTCGCCGCAAAGCATAAGTTGGGTCGTGTGTTCACCAGATACATAATTGAACCCACCAACTGTCGATAAACAGTAGCAGCTACTACCTCACCTGAAGTAGCATCCTCCTTGCTCCAGTTCCCAGCTAGAGGAGTCTGCATGGGCTTGCACTTCTCCATGTGAAAGCACTTGAGTATCTCATTGGCATACTTGCCTTGAGACAAAAATAATTCACCATCTTTTTGCCACACCTCCATGCCTAGAAAGTAGTGCATAAGGCCCATGTCCTTCATCTCGAACTCTCTTGCAAGGTCCTCCTTGCAAGACTGTATCAGCTGATCATCACCCGTCAAAATCAGATCATCGACATAAAGTACAATGATCAATGGTTTACCTTCTACCATGATGTGGTAAAGGTTTGCATCTGCTTCACTCTTGGTGAAGCCCAAACCGGTGAAATAGTTGTCGATCCTGGTGTACGAAGCACGGGGTGCTTGCTTCAGCCCATACAAAGCCCTCTTGAGTCGGCACACATGCGACTCATGATTGAAGGTCTTGAAGCCCTCTGGATTCCCAATGTACACCTCCTCATCAATCCTCCCATTGAGGAATGTTGTCTTCACATCCATTTGGTGGATTTTCCACCCCATTTGAGCTGATAGTACTAGTATCGATATAATCGATGAGTACCTTGCTACGAGAGAAAAAGTCTCATTGTATTCGATCCCCTAGACCTGTGAGAAACCATAAGCAACAAACCTTGCCTTATGTTTCTCAACACTACCATCCGCTGCCTGCTTTACCTTATAAAGCCATCTAGAACTCACCACTGACTTACCTTGAGGTCTTGGGACAACATCCCACACACTGTTCTGAATGATAGAGTCGTACTCCTCTAGCATTGCATCAACCTAGACTGGTTGTTGCACTGCCTCCTTGAATGAAGAAGGTTCAATGTCTACACACTACCCAACCAAGGCCATGTACCCAGTGTACCACTCAAGCAACCTCCTATATCTGTGCTGAGAAGATGGTTGTCCCAGATTCTCCTGCACATCTAGCATCAACCTGTCAGCTTCCCTTGAGCGTTTTCGCCCATCTCTGGAAGTATCAGCATGAGTGGATGTCTCCACTCCTGGATCCTCTGCATGCGGCTGCTCCGCATCAATCTGAGGCTCCTCCTCTTTAGGAACTGAAAGTTCCTCCTCTACATGCAACTTGAGCTCCCTCTCAAGTGACACTTGCATGGCTTTCTGCTCGTCGAACTTCAGATCCTTGTGTACCACAGTCCTCTAAGTGGAAGGCAGGTACACCCAATAGTTGTGGGGTGTATCTGTGTACCCCATAAGTATTCCCAAGTCAGCTATTCGTTCTAGCTTCTTCCTAGCATATTTGGTCACATGACAGTAAACTGATGATCCAAAGATTTGAAAGTGACTTACATCAGGTCGCTTCCTAGAATAGGCCTCCATAGGTGTCTTCATCCCCAGTATATGGTGTGGGATTTTGTTCTACAAGTATATTGTTGTATTGCATGCCTTAGCCCACAAATGCAGTGGTAGGCTTTGGTCATGCAACATCGCTCGAGCTGCTCCCATAATTGATTTGTTCTTCCTTTCAGCCACCCCATTCTGCTGTGGGTTATGGGGTGCTGTCAATTCCTGTTTAATACCTTCTGCAATGTGGAAGTCTTTAAATTGTTGGGAGACATACTCTCCACCATTGTCACTACGCAAGGATTTTATTTTCTTTCCAGATTCTTCCTCTGCCAGGGCTTTAAACTCACAAAACCTCAAGAAGGTCTGATCCTTCTTTTGCATAAAGTAGATCCAGCATCTATGAGAAAAATCATCAATAAAAATAACATAGTACCTTTGTTTAGCGGTGGAGGCTATAGAGAAAGGTCCACAAACATCTGAGTGAACTCGCTCCAGGATTGCTCCAGCTCTACTGTCTCGATCTGGAAAGGAAGATTTCACATACTTACCCAAGTTACAACCTTTGCATGTAGTCGTCTAATCAAGTTTTCCCTTGGGTAATCCGATAGAAATTTGTTGCATGATCTTCAGAGCTCCATGGTGCAAGTGGCCCAGTCATCTATGCCATAGCTCACCAACATCTTGGCTCTGCACCTTCTTAGCTTTGGAACTCAAAGTAGCACAGTCGTCTACCTCTAGCTTGTAGAGATTGTTAACTCGAATCCCTATTCGCTTTGTCTGTCCAGTACTGATATGCCTTAGGAATACCTTTCCTTTACTAAAGACTACATCATAGCCTTTATCTTCTAGCATAGTTGTTACACAGTAATTTGTCACTGCCTTCCTGTCAGTCACCCTGCTGTGTCAATCACTAAGCTTCATGCCTTCTGAACTAACCCTAAAACCCCTTTTTTCCAAAGTTTTATGCATCAGCGCGTCTGTTAGAAAAATACCCGCGATGACTGGCGCTCCATAGTGCATTCCGCGCGCTGCCAGCGCGGAAGAACATCCCTTTCCCGCGCTGGTGAACATCGCACCTTTCCCGTGTGCTCCCGCGCTGACACGACTGTCCCAGTTATTGAGATGCGCCGACAGCACGACAGTTTCCTCATTATCCGCGCTGATCCAGTTTGGGCGAATTCGTTCAAACAACCAGCCTTCCAGATAACTCCAGGCTTGGTTGTTAGCTTTGTGAATATCGACTCCTTTCTATGGCATGACTGTTCGACCTTTTGCAACCATTTCCCTCAAAGATAAGCTCATCCTTCCACCCTTTTAGGAGACTCCTTCTCCTATATAAACTTCCACCATTACCATGAGCAGCTAGTTAGACTTAGCTTGGAATAGCTTGGATTGTACAAAGCTTGTAGTGCTCAGATTGCTGCTATAGGTATGGTGTGCTAGGTGTGGAAGTGATTGATTGCTTAGGGAAGGTTGTTTTGTGTTATTTGTGTGAGAGAGAGAGTTGTTTGTCTTGGGAGAATCATCCTTAAAGGTGAATGCTTGAGATACATGCTGACTGGCCCCTCCTGAGAAGGTTACCGACGTCAGAACATTTGGTTGTACTCTTCTCTATTCTGATTAATAATAGATGACTGCTATTATTGTTCCATTCTCATTTGTCTACGCAATGGTTAAATGTGAATTACATCTTTTCTGACTAATGTATGGTTGCTTTTACTAGATTTCACGCTTGTGTTTGTTTCCCCTTCGTGTGTGCAGGTATCTATTCGCGGAGATCGCGGAGGATCGTGACCAGCCGAAGCGGAGGAGCGAAGGCAACATCTCTTCGTCAAGCGGCAAGCGCAGGAATCCAAGTAGGTGCTCTTTACCTCTTGTTTAATTGTAATTAGGAACATGCGTGGCAGCATTGTGTGATTGTTGCTAGACCCCTGCTGGGCTAGTAGGGATCGCCTCTACCCGTAGAGGGGATTTACCTCTCCAACAATTTGGCGACTCCACTGGGGATCAGCCTTTTTGTCTCTTGAGTCCACTTTTGTGTTTGGCTTTGATTGATCTCTTTTCGAGTTTTTGGGATTGTCTTTTTGCTTATGAACTTTCTGGGCGTTTCTGGGAAGCATCTTTATTGTTTAAAAGCTCTTGCATTTGGTTTGGGAAGTTTTTAGTTTGGCCTTGCTTGTTTTTTGCGCTCAGCGCGTTTTAAATCCAAACAGTCGCGCTGACATCGCGTTCTTGTTCCTTGGTTTTCTTTCCATCGCGCCTGTACGTCTAATAGTCGCGCTGACCTCGTTCTCAGAGACAGCGCGCTTTATTCGTGTCCTTCCGCGCTGGCATCGCGCCCCCGCTTCTTTGTGTTTCTTGTCATCGCGTCTGTGTGTTTCCTTTCCGCGCTGACCTCGTTTTTCCGAGACAGCGCGCTTTATTCCTGTCTTTCCGCGCTGACGTCACAAAGTTGCTACAGGCCTCCCCCTGTCAGCGCCGAGTTGCTGAAGGCTACCCGCGCTGATCCTGTAAAATTCATTTTTGACCAAATTGGCCTCCTGAACCTCTTGCTGTGACTTTCCCTTCTTCTCTCCTCCTGTCTGATGACTTGTTTTTCATTGTTTGAACTCTGAACTGCTTGATTGCGAAGCTTGTTTTCATAAGGTTTCGTTTTTGCTCAGTTTTAAGTTTGCAAATACCTTCCCTTTTTGCTTTCGCTGCTTGGTTCGTGTTCCCGCCATCACTTTTGCAATTGCTGGATTGTGTTGTGTCTCTAGTTGACTGGTTGTGACTTTCGTCCTTCGGGTGTTTGCCTTTTTCTATTGATTTCGCGCTCTAACTCTAGGACATCTAGAGGTTGCGTGTGTGTCAAGCCTACCGTAGGGAGCTTGTTTGTTTGTTCGACCAGCCAAGTTCAGATCTGTTCATGCACTTGTTCAGTGATTGTTGGAGTGCTTTGGATTGTGTTTCCAAGTGGTTTCTTTTCGCTTCCTCCTTGCTTGCAATCCTTGCTTGTCTTACAGAGCTTAGATTACATAGCTCGTGCAGACCTTTGCTTTCCTTTGATTTGGAAGCTTTGGTTGAATGTTTTGGGAACTTTGTGTGCTTTCATTAAGTAGTTTACTTGGTGTTCCGGTTCCTCCAAATTATTTTAGATGCTTTGTGTCACTGAAAGAAAATCAAACTAGTAGCTTTGCCTTTGAAAACTGAAAAGGAAAAGAACATTTCATTGATTTGCATCTTCAAAAGAAAAGTTTCCTTTCCTCGCTTTAGTTGCATTAAGTTGCTTGTTTGCTTGTACTTGTTTTGTTTGATAGAAAATTTCTTGCCCTCTCGTAGCTAGAATTCATCGAATAAAACGGAATTCTTTGGCATATAGATTGCATCTAGGTAATTGTGAGCGAACATACGATAAAGCTTGAAATCGAAACTTAATCTCAAGATCAACTATAAAATGAACCAAATGAATCTAAAAACGCATTGGAACTAAACGCAAATATCTAGAGGTCTAGGCTAGAGATGTGTTCCGGCGTCTTTAAACATAGTCACTGTTGTTTCACATTAGGTTGGGTGATTCCTCCTTCTGTGACTCGATAGTGGTCTAACACGGACTGCGCTCCCACGTACCGTCGCGTATATAGGGAGACCCCACTAGGCTTTTATCCTTTATCCATAGGAAGCCGATTCGGCCGCCCTACGATTCGCAATGCAGTGAACACAGCATTCACGAAGATTGACCACCCGTACCCTAAAAAGTATTCTGTGGTTTTGCGAAAAGTTTGGCACACCCTCTACCTAGAATTCCAGAGCAGTCACTTTTGATCCTTTTCGGACTCCCTAAACGAAAAGGTGCCTGTGAGCGTCTTGTCACTTTGTGCTCATAAAACATTCGAAGGAGACTGGAGTCATCTTTTCGTCCTTTTCTTGACTCTTGAAACATGAAAAGGTCAAGTTTGGTTCCTGTGTCTTAAACGTTTATTCGGCCACGATAACATCACCTGGTTAGATCTTGTGTGCGTTAGCTTGAGTAGGTTTCGTTTTCGTTTGCTATGGCAACTTTTCCAGGATTCACTAACCCAGGTTCCCCCTCTGATGGGAACCCAGGACAATTCCCTCCTCTTGGGAATACTGGTGCTCCGTATATGGCGACGTTGTCCCTACCAGGGTTAACTGTCGGGTTACCTGTGTGGTTGTTTTCAACCTCTTTGGTCCCTACCGTATCGGCTGTTAGTCCATCCGTCCCTCCACCTGAACAACGTCATGTTGATCCTAAGGTGGATCTCTCCCCTTCGACGCCTACTTCTATGTCTTCCTCTTGTACTTCGCCTGGTGAAACTCTTGATGTGAGTAACCAGGTGGCTAAGAAGAAGAAGAGGAAGACCAAGAAGAAGAAGTCCCCTCAGGGAGAGCCTACACACACAGTCCCCCTCTCAAGTCCAGCTATCCACTCCAGTACACCTGAAGTCGGGTCACCTTCTGCTCCTCCGCGGAAGGTTAAGTTTCCTTGTCGATTATGCAGGGAGGACCATCTGCTTCGTGATTGTCCTGGCATTCCCAGGGTATTAGAAGTTTGGTCCCACGATCCGGCCCGCCCTTCATCGTCCACTAATGATCATGGCGATGCTACCTCATCAGTTGGGAATGGTAAGGAGAAAGGGAAGTTTCGAATCCCCTGTCGACTTTGTGAAGGCAAACATCCCCTTCACCTTTGTCCCCTCATGGATAAAGCCTCTGCTGTGTTGGAAAGTCTTGCTGCTCCTCCGAATCCATTTCCCGCCGGTTATCAACGTCTTTCTACAACTGTAGATCGCGCCCTTGTTGACAAAGCGATTGCTTCAGATTCCTCTCTTGTCCAGGCTCCTCTTCCCGAACCTGGCTGTCCCCAGCCTGTTCCAGACCCGTCGTTGGTCGGAAAGAGTGTTGATTCGAGTTCCCCCCCTCTCGAGCACTCTATTTCGGAAGAGCAAAATTCTCATGTTCTTCTCGTCTCCTCAGATTCTCCTGAGCTTGATAAAGGTTCTCCTGAAACCTCTTCGGAGACTTTAGATTCGGTTCTTTCCGAGCAGGGGGGAAACCATATGGTTCCCCCACCAAGTAGTTCGGTCATTTCCTTTGATTGGAGTCGTTTGACTACCCCTCCCCTTCCATCCCACGTGCCTTTCTGGGTCACCGCCTATGCTTGCAATAAGGCGCTGCCCGGCACTGTGTTAGACGAAGGAGCATCGGTTAGTCTCATGCCCGTTACTACTTGGCGAGCTTTGGGTTCCCCATCGCTTGTACCTGTCGCACCGCATCTCACCGCGTTTGACGGAGGAACGAGTCAGCCATTAGGGATCCTTCCAAAGTTTCCTATTACTTTGGGGGGCAAGACTGTCTATATAGACATCTCAGTTACCCAAGGTTCTTTAGACTTCAGTCTTCTCCTTGGTCGTGATTATGTGTATGCCATGGGAGCCCTTGTTTCTTCACTTTTCCGTGTGGTTTGTTTTCCACACGATGGAAGAATCGTGACGTTCGATCAATTATCGTTCGTTCGTCCACAAGCCCCTCCGGCGCACTCGTCCTTCCCTCCTGGCTTTCATCCACAAGTTGCATCTGCCTTGCCGCAAATCAACTATGTGGCCACCTACCCCGTGCCCGTACCCGATCATGACACCATCGTGCATAGTGTCCCGGGGGCATTAGGTCCTGATTTCCAAGATGTCGGTCTTCCCTCCGGAGCCACTTTCTTGGGGGCCTCCAATTCCCGTTCATTATGATGAAGTCTGGATGGAGCATAGTTCTTTTCCGGTGTCAAGCTCCTTACAAAATGAAACTGGGTCTGGATGGAGCATAGTTCCTTTCCTGTGTCAAGCTCCTTAAAAAATGAAACTGGATCAGTCCCGAGGATAGTTCCGATCTTGTGTCGACCTCGTTAAAAAACGAAACAAGGAGACGAGCATAGTTCCTGATCTTGTGTCAAGCTCATTAAAAAATGAAACAAGGGTTATGAGGATAGTTCTTTTACTGTGTTAACCTCATTAAAAAATGAAACAACTCCTTTTCCCAATTGAGTCTTTGATTAAGATCTCGTGAAATCCAAGTCGAGTCTTTCTAAGCTCTCAAAGGTGAACCTTCATTCCATCCACTTTGTTGAATGCAATGAAGCTTGGGGGGCATGTACCTCGATTTGCATTATTATGCTGGGGGCATGCGAACTTATAACAAGCATAGTTTTTCGTTTCAAGCTTGTGTAAACATGAAACCGAATCCAAGCAAAGTTCTCCACGGTTCAAGCTTGTGTAAAAATGAACCCATACCCGATTTACATCTCGTGATTGCCATTTTTATCCGTTGAATTCTGCTAGATGAGCCTTGGTTGTTTCATTCCATTGCTACCATCTCTTTGGCCGATCATATGCTCTCACTTGGTTGTTTATCCTTTCCTGAGGAACCGCAGCGATGAGTGGTTTTATTAGCCAGCCTCTTAACCATTACATGTTTTGAACAGTTCCACCATTGCCGGAACCAGTTGCTACCCTTTATACCACTCGTTCCTCTAGGATGAGTCACCTTTAAGCTCTTTTCTGACTCATAAAATATGAAAAGATTGTCGGGTATTTTTCCCTTTTTGACTCGTTAAAGAGAATAAAAATGGAGGTCTGCTTTCAGCTCTTTTCTGACCGTTTAAAGATGAAAAGATTGCCGAGTCCCCCTCTCGACTCGCTAACGGAACGAGAGGTGGTCACTTTTAAAGCTCTTTTTTCGACTGTTTAAACTAAAAAGATTGCCGGGTGTTTGTCGTTTCGCACTCGTTATTGGCTCCAAAACGACGTACTTCCGACTGCTTTTTTACTTTTTCGGGTTGAAGTTACTATTTACGAAAAGTACTCCTCGATCGAAATGGTCGGGCGGTTCTTTCGGGCATTGTTTTATACTTTTTCGGGCTCGAGAGACACAACTTTACGAAAAAGGACCCCCCCTGGAGTCTCCTTTTCCGCTGTCTTTTCAGACTCTCTAAATAAGAAAAGACGCCGAGTTTTTCCTTTGTCAGGCTCGTTAAACACTTGATGACATCGGACATCGTCGAAATGACACTCTTCAAGCATATGCTATCCCCGTCAAGCTTGTCACCCAAAAATAATCTGGGTACCTGCCAGAAATGGTGGGGAAAACGGAACTGTAATCGTAGTCGTGTCGGCAGTATGTCGCTCTTGAACATGGCACTCTTCTGCTTCGTGTCTGGGTGGGACCATCTCATCTTATCTTTCACTGGCCTCCGTGGGTTTGGGTTATCCTATTTGACCTCTCATCTGCTTATTGCCCTGTCACCATGACCCTTACTCATTTGATGTCAAATACTGCCAAGCCCGCCACAGTGCCGCCGATATGTTCAAGAGAAGTTGACTTCTGTAATAATACCACCTCATCTGCTATCTCACACAAATCATTTTTCCTCTGTCTCGCGTCGATGATGTGGGAAACATTATGGCCCACCTTCGATCAAGGTCACTTCCTATCGACTTCAGCTCATTATCCGGGAAGGCGACTTAGAGCCTGCATGCCTCAATGGCAGGTTCTTCATGTTCGACGAGAGGTTTTCATCATTGGCCTCCGATCGGATGATTCCGTGGATGTTCGACACCAGCTCATTGATTCACATACCGCGGATTGTACCTATAGTACCTTGAGGGCCATTGTCATTATTGGTGGTACCTCTCGCGTCTGTTAACAGTTTTCACCATTGACTGGTAATCAGACGATGTTCATGCATGTTCGACTTCGACTCATATATTCACATGTTTGAACTTGTACTTTGTTCGGATCGGGACGGAGCGCAAGACCCTGGATCCGTGTCTGTTGTGGGCCAGGTTGCGATTTTGTGGATGACCATTACATGACTCATTGATGGATGGCTGCGCCCATACCTGAGTCTTCATGGATGGCTGCGACCATACCTTATCATTATTATGGTCTCTTTAGCTGGGTGGCTGCGTCCATTCCACAGACCTTTTCGCATGTCTTTTGGATGGCTGCGCCCATGCCTAGACTGCATGTACTTGATTATCAGAGATGTTTCGGTCCTTCCTGGTGATGTTCCAGTTCGGCGTGTGTTGTAAAGCATTTCACCCCTCCCACTCTCTCGGTCTTCATGCTTTAGGGGGCATCTGTTACACAGTAATTTGTCACTGCCTTCCTGTCAGTCACCCTACTGTGTCAATCACTAAGCTTCATGCCTTCTGAACTAACCCTAAAACCCCTTTTTTCCAAAGTTTTATGCATCAGCGCGTCTGTTAGAAAAATACCCGCGATGACTGGCGCTCCATAGTGCATTCCGCGCGCTGCCAACGCGGAAGAACATCCCTTTCCCGCGCTGGTGAACATCGCACCTTTCCCGTGTGCTTCCGCGCTGACACGACTGTCCCAGTTATTGAGATGCGCCGACAGCGCGACAGTTTCCTCATTATCCACGCTGATCCGGTTTGGGCGAATTCGTTCAAACAAACAGCCTTCCAGATAACTCCAGGCTTGGTTGTTAGCTTTGTGAATATCGACTCCTTTCTATGGCATGACTGTTCGACCTTTTGCAACCATTTCCCTCAAAGATAAGCTCATCCTTCCACCCTTTTAGGAGACTCCTTCTCCTATATAAACTTCCACCATTACCATGAGCAGCTAGTTAGACTTAGCTTGGAATAGCTTGGATTGTACAAAGCTTGTAGTGCTCAGATTGCTGCTATAGGTATGGTGTGCTAGGTGTGGAAGTGATTGATTGCTTAGGGAAGGTTGTTTTGTGTTATTTGTGTGAGAGAGAGAGTTGTTTGTCTTGGGAGAATCATCCTTAAAGGTGAATGCTTGAGATACATGCTGACTGGCCCCTCCTGAGAAGGTTACCGACGTCAGAACATTTGGTTGTACTCTTCTCTATTCTGATTAATAATAGATGACTGCTATTATTGTTCCATTCTCATTTGTCTACGCAATGGTTAAATGTGAATTACTTCTTTTCTGACTGATGTATGGTTGCTTTTACTAGATTTCACGCTTGTGTTTGTTTCCCCTTCGTGTGTGCAGGTATCTATTCGCGGAGATCGCGGAGGATCGTGACCAGCCGAAGCGGAGGAGCGAAGGCAACATCTCTTCGTCAAGCGGCAAGCGCAGGAATCCAAGTAGGTGCTCTTTACCTCTTGTTTAATTGTAATTAGGAACATGCGTGGCAGCATTGTGTGATTGTTGCTAGACCCCTGCTGGGCTAGTAGGGATCGCCTCTACCCGTAGAGGGGATTTACCTCTCCAACAATAGCGACAAACACAAGATTCTTCTTCAGACCTGGTACATACTTTAGATCATTCAGAGTGAGGGGAGCTCCCTGCTCCCTATGAAACACAATTGTACCTTCACCTGAAACACAATACTTTCCATCATCGCCCATCTCGATCCGCATTTGGAGATCCTTCTCCTCCAAGGTACTGAAAATATTCTTGTCACCTGACATGTGGAATGAAGCTCCACTATCTAGGTACCACACACATCCCACCATGGATGAGACCATGCATGCAATAAGCGAGAAATCCAGCTCAAACTATGAGGCCAATGCCTCACCATCAGATCCCTTCGAGGAACCCTTCTTGGATTTCTTATGTGGACAATTCATAGCATAATGGCCCACTTCATGACAATGAAAGCATCACACTTTCGATTTGTCAATCTTCTTCCCACCATGGGAAGAACCGGATTTGGGATAGGACGCCTTCCCTTTCCCTTTCCTTGCCTTACTCGCTAAGGCTAGATTTTCCTCATCTTCTTGCTTCAATGAAGATCCATCTCTGGAGCTTCTTCTTATTTCCTCCTGCATCAGATTTGACCAAAGTCGTTCCCAATCTGGTAGTTTTTCTCTTCCATTAACCAAGTCTTGGTAGCTATGCCAACTCTTAGGAAGACTAAGGAGTGCAAGACTCACCATGTCATCAATAGCGGTTGTGATCCATACACTTCCAAGCTCATCCCTACAATTGGTGAGCTTGTTCAGATATGTAGAGATAGTGTCTCCCTTTTCACACTTGATCTTATGAAGCATATCTTTCAGTGCCAGCTTCCTCTGATCACTGTTGTTCTAATATAAATCTTTCAATGTTTTCCACATCGAAAACAATGTCTCCTTCCCATGGAGGGTCGAGACAATGTGGTATCGAACTCCCTCCAAGAGGATTCTCCTTGCTCTAGCCACACATTTCTTCCATTACACCAGTTGAGTAGCATCAGTCGGCTTGGGGACTTCTTGATCAATGAAGTCCTTTAAACCGTTATCCTATAATACTACCTCCATGCGATCCTTCCAGGATATATAATTCGAGTTGCCATCAAGGGCATACTCGAGTCTTAAACCACTAAATGCCATAGGTGAAATTGAGATGTGATAAGAACTTGATTTCTATATTCAGGAACACAAACTTCAAACTTCTCCTTCTTATATATAGTTCTTCACCTTGAACACCTTTGCTCTAATACCATGTAGAAATCCCCATTGTAGATCAACAAATTATGTAATATACTAAAACACAATACAAGATCTACTTCTACAACACTTTGCAGAAGCTTAATCGAATTGATCAAGATCAAGTGAACACATATAACTGAGAATGAGAAATCAATCACACATAACACATAAGAAATATCATGGGGAAAGCATCAGCCTAAAACCCCAACTCCATATTATCATACAAGTGGAAATCTTGTTCAAGTTACAAAAATAATCAGCTCTCAAGCTATCTTGCTCTCTCTGCAATCAAACAATACAACTCACAGACTAAATAGACATAGTATATGTCCTCCTCAAGCCCTCCAAGCCTCCTATTTCCTTGCGCAGTTTTTTTAGGGTCCAGTGAAGCCACATGTGTGAATTGGCCTCATCACACTCACAAAACCTGAAGAAGTAACTGTGCAATCCTCAAGCAAAGAATTCCTTCTGCATGCAAGGAATATTCACAATGGAATATTATAGCAACTGATAGTACACTCTCCCTCCATCTGATCTCAACTGGGCCTCTGTCTGAATTGACATGCATGAGTTATTTATGAGAGAATACTCAGTTATCTGAAGTGTAGTAGTTACATGCATGCAAGCATTAACTAACTGAACTTACATTAATTCAACAAACTGTTTGAATTAATCTAACTGGACTTGACTCAGTTAACTAAGTCAACTAATTACAACTCAATATTACAACTCACTCTTATCTCTTTAACTGATGGATAAATTCCTCAATTAATGGAGAAACTATTGCATGTCCCCACATAGACTTCATGTTTGATTTTTCTTAACTAATTAACTCAAGATGAATTAATTAATTAATCTACAAACAGCTGCTAAGATCAAATTCAAATTTTACTTCACTATTTTAGTATAGGGATTGACTAAAACTAGAAGGTATCCCGAAATGCTATTTTTAGCACTTTCATTTTTCCATCCAGTTTTGCTAAGATCAACACTGGCTGAACTGCTATTTATAGTAGTGTTATTTTTAGCAATTCTATTTTTAGCATTTCTTGTTGCTATTTTCAACATCTCGGAGTGTTATGAGCTATCGATGGGCTTCGGTAAGGCGTTCTTTCTGTAAATTCAACTAAACTTTGTCACCCACTTGAAACTTGTGTGGCACTCGATGTTGATCATGTTGCTGCTTGTACTTGGCATTTGACTTCTCCAAGATTTCGTGAACTTGTTGGTGGATGTGTTGGATGCATTCAATAAATCTGGTTGCTTTATTATCCTTGGACAATAATTGTGTGGATTTTGTTTGTGTAGTCACATGAGACATGGAAACATCAATTAGACACAATGGTTGAAATCCTAGAACCACTTGAAAGGGATTGTGAGTAATCGAGCTATGGAGAGCTCTATTATAACTATGTTGCACATTGGGAAGGCTCTCACCCTAGGTTTGTGGATGCTTGGAGTTATACATGCGAAGTATGTGCACTATCATCCTATTGACGACCTCCGTTTGGCCATCAGTCTTGGGATGCAAGGCAGTTGACTTGGTGAGCTTGGTGTCCAATAGTGTCCAGAGGCTTGACCAGAATGTGCTCAGGAACCTGGTATCCCACTGATATAATTTTCTACAGGATCCCAAAATGTACCCACATTCATTCAAAGAATATTTTGGCAGTGTCCTCTGCTGTGATACTCTTCTTGCAAGCCACTAATATAGCCATCTTAGAAAATCTGTCCACGACCACAAATACATAGCCATTACGATGCTTGGTAGAAGGGAGGACAAACATATAGTCCATGGAGATAGATTCCCACGGCTGGTTAGGAGTAGGTGAAGGAGTGTATAGGCCTTTCTTCTTGATGGTTGGCTTGGCAATGGCGTAGACAGTGCAGGATTTGATATATTTCCAAACATCCTATCAGAGTTTTGGCAATAAAAGTACTTTTGTAGTACAACCACAATTTTCTCCACACTAAAGTGTACTGTGACCTAACTATGGTACGTCTCCCAAATCATCTTGGAACGCTCACTTGAAGGAACACAACCATGGCCTAGGTAGCATAATAATGCATCCTAGAGGTGGAAATTAGGAAATTTATTTCTGTCTACTAGAATCTAGTATGTGGAGAAAAAATTTGGAACATTTTTACATAGTTGTAGCCATCCAAAGGGCTCGTGGCCATAAGCATTGAGAACAGTGGTCAGTCGTACAAATGGCGGTCGACTGAGGCAGTTTGCAACATGATTAGTGTTGTTGTTTTTGTATTTAATGTTCAAGTGGAATTGTTGTAGATATGTAGGCCACTTATGATGGTGATTGTTCTGCAACTTCCCTTGTGTCTGTATAAAATAAAGAGGTATGTGATCAGTGTGGATGATCATCTCCTTCCCTAGAATGTAATTCTTCCATTGTCAACAAGACAACACAATGCAATACATCTCTTTATCATAGGTGGGGTACTTCCAAATTGTATCAGAAGGTGTATCACTATGATAGTCCACTAGATGCCTGTGCTAGGTGGGGATTGCACCAATAGCATAGTCGAAGGAATCTGTCTCAATTTCAAATGGCTGCTACAGTTCTGGTAGAGTAAGTATCGGTGCAAAGTAGCATTGGTGCTTCAATTCAATGAACACCTTCTGTTGGGAATCAAACCAGGAAAACTTTGCTTTCGCCCCGCCTTTAGTAATCTGACTCAAAGGCCAAGTGATATGGGAGAATACCAACATGAACCTCCCATAAAAATTTGCAAGGCCCAAAAAGCTATGAAGCTTTGTTAGAGTGGTCGGGGATGACCAATCTCTAATGAATTGGATCTTAGTCTGATCCACATGCATGCCATGCTCATCTATGTTGTAACCCATATATTGGACCTGGGGCATACCAAAGGTGCATTTCTACAAGTTGGCACACAGTTTGTGCTGCCGAAGGGTTTGAAGAACTTGCCAAATGTGTTGCCCAACTCTTGTTGAAGATGAGGATGTCATCGAGATAAACAACCATGAATGAATTGGTGAAGGGCCACAAGATGCAATTTATTAGCCTCATAAAAGTATTAGGGGCATTTGTCAACCCGAAGGCCATAACCAACCACTCAAAAAGGCCTTCCTTAGATTTGAAGGCAGTCTTCCACACATGTGTGGGCTCTATTAGAACCTGGTGATAGCTAGACTTTAGATCGATCTTGTTGAAATACTTGGCCATCTTGAGTTGGTCCAAAATTTCATCAATCCATGGGATTGGATAACTGTTCCTGGCAATGATTTTGTTTAGTGACCGATAATCAATGTAGAGCCTTTAGGTCCCATTTTTCTTCTGTACAAGTACAATCAGGCTCCCACAAGGTGAGGAACTTGGTTGGATGTGCCCTTTTTGCAGCAACTCTTGAATTTTCTGCTTGAACTCTTCATTATCTAGAATGGAGTGGAAATATATCAACTCGTTGGGTAGAGGTGCTCCAAGAGTCAGAACGATCGAATTATTGACCTGACAGTACAAGGGTACCCCTGTGGGTGAGTAGAAGATGTCCCTGTATTCTTCCATGACCATATCCACTTGCTTCTATTGTATGGAGGAACCCTTCTTGGGGACCATGGATGTGGCTACAATCTCCCCTTACTTTGAGAGCAAATTAGAAATAAAACAAATTTCCAAATCTAGGAGATGATATTACTACATTTCTTAGCATAGATCTTACTGCATTGCTTAGCAAAGATCCTATATAACTTATTACCCAAAGAAATAATAATAGAGTGAGGTATAGACTCATATATATCATGTCTCTTCCACAAGTATGGTTTTCCTAATAATACATCACAAACTTCAAGAGGAGAAACATCACACAATATCACATATGTGAAGGGCTCGATGCTATAAGGAAGGTGACACTGTTGGCTAACATGGAGATCTCATCCTTGGTGAAGCCACTTGATGGTGTATGTCTGTGTATGTGATATAGTCGGTAGGCCTAGACGCTTCACGACCTCTGCTAAAATGAGGTTCTTTTGGCTCCTGTTGTTGAAAATCAACTACAGTGGAGAACCCTTTACCTGCATATGTGAGTGGAAGAGGCATCCCCCCTCCTCTGGATCTTCAAGCTCAATCTTCTAGATCTTGGTTGTGGCCATGATGGCACTAGGCTCTGCGTCAATGATCTGCTTCCCTTTCTCATTCCCCTTGTCGGGTTCTAACTCAGAGTCAGAACATGTGTTTGATTCAAAAGCCTTCAACTCAGCCACCAGTGACTGCTTGGCCTAACACTAACTTGTGTTGTGAGTGGAGCTCTTATGGAACTCACACCACTTTCCTGTGTCCTTCCTTTTCTTCGTGGTGTTGTTCTTTACTTGAGGCTTTAGCGGGTTATCTTGGGTCACCCCACCTTTGATTTGTCTTTTGCTCTATGGTTTTGGGCACCTTTCCCTTACTTCAGATTCGTAGATCCAAAGTCTTGCTTTTTCTATTTAAACTTTTTCTCAATCTTGGAAACATATCGGTATGCCGTGTTGAGTGAGGAGATGTTCAAGAACTCCATCTTGTCTTGGATGTACTTGTGTAGATAGTTGCAGTACTTGAGTACCAAATGACACTCAGAATCCTTGATACCCAACTTCATGCAAAGGGTATGAAAAACATTGGTAAACTCTGGCATGTCTTGGTCCCTTCCCTGCCGCAGCGTGGTCCACTTTATTTATTTATCCTCATAGCTCCTAATAGGGTAGTACTACTCCTTGATGGTGTCCCAAAATGAATTCCTAGTTAGTACGGCTGAAAATAGTGAGGGTGTAATTTCGTCCTTCTCATAGTAGGATTCCCATCAGTGCTTGACGTGGGGGGTAGCTTTGAGAAGTGCAAAATTAATCTTTTCCCAGCTGGAAAAATCATGAACATAAAAATATCCTTCTATTATATTTAACCATTTATCTACAGTGTCCGCATCTATCTGACCTTAAAATATGGGGATGTCAAAGTTAAATTTTACCTTGAAGGGTGTGGTGCTTCCAGAGTGGTTGCTAGAAGGAGATGTGTCACCTTTGGGTAGCCGCTGAAGGATATGGGAAAATTTATCCCTCATCGCATTCCTCTGTCGCTCGAGGGCTTCTTTGAGAAATATTTTGAAAGGATCTCCTACCCCCTCATCTTTATTTTCTTCCGTCATGGGTTTGCAAGGTTGGTCTTGCAAAGGTTCGAACAATTTGAACCCTAACTCCTTATATCCCGACCTCATTGGGGACATGCAAAGAAAAACCAAGAAAGATAAGACCACTCTGATACCACTCATATGAACTTAAATAGGAATGTAACAAATTACATATATAACCATAAATACAAGATGCATTGGAAATAACACTTCATTTCATTAATATCAAATATTGAAATAAGCTTACAAACATAATGGAAATAAAATACCTCGAGCGATGGTAGCTTATCTATGAGAAGAGATGTGGCAGCTACATTCCTCTGAACTGTGTTATAATGAGGCTCAAAGGCTTTTTTATTATTGACAACAATGGAAAACTCTGAACATCCAAAAACCTAACCCTAGGAGATGAAGCACCAAAACTATGGTCCTCGTTTGGGTAAATTGGTATATCAACATCCCAAGGTCATAGATTTGGCATACAATCTCTGTTTGACGTACACAATACCTCATTAGAAAGATATATCTGAGTAATACAACTTTCAAATTGAAAACATCGATCAAAAACTCATGTGTGCCTCGGTTTTCCCAAATAACATCATTTAGGGCCTCAAAACGGATCTGGAAGTTCAAGACTCGAAAAACTATGAAAAATAGTAAACGGTGCTACAATTAAGGAAATTGAAAAAATGAAAGAGAGATTGGTGGGGGTCCAAGTGGAACAGGTGGGTAGCCACCAACATCCACCTAGATTAGTCCTCCCCCCTTAGGAAGCAATGGTCCCCATTGCATTGAGTTCCTCCATGAGATGGGGAAACCTCTACTAAACTTGCTCCTTGGTGAGCCACTTGCCTTGGTGCAGGATTTGGCCAGCTTTGACAACACGATATATTTTGATCTTCTGTTGGTGAGTGTTCTTGATATATGTGTCCATAATCTAATTAGTTGTGGCCTTTTCCATGCAGTCTGGGTTTAATTCTGTTGGTGTGAGTTGTTCTGCAATGTCTAATGCGTCCAGTAATGGTGGGAAGTATGGTTGAAGGAAATCCACATTGAACATTGGGTGCAGGCCAAGCAATGGAGGAATGTTGACCTCACAACTATTGTCTCCCATAGCCTTGGTAATGGTGTAGGGATCATATCATAGTGGTATGAGCTTCTGATGTGCTCTAGTAAGCCATTCTTTCTGCAAATGCAACCAAACTTTGTCACCCACCTGAAACTTGTGTGGCATCTAATTTTGATCATGTCGTTGCTTGTACTTGCCATTTAACTTCTCCAAGATTGTTTTGAAGCTACTGGTGGATGTGTTGGATGCATTCAATAAATCTGGTGGCTTTATCAACCTCAGATAATACATCTGTGGATTATGTCTTTTTAGTTGCACGAGGCATGGAAACATCAATCAAACACAATGGTTGAAATCCTAGACCCACTTCAAAGGGAGTGTGACTTGTCGAGCTATGGAGAGCTCTATTATAACTATGCTGCACATAGGGAATACTCTCATCCTAGGTTCATGTATGGTTGGAGTTGTACATGCAGAGTATGTGCACTATCATCCTATTAACGACCTTCATCTAGCCATCAGTCTGGGGATTGAAGGCAATCGACTTAGTGATATTGGTGTCCAATAGTGTCTAGAGGTTTGACCAGAATGTGCTCAGGAACTTAGTATCCCAATCTGATATAATGTTCCGTGGGATGTAAAAATGTACCCACACTTGTTCAAAGAAGAGTTTGGAAGTGTCCTCTGTTGTGATACTCTTCTTGCAGGATGCTAATATAGCCATCTTAAAAAATCAGCCCACAACCACAAATACACAGTCATTACCATGTTGAATTTCCATGACCTTGGGTATAGGCTAGAGTCTTAAAATCATTGATGCTATCGAACCAAGAATCTCGACCATAAACTACTTTGCACAACGGAAATATAAAGTAGTAAATTACATATGCAGAAAACATAGACAACTTTTTGATTTTTGAACCAACTTTGTTATATTGACAACATATAATACAACATTCTAGGGCTCCTGTACCAGGGATAATGGCCCTTGGTACAAGATACAAAGCTGAGACTTGGTGTCAATCCATCGAAAACTAATCTATCCACAACATGATACTCTAACCATCTGGCTGATGTAGTTCTCTCTCTCAGCTCCTCTTGGTCGTACCCTGTACGTGCCAGGTCCTTCGAATTCTGATCTACAGCTCTTGCCCCTATCAATGCTCCAAGTCCATCTGCCCACTGAATCTTCGTTTTCAAATCTGCTCTCTAGTTGTGCCTTAATCCATTAAGGCATCAACACATAGTGACTCCTGTCAATTTTGTTCACATCTCCACTTGTGAACAACTCTCAATCTGCTCACTACTGCTCCTCATCTACTCAAGGACTTCAGCCCACTATGGTCTTCCCACGCTGCTACGATGAACACCAACAAAGGGCATGAAGAGCTGCCACCTATCATTGCAATATGTCCATCTCCCACAATGAACATGGGCTAAGAGGACTACCCATCATCTGTTGTAGAAGTCCTTCTCCACACACAAGTCTTGGGCTCCAATCTGCCTTCTAGTAACCTCTTTCATCCATCAAAGAGCTACACATAAGGTTGAAATACTTCGCCCAATCATGCACCAAAAATTTCCTTCTTGCCTGCTACTCTAGGGCTACTTTGGGTATTCAACACGCTACACTACAACAAACCTATTAAACCCAATCCATCATCCAAGGGTCCATTTGCACTCACTTTGTTGTTGTCATCTTGCCTTCCAATTTGATGTGCCTACTGTCACCTTGGTTGCTTGGTAGGCCTCCCAATAGTCCACGTGGGCTCCTCCAAACAACTCCTAAGGCCTCCTAAAGTTTCCAATCAACTAATCCATGCAACAACCAACATTTGGACTCAAAAACTACATTGTTGGTTCTTCACTTAGGAAGATCCTTCAGTACCTCGGAAGATCATCCACATGGCACCAACATGATACTCATAAAATTGATCCAAACATGGTCAAACCTTGATCTAATACACCTAACAAAATTGGTTTTGTCACGATGTTGCACTATTTCACTGTTGCTCTCTTGTTAGGTCATCACCTACAACCCTATTCCTCCACACAACTCAGCAACCAACCATCCAAAAGACCACGATCTGCTCCAAAGAGAGTCCTCCACCCCTACACTTCTCCTTCTAGCCTTTTCTGACCCCAAACACGACTATTAAAGGTAGCTTAGTTGTTGGCTAAGTCCTGTGGCCTAACACAATAGATGTTGTAGCGTACGACCCCCTCAAAAATCCACCACATAGCCATTAAACAACAATGTCCTTCTCCTCCTTACCGCAACCTTCCTGCCCTGTAATATGATCCCAAGAAAAGCCTTTCAATAATTCCAAACAACCCTCAAAATGTCACACTATTGCCTACAACACTACGGATCAACCATAAAAGATTACCCACACTATTTTCTAGGCTTCTCCACACTGTCTTGTGCTCCCTTGCTGTGGCTTCTTCTCCATGAAATTTCAGAGGTATTCCTTGAGTGTATTGCCCACAAATGGATACCTAAACAATGAGCCTTTGTCCTCCTTTTATAGGCATAAAGAGGGGCTCCCATGATTTAAGAAGAGACACATCTATTGGACTTGTTTACATCAAGTCGGCCTACTTGACAACCAATAATTAATTTGTCAACTTCAAAAATCAATATCTCTCTAATGGCAACTCGAATTCAAACGATTTTCATTGTGTTGGAATCATCTTTCCAAGCACTATCATCCTCATCCATCACATGTCGCAAATCCATCATAGTTTTGTCCCAAATCGTGATGGGTGCCAAAACCCCACACTTGGGTTCCAAGCCCACAAGTTGACCTTGTGGTCATTTTCTCTCCAAACCCTGAACCCTAGGGCTTGGAGTACCTCCCAAGCTACGCAAATCAACATACCATGCTTGGTAGAAGGGAGGCTATACATATAGTCCATGGAGATAGATTCCCACGATTGCCTGGGATTAGGTAGAGGAGTGTATAGGCCTTGATTATTTATGGTTGGCTTGGAAATGACATAGGAAGTGCATGATATGATATATTTCCTAACATGCAATCAGAGTTTTGGCTAATAAAATAAATTTCGTAGTACAACCACAATTTTTTTCCACACCAAAGTTTCCTGTGACCCAATTGTAGTGTGTCTCCCAAATCAGTTAAGCTCACTCGCTTGAAGGAACACAAAGGAAGCCCAAGTAGCATAATAATGTGTCCTGGAGGTGGAAATTAGGAATTTCCTTTCCATCTACTATCGTCTGGTATGTGGAGGCAAAGTATAGATCATTTTTGTATGGTTTCAGCCATCTAGAGGTATCATGGCCACAAGAGTTGAGAAAAGTAGTCAGTGCTACAATTGGGGACCGACTAAGGCAGTCTGCAACATGATTGGTGCATCCCTTTTTGTATTTAATGTTCAAGTGGAATTTTTATAAATATGTAGACAACATTCGATGGCGATCATTCTAAAACTTCTCTTATGTTTGTATAAACTGAAGAGGTCAGTGATCGGATTGGATGACTATCTCCTTCCCTAGAATGTAATGCTTCCATTTTCGGCAAGAATGCACAATGGAATACATCTCTTTATCATAGGTGGGATACTTCTGAGTTGTATCATAAAGTGTCTCACTATGATAGGCCACTGGATGCCCGTGTTAGGTGAGGATTGCACCAATAACATAGTTAGAGGTGTTTGTCTCAATTTGAAATGGTTGTTGCAGGTATGGAAATGTGAGTACTAATGTAGAGCAGAGACGATGCTTTAACTCAACGAATGCCTTTTGTTAGGACTCAGACCAGGGAAAATTTTCTTTTGCCTCGCCCTTAGTAATCTGACTCAAATTCCAAGTGATATGGGAGAATCCTAACATGAACTTTTAAAAAAAAATTGCAAGGTAAAAAAATCTGCGAAGCTCTGTTAGAGTGGTCAGGGCTAGCCAATCCCTAATGACTTGGATCTTTGTTAGATCCAAATTCACTCCACACTCATCTATGATGTAACCCACATATTGGACTTGGCTCATGCCAAAGGTTCATTTCTCCAAGTTGGCACACAGTTTGTGCTACCGAAGGGTTTGAAGGACTTGCCGAATGCATTACAAGTGCTCTTCCCAACTCTTGTTGAAGATGAGGATGTCATCCAGATAAACAACCAAAAATGAGTTGGTGAAGGGCCACACGTTGTCATCCATTAGCCTCATAAAAGTAGTGGGGGTATTTTTCAATTCGAAGCGCATAACCAACCATTCAAAAAGACCTTCCTTGGATTTGAAGGCAGTATTCCATACATCTATGGGCTCTATTGGGACTTGGTGATAACCATACTTCAAATTGATCTTGTTGAAACACTTGAACCCCTTGATTTGTTCCAGCAGGTCATCAATCCATGGGATTGGATAATTTTTCCTCACAATGATTGTTTTAGTTCCCGATAATCAATTTAGAACCTCTAGGTCCCATCCTTCTTCTGTACAAGTACAATCGGGTTCCCACAAGGCAAGGAACTTGGTTTGATGTGCCCTTTTTGCAACAAAACCTAGATTTTCCACTTTATCTCTTCATTTTCTAGAATGGAGCAACACTATATTGGTCTGTTGGGTATAGGTTCTCCTGGAGTCAAATCAATAGAATGCTTGAACTAATAGTGCAAGGGTACCCACGTGGGTGAGGAGAAGGTATCCCTGTATTCTTCCACGACGGTATCCACTTGCTTCTGCTGCATGGAGAAATCCTTCCTGGGGGCCATGGATGTGGCTATCATATTCCCCTTACTTTGAGTGTGAATCAGAAAGAAAACAAATTTCACTTTCTGGGAGATTATCTTACTGCATTGCTTAGCAAATATCAAAGAGATGGTGGTAGGCAGTGCTACCTCCAGTATCATGTATAATGTATTGCCCAAAGAAATAATAATAGAGTGAGGTCTAGACTCATATAGAGCATGTTGCTTCCACAAGTATGGCTATCCTAATAATAAATCAAAAACTTCAAGAGGAGCAACATCCCACAGTACCTCATCCGTGAAGGGCTTAATGTTGTAGGGAAGGCGACACTGTTGGATGATGTGAAGATCGAATCCTTGGTGAAGCCACCCAATGGTGCATGGTTGTGGATGTAATATATGGTGAGCTCTAGTATTGCAGCAATAATGCTGCAACTCCTGGGCTTCCTACTTTACTTTTAACAACCTGGTAGTTTGTAACAAACTTGGAAGCGACGGTGTTGTATGCACAAAGTACTAGTTCTTACTACAGGCTGTCACTTAGTCAGCTGGCGTAAGATCACTAGGAGCTCAAGCCAACTTCTATGAATTCTAGAAGAAGTTTTATATGTGATGAAAGAAATGAAAGCTTACTCTATAGAGGCTACTCTACTTGCAGAAATAGAAAGAAGACTAAAATGTGAAGTAAACCTAGCAAACCCTACTTAGCCATCTAATCCTACTTTTGCAGAAAGAGAGATGAAAACCATGAAATGAATGCCATTACCTACTCAGGAAGTAAACAAAATCTACTCAAGCTATTTCTAGAAGCAAATGAGAAAAAAACATCTTTTTGGATTTTTATGTATTTTTAGGTGAAATTGTCTTGCATGTAATTTATTTGTTTGTGTGTGTGGCAGCAATTAGGTGGCAATGGAAAATGACTTTGGAATTTGCAGAGGAGTAGGAATGTTAAAATTGGCAACTAGGGCCAAATTTATGTGGGTCATCTTATTCATGGCTGATAATATGTTCATTAGATTCCTCTCATCGAGAGGTGTAGGATTGATCTAAAGATCATCTGATTCCGATAAGTATTCATGGATATATGAATTTATTTTGATTATGGAATTATTATCAAGCCGAACTACAACCCATGTAGGCTCAGAAGCCCAACAGTCGCATCTATTCAAGCATCAATAGTTGTGTATAAATACAGGAGGAATTTTCCTCATTTTCACTCATCTCATCACATCTCTCTCTCTCTCTCTACTGCATAGAAAAGAGTCTCTTCTCTACTGCGCAGAAAAGGATCTCTCTCTCACATGTGAAGCTAGAAGCTGCTAAAACTGAAGCTACAACTGCAGATCCAAACTTTGACCAGCGTGGACCATCAAGCCTCCTCTTCTAATCTACAATGTAGGTTCATTTGAACCTCCTCTAAACGCTGCAACTTTTTGTGGTGGAATCAAGTCGATCCGATGGACGGTTTGCGAGATATCGACTGCCCTAGTTTGAAGGAAGCTGCTGAAACTAAAGCTGCAACTGCAGAAGTGAAGTTTGACCTATGTGGACCAGAAGATCTCCTCATCTGAACTGAATTGTAGGTTCATTGGAACCTCCTCTGGAGGCTGCAACTTTGGGTGGTGGAATCAAGCTGATCCGACGGTCGGTTTGTGAGATATTGACAGCCCTAGTTTTGATGATGAAGCCGCTAATGTTGATGCTACTGATCTAAGGTTTGCTACTGTTGATATAAATCAGATTTATTGTACTATTTCTCTTTGCTGAATCATTGAAGATAAAAGAAGATTTGTTCAAATGGTTTCCCCACACATTGTGGGGTTTGTCCCTATCTAGCCGCCGCATCTTGTGTCTCTTGTCTTGGCTTGTTTTCTGTCGAACATTTAATGTTCTATCTACACTTTACTTTATGTACATGTGATTGCTAATCTATGGAATATAATAAGAAAAAGAAGTAAATTTTTATAAGAATAGAACATACCATAACTTAACATGGTATCAGAGCTGAGGTGAAGGCAAAGCTTGAGCAAAAGCAAGAGCAATCACCGAAGAGAAGATTGGCAAGGCTATCCTAAAATAACTATGGGGTCCTCAACCCTCTTTCCTGCCAAAGACAAGCTTCGTGAGAAAGTTGACTATCATGGATGGAAGATGTCTATCGATCTAACTCTAGAAGATCAAGGAGTGTTGGACCATGTAAGAGGCAATATTGTTGAGCCTCAATCAAATGCATCTGCTGCTGCCTAGAAAAAATGGAAAAATGGAGAAGTCAAAATAAAGAAGATCATCCAAGACTCTATCGACAAGCACTTGGTGGCCTACATCTCTGAACTGGACACCTCCAAGGAAATCTACGATAGACTGGTGAGTTAATTTAAAGTCAATGATGCAAATCAAGTTTTGTTTCTTAGAAATAAGCTGAGCGAAATCTAGAAGGGTAAAGATGAGAGTATGCAAGCATACTTCTTAAGAATCACCGAGATCAAGAACGATCTCCTATCTATTGGGGAAACTATTATTGACAGGGAAATGGCACTCACAACTCTTGGAGGATTACCATCCAAATGGTATGTGTTCGAGACTACTCTTCTGAACAAAAATGTAATTCCTAGTTTCGATGAATTAATGGCTAGATGCATTCAAGAAGAAACAAGGGTAGAAGAGAAAGAAATGCCCTTGCCTAAAGGTCCTCGTACTGCTTTTTCTTCTCATGCTAAGGAAAGAAATAATTTCGGGTCTAAATAAAAAAAAAGGTTGGACCTAAGGGTGGAAGAAAGAAGTTAAAGATGCTTTCACTCTTGGGTTTTGAGTTGATTCTTTATATCAGGTCAGTGGAAGTCTGCTAGGTGTCATGTCTTGTGACACAACTCTTCAGTCCAAACTTTGGCATCAGAGGTTTGCCCACCTTCATTACAAATCTCTACCTGATGTAAGACAAATGGTAATAGGGATGCCTGAATTCCAAGTAGAGAGAGAAGGTGTATGTCTGGGATGTGCCAAAGGAAAGCTCAAAAGGGGACCATTACCCTCAAGTCAAAGCAAGACCTCCGATATATTACAACTAGTTCACTCAAACATATCTGGTATGATGCCTTTGAACTCCTTGGGAGGAGATTCATATTATCTTACTTTTACAGATGACTATTATCGAAAGACCTGGATATACTTCTTGAAAAATAAGGATGAAGTGTTCTCTTGGTTTCGACACTTCAAAGCCCTGATCAAGAATCAAACCAAAAAGAAGATCAAGATCTTAAGAACTGATAATGGGACTGAATATCAATCTAATGAGTTCCATGAATTTTGTAAAGAGGCTGGCATCAAGAGGGAGACTACTACACCATATACTCCTGAATAGAATGGTGTGGTGGAAAGAAAGAACTGCATGATTATGGAAGCTGTTCGAGCCATGCTACATGATCAAAGACTTCTGAAGTTTCTATGGGCTAAAGCTGCAAACATTGTCGTATATGTACAAAATCGATGCCCTCATCAAGCATTGGGTTCCAAGACTCCTGAAGAAATGTTCACTGGTAAGAAACCTAATGTTTCTCATTTTAGAAATTTTGGAAGCCCTGTATATTTTCATGTGCCGAAAGAGAAAAGAAATAAATTGAGTTCATCTGGAAAGAAGGGAATTTTTGTGGGCTATGGTTAAAATACTAAAGGCTATAGAATCTATGTAGCCAATTAAAGGGAATTCGTGATTAGTCATGATGTCACCTTTGACCAAGATATGGCTCTCAGCAAGGTGGACAATCTTCTGACTTTGAGGAGCTCTCAAGAAGCCGACACCAGGGAACTAAGAGAAAATGATGATGAATCAATGCATGATGTAGAAGAACCCATGGATCTGATTGATACTCCTCCACATGAGCCTTCCTCTTCTAGGAAGAGGCCTTCCTAGCTTAGGGGGCTACTTGATGATGCTGAAAGACATGTTGCACCCCGAGGAACCTTCCGTGAAAGTAAGAAACCCAATAGGTATCAGGGATACCTGACTAGTATGAGCACAATCATACAAAATGAGCCTTCATCATTCTCAAATGTCGTCAAGCATCAAGTATGGAATGATGCTATGACCATTATGGAGAATGATGTCTGGAAAGTAGTTCCCAGACCCCAGGACAAGACAATTCTTACTTCAAAATGGCTTTACAAGATAAAATTGCAGCAAATGGAAGTACAGAATAGTATAAGGCTCGTTTTGTTGCTCGTGGTTTCTCCCAGAAGGAAGGTATAGACTATGATGTGATATTTGCACCTATTTCCAGATATACGACCATTTGCTTGATCATAGCACTTGTGGCTTCACAAGGATGGAACCTACATCAAATGGATGTCAAGACCACGTTCTTGCACAGTTCAATCAAAGAAGAGGTCTATGTGGAGCAACCCGAAGGATTTGAGATTTATGATTGAAAATCTCATGTATGTAGGTTGAAGAAGGCTCTCTATGGGTTGAAGCAAGCACCCCAAGCATGGTATGAGAGGCTCGATAGCTACTTGATGAAGCTGGGATTCACTAGGAGTGAAGTCGATCCTAACCTTTACTTTAAGGTTGAAGATGACAAACCTCTCATACTGGTGCTGTATGTGGATGACCTCTTGCTAATAGGTGCAGACCCTCTCATTCTTGAATGTAAGAGGGAGTTGGGTTGGATTCTGAATTTGAAATGAAGGACATAGGATTGATGCACTATTTCCTAGTACTTGAAGTGTGGTAGAAGCTAGGGGAAACTTTCCTATCTAAAGGAAAATATGTGGTGAAGATATTGGAAAGATTCGGTATGGTGGACTGCAAGCCTGTAACTACCCCAATGGAGCTTGACTTAAAGAAGTTAAGTGGTAGTGCTGCTAGACCTGTTTTATGAAATGCTACCAAGTATCGACAACTCGTTGGAGCATTAATGTTATTAGTGAACTCCCATCCAGATATATGCTTCGCAGTCAACACGTTGAGTCAACATATGGTTGAACCCCACCACATGCACTGGATTGGTGCTAAGAATCTATTGAGATATCTTCATGGCACAATCACTTATGGGTTAAGATACACTGCCAGAGATATGAGACTATTTGGATACACAGATGCTGATTGGGCAGGCAATGTGGAGGACCCTAAGAGCACTTTCGGGTGTTGTTTCTTCTTGGGATCTGCTTCAATATCCTAGATGAGCAGGAAGCAAAAGTCAATGGCCTTGAGCACCGCCAAAGCAGAGTATATTGCTGCTAGCATGACCTCCTGTGAGGCAATCTGGTTATGAAAGCTCTTTAGTCAGCTGTTTGGATTTACATTGGATACCACTGTGATCCTTTGTGACAGCCAGAGTGGGACTCGTTTGTCAGAGAATCTCATATTTCATGATCGCTCCAAGCATATCGATATCAGGTACCACTATATTTGAGATATGGTGCAGCGAGGAGCTGTAAGGCTCCAACATACCAGTACAGATGAATAAGTCACCGACATTTTAACAAAGCCCCTTGGGAAAGTAAAATTCCTGACTTTTCGAGAACAACTTGGAGTTGTTCAAATACCCTCCAATGAGGGTCCTGTATGATGCATTGAGCTTTGGGAGATCCAAGGGGGTGCCGGGTACTTCTTGGAGCAGCATATGACCACAGGATGATTCACTATCCCCTGGTGGTATACATGTGTTCTCCATGCCTGGATTGATGTGTTCTCCATGGTGATTGTAGCAGGATTGATGTGTTCTTCTGTGAGGCCTGGATTGATGTGTTATCCATGGAAATTGTAGCAGGATTGATGCGTTCTCCTGTGAGGCCTGGATTTATGTGTTCTACATGGCGGCATGGATTGATGTGTTCTCCATGGCGATTGTAGTAAGATTGATGTGTTCTCCTGTGAGGATGGGATTGATTAAGTTCTCCTGTTGAGACATCCTACCCATGCAGTCTGGGACTCATGGGAAGTACTTTTCATCTAATCAATGAGCAGGGAAATGAAGTTAGGGACCATAGTAGTACTGATGGATGCAGCGCTGTATCTACCGTACTCCCTATGCTAGGATGACCTCCATTGATCTGGGATCAATGATACTGGTCTGGGACTAGTGAGGAGTTGTACTCACTATGATGTTGACTTCGGGTTGGTTGAGACTGGTCTGGGACTAGTGGTACATACTCTAAGACTGACTTTGAGTCAGTATGATACATCCTTGATCATTTCTTCTTCTTCATAATTTGGACAAAAGCAGAGCAGAGCCATACAGATAAGTACAGGGCAGAACAAGAAAAGGCAGAATAGGTAGAATGGAGTAGAGCAGGGCAAGGGTTAGGCTATACAGGGCAGTGCATTTGATGGATGAATAGTAGTGACCGATAGACAGATTGCAGATGAAGTTCTCCCTAGTTGAGAGGGAGTGTTAAAATTGGAAACTAGGGCCAAAATTCATGTGGGTCATCTTATTCATGGTTTATAATATGTTCATTAGATTCCTCTCATCGAGAGGTGTAGGATTGATCTAAAGATCATCCGATTTCAATAAGTATTCATGGAGATATGAATTTATTTTGATTATGGAATTATTATCAAGCCGACCTACAACTCATGTAGGCTCATAAGCCCAACAGTGGCATATATTCAAACATCAACAATTGTTTATAAATACAGGAGGACTTTTCCTCATTTGCACTCATCTCATCACATCTCCCTCTCTACTGCACAGAAAAGAGTCTCTTCTCTACTACACAGAAAAGGGTCTCTCTCTCACACATGTGAAGCTGGAAGCTGCTGAAACTAAAGCTGAAACTGCAGATACAAACTTTGACTAGCGTGGACCATCAAACCTCCTCTTTTGATCTATGTTGTAGGTTCATCTAAACCTCCTCTGAAGGCTTCAACTTTTGGTGGTGGAATCAAGTCGATCTAACAGACGGTTTGTGAGATATCGACTACCCTAGTTTGAAGGAAGCTGCTGAAACTGAAGCTACAACTGCAGAAGTGAAGTTTGACCTACGTCGACCAAAAGATCTCCTCATCCGAATTGCACTGTAGGTTCATCTGAACCTCCTCTGAAGGCTGCAACTTTTGGTGGTGGAATCAAGCTGATCTGACAGTCGGTTTGTGAGATATCAACTGCCCTAGTTTTGATGATGAAGCCGCTAATGCTGATGCTGCTGATCTAGGGTTTGCTACTGCTGATATAAATCAGATTTATTGTACTATTTCTCTCTATTGAATTATTGAAGATAAAAGAAGATTTGATCAAATGGTTTCCCCACACATTGTGGGGTTTGTCCCTGGCTATCCGCCACATCTTGTGTCTCTTGTCTTGGCTCGTTTTCTGTCGATCGTTTAATGTTCTATCTGCACTTTACTTTATGTACATGTGATTGCTAATCTATGGAATATAATAAGAAAAAGAAGTAAACTGTTATAAGCATAGAACATACCATAACTTAACAAGGAAGGTGTGGATGGGTCCTAGGAGGTCCCAAGTGGCCTTCTGGAGGCTTTTCCTACAATCGGACTTCAAAAAGAAACCTACAGGAAAATCTACAAGAGGTTGCAGGGGATCTATATGAGGTTTACAGGACGTCTATAGGAGGATGCCGAGAGAAATTTTGGAGGTTTTGAAGGTGGGAAATCAGGCGGAAAGGGTAGTTGAAGGCTAGGATGATGTGTTAAGGTGTCTAGGGTTCATCAAGAATGATTATGAGTGAGAAAGATGGTCGGATTTGTCCAAGGAAAGTGAGGAAAGTTTATGGGAAAAGTGCATAAAACTAAGGCAGATTTGTGAGGGACTTTGGGTGACCTATGGAACATATATCAAAGAGAGTTAGTGATGGCTGATTGGCTAAATTATTGTGAGAAGAGATTTGCTACAAGAGAATTGAAAATCAAACAATGAAATTAAACAAGCAAAGAAAATAGATACATAAAAAAACAGAATTTTCATCAAACTAATCTAAACTTTGATCTAGGAAAGTAAATGCTAAAAAATGCTACATGAAAAGAAAGCATGGAAGGAAATTTATTGCAAAGATAGAAATGAGCATGGTGAAAGAGATCTAAAGCAAAGCATTAACCTTCTAACAAACTGCAACACTAGAAATCCTATGGAGAAGGCAAATCTGTGTTTTTTGTGGCAGCGAGAGGGTCTTGGCCTTAGTTCATGGTCCCAAAGCTAGGAAAGGAGGCCAAGGCTCTGTTGATGGCCTTTTTGTATCTTATTTCTATCACTTTTCAACCTTCTAAATTACCAAAAGCAACCTATTCTTAACCAGGAAAGAAATTTATCTAACATCAACTAATCCATAAAGTGAAACAAAGCATAGAAATACAAACAAGAGGAGCTTGGTTGCTTGGATTGGTCCCTAACCCAAGAGCTTCAGCCCTCTGAGGTAACTTAGTGCTAACTCAAAAAGGTTTTCATCTTTATTATCAAAATAATAATAGGATTACATGAAACTGTCAACAAAAGTAAGCTCGAAGTTGAGCAGAGCAAAGTTGCAACAAAAAATTCAAAAATTTGACTAACTTCCAACAACCTAATGAAGCCCTAGGCCTCTCTACTTATACAACTAAAGCTTCCAATAGCTTCCTTAAAATGAGGGAGGCTTAGCTACAAAAACTTGAGATAAACAGAAGTTATCCTCCACTTGCTTGGCTACCTCTTTGGTGCATTGATGTGGCTGCTTGTGCTCCGAGCCGCATGATGGAGAATTCGAAGTGGGGAGTCATAAATGATGGGGATACCCTCCTATAAATCCTCTCCCTTTTCTTCTTCCAATAATTTATGCCAAATGTCCATTAAATCTTTGACTTTGTCTCCAAAATTGACCAAAAATCTGCATTAAACACACATTAGACTCCATGGCATAATGACCATCCCAACTCACTCTATTAGCATAAATATAATAAAAAAAATGCAATAAACTAATGAGAATGGTGGATTAAGCTAAGTTAGGAGTCAAAATGAACCCATGTAATTACCCATTTATGGGGCTCATCATCACCCCCTACTGAATGTGTTTCTCATCCTCTGAGCAACTAGTCCATCTCCTCATCTTTGATGGCCCTAATGGCCTCCCTGACATCCTATGCTTCTGATGTGAGGTCCTCTTCTTTGTCATGGAATCCTACCTTTCTGCCCACCTCTTCCCACTGTTGTTGTTCTTCTTACTCTTTTCTACCTTCCAGTAGGCTTAGCAGCAGTGGGGGACTCAATTTGAGGCCAATCCAATTGGCCTTCTAACTCTGCATAGAGTGCTTGTATAGTGGCACTCTCCTTAATCCTTCTTTCATCCTTGTTGGGGAGTGATACTCCCTAATTTTCAGACTGTGTGGGAGAGTGTTCCACCTCCTCATACAAGCATGAATATAGTCTTCCCCAAGTATTCTTTCCATATCCTCAAAATGTGCAATGGCCTGAGCCTAATCATTGATATACTTAGGGGCACTTTGAGGATTATTTGCAAGTAGCTGGTGTGTGCTGATGAGAGCCATGGGGTCTGATGGCTCAGCTCTAATCATTAAGGGTTCATTTTTCTCTTTTTCCATCAACTTTTTTATTTCAGTTACAATTTTCTCCTCATGATTCATCCATAATGCCATGGCCATCAGTTGCAAGTTCCCTAACCTAGCATTATGGTCCCATAGGTTCATATCAGTGAAGGCCATGTTATGCAAATAGAACTCTGCTATTTTTGCCTTGTCTTCTGAAGAGCTTTGGTCACATAGGTCCATGAACTGTCCGTAATCCTGAAAAGGCATTGTGCCTCTCTGTGCCAAAGTCTTGATCTAAAACAATAGCCATTGGTCTTTGAGGTATAATCCATATGATTTTTTTGGTGTTCTGCACTACAGTGCCTCCATAGACCAGCTAGCCATGCACGCCAATTGTGTCTCCTTTTCTTGCAACTGTCTTCTTAGCAAGTCATTTCTATTTCCAAGAGAGTTCTTGTGATTGCCTCTCTATTTCTTACAACATTTAGCTCCCTACCCATTTCTCTAAGCTTGTTCTCCATGCCAATATCCTCTACCCCCTTGGATTTGGCGATTTGCATCCATCTATGGCTCCTTATTCTTTCCTTTTCCAACTCAAAGAAAAGTGGGATTGCAAATTTCTATGGAATGATTTTTCCCCCCTCAAGAAGATTGTAGTAAGAGCCCAAACTAGGCTAGGGGTCAGGTTCTTGAGTCTCTATTGTTTCCTCCTTCCCCTTTGGTTGTTCTTCTACCCTTTTCTCAAGTTTTTCGGTCTCTTGTAGCTTTGTTAGGGTCTCCTGTAAAACAGTCTGTGCTTCCTATAGAGCTGTTTTTGAGTCCTGTAGTTGCACTCTTTCCTTCCAGGTGGAAGATCTGGGACTTCCTCTTTCATATGTGATGGGGGTTTTAGAGGGATATTCTTCCCCTTTGACAGTGGGAGAATCTTCAATTACAATAGGCACTATTGAAGATGGCTGTGGTTTTCCTGTTTTTATCCTTGTGATTTTCTGAGCCCTGAAATACATTGATGTTTGCCTCTTCCTCTTTGGTTTTGGTTTCATTAGGGTGCTGAGGGTAGTGAGGGAAGCTGCTGCCTCTCTTTCTAGGGTCTCAGGAGACACTTCTGTCTTTTCTGCCCCTTTTTCCTCTCATTTTGTCTTCTCTGTCTCTGCTAGTTTTGTTTCCTCTTGCTTGGTTTTGGTTTCTTCCTCCTCTGGTTTAGTTTCCTCCTTCTCTGTTTGTTCCTCAGTTTCCTCCCCTTCTTCCCTTTGTTTCTCTTCCCCCTCACTATCAGAAGGACTGTGATCGTATGTGAGGGCCTTTATATCATCTCCTGCTGTCATGTTTCTGAAGATTTCCCATGCGATGGGGATTGTAAATGTATGGAGGCCTTATTCCACTAATAGTTTAATCAACCCATGGTGAGCCAACTGATCTGGACCTCCTACCTTCAACTTAATGCTGGAGTCTATAAGGGATTGCAAGAGAAAATAGGGAATGTTGAGTTTCTGGGGTGTTGGAGCATCCATGCCATATCTCAGCTCATGGAGGAGTTTGAAATGGTAGACATAAACTATGCTATACCTTCCATCATAGAAAATATACTTGATAATTTGGTAACTGACCTCATCCCAAGGGTATGGTATGCTTGTTCTTCTAACGCCATTTTTGTCTTCTACAGGATGTTCATTTGGTTGGAAGAAGTTTTTCTTGGCAAATTGCCCAATTGGATTTTCATCTTTGCTCCAAGGTAATCCCAGGGGGAGGCTGGTAACCCTACTGATAATTTCTGGGGTGATTTCCATGGAGATACCCCTCAAAGTAATGGTGGCATGGGTCCTTGCGTGAGGGACTAAAGAAAGGGCAAACTTCTGAGCCACTTCTTCATCAAACCCTCAGGATTTTTCAAAGAATGGCATCCAATTGGCTCTGGTAAAAATGGCTACTACTTCAGGATGCTTATGGATCCTAGCTAAATTTGTGGGCTCCTTCCTCATGAATCCCCCTATCATTTTGCTTATACCCCCTTTGAACACCAAAAATAGAGATGGAGACAAGAATTTTGAAGGAACAGGAAAATAGAGAAAGACTGTGTTTTTTTTTTAAGCAAACAGGCATAAATTTTTTATGGAATTCCTCTTCTCCTACAAGCTCAATTCCTCCCTAAAACTATGTCATTCCTTACACATATTAATAACCAAGGTGGGTATGCACAAAACCTACCTCCTCAAGCCAAAAATCGAGCAAAAATCCTGTGTTTTCTCCTTAAAAACGGCTTACTACCCCTCCTGTAGAACTGGATGTAGGTGCTCCTGTAGAACCTATTATTACACCTGTAGAATGCCGATAGCAGGAGGATGGCTGAAAATGATAGGGAACGATGGTCTCAAAGCTATGGAGGTGGTATAGAGCTTGTTGTAGCTAAGTGGATGAGTATGAAATGGAAGAAAAGGTGGTGAAGGAGTTTCGAGGAGGAGTACTTATGTCTTCTTTGAGATATTTTCGGTGATGGGGTGAGCTAGAAAAAGGTACGTTGCCATATTTGGACCATTGGTCCCCACCACCTTGTCATCATGAATCCTCATGATTCTTCCTCACAATCACTTCCCATCATTGCATCAAAGTTTGTATACCCTCCACTACCTGTCCTTTGGATTTTTCTGTGAGTTGACTAAGTACATGTGTGGTCGCATCTCCGGATGAGCGCAATCAACTGGATGAGGGTGGCTAGTTAACTGGCCATCTTTTCTCATTCAATCCTAACCATCTCCTTCATTTATGCATATTTTTGAATTATACAAATGCGACAAAGGAGAGGGTTAGACACTTACCTGCAAGTCGAATGTGTGTGATGTGGTGCATTTTGGTTCCTTCGTTGCTGCATGCTCGTATTTTAGTTGCTGCATGCCTGTATCTCCTATATTGTATGCTTTCTTCTCCCTAATGTGTGGCTTGTGTGCTTTGTGCAGGTATCCTCTGGCTTTATCTGGCTTCAAGTGTTCCCTTCAATCCTATGGTTGCATCTATTTTGTTGTTGTGGCTTGATTTTAATGGGATCTGTTGCTATAGGAATTCCTACAGGAGCTCTTGTAGCTGCTTCTCCCTTTAAAAAATTTAGCTGATTTTTGTGCTAAGAGCTATGAGGATGATACTGGAGATGCTGATGAAGACAGAGAGGTACTTGGTAAGCTGCAGGTGAGATTTGGAGGTGCTATTCCTTTTATTTTTTGTTTTTTTTCTAAAAAACTAGTTTCTGTGTTTTTTTATAGGAAGGTAAGAAATCGATGATGATGAGGTGGTGCAGGTGTGGGATGGATGGCCAGGAGGGTGGATAGCTATAGGAAGGCCTACATTCTCTTCATGAAATCTCTCACCCCCTCAAACTACTTTTTGAGACCATTTCTGGCTCTCTGTGATTTCTACAAGAGCCTCCTATAGAACACATAGGGCCTCCTGTAGGATACACAGTCTTCGGAAAAAAACACAGAGATGTGGAATGAAGGTCATAAACGATGAAGAAGAGTGTGGGGGATATGAAATAGGCTCAGTGGTATATTCTCTTACTCATGTGGTCCACCTATAACCTGCAATGCACATTAAAAGTCAATTTCCTTTTCCTTCTTTCTGTTTTTTTCTTCTTTTTTCTCTCTCTCTTTTTTTTTTTGAAAGACAACTAGGGTGCCTCAAGGAGGTTTTCACCCTAATTTCCTACCCTAGGCACCTCCAAGGGAGGTTTTCACCCAGGGATCTTATTCTTTCTCTTTTTTTGTTTTTGTCATCACTGGGCCGCCTCAAAAGAGGTTTTCAACCCAATGATGGGACTCAAGCGCCTCATGGAGGTTTTCACTTGAGTCCTTATTAATTTTTTCTTTTTCTTCTACTTCTTCAGTGAGTGGGTGGAGTGGAGGCTAAGACCTGATCCACTACCAACACTGTCTTATTCAAATCTTCAATGAACTCTCACTTGGAGAGGGGTTTCTTGTAAATTTTCAAACTATGTCCATTGACAAGCATGGGGATGGCTTCCTCATCAATGGTTATGATAAGAACTGAACCATTGTCATTACATTTTTCCATAGTGTAGGGTCCCAGCCATCTTGTCCTCAGCTTGCCTCTGAAGTCTTTATACCTTGAGTCATAGAGTAGTGCCCAATCTCCCTCTTGGAATTGCTTCTCCTTGACATTTTTGTCATGCCATATTTTCCTTTGAAGTTGAACTACCTCTGGGTGGAGAAGGGCCTGCAATCTTTGTCCATCCAATCCATTGAGCTGGAGTAGTCTTTCCCTCTGTGCATGGTTGAGGTCTAGGTCCAGCTGAGCTGCCATCCTTATTGTATTGTATTCAAACTCTATTGACAGCAAATCCTTCTTCCCATAGACCAGTTCATAGGGTGTGAACCCTGTGGTGGTCTTCCATATTGTGTTGTGGGCCCAGGTTCCCTCAACTAGTCTATTCGCCCAATGTTTTCTACTGCTGCTCACTACCTTGGTCATAATTCCTTCCAAAGCTCTGTTAGTGACTTCCACCTGCCCATTGGCTTGTGGATGGTAAGGGGTGGAAGTCATGTGCTTGATTTTATGATGTGTGAGTAGGTCTTCAATCAAATTGGAAGTGAACTAACTACCTTGATCTGTGACCAGTTCTCTTGGATACCCAAACTTATAGAATATGTTTTCTCTTAAAAACTCAGCTACTTTTTCCTCTGTTGCTACCTTGATTTCTTTTGTCTCTACCCATTTTGTCAGGTAATCAGTGCACACAATGATGTATTGCCTCTGTTTTGAAGGAGGGTTGATAGGACCCACAAAGTCCATGCCCCACTTCTCAAATGGCTCAAAGGTTATTTGAGGTTGCATGGGCATCTCATCCCTTGGAGTAGGTTTCCCCATCCTTTGGCACAAATCACATTGGCTGGTATATCTCTTCACATCTTGATGAAGAGTGGGCCAATAGTAGCCTGCCTGCAATATTTTGAAGGTAGTCCTCTTTGTTGCAAAATGACCTCCACAAGGCCCGTCATGACAGGTCAGGAGAATGTCAAAAACTTCCTCCTCCTTGACACATCTTCTCAAGATCTGATCTGGGCCAAGTTTGAAGAGATTGCCCCCAATCTAGGTGAAAGGGGCACTTTTCCTCACGATCTTGCTCTTCTCTTTTGAGGACAAGTGTGGTGGGAACTGTTCTGAAACCAAGTAATTTACTATATCAACAAACCATGGAGAGAGTACTGAGATAGAAAATAGGTATTCATATGGCATTTGATCATCCACCATTCCTTCTTCTCCTGCAGGAAAATTTACTCTAGACAAAAAGTCAGCAACAACATTTTCTTTACTAGGCTTATCAACAATGGTTAAAACAAATTACTGCTGTAAAAGAAACCACCTAATGATGTGAGCATTTACATCTGGTTTGTTCATTAAGTACCTAATTGCAACATTATCAGTGTGTACAAAGGTTTGATAACCTGTGATGTAATGTCTGAATTTATTTAAGGAATGCACTACAACTAGGAGTTCCTTCTCGATTACTGTATAGTTTAACTCTGCCTTTGACAAATTTTTACTTATAAAGTATATGGCATAAGCTAAATTTTCATCAATTTGTCCCAAGGCTGCTCCTATTGCTTTATTCGAGGCATTTGTGTGAATGTGGAAAGGTAGGGCCCAGTTTGGACCTCTCAAAAGTGGGGCAGTCACAAGTTTTCCTTTCAAGGTATCTAGGGCTTCTTAACAATTTTTAGTCCATATGAACTCGACATCTTTTCCCAAAAGACCAAACAACGGAGAGGCTAACTTACTGAAATATTTAATGAATCTTCTGTAATATCCTGCCAATCCTAGGAAACTTTGTACATCTCTCACATTTTGAGGAGGTGGGACCCTTTGGATGATGGAAACTTTGTTGGGGTCCATCTGCAATCCTTGTTGAGATATTGCATGACCTAGCACGGTCCCTTCAGTCATAAAAAATTCACATTTTTCCGGACTGAGGGACAAGTTCATTTCAATACACTTGTCCAAAACTTTTCTTAGGTTAGATAAATCTTCTTGAAAGTTAGAACCATAAGGAGTAAAATCATCGATATATATTTCCAATGCATCATGAACCAGTTCATAAAATATACTCAATACTGTTCTTTGGAAAGTGGCTGGAGTGTTGCACAAACCAAAAGGAAGGACCCGATATGCAAAGGTACCCCAAGGACAAGTGAAAGTGGTCTTATCTTGGTCTTCCGGGCTGATTTGAATCTGATTGTACCCGCTAAACCCATCTAGGAAGGAGAATTTTTTTTTTCCTGCCAGACCATCTAACACTTGATCTATGAAAGGCAAAGGAAAATAGTCCTTTTTAGTGGCCTTGTTCAGTTCCCGATAATCGACACAGATTCTCCACTCACCATTTTTCTTTGGCACTAGCACCAAAGGAGAGACCCATTCACTGTCAGAGATGGGGTAAATGAATCCTGCATCAAGTAATTTTTGCAATTCTTCCTTCATAATGTCTTTAAGGGCTGGATTCATCCTCCTTTGAGGTTTCCTGACCGATTTGCAATCTTCCTTAATGTATATATGATGAGTACATACTGAAGGGTGCACTCCCTTCATCTTCTTATAACTCCAAGTGAAGGCGTCTAAATGTTTTCTCAATAAGCTGCACAGTTCCTCTTCTAGGAAGTGGATAGGGATGAGTTGATTTTCAAGGTTCTTTCTGGGCCGAACTCTATATTCTTAACACGGAGAGAGGTCGGGTCAGCCACATAGAGATCAGTTAAGGGATTGTCTTGGGTTTCTTTCACTAGATCTTTTAATGGCAAAATACTGGGGGCTGGATTCTGAATTAAATTTTCAATGATATCCTCCTCATTTTGTGGTTCCCCCCCATGACAATTTCTACTGCACACAGTGGTGTAGAATAGACTTCGTCCTTATCCTCCTCCAACCAGAGAGGTAGATCATGTTCTAGCAAGGGCCAGGCAGGAAGGTATAGGATTAGTTGCTTGGACATATGCCCATTCTTGATGGTCATATTCCCAGCCCGACAATTGATGTAAGCATCGGCAGTGGCCAACCAGGGTCTTCCCAGGATGAGAGGATACCCAGTGAGCTTTGCCTTCGGCTGGAGAACTAAGAAATCAGCAAGGTACTCCCAAGAATCAATGGAAACCATCACATCCTCCACAATCCCTTTAGGGGTCACGGTGGAGCGGTCTGCTAGCTGTAGTACTGTGGTGGTCTTCCTCAAGGAACCTTGGAGGTTGAGTTTGAGCATGGGGTCCTTTGTCATCACATTAATGGCAGCTCCCAGATCAATCAAGGTATGTGGGATCATGGTGCCATTGATGTGGACATCAACTATTGGGCTTCCAGGGTCTAGATATTTCAGACAAATTACCTGCCCCAACAACAAGTCGAACAGTTGTCCTAGGACATTGAAGGTTGGGGCATCTCTCTTGCGCCTACCTGGATGCCTAAAGCACTTCTCTTTGATCATCTTATTGTATATAGGCACATCCTTTATGGCTTGGAGAAGTGGTATCTTTACACATAAATGTTTCAATTCTCCCAGAAGTTCAGTTTCTTCTGAGGTGGGTTGTGTTGTCCCAAATAATCTCTCAAGAAAGGGTGGAATTGCTTTCAGTTCATTTTCCTCTTTATTTTCCTCAACCTTTTAAGGGGGAGGCTGGCTATCTGGGAGAACCTTCCCAGATTGTAGGTTAATCTCCTGAATCTCACAGCATAAGTTGGGCATGATGGTTCCCCATTATATACTTGTTGGGCTTGTCTGTTGTTCGGGTTCAGGTTCGATTGGGCAGGCATTTGGGGTTGCCTTGGTGGAGCAGGAGGAAATGGTTATGGTTGAGGAGGTGGTGGAGGCAAAAGAGTGGGAGGAGAGTTGTACTGGGGCCTCCACCCCTGATGGATGCATTCCACTGAGGTTGTGGCTAAGCATAGGATTGAAATGCATGAGCAGCTGGTTGGGCATGATATTGAGATGAATAGGACCAAGGAGGAGGTGTGGACCAGCAAGGATCAGCAGGAGGGCCCCAAGAAGGTATGGAAGTGGTTTGGTTGGGGTTGTAGTATGCCTGAGATGTCCCTTGCTTCACATGCTGGTATGGTCTAGGTCCATGGGGTCTCCTTTGGTTCATGAAATAGAGTGGTTCAGTGGCTCCTTTGCCCCCCTGGTATACAGCTTTAATTTCAGGCAAGGAAGGGCACTTATCTATAGAATGATCTTCTTCCCAGATTGAACAAACCTCTATAGAGTTCAATGGACACTCGTTCCTAGGATGCCTTTTGGTGCACCTAGGACAAAAAATGGCCAAAGCTCTCTCTACTTCCTCTTGTTTCCTTTTGATATGCAAGGTATCCATTTGCATGGAAAGAGTCTGTAGCATCTCACTCTTGAAGTCTTCTAGCATGTTTCCAAGTTCACCTTTGAGGGATGAACTGGATGAGGAGGTACTGGCTATGGGTTGACTCCCCCTACCTCTCTTTCTAGCTGCCCTATAATGGTTTCTAAAAACAGTCTCTATGTCTTTGTAAGGTAGTTGGTAGATGTCTCCTCTAGCTAGTAAATGGAGGGTGTCTAGAAGGTCTTCCAGAATTCCCCTGAGCTGGACCAACTTCAGAGATTCGGGGTCAAGTGTGCACCTGGCCCTTTTATAACTGAGCTGGAACCTCTCTTCATAATCTTCCAAAGATTCATCACTTCCCATGGTCATTCGGAAGATTTCTTCCTTAGTGTCTTTTGACCTACAGTAATATCGATATTTGTTATTAAAGGCTTGCTGCATCTGAGCCCAAGTTGTGATGCTATTTCCAGGCAACCCCTAAACCAGCGCAATGCTGCATCTTTGATAGTAGAAGGAAATAGTTTCAACTTTTGCTCATCTTCTGCATAGTCATAGGTTCGAAAAATAACAACAAACTAAAAAAAAAGGTGTCTGGATCTTCTATAGTCAATCCATGGAAGTGAGGTAGGCCTGAAGGGCTTAAGTTCTTCATTTTAGTGTCCCCATTGATCTCTCTGATGGGAAAGGTACCCTCTACTCTTTCTCCATTCCCCCTAGCATTTCTATTTTCAGCCATTGTCTCAGGAGGGATGTTTTCTTCTTCTTCTTCCCCTATAGGTTCTTCAAATATCTCTGGTTGTTCACCTAAAGGTTCTTCTTGATCACTGCCACCGAAGAAGAGAGAAGGGTGGCGATGTGATGTGGTGGGGGTGTTGGGCAAGAATTTTCCTGAATTATCTTTGTTCCTACGAGGCATGAAAAGAAATATTTTGGTTGATTTTTGTTTTTTTTCTGCTTGTACCTGCAAAATTGAAATTTATTGTACAAACAAATTGCAACTAACTGAAATGAACTCGCTAAAATGAAATTGCATAATTGAAAAGGAAAGCAAATGAGATGCAGAACTGAAAGCAGGGAAACGACTAATCTACTTTTGCTGAAATGAAGTTGCTGAAATGAAATTTGCATAATTTGAAATGAAATCAAATGAAATGTAGAATTGAAAGCAAGGAAATGACTAAGCTACTTTTGCTGAAATTGAAATTACAGAATTGAAAATGAAAGCAGGAAAATGCAGAAACTGAAAGAAACAACTACTCTACTTTCGCTGAAATAAACTACTTACTAGAATGTTGCGATAGAAAATAGAAGAAAGTAGTAATCACAAAATACTCTGACGCTTCCCCAGCAATGGCGCCAAAAAGTAGTGAGTTCCAGTATTGCAGCAATAATGCTACAACTCCTGGGCTTCCTACTTTACTTTTATCAACCTGCTAGTTCGTAACAAACTTGAAAGCGACGGTGTTGTATTCACAAGTACTAGTTCTAACTGTAGGCTGTCACTTGGTCAGCTGGCACAAGATCACTAGGAGCTCAAGCCAACTTCTATGAATTCTAGAAGAAGATTTATATGTCATGAAAGAAAGGAAAGCTTACTCTACAGAGGCTACTCTACTTGCAGAAAGAGAAAGAAGACTGAAATGTGAAGTAAACCTAGCAAACCCTACTTAGTCATATAATCCTACTTTTGGAGAAAGAGAGATGAAAAACCATGAAATGAATGCCATTGCCTACTCAGGAAGTAAACAACATCTACTCAAGCTATTTCTAGAAGCAAATGAGCTAAAAACATATTTTTGGATTTTTATGTATTTTTAGGGGAAATTGTCTTACATGTAATTTATTTGTTTGTGTGTGTGGTAGCGATTAGGTGGCGATGGAGGATGACTTTGGAATTTGCATAGGTGTAGGAAGGTGTGGATGGGTCATAGGAGGTCCCAGGTTGCCTTTTGGAGGCTTTTCCTGCAATTGGACTTCAAAAAGACACCTACAAGAAAATCTACAGGAGGCTGCAGGGGATCTACAGGAGGTCTACAGGAGGATGCCGAGAGAAATTTTGGAGGTTTTGAAGGTGAGAAAATGGGTGCAAAGTGTAGCTGAAGGCTAGGATGATGTGTTAAGGTGTCTAGGGTTCATCAAAAATGATTAGGAGAGAGATAGATGGACAGATTTTTCCAAGGAAAGAGAGGAAAGTTTATGAGAAAAGTGCAGAAAACTAAGGCAGATTTGTGAGGGACTTTGGGTGACCTGTGGAACATAGATCAAAGAGAGATGGTGATGGCTGATTGGCTAGCTTATTGTGAGAATATATTTTCTACAAGAGAACTGAAAATCAAACAATGAAATTAAGTAAGCAAAGAAACTAGATACATCAAAAAAATAGAATTTTCATCAAGCTAATCTAAACTTGGATCTAGGAAAGTAAATACTAAAAAATGCTACATGGAAAGAAAGCATGGTAGGAAATTTATTGCAAAGAAAGAAATGAACATGGTGAAAGAGATCTAAAGCAAAGCATTAACCTTCTAACAAACTGCAACACTAGAAATCCTATGGAGAAGGAAAATTTGTGTTTTTTGTGGCAGGAAGAGGTTCTTAGCCTCAGTTCATGGTCCCAAAGGGAGGAAAGGAGGCCAAGGCTCTGTTGATAGCCTTTTTATATCTTCTTTCTATCATTGTTCAACCTGCTATAGAAAAATCAAATGGAAACAACCTTCTAAATTACCAAAAGCAACCTATTCTTAAACAATAAAGAAATTTATCTAACATCAACTAATCCATAAATTGAAACAAAGCATAGAAATACAAACAAGAGGAGCTTGGCTACTTGGATTAGGCCCTAACCGAAGAGATTCAGCTCTCTGAGGTAACTCAGTGCTAGCTCAAAAATGTTCTCATCTTTATTATCAAAATAATAATAGGATTACATGAAACAATCAACAAAAGTAAGCTCGAAGTTGAGCAGAGCAAAGCTGCAACAAAAAATTCAAAAATTTGACCAACTTCCAATAACCTAATGAGGTCCTAGGCCTCTCTACTTATACAACTGAAGCTCCCAAAAGCTTCCTTAAAATCAAGGAGGCTTGGCTCCCAAAACTTGAGATAAATAAAGTTATCCTCCACTCGCTCAGCTACCTCTTTGGTGCATTGATGTGGTTGCTTGTGCTCCGAGCTGCATATGGAGAATTTGAAGTTGGGAGTCATAAATGAGGGGGATACCCTCCTATAAATCCTCTCCCTTGTCTTCTTCAAATTTTTTCTTCCAAATGTCCATTAAATCTTTGACTTTGTCTCCAAAATTGAACAAAAATCTGCATTAAACACACATTAGACTCCATGGCATAATGACCAACCCAACTCACTCTATTAGCATAAATATAATAAAAAAAATGCAATACACTAATGAGAATGGTGGATTAAGCTAAGTTAGGAGGCAAAATGAGCCCATATAATTACCCATTTATGGGGCTCATCACTATAGTCGGTACACTAAGCTACTTCTTGAACTCTACTGAAATGAGGTTCTTTTGGCTCTCGTTGTCAACAATGAACAGCAACAGAGAACCCTTCACCTACATTTGTGAGTGGAAGAGGCATTCCCCCTCCTCTGGATCTTCAGTATCAATCTTCTGGATCTTGGTGGTGTCCATGGTGGCATTGACCTCCATGTCAATAATGTGCTTCACTTTTTCATTCCCCTTATCAGTTTCTGACTTAGATTCCGAACATGCGTATGATTTGAGAGCCTTCAGCTTGGCCACCATGACTGTTTGACCTGACACTCACTTGTGTTGTTAGTGGAGATCTTATGGAAATCAAACCACTTTCCTGTGTCCTTCTTTGTTTTCATGGTGTTTTTCTTTGCTTGCGGCTTCGACAGGTTATCGTGGGTCACCCCGCCTTGTCTTTGTCCCTTTCTCTGTGGTTTGGGGGTGCCTTTACCTTGCTTCGGATTCGCAGATCCAAAGACTCTTTTTTTTGTTTACACTTCTGCTCAATCTTAATAGCGTATCGGTATGTCGTTCCGAGGATATTTCCAAGAAATCCATCTTGTCCTAGATGTACTTGTGCAGACAGTTGTGGTACTTGAGTACCAAATGCTACTCAAAATCACTGATACTATAGGTTTTAACCCTGTACAGAAATTACCTACATACGAATTCTAAAAAACAAAAAATAAACAATGGCGAGAGCATAACACATAAAACAAATATACATAGAGATTTTCCCCTGGATCCCAAAACCAGGACTACCAGATTGATTTTTCATTATGTTCCTTTCATTGTTACAATACATATATATACATGTCGAAGCATCCATAAACCCAAATCCATTAACCTTGGATTAGAACATAATTGTAGTTCCCTTGATCAGATCTACAAAATACCATGGACCTAAAACCATCGCGCCTCAAACCATGTGTGAAATCCATGCACAAAACCATAGGTAGGTCTGCCCACCTAATATAGGGTCCAAAAAAAATTTCCCTGGGGTGCTACCCCAAACCCCATAGAAGGGGGCTACCGCCCACCGTTATGCATCGACGCAACGAAAGGGCTAGTCCTGGAAATAATATAACACAACCCAATAGATATCCAACTTTGCACAAAGGTATGAAAAATATTGGTAAACTCTTGCATGTATTAGTCCCTTCCCTGCCCCAAAATGGTCCACTTTATGTATTTATCCTCATAGTCCCGACACGGTAGTATTGCTCCTTGATGGCATCCCAGAAAAAATTCCAAGTGGGTGCAACTGAAAATAGTGAGGGTGTACTTTCATCCTTCTTCTCACAGTAGGTTTCTGACTAGTCCTTGATGTGGGGGGTGGATTTGAGAAGTGCAAAAGTAATATTTTCCCAACTATAAAAATCATGAACAAAAAGATAACCTTCTAGTATATTTAACTATTTATCTACGGCATCTACATCCATCTAACCTTAAAATATGGCAATGCCAAAGTTAACTTGTACCTTGAAGTGTGTGGTGCTTCCAGAGTGGCTCTTGGAAGGAGATGTGTCGCCTTTGGGGAGTCACTCAAGGATCTAGGAAAAGTTTTCCATCATTGAGTTCCTCTGTCACTTAAGGGCTTCTTCGAGCAAGATTTTGAAAGGATCTCCTACCCCGTCGTCTTTCTTTTATTTCACCATGGGAGACTGTCGAGGTTTGCAAGGTTGGTCTTGCAAAGTTTCGACCGATTCGAGCCCTAAATCCTTATACCTGGACCTCGTTGGGGACATGCAAAGAAGAACTGAGAAAGAGAAAACCGCTCTGATACCACTGATCCGAAGTTAAACAAGAATACAACAAATTATAGATATAACCATAAATACAAATATGCAATAGAAATAACACTTCATTTTATTTATATCAAATACTGAAATAAGCTTACAAACATAATGGAAATAAACTAGCTCAGGCGATAGTAGGTTATCTTTGAGAAGAGATGTGGCGGATATATTCCTCTGAACTGTGTTACAATGAGGATCGAAGGCCTATTTATTATTGAGAAACAATGGAAACCCTAAACATCCAAAAACCTGACCCTAGGAGATGAAGTGCCAAAACTATGGGCCCCATTTGGGTAAATTGGAATATGAACTTTCTGGGGTAGTAACTTTAGCATACAATCTCTGTTTGATGTGAACAATACCTCATTAGAAAGATCTATATGAGGAATACAACTTTCAAGTGGTAAACATTAGTCAAACAGTCATGCTTGCCCCAATTTTCCCAAAAAATGTCGTTTATGGCCTCAAAACAGATTCGGAAGTTCAGGACTCGAAAAAATGTCAAAAATAGTAAACTATGCTACAATTATGGAAATTGAAAAACTAAAAGATATGGTGGTGGGGATCCAAGTGGAACAAGAGGGTGGTCGCCAACATCCACCTGGATTAGTCCTCCCCCCTTAGGAAGCAATGATCCCCATTACATTGAGTGCCTCCATGAGATGGGGAAACTTCTATTGAACTTGGTTCTTGGTGAGCCACTTGCCTTGGTGTAGAAGTTGGCTAGTGATGACAACCCAATATCATTAGATATTCTACTAGAGATTTTTTCCTAATCTATGTGTCCATTATATGATCAGTTGTGGCTTGTTCCATGCAGTCTGGTTTTAACTCTGTTGGTGTGAGTTGTTCTACAATGTCTAATGTGTCCAGTAATGGTGGGAAGTATGGTCGAAGGTGATCCACATTGAACATTGGGTGTAGACCAAAGAATGGGGGAATGTTGAGCTCAAAATCATTGTCTCCATAAGCGCTGGTAATGGTGTAAGGACCATATCAGAGTGGTATGAGCTTCCAATGGGCTCCAGTAAGGCATTATTTATGTAAATGCAACCAAACTTTGTCACTGACCTGAAACTTGTGTGGCACCTGATGTTGATCATGTCGATGCTTGTACTTGGCATTTGACTTCTCCAAGATGTCATGAACCTACTGGCAGATGTTTTGGATGCGTTCAATAAATATGGTCACTTTATCAGCCTCAGACAATACATGTGTGGATTATGTTTGTTAGTCACATGAGGCATGGCAACATCAATCAAACACAATGGTTGAAATCCTAAACCCACTTGAAAGGGACTGTGATCAGTCAATATATGGAGAGCTTTGTTATAACTGTGTTGCACATAGGGAAGAGTCTCGTCCCAGGTTCGTGGATTCTTGGATTTGTACATGTGGAATATGTGCACTATCATCCTATTAATGACCTTCGTCTTCCCATCAGTCCGGGGATGGAAGGCAGTCGACTTCATGAGCTTGGTGTCTAATAGTGTCCAAAGGCTTGACCAGAATGTGCTCAAGAAACTGCTATCCCAATCTGATAGAATGGTCTACAGGATCCCAAAATGTACTCACACTTGTTCAAAGAAGTGTTTGGAAGTGTCCTCTGTTGTGATACTCTTCTTGTAGGCCACCAATATATCCATCTTAGAAAATTTGTCCACGGCCACAAATACACAGTCATTACCATGCTTAGTTGAAGGGAGGCCAGACATATATTCCATGGAGATAGATTCCCATAGTTGGCTAGGAATAGGTAGAGAAGTGTACAAGGCTTACTTCTAAATGGTTAGATATGCGATGGCACGGGGATTACAGGATCTGATATATTTCCCAACATCCAATTGGATTTTTGGCCAATAAAATTACTTTTGTAATACAACAACACTTTTCTCCACACCAAAGTATCATGTGACCTGACTGTTGTGTGCCTCCAAAATCATATTGGGGCACTCGCTTAAAGGAACACAAAGGTGGACCAGGTAGAATAATAATGCATCCTAGAGGTGGAGATTAGGATCTTGTTTTCCATCTACTAGCATTTGGTATGTGGGGTGGGTGAACTCTGGATCATTTTTGTATAGTTGCAGCCATCTAGAGGTCTCATAGCCACAAGAGTTGAGAACAATAGTTAGTGCTACAACTGGGGGCCAATTGAGGCAATTTGCAACATGATCGGTGCTTCCCTTTTTGTATTTAATGTTCAAGTGGAATTGCTACATATATGTAAACCACTTCTGATGTTGATAATTCTACAACTTCCCTTGTGTCTATATAAACTAAAAAGGTCGATGATCGATGTGGATGACTGTCTCCTTCACCAGAATTTAATGCTTCCATTGCTGGCAAGTCTGCATGATGGAATACATCTCTTTATCATAGGTGGAGTACTTTCGAAATGTATCAGAAAGTGTCTCACTAAGATAGGCCACTGGATGCCCGTGTTGGGTGAGGATTGCACCAATAACATAGTCAGAGTTGTTTGTCTCAATTTCAAATGGTTGTTGCAAGTCTGGTAGTGTGAGTATCGATACAAAGTAGAGGTAGTGCTTCAAATCAACGAATGCCTTTTGTTGGGACCCGGACCAGGAAAACTTTGCTTTTGCCCCACCCTTAGTAATTTGACTCAAAGTCCAAGTGATGTTGGAGAATCCCAACACGAACCTCCAATAAAAATTTACAAGGCCCAAAAAGTTGTGAAGCTCTGTTACAGTGGTCAGGGCTAGCCAATCCTGCATGACTTGGATCTTAGTTGGATCCACTTGCACGCCACATTCATCTATGATGTAACCCAGATATTAGACCTGCCTCATGCCAAAGGTGCATTTATCCAAGTTGGCACACAGTTTGTGCTGCCGAAGGGTTTGAAAGACCTGTCAAATGTGTTGTAAGTGTTCTTCCCCACCTTTTCTGAAGCTGAGGATGTCATCCAGATAAACAACCATGAATGAGTTGGTGAAGGGATGCAAGATGTCATCCATTAGCCTCATAAAAGTAATAGGGGCATTTATCAACTCGAAGGGCATAACCAACCATTCAAAAAGGCCTTACTTGGATTTGAAGGCAGTATTCCATACATCTGTGGGCTCTATTGGAACTTGGTGATAGCCAAACTTCATATCAATCTTACTGAAATTCTTGGCCTCCTTGAGTTGGTCTAGGAGGTCATCAATCTATGGGATTGGATACCTATTCCTGACACTGATTTTGTTTAGTTCCCGATAATCAATGTAGAGCCTCCAGGTCCCATCCTTCTTCTATACAAGTATAATCAATCTCCCACAAGGCGAGGAACTTGGTCGGATGTGCCCTTTTTGCACCAACTCCTGGATTTTCTGCTTGATCTCTTCATTTTCCATAATTGAGAGGCGATATGTCGACCCATTGGGCAGAGGTGCTCTAAGAGTCAGATCGATCGAATGCTTGACCTGATAGTGCAAGGATACCCTTGTGGGTGAGGAGAAGATGTCCCTGTATTCTTCCACGATCCTATCCACTTGCTTTTGTTGTGTGGAGGAATCCTTCCCAATGGCCATGGATGTGGCTATGATCTTCCCCTTACATTGAGAGCGAATCAGAAAGAAAATAAATTTCCCAATCTGGGAGATGAACTTACTGCATTGCTTAATAGATATCAAAGAGATGGCAGTAGGCGAGGCTACCTCTAGTATCCTGTGTAACTTATTACCTAAATAAAAAATAATAGATCGAGGTCTAGACTCATATACATCATGTCACTTCCATAAGTATGGTTGTCCTAATAATACATCACAAAATTCAGGAGGAGCAACATTACACAGTACCTCATCCATGAAGGGCTTGTTGTTGTAGGGAAGGTGACATTGTTGGCTAACACAAATATCTCATCCTTAGTGAAGCCACCTCATGGTGTACAACTGTGGATGTGCTATATTTGGTAGGCCCAGCTCCTTCATGACCTCTATTTAAATGAGGTTCTTTTGGCACCTGTTGTCGATAATGAACTGCAATGGAGAACCCTTGACCCACATCTGTAAGTGGAAGAGGCATTCTCCCTCCTCTAGATCTGCATGTTCAATCTTTTAGATCTTGGTGGTTGTTATAGAAATTTTTGGGCACTGCAACCCCAAGCATAAAATGTCTATAAACCAAGGGCTCCTAAGTCCCTAAAAGTGTTGTTCCAACCCCTAAAGGAACAAGGTCAACTGATTACAGCTTCTCCCAGAAGTTCTCCATGAAAAACTGCTCAGAACTGGTCAAAATAGGATCATTTCAGCTGCTCCATAGGCAAAGTGCGTTGCATCTCACCTAAGTGCACTCTGTGGGTGTGTTTCATTTCAAAAATTCCTTCTATGGGGTGCGATGGGTGAGAAGTGACAAATGGCAGTGTCAATCCACGAGGTGGAGAGGCATGGAATCTTCCAGAAGCTTCTCCTGTGACACTTGCCTCTCTGAATTCGGCCAAGGATGAGTAAGAGATCATCAATCTCCAAGTGGAAGCAAGAGATTTCAGAGGGAAGACACTAATCAAATCACAAGCTGACTCATCTCCCTTACAGATATCTATATATGGATCCCTCATCCCAGAGATCCAGAGGCTGGAATTTTGCATCTTGTAAGGAATTGCTGTTGGTTTCTTGAGGCAACATCATAGTGTTGGGTGATCTAAGCTTTGCATGAGGTGAAGAAGGGCGTACTTGCTGAGAGGATGATGATGGGTCAGAACAACTGGTTGTAACTCTCTTGGCTCTTTCTTGATTATCAATAAAAGCTATTCAATTTTTCCTCCATACTCTTGTGTCGTTTATGTTTTATGCATTTGTATGGTCAATTTACATCTGATCCTAGATTGTTTATGATAGTAGATCCATGTTCTTGTATAGTGTTATGCTACTTTGATTCTACAGGTACTCTGTGAAGCTGGGTGTACAAGGAAGCAAGTAGCAAAGGACTATTAGAAGAGAGAGGAATCGAACTAGGAGCCAAGCGCAAGACAGAGGTTGGTCTCCTTTATTCTTCTCTCATCTATCTTTCATAAAGGAAAAATGAAAGTAGCTTTACTTTGTTTGTTTCTAAGGTAGCTACCACACCTTAGTGGGATTAGCAGTTCTGCATAGACACTTTTCCCTGTAACAAAATGGTGACTCTGCTGGGGAGCGACTAGGTTGTTTGTTTATCTACCTTGTTGTTTGCTTTATAAACTTACAGACGGAGCCTAAATTTGAGCCAGGTAGCTTTCGAACTGCATTTGCTATGCAAATTCAAAGTAGATAAATTCTGCTTTAGTCAATCTCTGGGTTTTGTTTATGAATTAAACAACTGATTTACAAACTCTCTAATTGCCCTTGTGGTAGCTCTAGTAACCTCCTTAGATCTACCCCTGTTGTTGATTTACTGATTACCACTTGCTCGGCCAAAATCCCTGAACTAAACTACAAACTGTGACCTGGAACCCAAACAAAGTCTCGTCCCTGGCCCAACGCAGTCTCTATTCTGTGAATCTGAAATTCAGCGCACTTCCCGAGTGTAGTAGGTGCGCTGCATTTCAAGTTCACTGTGTTGCAGGTGCGCTGATCAGACTAGGCATTGTTCCTCAATTTTGGTTTCTGTGTTCATTCTTTTCAGTTCTATTCATGAGTTTTGCTGCCTATGGTCAGTACACCTCTATTTGAAACCCCTTTTCCTTGCTGATATTCCGCCTCCATTGTGCAAATAACTGTAAATGTTTTTGTGTATTTGTTGAGTCATTTTCAGTTCTCCTTTGCAAAAAAAAGTAACGTAATTGTACTATCGTTTCTTGATTTGAAAGTGTCGCAAGTGTCGTTTTCAGTCATAAAAGAGAGTCTGATTGCTCTTGATCGTCGATTACCCTGTTACTATTGTATTTGATCTGAATTTGTAGTTTTTCTAGTGTCGAAAACAAGTATTCATTTCCAAATCACAAAGTGTTGTCATTATCTTCATTTTTTATTTTGAAAAGAAACTTGTTAGTAATTGTCGCTTGAAAAGTAATTCAGATTTGTGCATTAGCTTTCTTTTTATCATTCACATATTAAGAAGGCTGAAAACAAATACATGCATGTGCATTTGCATTTAGACTATTTGATTGGTTTGATTTAGGACAGTGCATATAGTGTGTGCTCTTTTCTCTTTGTTGAAAGAATTCTGTCTTTCTTTCCTTAGTAGCTAGGATTTTCATTGCACAAAGAAGATAAAAGATTGTTTATCATCTTAGATTGCATTTTAGGAATTGTACATCTACATCACGCGGTGAACCTGAAAGGAAAATTTCTTAAGCAAGATCAACTATAAAATAAATTTAATGAATCTAACAACGCTTTGGAACCTAACGCACAACATCTAGAAGTCTAGGCTAGAGACGTATTCTGGTGTCGTAAAGCCTGGTAACTGTTGTTCTCACTGTTGGTTGGGTGATTCCTCCACTTTGAGACGATAAGTGCCAGTATAGACTTGTGCTCCCACGTACCGTCGAGTATATTTTGGGAGACCACAATAGGATTAATCCTTTATCCATAGGAAGCCCTGTCTGCCGCCCTATCGATCGCAATGCACTGAACACAACATTCGGGAAGATTGACTGTCGTACCATAAAAAGTATTCTGCAGTTTTTCGATTGGTTTGGTAATCCCTCTGCCTAGATTTCCAGAGCAGTCCCTTTTGTTCCTTTTCAGACTCCTTAACGGAAAAGGTCCATCTGAGCACTTGTCACTTCAGGCTCACTAAAAATCGAAGGCGACTAGAGTCATCTTTTGTTTTTTCTCGACTCTTTAAAATTGAAAAAACAAGTTGTGTCAAAGCATCTAAAATTTATTTTAAATAGAATAATCATCACCTTTCCTACATTGGTCTTAGGTTGAGAGAATGGTGTCCACCAACCAAGGAATTCCCCTTGGAGGAAATCCTAGTCCCTTCTCCTCTTGGGGAGATGTTGGTGCACCCCATATGGCCACATTGTCGCTTCCAGGATTGACAATCGGTTTGCCCGTATGGCTCTTCTCAACCTCTGTCGTTCAGAACACCGCAATTCCTGAACAATCAAGTCAGCAACTAGACGATTCCAGAGTTACCCCCCAACCATCTACTTCCTCCAATTCTTCCTCTCCTCCTTCCTCTTCGCTTGATGGGGCTGGTAAAGCCAAAAATCAAGTACCAGAGAAGAAGAAGGAAAAGAAGAAGAAAGAGAAGAAGAAGAAGGAGCCAAAAGTGAAAGGGGGCGACCAAGCGTCGTCTAGCGAAAATCCACACACTGCACTGACCAGGCCTAAATCGCCATGTGTCATTTGCAAAGGAGACCACTATCATAGAGATTGTCCTTGCATCCCTCGAATCTTAAGGGACTGGTCTCCTTGTTTGCACAACCCGGTGTCGTCAACCTCTGATGGTCATGTTGAAAACACACCGTCGACTAGTGAAAGTGAAGTCCCGGGACAAAAAGGAAAATATAGATTTCCTTGTAAACTATGCGAAGGCGACCATGCCATCCATCGTTGTCCCTTCTTAGACGAGGCTAAAAGAGTTTTTGACGATCGTCCGGTTTCACCGTTACGACTTCCTCCTGGATATAAAAAACTCTTGCCGAGTCCATCACTAGTTGAAAATCCGGCTGACCCACCCAGGTGGTCGGCCGAAGCATCTATCATTGAAGACAAACCATCTGAACCCATACCAGACGAAAGTCAAAAGGTCGAGGCGGAAGTTGACCCGGTCTTGCCTTCAGAGGTTCCATCTTCAGATGATACAGTCACCGAAGAGAAAAAGGATGACACCGTCCAAATTCTTTTCATAAGCACAGACTCCGACGAACATGAGGGCAATTTACCCATTCCTTTACCGCAGGAAGGAAGTTCATCATATTCGTACCCGGCTGTCTATTCGGCCCCACCTCCAAGCAACCTAGTTGTTTCCTTCGACTGGAATCAACTAGGCAGACCCCGTTTACCGGCTAGTGTACCATTCCGAATCATTGCTCAAATATATAGAATGGTTATGGCCAGTACCATCATAGATGAAGGGACTTCTGTGAGTATCCTTTCCTCGACTGCTTGGAAAGCGCTTGGTTCGCCATCGCTTTTGCCTGAGATGAGAAATCTAACAGGCTTTGACAAAGGAACCAATCGACCGTTAGGGATCCTTCCCAATGTGCCCATAACATTGAGAGGGAAAACCGTTTATATGAACATAATGGTAGTCCGAGGACCCCTGGATTATAATCTACTCCTTGGACGAGACTATATTTATTGCATGGGAGCCATTGTCTCATCACTCTTTAGAGTAATGTGTTTTCCGCATGAAGGAAGAGTGGTCAAGCTTGTAGACCAGCTTTCATTTCCCGGATCACACATAGCAAATAGTCATATACCATCCCTGAATGGTCTTTTCACACAAGGAATGTCTCATCAATCCCCAGTCCATCCACCTGATGAGTGTGAGTGATTCGTAGGACATGACTGAAACCCAGGGGGCATGCACCCTGGTCTGCTTCGGTAGGAAAACTTCGCGTATAGGGTAAGTTTCCGCGAGAGATATATGACTAGTCTGTACTCCCGTTCATGATTGGAAAATGGGGTTAGACTGGAATAAGATTTCCTCGTCAAAGTTATGTGAGTGGAGGCGTCCGCATCGCTCACCTTTGTCTATTTCAGTAGGCATCGCCGAAGAAGTGTCTTGTTTGCGCTGCAGATAAAACAATCTTTGGTAACCTGAAAGAGGTAAACCTTTCCCGATAAAACAAATGTTTTGTTGGAGATTTGAAAGGTGACTTTGAAACTCTGTTTTATACCTGGGGGCATGCAAACCTTTTGGCGTGCAAGCAAAGAGCGATCATTTATCTATTTTTTGGATTGGTCGTTTCTTAACTTGCATAAAGAAAGGATGTGGGGCAAAACTCTAAAAATTGTCGTTTTAAATGAGACATTCTTATTATACGACTGGATTAATCGAGCAGTTTTAACGTGGACTTCATGCTCATTAAAAAATAAATATAAGCAATGAGCAAATGTTTCCCCCAACGTTTAAGCTCAATAAAAAATGAACCAATTTCCGGTAAATAATCATCATGAATGTAGTACTTTAGCCTTTAAAGCCTTGGTCGTGTTCCCATCATCACCTCCACTCTGTATTGGCCGATCATTCACCTCCATTTGATTGTTTACCCCTTTTGAGGAACAGTTGCGAAGAGTGATCCCGCTAGCCATCCTTGTAACACTGTCGTGATTGGAAAATTCCAAACATTACCTGGAATCAGCTGCTACCCAATTTTACCACTCGTTCCTCAAAGACGAGTCTCCTTTAAGCTCTTTTCAACTGACTCGTAAAATATGAAAAGATTGCCGAGCCATTGGCCTCTCCAGCTCGTTAAAGGGACCGGAAGTGCTATCCCTCCTTTAGATTTTAATCTTTTTGGACCTGAGGGATTATTACACAAAAAGATCGAGCGCTTGTTTTGTTCGGCTCGTTAAAAGTATCGAAAATTCATCCCTTCTATATTGTTTTATACTTTTTCGGACTTAAGGGATTAGATGACGAAAAAGGAATTTTGGAGTTGCCTTTATGTCCATTTTTAGACTCTCTAAAATTGAAAAGGACCGAATTATCTTTGTCGTTAAACTCGTTAAAACCTAATAGCGACAAACTTGTCCATAGCAGACAAGAACGAGTTTCACTATCACTAGGCTCGTTAAAACATAGCGATGGGTTTTCCCGAAGGGAAAATTATAGAACAAGCATATGTTATCCTCCTCAAGCTTGACAAAAATAAAGAGGTGCTAGTCAACAATGACTGGGGAAAAATTGGGAAGAAAACTTGAAGAAACTTTGTTGGTAGCAAGTCACTCTTGAACATGACACTTTCACTCTGCATCCAAGTCAGGTTGGGTTGTTTCATTCACCGGTCACATCACCATGGTCCCATCGCACCATCCACATTTGGGGTTAACGCTACCAATCCATCACGTCATTGTCGCCGATATGTTCAAGAGAAACCTGTGTCTCACCCGCTGCAATACATTTACGCTCCATTCTTTCATGACCGCCACCCTGAACCTTATATCACCAGATCGTTTTCACCTCCATTAAAATCATTTGCTTCGTTCCGTGTCATTGATGTGGGATTCATTAAGGCCCTCCTATGACGGATCGCTTCTTGTCGACATCAACTCATTATCCAAGAAGTTGATCTAAGAACACCCCTTTCAGTACTTTGAAGCTTGCATGCCTTAATGGCAAGTTTCTCACTTCCGGCGACAGGTTTACATCAATGGCCTTCGACCGTAAGATTTTGCGTGGTGTTCGACGCCAAGTCCTTTATTCACACCACGTGAATTGTACTGTAGTACCTTGAGGGTCATTATCATTATTGGTGATTCCTCTCGCACCTGTTAATAGCTTACATCATTGGCTGGTAATCAGGCGATGTCTTTCCATGTTCGACTCCAGAACATCTCTCACATGGATCGACTTGTACTTTGAGTGAAGATCGAACGAGATTGAAGACCCCGGATCTAGTTTCATCCATCCGGGCTGCGATATGTATTCAGGGAAATAAAGACATCAAATATAAATCATTGCTGCACAGATAATCATCCAATCAAAGGGATGATGGCTCTACCAGAATCATCAGTCTACACTCAGACGATTGTCTGTCCTATGTACATGAAAATGAATTTATAAAGTTGTGCATGGGAATTCCCACCTCAGCTAGATCATGAAAATATTATGAAGATAATGTATTGTATTGTATCTTATTACAGGTCTCCTCCCAGCTTGAAAGAACTTCGGATCCTCATGATAAAGCATTTCACCTGACATCAAAAAAGATTAACGACCTCATGCTTTAGGGGGCAACTGTTATAGACATTTTTGGGCACTGCAACCCCAAGCATAAAATGTCCATAAACCAAGGGCTCCTAAGTCCCTAAAAGTGTTGTTCCAACCCCTAAAGGAACAAGGCCAACTGATTACAGCTTCTCCCAGAAGTTCTCCATGAAAAAATGCTCAGAACTGATCAAAACAGGATCATTTCACCTGCTCCATAGGCAAAGTGCATTGCATCTCACCTAAGTACACTCTATGGGTGTGTTGCATTTCAAAAAGCCCTTCTATGGGGTGCGATGGGCGAGAAGTGACAAATGGCAGTGTCAATCCGCGAGGTGGAGAGGCATGGAATCTTCCAGAAACTTCTCCTGTGACACTTGCCTCTCTGAATTCGGCCAAGGATGAGTAAGAGATCATCAATCTCCAAGTGGAAGAAAGAACTTTCAGAGGGAAGACACTAATCAAATCACAAGCTGACTCATCTCCCTTACAGATATCTATATATGGATCCCTCATCCCAGAGATCCAGAGGCTGGAATTTTGCATCTTGTAAGGAATTGTTGTTGGTTTCTTGAGGCAACATCATAGTGTTGGGTGATCTAAGCTTTGCATGAGGTGAAGAAGGGCTTACTTGCTGAGAGGATGATGCTGGGTTAGAATAACTAGTTGTAACTCTCTTAGCTCTTTCTTGATTATCAATAAAAGCTATTCAAGTTTTCCTCCATACTCTTGTGTCGTTTATGTTTTATGCATTTGTATGGTCAATTTACATCTGATCCTAGATTGTTTATGATAGTAGATCCATGTTCTTGTATAGTGTTATGCTACTTTGATTCTACAGGTACTCTGTGAAGCTGGGTGTACAAGGAAGCAAGTAGCAAAGGACTATCAGAAGAGAGAGGAATCAAACTAGGAGCCAAGCGTAAGACAAAGGTTGGTTTCCTTTATTCTTCTCTCATCTATCTTTCATAAAGGAAAAACGAAAGTAGCTTTACTTTGTTTGTTTCTAAGGTAGCTACCACACCTTAGTGGGATTAGCAGTTCTGCATAGACACTTTTCCTTGTAACAGTGGTGGCCACAGTGGCACTGGGCTCTACATCAATGATCTTCTTCCCTTTGTCATTCCCCTTGTTGGGTTCTAGCTCAGAGTCAGAACATGCGTCTAATTCGAAAGCCTTCAGATTGACCATTAGTGAGTGCTTGGCCTGACACTCACTTGTGTTGTGAGTGGAGCTCTTATGGAACTCACACCACTTTCCTATGTTTTTCTTATGGCTTCGGTGTGTTATATTGGGTCACATCACCATGGCTTTGTCCTTTCCTTTGCGGTTTGGGGGTGCCTTTCCCTTGCTTCGAATTCACAGATCCTTGATACCTAACTTTGTGCGAAGGGTATGAAAAACATTTGTAAAATCTGACACGTCTTGGTCCCTTCCTTGCCACAACGTGGTCCACTTTATGTATTTGTCCTCAAAGCTCCTGACAGGGTATTACTGCTCCTTGATAGTGTCCCAGAACAAATTCCAAGTGGGTGCGGCTGAAAATTGTGAGGATGTACTTTTTTCCTTCTTTTCATAGTAGGTTTCCCACCAGTCCTTGACATGGGGGTTGCTTTGAGAAGTGCAAAATTAATCTTTTATCAGATGGAAAAATGATGAATATAAAAATATCCTTCTAGAATATTTAACCATTTATCTTCGATGTCTGCATCTACCTGAGCTTCAAATATTGGGACTTCAAAGTTAACTTGTAGCTTGAAGGGTGTGGCACTTCCAGAGTGGCTGCTGGAAGGAGATGCATCACATTTGGTTAGACACTGAAGGATCTAGGCAAAGTTGTCCATCAATGCATTCCTCTGTCACTCGAGGACTTATTTGAGCAATATTTTGAAAGGATCTCCCACCCCCTCGTCTTTATTTTCTTTTAGCCATGGGAGGTTGTCGGGGTTTTCAAGGTTGTTCTTGCAAAGGTTCGATCAATTTGAGCCCTAACTCCTTATATCCCAATCTCGTTGTGGAATGCAAAGAAAAACTGTGAAAGAGCAGACCTCTCTGATACCACTAATCCGAACTTAAATAGGAACACAAAAATTGCAGATATAACCATAAATACATAGATGCAGCAAAAATAACACTTCATTTCATTAATATCAAATACTGAAATATTATTACAAATAGAATGGAGATAAATTAGCTTGGGCAATGGTAGCTTATCTCTGAGAAAGGATGTGGTGGCTACATGCCTCTTAACTGTGTTACAATGAGGCTTGAAGTCCTATTTATTATTGAGAAATAATGGAAAACCCTAAACATCCAAAAACCTAACCTCAGGAGATGAAGCGCCAAAATTATGCACCCTATTTGGGGAAATTGGTATATCAACTTCTTGGGGTCACAACTTTGGCAATTGATCTCTGTTTGACATGCACAATAAGTCATTAGAAAGATCTATCCGAGGAATACAACTTTTGAATGGAAAACATCAAGCGAAGTCTTGTGTTTTCCTAAAAAATATCATTTAGGGCCTCAAAACGGCTCTGGAAGTCCAGGACCAGAAAAACTGCCAAAAATAGTAAACTATGCTGCAATTAAGGAAATTGAAAAACTGAAAGAGATAATGGTGGGGGTCCAAGTGGAATAGGTGGGTGACCACCAACATCCACCTGGATCACTCTGTCTTTGGCTATAGTTTTCTCTGGCTAAGTCTAACTCTCATTAGAGGAAATTGTAGAAATTTCCCACTATAGATCACCTGGTAATGCAATGTACTAAAACAAAACACTTGATCTACTTCTACAACAATTGAGCAGAAGCTTAATCAAACATGAGAAACATCAAGCATGAATAGATATAAATGAGAATGAGAAGTAATCAACCATAACACAGAAGATATATCACTGGGGAAAGCACCAGCCTAAAACCTCAACTCTATATTATCATACAAGTGGAAATCTTGTTCAAGTTACAAAAAGAATCAGCTCTCAAGCTATCCTGCTCTCTCTGCAATCAAACAATACAACTCACAGACTCAATAGACATAGAATATATCTTCCTCAAGCCCTCCAAGCCTCCTATTTCCTTGCGCAGTTTTGATTGGGGTCCAATGATATCACATGTGTGAATTGGCCTCATCACACTCACTGTAACCTCAGGTCCAACTACGCAATCCATAAGGAATAATATTCCTTCTACATGCAAGGAATATTCACAAAGTAATATCCTAGCAACTGATAGTGCATTGTCCCTCCATATGATCTCAACTGGGTCTCTGACTGAACTAACATGCATGAGTTATCCATGAGTGAATACTCAGTTATCTGAATTACAGTAGTTACATGCATGTAAGCATTAACTAACTGAACTCTCATTAATTTAACAAGCTGTTAAATTAATCTAACTGGACTTGACTAAGCTAAACTAATTCAACTGATTACAACTCATCCTTATCTCTTTAACTGAAGGTTAAATTCCTCAATTAATGGAGAAACTGTTACATGTCCTCACATAGACTTCAAATTTGATTTTCCTTAACTAATTAACTCAAGATGAATTAATTAAATAATTTTCAAACTGTTGTTGATATCAAATTCGAATTTTACTTCCTATGTTTAGTCTAGGGACTGACTAAAATAAGAAGGGATATCGAAATGCTATTTTTAGAAAAGCTATTTTTAGCACTTTCACTTTTCACCCATTGTAGCTAAGACCTCCAATGGCTGAATTTCTATTTATAGCATGGCTATTTATAGTAGTGCTATTTTTAGCGATTTCTATTTTTAGCATTTCTTGTTGCACACTTTTCAACACTCCCTCTCAACAAGAAAGGGATTATCAGCGACCCTGATCATGTCTCTGTGGAACTCGAACTTGCATTTTGACAATGCCTTTGTTAAAATATTTGCATCCTGCTCCTTGGTCAAAACATACTGCAACATCATGATCCTCTTGACCACACAGTCCCGTAGATGATGGTAACGAATATATATATGCTTGGACCTGTCATGAAACACTGGATTCTCAGAGAGTTTTATGCAACTCTAATTATCACAGTATATCACTATAGGATCCATCATCTGACCAAACAATCCAACTAGAATCTTCTACATCCAAATGGCCTCGCATGCTGCCTGACTCATATTCATGTATTCAGCCTCTACTGAGCTAAGCGCAACTAATCTTTGTTTCCTGCTATACCAAGAAACTGCAGTTGAACCAAGGTTGAAGATTCCTCCAGAAGTGCTCTTCCAGTTTGATGGACTACTAGACCAATCTGCATCTGTGAAGCCTTGCAGCTTCACTCCCTCTGTCTGCCTATAATCCGTACTATGTAGTGCCTCTGAGATATCTCAGCACATGTTTCACTGTCTTCCAAAACAGCTTGGTAGGCTGAACCATAGCTTGACTCAGCTGGTTCACCGCAAAACATAAGTCGGGTTGTGTGTTCACCAAATACATAAGTGAACCGACCAGCGGTCGATAAACAATAACAGCTACTACCTCACTTGAAGTAGCATCCTCCTTCCTCCAGTTCCCAGCTACAGGAGTCTGCATGGGCTTGCATTTATCCATGTGAAAGCGCCTGAGTATCTCATTGGCATACTTGCCTTGAGACACAAATACTTCCCCATCTTTCTGCCACACTTCCATGCCTAGAAAGTAGTGCATGACGCCCATTTCCTTCATCTCTAACTCTCTTGCAAGGTCCTCCTTGCAAGACTGTATGAGCTGATCATCACTTGTCAAAATCGGATCATCAACATAAAGTATAATAATCAATGGCTTAACATCTACCATGATGTGGTATAGGTTCGCATCTGCTTCACTCTTGGTGAAGCCCAACCCAGTGAAATAGATCCTGGTATACCAAGCATGGGGTGCTTGCTTCAGCCCATACACTGCTCGCTTGAGCCAGTAAACAGGTGACTCGCGATTGAAGGTCTCAAATCCTTCAGGCTGCTCAATGTATACCTCTTCCTCAATCTTCCCATTAAGGAATGCCATCTTCACATCCATCTGATGGATCTTCCAACCCATCTGAGCTGATAGAGCTAGCATCAATTTGATAGATGAGTACCTTGCTACGGGAGCAAAGGTCTCATCATAGTCGATCCCTTCAACATGTGAGAAACCTTGGGCAACAAACCTTGCCTTGTGTTTCTCAACACTGCCATCAGCTGCCTACTTTACCTTGTAAAGCCATCGGGAACTAACCACTGATTTTTCCGCAGGTATAGGGACAACATTCCACACACTATTCCTATGATAGAATCGTACTCTTCTACCATTGCATCAACCCAAACTGGTTACTGCACTGCCTCCTGAAAAGAAGCAGGTTCAGTCGCTAGATAATCCCCAACCAGGGCCATGTATCCAGTGTATCTCTCGGGAGATCTCCTCTGTCTGTGATGAGAGGATGGCTGCCCCACATTCTCTCTCGCATCCTGCATCAATCTGTTAACTTCCCGCGAGCGTTTCCGCCCATCTCTAGAAGACTCTCCAGGAGTGGTGGTCTCCACTACTGGATCCTCTGCATGTGGTTGATCCACATCATCAGGAGGCTCCTCCTCCTTTGGAACTAAAAGTTCCTCATCACCATGCAACTTGAGCTCCCTCTCAAGTGACACTCACATGGTTCTCTGCTCATCAAACTTCATATCCCTGTGCATTACGGTCCTCCAACTAGCAAGTAGAAACACATGATAGTTGTGAAGTGTATCTGTGTACCCCACAAGTATCCCCAACTCAGCTATTGGGTCTAGCTTCTTCCGAGCATCTTTGGTCACATGACAGAAAACTAGTGATCTAAAGATACGGAAGTGACTCACATCTAGTTTCTTCCCTGAAAAGCCTCCATAGGTGTCTTCATCCCCAAAATACGAAGAGGACTTCTGTTCTGAAGATACACTGTTGTATTGCATGCCTCAACCCACAAATGAAGTGGTAGGCTTTGGTCATGCAACATCGCTTGAGCTGCTCCCACAATGGATTTGTTCTTCCTTTCATCCACCCCATTCTGTTGTGGGTTATGAGGTGCCGTCAGTTCCCATTTAATTCCTTCTGCAGCACAGACATATTTAAACTGCTGGGAAACATACTCTCCACCATTGTCACTACGCAAGGCTTTTACTTTCTTCCCAGATTCTTTCTCTGTCGAGGCTTTAAACTCACAAAACCTCAAGAAGGTTTGATCCTTCTTTTGCATAAAGTAGATCCAACATCTACGAGAAAAATCATCAATGAAAATAACATAGTACCTTTGTTTAGTGGTGGAGGCTGTAGAGAATGGTCCAGATACATCTAAGTGAAGTCGCTCCAGGATTGCTCGAGCTCTACTATCTCGATCCTGAAAGGAAGCTTTCGCATACTTACCGAGGGTGCATCCTTTGCATGTGTTTGTTTGGTCCAGTTTCCCTTGGGTAAGTCGGTAGAAATTTGCTACATGATCTTCAATTCCCCATGATGTAAGTGGCCCAGTCTCCTATGCCATAGCTCGCCAACATCTTGGCTTTGCACTACCTCTACTTTGGAACTCAGTGCAGCACAGTCATCTACCTCCAACTTGTAGAGATTATTTACTTGAATCCCTATTCGCTTGGTCTGTTCGGTGCCGATATGCCTCAGGAACATTTTTCCTTTACTAAAGACTACATCATAGCCTTTATCTTCTAGCATAGCAATAGACACAAGATTCTTTTTCAAACCTGGTACATATTTAATAACAGATAGGGTGAGAGGAGCACCATGCTCCCTCTGAAACACAACTGTACCTTCACCTGAGACACAGTACTTTCCATCATCACCCATCTCAATCCACATCTGGAGATCCTTCTCCTCCAATGTACTGAAAAGATTCTTGTCACCCGACATGTGGAAAGAAGCTCCACTGTCCAGGTACCAAACACATCCCACCATGGATGAAACCATGCATGTGATAAGTGAGAAATCCAGCTCAAATTGTGAAGCTAGTGCATCACCATCAGATCCCTTTGAGGAACCCTTCTTGGATTTCTTCTGTGGAAAATTCATAGCATAATGGCCCACTTCATGACAATGAAAGCATCACACCTTCGACTTGTCAACCTTCTTCACACAGTGAGAACATTTGGATTGGGATGCCTTCCCCTTCCCTTTCTTCGCTTTACTCACTAAAGCTAGATTTTCTTCATCATCTTGTTTTGATGAAGATCCATCCCTGGTGCTCCACCTTATCTCCTCCTGCATTAGGTCTGACCAAAGTCGTTCCTAATCTGGAAATTTCTTTTTCCATTAACTGAGTCCTGGTAGTTATGCCAGCTCTTTGGAAGATCGAGGAGTGCTAGACTCATCATGTCGTCATCAGCAGTCACGACCCCTACACTTGCAAGCTCATCCCTGCAGGTGGTGAGCTTGTTCAAGAACATAGAGATTGTGTCGCCCTTTTCGCACTTGATCTTGCGAAGTTTGTCCTTCAGCGCTAGCTTCCTCTGATCACTGCTATTCTGATAAATATCTTTCAATGTTTTCCACATTGAAAACGGAGTCTCCTTCCCATGGAGGCTCGAGACAATGTGATCTCAAACTCCCTCCAGGAGGATTCTCCTTGCTCTAGCCACACATTGTTTCCATTCCGCCAGTTGAGTAGCATCACTCAGCTTCTGGACTTCTTGATCAATGAAGTCCTTAAGGCCGTTATCTTCCAATACTCCCTCCATGCGATCCTTCTAGGCTATATAATTCGAACTGCCATCAAGGGCATATTCGAGTCTTAAACCACTGAACGCTATTAGTGAAATAGATGTGATAAGAACTCAATTCAATATCTAGAAACCAAACTTCATACTTATCTTGCTTGTATATTGTTCTTCCTTGATCACCTTTGCTATGATACCATGTAGAAATTTCCCACTATAGATCACCTGGTAATGCAATGTACTAAAGAAAAACACTTGATCTACTTCTACAACAATTGAGCGGAAGATTAATCGAACATGAGCAACATCAAGCATGAACAGATATAATTAAGAATGAGAAGTAATCAACCATAACACAGAAGATATATCACTGGGGAAAGCACCAGCCTAAAACCCCAACTCTGTGTTATCATACAAGTGGAGATCTTGTTCAAGTTACAAAAAGAATCAGCTCTCAAGCTATCATGCTCTCTCTACAATCAAACAATACAACTCACAGACTCAATAGACATAGAATATATCTTCCTCAAGCCCTCCAAGCCTCCTATTTCCTTGCACAGTTTTGATTGGGGTCCAATGATATCACATGTGTGAATTGGCCTCATCACACTCACTATAACCTCAGGTAACTGCATAATCCATAAGGAATAATATTCCTTCTGCATGCAAGGAATATTCACAAAGGAATATCCTAGCAACTGATAGTACACTGTCCCTCCATATGATCTCAACTGGGTCTCTGACTGAACTGACATGCATGAGTTATCCATGAGTGAATACTCAGTTATCTAAATTACAGTAGTTACATGCATGCAAGCATTAACTATCTGAAATCTCATTAATTTAACAAACTGTTAAATTAATCTAACTGGACTTGAATAAGTTAAACTAAGTCAACTTATTACAACTCAATATTACAACTTATGCTTATCTCTTTAACTAAAGGTTAAATTCCTCAATTAATGGAGAAAATGTTGCATGTCCTCACATAGACTTCAAGTTTGATTTTCCTTAACTAATTAAATCAAGATGAATTAATTAATTAATTTTCAAAGTGTTGTTGATATCAAATTCAAATTTTACTTCCTATGTTTAGTCCAGGGACTGACTAAAATAAGAAGGGATCCTGAAATGCTATTTTTAGAAAAGCTATTTTTAGCACTTTCACTTTTCACCCATTGTAGCTAAGACCTCCAATGGCTGAACTACTATTTATAGCCCGGCTATTTATAGCAGAGCTATTTTTAGCAATTTATTTTTTAGCATTTCTTATTGCACACTTTTCAACAGAAATTTCAACCTAAAAGTGGCCTCCTAAGGAAAAATCAAGAAATTAATAACAAATGCCATGTAGACAATATTTAGTATTACTTTAAATTTATCTGTGTTCCGCAATATTTATTAGCACGATATTTAATTAAAATTTTTAATATATTATTTCTAATTTTTTAGTTTTATCGAAATCCCTCAATATATGACACTTTTATTAAAATAACTATCTATATATATTTTATATTTAAATTTAAATGTCTATATTTATATTTTATATTCCACTGTCTATATATATTTTTTATATTTAACTAATTTTTTGGTGTTTTTTTAACGACATTGCCTACTGAATCTACAATTTCACCTAGAATATATTTTTGGCCGGAATCCGATAATTTCTCTTTTCTGAAATACATTTTTTAACTATTTAATTTTTTTTATTTAATTATATTTAACTATATATTCTATAGTTTTGGACAGTAATTTGTCCTTTTTGGAATATGTTTTTTAACTATTTTATATTTAACTATATATTTTATATTTTGGTCGGAATTCGATAATTTGTCATTTCTGGAATAGGTTTTTTAATTATTTAATATTTAAATATAACTATATTTTAATTTTAGCTATTTTATATTTTATATTTAACTACTTTTGAACTATTTAACTATTTTATATTTAACTATCTACTTTGGTGTTTTTTTGGGGCATGGTTATAAATGTCAAATGTGCCCGCATTTTTAATTTATTATTTTCACTAATATCAACATTTGCATTAAATTAATAATTTTTTTGATATTCTAATTCATATGGGTAAGGTAGGTAAATAACAATAATAATAAAATACTTCACCTATACCCAGATTAATAATAAAATATTTCACAGATACCCAAATTAAAAAATTAAAAATTATTTAGAACATGTACCTCTTTTTAAATTTAAAGGATTTTGATTGGTTTACATATTATGACATGGAAATTATATGAAAATTTCATGGGCACTTTTAGGCTGAAATTTGCTCTAATGAGGCTTTGGATATAGGCTTTTGCTCTCGGTGTGGCTCAAGCTCACTAATATGAATTTGAAGCTAGTAGTTGACTATCAATTCCCCCATGTTAGATGCATGGTGATAATATGAAGATCTATCCACTATAATACATGTCAATACTCGAGAATGAACTCTGAGGTATGATCAATATATCTTCTTAGTTGTTGAATACCATTGCAAAGTCGTGATCCATTCAAGACGAATCTTTTCCCTTGCAAGAGTTTTATGTCTTGAACATTTTTTTCGAATGATGAGTATATTTTCAATAATGCTCACAACGTAGAGATCAAAAAATTTATCTTTCATGTCGCCAACTTGGTCACAATGTTGGAATATGATAATATGGAGTGGTTGTGGAAGTGGAGCAAGTGAAGATGAATCGTCTTGAAGAAACGCAACACTCCAAAATTGTATCAGTTAGTAGACTGGAATGTTAAAGATCGGTCCTTTTCCTATCCAAATCTAGTTTAATGCTTGTTGTTGATGACTTTTTCCGAAGGTATAATGACAGGCTTGAGAAGTGCAAGCATAACCTTTGCATCATCATGTGAATTTGTTCCTAAAATGGCATCATTATTTTGATCATGCATGCATTGTTGATAATAGTCTTTCTCAACCTCAAAAAGAGAATTGTTCCGAACAAGAACCGGTTCAAAATGTTGACTCTTTTGCTATAATTCATCTCACTTGAGCTATGACTTGATTTGAAGAAACCCAATATTCTCCTGTGCATCTTGCAAATGGATTTTAATATTAATGTGTGGCTTTACCAATTTTTATTGTGTTGTCAATAGTATATTGCATTAAAGTGCTCAATCACTCTAATAAATCATCAAATGTGACAATTATTTTAACAACTGAAGGTTAGCAAATGGAGGGTAGAAAAATTAATTATGCACATGAATTTTTTATGAACATCAATCACTATTTGACCCTTCCATGCTTCATGGATAGATCTCACTAAGATGTGACTCTTCAAATTGATAAAATGAATATATACTTGATCTATAATGAGCAATTGATGTTGCAGGTAGAGATGCATAATCATGCACAAACTAGATAGAGATATTCATTAAGGCACTTAAAGGCACAATTTGTGAAACAAATCTTCCAGTCAAGTTTCACACAACCTTCCAAATGCAATAAATGCAAGTAAAGTGACCAGAAGAGTTGGTCTCAATGGCATAAAATACCTACAAACTTTCTTGGATCCTTCAAAAAATCTCTAAGTTTATTTTCTAGTAGAAAATAATAGTCAAGTTCAATAACATTAGTTAGAACATGGAAACATACATACCATAATATATGTATAACCCATCAAATTAGAATTTTTCCTAGCTTCCTTATAAAATAGAGGCCCTTGTTAGTTATCTTCATGCAGCAGAAGAGAGAATAATTGGTTATACATTCCAATGAGAAATCCATTATCTATTATACTACATTTTGAGATGTCCAATTCTTGCAAGAATATGAAATAGTGGGAAACAAACTCGAGATTTTGAAAGGGTTTCTTCCTGGCATGACTCCCAACAATTTTCTCTTGGCACACTTCTGAGGAAGCCTAAAAATCTCAATGGAAAAAAACCTAGTACTCCCATTAACAACAACACAAGGATGCCAACAACATAAGCATTCATCTTTGTGAACAAGTTACAATGTTTAAAAATTCCATATAACATGCTTTTAATAATGGCTACAACAAGGGCACAATTGGGTCTCTTGCATCTCCAAATAATTTTTCTATCCAATACGAACCAACATGCTAAAACATATTTTAGACCATAATCCAAATGAACGCACATAGTGGTAGCCACAAATGAGTTAACATTAAAAACACTAATTCACAAATGGATGTATTGGATAACCGAGGTGGATATTCTATTTCCTCACAACATCAAATATCCATAGTAACACTTAGTCTCGACTAATAAACAAAGATAACAATAATAACATAGAAACAAGAACCAAAACCTACATGTTAACTTTAGTTTGAATCATGCATATCTCTACATCCCTTACAAGAATCACTTAATGTGTGAGATCTAGGTGAAAACACTTACGAATTTAAGGATCCATCTTGTGGATGATATGTTTGCATTTTAGATTTGGAAAATGTGTAGGCATTTGAAGTAGATGGGATGACACATGGATTGTTAATCCCTGTGAGAGTAGTTTCATTTACCACTAGTTCTGTAGAACAAAGTGAGATCCTTGGGACACACAAATAATGCAACAAAATATTATGGCAATAAGCTAGGAAGTGTTGGAAGAATAACCCTCTTGGGTTATGCAACCTTGGCTTATTCACTTGACGAAAAGGTGAAAAACCTCAAGTGAACATCAATAGTCATATAATTTCAAGATATCTCTTCGAATATGAAAGCCAAGGGTTAATGAAAACTGCATTTATCAGTGTGCATCTTGTGAATAATATGTATCACATAAGGTATCTCAATTTTTCCTATTATTTTGTCTGTCCATTCAACATGGTATTAGCGTGTAGATCCTATTCAAAATGGTTTATGCCATTTCAATCTTGTCATTATTATTCTGTCACTATTTCTCTGGCACTCATGGAATCATGACTGCACCTCTGATGCTACTATGCTCTTTCAATCATTATATAAATACTTGTAATCCTTGACTTTGTGTCATTAGCAGAAATTATTTCTTCATTTCAAGTTTTCCTGTCATGTTGACACCACATTTCTATGTGGTCCCTAATCGCTTTATATTCTTGCCTATACATTGTAACACTTGTGTGGTACATGAATTTGTGTATGTTTCTTTGCTTTTGAAACTTCTCTACCTGAGGTGACATGCCTTTCTCTCCACAATAGATACCCTCACTCATGCTTGATGTGAGTTATATATCTTTGTGCTCTCGCATGGTCTAGAATACAACCTAAAATAAAGCTCGGTCAACTGGTATATTTGAAGAATTGAGCCTAAGAGGGAAAGACAAGAGGCAATGAGTCAAGGAAGCACAATATTTAGAAATTATTTAGTGGAGAGAGAGCGTTAGCCAACCACTAAGCGAAGGGATTAAACATGAGGCTATGAAATAGAGAATAATTGCATGAAGAATCATTGCTAGCATCAATTGGTAGATTTTTATGTATCAAGGAAGAGGCCTTGTATAAAAAACTTTAAGTTGGTGTATGTTTTGAGCTATGACCAACAATATATCAGGTGAGAAAATTGTTAATTTTACACTATCATATGTTGTTACAATCACTTAGCCCAATATTTTTTTCAATTAGCAATCAAATTCAATGTTCCAGTGATAAATAGAAATTGTAGATAGAAAACTAAATGCAGTGTACAATAGAAGACAATTAAGAGAATTAACAAAAAACATAATATTTGGTTAAAGACCAAGGAAACCCCACAAGGGGGAAAACCCTTTCAAATTATTCTTCTATCATATTTTTAGCAGAGAAATTACAATATTTCAATTCATCAACAAAAGGGTCAAAGTCAATTCTTTGACTATGCAAGAGATCAACCAAGCAATATCCAATAGATGAGCCTCAAAGTAAAATCTGGTCAACAAGTCAAAGTATACAATTCTTTCATAGTTAAAAGTAGTCAAAGATTCCCCAAATAGGCCACAAGTCAATGGTCAAAATCCCCCAATCAACTCCATCAAAGAAGCATTAAATGCAGCCTTCAAAGATTGGTCAAACACACTAAAAATAGTCAACAAGAACTTGGTCAAAGGAGAGAGAAAATCCATGGTAGAACTTTAGATTCCCTATAGTCAATTTTTGCGGTCAACAGAAGTCAAGTTGCCCAAAAAACCTTGATATTTGTGCCAAATAATGGTGCGTCCACAGATCCAAATAAGGCCCAAAAAGTCAATTTTCAGAGTTGTATGAACCATAAAAGAGAAGGAATGAAAGTGTTGGTGATGCTCCAAAATGATGTGCCTTGAGGTGTATTTATATGGGTTTTATGGGACCCAATTTGTCTTTAAAGATAAACTAAACTTTTGTGCATTTCCTTGACCAAATTAAATTATTCCAAGGGAAAAGAAGGTCTTCTCTAGATGAGGAAGGTTGTCCAAAGGAGGGAATTTGTCCATGGCTTTCCAAATTTAGACTCCCTCTCAGCTAGGGAGAAACTTATGACTACCACATAGGCCACATCTTAAAAGTCTTGTTATCATCAAGTCAAATGTCATCTATGCTCATCTCTACTCATATCTTCTCATCTATTGAACCCTCTCAGATCTAAAGAAGAATAATTTTACATCATAGGGGAAGTACCGACTGAACTATTATGGCGAGAAAGAGTCTCATTCAGAGAGAGAAGAAGAGACAAGCAATGGAACGGAAATATCATTTAATTCGTCAATAGGTTGGATACGATTTACCATGGAGGGTAAGGATCATAGTTATCCTATAATCAGGACAATAGGCAGGATATTACTTATCATGAGGTAAGGATCACAACTATCATATTATTCGATGATCTTCCCAACTTGACCCTCAAGAGTCAGTGGTAGAAAACTTGCATCCCCTCTCTTGGGCAAGATAGTACTTACCATAAATGGTAAGGATCACAATTATCTCAAGTATCCTCACCCATTGGCCAAATGGGTGGCAATCCCAACAAGCTAAAATTGTGGGTAGGATGCCAATAAGGGTATATTCTATCAAGTCCCAAAGATGAAAATAGATAGGATACTACTTACCATGTGGTAAGGATCAGAGTTATCCTATTTATATAAAATAAGTAGGATACGACTTACCATGAGGTAAGGATCACAACTATGCTATTGTCCAGAGTTCCCTCAACCCTAAGAGCTCTCCAACTCAATTCCTCTCCCTGAGAGCTCAAACAAGGGGGAAGAGCATCGCTCAGTGTTCTCGATCAGTCGATACCCTTACTTGAGAGGGTCATCCATTAGTCTAAGCTGCTCTCTGAAGACCAAGAAATTCCCTTTGAGAAAGCCTTGGTGAGTATTTTTTTTATACGCTTGTTAGTCAATATATAATGGAGTCTCACGGTTCCTCTCTGCACCATGTATCAGATATAGTGATACCTAATCTCAATGTGCTTGGAATTTTCATGAAATATGGCATTCTTTTCCAATAAAATCCCACTCTTGTTGTTGTAATATATCACCATTATATCCAGGACTTGCTCAATCAACTCTACAAAGAGCTTCCTCAATGAAACTGCCTTATAGCTAACCATGCTAGAAAAAATATAATCTGCCTCAATCGTGCTCAAGGCCACAAACTTCTTCTTCCTCCTCATCCAAGATATCATGGTGGAACCAAAAATAAAGCAACATCCTATTGTGATTTTCATGTCAATGGCATTTCCATCCCAGTCAGCATCAATGTTTCCATGTTGCATCACATCTCTGGTTGTATATCTTAGACCAAGATTGATTGTCTCATGAAAATATCTCATCACGTGTTTGGTAGAAAACTAGTGTGCATGAAGAAGCGTAGTCATGAATTGACTCAAAGTTTTAAACAAAACATATGTTTGGACGAGTGTTTAAGAGGAAAATCAATTCCCCTATTGTTGCTTCTAGAGACAACCCCCAGGTTGAGGAGAAGGGTCAATGCCTAGGACATCTTAGTGTCTCTTGAAGATGAATCAGTGTTGCTCAAGAGATAAATGTAAAATGATTTATATTTTATTCAATTACCTTACACAAAGACAAATAACATTGGCAACATTTTAATCTTAAGACTTAATGCTCAAGCCATGGTGGTCGACACACAGATAGTGATTTTTTTTAATTGTTGTAGTATAGGTGACAAAAAGAATGCAAGAGAGAAATTCAGTGCTGAGGGCTAGTGATAGAATAATATACACTAAATTCCAGCATAACTACAAAGAGACAAAGGGAATGAGATCATAAACTATGGAGCACATTTTACTGCCTTCAATATGACATATTACATGTACCATTTGTCATAGCATGACATAGATAAATATGACATACAAGACTGTGTTCCAACAACTACAATTACACAATTTCTAAGAGGAACGAAACATATATGAAAATGATAAACAACGATGGAAACACATACTCCACATAACAGTGCTTGGAATCACCAAAACGTCTTCATTATTATTCAGAAATGACATATATCTCATAATCTTCGAAACTTGTAGAACTTGCAAAATATTACAGCCTCTGGAATGGAAAATAGAACCCATTACTAATGAGTTCTTCTTCCCTTTTATAGGTAGAATCCCAACAAAAATAGTTACAAAAATATCTCAGAGTGATCCAGCTATCTAAACTAATCAGTTGTGCAAGCGTGCCAATGGTGTAGTTGTCCTAATGATTACATAACATATTTCGATTCCTTCTTGAAAATAAAATATTTACAAAATTACAAAATGATAGTGGTATGTCATATTTCTAAATCATAAAAGATCTTCGGTGTTGGCTCGGTTGATCTCTCGAAGTGGACCCATGGTCCACTATCCAAACTCGTGGTGGGTTGACAAGTTGATCACAACTTTGGCATAAAACTGGATCCGATGTGGGATTATGAATAATATCACTGTAGGCCATCCTTAAATTTGTGATCTCATTGTAATTTGGCCTGGCCACGAACAAGGTCTTCACCAGCCACAATAGCTGGAAGTCTCTCTCGAGATAGTTTACTATGGTTCTTTCCTTGAGAGTGGAAGTATTTTCATGTGATGAGTCTACCTTGCTCTTGGATTCAACTAATAATTGCTCATACTACTCCCATGGTAGTAGATGTCCTTGGAAATCCCAACAGCTAGGTAAGCCTGCTCTAGTTCTCTAGTCAAAATTAGAGTTGAATGTTGCAACCAATTTTGCCAGCTCACTCACACATTCTTCGACCCTATCCCTTACTTCCTTCTTCTGGATCACTTTGGAAACTTCCATGATCACATTTATCTTGTCAATGATGTCTACCACTCTCAACTCATCAAATGACTTCTCATTGAGGTGCTTGATGAATTTCTCAGTCGTGCTAACATTTTTAACAATCTCCTCCTTGGATGACAGGATAGAGAATTCAATGATATTTACTACAATTTTCTGCTCTGCAACTACTTTCAGGTGTTCCCATATCTTCTTTACTTTAGATATGATATCATCCTATATTATATTCCTAGATTCAACGAGGGACATGTTTCCCTTCAACCTGTTCTTCAGTGCTTTGATCTCATCTTGTGATACCTGATACTTATTATTAATTTGATCCATACTTTCCTAGGTGGACTTGATTTTTTTCTCCTTGGTTTCCAACATGAAATTGGTGTTGTCCAAGTCAATCTGGATATTCTTAATCTTGCTCTATGATAGTTATAGATCCATGACAACCTTGGTTAACTATTTAGAGGGGTTTTGTGGGTTGTATGGCACAACCACAACATAGATGTGGGAATCAATATTTTGTTATAGTTCTGCTACCTTTAGTTTGAGGGCTACCACCTCATTATTTATTTGTATCAATTCCTTAGCTAGTATTTCCTTCTCATTTTCCACTTGAGCCAATTCCTTGGTCTATACATGCTCTGTAGCAAGAATTTTAAGTTACTCCCTCAATGATTGTATTTATGACTATGAGCCTTTGATGATAGCATCTATGGCATCCTTATCACTTGGATCCATCCCAACTGATAATTATCTCCTTGTAGCTTTCATTTTGGGGATGGGGGGCTCTTGATTTGGCCTTCTCATGCTTTACCTTAGTAGCTACCTTCTCCAATAGATTCTTGACCTTGTTGATGGTCAAGGCTCGTATTCTTAGCTCACTATAAATCATCTTGCATGCTTGCCTATGTAAATTGATTTTATCTTGCAAAGGGACACTAGTAATGTCCAATGATAAGTCCATTGTTCCTAACTGTGGCCCAGAGGGGAGGAACTACACTTAAGGGTGATATAGGGAGAACTTCATCTGATTTATTTCCAGGTCCATGACATCCAAGAGCCTAGTATGACATGATATTAAATGAGAGGCCAGTTGTGACAACATCTCATCCCTGAATTTCTTATTCCTTTCCTATGTTATTTTCCCTTCCTCCCATTTAGGGCATGTTGTTGAGGTGCTTCCAATTGAACCCATGATTGCTACCTCAGTTGAACTAGAGGTGGCATCTTGTTGGTGATCCTCTAATTGCACCTGGAAGCCTGGTTCATCTAGGTTCTTCTCAGTCAATTTGACCTCAATATCCTCTTTTGTCTACTCCTGGAGCTTTGTTTTCTTGTTTGAGGATGCATTCTCCATCTTGGGGGGTACCCCTCATCGATACCCCTCTTCTGATATTTTTCCTTTGTGCTTGGTTTTTCGACTTCCATCTTTGTATTTATGGGCCATGAATCAAGATTAGCCTTTCATTCCAATTATATTTTATATTCATGTTCATAGGAAGACAAATTAATCTCTTTTATTCTATTGGAATAATGCCATGAGTATCATAATGCCACACTTATCCTATTTAAAAATTCAATTCCTTTAACATGATTTCAACTAGCTAGAAAGTTTGTTTGGAGTTCACAACAAAGGGATATACAGTCATGGGAAGCTTAAACATATGCCCCTTTGTAGTAGGGACAAAATGGATTTTATATGTGTTTAGGCTCTACGTGATGAACTCCAAGGCAAAACTTCTCATGGGCATGAATACAGACAACTAGTAAGGAGGGAATTCAGACCCATATACCTTGATTTTGGTGTAGTCTTCAAACAAATACCAGTCACCCACACTAGCATCCTTATTGAGTTGAAGAATTCTCCTCTGTTGCGGTAAGACTCTAGGAGGGGAGACTTTGTTGATAATTTTATAAGTGGTGGCCATGTAAGTAGAGAGAAAGTGTGAAAAACCCTCATTATTGATCTTCTTCTTCATAGAATTGTCCTAGTCAACCACATATTTTCTTTTCTTTTGGGAGTATACAATGTTGAGGTCTAGGTAATCAAATTCCTCTGCATGAGTGTAAAGGAACAAATAAACCACTATAGAATAGTACCTGAAGTAGGAGGCTAGGTAGTATTGGTTACTCTGGAATTTGATAGCTTCAGCCAGAAAAGAGGGAATGACAAGGACAATGTTTGGCTTCATCATCTTATGTAAGAGGCCTAAGGATCCTTCGGAGACATTTTTTGTTCATCCTCACCAAATAGCCACAGAATGACAGAAAAATGGGTTGCACAAACTCTAAAAACAAGGAAATGAGAAGGGTTTCTAAGTTGGTAGACAATTATGCATTTGGGGCAAGAATTAGTTCTATAAAAACTTGTTCCTCTCCAGTTAAGAGCCCAATGAAATCATAGAAGAGTTTTTTCTATGTAAACTTCTCCAAATTTGGGGATTTTGGATAAATGAAAGTGTTATGTATCAGTTCTAGAGTGACCTCTAGAATTTTCTCCCGAGTGGAGAAAATAAAGGAATTTTTCTTTTTGAAATAAGTGGCCATAATCTAGGATATGAATTTTGGGAAAGGTTATACAATTAGGTTAATCAGGTTGTACAATCCCAACTCAACGACTTGAAATGGATCTTCCTTGTCTAAGTAGCAGCAATAGAAATTCAAACGAAAGTCTGATAGGTTCAAAGGGCAGAAGGAATTGTGAATTTCCCCCTTTGTGTCCATGAAGGGCTCAACATGGCCCAAGGGTGTTATTTGTCGTGTGTTGGGCATGGGATCCCCCACAGCAAGATTTGGGGCTTAAAGCCCGAGTTCTGGTCAATGTAATGTAAAGACTCGCGGAGTACGGATGCAGAGTGCGAAAGTTGAGGATGAGTCATAGGGTTGTCTGCCCTAAAATAATGTAATTTAATGTAAAGTTGTGTCGCCCTACCCATGGTCTACGGACCATGGTATTGTATAAATAGAGCGAGGCTCTAAGCGTAAAGACATTTTTTGGGGAAAAATAAGTAATAAATAGATGTGAAGGCATGGTTAGAGGATACAAGTGGATCGGAAGTGTATTGAGTCGTAGTAGTAGGAAGAGGCTCTGCAGCTGAGTGCACAGAGGCCTAGTAGAGTCCACAACTGAGTGCGCGGACCCCTGCAGCTGAGTGCGCAGGGCAGAGTCGGGTCTGTATTGAACTAAACTTGAAAAAGATTATTAATAAAGTTAAGTTGATTCGGCATATTGTGCATCTATTTCGTAGATCTAGATTTTGATGTTATGCGTTAATGGTATCTGTTTATTTATATGCACGCACTTGTATGAATTCTGATGTATGAAAACCTTCTAAGTAATTAGTGAACAAAACCTAATTAAGGAATACTTGGGTAATTAACACTGGTCACACTGCTAGAGCTACACCAAGGCAGTACCACAAGACGCAAGGAGCTTGCTGGTGCGCATAACCTAGTAAGCACGAAGGTTGAATCACGTACCTATCGCCCCATATCAAACATCCCCAGGGTGCAGAAACCTGGTTCCAGCACCCTCTAATACTACTTCGGGTGAGACCTCAGTCCATGCTCCACGGAGTGTTGCTGAAAGGGCCACTAGTACCAGAATTTGCTTGGCTAAATCACTTCTAAACCTGGGTCAGGCCCCATGTAGCCAAAAAATGGTTCTGTTGCTGGGACCGAGATCTTCCTAAGGGATGTCTAATGTTGTGCCACTGGAACCCAACAAAGAAGGAAATTGAAGAGTTGTTGGACAAGAAGATTCATGAGTTCGTGACACAGGAAAACAGAACTCCGCAAGTATCTGAGAAAAGGTGGCTGGATCACTACATGTATACGGAAATCCACAAGATTTTCTTTGCATCCTTTCCTTCTAAACTGTATTAGTGGATCGTGAGATTAGCCGACATCCAAGGGAGGTGTAGGCTCGACTAACCAATAGTGTGGACTCCAGAATTAGTGCGCAAACTAGAAGCATCAGAAGATAAGATTGCGCGAGCTATGGACCATTGGCTCGACCGGATAATAGGGGGATTTATCACTGAGTTTGCGGTAGACACGATGGTGAGCTACAACGAAGCAGAATGATGTTTTCTCAAGGGATGGCGAAGTAATTATATTAAATCTTTGAAAACCTGGATTAAGATGTTGTTATGTGAAAAGCAGGTTATGCGAATACATTAATGTTTGGGATGACGTGGAGCGGAAAGATATACAAAGCAAGAAAAGAATTAGAAAACAGTCCCTTAATTTCACCTTCGCAAGAGAGCGAGGAAGAGCTCGCTCGGGTCGAGAAGTGTGGTCAGTTTGATAAGGCAACGCATTCCATAGCTACCACCTCCACCACCCCCACAGTTTAGCATAGCGAGTGCGATCAAACTACCCGTATTCAGAGGAGTAGGGAATGAACATCTGGAATAGTTCTGGTTCATGGTAAGAGCAATGTGGGAAGCGCAAGGGGTCACAGACAACAACATTAAAAAGGCTACATTGGTGAGTGCACTGCAAGATCACGCATTGACATGGTATATCAAGCACTCTAACGACCACCCAAACACAAGGATAGTAGAGATCCAGAATGTGTTGAACAGAGAATTTAGCCAGTGGAAATTAGAGACACAGTCAATCATCCGGTTTAGAGAGATCGTGATGCTTCCAGGCGAGACCCCCTGGGATCTAGATCAATGGCTGAAGAGTATGATCCACAAGGCCAATATGATGCTAACAGATGCCTAGCATAACGCATGGTTTGTGGCATCCCTGACACCGCACTTGAGGACGATGCTGTCACAAAAGAAACTTTCCACCCAGGCCGAAGCATTGGAAATGGCGATGAGGTTGCATGAGACCCCGATACAAGACCCTGGGTTGGGAGTTCAACAAATCCACGTGCAACTACAAAATCTATGCCTAGAAATGTAGAGTTTGAAGCAAGATAGGGCACTATGGCCAGAGGCGCACGAGGAAGTATGGTGCATAAAATGCAAAGGCCAGGGCCATGACAAGGACCACTGTCTAGTATTTGCGAACTACTTGGCAGGAGGGAGCCAATGTCGTTGAGACCAGAGGCACAAGTAGGGTCAAGTGCAACACCCGAGTTATGGTGTGCGATCTGTTAGATAGGAGGAAAACACACGACGGACAATTTTCATTTGTTGCAGAAGTATACACGGACTCCCCAATAGTTGTTTTGTAATTTCTGTAGGTCGGTAGGCCACAATAAGCACACTTGTCGTAGCTACGAGCTAATTATGGATCAGACCCCAGCCTATAGGGTGTAGACAAAAACGTGAGCCCTTGACCCAGCTGCAGGGATGGTGTGCACCAGATTTCAAGGGCGAGGTTGAGGACGAAGAGGAATGGGACCAAGAAGGGGCCGCGGACAGTTAATTTGTTACAATTGCGGAGGACCAGGGCACTATTCCCACAATTGCACCAACCCAACGAGGATATCCTATTCGTACTGTGCTTAGTTTGATCATCAAATGATATATTGTCCTACGTTGATCACACATATGCGTGAAAAAGGGGTGCTCCAGCCTCCTTCGACTCAGAATATCTAAATGACGAGATCTGAACCACGCAAAGAAGACCCAAATGTGAACATGGTGCTCAGAACCGGTGTGACCACAGGGGAGGATAAGGGGAAGCAACTTGAGGAAGATACATGGGTTTGCAAGGCTCCTACAAAGGAACCTGAGTTTGACTTAGAATGTGCAAATGAGACATTCATGGAGGCTAAGAAGAGCTTCATAGAGGCCTCCACTTTAGGTAGTAAGTATCAACCAAAGCCAGGGATGGATCCTTCTATGTTTACTACCTTTATGGAAACATGCATGAAACTGCTGCACGACAACAAGGCAGTGAACAGACTACAAGAGCTGATCACTAAGTACGTGGGGTCAAGAGAACTGCGCGTAGTCCACAAATTGGGAAAGCATGCCTTGCACACTAGAAGGGAGATGAGATTGAATGAGCAGATTGGTGAGTATGAAATGGATCAGGTAATCCTAGATCTGGGTTCGGATGTGAATGTGTTACCGAAGAAAACATGGGAATGCATGGGCAAGCCCGCATTATAGTGGTGCCCTATTCAATTATGAATGGTGAAACAACAAAATATTTTACCCATGGGGAGGTTGCAAGGGGTAACAATTGATATTGAAGGCGCGAGCACATAAACAGATTTTGAAGTGATAGAGATTGTTGATGACATCAATCCCTATCCCACACTGTTAGGAATCGACTAGGCCACTGATATGAACAGAGTTATCAATCTAAAGAAGCACAAAATGATCTTAGAGAAAAAGTCACTACGTGTAGTGGTCCCACTGGACCCAGCTAAAGGAGCATGCTACACTGAACCAGTGCGTGACAATGGAAGCGATAATGATCTTGATTGTATTTATAAGATAACTACGTGAGACCAAGATTGGGTGAATCTGACTACAGATGAGAGGATCTCGTGGGAGTGCAAAAGCTCCTGCACTTTGGATTCAGACGAAGAAGTAGAGCGCTGGCAGAATCGGTTGAACGAAGTAACAACGCTAAATTGCAACATGATGATTAGATCACTGTGTTGCGTAACAATAGAGGCCTGAGATCTGCTAACATATGATGGATTGATAGCGGTGGATGAATTCTTGAGCAAGTTTGAAAGTGCAGTACCAGAACAACAACGGTTCGATGCGTTGAAGTGGGCACTGCACACAACACCTATGCGCTAGTGGGGAACACATCAAGGAAGTCTTTAGGACTGGCGCGGATGTAGAAGGATGATGTGCCTACAATTTGGGAAATTGTAGCTATGATTACAAGACAAATACGATGGATGAGATGACCCACGCACACACCTTGTGAAATGGGCCAAGGCCTATGGAGAAGAACCACAACCTGAATGGGTACATTTATTCTACCATAACCTGGATGTAATACCCATGAACTGGTGTACTGAGACAGAACTCCGACATGGTATGGGTGAATGAGATGTCTTGCACGAAGGATTTATGTTAACATTACATTTGAAGACCGATGGTCAGATACTATTGATGATGCACTACAAGCAGTAAATCTGCCATCTTCAAAATATCACAGGAGCCATTGGAAATGCTACATCCAAAATGGGTGGTACAGTTAAGTAGTGCACTGGAGTGTTATAACGTGCAAGTGGAGGAGGATGATGAAAACCCCCAAAATATTGATATTCCAGAAACCGAAGGCTATTGCGAGGTTTGAGGACCATCAATTGAGGATCCTGACATCACCGCACCACTCAAAACAAAGCAAGTAAACATTGGCATAGAAGTGGAGCCGAAGTACGCGACGCTCGGGGACTATTGGGACAATGCTATGGTAGATAAGGTTGCCGAGTTACTCCGTGAATATCAAGACTTGTTCCCGACCAAAATCACGGACTTAAAAGGGATCATTGGAGACTTAGGGATGATGAAGATCACTCTAAAACTGGATGCAAAGCTAGTTAAGCAATGACCTTACCGCTTGAATCCCAAGTATAAAGAAAAGGTCCGCAACGAATTAGAAAAAATGCTCGTAGCTGGAATTATTGAACCAGTGGAAGAATCCGACTGGGTGAGTCCTATGGTAGTGCAGGAGAAAAAACAAAAGGGCAAAATAAGAATATGCGTGGACCTCAGGAAGCTTAACGACACTTGTGTTCACGATCCATTCCCGACACCATTCACAAATGAAGTATTGGAGAATGTTGGTGGTCAGGAAGCTTACTCATTCACGGATGGCTTCTCAGGGTACCATCAAATCAAAATTGGCCCAGAAGATAGGAGCAAAACAACCTTTGCAACAGAATGGAGCTGCTTTCAATACACCATTATGCCCTTTAGACTGAAGAATGTGTCGACGATATTCTCGCGCATAATGGTGGCGGCATTCAAAGAATACATCCACAAATTCTTGTAGGTCTATTTGGACGATTGGACTATCTTTGGATTAGTTAAGCACCATGTAGCGAGCTTACGGTTGATGCTGGATACTTGTCGCCGACACCAGATTGCGCTAAACCTTAAAAAGTGCACCTTCCTCGTTCACTTTGGCAACCTGCTAGGCCATGTGGTCTACAAACAAGGCCTGATGGTGGACCCTACGAATATTGTTGTTATTCTAAATCTAGAAGCACCGTGCAATGTCAAATAGTTACGCGCTACTTTGGGGCACACTGGCTACTATAGGAAGTTTATCAAGAGTTATGCCCAAATAACCGTGCCGATGGAAAAGCTATTGAAAAAATATGTGACATACTGCTGGAATGATGATTGCATGAAGAGTTTGGATGTCCTAAAGGGAGAGCTAGCCTCCGCGCCAATTTTGGTCTTCCCAAAATGTGACGTGGAATTTCATGTACATGTTGATGCATCGTGTATCGTGCTGGGATCCATACTCACGCAGGAGGGCGCGAAGGGTGTGGATCACCCGATCGCATTTGCAAGTCAAAGATTGTCCAAAGTAGAAAATAATTACTCTACCACCGAACGCGAGGGGTTGGCAATGGTGTAGGCGCTCCAAAAATACCGACACTATTTACTTGGAGGACATTTCAAGATGTATACCGACCATTTCACGTTGAAATACTTGGTGAACAAGCCTGTGTTGGGGGGCACATATGCAGATGGCTCTTACTATTTCAAGAATATCATTTTGAGGTCATATTCAAGACAAGACGCTTAAATGCAGGACCAGACCACTTGTCACGAATTGAGACAGGCGAGGAACCAACAAATTTGGAGGATGGCCTACTTGATGCACAACTCTTCGTAGTACGCGTTGCGGACGGAAACTTCAAGGATATAATCCATTTTCTAACAACAATGACTACATCGAAGGAGTACTCAATCCAACAAAATAAATAATTGGTGGTACACATGACAGACTTTTCTGTCATCACAGGGCACCTTTAAAAGATGGGCAATGATGAGATATTGCGAAGATATGTACCTGAATTTGAAAGGGGTCAAATCCTCACAGAAGCACATGGGGGTGCTACAAGAGGACACCATGCAAGACGTGCGACCACACAAAATATTCTCTGCACAGGGTTATGGTGGCCAACCCTGCACCAGGATTTGAAAGTGCATTGTAAGGCCTATGATATATGTCAAAGGATGGGAAAACCATCACGAAGGGACAAGATGTTGTTAAATCCCAAAATGACACTGTAGCCATTTGAGAAATGGGCAATCAACATTGTAGGCCCAATCAAACCTCATGGAAAGACAGGTGCATGCTACATCATCACTGCGATGGAGTACTTGACACAATTGGCGGAAGCACAACCGGTCAAGGACTGCACGACTGCCAAAACTACAAAGTTTTTGTTCGTAAACGTGTTGATACGATTTGGCTGCCTGAAAATTTTAATGAGCGATCATAGAACACATTTCTTGAATGAAACCATAAGCATGCTCACAGAAGAGTTCTAGGATTATCACCAGAAAAGTACACCATACCACCCATAGGCTAATGGAACAATAGAAGCATTCAATAAAATATTGGAAACTACGTTGACCAAAATATGTAATGCGCAGCGGAACGATAGGGACCTGCACATACCCACTGTGTTATGGACGTACAGGACAACATGTAAGAAATTGACAGGACAAACACCATTCCGATTGGTATATAGTACGAAAGTAGTCATGCCGATGGAATATATCATACCTAGTCTACAAATAGCAGCGCTCAGAGGCATGTCGGACTGCGGAGCTCTGGAAGAAAGGCTCGCACAATTAGAAGAACTCGAGGAAGAATGATTTTTGGTCAGATTTCACCAACAGGTACAAAAGTAGCGTGAGAAAGCCTGGCACAACCGCCATATCAAGTTGCGCACCTTCAAAGTAAACGACTTAGTGCTGCTGTATGACAACAAGTTCAAAAAATTTCTTGGAAAATTCAGAATGCACTTGTTGGGACCATATATGGTAAAAGGGGTTACAGACTGAGGCGCAATCCAGCTAGTCAAACTTAATGGAGAACCCTTCCCAGGAAAAGTAAATGGTAGTCGCCTGAAGCCCTACATAGGTGGGCCAGCTATTTGACTAACTGACCGAAGCACAGTCTTCGTGACAGAAGGAGCCGGATAGGAGCACAGGACTATAAACACAAGCACTAGAATCCAGTACCAAAGAAGAGACACGAGTTAGACGTAGATGATTCAAAAGCAGGACTAGAGCAGATTCAATAGACGACAGAATAGAGCACTGCGGACCTTCACGTAGCACAGGCACATTTGGAGGGGCTTCATGCAAAGATCACCACACTAGCAAAGTGACTCGGGACGAGTCACGATGATGATGTTGGGGGCCTGTTGGGCATGGGATCCCCCGCAGCAGGTTTTGGGGCTTAAAGCCCGAGTTCTGGTCAATGTAATGTAAAGACTCCGCGAAGTACGGATGTGGAGCGCAAAAGTTTAGGATGAGTCATAGGGTTGTCTGCCCTAAAACAATGTAATTTAATGTAAAGTTGTGTCATCCTAGCCATGGTCTGCAGACCATGGGATTGTATAAATAGAGCGAGGCTCTAAGTGTAAAGACAATTTTTGGGGAAAAATAAGTAATAGATAGATGCAAAGGCATGGTTGGAGGATAGAAGTGGATCAGAATTGTATTGGGTTGTAATAGTAGGAAGAGGCTCTGCACCTAAGTGTGCAGAGGCCTAGTAGAGTCCGTAGCTGAATGCGCAGACCCCTGCAACTGAGTGCGTAGGGCGGATTCACATTTGTATTGAACTAAAATTGAAAAGGATTATTAATAAAGCTAATTTGATTCAGCATATTGTGCATCTATTTCGTAGATCTAGATTTTGATGTTATGCGTTAATGGTATCTGTTTATTTATATGTGTGCACTTGTATGAATGTTGATGTATGAAAACCTTCTAATCAATTAGCGAACAGAAACTAATTAAGGAAGACTTGGGTAATTAACATTGGTTGCACTGCGACTAGAGCTGCGCAAAGGCAGTACCACATGACGCAAGAAGCTCGTTGGTGCACATAACCTAGTAAGCACGAAGGTTGAATCATGTACCTATTGCCCCATATCATACATTCCCAGGGTGCAGAAACCTAGTTCCAGCACCCTCCCATACTACTTCAGGTGAGACCTCAGTCTGTGCTCCACAGACTATTGCTGAAAGGGCCAGTAGTACCAAGATTTGCTTGGCAATCAATTCCAAACCTAGGTCGGGCCCCACATAGCCAACATCTGTTTTCATGGTTTTTTAAAATGCCTTTTATAATTTAAGCATGGTGACAATTGTGCAAGGACATGGAGACTATGAATTACCTAGTAAGTGGAGGGAATTGGTCGTTGTGGATGCACAAAGGTCCTTACACTAGTTGGTAGTCGGGAAGAGGTAGTTGTGGATAGGCAAAGTGACAAGACACAAAACAACTTGGAATAAACAAGTTTAAATTGTAACAATATATTCACGGGGGTTTATAGGTGGGAAAAGAAAGAGGTGACATGGAGCGGACACATGGTGGAGTTGGATTGGGTGGAGATAAAGGGAAAATGTTGATTCATCCAACGGTTTCATGCTCACTTACCACACTCACCTGATGCTTGTCTCAATTATTGACATAGCCATCACACTAGCCTAACAGGTGGGGGGCGTATTTTACCTCCTCCAGTGGGGTGTCTAGGCAAACTCAGAGGCAAGGTTCAACCCCCCCTAGAATTAATCACAACCGTCAATTTACAAGATTCACTTTGTTGACTATGACTTTCAAGGGACAAGAACTAGCTTAACGACCACACTTGTTACCTCGCTGGAGCGTCTCTCGGGTGAGGCCACTTCGAGATGGATGGGATCCGCCCCCCTAATTAATCATTGTTTAAAAATTAAATGTTAAAGAGGGGGGAAGGCCCACTCAACTTTTATAAATGAAAAACCATTTTGAACACTCTGATTCTCCGTGAGGGCCCCACAACTCTGTTACTTAACAGATCCTAGGAAAAGAAATATTTTTTGTCATCATCTCTTAATGCTTCCTAGCCCCCTAGTATTGAAATGCAATTAGAAATAGTTATGGGATCTCACAATGTCGACGCCCCTTTATAATTAACATACAGTTCCAAGATTCCGACCCTCCGGGATATGCCGCTGAGATGACATCATATTGATGTCAATTAGACCACGTTTCGACCTGTGATCGGTCCACGTGTAATCCATATATGGTCCCTTTGGGTGCCTGAAATTTTTGAAATTTCTTACCATGTGTCTAGCTCCCAATGGCTGATTGCTGACATCACTTATGACAAATGATATATTATCGTCTGTCCGGTCGAAGGAGAGAGAAAGGGTCCCTTAATCCTTTGTTTTGCGAACTATTTCTTTGTACATGGCTCAATCCCAACGCTTTCAATTTTACGAGGTTCCGGGATTATGAGATTCATGCCTCCAATTTCGTTATAGGGTTTTGTCAATAGACGGTCTTGGCTTTGATGGTTGATAGATCCCTAGTCCCCTATTCCTTGTAGCTTTTTAAGATTGATTTTCTAATAAGTTACGAGATTCCAAGGTCGTGGGATTTCTAGGATTTTAACCTTTTATAGGTCCAAATTTGACTTCCTTTATCTTTTGATCCAGTAGGTCATTTGCATACTTATTTATACCATTAGAAATCTCTTCCAGATCACTTTCTGGTTGAGTGGGTTCTATGTAATCTTTGAGCTCATCTTCTCCCCTAAAAATGGATTCAAACTCTGCTATCCTTTACACCATGAACCTTCCGCTATATGAATAATAAAAGGAAGGAAGAGGAGGGTATAACAACCCCAATAAGTTGTCAGTACTGAGAGGGATTCACCAAGTAAGATCCTAAAACATCTCCACGTAACTTCTTGAGATTCATCTCCATCGACATAGCCATGGACTTGCATTCTAATTTTCAAAATATTACCAAAATTTTCATGACATATTTTCCTTGAGAAAGGAGAATCTCATCGTATCTTTGCCACACTTCTAATCCCAAGAAATAGTGCATCAACCCAAAATCCTTTATTTCAAACTCAAAGGCTAGCTCCTTCTTACACTCGAGCATTAGAGGCTCACTACCTTTCAAGAATAAATCATCAACATATAAAACCAAAATTGAAGGAATACCTTGGACCACTTTGAAGTAGAGGTTTGGATCAACATTGCTTCTCATGAATCCAAGCTTTACTAGGTAACTGTCAATGCAGGCATACCAGGATCTGGGGGCTTGCTTAAAACCATATAGTGTTTTCTTCTACCTGCAAACATGAGTCTTCCTATCCTTCACTTCAAATCCTTTAGGCTGATCAACATATACTTCTTCCTGTAGTATGCCATGAAGAAATGCAGTCTTCACATGCATTTGGTGAAGGGTCCATCCTTGACTTGCAACAAGTGAAATAATAGAATGGATAGTAGTGTATCGAGAAACTAGTGTAAATATATCATCATAGTTTTCTCCCTCTTTCTAGGAGAAACCTCTAGCCACGAACCTTGCTTTATATTTCTCAATCCTTCCATCAGCTCCATGTTGGATCTTGTATAGCCACTTTGAGGTCACAACAGACTTTCCTTTGGGTCTCGGAACAACATCCCACACATCATTCTTCATAATGGATTCATATTCTTTGGCCATAGCATTCTTATAAACTTTCTCTTTCATTTCTTCTTCAAAAGTGGGAGGTTCAACCTATATGATGGAGCTTATAGCTACAACATAACCTTGGTATCAACATGGCTTCTTTCTTTCTCTAAAGGTACCTCTAGCAGTGGCATGTCTCTCTGTATCATGTAATGTACCACGAAGCCAAAGGGGTCTCTTCTTGGTAGTGGGATCACTTGGAGGAGAATCTAAGGGATCCATAGGCTCCATGGGATCATCAACAAAATCCTTCTCAAATTTCAACCCAAAATGACCTTCTATTTATGAAAATTGGACCTTGAAATGAAACAACTAGAATTAATTCTTATAAATAATTAACAGTTTATAAATTTATTGATTAATATCAAATTAATCACACTACAATTTCTTCACAAAAAAAATAAACATCGCGGAAATAGAAATGTTGAAAAATGAGAAATGCTTACACACACACAAAAATTATGACACCATTACTTTTGGAAAAATGTCCCTGAAAAAATCAAATGTGGTAAAATTGGTGTAGTAGCTAATGGTTTTATTATTATACAACAATGAGAAATTTTGAGTACAACTGGATGCCCAAAACTAGAAATCCTCTACAAGAGATATTGGCCACAAAAATTAGTGAGACAAATTTTTTCTCACCCAACATTGATCTAGCTCCAAAAATGGCACTTACTGAGCTCTATAAAACCCCTGCATTAGCCTCTTCATCACTCTTGTGCAGGATATTGTACGCACTTCCTAGAAACTACAACTAATCAAGTCATCTGCCAACTCAACCTCTGAGAATGACTTGTTGGCTCCTTCCAAAAAATTTCCTGACCTCCAACAACTAAATTAACTCTCTGAATTCTCAAATCTAACTTTGCCTCTAAATCTTATGCGAAATCCCTACACAACCCCACTAAGGAAACTCAACCCTCCTGTAGCTAACTCTCTGAAACTGGAATACTTCCTCTAGACTCACTATCTCTGCCCCTCTCTGCCTTTGCGTTCCCTCTCTGGCTTGAACTCTTCCGACAAAATGTTACTCTCTGGAAAATTGATATGCCCTAGGAAACTCACTCACCAAGCATTTTTCTCCATCTACACATCAAGCTCCTCTTATAATCTCCAGTTGGGACTCCAATGACAAGGATTAAAACTTAATCGATGGTTGAGATCAACTTCAAGTTGATTTATGTGATTTTCTAGAGAGTTCTTACATTTCTCAATTAATTCCTATTAATTAACCATTTTTCCTAAGTTAGACTTAGGCATTTTTTAATTACGAACAATTAATTTAATTGAGCCATCTCTAGGTGGAATTTTCAGAAATTATTTCTGGGTTTTGGATAACTCATGTCTTTTAGCCTCTCCCTAAAGTTTCTAGACTAGAACACCATCCAGTGGGACAAAAACTAACACTTCCTCTTAGCAATGAAGGTGTTCTCTACAACTAATGTTGCACAACTATCACAACACCTTGTCTCTACAACATCCTCCAACCATGTTGTTGATTTTTGACACTATAGTTGTCTGAAACTATCCACCAACTACTATACTAACTTTGATTTAGTTATCACTGACCATACCAAACTGCTACATCTACATTGTTGTTGACGCTGCACTATACATCATGTATTGCTGCCAAATTGCAACTGCACTGCAGCTAACACTCCCTCTCAATTGTTGTTGCTAGTACTATAACTGAGAAGCATCCAAAATCTTGAATGATCTGTGTCTCTATGCTTAAAGTGTCCCCTGAGCATGTGACTACTACTAGCCTCTGCGTTTTCCATTAAGAAAACTGCTTTGTTGATGACTCTACACTGAGCCTCCTACTCTACTATCAATATTTCTCTGCGCTCCTCAATATATGACTGCCACTAGTATGCAACTAACACTCTAGAATCTGAATGCATCAACTGACACTAATCCTCCTACTACTGAATATTTTGGGCCCCTACAACAAAGGTGATGGTCCCACTACAACAATCTAGAACTGATATGATTGATATCCTTGTTGCAACTGCACTGGACCCTACCCATATGACACATTGGAATCTCATATTCCTCCTCTAGAAAGATGCAGAATATACGAAACATAAAAAATGGAAAATAAATAGGAATCTACTCCTCTCCTGCTCAACTACCTACTCTGTGATTCACACTCCTCTCTAGAATGCACAGTCTTTCCTGCAAGTTCTACCTCTGCAACTAGAAATTTCATATTTCCTAAAAAATGGAAACCTTGTGAGAAAAGTCCCTCTTTAGATGCACTTTCTCTTCCACCTAACACTGAATTTTCTACTACAAACTAATGTAAATCTTTTGTGCCTAGAATATAAATATACTCAATAAAAATACTAAGTTGTGGCTACTCCCTCTGCCACCTTCTCGAATCACTATTTCAGATAATTCAAACTTTCCTACAACTGCAACTGGAAAATTGAACCCTTACCCAATAATTTACATTGCCTGGCTAGGTACTGCGCAACACTGAAAATTCAATCTTGTTGCTCCCTCTTAACAACGAAATTTTCTTCTTCCCCCTCTGAGCTTCCTATCTATCAAATATGCTCTGAAGCCATGTGAAAATTCCTTGAAATGCAACAACTGGAATTTATTATTCTAACTTATTAACAATTTATTAATTTTCTGATTAATATTGAACTAATCACATTGCAATTTCTTCACAAAAAAATAAATGTTGTGGTAATAAAAATGCTGGAAACTAAGAATGATAACACACACAAAAATTATGACATGTTATTTTTGTACAAATGCCCTCAGAAAAAAACCCAGTGTGGGAAAAATGGTGCAACAACTTAGAATTTTATTATTATGCAGCAATGAGAAATTTTGAGTACAACCAGATGCCCAAAACTGTCAATCCTCTACGAGAGACACTGGTCACAAAAGTTAGTGAGTCAAATTGCGTCTCACCGAGCACTGATCTAGCTCCAAAAAAGACACTTAATGGGCTCCACAAAACCCCTACGTGAGCCTCTACGTCACACCTACATAGACTCTTGTACGCACTACCTGGAAAATGCAATTGATCAAGTCATATGCCAATTCAACCTCTGAGAATGACTCGCTATCCCCTTCTAGAAATTTTCCCAGCTTCCAACAAGTGAATTAATCCTCTGACTGGCCAAATAACCTCTTCAACTTCCATGATAGACCTATTCTTTCTTTCAGCCACACCATTACATTATGGATTATATGGTACAATAGTCTCATTCTTAATCCCAGCCTCCTTGCAAAAGTCAAGAACTCATTTGAAGTATATTCTCCACCATTTTCTGACCTGAAAATTTTGATTCTCTTCCTTGCTTTTTTCTCTATCAACGCCTTGAAATCCTTGAACATGTCAAATGATTCATCCTTATACTTCAAATATAATATTCATGTTTTCCTAGAGAAGTCATCAATAAAGATCATATAATAGAGATAGCCACTAAGGAAATTCATAGGAATGAGTCCACATAGGTTATAGTGCATGAGTTGAAGGATATCATTAGTCCTATTTTGTTGGAGGGGAATGGTCCCCTTGTCTTATTTGTATTGGCACATCCCGGATATACTCCATCATGACTAGCTTCAACATTAAGCATCCCAAAGACCAACTTTCTTACTTTAGGCAGGGCTCCATAATGTAGATGTGCCAACCTTTAGTGCCATAGCTCACTTTGTGATTGATATTATGGACCATAGCTTGGAGTGGTCTTCCATTGACCCTATAGAGTCCTTCAATTCTAGATCTCAAGGTGAAAGCATCTCTCATGCAAGATCCCATAGGCCAAGTGAGGACCTTTACTCTTATGAAGGCTACTCTCATCCCTTTATCTTCCAAGGTAGATATAAATACCAAGTTCTTCTTTAGGCTTGAAACATACATAACACCATGAAGAAGAAAATATTCCCCACAGTCCAAATGAAATTTGACAACAAGATGAATAGAGTTGTCCCCAAGTATGATCTTTAGATTGGTCTCCCTCTCAACCAGACTTGAGAGGACATCCTTGTACCTAAAGAAATGTCTAGAAGCCCCACTATGTACTAACCAACTATCACATGAATTTGGAGAAGAGGAACTAGAAAGAACAAAAATAAGCATATATTCATATTGTGAAGCAACACCATTGTTTTCATACCTTGAGTTCCTTGATCTCTTTTGTAGATGATAGCATTCTTCACAATATTTAGGGACACATCTCCTTCTTTTATCATCTCTCCTTCTATCATCACCTCTTCTTCTATCATTGAACATGTTGTTTTTGAAGCCACGGTTAGACCTTGGAGCATCTCTCTTCTCTAGGAATTCTTGACCATAGTGACCATGCTTGTGGAAATTGTAGCATTCAACTTTTGATAATTCCCATTTGAATATTCTACTGGAATCCCTTGAATCTATAGCAAGCCTTTTAGATAGTCTCCCTCTTCCTTTTCTCTTCTTGTCTTGGGTAGCAATTGTAGAGGGCTCTCCTTCTTCAGGCTTTTGAATCTTACCTCTAGAGATGATCATGGTTTCTTCTTGAGTGCACTTGCCAACAATCTCATCAAATGATGGGAACTTGTCATTGTTTCTTATAATAGTAATGAAGGTTTCCCAAATAGGAAGAAGACCTTGAAGAGTAACAATTGCCAACTCTCTATTAGATATATGCTCACCAACAATTTGTAATTGATCCCTTAGTTTGGATGCCCTCATGACATAGGATTGCACAAATTCTCCCTTGTCCATATTCATGTCCTTGAGTTAATTGAGTCAAGGAGAGGATATGATTCAAATTGTTGACCTCATATATCCCAAGCAGCTTATCATAGATGTCCTTTGAATTCTTCAATTTTCCAACATAAGTGTTGGGGAAATTATATGTGTTATAATTCCAACATTAAATTATCAATATAGGGCTCGTAAGCTTCGAAGCACAAGCTCAAGTAATGCAAGATCATAGCATCTAATCTAAACTAACATCATGAAATATGAAATGTATTCCTAAATTAAGTACAAAATTTATATTCCAAGTTTGAAACTAGTCTATTGTTAAAAACATGCTCAAGCAATCCCAATCACTGTTCAAGAAATTCTAATCACCGTTCAAATGAAACTAACTCTAATCAATCTCTGAGAAATATTAATCACAACCCAAACAATACAAATTACCATTCAAACAATTTTAATCTCAATCTAAATAATATAAATCTTCAATCCAAACAATAAGGTTTGTTATTCAAACGATATTACTCTTAATCGAAGTAATAGAAATCTCACATCAAACAAGACTGATTACTATTCGAAACGATATCAATCTTATTCTAAGTAATAGAAATCTCAATCCAGGCAAGACTAATTCAAATCAAAATGATTTTAATCTTAATCTAAGTAAATGGACATCCCAATCCAAACAAGACTAATTCCAATCCCCAGGGCATATAAGACAAGCTAAAGAGAATTTCAAACTGATTTCTTAGTCCTTCCTAGTTCGTGCATTCGACTATGCAAAATTCAAAAGAAACTAAGTGACATAGTTCAAATTAATATTCTTATGTTGCCTAAATTAACACACTCAGATTTGAAAGACTTCAAAGATCAAAGATTTCTTTCTAATTCAAAACTAATTTAAATAAACTCAAAAAAAGCTTCCTGTGAAAAAGAGTAGTAATCTATGATAAATTTCATGATTATTTCACTACAAAATAAAGCTCACACAGGAAATTAAACAACTCTATTTTAAAATGGCATGCACTTCCTAAAGCATTACCACACAACCTATCCTAACAAATAACACTCTGTCTCTAATCAATTCAGTATATTCTAACAGAGCATAAGCTACAAGAGTCTTGTGCCACTAATAAATATATTCACGAATGATGAAACACATCCATTGAAAGACAAAAGATTCAATTTAAATAATATAATTTATTCCTCTCCAGCATTCAAGAAATTGGAAGAGTAATCACATAGTTAACAAAATAGAGTATGTGTTAAAATAGGAAACTAGGGCCAAAGTCCACATGGGTCATCTTATTTAAGATAGCTGAAATTTTTCTTGGATTCCTCTCTTTGATAGGTGTAGGATTGATCTAAATATCATCCCATTCTAACATGTACAAATGAAGTTATGAATTTATTTTGATTATGGACAAACTGTCAAGGTCGACCAGCAAACTCATGTAGGCTCAGAAGCCCAACAATCACATCTATTCATCCTCAACGTTAGCCTATAAATACATGATGCCTCATCCTCATTTGGACATCACTCATCTTCACACATATCTCTCTCCTCATCTGATTGGGTACATATTTCTGGGTAGCTTCTCTCTCCACACATGCGAAGGGAAGGACAATAATTTTCTATTTTGGATGTTGACCAGTGCTGACTGATTTTCAGGAAGGGTTTGACCAGTGTTGACCAACTAGAGTTGACTTGTTTGACTTTTTTTTGTGAGGGAAATTTTTGTTTAGCATTTATGGGCACAGAAATCAAAGCAATCTATATTGTTTGACCAACGTTGACTGTGGTTAGCACTGACTGCAGATTGACTGTTTGAATAGACTTTGACTAGGCAGAATTCGATTGTTTTGAGGGTTGTTTCATCTTGTTGTTTGGAGGCCTAAGTTGACTGAAGTTGACCGAATCTTTGCAAATCAAATCTGCCCTGTTGACCAACATTGAATTTTCTAGTTAGGGCTCTTTTCCTGCTGTTATAAATTATCAAAATTTGTAAATTTTACTTTCTCTCTTTACTGAACTATTGAAGACTAAAAGAAGATTTGATCAAGGGTTCCCCACATTAGGGTTTGTCCCTGGCTGGTGCCACATCTTTTGTCATCTTGTCTTGGCTTATCTTCTACTATTTATGTTTATGTTCTACCAGTATTCTACTTACATGTTTATGTGATTGTTAAACTGAAATTGATATTGGGCTCATAAATAAATTGAAGTAAAATTTCTCTAAAGCATAGAACATATCATTGTTGCCTAAACTTAACATTATGCTCATAACAAGATTCTACAGGCATGCAAAGACTCAAATAACATTACACTCGTTCTCTTAACTCAGATGTATGGAAACATTTAAAGAAATCTTAAGTACAAAACTAAGTATGGAAATTCTGATAGTTACCAATGAAAGTAAATCAGAATTTAAGTGAAGATTGATCTAATGAATTAAAACACACTTCCTACACACTAAAATTGTTATAGGACTCAATCAAGTTTTGTGGTGGACCCTTGCCACAACCTAGAACAATCCTAATCTAATTCAATACTTTGTGAATCAAGAAAACATGAACAGTTAAACGAGAGTAAAAGCCGAGACAATTATCATATTAAAACTTCAACCATTCATCAGTTTTGAAGTTCAATATTAATGGAAAAACATTAAAAAGGTTGTGCCATAATCACCAACTTAGCCTGAGCATATATCTCCTTATGCAAAGCTATGCATGGGTGTGAATAAATTTACATACAAATCATTGGGCCTTTTAAAGAATTTAGGCCAACTAAAATAACTACAACTGATTGACTAATGATCCGGGTCTGGGTGTGACAAAGGACCCTTCCAAGACCTTTTACTTCTGTGACGTGTTAAATTGCATTTTTAAAAGAACATAAATGAATACATCTTCATGCTGTAAAGAAGAGGAACATGACATTCATCAATACATGGAATAAAAGACGTTGATAACGGAGTTCGTCCAGGAGGGACTACGTCTCCGGGCCCCGATGTCAAGATGGTGTAGGCCGCTGCATTAAGTGTTGTCAATAGTGATGATGTACGTAAGATATGGTGTCGCTATCATAGAAGGAAAATTCCCTCAGGCAGGAGTGGCTCCAAGAGATGTTCCGCTACATGAACTCTTAGTCAAAAAGGACTCTATCAGTATGACCTAAACTCATTCATGATGATAATGAGCATCTCGCCAACATGGCATAAAAGGGATCTCAATGCAAACATACATGGCGACACATGAGTATCCCATCAACATAACGACAAAGGGATCTCAAATAAAACATGACGAATCATGACAACAAGTACATCTCATAGCAAAATATTATGCATCACATCAGGCAGGAATCATGAAACAAGAAAAATAAGATCCCACATCAAACATCAAACGGGGATCTGTGCAACACAATGCATAGAAAAAAGAAGTACATAAACATGTTTCATATACCTCACATCCTGAGGCCATTTTGAAGAAAAGGATGTCAAATTGCTGAAGCTGGCCAGACCATCCATCTCGTGGCGTCGAATCTGATGGAAATGACTTCTCGCATGTTGAATGCTGACACCTGCACTCCACTTTGAAAAGTGGCCAAAAAATGAAATGATCAAATGGACAATCTTAATACACCATCATATTTGTGGTGTTGAATAGTGCAAAATCGACTGTCAAATTTCTGAATTCTGAGAAAATGGAAATCTGGGGATTAAGGAATCTTTTAGATTCCCCCTAGATTCCTCAAAGATTCCCTCCTCTAGGTCCTCTGCAAATCGGGTGCTCAGATAAGGAAACTGATTGTGCCATCGGGTTCGTGTCATTGAGAGGTGTAAGATCGACATAAAAAATGTCCAATTTGGACACTACAAAAATTTCACCCTCCTGAGAATTGCAGTCAATCATGGTTCCACCTACAATAAATTAATTAAAAATTACAGTCTCGGTTTCTGTGTCTACTCCTGGTTCTTCCATGCTTGGGAGCACTAAACCAATGATAGGTTTATATAAATTTTATGGGTGGATTTGTCAACAAAAGGACCGTTTGAGCGGATTGGTATGAGATCTGAATTATGAGGAGGTCAGGTGGTCAAAACCTGACCCTTCCATACTAAACATTTTCTTGTTTTAAACAAACTGCATACATAATTTTTTTGGGGGGTCGGGTCGGCATTGGGAAGCCTGCCCCACAACCTCTACAACACTTTATATTAAAATGGGGCGTTTGTACATTTAAGTGGGCACATTAAATGGGGTTGTTTTATGGTGTGTTGTACATGGGGCCGGCCCACGTGGGCCGAGTGGGTTCGATCCCCGCCAGCCCCTCATTAAACGTATGGCTGAGGCTTGTTGTAAAGGGTGGGGGTGTGGGCCAGGTCCACCGGAGGTGGCCTGCCCACCCCTAAATACATATTTATATAAACGTATGCGGTCGAGGTTGGAGGGTTCAGCGAGGTGATGGCCGCCGACACTAATTTTAATATAAATTTTTGGTTTATGGTTGTGGGAAGGCCAGTGGGGATCATGGCCCGTCGACCCTTAATAAAAAAAATTATGTAGTTTTGGGGTGGCGGGGGTGGTGACCTGCCACCTCATTTATAATAAAAAAAAATTGTTTTATTTAACTATAGCCATTTTTGAAATTCGAAAAATGACCGAAGGAGAGAAATTAATCAGGCCACAAATTTTCCCAGAATCTGTCCCAGGTTGGCCGAAATCCGGTGGCCGGATTTTGTCCAAATTGCTGCCTCCTTAAGCCTGCCCAGTCACCCAAGTCAACCTGAACTTTGACTCTCCTAACTTTCACATATGGACTCGGTTTGACGAACTGTTCACACCACCGCGATCAGGACGATGAGATCTACGCTCTGGTCTTGGTTTGAAAGCATTCCAATCACTTTTATTTTCGAGCTTCCATAAGCCCTCTTTGTCTTGTGTGTGTCTCCGGAGCCACCTGGATCAATCCTCCCCACTGAGGAGATTTTGGTCCTCCAAAAGCATGAAAAATAATTTGCAACTTCTATGTACCTTGTCTGTATCACAAGCATCCTGAAAAGGTCCCACTACCATCTCCTTCACCTTTGTTCTTCGGAGCCTTAAGTGATGAGCTGACACCTGCAATCTCTGCAATATGTGGTACATTGTTTTGCAAATTACATGCTTGAATTTCATGACCAACTAATGAGCCAAACATCCCACACTTTCCATGATTTTATAACACATACTCAGTGGTCAAGTTTACATCAAGATGGAAACAATACCCTAGCTATGAAAACAAGGCCGGAATATCATTATTGCTTCAACAAGTGATGGAAAACACATCATCACTGCAACACATGATTCACAAAGATAAGGCCAAACACTATCATTTTCTTTTAAAAATGATGGAAACACGACATCACTTTCACAGTTTATCATAAAACTCAAAATAAGAGCAGACCTCATTGTTGCTTAACAAGTGATGGAAACACGTCATCACTTTTACATTTTAAAATGCAACAAATGATTTACAAAAGTACAACCATTACAAGCTAACATATCTAGAAACCATTTTTCACTTATTTCTGTGAATGGGTCATCCCCCTGTGGTGGTTTTGCTTGTCGAACAATTGTTTCACCTGGTTCATGCACCGACACTTTGTCTTTAAGGCGCTGCTCTGGATGGAGCCTCCAGCGTGTGGCTCTTTGATGGCCACTTCTGTCGCAATGACTGAAATAGGTCTTCTTCCTCCAGATCTGGTTAACATGCTTCTTTACCTGCTGTTGAGAGGGTCTTTCATGCCTCGTCTTTGTTTGTGCTGCTATTCTTTTCCAACACTTAGAAAATGCATGGTTATGTAATCCACAAAAGGTACACGTTTTTCGATGCCATGTTTTACATTCATCATTAAAAACATGATTATAATAGAAATGAATATTCGAATATCGAAACTGATTATACCTTTCCTTGTCGTCTTTGGTGTAAGTATGGCGAGAAGAGATTGCCTCAGCTCTTTCCCTGCAATGGGCACTGCCATGGGATGATGGGGATGTTTTCCCATCATTCTCTTTCCTGAAAATTTCAACGATATCTTGGAAGAATCTGACACCTTCAAGAATTCTCCTTTGGTGTATCTCAAGCCTACAAATTGAGGTCTCTACACAACCTCCAATGCTTGAGTTATGCCTTGGTTATTAACACCAAGTTCTTTTTCCTCCTCGTGCCTCGTCCTGGTAAGGAGCCTCATGTTTGTCCTTGTAATTGGGATCTCCACATCTCCAACAGAAATCATACTATATGAAGACGAAACCGAAAGGAAATCAACATCTTTTACCTCCTTTTTCGATTTGGAAAGAATTGATGAGAGCTTCTCATCATCTGTTGTTAGTGGTTTGCTAGCTGTCTCGACGCATTCCCCAACTTTCTTTCTAACATACCCAAGTCCTGTCTGACGGGGTAATTCTTCTACTCTTATGGGGTTGACAATGCCTTGGCCATTAACGCCCAAGCATTTTACTTCATAACCCATAACCCAAGCCAATTCCTGTGGTATGATTTTCAAAAACAACGAAATCATCATCAGGACACATACATGAATTCGAAGAATTACATTTTACCTCACATGGGTCACACTGCAACTTTTCCAAGGCCTTGTCCTTTGCTTGCAGCGTTCGTAGCAAACTATGTTTCTCCTATTTCTCTTCATGTAGAAGCATCTTCAATTCAACGTTCTCTATTTGAATGTTTTCGTTGTTGTGCTTCAGTGCTTCTAGGACCTCTTCCACGGCTTGCAACTGAAGCTGCAATCGCTCCTTTTCCTCTGTCTCTTTCTGTAGAGTTTCATACATTATTTCCAACCTTTTGGAAATTTTGAGCATGGTCTTGTACATCGCTTTTTCATCCTCTATTGTTGTACGTTGCATTGTTTACGCTTGAAATTCACATCCACGCAAATACCACTCTGATACCACTTGATCCAAGTCCAGGTGTGACAAAGGACCCTTCCAAGACCTTTTACTTCCGTGATGTGTTAAATTGTATTTTTTAAAGAACATAAATGAATACATCTGCATGTTGTAAAGAAGAGGAACATGACATTCATCAACACATGAAATACAAGACGTTGATAACAGAGTTCATTCAGGAGGGACTACGTCTCCGAGCCCCGATGTCAAGATGGTGTAGGCCGCTGCATTAAGTGTTGTCAATAGCGATGATGTACATAAGAGATGATGTCGCTATCATACAAGGAAAATGCCCTCACGCAAGAGTGGCTCCAAGAGATGTTCTGCTACAGGAACTCTCAGTCAAAAAGGACTCCTATCAGTATGACCTAAACTCATGCATGATGATAATGATCATCCCGCCAACATGTCATGAAAGGGATCTCAATGCAAACATGCATGGCGACACATGAGTATCCCATCAACATAACAATAAAGGGATCTCAAATAAAACATGATGAATCATGACAACAAGTACATCTCATAGCAAAATATTCTGCATCACATCAGGCAGGAATCATGAAATAAGTAAGAAAACAAGATCCCACATCAAACATCAAACAGGGATTTGTGCAACACAAATGCATAGAAAAAAGAAGTACATGAATGCGCTGCATATACCTCACATCCTGAGGCCATCTGAAGAAAAATATGTCAAATTGATGAAGTTGGTCAGACCATCCATCTCGTGGAGTCGAATCTCATGGAAATGAATGCTCGCACGTTGAATGTTGACACCTACACTCCACTTTGAAAAGTGGCCGAAAAATGAAATGATCAAATGGAAAATTTGAATACACCATCAGATTTTTGGCGTCGAATAGTGCAAAATCGATTGTCAAAATTATGAATTATGAGAAAATGGAAATCTCGGGCTTAAGGAATCTTTTAGATTCCCCCTAGATTCCTCAAAGATTCCCTCCTCCGGGTCCTCTGCAAATTAGCTACTCAGATTAGGAAACTGACTGCGTCATCAGATTCGTCTCGCTGAGAGGTTTAAGATCGACATAAATTTTTTCCAATTTGGACACTGCAAAAATTTCACCCTCCTGAGAATTTCGCCCAATCATGGTTCCATCTGCAATAAATTAATTAAAAATTACAGTCTTGGTTTCTGTGCCCACTCCTAGTTCTTCCATGCCTGGTCGCACTGAATGAATGATAGGTTTATATAAATTTTATGGGTGGATTTGTCAACAAAAGGACCATTTGGGTGGATTGGTATGAGATCTGAATTATAAGGAGGAGGTCGGGTGGTCAAATCTTGACCCCTCTATATTAAACATTTTCTTGTTTTAAACAAACTACATAAATAAATTTTTTTATGGGGTCAGGTCCACATTGGGTGGCCCACCCCACAAACCTCCGCAACACTTTATATTAAAATAGCGCACGTTTGTACGTTTAAGTGAGTGCATTAAATGGGGTTGTTTGAAGGTGTGTTGTACATGGGGCCCCCTGGTGGGGGCCAGCCCACATGTGCCAGGCGGGTTCGATCCCTGCTGGCCCCTTATTAAAAATATGGCTGAGGTTTGTTGTAAAGGGTGGGGGTGTGGGTCGAGTCCACTAGAGGTGGCCTGCCCACCCCCAAATACATGTTTATATAAACATATGCAGTGGAGGTTGGAGGGTTTGGCGGGGTGTTGCTTAATAAAATTTTGTTATGTAGTTTTGGGGTGGCGGGGGTGGTGGCCCGCCACCTCATTTATAATAAATTTTTTTGTTTTATTTAATAACTATAGCCATTTTTGAAAATTCGAAAAATAACCGAAGGAGACAAATTAATCAGGCCACAAATTTTCTAGGAATCTGGCCTAGGTTGGCTGAAATCCGGTGGCCGGATTTTGTCCAAATTGCTATCTCCTTAAGCCTGCCCAGTCACCCAAGTCAACCTGAACTTTGACTGCTCCTAACTTTCGCATACAGACTCGGTTTGATGAACCGTTCACACCACTATGATCAGGATGACGAGATCTACACTCTGGTCTTGGTTTGAAAGCATTCTGATTACTTTGATTTTCGAGCTTCCATAAGCCCTCTTTGTCCTGTGTGTGTCTCTAGAGCCACTTGGATCAACTAAGGAGAGTAAAAATATCTGGAATCTAAACTAAGTTAAGCCAACTGAAATATTCAGGATTGTTTCTCCCAAATTGTAACCAAACTGTCCCAATCGTGGCTGATCCGAAACCGTCAAGCCTAGATTTTTTGTACCTAACCCAGAATTCCGACACTAATTCTATACTTAATACTCCCCTGATCATAACTTCTTTATGATGACAAATTTTAACAAACGGTTTTTGGTTACTTGAATGAGGGTATTTTGAACAAAAATCGCATCTCAGAATCTTGATATTCTTCCCCATTTGATCATAGATTTTAGAATTTCACCTATAGGAATTATGCATTTTGTACTTAGTCATGTAGCATTTAGTTTAATTAACTTAGAAGGAATTTCGGCAATGGATCCTTGCAGTAAATAAACTTGGAAAAACCATCATTATAAAATCATAGCAAAGTCATCTCTAATCATAGAAAAATCAAGAAAACTAATGATAATCAACCACAAAGTGTAAGATGTGTATTTGGTGGCAAGTTGTGGAATTATGGTATGAAATGAGTTAAAAATATAGTACTATAGGTTATGATTAGTGGTATTGTACAGTGGAAAAATGGGCATATTCAAGGCCCAACAATAAGAAAGCTAACGATACTTCAAGGAATCAATAAAAAATTTCTTGTCTTTGATCTCACCTTTCTTATACTTGGAATTGGTAGAAGCAGGATCATTTTCTGGGGGCTCAAGAACTTTTCCTTCCACATATTCCAATACATCATTTTCATCCAATATCACTTCCAACCTGATCTTCCAAGTAATAAAATTTGATGACTCACCCAACTTCCCAGTGTCATTGAAGTAAGAGGTAGACATCTTGACCAAGTCAAATAGGCTCCTTGAACTTCTTCCAAAGATGATTGCTTCGAAGGTGATTGCTTTAGTCTCTAGTCTCCTTGGGCTTGTCTTCACCTTAGCTCTGATTCCATGCTAATTTTACACTGTTATATGTTGTTACAATCACTTAGCCCAATATTTTCTTCAATTAGCAATTAAATTCAATCTTCCAATGATAAATAACAATTGTAGATAGAATAATAAATCCAATGTATAATAGAAGACAATCAAGAGCAATAACAAGACACATAAGATTTGTTGAAAGATCAGAGAAAAACCCACAATTGGGAAAGCCCTTTCAATTTTTTCTTCTATTAGATTGTCATCAAATGTTCAACAGAGAGATTACAATGTTCCAATTCATAAACAAAAGAGTCAAAGTCAATTCTTTGAATATTCAAGAGATCAACCAACTAGTTTCCAATAGATGAACCTCAAAGTCAAATTTGGTCAACAGGTCAAAGTCTGCAATTCTACCACAGTCAACAATAGTAAAAAATGCCCTAACAAGTCCACAAGTCAATTTTCAAACTCCTCCAATCAGCTCAGTCAAAGCAGCATTAAACTCGACCTTCAAAGATCGGTCAAACCCACCAAAAATAGTAAATAAGGACTTGGTCAAAGGAGAGAGAAAATCCACAATCAAACTTTAGATTCCCTGCAATAAAAGTCTACAGTCAACAGAAGTCTAATTGCCTAGAAAACCTCAATGTTTGTGTCAAAGAATGAAACCTTCAAAAACATATCCAAATCAGGCCAAAACAAGTCAAAATTTCCACAGTCAAGCTAGTTAAACCATCCCAAATAAAAGTCAAATTTCAGTCAACAATAAGAGATCTCCTCCTCCTTACATGTGAAAATAAACTACAATTTTTAGAGTTGTACGAACCATAGAAGAGAAGGAATGAAAGTGTTGATGATGCTCCAAAATGATATGCCTTGAGGTGTATTTATATGGCTTTTAGGAGACCCAATTTGTCTTTAAAGCTGACCTGAAATTTTGTGCACATGTGAGTTTTCACATTAAAAATATATTTTTCCTTGACCAAGTTAAATCATTCCAAGGGAAAAGAGGGTCTTCTCTAGATGAGGAAGGTTTTCCAAAGGATGGAATTTGTCCCTGAGCTACCAAATTAACAATACCATGAAATGTTCACTCATTGTCGTCCTCTGAGAGCCTCATTTGAGGATCGACATACGTGATTCTAAAGTTCAAGGAGATGTATGAGCGGATTGATAATGCCAAGCAATAACATGTGATGGAATTAGAGAAGTAGCCCTGGTGTTTACTAGGGACATGGAGGGTAGAAGACGTTTCTCTTCATGCAGACGTAGATCAAGGTTGCCAAAATGGAGCATGCTAAACACCATGATACAAAGCACTATCTGTAGGCATCCTATTTTGGTATAAAAGTTTGTTTCCTCATCAATCATAATGTGAACCTGAGACTGAATTATCATAGTAAAGAGAAGATTGATAATATCTTCAATGTAGTATAACACTTTGATAAAACAAAGTTATTGAATTAACAAGAACTGTAACCTTAGAATGAGAACTCTAGCCCAAAAACCCCTACTTTTGCCAAAAAAACATGAAAAAACACCCCAAAAATGAAAATTCTTGATGCTGCATCAATTTTTTGTTTATTTGTTTATTTCTTTTTTAGCAGTGACATTAAAAACCAATTTTTGTGTAATAAACATGAAAAAAACCCAGAAAATGAAAAGTGTTCACGTTGCATCAACACTTTTTTTTTTCAAGTCAAAATTCCAATTTTTTTTTTCTAACAATGGAATTAAAAATCAATTTTTTTGTACAATAAACGTGAAAAACACCCCAAAATAAAAAAGTGTTGATGATGGGCCAACACTTTCTTTGTTAAAATTCCAGCATTTTTTATAAATGAAATTAAAAATAAAATATCATGTCTTTGAAAAACTTTAATATTCCAATAGTTTTTTATAATAACGTTTAAGATAGAATATCACAACCCAAAAGAACCAAAAAATTCCAACAACTTTCATCCATGGTGTTAAAGATAAGTATCTTGACTCCAAAAAACCTTAAAATTTTGACATCTTTCAACCATGGCATAAAAATGAAATAACACCACTCCGAAAAAGCATGAAATTTTGAAAAAAATTTAGCCATGGAATTAAAACCAGAAATTATGACTAAAAAACCTAAAAAATGAATACCTAAATCAAAGAGTCATTATACCGAGTGATTTTTTTATTATTATTATTATTTTTTTTAAAGTATAGCAATGAAAATTTTAAAATCAACCATCAAATTGACACACATTAGGGGCAAACTCGACACTATTGCAATGAAAACTTGTAAGTCAATCATGAAATTGAGATATAGTGGGGCGGACTCGATCTATTGTAATGAAAATTTAAAAATCAACGAACAAAATGACAAATAGTGGGGTCATTTTGCTAGTTGAGCATCGACACCTATAATTAAAAGAAAAAAAAGAAGAATAAAAAAATGGATAGATAAATAAAAAATGAAAACAATTAATTAATTAATTAAAATATTTTTTTTAACGTGGTGCAACCTCCAACGTTGTCCTATGTGGCAGAACAATTGGGGACATCCATGCCAGTATCGACATCATTCGCCAACAAAGGCACGGTTATAGAAATGAAGCCATTGCCTATATTAATGATGTTCAGTATACTTGGGGAGAGATCTTGGAGTGCCTTGCATCTATCCGTCGCAGCCAACGCAAATCCAATGAGATCCTAGATGAGATTGAGGCGAGGCTAACTCATATTGACTTTCATGTTCATGGAGGGCATGGCCCTCTTGTGGTCCCGAGAGTTATTCAAGCTCCGAATCCCCCTCTATAAAATGGTCATTATGGATTTTTTTCTGGTCTGGTCTATTTTTTGGACAATATGGTTAATATGTCTCACAATTTTGTATAAAATAGAATTATCTTTTATCTAGTGAAACTGAAATTGGGAGAGTAGAAAATCTTTAAAATATAAGCTATAAAATTTTTGAAAAATTTATAAAAATATTTTGATTCACAAAAAAATAAAAATTAAAAATACATAATTAAAAAAAATAACAAAGAGCCTTTTAATGATAGCCGAGAATACCACCATTTATGGCATATGCAGTGAAGTATACCCAAAACTTTGTCGATTGTCACTCAGAATAGACGAACGAAATTGTTAACAACAATGCAGACCGTCCACTTAATTCCAAATCGTTCATGATTATCATTTATTGCCTTGTAACGAGTATTTTAAAATGGTTCATATTTTGCAACCAACTATTATTCCCCAATGCATCATATTTCGTAATAATAGGTTATATTTGAAAATATCTTTCTTTAAAACTTTTTGACATGCAAATTTGAGTCATTATGGATGATGATGGAAACAATTATATATATATATATACTTTTATTATTATTTTTTATTTATTTATTTTAAAATTTATTTGTTTATTTTGTTTGAAATAATTTATAATATATTTTATTTATTAATAGTTTTTTAATTTATATTGTAATATTTTTTATTATTAAAATAACTGTATCATATTTTTTATTTATTTATCTTATAGATTTTCTTGTAATTTTTTTTTCATTTTATGTTTAGTATGTTGTTTGCTTTTCTTCCATTATTATTATTTTAATAATATATATATATTTATGTTTTTCTTTGTTTTTAAATAGCTTAATTTATATATATTTGTTTTTAATGTTTGTTTGTTTGTTTTTGGTTCTTACTTAAAAAAATTTCATTTATGTTTAGTATGTTGTTTGCTTTTTTTCTATTATTATTATTTTAATAACATATATATTTATGTTTAGTATGTTGTTTGCTTTTTTTCTATTATTATTATTTTAATAACATATATATTTATGTTTTTCTTTGTTTTTAAATAGTTTAATTTTTATATATTTGTTTTTAATGTTTGTTTGTTTGTTTTTGGTTCTTACTTAAAATTTTATTTGAATTAGAAAAAATCTAAATATTATCATTTTTGACATAAATTTCATAAAATTTGTTATTTTTCAAAAAGATTGTTCAACTTTTTCTATAAAGATCATTTATTTGACATGTCATTTTTAGCGAAAAAATCTTGAATTATACCAATTAAAATATATATATATATATATATATATATATATATATATATATATATATATATATATATATATATATATTCTTTTAATATTTGTTTGTTTGTCTTTTATTTTTCTATTTTGTTTTTTTGTTCTTACTTAAAATTTTATGTGAATCATCATTTTTTGGAAAAAAAAATCCAAATATTATCATTTTTTGACATAAATTTCATAAAATTTGCTATTTAAAAAAGAAAAAAAATTGTTAAAAATTTTCCTATAAAAATCATTTATTTGACATGTCATTTTTAGCAAAAAGATTTTGAAAGGTGTATTTTTTTAATTATATCTATATGCAAAATGTGTATTTTTTGTAAAGTGTTTAAATTTATTATTTTTTTAGTGACAATTATTTGATTTGTAATGAACTATTAATTAATAATACATAAATATGTAAAAAATCTTAACTTGAAAACATCAATTTTATTATATTTTTTTAACTTCAAAAAAAAATCAATAAAAATTAACATTGCAAAGAAAAATAAAAATAAAAATCCAAACTTGAAAAATCTTTAAAAAAAGACATGTCACGGAAAAAAAGGAAAAAGAGAGAAGAAAACAACTTGAAAAATGGTTAAATAACCAACATTTTAAAAAAATGTGCATATTTAAGACACAAAAAAATTTAAAGTTTAAAAAATCTGCCCCACCCCCCTCCAAAAAAAATGGTGATGAGGCATCAATGTTTTTCAAAATTAGCATGAAAATTGCCAGCATTAAAAAAAAAAAAAAAAATCCATACTTAATATGTAAGAAAATTTAAAATGTCAAAAATAAGCCCCAAAAAAAGGAATTGATGTTGCATCAACCCTTTTCAAAACTAGCATGAAAATTAGTAACATTTAAAAAAAATGTCCATACTCAATACATAAGAAAATTTAAAATATAAAAAACATGCTCTAAAAAAAAGTTGATGTTGCATCAACATTTTTCAAAATCCGCATGAAATCATGATTTTTATTAACCTCTTAAAGAAGGAGAACTCGGTACAGTTCTTGTTAAGTTGGTAACTTTGCTATGAATTTTTTTTTCCTGAGGGAAATAAATTGTTGACTAGAATGGGGCTTCAAGGATGTTGTGGCTAATGAACAATCTTAAATATTGAGGTTAGTCTTAAGACTTCAATCTAACACAAGTTTTTCATTTTCCTATCAATTTGTTTTTCTCAATCATCAAAGAACCTAAAAAATTGTAATGCTACATGCAACTTTTCTTGGAAACTAAGCGAGCTTCTACATTTTTTTCATACTGTGTGAAACTCCATTGGTGGCTTATGTGGGAATTGAACACAAAACCTATATAAATAGCATTGATGGGGTTTGTAGGGCTCCCTAGGTGGTGCATATTATATAAAATCAAGCATTATGCATACCTTTGCTGCAAGATCAACTTCTTTGATGAGACTATCCCTCTTTCTTTGACAAAGAAAGTAGTGTGCAAACACTACTTTCAATTGGTGGTGCATACTTCTCCTTGGACCAATAGCCTCTCTATGTTACTATTTACTATTTTTGTTTGCATTTATGGGTTAGACTTGGAGGTTGTCCAATGGTAAAATCATAAAGAGCTAGCAATGTTACTCATTGTAATTTATTATTTTTAATGCATACTCTATTTCTTTTATATGGTATTTTGACATTTGTGAGAATTTGATGTGAATCAAGATTTGTTGTCTATAATGCCTGGATTCTTGAGAGTACAAGCTGATAGATTTTTTCCTCATTATTTTACTCTCTTTTGAGCTTGTATTCTTAAGAAAATGGCTAAACTTGATGCATTATTAGAATTACTTAACACTCTAATAGTCTCTATTATTGACGGTACACTCAAAAGTAGCAAAGTCACTCTCAACGATATTCAAATAGAAAAGGAGAAGATCGAGTTTCTCCATCTTGAGTCACAACTCCAACAAGATGAACGACAACAAAGGAATCAACATTTTGACCTAGTTTATGTTTAGAATAATTCCCTTTTTGAGTTTGGGTTGATTCCCATTAACAACTAGTGCTTTATCAAATCAGTGAGACCACTCCAGGAGTAGATTTACATGAAAATGAAACTATGCAAATTGCACTTCTCAATCCCATCATTAGAGCTTGGGAAAAAGTCATTAACAATAAGCATAAAATTGGTCTCAGATACAAAAATGGTGTGACCTTTCACATTCCGCACTACTCCAAACCAATCCAGTTTCATAGTGCTAGATTTTTTCGAGATATCTTATCTTCTCTTTCTCCTCTTCCAAAACCAGTTCAAATTTCCATATGCCAACATTGTGATTGAGTTTCCCATGTGAAGTATCAGTGTTCTATCTTCACCTTTGTGAGCATTGTGGCAAATATAATCATCATTTAGAAAAGTGTTCTAGACACGAGACTCTTGAATGAGCAAAGATTCACCTTGGATGGATCACTTCTTAGCAATGGTCTTCAACAACCAAGAAGATATATCAGTCACACCTCAAAGTGTATTCTCAAGTATTTCAATGTCATGTCATAGAAATGTCTTCATCTTCCCACCTTGTATCTAATAGGGGGAATTAATGGTAAAATACTAGTTTCAAAGTTATATAAAACAAGCCCGAGTCACAACCAAAACCAAAGCCTTAGATCCAGAGTCATCAAGTTAGCCAATGTTAGAGTTAGATTTGTAGCCGGAGATAGACTCATGTTCTATGAGCATGACTTGGTTTGTGGCCAACCTTAAAGCACCACATGTGGAAGACTTCAACTTCTACTACACATTTCATGAGTTTCTGGTCATCTTTAAACCATCATTAGGGAGCACTTCTACTTTGCAAAAGAATTTTACTTATAGCCAAATCTAGAATTGTTCCAGGAGCTACTTCAAACATAGTTCCTTAGTTAGTGGTTATCCTTAAACCATTAGAAAAATTTTGAGGTCTAAAATGGGAATTCTAGGGAATATTATAAAATTATATTGGAAATAATAAAATAATATTATATTACATCATCGAAATTTAGAGGGAAAAGGCTTATTTTTCAACTCGTATTTTCAACTTATTTCCCTACACTTTTACTCAAATTTCAAGTGGGAGGACTCGTTGGATGTGGAATTTAATTCCTCATCCAAGGATTACTGATGGTGCAAACTTTCGATGAACCCTGCTACACAAAAAATGCGAAATACATGAAAAACATTATTCCAATCACATTTTTCATGTGTTTCCCATTTTTTGTGTAGCAAGGTCCATCGAAAGTATGCATATGGGTACTCCTTGGATGAGGAATTAAATTCCGCATCCAACAAGTGCGTTGGCTCGAAATTTGAGTAAAATTTGAGTAAAACATCATCATATTGAATCCTATTTTTCTTATAAAGTTGGTTTTGGTTGTAAATCTTTGTTTTGAGGCCCATCTTTTACCTAAAAATATCTCTAATGCACCACTGAAAGAAAACTTTAGGTTCTGCTAACTCATTTGGTTTGTGGTCTTCCTTAAACTATCATTTCAGAGAGACAATCCAAACATTGGTTTCCATGCACTTTTATATTTCATCTCTTTTCTTGGACTCATATACACCCCTTCAAATTAAGGGGGGGAGTGGTGGAAGAATAATTCTCTTGGGTTATACAATCTTGGCTTATTCACTTGAGAGGACGGCAAAAAGATCCAAGTAACCTCCAACAATCATAGAATTCCAAGAGACATCTTGGAATATGAAATCCAATGGTCAATGAAAAATGTATTTATGTGTACATCTTGTGAATAATATGTATCAGGCAAGTTATCTAGATCTTGCCTATTACTTTACTGTGTTTTCAACAAGAAGCATAAAGGTATAGCAATAAGAAGTGATGAGTGAGAGCCAAGGGTTTCAAGGCTACAGGAAAGAATCTACGAATGAGCACACAAAGTTTTGAGAGGTTGCAAATGAGAACACAAAGATGTTGGACTAGCCTAGAGGGCAATGAAGGGACATAGTTATCAAGCCAAAATTTCTAATACAAAATTTAAGAAACCTAGAATAGAAGATTCTATGGGTGCTCCAATGAAGGTGCACAAAGAGAAGCTAGGCGAATTGAGAATGAAATAACTAGGCCTACATGTGAATGATGGCTAAGAGCACTTTATGGGAGAGTATCCAGTGCAAGAACAAGGGGTTGTTTCTTCCTAATGGGTAGAGCGGAAGCTAGGAAGAGTCACATAGCTAAGAGATCGTATACTAAGTAGGTGGTTGACAAGTTACACTAGCCTATAAAGGTGTCTAAAATTAGCTTTGACAAGCTCAGGATGGTAGAGGTATTTTGAGCCAATCTAGCTTTGATACCATGTCAAACTTACGTAAATTTAAAGATAGATTTGATAAGGCATGTGACTCCGTAATATTCACAAAATATACATATAAATACAATTTGTGTCACCCTCGGTTTCATCTACCAAGAAGTCCCTTGGAATTCTCATGATTGTTCGCATTCACTTGAGTCTTTTTTCTTTCCTCTCATGTGAATAGGCCAAATTCACATAACCCCAAAGGATTATGTTTCCAACATATTTCATTACATACTAGTGGTATCTTAACAAAGAAGAGGAGGAGATAACATTAGTATTGAAAGAAATAAGGAAATTATTACCCCCTCCCCGTCCCGGAATAATAATAAAAAAAATAAAAATAAATAAATAAATAAATAATAATAATAATAATAATAATAAAATAAATAAATAAATAAATAGATGATAAAATAACTCCATATTTTGAAAAAACTTACATAATCTAACAATAATCTTTATTTATACATCTTCTTGCATATATAAGTGTTTATAAACACAATTATAGTTATATTACTTTGGGAAATTTCCTAGTTTAAACATACATTCAATATGCTTGTGAAAATCAATCAATGACATAACATTAATCAAAATGCTATGTGCATTATATTGATCAATATAATGTTATTATATTGATTGATATAATTAACCATAGAGATCAAAATCTACATCAAATGAAATAATATGTGGAATAGATCAAAGTAATATGGACAATGCAATCAATGTAATGTTTGATTTTATATTGTTGTCAGAAAAAATAACCATGACATATGAAGACATGCTTCTTAGCAATACAAACCCAATGGTAGACAAGTATATTGGATAGGAATGATGTTGTTAAATTATGTATTAGGAAATATAATAATAGTGAGCTATTGAATAACATTATAGTATATTGATTAATGTTTCTTTGTATGCATCCACACATCCATATCTTAGCCTTATGAAATTGTGACTTAACTTGGTCATGTTACTTAGTAGGAATGTGGCATTGGATGTCAATATCTATATCAAACAAAATAACAACGGAACATTATTGGTCGAAGCTACAAGGTATCTATAATCATTCACACTCTTTTGAGAAACATACATCTAATGGGAATCACATGTTGAATATGAATATTGCTAATGCCAATTTAAATATTGAAAAATATAGTAGTAGAAAACTACAATTTATTGTGTTGATCAATGTTCCTTTATATATATTGGCATACAAATCACATCCCTTAGTCAACTACATGTCTTGTTCATGTAAACTAGAATATAATATGTGGAAATTGATATTGAGAACAAAAGGAATAATAAGGCCATAAAGTATGCGGTAATGGTCATTTTCAATTTAGACATTGAACAATGTTAATCCAATGATATATTGGTCAATAGTATATTAATCAATTTCCTTTTACTTGGAATGACTTCCAAGCCTTAGTGTTGATGGAAATTGTGTTATTCATGTTGGTCAATATGATGGAAATTCCATTGCAATAAAAATCAATGTTGAAATTTAAATTGAAATCAATTTAAATGATATTATAGAAATAGAGCGCATGATTCAAAATGATATTGTCATTCATGGAATTATGGGAATCACAAACATATTAGGAGTTGCATGTCCAATATCAAGAGGTTTGCACTTAATTTTTCATTATTTTGATGGTCCTATAGTGAATTTCACCACTACACTCTTTAGACAAGTTTCAGTCATTTTTTTGTCTCTTTTCCAAATGATGGACCTCTAGTTGGTGTAAGGAAATCTTGTTGTGGATGTGCCTAATGTGCATGGTGAGTCTCTCATTATAGAGGTGGCTAGGGTGCACAAAAAATATATTATGTAGTCAACTGTAATAGATCTGACCTGCAAATATAGGAAATGATACCAATATACCCAATAATTGTAAATAATCACAAAAAATAATAAGATATGAATATAGATAAAAATACTTCTTTATCGATCAACCCTTAAGGTAGGGAAACACCATACGTTCAGTCCTTAAGGAAGGAGAACACTCTACAAGCCATATGCTTGTCCATACAATATTCATTCACATCTCTCAATGTGGAGTCTTTAGCCTCTATATAGGCCTCATACATACAATACCACGTGTCATTACCATGGTTCCCTCAATACCATCTATCTAATACAATGGGCTTATTACATTATTTCTAACTACGTGTGGTCCCTTATATGACATGGGTTAATCACTTTATTTATTACTATGGCCCATCCCATTATTACATTATTCCCTTGGGTACCTCTCTCTGTACCCCATACTATTCCCCCTAGGTATACTACATTCCACCCTCCTTAAACCTATTTCGTCCTCGAAACATAAGAAAAACAAAAATAATAAGATCTACTCTAAAGAGTAGTCCTCTGGTACCATGCACGTACATTTAGCCATCCAAGAGAAAGGTGAACCCTCGATCTAACTGGTGCCTCACTCACTTGAGATGGAAGTTGATCCTGGCGGCTCTTCTGTGTTGATGTGTAGCAGGTGGATCGTCGCCGCTCTCTATTTTTCATGAGGGGTTGTTGTCCTTGTGGCTAATTTTTTGCCAACGTGTTGGTTGTTTTCTTACGGGGTGATGTGGGTGGTGATATGTTGAATTTTTAACCAACGGTGTATCTTTAATTCACTACCTAATGGAGCCTGATTAGTATCTGGTACATGTTGTGGCGTCTGTTGTTGTTGTTTATCTTCCAATATTACTTCAACCACGGATTCCTTATCTGATGTATCCATACCTGTAACATTTTCTGCTTCAGCCTCTTTAGACTCTTCTTGTTTTTCTCGTACCTGGTTTGATGTTTGTGTTTGGTTGTTGACCATCAAGGACTCATCATCTGATGTGTCAATCCATCGAACATCTTCTACTTCAGCCTCCGTGGACTCTACCTGTTTATTGATGGAAATAGCTTGTAATGTAATTTTCTTCTTTTTATGCCAGAGCTTCAAAAATTTCTTCTGCACATTAATATTGATAGTACCCACAGATTCCATCCAAGGGTATTTAAAACAACATCCACATTAACCATATTTGAAGCATAAAGATCAGAATGCAATACATAGTTATCCATAGAAATCTTCAAATTTTTATAAACTTGCACTTGTTCATTATTAACCTGTGTGTGCTCCATTTGTTTAGCTGGAATTTGCAATATTTTTTCCAAATTAACATTTATAAAATTTTGCTTGTAACTAGGATTTATAGACACAATGATATTCTCCTTCTGAATATATCCATGAACCTGTAATAAGGAGATACAAGTAAAAAATAACCCCTTACATGTCTCATTCCCTGTTTTCTAGTATGAGACCATTTGTCTAACAATAGTTTTTTAATTTCATCAGCACTACATAACTTCAGAAACTCACTGTCAAGTGATTTCCACCATATAGCATCCTAATCTTCCAAATAATACCCTCTTTTGTCCTTCCAATACCCTGGAAAGTCACTCTTCTTCTCTCGTATAAATTTTTCAACAGTTGGCCCATAATTTGTTCCTGAAAACATATTGTTAGAAGCCAAGAAGAGGGGTTTGAAAAAAAAAATCACTTGGCGAAAATTTAAAATGGCCACAGTTCAGTCAATATTGCTCAGAATTTCAATTATGACCTATTTTCGGAAATGGAAAGACCATTCTGTAGCTTCCCATGTGATAGAAATCTCCATCTAGGCACAAGAATTTCAGATTTGTGCTGCAGCTATCCCGTCGTCACAAAAATTTCTTAAAAAGGAGCTGATTTTAAATCAGCGCTAGCTCCCTCATCTGGACTTCCCTAATTTTTTTTTGAAATTGGGTATTTTTTCGCAAAAAAACCAAATCTGCAATTAGATTCTGTAAATGTTGCCCCCGAACGTACAAATATAGTCTGCAAACTCGCCACCGTGAAAAATGTCTACGACACAGCTGATTTTTAAATCAGCGATATCTCCCTCATCCAAACTCCGATTCGGCCGATTTTTTTTTCAAATTGGATATTTTTTCGCAAATAACCCAGATATGCAATTAGATTCTGCAAATTTTGCACCAGAACGTACAGATCTGATCTTCAAACTCGTCGCCCCAAAAAGTTCCTACAAAAAATAAAAATAAAAATTTTGTTTTGCCCAAGAAAGTGCTCAAATACCACTTGTAATAGATCTGACCTGCAAATATATGATAATAGAAATAAACCCAAAAATAACAAGATCTGAATATAGAAATGCTTCTCTTTATTGATCAAAACCCTTAAGGTAGGGTAACACCATACAACTACTCCTTAAGGAATGAGAACACTCCACAAACCATATGTTTGTTTATATAATATTCTTTCACATCTCTCAATTGGGAGTCTCTAGCCTCTATATAAGCATCATACATACAATACCATGGGTCATTACCACGATTCCCTCAATACCATCTATCTAATACAATGGGCTTATTACATTATTAATAACTACTTGTGGTTCCTTACATGATACGGGTTAACCACTTTATTTATTACTATGGCCCATCCCATTATTACATTATTCCCTTGGGTACCTCCCTCTGTACCCCATACTATCCCCCCTAAGTATATTACATCTACTAAGTCACATGGTATAATACGTTGAAGTTAAAATGGGAGCACCCAATGATGTGTGTATTGATATATTACCCCATAGATGGAGGATATGATGCTTAAAATTTAAGACCATTTGATTTCAAGTTAGGTCCAATGCATCAAATTCCTAGATGTTGAGGTTATAAGATGTTTGAGATACCACTTTCCACATGAATGGGACTTGTTAGTAAGCCTCAAGATAATAAGAGAGACCATGGATGGTATTATTCGTTGTAACATCACTTTTAACCAATTGTTTACATTGGTTCAAAATCATGGTACATTAACATTGACATAAGCATATAGCAACTTTATTGGGAAGTGCAACATTAGCTTATGAACCATTGGGTGCCACTTTTAAGAATAAACTTATGCTTATACCAAGTTTATATTATTTATATAAATTCATACATGAGAGCATGAGAATTCATGCTTTCTTGTAATTGTGCAAAGTGAATATGAGACGGTGAAACCACATCAATGTAGCATAGGATTTTGAATCACTAATAAAAGCACATTTACTAGTAGATTTTATTAGAGGAATAGAAGTTGGAAATTGTTGGTCTCCATGTGCAACTAAAGCTGGTGGTAAAAGGATACACAATCTTCTGTCTCACAATAAAATACAACAACAACATGGTCGAAAATATGATAACCCAAAATGGTGTGCCACATAGGAGGATTTTCCACAATGTCATATCCCTCAAAATCACGTGTCTTAACTGTGTGACCCTACATTTTCTACAATGTCTAGACTTGAGCTCAATTGATGAGAGGACACTAGCTATAAATGCAAAGCATATTTCTCAATTGGGAGTGAGTTGCAACAACTTTGTTAGTGTGAGATGTAGCTACATCAAGATAAATTTGAGCTCATTATCCATTCAATCATAGAAGAGCATTGAGTATATCTCTTTGGATAATATCTAACACTAACACAAACACATTACCACAATGCTCCTATATTGTTAGTTTCAAGGATACCACCAGTTGTTGCCTTTAATTGATCACCACCTTCACCAAATTTCAATAATTTTCATTTCCTAATATGTTTTAGTTTCCTTCTCATTATTTTTTTTTTTTCAAACTAATCTCTCACATATGAAATTACTGGGTTTGTTAAAATTAGTTTTGTTGTTCACACCTAATTTCTTTATTTATAAATTATTATTATTTTCAAAGAATACCTCATGGGGAAACTCCCTTGCACTTCCACACATTCATGAATGGCACCTAATGTTAACTTATTAATGTTGATTATGATGCTCTCTCTTTATCTCTCTCTAAGAATATTAACATGAGAATATACTCAATATTTCTTTTTCGTAAAGATTTTTATTCTTTGGGTTATTATGCGTTTGGATGTGGTCATAAGTTCCATCTCATTTGTATAGTAAACTTTTCCCTCTTTTTTTCAAGTAATATATCCTTGGGGCAACCTCAAAGCATTTCCCCTCATTTTGAGGATGGTACCTAAGGTAAACCCTAGATTGATCAAGATAGAAGGTCGGGTAAGAGGGCTCAAAGTTGTTACAACAATATACTGATTAATAGATCAACATGTAACTTATGGGAATTGAACCTAGGTTGGGAGGATGAAAACACTTATCTCAACCCCTAGGCTAGACCCAATTGACATAGTAAAATATTTGTCATGAACATGTACATGCCTTATTTGTAGACACTTGCATATGATAAAACATATCATCTTTTGTGCCTATATTATCCATGCTCTGTCACTAAACCTCCCAAGAGATCTATTGAAATTACTACTCCAAATGATGTAAAAGGACAACTATTAGCAAAGAGACTATAGGATATGCAAATTAAAGGGGTAGATATAGAAACATTATATGATTGAAATGATGAAAACACAATACTTCAAATCATATTTTAGATTGGAAATTTTGAAAGGACACTGTATTATATTTGGTTGATTTTACATTTCCATGTGCTTGATCAAGATCTAATGTTTGAGGATCCACCAGTCTATCTAACACTATCGACAGCAAATTCAACATAACAAGTCCAAACACTAGTGAATTGGAGTGGGAGAAAAATAGAAGAGACAACTTAAAAATTTATGCCTTAGAATTAGATTAGAAATAGATGAGATGGGTGTTACACCATCATGAAATGCACAACCAATAATTGATTATTCCACAAGGTTTATTAAAACTATTATGGTCTAGACATTTACTAAAAGTGGACTAGTTTGGAATTTAAGAATAAAAGATATGCAAAACATTGGAGACAAAGGATCCAATATATAAATTAATCTCAAAATGGTTAAAGGTATAATACTCTCCGAGATGTGTGATTGAGATACTATATATTACTATATTACTAAAAGACACGATATCTAGAAAACCACATTCTACATACAGTGAAACTAAACAAAATGTAGTTGATGTAATTTTGTATAAAAACATTTTTCTTTAAAATGACACTCGTTCTAGTGGAATTTTTTTTTCTAATGAATGAGATGTGTCAAATTGATATAGTTGTAACAATCATTTTTAAGATCTCTCTCTCTCTCCCCCACACAACCCCAAGGGAAAAATTAGTTGGTTAAGGCACAATTCCTAAGAAGCTTACATGGTCTCTTTCTACAAAATTCTATGGGATTTCCTACCTTATTTTGGTTTGCGGTTAACACTTCTCTCCATCCAAAAACTTGAGAAAGGGGGGAAATCCTCATAATGGAACTAGCCAGGCATCGTCTTCCTCATTATTTTCCTAAATACAAGAGGGTGTTGGGAATTACTTCTCCCATATATTTATGAAATGCCTTTTTAGAGAATTTTTATAATGAGACTTTCTTTAAGGAATAAAATATAAATTGATAGGGTTGTATTATTACTATTCTTATTTTAAATGTTTATAATTATCTAATAATTTGTTACACCATCTCATTTTTTATTTCCATGTTTTAAATTAGGCACATAAGGTACTTGAAGAGATTATAGTTTTGAGATTATAATTTCAAATTTAATTGACATGATATTTTAATATCATTGTGCTTTTTGTGTTTGCATTTGGTTACTATGATGTTGGAATTTTAATTTTTCATTTCAATTTTAATTGTTGTAATATTCTAATACATCATTGTCCATTGAAATACAAGCTTATTAGAATTTATTTTGCATTGTGTTCTTGCATTTATGTATAAATGTTTGAGAATCCAAAACAAATAAATATTGAAAATAACTTCAAATTTTAGCTAGTGTAATATTCTAATATATCAACATCCATCCATTGAATTAAAAGTGTATTGGAATGTGGTTTTACACCGTGTTCTTGCATCTATATATAAATGTTTATGAAATCAAAACAATAAGTATTGAAAAATAACTTCAAAATTATAATTTACATTAGAATTTGAACATTAGAAGTAAATGAAATACCATTAAAATTATAAAATAGAAATATAATATTAATCCATTGGTTAGTTTCTATCATGATCCAAATAGGTGAGTTATTTGTGAAACTAATGTAATAATAAAATATTTTGTTAATTTCTTTCAAAATCTCAACACTAATAATTCTTTAACACCTTCAATTCTAATACAAGAATCTTGTAGTTTTTGAGATAGATCTTTGGATTTTTCTGCCCAATTAACATATTTAATGGACAACCTCCTTGCTAATCCCGCAGATGACAATAGAACTGAATGAAACTTTTTCGCATCATCATGTCACCTATACAAACAAGAAAAGAGTTAGTCATTTGGAATACAACCCCAATCATTTGAATTATGTTTTTTAAAAACTAATTAATATATATATATATATATATATATATATATATATATATATAAAATAGGAAATTCTTGTTATTGAATCTTTGGTTTTGTTGTAGAAATATTTTTGGATGAAAATTGCCATGCATTAATAACAAGACACTTATTAACACACTCAAATTATGAAACCTAGACTCAATATTTTTAGGCATCTATTTTGGAAACAAGAAATGAAGTGCCCCAAGGCATGGAAAATACACCAATCCATGAACATATGTTTATTGGCCTTGAGAATAGAGGTACTGCAAGGGAGAAAATAACAAGATGTTGCTATGGATAGTGACAAAGCTTCTCCATTTAGAGTCATTGTAACCACAAAAACCCATGGAATGAAATTTGTTTGCAAACACATGAAGACAACTTTCCTATAAATAAAACATACTTGAAAATGATTAAAATGGCTCCATGAACATTCAAAAGACAAGTTGAAACCATATATCTAATATACCAACCAAAATATGGCACCACACCATGCAATGATTTTTCTACCAATTCAAAACTTGTTATAGGAAACCTTAGTTGAGATCAATAATGTGAAATAAAGCGAAGTGGATAACAAAAAAGCTCTTGTTCAACCACAATGATCAATTGATCTTGATTGTTTGTGAAGAACCAGTCCAACAATTATCATTAAATTTAATTATATATAAGTTTTTTTTGATGTGTATCCAATACTTGATTTATTTAATCTTTACTTTTTATTTTCACGCTTTGAATAAAGGTGCTTACCTCCATTAACAAATAAATAAGTTTGATAACTATTACAAATATATGTCCAAATAAAAAAATATATAATATAATAAAGGTCACAAACAAGTGAGACAGAAAATTGACATATGCAAACCCCTTCTTTGTGGGACAAGAAAGCCCTTTCAAATAGTGATTTGATTACTTTTCTATAGAGATAAACATAACCTATCCCTTCTATATTCGTAAATATGATCTCTGTGGAGACATATGTTTTTAACCATTAAGTCCACAATCATTCATATTAATAAATTAACGTAAAAAATACTTTTCCATGACTTATTCTACTAAAATGTTTATGCACATCCCAAAGGTCTTAAACCTAAGCTCATATAAACTTGAAGTATTCACAAATATCAAGTCCATAACCACATAAGCATACAAAAAAACATCATCATTATAGGAAAAAAATTTAAACTAACTTTAGAAATATACACTTCAAAGGTAATCATCAACAATTCAAATGAAATGTTTATACACATCCCAAAGGTCTTAAACCTAAGCTCACAAAAACTTGAAGTATTCACAAATATCAAGTCCATAACCATGTAAGGATATGAAAAAACATCATCATTGTAGGAAAAAAATCTAAACTAACTTTAGAGATATACACTTCAGAGGTAATCATCAACCATTCAAATGAAATGTAGGAAAAAAATCTAAACTAACTTTAGAGATATACACTTCAGAGGTAATCATCAACCATTCAAATGAAATGAAGTACAAGCAATCAAATTGTAGGAAAAAAATCTAAACTAACTTTAGAAATATACACTTCAAAGGTACAATTCAAATGAAATGAAGTACAAGCAATAAAATTATAAACACATAATCGTTATATTTGAAATCAATAAAGTGTTACTTATCTTTGTAATTAATCAGGTTAAATATGTTGAATTATACACACATAATCTAGTCTAATGGTCAATGGGTCCACCGCCATTATTAAACCATAAAAGTGAAACTAATGCCATCATATTGTAGAATGCATTTTGGTTTGCAATCTAAGACAATAGTAACATAATATGTATCATTTAGTACAATAGTAAGTGGGCCCATCACTGTTATTAACCCACTAAAGTGTATCCATTGCTAGCATCTTATTGAGCACATCCTAACTTGCAATCTCTAAACATGTATAGGTTGATCATTTTTTTTCTAAAATACGTACACAATATCAAAAGTAACACTTAAATAATGATTCATATTTTTACCTCCTAAACTTACACTAAATGATATTTAAGTCCTTGAATGAAGTGCAACTCAAAAGGCACTTAGGAATGTTTCCCATTGTCAACACACTGATTCTTCCTCACTTTATGTTAGTTCTTTTCCAGCATGAGGGAGGAACCCTTAAAAATATTGTTTAAGAAGTTCTTTAAAATTTAAAGAATGGTGGATTTCCAAGGCAAGTGCCTATCTAATTGGGTGATGGAGTAGATATCGACAACCAAGAGGGTGCAGACAGTATGAAAAGAGGCATAGATAAGGTGCTATAAACATGCTTTAACCAACCACATGTATCAACTTCACTATACAGAAAAATAAAGACGGGAATTTCCAAAGATTCTTCTCAAAGCAAGTACAAAATCAAGGAAGTAATAATGTACAACCATTAACAATTAAGGGACAACCACATATGAATCCATAAATGGAGTAGATATAGTAGGAAAAAATTCTCATTGAACAAAAAACCAACAATGCATAATTCTTCAACTCTGATTTCACGATAAGATTAAGAGGACCTAAATGTGTCACACATAACTTTTACTGCTAGCTAAGCCAACCCACAAAAGGTAAAGTAAATGAACACAACCATTAGATTAGAATAATAGATATCCCTTATTATGAATGATGATTATAATGAGATAAGGGAGGGTTTCATCTCAATCCTGATGTCGATGTCTTCTTATTGGGAAAAAAAATTCCCTTCTTCCAAGCTTACACTTGTAGATCTATACAAGTAATCCATTTCCATCAAATCAACCCAAGAAAACGAAAAAGAAAGATGACGATTGTCACATTAAGAAGCCCCTTAACTTCTTCCTCCCAAAGATATACTACTAGCCTTGGAAGGGACCTCTCACAATTCCAAACACATTATTAGAAAATAAATATTATCCTCCATTTATATCCTTCAAATCAAACCCTATTTCATAAATGAAATTTATTTTTAAAAGGCCTAGGAATTATTCTCCTCGAGTATTCCACTCTTTTTTGCCTTTTGAATGAATAAAATGGGTCCATATTGCCTTTTTCCATCTTTCTAATTCACAATATCCTTTTCAAGCATGCATTTATTATTCATTTGAGGGTTTGCCTATGTCAACAAAACCACGTGGCATCTCCTCATGTAAACATCTTTCACCCAAATATGTAGAAAATTCCTTGGACAAATTAATTTGACCACTATGCCCTCCTTAAAGGTGAAACATACATCCAAGTATGTAGAAAAGGCCCTCAATAATGTGTCCTTTCCCCAAAATACCTCAAAAGGTGAAATATGCCTCCAAATATGTTAAAATGTGTCCTTACCCGAAAAGTTTCTCCTCGAATGAGAAATATTCCCTTGAATATGTGGAATCTCCTCCATCAGAGTTATTTCTCATTGCTTATTGCCTTCAACACATCATACCCACCTCCTTGAAGAGGGTGTTCAACCTCAAGTGGGCCTTTGACCAGCCCATTTATAGCTTAGTTCCACATGGTACCCTCCCAAGTAGGATGCTCATCTTCTAAGGTTCCTTCCCTTCCCACATTCTCCAACCACATCGCCTTGAGCCCTAGGTTCAACCTAGGAACAAGGTTCTCATCAATGATGCAACAAAAGATGATGGAAGCCATGTAATAATGCCTCAAAATTGGTGTCAAGTTTACCCAAGCGGAACCTCAAGGTGAAGTGTCTTTGAAAAACTCTCCATCAATACCTCCCAAGTCTCTTCCTAAAATTCATGATTGCCATTGGACTTTGAGGATCTATTATGTTGACGAAAGAAGAAAAAACTATGAAAATTCAAAATGAACCATGCAGTTTCAAGGGATAATAACCAACTCCAAATGGAGATTTCTCTCACCGGTGAGGTGCAAGAGAAATCCAAAATATTTTAATATTTCAAAGTGAATCAAAGGGTTGGTTGGCCATGATGAAATGAATCAAAAACTTCACATCCTTGCCACATTATCTAAATTGTCTTTAGTCCCAATTCATTACAAAAACTTGAGAATGTCTATCTAACTACTCATTCTTAAGGGTAGCTAGAAACAAAGGTTGGACCCAAAATACTTATGACCATCAAGCTCATTCTTCCTACCATACTCTACAACAAGAAGATACAAATTTTAAGTGAAATCAGTAAGGCAAGGCAAACATCGCGTCATGTCATGAAAGACATGAGATCTCCTTTTCTATCTGGAACCAAACCAAGGCAAGCCTATGTCAAGCATCTTGCAAGCATAGGCTCAAACCTTTATGTGGCTGAAAACTGAAGTGAGATCCTAAGGATGGAAGAAAACACCAAGGTCACACCAAGGTTGGTTTGTGTTGCTACATGCTTCCTTTAACCAATATCAAATAAGGCTAGTACAGTCATCACCTCTTGCATTCAAAAAATGCATCTCACTATCTTGCCACAAATCACCTCCATGCATTACAAATTGTCTTCCCAAAGGTTGATATACATGTTCCAACAATCATCCTGCATTGATATCATGGATATCACTTGTCATAGCCTCTATCAATAAGGTTTGAGAAGATCACTCGAAGACAAACTTGTGAAAAGTTATTTCCTTTCCTTCTTTCCTTCTATTAAATCTCCACATGAATCGTGCCATAAAAATTACATCTAGAAAAATAAATCAAAAGATAATCTAAGGCTTGCTTCCCTCTTTTGGAAGGATTAAAAAATGCTTCCATACATCAAAGAGTGAGAATGTTTCTGTCCCAAGCATATGGAAACCTTGAAATTACATCACTTGGTTGATTTTTCATAAGTAAATTGGGTACAAGTTGAAGATATCCATGGCTAGAAAATTTCTACATATGGAATGTGATCATAATGCTACTTATGATAAAATAAATTTTACAAATTGATGAGGACATATGGATGACGCATAATATAAAGTGAAACACTAATTCAGCATATTTTAGTGTTCCATAATCAAAGGACATAGGATTTGCAATGTCTTCTTTATGCTCCATGATATGAATCTCAAGGTTGACTGGAAAATTGATAAAATTGGCAACTAGGGCCAAATCCATGTGAGTCATCTTATTTATGGCAGCTAATATTTTTCTTGAATTCCTCTCGTCGAGAGGTGTAGGATTGATCTAAAGATCATCCGATTCTGACATGTATTCATGGAGATATGAATTTATTTTTGTTATGTGACAATTCGTCAAGGTCGGCCAGCAACCAAATTACCCCCACTTGTCCTCCACGTTTTACCATAAATAGAGGTGGCCTTCAAGTCATTTGGTCACTCATCTCTTGTGATCCCTCTCTCCACTCGTTTGGGTTTTAGTGGAAAGAGAGGCTTAGAAGAGAAGGTCTATACGCTGCCCTAGAGGAGATGGCCTAGACCTTAACGCAGTCATGGAGCCTAGACCTTAACGCAATCATGGAGGAGAGCCCTTAACACTGTCATGGAGGAGAGCCCTTAACGTTGTCATGGAGGAGAGACCTTAAACGTTGCCCTGAAGTAGGCATATAGCCGCAGAGGAAGAAGACACCTTGGCCGCAGTTAATGAGGGATTTTATGCAGCAAAAGGAAGATCCTTATACGCTGGATAGAGGAGGCCTTAACTAGACCTAGATGCAGTCAAAGAGGAGGCTATTCACAGTGAATGAAGCATGCCCTAGCTGCAATCATGGAGGAGTCTTACCACAACAAAATGATGCCTAATCTGACCTTTGATTTGGAAAGGGAAAACGTCAAGCTTCAAAAAAAAAAGTAAGGCCTGAAAATAAGTGTGAGTAGCTTGTATGACATAAAGAAGAGTGTTGAGGGATATGTGTTGAAGTCTATCCAGCAAGGCATGCTTGGATAACATATTTTAGGGCTATGTTGACAATAAATGCAAGGGCATAATTGTTGTATGTTGCAGACCTTGATTTAGAAGTTGTGTACAATCACTTGGATGGAACAATAGGTGTGAGATCCTGAACTTGATGAAGGTTATCAACAGTGAATTATGTGGAAGAGAAATAACTGCGTTGAAGACCTTGGTTGGAAACCCTAAGTACAATGACCTTTGGAGTAGAAAGGGGATTGTTAGAGGGAAGATTATTATAGGCCTATGTTCAGTGACCTTGGTGGAGCTTCGTCATTGATAGAAGGTAGATTGATGAGCTGATCATGTAAGAGAATATGAAGGTGCGGACTTCCTTGTGAGAAGCAAAGGTTTACGCTGCTACAGGAAAATAGTGTTAGGCTGCAAGATATAACACCACATATGGGCATTTGAGGGCTCATATCATTAGCATAATATATGGAGCTGTCATACTGCTGAAGCTATTAGAGGATTGTATGATGCTGCTGTAATATGAGATGGACAGAGCTATTACCGTGGGTTGGTATTATTACGTTGAGGATGATTCAGCTAGCAAGGTGCGGCATGGTGATGGAATCACCTTGGAGAATCAACTGAAGAATGAGGACTGATAAGTATGCCTTCACCTGAGTTCGGAACTGTAGTCCTTGTCATCAGATCTACAACCTCATTATGTCATCTTCATGGTGAAGATCTCTGATGTCTGATCTCTTATTTTGGAAAGTCAAAGTGTTGACTTCAAATGTATTTGTACTATCTCTCTCTCTGCTAAACTATTGAAGAATATAAGAAGAATTTATCAAGGGTTTCCCCACATTGGGGTTTGTCCCTGGTTGGTGCCACATCTTGTGTCCCCTTGTGTTGGCTTGTCTTTTGATGTTTATATTTATGTTCTATCTGCACTTTACTATCATGCTAATGTGATTGCTAATCTAGAATTGATATTGCACTAATATGGAAAAATTGAAGTAAATTGCTCTAAGCATAGAACATACCTAAAATTAACATGGTATCAGAGCTGAGGTGAAGACAAAGCCCCATCAAGAGTGAAAGAGCAATCATCGAAGACAGTTGAAAAGGACAAAAGGCTCAATGGGTTCCTCATCCCACTGCCTGAGAGCAAGAAGTGTTGGATTACATGAAGGGTAAAATCCTTGGGCCTCCATCAAATGCACCAGCTCAAGCACACTAAGGGTGGAAGGAATGGCAGATGCTTTTCTTGCAATAAGTTTGGCCATTATGCGAGGGAATGTCCAAATAATAAGGGATACATCTCATGATGATGATCACAATCATTCTAGTGGCAACTTCAATGATCGAAGGAATGACAGGTACAATGGCAAAGGTAAAAGGAATGCAGGACATCAAGGAAATGGCCGACTCTTCAAGAAAGCAAGGAACTCCAGGTATGAAGAATCAAATGTTGTTCCTGATAAGAAAAAGGAGTATTATCTTATATCGGCCCTCTCCACATCTTCTCCTCTAGAATCTTTGGGAAACTTGCTTATTGATAGTAGTGCTTCAAGGCACTTCATCAGATACAAGGAAGTTCTCTCTAATTTGATAGAGAAGGAGACAATCGTGGAGATTATTCTTGGAGTCGATGCCACCTATCCCGTAAAGGGTGTAGGGAATGTGATCCAGGTGGCTCCAAACATAGGCAGAAGTCCCAGAGGACTCAGAAATGGTCAAAATTCAAAGTGCTCAGATTTCTCCCAAACCAACACCAAATTGAAGTGCTCATCACCCTAATTCTAACAGTGCGAACGACATTCAAATCTGAGCTTGTATGAGGGAGAAAGAGTTAGTCAAAGTTTTGGTCAAAGTTGGGCTGTAGGCTAGGTTTAAGTGTCCTACAAATTCACCGTCAAGCGACGTGGGAACCTAGCTCCCGAAAACGAGCGAAATTGTGGTCTTGTTAAATTGCCCAATATCCCTTATTTTCGAAATATTTGAAAATGGCCTATATTTAATTCAAAAAAAATATTAAAAAAATAGGTGGCAAGCCATGACCCCCGCCACCTCTATTAGCCCTCCCACAATATATATTAATAAAAAAAACAAATTTTGGAATTTGGGTCGACGGGCCATGAATCCCGCTGGCCCCCCAACCACCACACATGGACCACCTCTGGTGGACCCAACCCACACCCCAACTCGTTACCATATATTAAAAAAATGTGTCGTAAATAATTATGGGCTGGCGGGAATCGAACCCGCCCAGCCACGTGGCCGGCCCGCTCCACGGGCAACCCAACCCATGTACCAAACTCTGCCCAATTAATTCAACCAACAACGCCATTGTTACATAATGGTTCCACCATTTATTAAACCAACCCTCACATAAATACAATGTAATGTATAACGGTCAACCCAAACCTTAACGGTTATAACACCTCCGCTTCTTATATGTCACATGCTTAACTGCATGTCGTATCAAACAAAACTACGGCCTAAAAATTATATATATATATATATATATGGATTCTGTGGGGAGGCGGGATTTGATCCCCCGACCTCCCCTTAACAAATTGCCCAAATTACCAACGCACCAAACAGACTCCATTGGGAGATCCGCCAGCCCAACGTTATATAAACCCTCATTTTCTCAATGCGTGGAGGCCAAGGAGAGCGCGGAAACCGAGGCACATATTTTTTAATTGATTTGCAAGTGGAACCATGATCTTAGAAAAGAGCAGGCAGACCCATGATTGAGCCAAATTTCAGGAGGGCGAAATTTTTCCAGTGTCCAAATTGGACAAACTTTATGTCAATCCTACACCTCTCAACGACACGAACCTGATGGCACGTACAGAATTTTGATCTGAGCAACAGATCTTCAGATGACATGGTGGAGGTTATCTTTAAGGAATCTAGGGGTAATCTAAAAGATTCCAGTAGCCCCATATTTTCACTTTGTCAGAATTCATAAATTTGACAATCGATTTTACACTATTTGACACCACAAATCTGATGATGCAATCGAATTCTCCATTTGATCATTTCATTTTTCGACCACTTTTCAAAGTGGAGTGCAGGTGTCAGCATTCAATGTGCGAGCAGTCATTTCCATGAGATTCGACGCCACGAGATTGATGGTGCAACCAGATCCAACAGTTTATCATCCACTTCTTCAGATAACTCCTTGATGTGAGGTATATGCAGTGTGATCATGTACTTCTTTGTCTATTTGCTTGAGATGCATTGTGTCGTTTAGATACCTGTTTGATGTTTGATGTGGGATCTTGTTTTGTTCTTAATGTGAGATGTACTTATTGTCATGTTTTGATTGAGATCCCTTTGTCGTCATGTTGACCGGATACTCATGTTGTTGCCATGTATGTTTGAGTTGAGATCCCTTTGATGCCATGTTGGCAAGATGCTCATTATTAACACACGTGAAATTTTGTCATGCTAAAAGGAGTCCCTTTTTGAATGAGAGTTCCTGCAGCGGAACATCTCTTGGAGCCACTCCTGCGTGAGGCATATTCCTTGTATGATAGATAACACACATGCATGTACATCATCACTCTTTCCAGCACTTAATGCAGTGGCCTACACCATCTTGACACCGGGCCCAAAGACATAGTCCCTCCTAGACGAACTCCGTTATCAACATCTTGTGTTTTATGTTGTTGATTCTTGTCATGTTCCTTCTTGTTTACAACATGCATATATGTTCCTTTATGCTCTTTTAAATGCAATTCTAACAACATCACAAAAGTAAAAGATCTTGGTTAAATCCGGGAGTTGAGTCAACTCGGATCAGAATGTTACCCTTCAATTGAATCAGGGTAACACGATTCATTTACAAGAAGTTCTTTATGTACTTGATCTCAAGAAGAACCTGGTGTCCATTTCGGCAATGGAAGACAAAGGTTACAAGGTGGCATTCATCGATGGAAAGGTACGTGCTTGGAAAGGAAATTTTAAAGATGCTTTTACTCTTGGGTTTAGTGTTGGCAATTTGTATCAAGTTGCAGGAAGTCCAATGGGGACCATGTCATGTGACACATCTCTTCTATGGCACCGGAGGTCTGCCCATCTTCATTGTAAGGCCCTACCCCATGTGAGACAGATGGTGACAGGGATGCCTGAATTCAAAGAAGAGCATGAAGGTACATGTCCGAGATGTACCAAAGGAAATCTTACAAGGGGGCCATTCCCCTCATGTAATAGCAAGACCACAGATCTGGAACAACCCATGGGGTTTGAGATTCATGATCGGGAATCTCATGTATGCGGGTTGAAGAAAGCTCTCTATGAGTTAGAGCAAGCACCTTGAGCTTGGTATGAGAGGATTGATAGCTATCTGATGAAGCTGAGATTCGCTAGGAGTGAAGCCGATCCAAACCATTGCTTTAAGGTTGTGGATGATAGACCTCTCATATTGAGTACCTTATGAGGACGACCTCTTTCTGACAGATACAGACCCTCTCATTTACAAACATAAGAGGGAGTTGGATTCCAGATTTGGAATGGTGAACTGCAAGCCCATGACTACTTCGATGGAGCTTAACTTTAAGAAGTTGTGCGATAGTACTGTCGGACCTGATTTGGGAAATACCTCTGAGTTTTGTCAACTCATAGTAGCATTGATGTTCTTGGTGAACTCCCGTCCGAATAGATGTTTTGCAGGTAGCATGTTTAGCCAACATATGGCTGAGCCTCATTGGATTGGTGCCAAGAATCTTCTGAGATATCTTCGGGGCACAATCAGTCATAGATTGAGATTCACTGTCGAAGCTGTGAGGCTGCATTGTTATTCTGATGTTGATTGGGCAAGCAGTGTGGTGGATCGCAAGAGCACTTCTGAGTGTTGGTTCTCTTTGGGTTCTGCTTCGATAACCTGGATGAGCAGGAAGCAGAAGCTGGTTGCTTTGAACACCGCTGAGGCCGAATACATAGCTGAGAGTATGGCCTCCTGTGAAGCTGTCTGGTTGTGGAAGCTCTTCAATGAGCTGTTTGGACATGTGCTGGATACCACCGTGATCTTCTGTGACAACTAGAGTGGGATTCGATTGTTGAGGAATCTCATGTTCTTTGATCGCTCCAAGCATATAGAAATCAGGTACCACTTTATCTGGGATATGGTACAACGGGGAGCAAGAAGGCTCCAACACTTTGGGACTGATGTGCAGGTCGTCGATATTCAGATGAAGCCCTTGGGAAAGGTCAAATTCTTGACTTTCCGAAAACGACTAGGAGTCATGGAGAGACCCTCTCCTAAGGGTCCTGTATGATATGGATATTGAGCTCTGGGAGCTCCGGGGGGCATGTGGTACTTTTTGGAGCGATGAGAAACCATAAGGTGAGTGGTTCAACCTTCCCCTAGTGATTTGTTATGTACAAGGTGAGTGGTTCAACACTTCCCTGGGATACCCCATGGCGACATGTAGGCAGGATGAGTGGTTCATCCTTCTCCTACTGAGACATCCTACCCATGTAGTCTAGGACTCATGGGAAGTACCTCTCATCTGGCCAATGAGCAGGGAAATGAGGATAGGGGCCATAGTACTACTAATGGACGCATCATGTAGTATTGTACTTCATATGCTAGGATGATATTGATCCGGGATCAATTGGAACTGACTTTGGGTTAGTAAGAGTGGCATGGGACACTCTCTTTATTTGGAACTGACTTTGGGTTAGTAAGAGTGGCATGGGACACTCTCTTTATTTGGAACTGATTTCGGATCAGTAAGAGTGGTATGAGACACTCTTTATTTGGAACTGATTTCGAATCAGTAAGAGTGGTATGATACACTCTCTTTATATGGAACTGACTTCAGGTCAGTAGAGGATGGTATGATACATTCTCGATCACTTCTTCTTCTTCATAGTTCAACATAGCAGAGCAGTGCAGGGCATTGATGGCAGATATAGTATGGTCTGGCAGATGGATTAGCAGATGGAGTTCTCCCTAGTTGAGAGGGAGTGTTAAAATTGGCAACTAGGGCCAAACTCCATGTGAGTCATCTTATTCATGGCAGTTGATATTTCTCTTGGATTCCTCTCGTCGAGAAGCGTAGGATTGATCTAAAGATCATCTGATTCTGACATGTATTCATGGAGATATGAATTTATTTGTGTTATGTGACAATTCGTCAAGGTTGGCCAACAACCAAATTACCCCCACTTGTCCTCCACGTTTTACCATAATAGAGGTCCCCTTCAAGTCATTTGGTCGCTCATCTCTTGTGATCCCTCTCTCCACTTGTTTGGGTTTTAGTGGAAAGAGAGGCTTAGAAAAGAAGGTCTATACGCTGCCCTAAAGGAGATGGCCTAGACCTTAATGCAGTCATGGAGCCTAGACCTTAACGCAATCATGGAGGAGAGCCCTTAACGCTGTAATGGAGGAGAGCCCTTAACGATGTCATCGAGCCTAGAACTTAACGCTGTCATCGAGCCTAGACCTTAACACAATCATGGAGGAGAGCCCTTAACGTTGTCATGGAGGAGAGCCCTTAACCCTGTCATGGAGGAGAGTCCTTAAACGTTGTCTTGAAGGAGTCATATAGCCGCAAAGGAAGAAGAGACCTTGGCCGCAGTTAATGACGGTTTTTATGCAGCAAGAGGAGGATCCTTATATGTTGGATAGAGGAGGCCTTAACTAGACCTAGATGCAATCAAAGAGAAGGCTATTCGCAGTCAATGAAGCATGCCCTAGCCGCAGTCATGGATGAGTCTTACCACAACAAAATGATGCCTAATCTGACCTCTGATTTGGACAGGGACAACGTCAAGCTTCAGGAAGATAAGGAAGGTCTGAAAATCAGTGCGAGTGGCTTGTAAGATGTAGAGAAGAGTGCTGAGGGGTATGCGTTGAAGTCTGTCCAGCAAGGCTTACTTAGACAACATATTTTAGGTTTGTGTTGACAATAAATGCAAGGGCATAATTGTTGTATGTTGCAGACCTTAATTTAGAAGCTGTGTACAATCACCTGGATGGAGCAAAGGGTGTGAGATCCTGAACTTGATGAAGGCTATGAACAGTGAATTTTGTGGAAGAGAAATCACTGTGTTGATGACCTTGGTTGGAAACCCTAAGTACAATGACCTTTGGAGCAAAAAGGGGACTGTTAGAGGGCAGATTAATATAGGCCTATGTTCAGTGACCTTGGTGGAGCCTCATCATTGATAGAAGGTAGATTGATGAGCTAATCCTGTAAGAGAATATGAAGGTGTAGACTTCCTTGTGAGCAACAGAGGTTTATGCTGCTACAGGAAAACTGTGTTAGGCCGCAGGCCATAACGCCACAATCAAGTATTTTGTATGGGTATTTGAAGGCTTAGATCATTAGCATAATATATGGATCTATCATACTGTTGAAGCTATTAGAGGGTTGTATGCTGTTGTTGTAATATGAGATGGACAGAGCTATTGTCATGGGTTGGTATTATTACATTGAGGATGAGTCAGCTAGCAAGGTGCAGCATGGTGATGGAATCACCTTGGAGAATCAGCAGAAGAATGAGGATTGATAAGTATGCCTTCACCTGAGTACAGAACTGCAGTCCTTGTCATCATATCTACAACCTCATTGTGTCATCTTCATGATGAAGATCTCTGATGTCTAATCTCTTATTTTTACAAGTCAAAGTGTTGACTTCAAATGTATTTGTACTATCTCTCTCTCTGCAGAATTATTGAAGAATATAATAAGAACTAATCAAGGGTTTCCCCACATTGGGGTTTACCCACATTGGGGTTTCTCCCTGGCTAGTGTCACATCTTGTGTCCTCTTGTATTGTCTTGTCTTCTGATGTTTATATTTATGTTCTATCTGCACTTTAATATCATGTTGATATGACTGCTAATTTGGAATTGATATTGAGCTAATATGGAAAAATTGAAGTAAATTTCTCTAAGCATAGAAGATACCTAAAATTAACAAAAATAATGGTGCAAATTCTTCTTCTGTCAATCTCTCACCATCTATGTCATAGATGGGATGTCCACAAAAAATCATTAATCCATATTCCATCTGCATCTTCTCACCACAAAAAGAGTGCTCACATCATCATCCTCTTAGTGCTTTGTTTTTCATCACATGAGCTTGTAAAATCCCCTATAGTTCTTCATTCTCCAAGGGTTTCTAACAAGAACTATCCAATTCAAAATTTTCATCACATCAATAAGTTTGAATAAGAGAGTTACTATAGCTTACCAAACCCATGCACTCCTTAGAATCCATCATGATTTCTATTGGAATGCCCTCATGCAAGTGTATACTATCATCACAAGATGTTTATTCCACGATAATATGGAAAGCATGGTCTTCAAGGGACTCTCCTCCATTAAGATCTTCATGGGGTGCTATAACAAGGTCGCATTAGGGGAATTTTGAGGTAAGAAATGGGCCTCAAAATGAAAAATGTGCTTATAAAATCAAATTTAAAAGAGCCAATAGGATTCAAGATGATGATGTTAACCCCAAGGGTAAATATTTTTGGAGTCAAAAGAAGAAAATTATTTTTTTAAATTAATATTTTCGACTTTTCTCCTTATAGCTTTACTCAAATTTCAAGTGCATAAACTCTTTGGAAGCAGAATATTCTGCATCCAATAAGTGCCCACTTTGCATGCTTTTGCATAGACTCACATCGAGAAAAATTGAAATACATGAAAAATATGTGCTTTTTGAGAAGAAACACAGTTTTCATGTATTTTCATTTTTTCTCGATTTGAGTCTACACAAAAGTATGCAAAGTGGACACTATTTTGATGCAAAATTTGAGTTTGCATCCAACGAATTCCCACATTTGAAATTTGAGTAAACCTATAAGGAGATAAGTTGAAAATGCAATTTAAAAAAATAGTTTTATTTATTTTCCAGTGAAAATTCATAACTCTTATTTTATTATTTTTACTATTATTTTAGATTTTCCTTAGGAGGTCCATTTTAGACCTCAAAACTAATTTATCACACCTCTCCTAGTCCGGATTTAAGATCTCATATAAAAGTGGCACATGTGATGAAAAGGAAAGTTGGTGATCTAAGCATCCTCATGAAACTCATCTCCAACCTTCTTCTAGTTTGGTTCATCAGATTATTCCTTGATATACTCAACTAAGGACATCACCATCCCATAATTTATCATTGATTTCATCCAAAATGGCATCCATGGATTACTTTCATATGGAAGCACTAGGTAACATATCTCACTTTATATCGACACACATCACCTAGATCTTCAACTTCTTATTTCTCATAACTAAGGGCCCAATGCTTGCAAAATGCTATGATCAAACCTACAAATGTATATGTGTCCTTTGGAATAAAATATTCAAACCATTCCTATTTTTCCTCTTCCAAGGTACACATAAACATTTTCATTGTGAAATCCTCATGGACAACATGACAAGATCCGAAATGGTGTTCATGAAGGATTAATATGTAGTGTAGCTAAATCTATACATCCATGGAATTTTCCAATATTGTCATCCCAAATGGCTCTAGAAGCTCATTTGGATATCCTACAATATATGAAAAAATCAAATAAAACATACCATTTGGCCTCCCATGGGAGTAATGCCACGTTTCATCACTTTGAAATTCTCAAAATGAAAAATTGAGATGAATGTTTAAAGAAGTACCATACCTCATTCCTCATTAGTGGAGTTTCCAAGTGAGTCTTCAAATTCCTTCAAGTCTATTATATGTCCTCACCTATACAAATAGCAAGTCATTTTAATATCTTATAGAACAAGGGTTCATTCCATTATGGAGTTGCTTAATGAGAATAAGATATTCAATGAAATGCTTGCAATCATTATGGCCAATCTATTAGAAATGATGCCAATCTATTATCTCCCAAACCCACATGCAAATATATTCAAGTCCCCAATGGAAGTGCAATCACATAGGCACTTAGGAAGGCTACCCACTATCACTAGAAGAACTCTTCCTCTCACTTTGGGCTAGTTTTTATGCAAAATAAAAATAAGGAGGGAACTTACAAAAGATTGTTTAGGATGTACTTTAGAATTTAAAAGGTGATGGATTGCTAGTACCAATGCTTATTAAATTGGGTGACAATTAAAATGGTTTGAATAGTAATGAAAGGAGGCATAATTAGGTTGTTATAAGCATTATCTAACCAATCACATGGATCTACTTAATATGTATAAAATTAAAGGAGGGCCCTTCCAAATATGTTCCTAAAAACAAGTACAAAATCAATCAAGTAGTAATATGCAACTATGAGCAATTAAGGGACAACCACATATGAAACCATAAATGAAGAAAACAAAATGAGACAACCTTCTTATTGAACAAACAACCAACAATATATTTTTTCTTCAAGTTTGATTTCGCCATGAGATCAAGAGGACCTAAACATGTCACACTTAACCATTATCACTAGCTAGGGCAACCCTCAAAAAATAGAGTGAATAGTCTTAACTAGAAAATTATACTAAATATTCTTCAATATGAACAATGATTACATCTAGATAAAGAGAAGGTTTTACCTTAACCCTAATGTGTTATTACTAAAGAAAAATTTTCCTTCTTCCTATTGATTTTGTAGCTATGGCCGGTCTTCATATTTATTGTTTTATCCCTTGTTTTATTTGTAAGCATGTTCTTCATGCTAGAATAAAAAAAAGAAAAAATTGAAATTGTAAAATTTTTGGCTCCAAAAATTAAAGTCATCCCTCCAAAAAGGTCAGGTCGGCTTGTCCCTACGTTCACACCCATTCGGCCTCACAAGACATTATATATATATATATATATATATATATATATATATATATATATATATATATATATATATATATATATATATATATATGCCATTTTGTCCTCCAAGAGCAAGAAACTCGGTTTTTCTGAGGCAAGCAAATAGTTATTTCATAGACAGGTTCATTTATCATCTGTTGAAGATAATTTTGTGGATCTTTCTTCTATTCATGTAAGCTCTGAGGCATAATGAATCCTTTTCTCTGTGATCGAAGACCGAACTATGAAGAAGGTCAATACTTGGGTGGAAGGCTGAAAATGTACGCTGACCTAATCTCTGGCTAGAAGATGAAGTTCTGATCAAACATAACTCTGTGTTGAAGGGCTACTTGTAAGTGTTTTTTGACCAAATGTGACCAACGTTTATGCTACCGGTCAGTTTGACTTCATGACTTGATGTATCTATAGTGAACTTAATGACTTCTCTAAGAAGAAGGGTTGTTGGGTTTTCCCCATGTGGGTTTTCCCAGGGAAAAATGTTGTGCTCTTGTATGTGGTTGTCTCTTTATGATCTTCTGCCATATTGTCATTGTTGAAGTTCTCTGTGTAATTATTTTATGATGCATAATGAATATAAGATAAGATTTATCTAAGGAAGAATCATAAGAAATAATTATAAGATTGTAGAGTTCCTTGAAACTCAACATGGTATCATAGCTTATGGTGAAAGACCAACCCTGAAGCCCTAGTTCAAGAACACTTTTCAAGGATGAAATCATCTTAAGTAGGCCAAAATTTTGGGAAGTGCCCTAGTTTAAGTTTCTTTGTTGGATCTATTCTTGAAGGACCGAGCGACCTCAAATCTGAAATCTATTGGTGGAAGTAAAACTTTGAGAGAAGGTTGAAAGACCAAACCTTAGATCTTGTTATAGGGGTTGAGCAACCTCAGGAGAAGCCTCAGTAGGCTGAATATCTTAAATGGTTTATAGTATTATACACCTCTACAAGAGGTCGAAAAAATAATCTTAGAGGATTAAAAGGAGAAACCTCAGGGTCGAGGTTCTTGAGAAGCAAAGAGGACTCTTCCTTAATAAACATCAAGATATGCTTTGATGTCAACTCTTGAATAAGTAAAGGACAAATGAAATCCATGGTTAGTTGAAGGATGAAACAAATCTCTATGGAAACCATATGTTAAAGAAAAAATAGAAGCCTCAGTAGGCTGAAAAACATCAAATGTCTAATTCAAGAATTCAACGCTCCTTTGATTAAGCCACAAATCTAGTTTGATCAAGTTATAATTCTTGTTGGGCTAGCATGAAAATTATTTAGCTTATGATATGACTAGGTCTTGAATAAATCTCAAAATGTGTGATCCAATTTATCAGAACTTGTAAGTCGAATGCCCTAGAAGTTAACCTTAGAAGGCCAAAGATCTTAAATGGTTTATAGACACCTCTACAGGTGGTCGAAAAAATAATATTAGAAGATCAAAAGAAGAAACCTCAAGGCCGAGGTTCTTGAGAAACAAAGAGAACTCTTGCTTAATAAACATCAAGATGTGCTTTGATGTCAACTCTTGAATAAGTAAAGGAAAAATGAAATCCAGGGTTAGTTGAAGCATGAAACGAATCTCTGTGGAAACCTTATGTTAAAGAACAATTTTTGAGGCACTGAACTTATGTGCTAGATCAAATCTCAAAGTTTATCTGAGTGAATGATAAATCAATCTTAAACTTATGATGTTTACAAAGAGAAGCCTTATCTTGTGGTTTGGTCATCAAGGAATCTTAGTCATAATCTTAGAGGTCCGAAATTCCTAAATACAGTTACAAGAGACTAAATATGACTATAGTTGGCTAAGGATCATGATTGCATTAACCGAGCTTTGTTGCTACAATAATTGTTAAATGAGTAAATTGAAGAAGTTGAGTCACTTAAGGAGATGATAATGACAAAGTCATTCTTCTTGAAGATTTGTTGACTAATTCAAATTATTTTCTTTCCCTTGAAAAGCATAGTTCAGTGATGATCAAAATCGAATATGAGGTCTAGAAGGGAGACCAATAAAAGCTATAAGTTTAAAGCTTGAAACTCGAAGTATGAGCCTGAAATGTTTGATCTATTGTGCTACATCTTATGAAGGAATCACATATCAAAATAGTCATTCAAAGAAAGATAAGACCAACATTGAAAAATGAAGTGTGAATTTAACACTTTTGTGTTTCCTTGAAGATATTGCCTCGTGATCAAAAGAAGGATATTGAAGAAAGGCTTATAGAGAAAAAAACGTTGAGTCCCTCTCCAAATCTGAAATTCACTTGAGAGAAAAGTACCATGCACATATTTTGATGTGTTAAGGATAGTTGGATTGAAAGGCTTAATTGAATTGATAATGCTTTGTTGAAGGAGTGAGACTATATGATATTTTAAGATGGAGAAGATCTTGTAGATGTCAAAGACTATTGGACTTGCAAGAAGATGTAAAGTAAAAAAAATCTAGGGTTTGAAAGTATTTTGATTTCTAGGGTTAGAAAATCCTAGCAAGTAAAAAGGATTTATGAACAAACCCTAGGTCTAGACATTTATGCTAAAATAAGAAACCCAATCCTAGCAGGTAAAAGGGGTTTATGAACAAACCCTAGGTCTGGATGTTTTTGCTAAAGGAACAAATGCTAGTTCTTGCAAGAAAGAAATGACATCATGAAGCTGACAAAGTTGCAGAAGGATGGAAGAAGTCTAAAGAACAAGAGGGATTTGATATCCTCTCTAAAGATAAGTGTTTTATATCTCTCTTATTTAAATATTACAATTGTTGTTGATTTTACTAGTAGTTAATCTCTTGTCCTTGAATTGGTTGTGATTGTTCTTCCTTGGCATCCTAGTGAGAATTGTAGGTACATAATGAAGGTTGCCAAATATTTGGTAGTAGGTGGAAGGACAAAGAAAATATATGATGAGGACTCTACTAGAAATAGGGAGTTGTGATAAGAGATGAGATTTGGACTCAACAGGAGCAAACAAATCAACAAGATTGAAGTATGTCTTGATCTATGCCAAAAAGAAGTTAGTGGTGACCTCCAAGACAAAGTATGATTGGATGGTATGAAGTACAAAAGTAAAAGATTACCTCGGTAAGAGGAAAGAAAACTATGAAGGGAAATCTTGTTAGGAACACTTCTATTAAAAGGTTTATTATCTTTATGATCTCTGTTGAAAACTACATTAGGCGAATGCAGAGATTGACTTCGTTGATGAAGGAAGAAGTGTAAATAAAAGCTACCTCAAGCTTGTGAGGTACATGATGAAGTCTTATACTTGTAAGCAAGGCTTTGTACAAGCTCCTCAAATTTTGATACCACTTCGATTGATGGATCAAGGTTGATCCTATATGATTTATTGACGAAAGCATAAAAGCTCATGTGTCAGAGGGAGTAGCATTGGCCGAAAAGATTTGTTTTATAGGAAGCAGTGAAGGCTTTCTCAGGACCCCTTGCCTTAGCTTTAGAGGGAGTTGATCTCTCAATTCAAAGTAAAGGATTTTGACTAGAAAGTCGATGCACTTTATTAGCATCAGTGGCAGAGGGAGCAATCAGATTCGCCATGGTAGGATCTACTTCATAAAGAACGCCTAGTTAGGGTGACCTAAAAGTAGCCAAGATGATGGACCAAGTAATGGAATTAGATCAGTTTATGAACAAGCCAAGACATGTGGCTCAACATATGTTGGTTAACCAACATAATACAATTGGTCATGGCACAATCAATTATGATTTGAGAGATGACTCAAACAGAGAAGTACAACTACAGGGATTCACATCAAGCAAGGAGTGTTGAAGACATAATCAGTTTGCATATGGCTTTAGTTTGGGTTTCGATCTTGTGGATGAGTAGGAAGTAGACATCTGTTGCACTTAGAGGCCCAAGTATGTTGCAACTTGAATGGCAAGTTGTGAAGCAATATGGCTCCAGCTTGTAGGATTGGTTGATTAGGTATAGGTGACAACATGATGACAAGTCAAGGCACCTTGAGATCTAGCACCAAGACGTGGTACGAGAAGAGAGCAGTATGGCTCTAGTATTATCACGCGGATTGTCCTAGGACAAGCTTGAAGTGATTGAGCATGTCTCTCTCAAGAAGAGGGAGTGATGATATAATAACATTAGAGGACAATCATGGCCTTATACCTCTTAGTGAGAGAGAGTGTTGATATGACAACATCATTGACATTCATTCTCCCTCTGTCAAAGTTTTTGACCAATTGGGGAGAATGGTCTAATAGAGGAAAGTTATTCTTCCTGTGTCAAAAATGTTGAACAATTGGGAAGAATAGTCCTAAAAGCCCAGGATCACTTAGTTGAGTGTGTGGCATTCAACATCGTGCTCAGTCTCTCCAGTTTAGATGAGGAGCTCATTTAGAATCAAGCCCAATTGCTCAAATAGTGTGGCCTAGGTCAGGAGTACCGACCACTTGGGCTAGTGGTTCTGACCAGAGTTATGATTACTAGTTGATGTTGACATTATGTCAAATATTCCAACTAGTTGATGCTAAATGTTGTTCCACATGTCAGGGATGACCAATTGTGGCTACTAGTTGATGCTGACAATATGTCAAAGCGTCCAACTAGTTGAAGTTGATAGTATGTCAGAGATTCCAACTAGTTGATATTGATACTTATTAGTTCATGCTGACAGTGTGTTAGAGATTCCAACTAGTTGATGTTGACAATATGTCAGAAATTCCAACTTGTAGATGTTGATATTAATGATGATTCCGATGAGGATGTTGATGATTCATGTCAGAGATGCTAACGAGATGATGTTGATGATGTCAGAGATGTTGAAGAGATGATGATAATAATTTCAGAGTTGTTGACTAAGTTGTTATAACCCTTTCTTAGAGAAATTTGTCAACATGAGAACATCTAGATGGTCATTATGAATATGTCCCTAGCTAAGAGAGAGTGTTGATTTTTGTACCTACGGTTGGTCTTCATATTTATTATTTTAGCCATTGTTGTATTTGTAAGCATGTTCTTCATTATAGAATCAAAAAGAAAAATTTGAATTTGTAAAAGATAATTTTTTAGCTCCAAAACTTAAAGTCGACCTTCCAAAAAGGTCAGGTCAGCCTGCCCATTTGGTCACACCCATTCGGCCTCACAAGCAAAGAAGGTTTCCTGAGCCAAGAAAAAAATTATTTCAGATACAAGTTCTTTGATCATCTATTGAAGACAATTTAGTGGATCTTTCTTCTGTTCATGTTGTAGAAATATGGCGATAGAGTTGCAATTGCTCAAAAAATTTAATCTAAATCAACAGACACAATTCTACTCTACTGCTATGCGGAAATTAATTCACAATTTAGAAAAACATTCGCAAACATGCATCAATCACATACACAAGTACACATATTTATCTAGGGGAAACCAACTGGTAAAAACCCCTTAGCATGTTTGCATTAATCATTGTAATAAAAAATTGATTACAATTGCTAGCTCCAGCTTTGAGCTCAACCTGCAAAAGAATAATTGTTCTATCTATTGATTGACGACCTTTGGCCAACACTTAGCCACTTTATGCCTCCACCAGTCTCATATTTCCTCGCGCAAATACTGAGGAAATTGGCCCCTATTCTTTAGGAATTTCCTCCAAAATGATTGCGCAATTCCCAAGGATTGATCATTGATTGCATGCAACACTTGTACACTCAAAACTAGTCTACAATTGATGTTACACTACCTTGGAATATCCACCACAACTGAGAAATTTGAATTCCTTGCATGCATGAGCTATTTTTGGTTGATTGATTAGTTAACTGGATGATCTCTGAGTTAGACTGTTGTTCCACTGCACAATTGGCCTCCAACTACTTCTATTAACTATTCGAACTAATTTAGCTTAGTTCAACTAGAAATAACTAAATAGGATTTCTACAAATTAGCAATCACACATGCATAACTGAACTCCAATCCCTCTAACTCGAATTTACTAAGCTAACTGAGTGACAAGAGCCATGTCACCTCATTTAACCACCTCCAAGTTGTCTCCTGATGTGGAAATTTCGATTTTTCTCAATTTAACCAAGGCAAAGTCAAATTGAGACTTTCTTGCTACACTTCTAAACACTCCCTCTTAGCAAGAAAGGGATTCTCAACCACCCCTATCCTGCAACTGTGGAATTCGAACTTACATCTTAACGAAGTCTTTGTCAAGATGACAACATCTTGTTCCTCTAGCGGAATATATTGTAGCAACATTATCCTCCTTTGCACACAGTCCCGTAAATGATGATAATGGATATCTATATGCTTGGATCGATCGTGAAATATCAGATTCTCAGAGAGCTTAATGCAACTCTGATTATGAAAATAAGTCACAGTTGGATCCATCCCCTAGCCAAACAGTTCCACAAGTATCTTTCTCATCCAAATCGCCTCACATGTTGTTTGACTTGCAACCATGTATTCAATCTCTGTCGAGTTGACCGCCATAGACCTTTGCTTCATGTTGTACCGGGAAATTGTTGTGGACCCAACACTGAGAATTCCACCTAATGTACTCTTTTAATTGGATGGACTGCCTGCCCAATCTGCATCTGTGAAGCCACATAACATCACTCCCTCTGTCTGTCTATACCATAATCCATACTGGGTGGTGCCTTTGAGGTACTGTAAGACATGCTTCACTACCTTCCAATACAATTTGGTCAGCCTAACCATAGCTTGGCTCAACTGGTTGATTGCATAACACATATATGGTCATGTGTTCACAAGATACATCAGTGAACCCACTAGCTGTCGGTAAATGGTAGCATCAACCTCTTCACCTAAAGTGGCATTCTCCTTCCTCTAGTTGGTCGCTAGAGGTGTCTCCATGGGCTTACAACTCTCCATGTGAAATCTCTACAGTATATTGTGGCATACTTGCCTTGAGATACAAACAATTCCCCATCACCTTGCCATACTTCCAGCTCGAGGAAGTAGTACATGAGACCCATGCCTTTCATCTCAAATATCCTTGCAAGGTCCTCCTTACAAGAGCGGATTAGCTTCTCATCACTTGTCAATATTAAATCATCAACATATAAAACAATGATAAGTAATTTACCTTCAACCAAAATATGATAGAGGTTTGCATCCGCTTCACTTTTAGTGAAGCCTAATCCAGTGAGATAACTGTCGATCCGAGTGTACCAAGCTCAGGGTGCCTGTTTGAGACCGTACAATGCTCGCTTGAGGCTACACACATGAGACTCCCCATCAAATGTCTCAAAACCTTCTGGTTACTTGATATACACTTCCTCCTCAATAACACCATTGAGAAATTTTGGTTTTACATCCATCTGGTAAATCTTCCACCTCATTTGCGTAGCCAATGCATGAATTGATCTAATGGATGAATACCTTGCTATGGGAGCAAAGGTTTCCTCATAGTCAATTCCATCAACTTGAGAGAATCCTTTGGCCACAAATCTGGCCTTATACTTCTCTATGCTTCTATCTGCTGCATGCTTAACCTTGAAGATCCATCTCGAACCCACAACTAATTTATCTGTCAGTCTTGGGACCACTTCCAAAACATTGTTCTTCATGATGGATTCATATTCTTCCACCATTGCATCAACCCAAATTGGTTTCTCAACTACTTCCTCAAAAGAGGATGGCTCAGTCTCTACAAGCTCAATCATTAGAGCCATGTAGCCAATGTACCTCTCAGGTGACCTCCTTTTCCTACGCAAATTTGAAGGAGCTCCCACATTCTCCCTCGCATCCTGCACCAATCTATCAACTTCCCTGGTTCTTTTTCTACCTTCTTTGGATGGTTCTGCTTGAGTGGATGTCTCCACTTTGCCTCCTCTCTGATCCTCCATTTGTGGTTGCTCCACAACTTCTTGAGGCTCCTCCTTTGGAGCTAAAAGCTCATGTTCTAGTGGGATCTGAAGCTCCCTCTCAAGAGAGCATCTCATTGTTTTCTCCTCATCAAACTTTACATCCCTTCGCACAACTATCATTCTAAGGGAAGGTAGGTACACTTGGTAATTGTGTAAAGTTTCGGTGTAACCCACAAAAACTCCCAACTCTGTTGTCCGCTCAAGTTTATTTCTCGAATCTTTGGGGACATGGCAGTAAACAGAAGCTCAAAAAATTTTGAAGTGAGACAAATCTGACTTTCTCCCCAAGAAAGCCTCCCCCGATGTAATCGTACCAAGAATTCGATGAGGACTCTGGTTCTGCAAGTAGATTGTCGTGTTACATGCCTCTGCCCACAAATGTAGTGGCAGGTCTTGGTCATGTAGCATAGCTCTCGCAGTTCCCACAATGCTCTGGTTCTTCCTCTTAGCTACCTCATTATGTTGTGGGTAGTTGGGTGTTGTGAGCTCTCTTCGTGTGCCTTCTTTCGCACAAAAATACTTGAATTCATTCGAAACATACTCACCTCCATTGTCGCTCCTGAGAGCTTTCACCTTCTTGTCAGTCTCTTTCTCAACTAGTGCCTTGAATTCTACAAAATTTGAGAATGTCTCATCCTTCTTCCGCATGAAGAAGATCCAATAATTCCTTGAGAAATCATTAATAAAAATAACATAGTACTTATGTCTGGCAGTGGAGGTTGTCGAGAAGGGTCCACAAACATCAGAGTGGACTCTCTCCAAGACTGCATGTGCTTTGTTGTCTCGATCATGGAATGTGGATTTCACATACTTTCCCAAGGTACGACCCTTGCAGACATTCTGTTACTCAAGTGATCCTTTAGGGTGCCATGATGCAAATGGCCCAATCTCCTGCGTTAGATCTCACCGACATCGCGACTCTGCACTTTCTCTACCTTACTGATTAATGCAACACAATCTTCCACATCAAGTTTATACAGGTTCTTCACAAGATCCCTAATCTTCTTCACCTGCCTAGTAGCTATGTGTCTTCGAAAGGATTTCCCTTTACTGAAGATCACATTATAGCCACAGTCTTCCAAAAATGCTATAGTGATCAAGTTCTTCTTCAGCCCAAGTACAAACATAACATCTTTGAGGCAAAGAAGAGAGCTAGACTCACTCTTAAAGGTTACTATACCAATCTTGGTAGCATTGTAACTTCTGTCGTCCCCCAATTCGATATGCATCTGGAGGTCCTTCTCCTCTAGGGTACTGAAAAATTCCTTGTTTCTTGTTATATGGTAAGAGGCACCATAATCTAGGTACCAATCACTCCCTCTTACTATGCTTGCCAAGCAAGCAAGGACGGTGAAATCTAGCTCAAATTGAGAAGCCAAGGCATCTCCTCCTGCTCTTGATGCAAGTTCCTTGCTAGATTTCCTTTGCAGACACTTTGTTGCATAGTGTCTAAATTCATGGCAGTGGAAGCATTTTATCTTTCTTAGATCCTTCTTCTTGCCATTATTTTGGCTGGACTCAACCTCACCTTGGGACTTCTTTCCCTTGGCCTTCATTCCTTTTCCAACTAGAGCAAAGTTCTCTTCCTCTTCTTTGGATGTTACTCCATCTCTGGTATTTCTCCTGAATTCTTCTTAAACCAAATCAGACCACAACCTTTCCCAATTTGGTAATTTCTCCCTTCCATTCACAGAGTCCTGGTAACTATGCTAGGATTTTGGAAGGCCTAGGAGAGCTAGGATCACTAGGTCATCTTCTGCAACACTCACACCACCCCCTCCAAGGTCATCCCGAACTTTTGTAAATCTGGTGAGGTACTACAGAATAGTATCATTCTTTTGCATCTTAATATTTCGAAGTTTTTCTTTCAGGGCCGATTTTCTATGGTCACTGCTATTTTCGAATAACTTAGTCAGCACCTTCCACATTGCGAAAGGAGTTTCTTTCCCACAGATATTTGAGACAATGTGGTCTCTCACTCCCTCCACGATTATTCTCCTCACCTTGGCTACATCTTTCTTCCATTGGGCTAGGTTTTGGGCATTTGTTGATCCTAGTTTTGGAATGTATGTCTTGACATAATCCAACAATCCATTATCATCAAGCACTACCTCCATGTAATCCTTCCAGGCAATGAAATTCGATTTGACATTCAAGGCATACTCTAATATCAATCCATTGAACGTCATTTTCCCAACTCTAAATAAATCTTGCTACACTGAAGTTGTAAATTCGAACCTCCTGAGGAACAACTTTGAAACCCTTGTTCTAATGTGAATCCTGCTCTAATACCATGTAGAAATATGGTGATAGAATTGCAACTACTCAAGAAATTTAATCTAAATCAAGAGACACAACTCTACTCTACTGCTCTGGAACATTCGCAAACATGCATATTTCACATACACAAGTACACAAATTTATCTAGGGGAAAACAACTAGTAAAAACTCCTTAAGCCTTCTTTCATTAATCAGATGAATAGAGAATCTATTACAATTGCTAGCTCCAACATTGAGTTCAACCTGCAAAAGAATACTTGTTCTCACCACTGATTGAGGACCTATGGCCAATACTTAGCCACTTTGTGCCTCCATAAGTCTCCTATTTCCTTGCACAAATCCTGAGGAAATTGGCCCCTATTCTTTAGGAATTTCCTCCAAAATGATTGCGTGATTACCAAGGATTGATCATTGATTGCATGCAACACCTATATACTCAAAACTAGTCTATAACTGATGTTACATTGCCTTGGAATCTCCACCACAACTGAGAAATTCGAATTCCTTACATGCATGAGCTATTTTTGGTTGATTGATTAGTTAACTGGATGATCTCTGAGTTGGATTGTTGTCCCACTGCACAACTGACCTCCAACTAGTTCTATTAATTGTTAGAACTAAATTCACTGAGTACAACTGGAAATAACTGAATTGCATTGCGACAAATTAGCAATCACACATGCATAATTGTACTCCAAGCCCTCTAACTCGAATTTACTGAGCTAATAGAGTGACAAGAGCTATGTCACCTAAGTTAACTGCCACCAAGTTGTATGTTGATGTGGAAATTTCGAATTTTCTCAATTTGACCAAGGCAAAGTCAAATTGAGACTTTCATGCTACACTTCTCAACACATGCAAGCTCTGAGGCAGACCAGATATGAGGCACAACAAATCCCTTTCTCTGTGATAGAAGACTGAACTGTGAAGAGGGTCAATTCTTAGGCAGAACATTAGAGAAATTTTGAAGTCGAAAATGGGCCTCCTAAGGGATATTATAAAATAATAGTGGAAATAATAAAATAAGATTATATTACCTCGTCAAGTTTTGGAGGACAAAAAGAAAAAAAATACTTTTTCAACTTGTATTTTCAACTTATCTCCCTACGATTTTACTCAAATTTCGAGTGGGAGCACTCATTGGATGCGGAATTTAATTTTTCATCCAAGGAGTACCCATGTTTCATATGTTCGATGGACCCTACTATACGGAAAATGTGAAATACATGAAAAAATGTGATTGCAATAATGTTTTTTCATGTATTTCACATTTTTTGTGTAGCAGGGTCCATTGAAAGTATGCAACATGGTTACTCATTGGATGAAAAATTAGATTTTTCCATCCAACGAGTGCTCCTGCTCTAAATTTAAGGAAAATCATAAGGAGGTAAGTTGAAAATACGAGTTGAAAAAATCGTTTTTATTTTTACTTTTTTTTTTTATCTTTTTACCTTTTTACTCCAAAAATGTTAAATCATCCTCCATGGTTCAGACATTATCATATTGAATCTTATCAGTTCTTATAAAGTTAATTTTTGTTGTACATTTTTGTTTTGAGGCCCATTTTTTACCTCAAAATTTCTCTAATGGATGAAAATGTGAGTTGACTAAGGGATACTTGGAAGTGTTTTTTGACCAAATGTGAGCAAAGTTTATGCTACTAGTCAGTTTGACTTCATGACTTGATGTATCTCTATTGAACTTAATGATTTCGCTAAGAAGACGGGTTGCTAGGTTTTTCTCCATGTGGGTTTTCCTAGGGAAAAATTTTGTGTTCTTGTGTGTGGCTGTCTCTTTATGATATTTTGGCATATTGTCATTGTTGAAGTTTTGTATGTAATTATTTTATGATGTACAATGAATATAAGATAAGATTTTCTAACGAAGAATCATAAGAAATAAGTATTTAATTGGAGAACTCCTTAAAAATCAACACTTCCAAGATTATATGAGAATATTTGTACAAGTAATTTCTACCCATTAAATTAACCCAAGAAAATACAAAATAAAGATCATGAACTTCACATTGAAATGCCTCTTAAAAATTTCCTCCCAAATAAATTCAACTAAGCTCGGAGGAAAACTCCCACACCTCCAACCACACCCTTGGAAAGTGAATCCTCTCCTCGATTTATATCTTTCAAATCATATCCTAATTCATATAATATTATTCTCTGTAAAATGAACTAGAATCCTCCTTGAGTGTAGCACTCTCTTTTACCTTTTGAATGAATCAAATGGGTCCATGTTATCATTTTTCATCTTTCTATTTTATAAGATCCTTTTAAATCATGCATTTATTATTTATTTAATGGTTTGAGTATGTCAATAATTCCACATGGAATCTCTACATGAAAAGATCTTTCCTCCAAACATATAGAAATTGCCTCAAACAAAGTATTCTCACCTTGAAACCCTCCTCAAAGGTACAACACAACATTAAATATGCAGAAAAGGCCTTGAATAGTGTGTCCTTACCCCAAAATACCTCAAAAGGTGAAGTATGCTTCCAAATATGTGAAAATGGATACTTATACCAATTTTTTTTCCTCAAAAGGGAAAAAGACCTCCAAATATGTGAAACCTTCTCCATTATGATTATTTATCATCCCTTCTTTCCTTTAACATGCTCTAACCACCTCCTTGAGGAGAGTGTTCGACCTCAAGTGAGTCTTTAATCTAGACCAAGTGTGGCTTACTACTACTTAGAACCCTCCCTGTTGAATATTCCACGACCTTGGTGTCTGCGATATAATATTAAAATCTCTGATGCTACCAAACCAAGAATCTCAACAAAGCTACTTTGCACAATGGAATATAAATAGCACTAAATCACAAATGCACAAGTATAGACAATTTTTTACAAAATGTTGTACAAATATGTACAAGAACCAAATTTTCATTATATTAAACCAACTAAATAATATAACAGTTTAGGGCTCCCATACAAGGGATAATGGTCCTCAATTATCCACAAGTACAAGAATACAAGATACGATGACAATCTCGTTGTAGCCTCTATGTCGTATCTTGTCATGCCAATCCTTCGCTTATGTTTTTCTCTCTAGTGCACCTTAGTCCATCAAGAGACGCCATATAGAGTCTCCAGGAGGGTTGCCACCTATCACTGCTGCAAGTCACTTCTGCTACAATGAACACGGGTTGATCCAATCTACTCTTCTAGGTTGGCCAATACCTGAGCTCAAATATACCAATCTAGCAGTGCATTAGTCCATCAATGTACTACACATTAGGCTCAACAACTTCACCCAATCTTCAACTGTCAAGTTCCCTTTATGATTTCTTGTCAAGGGCTACTCTTAGACGCCAACACATTGCCCTCCAACAAACCAGTGATGTCCAATCCAATCATTGTAGGATCTGCTCCTAGAAAAGCTTTCCAACCACAAAGTCAAGCCTTCAAATTGGCTCTTATAGGCTGCAAAAAAACTTCATCCACTTAGCAAACACTGCCAACAAGAAAGGACCAATCATACCCTTTCTTGACCACTAGTCCTATATATTTTAATTCTAAGATGACAGCCCTGGTTAGGGATTTTTCACAGTCCCATACACTGATGCAAGTCTCCTGCGTATTGCTCCAAATGTGGCCCTAAATACTTCGTTGTTTCTCCCTTAACTACAGCCTAGCCAAATGAGGGTGCTCCACCTCTTGGCCTCCACAGACAAGGGTTGCTTACCTATTGTTCCTTCAGAGAATCTTGCAACCTAGACCTACGAAAAAACGCAGCCCTAAAAACACACTTACACTGCCTAGATCTCCTCCCAATTCACTCAACCTTCTTCCAAGAGAACTCGACCTTCATCGTAGAGGCAAAACAATCCTGAACTCACCCAAACAACTCCTATTCTCCCTCAGTGTTCTGCTCCTTGACCTGCGGCTCAATTAAGAGAATATTTCCTTCGCTTGTTTGCACTTGGATGTGATCAAATGAACCTTCCTCACCTTCTATTTATACACATAAGAAGGACTACTCGAATTACCCAATAGACATGTCTTTTTGGACTTAACATCTCAAGCCAACATAACTTGACTATCCAAAAATTCATTGTCAACTTCAAAAATTCAAATCTCATCTTGTACAACTTGGATTTCAATGATTCTTGTTGCATTGGATTCTCCTCAACATCCTCTATCATCTCCATCCATCACATGCAAAAAATGTCTCATGGTTTTGGCCCAAACATCGATGGGTGAAAAACCCCAACCTTGGGTTCCAATCCCACAAATGACTTTCGTGGCTATTCACCCTCCAAACCCCGAACCCTAAGGCTTGGAGTATCTCCCAAGCTACTCAAAAATCAACACTCCCTCTTAGTGAGGGAGGTACTTCCAAGACTAGGAAGTAGCTCATCATCATCATCACTACTCGCAACACTCGCGCAACTCCTGACGCTCACAATTGCAACAATCCATGTAGTATGAACTAGGCCTCTTTCGGAAGTGTCGCTGTCACTGGAAGCATCCTGCTTCTTCTTCTTCTCCTGGAATGTCTTCCACACTCTCCATGATTCCTTCTTGGCAGTTGTAGGATCACCCTTGCTCCCCACTAACCATGCACTCTTCTTGGGTCGCAAAGTCTCCCTCTGAATCTGCAAACTCCCTCTAGAACATGACCCTCCCTAGGTCTCCGGAACCTAGACCTTATTTTCTGGAACCTGTGCCTTCCCCTCTAAATCCTGCACCTGCACCTGTTTCTCTAGAACCTGCACCTGGTCCCCCTGCTTCTTCTTCCCATAATCCATATGTTTGCCCATTAGCTTGTAAAGACCATGCTCTCTATCTCCAAGCATAATACCTGCGGAGTTAGAGCCTTTGGGTCTGAGTCTCGAATTCCCATCCTAGAATAAGACCTCAAACCCCTTCTTCTCGATCATCGAGACATATATCACGCTATATCTGAGTCCTAGTATAAACAGTACATCTTGGAACCACATCACCCGTCTTGTCTCCATCTTGAATGGCACAACTCTCAATCTTCGGATCTCCTTCAGACTCTTATCACCGAACACCATGTGCAACTTCGAGTCCCATTCAACTAGAGTCTCGAAAACCTCCTGTGACCCTATCATATGTTTCAATGCACCATTGTCCACGTACCATCCATCCTCATCGATAGTACCCTGCGAAAAATGAGAGATAATAGCAAAGTCCTCCTCCTCCAACCTCTTAGTGAGAGCATCTATCTCAGCAGAGGTGGAAGCACTAACAAATTGCTTCCCTTTCTTCTTCTCATCCTCTCCTGTCTTCTTCATTGGACATCTCGGCGAAAAATGACCCATCTCACCACAGTTGAAACGCTTGAATTTACTCAAGTCCTTCTTCTTACCCTTCATTTGCGCTGCAAGTGCCACATCAACATCGAAGTCTTTTTCTTTGGATGAAGATCCTCGTCTCGCAACTCTTCCTAAATGAAGTCATCCCACAACCTATTCCAGTCTGACAACTTCTCTCTTGCAACAATCCCCTTGATGAAGTGCTTTCAATCCTCGGCGAACCCTTTCAAAGCAACCTTCACCATATCAAAATCTGAAATAGTCGCACCGACGACAACAAGCTCATCTTTGCCCTGAGATAATCTCGTCAAATACGAAGTCATTCCTTCACCCTGTATCATCTTGGTGGACTTCAAATTATCCTCCAATACCAATACCCGATTCTCGTTCTTATTCTGGAACAAATTCTGAAAAGCCATCCACATCTCATGTGCAGTGTTCATACCAGAAAAGTGAGGTATTAGGGGATCCTTCACACCATCAAGGATGATCAATCTCGCCCTCATATCCAAATCCTTGTACACTTCCAGCTCCTTTGGGTCAGTTAGCTTCTTGATGGCTTTCTCGGCGAACTCCCAGATCCTATTGACCTGCAAGACCAACTTAATCCTTTCCTTCCATGGACTATAGTTGGACAACCCGTCCAACCTGTCCTCATACTAAAGACCAACCTCCAACTTCGACATTGTAGTGATCCCTTCACCTACAAGGTGACCAACTCCCTCTTCAGTTGTACTTCGTTGTGCACACTTTGATTCACTGTCTCCCAAAGTAGCTCATACACGCTCTGATACCATGTTGAATTTTCCACTACCTTCATGTCTGGGATAGAATCTTAAAATCTTTGACGCTACCAAACCAAGAATCTCAATAAAGCTACCTTGCACAACGGAATATAAATAACAATAAATCACACATGCACAAGTATAGACAACTTTTTACAAAATGTTGTACAAATATGTACAACAACCCAATCTTTGTTATATTAAACCAACTAAATAATACAACAATATAGGGCTCCTATATAAGGGATAATGGCCCTCAATTATCTAAAAGTACAAGAATACAAGATACAATGACAATCTCGCTAAAGCCTCTATACCGTATCTCGTCTTTCTGGTCCTTCACTTTCGTTCTGCTCTCTATTTCCCCTTAGTCCATCAAGAGACAATTGTTGAGCCCCAAAACTACCTCTCTTCCAAGCATTTTCTTAAACCCTTTCTCTTCTATTTTCCTATGTCAGTGCATCCTAAGCTATCAAAAGTTGATACATGTTGATTTCAGGAGTGTATTTGAGTGATTTTCAAATTATGTCATTGTGTGTGCTATTTGATCTAGGTTTTGTTTATCAGCTACGGAATATAGCCACTTTCCGCAGCTAACTGGCACTTCCGCAGCCATTTCCATTGTTTTGTAGGTTACAGGTGTCAGTAGGAGAAATGAGACACATGGGAAGCTCAGGAATTGTCCACACATGGCTGAGGTCCTATTTACTTCGCCAGATTCAGAAGGAAAGGTCCCGGTCAAAGGGAGGTCAATGGAGAGTTCTATGCCAACTAGAACTTTGTTCCTGCACATAAAAGAAGCCTGAAGCCATTCCTGAACTCGTGGATCCGTTTTTGCCACCTGCATGCGATCTACATAATGCAATCCAACATCCACCTCGCATAGATTTACTACTCATGGCAACCGAGAGGCTGCATCCTCGGATTTTGACCTGTTCACGTGTCCATCGTTGAAGAAATTCCTCTAAGATACAATTATCCATTTTCTCTATAAATATAAGTGTTTGCAACGCAGATAGGATGCTCTTGATATTGTTGTTATAGTGTTATTTTGCTATTCTGTAACCGAGAGACATATTACTCTGTTTCATAATACAAAACTCTGTTTTTCACATCACTGTTTGAGTGTGTTTTGAAGTAATAGCATGCTAGTCCAAAGTTGTGCAGAGGGCCGCTATGTAGCTGAGGTCCTTCTTTTGTTTTTGTATAGTTTTCATGTATATTTTCTTTCATTCGAATTGTACATTTCTCATGTTTTTCTTATGATCTTAATCATTCTAATCTTGTACATGTTTTTGCAGCTAGTCACATTTCTTACTAACACTGATAGGTGCACTTCAGAATAGGTCTTTAAGTCTGGTTATGCTCGAGCTTCTTAGTGTAATTTTTGCATCAAGTGGTGTTATTGAGACTTACTGCCTCTGCTAACTTTAGTTTTCAATTTCAGTTGTTTATGCTTTTACTTAGTGAGATCTGTTTACTGTTCAAAATAGTTCAGATGTCAGTTTTTTCATGCTATATGATGATATTTTCTGAGCCTTTAGCTTAACCCTGTTTTAGATGTTAATTGGCAAAATATTGTGATTATAGGTGAAATAATTGGCTTTGCTTTCATTAGTGTGCAATTAGATAATTCAGATGTCAGTTCTTTCATGCTATATGATGATATTTCTGAAGCCTTTAGCTTAACCCCGTTTTAGAAGTTAATTGGCAAAATATTGTGATTATAGATGAAGTAATTGGCTTTGCTTTCATTAGTGTGCAAGTAGATAATTTAGATATCATTTCTTTCATGCCATATGATGATATTTCCGGAGCCTTTAGTTTAACCTCGTTTTAGAAGTTAATTGGCGAAATGTTGTGATTATGGATGAAATCTTTGACTAGTCATTAGTTTCCAGTTTCTTTACTTTTTGATTTGAATTGCAACAATTTATTAGATTTCAATTTTGCAATTAGGATGGACAGAAGAGATAGTAATCTCATTTTTAGTACTTCATTTTTAGTTTGGTTTATGTAGCTGCATGTTTACATTCTTATTCAAGTTCTGATTTTGTAGACAGCATGTTTAAGATCTCTTAAGTTCAAAGTTTGGAAATTATCACAAGAAGCAAGAGGATAAGCCTTGTCTCCAACTCTACATCCACACTTGATCTTTAAAAGTATTCTTAAACTTTTGTTTTAATAGCAGATTAAGATTTCCATTGCATTAAACCAATTTAGGAGACCAACAGAACAAAACCCCAAAACAAGATAAAACTAAAAACAGTGAGGTAAGAAAAGGGTTGTCTAGCACATACAGTGCACTACACTTCATTAGTTTACGACTCCCGATAACTTATGTAGCACTTTAGGACACACTAAATTGACTAACATTTTGGCGCCATTGCCAGGGAAATGTAACTAGGTAGCCTATCTCTTACATTCAAAAAAAAAAGGAAAATTAATAAGTTCTTGAGTATGCTCTCCTCTTGCACCTAGTGTGATCTGGAGGATCAAAAAAAAGATTATTAGCCCAATTAAGATCACCAAAAACAAAACAAAAATATGATGACATGCATAGAGAAAGAGATTCTAGGGGAAGGTTTAGACCTAGGGGCAGAAGTTTGATTTTTACAACTCCAACTACTTCAAGGAATAAACAAGATACACCTCCATCCCAGACTCATACTCCCAGCCTTAGGATTCCTGGAATTCAAGGGGTAGCAACTGAATTAGAAGATTCTCCCACTCCATCTACTAAATCTGACCTAGGAGAAGAACCCTTCTTCACCTCCATAGGGGAGCCTATTGCAGTTGAAGAAGTAGAATTACCTAGAGAAGAAGAGGAGGTAGAAACTCTCTCTCATCAGCCATTAATAGAAGAGCCAAAAGATTCTAAGGAAACTATCATGGCAGAAGAAGAGCAAGATGGAGAATTTTCACTATTTGGAGGAAGGGGTAGAGGCAGAGGTAGAGGAAATAATGGAGGAGGTAGAGGTAACAATGGAGGAGGTAGAGGTAACAATGGAGGAAATAGGGAAGGAGATAACTCATTTGGATTCCCTATAGTAGATGACGAAACCCATACAACAATGAAAAACATTTCACCATCTGTCCTCCCAAACTTTTATGGATTGCGAAGTGAGGATCTTAAAACATTTCTATTTGAGTTTGAAGTCTTATGCCGAACCTATGACTATCTAGAAGACTCTCAAAAACTCAAATTGTTCCCTTCAACATTGAAAGAGGCTGCTCTAAAATGGTTTATGAGATTAGTCACTCAATCTATTAGGACTTGGAATGATATGAGGCAGGCATTTTTGGAATGATACCTGGATTATTGTATGCCTACCAATCATAAGGATGAGGTATTCAAAATGATGCAAAAAGAAGATGAGAACTTAGAGGATTTGCTTGAGAGGTTTGAATACAACTTAAAGAGAGCAAAGGAAACCTTGAAAGCCCTTTTATTGAAAGCCATTAGGGATGAATGGCTAAATATTTTAAACATGATGGGGAACGGAGACATTTTTCAACTTCCATTAAGTGACATAGCAGAACTATGTGTCCATCTCTCAAGAGGAAAATCTAAAACTGGAAAAGGGCCTAGAGATCCTTCTCTTATTAGAGCAAACAAATCTGCAACTGGGACAATAAGTAGGGCAGAAATTGGCAATATGCTTGATGAGTTCAAAACTAACATTCTAGGGAGCCTTAGTGAACAACTAGACACCCTCAAAATTCAAAACAAGCAGAAAACAGAAGCTGATGCCTTAGCCATCTTTTGCCCAAAATGTAGAAAGAAACATGCTCTAAGAGAATGTCCCTTAGATGCAAAAGTTGTAGAAACATGTATGATTTGCTCGGAAAGTCATGAGACCAAGGATTGTCCTTCAATCCCAGGTCTTAAAGCTGTCTTTCAAGAGGAAGTAGTTCCAAATTCTGTAGAACCTCTTTGCTTTGTTTCAAGAAGACCTTGGCAAGGGCAACAAAATCAAGGATTTAACAATCCAATGAATTTTCAGCCCTCACCAAATTGGAATTCTTGGCAACAACCTTGGCCTCAACCTCAAAATCAGTATCAATCTCAATCATGGGCACAAGGGGTACAAAATCCTTATGGGAGATTTGCTCAATATTATCAATATCCTCCATCTTATCAGAGCTATCCTCCCCCACAAAACCAACAACAAAATCCACAACCACAACTTTCATTGCCATTTCCACAACAACAACCTCCTCAACAAAATCAAAATCCTCAACTCTTGCTTCCATTTCAACAGAAGCCAAATCAACTACTAGCCCAACCATTACCAAATCCCAACAACAAAAACCCTCAGAATGCTTACATGGTAGAAGGACAACCATTTCCTACCTACATGATTGTTCCTCTAGATCTTAATGATGTTCAACTTAGATCTGGTAGGATTTTAGAAAAGGAAAAACCTTCTATAGATATTCAAGAGCAAGATGCTTCTGAGGAGGATTCTCTAAAAGTCAATAAAAGTTTTGAAGAAGCATCCCTTCAAAACCCAACCATTCAAAAAGAAAAACAAAAAGAGTCAATCCACACAACTCCTATAGTTGAGCAACCTGTATCTACATCCACACCTCCTTTTCCTGAGAGATTACAAATTGACAGGGGGTGGAAAAACAAATCTTGTTGCCTAACTATGATTTCCTAGATGAATTAAAGAATGTCTGTATGAAGATTCCATTGCTACAAGCCATTAGAGAAATTCATATTCTAGCAAAAACAATAAAGGAGTTGAGTATCAAAAGACCAGATAGGAAACCAAGAGACACAAAAAGAATCCACCTGATAGGAAAAATAGTAGATATCATGATGGGAAAGATTACCATGCAGAAATATGTGGATCCAGGAAGTCCAATTGTCAAGACACACATAAATGGAATGGAAATTCCAAATACATTGATTGACTTAGAGGCTACTATAAACATTATGAGTAGACAGACTATAGAACATCTTAAACTTCCTAATCTTCTTTTCACACCTACCTTACTGCAACTTGCAGATAGATCAGTAATCCAACCAGATGGTGTACTAAGAAGATATTTCGGTCTCCTTGGATTCTTGGGAATATCCGGTGGATTTCATGATTTTGACTCCTAAGAATAATCTAGGACACCCACTCATCTTAGGAAGACCTTGGCTAGCCACCGTTGATGCTTTTATTAGTTGTAGATCTGGTGACATGTACATTTCTGATGGTAGTTCAACAAAGAAATTTACTTTGTATCCTCTAGAAAAAGCAATTATAGAAGTAGGAGACAATGAATGGGTCGATGATGAAGATGATATACAACCTATTTTTACTCTTTCTGAAGTTAGTGAGGATAGTCAAATCCTGAACACATTAGAAAATTTTGAAACATCTTCAGAATATGATCACACACAATTTCAGTTAGATTCTGATATTGAATACTTGTCATCAAGGCAAATGTCTCTCTACTCTATGGAAGAGTTTGGCAGTTCTGCAGTTGAAATTTTTCCAGGTAGAACATTGAATATCAACAAAAACTTGGAAAAGTTACAACAAGAAGAGCTAACCAAAATCTTACAAAAACATTCTGCTGCATTTGCATGGGAGTATACTGATATGAAAAGTATTGACCCTAAGACTTACATCCATCATATCTATATGGAGGAAAACAATAGACCAATCAGACAACCTCAGAGAAGGATGAATCCAAATCTTAGGGAGATTGTGAAAGAAGAGCTCCAAAAACTACTCAATGTAAACTTCATTTACCCAATCTCAGATAACCGATGGGTTTCTCCCTTGGTGATAGTGCCCAAAAATAATGGTAAATGGAGGGTGTGCATTGATTATAGGGAATTGAATAAAGCAACCTTGAAGGATCACTTTCATTTGCCCTTTATAGATCAAGTATTAGATACATTAGTAGGCAAAAAGTACTTTTCATTTTTGGATGGTTTTAGTGGTTATAATCAAATTCAGGTAGCACCTGAAGATTAAGATAAAACCACATTTACTTGTCCATGGGGAACTTTTGCCTACTGAGTGCTTTCTTTTGGATTATGTAATGCACCTACAACATTCCAAACAACAGTACTAGGAATTTTTCTGATCTAATCCATGATTGTGTAGAGGAATCTATGGATGATTTTACAGTCTATGGTAATACATTTGAAAAAGCCTTTGAAAATTTGGAAAAAGTCCTTAAAAGATGTAAAAAAACAAACTTTTCATTAAGCCATGAAAAATGCTTTATGATGTTTACTGAAGGTATTGTTTTGAGACATCATTTTCAGGGGATGGGATTAAAGTAAACAAATCCAAAGTTGAAGTCATCTCCAAGATACCTATTCCAAATTGTCAAAAATATGTTAGAGGTTTTCTAGGATTTACTAGATATTATAGAAGATTTATAGAATACTTTGTCAAAATAGCATCTCCACTCTTCAAACTGCTTACAAAAGACTGTGAATTCAAGTGGAGTCCTGATTGCCAATCAGCATTTGAAGCCTAGAAAACAAGAATATCTGAAGCACCTATCTTAAGAGGACCGAATTGGAAACTTCCTTTCCATATTTCTACCGATGCTTCAGATACAGCTCTAGGAGTTGTACTGGGACAAAAAGACTTGATTCCTTATGCCATTTACTATACAAGTAAAAGTTTGACTTCCACTGAGTTAAATTATACTGTGACTGAAAGAGAGTTCTTAGTTGTTGTTCATACAATTAATATGTTCAGACATTATATAATAGACTATGAAACTTTTATTCATACTGATCATTCCGCAATTATATATTTGATGAACAAACCTATTACTAATGGCAGAGTTACAAGATGGCTCCTACTTTTACAAGAATTCAATATCACTGTGTTAGATAAACCTGGGAAACAAAACACAGTTGCTGATTTCTTGTCTAGGATTCAAAATATCAAAGAAGACTCTTGTAGAGGATAAGTTTCCTAATGAATACTTATTTGCAATAACTACTAAAACTCCTTGGTTTGCAGATATGGCTAACTATTTGGTTACAGGGAAACTACCTCCACATTTATTTCCTAGAGAAAGAAGAAAGATTATTCAGGATAGTTCAAGATATTCATGGATTTCTAACGAATTGTATAAAACAGGGCCAGACTTTGTGATCAAAAGATGTGTCAGGGAAGATGAAATGTCTGATATTCTCAAAGCATGTCATGATGAACCGTATGGTGGACACTTTGCTGGCAAGAGGACAACTTATAAAATCCTTTCATTAGGATATTTTTGGTCGTCCCTCTTCAAAGATGCAAAACAATATGTCAAAAGGTGTGACAGCTGCCAAAGGGTAGGGAAACCTACCCCCTCAAATGAGATGCCATTACAACCTCAGGTACTCATTGAACCCTTTGAAAAATGGGCTTTAGACTTTATTGGACCTATTAATCCTCCATCCAAGCAGAAAAAGTATATATTGGTATGTACTGATTATGTCACTAAATGGGTAGAAGCCAAAGCATTATTTTCTGCTAATGAAAATACAGTAGTTAATTTTCTTTATGAGGATATTTTTACTTGCTTTGGTGTTCCAAGGGAAATTGTGACAGATCAGGGAAGTCAATTCACATCCAAAATGATGGAGAAGCTTATGGAAGAGTACAAGGTCAAGCATAGGAAATCCACTCCTTATCATCCGCAAGCAAATGGTCAAGTGGAGTCCACAAATAAAGTAATTGAAGGCATCATTACCAAGACTGTGCATCTACATAGAAGAGATTGGGCAAAAAGGCTTCCTAAAGCCTTATGGGCCTACAGAACTACATGGAAGAACACAACGGGACACACTCCTTATGAACTTATTTATGGGAAGAAAGTTCTGCTCCCCATTGAGTTCCAAGTTAAAACCTTCAAGATGGCAGTTCAGTTGGGAATGGATCTATCAGAAGCTCAAAAGCATAGACTGGAGCAGTTGAATGAACTAGATGAGATCAGACAAGAAGCAGTTCAAAGAACTGATCTAGTTCAGCAGCAGAGAGCTAAGTGGCATGACAAATACATCAAGGACAAAAAGTTTCAAGAAGGAGATTGGGCATTGCTATTTGATTCAAAGTTCAAAGATTTTCAAGGTAAATTTCAGACTCATTGGCTTAGGCCATATGAGATTGAAAAAGTTTTTAGCAATGGAGCAGTAAGAATCAAAACAATTGATGAGCATCAAACTCCTCTCCTTGTGAATGGTCATAGATTGAAGATCTATCATAAGTCAATCTCAAAGGAGGAGTTTATCAAAATCTTTCAAGATAACTCTGCAATGAGGCTAGTGAAGAAGAATCATTCTTCTCCACCAGCCTAGTCTTTGTTATTTTTCTTCGTCATCTAAACAAAAAATGATAATGTATAAGCTTGAAAACCAATCATTGATTGGCATTCTTATACAGAAAATACAAGGCGAAAATTAGAAGATTCTGACACCCTATATTTTCCAAAAAAAATCTCTCATTTCACTCATAGTTTGTTTCATTTCATTTCACTCCATCTCGCCACCACATTCCATCAATAAAATTTCTTTCAGTTTCTCTTCATATTCACCTTTCCATGTATCATCCATACAATCATTTTTCATTTCCATTCATTTGCCAAGTCATATGTTATTCACAATGTCATTTTCCGCAACTGAATTCTGATTTCGCAGCTAATTGTTGATTCCGCAGTTAATCATGTTACTTTGCAGTGACAGTCAAGTGATTATCCAAATAATAATAAAATCAAGATGCAAGTATGGAAGGAGAAGATCTTTGAAGACATCAACACCTGAAAAGCACCTACAAAGGCAGGCAATTAAAAGTTAGCAAAACGAAAGAGGTATGATTCCAAGGTATGGAAAAAACCATTTCAAATAGCATTTCAAAAGCATAATTTGTATAGTTTGTAAATCACAGCTCCATAACGTGTAATGATTTGACTTGATGGTTGCCTTAACTCCACCATATCCTCCCCATTAATCCTAACAGTCTCATAATCTATTTCCGAGTTTAACTCATACTTAGTCGTACACCCTCATTACATTTGTTAAAACAGCTAATCATGCAGACGTGAGCTGATTGAATACGACTCTCTTCCACTAACGTTCCACTCCGCAGCCTTTTTATGAACTCAAACTCCGTTCAGTCTCGCAAATTTTCACGAGTGACACTCTGCCTCCACGCACACTAGGCTTTATATTCCTCGGTTCATTTTTCGCTTACACCAGTTTCTACTCCGTAAATCCTCTTTCATCTCATGCTTAGTATTTTCCCCATTTCGTAACCACCGATTTTCTCCACAACCCTCTTCTATTTTCCGCTCACATAACCATTATGCTCCCGTAAAACTGTCATTTACAGAGGTGTCTTCACAGTAAGAAGGAAGAATGGGTCTTATAGTGAGAACAGAGCCCGAAGGAGTTAAATTCATGGAAGGATACCCGCAGCTTAAGAGCACATTGAAGAAGGCAAGATGGTTGCAGTTCATTAAGAAGTTCAAGGGTCATCATAAGGAGGTTACAAAAACATTTGCAAGATCTTTCAATGGTGCAGAAGTTGAAATTGGGGACATCAAATTTCTAGTGACAGAATCATCAATTGCAGTAGCCACAGAGCTTCCACAAGAAGGAGAGAGATGGTTTAAGAACAAGGACTTCAATGAAAAGGTTTGAAGGGTCATTCTTCGTAATCCAGGTATGGACATATCAATCTTTAAACGAGGGATTCTTGTTTCAGCCTTAAAAGATAAGTGTAGTTTGTTGTTGATAGAAATTCATTACATGCGAGGGCAGGTATGGCTCCATGTATATGTATCATATCAGATTATTAATGAATTTCTTGGAGAATGAAACTATCAACCTCCCTTACTTCTTGTTGAATAGTTTGAGAAAAATGTCTACTACTATGCAAAAGAATATAGATGATGTGGAACCTCATCTCTACCATCATGGCCTTATTAAGATCTTGGTTGAAAATCATTTGAAAGAGAGGGAAGATACATGGGAAAAATTCCTAGTTAGGAACTTCTTCCAAGACCCACATGAAATGCCTGAGGAGAGTCCAGCAAAGAGAAGTAGGAGGAAAAGAACAACTTTAACAATCCAAGATACTCCTACTAGTGTGACCAAGGAAAACAGTGAAGAAGAATTGCTTTTTGAAACATTGACTGCAATTAGAAAAAAAGCAAAACAGAAAGAAAGAGGAAAATTGAAGACATTAACCAAACTCCTGAGCCTTCTTCAAAGGAAGAGCAAGTTCTTTCTAAAAGATTAGTTCATCTTAAAGAACAGTCAACTAAAGCAAAACAAAAAGGAAAGGGGAAACAGATCCTAAAAAAGGGAGACATAAGCTCACAAGGTCTAAGAAGAAGCTCCAGATTAAAAGGCAAATTGAAGAAAACGCAAATCAAAGGAGCTCAATTCATAGACCCGGGAGGTGAAACTCCAGTTCAGTCACCAGAAAACACTCCACCTGATCAAAGTCCACAGTATTCTCCTTCTCCTCAGTTAGATTTTGAAACTAATCCAAGGAAAACAAATCCAGAGATTTATCAAACCCAGCAGCAGATGTATGATTTCATTGAATCATTGGAACAGCAGAAGACTACAACAGAACAAGGAACTTCATCCAATCAGCGAGGTACAACTTAGGAAACTTTGATTCAATCATTGAAGCAAGAAATTTATGAGCTAGAAGTCTTAAACAGACATATCCAAAGGGAGAATGAAACATTAAAAGAGCAAAACAAATTGGACAAAGTTATCCATGACAATACCATACTGCATTTAGGATTATGGCATAAGAAAAATAGAAAACTGAAGAAGAAGAATAGGAGGTTGAGTAGAGCCCTCATCAATCTCAAGTACAGATGTCTTATGATGAAGCCTAGAATGACAGTGACAACAAAAAAGAAGAAGAAGAGGTTGGATGTCTTAGCAGAAGATTCAGAGCAGATGAATTGAAGGGAGGATAGTTACAATTTTGGTTGCATGAGGACATGCAACATCTTCACAGTGGGGTATGTTGAGCCCCAAAACTACCTCTCTTCCAAGGATTTTCTTAAACCCTTTCTCTTCTATTTTCCCATGTCAGTGCATACTAAGCTATCAAAAGTTGTTACATGTTGACTCCAGGAGTGTATTTGAGTGATTTTCAAATTATATCATTGTGTGTGTTATTGATCTAGGTTTTGTTTATTAGCTACAGAATGCAGCTACTTTCCGCAGCTAACTGGCAATTCCGCAGCCATTTCCATTGTTTTGTAGGTTACAGGTGTCAGTAGGAGGAATGAGACACATGGGCAGCTCAGGAATTGTCCACACATGGATGAGGTCCTATTTACTTAGCCAAATTCGGAAGGAAAGGTCCCAGTCAAAGGGAGGTCAACAGAGAGTTCTATGCCAACTAGAACTCTGTTCCTGCACGTAAAAGAAGCCCGAAGCTATTCCTGAACTCGTGGATCCGTTTTTTCCACCTACATGCCATCTACATAACGCAATCCAACATCCACCTCGCATAGATTTACTGCTCATGGCAACCGAGAGGCTGAATCCTCGGATTTTGACCTGTTCACGTGTCCATCATTGAAGAAATTCCTCTGAGATACAGTTATCCATTTTCTCTATAAATATAAGCGTTTACAACGCAGATAGGATGTTCTTGATATTGTTGTTATAGTGTTATTTTGCTATTCTGTAACCGAGAGACATATTACTCTGTTTCATAATACAAAATTCTGTTTTTCACATGACCGTTTGAGTGTGTTTTGAAGTAACAGCGTGCTAGTCCAAAGCTGTGCAGAGGGGCCTGTGTAGCTGAGGTCCTTCTTTTGTTTTTGTATAGTTTTCATGTATATTTTCTCTCATTCGAATTGTACATTTCTCATGTTTTTCTTATGATCTTAATCATTCTAATCTTGTACATGTTTTTGCAGCTTGTCACATTTCTTAATAACACTGATAGATGCACTTCAGAATAGGTCTTTAAGTCTGGTTATGCTCGAGCTTCTTAGTGTAATTTTTGCATCAAGTGGTGTTATTGAGACTTACTGCCTCTGTTGAACTTTAGTTTTCAATTTCAATTGTTTATACTTTTACTTAGTGAGATTTGTTTACTGTTCAAAATAGTTCAGATGTCAGTTCTTTCATGCTATATGATGATATTTCCAGAGCCTTTAGCTTAACCCCGTTTTAGAGGTTAATTGACAAAATGTTGTGATTATAGGTGAAGTAATTGGCTTTGCTTTCATTAGTGTGCAATTAGATAATTCAGATGTCAGTTCTTTCATGTTATATAATGATATTTTCGAAGCCTTTAGCTTAACCCCGTTTTAGAAGTTAATTGGCGAAATATTGTGATTATAGATGAAGTAATTGACTTTGCTTTCATTAATGTGTAATTAGATAATTTAGATGTCATTTTTTTCATGACATATGATGACATTTCCAGAGCCTTTAGCTTAACCCTGTTTTAGAAGTTAAGTGGCGAAATGTTGTGATTATGGATGAAATCTTTGACTAGTCATTAGTTGCCAGTTTCTTTACTTTTTGGTTTGAGTTGCAGCAGTTTATTAGATTTCAATTTTGCAATTAGGATGTACAACAGAGATAGTAATCTTATTTTCAGTACTTAATTTTTAGTTTGATTTATGTAGCTGCATGTTTACACTCTTATTCAAGTTCTGATTTTGTAGACAGCATGTTTAAGATCTCTTAAGTTCAAAGTTTGGAAATTATCACAAGAAGCAAGAGGATAAGCCTTGTCTTCAACTCTACATCCACACTTGATCTTTAAAAGTATTCTTAAACTTTTACTTTAACAGCAGATTAGGATTTCCATTGCATTAAAACACTTTAGGAGACCAACAGAACAAAACCCCAAAACAAGATAAAACTGAAAACAGTGAGGTAGGAAAAGGGTTGTCTAGCACAAACAGTGCACTACACTTCATCAGTTTACGACTCCCGGATTGATAACTTATGTAGCAATTTAGGACACACTAAATTGATTAAACAACAACGCATAAAGTATCTAGGAGGGTTGCCACCTATCATTGTTGCAAGTCGTTTCTGCTACAATGAACATAGGTTGATCTAATATGCTCTTCTAGGTTGTCCAATACCTGAGCTCCAACTTGCCAATCTAGCAGTCCATTAGTCCATCAATGTACTGCACATTAGGCTCAACAACTTCACCCAACCTTCAGTTGTCAAGCTCCCTTTATGATTACTTGTCAAGGACTACTCTTAGACACCAACACGTTGCCATCCAACAAACAAATGATGTCCAATCCAATCATTGTAGGATCTACTCCTGGAAAATGCTTTCCAACCACAAAGTCAAGCCTTCAAATAGGCTCCTACATGTTGCAACAAAACTTCATCCACTTAGCAAACACTACCAAAAAGAAAGGACCAATCATACCCTTTCTTGATCGCTAGCCTTGTGTATTTTAATTCCGAGATGACAATCCTGGTTAGCGATTTTCCACAGTCCCAAACACTGCTGCAAGTCTCCTGTGTATTGCTCCAAAATTGGCCCTAAATACTTCGTTGTTTGACCCTTGACTGCAGCCTAGCCAAATGAGGGTGCTCCACCTCTTGGCCTCCACAAACAAGGATTGCTTACCTGCTGTTCCTTTATAGAAGCCTGCAACCTAGACCTGTGACAAAACGCAACCCTAAAAACACACTTACACTACCCAAATCCCCTCCCAATTCACTCGGCCTTCTTCCAAGAGAACTCGACCTTTACTGCAAAGGAAAAACAATCCTGAACTCACCCAAGCGGCTCCTATTCTCCCTGACTATTCTGCTCCTTGACCTACGGCTCAATTCATAGAAACATTCCTTGGCTTGTTTGCACTTGGATGTGATCAAATGAACCTTCCTCACCTTCTATTTATACACATAAGAAGGGCTACTCGAATTACCTAATAGACATGTCTTTTTGGACTTAACATTTCAAGCCTACATGACTTGACTGTCCAAAAATTCATTGACAACTTCAAAAATTCATATCTCATCTTCTACAACTCGGATTTCGATGATTCTTGTTGCGTTGGATTATCCTCAACGTCCTCTATCATCTCTATCCATCACACGCAGAAAATTCCTTATGGTTTTGGCCCAAACATCGATGGGTGCAAAACGCCAACCTTGGGTTCCAAGCCCACAATGACTTTTGTGGTGCTTCACCCTCCAAACCCCAAACATTAAGGCTTGGAGTACCTCCCAAGCTACTAAAAAATCAACACTACCAAGTAGGATGTTCATCTTCTAAGGCTCCATTCTTTCTCACATAATCCATTTGTATAGTACTAAGCCTTGGGTTTAACCTAGGAACAAGGCTCCTAGTCAATGATGCAACCAAACTTTGTGCAATCCATGTAATTATGCCTCCAAATCAATGCCAAGTGCATCCAATTGGAGCTCATCATGAAATGTCTCCAAAAAAATCGCCATCAATACCTCTCAAATATCTTCTTGCAACATGTGACTACCACTAAACACTAAAGGTTTATTGTGCTAGTGAGAGAAGAAAGGCCCATGAAAATGTGAAATGAACTATGCATTTTCAAGGGGTAACACATACCTAAAGAAATTTATTTAACAATGGACTAACATATGTACAAAAATTCGTACAAATGAGGAAAATATCTATTTAAAAAGGAACCTATGACCCTATTTCATACTTGATTAACTATTTTATAAATATGAATAGCAATGATGCATACCTAGAGAAATTTCTTTAACAATAGACTACATAAAAATTCATAAAATAAGGAAAACACCTATTTAAAAGGAAACTTATAATCCTAATCCTACACTTGACTACTATTTTAAGCATTCATCGTTACTATGTAGGAATGTCAATCTTGAGAAAAAATAAAATGCCTCAAACTCTAAAAGTGACAAAAAATTCTCAATGTGACTAATAAGTGTGTCATATTTTGCTTCGATGATCAAGTTTTTTGCAATTAATTATGGCATATGATATGATTGTATGATATTTCTTTCCTTTTAGAAAATTGTGTATAACAAATTTTCAAGGAAATGATTCCTATTTATAATGGAAGGAATTGAGAGAATTGAAAAAGGATTTGACACTCCATGTCAAAGATCAAATTGATGTATTCAATAAAGGTGTAGGCTTTCACACGTTGGGGCACAATAAAATATGTGAACCTTCTTAAATTTTATAGAAACACAATATTAATCTAACTCTAATGTCTATTAGATGTCATCATGGTATTGATTTGGAGCAATATAAGTTGCAATTAAAAAAAAGAATAAGATATGTCCTATTTGGATATTGTAGTAGATAAGTTCCATCTAGTACACACAACGACTATGCCATTTAGCTACATATCAATTTGAGGAATATAAATCTAACTAGAAGCCATGTATGTAATATCTTAATTATTAATATTATGAATTTCTTGGGATTTTGCTTAAAAAATTACAGCATAAACTTTTTTCTTTAAACCCAATTAAAATTTCATATTTATTTACACCATAAAATTAGCAGCACAAGAAGTAAAATTTGCACTAAAGCCCATAAATAACACGAGAAATAAAAATAATGCAACTTTATTTATTTACTGGGGACGATTACATCCAAAACTCTCCATAGGAAATAGTTGCAGTAACTGCCATTAGAAGATTTGGTACAATATTGAATCGACCTCAAAATGAAACTGAAGTGATATATGCAATTATGAATTTTGAATGAATTCACTAAGGGATGAGATGGGCTTTCATCCAATCTCACTGGATAAACCAAGGGTTTTCATCAAGCCGCTGACTAAAGCTGCGAACTAGGTTCTCAAATCCAGTCACAAAGGAAAAACACAAATCCTAGATGTCCAAATGATCTCATCCTCCTTTTAAAGGCTCGATAGATAGATCTCCAATATTCTAGAAGTGCTTTATTTTGATTAGCTCCTCCTTAACTTCAACTAAGTGACTTTTAATTTTACTTTATTTTACTTAAGACACTTTTGACATTTTTCCTTCGATTAATCATGTTCCCCTTCTTTCATTTAATTAAGTGACTAATTAAAGTCAACTTTAATATGGGAAAATTGCAAAATCTCCCACCATACTTTCTTTGGTCGTTGGAAGTCACTCCTCATCATCCCATCCTGTATATCTTCTCATTCTGGTTACAACGAGTTATTAGACTAAGGTGTTCCAATGATTATCCTTCTTGAAATGCCACCTTAAGCGTAATTAATTAAGTTAGGATCAATAATAACCCCATTTTATGGGAATTATTAGAATGCAACGGAAACAAAAGCAACTTGTGTGGAACTAACCCTAATGATGGAATATGCCAAGAAAACACTGTTGGACCCCATAAAACTCCTCAAAACCCCTTTCAGACCTCTCATGACATAATCCTGCTCTTGTGACCTAGCCATCATGTACCTTGGAAATTCATCCTAGCTGTGTTATAGAGGAAACTAAAAAATGGGGGCATTACAAGTCCTCCCGCCCCAAGATTGCTTGCCCTCAAGAAATCTGTATTGGTCCACAACAAAGGCATCTACACACTGATACCAGGATCCCATATGAACCACTTGGTCACAACATGCCTCTATGCTAAACAAACATGAATGGATCCCTTGATACCTGGATCCCAAACAAGTCGTTGGCTTGATCTAAGATTGATGGATCCGCCTATTTTCCAAAGCCACCATGTCTAATCATCATTGCTCATACCTAAGGGCTCCGGTTGTGATGTGCCCTTGGCTAAACATATTCTCTCAAGTATCCCTCCTTTAATAGGATACCAACTCATAATCTCCCTCCAATCCATCCCGTGGGAAGGATCAAATACTTGAATGTTTGTACATGGACCAAGTCTACTATGTTGATGTTTCTCGATGCTCAACTCATGTTTATCTTATCAGTCAACCAACAAGATCCTCCTAGAAAAATTTGCCCCTCTCCAATGTACAAAAGTGGGATGATAGTGCTACAAACTATTAATTTTTCTCAAGTTCTATGTTGGTATAATTACTTAAAACAACGTAGCATTCAAATTCTGTCACCCCAGTAGTACTTAAGCAATTATAGATAGAACAATAAACAATAATTCACAATAGAAGATAACCAATCACAATGAGACACAAATATTTTTTGGTCAAAGACTAGAGTAAAACCCCACAAGGGGGAAAACCCATAATCAATTCTTCTTCTTCTTAGATATTCAATCAATGTTCAGCTAGGATACAATCCAAATTTGTACATCAATAAAAAAGTCAAAGTCAACCATTTTACTTTCAATTCAACCAAGTCAAATCCAGTTAAATGTGAGAGAAATATTAGCAACTTGTTACCAATCAACAATTTGGTCAAAGAGCCAAACTTCACCCTGCAACTTCCACAATCAAACTCAGTCAAATAGATCCAAAACAACCTAGGCCAATGCAAGTTAAATAGAAAAAACAAGCAGGTCAATGCAGAGAGGAAAATATTCCTTTTGACTCCTTTGCACATGTGAGAATCTCTGTGATTTTAGATCGAAGTTGTGTGTGATGAGATGCTCCAAATGAGGCTCAACAAATTTGTATTTATATGACTTTTAGGAGGTGGAATTTCACAGGTTGGTCATGAGGTCGACTTGGTCAAACTTGTAAATATGACTTTTCTTTTTTATTTTGCTAATGAAATTCTGACTAAAGTTGTTAATTTCAACACATGCCCTTTTGATGTACTCTTGAAGAGTGTTGCTCTAAAACTCCCAAGTGTACTCCTCTTTTCTCCTCGCTAGGAGCCTCAGTCATCCCTCAACGCTAGACAACTTGTCCACTGACTCGACACACTTCATTTTAAGCTCCTCAATTTTATTGTTCTACTGCAAGATGGTGTCTGAAACTTTATGGATTTTTGCTTCAATGCCATAATATTTGTCCTGAAATGCTCAATATTCCCCTGGTAGCTACTATCTGAAAGTGATGCAGCCCTATTGGCTGCCTCTGCATTTATTTGCACCTCATGGATGGGTGGACCCAGAGATGGATGCTCAACCACCTCCACCATGTCTCCAACTTAAGCCTTCAAATGGCTCTCCAAGGATGGTTCATCATGCACATTGTGCATATCATCCTCCTCATTCCCATGCACTTATGCGTGATCTTCATGTTGGTTCCTCAATGGTATATCGCCCACAAGTCTCCCTAAATGTCTTCTCCTTCACTCCTTTCTTCAATCTAATGGTTACTATCATCAATCCTCAAATATGGGAGCATAATTGGGATGTTGTCAACATCTTCACATGAATATGCTCAACACCAACAGTGGAACCCATCTCACTCTCATCAGAAGGAGTCCCCTCCTGTTCTATCTCCCTCATATCTTTTGTATCACTCAAGAATGAGTGGATATGTCCCCAAGGCCCCTTGCAAATAAAGAAAAGGCCTTTCCTCCTTAGCTCAGTCTTGTTGCTAATTTGAATCTTATCATCCTTGTCTTCAATACATACTTGCATCCTCCTTGGTCAAGTACCCTTTGAATAATCTCATACTTTTTACATCCAACCTTTTTGTTAATTAATGAGAAACAACGGAGCGAGTATGCTCCTTCCTCCAAAATCACCAACAATCTGGATTATATCGGCTTGTAGATGGCCTCATGATCACCCAAAAGTCCAATCATGATCTCTAAGATCTTGAGCCTCTTTCCAAAGGAAGGGCTCAAGATGTCATGCAATCCTCGGAAACATTCATCTATCAGCTATAAAACATCCTTCATAATGTCATCAATGTAAGGGAGCATTGGTGAAGTTATTCTGATAATCTCATTGAGACAAGAGCCAACTCTGAGTCTAACCCCTTCACAAGTGTGCTCTAAGAATCTTCGATGGATCAAGGCAAGCATTGTTGGTTTGAGTGCCAAATTGAGAACCCTCAAATATGATTTGCTCACCTTAGAAATATGTGAGTCCAATTTCTCTAGATGAAGGGGATTTTTCGCAATCATTTTCATGTTTTTGAAATCTAACCCAAGGGCGTAGAGCCAATTCCTTCCTCCAATTCTTTTTGCAAATCCCTTATTTGTTCCAACTGTAGGATAGCATGTACTACTTTTGAGAAGGGTCTATTGTTTTACTTTTCCTCTAATCCATATTGCAGTCCACTAAGGTAATGTTGTGTTGATTTAGGAGGCATTTTACAAACTCCATTATTGGCATAACCTCAAAAAAATGTCATCAATTATGGCACATACAAATATTTGCTTCAACAATACATATGGTGAATTCAAAAACATAAGAATATCAATCACTTAAACTCAAAGATACAACAAGGCTATGACAATACAATGGTCAATCACCACTATATTGTTGTCCTTACACATACATCATCATTTACGTAAAGTCCTAGCAGCTCTACTCAACCAATGTACTCAATGTCAAATGCTACTTACTTCCCCTATCATTAACAATACAAGATACTCAAACCCTATTCTCTGTTATAGGAAATAGATTGGTAATCCTCAAAACATCTGACACAAAAACCTTAGCAGTTTTCAAAAATTTACTCAACAACATAGATATGTTGATTTTAGAGTACATACATTGAGTCTAACTACAACCATTTTCACAATGGACAATAGCGCATATATATCACTTTGTACTCCTAACAACAACACACACTAAGGACTCTGATGACACTGAATCAAAACCAACCATATAACAAGCTGATAACCCCCAACACTTCAAGGCAACAAACCTTTGCAATATAGACCACATATACTTTGCTCAAATACACAACAAAATGTACTTTGTGTTACGGTACTTAGACATCTAGCACTAGCAATGACATAATGCCACTATAAAATATCGGGCCCACAATTGATTTTTCTATTCACTAGTTACTTTTGGTACTTTATGATTTGTTTGGTTAATGGTTCGCTCAATATGCTTAAGGGGAAATCAACACGCCGACTCTCGATTACACATGATCTGACCATCACACAATGGATAGATTACACTACCACGTTCTGCATTCAACATCAATCACATAGCTCACAAAGTTCACATAGTTCTTAACTCGTGGAAGACTCACACACTCCAAAAGCGCACATTTGTTTCTTGGTGTATTGCAAATTCAACCTTTTATAGAACTTCCATCCACGATTTTATTTCTAATGGCCACCATAAATTATGTATTTTGACTATGCTTGATATTATCACATATGACTTGCCACGAAGATTACAAATTTGATCATATTTGATGAAACTTTCACATGTAAAAGAAAATCGACTGACCCACTAGCTCATAAACATTTGGCTGCATTTGATTCACACATCGATCCACATCCAATTTTCCAAAAGGTAGAATAATATTGGCCTCCCCAATGAAAATATGGGTCGTATTAAGGGAACTTGGCTCCTCAGAATGCAATGCGAACTATGTCCTTTGTAGTCAGCGTACTTGACTTTTCATCCTGACTCAAATGTCTTAATTTGCTACTAACTCGATCCAATTGGTTTGGTGTTGCTAGGTCCTGGAAAATTACAAGTTTGACCAAAATCTTGATTCCTATTTTCCACATGTAAACATAAAGCTTGTGATATGTCACCGGTGAATGCATTGTAGAAACTTTCCATGATCCATCCTCCACATGCACAGGCTTTGCTAGAAGACTTTGCCATACATGAACACATAGCCACAATCAATCATTTCTCGCATTGAGCACCCATAGAGGAATATCATGTGCACTATCTAATGTCCCTTACACCTTGACGAGAATATGAGATAGCAATATGAGACTCAACAAAAGAAAAATAAGCTTGCAACCATCCAGTAGATGAATGTCATGCAAAAATGGAAAGACAAAATAAAACAAGAATAAATGCATACAACAATTTAAACTAGTATACAACGTGTTGGGCTGGAATGCAATGGTAGGATCCAAGTATGCACCAAAATGTAACCTAGAATTAAAACATGGCACGTAGTCTTGTTAAAAGGTTGATTTCCAATCCTGTGATAACATGGTTATGAACATGTTGATATGTGTTCCAAATTCTTGGAGCATGTGACTGACATGAATTCTAGATCTGTGAATAGTTGCACGTCAACATGCTCGATATTAGGATGGCAAGGTAACCACCGATTTGTTTATGTTGATATAACTAACAGTTGGATATGGGTGACAACACAGAAGAAGACTCAAATGCAACAAGAAGTAAAAGCATAGACAATGGTATGTTGCAACATAGCATGGACCAATTCCATCATGAACAAGAAAGGGGAAGTTCCCCTGAAAGAGAAGATCCCTCTAGGAGCTATTTCAAGGGATGTTAAAATTTTAAGGTTGCCATAAAACCTTGGAAAAGACTGAGTCAATTTTTTTGTGTATATATATATATATATATATACACACACACACGGTGGTGAAGGATGCACTGAACAACAAAGCTCATGGGATTGAGTTGTTATTGGTTAATGAATGTTTTATATGTTTTGTATTTTATTAGTTGGCTTCATATTTTCTTTGTTGTATTGACCACTGACCTTGAGCATGATCATGCTGCTTTTTTTTCTTTGTGTTGCCATTGTGGTTTTCTTTGTTGTCATTCTCTCTTCTTTCCCTTGGTGGTTGTTGAGTATGGGGAAAGGAAAGAAGAGGAGCTTCAGAGAAGAGTTGAAGTAGAACCCAACAAGAAGTGCAAGATCTTGGTTAAACCCTATGCATAAAATAAATGGAAGTCATAGGGCAAAAGAAGATGATAGAACATCTAAGATGGGCCTAGCTGAGTCCACTTGAAATAAAATGGGAAACAATGTAAGAACCATGGAAATGGCACAAAAAGGAAAGTTTTCCTAAACTTTAATATAGCATGGATTAGACATGTTGAGTTAAATAAATTGTTGAATATTGCAACAACAAAAATATCAGTTGATAGCGTTGATTATGGCAACAAGGTAAAAAGTAAAAGGAAAGGAATTGGGCGTGATTTCCTTTAAGTTGAGATTCGAAACTATTGTTTGCAAATTAATGCATCCTTTGCATGGATACCAAGAGTTTTTCTAACCTTAACAATGTGAATGTGTTATATTTCATAAACATGTTAATGATGAAATGAATGTATGTAATTCGATTTCATTTGACAAGTTATTGTAGGGAATCATTCTTTTGGAAGGATGATCAGTTAATGCTCATAAAAATCTGACGAATATATGAATGACATGTTTGGGACAATATAATGAGGTTATCCAATGAGATCCCCTATCATGTAAAGGATCCATTAAGCAAGTGGTAATCCTTGTTGTTAATTATTATTATGATCATGTGATTATAAGATTTATGTGTCCATGTTTACATTATGTTATGACAAGGAAATGCTTAAGGTTATATTAGCAAGTATACTAACTAGTAACTAGAATCCTTGGTCAAATTCAACTAATAAACCACTAAGTGCATACAATTCAACTATTACCACCACCAAAGTGTTAGCTAGACACTTATATACTTGTCGAAAAATTACACCTTACTTTGGAGGTGTGATGATATTGGAGGATAGGTAGACTTCCTAGAGAAGAGGCCTAGGAGGTGTGATGATATTGGAGGGTGGTAAATATATTCCTATTGACAGAGGACTACCTGAATGGTAGTACCCACACTTGGGAGGGGAGTGAAGAGGGGGAGGGGCTTATTTGGATTTGTATGAAAATACGCGTGGAGCAGTATAACCACCATTGAGTTGTGTGCTTCGACTATGAACCACTAAGTGAGCTGGAAATGAAGACGAAGTTGATTGAAGATTGCACTGAGTGTTTGCTTCCACTGAAAACCATTCATTGAAAAGGCAAAAAGGAAGCCACAAAGATAAGTATTAATTATCAGTTTAAAAAAGTTATGTTAAGGTTATGATTTAATTTGGTTGAAAGTTATGATTTGTAATAATTTGAGTTATTCTTATGCTTGAATGATTATGTTATGTTCTAAATTTTTTTAAATTATATGATTATCTGTCACGACATGTATGTCTGTGGTATAGGTGAAATATCAAATTGTCTGACACGGGCATATGAGGTTGATTACAAAACAAAACAAGCAGCAACAACAACATATGGAGCTGAAGAGTTCATAAACTAGGACATTGTGAGGACATTGGAACCCTTTGATATGCATTGATTTCCATGAGGTGTGTCGTGATTGATGTTGAATTTCCGCGACCTTGGGTCTAGGTTAGAGACTTAAAATCACTGACTCTACCAAACCAAGAATCTCAACCATAAACTACTTTGCACAGCGGAAATATAAAGCAGTAAATCACATATGCACAAATATACACAGTTTTAACAAATATTGTACAACCACCAATCTTTGTTATATTAAACCAAATCTGAACAATACAACAATCTATGGTATACAAGGTATAATGAAAAACTTCGTTGCAGCTTCGATGTTGTATTTTGTCTTGTCAGTCCTTCGCTTCCATATTTCTCACTAGCGACCCCTTAGTCCTTCAAAGGACAACAATGGTGCATGTCACTTCTACTGCAAGTACACATGCTCATAAATCTGCTCTCTGGGTAGGCCTAATTACCGAGCTCCAATCTGCCTCCTAGTATCCTCTTTCGTCCATCAAAGAGCTACTCATTAGGCTACAAACTCACCCAATCACACACCAAACAACGTCCTTCTTGTATGTTGCTTTAGGGCTACTTTGGGTAGCCAACACACTACCCTCCAATTAGATCAATGGAACCCAATACTTCACTGTCGATTTTGCTCCTAAGAAAGACTCTTCGCCACCACAGAAGACCCTCCACAAGACATCAATAGGCTGCTACAATGATCCAAATCTGGTCACCAAACTATGACCTGACACATACCAAAACACTGATGTTCTAACTGCTACAATGTTGCAATCTCTGGGACTGATTAGGGCACTAACCACGGTCCCTAACTACCCAACAAACATGCCCAGAAATTGCTCCTCTTGTTGTGGTTTCTCCTCCAAGTATTTTTGTCCCTTTGTGTTGCTCTCTTAGGGTAGTTACAGCCCTAAACGTGGGATTGCCTCCCTAAGAGGACTGCAGAACCCTTCAGCAGTCCAATCTAGGATTGCGGCAGCCTCTTGGGAGGACTGTCCACTCTCCAAAAAATCTCCAAACGACCTCGCTGGACCTACCTTGCTTGCGGCCTACAAGAACAGGGCTACGACCCTTCTACCAATAATTATGCCCTCAAAACAGACCTTAAACCCTCATTGTTTCAGGCCTTCTCCTGTTGCGGCTAGGGTACAAAATTCACCTCTAGTGAGCTCTTTTCCTAAGATATGTGTTGCACAAGATGGATGATCTAAAACAATCCAATTCACCCTCATTTTATATCCAAATGAGGGGCTCCAACGAATTCATGAACAACCATGTCTCTTGGACGAATTCACTTCAAGCCTACATGACTTGACTGTCCATAATCATTTGTCACCTTAAAAAATTCATAACTTCGTTTCTAGAGTTCTAATTTGAGTGATCTTTGGAGCGTTGGAATCGACTTGCCAAGCTCTATCACCTCAAATTTTCCCAAGCTCAAATTCATCATAGTTTTGACCCAAATCCCGATGGGTGCAAAACCCCATGCTTAGGTTCCAAGCCCACAAGTGACCCTTGTGGCGCTTTGCCCTCCAAACCCTGAACCTTAGGGCTTGGAGTACCTCCCAAGCTACACAAATCAACACTCCCTCTTAGTGAGGAAGGTACTTCCAAGACTAGGAAGTAACTCATCATCAACATCACTACTCGCTACACTTGCCCAACTCCTGGTGTTCACAATCGCAATAATCCCTGTGCAATGAACTACGCCCTTCTCAAAAGTGTCGTTGTCACTGCTGGAAGTACCCTACTCCTTCTTATCATGTAATGTCTTCCACTCTCTTCATGATTCCTTCTTGGCAGTTGCAGGAGCACCCTTGCTCCCCACTAACCACGCATGCTTCTTGGACTGCAGAGTGTCCCTCTGAATTTGCAAGATCCCTCTCGAACTCGACTCCCTCTGAGTCTCTAGAACCTGGACCTTCTTCTTAGGAAGGTGTACCTTCTTCTCGAGAACCTATACCTGCTCCTCTGAACCTGCACCTACACCTACATCTACTCCTGCTTCTCTACAACTTGCACCTGCTCCACCTACTTCTTTCCATGATCTGCATGCTTTCCCGTCAACCTCTAGAAACCATGCTCTCTAAGTCTGAGTACAATCCCATCGGACTTAGAGTCTCTGGGCCTAAGTCTTTCCTTCCCATCCTGGAACAAGACCTCAAACCCCTTCCTCTCGATCCATCGAAACGGAAATCATGCTATATATGAGTCCTGGTACAAACAGTACATCTTGGACCCGCATCACGGGTCCTGTCTCCATCCTGAATGGCACATCACCTGATCCTCAGATCTCCAACCGACTCTTGTTGCAACTTTGAGTTCCATTCAGCTAGAATCTCAAAAACCTCCTGTCACCCTATCATATGCTTCATCGCACCATTATCCACGTACCATCCATCCTCATTGATAGTACCCTGCGAGAAATGAGAAATCATAGCAAAGTCCTCCTCTTCAAATCTCCTGGAGAGATCATCTATCTCAGCTAAAGTGGCAACACTAGCAACCTGCTTCCCTTTCCTTTTCTCATCATCTCCCTTCTTCGACATCAGACATCTCGACGAATAATGACCCATCTCGCCACAGTTGAAACACTTGACTTTACTCAAATCCTTTTTTTGCTTACCCTTTGTTGACACCTAATCATGGGGATTGCATGAACAGTTGTAAATAGTGTAAATAATAAATAATGGAAAAGGAAGAGTCATTGGGAGATGAAACCCAAGAGTCACTCCCTCATGTATATAACTATGAGCAATCTAAATGAATAAACATATTTCATTTGAGGGGTTACCTCCTAGCCTGACATGGTATCAAAGCCAGCTCCATTTTTGGCTTCCCTCTCTGCCCTTGTAACTCCCTCCTGCCTATGTTCTACCTATTTTGCAGAACCGACACCTCTGCCATGATCCTGAGGCCTGAACCCACCTTCCATACACTGCCTTATGTGTTTTCTTTTCCCTGCTTGAACATTGGTCCAAACTCATATTGGTATTTCGACCTAACAGTAGTGCGTTTTCTATTCCCTACCTAAACGTTGGGCCAAACTCATATTGGTATTTCAGCATGAAAATAGTGGTTTCACGACCCTCCCGCTTCTGGCACTGTTTGATGTCCTTTCTTACCACCAATTCTACGCAGATTAAGCAATTTTCGTTTTTCCCCCAAATCCGTGACCACGTTGGGCAACGAGGTGGTTGTTGAAGGTCTCTAGGACGAATTCGTTTACTAGATTTCGTTTGGAGTGTGGATGACAATGGGATAGTTCCGTTGGTCGAGAATGTTGTGATGGATTTCAAGCCAGCCTCGACCTCTACGTCTTTGTCGGTGGGGAAGGCAGGTGGGTTGCATTATCACGCTGTCCACGACCTCGCCGTAGCTGAGGTATTACCGCACCAAAGATATAAAATGCAGTCTTCAATATGTGGCCATATGCACATGTTTAAATGCTGCCACTGCGCCATATAGCTTGGCTCTACCACTTCCGGTTTATATAGCTGCGTTTTTTTTTCACATACATACCAGTTTCAAACATACCACTCCTATGTTTGTGCTCAAAAAGCGGCGTGACAGAAACACCATTGATCTAGCATTCCACCACTCTCCCCACCGGTGGTATTGTGGTATTGTTACATCGCCTCATCGGTATCGATGCAGCGAAAGCGTGGTGCCATTGTGGTGTTGTGGGCCCAACACAGTTTTCATGGCTCTAATGTGGTATCACTCCACCACTCAGCGTTAACTCCACACCACTCCATACCACTACACTTTCGTGCCTTAAAGGCCTACCACCAAAACGTTGTCTTTTAATTTTAACATTGTGATTTTAACGTTGTCTTTTGGTGTAACCTACCCCATATACACCCTCCTCCCCTATAAACCACCTCCCCCCCATAATACCTTTGTTTGATATATGAGAGTGCAATTTTTATACATATTACTATCAGAAGTACAATTTTATATATTGGCAACAGAAGAATTTTTTTACAATACACAAATTTTACAATGCATTCATTGATATCTATTGTGGGAGTGGTTCTCACTGGGAAGGAGAATTATCTCGAATGGTCACAAAAGATCAAACACGCTCTCATTTTTAATGTGTTGTGGAAAGGAGTGTGTGTTGGAGAAGGAGACAAAGAACCAAAAAATCCTACCTTAGACAAGGAATTTGCCATTTGAGAAAATAAGAACAAAAAGGCTTATGCCTTGATTGCAACATCAGTAAATGAAGAGGTGAATCACCATATTTCGCCATTTTCAAATGCTTTCGAAGCCTTACAAAAACTGAAGGAACTCTATGAATCGCACTCTACACTTGAAGTTGTTCAACTCATGATTAAATTGTTCAACCTTGAATTAAAAAATGATGATCCTCTTGCTCTTGCATCAAAAGTAAAATCTATTATGCATGATATCAAAGTCACTAATGTTGAACTGGACATTCCTCTTATAGCTTTTGTCAAGGCACTTTATCCCACTTACTCAAATTATCTTGAGTCATTGCAAGCAAATGGAAACCTCAAAGAAATTACCTTTGACTCCCTTGTGAATAAATTTGTTGAGAGAGAGAAAGCTTTTGGGAAGAAGACAACTCCTCAGTCTTCTGAAGAGGTTGTGTGTCTTGCACATAGAGAGAAGAATCTTGCTCAAGATTCTTCCAAAGGAAGAGGTGGTCGAAGAGGAAGAGGAAGAAGAAATTTCAGAGGTAGGGAGAGCAAACACTCTCAAGGAGAAAAGTCAGATTTGCATTGCATACATTGCAATAGAGATGGATCACATGATGCATCCACATGCAAGTTGCCTTGGGACAGAATTGAGCAGGAAAGAAATCACCCAAAAGATAAAACTAATGACAAAGAGGAAGGTAAAGCACCTAAATCCACTCACTATGTTGTGGCACATTGTAATATTGGAGTAAATGAAGATTTGTTTAATGCTTCACTTGCTTCTTGGAAAAATGATTGGTTGCTTGATTCAGGAGCAACTTGCCACATGACTTTTAGAAGAGACTTTTTTGAATAATTTACTAACAATGTTGATGGAGCAGTTTACTTTGCAGACAAATCAAAACTCAAGCCATCAGGGCTTGGTACAATCAGGCTCAAATTGCCTGGTCTTCCAAAATTTCTTCTGCATGATGTTTTATATCTCCCACAGCTGAGGAGAAACTTGTTGTTCGTGGTCCACATCTGCCAGCAAGGACACTCCATTCATATGTTTGATGGCAAGGTTGAGGTGAGAAAAGCATCAGATCACTCACTTGTCATGACGGGAATAGAAGAAGAAAGGCTTCTCAAGCTGCAAGGTACCTCTGCTTGTGCACAAAATTTCTCATATAATTCTCATTATAATTAAGGTACATTTCCATCAAGTCTATTATGGCATGCTAGATTTGGACACTTGAACTATGACAACCTTCACTTGTTAAAGAAAATGGTGTTACCGATTTGCCTACAATTCCTAAGAAACTTAAGCAATGTGATGCTTGCATTCTAGGAAATCATAGCAAACAGTCTTTTCATGATTCACATTCCAGAGCACATAGAAAACTTGAACTCATTCATTCAAATTTATGTGGTCCAATGCCTGATCCTTTTGCAAATGGAAATAAATATATGATGACATTTATTGATGACTACAACAGAATGTGTTGGGTTTATTTATTGAAGAACAAATCTGATGCTTTTCAAACATTCAAGAACTTTCATACATTGGCTCTATCCACATTGATAATGGAAAAGAATACACTTCAAATGAATTTGAAAACTATCTTCGCCAACATGGAATCAAACATCAAATAATTGTGCTTTATAATCCCCAACAGAACGGAGTAGTTGAAAGAATGAATAGGACAATCTTAAATATGGTACACTCCATGATGTTTTTCAAGAATGTAAAATTGATGTTTTGGGCAGATGCATATCTATGTGTTGTATATGTAAAGAATAGATGTCCATCTAATGTTATTAGAAATGAGACTCCTTATGAAATGTGGTATGGCCACATTCCTTCGGTAAAGCATCTCAGGGTCTTTGGTTCTACCTGTTATGCCTTGATACCAAAGGTACATAGAAACAAACTTGGTGCAAGGAGTCGTAAGTGTAGCTTCTTGGGGTATTCAAACACCTCCAAAGCATATCGTCTCTGTGATGAAGTTAATTAAAAAAAAATTGTATCTAGAGATGTAATCTTTCTTGAATCTTTTGATCGCTTCGATGGATTCGCAAATGCAAAATCATTTCAAGAAGTTGTTAATCAGATTCCACATCTTGAAGGGGGGATTACTATACTGGATCAATCTATGGAATCTTCTTCGAAAGCACTCTCTCCCCCACATAAAACTCCAACCATTGATGACACTTTGAGTGATGTGATTGACAGAAATGGGAGACTCAATCTTGATTTAGTCTCAACTCAATCAACTGAGCAGCCTGGACCATCTCAGAAAGGTCCTCCAAAGTGGCTAACAAAAACAACTGAAAGTGTTCATCCTGATGAGGTTGGTAAGATAGGGACAAGAAATTAAACCCGACAAAATGGAGGTGATGTAGATGACTCTGATTCACCTGTTGATATGGATGTTTCTTATTATTGTGAATTGAATTTGTCTACAGATTTTGAACCAACTTCCTTCAAAGAAGTCGCTTCTCATGATGAATGGAAAGAAGTGATGCAAAAGGAGTATGATGCCTTGATAAAGAATGACACTTGGAAGCTAGTTGATCCTCCAGTGGGAACAAAACCAATTGGCTGCAAGTGGGTCTACAAGAACAAGTATAAAGCTGATAGCTCACTTGACAAGCACAAAGCCAAGCTTGTGGCAAAAGGTTTTGCACAGAAGGAAGGGGTCAATTATGAGGAGAATTTTTCCCCCACAACAAAATGGGCTACCATTCGGACACTCTTTGCTCTAACAGCTCAGAATGGTTGGAAATTCCATCAAATGGATGTAAAAATTGTTTTCTTGAATGGAGATCTAAAAGATAATGTTTTTATGTCCCTGCTAGTCCTTACAATCTCCTAAGCTGAAAAGGAAATCGACAAGGGTAACCTCAAACCACTTCAGCTCAGTAGCTAGCCCTACTAAGCATGAGAGGGATCTCTCTAAGTCTCTTATCATTGACATGACTTTAAAGCAAATGAATTTTAGGCTAGATATATGTATTTGTTTGTTTGTTTGTGAAAATTTGGTTTTCTAAGTATTTGTTGAACTTAGGTTTTGGAGCCACAAGTAGGTCTAATCTATGGGAATGCAGGAGCAAACATAAGAAGGAGCTAGATATCAGAAGCCATGGTGTAATTTGAGTATTTGTTAGTGTAGTATAGAGGATATAGTGTGGAAGAAACTAATGAGCATAAATAAACTTGATTTCATTAGCTTAGGAAGACAAAACACATAACTATGAAAACCAGATAACAAAGCTTGAAAAACAAGAATTCTAAATATTTTATCACAAGGCATTCATAGAAAGAAGAGATATAATGTAGATAAGATGTTTAGACCATGAGAAAACAAAAAGAATGGCGTACAAGCACCATGAACTCACTGGGCTAGAGTTCCTTGAAAATTGCTGCAACTTGTATCTATATTAGCTGAAAGATGATTACAATGCAAGCCTCCTTCACAAGAAGTTCAACTCTCTTCTCCTAAAGTGAAATGATACTTATAGACTCTCCTAGACCACTTTCCCACCTTCACGGGTCGAATTCCTTGGTGGAGGAACTGACTCCAAGATTCTCTCAATCAACAGGTGAGAGTGAGAAGATGCAACTCAAACACTTCATGAAGAGTTTGTTTAGGAGTTTGCTTCTTTTATGAGGCCTAATAAACATCAAAAATAACCTATGATGTACATTTGTTCATGCCTACATCACCTAGCCTTGTAACTAATGCCATTACATAGAGAATCTTGACTTTGACCAAGTCAGACTAAAAACTAGAAATTTTACATAGTGAAACTTTTCAAATAAAAACACAGAAAGTGCAGAAGCACAATGCCAACTTTGAGTTGATTTCCAGGTGCCTTCTAGGGGTCAAAATCCAAATCTGAGAGAATGGTCAACTAGCCCTTCAACTCTAGTTTCCAGAACAGTTTGAATTTATGAATTTGGAGCATAGGAAAACCTTCAAAAATCCATTCTCCCAAGGTCGCTCCAGAAGCGCAACGCCTGTCAAAAAATGGTCCAGAATGCTAGTTTTTTGCCACTTTTTTGCATTTTTCTCCAAAACTAAGCCACCTTTGCAAAATCTAGGCAAATGGGTTTTTAGAGGATGTCAAGACCTTTCCAAAAATGTAGACCTTTCCTCAAATGGAGGCCTGAGGAAAAAGCACAGCGCCCTGGAGCAGCTGAATTTTTGAACTTAGACCAAAATTTGTCAAAAAACTCAAAATGCTCAGAATTTGCTCAAAATTGGAGGGAAGGTGTAAAAATAGGTTTGTTATAGCTTCATGGATGCTTCAGCAAGCATCTCCAAATTTCCCTCATCCTTTTGATGTTTTTTGGCCTCCTTGAGCTTATTTTCAAGTTGTTTCACTTTGACATTGGCGATCATGTTTTGAGCTTGATAGTGATGCGCCATGTGTCTGAGCAATTGATTGTCTTTGTTTGCCTTCTCAAGGAGCTTCTCCAAGTGTTCATTCACCCTATTAAGCCAATATTCCTTATCTTGATGAACCTCTAGGGCGATCCTATCTTCTAGGTCAAGATCCTCATTAAGCAGAATTTGTTCTTGTTCCTCTTGCAAAGATTTCTTAAGGCCTCTTGTTCTTGGTCTTTTCCTTTTTCCTCTCACCTCTGATGCTTCAGGCTCGCTTGATGTCATGATCTCCTTACCTTTGCCGACTTGTTGCAATAACTTGGCTTTTTCCTTTTCTAGGATCAACTCCTTTCCTCTGAGTTGACTATCTTCTTGTTCAAGGAATGATATAACATACTTTGCCCTTTCCAGATTTATTGTCAGCTCCTTGATTTGGTAGTCCTTGTCCCTAATAGTCTGTCTCATGATTGAAGTCTGATCTTCCGCCTCTAAATCAATAAGCTCAAACTCGTGCTCAACTGTCTCCTTATCCTTTGCTGTCAATTCCTGCTTTGTCGATGAAGAAGGCTTAGGCCCCTTTCTCTTTGTGAGAAGAAAACACAAGCCTCTGCCTTTTCTTATACACTTTGGTCACCTTCAGCTTAGGTAGCTAAATCTTCTCTATTGTTTTGCTAGATGACCCCATCTTTGTTTGTTGTTTTGGTGCACTTGGGCACTGAGATGCTGCATTTTATTCATGCCATTTTAAAGCTGCTTCTACAAAAGCTTCCCAAGCCATACCTTTCTCTACCAGCTGGTGAAGGACAATGGTTTTGATGAGACTGTGATGGAACAAGCTTGGCGAGTGCTCTTTGTCTTTTAATTGTATCTTTTCAGACATTTTTGAAATGCTCCTGAACAGGTAATTACACATGTTGAGTGGTTTTTGAGATGTGAAGTGCATCAAAAGGCGAATATGATAGGCATACAACCTAGAGAACCTACCTTCACAAGTAAAGAACCTCATGATAGTTTTCATTAAAGGGGCATATTTCTCCAGTAAATATCCAAAAGGCATGAGGTGAGTATGTGTATCTCTGTATGGCGTCTTTAAGAAGGGCTTGTAATTTTCAAGATCTCGACTCATTCCCTTAAACCAATATTCGCCATTGTCTGGTAAACCAATTGCTAGTGAGATGGAGGCCACTGAGAAACTAAACTCAATACTAGCAATGACAGCAGTATCTCCTTTCAGTTGTGTTGCTACACAATCTGTCAATTGCTCATAAAACCCTGCCTCACTTACCCCTTTGCAAAATTCCAAGCAGTGAACATCCTCAAAGGATTGTTTGATGAAGGATAGGAGTTGATTGTGTTGCAATCTGATGGTTCATATCTGAGAATCCTCCCTCCTTTGTGTTGTCTCTTTCTTTCTAGCGAAGATTCAGCCTCCATGATGACACAAAGTCCTAGCAGCAGGAAGTGAAAATAGATGTGAGGTGTGAATGGAAATGAAGTGATATGTGGGAGATTTTGAAAAAATGATGGGAGGGGTTTTATGAAAGATGAGATGACTTTGAAGACTAATGGAAATGAGTGAAGAAAATAGTGAAAAAGATGTTGTTTCTTGCAAGTGAGACCAAGAAGGTTTATGATGAAATTTTCCCAAAAGAACTCTAGGAATGAGCTAGGGTTTTGCTTTTTCAATGTTTAAACTTTGTTTGGAGGTGGATGAACTGGTCAAAATGACTCATCAAACATGTGTGCAGGTGTAGGATATCAAATTACATGTTTTGGAGATCAAAAATTATGATGACCATTTTTACCCTAACATTTCCCATGAAAAATTTGCGATAAACCCTAGCTTGAAAATTTATTGACATGGAATGAAATTGGGAAAGCAAAAGATAGAGGATGATGGTGTACTTACTTGTTCCTTAGCTTAGAAGACAGTTAAACCAAGCTTTCAAGCGAAAATTTCAAGTTTGGGAGAATTTTGGTGAGTTTCGGGGCACCCTGTCCTGCATGCAACGCAATGTTCCTACGCGCAACGCAATTCACAGAAGCGCAGCACCTGCCTCCTAAGTGCAGCGCAGTGTATCTATGCGCAATGCCTCCAAATTTTGGCTATTTTCTCCTAGGGAAACAAGTTTTTTGCTTTTTTGGGCGAGTGAGCTCGATGATAAGGAGTGAATAGGATATGAATGAAAGAGTTATGAGGCTTTTTGAGTTTATATAGGGAAAATTTCCTCACTTTTTCAAAAATAAAAGAAACCTACCCTCCTTTAGGAACTGATTTCACTTTATGAAGACAAATTTTACCTTTACCACTGCAAATGTGCTTTTGCTTTCCTGAGTGCTGGAGCTTCCTCTTCTGAAACCTTTGATATCATGAGAATATGAAGAGTGTGTGAAAATCATGATCAATTCTTCAACAGTTGCTTTGTCATGTTTGACTTATTGCTGGTTTTTTATAGAAATGATGGACCTTGGAGACCCTTGTGACCTAATGGATGGCCTAAGACCTAATGGAATGATGATGATGACTGACCCATTTTCATTGTGAAACCTTCATAAAGTGTGATAAGCGACTAGCATGAGTGAAATTTCAAACGATGACTTCATCTTTGGACTGACCATACAATGACCAAATTTGCTGTGTAAACCTAGTAACAGAAAAATTTGATGGTGAAAGCCTAAAAAAACATGGTAAAAGCATTTTTGATCCAGGTGACAGGCTAACAAGACTGACACTAACAGTCCCAGTTTGAAGGATTTGCTATGAAAGGACATGAACATAAAGTATGCAAACTTGTGAAATCCTTGTATGGCCTCAAGCAAGCACCACGAGCCTAGTATGAAAAATTAACTGAGCGTCTTCTGAGACTCAATTTCAAACATTATGATCTTGATGAGGCAACTTTGTTTGTCAAGAAAGTTGGCAAAACAGTTGTATATCTTGTGGTATATGTAGATGATCTTTTGATGACAGGGAAGAATGAGAGCTACATCGCATCCATAAAGAAGGAATTGAGGAAAGGTTTTCAAATGAATGATTAGGGCTATGTTCATTACTATCTTGGTATTGAAGTAACTCAACATCCGAATTCTATATTCCTTTCTCAAAAGAAGTACATTGGAGATCTGTTGAACAAGTTTGGTATGGTTGAATGCAATCCTCTAACTACTACAATGGAACAAAACTTAAAGCTCACATCCATTGAAGGAAATTAATTTGAGGATGCAACAAAGTATAGACAGCATGTAGGAAGTCTCAACTACCTGACTACTACCAGACCAGACATTTCGTTTTTTGTTGGAATCCCCTCCAGGTTTATGCAAAAGCCTTGTGAGGGACGTTGATCTGTTGCAAAAAGAGTTCTAAAGTACTTGAAGGGAACTCAAGACTTTGGACTCAAGTATACACAGGTAATCCCCTCCAGGTTTATGAAAAAGCCTTGTGAGGGACGTTGATCTGTTGCAAAAAGAGTTCTAAAGTACTTGAAGGGAACTCAAGACTTTGGACTCAGGTATACACAGGTGGGCGAATTCAGCTTGATTGGATACTCTAATTCAGACTTCGATGGAGACAAAGAAACTGGAGTATCTACTTCTGGTTATGCTTTGAGTCTTGGATCAGGAGTTGTCTCCTGGAGATCACGTAAACATTCAGTCCCAGCAGATTCCACAACAGAGGCAGAATATGTGGCAGCAGCTGAGGCAACAAAAGAAATTGTGTGGCTAAGGAAAATCTTGGAAGATTTGCAGGTAAAACAAGTACATTTGACTCCACTCATGATTGACAACACCTCTACAATAAAGATGGCCAAGAACCCAAAGTTCCATGATCGAACAAAGCACATCAATACAAAATACCATCTGATTTGACATCAAGTTGAGGCCAAGACAATCCATCTACGCCATTATTCCACTAATGATCAGATTGCAGACATCTTCAACAAAGCACTTGGAAGAGAAAAGCTTGAAAGATTCAGAACGATGCTTGGAATCACCAACATCCCTTCAGATTAAGGGGGGAATGTTGACACCTAATCATGGGGATTGGATGAACAGTTGTAAAAGTGTAAATAATAAATAATGGAAAAGGAAGAGTCATTGGGAGATAAACCCAAGAGTCACTCCCTCATCAATATAATTATGAGAAATCTAAATGAATAAACAGATTTCATTTGAGGAGTTACCTCCTAGCCTAACACCCTTCATTCGTGATGCAAGTTCCATGTCATCATCTGAAGCCTTCTTCTTCGGATGAAGATTCTCGTCTCGCTACTCTTCCTGAATGAAGTCATCCCACAGCCTATCCTAGTCTTGCAGCTTCTCCTTGGCAACGGTCCCTTCGATGAAGGGCTTCCAATCCTCGGTGAACCAATTCAAGGCAATCCTTACCATATCTCCATATGAGGTAGACACATCGATGGAAACAAGATCATCTTTGACTTGAGACAATATCGTCAGATAAGAGGTCATGATTTTACCCTTTATCATCTTGGTGGACTTCAACTTATCCTCCAATACCAGTACCCGGTTCTCGTTCTTATTTTGGAACAAATTTTGAAGAGCCATCCACATCTCATGTGCATTGTTCTTCCCAAATGAGGTATCAGGGCATCCTTCACACCATCTAAGATAATCAATCTCGCCCTGACATACTGTTGAAGAAAGTGTAACTAGGTTCGGTCTTCATAAATGTAATTTTGATATTTGTACTTGTAAAAGAAAAGAATTATTATTTTCGTGATTATAAAGAATGGGTTTCTTCCCCATTTGATAGGTCAAGCACATGTTTAAATGCTTCTAGGAGAGTCAAAGAGTCAATGTAATTGTTGAAGACCCATATGGGCATGTTACACTATGTAAATCTATGTACTAGAGGCAAAGAAATATGTCAAAGGTGATTCTCCAAAGCAAAGACAAGTCTCCTCTTCAAGTTGGCTCAAAGAATGAATTTTTGGTGCACTTAAAGTGAAGTCGGCCTCACTAGCTCAAGTCAACCCAAAAGGAGGGACAGACTCCTATATATAGGGTAGTTCGACCTCACCATTAGACCATCAAGTGATCTTTGAAATCAGTGAAGAAGAGAGTCAAGAAAGAGATGTGAAAAGGGAGAAGAAAGGTGCTTCTAGTGCATCAAAGAAGGAAAAGAAGAAACCGAGTTTGGGAGGACTATTTAATGTTGGAATTTCTAAGTCTAACTATTAGAAACCTTTCATGTACTTTCTCATTTATTTCTGCCTACTTGTTTTGTTTAATTAACAAGTCATTTACCATGTAAATACTGAAAATAAATACAAGTACATGCTCAACACATTACAGATCATCAACAGAAGGAAAAAACAAGCACACAAGTGACACCGTTGGTTTTGGACCAATGTCCCCGGAAAAACCCAATGTGGAAAAACGGGTGCAGCTATCTGAGGGTTTTATTATTAAGCAGTTTCAGAATACAATCTGGGTGCCAAACCGGCTCACCCAACAGAGAATGATCTCGGCAGTAGTACCTCTCAGTCGGAGACAAATATTCTAACTAAAACCCCGGATGAACAATCCCACAGCTCTCAGCTCCAATCTGCCCCATGAAATCCCCAGCGTCTGCCTCTAGGGACTGCGTTAGCCTCTCTCGCCCAGCATCACCCCAACTCACCCTGCGTCAGCCTCTAAAGGCACTGTTTCAACCTCTAGAGCCTCTGCGTCACCCACGTTGGCTCTCTTTGGCACTGCGCAGCTCCTGGCTGCCTCTGCGTGGGCCCTGACTAGCTCTGCGTGACCTTTAGTTGGCTCTGCGTCCCTCTCTCTCGGCTTTTGCGTTGATGCTCCCAGTACCCTCTTTGCCTCTTTGCTTTTGTATTCACTGCCCCTCAGCTACAACTTTGATCGCTCCTTCGATTTCCTCAGCAAGCCCTACCCAAGAAAATCGAATTCTTGATCAACTCGGTGTGTTCTCCAAGTGACCCTCAAGCCTCCTCTTATACTTTTCTCGTTGATAATTCAACGACCGAGATTAAGTCCCTAATCAACGGCTAAGATTAGATCTGACTTGATCCATGACTTTTGGACCCTTCTAACTCAGTTTTATATTAATTAACATTAATATTTTATTTTCCCTAAGTTTAGACTTACGGACTCCATTAAAAATATTAATTATTTTAATATCTCCCAAACTATTTAGATTCTGCCCAAACCATTTCTGGGTATTGAAGATCTCATGTGCTTTAGCCTCTCCACTAATTTTCGTGGCTATAGCACATCCGATGCTACCCCAAATCAACACTCCCTCTTAGCGAGGACTGTGCCCTAGTAATAATCTTCACCGAGCATCACCCTGATCATCCAGCATCGGCCCTGGTGCTGATGCTAGGCATGCTGCCCAACATCCTATGTATTGTTGCATCGTGTACTACAACCCATGGCCCTGCCACTGCCACTACTACATTTGTACGACAACCCCTCTCGTCATGTTGCATCGTGCTGCCCATAGCACTACCACTGCTAACTATTGCACTGCAACTCAGTTACTCAGAAGTAAGTAATTGATCTCCCAACTTTGACATCTCTTTCAGGCTAGAGACACCCATGATGTTGAAACTCCCTCTGTCGCTGACAAGTGCCACGACTCTTACCTCTACGCTGCTGCAACAACTCCATGCATCTCGCACTATTGCCTCACGCTGTACTAGGAGTCCTGCATTGTCGCTCCCTTTGTCTCTCCATCCGCATCTGTCTCTACTGACATCTGCCAGTATTGTTACTCATCTTCGGGGCTCCCGTAGCAAGGTATAATCCAAGAGGCTGGGTACCTCGAGGATCCTTCCCCTTAATGCATGTACTCCATCTGACTACAGCTCAATGTCTCCCCACTTCCTCTCAAGTGGCGTGTGAGCACTCATGGCACAGTCATCATCTGTCTCCACTTCCTTCTCAGCCCTTGCTGGTGCAGCCTTGGTCTCGGAATCCTCTCCCTTGCTCTTCTTCCTCGAACGCTGGCTCGCATAGTGACCCAGTGCCCCACAGTGGAAGCATTAGACCTTGGAGAGGTCCTTCTTCTTTCGTTTCTCCTGCTTTCCCTCAGATGCTAGGGCAGCATCCTCCTCTTCCTCCTTCTTGATTCTGAACCCCTTGCCACTGCTTCCACCTTGGTTAGCCTTCTGATCTCTCCTTGGCGAAGAGCTGCCCACAATTCCTCCCAATCTGGAAGGGTCCACCTGCCCAGTATGCTCTGGAAAAACACCTCCCAGTCTTCTGAGACTGCATTCAAGGTTGTCCTCACCATCAATTCTTGATCCGGCGTGGCCCCTATGGAAATCCGCTGATCCTAGATCTCCTTCAATCGACTGAGGAAGGTGTCGATCTGTTCTCCCTTCTGCATTTGGTATGACCATAGCCGATTTTCTAGTAGCATCTTCCTCTCCACAGAAGTATGCTGATACAATTTCATCAAGGCCTCCCACATCGCATTTGTCGTGTCCTTTTCGGCAATATGTGGTACTACATGGTCCTTGACCCCGTCAAGGATGATGCTCTTGACCCTAGCCATTGCCTCCTCGTACTTATCGTTCTCAGCCGGGTCAACTGGGATTGCTATCGTTTTCATGGAAAAGTCCTTGAGATGATTCCTGTTTAGAACGAACAAGATCCTGGCCTTCCAGACTACGAAGCTTGAGGCTCCGTCTAGTCTATCCTGATCTCTTACCCCGTTCACTGCCATCTCGTTACTCCTCTTTTGACTCTTTCGAGTCTCTTTACTTCCTTCCTGGAATTCATTGGTGTGACTCCCTTTGAGCCTCGATTTCCCTCCTAGAAACCCCTTTACCAATTTTCGTGGCTAGAGCACATCTGATGCTACCCCATATCAACATTTTAGGGCCTAATTATGTCACATGTGCGAAGAAAGGAGGGCAGTTTTGCAATCACATCAGATCCACAAGGGTAGCCACTTAATAGAGTTCGATTGGGCTAAGAAGAGACTCCAAATAGACCTCCATCTCAAGTGAAGAAGGTCCCACATCTAGCAAAGGAAGGGAGCAAGTAAAAGGGTCCATCTCAAGCCCTAAATTAGCCACATGCGAAGAAATCAGACCTGCAGTAGGGTAAGAGGATCAGCCTCTCAACTTGGAAATATCTCTCAAGGAAGGTCTCACTCTCTAGCCTAAGTATCAAGGAAAAGGAAGATTGCCAAGCGAAGTTGAGAAGAAAAGAAAGACACCAAAGAAGAGGTCTCTAAGGAGACCTAGGGTTTTTGCAGTTGCCAGAAAAAGAGCTATCAATTGCCAGAAGAAGTGCGAAGGAAGAGATCAAGGTGCAAAGCAGAAGAAGGCATTAATTGAATGACAAAAGGAAGAGAGATTGTGTCTTGTGCTTGGAGAATCCATTGGTCAAGGGTTTAGGGTTTGGCATTTGTCAATTGAAGCTTCAATAAGAGGAATTTGCAAAATGGTTTTCCTCTCTAAAAGAGAAAGGTTTTTCCCTGGTTGAGAGCCAACATCTTGTGTTCTTGTCTCGTTTTTTTTGGTAACTATTTGATGAAGAAAGAAATCGCTCACTAATAATAATAAGGGAAGATTGTGTTAATAAGAAAAAGTAAAAAGTGCTTCACAAATAGTTATCATCGTCAGAAAAATCTCACTCTAACCCAGATGCCCTAGATTCTTCAACATGGTATCAGAGGTAAGGTGACACATCAAGGAAGAGCATCTCAAGAACATATAGAAGATTGAAGCATCAAGATCAAGAAGCAATGGCACACAAAGTTTGAAGCATCAAATCCAAAAGCAAGGGTTCCAGATCCATTAAAGCGAAGAAGGATTACTATCTCCTCTCCTAGATCCATCAAGAAGGACTACCACCCTGGAAACAAAGAAAGAAGAAATCCTTCCATCTAAAGGCATCTACAAGAAGGTTCACCCAAGAAGGGCTTACATCAAGAACTCATCATTTTCAAAGGAAGGTACTCAGATCCAGGCCCATCATTGAAGATCTCGAGATCTACACATTGAGAAGTTTTCATCAACAAGCAAATCTCTCACAAGGCACCTTGAAGGAAGCATCTTAAAGAACTCCAAGATCCAAGAAACTGGAGCTTCATTCATCAAGGAAGCAGCAAGATCTCTCCATCACTAACACTCTCAAGTAATTACTTTTATGTCCTCTCATGAAAATATCAAAATGTCTTTTTGCAAGGAAAGCAACAAATTGGTTGGGACTACTAATTTCCTTGCATGGAAAAAGAGGATTGATCTACTTCTCAAAGAAAATGAACTTCTGGACTACATCAAAGGGAGTGTCACTGTTCCTGCTAAGGAACAAACTCAAGCCCTAGCAAAGTATAATAAGGATGAAACAAGGGCTCAAAGGATTCTGATAGAATCCATCAAAGACCCTCTCATTCCTTATGTTTCCAAACTTGAAACATCTAAAGAAATCTATGATAAGCTGGTGGAGCTATTCTCAGTTAGTACAGTTGGAGAAGTGATATCGTTGCGTAATGAACTATATAAAATGAAGATATCCAAGGAAGAAGGAATAACTCCCTAGTTCATGAAGGTCTTTGGGATGAGAAACCAGCTGCAAGAATTAGGAGAAGTTATGTCAGACAGAGAGATGACCACTGTGGTGCTCAATACATTACTTGAGGAATGGGGCAGATTCACATCAAGTATATATGCCAAGAAGGAAGCTACCCCGTTGAATGAACTTTGGTCTTTATGCAAAATTGAGGAGACTAGACTCAAAGCCAAAGATGATGTGGGATCAAAGGAGAAGGCATTTGCTACTATGGCCAAGAGAAAAGGGAAATTTGGCAAGTTTGGTCCAAAAAGAAAGGGTAAAAGAGATATGTCCAAAGTCCAATGTTTTGGCTACCAAGAATATGGACACTATAAGAGGGATTGTCCTAAGTTCAATAAGGACAAAAATAAGAGGAAACGAGAAGAAGCCCACATTACCCAAGAAGTGAAAGAAGATAAGAAGCAGAAGAAGGAGGACCCTTTAGATCTCTAATATGATTGAGATCAACTTCTTCACATAAGTCTTCTTTAAAGTTTTTGGTATCATAGGAACATGTAGAAGTAGGATAGAATGCATGATTTATGAGAATAACATCTTCAAGAATATAGGAGCATTATGTAGACATAGCTCAGATAAAGATATTCATGTAGGAAGGATGTAGTCATTGGATAACCTGATCAATGCATAAATGAATGATCATGATCAAGAAGAATCATCTTAGAAGGCCACTAGCATCAGCAAAAAGGAGCATTTGCAAAATGAGGACTATAGGGATCCTCCGGTGGAATCTTCAATAAAATGTCCATGACTTTCAAGAAAAGCAGATATCTCAACAGAAATTCCACTTATGGGGATTCAAGAAAGGATGATATGTAGGCAAGGAAAGATGTCGCAAAGCAAAGGAGATTGAGGTAATCTCAATCTAGGAAGCTGACAAAGGAAGCTAAGATGATCAAGGAAAGAATTAAGATGAGGTATGTATGCGTCTATGTATTTCAGTTAAGTCATGTCATCATTTGTATTAATGAGCATGGGGAATTGCTCTAGTAGAATGGTCAAGAACAGGGTAAATCTCTTTCATTGAAGAAAATGCACGAAGGCATGGTCCACTCACTAATAAAGGTCAAACATGAGAAAAGTCCTCATATGGAGTATGAGGTGGTTGACAAACAAAAATCTATAAACAAGCATATGAGATAAAGATATCAGGGATAAAAGCACACCATCGACACTAGGAATCAACATCCGACAAATTTGTTGAAGACATCTCTCGGAAGAAGGCACGATAATCCTGACGAAGGAAGAAAAAGATCAAAGGACCCCTGACACCTGGAAAGGCCTTGGAGATGTGAAAAATGCAGGATGTTGATGATTCAAGACAACAAGATGTCATGATGGAAAGGCATCTCGTAAGGTACTATTTGATATAATGTTATGCTTTGTTTTCTTGAATAATATCTTGTGTTCTTGTCTCGTTTGTTTTTGGTAATTGTTTGATGAAGAAAGAAATCACACACTAATAATAATAAGAGAAGATTGTGTTAATAAGAAAAAGTAAAAAGTGCTTCACAAATAGTTATCATCGTCAGAAGAATCTCACTATAACTCAGATGCCCTAGATTCTTCAACACATCCAAATCTTCATATATTTCCAGCTCCTCAGGGTCGGTTGACTTCTTGATCTCTTTCTCGATGAACTCCCAAAGCCTGTTGAATTGCAAGACCAACTTGATCCTTTCCTTCCAAGGACTATAGTTGGACAACTCCTCCAACCTATCCTCATACCGGAGACCTGCCTACAACTTCGACATTGTAGTGAGCCCTTCACTTACAATGTGACCAACTCCCTCTCATGTTGTACTTCGTTGCGCACAACTCAGATTTACTTACTTCCAAAGTAACTCAACCTCGCTCTGATTCCATGTTGAGTTTCCACGACCTTGGGCCTAGGTTAGAGTCTTAAAATCACTAACGCTACCAAACCAAGAATTTCAACCATAAACTACTTTGCACAATGGAAATATAAAGTAGTAAATCACATATGCACAAATATACACAGTTTTTAACAAATATTCTACAATCAACAATCTTCGTTATATTAAATCAAATCTGAATAATACAATAGTCTATGGTATACAAGAAATAATGACAAACTTCACTGCAGCTTTGACGTCATATCTTGTCCTTTCAGCCCTTCACTTTCGTACTGTTCACTAGCTTCCCCTTAGTCCTTCAAAGGACAACACATCGAGACTCTAGGAGGACTTCCACCTAACAATGTTGCATGTCACTTCTGCTACAAGTACATGGGCTCATAAATCTGCTCTCTCGGTAGGCCTAATTCTCAAGCTCCAATCTGCCTTCGAGTAGCCTCTTTTGTCCATGAAAGAGCTACTCATTAGGCTGCAAACTGTTGGAATTTCTAAGTTTAACCTGTTAGAAAATCTTCCTGTCCTATCTAATTTATTTCTTCCTACTTGTTTGATTACTTAACAAGTTATTTACCATGTAAATACTGAAAATAAATACAAGTACAATATCAACACATACAAATCATCAACTGAAAGTAAACAAGCACACAAGTGACACCATTGTTTTTGGACTAATGTCCCTGGAAAAACCCAATGCGGGAAAACTGGTGTAGCTATTCAAAGGGTTTTATTATTATGCAGTTTCAGAATACAACCTAGGTGCCAGAAATGGCTCACCCAACAGAAAATGCCCTCGACAATAGTACCTCTCAGTCGAAGACAGATATTCCGGCTAAATCACCAGATGAACGATCCCACAGCAACAATGCAACTTTTGCTGCTCTACGTCACCCTATCGGGCTCTCAAGCTCCAGTTTGTCCCATGAAAAATCTCCCAGCGTTGCCTCTAGGCTTCGCGTTAGCCTCTCTAGCCCAACGACAGCCTCTCTGGTCCAACGTCAACCTCTCTGGTCTCTGCGTCATCCTCTAGAGCCTCTGCGTCTCACACGTTGGCCCTCTCTGGCTCCGCGCAACTCCTGGCTACCTCTGTGTGGCCTCTGGTTGCCTCTGTGTGGCCTCTCGCTGGCTTTGCGTCAACCTCTCTCAGCTTCTGCGCTGATCCTCTCGGTACTAACTCTGCCTCTCTGCTATGTATTCATTGCCCCTCAGCTGCAACTCTAATCACTCACTCAATTTCCTTAGCAAACCCTGCCCCAGAAAATCGAGTCCTTGGTGTGTTCTCCAACTGACCCTCAAGCCTCCTCTTATACTTTTCTCGTTGGTCCATCAACGGCTGAGATTAAATCTCTAATCAATGGCTAAGACTAAATTTGGCTTGATCCATGACTTTTGCACCCTTCTAACCCAGTTTTATATTAATACCCATTAATATTTTATTTTCCTATGTTTAGACTTAGGAACTCCATTAAAAATATTAATTATTTTAATATCTCCCAAACCGTTTAGAATCTGCTCAAACCATTTCTAGGTCTTGGAGATCTCATGTGCTTTAGCCTCTCCACCAATTTTGTTGGCTAGAGCACATCCGATGCTACCCCAAATCAACACTCCCTCTTAGCGAGGATTGTGCTCTAGTAATACTCCTAACTGAGTATCACCCTGATCATTCAACATCGGTCCCTGTGCTGATGTTAGACCTCCCTGCCCAACATCCTCTGCATTGCTGCATCATGTACTGTTGCTCATGGCCCTGCCACTGTAACTGTTTCATTTGTACGACAACTCCCTCAACATCTGTATTGCTGCTGGTTCATATACCCAAAACTACATCTGCACTGCATCCCCTTCTCCTCACACTGCATCATGTTGCCCATAGCACTACCACTGCTAACTGTTGCACTGCAACCCAGTTACTGAGAAGGAAGTAACTGATTCACCCAAGACTAACATCCCTATCAGGCTAGAGACACTCCCGATGTTGAAGCTCCCTCTGCCGCTAAAAAGTTCTCCCTTTACTGACCATTGTGTTGCTGCAGCAACTCCATGCATCTCGCACCCTTGCACACTTCTTTGTGCCATCTTGCACTGGTGCAACACTCCTGTGCTTCTCGCACTGCTGCAGCGTGCTGTCCCAAGACTCCTGTACTGTAGCACTCTCTGTTGCTCCATTTGCATCTGTCTCTACCAATATCTACCAGTCCTGCTACTCCTCTTCGAGGCTCCCATAGCAAGGTATAATCCAAGAGGTTGGGTACCTCAAGGATCCTGCCCCTCATCGCCTGTAGTCTGTCTAACTACAGCTCGATGTCACCCCACTTCCTCTCAAGTGGCGCATGAGCACTCATGGCACAGTCATCATCTGTCTCCACTTATTTCTCCACCCTCGCTGGCACTGCTTGGTCTCAGAAGCCTCTCCCTTGCTCTTCTTTCTTGGACACTGGTTCGCATAGTGACCCAGTTCCCCACAGTGGAAGCACTTGACCTTGGAGAGGTCCTTCTATCGTTTCTCCTGCTTTCCCACAGATGCTAGAGCAGCATCCTCCTCTTCCTCTTTCTTGATTCTGACCCCCTTACCACTACTCCCTGCCTTGGTTAGCCTTCTGATCTCAACTTGACGAAGAGCCACCCATAGTTCCTCCCAATCCAGAAGGTTCAACCTACCCAGTAAGCTATAGACAAATACATCCCAGTCCTCTGAGACTGCGTTCAGTGCAGTCCTCACCAACATCTCCTCATCTGGCATGGCCCCTATGGAAGTCAGTTGGTCCCGGATCTCTGTCAATCGCCCGAGGAAGATATCTATCTGCTCTCCCCTCTGCATCTGGTATGACCGCAGCTGATTTTCTAGAAGCATCTTCCTCTGCATGGAAGTATGCTGATACAACTTCTTCAGGGCATCCCACATCTCATTTTCCGTACCCTTCTCGGCAATATGTGGTACCACATGATCCTTGACCCCGTCAAGGATGATGCACTTAGCCCTGGCCATTGCCTCTTCATACTTCTCATTTTCAGTCGGGTCAACTGGGATCACTATTGTTTTCAAGGCGAAGTGCTTGATGTGATACCTGTCTAGAATGGACAAGATCCTGGCCTTCCAGACTACGAAGTTGGAAGCTCTATCCAATCTACCCTGATCTCTCAACCCATTCACTGCCATTTCGCTGCTCCTCTTTTGACTTTTTCGAGTCTCTCTACTTCCCTCCTAGAAGTCCTCTGATCAACTCCTATTGAGTCTCTCAACTTCCCGTCTCGAAGTTCTCGGTTTGACTCCCTTTTGTTGGCATTGTGGCACAGGTTTGGAGCTATGGCACAGGTGTTGTCCTTTGATGGCAACTCTCTTTGGTGACAGGATCTTAGTACAGGCTCTCAGAATGAAGAAAAAGACATATACGCAGGTTCACCTAGACGAAGTCGCGTATACACACGGGTTATAAGTTACAAAGGCGCGTATGCGTATACACACACTTTCACGCAAGTAAAAGCGCGTATATGTTGGAGAATTTACTTTTGGTCCGTGGTAGTTAGTTCTTGGTATTTGAACCTATGGTTTTGGACCATGGTATCTCGTCAAAAGTGTTGATCCCAAGTATTGGGTCCTTGGTATTGTTTTATTATGGTTTTGGACCGTGGTATTGTGAAAGGCCTAAGACTATAAAAGAGGAAGGAGATCATTTGGCAAAGAATCATTGAAATTAATTGAATATCTAATAAGTGCTAGATCTGAAATATTGGTGATTGGGGTTATGGTGCAGATCTGGATCTGAATGAAGGAGGAACCTTAGCGCACAAAGAAGGATAAGTTCCATTGATGGGTCATAATCTTAAGGCTTGAATGATAGTATCTTTGTATGATTTTGATCTGTTTTATATGGCCCATGTCTGATCAATAAATCTGGGTTAATTACTGTCTGAATATTTGAAAGAGTGAATTATCCTTTATAGATCTGTACGCAGGTTCAGTGAAGCGAAGGCGCGTATACACGCTGTTTTGGTAAGGGAAAGAAGCGTATACGCAGGTTGGCTTTGACACAGAAGCGTATACACGCAGGTTTCTGAACAGTGAAGTAGCGTACATCTCTTGATTTATATTCTAGCTGCTTCTGTTTATTGTTGCAGTGTTCTGGGTTCAGAATTAGTGTATGGTTACAGTTACTGTGTTCTGGGTACAGCTGTCAGAGAAGTGTTTATTTTTTATTCAGTTTTGATTGGTGAAAAGGTGATTGATTGAAGCATAAATTCTTGATTGATGTTCATGGATCCAGTCTGAAAATTTATGAAACGTGGTCCTTGGAAGAAAGATAAGGTTGTAGCCTTCTGTAGGCCAGCACCTACGTACTAGTATTTTGTCTAGTGCAAGAGCTAAGGGGGTTGTAGCTCCCTTCCAGGAGAAGTTGGAGAACGAGAGAGGGTTGTAGCTCTCTGCAAGTTGCAGCCTGCATACTGGTAAAGGACTGCACCAGTACATTGTAAAAAGAAGTTTCCAATTAAAAGAAGATAGAGACGAATTGCAGCAGGTGGTTTTCACCCACATTGGGTTTCCACCTTATATCTTGTGTTCTTGTGTGTGATTGTCTTCTGCTCTGTTTTACTGTTTCTGGTTATCGGTTATTTAATTCTGATATACAGATACATCTGAAAGATAAAGTAAATTATAAGTTTGCATTGTATACGCGGGTTTCCTTCTACATAGTTGGGTATATACGCGGGTTTAATTAACTAAAGTAGTGTATATTATCTGGATTTGAAAAAGGGAATATTTGACTTGATAATACTGATTCACCCCCCCTCTCAGTATTATTTCCAACACCTTTGAGCCGCGATTTCCCTTTTGGAAACCCCTCTGCCAATGTCAAGATGCCCCACTCCGACCGTTTGTGCAACTGCACCACTAATCCAGATATCTTGGCTAGAAATCCTCGACAGCAACTCCCTCCTCCTTGGTCATTCCCTGTTAGGTATTGTTCTGACCACAGTGCCCCACCAACTTCGCTCCGCAACTCACCCACAACCTCCTATGCCTCAGCAATATGAAGGTCTGAGCCTTTAGGCTCTACGCAATCTCGACACAATCTACACCTTCTGGCCACAGCGTCAATCCTTCCTGATTGAGAAAGATGACCGGGCACTGCGTAGGTCAGGTCTGCTTCTCTCTGCCTCAACGTTGATCCTCCTCCTGGCTCAAACTAATGACGCAGGATCTCTGCATCACCCCTTCCTTGCTATTTTCTACTAGGAAATACTTCTGTCACTCGGGACAGTTGTTTTTGCTGTTGCTGCTCTACTGGGCCGATGCCTTCAGTTATCTTGTGATCTACAACCACGCTTTGATACCATGTTGGAATTTCTAAGTTTAACCCGTTAGAAATTCTTCACGTACTATCTGATTTATTTCTTCCTACTTGTTCAATTACTTAACAAGTTATTTACCATGTAAATGCTGAAAATAAATACAAGTACAGTATCAACACATACAGATCATCAACTGAAAGTAAACAAGCACACAAGTGACACCATTGTTTTCAACTAATGTCCTCGGAAAAACCCAATGCCCGAAAACTGGTGCAGCTATTCAGAGGGTTTTATTATTATGCAGTTTCAGAATACAACCTAGGTGCCAGAAATGGCTCACCCAACAGAGAATTCCCTCGACAGTAGTACCTCTCAGTCGGAGACAAATATTCCGGCTAAATCACTGGATGAACAATCCCATAGCAACAATTCAGCTTTTGCTGCTATGCATCTTTGATAGGGACTGCGCCACCCTATCCAGCTCTCCAACTCCCAGTCTATCACACAAAAAATCTCCCAGCACTGTCTCTAGGCTCTGCGTCAGCCTCTCTGGCCCAGCGTCAACCTCTCTGGTCCAGCGTCAGCCCCTCTGGGCTCTGTGTCAGCCTCTGGAGCCTCTGCGTCTCACATGTTGGCCCTCTCTAGCTCTGTGCAGCTCCTAGCTACCTCTGCGTAGCCTCTAGCTGCCTTTGCATGGCCTCTAGCTGGCTCTACGTCAACCTCTCCTGGCTTCTGCGCTGATCCTCCTAGTACTAACTCTGCCTCTCTGCTATGTATTCACTGCCCCTTGGCTGCAACTTTGATCACTCACTCAATTTCCTCAACAAACCTTGCCCTAGAAAATCGAGTTCTTGATCTCTCTTGGTGTGTTCTCCAACTGACCCTCAAGCCTCCTCTTATACTTTTCTCGTTGGTCCATCAATAGTCGAGATTAAATCTCTAATCAATGGATAAGATTAGATTTGGCTTGATCCATGACTTTTGGACCCTTCTAACCGAGTTTTATATTAATACCCATTAATATTTTATTTTTCCTAAGTTTAGACTTAGGAACTCCATTAAAAATATTAATTATTTTAATATCTACCAAACTAGTTAGATTCTAGGTCTTGGAGATCTCATGTGCTTTAGCCTCTCCACCAAATTTCATGGCTAGAGCACATCCGATGCTACCCCAAATCAACACAAATTTACCCAATCATGCACCAACAACATCCTTCTTGTATGTTGTTCTAGGGCTACTTTGGGTAGCCAACACGCTGTCCTCCAATCAAAACAATGGCACCCAATACTTCATTGTCGATTATTCTCCCAGGAAAGACTCTTCGCCACCACGAAAGACCCTCCACACGACATCAACAATGTTAGGTCCCTATACTACTAGTGTAACCCCTTATTGTTATTAGTACAACCCCCTTATTATATTGTTGTGCCCATGTAGTCTCCATATTGTTATTATTGTGCCCCATAGAAGCCCACTATTGTTATTATTGTGCCCTTACATTATTATTGTTATGTCGACTCTGATTCTATTATGACCCCTTAGACTCCTATATATAGAAAGGAGGTCTTGTCATTTGTATCATCCAAGAATTGTTCATTTGTGTAATGTAAAGGAGGTTGCCCCCTCAAAGAGGCTTATTTCTAAGGTGTTAATCTATCTTTTCTATCTTTTTGTGCGCTGGTTGCATAACATTTGGTATCAGAGCTTTGGATTCTAGGGTTTCACTGCTCCAAACAGGTCATCGTGGTATTTTCACTATAACTTTTTTCTACGACGTTTCAAAAGCTAAAAAAAAAAAACCATTTGAAAAGAAATCGTGCTGAACAGAGCGTCCGAATTTCAGACCTTGTCTCGCTATATTTTCGGAGATAGGATATGAGGAATTTATGGTTTTTGCAAGCTCCAGAATTTCATCTAAAACAGGTCATCATGGTATTTTCGCTATAACCTTTTTGCTATGAAGTTTCAGAGGTTAAAGAAAAAAACCCATTTGACAAAAAATCGTTTTGAATCTCGGGTCCGAATTTCAGATCTTGTCTTGCTATATTTTCGAATATATAATTTGAGGAAGTTAAGGTTTTTGCACTCCCGAATTACATCCTAAACAAGTGACCTTGGGAAAATCATCATAACTTTCTCTCTAAGCAACAAATTGAAATTTCGTAAGAAGCCACAGAAAGAGGACGGGTTGTAGTTTTTTGTGCATAGTTTTCAGATCTGAAGGTCGAAACAGTGACATGTGGCACGTCGTACAAGTTCGCTCTACTGAAACATTATATAATCAGGTCATCTTAGATGATTGGGCATAACTCTTTGTTGGAGAATCAAATTCTGATCAAACTTGCGGGGTTAGAAAGAGGACTCAAAGGGCTACTGCAGGAGACAATTTCAGAACTTTGAGATCTGAAAGTACAAAGTTACAGTCATTTCAAGATCGAGCTCCCGAAATCAAGAAAAGGCGATATGAGGAAGTTTGATAGAAAGGATCCAGTAAATTGGATACTACACATGGATCAATTTTTTAATCTACATGGTGTACCACTGGTACAAAAGGTATGTATTGCATCTTCATATTTAGAATCGGATCAATTTTTATGGTATAAAGGACTTTGTTCTCGTAAACAATTTGTTACGTGGTCAATTTTCAGGAAGGAAATGATAGCACATTATGAGGATACAAAGAGCAACACCTTCTTTAGAGCAACACGACAACAATTGGAAGAAAAAAGAGAAAAAAGAATTTGTTACAAAGTGGAAAGCAAAATTATGGCAATAAGGAAGTCTACCCCTCACAACTATAAAGATGTAAGTGTTGTTTCTCCTAGCCTTCCACAACCTACAAGGGTTACACCACAACAATTGGAAAAAAAAAAAAGAGAGAGGAATTTGTTATAATTGTGATAACAAATATATTAAAGGTCATAAGTGTGCTGAGAATAAATTATTTTACATTGATTGTGGAGAGGAGGAAGAAAAAGATCAAAAAACGTCAAAAGAAGAGTATATACACCAGGAACCAACCCCAGAGAAAGAGGAAATGAATCCGACCATGTCTTGTAAAGCCTTGGAAAGAATTACCACTCCTAAAACTCTCAAGATAGAAGGACATATCAAGAAGAAAAAGGTTCAAGAAGTGAAAGATCACATCGAGAAAGAAAAAATAAATCCGACCATATCTTGTAATGCATTGGACGGAATTACCACTCCTCAAACTATCAATATAGAAGGACATATCAAGAAGAAAAATGTTCAAGAATTGAAAGATCACATCGAGTGTCAATAAATCAATCCGACCATATCTTGTAATGCATTGGAAGAAATTACCACTCCTCAAACTATCAAGATATAAGAACATATCAAGAAGAAAAAGGTAATAGTGTTGATTGATTCAGGCAGTACCCATAATTTTATTGATTGTAAGATAGCCAAGGAATTGAATTGCTTCCTATATCTAGCACCGGAGTGTCAAGTGATGGTTGCAAGTGGAGGAACCATAAATTGCTCTGGAAAGTGCCATAATATCAAGCTATCCATGGGAGAATATGTATTGAATAGCCTAATGCTTTCCATTCCAATGGGTGGTGCTGATGTTTTACTAGGAGTCCAATGGCTATAATCTTTGGGTACGATAGCTTTTAATTTTCAAGAACTTTTCTTGAAATTTTTTTGGGAAGGAAAGGAAGTTGAATTGAGGGGTATCGAAGGAAAACCTGGAAAGATAATCAACTCTAACAACATGACAAAGATTCTAAATAAAGAACAACGGGGTGTAATTGCACAATTATGTTCACTAGAGGATCTCACATCGTAATCATGTATTTCTCCAGATCTCGAAAACGTTTTGGACAATCATTCCAAGGTGTTTGAGACTCCCAAAGGTCTCCCACCTATTCGTGATCATGATCATGCTATTCATTTGATTCCACGTAGTGTTTCTCCAAACATCAGGCCTTACATATATCCATATGCCCAAAGGAGTGGGAACTCATTCAAAAGTTGCAGAAGATCCCAGTTCAAACAGTATTGTGAGAACTTGACAAGGAAAAATCATATTGGAACCTGAAGCAGTCACAGAACCGAGAAATCGAAAGCTACGAAATAGATCAATTTTAGAGTATCTCATCAAGTGGAAGAACTTACCTGTTGAAGATTCCACATGGGAGGACAAGAATTTATACAGAAGCATCAAGAACTACTCAAGCATTGAGGACAACACTTTTTGAAGTAGAGGGGCATGTTAAGTCCCTATACTACTAGTGTAACCCCTTATTGTTATTAGTACAACCCCCTTATTATATTGGTGTGCCCATGTAGTCCCCATATTGTTATTATTGTGCCCCATAGAAGCCCACTATTGTTATTATTGTGCCCTTACATTATTATTGTTATGTCGACTCTGATTATATTATGACCCTTTAGACTCCTATATATAGAAAGGAGGTCTTGTCATTTGTATCATCCAAGAATTGTTCATTTGTGTAATGTAAAGGAGGTTGCCCCCTCGAAGAGGCTTATTTCTAAGGAGTTCATCTATCTTTTCTATATTTATGTGAGTTGGTTTCATAACAAACAGGTTGCTACAATGATCCAAATCTGGTCACCAAATTGTGACCCGACACATACCAAAACATTGTTGTTCTCACTGCTACAACACTACAATTTCTGGGACTAGTTAGAGCACTAACCATTGTCCCTAACTACCCAACAAACACACCCAGAAATTACTCCTCTTGCTGCGGTTTCTCCTCCACGTATTGTTCTCCCTTTGTGTTTCTCTCCTAGGGTAGTTATTGCCATAAACGTGGGAGTTATTGCCCTAAACGTGGGACTGTCTCCCAAAGAGGACTGCATCACCCTTCAGCAGTCCAATCTAGGGCTACAGCAGCCTCTTGGGATGACTTTCCACTCTCCAAACAGTGTCCAAACAGCCTTGTTGGCCTTGCCCTGGTTGCAACCTATAAGAACAGGGATACGGCCCTTCCACCAGTGGTTCTGCCCTCAAAACGGACCCCTGAACAGACCTTAAACCCTCATTGTTTCAGACCATCTCTTACTACAGCTAGGGCATAAAATTCTCCTCCAATCAGCTCTCTTCCTAAGGTATGTGTTACACAAGATGGATGATCTAAAACAATCCAATTCACCTTCCTCTTATATCCAAATGAGGACCTCCAACGAATTCATGAAGGGACATGTCTCTTGGACGAATTCACTTCAAGCCTACGTGACTTGACTGTCCATAATCATTTGTCACCTTCAAAAATTCATAACTTCATTTCAAGAGCTCTGATTTGAGTGATCTTTGGAGCTTTGGAATTAGTTTGCCAAGCTCTGTCACCTCAAATTTTTCCAAGCTCAAATTCATCCTAATTTTGACCCAAATCCCGATGGGTGCAAAACCCCGTGCTTGGATTCCAAGCCCACAAGTGACCCTTGTGGCATGTTTCCCTCCAAACTTTGAACCCTAGGGCTTGGAGTACCTCCCAAGCTACACAAATCAACAATTGATATGTTGTGTTATTGAAACTAGGAAGATGGATGCCTTGGCTATGAAGACTCTTCCTGTGCAAGGAAGCCTTGCAAAGGGATGGATTGGTCGAGGATCTGGGAAGCAGAGAAGGGGATGCCTGAACTTGGAAGGTGTGTGAATACATGGAAGAAGAATCAAATCGTCTAAGAGATTGATAAAGCAGAGAAGGGGATGCACAAATTGGAAAGTGAATTGGTTTCATAGAATCACGTGTATATCGATTGAGATTAGGAGTGCATTGGGTATGTACCAGAAAGAAATGAGCTGAAATTGTTCCTGAAGGGGCATTGAGCATAGTGGATGGCATGAGTGGACATTGGAGATGGATTGTGCTCCGAAGTCAACTGACCGAGAAGGCCAAGGTGTAATGGAAGCACGATAGACCAATTGAAACTACATGGGAGATGGCTAATCAAATGAGGGTGTCATACCCATTTTTGGTTACTGAGTAAGCAATGGTAAATGTATTTGTAAATATGTAAGAGATGTATATAAAGCTTACCTTTGTTTTATTATTTTGTTGCTAAGCCTGAACACTAAGGACGATGTTCCCCTTAAGGGGGTGGGGTTTGCAACACCCCTAGTATACTCCCCCTGATGTTGATTATAAATTTTATTTTGATGGCTTGAAGAGTGGGATACAAATCGACAATCCAAGGGGGAAAAGGAAGATGAACTTAAGTGATGTTAACTGGCACCATTGCTTAATCAATTGTGTAGCTAGCAAGAAAGAATGTTCCATGAGGAACATGAAGAGACACGTAAGAAAAAGGATAAAAAAACATTTGAACAACAAGAGGGGGCTGACTTTTGGTTAAATGAAAGAAGTTTGAGGACAGAATTGGAATTTTTTTGGCAAGGAGCCAAATTTGTGAACATGGTTTCTAGCTGAGTTTGATTGGAAAAATCCCCTTAGATTGTGGCTTTGACTCAAGGGTGGTTGTTGCAAGAAATACAAATTGCAACTAGTCTATGGTTGGGTGGAAAATCGAAGTCCCACCTTCAATTTCAACCATTGTTAGATCTCAATAAGTGTTATTAATTTGTGAGCTATGAATATGATGATTAGTTCTTTATTGAAATTAATGTATATCTTTGTGATAATTTTGCATGGATGTAGGAAATTGTTGCATGGAATCAATAGGAAAAATGTCTTTACCGTTCTGTGGATTATATTATAATTCTACCTTGAGGTTGTGATAGAACTATCATGATTTTTATGTGCACGTTAATATGCGACATGTGGACATGCAAGGCTCTATGATTACAATTGCTCACTTTTTTGCTATAAATTTTCTTTTGGGAGGTTCTTGAAGTTGAAATTTGCAAAATGGTGAGGGGAATCCTCTTGATCCTCTGGTCCAATGTTTAGATCTTAGGTCACAAAATTTTGGGAAATATGACCAAAGGAACTTGGGCTTCCTAAATGCATCTTTAAAGAGATCATGTTGGGATTTCTGTTATAGATTTTCTTCTAGAATGTTTCAAAAGTTGAAACCTAGACCATGCTGAGGGAAATATTGTATATCCTCTGGTCCAATTTTTAGATCTTAGGTCGTGACATTTTAAGAGATATGATTAAAGGAAGTCAAGCTTTGTGATTGCTCCTAAAATTGTGCATCAAACAAGTCACGTTGGATTTTCTGCCATAACACATCTTCTGGAAGATGTCAGAAGCTGAAACTTCAACCATGGTGAGGGGAAATCCTATTGTTCCTCTGGTTTAGTTTTTAGATCTTGGGTCACGATATTTTAGGAGATACGATTAGAGGAATTTGAGCTTCATAAATTCTCCTGAAATTGTGCTTCAAAAAGGGCATGTTGATATTTCTACTATAACATTTCATCTAGGAGCTTCTAAAGGTTGAAACTTGAACCATTGTGAGGGGAAATCCTACTGATCATCTGGTTCATTTTTTAGAACTTGGATTGTTATAATTTAGGAGATATGTCGTGACAATTTTGCTATATTATTTTGCATATAAAGTATTTGAAGAAATGCTTAAATGGTTTAATGATTTATTGCATACAAAGTATTTGATGAAATGCCCCAACGAAAACATTGTTTTGCAGATGGGGATAATATTGTTGAGTTGATGTATTGTTAAAATTGGCAACTAGAGCCAAACTCCATGTGGGTCATCTTATCTATGGCAGCTGATATTTTCTTGGATCCCTCTCATCGAGAGGTGTAGGATTGATCTATAGATCATCCCATTCCGATAAGTATTCATGGAGTTATGAATTTATTTGTGTTATAAGACAATTCGTCAAAGTCGGCCAACAACTAAATAACACCCATATGTGCTCAACGTTTTAGTATAAAAGGAGATGACTTGAGAGTCAATTCACACACACTTCTCTCTTGATTTCTCTCCACTTGTCTTGGGTTTTAGTGTGAGAGAAATCTAGGAGGAAGAAGCCCTAGACGTTGGAGGAAAGGACGCTGCCCTAGCCGCAGCAAAGAAGACAGACCAACGAAGCCATGGAAGGAACCTCTACGTTGCCCTAACGATGACCTAAAGAATCCCTAACCGCAGTCCTAAGGAAGCCCTAACCACAGTCCTAAGGATGCCCTAGTGCAATGTGAAGGAGGATAAGCCGCAGCAAGAAGAGGCCAAGGCAGCAAAGGAGTTAAGGTCTGTTTCAGGGCTAACCGAGCTGTTGTTAGAGGGCCGAGGAGCTGAGCTTGGAGGCCGAGTTGAAGAAGGGTGAACGCAGGTCTGATTGGGGCAGCGAAAAGGTAAGGGAAGTCTGTTTTGAATGGGTTGTAGGTGACAGCAAGGGTTGTAGGTGACAGGGACAGCGTGGAGAGGTTTTGGGCTAGATTTGTGCCCAGAACAACAGCACGTATGTGGAGGAATCTTCCTTAGTAGGACCGCAGAGATTAAGAGTTGTTTTGGTGGATGGTTAAGGGTTGTTGCAGCATGACCAGATGCCCTAACCAGTCACAATATAAACAATAGTGAAAGCAGACTTAGAACAACAGTGTTTAAGGTATGTTGGGTTGCTGTAGGTTACATTGGGACAGCAGTTATGGCATGGCACAATTGATGGGACAGCAGCTATGTCATGGCACAATTGGAATAGAAGTTGTGAGAGGATAGCAGCAATAGCCGATTAGGACAGTAGTACGGTAAGCACGATGCATGTGCAGCATGATAACAATGACAGCATAATAGCAACAATGTTACAATGATGGCACATGGGACAACAATGGTACATGATGTGGTACAGTGATGATTAGTGAAGCATAATGAGATGCAACATAGTGATGATGGGCGCAGCATGGTGCAGCACAGTGAGGTGCAGCATGATGATGACGAGCAGCACAATGATAGATGTCGCATGGTGATGGAGTCACCTAAGACAATTAGTTGAAGCAACATGTCTTCAACTGAGCTCAGCTACCTCATGTATCATCTACTTAGAGATGATCTATGCTCTTATTTAGATAATTCAAAGTGTTGACTTCTGTTGTATGTGTACTATCTCTCTCTCTCTGATGAACTATTGAAGAACATATAAGAATAATTGATCAAGGGTTCCCCACATTGGGGTTTTTCCCTGGCTAGCACCACATCTTGTGTCCTCTTGTCTTGGCTTCTCTTTTGCGATTTATGTTTATGTTCTATCTACAATTTACTATTATGCTGATGTGATTGTTAATCTGAAAAAGATATTGAGCTAACTGTGAATATTGAAATAAATTGCTCTAAGCATAGAACATACCTAAAATTAACATGGTACCAGAGCTGAGGTGAAGACAAAGCCCAAGCGAGAGTGAAAGAGCAATCACCGAAGATAGTTGGGAACGAACAATAGGATCAGTGGATTCCTCATCCCTCTTCAAATTCACCAAGAGTGAAGTCGAAGCAGAGAATATGATCAGAATGGTGCAGTGGAAGTTTCTGATGGCATACCTAAAGATCACTTCAATAGGAAGTCCGGATCTAAGGGTGGAAGGAAAGGCAGATGCCTTGGTTGCAATAAGTTTGGCCATTATGCGAAGGAGTGTCCGAATGGCAGGGATACATCACTTGATGACGATAATGATCATTCCAAGGACATCTTCAATGATCAGAGGAATGACATGTAATGCAGGTCATCAAGGAAATAGTTGACTCTTCAAAGAAAGCAAGGAACCCCAGGTGTGAAGAATCAAATATTGTTTCTGATAAGATAAAGAAACGTTATCTTGTATTGGCCCTCTCCTTCAAACTCTTTGGGAATCTGCCTTATTGATCATAGTGCTTCAAGGCACTTCATCGAATAGAAGGGTGCTCTCTAATTTGGTAGAGATGGAAACAATCGTGGGATTATACTTGGAGTCAATGCCACCTATCTCGGAAAGGGTGTAGGGAATGTTACCCCTCAATTGAATGAGGGTAACTCGATTCATTTACGAGAATCTCTTTATGTACTTGCTCGCAAGTAGAACCTAGTGTCCATTTCGGCAATGGAAGTCAAAGGTTTCAAGGTGGCATTCATCGATGGAAAGGTACGTGTTTGAAAATAGAATTTTCTAAGATGCTTTTACTCATGGGTTCAGGGTTGGAAATTTGTATCAAGTTGCAGGATGGTCCATTAGGGAGCATCTCAGTTGTCACATCTCATCTATAGCATCTCAGTTGTCACATCTCATCTATAGCACTGGAGGTCTACTTATTATTGGGCCCTACCCAATGTGAGTCAGATGGTGATAGGGATGCCTGAATTCAAAAAGAGCATGAAGGTACATGTCTGAGATGTACCAAAGGAAAATATTACAAGGGGACCATTCCCCTCATGTAACAGGTCCACAGGTTTGGAACAACTCGAGGGGTTTGAGATTCATGATTGGGAATATCATGTGTGCAGGTGGAAGAAAGCCCTCTATGGCTTGAAGCAAAACATCTCAGGCGTAGTATGAGAGGATTGATAGTTGTCTGATGGAGCTTAGATTCACTAGGAGTGAAGCCGATCCAAACCATTGCTTAAAGGTTGTGGATGATAGACCTCTCATACCAACACCTTCTAAGGATGACCTCTTTCTGACAGGTGCAGACCCTCTCATTTGCAAAAGTAAGAGGGAGTTGGATTCCGGATGTGGAATGATAAACTGCAAGCTCGTGACTACCGCGAGGATCTTAACTTTCAGAAGTTATATGGTAGTGATGTCGGACCTGATTCGGGAAATGCCTCTGAGTTTCATAAACTCATTCACGTTGATGTTCTTGGTGAACTTCCGTCCGGACATATGTTTTGCAGTTAGCATGATTAGCTCATATATGGTTGAGCCTCACTGGATTGGTGCCAAGAATCTTCTGAGATATCTTCGGGGCACAATCTCTCATGGATGGAAATGTGAAGCTGCATGATTATTCAAATGCTGACTGGGTAGGCAGTGTGGAGGATCGCAAGAGCACTTCTGAGTGTCGATTCTCTTTGGGTTCTGCTTCGATATCCTGGATAAGCAGGAAGCAGATGACAGTTTCTTTGAGCACCGTTGAGACCGAATACATAGTTACGAGTATGATCTCGTGTGAAGCTACCTGGTTGTGGAAGCTCTTCAGTGAGCTGTTTGTACACATGATGGATACCACCATGATCTACCATGTCAACCGGGGGGGATTCGATTGTTGAGGAATCTCGTATTCTATGATTGCTCCAACAGATAGACATCAGATACTACCTTATCTGGGATATGGTACGTCGAGGAGCGAGGAGGCTCCATCGCATTGAGACTGATGTACAAGTCGCAGACATTTTGTCAAGGCCCCCGGGAAATGTCAAATTTGTGAACTTCCCGAACGACTTGGAGTCATTAAGAGACCCTCTTATGAGGGTCCTGCATGATGCATGCATTGAGCTCTGGGAGCTCCGGGGGGCTTGGGGTACTTCTTGGAGCAACAAGCGACCATAGGGAGACTCACCCTCCCCTAATGGTGCATTGTGTACAAGGTGAAGGGTTCAGCCTTCCCCTGTGATACCCGTGGCGACTAATGGACAAGATGAGTGGTTCTCCTGTCGAGGCATCCTACCCATGCAGTGTGGGACTCATGGGAAGTACCTCTCATCTAGCCAATGAGCAGGGAAATGGGGTTAGGGACCATAGTAGTACTATCGATGGACGCATCATTGTATCTACCGTACTCCCTATGCTAGGATGACCTCCATTGATCTGGGATCAGTATGAGTGGTTTGAGACACTCTCTCTTGATATTGATTTGGGATCAATGAAACTGACTTCGGGTCAGTAAGAATGACATAACTCACTCTCTTTTGGAACTGATCTGGGATTAGTAATGGTGGTATGACACACTCTCTTCAGATGGAACTGACTTCGGGTCAGTAGAGAATGGTATGTGACATTCTCAATCAATTCTTCTTCTTCATGGTTCAACAGAGCAAATCAGAGCAGTGCAGGGCACTGATGCCAGAGATAGTACAGTCTGGCAGATGGATCAACGGATGGAGTTCTCCCTAGTTGGGAGGGAGCGTTAAAATTGGCAACTAGGGCCAAATCTCCATGTGGGTCATCTTATCTATGGTAGCTGATATTTTTCTTGGATACCTTTCATCGAGAGGCGTAGGATTGATCTAAAGATCATCCGATTCCGATAAGTATTCATGGAGTTATGAATTTATTTGTGTTATAAGACAATTCGTCAAAGTCGGCCAACAACTAAATAACTCCCATATGTGCTCAAAGTTTTAGTATAAAAGGAGATGACTTGAGAGTCATTTCACACACACCTCTCTCTTGATTTCTCTCCACTTGTCTTTAGTTTTAGTGTGAGAGAAATCTAGGAGGAAGAAGCCCTAGACGTTGGAGGAAAGGAGGTTGCCCTAGCCGCAGCAAAGAAGACAGACCAACGAAGCCATGGAAGGAACCTCTACATTGCCCTAACGCTGACCTAAAGAAGCCCTAACCGTAGTCATAAAGAAGCCCTAACCACAATCCTAAGGAAGCCCTAGCTGCAATCCTAAGGAAGCCCTAGCCACAGTCCTAAGGAAGCCCTAGCCACAGTCCTAAGGATGCCCTAGTGCAACGTGAAGGAGGATAAGTTGCAGCAAGAAGAGGCCAAGGCAACAAAGGAGTTAAGGTATGTTTCAGGGCTAACCGAGCTACTGTTAGAGGGCCGAGGAGCTGAGCTTGGAGGCCGAGTTGAAGAAGGGTGAACGCAGATCTGATTGGGGCAGCGAAAAGGTAAGGGAAGTCTGTTTTGAATGGGTTGTAGGTGACAGGGACATCGTCGAGAGGTTTTGGGCTAGATTTGTGCCCAGAACAATAGCACGTATGTGGAGGACTCTTCCTTAGTAGGACCGCAAAGATTAAGAGTTGTTTTGGTGGATGGCTAAGGGTTGTTGCAACATGACCAGCCCTAGCCAGTCACAATATAAACAGCAGTAAAAGCAGACTTATAACAACAATGTTTAAGGTATGTTGGGTTGTTGTAGGTTAAATTGGGATAGCAGTTATGGCATGGCACAATTGATGAGATAACAGTCACATACAATAGGGACAACAGTTTATGGCATGGCACAATTGATGGGACAACAGTCACTTACATTGGGATAGCAGTTATGGCATGGCACAATTAATGGGGCAGCAGTCACATACAATTGGGGCAACAATTATGGCATGGCAAAATTGATGGGACAACAGCAATACAATTGGGACAGCAACTATGTCATGGCACAATTGGAATAGCAGCTGTGATGGGCCAGCAGCGATAGCCAATTGGGACAACAATACTGTTAATTTAGGTATGTTCTATGCTTAGAGCAATTTATTTCAATTTTCACAGTTAGCCCCATATCTTTTCAAGATTAGCAATCACATCAGCGTTAAAGTAAACTGCAGATAGAACATAAACATAAATCGCAAAAGACAAGCCAAGACAAGAGGACACAAGATGTGGTGCTAGCCAGGGACAAACCCCAGTGTGGGGAAACCCTTGATCAATTCTTCTTATATGTTCTTCAATAGTTCAGCAGAGAGAGAGAGATAGTACATTTACAACAGAAGTCAACACTTTGACTTATCTAGATAAGAGCATAGATCATCTCTAAGAAGATGATACATGAGATCAGTTGAAGACATGCTGCTTCAACTAATTCTCCAAGGTGACTCCTTCACCTATCATTGTGTTGCATTTCGTCATCATGCTGCACCTCACCACGCTGCACCATGTTGTACCCATCATCACTATGTTGCATCTCATCACGCTTCATTAATCATGACTGTACCCATCACTGTACTGCATTATGTGCCATTGTTGCACCATGTTGCCATCCTGACCTATGTGTTGGCTACACCTTGCTTGCTTGTTGTCCCTTGCTTGCTTGTTGTCCTTAGCATGCTTGTTGTTGCATGCTAGTTGTCCCTTGCATGCTAGCTGTAACATTGCATGCTTGGTGTATTTGCTGCTAAGTGCCATACAACTATCCCAATGTTAGTTAGTTGTCCCTTCCATGCTGCTCTCCTTCGGAGACAGACGCTCCGACTGTTTCAGCAGTTCTGGCAGTTCCGGCTGTTCCCAGCAGTTCCGGCAGTTATGGTTGTTCCCAGCAGTTCCGACAGTTCCAGCAGTTACGACTTTTCCGGCAGTTTTGGCATTTTCGGCTTTTCCAGCGTTTCTGGCAGTTCCGGCAGTTCCGGCTTTTCCGGCAGTTCCGGCTTTTCCGGCAGTTTCGGCTTTTCTAGCAGTTCTGGCTTTTCCGGCTTTTCCGGCAGTTCCGACTTTTCTGGCGTTTCCGACAGTTCCAGATTTTCCGACAGTTCTGGCATTCTACCCTCTAGATCAGGGCAACGTTATTCCTTAAGATCTCTCCTCCTACTAAAACCCAAAGACAAGTAGAGAGAGGAAGAGATCCCAAGTGTGTCAAAATGACTTGAAGACCACCTCTATTTATACTAAAATGTTGAGCACATGTGGGGTTTATTTGGTTGTTGGCCGACCTTGACGAATTGTCTTATAACGCAAATAAATTCATAACTCCATGAATACTTATCGGAATCGGATGATCTTTAGATCAATCCTCCACCTCTCGATGAGAGGGATCCAAGAAAAATATCAGTTGCCATAAATAAGATGACACGCATGGAGATTGGCCCTAGTTTCCAATTTTAACACTCCCTCTCAACTAGGGAGAACTCCATCCTTTGATCCATATGTCCGACTGTACTATCTCTACCATCAGTGCCCTGCACTGCTTTGCTCTGCTCTGCTTTGATCTGCTGAGTTTTGCTCTGCTCTGCTTTGCTTTGCTCTGTTGAACCATGAAGAAGAAGAATTGATTGAGAATGTCTCATAGCATTCTTCACTGACCCGAAGTCAGTTTCATCTGAAGAGAGTGTGTCACATCACTCTTACTAACCCGAAGTTAGTTTTATTGATCTCAGATCAATATCACAAGAGAGTGTCTCAAACCACTCATACTGATCCTAGATCAGTTTCATTGATCCCAGATCAATGTCACAAGACAGTGTCTCAATCCACTCATACTGATCCCAGATCAGTTTCATTGATCCCAGATCAATGTCACAAGAGAGTGTCTCAAACCACTCATACTGATCCCATATCAGTTTCATTAATCCCAGATCAATGTCACAAGAGAGTGTCTCAAACCACTCATACTGATCCCAGATCAGTTTCATTGATCCCAGATCAATGGAGGTCATCCTAGCATAGGGAGTACAGTAGATATAGCGATGCGTCCATCGATAGTACTACTATGGTCTCTATCCTCATTTCCCTGCTCATTGATCAGATGAGAGGTACTTCCCATGAGTCCCAGATTGCATGGGTAGGATGCCTCGCTTGGAGAACTAATCATCCTGTCCACATGAGAACGAATCATCATGTCAGTGGATGCCACAGAGAACTAATCATCCTATTCCACAGGAGAACTAATCATCTCGTTCCACAGCCGTCATGGAGAACAAATCATCCTAGCCCACAGGAGAACTAATCATCATGTTTCATAGTCGCCACAGAGAACAAATCATCCTGGCCCACATGAGAACTAATCATCCCGCTCCACAGTTGCCACGGGAGAACTAATCATCCCAACCCACAAGAGAACTAATCATCCCAACCCACAAGAGAACTAATCATCCTATTCCACAGTTGCCATGAGAGAACTAATCATCCTAGCCCACAGAAGAATTAATCATCCTGTTCATAGCGCACCACCAGGGGAGGGTGAATCGCCCTATGGTCGTATGTTGCTCCAGTAAGTACCCCAAGCCCCCCAGAGCTCCCAGAGCTCAATGCATGCAAGATGCAGGACCCTTATAGGAAGGTCTCTCAACGACTCCAGATCATTCGAGAAAGTCACAGATTTGACCTTTCCCCAGGGCTTTGACAAAATGTCTGCGACCTGTACATCAGTGTCGATGCGATGGAGCCTCCTCGCTCATCAACTTACCATATCGCAGATAAGGCAGTATTTGATGTCTATCTGCTGGAGCAATCATCGAATACAGGATTCCTCAATAATCGAATCCCCCCTCTGGTTGTCACAGAGAATCACAATGGTATTCATCATTTGTACAAATAGCTCACTTAAGAGTTTCTGCAACTATGCAGCTTCACACGAGATCATACTCGTAGCTATGTATTTTGTCTCGGCGGTGCTTATAGCAACCAACTTCTGTTTCCTGCTCATCCATGATATCGAAGCAGAATCCAAAGAGAACCAGCACTGAGAAGTGCTCTAGTGATCCTCCACACCGCCTGCCCAGTCGGCATTCGAATAATCATGCAGTTTCATATTTCCAGCAGTGTATCTCAATCCATGAGAGATTGTGCCTCGAAGATATCTCATACGATTCTTGGCACCAATCCAGTGAGGCTCAACCAAATATGAACTCACCATGCTAACTGCAAAACATATGTCTGGACAAAAGTTCACCAAGAAAATCAATGCGAATGAGTTTATGAAATTCAGAGGCAATTCCCAAATCTAGTCCGACATCACTACCATATAACTTCTGAAAGTTAAGATCCTCGAGGTAGTCATAGCCTTGGAGTTTATCATTCCACATTCGGAATCCAACTCCCTCTTACTTCTGCAAATGAGAGCGTTTGCACCTGTCAAAAATAGGTCATCCTCATAAGGTGCCAATATGAGAGGTCTATCATCCACAACCTTCGGGTAATGATTTGGATCGGTTTCACTCCTAGTGAATCTCAGCTTCATCAGACAGCTATCAATCCTCTCATACTACGCCCGGGGTGTTTTGCTTCAAGCCATAGAGGGCTTTATTCCACCTGTATACATGAGATTCCCAATCATGAATCTCAAACTCCTCGGGTTGTTCCAAACATGTGGACCTGCTGCATGAGGGGAATGGTCCCCTTATAAAATTTTCCTTCGGTACATCTCAGACATGTACCTTCATGCTCTACTTGAATTCAGACATCCCTATCACCATTTGACTCACATCAGGTAGGGCCCCATAGGTTGACCTCCGATGTTATAGATGCAATATGTCAATTGGCATGATCCCCAATGGACCATCCTGCAACTTGATACAAATTGCCAACCTTGAACCCATGAGAAAAAGCATCTTTGAAAATTATATTTTTTAACACGTACCTTTCCATCGATGAATGCCACCCTGAAACCTTTGACTTCCATTTCGGAGATGGACACCACGTTCTTCTTGCAATTAGGTACATAAAAGAGATTTTGTAAATGAATCGAGTTACCCTTATTCAATTGAGAGTTAACATTTCCTACACCCTTTCCGGGATAGGTGGCATCGGCTCCAAGTATAATCCCACGATTGTTTCCATCTCTAGCAAATTAGAGAGTGCAACCATCTATCCGATGAAGTGCCATGAAGCACTACAATATACAAGCCAGATTCCCAAAGAATCTGAAGGAGAGGGCCAATACAAGATAACGCTTCTTTATCTTATCAGAAACAACATTTGATTCTTCATACCTGGGGTTCCTTGCTTTCTATGAAGAGTCGGCCATTTCCTTGATGACTTGCATTACCTGTCATTCCTCTGATCATTGAAGATGTCCCTGCAATGATTGTTATCATCATTTTGTGATGTGTCCCTGCCATTCGGACACTCCTTCGCATAATGGCCAAACTAGTTATCTGCCTTTCCTTCCACCCTGAGATCCGGTCTTCCAATGAAGTGATCTTTAGGTAGGCCATATTCTGCTACGCCATTCTAATAATATTCTCTGCTTCAACTTCACCCTTGGTGAATTTGAAGAGGGATGAGGAATCCACTGATCCTTTTGTCCTTTCCCAACTGTCTTCGGTGATTGCTCTTTCACTCTTGCTTGGGCATTGTCTTCACTTCAGCTCGGATACCATGTTAATTTTAGGTATGTTCTATGCTTAGAGTAATTTATTTCAATTTTCACAGTTAGCTCCATATCTCTTCCAGATTAGCATTCACATCAGCATTAAAGTAAACTGCAGATAGAACCTAAACATAAAACGCAGAAGACAAGAGGACACAAGATGTGGCGCTAGCCAGGAACAAACCCCAGTGTGGGGAAACCCTTGATCAATTCTTCTTATATGTTCTTTAATAGTTCAGTAGAGAGAGAGAGAGAGATAGTACGTTTACAACAAAAGTCAACACTTTGACTTATCTAGATAAGAGCATAGATCATCTCTAAGAAGATGATACATGAGATCAGTTGAAGACATGTTGCTTCAACTAATTCTCCAAGGTGACTCCTTCACCTATCGTTGTGCTGCATTTCGTCATCATGCTGCACCTCACCGCGTTGCACCACGCTGCACCCATCATCACTATGTTGCATCTCATCACGCTTCATTAATCATGACTGTACCCATCACTGTACTGCATTTTGTGCCATTGCTGCACCATGTTGCCATCCTGACCTATGTGTTGGTTGCACCTTGCTTGCTTGTTGTCCTAGCATGCTTATTGTCCTTAGCATGCTTGTTTTTGCACGCTAGTTGTCCCTTGCATGCTAGTTGTAACATTGCATGCTTGGTGTATTTGCTGCTAAGTACCATACAATTGTCCCAATGTTAGCTAGTTGTCCCTTGCATGCTGCTCTCCTTCAGAGACAGATGCTCCGACTGTTTCGGCAATTCCTGGTAGTTCTGGCAGTTCCAGTTGTTCCCAGTAGTTCCGGTTGTTCCCAGCAGTTTCGGCAGTCGCGGCAGTTCCGTCTTTTCCGACAATTCCAACTTTTCTGGCAATTCTGTCAGTTCTGGCATTTCCAGCATTTCCAGCGTTTCCGGCATTTCCAGCTTTTCCAGCTTTTCTGGCTTTTCTGTCTTTTCCGGCAGTTCCGTCTTTTCCAGCAGTTCCAGCTTTTCCGACTATTCTGGTAGTTCTGGCTTTTCCGGCATTTCCGGCTTTTCCTACTTTTCCAGCAATTCTGCCTATTCCGGCTTTTCCAACAATTCCAGCTTTTCTGGCAGTTTCGGCTTTCTCCTCTTTGGATTAGGGCAACGTTACTCCTTAAGGTCTCTCCTCCTACTAAAACCCAAAGACAAGTAGAGAGAGGAAGAGATCCCAAGTGTGTTGAAATGACTTGAAGGCCACTTCTATTTATACTAAAACGTTAAGCACATGTGGGGTTTATTTGGTTGCTGGCCGACCTTGACGAATTTTCTTATAATGCAAATATATTCATAACTCCATGAATACTTATCGGAATTGGATGATTTTTAGATCAATCCTACATCTCTTGATGAGAGGGATCCAAGAAAAATATCAGCTACCACAAATAAGATGGCCCACATGGAGTTTGGCCCTAGTTGTCAATTTTAACAAATACGGTAAGCAAGATGCGTGGGCAGCATGATTACAATGACAGCATGATAACAACAATGTTACAATGATGGCACATGGGACAATGGTACATGATGCAATACAGCGATGATTAGTGAAGCATGATGAGATGCAGCATAGTGATGATGGGTGCAGCATGGTGCAGCACAGTGAGGTGCAGCATGATGATGAGGAGAAGCACAATGATGGGTGTCGCATGGTGATGGAGTCACCTGAGAGAATTAGTTGAAGCAACATGTCTTCAACTGAGTTCAGCTACCTCATGTATCATCTACTTAGAGATGACCTATGCTTTTATTTAGATAAGTCAAAGTGTTGACTTTTGTTGTATATGTATTATCTCTCTCTCTCTCTGTTGAACTATTGAAGAACATATAAGAAGAATTGATCAAGGGTTTCCCCACATTGGGGTTTGTCCTTGGCTAATGCCACGTCTTGTGTCCTCTTGTCTTGGCTTGTCTTTTGTGATTTATGTTTATGTTCTATCTGCAATTTACTATTATGCTGATGTGATTGCTAATCTGGAAAATATATTGAGCTAACTATGAAAATTGAAATAAATTGCTCTAAGCATAGAACATACCTAAAATTAACACATATGCCTATTTGCATGCAAAGAATTTTCTATATTAGTTTGCATGCAAAATTCTTGAATAATTGCTTAAATGGTTTAATGATTCATTGCATACAAATTGTTTGACGAAATGTCCCAATGAAAATGTTGTTTTATGGATGGGGATAGAATTGTTGTATGTTAGTATTGTTGTAGTTGATGTATGCCTATTTGCATGCAAAGAATTTTCTATATTAGTTTGAATGAAAAGTGCCTGAAGAAATGCTTAAATGGTTTAATGATTCATTGCATACAAACTGTTTGATGAAATGCCCCAAAGGAAAGGTTGTTTTGTGGATGGGGAAAGTATTGTTGTAGTTGATGCACACACCTATTTGCATGCAAAGTGCTTGAAGAAATGTTTAAATGATTCATTGATTCATTGCATACAAATTGTTTGATGAAATTCCCCAATAGAAATGTCTGGATGGGGATAGTATCGTTGTAGTTGATCTATGTCCATTTGCAAGCAAATAATTTGCTATATTAATTTGCATGCAAAGCGTTTGAAGAAATGCTTAAATGGTTTAATGATTCATTGCATACACAATGATGATAAAATGCCCCATTGAAAAATGTTTTTTTATGGATGGGGATAATATTGTTGTATGTCAATATTGTTGTAGCTGATATATGCCTATTTGCATTCAAGAAATTTGTTATAATAGCTTTCCTGCAAAGTGTTTGAAGAAATTCTTAAATCGTTTCATGATTCATTGCATGCAAAATGCTTGATGAAAGACCTGAATGAAAATGTTGTTTTGTGGATGGGGATAACATTGTTCTATGGTAATATTGTTGTAATTGATATATGCCTAGTTGCATGTAAAGAATTTGAGAAAATGTGTTAAAAGTGTTATTACAGTTTTCATACAAACTATTTGATAAAATACATCGATCAAAAGTTGCATGATTGAGTGGTATATTTTAGTTAGAATGTTACAAGTGGAATTAGAGCAATAAATCTGATTTGATTTCATACATAGTGTTTGGCAAAATGTATGAGAGATGAAAATCAAGTTTTTGCAAGTGTGGTTAGGATAGATTTAGTATGGGTATGTTACAAAGTATCGGTGATCTCACATGATTCAGAGAGAGATCTATAATTTCATATATCTATGTTATCTATATATGTTTATAAGTTTGCCAACTCAAAACCATGACTATGCTGGTGGGCTACCTCATTAGAAGTGCACACAACATGACAAGTGCTTGGATTTATTCTGTCTTAGGAAGTTCTTGGAGATTTCTGGATAATTATGTTGAATGCTTATGAACTCATGCATTTGTTGACATGCTCATGAACTCATGAAATTTTTAGCATGTTTATGAATAAGGAATTACTTACATGCTTGATTACTTAGTATGCATCATCTAACCTATTTTGGTGCATAGTTCCTATGATCTAATATGTTACAGGAATCTTGGTCTAAATACCTTGGTTGGAGTCTACAAAATCCATGGTGAGAGGAGGAAGTAATTCAGTGCATGGAAACTTGAAGATCCATAGTTGATATGATATAGCATGTGAATTGGTGTTCATCTATTATGTTTATAGTTGTAACTTTGAGTTTGCATTATCAACTTTTGAGATCCCATTTCTATAACGAGACCATGGAAGTTAGGTTAGGTTGATGTAACACCTTCCACTCCTTGATAATAATCGAAGGGGGTGGGAGGGTGTTACAAAGTGGTAACAAAGCTTATTGTCAAGCTAGTAAAAGGAAAAATAACCTCTGTAAGTCAATGAGGGAATTGGGTATGTTACATAAATCCATTACAACTTAATTAATAATTGCTCACCCAATTGATTCCAAAACCTAACCAAAAATATATATAGAGACATTCCCCATATTCTATACAAGGATTACTCATTGTTATTCTAGGTATTTGTGTATTGTTTACATTATTACGACTCAGGCCCACAAAATAATTCTCATGGTGAATCACACATTGTGCCATTTCCAAAAAGTATTATGAAGGAAGGAAAACAAAGTCCAAGAAATGTTAGGAAGGTGAACCTCACTACCTATTTGTTTTTTCGAAACTATAACTAATGTTGTTTTTTAAAGCATTCTCTAAATTGATAATTACTTCTTGTGATTTCTCTTAGGTTAATCTTTTCTTACATTCATATTCATCATAAAGCAATTACATAGAGGATGTCAATTGTAAAACAAAATGCTAGAAGGATCATAAAAAGACAACCAAACAAGAACAAAAGATTTTTAGTTTGGGAAAGTCCACTTGAGGGAAAAACCCAACAACCTTTTCCTTAGAGAAATTATTCAAGTCAACATAAATACATCTAAGCCAAACATAAAGTCAAACTAACAACCTTGATCACACCTAGTCAAAATTCCCACAAGACAAGTCAATTTGTTACTTAACAAATTCGGCCTAGCATACTCTGGTAGGACTGAACTTCGACCCTCTTCTTCCCTCAAGAAAAACTTGTTTCTGCTCCTTAGATAAACCCATAAATTATGTCGTCGATTCGTCCTTAATCTTCCTCAGATACATCTCCTTTGCTTGCCTCATATTTGACTTCTTCTCCGCCTCAGATATGACTTCCTCTTTGCCTCAGAATTGTCTTCTTTGCTTGCCTCAGAAAGATTTCTCTTGGAGGATGATGAAATGGTGTGTATATATATATTGTCCTAAGAGGCCGAAAGGGTGTGACCAAAGGGACAGGCCAACCTACCTTCTTGGAGGGCTGAATTTAAGTTTTGGGGCCAAGAAATTCAATATTATAAATTCAAAATTTCTCTTTTAAAAATCGACATGAAGAACATGTCACATATTTTCTCTTTTGACAATAGCATGAAGAACATGCTTTATATTTATCATTATAAATACATCAAGGGCTAAAATATTAATTATGAAGACTGACCATAGCTACAAAATTCAACACTCCCTCTTAGCTAGGGAGGTATTCATTATGACTATCTAGATGGAAGAGATACATTAATGACACCAATGTAAAATGACCACATGGTTAATCAGTACTTGATAAGTTTTTGGAACATCTTAATGGAATTTTTGAGAATATCAAGTTTACCATGGAGCTTGAGAACAATAATACCATTCCTTTTATGGATGTTCTTCTCATAAGGAAAGATGATGGAAGCATAGGACATCAAGTATATAGAAAGAAGATTCATACAGATAGCTACCTCCATGTTGATTCTCACCATCATCCTACACAGAAAATGGGGATCTTAAACACACTAATCACTAGAGCCTCAAGATTATCTAATAAAGAATATTTCCAACAAGAAATTGACCACCTTACAAAAGTGTTTCTTGATATTGGCTACAATTACAAAGACATTTGCAGAGCTATCAAGAAAACTAGAAAGAGCTCTCCCTCTCTTGATTCCCCTACCCCTAAAGGAAAATCATTCCTCCCATACATTTGTGGTACTACTGACAAAATTGCAAAAATCCTTAAAAGAAATGGTATTATTACATCATTCAAGCTCCTTGAAACCATCTGACATAAGATGAAATCTGTCAAAGATAAGGTTGACCAATTTCAGTTCAAAGGAGTTTATAAGATTAATTGCTCTTGTGGAATGTGCTACATTGGAGAGACTGGTCGGTCATTTAAGATAAGACTCAAAGAACATGGGGCTGACATAAAGAAGGAAAGAATTCACTCCTCATCCCTTGCGGAACACTCAACCAAAACTAAGCACTACTTGTGCCTTGAAAATGTCGAAATTATCACTAAGGAAGAGCAGTATTTCAAGAGCAAGTTTAGGGAAGCCTTAGAGATCATTAAACATCCCAACAATATTAACAGGGATGGAGGGGTTGAGGTCAGCAATAGCTGGAGGCCCTTAATCTCACTCATTTAGCCTCTCCTACTCTCCTCCTATAGCTCTCCCTTGCTTTCCATTCACCTCCTTCCCCTTCCCCTTCCCTCTTCTTTTATCCTTCCCTTTACTATTTTTCTCAACCTTTCCATATTCCCTCTCTGCGTCTACTTTGTGTTATTTTATTGTATTATTTTGTTTGTCTTTGATTTTTATTAGAATCCTTTATTCATTTTATTTGATCTTTGTTTTATTTTATGTCTCATCTTTCTACTGTATCTTATTTTTGTTATACTATATTTTGCTTTACTTTATTATTAGTTTTTTTTGTCTTATTCCATATTCTTGTTTTAATTTATTTAAATTTATTTATTTAATGTGTTTGTTTTATTTTATTTTACTATTCTATTTTTCAATTATTCTTTTTAGCTTTAATCCCTTCCTTTTTCCTTTTTGATATTGATTTTATTGTTTTTTTTTGGCTGCTTATTTCGTTATTTTACTCATACTATTGTTGTCTACATTTTATTTTTTTATTTTTTTATTTTTTATTTTTTTATTTCTATCATTTATTATTTTCTTGTTTAACATTATTTTATCTTTTGATCTTTTATTATTTATTTTTTTTGGCTTTGTTTTTGTTTGGTTTTTCTTTGTTTTCATTTTATTTCTATTTTTAAAGCCAACTCTCTCTTTTATTAACCCAAATTTTATTTTTTCCTTTTCCCTTCTCCTATTTATATACTCTCATTTTCTTCTCTTCTTCTCTTGACATACTTGTCTTGATGATGAGTCCAGTTTGTGACTCGAAATCATAATGGAGCCCAAATTGAAATAATATCCTAATGAACTATTTATGTCTTCTGCACTCTCTGCCCAATCTAAATTTGTGAATCCTTGCAATTGTACTTTACTTTTGAAGCATATCTCAAACAATAATTGACTATGTCATGACCAATTCTACCATGTTGGTACTACAACACATGTTGAGACGCATGCCTTGGCTCAAATGATTGAATTTCTTCATTAGGTCCATCATCATGGCTACTTTTTTATTACCTTAACTGGGTACTCTTTCTGAAACAACTTTTGTTCTGGATGATAGTCTATCATCTCAAACTTAGAGGTAAACTCTCTCTAAAGGTAAAACAAGGCTCTTTGGCTACTCTCTTTGTCTCAGAAGCAATTATTTCTACCACCATTTCTCCCTCTAACAGATGAGTCCTTTTGCTTCCATCGGAGATAAATCATATAGGGTCAACTTTGAACCATCGATCCAAAAATACTAAACCCAACGTGTTTGCTTTTGATTGCACAAAGCCTTCTTCAATCATAAGACTTCTTCTCATGTACCTCAAATCCCTAAGGTAGCTCTATGCACACTACTTCATCCTCAATTACTTTATTGAGAAAAACGATTTTTGCATCCACCTGGTGTAATTTTCACATGTTCAGAGCACATATTTTCCTTATGTGGCTTTGTCTTGCTTAAAGCCACAATCCGAATTGTGATATGTCATTGCTTCTAGAGATATCAAGAAGATTTTTCTTGTAGAAGCATGAACATGATTGAAACTCATTAATGAACTTGGTAAAGGAACTTACTCCAACATTCATATCCATTGTAATTGTATTTGATGGTTACTTCAAGGATTCCTTTATCGTAATAGATCGACCTTCGATAGCCTTATGATCTTACTAAGGAGTAGATCATAGTCTTATTTAGTCTTTCATAACACAATCTTATACAACCTTTTAAACTAAGCATATAAATGATCATTTCCTCTAGTTTCGGTCAACAAGAGATTTTATCCAAATGAAATCACTGTATCTAAATTTAGTGATGATACATGCCTTTCATTCAAGCAATAAACCACAAACTCATAGCTTCATTAGTATCTTTATATGTTTGTGCTCACAATCCCCATACTCGTCTTTGAAGATCATTGTAATATGCTCACATGAAAGCAAAGTCCTTTAGATTAGACAGTATGTGTATCTTGGTCCTAGTAGCCATAACATATCTTCAAGGAGAATGAGGTCCATGAAACCCTTTTACACTATTGCTAAGATACCAGTTCAATTTCTTCTTTTGTACCTTCCACAACTCTAGGATTAAAAGTAAACAAAAGATGACTATGTTGGTTTTTCCTCAGCTAGAGATACTTAATACTTCTTTTCATTGCTTTCCCCAAAGTGACATCAACTTGGATTTTCAAGAAATTAAATCCACGCACAGTTAAAAATCCAAAAATACTGACAACGATTATGATAACCAATTGTGGAAACATACACACACAAACTCGACTTCTTCAATTCAATGTTTCAACAATCATTGTACCAACAATTTGTTCTTCTTCAAGAGCTTGCACAACAAAAGTGTAACCCTTGAGGCTTCTCAATTAATGTGTATGTTATACTAAGGCCTTTTGACCTTTCTAATGTTCCTCTGCCTTAGTCACTGGGGCTTAGATTTTTGCCACAAGAAGTTAGCTTTTGAATTTATATCAAAGGAAGTATTCCTTTCAAGACAATTTATTTTGCATAGATATATATTGTGATGAGCTTTACTATAACTTTAATTACGCATACCATTTCTTATGCTTGCACCATATGATGTCTTTGAGCATGTAATAATTCTTGACTATTTTGCTTGAGATGGTTCTTATCTTTAAACAAACCTTTTTCTGATGGTCCTTTCTAACCTTGGGCTGATGAAACAAGAAACTCATTTAATGATCCATAACATCACTATAATAGATTATCCTACCTCCAAAATTCTTCGGCCTATTGGAACAGACCCTCTTTTACAGACTCTAAGATTCTTGACCCTCTATTATAGACTCTGAGATTCTCATCCCTCTATTACAAACTTTGATATTCGCGACCCTCTTTACAAACTCTGAGGCTCAAACTGAGTTTCATTTCGGCCTCTTCAAGGCTCGAGGCCTTTGGTCCTCTAACAGATGCGCTTAAGCTCAAAATTAGGGCTTCAACCCTCTTCCTGTAGGCATTAAAAGCTTTGTTTCCACTAGCTTCATTAACAATTGATTACCAAATGATCTTCCTTTCATAGTAGCTTCATATCTTCGACTTAGTTATCAAAATTCCCTTAATGGTTGCTCTATAACCCATGCTCAGATACCATGTTGATTTTTCAAGCATCCTCTAAATTGATAATTACTTCTTATGATTTCTCTTAGGTTAATCTTTTCTTACATTCATATTCATCATAAAGAAATTACACAGAGGATGTCAATATTAAAACAAAATGCTAGAAGGATCATAAAGAGAGCCAACCGAAAACACAAGATTTTTACCTTGGGAAAACCCATTTGGGGTAAAAACCCAACAACCTTTTCCTTAGAGAAATTATTCAAGTCAACAAAGATACATCTAAGTCAAACATAAAGTCAAACTAACAACCCTGATCACACCTGGTCAAACTGCCCACAAGACAAGTCAATCTGTTGCTCAACAAATTTGGCCTAGTCTGCTCTGGTAGGACTGAACTTCGACCCTCTTCTTCTCTCAAGAAAATCTTGATTATTCTCCTTAGATAAACCTAGAAATTCTACCACAGATTCATCGTTTATCTGCCTCATATACATATTCTTTCCTTGCCTCAGATTTGACTTCTTCTCTGCCTTAGATTTGACTTCCTCTTTTCCTCAGATCTACCTTCTTCACTTGCCTCATAATCATCAAGTTGCTTGCCCTTGGAGGAGGACAAAATGTTGTATATATAGTTTCCTGAGAGGTTGAACGGGTGTGATCAAAGGGGCAGGCCAACCTGACTTCTTGGAGAGCCTACTATAATTTTTGGGCCCAAGAAATTCAATATTATAATTTAAAATTTCTCTTTTAAAAACCGACATGAAGAACATGTCACATATTTCCTCTTTTGACAATAGCATGAAGATCACGCTTTATATTTATCATTATAAATACAACAAGGGCTAAATTATTAATTATAAAGACCGAACATAGCTACAAAATTCAACAAGTAAGAAGTAAATGCTCTAGAAATTTGCATGATGAAAATGGGGTTGTGAGAAATGTAATGTTCATATTGTTTCTTTTGTGTAACCACTATCACAATTGTAATGGGAAAGACATTAAATTACTTCCCTTTAGCTAGAATAAATCAAAAGGAAGAGAGTAATACAATGGCATGAAAAAAATACGAAAGGGGCCATTTCAATATGGGGCCTTGCAATAAACATTACTTACTTTTACAAAATCCCCTTTAGTTTAGATGATTGCCTTATATATGTGCATTTCAATATGGGGCTTCAATCTTGCAATATGGATTACTTAATTTTATATAATTTTCTCCTTTGTTTGGATTATAGCTTGACACAATAAATGGCCTCATTTTCCATTTCTAAATTAGTTTCTTTGTTTTACTTATTGTGGTGTGGTGTGTAGTGTTATATTTTCTTATGAAATTCCATTGTTGTGTTCAAGGGAAATGAAAAAATGGACCTAGCAAAGAGGCATGAAAATTATAAGAACTTTGCCAATTGAATTATTATTAGCTAATAACATAACTAGCTTCTCCCATTATCTTAAGAAAAATCGTTCTCCTTTCACAAAATCAAATGAATTAAAAAAATTGTTATATAGATTCAATCTTTCTTTAAGAGTGATTGATTGATTGAAGACAAACAAGTAAGCTTGTTTTCATAGTTAGGGATTTCTTTACTAATGCACTCTTGAAATTCAAGCCATGCAAAAGCAAAAGTTCAATAAATATCATCAAATTATAATGAGAGTAGAAATAAGGGGCTTGAGTGAGGTCAAGTTCAGATTAGAAAGCACCATGATTCACTTTATTAGGGAAAATAAAATGTTCTAAAAAAGAGGAAAGTATTTGCACTCAAATGAAAGTTTTTACCATGTTGGGGCTGAAAGAGATTTGCTCTTCATTAAGAACATGTTTCTTTATTCAAGGCAATGACCCTTGTCAATAAAAGGAAGACAAATTGAAACAAATACACACACCACACACACAAACTTAAAAACAACTCAAACTAGTTTCTAAGGTCAGATCCTAGACAATTTTAGGTTCGCCCAATGCCTAACATGATCGTAGTTTGGTGGGACCACTTAGAGTTGAAACTGCTTACAACATGCATATGTGGTTATGTGATATTATTTTTCTATATATATGAATACACTGATGTTACTTAAAGATTGATTTGAGTTGATGTAGCAAGATAAACATGCAAAATGCTGACTAGATTCCCTAAAGCAGCCCAATAGGATTGCAAAAGTTCATGACTAAATGATGTAGTCAAAATTATGAGGGAGAATATTTTAACTTATTTCTTGCTAGTTTACATTTTTCTTAGATGTTTTGAGAAGTTGTCATAAGTTGATGAATAATAGCATAGGCATGATAAAATGCAAGAGATGAAATAGTTTAGAGATGCATGTTCATCAAATAGATATTAAATAATGATATGCTAGATGCATGAAGGTATGCTAGGTGCATACAACATGTTGAAATATGGCAGCTTAGGGAAAAATTCCTTCCATTAGGAAGCTTTCCTCATCTGGAGAAGACCCTACTAGCTCGTGGAAGAATTTAATTTTGTCAATGAAAAACATTATCTTTGTTGTGAAACCCACATGTGCACAAAAGTACAAGTCGACCTGGTCAAGGAAAAGCCACCTTATCAACCACATATAAATACACATCATGTCACATCACTTGGAGGTCATCACCACAAATCACATCTTCTCTCTCTTGATTTGATTGGTTCGTATAGGTCTGAAATAGGAGGTTTGAGCTAACACGTGCGAAGGGAATGAGGATATTTCTATTTTGTGTGTTGACTTTTTGTTGGGAAAACTTTGACCAACCTTTGACATGGGTTGACTTGGATCATTTTGACTTGGAAATTCAAAATTTATCTTTGTTTTGGAAGGTCAAATTCATTGAGAAAAAGACCGAACTTTTCTAGGCATTGTTGGAAACACTGAGAGGGGGAGGTGAATCAGTGTTCCTTTTAGATCACTTATATTTAGAACACAAAATGAACAATAGGAATAAATGCTTTTATTAATATAATCTTTACAATGAATCAAGTACAATGTATATAAGGCTCCAAACCTAGAAGAAGACACCGATCTTCAAAGTCCCAGGCTCCAACCTATTGCCAAGCACCAACTTGGACTTTTTGTGAGGCTCCAACCTCTAGGGCACCAACCCTGTCTTGTCAAGGCACCAACCTTGGATTTAGGAGCACCAACGCCAAGGACACCAATCCTTCCAATTCTGAGGCACCAACCCCAAGGGCTCTGACCCTATCTTTCAAGGCACCTACCTTGTTTGTTCGAGGCTCCAACCTTCAGGGCACCAACCCTCTGGGCTCCAACCCACTGCTATATTTTGTCTAGATATGTTTGATAGTAATTCTCTGCTCCCAAAATCTTCTTCACTGAATTGTGTCAATCTACAGTTTCACTGTAGTCTCCATGCTATAAAATCAATGACAACCTTGTCTCATGCAGTCTCTTTAACAGATCGCGGGTTGTGCTTCTACGAATTCATTATAAGTCCGAACTTTTAATGATTAACCCAGTCAACAGAATGCTTTGACCTTCGTCTTCCGCTGGACCTTCAACTTCTTCTTTTTCTGACCTTCGGCTTTCTTTGTATTGTTCCTTCATGTTCACAAGTTGTGAACTGTTGTTCTGTTCTATAATTGATGCACAAGACCAATAGTCAGAAATGAGGCACCTTAACTTATATTTATATGGGTTTCACTAATGACTGGAAAGACACGTTTATTGGAGGGAGGCCAACTTGTATATTAAAATATATCGAAGAGTCTTTCATCCACAGACTTAATTATTCACGGAAACCATATAAGAGAGGCTATACCCATAGGGAGTTCCCATATGCCACGTCACTACCTCAATCAAAAATCATAACTTTTGGAGGTCTTTTACAAGTCATGCCCATAACATAGCCGATGGCTGATTGCCCCTACTAGATGCGATATTATATTAAACTGTTTTGATAAACCCGTTGGGTCCACCACTTTATCGCAATCATAATTTCATAAGACTCCTGCAATTGCAACTTTATGAAAATCCACATTAATAGAGGTCCCCACATGTCACGTCATGGCTTAATCCTGCGATCACAACTTCACGAGAATCCCGCAATCGCAACATTCAATAACACTAATATTCACATATCACCCCATGGCGAATGCGATATTTAATAAACTATTTTAATAAGTCTGTTGGGTCCACAACTCTATCACAATCGGCAGTTTGACATTCCTTTGAACTTTGCGATTACTGCGGATGCGATATTTAATTAAGCCATGCTATAATGGTGCAGTGGGTCCGCAATGCTATCGCAATTGGTGGTTCGGGGGTTATCGCAACCGGCGGTTCAGGGTGACAACCCTTTATGATTTGTGTAACTTCCAATACCCGGACGCGATACTACATAAAGGTGTATTTTAATGGAGCTGTCAGGTCCACATATTATATCGCAATCGACGTTTTAACGTTACATCCCTTTAAGACTTGCGATGTGAAGGTTCCGATACAACAGATGCAATATTGCAATAGGGCGAGTTATAATGGAGTAATCAGGTCCGCAACTCAATTCGCAATCGGAGATTTTGTGTGGTGGCATATACCGATAAAGAATCAATATAAAGTTGTCGATGTGTTTTGTGGTCTTTAAAGAGTTTCACGATTTATTACTGTTAACTCCTTCGTTATGGCTCCTCTTCCAATAGCTCTACTCCTCTGACGTAATGTTCCTATTTGTTCTTCCAATAGCACTTACCCTTGGGCATATGTGATAACCTGCTTCTCTTGCTCTGATGGCTTGCTTCTTTAATGGCTTTCGATATCTTTCCTCCTAGGTTCCACTATTTCTATTACGTCTGTATTCAATCCTTGGATCCTCCACGAGTAGTATTAAGATCAATGGGCATCAATAGGCAACATCATGTATTAAAGAATTTGCCATCACAAGCACTACTATATTGACTTCAATGACAACTTAGATTAACAATCTCCCCCTTTGTCATTGATGGAAATATTCTTCTTCTCTCCCCCTTTGACATCAATGGCAAAGGAGCGCACAAGGACTCCCCCTGTCGAACTGCTCCTCTTATCAAACTACTCCCCCTATCATGGTGCTCTTCTTATTGCTCAAGATAGAAGGATTGTTGTCCATATTCTGTTGTCTTCCATAGTCAGATTTAAGAGGTCTTCATAGTCCGAAACAAGAAAAAAAAAGCCACTGAAATTGTCTTTCTCGCTATCTTTCTTCAAATCCGAGTTCCTCTATATTTTTGTGCTTCTCCTTAAGTCACCGCCATTCAATATTTTAACATTATTGCATTCGGATGAAATGGTGAGAGATTGTGCCCCACTGTTGCTATTTTCCAAAGTGACCAACATTAAACTGAGCTTATATTCGACTGTGCAACATCTTCTTTCTATAGTACTTTTGATGAGCCATTTTTCTTTGTGTTCTAGTAAAAGTTTCTGCAAGTTATTTCTACTAGCAAATTTGACATCCATTATGTGACTATCTTTTGAATTCTTTTTACTAGTTGATAGCTTTTTGCAATGCTTCAGTTTTGTCAGATGTTGCCAATTGCTCTTGCTTCAAGCTTCATTCCCAGATGTATCTATTTGTTTGAAGGTTGCCTCTATTTGTGTCCATAATTTACCTGTTCTCATATCAAATCCCTGAGTCGAAATATTCAATTTCAGTAATAAAAACAACATAGTTATTCACTTATTAGCATTAGATGGCCTTCTGCTGCTCCAATTTCTGTTTAGAAATCAAGTGGAAAATATTTTTAACAATAGTCCATTGGATAGATAAGAGATCATGTTCTTTCAAAGGAGTGTTCCTGAGAAATGATCTATCAAAGAATGATTGTTAATATAGCTCATCAAGGATTTCATAAGGACCCTTTCACGGATAGCTTCTGCAATAATGATCAAGAATCACAAGCTCCCCCTAACTGTATGCATGGTCTCTTTTTGGCAGAATCCCATCATCAAACACTCGAAATATCAAGAATATCTTCATCAAGTCAACAACATGTGTTGTTGGCTGGAGAGTTCAGGAGATTTTCAGATTGTATTTGCTTTCTTCTCCATACTTGTGTAACTTTCTTTTCTGGCATGGTTCTAGCTTGTGTAGGAACCCAAGTTAAGTTACAATCACGTGCCATATGACCAATGTTATGACACTTGAAGCATTCTATGTTGTTCATGAATAAGAATTCATGATTTCTTCCTACAGAATTGCTTCTCGGAGATTGTTGGGGACCATAGTGTCTATCTTTGTGGTATGCCCTACAATCTTTTGCCATGTGTCCAAAGTTTGTACAAGAATAACAATAACCAAGAAATATACTTTGGTATCTGGGAGAACAAGGTTTCCTTGATGTACTTCTGAAGTCTTTCTTCCTTGAGATCCTTTGATTATAACCATTGCTTCTTGTGTCCTTGACATCATCTGCATTTCTTCTTGGGATAGGATTTCCTTCATTGTTGCCTTGACTCTTATCCTTGCCTTTGCTCAAACTGGGAGCATCAACATTTCTTTCTGGCTTCCTCACATCCTTTTCGTTTGAAGCATTATCATTCTTGCTTGAGGATTCTCCTTCATAGCCAAGACCTAATTTATCAAATGGGGATCTTTGATGGTTGAGCATGTCATCCAAGGCTTGAGAGATTTTCAAGAATTTTTCCATCCCTTCAACATTTTTTTTGAGGGAGACAATCTCTTCTTCCAATCTTTCACAATCATTATTCTTCTTAGCAAGTTGTTTCTCAAACTCTTCCTTTATACGTATTGCTTCATTTGATTCTATTTTAAGGGAGATAATTTCTGATTTCATTCTGAAGATTTCTTCATTTTCCTTAGCTAGACTGATCTCCATTTCTTCCATGATCCTTGTAGCTTTACATGTTTCGGCCTTGAGAAGTTTGAGGTCGGATTTTACTTTGAATATTTCTTCATCCTTTGCTTTTAGTTGGCATATCATGGTGTTTTCTCATTTTCTGCTTCATCAACCTGTTCTTCTATGATTACCAATGCTTCCATTGTCTTCTCAGTTCCTTGTGCTTGTTTCCTTGCTTTTTCTAGTTGTGATCTAAGGGAGGAGACCTCTTCCTTGTATTGACCAATCTCTGCTTCAAGTTTGTTCAAGCTCTGGTGCCTTTGTTCAAGGTGGCTTGACAAGTTATCTTCCCGTTTCTTTGCTTTATCCAATTGATTTGTCATGGATATGACTTCTTCATGATGCTTTCTTTTGTTTTGATGAAATTCCTTCTTAAGCTTGGCAAGCTCTTCATCCCTTTCTTGTACTTGAAGCTTAACAAGGTCAACTTTCTTCCTTGTTTGGTCTTGGTCACCAGCTAGTGCTTTCTTATTAAGTTCCTCGTTTTCCTTTTTCAAACTGATAATCTCTTCCATGGCAGCCATAAGTTTAGTGAGGAGATCTTCTTCAAAATCTTTTTCATTCTCTTCATCTTCTAGGTCTTCTTTAGCCTTGATGTCATCATTCTCATTTTCAGCTTCTATGATGGGTTCTGGATTTCCTTCTTGGTTTCCATCATCTTCTTGACTAGTGGTCATGGTCAATGCTCCTTTTGAGTGAAGGTCATGAAGTTTGTCCCATATACCCTTTGTTGACGAACATTTTCCTAAATTGTTCTTTATAGAATCTGGTAGCCCATTCAAGATTTCCTTCATTGCTTTTGCATTGTACTCCTTGGATTCTCCATCCATCATGCTATCAACAATCACTGATTTCCAAATTTCAATGCCTTGAGTCTTTAAGAAATTCCTCATTCTTGCCTCCCATATATCAAAGTTTCCATTGAACAATGGAGTCGTCACAAATTGATTGACTTCAATTTCGGTGGTTGAGGGAGACACATCTTTAGGAGGATTGGAGACTTTCTTCCTTGGCTTCGCCATTTGTGTTCTAATGATCAACCTTCAAGTTGTTAGGCTTTGAGTGAAGGTACTGGCTCTGATACCAATTGTTGGAAATAGTGACAGGGGGGGTGAATCAGTGTTCCTTTTGAATTGTTACTTTTACCAGTTAGATCACTTATATTTAGAACACAAAATGAACAATAGGAATAAATGCTTTTATTAATATAATATTTACAATGAATCAAGTACAATGTATATAGGGCTCCAACCCTAGATGAAGACACCGATCTTCAAACTCCCAGGCTCCAACTTGTTGCCAAGCACCAACTTGGACATTTTGTGAGGCTCCAACCTCTAGGGCACCAACCTTGGATTTAGGAGCACCAACTCCAAGGACACCAATCCTTCCAATTATGAGGCACCAACCCCAAGGGCTCCAACCCTATCTTTCAAGGCACCTACCTTGTTTGTTCGAGGCTCCAACCTTCAAGGCACCAACCCTCTAGGCTCCAACCCACTGCTATATTTTGTCTAGATATGTTTGATAGTAATTCTCTGCTCCCAAAATCTTCTTCACTAAATTGTGTCAATCTACAGTTTCATTGTAGTCTCCATGCTATAAAATCAATGACAACCTTGTCTCATGCAGTCTCTTTAACAGATCATTGGTTGTGCTTCTATGGATTCATTATAAGTCCGAACTTTTAATGATTAACCCAGTCAACAGAATGCTTTCTCCTTCGTCTTTCGCTCGACCTTCAACTTCTTCTTTTTCCGACCTTCGGCTTTCTTTGTACTGTTCCTTCATGTTCACAAGTTGTGAACTGTTGTTTTGTTCTATAATTGATGCACAAGACCGATAGTTAGAAATGAGGTGCCTTAACTTATATGTATATGGGTTTCACTAATAACTGGAAAGACACGTTTATTGGAGGAAGGCCAACTTGTATATTAAAATATATCAAAGATTCTTTCATCCACAGACTTAATTATTCACGGAAACCATATAAGAGAGGCTATACCCACAGGGAGGTCCCACATGCCACGTCACTACCTCAATCAAAAATCGCAACTTACGGATGTCTTTTATAAGTCGTGCCCATAACATAGCTGATGGCCGATTGCCCCCACTGGATGCGATATTATATTAAATTGTTTTGATAAACCCATTGGGTCCACCACTTTATCGCAATCGTAATTTCATAAGACTCCCGCAATTGCAACTTTATGAAAATCCACATTAATAGAGGTCCCCACACGTCACATCATGGCTTAATCCCGTGATCGCAACTTCACGAGAATCTCGCAATCACAACATTCAATAACACCGATATTCACATATCACCCCATGGCGGATGCGATATTTAATAAACTATTTTAATAAGTCCGTCGGGTCCACAACTCTATCACAATCGACAGTTTGACATTCCTTTGAACTTTGCGATTACTGCGGATGCGATATTTAATTAAGCCATGCTATAATGGTGCAGCGGGTCCACAATGCTATCACAATCGGTGGTTCGGGGGTTTATCGCAACCGGCGGTTCGGGGTGACAACCCTTTATGATTTGTGTAACTTCCGATACTCGGACGCGATACTACATAAAGGTGTATTTTAATGGAGCTGTCGGGTCCGCATATTATATCGCAATCGACGTTTTAATGTTACATCCCTTTAAGACTTGTGATGTGAAGGTTCTGATACAACGGATGCGATATTGCAATAGGGCGAGTTATAATGGAGTAATCTGGTCCGCAACTCAATTCGCAATCGGAGATTTTGTGTGATGGCATATAATAAAGTTGTCGATGTGTTTTGTCGTCTTTAAAGAGTTTCACGGTTTATTACTGTTAACTCCTCCGTTATGGATCCTCTTCCGATAGCTCTACTCCTCCAACGTAATGTTCCTATTTGTTCTTCTGATAGCACTTACCCTTGGGAATATGCGATAACCTGCTTCTCTTGCTCCGATAGCTTGCTTCTTTGATGGCTTTCGATATCTTTCCTCCTAGGTTCCACTATTTCTATTACATCTGTATTCAATCCTTGGATCCTCCATGAGCAGTATTAAGATCAATGGGCATCAATAGGCAACATCATGTATTAAATAATTTGTCATCACAAATACTGCTATATTGACATCAATGACAACCTAGATTAACAGGCATGTTGACCTATTTTGACCATAGTTGACCACAAATTTGCAGAAGTTTGACCGTAGGTTTTATCTCTCCATTGACTGAGTTTTTGATGACTATTTTAACTGGGTTTGACCGTAGGTTTTATCTCTCCATTGACTGAGTTTTTGATGACTATTTTAACTGGGTTTAGCCAATCTTGGAAGGTTGAGTTGATTGTTGCTTTGACCGAGCTCTTTGGAGGTAGATTTGACCATTGGTCGTTCATAGGTTAGGGCTTCTTTTGTTGTTGTTGACTTTGACCAAAATTGCAAATTTGACTTGTTGACTAGATTTGACTTTTGCGCTCATTTTTTACTAGATATTGAATACTTGATATTGGTTGGTCAAATGTTTGACTTTGACCGTTTGTTGATGAATTAGAACAGTGTATCGCTTTGCTAAACATTTGATGACAATCTAATAGAAGAGGAATTTGGAAAAGGTTTTCCCCCTTGTGGGGTTTTCCCCTGGTCTTTGACAAAATCTCGTGTCTCTATTATTCTTGGTTGTCTTCTATTGTGCGTTGGTCTATTGTTCTATCTACAATTTCTTATTGTTGATGGACGATTGAATTATATAGGATAAATTGATTGCTAACTGAAGAAGAATTGTGATAAGTGATTGTGTTAAGCATAGAACATTGGAAAATTAACATGGTATCAGAGTTGAGGTGAAGACAAGCCCAAGGAGACAAGAGACAAGAAATCACCTTTGCAAAGATTTGAAGAAATCTTATTTGACTTGGCCAAGATGTCTACCTCATACTTCAAGGAGAGAGAAGTTGAATGACTCTTCAAATTTTGTTGCTTGGAAAATCATGTTGGAAGTAACCTTGGATAAAAATGATGTCTTGGAATATGTGGAAGGAAAGGTACTTGAGCCTCTAAAGAATGCTTCCACCGCTATCATCCAAGTACAAGAAAGGTAAGATCAAATCAAAGAAAATTATTATTGATTCTTTAAGAGATCATTTGCGTACTTATAGTACAAGAAAGGTAAGATCAAATCAAAGAAAATTATTATTGATTCTTTAAGAGATCATTTGCGTACTTATAGTACAAGAAAGGTAAGATCAAATCAAAGAAAATTATTATTGATTCTTTAAGAGATCATTTGCGTACTTATATTTCTAAGTTGATGTCCAAGGAAATCTATGATAAGTTGGTTGGGATGTATGAGGTCAACAATTTGAATCATAGTCTCTCATTGAAAAATCAACTCAAGGTCATCAAAATGAATAAGGGAGAGACTATGCAATCATACTTCATGAGGATATCCCAATTCATGGATCAACTACTGACTGCTGGAGAACCTATGTTTGATAGAGAGTTGGTGCTCATTGTAGTTGGAGGCCTTCCTCCAATTTGGGAGACATTTATTACTACTAAAAGCAACAATGACAAGTTCCCGACATTTGATGAACTAGTGGACAAGTGTACTCAAGAAGAGACCAATATGATATCTAGAGGAAGGATTTCAAAGCATGAAGAAGGGGAGCTCACAACATTTTTTACTTGAGACAAGAAGAGGAAAGGAAGAGGAGGTCCATCAAATTCAAGAAAGCTTGCCCCTGAATCAAACGAATCCAATAGAAGAGTGAGGAGAATTGAATGCTTCAATTGCCACAAACATGGTCACTATGCCTGAGACTATCCAGAAAAGAGAGATGCTCCGAGTTCCAACTACAACACAAATTGTGTCTACAACAATAATAGGTCCATTGATAGAATAAGAAGAGATGATTCAATAGAAGAAGAAGAGATGATCGTGATGAAATCCATCATCTTCAAAAGAGATCAAGGAATTCAAGGTACAGAAATAATGCAACTACTACTCGATCTGAATATTTTCTTATTTAAGCTCTTTCTCTTTTCTCTCATTCGGATTCATTTGATAGTTGGTTGGTAGATAGTGGGGTCTCTAGACACTTCATTGGGTATCGTGAAATCCTCTCAAACCTGGCTAAGAGGGAGACTAATTTGAATATCATTCTTGGGGACAATTCTACTTATTATGTGAAGGGTTTTGGCCTTGTTTCATTTCATTTGGACTATGGTGAAATCATACATCTACATGATGTTATGTACATATCGGGAATGAAGAAGAATCTTGTATCTGTATCTACCTTGGAAGATAAAGGGATGAGGGTTGCCTTCATAAGAGCAAAGGTCCTCACTTGACCTATGGAATATGGCATGAAGGATGCATTCACATTGGAATCACGAACTGAAAGACCCTATAGAGTCAATGGAAGACCAATTCGAGTATTGGTACATGATAGCAATCATCAAAGTGAGCTATGGCACCGAAGGTTTTCTCATCTTCACTATGAAGCTTTGCCTAAAGTAAGGATGATGGTTTCTAGAATGCCCGAGGTTCAAGCTAATCGCGATGGGGTTTGTCCGAGATGTGCCAGTGGAAAGAAATCAAAGGGACTATTCCCTTCTAGTAGAAGCAGGACCAATGACATTCTACAACTCATACATTCTGACTTATGAGGACCCATGTTGGTGAAATCTCTTGGTGGCTACCTCAATCTTAGTGGATGACTTCTCACAAAATACATGGATATTCTTCTTGAAACCCAAGGACGAGGCATTTGATATGTTCAAAGACTTGAAGGCACTGATAGAAAAAGAAACAGGGAAGAGAATAAAAGTCTTGAGGTTTGATAATGGTGGAGAATTCACTTCAAATGAATTCATTGATTTTCGCACGGGAGCAGGAATCAAGGAGATAATTGTATCTTACAACCCTCAACAAAATGGAGTGGTTGAAAGAAAGAGTAGGATCATCATGGAAGCTTCCAGAGCCATGTTGCATGATCAAAAGTTGCCAAAGTTTCTATGGGGTGAAGCTGCAAATATTATGGTCTATGTTCAAAACAAGACTCCTCATCAAACCTTAGGTGATAAGAACCCTGAATAACTCTTCAGTGGTGTGAACCCTGATGTTGGACACTTAGGGATCTTTGGCTGCCCCGTATACTTTCATGTGTCGAAGGACAAGAGGAACAAGCTGGAAGCTTTAGGGAAGAAAGGTACATTTGTTGGATATTGTGAAAATTCTAAAGCTTTTAGAATATATGTGCCTAGTTAAAGGAATATTGAGTTTAGCAGGGATGTAACATTCGAAAAAGATGCTACCCTTGGGAAAGAAAGGAACACTCCTCCATCCATTATTGAGAACAAGGATGACAATCTTCTAGAAGTTCCTTCTATGCTTGAACCCGAGATTGATGTTGCTAATGATCCTTTGGAATCCATGGTGTTAACATTTGGAAGCTTGGGAGGTACTCCAAGACCTAGGGTTCGGGGTTTGGAGGTTGGAGCACGACAAAAGTGCTTTGTGAGCTTGGAACCCAAGCTTCGAGTTTTATACCCATCGATGTGGGGCCAAAACCAAGAGGAGGTTAAGTGATTTGACACATGGAGGTGTTAGAGGACCCTTAGAGGAGCAAGGGACGGTGAAAATCACTCAAATCAGAGGTCTCTATCTTGAGATATTAATTTTTATGTGTTGCTAGTGGGTTTTCTCAACATTAAATAAGGTCGACTAGGGTAAAGAGTTGCCCTCAATAAAATTCGTTGAGCCCATGGATTAGTGTATAAATAGAAGTGAAGTGTGAGGCATTTCAACACATCCCAAGTGCAACATTCATATCAATACACCATTTGAAGATAGTCGTAGAGCCTAGGAACAAAGCAAAGAGGAAAAGAGCCATGTTATGTCTTTTTTATGACTGTTTGAGTAGGCTAAGTCTTCAAGTGTAAATCTGGGAGTTTTTTGTGAGTGGGTTGTGGCTAGTTTTCTATTGTGTTGAGCCGCAGGTCTGTACAAAAGTTTGGACAGAGGGTCGAGCTCTATTCCACAATTTGCAGAGGGCCGAAAAGTGTGAACAAGCGCTGGAGATTAGCCCTACAACCAACGTATAGCAACAACAAGTCAAGGGAGGTACGCCGCAGTTGTTGGAGGTCTTTGGGAGGTGAAGGGAAGGGCTAACAGAGAGTTGTTAAAAGCCTTAACCAGTCAGCCTAACATGCAGTAGAGATACACTAGATTTGAGGTATTGTGATGTTGTATTTAAGTTGAATTGTCGCTAGGTGGATGAGGTCCTAGAAGAAGACATTTGTATTGGACACTCATGGACTATTGGACGGCAGCGAGAAAGTGGACCACGTTGGCCCTAAGTGCAACATCTTGAAGGACTAGGTTGGTTGTTAGATGAGGCAAGGGATTGAGGAGCTCAAGGTCTAATCAACCAAAGGAGCAGTTTTGGATAGCCCGGGTTTATTGTTGGAGAAGCGACGTTTGACAGTGATGGTGGCAGCCCTCCTGCTCCTTGTTTGTCTTCATTGGAGCAGCGTAGGAAGAAAATAGTGGGAAGAAGTCCCTAAGTAGTTGAGAGGCAGCAGTGGACAAGAAGACTCAAAGTGTTGCATCCTTGAAGGACGAAGGAGTAGTTAGTGAGCGTGAAGACCCTATGTGTTGGTTGTAGATGGACTTTTTATCAACTAGAGGGAAGATTGGAGAGCCATGTTTAGTGGCCTAAAGGATTTGGTGCATTGATAGAGGAAGTGTTGCAGAACAGAATCAAAGGACCCGCAGTATGTGCAGGATAGACAAAGAAGTTGTGATCATCTACCAGATCAACTAGATCATCAGAGTATCTTGTTCTTCTATTCTTGTATTAGTGGATGTATGAGGGCCATTATCCCTGGTACAGGAGCCCTACACTGTTGTATTATCGTTTGATTAATATAACGAAGTTGGGTTGTTGTAAAATTGTAAAATGTTGTGTATATTTTGTGCACTAGTAGATATACTATTATATATTGTTTCGCTATGCAAAGTAGTCTTCTTGTGATACTAGGATTGGTAGTGTCAGTGATTTAAGATTCTATCCTAGACGCCACTATCGTGGAAAAACAACATGGTATCAGAGCTTTTTTGAAGTGCCAGTGAATCAGAGTGTGCACAACAAAGTACAACCTAAGAGGGAGTTGGTCACATTGTTGTTGAAGGGCCCACACAATGTCAAAGTTGCAGGTTGGTCTCCGGAATGAAGACAGGTTGGAAGGCTTGTCCAACTATAGTCCATGCAAGGAAAGAATCAAGTGGTTTTGATGGTCAATAGGATTTGGGAATTTGCTGAGAAAGAAATCAAGAAGCCAATGGGCCCTAAGGAGTTGGAAGTGTACGAAGAGCTAGATACGAAGGCAAAATTGATCATCCTAGACAGTGTCAAGGATTCTCTAAAAACTCATATGTCCAGGAAGAACACTGCCCATGAGATGTGGGAGGCTCTTCAGAATTTGTTCCAGAATATTGGTATTGGAGAATAAGTTGAAGGCCACCAAGATGATACAGGGTGAAGGGGTGACTTTGTATCTGTCGAGGTTGTCTCAATTTCGATATGAGATTGTCGTCGTTAGTGTGACTATTGTAGATTTTGAGATGGTTAGGATTTCCTTGAAGGGGTTTACTCTAGAGTGGAAGTCATTCATCAAGGGGATCGCTTCTAAGGACAAGCTGCCTGATTGGAATAGGTTGTGAGACAACTTCATTAAGGAAGAGTTGCGAGACAAGGATCTTCATCTGAACAAGAAGCCTTTTGATGATGACATGGCACTTGCAGCGAGAATGAAGGGAAAGCAAAAGGACTTGAGTAAGATCAAGTGTTTCAACTATGGAAAGATGGGTCATTTTTCAACAAAGTGTCTGATGAAGAAGAAGGGAGAGGATGAGAAGAAGAAAGGGAAGCAAGTCACAGGTGTTGCCACTTTTGCCAAGATAGATGATCTCTCCAAGAGGTTGGAGAAGGAGGACTTTGCTTTGATCTCTCATTTCTCGCAGGGTACCATCGACGAGGCTACATGAAACCTAGACAATGGAGCGTTGAAGCATATGATAGGGTCACAAGAGTTGTTCGAGACGCTAGTTGAGTGGGACTCAAAGTTGCACATGGTGTTGGGCAATAAGAGTCAGAAAGAGATAAGAGGATCGAGTGTCGTGCCATTCAAGATGGAGTCAGGTCAGGTGATGCGAGTTCAAGATGTATTGTTTGTACCAGGACTCAGATATAACATGATGTTTGTCTCAACGATCGAGCATAAGGGGTTTGAGGTGTTGTTCTAGGGTGGGAAGGCAAGACTCAGGCCTAGAGGCTCTAGCTCCACAGGTGTTGTGATTGGAGTTAGAGAGCATGGTCTATACAAGCTAATAGGCAAGCCTATAGATCATGAGAAGAAGAAGAACCAGGTGCAAGTTCCAGAGGAGAAGGTGCGGGTATCAGAGGAGTAGGTACAGGTTCTAGAGAATAAGGTCTAGGTTCCAGAGGCTCAGAGGGAGTCAAGTTCTAGATGGAGTTTGCAGGTTCAGAGGGAGACTGTGCAACGCATGAAGAGCAAGTGGTCAGTGGGGAGCAAGGGTGCTTCAACATCTAGCAAGGAGGAATCATGGAGGGACAGGAAGACATTTCAAGAGGAGAAGAAGAAGCAGGAGGCTTCTAGTTACAGTGAAACTTCTAAGAGAGGTGTAGTCCATGCTACAAGGTTTTTTGTAGTTATGGGCGCCAAGAGTTGGGCAAGTGTTGCGAACAATGACAGTGATGATGACGAGTTACTTCCTAGTCTTGGAAGTAGATCCCTCGCTAAGAAGGATTGTTGAGATTTGGTAGCTTGGGAGGTGCTCCAAGCCCTAAGGTTCAGGGTTTGGAGATTAGAGCACCACAAAAGTGCTTTGTGGGCTTGGAACCCAAGCTTGGGGTTTTGTACCCATCGATGTGGGGCCAAAACCAAGAGGAGGTTAAGTGATTTGACAAATGGAGGTGTTAGAGGACCCTTAGAGGAGCAAGGGGGAACAAAAATCTCTCAAATCAGAGGTCTCTATCTTGAGATATTAATTTTTCGTGTTGTTGGTGGGTTTACTCAACATTAGATAAGGTCGGCTAGGGTACAGAGCTGCCCTCAAGACAATTCATTGAGCCCATGAATTAGTTTATCAATAGAAGTGAAGTGTGAGGCATTTGAACACATCCCAAGTGCAACATTCATATCAGTAAAACATATGAAGCTAGCCACAAAGCCTAGGAGCCAAGCGAAGGAGGAAAAGAGCCACTTTGTGTCTTTTCTATGACTGTTTGAGCAGGTCGAGTATGGGAGTAGGCAGGCCAAGCCTTCAAGTGTAAATTTGCCTGCTTTTTGTCAGTGGTTTGTGGATAGTTTTCTCTTGTGCTGAGTCGAGGTCTGTACAAAACTCTAGACAGAGGGCCAAGCTCGGTTCCACAATTTGGAGAGGGTTGAAATGTGTGAACAAGGGCTGCAGATTAGTTCTCCAACCAACGTATAATAGTAGCAAGGAGGTCTTTGGGAGGTGAAAGGAAGGGCGAACAGAGAGTTGTTAGAAGCCCTAACTAGTCAGCCTAACCTGCAACAAAGATACACCATATTTCAGGTATGTTGATGTTGTATTTAAGTTGAATTGTGGCTAGGTGGATGAGGTCCTAGAAGAGGACATTTGTATTGGACACTCGTGGACTATTGGAGGGTAGCGAGAAAGTCGACCAAGTTGGCCCTAAGTGCAACATCTTGAAGGACTAAGGTGGTTGCTAGATGAGGCAAAAGATTGAGGAGCTCAAGGTATGATCAGCCAAAGGAGAAATTTTGGATAGCCCAAGTTCATTGTTGGAGAAGTGACATTTGATAGTGATAGGTGGCAATCCTCCTACCCTATGTTTGTCTTTTTTGGAGCAGCACAAGAAGATAATAGTGGGAAGAAGTCCCTAAGTAGCTGAGGAGTAGCAGTGGGAAAAAAGACTCAAAGTGTTGTGCCCTTGAAGGATGAAAGAGCAGTTAGTGAGCATGAAGACCCTATGTGTTGGTTGTAGATGGAATTATGATCAGCTAGAGGGCAAATTGGAGAGTTGAGTTCAGTGGCCTAAAGGAGTTGATGCTTTGATAGAGGTAGTGTTGCAGAACAGAAGCGAAGGACCCACAGTGTGTTCAGGATACGACAAGGAAGTTGTGATCGTAAACCACATCAGCTAGATCGTCAGAGTATCTTGTTCTAGTATTCTTATACTAGTGGATGTATGAGGGCCATTATCCTTGGTACGAGAACCCTAGGTTGTTGTATTATCAATTGATTAATATAATGAAGTTGGGTTGTTGCAAAATTGTAAAAAGTTGTGTATATTTTGTGCACTAGTAGATTTATTGTTCTATATTGTTTCGTTGTGCAAAGTAATATTGTTGTGATACTTGTATTGGTAGCATTAGTGATTTAAGATTATATCATATACTCCAGTATCATGGAAAAACAACACATGGTCCCCTTGGTTCCTTCTCCATGTGATCCTCTTGCCCAGAAGAGACCAGTATGGCTTCGTGATACCTTACATGATGTTGAAAAACATGTCGCTGCTACAGGAACCTTCAAAGGAAGTAAGAAGCCATGACGATACCGGGGTTATGTTGTAGCTATGTGCACCATCATACAGGATGAGCCTCACACTTTTGAAGAAGCAATGAAAGAGCAGGTTTGGAAAGATGCAATGGCTAAAGAAGAATCTATAATGAAGAATGATGTGTGGGAAGTAGTTCTGAGGCCCGAAGGAAAGTCTATTGTGACTTCTAAATGGTTGTACAAGATCAAGCATGGAGCAAATGAAGTATTGAGTAAGGCGAGGTTCGTGGCTAGAGGTTTCTCCCAGAAAGAGGGAGAAGATTATGATGACATTTTTGCACTAGTTGCCCGCTACACTACCATTAGATCTATTGTGGCTCTAGCTACTAGTCAGGGATGGACTCTTCACCAAATGGATGTAAAGACCACATGTATTCATGGCATAGTCTAGGAAGAAGTATACGTTAAGCAACCACAGAGATTTGAAGTACAGGACAGGAAGACGCGTGTGTGCAGGTTGAAGAAGGTACTCTACTAATTGAAGCAAGCCCCTAGGGCTTGGTATGCCCATATTGATAGCTACCTGATGAACCTAGGATTCACAAGAAGGAATGTTGGCTCGAACCTCTACTTCAAATTTGACCAAGATATTCCCCTTATTTTGGTTTTATATATTGATGACTTATACTTGACGAGTAGTGAGCCTTTGTTTCTCGAGTGTAAGAGGGCATTGGGCTCTGAATTTGAGATGAAAGACCTCAGATTGATGCACTACTTCCTGGGCGTAGAGGTGTGGCAGAAACCTAGCGAGATTTCCTCTCACAAGGGAAATATGTTGTGAAACTGCTAGAAATATTTGGAATGGTAGAATGTAAGTCCATGGCCACATTGATGGAGATAAACTTCAAGAAGTTATGTGGAGAAGTTGAAATACCTGTCTTGGAAAATCCCTCTGAGTATCGACAATTGATTGGGGCATTGATGTTCCATTTGAACACCCAACCAGACATATGTCTTGCAGTTAACACTCTAAGTAATTTTTTTCACTGAGCCTCTACATGCACACTAGGTCGCTACTAAGCATGTGCTGAGATATTTACATGGGACGATTAATCTTGGTCTAAGATATACTACCGGAAATGTGAAACTTCATGGTTACACTAATGCTAACTGGGTCAGAAATGTTATTGACAGGAAGAGCACATCAAGGTGTTGTTTTAGCCTTGGATCTACCATGATATCTTGGATGAGCAAGAAGTAGAAGTATGTTGCCCTTAGCACAGCTGGGGTTGAGTATATTGTTGTTAGCATGGTTAGTTGCGAGGCAGTATGGTTGAGGAAGCCCATTAGAGAGCTATTTGAGCAGGTTCTAGATACGACAGTGATATATTATGACAACAAGAGTGGGATTCATCTGGCAGAGAATCGTGTGTTCCACGACACGTCCAAGCATATTGAGATCAGATACTGAGATATGGAGTAGAGAGGAGCCGTAAGACTCCATCACATTTCGAATGATGAGCAGATAACATATATTCTTACCAACGCTTTGTCGAAAGGGAAGTTCTTGGTCTTCAAAGAGAACCTTGGACCGATGGATGTGACCCTCCCATGAAAGGGTCACGGTTGGTCGAGGACACTAAGCTATGTTCTTCCCCCTTGTTTGAGCTCACAGGGAGAGGAATTGAGTCGGGGAGCTCCTGGGGTTGAGGGAACTTTGGACAATAAGATAGGGTGTGATCCTTATCCCTTGTGGTAAGTGTATCTCACTTATTGTCACTGTAGGGTGCGTGTGTGATTCTTTTCATTTATGACAAGTAAGTATCTCCCCCTACCATCAAGTCTAGGACTTGAAAAGAGTATACCTAGTATGCATCCTACCCACAAGTTAGGCTTTTCTAGATTGCCACCATCTCGCCAATGGGTGAGTTGATTTGGGTGTGTGTGTGATCCTTACCATTTATGGTAAGTGTGTATCTCCCCCAAGTTAGTGGATGTATGTGTTCTATCACTTGACTCTTAAGGGTCATGATGGGAATATCAACAGACAATAGGACAGAGTGTGATCCTTACCTCTCATTGTAAGTTGTATCTTGCCTATTGTACTTGGATATAGGGTAGAAGTTAGAGCTCCCCTATGATGATTCTTCTTCTTTAGATTCAAGATTGTTCATGCAAATGAGCAGAGACGAGATGTGATATGATTTAGTGATGACAATGATGAGACATTTGAGATGGGACTCATGATGTAGTCGATAATTCCTCCCTAGCTAAGGAGTGTTGACATTTGGTAGCTCAGAAAGAAATTCCCTCCATTGGGAAGCCTTTCTCATCCGAAGAAGATCTTACTATTCCTTGGAAGAATTTAATTTGATCAAGGCAAAACATTATTTTTGTTGTGAAACCCACATGTGCACAAAAGTACAAGTCAGTCTAGGCAAGGAAAATCCACCTCATCAACCACATATAAATACACATCCTGCCACATCACTTGGAGGTCATCACCACACATCACATTTTCTCTCTCTTGATTTGATTAGTTTGTATAGGTCTGAAATAGGAGGTCTGAGCTCACACGTGTAGAGGTAAGGAGGAGATTTATGTTTTGAGCGTTGAATTTATTGTTAAATTGGCAACTAGGGCCAAACTTTATGTGGGTCATCTTATTCATAGCTAATAATATTTTTATTAGATTCCTCTCATCGAGAAGAGTAGGATTGATCTAAAGATCATCCGATTCCGATAAGTATTTATGGAGATATGAATTTATTTTGATTATGGAATTATTATCAAGCCGACCTACAACTCATGTAGGCTCAGAAGCCCAACAGTCGCATCTATTCAAACATCAACATTGTGTATAAATATAGGAGGACTTTTCCTCATTTGCACTCACTCATCTCATCACATCTCTCTCTCTCTACTGCACAGAAAAGGGTCTCTCTCTCACACGTGTGAAGCTGGAAGCTACCGAAACTGAAGCTGCAACTGTAGATCCAAACTTTGACCAGCGTGGGCCATCAAACCTCCTCTTCTGATCTGCACTGTACGTTCATCTGAACCTCCTCTAAAGGCCGCAACTTTTGGTGGTGGAATCCAGTCGATCCGACAGACAGTTTGCGAGATATCGACTGCCCTAGTTTGAAGGAAGCTGCTGAAACTGAAGCTGCAACTGCAGATCCAAACTTTGACCAGCGTGGACCATCAAACCTCCTCTTCTGATATGCGTTCTGATATGCGTTGTAGGTTCATCTGAACCTCCTCTGAAGGCCACAACTTTTGGTGGTGGAATCAAGTCGATCCGACAGACGGTTTGTGAGATATCGACTGCCCTAGTTTGAAGGACGTTGTTGAAACTGAAGTTGCAACTGCCGAAGTGAGGTTTGACCTATGTGGACCAGAAGATCTCCTCATCTAATCTGCGATGTAGGTTCATCTGAAACTCCTCTAAAGGCTGCAACTTTTGGTGGTGGAATCAAGCCGATCCGACAGTCAGTTTGTGAGATATCAACTACCCTAGTTTTGATTATGAAGCCGCTAACGCTGATGCTGCTGATCTAGGGTTTTCTACTACTGATATAAATCAGATTTATTGTACTATTTCTCTCTGCTGAATTATTGAAGCTAAAAGAATATTTGATCAAAGGGTTTCCCCACACATTGTGGGGTTTGTCCCTGGTTAGCCGCCACATCTTGTGTCTCTTGTCTTGGCTTGTTTTCTATCAATCGTTTAATGTTCTATCTGCACTTTACTTTATGTACATGTGATTGCTAATATGTGGAATATAATAAAAAAAAGAATTAAATTGTTATAAGCATAGAACATACCATAACTTAACATGGGATCAGAGCTGAGGTGAAGACAAACCCTGAGCAAGAGCAAGAGCAATCACCGAAGAGAAGATTGGAAAGGCTATCCTAAAAGAACTATGGGGTCCTCAACACTCTTTCCTGTCGAAGACAAGCTCTGTGAGAAAGCTGACTATCACGGATGGAAGATGTCTATCGATCTAACCCTAGAAGACCAAGGAGTGTTGGACCATGTAAGAGGCAATATTGTTGAGCCTCCATCAAATGCATCTGTTGCTGACTGGAACAAATGGAAAAATGGAGAAGTCAAAACAAAGAAGATCATCCGGGACTCTATCAACAAGCACTTGGTGGCCTACATCTCTGAACTGGACACCTCCAAGGAAATCTACGATAGACTGGTGAGTTTATTTAAAGTCAATGATGCAAATCAAGTTTTGTTTAGAAATAAGCTGAGGGAAATCAAAAAGGGTAAAGATGAGAGTATGCAAGCATACTTCTTAAGAATCACCAAGATCAAGAACGATCTCCTATCTATTGGGGAAACTATTACTGACAGGGAAATGACACTCACAACTCTTGGAGGATTACCATCCGAATGGTACATGTTCAGGACTACTCTTCTGAATAATAATGTAATTCCTGGTTTCGAGGAATTAATGGCTAGATGCATTCAAGAAGAAACAAGGGTAGAAGAGCAAGAAATTCCCTTGCCTAAAGGTCCTCTCGCTGCTTTTTCTTCTCATGCTAAGAAAAGAAATAATTCCGGGTCTAAATCAAAAAGAAAGGCTGGACCTTAGGGTGGAAGAAAAGGACGATGTTACATTTGCAATAAAGCAGGTCACTATGCAAGGGAATGCCCTAATAGAAGGGACTCTCACCGAGATGATGATCAAAATCCCTTCCATGGCAATCAAAGGAATGACATATCTAATAGCAGAGGTAAAAGGAGTGCTGGAAATCAAGGAAGAGGACAACCATTCAATAAGGCTAGAAATTCCAGGTATGAATCTAACACTGTTGACAATAAGCAGGCTGAATATTATCTACCAGTTGCTCTATCTACCTCTGCTCCTAACTCAATGGGAATTTGGCTCATTGATAGTGGTGCCTCAAGGCACTTCACTGGTTACAAAGAAGTTCTCTATAATCTAATAGAGAAAGAAACAAACCTAAAAATTGTCCTTGGAGATGACATGAAATACCTCGTGAAAGGTGTTGGCAATGTTTCTCTCAAATTGAATCAAGGTAATATGATCCACTTACAAGATGTATTATATGTACCTGATCTCAAAAAGAACCCGGTATCCATCTCGCCAATGGAAGACAAAGGCTACAAGGTAACCTTCAGCGATGGCAAGGTACGTATATGGAAAAATAATGTTAAAGATGCTTTCACTCTTGGGTTTTGAGTTGATTCTTTATATCAGGTCAGTGGAAGTCCACTAGGTGTCATGTCTTGTGACACAACTCTTCAGTCCAAACTTTGGCATTGGAGGTTTGCCCACCTTCATTACAAAGCTCTACCCGATGTAAGACAGATGGTAACAGGGCTGCCCGAATTCCAAGTAGAGAAAGAAGGTGTATGTCCGGGATGTGCCGAAGGAAAGCTCAAAAGGGGACCATTCCCCTCAAGTCAAAGCAAGACCTCCGATATATTACAGTTGGTTTACTCAGGCATATCTGAGGCTGGCATTAGGAGGAAGACTACTACACCACATACTCCTGAGCAGAATGGTGTGGTGGAAAGGAAGAACCGTACGATTGTGGAAGCTGTCCAGAGACTTCCGAAGTTTCTATGGGTAGATGATGTAACAATGCCTGATGTGGAGGAACCCATGGATCCTATTTATCCACCTGAGACTTCCTCTTCTAGGAAGAGGCCTTTATGGCTTATGGGGATACTTGATGATGCTAAAGGACATGCTGCACCCCGAGGAACCTTCCGTGAAAGTAAGAAACCTAACAGGTATCAGGGATACCTGACCATCATGAGCACGATCATACAAAATGAGCCTTCATCATTCTCAGATGCCATCAAGCATCAAATATGGAAGGATGCTATGACCGAAGAACATGAGTCTATTATGAAGAATGATGTCTGGGAAGTAGTTCCCAGACCCCCGGACGAGAAACTTGTCACTTCTAAATGGCTTTACAAGATAAAGCTAGCAGCAGATGGAAGTACAGAAAAGTATAAGGCTCGTTTTGTTGCTCGTGGTTTCTGCCAAAAGGAAGGTATAGACTATGATGAGATATTTGCACCTGTTGCCAGATATACGACCATCTGCTCGATCATAGCCCTTGTGGCTTCACAAGGATGGAACCTACATCAGATGGATGTCAAGACCGTGTTCTTGCATGGTTCGATCAAGGAAGAGGTCTACGTGGAGCAACCCGAAGGAATTGAGATTTATGATCGAAATTCTCATGTATGCAGTTTGAAGAAAGCTCTCTATGGGCTGAAGCAAGCACCTTGAGCATGCTATGAGAGGATAGATAGCTACTTGATAAAGCTGGGATTCACTAGGAGTGAAGCCGATCCTAACCTTTATTGTAAGGTTGAAGATGACAAACCTCTCATACTAGTGCTGTATGTGGACGACCTCTTTCTAACAGGTGCAGACCCTCTCATTCACAAATGTAAGAGGGAGTTGGCTTCTGAATGTGAAATGAAGCACCTAGGACCAATGCACTATTTCCTAGAACTTGAAGTGTGGCAGAAGCCAGGGGAAATTTCTGATCTCAAGGAAAATATGTGGTAAAGATATTGGAAAGATTCAGTATGATGGATTACAAGCCTATGACTACCTCGAGGATCATAACTTTTAGAAGTTATATGGTAGTGATGTCGGACCAGACTTGGGAAATGCCTCTAAGTCTCATAAACTCATTCGCATTGATGTTCTTGGTGAACCTTCGTTCGAACATATGTTTTGCAGTCAACATTATGAGCTTATATTTGGTTGAGCCTCACAAGAATCTTCTAAGATGTCTTCGTGGCACAATCACTTATGGGTTAAGATACATTGCCGAAGAAGTGAGACTACTTGGATACACAGATGCTGATTGGTCGGAAATGTGGAGGACCATAAGAGCACTTCCGGGTGTTGTTTCTCCTTGGGATCTGCTTCGATATCTTTGATGAGCAGGAAGCAAAAGTCGGTGGCCTTGAGCACCGCCGAAGCAGAGTATATTGCTGCTAGCATGGCCTCCTGTGAGGCAGTCTGGTTGAGAAAACTCTTCAGTGAGCTGTTTGCATTTACATTGGATACCATCGTGATCCTATGTGACAACCAGAGTGGGATTCATTTGTCAGAGAATCCCGTATTTCATGATCGCTCTAAGCATATCGATATCAGTACCACTATATTCGAGATATGGTGCAGCGGGGAGCTATAAGGCTCCAACATATCGGTATAGATGAACAGGTTGCTAAGATTCTGACAAAGCCCCTTGGGAAAGTAAAATTCCTGACTTTCCGAGAACAACTTCGAGTTGTTCAAAGACCCTCCAATGAGGGTCCTGTATGATGCATTGAGCTCTGGGAGCTCCAGGGGGTGCGGGGTACTTCTTGGAGCAGCATATGACCACAGGATGGTTCATTATTCCCTAGTGGTATACATGTACACCCCGTGGCGACATTGTAGCAGGATTGATGTGTTCTCCTGTGAGGTCTGGATTGATGTGTTCTCCATGGCGAATGTAGCAAGATTGATGTGTTCTCCTGTAAGGCCTGGATTGATGTGTTCTCCATGGCGATTGTAGCAGGATTGATGTGTTCTCCTGTGAGGCCTGGATTGATGTGTTCTCCATGGCGGCCTGGATTGATGTGTTCTCCATGGCGATTGTAGTAGGATTGATGTGTTCTCCTGTGAGGACGAGATTGATTAAGTTCTCCTGTCCAGACATCCTACCCATGCAGTCTGGGACTCATGGGAAGTACCTCTCATCTGATCAATGGGCAAGGAAATGAAGTTAGGGACCATAGTAGTGCCGATGGACACATCGTTGTATCTACCATACTCCCTACGCTAGGATGACCTCCATTGATCTGGGATCAATGATACTGGTTTGGGACCAGTGGTAGGAGTGGTACATTCTATGACACTGACTTCGAGTCGGTTGTTACTGGTCTGGGACCAGTGGTACGCACTCTGAGACTGACTTTGAGTCAGTGGAGGATGTTACTGGTCTGGGACCAGTGGTAGGAGTTGTACTCACTATGACGCTGACTTCGGGTTGGTTGAGACTGGTTTGGGACCAGTGGTACATACTCTGAGACTGACTTTGAGTCAGTATGATACATCCTCGATCATTTCTTCTTCTTCATAATTCAGAAAAAAGCAGAGCAGAGCCGTATAGATCAGTACAGGGCAGAACAAGACAAAGCAGAACAGGCAGAATAGAGCAGAGCAGGGCAAGGGTCAGGCTGTACAGGGCAGTGCATTTGATGGATGAATAGTAGCGACCGACATACAAATTGCAGATGAAGTTCTCCCTAGTTGAGAAGGAGTGTTAAATTGGCAACTAGGGCCAAACTTCATGTGGGTCTTCTTATTCATGGCTAATAGTATTTTTATTAGATTCCTCTCGTCGAGAGGTGTAGGATTGATCTAAAGATCATCCGATTCTGATAAGTATTTATGGAGATATGAATTTATTTTGATTATGGAATTATTATCAAGCCGACCTACAATTCATGTAGGCTCAGAAGCCCAATAGCCGCATCTATTCAAACATCAACGTTGTGTATAAATACAGGAGGACTTTTCCTCATTTGCACTCACTCATCTCATCACATCTCTCTCTCTACTGCGTAGAAAAGAGTCTCTTCTCTACTGTGCAGAAAAGGGTCTCTCTCTCACACATGTGAAGCCGGAAGCTGCTGAAACTGAAGCTGCAACTGCAAATCCAAACTTTGACCAGCGTGGACCATCAAACCTCCTCTTCTGATCTACATTGTAGTTTCATCTGAACCTCCTCTGAAGGCTGCAACTTTTGGTGGTGGAATCAAGTCAATCCGACGGACGGTTTGTGAGATATCGACTGCCCTAGTTTGAAGGAAGCTGCTGAAACTGAAGTTGCAACTGTAGATCCAAACTTTGACCAGCGTGGACCATCAAACCTCCTCTTCTGATCTGCATTGTAGGTTCATCTAAACCTCCTCTGAAGGCCATAACTTTTGGTGGTGGAATCAAGTTGATCCGACGGACGGTTTGCGAGATATTGACTGCCCTAGTTTGAAGGAAGCTACTGAAACTGAAGCTGCAACTGCAGAAGTGAAGTTTGACCTGCGTAGAGCAGAAGATCTCCTCATCTGATTTGCGCTGTAGGTTCATCTAAACCTCCTCTGAAGACCGCAACTTTTGGTGGTGGAATCAAGCCAATCCGACGATCGGTTTGTGAGATATCGACTACCCTAGTTTTGATGATGAAGCCGCTAATGCTGATGTTGCTGATCTAGGGTTTGCTCCTACTAATATAAATCAGATTTATTGTACTATTTCTCTCTGCTGAATTATTGAAGATAAAAGAAGATTTGATCAAAGGGTTTCCCCACACATTGTGGGGTTTGTCCCTGGCTAGCCGCCACATCTTGTGTCTCTTGTCTTGGCTTGTTTTATGTCGATCGTTTAATGTTCTATCTACACTTTACTTTATGTACATGTGATTGCTAATCTGTGGAATATAATAAGAAAAAGAAGTAAAGTGTTATAAGCATATAACATACCATAACTTAACATTTATGTGGGGATAGCTTTGACCAGCCTTTCACTTGGATCATTTTGACTTGGAAATTTAGAATTTATCTTTGTTTTGGAAGGCCGAATTCATTGAGAAAGAGACTAAACTTTTCTGGGCATGTCGACCACATACTTTGACCATAGTTGACTACAAATTCACTAAAGTTTGACCGCAGGTTTTATCTCTCCTTTGACCAAGATTTTGATGATTGTTTTGATTGGGTTTGATCGAGCTTGAAAGACCAATTTGATTGTTGCTTTGACCGAGCTCTTTATAGGTAGATTTTACCATTGACCGTTTACTAGTTAGGGTTTCTTTTGCTATTATTGACTTTGACCAGAATTGCAAATTTGACTTGTGGAACAAATTTGACTTTTGGGCTCATTTTTTATCTGTTATTGATTAGTTGATATTGGTTGGTCAAAGGCTTGCCTTTGACTCTTTGTTGATGAATTGGAACATTGTATCTCTCCACTGAACATTTGATGACAATCTAATAGAAGAAGAATTTGGAAAGGGTTTTCCCCCTTGTGGGGTTTTTCCCAGGTCTTTAACCAAATCATGTGTCTCTATTGTTCTTTGTTGTCTTCTATTGTGCACTGGTTTATTGTTCTATCTACAATTACTTCTTGTTGTTTGAAGATTGAATTATGTTGGATAAATTGATTGCTAACTGAAGAAGAATTGTAATACATGATTGTGTTAAGCATAGAACACAATAAAATTAACACAGCACTGGATGTGCAAGCATAAAGACTCTGAGTATTATGTTTTCATAACACAATTCGATGAATAATAGTGGTTAATGATAAACATGTAACTAGGAGTAGGTTGACAACACAATTAGGAAGCCAATGAAAGTGTTGCATGTAGTCTTGGGGAACCAAGGCTATGGAAAATAAGGTGTTGATGAGAGCCTAGAAAAGGTGACACATATGCCTATTGATATGCATGTTGTGACAATGTGGTGAGTACATTAATATGAGGTTTGCTACCAGTAAGTGGTCTTCTCCAGATGAGTGTTCTAAAAATTATTGATTATGATTCTTGAACTTTATGCACACTTAAAGTATTGATGGAATGCTTGATTAGGTGCATGATATGAGTATGTGCTTATGAGATTACATGAAGGAATGATCATGTTTTAAGACAATTGTATTAATACAATGTGTGTTGAGACAGTTGATATGCACAAGAGTGAAAGTGGGTGCTAGTTGTAGCACTATGGTTAATGACTATGTGTTGATTGCAAACTATGTCATGGCTACTAACCTTGGTAAAAGGCTAATTTCAAAATTTGATGATGCTAGTCTTGGTAAAAGGTTGATTTCCAATCTTGTGATAACATGGTTATAAACATGTTGATATGTATTCCTAATTCTTAGAACATGTGACTGACATGAATTCTAGATGTGTGAATGGTTGCAGATCAACATGCTTGGTATTAGCATGGCAAGGTAATAGCTAATTTGTTTATGTTGATATAACTAACAGTTGGGTTTGTGTGATAGCACATAAGAAGACTTAATTGCAACAAGAAGTAAAAGCATGGAAAATGGTATGGTGTAGCATAGCATGGACCAAGTCCATCATGAACAAGAAAGGGGAAGTTCCCCTGAAAGAGAAGATCCCTCCAGGAGCTATTTCGAGGGATGTTAAATTTTAGGGTTGCCATAAAAACCTTGGAAAATACTCAAGTCTATATGTGTGTGGGGGGTGGGAGGGCGGCGGGGGGCACACTGAAAACAGTATCTTATAGGATTGAGTTCTTGTGGGTTAGTAAGTGTTTCATATGTTTTGTATTTTATTGATTGGCTTCATATTTTCCTTGTTGTTTTGACTATTGACCTTGAGCATGGCCATGCTAAATGTGTTGTTGTGAGATTTTTTTTTTTCCTTACTTCTTCTTTATTTTTGTCTTTTGGTTTTGGTTTTGGTCTTGGTGGTTTTTTAGTGTGGGGAAAGGAAACAAGAGGAGCTCGCAAGAAGAGTTGAAGTGGAAACCAACTCAAAGTGCAAGATCTTGGTTAAAACATGTGCATAAGATAAATGGCAGTTAGAGGGAAAAAGAAGATGATAGAACAACTAAGATGGGCTTGGATGAGTCCACTTGAAATAAAATGGGCAACAATGTAACAACCATGGAAATGGCACAAAAAGGGAAGTTTTCCTAAACTTTAATACAGCATGGTTGAGATATGTAAGGCATAATGACACTGTGTGGCTTGACAGGTCATTAGTTGAAAACCATCATAGTAGCACGGTAAGTGATCAATCTCTAAAAATATGATCACTGTGTGAATGGCATGGAAGCAAAGTTTGTATTTTCCATGATTGGGTAATGCAGCAAGGTTATTTAATGGGTTCCAGGTTGCATGGAACACCATTGGGCAAGTGGGAAGGAATGACCCATTGTTGATATTTATGTTATATTTATGCTCCTGACAATTGTGGTGAGCATGTGTTAAAATTGGCAAGTAGGGTGAAATTCCACTTTGGACAACTCATTTGAAGGATATAATTATTGCATTGAATTCCTCTTTTCGAGAGGACCAAAATCGACCTAAAGATCACTCAATTTGGACAAAGAGAAATATGTTTTTGAAGTGAAGCCCACACATGTGCAAATTGTCAAGGTCGGCCACATCATCATGTAGGCTCATGAAGCCCAATGGACATGTCTTTTGACCCTCAACGACTTGTATAAATAAGAGAGACCTCCAACCTCATTTGGCACCTCATCAACTCAACATATTCTTCTCTCTCCTCATTTGATTGGTTCGTACACCTCATTGGGCATATCGTCTTCTCACACGTGTGGAAGAAAGAAAGACAAATTTCAAGAGGCTGAATTTCAAATTTGATGCAAGGTTTGAGCAGCGTTGACCAAGGGCTGTTTGATTGATTTTGACTACGATTTTCTTGGGATTCTTTCTGTTTCTCTAGGTTGCATTTAAGGGCTCAAAAATCAAGGAGGTTTGGGCACTTTTACCACAGACCAATTGCACACTTTGACCACAGGCTTCTCCTATGCGTTGACTAGGTTTGACTGCTCAAAAGTGGATTGTTTTGACTACTGTTTGACCAACTAAGGAGGCCGAGTTAGATGACCTTTGACCGAGCTGCTAAGGGATTGTTTTGACCCTTGACCATTGATTGGTTAGGGCACACATTGTTGTTGTTTGATTGTTGTTGACTAAGGACAGATTGCAGATTTGACTGGGCTATTTTTGGACAGTGATTTGGTAAGTCAATTTTGTCTCTATTGTACTCTCTCTCTCTGCTGAACATTTGATATTTATAATAAGAAGAATTGATCAAAGGGTTTTTCCCTGGCATTCAACAAATTTTGGTGATCTCTTGTCTTGGATTGTCTTTAGCTTTTATTGTACATGTTCTATCTATAGTTGCTGTCAATGTGATGATTAATGTGATTGTTATTGGAAATTGTCATTGGGCTAACTAAAGGACATTGAAGTAATTGTTGCAAGCATAGAACATACCATTGTTATCTAAAATTAACATGGTATCAGAGCCCAGGTGAAGACAAAGCCCAAGCAAGAGAGAAACAGTCACTAAGAGATTTGTTGGACAAGATTATTGGACAAGTCTCAATGGCTTCTACATCCTACTTCAAGACTAAGGACAAGCTCAATGACAAATCTGACTATCATGCATGGAAGATGACTTTGGATCTCACTTTGGAAGAGAATGAAGTATTGGACTATGTGCAGGGAAAAGTGGTGGAGCCTCCTCCAAATGCATCAACTGCTGCTAAGATGAAGTATAGAAAAGGTGAGGTCAAAGCAAAGGAAATTTTGATTGACTCCATTCAAAAGCATTTGGTTGCCTATACTTCTGATTTGGGATCTTCTAAGGAAATATATGATATGTTGGTTGGGATGTTCAAAGTGAACAATGCAAGTCAAATCCTCTTTCTCAAGAACAAGTTGAAGGATATCAAAATGGATAAAGGGGAGTCTATCCAATCATACTTCATGAGAATAACTCAAATCAAGAATGACCTACTATCTTTTGGAGAAGTTACTGCTGATAAGGAGCTCACTCTCATTGCACTTGGAGATCTTTCAAGACCATGGGATGTATTTCCCACCAGCATTCTCAATAATGACAGGATACCTGGTTTCGGTGAGTTATTGGCTAGATGCACTCAAGAGGAAACAAGGATGATGAAGAGAGATAAGCCCTCCAATGGAAATGAACTTACTGCCTTCTCCGCTCATGCAAAAAGGAAGAATAATGTTGGTCCAAGGTGTGAAAATTTCAAGTCTGAAATCCTATTACAATAATTGGAAATTAATCTTCTAATTATTAATTAATTTAATAATTTATTTGCTACAGAAATTACTAAATAATCCACACTGCAACCTTTACAAATAAAACTATGGAAAAATAATAGCATTGGAAACCAAAAAATATGCTAGCACACACACATAAAAAATTAACACAGTTATGTTTGGACAAATATCCCCGAAAAAACCCAACACAGGAAAATGGATGCACCAACTGAGGGCTTTAATTATTATGCATCAAGTTTTTGAGACATGTTTTCGGCGATAATCACATCGAAAATTCAATTGCCAACACGTTTCGAACCAACCAATGTGGTTCATCGTTACAACAAGATGAAGAGGCAAATCATGGCATGAGAATAAATAGAGAGCAATGTAGAGACTCAAGTTCAGTTAACGGTAATAATAAACGGCTAGTATATAAATAATATATTTTTATTTTTATAATTTCTATAAAAAACGGCTAGTTTATAAATAATAATTTTGTAACGGTTAGTTTATAAATAATTATATATATATATATATATATATATATATATATATAAGGTTAGTATATAAATAATGATTTTAAGGTTAGTTTATAAATAATTATTTTTCAAACAAATCTAGAAAAGTTAAATAAAAAGAAAACAAACATTCAAAGTCAAAAGTCAAACAAAGAGCAAAGTCAAAAATAACCAAAGGACTCTAGACCATATTAATAAGAATGGAGCCAAGACCTTATTAAAAATATAACCTATGTGAAAACAATGCCAAAAATAAAATTAAAAGTTAAAAATAAAAAATTAATCAAATAATGAAAATTAATAAAATTCAAACTCAAAGAAATCAAAGAAGGATTCAAGAAACAAGGTCAAAATAAAGGGGGTGCAGGCCTAAAAGTAAACACAAGGAATCAATAAAATAAGGTCTAATTTAAAAAAGGGTTTAGAGGGGCTAAGAAAGATCAAGAAGATAAATTACTCAAAATATCAGAGAAAATTAAAAACATAAAATAGAAACATATAAAGAAGGAAGAAAAAAAAATTATTTAAGAAGATAGGACAGTGAGAAATTCCGAGTACAATATGGATGCCGAAAACTGGCAATCCTAGAAAGAAATTAGTGGCAAAAATTTTGTGAGGAATTTTCCTCACCCCCACTAGCAATTCGGACTCTAACTCAGCTCCAAGTGAGCCATCCAAACAAACTCTCCGTAGGCCTTCGTCACCCTTGCACAGTCCCTTCCACGCACTGCTTGAATCAGTTGCTCATGTAGTCGTCCTCTCTACCACTGGCTGAGAAACTGTCTTTCCGGCGTTCTGGAACACTTTCCCAGCCTCTGGAACTGAAATTCAGCTTCTCTCCAGCAAAATCAAATTGCCTCTAGAGGCTTCTTCACAACCCCTGTGTTAGCCTTGTTAGCGCTTGAGATTTCACCTCAGGCTGAGAAAGGTAAACCTCAAGGCAACATCAAACCATTCAGCCCCGTAGCTAGCCCTACGGGGCAGGAGAAGGCTCTCTCCGGTCTATCTCGTAAAATCTTCAATTAGGGAGATGACCAATAAAGTAACACTGATATTAGGCTAGTAAACTGATTATAAAGGTTGATTTGGGGTTTTTAATTAAATAACGGGGTTTTTCTGGGCTGCATGGGCAAAATCACAGCTTGAAATAGAGAAATATAATGAACAACACAGGTTGACGACTGAGGCAAGGTAGGCAAGGAATTTAGCATCAAATCTAGATTTTAAATGGGATGGCAAGACTGGTGAGGAGCTAAGGAGGGCAAACAATAACTTTGAATCCTCCTTAAACAGAAGAAAACATTGAATTGAACAAACTTAAAAGTGGAGCATGGCAGGCATGAATTCTCACTTTAACACTTCATTTGTTCAATTAGATATGATCATGTAGTGAAATGGAACATAACAGATTACATATGAAACACAAGAAACACCTATGCTAAATTAACATACCACATGAATCTCAGAAGTTAGAGCTGTGAAATTTCATTAAAAATCTCTGTCATAGACAGTACAATGAAGCTCAGTTTCTCTTCCTGCTTTCAGCACTCAGAAACTCTCCCCCCTCTCTCTAACTAACTCCCTCTCATGAATTTTTAATACAATAAATATAATACTACTAAGGGGAAAACAGATCGACCCCATAATCAGGGCGCTGTTTGAACTGCAATTTACAATCATAGAAAGGAGCGTTACATTCTATCCTAAAATAATACAGCGTTCCTCTAAATCTGCTGATGATTTGGCTAATTACGAGGCATAACTGGTGCTCAGATCCCATAGAATCAGGGCTGAGGATCAAAATAGGCAGATTGACCCTGTTTTTCCGCTGTGACAGATGTTTTCGTTCTGTTTTAGGCGTATCTTGACTTGGCGTTGTGAAAGCCATATGCCAATATGCTCAACCATTTGTTGCCGTGATCTTGGCATTTGGAAAATGAACCAAGTTACTATCGACGGGTGGACCTTTTCTTTTTGGTTGATTCTATCATACAATGTTCGCGTGGACAGAAAGGAATTGCTGGAGATATGTGTCCATCTGCTGTCCAATCTGCATTTCCGCGGCTGTTGAGTGCTGCTGCTCCTCCTGGAAGTCTAGCGCATGAAAATCGCAGACAATGTTTAAAGGTTTTGAGGCTTTGGCTTGAGCGCAAAATTCTTCCCGAGTCCGTTATAAGGAGGCACATAAATGAGATTGAGGCTTCTGTCGAGGATAGATCAAATGCTATCATACCTAGGCGTCCATCTCGATTACAGCGTGCTCTTGATGATCTCATCAGGGAAATGGAAGGCCTTACCTTGTTGTGGAACTATCAAAAAGTCCCCATCAGCATTAACAAATGCACAGCCTTCCATAGATGCAATTGCGACATACATGTGCACTGCAAAACCATGCCGAAGGAATGAACTACCAGCTCGACTTACAGTGAACAATCCATCAATGAAATTTGTTTTTCGTATCTGGAATGTTGAAAGGATTCCAACGCAATTGTGTTGGTGTTGCAGGTAGATTTGGCTGCAAAGGAGGTCCTCCCAAGATGATCAGGGTCGCTTGACAACAAGGTAACACCACGGCCCAGATTTTTTGATAGCCACTGAGGTGCTAATGTTTCCAAGAAGCCAGGTCCAGAAAGTTCCCGAATCATACCAGAAAAGAGAGAAATCCATCCCTCAATTATCCGAACCACGGTGACTTGGTCTTTACTTCTTGCCATGTCAAGAGGTGTCTGGCAATCATCATTGATTGTCAAAGGATTCGCTCCATGAGAAAGAAACATTTTCACAGTTTTGTCAAGGCCGAGACCGGTTATAATGGTTGTTTCTGGTTGGTCAAAGACAACAAAATCCAAATCGTTGATATCTGTAAAGCCAACCTGTATGTCAACCAAACTTGGAGATGCCCATTCAATTCTTGATTGACTTCCAGAGTTTTCCTTCACTACAACTTTTATAGAATAGCTTGTGTTGGGCAGAAGACCCCTAAGTCGATATTTCCCTGAACTGTCTGTTGTTGTTTCTTCATAATAGCCTTTTGAGAGTGATCTTGCCTCCAAAGAAATGCCTTCCCTGGACTGCCCTGAAAACGACGTTACAGTTCCCAGAACACTGTAAGCAACGCGATGAGCAACAAATGTCACTTCTTTAACTTCTCCAGATTCTAGTTCTATCGCCTGTGCGCAATGTATACCAACGAACCAGAGAGTGATGCGAGCAAGAACCGCAAATTTATAGACTCTAAGCATGTGATCACAGTAATAACCATGAATACAGTGCCCAATTGTAACAAGCCACTGTAATGAGCTAGATATAAATATGATCATCAATTCAGATCGCTTCCACGGAGATGGAGCAAGTGAGATACATAAAATATTGCCTCAGAATCATGGTAATGTGCAATCCAAATTACACAAGTCACAAAAAATGCGTCAGAACAGCAAGTCCTTGGAAAACCAAAATCACGGACCTGAGCTCACTTTTGGAACTCCAATATGTTTGAAATGGAAAGAATGTGCCCTTCATACATCGCAAGGGCTCCAATCACTAAAGAAAAATGCAATGTAAATACTAAATGAAGAATCCAGAATGGCGGTTTAAAGGAACATCGCAGCAGCCTTTGGATCCTTTCATGCTTTAGCTTATTCTTTCAATCCACAGTTACAAGCAAGCTCCACTTGACCTGTAAACTTAAGAAAGTGGAGTAAATCTCACGAAGCCTGACTTGGGAATGTAGTTCCCTTTTATCTAGGAAAAGTACACCAAAAATCATAAAAGACCAAGCTCAAATCTGAGAAGTGTCAGATCAGAAGGTAAGCAAGGCAGCCTCTCAATCTTAGCTCCAAGAGAGCAAAGCTTGACATCAATATTTTCATAGCCTCTATCAATATGATTTGCTCCATCACAGGCATCACATATTAGAAGGCAATCGGCGCACTCATCAATACCACAGCAAAGACTATCATCTGTACCTGATGAAGGAGGGTCACACTGCTTATTTTGTAGGCAGGGGCTTACAATATGTCTGAATTATTCTTTTCAAGGTTCCTCATTATTGTCTCCATAAACTATCCAAGCAAGATTACGAAGACCATAACGCATCATTGTCTCTATTTGCAAGTGTTGCATCTTTATAACCATCCGTGTACCATCTTTCAAAATACCACCATGAACTTGTGCAATTGATACTGCTGCAATTGGTATTTTCTCCACATAACTTTTTGCCTCTGATTGCTAATGATATTCTGAATTGTGCTTGTGCAGATAGGAGCTTTGAAGTCGTTGCTGCCTTTTGAAGAGCTGGAGCATAAATTACATAATTTAAATCAATACATTAAATGACTTCTTCTTCAAAACAGGGTTTTGAAGAAGAATCAATCTCTGACATGAGACGGAGTCTAACAAGCCTCACTGTGGATCTTTCTGCCTCTCTGCAATGCATTTCACCGGATCTGGAAAACTTCCTCTGACTCATTGTCCCTGCCCCTCATTATCTTTTGCTTCCCTTTGAAGCTTGACTCTTTGGGCAATTGTTGGCTCTATGGAAAAATTAAACACCACAACTGTGTTCTCCATATGCCTATCAACTTCTTCTTATAATCTTTTATTCGACCTCCAATGGCTAAGATTAAAACTTAATCAAGCACCCAAATTAATTCTCTATTGATCTGTGTGAGTTTCTAGATGATTCTCACCTTATCTCAATAAATTCTGATTAATGAACCCCTTTTCCTAAGTTTAGACTTACGAAATAATTAAAAATAGACTAATAATCTAATTGAGACATTTCGAGGTGGAATTTCCAGAAACAATTTCTGGCTTATGGAGAACTCTTGAGTTTCAGCCTCTCCACAAAGTTTCGAGACTAGAACACCTCTGATGCTACAGAAACTAACACTCCCTCTTAGCAAGTAAGGTGTTCTCTCTGGTGCTACACACTCTGCCACAACACCCTGCCTTTGTACCACCCTTGTCATGGTGTTGATGTTTGGCTACTGCCCACCAACCACTGCGTAACTCTGATGTTGCATCTATTTTGTTGCTGACACTGCCATACTACTGCCAACCTTGCATTTGCACTGCAACTCCCTCTCATATGTTGTTGTTGGAATTGCAACTGAGAAGCATCGTAAATAATGAATCAATTGTGATCAGTATAATGCATTAGTCTCCTTAATCCTGACTACTACTACCTACTGCATTATCCGTTGAAGAATCTGCATTGCTGCTAACTTTGCTCTATGCTAATCTACACTATTGCCAACAGTGCACTGCGCTCCTCAATCCCTGACCACTACGAGTCTGCAACTGTCACTCTGGAATCTAACTGCACCACTAACACTGATCCATCCTACTACTAAATATTGTGGGCCCTTGTAGCAAGGTAATGGTCAATGAGGAGGACACCTCAATGGACTCTGGCCATGTCTGCGCTGCTTTGGGACTATAGCTCTAGATCACCTCACCTCTCTCCTGGAGTTATAGTTGCCAACATCATGAAATCTTCCTCCAACCTGGAGGACAACTTATCAATCTCAGCAAACGTTGTTGCTTGGTCATGTTTCTCACGCTTGTCCTTCTTCCTGAGAGGACACTGCGTACTGTAGTGAATAAACTCACCACATCTAACGCACTTGAACTTTAACAGGTCCTTCTTCTTATTTTCTTCATGTCCCTGACTAGGACCCTTTGATGCTAAGGCCACATTCTCCTCTTCCTTCTCACCCTTCATGCCCTTGTTGCTATTGTCGTTGATGGTACTCTTTACTAGAGCGCACCTCAACTCCACCTACTGTAGATCGAACCACATCCTGTCCAATTTAGGCGATGTGTCTCTACCCAAGATACTTTGGAAAAACACTTGCCAGTCATCTGAGACACTATTCAATGCTAATCGTACAAGCTTTGTGGATTGGGGTGCCTCCCCAACAGCTAATAGTTGATCTCAGACTTCCTGAATTCTTGTGAGGAAGCCATCTATGCTCTTGCCCTTCTGCATCTTGATGCTCCTCAGCGTCTCTTGGAAAAACATCTTTCGTTTCTCGAAAGAACTGTAAAATAGCTCGAAGAGAGCATCCCACAGGTCCTTGGCTTTACCTTTCTCTGCCACATGTGAGACTAGATGATCTCAGACTCCATCAAACATCATCTGCTTCACCTTCACCATTTCCTTTCTGTACTCGAGTTGATCGACATCCTGAGGTACTGCTACCACATTCTCCACATAGGCTTTCAAGCCATATTCATCTAGAAGGAAGGACATCCCAGCCTTCCAAATGACATAGTTAGAGGCTCCCTCCAACCTATCCTGATCTCTAAGCACAGTTGTGGCCATCTCTAAATTTGGTCGAAAAACTCCCTCTTTCCCTCTGCTCGGTTGTTGAATCTGCTACGTGCACTCACTTCTAGAATGAGGAAATCTGCTCACAGCTACTGCCAATCTACAACTGGAAAAATTAGATTTCTAAAACTCCAGAACCCATGACAGAAATTTTCCCTTTGTGTGTATTATTTCTCTTCCACCCAACACTGAATTTTTCTACTGCAAGCTGGTGTCAAACCCTTGAGTGCCCAAACAAGGAATTTACTCAGCGAAAATTTGAGTTGTTGTTCCTCCCTTTCACTACCGGAATCACTCAACTAGAAAGCCAAATTTTTCTGCCAACCTACACTGAAAAATCGAACTTCCCCAAGCAATTCAATCTATCTGGCTTAGGCTCTGCGTAGCCCCCATAAATTCGTCATGATCTTCCTTCAAAACAAAAAAAAATTGCCTTCGCTTTTGAGCTTCCCTATCTAATCAATCACGCTCGAATACCATGTGAAAATTTCAAGTCTAAAATCCTATTGCAGCAACAACAAATTATTCTTCTAGTTGTTAATTAATTTAACAATTTATTTGCTACGACAAATATTGAATAAATCACACTGCAACCTTCACAAATAAAACTGTGGAAAAATAATAGCACTGGAAACTGAGAAATATGCTAGCACACACACATCAAAAATTAACACAGTTATTTTTGGACAAATGTCCCCGAAAAAACCTAACTTAGGAAAACCAGTGCAACAACTGAGGGTTTTAATTATTATGCATCAGTGAGAAATTTTGAGTACATTATGGATGTCGAAAATTGGCAATCCTACAGAAAAATTACTAGCAAAAATATTGTGAGGAATTTTCCTCACCCCCACTAGCAATCTAGGCTCTGACTGCAACTCCAAGTGAGTCATCCAAATAGCCTCTGTGTAGGCATGTGTCACCCTTGTGCAGTCCCTTCCACGCTCTACCTGAATCAGTTGCTCCTGTAGCCATCCTGTCTGCCACTGGATGAGAAACTATCTCTTCAACCTTTTGGAACACTTTCCTGGCCTCTGGAACTGAAATCCAACTTCTCTCTAACAAAATCGAATTGCCTCTAGAGGCTTCTACGCAGCCCTTGCATCAGCCTCACTATGGCTCTTTCTACATCTCTGCAATGCACTTCACCAGATCTAGAAAAGTTTCTCCTGCTCACTATCCCTGCCCCTCACTGTCTCTACTTCCTTCAGAAGCTCGAATCTTCCAGAAATTGTTGGCTATCTAGAAAAATCGAACTCCACAAGTGTGTTCTCCATCTACCCATCAACTTCTTCTTATAATCTTTTGTTGGACCTCCAACCACCAAGATTAAAACCTAATCAAGGGCCCAAATTAATTCTTTGTCGATCTGTGTCAGTTTCTAGATGATGCTCACCTTATCTCAATTAATTATGATTAATTAACCCATTTTCCTAGGTTTCAACTTAAGAAATAATTACAAATATGCTAATAATCTAATTGAGACACTTCTAAGTGGAATTTCCAAAAACGATTTCTGGGTTATGGAGAAATCCTGTGTTCTAGCCTCTCCGCAAAGTTTCGAGACTAGAACACCTTTGATGCTATAGAAACTAACACTCCCTCTTAGCGAGAAAGTTGTTCTTTCTAATGCTGCACAATCTGCCACAACACCTTGCCCACTCTACCACAACACCCTGCCCACTCTACCACAACACCCTGCCTCTGCACCACCCTCTGTCACGCTGCTGATGTCTAGCTATTGCCCACCAACCACTGTGAAACTCTGATGTTGCATCTGTGTTGCTGCCATCCCTGCATCTGCGTTGCAACTCCCTTTCATTTGTTGTTGTTGCAACTGCAACTACTGCAACTGAGAAGCATCCTAAATACTGAATCAATTGTGTTCAGTATGATGCATATATCTCCCGAGTCTTGATTGCTACTAGCTACTACACTATCCGTTGAAGAATCTGCAAGGTTGTTGACTTTGCTCTCTGCTACTCTGCATTACTACCAACACTGCACTGCAATCCTCAGTACCTAACTACTACTAGTTTGCAACTGTCACTCCTAAATCTAACTGCACCACTAAAATTGATCCATCCTACCACTGAATATTGTGGGCCCCCGTAGCAAAGGTAATGATCCATGAGTAGGATACCTCAATGTACCCTACCCATGTTTGCGCTGCTCTTGGACTATAGCTCTAGATTGCCCCTCTTCTCTCCTAGAGGTATAACTGTAAACATCATGAAATCTCCCTCTAGCCTAAAGGACAACGTATCAATCTCAACGGACGATGTTGCCTTGTCTTGCTTCTCCTGCTTGTCCTTCTTCCTGAGAGGACACTACGTACTGTAGTGACTGAACTCACCACATTTGAAGCACTTGACCTTTGACAGATCCTTCTCTTTCTTCTTTTCCTCCTATCCTTAACTAGGACCCTTTGATGCTAGGGTCACATTCTCCTCTTCCTTCTCACCCTTCACGCCCTGGTTGCTACTGTCGCTGATGGTACTCTTTACTAGAGCATGCCTCAAATCCTCCTTCTATAGATCAGACCACATCCTTTCCCATTAAGCTAATGTCTCTCTACCTAAGATACTTTGGACAAACACCTGCCAATCATCTAAGACACTATTCAGTGCCAACCGTACAAGCTTTGTGGGTTGGGGTGCCTCCCCAATGGCTGATAGTTGATCTCAGACTTCCTGAATCCTGGTGAGGAAGCCATCTATGCTCTCACCCTTCTGCATCCTGATACTCCTCAGCTTCTCCTAGAGAAACATCTTCCGTTGCTCTCAGAAGAACTCTAAAATAACTCGGAGAGAGAATCCCACATCTCCTTGGTCGTATCTTTGTCTGCCAGATGTGAGACTAGATGATCTCTGACTCCACCCAAAATCATTCGCTTTGCCTTCGCCATTTTCATTTTGTACTCCTTGAGCTTATCAATATCTTGGGGTACTGCTACCACATTTTCCACATAGGCTTTCAGGCCATATTCGTCTAGAAGGAAGGACATCCTATCCTTCCAGATAACATAGTTGGAGGTTCCCTCCAACCTATCCTGACCTCTAAGCCCAGTTGTGGCCATCTCTAGATTTGGTAAAAAATCTCACTCTTTCCCTCTGCTCGGCTACTAAATCTGCTACTCACACTCCCTTCTAGAGTGAGGAAATTTTCTCATAGCTACTGCAAATTTGCAACTGGAAAAATTAGATCTCTAAAACTGGAGATCCCCTGAGAGAAATTTTCCGTTTGTGTGTTATTTCTCTTCCACCCAATGTTGAATTTTGCTACTACAAACTGTTGTAAAACCCTTCTGCGCCCAAACAAGGAATTTGCTCAGCAAAAATATGAGTTGTTGATGCTCCCTCTAACTATCGAAATCACTCAACTGGAAAGCCAAATTTTTTTGCCAACTTACACTGAAAATTGAACTTCCCCAATCAATTTGATATGTCTGGCTTAGGGTCTGCGCAGCCCTCAAAAATATGTCCTGCTACTCCCTCTGAACAACGAATTTTTGCCTCTTCTTCTGAGCTTCCCCGTTTGATCGATCACGCTCTAATACCATGTGAAAATTTCATGTCTGAAATCCTATTGCAGAAACTGGAAATTATTCTTCTATTTGTTAATTAATTTAACAATTTATTAGCTACAATAAAGACTGAATAAATCACACTGCAACCTTCACAAATAAAACTGCGGAAAAATAAAGCGCTAGAAACTGAGAAATATGCTAGCACACACATAAAAAATGAACACAGTTATTTTTGGACAAATGTCCCTGTAAAAACCCAAATTGGGAAAATCGATGCAGTAGCTGAATGTTTTAATAATTATTATGCAGTAGTGAGAAATTATGAGTACAATCTGGATGTCGAAAACTGGCAATCCTACAGAGAAATTACTGGCAAAAATATTGCGAGGAATTTTCCTCACCCCCACTAGCAATTTGGGCTCTGACTACAGCGACAAGTGAGCCATCCAAACAACCTTTGCGCAAGCATGCGTCACCCTTGCGCAGTCCCTTCCACACTCTGCCTAAATCAGCTACGCTTGTATCCGTAGTGTCTGTCACTGGCTAAGAAATTGTCTCTACGGCCTTATGGAACACTTTCCTGACCTCTGGAACTGAAATCCAACTTCTCTCCAGCAAAATCGAATTGCATCTAGATGCATCTGCGCAGCCCCTGCATCAGTCTCACTGTGGCTCTTTTGGCCTCTCTACAATGCACTTCACCAGATCTGGAAAACTTCCTCCAGCTCATTGTCCCTACCCCTCACTATCTTTGCTTCCTTCTGAAGCTCAACTCTTCCTACATCTGCTAGCTCTCTGGAAAAATGGAACTCCACAAGTGTGTTCTCCATCTACCCATCGACGACTTCTTCTAATCTTCTCTTTTACCTCCAAAGGCCAAGATTAAAACTTAATCAAGGGACCGAATTAATTCTTTGTCGATCTGTGTGAGTTTCTAGATGATTCTCACCTTATCTCAATTAATTATGATTAATTAACCCCTTTTCCTAAGTTTAGACTTAGGAAATAATTCAAATTGGATAATAATCTAATTGAGACACTTCTAAGTGGAATTACCAACAATGACTTCTGAGTTATGGAGAACTTATGTGTTTTAGCCTCTCCACAAAGTTTCAAGACTAGAACACCTCTGATGCTACAGAAACTAACACTCCCTCTTAGCGAGGAAGGTGTTGTCTCTAGTGTTCCACACTCTACCACAACACCCTACCTTTATACCACCCCCTATCACGTTGTTGATGTTTGGCTACTACCCAACAACCACTACGCAACTTTGATGTTGCAGCTGACACTGCCATACTGCTACCAACCCTGCATCTCACTGCAACTCCCTGTCATCTGTTGGTGTTGCAACTACAACTTCTACAACTGAGAAGCATCCTAAATATTGAATCAATTGTGTTCAGTATGATGCATCTGTCTCCCAAGTCTTGACTACTGCTAGCTACTGCATTGTCCGCTGAAGAATTTGCGTTGCTGCTGACTTTGCTTTGTGCTACTCTGCACTACTGCCAATACTACATTGTGCTCAGTACCTGACTGCAACTAGTTTGCAATTGTCACTCTAGAATCTAAAAAGTTTGTAGGGTTAAGCACAGACGAGGTTGAGTACGAGGTTGTTGGCATGGCTAGCTGTGAGGCAAGTTGAAGAAGCTCTTTGGAGAGTTGTTTGAGCAGGTTTTGGATATGACAGGGATACATTGTGATAATATTTAGTGGGATCTGATTGGTAGAGAATCCCGTATATTGTTGGGATTGAGATACCTTCATACAATGAGACAGTGCTGCCATATGAGACAAGCTTAGGCTTGTGGTTGCCACCTCCATGAGAGGGAGGATGAATATGGTATCATTTTGTGAATATTGTTCTAATATGATATTTTTTTTATGACCTGCATGAACAGGAGACTGTTGATATTGCGACATGATGATTAAGTTGATACTAGATGTAAGCATGATGATATGTTTTTGATAAATAGAGAGCATCGTTGATCGAGGACATTGAGCCAACTCTTCCCCCATGTTTGAGCTCCCAAGGTGTAGAATTGAGATGGAGGGCTCCTGGGGTTGATGGATCTCTATACAATAGGGTATCAACTCTATCTATTACCCATAGGGTTGGAGATGTTGCTCCCCTATCTTGGTCTTTGCAGAGTATACCCCAGTTGGCATCATACCCACAAGTCGGGCTTGTTCGGATTATCCTTCCCTGTCTGGCCAACGAGTTGAGGACGCTTGGGGGTGTGTGATCCTTACCTTTTTGGTAAGTTGAGTATCTCATCCAAGCTTGGATTATGATGCAGGTGTTCTACCACATGACCTTTGAAGGTCATTAATGAGTAAATCGGTAGGCAATAAGATGGGTTGAGATGTGCTCCCCTATATCACCTATTGCTCGATAGGGCGTTGTAGATGTTTAGCTCCCCCATGAGATTCCAGGTTGAGATGTGCTCCTTGATGTGGTTTCAGGTTGAGAAGTGCTCCCTGATATTGTTTTAAGACTAAGATGTGCTCTCTAACTTTATAGAGGGTGGAAGTTAATGCCCCTTGATTGTTCTTCTTTAGATTTAAGAATGTTCCAATAGATAGAGTTGAGCAGAGATGGAACATGATACAACAACAGGATATGATTTGATGACAGGAACCTTGTGATGATTACATGATGCAGTTGGAATTTCTCCCTAGTTGAGAGGGAGTGTCAATTTGGCATCTCAGTGACAAATTCCAACCATGGGACAAGATTCCTCTTTTCGAGAGGACCAATTTTGACTATTGAAGCACTCAATTTGGACAAGGGAAAGTGTATTTTTGAATTAAAAGTCCACATGTGCATATTTGATCAGGTCGACCCTAAAGAAAATTGGACACTCTTGGAGGGCTATAAATACAAGTGACCTTAAGCTCATTTGGACATCATCACTTCTCTCTACCGAACTGGTTGCAGAACTGAAAGTACCAAACTGGGCACAAAACCTCAAGCTCATTTGGACATCATCACTTCTCTCTCTCTTGTCTAGGTGCAGAACTATAAGTACCGAACTGGGTGCAGAACCGAAAGTACCAAACTGGGTGCAGAACTATAAGTACCAAACTAGGTGCAGAACTGTAAGTACCGAATTGGGTGCAGAACCGTAAGTACCAAACTGGGTGCAAAACACGCCGAAGGTGCAGAACTATTGATACTTTGACTTTGACTAGATTTGACTATTAGTTGATATTTTGGATTCCGGTTGGTTGTTATCTTGGATAAGTCAAACTTTAACTTGAATTATTATTTGCGGATTCGGGCTCATTGTACTCTCTGTTGAACATTTTATGGCACTCTAATTAAAGAAGAATTTGAAAGGGTTTTCCCCATAGTGGATTTTTCCCTGGTCTCTGACCAATCCTGGTGTCTCTATGTGTGAATGCTTTTCTTCTATTGTTCCTTTATGTTCTGTTGCATTGATGATGATATTGCTCTTTATATATAATTGCATATGTTGTTGAATAATGTTGTGATGTTGTGGGTGAATTCAATATGGAAAGGATCAAATGCAATTATCTAAAGCAAAGAACAAATAAGCCCTAAGAAAAATTAACAATCAAGAGGACCTAATATGTCACAGTTAACCATTATCACTAGTTAGAGAAACACTCAAAAATAGAGTGGATAGTCTTAACTAGAAAATTATAGTAAATATTCTTCAATATGAACAATGATTAAATCTAGACAAAGAGAGGGTTTTACCTTAACCCTAATGTGTTACTAAAGCAAACTTGCCCTTCTTCCAAGATTAAATGAGAAGATTTGTACAAGTAATTTCCACCCATTAAATCAACCAAAGAAAAATACAAAATAAAGGTAATGAACTTCACATTAAAATGTGTCTTAAAATATTCCTCCCAAATAAATTCAACTCAACTCGGAGGGAAACTCACACACCTCCAACCATACCCTTGGAAAATGATTCCTCTCCTCCATTATGTCTTTCAAATCATACCCTAATTCATAAAATAATAATCTCTTTAGAAGGAAGTAGAATCCTCCTTGAGTGTAGCACATTTTTTTACCTTTCGAATCAATCAAATTGGTCCATGTTGTCACTTGTTATCTTTCTATTTCATAAGATCCTTTTAAATCTATCTTGCAGGAAACGCTGGTCCTAAGGGTGTTTCTGGGCTAAAACGAAACGGAAACGTGTTTGGTACAGCCTCAAAACGTGTTTCAGGCCGAACTGCCACGTTTCATGTGGGGGGAACGTGGCCCAATACGGCCTGAAATGCGTTTCCAGGTTGTATAGCCACATTTTAGCGATAAAGTGACTTTTTGTTGTTTTTTTTAGATTTTTCGTTTTTATTTTTTTATTCTCACTCCCTGCCAATTCAGGAGTGATAGAGGGAGCTATTGAAGATTGGAAACAAAATTTTTTGAGTGGGGCAGCCTAATGTTCAAGCCTATGGCCCTAGTGTTTATATGCAGTTCATAGTAATGTAAAATTCTTAAAGTAAAAGGATGAAAATGAAAGATTAAGGAGAAAGTCACTTAAGTAAAACTGGCATTCTCCTTTATCTTTCATTTTCATCGTTTTACTTAAATTTTTAACATTACCATGAAATGACTCAGGATGTTTGAGAGTGGTTTCACCCTCAGTGGATTTCATATGGAGAAAGTAGAAATTTAGATCTCACTCAAAATCCAGCAGACTTATCTGTTTTTCAGGATTTCAAGATTGGGGGGACTATAATGTTTCCATTGGCTTTTGTCATGTACTAAGGTATGGAACTTGTATTTAATCAAGAGAACCAAGCCCTCTATGCAAGGGAGACTCCCAATAATCAAGAGCACCTAGGGCACTAGGGTATGGAACTTGTATTTAATCAAGAGAACTAAGGTCATTCGACTATCCAGGAGGAGACTCCCAATCAAGCCCGAAACAAGAAATTAGAAATTTCTCGTGGCTGATTTTGGATATTGTTATTTTCATTATGTGATCATTCATGAGTAAATGTGATGTAAATTTAGAGACTTATAGTTTATGCATTGACTTTTCCCCATTTCCAAAATTTGGGTGGGTTGCATTTCATTCCCATACTCGTTTCGGAAACTCGTACTCGTTTCACCGTATCGTGCAACTTTGTTTTAAAGCATGCATTTATTATTTATTTGAGGGTTTGAGTATGTCAATAATGTGACATGGCATTTCCACATGAAATTATCTTTCTCCAAACAAGTAGAAAATGTCTCATACAAAGTGTTCTCACCTTGAAACCCTCCCCAAAGGTAAAACACAACATTAAATATGTCAAAAAGGCCTCCAATAGTGTGTCCTTACCCAAAAATACCTCAAATGGTGAAATATGCTTCGAAATATGTGAAAGTGGAAACTTACACCAAAATTTTCACCTCAAAAGGGAAAACAGACCTCCAAATATGTGGAAACTTCTCCATTATGATTATTTCTCATCCCTTCTTTCCTTTAACATGTCCTAACCACCTCCTTGAGGAGGGTGTTCGACCTCAAGTGGGTCTTTATCAAGACCAAGTGTGGCTTAGTGCCGCATAGAACACTCCCAAGTAGGATGCTCATCTTCTAAGGCTCCATTCTTTCTCACATTATCCATCTGCATATTCAAAGGCCTTGGATTTAACGTAGGAACAAGGCTCCTAATCGATGATGCATCAAAATTTAGTGCAATCCATGTAATTATGCCTCCAAATCAATAGCAAATACACCCAATTGGAACCTCATGATGAAATGTCTCCAAAAAATTCTCCATCAATACCTCTCAAATATCTTCTTGCAACATGTCACTACCACTAAACATGAACAATTTATTTTGCTAGTGAGAGAAGAAAGGCCCATGAAAATGTGAAATGAAATATGCACTTTCAAGGGGTAACACATACCTAAAGAAATTTATTTAACATTGGACCAACATATGTACAAAAATTCATACAAATGAGGAAAATATCTACTTAAACCTTATCTCACACTTGATTAACTATTTTAAAAATATGAATAGCAATGGTGCATGCCAAGAGAATTTTCTTTAACACTAGACTATACAAAAGTTCATAAATAAGGAAAAAACTTATTTAAGAGGAAACTTATAATCCTAATCCTACACTTGATTACTATTTTAAGGATCCATAGTTACTATGTAGGAATGTCAATCTTGAGAAAAAACAAAATGCCTCAAATTCTAGAAGTGACCAAAATTTCTCAATGTGACTAATAAGTGTGTCATATTTCTCTTAGATGATCAAGTTTTTTGCAAGTAATTACAGCATATGATATGATTCTATACTATTCCTTTCCTTCATAATAATTTGTGTACGACAAATTTTCAAGGAAATGATTCCGATTTATAATTGAGGGAATTTAGAGAAACAAAAAAGGATCCAACACTCCATGTCAAAGATCAAATTGATGTATTCAATAAGGGTGTAGGATTTCGCATGTTGGGGCACAATAAAATATGTTAACTTTCCTAACTTTCATAGAAAGACAATATTAATCTAACTCTCATTTCTATTAGTTGTCATCGTGGTATTGATTTGGACCAATATAAGTTGCATTTAAAAAAAAAAGAATAAGATATATCCTATGTTGATGTTGTAGTAGATTACTTCCATATACCATGCACAACAACTATGGGATTTAGCTATGTATCAATTTGAGGAACATAAATCTAACTAGAAGCCATGTATACAAATGGTTACTTCCATTTGAAATTCTTCCCTTTTCCATTGCGTCTTTATAGTGGATAATATATATTAACAAAAAAAAAAAAAAACAGAAAAACAGAAAAGGAAGTGGGGCAATCCAAGCACATCTCTCACAAAATGAATGAATCTTGTGAACTTAGCTAAACAATTGGACTTTCGGTATATGGTCATAAAAAACAAGCCTAGTAGTAAAACATAACTTTGATGTGGCAACTAAAACCTAGAAGATATGATACTACATAAGTGACTAGTCTAGGTTGATAGAAAATAAATGTTTGGACGATGATTACTTCATAAGAAAAATGTCTAAAAACTTGTTTCAAATAAAAGTAAACGTCTTTCAAAAATTTAAGAATTTAACAAACTTCAAGTTGCACTTCTAATTCAACATAATATTTTTCCATTTTTGGCTATTTGGTAGAAATATTACTTAAGAGACTAAGCATGAAGATTAAATTTACCTGGTGAATCATTTTAAGAAAGACTCTTCCTTGCTTTCGCTACAATTTCTTCAGTGGTTATGCCTATAATCTCATTTATACACCTCATGGATGGAACATAGATTCTTCCCAGCGTTTCCTCCTAATATTTAATATCAATCAATTGTCCTATCAGATGAAATAGATCTTGACTAGAATATGAGATAACAATATGAGACTAAACAAAAGAAAAACAAGCTTGCAAGCATCCAGTAGATGAATTCAATGTAAAAGTGGAAATACAAAATAAAACAAGAATAAATGCATACAACAATGTAAACTACTATACATCGTGTTGAGCTATAATAGTATAATGTAATGGTAAGATCCAAGTATGCACCACAATGTAACCTGGAACTAAAACATGGCACGTAGTGCTTGAATAATCAAACATGGTTGGTTGTTAGTCCTATGTGATTTTGACTTTTTTAGATGGACCTCTTATATTTTTTAAATAAAGAGTATTGTTAAGGTAAGATAAGATGCACAATTATAAGACAACGTTTGACTAGTTTGGGGCAATCTATTCATTGAAGGTATATCCTTATCCTCAACAACCAAATTGCAACAAATTTTGTAATATATATACTAACTAAACTTAGTTTGTGACATTCATCTTTTGTGTTTCTACGTGTGTGCACTCTTACGTAAAGGGAAAATTGACATTCATCTTTTGTGTTTCTACGTGTGTGCACTCTTACGTAAAGGGAAAATTGACATAGGTTGCAAATGTGTCTATAGGATACGTGTATGAATGACAGTCTAAAGTTGATAGTTCAAACGACAAGCAAAAAAGCATGTTCAAATGGAGAAGATAAATATGATCAAGTTGGTATTTTCCATGGAAATCGATATCAAAAAATACCATTCAAAATGAAGATTTTAAAAATGAACCATATAAGTAGCAATCCCAATGGTTCATACAGAAGGAAAAGAAACATTTGAGTGTGAAAGGCATTGTGTAGGCTCAAATAGGTTCCTCAAATTTAGTATGTCAACATAATTGAGCACATAGAGAAAATAGTTTCAGAGAGGCATGTTGCTACAGAATCTAGCAAGCCTAATCCAAGGCCCACTAGGAAAAAACCAAAACATAGGGAAACAAGAGATTGGTTGCTACTGTAACCTTGGAAACCTCTCTCCTATTATTCAGTGGTATTCAACCACAAGAGAGACTTCCCTAAATTATCACCTAAAGGATATTCAATGAGAATGGTTCAAGGTGATTGAATGAAGTCTAAAATTTTGGATACAGTACCAACGAAGCCTATAAGGCCTAAGTCATATTTGCCAAAATTCAAGTTTTCTCAGACCAATTTTATGGCTACTATAAGTCAAGGTTTTGTATATTTTCAACGATAAGTTATACAATGTCATCTAACAGCCTAAGGAAAAGGTTTATCAATGATTAATCAATAAAAGGGGAAAGACCTTCAAATGGATACTATAATATCCCAAACAGAAAATTTTGCCGAAAATTGCTTAAAAATTTAAGACGTTAATCCCTTAAACCATTTGCACAAATTGAGCCACAAATTTAACGGCAAAAACTGAAAATATAAAGTGCAACTGAAGAATAGACAAGATGCACATGCAGTAAACTCAACCTTATTCTATTAATATGTAATGTAATATGTTGATACAAGAAAATGGAAACTGTTGAGGTGATGACCTCAAAAGATTTGCAACAATGCCACAACTGGCCTCCAAAATACACTGAAAATCAATAAGCTGTGTGAATTCTGAATGCATTCACCAAGAAGAGAGATGGGTCTCGCCCACTCTCACTAAATCACCCAAGGGTTTCCGTCCTGGGGCTACTGCTGAAGCTAAGAAATCTCGGTTCTCCAAACCTCTCAACAAGAAAAATGCTCAACTCAAGGATGTCCCAAATGATCTCCTCCTCCTCCTTACAATGACTCCATAGATAGATCTTGAAGCCTCTAGAAGCATTTTATTTTATTATTTTATTACTATTCTAGAAGCTCTCTCTTGACTCCATCTAAGTGACCTTTTAATTTTGATTTATTTAAGTCACTTTTAGCCTTTTTCCCCAATTAGTCATTTTCCTTTTTTTATTTTAATTAATTAAGTGACTAATTAAAGTCACTTTTAATCCGGGAAAATGGTAAATCACCCTCCATACTCTCTCTGGCCACTGAAAGTGACTCCTCAGCATCCCATCATGTGGATCTTCTCGTTATGGTTCCAACGAGCTATTACACTGAGGTATTACATCAAATATTTCTTACGAAATGTCACCTCAAGCGTAATTAATTAAGTTAGGCCCAGTTTTAACCCCATTTTATGAAAGTTGTCAGAATGCAGCGAAACAAAAGGCAAGTTGTGCAAATGATGGAATATGTGAAGCGAATGTCATTGGATCCCATAAAAACTCCTCGAAACTCCCCGAGACCCCTGATGACATACTCCTTCTCCTGCGGCCTAACCATCACATACACTAGAAATCCACCCTAGTTGTACTATAGATGAAAATAAAAATGGGGACATGACAGGTCCTCCAGCCCCAAGATTGTTTACCCTCGAGCAATCTATATCTGTCCATTGCAAAGGCATCTGCAAAATGATACCAGGATACCATATGAACCACTATGCCACGCCATGCCTCCACACTAACCAAACATGAATATATCCCTCAATACCTAGATCCCAAACCCATCTTCAACTCAACCTGCCAACAATAGATCCACCTGGATCCCAATGCCACCATGGCCCATCATCATCACCCATACCCCATGGCTTTGGTTATGCTCTATCTCTGGTCGTAAATGATGCTCCACCAATAGAATACCAACTCATCACCTCTCTCCAATCCAACCTATGGCATAGGACGAGGTCAACCCTACTCTACTGATATTGGGTTGGTGTTATTGGAATACAGATGAATTGTAGTCCACATCCCACAACCCAATGAAACATGCAATAACCCCTCACCTAAGGGCCCCTGTTGCACTATGTTCCTGAATAAAAACATCGCTCCATTAATAGGATACCAATTCATGATCTCTTGCCAATCCAAAGCATGGACACCTATGTAAGGGACAAGTCTAGTATGGTGATGTTGGTCCATGCTCAACTCATATTGCTCTGCCTGGTCAATCAAAAGGATCCATCTAGAAAACCTCGCCTCTCTCCCTATAATGAACAAAAGTGAGCAAGTTGTGTTGCAAACCTCGTCTGTACTCCTGGAGAGGGTTGCCACCTGAAAATGTTGAATCTTTGATAGCTGCCATAGCATTTATTTGCACCTCATCAATGGGTAGACCCAAAGATGGATGCACCACCATCTCCAAAATATCCTCCCTCGTTTGATGGGGTACTCCAGGCTCCCCCAATCTACTACTCTCCTGCAATAATATCTCGTCAAGCTCCAACACCTCCTGATGACAAGTGTCTGCAAATATTACTACCCTACTAGTTGTCTGTATATCCGTATGCTCCTCATCAATGGTTGGTCCAAAAAATGGTTGCTCATCCTCCTCCATCATGGCCCTATCATGAACCCCCAACTAGCTCTCTAAAAACGGCTCATCGTGCACACTATGCATATCATCCTCCTCAACTGACTCATGCTCCACCATATGCTACTCATGTTGAATCGTCACTAGTGACTCATCTCCCCAAATGTCTCCCATAGGGTCCACTGACTACTCACCATACATACTGGAATATATATCTGGGCTGTTATCAACAACTCTGCATCACTATTCATGCTCCCCACAGGCATCCTCGAACCTTGTATGAATCCATGGACTCCTCCAAAGAAGAATCCTCATACCGAAAGTCAGAAGGTATCTCCTCTTGCTCTACCTTTTCCATCTCCTCCACATCATTCAAGCATGAGTGGTCAGGTCCCCAAGGTTCCTTGCAGATGAAGCAAAGACCCTTCCTCCTCAACTCATTCTTACCACATGGTTAGTCACCACCAATACTCTGCAACTCCCTTGGGTCAATCGTCTCCTGAATAGACCAATGTTCTACTCAACCAACCTTTTGGCTAGTTCATAAGTAGCAGGTGCGACCATTTGTTCTCTCCTCCAAATGGCCAACAATCTAGACAGTAATGTTGATTTGGGGTAGCATTGGATGTGCTCTAGCCATGAAAATTGGTGGAGAGGCTAAAGCACATGAGATCTCCAAGACCCAAAAATGGTTTGGAGAAATTCAACCTGGTTAGAGAGACATTAAAATAATTAATATTTTTAATGGGGTTCCTAAATCTAAATTAAAATATTAATGGGTATCAATATAAAACTAGGTGAGAAAGGGGAGAAAGCACAGGGAAGAGCAGCGAACTATGGCGGATTAGGGTTTTGTCAGGCCCTGCAACGGCAGACCTGCTCAGACCATGGCGCATCTGCAACAGTTTTTTGCACCACTGGCAATAACATACGACAACGAATAGCACATTAGTTATGGATTACCTTCCGGGGGGGGGGACTCAGAGCCTCCCCCCAGCAATTATAGAGAACCTCAGACTCAGAATGGAAATGAAGGGACATCTGCATTGGATCAGACTACCATTAGGACAAAGCAGGCAAATCAGATCAACCAAGGCAAACAGAAAAGGCCACAGGAAGCAACGAAAACAAACCAGAATACGCAGACAGATAATGCAGGAAACGATGAGGTTCTTAAAGCAACCTCGGCAACCTGCAAACCTATTGCAGCAGAAAGACCAAAGATTGAATTACCAAGTCAAAGGATCAACACCCAAATCCAGTTCATGAAGGATCATGCTTTAATCGGGAAATTTATTGGCTTTTGGCCCACGGAGAAAGCCCTGCAGGGATGGATTGCAGCCAAATGGAAACCAAAAGGGCACATCACCCTGCAGCTGGGACCAAAAGGTTTCTTCACGGCGGTCTTTAACTGTATAGAAGACCGGAATAGGGTCATCGATGGTGGACCTTATTTCTTCAATGCTGCTGGTCTGTACCTGAGAGACTGGATTGAAAGATTCAACCCGGACAAAGAGGATCTAAGTTGGGCACCAGTATGGATACGTCTATACTCCCTTCCTCTAGAGTATTGGGATGAAGACTCACTGAAAGACATTGGAAATGGCTTGGGGGAGTTCATAAAAATTGCGGAAGAGACAAAACTCAGAAGATACACTTCCTATGCCCGCATTTGTGTCTATATGCATCTAAGCAAAGCTCTTCCAGATACGGTAAGTCTTTATCATGATGATTTTGAGTGGATTCAGTCAATAGATTATGAACATGTCCCATTCAGATGTAGAAAATGTCATGCCCATGGCCATCTCTTTCGTGATTGCCCGCTAAATGTAAAACCCCCAACTTATACCTCCTCAAAGAAACCTGATTCTGAAGGATTCACCAAGGTAAACAATCAAAAAAAGAATCACAAAAAACCTGCATCATACCCTAAAAATCCTCCCGCCAATACCTCAATGCCCTCTACTAGCAACAGCTTCGACATTTTAGCTCAACCTGCATCGCTAGACTCTGAGTCCCCCTTGCCTTCCACAGAGCCACTTAAATCACCCTCTAAATTCAATCCCACAGACTCAAGGCACGCTCAAAAGCCCTCGCAAACCAAAGAATTCACCACCCCCATTCCCAATATGATTCCAGTCTAGAAACCTCATGGTATGGACATTGACATCTTTCAACAAGAACCCAACGCTTCTACGGACGATTTGGTGGAAAGCAGTGAGCCCAAGCATATGGAAGAAGAGCCTGAAAGTATAGACATAGGAGATCTGGACATATTTAGCCTAGAGCAAGCTTGTAAGAAAAAAGAATTTGACAAAATCCCAGAAAAACAGCTCGAAAGTTTGGAAGTTATTCTTTCCAGAGCACATCAGCAAAGATCTCTAGGTATTCAACCAGGGAGTCAATGGGATGGGAAAAATATTCCTAAAGACACCAAGAAACGAGGGAGAAAAACAAACCTACAAAGAACCATCCGCATTGGGGAAATGTTAGTGGAATCAAGAAGATATTCCAAGCTAACAAAGTATTACAATCCCCTCCCCAATACTGAATTATGAAGCTCACATCTTGGAATATAAGAGGGTTAAATAGCTCAAGGAAGGAAAAGCACTTGGTCCAGATGGTTTTACCTCAAACTTCTTTCATAACTTCTGGGATCTCATTAAAGAGGAAGTCTGGCAGGTAGTAGAAGAATCCCGGACTCTTCGCTGGATGCTTCCCTCTCTGAATGCGACTTTTATTGCTCTCATCCCCAAAGAAGAGCAATCTATAACACCGGACAAATTCAGGCCTATAGCTCTCTGTAATGTTATATACAAAGTCATATCTAAAGTTATCGCTTCTTGCCTGAAGCCGCTGCTGCCCATGCTCATCTCGCCAGAACAATCGGGATATGTGGAAGGGAGACAAATCACAGATGGCATCATTCTCACCCATGAGATCATACACTCCTTGAAGCATCTCAAAAAAGCAGGTATGCTCCTCAAAATTGACCTTTCAAAAGCATTCGATAAGTTAAGTTGGACTTTCATCCAAAAGATGCTTATAGCCTTTGGCTTCTCTCCTCCATGGGTTAGATGGGTTATGAGTCTTATTTCCACTACTCTGTTCTCCATTCTCGTCAATGGAATTCCTTCCACCCCTTTCATCCCTCTAGAGGCATCCGTCAAGGAGATCCCCTTTCCCCCTTTCTATTTGTCCTAATGGCGGAAGGGCTAGGTCGTATTATCAAAAATGCACTTCAATCACAGCAGCTCAGAGGAATCTCCTTCCCCAATACCCCTGCTTTCACTCACCAACAATTTGTGGACGATAATATGTTGTTTGGCCACCCCTCGGTTCAAGAGGCCCTTAAATTCAAATCCCTTCTGAACGAGTTCTCTGAAGCATCTGGAGCCAGCATTAATAATGACAAATCCCAAATCTTCTTCTTTCATACACCCTCCATCACTCAATCATCTATAGCCCGTATTCTTGGTTTCTCGATCGCCTCTCTCCCTTCTAAATATCTGGGTGCCCCCATGACTGATTCTGCATTAAAACACTCCTCCTGGCAAGTGCTCCTAGATAAATTTGAAGCTCGCCTTTCCTCCTGGACTTTCAGAGCCCTAAATATGGCTAGTCATCTAGTGTTAGTCAAAGTTGTCCTACAATCCATGCCTCTTTATCTTTTCTCTGTTTTGGCAGCACCAAAATGGGTGCTTAAGAAAATAAAAAATCTACAGCGAAATTTTTTATGGGGATCCTCGGGACAAAATAGCAAATGGGCACTGGTCAAATGGGCAACAGTGTGCCTTCCAAAAAAGTCTGGGGGTACTGGCCTCCGAGACCCTCAACATAGCAATGCAGTTATGGGAGCTAGATTATGGTGGAAATGGCTCTCTGCTCTGCATACACCTTGGGCCATCCTCTGGACTGCCAAATACGCAAACAATCGACCGCCAGATGAGTTAATTCGACTCACAGAAAAGGAAAAAGGATCCTTAATCTGGAATGCGCCAGTCAACACAAAGCTATAATCCAACAGCACAGTTTCTGGGAAATAAGGGACGGCAACAATGCACGCTTTTGGGGTGACTCCTGGCAGCAAAGACCCAAGCTAAGCAACCTGATCAGACCTCACCAAACAGAGGATTGGGAAGAGCCTCAGATGGATAAAGTCAGCCAGTATTGGATGCCTACCCTCAATCAGGGATACAGACAATGGATAAGCGCGGCCCACTTCCTCAGGCAAGGAATAGAGTCTATACATAAGGAATTGGACACAGAGCTTACCAATCGGAAAATTCGTTTTTCTGACAAGAAGGATATAATACGTTGGGGGTATAATTCACGTGGTACCTTTACCACTCAAGAGGCATACAAACTACTGATTGGCAATCAAACAGTCAAGGATCCTCTTTGGGATAAAGTATGGTCACCCAATATTTGGCCCAAAGTCTCTACTTTCCTCTGGTTATTATGTCAAAAAAGAATACTCACTTGGGACAACCTACGGAAAAAAAGCTTCCACGGGCCCTCAATATGCCCCAACTGTAAACAACAGGAAGAGACCATCCAGCACCTCATGAACACATGCAATTTGGAAAATAGACTCTGGGAAAAAGCAAGCTTTAGATGTCAAAAGGAAGGCAGAGTTAAAGAGGACATTACCAACACCATCCGTAACTGGGCAACCACTCCGTACAAGAGCAAACTGCTAAACTCTTTGTGGAAAATCATCCCAAGTCTTCTCATTTGGTCTATATGGAAAGAAAGGAATCGCCGCATCTTCAAAGATCAATGTACACCAATAGAGGTCCTATGGAGCAACTTTTGCAATAATCTTCAGGAAACCTTAATGCTCCAAACTTGGAATGAAGAGGACTTTCCTACCCTTCCACAGGAGCAGAATATATGGACAAATTGGAATCTTCGGATTAACCAGGTACAGGCGAAACACAGTAAATCCTCTTCTCATCACAATACTCCCAGTAAATGGATCCCTCCGCCACATAAAATGATTCAATTAAACTTTGATGGGGCCTCCAAAGGAAACCCAGGCAGGGCAAGATATGGAGGAGTATTCAAGGATCACAAAGGCAAACCTCTATTAATTTTCCTGGGCTCAATTGGATGGGATACGAACAATTCTGCTGAGCTAGAGGGGTTGTGGCAAGGGCTTCTTCTAGCTCAACATCATGGCTTCTTTCCCTTAGTAATAGAAGGCGACTCTCAGATTCTTATCAATATGGCTAAACAGATTCTTCAGGGGACCCCTGCACACAAAGTGGTCAGCAGCTGGAGATTGGCAGAACGTTTGGAGCTCATTGAACAATGGCTCACAACTAACAGAGCAATCACTCTCAAACATATCAGAAGAGAAGGCAACAAAGTGGTTGATCTCCTGGCAAATTTGGGGGTGGACAGTGATCGGACTCTACACACAGGTTCGTTCAACATAATAACCAATGCTTCCCAGCTACAGGAATATAATGAACTGGTACAAAACAATGTGGCACCCCGGATGCGGGTGATTAAACTGAATTTAATGGAGATTAGACATGAGGACGGCAGACGGCCAAGCCACATGGCCACCTGCGTCCTCATCCATACCAATTTATGGCGAGCCACCGTCAACCTGCAGGCGCCATTAATCTGGTGCTCAAGTCGAGAAGCTCATGGCAGGCTTAAGGCTATGGCTTCTGCAAGCCTGAACTCATTCACCCCTTCCCCACTAAATTGCTCTTGCCCCCCTGATGCTGCGGAGCCGAGCTCTCGCACGACAACAGGGAGGTGTTATTGGCTTCTCAGCTGTGTTGATTTGGGGAATGGATTCCATTTCTCCCAAACTGCTCACTGTGCTCTGAATTCTTCTCAGAATACCACTATTCCTCGCCTGAATAGCTCTATCAACTCCAGCGTAATCTCTGCCTCACCCTCGGCAATCAGTGCTAACATTATTGTCATCTCGGCCCACACCTTTAATAGCCAACCTGCCCGGAGAGACATGCCGCGTCTTCGCCACCGGTTGCGCAGCAGGAGAGGCAGCAGCCACGGCAGAAACATTCGCTCCCCTTCACCACCACCTCCTAAGCCGACGACCCCTTCTTCCTCCCCTTCGTCTCCTCCGTCCAGAGGTCAATTCTCTGGCAGATATCCCGCCACCCGTAGCGGAAGAGGTCAGGCCCATGCCTATGGTGCTAGAAGAATGAATGTTGCAACACAAACGACCAACTCCCCTGCCCCCCCTCATCTGTCACACCACTCGACCCAATTCCGCTTTCACAGTACCTTGAATCGTCCTGATATCATTGCCACTGTAACAGTGGCTTTCAGTGAAGAAATTCGACCGCAGGATGAGCAGGATGCTCAGACCCATGATCCAGTTCTAGAGAAAGAGGATAACAGCAAGCAGAAGAAGGTAAAGGAGAAGCAAGCCATCAGCGGACGGAAACACTCGGACAGCAGGTCTGCTTCGCCCGATCGCAAAGATGGCCATGACAGCACTCCGCATGGTGAGGACATCTCTAGAGGCAAGCATGCAGTCGAAGGTAGTTCGGGTGGCACGCTAGCGGACGGGGGCATCCCTGGTGGCACGTCTGCAGTGGTGGAGGACTGGGATGAGTACAGATGTTTCATTGTGGAAGAGCCTCCACCAAGCGACACCTAGTGGATCCATGCAGCCAGCTGTTCAAGACGCCAGGTTTCGATGATTCATAAGGCTTTTTTTTGAATGATTTTTCAAACTATGTGGTTAATTTTGGTAAAATTTCTTAGATGTTTATGTTGGTTTTGAACTGGGACCCCTGTGTCAGCATCCTTTTTAATGGGTTCACTCGGACTGGTTTCCCCTCGATGGGCAGTCCTGTTTCAGTTTTCACTGACTAATCATGACATAACTCTGTTCAGCACCACAGAGGCCAGAGCCTCATTGTATTTTTACTGTTTTTATTAATAGAATTAGCATTACTTAGAAAAAAAATATAAAACTAGGTGAGAAGGTTCTAAATGACATGGATCAAGCCAAATCTAATCTTCGCCCTTGATTAGAGACTTAATCTCGACCGTTGAAGACTCAACAAGAAAAGTATAAGAGGAGGCTTGAGGGCTAGTTGGAGACACAGCAAGATTGATTAGTCAGTTCGATTTTCTGGAGTGGGGTTTAATAAGAGAAATCGAACAAGTGATGTGAGTTGCAATGAGGGGCAATGAGTACATAGCAGAGAGGTGGAGATAGTGCCAAAGGGCCAGCGCAGTGATTGAGGAGGCTACGCAGAGCCAACAGGAGCCACGCAGAGGCAACCAAAGACTGCGTAGAGGCTGAGGGGCATACGTAGGTGACGTGGAAGGCTAGAGAGCTAACACAAAGAGGCAAAAGGCTAACGCAGAGAGCTCCAGAGCTACACAGAGGCTAGTAGGGTTGACGCAAAGCCTTGGAGAAGCATCAGAAGGATTTTCGTGGGGCAAACTAGTGCTGAGAAGCTGAATGTCTGCTTCCGAAAAGACGTACTACTGTCGTGTAGAAATCTCTGTTGGGTGAGCCAGTTTGGCACCCTAGTTGTACTCAAGAAAGCTTCTTAATAATAAAACCCTCAGAACTGCTGCACCAGTTTTCCCGCATTGGGTTTTTCTAGGCACGATTGTCCAAAAATAACGGTGTCCCTTGTGTGTTTGTCTATTATTTCAGTTAATGATCTGTATATGAGTTGAGACTGCATTTGTGTTTATTTTCAGTAATGATATGGTTAAATAACTTGTTAAGGAATAAACAAGTAGGTGAAATAAACCAGATAATGCAGTAGGAATTTCTAACGTGTCAAACTTAGAAGTTTCAACATGGTATCAGAGCATTGCAGATCACAAGAGCACTGAAGGCACCAACATAATCAGAAATATTTGCAGCAATAACAACTGTACCGAGAGACAGAGTTGCTCCTAAGCAGAAAGCAGCAAAGAGGAAGTGACGCAGAGGGCCTACGTCATCATTTCGAGCCAAAGAGAGGGCCAGCGCAGAGGCAGAGAGAGGCAGAAGAGGCTGACGAAGAGCCACATCATCCTACTAAGTCAGGTAGGCTTGACGCAGTTGGCTAGAGGAGTATTCAACCTTTTGTCGAATTGCACAGAGCAGAGAGGCCAAGTTTCTTCAGTTGTTGGGGCACAGGGAGTTGTGGGTAGATTGTGGATTAGGAAGCTAGTGGGGTGTTGTTGTTGCTGAAGCAGAACAATACCTAACGGCACAGAACCAAGGTAGAGGGAGTCGCTGCCTTGACGGATTTCGAATTGTTGTTGCAAAGAGGATCGGAGAGGAGTGGATCGACAATTGGCGGGAAGATTTCCAACAGAGAAATCGAGACTCAGAGAGAGTCTAGGAGAGAACTTCTAGGAAGGAAGTCAAGACTCAGAGGGATTCCAGAAAAGAAGCGGAGATGGCAATGAACGAACTGAGGGATCAGGACAGGTCGGACGGAGCCTCCAACTTTGTCATTTGGAAGGCCAGCATCCTATCTGTTCTGGATAGACATCGCATCAAGGGCTTCGCCTTAAGAACCGTGGCTATCCTAGTCGACCTAGCTGATAATGAGAAGTATGAGGATGCAATGGCAAAGGCAAAGTGCATAATCCTTGATGGTGTCAAGGATCATGTCGTACCACATATTGCCGAGAAGAACATGGCAAAGGAGATGGGGGATACCTTGACGACATGGTATCAGGGCACTTCCGTGTAGAGGAAGATGTTGTTGGACAATCAGTTGTAGTCGTATTAGATGCAGAAGGGGGAACAGATAGATCTATACCTCAGCAAGTTGCAAGAGATTCGGGACCAACTTACTTCCATAGGAGCCACACCGGACCAGGAGTTCATGGTGAGGACCACCCTGAATGCAGTCTCCATGGATTGGAAGACATTTGTCCAAAGCATTTTGGGCAGAGTCGATCTTCTAGGATGGGAAGAGATGTGGGCAGCTCTTCGCCAAGAAGAGATGAGACAGTTGACCAAGGCAGGAAGTAGCAGCAAAGGAGGTCAAATCAAGAAAGAGGAGGAGGATGCAGCTCCAACATCTGCGGGACAGCAGGGGAAGAGGAAGAAGAAGGACATCTCCAAGGTGAACTGCTTCCATTGTGGAGATTTGGGACATTATGCAACCTAATGTCCCAGAGAGAAGAATAAGGGACAGGTTTCTGACTCCAAGGCAACTCCGGCTAAAGCGGAGAAAGAAGTCGAGACTAATGACGACTGTTCCATGAGTGTTCATGCACCTCTAAAGAAGAGGTGGGGAGACATCGAGCTGTAGTCAGGAGGGCTACAGAAGATGAGGGGCAAGATCCTTGAGGTACGCAAACTCTTGGATCATATATGGCTACGAGAGCCCCGGATGACAGCAGCAGGATGACAGATGTTGGTAGAAGCAAGATGCGGATGGAGCAGCAAGGCAATGCTAGAATGTAGAGGTCTGTAGTAGCGCAATGGAGGTTGCAGCAGTGTGAGAGGCACAGAGGTGGTTGCAGTAGTGCAGAAAGGCATAGAGGAGGTTGTAGCAGTGCGAGAGGCACAGAAGTGTTTGCAACAGCGCAGAGGCAGCAAAGGAAGAACAGGATAGCAGCAGAAGTACCTTCAGCATCAGAAGGCTTTCAGACTGACAAGTATGTCAGTAGTTGGGTAGATCAGTTACTTACTTCTCGGTAACTGAGTTGCAGTGCAACAGTTAGCAGCGGTAGTGCTATGGGCAACAGGATGCAGCGTGTTGAGAGGGAGCTACAGTACAGATGTAGCAGTGGCAGTGGCAGAGCCATGGGCAGTAGTACAAGAGGCAGCAGTGCAGTGGATGTAGGGTAGCAAGCCCAGCACCAGCACAGGTACTAGTGTTGGAGGATCAGTGTAATGTTCAGTGGTGGAGCATTACTAGAGCACATTCCTCGCTAAGAGGGAGTGTTGATTTGGGGTAGCATCGGATGTGCTCTAGCCATGAAAATTGGTGGAGAAGCTAAAGCACATGAGATCTCCAAGACCCAGAAATGGTTTGGGGAAATTCCACCTGGTTAGAGAGATATTAAAATAATTAATATTTTTAATGGGGTTCCTAAGTCTAATCTTAAGAAAATTAAAATATTAATGGGTATTAATATAAAACTGGGTGGGAAGCTTCTAAATGACATGGATCAAGCCAAATCTAATCTTAGTCGTTGATTAGAGACTTAATCTCAGTCGTTGAAGACTTAACAGGAAAAGTATACGAGGAGGCTTGAGAGTCAATTGGAGACACACCAAGATTGATCAGTCAATTCGATTTTTTGGGGCGGGGTTTGCAGAGAGAAATCGAACAAGTGATCTGAGTTACAGCGAGGGGCAATGAGTACATAGCAGAGAGGCAGAGATAGTGCCAGAGGACCAGCATAGTGATTGAGGAGGCTACGCAGAGCCAACAGGAGCCACGCAGAGGCATCCAAAGACTGCGCAGACGCTGAGGGGCCTACGTGGGTGAAGCAAAAGGCCCGAGAGCTGATGCACAGAGGCAGAAGGATAACGCAGAGGGCTCCAGAGTTGCGCAGAGGCTAGCAGGGCTGACGCAAAGCCTTGGAGAAGCGTCGGAAGGATTTTCGTGGGGCAGACTAGTGTTGAGATGTTGAATATCTACTTCTGAAAAGAGGTATTACGGCTGTGTAGAAATCTTTGTTGGATGAGCCAATTTGGCATCCTAATTGTACTCAAGAAAGTTGCTTAATAAGAAAACCATCAGAACTGTTGCACCGGCTTTCCCGCATTGGGTTTTTCTGGGGACGATTGTCCAAAAATAACGGTGTCCCTTGTGTGTTTGTCTATTATTTCAGTTGATGATCTGTATATGAGATGAGATTGCATTTGTGTTTATTTTCAGTATTTATATGGTTAAATAACTTGTTAAGGAATAAACAAGTCGGTGAAATAAACCAGATAATAAAGTAGGAATTTCTGACGTGTCAGACTTAGAAATTTCAACAAGTAACTCCCTGCAAATGGCATCATGGCCTCCCATACATGAAGATAAAATGGATTGCATGTGTGTTTTGACCATGTCAAGATGATATTTCCTAATGCTGAAGAAGTGTTGGAACATTTGCAGGATCAAGTCACCACACTCCAACTCAAACGTGAGGTCATAAGATCTAACCATGGCCATGACTTCTAGGATTTCAAGCTTCTTCTCAAAGGTAGGACCCTCACTTTATCCAAATCTTGGAAGGTCTATACTATCAGTCAGAAGACTCTCTTCATTATGTCATCATTGTAAGGAGGTGTTGGTGCGGTCATAATCATGATACTACTGAGACAAGAGGCCATTGGAAGTTTGAACCCTACACAAGGGTGTTCCAAATAATTGTGTTGCACTTACGCAAGCATGGCTAGTTTTAGAACCCAAATCAAGCCCTTACCATCTAATTCGTCCACTTTGGAGAGGAGTGAAACAAATTCTTCCAATTTGAGAAGGGCTTTTACTGTAAACCCCAAGAATCTCAAATTTGTTCAAATTTCAAAGATTTTGGGTCCCAATTCATGTTCTTTTTGTGGTTGCTCTTGTTGTAGCATAGAAAGTATTCCCTTGGAAAGGGATTTGTTGATTGTTGCTGCTAGTTTATTAAGAGAGTTTATAAAGGTTTCATCCATGTTTTAGCTGAATGAGTACATCACAATGTTTTATGCATGATTTTGACTGACAAAAATTCCAACACAACCCAACACTCAGTAATGTTTACAAGGCCATACAATGATAATGGATAAGCTTGGCAGCTCAAGATCCTGACTCTTCGACTTTATTAGACTATTACAAGACCAACAAGACAGTTCATTCACTCTATATGGTATTTAGCCAACTTAGGCGCAAGCACATCTCTTCAACATCATTTTGACAACATTACATAGCATGAGAAACACTATGTCATTGGAATATGATGGCAGAGAATGGTGGAGGAGTTTCAAGCTACAATGGGGGAGAAGGGCAAGGGTGCAAGAGGTTCAGGCACGTAGAACTCAGAATTGCAGCGTACCATCGAGAGGATGTATCTCCCCACATTTGATGCCTCATCCAAGTGCACGACTAGAACATGGGTGGACAAGTTAGATACATATTTTAAGCTTAGCCGTATGACTAAGGTGGAAGCCATTAAAATGACTACCTTGCACTTGGAGGGGGAGGCACACGATTGGTGGTTCCATGGGTTGACCACATTAGGGCAAGCCAGGGTGACCTCCTATGAGGACTTCACACTAAGGGTTGTGGAGCATTTTCACAGGAGGGATCCGGAGGCACACTTTAGAGAAGTGACCTAGCTCAAGCAGACAGGCAACCCTAAGCATTACATAGCAGAGTTCATGAGAGTGTCTGTGATGGTGCCAAATTTATTAGAGGCTAAGAGGGTCTACACCTTTGTGGAGGGTTTGGTTGAGCCCTTACATGGGCTAGTGAGGGAAAGCAAACCCACTACTCTACAGGAGGCAGTCAATCACACACTAGATTTGTAGGACACAATTCCCAAGACCAAGGCTCCAGTTCCACCATGAGCTCATTTCCCACAGAGGTGTTGAGACACTAGACCCCCACTGCAGAGAGATGTTCAAGGGCGTGGGCAGATGGACGATGAGACTAGGAGAGAACTTCGTAGGAGGATGTTGTGCTTCACTTGTCAGGAGCCATGGGCACCGGGTCACAGGTACACCAAGGGCAGGGCCCATTACATAGAGGTGTTCTTGGATAGTGAGTCGGAGGATGACATTAAGCAGGAAGCTGATGTAGGAGGCAGTGAGTTGCAGAGTATTGGAGGAGGTGGAGGAGAAGGAGCGCCACCCCCACTGGACAGTGTCCCTTTTAGACCCACTACAGGGGTCATCTCTTCACTGAGGGGAGTCCCCAAGTACTGAACACTAAGGATCAGAGGCATAGTGCAAGGGAAACATGTAGCAGTTTTGGTGGACAATGGGGCTACCCACAATTTCATTGATGCCTAGATGGTGGAGTGAAGAGGCATACAAACAGAGGGCTTCAAGGGTTTCTCAATTCTAGTGGTAGGGGACAGGACCATGCAGTGTACCAGATACGTCCCTAGTCTGACGGTGACTATAGGAAATTATTCAGTGACCGATCATTTATTTGTGGTGGATGTGTCGGACTCCAACATGGTGATGGGTGTCCAGTGTCTCTATTCTTTGGGACGAGTCACTACCAATTAGAGGAAGCTAGAGATGGAGTTCATGGGACCTAATGGGAAACTAGTGTTGTTGAGGGGTATGCACTCGTAACCCCTACAAACAGTTAGCACACCAGATGGAGGCTGACCTATGACATGGAGACATAGAGTGGGCAGTAGAGCTCAGGATTTTGGAGGCGGGGACTCAGCCACGGGCATTGCATCTGGACATCCAGGAGATATTGGACAAGTACTCAGCAACCTTTGGAGACATTCCTCTAGGAAGGCCACCTGACAGGGGATTTGACCACACGATTGATTTAGAGGAGGGTGTGCATTTCCTGATCACCACTCCATACCGATATCCCAAAGCTTACCGAGATGAGATCGAGCATGCCATACACAAGCTACTGGCCTTGGGGCACATTAGGCCCAGTTCGAGTCCCTTTTCTTCTTCAGTTGTGTTGGTGAAGAAGAAGGATGAGACCTTTCGCATGTGTGACTACCGGGCCTTACATAAGAAGACGTTTAAGTACCGATACCCGATCTAGCGCATAGATGAGCTGATGGAAGAGCTTAGAAGAGATAAATACTTCTCTAAGATTGATTTGCACTTGGGCTACCACCAAATCAGAGTTCGGGAGCAGGACATCCCAGAGACCGCTATTCGTTGCCATTATGGGCATTTCGAGTTCTTGGTGATGCCCTTTGTACTAACCAATGCCCGTGCTACTTTCCAGTCTTGCATGAACCACGTGTTCCGCAAGTAGCTTCGCAAGTTTGTGCTGGTGTTATTCGATGACATTCTGATCTATAGAAGGACTTAGGAAGAGCACTTGAGGCATTTGGAGGAGGTGCTCTGTATCCTTGAGGAGTAGCAGTGGTACGCCAAGGTGTCCAAATGTGAGTTTGGACTAACAAAGATGTTGTACCTTAGCCACGTGATTGGGGAGAATGCGGTGCAAGTGCACCAAGTGAATATCAGGGCCATACTGGATTAGTCTATAGCCAGGAGTTTGACTGAGCTACATGGATTTTTGGGCATTTGCACCTATTACAAGAAATTTGTGAATGGGTTTTCACAGCTAGAAGCACCCCTCACTGATCTGACCAAGAAAGGTGCATTTGAGTGGACTGATGTAGTGAAAGAGGCCTTTGAGCACCTGAAGAGGGCCATGAGAAGTTGCCAAGTGCTAGCACTACCAGATTTCACGTAGCCTTTTGTTTTGGAGTCTGATGCATCCAGTGAGGATGTTGGAGTTGTTTTGATGCAGGGTGGGCACCCCATAGCATTTGAGAGTCAAAAAGTCCTTACTCATGAGAGGCTCTACTCCATATATGACAAGGAGACGTTGGCCATCATGCATGCGTTGGCCAAATTCCAACAATATTTGGTGGGCAACAGCTTCAGGGTGAAGACTGACCACATCAGTCTTCGATTCTTTTTGGAGCAAACAGAGCTTAACGAGAGGCAGCAAAATGTTAGTTTTTGTAGCATTGAATGTGTTCTATCCACGAAATTTGGTGGAGAGGCTAGAATGCATGAGATCTCCAAACCCCAAAAATTGTTTATGGAAATTCCACCTAGACTTGACTTAATTAGATTAGTAACCTATTTTTTTAATGTTTCCTAAGTCTAAACTTAGGAAAACTGGTTAATTAATCAGAATTAATTAAGTCAAGGGGAGAATAGTCTAGAAACTCCCATGGATAAACTTCAAGATGATCCTAGCCCTTTGATTAAGTTTTAGTCTTGGTCGTTGGTGCTCCAACAGAGGATTATAAAAACAATTCAATGGGAACTTGGAGAATATACCAGAGTCACTTGGAGAATTTGATTTTCTAGAGTAGCAACAGTCAGTTGCCGGAGAGTTCAAGCTTCAGTCAGGAAGCATAGTCAGTAAGGGTCGGGGACAGTGAGGTTGGATGAAGTTTCCCAAATCCAGCAAATGCATTTGCAGAGAGGTCGATTTTTCTCTAGGAGGTTGCGCAAAGGCAGCAGAGCCTCAAGAAGGCAGTTTTATTTGCTAGGAAGGAAGACGTTTTAAGTTCCAGAGGGCGGTAAGAAGTTCCAAAGTGCCGAAGAGACGTTTTCCTAGTCAGCAGCATGAGGACAGCTAAACTAGTAGTCAGTTCAAACAAACAATTGCAACAAGAAGCATCAGGTTGACACAGAGCCTGCGCAGGCCCAGTTTGACGGCTTGCTTTTTAGTGGCAGTCAAGGTTGCACAGTTCATTAACAGGCAAGCCGAATTGCTGGGGCAGGAATTCGATTCTCAATTGCAGGGTTGCAGAAAATTTGAGTTTCCCAGGTTAGTGATTCCAGCGGTCAGAGGGAGCAACAACAACTCAAATTTTCATTGAGCAGATTCGTTGGTTGGATGCAGAGGGTTGTGCAGCAGCAGAACCAGCGTCGGGTGGAAGAGAAAAGCACACACAACAGAGGGAAAAATTTTCTCAGGGAACTTCGAGTCTCAGAAGTTCAATTTTTCCAGGAAGGTTAGCAGTAGCAACCAGTAGATTTGTGCATTCCAGAAGGGAGTGTGAGTAGCAAAGTAGCATCCAAGCAGAGGGAAAGAGGGAGTTTTCTCCTTGATCAGAGATGGCCACAACAGGGCTTAGAGATCGGGATAGGTTGGATGGAGCCTCCAACTATGTCATCTGGAAGGCTAAGATTTCCTTCCTTCTGAATGAACATGGATTGAATGCCGATGCAGAAAATGTGGTGGCAATACCAGCAGTTCATTGGGAACCAGATCTAGGAGGTGGAGGAGTATGAGACTCTAGTGTGCCAGATGGGCAGCGTTCAGTGCAGTTGCAACAAGGAAATCAGTAAGATAAGTTCCAATTTGTTACAGTGGGAGCATCGCCCTTGCTACACGAGCCCACAGTATCATAGTAGTAGATTCAGTGTCAGCAAATGCAATTTGTCATTACACAGTCGCAAATCTAGTTGTAGTTAGTACCTAGGAGGCAGTTGCAAAGCTAGATGTAGTGACACGGGCAGTGCGAATTGCCCAGTTGCAGTATGCAGGTGCAGTTCTAGCCAAGGATTGCAGGTGCAATTCTAGCCAAGGATTGCCAATGTAGAACCATGCAGTCCAATTTCCAATGTAGGGGGGCAGTGCGAATTGCCAGGAGGGAGCAGAGAGATTTCCCAAAGGAAGATCGAGACTTAGAGGGAGTCTAGCTTCAAAGGGAGTAGCCGTATGGAAGCTAGTGCTTCAAGATCTGAGAGATCAGACTCATTATTGCAGTAATTGCAGCGACAGTGGGAAAGCATCAACAGAGGTAGTGTTACACTCAAATTGTCAAAGTTCCAGGGAAGCGGAATTACCAACTTTTTCTACAAGGATCGGATCACATATCAGCAGTTTGTGTGTCATGTTCACCCCATTCTACAAGTTATATATTGAAAATGATCTTAGTAAAACCTTGAGTATATGTAACAACCTAGGTAAGCCTACAATTAAATGACGAATTCCATCCTAGGAGGTTTTTTAACCTCACTGATTACTTGTGTTTTTCGACACAGCGAATCAGAGCATTTTTTTCCCTCCAACTTAAACCCCAAAGCCAAGGTGAAATTTATTGTCGAAATCTTAGGTGAGTCCTAGTGTTTTTAGTCGAGTCTAATGTAAAAGTGGTTTGGGAATAATTTAAGCTAATTGGCTTAATTATTTTATTACAAATCACTTGGTTTACTAGATCATATTGTGTCACACATGGGTTATATGTCTTGAAGATCTAAGACAAATGTGTATTCCCTCTTTGAGTCTTGTAAATGAAAAATCTTATGTATTTGAGGGTTGGAAGAATAATTAAATCCCCCCATGTGTAAATTAATTAATTTTTCTAGCAAAATAAAATTATATTCTAGGTCAAAAAATTAATTAATTAGAGTCAAATTAAATTGTCTTCGTAAAGCCCGCAGGGGTTTCGTCTCATGGTCAGTGGACGGTCTGCTAAGTCGTTCGTGCCGATGTGCAGGTCATGGGTTCAAGTCTCGTCTTAACCTGAGGGTCGTTCTTGCGGGCTGGACGGTTCCTCCTAGCAGTTATAGTGGCAGCCGGTGGGATTCGACCCCGTGTAACGCAAGTACGATACCACCGTTGTTGCCGATTCCACTAGATATCAAAAAAATTGTCTTAGTAAAATAAATTATCCAAATGGAAAAATTCGTGGGTCTTAAAAGAATCAATTTCTAAAGGTCCTCCACGAAGGGAATATTGTATATTCCAAGAAAATTTGGACCCTTGGACCTTGGTGGTTAAATCAAAGTCAATTTGTTTAGGAAATTAGCTCAAAATAATTAATTTTGAACTAATTAAAATGGAATTAAATGATAAATTCGAAAATTCCTCCAAAATAAAAAATCACGAGACAAGATTAAAAGATCTTGAAGTGTTTATCAATGGCCAAGATTATTTTGACAAGGACCAAAGAAACTAGTTGTTATTTTTCCATTTGGATGATTTATCTATAAATTAGAGAGACAGTTGAGTCTCTAGTCATCTTGATCTCTGGCTAGAAGTATTGCTAAAGCATTTTGTAAACTATTGTACCACTGGGAACTATTTTTTCTACTATAATAAAACACTTTGGGGTGAAACTCGAGGTGTTCTTGTTCGTTGGTCTGTGGTATGCATTGACTATGGGCTTCCTATGTGGTGCTTTATATTATTATTTTGAGATAATACATAGTGTTTGCAGGTACTCAGTCTGTAATGTCCCAAATGGGAAATTTTGGGGTTTTCTTGAAATTTTAACTCAAAAATACTTTGTATAAAATTTCCATTCATAAACAGAGGATTGCCATGTAAAAATAAACAAATAAAGAACTGCAATCTAGGAACACAATTAATAGGAAAATTCTCAGCTTTTATTATAATATATAAACTAGGGTTACATGCACATACAACCAAAATCGCTGAGATGAAAAACTAGCGTCCAAGATAATCTGCTGCATTGCTATGTTAACCCGCTAAACTGATCTGAACTGCAATGCTAAGTTCTCCTGTGAATTCTGGATGAATTCACCAAAGGAAGGTGGGTAGTAGCCCAACTTCACTGAATCACCAGAGGGTTTTCGTCCTGAGGCTAGTACTGAAGTAGAGAATCGGGTTCTCAAACCTCTCCACAAGAAGAAAACACAAATCCAAGATGTCCCCAAATGACCGCCTCTTCCTCTTTTATAGATCTGATGGATAGATCTCCAAGCCTATAGAAGCATCTTATTTTATTATTTTATTATTATTCTAGAAGCTCCTCCATTGACTTTATCTTAAGTGACTCTTTAATTTAATTTTATTTCACTTAAGTCACTTTTGGGGATTTTCCTCCAATTAATTATTTTTCCTTAATTAAATGACTAATTAAACTCATTTTTAATTAATAAAAATGGTAAATTGCCCACCATACCCTCCCCGGCCACTAGAATTTACTTCTCGGCACCCCATCATGTAGATCTTCTCATTCTGGTTCCAACGAGCTATTACACTGAGGTGTTCCATCAAATAATCTTTTCGGAATTCCACCTCGAGCATAATTAATTAAGGCAGAACCCATACTAATGCTATTTTTGAAAGTTGTCAGAATGCAACGGAACAAAAGGCAAATTGTGCAGGTGATGAAATATACCAAGTGAATGCCATCGGACCTCATAAGAACTCCTCAAAACCCCATGAAGCACCTCCAGAAGCCCCTGGGCCCGTTGATTGAGTAAATTTGCACTTGTGACCTGTCTGCCCCAGCCTTGAAAGACCATCCAACCCATGCCATGAGGAACACCAAAAAAATGGACATTACACAGTCCTTGGTCTCTAGCTCAGACAGTGCACAAGGGTTATTTTGCTTGGATCCTTGGTTTTTATATGGTGGATTGAATCTTCACTAGGGCTATAGTGATCATGAACTATTTTGAAGCGGTTAAGCCTTCTTTCAAGGAAAAAATATCATAAAAATTATTTTCTCAAAATCTATTTTGAAACCCATGTATATTTTGTAATTTAAATTGTACACTAACCTTTCTAACTTGGGTTGGGATTTTTAGATTCTTTTTTTTGTATATATTTGGGGTTTGGGTGTTGTAAATTTTATTTTTGCAGGTTAGATCTAGGCCCTTCAGGGTAAGATCTAGTCCCTTGGAATTGTTTGCAGGGATTCCACGGAAGAATTTTTAGAAAAAACCAAGGAGTTAACGAATAAAAAAAAATTGAGCAAGGGTTTCAAATTTTTCAGGGCTTCGAGCTGCGATTTTCTCCTCCAAACCATCAGTGTCCCTCCTTCTGCCCTCTGCATCTTGGTATCTAGGCCTCCCAACGCTAGTTGTGACCCTTAGGGTCTGTGACTTCCCATCCCTACCCTTGTCGCAAGCCCCAAAAGCCTTGCGGCTCCCTTTTCGGCCTTCCGTCCTCCTCTGTGAAGCCTCCTCGACCCTCCATCCAGCCTTCTCCTCCTCCGCTCCCTCTCCTCTCAGCCTCCTCTCCCTCCTTTCTCCCCTCGCCCCTCCTCTCCTCTTTCCCTAAGCGGCAGCCCTCTAAGGGCTTGCGGCCCTTTCTTTTGTGGCCTTTAGGCCCTAGGCCATAGGCCTTAGGCCTTTTCCTAAGCCTCTAAACCCTCTTCATCCCCAACGCTAACTTCATTGGGCATAGTGTTGCCTCTTTGGGGCCTTATTGTTCATCCTTGGGCCCCGATCTATTAGCCCTTTTATCCCCGCAAATTTGTCTCCCTTAACCTTGTTCTCCACTTTCTTGGCCTCTTTTGCCCTAGATTGACCTGAGACCCTAAACAAAAGTTTTAAAGCTAAATACTTGGCGGTTTTGCAGGCTTCAGGTCTTAAAATTCATATTCTTCAAGTGGCAATGTGATCCAAAAATTTAAATGAATTTCAATCGCGGGATCTTCGAGGCCTTGGACCTAGGGTTTGACCTCTAAACCCTAGTTTTGCTTCAATTTTATTATAGGTCAAATCATTAATATCTAAGCCCTAAAATCACATTTTAAATGGTCAAAATCAATTAAAATTGTAAAATCTGAATTTTCACAAGTTTTGGCCACATGGGCATCTCTAATTTGACCTAGATCTAATTTTTTAGCTCGCTAGAATTTACTGCATAACTGTAAGATCTGAAATATTTTTCAAGCATATACTTAATAAGGATCAAAAAAATTGAATTTTCAGTTTCTGAGAAGTTTTTACTATTTTTAGGCATTTTGGGCATCATCTCTAGTAGTTTTTTGCTTGTTGATTTGTCACTGTTTCACAGCTGTAATAAACATATCAGTTCTAAAATTCGCTGAATCACACTTACTAAAAGCCATAAAATTTGAAATTTTCAAGTTTGGTGCATTTTTACTATTTTTTGGCATATTGACCATCTACTTTTGGCATCTTTAGCTTGTTGATCTGTGGTTGTTTACTGCTATAAACTAACAATTAGATCTGAAATATTACTGAATACATCATCACAAAGTGGTCTAAATAAGTTAATACACATTTGTTGGTCACTAAGAATTTTTATGTTTTATGTGTAAAGAAAATTTCATGATTTAAAGTGGTTTTCCCACTGTTGTTATAACATTGATAAGGTCTGAATTTTCTGAATTTTTACTATTGATATAAATTGTCATAGATTTGAAATTGGCTTATCTCATCTTTGCACTCAGAATCTGACATTGATCTTGTTGATTGGCATAATATCTTGCGTTAATAATCATTGGTGGATAAGTTGGTTACTTGAAATATACATTTGTATATCTTGGCACTCATCTTGTTTAAGATTGTATCATAACATTGTTAAGTACTATTGCATTAAGATAAATTTCACATAAGTACTTAAATAACTTAAGAAATCTTGACTCAAGAAAATCTCACCCATTATCTCTTGCATGAGCATACTAGATTTAGTTTGCAATAATAATTTACCTCCTAGCATAAGCTAGGTTGATAGAGATATAGGGCAACCCTTCTCACTTAGTTTGAGGGAACTCCTCCTCCTTGATCTTTGCAGCTGCAACCTTCGGATCATGCTTCTCATCTTTGTCCTTCTTCTTGAGAGGACACTGTGTTGAGTAGTGACCGAATTCACCACACCTTAAGCATTTGATCTTCAAAACATCTTTCTTCTTCTTCCATTGCTCCTGCTGCCCCTTGGATGCGAGGGTTGCATTCTCTTCCTCCTCCTTGGGCTTCGACCCACTGTTGTTGCTTCGTCAAGTTTACACTTGACCAAGTCTCTCCTCAACTCCTCTTGCTTAAGAGCTTCCCACATTCCATCCCAGTCTGACAAAGTCGCCCTGCCTAGGATGCTCTAGACAAAAACTTGCCACTCCTCAGAAATTGAATTCAGGGTCAGTCTTACCATCTTGAAACCTTGAGGTGTTGACCCCATAGCTACCAGCTCATCTCGGGACTCCTGAAGCTTAGTAAGGAACGGATCAATTGTTTATGCATTTGGTAGAGTAGATTCAAGTCTATTGTTTTAGTAAATTACAATTAGCAGTTTGAATCTACAAGGAGTTTCTACACATTTTGTCATTCCAAATATTTCCAACAACTCACAATATATTTTCCTTGTGAAAGGAAAATCTCAATGAGCCTTTGCCACACATTAAGGCTTAGAAATTAGTGCATGAGTCCATGGTCCATCTTGAATTCAGAGGCTAGCTCTCTCTTACACTCGATCATCAAGGACTCACTACCTGTCAAGAATAGATCGTCAACATATAAAATCAAAAGCAATGGCACACCTTGGACTACCATGAAGTAGAGGTTGGGGTCAAGATTGCTTCTTGCGAATCCTAGCTTCACCAAATAACTGTCTATGCAAGTGTACCATGCTCTGAGGGCTTGCTTCAAACCATACAATGCCTTCTTCAATCTGCAAACATGTGTCTTTCGGTCCTCTACTTCAAATCCCTGTCGCTGCTCAACATACACTTGTTCTTGTAACATGCCATGAAGGAATGCAATCTTCATGTCCATTTGATGAAGGGTCCATCCTTGACTTGCAAGGGAAAATATCAAACGAATGTTGTATATTGAGCCACAGGTGCAAATATATCATCATAATCTTCTCCCTCTTTCTGGGAGAATCCTCGAGCCATGAACCTTGCCTTGTATTTCTCAATGCTACCATCAACTCCATGTTTGATCTTGAATAGCTACTTTGAAGTCACCACAGATTTCCTCGTCGGTCTCGGCACAACATCACATACGTCATTCTTCATAATTGATTCATATTCTTCGGCCATAACATCTTTCCAAACTTGTTCTTTTACAGCTTCTTCGAATGTGGGAGGTTTGGCTTGAATCATAGTGCTCATGGCTGCAACATATCCTTGATACCTGCATGGCTTCTAATGTGTCTCGAAGCCAAAGAGGCCTAATCCTGGCCAAGGAATCACATGGAGGAAGATCTAAGGGAGCCATGGACCCCATGGGATCATCAACAATATCTGTCTCAGATTCGGGCACGGAAGGACCATCTAAAATATCCGTTCTTCTCAAGAGGAGGAGGCGGAGGAAGGACCCTTGCTTTTCCAAGGGTGGCATCTTCATCGAATCTAACATCCCTGCTAATTTCAACCTTCCTTTGACTAGGAATATATATTCTAAATGCTTTAGAATTTTCACAATATCCAAAAAACGTACCTTTTCTTCCCTTCCAACTTGTTTCTTTTATCCTTTGGCACATGAAAGTATACGGGGCAGCCAAAGATACGGAGATGACCAACATCAGGCTTGACACATGTGAATACTTCTTTGAGGGTCTTGTCGTCTAATGCTTCATGAGGCGTCCTGAATTGAACATATATGGCGGCATTTGTTGCTTCTCCCCAAAGGAACTTCGGCAACATTTGATCATGGAGCATGGCACAGGCACCTTCTATAATGGACATGTTCTTCCTTTCAGTCACTCCATTTTGTTCAAGAGTATAGGGCACAATGGTCTCTTTCTTGATACCTTCTTGCAAAAATCAATGAAATCCTTTGATGTGTACTCTCCACCATTGTTAGACTTGAATATTTTGATTTTCTTCCATGTTTGATTTTTTATCAAAGCTTTGGACTCCTTGAACATTTCGAAGGCTTCATCTTTGTGTTTCAAATAATATATCCATGTCTTTCTTGAGAAGTCATCAATGAAGGTGATATAGTAGAGATGGTCACCAATAAAACGCACAGGCATTGGACCACATATATCGAAATGAATGAGATGGAGGGTGTCATTTGTCTTGTTCTTGCTAGAGGGGAATGGTCCCCTTGTCTTCTTTCCACTGGCAGAGCCTGGACATACTCCATCATAATGGGCTTGAACCTTGGGAATCCTTGAGACCAATTTCTCTAGTTTCGAAAGAGCATCATAATGCAAATGGGCCAATCTTCAATGCCATAGCTTACTTAGATGATTAGTTTCATGGACCAATGCTAGAAGTGGTCTTCCAATAACCCTGTAGCATCCTTCATATCTTGATCCCAATGTGAATGCATTTCTCATAGGTGATCCAACAGGCCAAGTAAGAACCTTTCCCTTGATGAAGGCAACCCTCATCCCTTTGTCTTCCAAAGCGGATATTGATACCAAATTCTTCTTCAATCCTAGCACATACATCACATCATGGAGCAAAATAGATTCCCCAGAATTCAAATGAAATTTGACGAACCCAAAACCTTTAACGGGATGAGTGGAGTTGTCTCCAAGAATGATTTTCAAATTTGACTTCCTCTCCACCAAATTAGAGATAACTTCCTTATAACCGGAGAAATGATGAGTGGCCCCACTATCAACCAACCAACTATCCCACGAATCCGAAGGAGATGAACTAGTAAGGGCAGAAACAAGAATATATTCATATTGATTTGCAACATTACTTTCATATCTGGAGAATCTTGACTTCTGTGGACGATGATCTTCTTCATGATCACTTGGAGCATCTCTTCTTCTTCTTTCATCTCTTCCATTGCATTCATTCCTTCGGTCATCTCTCCTTTGATCATTGAACCTGTTGTTGTTGCTTCTAGTATTGTAGCGTGGTCCATTGTTCTTCTCGAGCATAGTGGCCTTTCTTATGACAATTGTAGCATTCAATGTGCAATAATTCCTTCCTTCTATTTGGATTTCAAGGAGGAGGCTTTCTTGAATTTGATGGACCTTTTCCTTTCTTCTTCTTCTTGTCATGAGTGATGAATGCAACAAGCTCTCCTTCTTCATGCTTTTGAATCCTTCCTCTTGATATCATCCTTGATTCTTCTTGAGTGAGCTTTCCAACAATTTCATCAAATGATGGGAGGACATTGTTGTTGCTTATAGTAGTAATAAAGGTTTCCCAAATAGGAGGGAGACCTCTTAGAGTCACAATCACCAATTCCTTGTCAGGCACAGATTCCCCAACTCTTTGCAATTGATCTCTAAGACGAGATATCCTCATAATGTAGGATTGCACAAATTCTCCTTTGTTCATCTTTGTGTCTTTGAGTTGATCTTTCAAGGAGATGATTTCATTCAAATTGTTGACTTCATACATGCCAGCTATCTTATCATACATGTCCTTAGACTTCCTCAAATTTCCAACATATGCAAGTAAATTATATTGTAAACCATCAACTATAATTTGCTTTGCTTTCAACTCACCTTTCTTGTACTTGTTCTTGGCAGTAATGGAAGCATTCTCCGGAGGCTCGAGTACTTTTCCTTGAACTTATTCCAAAACATCATTGTTGTCAGCTATGATCTCCAACCTGACTTTCCATGCAGCAAAATTGGATGAGTCACCCAACTTCTCATTTTCTTTGAAGAAGGAAGACATCTTGACTTGACTAGATTAGCTCCTTCAACTTTCCCAAAGATGATTGCTTCAATGTTTGTCTCCTTTTTGGCTTGTCCTTCACCTTAGCTCTGATACCATGTTAAATTGTTCAGATTGTTCTATGATGTATCAATTACTTTAGCCCAAATCAATATTTCAATTAACAATCTTTCAAATAACAATTAGGCTTTCCAATCATCAATAGTAATTGAAGATAGAACAATAAATGCAATGACAAAGGAGACAATCAACACATCAACAAGAGACACCAGGTTAAGTCAAAGACCAGGGAAAAACCCCACAAGGGAGAAAACCCTTTGAAATTTTTCTTCTATTAGATTTTCATTAAATGTTCAGTAGAGAGTATAATGAACCCAATACAATATCATCTAGCAAAACTGAAGAGGCTCATCAATAGGTAAACTATATGGATCACAATACAACTGTCCAATTTATTAAATTGACTTTTCTCACATTTATTTACATATTTTGTTATATTTTGCTTAGCGAGAAGAGTAAAGGTGAGTTACTATGTCATGTGGCCTAATGTGTGTTAAATGCAGGAATTGGAGTAGTTTTGGGTTGGCTTAAGTGCAGGAATTCGGAGTAGGCAAGCAAGAGAGATTTTAGGAGTTGGTCTCCCTCTTTAACTCCTCAAATCATTCGAAGATTCCTCCACTCTATCTCATCAGTGCAGTGTCACTGGCAGCCAAGCAAACCGAGTTCATTGGCAGACAAGCCAGTGACAATGGAGAAAGAGTTATTCTTGAGTTAGGGAGCCAAGTATCCCTATTTTCTAGGGAGTTGTTGATAGCTCCAGTTTTGTATAAATAAGAGAGCCAAGGGACTTATTACGATTCAATTTTTTGTTGTAGCCAAAAGGCCATTTTGAGAAAAAAACATTCTGACTGTTATTGTTATGATGTACTTTACATTTTTATGATAATGAGGAATTCTGTTCTGATCCAGCGTTGAGTGGGTTGAAGCTCTTGGGTTAGGGCCCAACCCTAGCAGCAGAAGTTCTTCTTTTGTAGTTGTATTCTTAGCTTAGAATGATAGTTAGTTGTTGAAGTTTATTTATGTTTTTTGTTTAGCTTAGCAAGTTACATGAATTGTTGCTTAAACTTGTTTCCATTAGGTTAAAGAGGTAGATTAGTATTGTAGTTTAGTGGAGGAAATTATACCATAAAAACTTGTGATAGTGACCCCTATCTCATCTCCCTCACGGGATCATGATTAGAGGACCCCACTCTCACAGCCCCAAAAACAGAGCTTGTCTTTTGATTATTGCAGAGATTAAGTTTCATTCTTGACGACATATTTTATTATGATTTCTTGGAAGCATCTGCAACTGTTCTCTTGTTTTCTTAGGGTTTTTGTAGCTTAAAAGGCAATCCATGTCATAGATCTAGTCTTTAACAGTAGATAGATCAACTTCCTCAAATTCAACTCATCTTTTCCATGTGGACATGTAGTGATTTATAAATGAAAAGAGAAATAGGTTTTATTGCATGGATTGTTGATCTGCGGGAAGGGACTCCTCCAACCAGCTTCACCTAGGTCTTCTCCACCCTCTGTTGAGGCATACTAGCCCACAATCCTAACCTCTGCTTTCCAGCCACCATGAACAAGTTACCTTAGGCAAATCCGACCTCCTTGGGGTGTTAGGCTTGGCCTTGGGCGATGTTTACCTTCCCGTCATGTCCCTTCCCAAATGGATTTTTAACAGGGTTTGGTCTCCTCCCAATTTTGTATAAAATTTTAATAAGTAAAGGACCCAAGCAATTTTGAATTAGGGACTTAGGAGAAATGAGGCTGAATCAATTTGCTAGTGGAAGGTGGGGGCCACCCACGTGGGAAAATGCATTGGGCAATTCGAATTGCCTTGGAGGGGAAATCATATGGCTTGTGGAGGGGCCCCCATGGGGAAAAGGAAGGCCCAAGAAGTTATAAGGAGGAAGAGCTCCTCAATTGAGAATTCATTCATACTTGCACATTGAATTCACTTGTTGTTTGCTCTAGCTACTTAGCCGAGTCAACTGGTTGTTTAGCCATGAGTCTCTCAGGCGGGAAATTCAGCCTTACCTTTGGGGGACTACGAGTGCAACCCTAGGAAGGCCTTTTTATATTACCTTGAGGAGCACAAGGGAAGACTCATAGCCATTACACTCAGCCCACATACCAGCAGAGCGTATTTCTGGACTATGCGGAGAGGGCAACACACAGTTGTGATCAGGGGCTCATCCAGGCAGCACATGCTGCAGAAACTTTGAGAGTTGGAACACATCAGGAGATCAGCCTTTGGGAACAGTTTTGGAGAGAGTGGGTGCAGCATTTAGGCAATTCGAAATTCAGCTTTGGAGGACTGCGCAGAGGGCCAGACTAGGCTCATGTACGTATTGAGGGAGAGAGACACAACACCGGGACTAAGCTGGAGAAGGGTGGAAATTCATGAGGGATAGCCTCTCAGTGATTTGCAGCAGATTTGGAGAGCTTTCCCAACACATCGCAAACAGGCCGAGTTTGCTAGCTTGAGGAGGAGGACGGGTTCTTTGGGGGTTGATTTTCAAGGGTCTAAACTAGGCCAAACCCTTCCTGGGTTTTGGTGGGTTTTGGCTAAGGATCTGGGAGCTGAAATTTCACAATTTTCTGAGCACGGGAATAGTGATTCCAGCACTTCCTTTCCAGCAGACAGTGTAATTTTCTGAGGAAAGTGTGGATCAGTTCTGAAGTAGCAGTTGGGCAGCCCTCAGATCATCATTTCCTCACCTGGGTTTTGTCACGCTTGTCCTTGCAGACAAGCCCAGGTGCACCATTCCATTCATTGTTGTATTTGCCCCATGATGATTTAATAAAATGGCTCAGAATTTCTCTATTTCCAGCGTTTTCATGGATGTTTGGTGATTGCATCTCATTTCTGATTGTTGGTTTGTCTTTTTGTTTTGTTTATCACTGAATTTCCAAGTTAGGAACATTACAGTGGTATTAGAGCCCGATCTTGGCTCAGTCTTGGGGAGTTTCTCCTATGAGAGAAGGGGACCAGCAGAATATTACATACAGGAGGCAAAGGTACCGAAGCAGAGAAAGAGCGTTGCAGATCCCTCTAGACACTGAGGATAGGGGAAATGCAGTAGGAGTAGAGGAAGACATGGGAGAGCTGTTAAATTGGCAACTAGGGCCAAACTCCATGTGGATCGGTTTATTTATGGCAGCTGATATTTTTATTGGATCCCTCTCGTCGAGAGGTGTAGGATTGATCCAAAGATCATCCGATTCCGATAAGTATTTATGGAGATATGAATTTATTTTGTTTATGTAATTATTATCAAGCCGACCAGCTCTTATGTAGGCTCTAGAAGCCCAACCGACGTGTCTGTTCATCATCCTCATTTTTGGTATAAATAGATGAGGATTTGATGTCATTTGCACACACATTCTTGAGTGATCTCCTCCTCTCCACGTCTTGGGTTTTTGGAGAAGGAGTGAGACACCAAGAGTAATATGTTGGCCTTATGGTGATGCCCTAGTCGCAGGTCGATCTATGTAGCTAACAGAGACACCTATACGTTGTCAAATGGAGATATCTCATACGTTGGAATGGAAGGATCCTTATACGCTGAATAAAGATGACCACAGTAAATACCCTAAGCCGCAGATGTTGGATAGTCATATGCTAATATAAACATTGGACGCTGGGCAATAATATCAAAGCTGGACACTGGACAAACACTGGACAGTATTACATAAACGTTGGACAGTATTATAAACATTAGTCGCTGGACAATTTTATAAACGCTGGACAGTATATAAACATTGGACGTTGGGCAATAATATAAAAGTTGGACGTTGGGCAAACACTGGACAGTATCACATAAACGCTGGACAGTATTATAAACATTGGACGCTGGGCAATAATATAAAAGCTGGACGATGGACAAACACTGGACAGTATTACATAAACGCTGGACAGTATTATAAACATTGGACGCTGATATAAAAGCTGGACGCTGGGCAAACACTGGACAGTATTACATATTCGTTGGACAGTTTTATAAATGTTGGACAGTATTACATATACACTGGACAATTTTATATATGTTGGACAGTCTTACATATACTTTGTTTATAAACGTGTTTGTAAATGTTGGATAGTTGCATATATGCTGGACAGTTTTATAAACGTGTTTGTATACACACAGCTATGCCCTATACGCTGTGCAGACAAACGCATCTACGTAGTTAATGAAATACGCTGCTCGTGGAACACATCAACGCAGTCTATAAGATACGATGCTTGTGGAACACATCAACGCAGTCAGTGAGATATGTTGCTCGTGGATACGCATCAATACAGTCAATGATAAACACTGCTCATGAGGCACTTAGCTGCAGTCCTCAGATGTAGCCACAGTCTACGCAGTCATGGTTACCTATATATGTTGTTCTTTACGCAGGGCAGAAAAATTCATACGAAGTCATTCATATGACACGCACAAGACAACGAAGCCACAGTAAGGAATGAAGTTGCAGTCAACCGCAGTCAAGGATGGGTCTAGGGTTTGGCTGCATCCTCAGATTGGTTAAGGAACCACAGAACTAAAGAAGCAATTGTGGTAATGAGATAAGGGTTCAATGAAGAGATCCATAGCATACGACACTCTCAACATGTTTCAGAGAACAGTGACAAGCATCATATATATGCATGATCAGTAAAAGGCAGCATGATCACGATGATCTAAAGGGCAGCATGATCAGACAATGGGACTGCATGCTGATGTATGAGGCACCATCAATGAGACTGCATGCTGATGATGTATGATGTAGAATAATGGGCATGAGCAGCATGATGATAAATAGGGTTGCATAACGATGGAAGATGTTGCATGGGCAGCATGATGATGAAAACAGATGAGATGGTGCTACACGGTAAGGTGTGGTAAATGGAAAAAATGGATAGGTGAAGCTGTCACCTTAGAGAATCAGTTGAAGCAGAATGTCTTCAACTGATCTCAGGTATCATCATTATAGGAAATGATCTATGCTCAGATCCAGATAAGTCAAAGTGTTGACTTCTATTGTAAATGTATTATCTCTCTCTCTCTCTCTCTTTCTCTGCTGAACTTTGAAGATAAAAGAAGATTTGATCAAAGGGTTTCCCCACACACTGTGGGGTTTGTCCCTGGCTTGCGCCACATCTTGTGTCCTCTTGTCTTGGCTTGTCTTCTGCGTTTTATATTTATGTTCTATCTGCAGTTTATCGTAATGGTGATGTGATTGCTAACTGTGAAAATTTAAATAAATTGCTCTAGCATAGAACATACCTAAACTTAACAAGAGCCCAATAGCAGGGAGGAGATGGTCTTTGATAGCCTCTTGAAGGCTCTGAATGATCTAGCGAAGGGGAAAAAGGAGATCAAAATGCAAAACCGAGAGAGAACCACTACTAGGGGATTCCTGTTTGGGGAGACTTTGGGGGCTCTCAACAATTCGACCATCCTTCACCCACAACACAACCTACATCAGCTAGTGGGCCAACTTGAGCCACATTGCCCTATTTCGTGCCTTTGGCATAGGCTGAACCAGCAAGGGCCGAAGACCCTTCACAGATGGGAGAACACTTCAAAGAATGGCAGTCCATCGGTGCAGACTTTAGGGAAGCACTCTCTTTTAGAGATTTCTGCAAGCTCAAGCAGAATGAGAAGAGCAAGGGTTATCGAGGACAAGGCATGCAGAGCTATGAGTTGCAAAGGATGATAGGGAGGATGTACTTCCCCACGTACGATGGCACTGCCAGGTGCACTGCTCGGGTTTGGGTTGAGAAGATGGACACTTATTTCCAGCTCAACTGGATGACGGCACTGGAAGCCATCAAGATGGCCATGCTGCACATGGAGAGGGAAGCCCACAGCTGGTGGTTTCATGGCTTGGCTACCCTAGCGCATGTCAATGTGACTTCATATGAGGATTTCACCAGGAGGGTGGTGAAGCGCTTTGACCAAAGGGATTCAGAGGCTCACTTGAAGGAGCTGACCCAACTCCGACAAATAGGCAACCCAGAATAGTACATATCGAAGTTCCTGAGAGTCTCAGTGATGGTGTTGGACCTATCAGATGCTCAGAGGGTATACACCTTCATAGAGGGCTTACTCGAGCCCCTGCGTGGATTGGTGAAGTCACGCAGACCCTCCACACTGCAGGAAGCAGTTATGTGTACTAGAGATTTATAGGGGGCCATCCCCAAGACACGAGCACCCTTTCCTGCACATGCCCCCTACCCTGAGAATGGGAATGACATTAGACCCCCACCTCAGAGAATCACCTAGGGATAGGGGCAGCTAGATGATGAGACACGAAAGGACCTCGGGAAGAGGAAGTTCTGCTTTACTTGTCGAGAGCCCTGGGCACCAGGCCATTGGTGCATAGCTAGCAAAGCACAATACATTGAGTTCTACTCAAATAGTGACCAGGAGGATGAGTTGGAGCAAGAGTGTAGTATGGGAGACGGTGAGAGTCCAACAGGGAGGGGACCACCACCACCACCTCCACAGGGGGGGAGGGGGGGCATCCTTTGCCCCATCCGGGGGAGTCCTTGCTTCTTTTTGCGGGGTCCCCAAATTTCTCACATTGAGGATTAGAGGCACGATACAGGGACAGCGGTTGTCAATCTTAGTTGACAGTGGGGCTACCCACAACTTCATAGATGCCCAGTTGGTTCAGAGGAGGGGCCTCACCACGACCGATTTTGAGGGCTTTTCAGTCCTGGTGCCGGGTGACAGTACCATGCAGTGCACTCGGAATGTCCCCGCTTTGACGGTGGCCATGGGGAACTACTCTATGACAGACCATTTCTTTATGGTCGATGTGCCAAACACCAACGTGGTGATGGGTGTGCAGTGGCTGTGCTCCCTTAGGTGAGTTACCACTGATTGGAAGAAACTGGAGATGGAGTTCACCGACCTAGATGGCAAATTGGTGGTCCTTAGAGGCATGCATTCATACCCACCACAGACAATCTCAGTAGATAGTGACATGGAGACATAGCACGGGCAGTAGAACTATGGGTTTCAGAGGTTGCAGGACAAGCCCAGCCACCACCTCCAGACATACATGCCTTGTTAGATAGGTACTCAGTGGTATTTGGAGATATCCCACCAGGGTAGCCACCAGACAAGGGATTCAAGCACACCATAGAGCTGGAGCCTGGTGTTCAGGTAGTGATTACCACCCCTTAGTGATTACCACCCCTTATAGGCATCCTAAGGCCTATAAGGATGACATTGAGTAGGCCATCAAGGAACTGTTGGCATTGGGCCACATCAGGCCAAGTTCCAATCCCTTTGCTTCTTCAGTAGTGCTGGTGAAGAATAATGGAACCTTGCGCATGTGCATTGACTACCGGGCCCTCAACAGGAAGACATTGAAGAACCGGTACCCCATACCTTGCATCGATGAGTTGATGGATGAGCTTAGAGGAGCCAAGTACTTCTCTAAGATAGATCTATGTTCGAGGTACCATCAAATCAAAGTGACGAATCAAGATATCCCCAAGACAGCTTTTCAATGCCATTATGGGCACTTTGAGTTCCCGGTCATGCCCTTTGGATTGACCAATGCCCCAGCTACCTTGCAGTCATGTACGAACCATGTGTTACGGAGGCAGTTGAGGAGGTTTGTATTGGTTCTCTTCAATGACATATTAATATATAGCAGGACTTTGGAGGAGCATCCCCAGCACGTGGAGGAGGTGTTGCGTATTTTGGAGGAAGAGCAGTTCTATGCCAAGTTGTCCAAGTGTGAGTTTGGCCTAACCGAGATGCTCTACTTGGGGCATATTGTTAGTTTTTGGTAGCATCAAAAGTGCTCTAGCATTGAAAATTGGTGAAGAGGCTAAGCCACATGAATTCTGAAGAACCCAGAAATCGTTTGGTGAAATTCCACCTGGATTGTATTTTATTAAAATAATTAATATTTTTAATGGGGTTTCTAAGTCTAAACTTAGGAATATTGGAAAATTAATGGTATTAATCAAAATATGGGTGAGAACGATCTAGAAGGCAGATCAAGTCATGTTTTAATCTTAGCCATTTATTAGAGACTTAATCTCGGCCGTTGAAGACTCAATAGGAAAAGTATAAAATGCAGGCTTGGGGTTCATTTGGAAACACACAGAGAGATTGAGGAAATCAATTTTATGAGGTGAGAAGTTCTCAGGAGCAAAATCGATTGGGGAGATCTTGCAACTGAGGGGCAAAGAGAATCCAGGAGGACTTTCCGAAAAATACAGAACAGCGAGGCGGAGAGTGCTGACGCAAAGGCAACGCAATAGCCGTGAGAGCTGGCGTAGAAAAGCTGCATGTCACACAAAATCCAGAACTACGGAACAGTCAGAACTGCCGAGAACTGCCGGAACTATCTGGAACTGTCAGAACAGCCAAGAGAGCTGACGCAGAGGGCAGAGAAGGTGATGCAGGCTGACATAGAGCCATCGCAGAAATAGTCGGGGTTAGCCAGTCTTATGCCGGACCAGCCGGAATTCTGTCAAGTGAAGTGAGGTAAAACCACTCAGATTTTCCGCCAGTATTTTTCTCTGTAAAGGCTTGCTAGATGAGCATCCTAGATATGTATTCAGATATTTCTCCTGCATAATAATAAACCCTCAGAACTGCTGCACCGTTTTTCCCGCATTGGGTTTTTCCGGGGACTATTTTGTCCAAAGATAAGTGTCCTATGCATCTTGTTCTTTGCCCTGTTTTTTGTTTCATGAGATCAACTATTTAATAATTAGTGTAGGCTGCAGAAGTAATTTGCTTCAGTATTCAGAAGAATGACTTGATGAATGTAATTTAAAAATGAAGTAGGTGAAGTAGATTCAGATTTGCTGCAGTAGGGGTTCCTTCAAAGTGTAGGAATGTTCACACATATCATCGGCGTAGGTGGGTTGAAGGTCCATGAGGAGAAGATACAAGTTATCCGTGACTGGTCGTTACCCAGAGATGTGACAATGTTGATGGGCTTCTTAGGCATCTACACGTAATTCCAGAAGTTTGTCAAGGGGATTTCGCAGTTAGCAGCTCCCCTCACGGATTTGACAAAGAGAGGGGCTTTCGCATGGACAGATGGGGCACAAACAACTTTTGACTGCCTCAAGGAGGTGATGAGCAGTTGCTCAGTATTGGCACTCCCGGACTTCTCCCAGCCCTTCACCGTGGAGTGTGATGCATACAGGGATGGAGTTGGGGCAGTACTATCTCAGGACGGGCACCCCATTGCATTCGAGAGTCAGAAGCTTTTACCCATGAGAGGTCATATTCTATATATAACAAAGAGATGTTGGCCATTATGCATGCCTTAACCAAGTTTCAGCAGTATTTGGTGGGTAACAGGTTCCGGGTGAACACTGATCGCAACAGTATTCATCACTTCATGGGGTAGCAGGGCCTCCATGACAGACAGCAGAGATGGTTCACCAAGGTGCAGGCCTATGATTTCGACATAGAGTATGTGTGGGGGAAACACAATGTGGTGGTTGATGCCCTATCCAGGAGACCCGCAGGCCTATTACTCATGAGAATTTGCCATGATTGGAAGGCCGAGTTATACGAGATTCTAGAGGGAACCCACGCAGATGAGCACTATCGGGTGATGGACGAGGTCATCTACTACAAGGGGCGTATATTTCTGGTTCCCAACTCGCAGTTGAGGGAGAGAGTGCTCCAGGAAGCACATGACTCGCCATTGTCAGGGCATCAAGGGTTCAGGAAAACATACATGGCAGTCAAGGAGCATTTCACATGGAAGGGCCCCAAGGGGGACGTGTTGAGGCATGTACAGGAATGTGAGGCATGTCAGAGAAACAAGGGGGAGCTAATTCATCCCGCCGGGTTATTATAGCCACTCCCCATCCCCAAGTGGAAATGGGAGAGTATCTCCATGGACTTCATCACTAGGCTCCCCACAGTACAGGTAAGGATTGCATCTATGTAGTAGTTGACCATGTTAGGATATTCCGACACATAGGAGATAGTTAAGTATAACTTGGTCTACTGTAGAGTTAGGTAAAGAGTGTTTCTTTACTATGTACTTTTGTAACCTTCAATCCGACAGTCACGAGATGTAGTGATCCGACGATTTGTTCTCTCCTCGGTATTATCGACACATGATCTGTGGCTTAACACCCGATTGGTCCATGATCTCTATTTAAAGAGCATGGAGGGTCATTTGTAAGGTAATCGTTCATGAGAAAAGCTTATGTAAATTTTCATTCTTTTATTAATAAATTGCCTGAAGTGGTCGCATTGGCTCACGCTGTGGACTGTTTCCCTCTTTGAGGGTTTTAACCATGTCAAAAATATTGGTGTATTGATCTGTGATCTGTTTGTGAGCGATGTCCTTTGGTGTTCTGTCTGAGGAACTTACCCTGTAAATTCCTACATGGTATCAGAGCTATTTGAGGGCCGCATCCATTGGTGATCCAAATCTGAAGCCGGTAGAACTGCATCCAATTGTCGTTTCCTAGATCTACTGTTTCTGACTGCTTTCGGGCCGAGGGGACTACTCTATTGCATTAGGAGCATCTGTTCTAGTGAGGAACCCCTTTCGTTTGACGCGAAAAGGTTTCTAGTAGCCCTACCTACGTCATTTTTAAGATCTGAAGGTATACAGTGTTTATTTGCAGTTTTTAGTTATTTTCTCTCTATTTATTTCGATTTATTTAACTCTTTGCTTTTTATTACCAGATCTATACCTTTCATTTCTGCATATGCTCTTTGCCCTGTGACTCTGTGCGATCTAGGCAAATCAGAAACAGAAATGAAAGATTTTTCTCATGCGTATGCTCTTTTCCATCGCGCCTTAATGTGATCTTGGAAAATCAGAAACATTGAGGAAAATATTTAGTCTCCGACTAAAGCTAACTTCAAGCCGTAAGATTTGTTTTTTTTGTATGTCCGTGTTGAGTTTTGTGTTTTTTGTTTTGCAAACAAAAAAGAGCTTTCTCAAGTAAGCATGCATCCCAAACCTTCAGTGACTTAAAAAAAAAAAAAAAAACCTTCCTCTTTTCCAAAAATGACTAACCTTTTAAACTAGCTCACTTGGTCCAAAGTTACTTTATGAGAATAGAGGTCTTGGGTTCAAGTCTTTCTTTTTGTTGAGTTACTTTTTCAAAAAGCACATGTAGCTTATGTTTTAAAGTTACTTTATGTAAAAGTGTTCTCACCCATTATAAAAAGTGAGTCACTTATAATTCTAAAGTCTTTTTATCTTTTATTTAAGTTACAATTTAGTGGGTAGCTCATAAAGTACCATTTTAAAAGTGACTTTCACTTATTTATAAAAGTGAGTCACATAATTTTTTTTTTTAATGTGAGCTAATTAGATTTATGTTTGGAAGGGTGGGGGGAGAGGGATTTTTTTTAAATATAACATTATCATTCATTTCCACACATTCACACAGTTCGTCGGCATCTTCAACAACTTTTCTTCAAAAAGCAATAACTTCTTCATCCTGAAACCATTTTCAAAGCCGTTTTTTTTAATCAACCTAATTTTTCGAAATCTTTCCATTGGAACACTTAGTTTCAGCATCTACAGCTTCAGTTTCTGTTAAAATGGAAAGTCAATGCCAAGTTATTCTTGACAGCACCAACTACTTCCAATGGTGGTCCTACATTGTGGATTTACTTAGAAGTAAAGGTCTTTACAGAATAGCCTCAGGCCAAGAAACCAAACCTCAAGATGAAGATAAGGCAACCAAATGGGAAAATAGGCAAGATCAAGCACGTGGGTTGATAGGGATGTCTATTTCTCCAGACCTTAGATTCCATATCGCAAAACTTGATACTCCTAATGAAGCAATGAAACAGCTCACTAAAGTTTTTGGAATTAAAAATGAAATTAGAGCCCATCAACTCGAAAATGAATTGCTTACATTGGACCCCAATAATTTTTCTTCCATTGAAGATTTTTTGTCCAAGTTCAAGACCCTTAGATGTCTCTTGGAAGGTGTTAAGGTTAAGAAAGAAAATGGTAGCCTTATCTATTCCATTCTTACTAAGTTGGGACCAACCTACTCTGTGTTTGTTTCCACCTTCCATTCTACAAGAGAAGCCTTCATTTCTCAAGGACAAGACTACAAGTCCCCTTCTTTTGATTCCTTTTGTGATTCTTTAATAAGATAACACAAAAAACTCTTACATCTTGGTCTTCTTAATTTTATAAACTCTTCTAAGAAAGCCTTAGCCGCCCAGCAACAACCAAATTCAAAGAATCCTAAGAAGCAGTATCCTAAAAAGAATGGTCCTAAACCAAACAAGGGTCCTAAGCAATTTCAGCCTCAAAATGAAAAATCATTTCAACAAAATGATAAGGCAAATAAAAACAAAGGGAAGAAGACTGATAGACATTGCCACTTTTGTAATCGAGATGGCCACTTAGAATCCAAATGCTTTAAAAATATGGAAGCCTTGGAAGCAGCAATGAAGAAGCATAACATCCATTTGGAGCACTCTTCAACTTCAACTTCATCTTCAAGAATAGCACTTTCTACATGTGGTTGTCAAGCATCTCGGTCTGGTTATGCACTAAATGTATCTTCTTCTTCTCATTCTCATGAGTGGCTCATTGATTCTGGAGCTTCTTATCACATGGCCAAAAGCAAAGCCATGTTTTCTTCTTTAAATGATTGTAACACCAAAAATATATATGTTGGTGATGATAGATCTCTTAGTGTTGTAGAGACTGGAACTGTTCATCTAGACAATGGTCAATTTAATGATGTATTATGTGCTCCAAGCTTATCCTGCAACCTTCTATCTGTATATCAGAAAACTCATTCAGGGGAAGGTAAAATCGTTGAATTTTCAACTCACGATGTTGTAATTAACAACCTAAGAGATCCTAGACAGATTTTAGCTACGGGCATTGTTGATGATTCTACAAGGTTGTATGAGCTTAACAACTTTGGGTCATCAAATCTTCCCTCAGTATTTGTTGCTCATAATGATGAAGTGAGCAAACTTTGGCATGAGCAATTTGGTCACTTAAACTATCGCTCCCTTCAGAATCTATGTAAAGAAAATATGGTGATAGGTTTTTCAATGGTATCTTGCAGAGCTGGTGTTTGTTCTGGATGTGTACTCGGAAAACATCATCGAGATAGTTTTGAAAAACGTGCCTCTTGGCATGCCTCAGCCCCTTTACAGCTTGTGCATAGTGATTTATGTGGTCCACTTCCAATTGTTTCATTCTTTGGCTACAAGTATTTCTTAACTTTCATTGATGATTTCTCCAGACGCACTTGGGTATACTTCTTAAACCTCAAGAGTGAAGTATTTAACATGTTCTTGGCCTTTAAGGCCTTTGTTGAAAAACAATTTGGACATCAAATTCTTAAGCTAAGATCTGATAATGGCAGATAATATGTTAACAACAAATTCATCAACTTTTGCACTGAGAATGGAATTCAAATGCAACATACCGTTCCATATACTCCACAACAAAATGGTGTAGCTGAAAGGAAGAATCGCACCTTAAAGGAAATGGCTAATTGTATGCTTCAATCTAAAGGACTTAGTCTTAATTTTTGGGCAAAAGCAATTAACTATGCAAATTACATAGTAAATCGCACTCCTACTAAGGTTTTAAAGAATATCACTCCAGAAGAAGCATGGAGCTCAATTAAACCAGATGTAAGTCACTTTCGTGTTTTTGAAAGTGAAGCATGGGCCCATATTCTAGATGAGAAACATAAAGCTTTAGAACCTAAGAGTGAAAAATGTATTTTTGTTGGATATTCTGAAGATGTCAAAGGATATAGACTTATTCCACTTAAGTCCAAAAATGTTATCATTAGAAGAGACGGAAAGTTTGTTGAAAATATATCGGCCTATGAGCCTAGTTCAGCGGATGTGCCACCTCTCACTATTCCTTCTACTTCTGAAAATATTTCTTCTTCAGATGATGATAGTGAGGATGACAATCCTCCCCCACCTTCTCAGGATCCTCCTTCAGCTCTTCAACTTCCAAAATGGGTCTGTGCTACTCGGGATGCAACAGGTGCTCTTGCCAGTGATCCTACAGATCAACGATGTACATGTTCTCAGTTCGATAGAACCTCTTCTTTACTGGCTCAAGCTTCAACGAATTATGATCTTGACACCTTTGCAGAAGCTTCCCAGATTGGGACGCAGCTATGAATGAAGAATATCGTTCATTATTAGCAAATGATACATGGGATCTTGTTCCTCTTCCAAAGGGACGAAAACTTGTTAGATGCAAATGGGTTTACAGAACCATGTATGGACTAGATGGAAAAGTTCATAAACATAAAGCTTGTCTTGTTGCTAAGGGTTTCTCACAAGTTGAAGGCATTGACTATACTGAAACCTTCTCCCCTGTTGCCAAAATGAACTATATCAGCCTTGTTCTTTCCCTTGCTACCTCTTTCAAATGGGAAGTCCATCAGATGGATGTTAAATTTGCCTTCTTGCATGGGGACTTGCATGAAGAAATCTATATGGAACAACCTACTGGCTTTATACAAATAGACTCTAGTCTTGTATGTCGGCTTAAGAAATCCCTTTATGGTCTCAAGCAAGCCCCTCGGGCTTGGTATGCCAAAATGGATAGCTTTCTTTTAGAAACTGGCTTTTCTAGGTGTCATTCTGACAATATTGTCTACACCAAGAAAGTGGGCAAGTCTCTTATCATTCTTGTTCTTTATGTTGATGATCTTATCCTTACTAGTAGTGATCCCAACCTTATAAACCATGTGAAGTCCAGCCTTAAAAAGAAGTTTGAAATGACAGATTTAGGACACTTGCATTATTTTCTTGGTCTTCAAGTCTTGCAATCCAAGGAAGGTATTTCCCTTTCCCAGTCCAAGTATGTCTGTGATCTTCTACGCCATTTTCACATGGAAGATTGTAAGCCAGCCCCTTCTCCCTTTCAGTCTGGAGCCAAACTTTCAGTCACTTGTACTTCCCCTGAAGTTGATGCTACCTTATACCATCAACTTGTAGGAAAAATTTTATGTCTAACCAATACTCGTCCTGATCTTTCCTTTACTGTTGGCCTTATTTCTCGGTTTATGCAAAACCCACATGAAAGTCATTGGAAGCAGCTAAAAAAATACTTCGTTATGTTTGAGGTACAATTCAGTTTGGGATTCATTACAGTGCAGAAGCATCTCCTCTATTGATTGGTTTCACTGATTCTGATTGGGCTGGTGACCCTGATGATCGGAAGTCTACTGCAGGGTATGTGTTCACTCTTGGTTCAGGACCTATTACATGGGCTTGCAAGAAACAAAGTGCCATTTCTCTTTCTTCAGCAGAAGCAGAGTATCATGGTGTTGTAGAAGCAAGGAAGCCCTGTGGCTTTGTCAGATCCTGTCAAAATTTGGCTTTCAACAGTAACATCTGACTACACTTTGGTGTGATAATCAAGGTGCCATTCAACTATGCAAAGATCCAGTCCAACATCAGCGCAGCAAACACATTGAACTGCACATGCACTTCATCAGAAAGCTCATTCATGACCATGTTCTTGAAGTGCAATATTGTTCAGCAGATGATAAAGTTGCATACATCTTTACAAATACTAAACTTCAATTTATGGTTGGAGTTCGAGAAGTTGTCACATAGGCTCTAGTGCCTCCTTCCTTCTCGTATTGTGTCACATTTGTACATCCTTTAATCCTATCCTAGTTGTTCTTAAGGGGGGATGTTAGGATATTCCGACACATAGGAAATAGTTAAGTATAACTTGGTTTAGTGTAGAATTAGGTAAAGTGTGTTTCTTTACTATGTACTTTTGTAACTTTCAATCCGACGGTCACGATATGTAGTGATCCGACGGTTCATTCTCTCCTCGGTATTACCGACACTTGATCCGTGGCTCAACACCTGATTGGTCCATGATCACTATTTAAAGAGCATGGAGGGTCATTTGTAGGATAACCGTTCATGAGAGAAGCTTATGTAAATTTTCATTCATTTATTAATAAATTTCCTGCAGTGGCCACATTAGCTCAGGCCGTGGACTGTTTCCCTCTTTGAGGGTTTTAACCACGTCAAGAATACTGGTGTATTGATTTGTGATCTGTTTATGAGTGATGTCCTTTGGTGTTCTGTCTGAGAACTTACCCTGTAAATTCCTACAGACCAGATTGACCAAGTATGCCCACTTTTTCGACATCCCAACCCGATATTCGGCTTCACAAGTTGCAGAGTTGTTCTTCAGGGAGGTCTTCCGATTACACGGGCTTCCTAAGAACATAGTGAGCAACTGGGACAATAGGTTCTTGGGGGGATTCTGGTAGGAGCTCTTAAGGTTGGTTGGTACTGAGCTCACCCTAGCACAACGACTCATGCAGATCCCCAGAGAAAGAAGAGAGCACAAAGAACATGGATCATGATTCTTCTATGTTAGCTTCTAGACTGGAAGAAGTCGCTTGCTTAGCAAATTTTGCCTCCTCTAAGGGTTTGGTATATAGATAGTGGAGCTTCCTAGCAAATATTAGGAATACGAAAATGTTTTTCGAATTATCAGGATGAAAGGATGAACTTCCAAATCACCATGGGAAATAAGTCAAAATGTACCCCCGTAGGAAGAGGTATTGTAGTCTTTCAAACAGAAGCAGGGGATCGGCTTTGAGCAACCAATGTGTTGCATGTGCCAAGATTGGGAATGAACTTACTCTCTGTATCTCAGCTTCAAAACAAGGGCTATGATGTTTTCTTCATTAAGGAGAAAGTATATGTCAAACACCCAAGTTGGAAAAAGAAGGCCCAGATTGGAGTCAGAAGTAACAGGTTGTATAAATTACAACTAGAATCTCCAATGGCACTGATAGGCAGCAGTGGGGAAAAATATTTGAATGAACTATGGCACAGGAGGATGGGATACTTACACCATGGGGCTCTAAGAATTCTCGGGACAATAGTAACAGGAGTTCCATAGTTGAGTACCAAACGAAATGATGTATGCAGAGAGTAAGCACTAGGCAAGTACACCAAAGCGGCATTTTCCAAAAGTAACAATAGGGCTAAGAGTGTTCTAGGATTGATACACTCAGATATCTGTGGACCCATGTCCACAAAAGCTCTTAGTGGTGTCGAATACTTCATCACCTTCATTGATGATCATTCCAGAAAGACTTGGATCTACATTCTAAAAACCAAGGATGAGGTTTTTGGTCGACTCAAAGAGTTCAAGGTTCTAGTTGAGAATCTGACAAGAAAGAAGATAAAGATATTGTGCTCAGACAATGGTGGAGAATACATCGACAAGGACTTCACTGATTTTTGCGCAAGGGAAGGCATCAGAATTAAGTGGACAGCTCCCTATAATCTGGAGCAGAATGGAGTAGCAGAAAGGAAGAACAGGACTATTGTTGAAGCAGCCAAGGCGATGTTGTATGATTAGGATATGCCCAAATTTCTATGGGCAGAAGCATGCAACACAGTTGTTTATGTCCAGAACAGGACTCCTCACAGGGCATTAGGTAAGATTACTCTAGAGAGTGTCTTCACCGGTAAGAAGCCTGAGGTGAGTCATTTCAGGATATTTGGGAGTTTGGCATACTGCCATATACCCGAAGAAAAGAGGAAGAAATTGGATCAGACTACAGAGAAAGGATATCTTGTGGGATATAGCGAGAATGCTAAGGCATATAGAGTCTATCTTCCGGGGAATAGGAAGATCGTAATTCAACGAGATGTAAAGTTCATGGAGGACAGAGCTTTCAAGAAATCCCGAGAAATGCCTACCAAAGAGCAGTCAAAGGATGATCCATTCGTCCAACCACTTCGACCAGTAAAAACCAGCACGAGTATTTCTCCTCAAAGCAAAACTCCAGAGGTATCATACAGGTGGAGCCTTAGGAAGAGGAGGAGCACATAGATATACCCACTACTAGTGGAAGAACGAGTCGAGAACTTCGACAGATACTACAAGATGCAGAGGACTTTGCCAGTGCACCCAGGAACGAGAAAAGGGAGCGTATACAACCAGACAGATACCAAGTCGTGGTGGCTCAGGTTGGAGAACCCTCTAGTTTTCAAGAGGTCATTCAACATCAAGTATGGGTAGATACTATGATGGAAGAATACAGTGCCATAATGGTCAATGATGTCTGGGAAGTGGTACCTAGGCCTTAGGACAGGTCAGTTGTAGGTTCGAGATGGATCTACAAAGTCAAATATGTTGCAGATGGCAGTGTGGACAAATACAAAGCCAGGTTTGTGGTAAGTGGTATGCTCAGAAGGAAGGGATAGACTACGAAGAAACCTTCGCCCCAGTAGCCAGGTATACTTCTATTAGATCTGTGATATCCCTTGCAACACAGATGGGGTGGGAGATTCACCAAATGGATGTCAAGACAACGTTCTTGAACGGGATGATAGAAGAAGTATACATTGAACAACCAGAGGGTTTCGAGATACATGAGAAGAAATCTCATGTATACAGGATGAAGAAAGCCTTATATGGGCTTAAACAGGCACCTAGAGCATGGTAGGGTCGAATTGATGGTGGTTACTTGCAGAAGATGGGATTCGTCAAGAGTGATGCAAATCCTAACCTCTACTATCTGGTTGTAGAGAATGAGCCTCTAATCCTGGTGTTATATGTGGATGATCTTTTTCTGACACGCTCATCCAAGCTCATCAGAGATTGCAAGGAAAACCTAGCTACAGAATTCGACATGGAGGATTTGGGACGAATGCATTATTTCCTAGGGCTGGAAGTTTGGTAGCAAAAGGGTGGGATTTTTCTTGGACAAGGGAGATACGCTATAGAGATTTTGAAAAGGTTTAGAATGCAAGACTGTAGACCTATGGCTACTCCAATGATTACCAACTGGAAGAAGATTGATGCATCCGAAGGTAAAGAAGTCGATCCCACCTTGTACAGGCATCTCATAGGGTCCCTGGTGTATCTAGTCAATACCAGGCCAGCCATTTGTTACATTGTCAGCACCCTCAGTCAGTTCATGGTGGAACCAAAGAGGGCGCACTAGGCAGCAGCCAAGCATGTTCTCAGTTATATACGAGGAACAGTCGAGCATGGACTAATGTACACCCAAGGCAATGACATCAGGGTGAGTGGTTTCATTGATGCAGATTGGGCTGGAAGTTCAGTAGATCGGAAAAGTACCACTGGGTACTGTTTCAACATTGGATCGAGAATGACCTCCTAGTGTAGCAAGAAATGGAAAATTGTAGCTCTGAGCTCATCTGATTCTGAATATATGGCAGCTACCACAGCTTCGTGTGAAGCCATATGGCTTAGGAAATTTCTTGTGAATCTATTCAGGAAAAGGATGGAAGCGACCAATATTTTGTGTGATAATCAGAATTGCATCAGGCTCTCTAAGAAACCAGTTTTTCATGATCAGTTGAAGCACATTGACATTAGGTGTCACTTTATCAGACACTGTGTCCAACGATGGGTCGTACAGTTGAGGTACACCCCGACAGGAGAACAGATGGCAAACATTCTCACTAAGGCTCTAGGAAGAACAAAGTTTGTTTATTTCAGGAAGAAGATGGGGATATTTAAGAATCTGTTTCAGTAGCAGAAGCGGATAGTAATATAGTATAGGGAGTTGCAGTGCAGCAGTTAGCAGTGGCAGTGCTATGGGCAGCATGATGCACCATATTCAGAGGGAGTTGTAATATAGATGTAACAGTGATAGTTGCAGTGCCATGGGCAGCAGTACAGGGTGCAAGAGCGTAGTAGATGAAGGGCACCAAGCTGAGCATCAACAGCGTAGAGAACCGATGACGTTGGTCAGTGTGATGCTTCTATTGGGAGGCATTGCTAGAACACATTCCTCGCTAAGATGGAGTGTTGATTTTGGGTAGCATCGGATGGGATCTAGCTCCAAACTTTTGTGGAGGGGCTGAAATTCATGAGATCTCCAAGACCTAGAATCGTTTGAAGAAATTCCACCCGGATGATGAGTTATTAAAATAATTAATATTTTTAATGGGGTTCCTAAGTCTAAACTTAGGAAAATAAAATATTAATGGGTATTAATAAAGATATGGGTGAGAAGCTTCTAATAGACGAGGATCAAGTCTGTTTTAATCTTAGCTGTTGATTAGGGACTTAATCTCGGTCGTTGATTCATCAACAAGAAAAGTATAAGAGAAGACTTGAGAGTCATTTGGAGACACACCGGGAAAATACTCAGTAACCCGAGGGAAATCGATTCTCAAGGAGAAGAAATTCGATTTCAAAGGGAGAGTAGCAGGGTGAAGGAAGAGGAGGGTATCAGCATCAGTCAGAGACTGAGGAAGAGGTGACGCAGAGCATCTGAGAGACAATGCAGAGGGAAGATCAGTGAGACAGCGCAGCTGGAGACGCAGTCCTCACGTAGGCTGATGCAGAAGTGACGCAGAAATGACACAGAGGAGAGTAGAGGGTCTCCAGGATGTCAGAACTTCTCCAGGTGGAGAAAAATTGTCTCAGGTGTTTCTCTCAGAACTTAGAAGTATCTCAATATTTTGTAGCATCTTTCTTTGTAAAGATATTGTTGCTGAAGATTAATAAATAAACCCTCATCTGATGCACCGGTTTTCCCGCATTGAATTTTTTCGGGGACAATTGTCCAAAAATAGTTGTGTTGATGTGATTGATTCTTGTGCTTGTATATCACTGTTATTTTCTCTATGCTATTATGTGATAACTGCAGTAGAATTTATTTTAATGTTTATTGAAGGGAAATAAGAAGGATTGCAATGCTATTAATTAGTAATTTTTAAAGCATTTTGTAAATAACTTATTGTGGAAAATAAGTAGGAGAAATAAATCAGTTAATGCAGTAGAATTTTGTGTTAGAAATTTTCACAGCTACATCTTTTTATTCGTGTAGTCTAACGAGGCGGAGGACTTGCCTGAAAAGTGATGGAAATTCCAGTCATATTTAGAGAAAATCCAGCAAGGATTTTTGTAAATCCAAGTTATAGTTGTTAAACTTCAAAATTTTAGGTGTCTAAGATGTTTTCGATGGTGCTGAATCCATTTCCAACATCAAAAACACGATTCAAACACTGCCTCTACAAGATTTTTTGAAATTTTTTTGCTCGGATTCCGGCCACTTTTGGCCGTCCGGGCAATTCCTCTGCCTCGTTAGACGACTCCATTTTTATTAAAGTGACTTTATAAGATTTTATTTTTTAATTAATCAAAAAAGTCACTTAATTATCTCCTCCTCAGAAAGGGACATTACACTAAAATAAATTCATCAAACCCTTCGAATTGAACTCAACGCTTCGTAATCAACATTAAACCAATTTTAAAAACATTCAATTTCAAGCTATGCCATTAAGCAAATTATCTACTAATGCCGAAAGAACGAAGAGTATTAGCAAAACTTAATGTACAACAGCTAGAATTTTCTTTTAAGGAAACTAAGGCTCTTACCCGGAAAACAATTCCCAATTTCTCTAGTTTCTGTATTGTATCAACCACATCAAAATGACATTTCTCACTGAACTCTGCCTCTAGGAGTTCCTCACAGCAGCAGTTAAGGTCCTATTGACAGGACAAAACAACAATGTAACCTTGTTTGCAATATCAATTTTCTTTCCGAATACAATAATGGTAACAAGGATAGGCAGCAATTATTTAAAAACGTTATCAAACAAGGCCTTATAAACTCAAGGTGAACTCCTACCTCGATTGAACTCTTTCCTTGTATCATCAAAATGAACAAAGATATGATCCCTTCTTTCACCTGTGCATACCACAATAAGTGGCAAAAAATACTAACAGTTAAATATGAAGAAATTTAGTACAACCTTTCCAAATTACTATAGAAAATCAATTTCTCTTTAAAACTAAAATTGTCTATCTATGTCAATAGTGTACATTATCTTAGTATTTTACAACCATAATAACATGTTTTAATTTTACCTACTTCTTGGTCAATAACATCATGACAGAGATGGAGAAGAGTTCCGTTGCCACTGTCAATCTGCTTATCATACATTAACTTTGTCATAAGATTTTGGTAGTTCTCCTTGCTTTGGTAGAACCTGTAGAATGCCACATCAGATACTCAATTTATGAGATATCTGAATCATCTGATGTGTTCCTTCTAACATTCATTAGTTCATTTGTGCTAAATATGGTGGCTACGTTTAAATTTTGATGTCCCATCTCATTAGGAATATCTGTGTAAGATAACATTTACGATCATCAAGGAATTAAGTCGATTTGCACAATTTTGAGGTGTGAGTTCAGGAATATGAATTATGCAATACTTATTAATAAAAAAAAAAGCATAAAGGTATACCCTAAAGGAGAGAAAGGATTGACAAAATATACAAACAAATCCCTTCTCCTCACTAGATGAATTTCTATAATAAAGAACCACATCATGAGAGCAGATCTGTTCCGAAGAGCTCTTTTTGTTTGTGAGTGCAGAATGCGACTTACATAACTAGAGGAAACCCTTCCAGTAATAACACTCAATATTATGTCATTAATACTTATGTCATATTAAATGTTAGACGTGTTACCAATGAAATGTTCAGTGATGTGGTTAGGTGGTTAAACTACGTTAACCACCCAAGAGTAAATTATAACTGTAAAGTGATACACGATGAGAAAGGAGAAATGTATAGTTGCAACACTGCTAATAAAATATTTCTTTCATTTTCTCTTTTTCAACACTATGCATAAATAAATCAAGCACTGCTAAGCAATTATGAGGTCTTCATAGCCTATAAGCATGTCGTAAGTAGGAGCTACTTAAAGAAAAACCATATGTGATATCAAGTTGAGAACCAAAGAAAAGGAATACTGCTTAGATGATCTTATCCAACTTTGAGAAGATTGCAGAATCCAATTGGTTTCTCATGCTCCTCTTCTTTTCATGCTCTTCTACCTAAGATATGATTCTTAGCGTATACATCCGTAGCTTAAAAATCTAGGATAGAATCAAACAACAATTAAACTCAATAGTATGGGTGAGGCTAAAGCAACGCCACAATGATTTGCCGGGTAGTTTGCATTAATAATAATAATAAGATATGCTTCTTAGGATATATGTTCCTAGCTGGGAAATGTGAGGACAGCAGGAAAAGAACAATTGAACCTGATAGCATAAGGTAGATAAGGCTAAAGAAATACCACAATGGCGTTTGCATTAATAGTAAGGATGGAATAAACAGAGACGTAACACATTGTGGATACTTAGTTAATAAGGTTTTACGAATGTTAGCGGCCAGCAGAAAAGGAAAACTAAATGTATCTAAAAGTAATATAATGAGGAGCAAGTATTGATGTAGCCTAGAGTGAACTTGATGCTCCTATAATTTTGGAGAATAGGTACTATGTGTTAGTTTTTGGTAGCAGTGGACAGATGTTCTAATCTCTATGGTGTCTAAGAGGTTAAGGAACATGAGATCTCCAAAACCAATAAAAGCTTTCACGAGAAAAGCCTTAAAATCGCCTCAATTAGATTAATTAGCCAATAATCAAATATTTCCTAAGTCTAACTTAAGAAAGTTGGTTAATTAAATCAGATTAATTGAGGAAAATCGATTTTTCTCCAGAGACTTCCGGAAAGTGATTTGATGGAGTCAAAATGATCTTAGCCAATGATCGAGATGTGATCATGGTCGTTGGTTGTCCAACAGAAGATTATAAGAGCAGGTCGATGGGGTTTGGAGAAAATACAATTGACACACAAGACACAAGAAATTCAAGCAGTTCAACTTACCTAGTTGCAGTGATTCAGCAAGGACACAATTGAAGCAGAGGGAGACACCAGCAGAGAAGTTTTTAGCAGTGAAAATTTCTAGAGAAATTCTCAAGAGCTTTTCCAGCATTCCATTGTCAGGAAGGGAGGTTGAGATTTCCAGCAGAGGAGGTTGATTCAGCTAGTGCAAGTAGCCAGTTTCCTAGTGCATCTAGCAAGATCAATAATTCCACTTCTAGTTACCGGAAGAACTACCGAAAGAGGTGCGAGTAGTTCCAAGAGTCAAAGGGAGGCAAAACGACTTGCAGGGAAGGGTTCCCAGAGGCTGTTTGAATTACCTGAAGTTGCAATGCACATTTCTAGCAGGTTGTGCAAGTGCCAAAGGCAGTGTGAGTTGGCTAGGAGGAGGCCCAGTTGATTTGTTGGACAGAAAAAGGATTTCTCAGTGATTTTGCCAGTGAGAAAAAAATGTTGGAGCTTTGTCAGAGAATAGGCAAGTAGTTGTATTCTCTATTTTTTGTTGAAGATTAATAATAATAAAACCCTCATCTACTGCACTAGTTTTCCCTTCGGAGTTTTTCCAGGGACATTTGTCCAAAAGTATTGGTGTCAGATTTATTGTGTGTGCGTATTGTTGTAACTATTTCTTACCTATGCAATTTTCTTCTAAAATTGTATAATTTAAAGAAAAAGTAACAAAAGAAAAAATCTTTAGTTTATTTCACTTTGTAATAAAAAAGTTGGCATATCTTTCTAAATGTCGCTTTAGTTTGATTTTCGGAGCAAATAAAGGCTTTATTTATTTGTTTATTTAAAATGTCGTCAACGCATATTGTTCGCACATGTTCCAATGTCGTTGATTCACCAATGCCGTTGATTCACCCCACCGCAATCAATAATCAACGATCAATTGTCAAACCCCCCCCCGGCGGGACTCCCGACGTTTAACGAGGGGGGTCCGCAATCATGTTTCAAGAAAACTGCCAAAGGCAACGTGGCGAGCGCTTATCCATTGCGCACCCCCCCTATTAAAACCATTTACCTCTATAATGCCCCCCTCCACAAACCACTTTCCCACCTAACCTTTGCCTCCACTATCACTCCTGTTATTTTATCCTTTCTGCTAGCCAACCACCAAATTAGCCATGACTATTTCCACCACAATTTTCAAACCAATCACTATCAAAATACTCAATAAATTCCTGCTAATGTTCCAATATTCGCTTGGAAGCGCCAAGCATTTAATTCAATAACAGATATTCAAACATTCTCTAAATCCATATTAACTTTGATTTTCCCCCATTATTTTCTTCATACAAGCAGTGTTTGCAGAGGCACCCAGTAACAGAAAGCTTTGGAATTTCGCAGTCGACCATATCAAACGGCCAAAAAACTACCAGGTATTCATAATTTCCTGTTGTCCTCCTAATTCAAAACAAGTAGTCAGAAAGGAAAGAGTAAGTTAGCGGTAGAAAAACCTATGCTTCCCCCAATTCCGAATCTAGATGACTTCCTATTAGTAGATGCTAATTTTAAAATTGTAGAGACCAAATGTGAATTTGACTTGTATGAATTGCACAATTGGGCCTTCCAAAAGTTTGAAGATGCTAGCGACGAGTTCAGTTTTTGGGAATCCATGTTACCCCAGTTTGTTTTCCCTCAAACCCATGAATTTCCTGAATTTGTCTCCTGGTGTGAAAATTGTTATTTACCCAGTCAAAGAGCAATAGTAACTAGAAATGGTGAAACCCTGTGTTGTATAACCCCGAAGTCCATTTGCCAACCTTTGCAAATTAGTCCCCCAAGCTCTCTTCATACTTTTTCAGTTGATTCATTAATGGAAATTTATCATAAACTTACCTTTCAGCAGAGAGCCAACATTTTCGAGTCATTTATGCTAGAAGGTTTTGAATTGCCTCGTCATAATCCACCATATTCCTTAGCAACATTTCCATAAAATGTCCAGACAAATAATTTCTATGGTATGTTGTCTTTTAGGCTATCAAAGTGATGAATGGGTTGATGAGGTCATCCTAGGGTTCCTATCAGTCTTTTCATCTGGGAAAAAGCCCTATGTTCTTTTCAATCATGGCCAATTCATTTCAAATATTATTTATGAACAATTCTTGAAGTTCAATGCAAAGAGGGCCTTTAAACATCAATCCTGTGCCACAATTTGTCGTTCAATGGACTTCACTAGTAAAAAAGAATTTAGAAGATTATTCTTTTAGTGACTTTGTAGATCAATTTCTATATTTGTCATTATGTATTCTTAGTAGTGATGCAATTCCAAGAATATCGTAAGAGATTAAAACAATTTAACATTTGAGTGAGCAGTCGAAGGTGTGAAACTGGTACTTATACCAGAAATTTACAGAGATTAGGGTTTATGGTTGTGAATTGCCACCCTATAAGCTATCCATTTTTGTTCCTATGAGAATCTTTTCTTTGGAATTCATAAGACAACACAAGAATGTAGATGAAATTTATTTTGTATCTAGGAAGCAGAAGGTACAATTCAAACTAAAAGCTCAAATTGGTCCTTTCATAGTAAATCAAAGATCAGTTGATAAGGAAGTAGAGAGTTTATTGTCTCAAATGAAGTTTAAATTAAGTTTTAGTTGGACTTATGACCCTTTGGGAGTAATTTCATCTATTAGACTTGAGCAGAATTCTGCCCCTTATACATGTCTCCAAACCAGAAATTGAACAATATGCTAATCAAGATGTTTGGGAAGAGAATACTTTGTAGGAAGTTGAAGAGCAGGTTTCTAGTCAAACAACCTTGGAAACTCCTAGACCTAAAGAGAAAGAATTAAAAAGACCAAGTGACAGCATTTCTCCTACTAATTCAAGTTCTAAAGAAGCATAACTCAGAGTTTTCAAAAGGAGAAAGACAAAGGATACAAAAGAGGAATTATTTGAAGCCAGGAACATAAAGGTGTCTACTACAATAATGGTATCAAGTGAGCTTGTTTTCACTTTACAACAAATTGAAGAAACAATCCATCATGCATCTGCTTCTCCTTCCTCTAGTGGACCCAAAATTTTTGCTAGATTTATAGAAATGAAACAAAAAAATGAATTACTTAAAACTACCACCTATTCTCAGTTCTAGAAATAGACTTCTTCCACCCATAACAGATTATTGTCTGCACTAGATCCTGACAGAGGACAATTTCAATTGGCATTTCTTGAACCAAAGGTCCCAGTTCCGAAATCTACAGAGGATTACAAGACCTCATTGTTCTCTTTTGATACAAAACAAATCCATCCTATAGATCAAATAGATCTACATAAACAAGCTGGTGAAATGATATATTCTTCCCTAACAAGTTCTGTTATGGTTACTTCAAAACTACAATCTTCTTTAAATAATATTCATACTTAGCTAAAGTTGGAAAGGATGTCATCATTGGCAAAAGATACAAGGATAAAGGCTTTAGAAGATATTGTTATCAAATTAGGATTGGATCCTAATAATGTTGATGCAGCTCAAGAAATCATCAAGAATAGAAATGCAGACATTCAAGCATTACGCAGACAATTAAAATTGCCAACAACAAAGCATCCTCAAGCTTAGGAGGTAGGGGAATTAGAAAAAGAAAAGGAAAATATGTTACGTATGATTGTTGAGCAAAACCTTCAGATACAAAAAAATGGAGTTAAAAACGGAATAACTTCTAAAGGAGAAAGAACAACAAGCCAGTGTAGGGACTTCAACAGTGGAAACAGGATTAGCCAGCCAAGATTCAACAGAACAGTTGTCTAAAGCAATGGGAGATCTGTCATTGAGAAATATGGAAATTGAGAAATTAAAAGCATCATTGGAAAGGGCAGAAGAAAATAAGATTAAGGCGGACAATGCAACTAAGGGTTTTATTATTATGCAACAGTGAGAAATCCTGAGTACAACTGGATGTCATAATTTGGCAATCGTACAGAGAAAAATACTGGCAGAAATCGAGTGAGGAATTTCCTCACCCCACAGGCAATCTCCAACACAACTTGCCTTCAGAAACTCGACCCTTTGTGTCAGCCTCTGCGCAACTCTCCGCAACCTGCTTGACATCAAGCCTCTAACTGGTCTCTGATGAAGTTGTTATGCCCTCTGCTAGCTAGAAAGATGCTTCTCCAGCACTCTAGGACTCCTTCCCTACCTCTGGAACTGAAGACATATTTCCCTCACAGCAAATTGAACTTGCCTCTAGAGGTTGTTGCATTACCCAGGGTCAACTTCTTTGTGGCTCTTCTGCCTCTCCACAAATGCACTCGCTGGATATGGAATACTTCCCCCAACCTCACTGTCTTTGCCCCTCACGCACTGCTTCGATCTCTAGCTCTCTCTAGCAACTGCCTGCTGCTACTCTAGAAATCGATCTGCCAAGAAATCGAACTGCTCAAGTATCTCAAGTGTTCTCTCCATCACCACATCGACCTCCTCTTAAAATCTTCTGTTGGAGCACCAACAACCAACATTAAAATTAATCAATGGCTAGGATCATTTCTAGATCTATTTGTGTGAGTTTCTAGATGATTCTCGCCTTGACCTAATTAATATTGATTAATTAACCATATTCCCTAAGTTTAGACTTAGGAAATATTTAAAAACTGGTTAAGTAATTTCTAGGTGGAATTTCTACAAACAATTTCTGGGGTTTGGAGATCTCATGTATTCTAGCCTCTCCAACAAATTTTGTGGCTAGAACACATTCGATGCTACAAAAACTAACACTCCCTCTTAGCGAGGAATGTGTTCTAGTGTTTCACACCTTGCCACAACACCCTGTCTCTGCATCATCTCCTATCACGATGCTGCTGCCCACTAACTACTGCGCAACTTTGATGCTACATTTGTGTTGCTGCTGACACTGCCACACTGCTACCAACACTGCAACTCCCTCTCATTTGTTGCTACTGCAATTGCAGCATCTGAAACTGAAAAGCATCTAAAATACTGAATCAATTGTGATCAGTGTAATGCATCTGTCTCCCAAGTCTCTAACTGCTACTAGCATGTGCACTGTTATTGAAGGATTTGCGTTGCTGCTGACTTTGCTTTGTGCCAACTGCACTGCTACCAACTCTGCACTGTGCTCCCCAGCATCTGACTGCTACTAGTCTGCAACTGTCACTTTGCTACTAACTGCATCAACTGCCACTGATCCATCTTGCTATTGAATACTATGGGCCCCCGTAGCCAGGTAATGATCCATGAGGTGTACTCCTCAAGGATCTTGCCCAACTGTAGCGCTCTAGGGCTACAACACCAAGTCACCCCACCTCACTCCTGAAGGTATATCAACGAACATAGCGAAGTCTTCCTCCAGCCTGGAGGAAAGCCTATCAATCTCAATTAAAGCTGCCTGTTGGTCCTGCTTCTCCTTATCCTTCTTCCTGAGAGAACACTGGGTACTGTAGTGACCGAGCTCACCACCACTGAAGTTTTTGACCTTTGACAGGTCCTTCTTCTTCTTCTTTTCCTCCGCTTGTCCCTTACTGGGACCCTTAGATGTGAGGGCCACATTCTCCTCCTCCTTCACCATCTTCAATCCACTACTACTACTACCACTGATGGAGCTCTTTAACAGAGCTTGTCTCAACTCCTTCTGCTACAAATCGGCCCACATACTGTCTTGCCTTGCCAAGGTATCTCTACCCAAGATACTTTGGAAGAATGCCTTCCACTCCTCTAAGACATTGTTGAGTGCCAATTGCACTGGCTTTGTGGGTTGAGGCGCTGCCCCAACAACTGCAAGCTGATCTTGGACCTCCTGAATCCTGGTGAGGAAGGGATCTATGCCTTCCCCCTTCTGCATCCTAATGCATCTCAGCTTCTCCTCTAGGTACATCTTCCGCTACTTAGAAGCACCCTGGTATAGTGTGGAGAGAGCCTCCCAAGACTCTTTGGTCGTTCCCTTGGCCACTATATGTGAGAAAATATGGCCTCGGACTCCATCCAGGATCAACCGCTTCACTCGCACCATCTCCTTCCTATATTCTTTGAGTTGGTCTGCATCTCTGCCAGCACAGCATCAATATGTTGGTTTGAGGTAGTATCGGATTTGCTCTAAGCCTCAAATTTTGCAAGGAGGCTTGGGCACAAATATTCCAAAGAACCCAGAAAGCGTTTTGGGAAATTCCACCCAGAAGTGATTTTATTAAAATAATTAATATTTTTATTGGGGTTCTTAAGTCTAAACTTAGGAAAATTAAAATATTAATGGGTATTAATCTAATCAAGGGTCAAACTTCTAGAAAAATCCTTGGATCAAGTCAAATCGATCTGAGCCTTTGATTATGTTTTAATCTAGATCATTGGTTGCCCAACAGGAAGATATAAGAAGGGACTTGAGGGTCATTTGCAAAGTACACAGAAAGATTGAGAAAATCGATTTTCTAAGGTGAGAAGTTCTCAGGAAGAAAATCGAATGAGGAGATCTTGCAGCAGAGGGGCAGTGAGAATCCGGGAGAAGGAATTTCCGAAGAGTACAAGGTAGAGAGAGGACAAAAGACGTCCAGAGGAAGGCTGACGGTGGCCTACGTAGAGGCAGCACAGTCAGTGAGGGGAAGTCGAGTTTCTGCAGAGCGAATTCGAAGTTCAATTGTTGGAAGCCAGGGTGTGAGTCTGGGAGGTAGGAAAGTCGATTTCTCAGCCAGCAAAGGATCCAGAGCAAAGAGACAACGTAATACCCAGGAGAGGTGATGCAGAAGCTGCCCAGGGTGAGGTAGTTCTATGTAAAAGCCACATAGAGAGTGATGCAGAGCCTCCAAAGCAGAAGGATTAGTCACTGATTCTCCAGTGACAGGGTGAGATCATTTCACCAATCTTTTGTCCAGTATTTTCTCTGTAAAGAATTGTTAGTTGAGCATCCTAGATTTGTACTCAGAATTTTCTCTTGCATAATAATAAACCCTCAAAGTTGTTGCACCGATTTTCCCGCATTGGTTTTTCCGGGGACTATTTGTCCAAAAATAACTATCCTATGTGTTGCATTATTCTTTCTCACTCAGTATTTTGTTTCCACAAATATATTAATTAAGTGAAGGTTGCAGATGTATTTACTTCAAAATTTACCGTAGAAGACAGTAAATAACTTGTATGATTTAATCAAGTAGGAGAAGTAACATCAGTTTGCTACAGTAGGGATTCCACTGTAGGATTTTTCACACAATTTAGGCATTCAAGCCATATTCATCTATAGGGAAGGAGGTTTATGCCTTCCAGATGACGTAGTTGGAAGCTCCATCCAACCTATCCTAATCATGAAGCCCGGCAGTGGCCATCTCAACGAACTGTCGAAAACTTCTTCTTTCCTTCTGCTTGGTTACTACTCGCACTCCCTTCTAGAGTGAGAAGATCTGCTCACAACTACTGTCGGTCTCCAAAGAAAAAACAAACTTCTTGAGACTAGAGGTTCCCTGAGGAAAATATTCCCTTTGTGTGTGCTCTTCTCTCTTCCACCCCGACGCTAGATCTGTTCTAGCGAACTGCTGCAAAAACCCCAGCTTCCAGCTAGAGATTTGCCCAACGAAAGCGCTAAGCTACTCCCTCTGCTTCTGGAATCACTCGATCTGGAAGGATCGAATTTGTTTGCCCCTCTCTCAGAAAAAATCGAACTTCCTCAGGTAATTCGGCAAAAGACTATGCTACCCTTGCTGAGCAAGGAAATTCCTTTCCTTCGTTTTTGAGCTCTCCAGCTAATAAACTGCGCTCTGATACCATGTGAAAAATCCAAACTGGAACCCTATTGCAGCAACTGATATTATTTCTCCTAATTGTTAATTAATTAACAATTTATTTGCTATGGCAAATATCGAAATAAATACACTGCAACCTTCATATATAAAATTCTGCAGAAAAATAAACGCTGGAAACTGAGAAATGCTAACACACACATAAAATTAACACAACATTTTTGGACAAAAGTCCCCGGAAAAACCCAACTTGGGAAAACCGTTGCAACAACTGAGGGTTTTATTATTATGCAGCAATGAGAAATTATGAGTACAACTAAATGTTGTAATCTGGCAATCCTACAGAGAAAAATACAGGCAAAAATCTAGTGAGGATTTTCCTCACCCCACAAGCAATCTCTTGCACAACTTGCCTTCAGAAACTCGGCCCTCTAACCCTCTGCGTCGCCTCTACGCTGCTCTTCGCAGCCTGCTTGACGTCAAGCCCCTGGCTGGTCTCTGATGAAGTTGTTTTGCCCTCTGTTGGCTGGAAAGATGCTTCTCCGGCACTATAGGACTCCTTCCTGGCCTCTGGAAGTAAAGACGTCTTTCCCTCACAGCAAATCGAACTTGCCTCTAAAAGCTACTGCGCTTCCCTGCATCAGCTTCTCAGTGGCTCTTCTACCTCTCTGCGAATGCACTCGTTGGAACTGGAATACTTCCTCCGGCATCACTATCTCTACCTCTCATACACTACTTTGATCTCTAGCTCTCTCCGGCAACTAACTGTTGCTACTCTGGAAATCAATCTGCCAAGAAATTGAACTCCTCAAGTTTCTCAAGTGTTCTCTTCATCATCACATCGACCTCCTCTTATAATCCTATGTTGGAGCACCAACTGCCAAGATCAAAACTTAATCAATGGCTAGGATCATTTCTAGATCGATCTGTGTGAATTTCTAGATGATTCTCACCTTGACTTAAATAACACTAATTAATTAACCATATTCCCCAAGTTTAGACTTAGGAAATATTTAAAAACTGGTTAATAATCTAATTAAGTCATTTCTAGGTGAAATTTCCAGAAACGATTTCTAGGTTTTTGAGATCTCATGTATTCTAGCCTCCACCAAATTGTGTGGCTAGAACACATCCGATGGTACAAAAACTAACACCAAAGAGATGTGGGATGCTCTCTCCATGCTATATCAGGGCACTTCCGAGCAGCAGAAGATGTTCTTAGAAGAAAAGTTGAGATGCATCAGGATGCAAAAAGGGGAAGGCATAGATCCCTTCCTCACCGGGATTTAGGAGGTTCGAAATTAGCTTGCAGCTATTGGAGCAGCACCTCAACCAACAAAGCTAGTGAGATTGGCACTGAATAGTGTCTCTGAGGAGTGGCAAATTTTTGTCCAAAGTATATTGGGAAGAGACAAGCTGCCAGATTGGGACAGGATGTGGGTCAATTTGCAACAGGAGGAGTTGAGGCGAGATCTGCTATAGAGCATTATCAGTGGCAGCTATAGCAGCAAACCGAAGGTGGTGAAGGAGGAGGAGAATGTGGCCCTCGCATCAAAGAGTCCCAGTGAGGGGTAAGGGGTGTAGAGAAAGAAAAAGAAGGCCTGTCAAAGGTCAAGTGTTTCAGGGGTGGTGAGCTTGGTCACTACAACACACAGTGTCCTCTCAGGAAAAAGGACAAGTTGGAGAAGCAGGACCAGCAAGCAACGTCATCTGATATTGACAAGTTGACCTCCAGATTGGAGGAAGACTTTGCAATGTTCGCAAATATACCTCCAGGAGTGAGGTGGGGAGATCTGGTACTGTAGTCCCAGAGAACTACAGAGATTGGGCAGAGTCCTTGAAGAGTCCACCTCATAGATCAGTGCCTTCCTACAGGGGCCCACAGTATACAGTAGCAGGATGCATCAGTGGTAGCTGATGCAGTCAATTCCAAAGTGACAGTTGCAGTTAGATGCTGAGAAGCGCAATGCATTGTTAGCAGCAGTGCAGAGTCAGCAGCAGCACAGATTCTTCAGAAAAAGTGCAGAGGCTAGCAGCAGTCAGGACTCTGGAAACAGATGCATCATACTGAACACAGTTGATTCAGTATCTTGGATGTTTTTCACTTGCAGATGTTGCAGTGTTGGCAGCAGTATGGCAATGTCAATAGCAGCACAAATGCAGCATCAAAGTGGTGCAGTAGTTGGTGGGCAGCAGCAGCCAGACATCAATGGCATAACAGAGATGATACAGAGACAGAGTGTTGTGGCAGTGTGTGCAGCACTAGAACACATTCATCGCTAAGAGGGAGTGTTATTTTTTGTAGCATCGAATGTTTTATAGCCACGAAATTTGGTGGAGAGGCTAGATTACATGAAATCTCCAAGACCCAGAAATCGTTCTGTAAATTCCACCTAGAAGTGACTTAATCAGATTATTAACCAATTTTTTAATGTTTCTTAAGTCTAAACTTAGGAAACTCATTATTTAATCAGTGTTAATTAAGCCAAGGTAAGAATCATCTAGAAACTCACACGGATCAATTCCAAGATGATCCTAGCCATCGAATTGAGTTTTAATCTTGGTTGTTGGAGCTCCAATAGTGGATTATACGAGAAAGTCGATGGGCACTTCAAGAACACACTTGAGAACACCAGAAATTCCATTTCCTTGGCAGATCGATTTCCCGAGTAGCAGCAGTTAGTTGTCGGAGAGCCAGAGATCGAAGCAATGAGTGACGGGCATGGACGGTGAGTCTGGAGGATATTTTCTAGTTCTGGAGAGGCAGCAACAAGTGACATAAGTGATCCATGTAGAAGCAGTGCAGAGACTGTGCAGAATTTGAGGAGGAGGTCGATTAAGTTTCCAAAGGTCGGGAAAGTCTTCCAGAGGGTCGGAGAGTCATTTCCAGCAGCATAGACAGACTAGACGGCTTGCTTAGAGGCAATCTCAAGCCACATGTGTGAGAGACAACGCAAAGGCAGCGCAGAACATCTCACACTGAGGTTTGGACAACCAGTTTTCTGTAGAAGCCAGTGTCAGGATTGCCTGTGGAGTGAGAATTTTCTCTCTAATTATTTATGTCAGATACTTGCTAATTGGATTGTGAGTTGAGCATCCATAGATTGTACTCAGATTTTCAATGATGCATAATAAAATAAAACCCTCATCCGCTACAACGGTTTTCCCGCATTTGGTTTTTCTAGGGACTTTGTTTTTGGTGTTATTTTTATGTGTGTGTGCTAGCATTTCTCAGATTCTAGCACTATTTTTAATCTCCGCAGTTTTTATTTGTGAAGGTTGCAGTGTGTTTATTTCAATGTTGTCGTAGCAGTAAACTGAATAATTAATTTATTAGTTAGAAGAAATAATACCCGTTGCTACAATAGGATTCTAGTTTTTGGAATTTTCACAAATGATTCCCTTGATCGCCACCCCATTCCATCACTTTATCATTTGCCACCTACCACTTGAGGGATGTACCATGGACATGTCACCCAATTTAAGTGATGAAACCACCTAATAGGATCCTTGGTTAACCCCCTTATTGAGCCTGGAGACACTTGTACATGCCAAAGCCCACTATGGAAGAGCATGCCACCATGAAGTGCCCATTGATTCCATGACTTGTAAGCTCTTTTACTTGATTATTCTAATGATTTATTGTATTGGAGGGCAAGGGGAGGCATTGGATCTTATGTAAGATTGCAAATGGGTCTCCATTTGGGGCTTAATCTCCCTATACGGGGTCCTAGCCCTCCAGAGGGTCACATTGGCACTTGTAGGGTGAGCGTTGAGAGCCATGGGCCTCCACCATAGCAAAGATTACTTGATGGATCCCCAGCACCGATCATTGATTGCTCATGTTCCACCTTGTTGTATGAGGATGAAAAACCTAGTTCATTATGCCCAGTTGGCTTCACACTTGCACCATACACTTGGTAGATGTTCCAAGGTCTAGAGGATGTCTCCCGCTACAAAGGGAGGGATTATGTTGTCATCCTAGCCCTTACAGATGGTCTAGATGTATTTTCGATCCACTTGGAGACCCATGAATATTTCCTTGTGCCCCCACCCCCACTTGGGAGCACCACAGGTTCTTGCTTGGAAAACAAGGGGTCGACCCCTTGTCCACTATGTTGGGAGTCCATTTTCACATCATGGCACCCCTTGGACTTCATTAGGCCACTTCAAAGGCCCAATGACTCATTATGTTGATCATTTTACCCCCCTGAGAGGCTTGTCTTCATGTTATTGAGATATTTAATGGGCTTGTCACCAAAAGTATTGTTATTATGCACATTAATTTATTTGAGGGGCATTATTAGTCCAAGTTAGGCCATTTTAATTCATTAGAGATTGTATAAATAGATAAGAGGTGATTCACTCGCTCATCATCACTTGGATTGGGTTATTAGCTCTTCTGAGATTTTCGCTATCCCTTTTGGAGGACGAGTTTGGATGATATGGATGAATTTTTGATGTGGCTTGAAAGTCACTTTTATTTTCTTTGTCTCAACATTGGACGAAGTTGACTTTCTAGGCCACCTTGATCAAGAAACCAAGTTCTTACTCATCATTATCCTTGACTCCATATCCCCAAGTGACCTAAGCACTGATCCCTCAAAAAGGGTGATCATTTCAACACTCTTTAAACCATTTTACCCTTTTTCCCCAAGTCTAGCCCCATTAGGTCACCTAGGGCATCAATTTCCCGGGAATTGACCCAAGGAAAAAATTCGATCTCCTATAGGCTACTGTGTTGGTGGGTCCCCTCCCTCTCCTCCAAATTTGAGGCAATTCTAACGATGGAATCTCCGAGAATCTCAAGCCCTAGCTCTAGGATCGAATTGTGCCTAGGCATCCCCAAGGCTAGACCTCAATAGGATCAATTCAACCTTTTGAAGAAAGTATTCTTGTTTGGTCCTTTCCCCTCACCTTGTCCAGGATAGGAACATCATTGGTTGCTACATTCCATCCCCGAACTTGGGCTAGGTCCACTTGGCCCCGTGTGGTCCCACTTCTCAATAAAGACTCTTTTTCAAGGGCCATTTGCGAATCCACGTTTCCCAAGGATTATAGGGATTGAGAAACTTGTTCATAAGCCTATCCTTTCTCCCGCAACCCCCCAATCCTCACCCCTTATCCCTAGTGGACCAAGTGCCTCGGTTAAAGAGCAAGCGAGCTCCATTCTTCACTCCATCCTTGGGAAATGGTTTTCAAGGTCACTTCTCACCTATCCATTGACATATACTTTACAAGTGAATCCCTACACTACTAGGACTCCTACCATCGGTGAAAGTCTGTAAAGAGCAGGGTGACATAGCTGTGGTGACAATGGGTTAATCCTCCATAGTTGCCCTCTTAGGAACCCCTTTAGGTCCCCTGCTGGTTCGAATGGTAACATTTCTGGCACTGTTGCCATGGAGGAAGCAGGTCTGCCTCCCTAGTGAATCATCGAGGAATTGATTCATTAACGACATTCTCATTATTCCTCTGGCGACTCCACTCATTGTCAAAACCCCTAGTCTACTTGAAGGAGACAATATTCCTCCTTTAACTAGGGTTGTTGCAAGAAGGAATTGCGAACCATCACCTGTTGGCACCGCTCTCCTTCCTTAATTTGAAAGAGTTAGTGACTCAACTCCGAAAATGACAGACACTGATGGCACTAGCAGCAACAAGATGACCAAAACTCAGACATTTGGTTAGTGTATTTTCTCCTTTGAAGCTCGGTAATGATCCAAAGCCATTACCTGGAAAATATGACTGATGGATACCCAGGTACAAGGGAGATGCCACCATGAGTGCCCGTGACTTTGTTGAAGAATTTTATTGGAAATTGTCCCTTGGGTTGATCTTCAATGAAGATAGAATCATGATGTTGTTTGCCTTATCACTTGAGGGACAAGCTAGAGAGTGGTACCTTAGTCTTCCTCTTGGCTACATTAGTGATTCTGATGAGTTTGAAGACCTATTCATGAAAAGGTGGTCTTGCAATGCTCATGAACCTTCAATATCAAGAAGTTTTATTAGATATCCAAGGGAAGGGAAGACCTTTGAGAATTCATTGAAAAGCTTGATAGGATTGTACGGGATATCCCTGATCATCTAAAGCCTTCACCCCTGTGAGCATCACCCGATGCAATGAGTGCTAAGTGAACTATTCAAAAATCATGAGAAATTAGTCAGTTACGACTACCTCTCATGGAAATGGTCATACGTGAATGATCTTACTTAACGCAGTTGAATCCCAAAATGATATCTAATATAATGCACTGCGTAAAACCCCCATACTTAAATTCAAAAAGAGTTAAGGGATCTCTACTTGAATGGTTCATGAGGCACAATACTTGCTAAGGTTTTGCAAATGGGGTAGCAAGCTAAGTGGGCTTGATTGTGGGGAAAAACTCCACAGTTAAGCGCGCTTGAGCCAGAGGAGTTCTGGGATGGGTGACCTCCTGGGAAGTCCTGGTTACCGGGTGCAAGCCCCGGAAGTGATGATTGATGCTATGTGATTCGTTCTCCACATTTCACTAGTTTCAATCCCACTTCTTCACCCCTGTGAGCATCACCCGATGCAATGAGTGCTAAGTGAACTATTCAAAAATCATGAGAAAATAGTCAGTTACGACTACCTCTCATGGAAATGGTCATACGTGAATGATCTTACTTAACGCAGTTGAATCCCAAAATGATATCTAATATAATGCACTGCGTAAAACCCCCATACTTAAATTCAAAAAGAGTTAAGGGATCTCTACTTGAATGGTTCATGAGGCACAATACTTGCTAAGGTTTTGCAAATGGGGTAGCAAGCTAAGTGGGCTTGATTGTGGGGAAAAACTCCACAGTTAAGCGCGCTTGAGCCAGAGGAGTTCTGGGATGGGTGACCTCCTGGGAAGTCCTGGTTACCGGGTGCAAGCCCCGGAAGTGATGATTGATGCTATGTGATTCGTTCTCCACATTTCACTAGTTTCAATCCCACTTCTTCACCCCTGTGAGCATCACCCGATGCAATGAGTGCTAAGTGAACTATTCAAAAATCATGAGAAATTAGTCAGTTACGACTACCTCTCATGGAAATGGTCATACGTGAATGATCTTACTTAACGCAGTTGAATCCCAAAATGATATCTAAATTTGTCAAAGTTGTCGAGGGCCACCTAACCTATGCCTTAGGAGACAAGAAACCTTCCACATTGGCTGAACCTAAACAAATGGCAATTCAGGTTGAGGAAAACCTTCGTATCTCAAAATGAATGTCGATGAGCTCGCTAAAGCCAAAACTGAGACTAAGAAGGAGAAGCCGAAAGATCAACATGAAGAAACCCTTTGGGCTATCCTCAAGAAAATGGACAAACTTAGTGAGGAAGTTCATTCACGAGATCGAATCGTTATGAACAAGATCACCACTTTGGAGAAAGCCCAAAAGTAAATTTTTTATCCAAAAGGGGAGCCTTTTCCAAGAAAGCAAGGTGAGGAAGATAAGCCTAGCTCATCTCAAGTCCCAAATACCTTAGCCCCAACCAATATAGTGGACCAAGATTCATCCTCTGAAGATGAGGCTAGTGAGAGTGATGAGAGTGATGATGATGAAACAAATGAGCAAACTAACCTTGTAGAATCCGATGTATTCAACATTCTACTTGGAGGTTCATACACTCATCCTCCCATCAATGAGGTCATAACCAAAGATGAGAAAGAGAAGCCTATTCTAAACACTGATGAGCGTAGTGGAAGATTCAAAGGGGTTCAATATTCCCGAAGAGACAATAATAAAGACCCCGCAAACTCCAAAGAGCCTAACAAAGAGGACACCCAAGCAAAATCCTCCCAAAAATGTCCCCTCTAAAGAGCCTCCCAAAGAGAAAGCCCTTTCGAGGAATCTTTCGAAAAAGGATTCCCAAACCAAAGTTGAACCAAAAAAGGGCCCTCAAAAGGGAGAAAACACCAAAAAGAAAGAAAAGGGAAAACATGTTGGGCTTAACATTGACATGGATGTTGCTATTGGAAAGATGACTGTATCTGTCCCTCTAAAGGAGATTGCTAAACTTCGTGAGAAAGGATAGCAAATGAAGAATTCCTTGGGTTTTGAAGACGAAAAATTACCCGAAGACTTTCAAAACATTCACATTCCCTATCATAACACCGGACACGAACCCTTCATGCTCACTTTGGTTGTCAAGACCTTTACCTCCATAATTGTATGCTCGACTCAAGGGCTTCCACAAACATTATGCCTTTAACTATTATGAAGCAATTGGGCCTTAGCATCACCTGACCATACAAGAAGGTGTGTGGATTTAACTCCAAACTTGTGGAAGTGGAGGGTCTCATTAAAGATCTTATGGTTTCTTTGGCTACGAACCCCGATATATCTCTCCCCATGGACATCGTTGTATCAATATTCCCGATGTATGGGGGATGTTGCTATCTAGAAAATGGGGAGCCATTGTTGGGGGCCATGTTCAAATGGATCTATCATATGCTACCATCCCTCAATCTGATGGGACCCCTTTCATCCTTCATAGAGAACCTACCTACCTATCTCATGTGATAGAACCCGGTCCCTATTATGAAGCACATAACACCAAGAAGCCCTCTCCCATTTCTCCTTCACAAGAGGTCTGTATCCGTCAAAGACCAAATCACAAGCCAGGTAAGAAGTGGAAACCAAAGAAAGATTACAAAGTAGGGGACTTGGTCTTGGTGGACAGAGAGTTAGTTCCCATCAAAATTCATGGGAAAGCTGGGGATGACTATTACTACATTGCCAAACTTGACGATGAACTTTGGCCTCAACCGGTCAAAATAAGTCGCATCACTCCTTTCCTTGATACTTGACATTGTACTATATGCATGTTAGGATAGGATGCATTGCATAATGATTTTTGCATTAGAACTAACTGCATATGATGTTTCTCATGATAGATTAGATTGCATATATGAATATGAAAAATAAAAAATAAAAAATTGGTTTATGAGCTAACATTAAGCATGGGTGATCATCAAACACCATGAAAAACATGTTGCCCCGTGGCTTTGATCTTTGACATATGCAGATAACAAGTCTACAGTGACCAAGAGATTTTTGGAGTTCTCGTGACCTCCCGTTCGAGTAGCCTCGTCCACTTCTTTGAGAGATCACATCCTAGTTGGAGCCAAATGTTACCCACCACTTTGTGGGTGATATCCCCAGGAAAAAAATTCTCCATGATAACCCTCAGCCGACAACCAGCAGCCCCTTGATGCCTCTTACTAACTCATTGTGCCATTTCTCTGCCACCTGAGCTAGCCATGTGGTCACTCACCCACCTTTATTGATCGTATGTTTGAAGGTGGGCCTCCCGAATCTAAAGTTATGTCTTGTCATTTGGTAATTGAGTATTGGATTTACTTATCATGGATACTTCTGGGTATGGATTAGTGGGGGGATTTGGCGAAAAGAGTGGGTTTAGTTTGTGCTCCTGTCCCCTTGATCTCTTTTGGTTGTTACCCTTGGATCTTAATCCCATGGGATCTCCCTTATTGACCATTCGGTTCTAGGGTGGTACTACTTGGGAAACCCCGACTCTAGGTGCATGGTTCTGCTCCTTCACCGCACATATTACTCCCTTTCCACTCATTATACCCCCATTCATCTTTTCTCCCACCTGGGTCCACATTTCCATTATGAGTCCACATAGGGCTAGCCTCCCTATCCCGTTGCCCCCACCCTTGGTCAGGCCTCGAATGATGCCCCAGAGGTTGAAGCAATTAAAAGAAAAAGTGAAAATCATAAATGGCCACATTTAACAGGGAAGGGTACCACAAAATGCAAAAGATGGTCGGGACAAAAAATAATTAGCATACGGGTAAAAGCCATTACATGAGCTTTACCCCAATCATTAGACATCACCCTGGTTCCATAGGCCCTAGATGAGCCTCCTTTATCATTTAAAAACCCATGATTGTCCCAACCAGTGTTGCACGAAGTGGGGACGAAACGAGGACTTTTTTGGAAGTGGGGATGCGGAAGTGTCATTTTCCAAAAATCTAGGAAGCAAAGCGTCTCAAAAGCGTCTACCATATATATATATATATATATATATTGCATTTATATTCAAAACAAACATCCCAAATACCAAATTAGTTGTAGAAGACATGAAAACATGCATAGTTTTACATAAATCAAGATAGATATGGCATCCATGACTTCATTGTACATCAATGATTAATTATTCGAGCATAAACCATCTACATTTTAGCAATTACAAACTTACATCAATTTTTAAGCATATTATAAAACATAAAACATTTAAGCATATTATAAAACATAAAACATAGAGCATATTATGATTTATCTAGCAAGTAAGCAACTGTGAACATTTGTCATGTCCAAAATTCAAATAATAATGTTTACAAAATAGGTCACTTGGTCACCGCTAAGACAAAAAGGTTCAAATTCACAACAAGCCTACAAGTCTAATGATTAATCTATGACAGAAGTAGTAAACTGTGAATATATCTACGAATCTCTCCTCCTTCCACCATGAAGAGAACGTGGCAGTGGGCCTCCACATGGTGGCAATGAAGAAGATGGTGCCTGTGGAAGTTGTGGCACTGAAACTGATGAGGATGAACCCCCTGTTGTTGGTGTTGAACCATGGAACCTGGGAACCAAGGGACTAGATGGGGGCGACATCTCAACTTGATCATCATCATCCTAGAATCGCCCAAAAAATTCATAACAAAAAAAACCACTAGTTAACAAAAAAAATTAAAAACAGGAATTAGAGAAATGCTTTATAAGCAAAACTCATACCACAATGGACATACCTGGATAAGAGCATCCTCTAATTGCTCTAATCGCAACACTCCATCCTCCAAATTGGGCTCCTCTGGATTCATGTCCCAAACCTTAATGTCTTTACTAGCGTTTGCATCATCACAGTAATGGGACAACAATCACAAGTTGTAATGAACATAAACCAGGCTCTCTGCATCGTCTAAACTCAGCGTACTCCTTTTAACATTGTGGATGAAAGAATAAGAGCTCCAACACCTCTCTGCAAAAGAAGTGTTTACCACCTGTGACAACACCCACAATGCCAAAGTCTGTAGAAGTGGAGTAGCAACTCCATGCATGTTCCACCACTCAAGAGAATAAAAAGTCTCTCGATCTCTAATTGCATGCATGCTCCCAAATGGACCAATGCTAAGCATATAGTTGCTCAACTGTCTCCGTACCATCGCAACCTCCTCCTCATCAGGGACTAATTTACTCAATGCAATCATATATTTTTTTGTAAACCTCTTGATCTTGGTGTGGTTTTCTCCTGCTGACCCCCCCCCCACCCCCAGGTGCTAGTGTTGAAAGCCATGATGGATGATAGTATTTAGCTGTCAAAACATATGCTAATGCATGCAATGGAACATTTAGCATTTCCCAAAGGTTTTTCACCTGTGCACGAATATAATTGTACAAGGTGACATCTCTAGGCTCAACAATGTCTTTAATCTGCCCCAACATGCTATCCATTTTCTCATACACCTCACAATTATTGTTCGATCTGAATCTCCAAACTTGATCATGCAATAAATCAGTTTTTGAATTGCAAAACATATTTAACCTGTGACCAAAAGTACATGTCAAGAATAGTGTCCTTGGCTACATTAGCACCACCTCTATCAGTGTTAATTTCCTTCCATGATTCAATGCACACCATATTAGTTAAAGCTTGTCTCTCCTTCACTAGTCGCCTAAAGGTGAGGTAATAATTGGAAAATCTTGTTTTGCAAGTTTAAGCAACTACAACTTGGAGTAAGTGTCATAGAAGTAGTTTACCCTTGTATGCCCTGTGATGAATTTAATGAGTTGCTTCCCTCTCCTGTAAAGCTCATTAATCCACCCACATTCTTTATGCTTCACAATATCATGCATCAAAAGGTTCAATGTGTGAACCAGGCACCCAGACCAAAATATGTGTGGATGAGTACACTCAATAACTTTTCCTATTGCCTTAATATTTGTTGCATTATCTGTGAACACCTGAACCACATTATTTGGACCAACATCTCTGATTGATTACAATAGGAGATTTGCAATGTTTTGGGAAGACGCACTAATGGAAGAGTCATGACATGTAATAAATACAGCACCACTAGCAGAAACACCAAGAACATTTATCAAATGTTGGTTTCTAATATTTGTCCACCCATCTAATATAATGGATACCCCACAATCTACCCACTCGTTTGTAAAATGTGTCAAAGCTCTTTGAACCTTTTCTTTTTCTCTTTCTAATAACATTTTTCTAGCTTTCTCATAGTTGGTGGACTTGTATCCTTTTGGGGCTTCATTGATGGTCTTTACTATTTCATGCCAATAGGGAGAGAGAAGCACATGAACGGTACACCGCAAGCACAAAGAAATCAGACTATCTTTCCATCCACATCATCCCTCCCAGCAACATTCAGGAGATCCCCTATTGTTCTTTTACATCCGAGCTTGCAGAAGTACCATGAGGAGATGAGCTACCAAATCTAGAGGTTGCACTTGACTTAGAATGAGTTTTTTGTTTCTTGCTTTTTGTTGTGCAACCTCCTCTATTTGGATGTATTTTCTTCTTTGTTCAGCTGAAATGTTTGGGCAAATTTGTATCCCCACAGCACCCTTTTTATCATCATTGTCCATCACCCCAAAAAGATGCCTCCTCACATGGGTATATGAACCACTAAATGGTTTTCCTCCATGACAACCAAGAGGGAAAAAAAAATTGTAGCTTCCACCACCCTTTCCCCATTCAAGTTTGGTCACATAGTTCCACAAAGGTGTTAATGCAGCTTTCCCCTCTAGTGTTTCAGTGTTCCCTTCAAGTTCATCCCTTTCCTCTTCAAACCCTTCCTCCTCATCATACATTGGGTCACACATATGGGGACCACTATCCTCTTGTTCTTCTTCCCTTCTATTCCTACTCCCCCTTGCCATCATTAAAACCAAAAGTGGAATGATACATTGAAGCCAAAAGAACACCATCTTGGAATATAGATATAGGTGGTGGACAACCTGCAACTAAATGAGCAAATAGAAAGAATTGGAAAGAGTAGGCGAGGGAGGACAAAAATACAAAAAACAATGTCAAAAAAATGAGGGAGTTTGGGATTTGCACTTACCTCTTTAGCTCTTGTAGATGAAAGTCCTCCAAGCTCCTCCTCCTTCTCCTAGCTCCTCCTCCTTCTCCTAATTCTTCCTCCTTCACTCCTCCAAGCTCTCCTCTCTTTCTCCTCTCTTCTCCAAGCTCTCATAAAATAAAAGTGAGCAAATGAGGGATGAAAGGGTCTTTAATCCCTTCACTACTCACCCTAACCCAAGGTGGACCCACCCCCCCCCAAAAAAAAAACAAAAAAAAATGAAGAAAAAAATTAAAAAATGCGCCACTTTGTGGCCGCGCGGCAAAAACGGCCACTTGCCCAGCGAAGCGGTTGCGATACATACAAATCCGACCCGGAAACGCCACAGATCGTACGGGCGATCCGTTGTACGAGACACATTTTGGAAAAATCGAAACGTGGATCGGGTCGTACGGTTCCGAAATGGCAAGAACTGTATTTTTCGGCCCGATCAGCTTTTCGGTTTTTCCGAAATGCATTGCGAAGAGCGGATCACCCACAGATCCATACGGATCTCGTTTCGGGCTTTTGATATGGGGGGGCGTTTCCTGCAACACTCGTCCCAACCCCTGGAGGGCAATGAACTCCCCTACCTAAAAGGGGGTAATCACTGCTATATCTTACACATCATGCTCTTGTCCTTTGAGGCCCGAGCAATTAATTAAAGAAAATTCATAAAAGGCAAAAGTCATATGAAGAAGGGTGGAAAAATCAAGGTCAGGGCACCTCATGTACCGCGATTTCTCCCTCCTAAACATTACATACCCAGGTGTGGGCTTCCCCTTATCTAGCTACCACTATGCCCCACTGTGTGGCCCAAGATTGACCCTCTAATTCCCTATTCCATTCCACTTATTTGTCACTTGCCACCCCCATTAGAGGGATGTACCTTGGATATACTATCCCCTTTAAGGGTTGAAACCATCTAATAAGGTACTTGGCTAACCCCCTTTGGAGCTTGGAGACACTAGCACATGCCAAAGCCCACTACGGAAGGGCATGCCATTATGAAGTGTCCACGTTGTTATCCATGATTTGTAAGCTTTTCACCTGACTATTTTAGGGATTGGATGTACTGGAAGCCTAGGTCACGCATTGGATCTTATGCAGGATTACAGGTGGTTTCTATTTGGGTTTGGTTTCCCTATATGGGATTCTAACCCCCAAAGATCTACATTGGCACATGTAGGGTGTGCATAGAGGGCCATGGGCCTCCATAGCAGCAGACAACACTCCACCGATCTTCATGGACACTCAAAGATTACTAGCAATCCACTTTTGGGATGATGATGATATGCTTGGTACATTATGCCCAACATGGCCCCACAGGAGCCCCACACTCTTCACAGGTGTTCCATGACTTGAAAGATGTCATGGCAGTATTCATTCCACTACTTGGACCCTTGCAGAGGATCTCTAATTCATATGGAACTCGTGGGGTCATCTATGTGCCCTCATACCCAATGGGAGCACCACAGGTCTACTACTTGGAGAACAAGTAGCCACCCTCTTGTCCATCATATTCCGCGGAATATATTCCTCAATATGGCACTTCAGGACATTATTGAGCATTTAGAGGGCCCTGCGACATGCACATATCATTATTTGGCCCCTTGTGAGGCTTGTTTTTACACTTATGAGCTAGTTTGGTGGGCTTGTAACCAATAGGGGTTTTATTTGCACATTATTTTATCATTAGGGGCTAATGTAGGCCCATATGCTAATTCAAACTCCTTAGGAGGTTATATATTTATGTCAGATACGCTCATATGTATCATCACTTGACTTGGGATCTCTCTAATCATAGATAATTTTCGCACTTTTTCCTTGGTGGATATTTTCCGAGATGGACGAATTTTGATGTATCCATTTGGGCTATTTCTCTTGTCTTGGAGCTTTATTAATCACGCAAAAAGTTGGTTGGATATACTCTATAATGTTGTAAGTAAATTTTGATGCTATTATTCTTGTTGCTACATACTGCTAAAATTAGGGCTAGTTGTCGCATTATCGAAATGTGGAATTCAACATGTTTTAGCTATAAATTAATGTATGGGTCAATGTTATATGAATGAAACGTCTTAGAGATTTATTTATCTCGAGAAGCTTGCATCATTTGCTTTGAAGTATAAATGCTTGAAGGTCACTTTTCTTTTCTTTCTCTCAACATTGGACGAAGTTGAATTTCTAGGCCTCCTTGATCAAGAAACCAAGTTCTTACTCATCATTATCCTTGGCTCCATATGCCCAAGTGAACTAGGCACTGATCCCTAAAAAAGGGTGATCATTTCAACCCTATTTAAACCATTTTCTCCTTTTTCCCCAAGTCTAGCCCCATTAGGTCACCTAGGGCATCAATTTCCTAGGAATTGAACTAAGGAAAAAATTTGATCTGCTACAGGCCACTGTGTTGGTGGGTCCCCTCCCTCTCCTCCAAATTTGAGGCAATTCTAACAGTGGAATCTCCGGGAATCTCAAGCCCTAGCTCTAGGATCGAATTGTGCCTAGGCATCCCCAAGGCTAGACCTCAATAGGATCAATTCAACCTTTTGAAGAAAGTATTCTTGTTTGGTCCTTTCCCCTCACCTTGTCCAAGATAGGAACATCATTGGTTGCTACATTCCATCCCCAAACCTAGGTTGGGTCCACTTGGCCCCGTGTGGTCCCACTTCTCAATAAAGACTATTTGTCAAGGACCATTTGGGAATCCAAGTTTCCCAAGGATTATAGGGATTGAGAAACTTGTTCATAAGCCTATCCTTTCTCCCTCAACCCCTTAGTCCTCACCCCTTATCCTTGGTGGACCAAGTCCCTTGCTTAAGGAGCAAGCAAGCTCCATTCTTCACTACATCCTTGGGAAACGTTTTTCAGGGTGACTTCTCACCTATCCATTCACATATACTTTACAAGTGAATCCCTACACTACTGGGACTCCTCCCATCGGTGAAAGTTCGTAAAGGGCAAGGAGACTTAGCTATGGTGATAGTGGGCTAAGCCTCCACAATTTCCCTTAACCTAGCAGTTACCCTCTTAGGAACCCCTTTAGATCCCGTGCAAATTTGAGTGGTAACAGGGCTCATCTTTGACTAGATATTAGATGGTTGGTTTGGATAGTCAAGGCTTTGACCATTGACTCATAGTTGATGTACTTGGATTATGTATCTCTTTGTTGAACATTTGATGCCAGTCTAGTAGAAGAAGAATTTGGAAAGGGTTTTCCCCCTTGTGGGGTTTTCCCTGGTCTTTGACCAAATCACTATATCTCTATTGTTCTTGGTTGTCTTCTATTGTGCATTTGGTTTATTGTTCTATCTACAATTTCTTGTCGTTACAGGAAGATTGAAATCTTATTGGATAATTGATTGCTAATTTAAAAAGAATTGTAATAAGTGATTGTCTCAGCATAGAACTCTGGAAAATTAACACCAAATGATCTCCTCCTCCTCCTTTTAAAGGTCCTATTACCCACCAAAAGTGGGTGCCCCTACAGGAGAATATTTCTCCTACACGTGTCTTCAGCCAGCAGTTGGCAACACCTGATAGCTATCAGTTCAGCTAATATGTTTTGCCATTTGATCTCTGCTCCCTGAGTCAGTTATATGTCCCCTAACCCATTTGTCGAGAGCATATGTTTGATGGTGGACAATCCAATCCTAAAGGTATGTTTTCCATTGTTGTAATCTTCCAAACTTGGATAAACAGTGATATAATAAGCAAAAACGATTTACAACACAGAAAATTCGAACATTCAGCAAATACTCGTAAGAAATCCAGAAGTAAGAACTAGCTGAGCCATTTTATTAATCTTATGGAGCAAGTACAATAGTATGGAGAAATGCAATTGGGCTTGCCTCAATGGCAAGCGTGACTGAACCCATGTGAAAGACAATGATATCAAATGTTGATAATGACTGCTCCTCTAATGCTCTGCACTGCCCAGAAAATTGTGTTGCTGACTAGAAAGGAACTATTAGAAACGCCACCTCCGATGCTCAAAAAATGCTGCAAAATTAACCACAAGCTCCTTGACCAAAGCCAACAAAAACCCAGAAATGGATTCGTCTGAATCCAACCCCCAAAATGGACCTCCAAGATACCCTACGCCCTCCAAGACTACTCAAGAATACGACCTACAAAGATACCAACAAAATCCTCCTCCAAGGCTCCGAAAAAGTAGCAATCTCCTCCACAAGTGCTTCCCTTAACTCTCCCGGCAAAGATCAGCCTCAATAGATGATACTCCACCTCCTGCGTGTACACAATATGGTGCCTCTACGCTGGCCCAGGAAGTGCGAAAGTCACACTGAATAGGAGCTCTCTCCCCCAACTCCAAAACTCACCAAAAAAACAGGAACACACTTATGCCTCCTCTCCGGAATTTCTCCCTTCACTGCATCCTCCAAAAATACACACCACCTGGAGATGATGAATGCAACTACTGGAAATTACAATGAAATCCTCCTCTAAAAGAATGAAGACGAACCTCTCTAGGGTGGCACTCAAAGTCCCTCGAAGAAAGGGTGAGTTCTTCTCTTGAAGAACTCTTGCTAAACAGCAAGTGACTCAGCTAAGCAGCTCGAGCAACCAAAGAGAAATTTGATATGCCAAAGATGATGAAATGAGGAGAGTTGCCTTCCTTTTATAGATTTTGTGGAGCACTTTTCCCTCCATTTTCCCTCCATCATGGGCCCCTCACTTAACCATCGACTTCCCCTCTCATGCAATTCGAACTAGGGAGTGCATATTCTCCTAGTGTGTGTGGCCCCCACATATAACTTAACCACACCAAAACAACTTCTACTAAAGTCTAAGATTCCTAATAATGATCAAATGGGTCCCATCATCTCCAAAATTGGCCCCAAAATGTAGTGATTAATTATGTCCCAAATTAATTTAGGAAGGGACATTACAGTCCTTCCCTCCCAAATGTTGCTTGTCCCCAAGCAACTACAATGTTGGATGCTCAAGTATGTGCTCACCCTCCCAAGAAGCATCCTCATCCGATAAGTTCTTCCAACGCACCAAGTATTCTCTGATTATCCTACTTCTGAGGTTCCTTTCCCTGGTCTCCAAGATGGCATCCGATTCTAAAACTAGGTGCCCCTCATCATCAAGCGAAGGCAACTCCACAACGGTTGTAACCTGTTTCCCCAACACCCTCTTGAGGCATGAAACATGGAAAATATTGTGGATCCTGCTCCCTAGTGATAGCTCCAACTCGTAAGCCACCTCTCCAACCCTCCTGATCACCCTGTAAGTCCCAAAAAATCTCGGTTGCAGCTTTCCGTCTCCCTTCTACTTCATAGTGGACTATCAGTATGGCTGCAATCGAAGGTACACCAAGTCCCCTTCCTCGAAATGCCTCTCCACTCGATGCCTATCAGCATACATCTTCTATTGATTCTAAGTTGTCTGCAAGTTATCCTTAAGAGCCTTGAGGATATCTTGGCTCTCTAGTATCCAATCTTTAGCCTTTAGGGCCCGGTTGTCTCCAAAAACAATGTCAGCAAAAACCAAAGCATCATAACCATATAAAGCACGGAAAGGAGTCATACCAATGGACATATAATGTGTCGTGTTGTAACAATACTCTCCCAAATGCAACCATCGAATCCAAGCCCTCTACTGCCCTGTCACGTAGTTCTTGAGATAGCCCTCTAGTCACTAGTTCACAGTCTCTGTCTGGTCGTCGGCTTGTGGATGATAACTAGTGCTCGGGGTGAGCTCGATGCCAACTAGCCTTAAAAGTTCCTGCCAAAATCCCCACATGAATCGACTATCTCGGTCACTGACTATAGTCTTAGGGAGTCCATGCAGGGGAAAGACCTCCCTAAAGAACAACTCTGCCACTTGTGAACCTGAATATCGTGTCGAAATGGCAAAGAAATGTGCAAACTTGGTCAGTCAGTCGACCACCACAAAAATACAATCCTTTGGCAAAGAAATGTGCAAACTTGGTCAGTCGGTCGACCACCAAAAAAATACAATCCTTCCCTTGTACTAACGGAAGTCTGGTGATGAAGTCCATAGAGATACCCATTTCCCCTCAGGGATAGGAAGAGGCTGCAATAGTCCTATTGGATGCAACAACTACCCTTTGTTCCTCTGACAAGCCTCACACTCCTACACATGCTTCAACACGTCCCCTTTGAGGCCCTTCTAGGTGAAGCGCTCTCTCACTACCACACAGGTCTTCCTAAACCCTTGGAGTCCAGACAAAGGAGAATCATGAGCAGCACGAAGGACGCACTCCCTCAACTGGGACCCCGAAACAAAGAATTTGCACCCCTTGTAATATATAACCTCATCCATCACCCTGTAGTGCTCATCTACATAGCTGCCCTCCAAGATCTCACATGCCCGAAAATCCTTGGAGTACTCTACTAATAGTTGTGCCTTCCAATCATGGCAAATGCTCATGACTGAAAGTCTTGTATGTCTCCTGGATAGTGCATTTGCCACCACATTATGCTTTCCCCGCACATACTCAATATCGAAATCATAGGCCTGTACCTTGCTAACCCATCTTTGTTGCCTATCATTGAGGCCTTGTTTCCCCATGAAGTGGTGAAGACTATTGTGATCCGTCTTCACCCAAAACCAGTTGCCCACCAAGTACTGTCTAAACTTGGCTAATGCATGCATTATGGCCAAAATCTCCTTGTCGTATATGGAATACAACTTCTCATGTGGTAGGAGCTTCCGGCTCTCAAAAGCGATGGGGTGCCCTCCTTGGGACAAGACTGCTCTAATCCCCTCACTCGATGCATCGCACTCCAATGTGAAAGGTTGTGTGAAATCCAGGAGTGTTAATACTAGGCAACAACCCATCACCTCCTTGAGGCGGTCAAACGCTGCCTAAGCCCCATCTATCCATGCAAAGGACCCCTTCTTAGTCAAATCAGTAAGGGGTGCCACCAACTGCGAGAAGCCCTTAACGAATTTCTGACAATAAGTACAAATGCCCAAGAACCCTCTCAACACCGTCACATCTCTAGGCTCTGGCCTATCCCAAATGGCCCTGATCTTCTCCTCGTGCACCTTTGACCCCATCAACGCCTATGATGTGCCCCAAGTAGAGCATCTCTGTCAGCCCAAACTCGCACTTGGACATCTTGGCCTAGAACTGTTGCTCCTCCAAGATATGCAACACTGTCTCTAGAAGTTGCAGGTGTTGCTCCCACGTCCTACTGTAGATCAAGATGTCATCAAAGAATACTAGTACGAATCTCCTCAGCTGACCTCTGAACACGTGGTTCATGCATCACTGAAAGGTAGCAGGTGATCCGGACTTAAACAGGAACGCAACCAATTACAGAGATAACCAGAAACACAGATATGCAGCGGAAATAATACTTCATTTCATTAATGTAAAATACTGAAATATGCTTACAAACAGTAATGGAAATAAACTAGCTAGGGCAATGGTAACTTATCTCTGAGGAGAGATGTGGTGGCTACATGCCTCTGAACTGTGTTACAATGAGGCTCAAAGGCCTATTTATTGTTGAGAAACAATGGAAAACCTTTAACATTCCAAAACCTAACCCTAGAAGATGAAACGCCAAACTGTGGGCCCCGTTTGGGTAAATTGGTACACCAACTTCCCGGGGTCGTAACTTTGGCATGCGATCTCCGTTTGACGCGTACAATAGCTCGTTAGAAAGATCTATCCGAGCACTACCACTTTGGGAGGCAACATTGGTCCATGGCCCCATGTTGCCCCAGATTTCCCAAAAAACGTCGTTTAGGGCCTCAAAACGGCTCCGGAAGTTCAGGACCCGAAAAACTGCTAAAAATAGTAAGTTGTGCTTCAATTAAAGAAACTGAAAATGCTGAGAGGAGCAATGGTGGGGGTCCAGGTGGACTTGGCAGGTGGCCACCAATATCCACCTGGATCATTCCTCCCCCCTTAGAAAGCAATGGTCCCCATTGCATTGAGTTCCTCCATGAGATGAGGAAACTTTTGCTAAACTTGTTCCCTGGTGAGCCACTTGCCCTGGTGAAGGAGTTGGCCTGCTTTGACAACTCGATACAGTTGGATATTTTGTTGGCGAGTGTTCTTGATCTGTGTATCCATGATCTGATCAGTTGTAGCTTGTTCCGTGCAATCTGGATTTAATTCTGTGGGTGTGAGCTGTTCTGCGATGTCGGATGTGTCTAGCAATGGTGGAAAGTATGGCCGAAGGCGGTCCACATTGAACACTGGGTGCAGGCCAAGGAATGGGGGAATGCTGAGATCAAATGCATTGTCTCCCATAGCCTTAGTAATGGTGTAAGGACCATATCGGAGTGATCTCAGTTTCCGATAGGCTCCAGTAAGGCGTTCCTTTTGCAAATGCAACCAGACTTTGTCGCCCACCTGAAACTTTGTTGCACCCGATGTTGATCATGTCGCTGCTTGTACTTGGCATTTGATTTCTCCAGAATTTCATGTACCTGCTGGCAAATATGTTGGATGCGCTCAATGAAGCTAGTGGCCTTATCTGTTTCAGATTGGACATGAGCTGAATTTATGTGAGTAGCTGCAAGTGGCATGGCCACATCAATGGGGCATAGTGGCTAGAATCCCAAACCCACCTGAAAAGGGCTATGGCCAGTGGAGCTGTGAAGAGCTCGGTTGTAGCTGTGCTGAACATAGGGGAGGCTCTCGTCCCATGTGCGTGGATGCTTTGAGTTATACATGCGCAGAATGTGCACAATCATCCTATTGACAACCTCTGTCTGACCATCACTTTGAGGATGGAAGGTCGTGGACTTCGTGAGTTTGGTGTCCAGCATTGACCAGAGACTGGACCAAAATGTGCTGAGGAACCGACTGTCCCGATCTGAGATGATAGACTGTGGGATCCCAAAGTGCACCCACACTCGTTCAAAGAAGAGTTTAGCAGTGGCTTCTGCTGTGATATTCTTCTTGCAGGCCGCCATAATGGCCATCTTCGAGAACCTATCGACGACCACAAAAACACAGTCATTTCCATGCTTAGTGGAAGGAAGGCCTGACATGTAATCCATGGAGATGGATTCCCAAGGTCGACTAGGGGTAGGCAACGGGGTATAGAGGCCGTGCTTCTTGATGGTCGGTTTGGCAATGGCACAGGCAGTACATGATCTGATGTACTTCCCAACATCCTGTCGAAGATTCGGCCAATAGAAATAATTTTGCAGTACTGCCACTGTTTTCTCAACCCCGAAATGCCCAGCAGCCCGACTGTAGTGTGCTTCCCAAATCATCTTGGCACGCTCGATTGAAGGAACACAAAGGTGACCCAGGTGGCATAATAGGGCATCCTGGAGGTGAAAATCTGGAACATGCCGACCCTCCAAGAGTGTCTGGTATGTGTGGCCGAATTCTGGGTCGCTTTTGTAGAGAAGTGGCCAATCAGAAGTCTCGTGCCCACAAGAGTTGAGCACGGTTGTTAACGCCATGATCGGTGGTCGACTAAGAGAATTTGCAACATTATTGGTGCTGCCCTTCTTATACTTGATATTCAAGTGGAACTGTTGCAGGTATGTAGACCACTTCTTATGGCGATCATTCTGCAATTTCCCTTGGGTCTGTATGAACTGCAGGGGTTGGTGGTCTATGTGGATGACCGTTTCCTTCCCCAAAATGTAATGCTTCCATTGTCGACAGGCTTGTACAATGGAATACATCTCTTTATTATAAGTGGGGTACTTCCGGACTGTGTCTGAAAGTGTTTCACTGTGATATGCCACTGGATGTCCATGTTGAGTAAGGACTGCCCCAATAGCATAGTCAGAGGCATTTGTCTCGACCTCAAATGGTTGTTGTAAATCTGGTAACGCGAGCACTGGTGCCGTGCAAAGGCAATCCTTCAACTCTATGAATGCCTTCTGTTGAGATTCAGACCAAAAGAATTTTGCTCTCGCCCCTCCCTTGGTGACTTGACTCAAGGGCCAAGTAATATGAGAAAACCCCAACACGAACCTGCGGTAGAAGTTGGCAAGACCTAGAAAGCTGCGGAGCTCTGTTAGAGTGGTTGGAGATGGCCAATCCCGAATGACTTGGATCTTGGCTGGATCGACATGCACCCCCTGTTCATCAATGATGTATCCCAGATACTGAACCTCGGTCATGCCAAAAGTGCATTTCTCCAAATTGGCACATAGCTTGTGTTGCCGCAGTGTTTGGAGAACCTGTCGGATGTGGTGGAGGTGCTCTTCCCAACTCTGGCTGAAGATCAGAATGTCATCCAAGTATACTACTACAAATGAGTTGGTGAATGGCCGCAAGATGTCATCCATTAGCCTCATGAAGGTTGCAGGAGCATTCGTCAATCCGAAAGGCATAACCAACCATTCGAAAAGGCCCTCCTTGGATTTGAAGGCAGTCTTCCACACATCAGAGGGTTCGATTGGTACCTGGTGATATCCTGACTTCAGATCGATCTTGCTGAAATATTTCGCCCCCTTTAGTTGGTCCAGGAGGTCATCAATCCGCGGGATCGGGTACCTATTACGGACAGTGATCTTGTTCAGCGCCCGATAGTCAATACAGAGTCTCCACGTCCCATCCTTCTTCTGTACCAACACGATCGGGCTCCCACAAGGCGATGAACTCGGACGGATGTGACCTTTTTGCAGGAGCTCCTGAATCTGCCTCTTGATTTCATTGTTCTCCAGAACGGAGCGCCGATAAATTGGTCCATTGGGTAGCGGAGCACCTGGGATCAGATCGATGGAGTGCTTGACCTGACAGTGCAGAGGAACCCCTGCGGGGGAGGTGAATATGTCCTCGTACTCCTCCACAACCTTGTCCATCTGTAGTTGTCATGCAGAGGGGCCCCATTTGGAGGCCGTGGCCACCGTCTTCTTCTTTCCTTGAGGGCGTATCATCAGGAAAACAAATTTCCTGGTTTTGGAAATGATCTTACTGGATTGTTTTGCAGTAATCAAAGAGATGGCGGTAGGTGGTGCTACCTCTGGTATCCTGTACAACTTATTTCCCAATGTAATAATAATAGCACGGGGCCTTGATTCATACACAGCATGTCGCTTCCACAAGTATGGTTGTCCTAATAAGACATCACAAACTTCAAGGGGAGCAATGTCACACAATACCTCATCCGTGAAGGGCTTGATGTTGTATGGAAGGAAACACTGCTGGCTCACGCGAAGATCTCGTCCTTGGTGAAGCCACCCAATGGTGTACGGTTGTGGATGTGCTGTGGTCGGTAAGCCCAACCGCTTCATGACCTCTGCCGAAATGAGGTTCTTTTGACTCCCGCTATCAACAATGAACTGTATCGGGGAGCCCTTTACCCACATCTGGGAGTGGAAGAGACGCTCCTCTGGATCTTCGGGTTCATTTTTCTGGATCTTGGCGGTAGCAACAGTGGTGTTGGGATCCACATCAATGATCTGCTTCCCTTTGTCATTCCCCTTATCGGGTTCTGACTCAGAGTCGGAACATGCATCTGATTCTGAAACCTTTAGCTCAGCCACCAGTGACTGCTTGGCCCGACACTCACTTGTGTTGTGAGTGGAGCTCTTATGGAACTCACACCATTTTCCCGTGTCCTTTTTCGGCTTCGCGGCGTTGTTCTTTGCTTGCAACTTTGGCGGGTTGTCTTGGGCTGCCCCGCCTTGGCTTTGTCCTTTGTTCTGTGGTTTAGGGGCACCTTTCCCTTGCTTTGGATTCACAGATCCAAAGTCTCGCTTCTTTTGTTTAAACTTCTGCTCGACCTTGACGGCATATCGATATGCTGCACCGAGCGAGGAGATGTTCAGGAATTGTATTTCTTCCTGGATGTACTTGTGCAGGCAGCCACGGTATTTGAGTATCAAATGCTGCTCCGAATCCTTGATACCTAACTTTGTGCGAAGGGTATGGAAAAGATTGGTGAACTCCGGCACGTCTTGGTCCCTTCCCTGCCGCAGCGTGGTCCACTTTATGTATTCATCCTCATAGCTTCCGACAGGGTAATACTGCTCCTTGATGGCATCCCGGAATGAATTCCAGGTGGGTGCGGCTGAAAATAGTGAGCCAGTACTTTCATCCTTCTACTCGCAGTAGGTTTCCCACCAGTCCTTGACGTGGGGGGCTGCTTTGAGAAGAGCGAAAACAATCTTTTCCCGACTCGAAAATTCATGAACAGAAAAATAACCCTCTAACAAATTTAACCATTTATCTACAGCATATGCGTCTATCTGACCCTCGAATATGGGGATTTCAAAATTAACATGTACCTTAAAGGGCTTGGCATTTCCAGAGTAGCTGCTGGAAGCTGATGCGTCGCTTCTGGGTAGCCGCTGAAGGATCTGGGCAAAGCTGTCCATCATCGCGTTCCGTTGTCGCTCGAGGGCTTCTTCGAGCAAGATTTTGATGGGATCTCCTGTCCCCTCGTCTTTCTTCTCATCCGCCATGGGAGGCCGTCGGGATTTGCGAGGCTGGTCTTGCAAAGGTTCGACCAATTCAAGCCCTAACTCCTTATATCCCGACCTTGTTGGGGACATGCAAAGAAAAACAGAGAAAAAGCAGACCGCTTTGATACCACTGATCCGGACTTAAACAGGAACGCAACCAATTACAAAGATAACCAGAAACACAGATATGCAGCGGAAATAATACTTCATTTCATTAATGTAAAATACTGAAATATGCTTACAAACAGTAATGGAAATAAACTAGCTAGGGCGATGGTAGCTTATCTCTGAGGAGAGATGTGGTGGCTACATGCCTCTGAACTGTGTTACAATGAGGCTCGAAGGCCTATTTATTGTTGAGAAACAATGGAAAACCTTTAACATTCCAAAACCTAACCCTAGAAGATGAAACGCCAAACTGTGGACCCCGTTTGGGTAAATTGGTACACCAACTTCCCGGGGTTGTAACTTTGGCATACGATCTCCGTTTGACGCGTACAATAGCTCGTTAGAAAGATCTATCCGAGCACTACCACTTTGGGAGGCAACATCGGTCCATGGACCCATGTTGCCCCAAATTTCCCAAAAAACGTCGTTTAGGGCCTCAAAATGGCTCTGGAAGTTCAGGACCCGAAAAACTGCTAAAAATAGTAAGTTGTGCTACAATTAAGGAAACTGAAAATGCTGAGAGGAACAATGGTGGGGGTCCAGGTGGACTTGGCAGGTGGCCACCAATATCCACCTGGATCAGCAGGTGTGTTGGTCAACCCAAACAGCATGACCAAGAATTCGAAATGCACATAGTGAAACCTGAAGGCTGTCTTTGGAATATCCTTCTCCCTCACTCGAATCTGATAATACCCAGACCGCAAATCTATCTTAGAGAATTACTTGGCTCCTCTAAGTTCGTCGATCAACTCATCAATACGCAAAATGGGATATCGGTTCTTCAATGTCTTCTTGTTGAGGGCCCTATAGTCAATGCACATGCAAAGAGTCCCATCCTTCTTCTTCACCAGCACAACCGAAGAAGCAAATGGACTAGAACTCGGTCTGATGTGGCCCAAAACCAATATCTCCCTGATGGTCCTCTCAATCTCATCTTTATAGGCTTTGGGATGCCTATATGGTGTAGTAATGACTGCCTGCACACCAGCTCCAACTCTATAGTGTGCTCGAACCCTTTTTCATGTGGTTTTCCCGGCAGTATGTCTCCAAAAACTACCGGATATCTATCCAGTATCGCCTATATGTCTGGATGTGGTGACTTGGCCTTCCCCCCAGCCTCTGAAATCCTCAGCTCTACTGTCGATGTTATGTCTCCATGCCTCAAATCGGCCTCCATCCTGTGGGCTGAAACTGTTTGTGGAGGATACAAATGTATGCCACGCAGAACCACCTACTTACCATCTGGCCCAGTAAACTCCATCACTAGCTCCTTCCAATTGGTGGTAACTTGGCCAAGCGAATACAACCATTGGACACCCATCACTACATTGGTGTCTAGTACATCCACCATGAAGAAGTGGTCTATCATCGAATAGTTCCCCATGGTCGCTGTCAGAGAGGGAACATATCGAGTTCACTGCATAGTCCCATCTCCTGGTACTAGAAATGAAAACCCCTCAAACTCTGTAGTGGTGATGCCCCTCCTCTCGACCATCTGAGCATCAATAAAATTGTGGGTGGCCTCACTATCTACTAAAGCTGAGACATGTTGCCCCTGCACTATACCTCTGATCCTCATGGTCAAAAATTTAGGAATCCCACACAAAGAACCTAGGACTCCCTAAACTGGTGCAAAAGATGCTCCCCCATGTGGCGGTGGTGGTGGTGGTCCCCTCTCTGCTGGATCCTCACTGTCTCCCCCACCAAGCTCCAACTCCACCTCATCCTCTTGATCGATATCCGAGAAGACCTCAATGTAATGAGCCTTGCCTGTTGTGCATCAATGGCCTGGTGCCTAAGGCTCTCGACATGTAACACAACTTCCTCCTCCTGAGGTCTCTCCTGGTCACATCATCCAACTGTGCCCTCCCTTGGGCTGCTCTCTGCGCTGTGGGTGCTCTAGTGTCACCTCGCTTCTAAGGGTAGGGAGTGTGTGGAGGAAAGGGTGCACGAGTCTTGGGGATGGACCCTGCAAATCTCTCGTACAAGTCACTACCTCCAGAAGAGTAGATGGTCTGTGTGACTTCACAAATCCCCACAACAGCTCTGTCAACCCCTCCACATTTGTGTATACTCTCCCAACATCTGACAGATCTGGCACCATGACTGAGACCCTCAGGAACTCTGAAATATAATGATCGGGATGTCTTGTCTGCCTGAAATGGGTCAACTCCTTGAAGTGAGCCTCTAGATCCCTCTGATCAAAACGCTCAACTACTCTCTGTGTGAAGTCCTCATAGGAGGTCACGTTGGCATGTCCCAGAGTAGACAACCCATATAACCACCAATCGCTTGCCTCCCCCTTCAAATGCAATGTGGTCATTTTAATGGCCTCTACCTCCATCAACCTGTTCAGCTGGAAATATGTGTCCAGCTTCTCCACCTAAGCACGTGTTGTGCACTTCGTAGTGCCATTGTAGGTGGGAAGGTACATCTTCCCAATGGTGAGCTGCAGCTCATAGTTTTGCGTACCATGGGCTTTGTAGCCCTTCCCCTTCTCATTCTGTTTGAGCTGGCAAAAGTCTCTGAAAGATAGTGCCTCCTTGAAGTGTGCTCACATGGGCTGCCACTCTCTGAAATACTCCCCCATAGGTCATTGTTCCTCAACTCCACCCGGTTCACCTTGTGCTAAAGGTAAGAATGACAATAGAGTGGCTCGAGTTGGCCCACTCGATGATGGAGGTTGCACAGTGGGTGAAATACGATCAAGCTGTTGAGAGGCCCCCAATGTCTCTCCAAATAGAAACTCCTGTGAGTGCTCTACTCCCAGTTGAGCATTTTGATCTCATCCAACATCTCCTTTTGCCCCTTTGCCAAATCGCTCAGAGCCTTCAAGAGACTGTCAAGGGAAATCTCTTCTCTTCTCTTGGGCTCCCCCATGTCTTCTACTACCACTGCTTTCCCATGATCCTCTATGTCTGGAGTGATCTCCAACTCCCTCTCCCTGCTCCGGTACCTTCGCCTCTTGTAAGTAATGTTCTGTCAGTCCTCCTCATTCATAGGAAAATCTCCATGGCTAAGCCAAAATCTGAGCTCTTATACCATTGTAATGTTCCAAACTGAGATAAATAGTGATATAATAAGCAAAAACGATTTACAACACAGAAAATTCGAACATTCAGCAAATACTCATAAAAACTCCAAAAGTAAGAACCAGCTAAGCCATTTCATTAATCCAATGGAGCAAGAACAATAGTATGGAGAAATGCACCTGGGCTTGCCTTAATGGCAAGCGTGACAGAACCCATGTGAAAGACAATGATATCAAATGTTGATAATGACTGCTCCTTTAATGCTCTGCGCTGCCCAGAAAACTACACTGCTAGCTGGAAAGGAATTGCTAGAAACTCCACCTCTGATGCTCAAAAAATGATGCAAAATTAACCCCAAGCTCCTTGACCAAAACCCATAAAAGGTTTGGTCTGAATCCAACCTCCCAAAATCGACCTCCAAGATGCCCTACGCCCTCCAAGACTACTCAAGAATACAACCTGCAAAGATACCAACAAAATCCTCCTCCAAGGCTCCGGAAAAGTAGCAATCTCCTCCACAAGTGCCTCCCTTAACTCTCCTGGCAAAGATCAGCCTCAATAGCCGATACTCCACCTCCCATGTGTGCACAATATGTTGCCTTTGCGCTGGCCCAGAAAGTGCGAAAGTCACACTAAATATGAACTCTCTCCCCTAGCTCCAAAACTCACCAAAATGGCAGGCAAACACTTATGCCTCCTCTCCGGAATTTCTCCCGGGCAAAACTCCTCTAAAAGATGCCACAATCACAACTCGACCTCCCTTCACTGCGTCCTCCATAAATATGCACCACCTGGAGACGATGAATGCAACTGCTGGAAATCACAACGAAATCCTCCTTCGAAAGAATGAAGATAAACCTCCCTAGGGTGGCACTCGAAGTCCCCCGAAGAAAGGGTGAGCTCTTCGCTTGAAGAACTCTTGCTAAACAACAAGTGACTCGGCTAAGCAGCTCGAGCAACCAAAGAGAAATTTGATATGCCAAAGATGATGAAATGAGGAGAGCTACCTTCTTTTTATAAATTTCGTGGAGCCCTTTTCCCTCCATTTTCCCTCCGTCGTGGACCCCTCACTTAACCATCGACTTCCCCACTCATGCAATTCGAACTAGGGAATGTGTATTCTCCTAGTGTGGTTGGCCCCCACATATAACTTAACCACACAAAAATAACTTGTACTAAAGTCTAAGACTACTAATAATAATTGAATGGACCCCATCACCTCAAAAATTGGCCCCAAAATGTAGTGATTAATTCTGTCCCAAATTAATTTAGGAAGGGGCATTACAATTGTATGCTTCTTTTTCCATGGGAACTATGGGCATGGATTATTGGGTGACTTGGAAGAAGGAAAGGTTTTGACTCTAGTCTTATTCCCTCACCTTAAATGGGGGGTTAATCCTCAATCCTAGTCCTGTAGGATCTCCCCTATTGCCTTATAGCTTCAAGAAGGGCATTACTTGGGAAACCCCAATTTTGGTAGCATGGTCCCTTTTCCCATTTCACATTTTCCACTCCCCTCCACACATTACAAGCACTATTTCATCATCTTCCCTCTTTGGGTCCACATGACCACTTGGTTCACAAGGCACTAGTGCACCCCCTCACCTTGTCCACATGTTTGGGTTGGCCCTAGAAATGTTGCCTCAGATGTTGATGCAGCTAACAAAAAAAGGTTAAAAGTATATCATGGCCACAAATAAGAAACAAAAGAAAAGAATACTATAAAATGCAAAGGATGGTTGGGACATTATATTATGTAATGTAACTAATTAGGAAAAACAGTGATATGCAAAGCAAAACAACACATGCAACACAGAATTTTAAAACATTCAATGAACACCCATGTAAACTCCAGAAATGACAACCAGTTGAGCCATTTTGTTAAGTAGTTGGAGCAATAGTACAATAGTGTGGAAGTAGTGCACCTGGGCTTGCCTCAATGGAAAGCTTGACAAAACCCAGGTGTAATGACCCACTTATAGTAAATTAAAATATATGAAATTGAATAAAATTAATTAAATTATAAATTATAAATTAAATAAATTAAAATTAAATCATTAAAATAAATAAATAAACTTTATTTCAAATCAAGATATTCAAATAAAATCAAATCAGATTTTGTTTATAAAAATCAACATGTATCATAATTTGGACACGGAGATGAAGGAAGTTGATAAATGGAGACTTATAAGAAGGAAGGGACGGTTGGAGGAAAGGGGGGAAGGAGGAGGAAAATTTGTACAAAGAGTTTATCATCAGGAACAATTGAGCCTTGTTGTTCTGAGGTTTCTGGGCACAGGGGAACAGTCTGCTTCAATTGATAAGCTTACTGGACTGAGTAGCGAGGTTCTGCTCAATTTGGCTGGGTGGTTTCGGTCTTTTTGGTAACAGAAGCGGGATCTTAAGGCATCATCAACCGCAGGAACACAGGTAGGTACTCTCATCAATTCTATCAGTTAGATTTGTAAAATTTTATGAATTTTATCACAGGTTCATGATGTTTATTTCAGAAATCTTTTACTGTCTTTACAATGGTTGTTAAATTCTGTACAGTCCTTAAATCAAATTCTGTAAAGTCCTTACATTTTGTTAAAGTTTAAAAACAGGTTTTACATTAGCTGTTTAATTATTTACAGGCTTTAATTTTGGGTAAATAGTTGTTTAATTATTTACAGGCTTTACATTTGGTATCAGAGCTATGTTCAAACTCTCGGATCTGTTAAGTCTGTTAAGATAGCGTTCCTTGATCTAAAACAAAGAACAAAGAGTCAAAAACTCTGTGACAAAATATTATAGAAAACCTTCCATTACAAACATAATGAACTCTGTTTAAAGAAGTAGTGATAACAAGTGCTTCACTGCTGCAGATGCATCTTCTGACTGAAGAAATGCAACTAAAACACTCTCCATTACTAAATACTTCTGTTTTTAGATGACTAAGAAAAGAGTCCTTATTTTGGAAAGGTAACTCTGTATCTGAAAAGAAGAAAGGTGATGAGGGAATTAGTTTACATGTGCATGCTTTACCCAAGCATGGCTTTAGGCCAAACAGTACTTCCCTAAAGCACTTAACCATCCTATGACGAAATTCTTCAGATGGTGGCAGCGAAGTCCCAGAGGTTAGCTTCCTTATTATCATTGACATCTGATCTATTGTTGTTAATGTGCATCGCCGCAGTAGCTCCTCTAGACACAATAAAACACCTTCAGCTACACCATCTCTTTTGAGTTATTTATACAATCCATGCCTGATCACAACCGTGCTTAGTCCTTCAAGTATGAAATTGATTTTTCTGATCTCAAAGTGGTCCTGTTTCTTTCTACTAGATGTTTGAATTCCTGCCCGAAAACCTGCCATTGCCCAACAAGTAACCCGAACACTTACTCTAAAAAATTTCTTTGCTTTTCTTTGCTTCCCGGATCTCTGCAGCTACTGTCGCTCGTCTGCTGACTGCCCGAAACTCCTGCTGTCCCCAGCTTCCTGGTGGCTTTACATGCTTCCTTGTTGGTTCCTGGTGGCTGCTCGGCGATCATGGACTAGCTGTTTCCTGGTGGCCGCAGCTTGTACAACTGCCTGTACTCCTGGAACCTTCTGCCTGAGACTCCTGGTTACTGTTCTTGCTGTCAAAAGACCACCACAGCCGATGCCTAGTTGCTGCAATTCATAGTGCTACCCGTGTATGGATCAATCCACAAAGACTGGAAACAAAGGGCATGAACAGCAGTGCTATATAACATCATTTTTACATAAGTCCACTAGCCTCTAAAGAACCAGACGTCAATAGAAGAAATGATCCGCGAAGTATGCAATCGTGTTATTGTGGAAACGCGCCAAGGAAATAGTTTTATTTTAAATTACGGTTCAGGTGTCAAGCGATGAATTAAGGTTCAAACAAATATGATATATCATACCATAAATATATATTAAATAGCATAAATTATATTGCGTCAAACCTTAATGCCGGTCATATAAATATATATATATAGTGGTGCGTCGGTTACATATAAATATATATATAGCGGTGCGTCGGTTATATTATATTAAAGATGCCACGCAACGATGTATCCTTTTAAGTCGGCGATACATCTATGCACCCGCGAGTCGACACACGGATTAAAATCCATCGATGAGGTTGGGCTACACCGCCATTCGAGATATTAAAAAAAAAAATTGCGGAGATGGTTTACGATGGGTTTAATGTACAGGGTTTTACATCCTTCAGCCTTCGACTCTGTGCTGAAAATCCTCCTTACGTACAGCGTTATCCAGTGCTCGGCTCCTTTTCAATTCAAGACGACGGGCGGAATCATGAATCACCGCTAAAGGGTCTCATAAACTATTTATCGCCGTAGTAGCTGTTTCTTTGAGAGAGTATGTTTCTCAGGTGTCCAATAAATCTCCAAACGCGTCCTATCATCTTGTCTAAAAGTTTACGAGATAAATTAAAAACATAATTAACCTAGAATCTAGTTCGATCCTTGTTGCAATATTCAGAAGCATCTTGATTTTATCTGATATTGATTTTGATAATTTGTTATTAGGAACAGTGTTGTCTTGCATCTCCCATCAGTCAACTGAGCATGCTTCCATCATAACATAATTACCATAACAGCCACATCTTATGAAGCTAGAGCCTTGGAAACAAGCTTAGAGAACAAAAGTTAATACATAATTATGTTGCCCAATTATCAAAGGTTGAAGCAACAGCTTTGTATACCAGTCCTATAGATCTGTGAGATTTTAAATGACCTTAAAACTTTCAATTTGAAGGCATGGAAACTGCCCTCTATGACGAATCTCTGAGCTGTGCCTTCAAAAAAATATGGCTGTTACATCTTTCAAAAAACCAAATCTGCAATCTGTCCACTGTCAGGAGAAAGGAGATCATAACCATGGTGCATGAGGGAGATGAATTGTGTGCCCATCCTGAACGATAGAAATGGTCCAAGTACCATACTTTTGCCCCATTGTCTCTTTTGAAAGTACATCTGCTGCCTTGTTCCTGTCCCTGTGTATATGAGACGAAGAAATGGGTGAGACAGAGGCCATCTGTTGTTGTATATCATTGACTTCAAATCCATTCGATAAATAGTGAAGAATCCCTAAAAATTTGAAGTAGCATTATACTGTATTTTGAGCCGATTGGAGGGTTAATTCAAGAGCTATCAGTTTACAATAGCTGTTGGTTTCTTGCACTACCAACTTTGAAAGTTATGCTGTGATTTGGGGATTAATACAAGATTCCTCTGAATCCTCTTATTGGAGGATTCCTGTTAGAGGCACCATCAAATTATGCCCAAGGAATATCAGTGTTGGTGACTTCTTCATTCCTTCTCGGTCTTTTTTGTTTTTCCTCAACTTGAGGATAAGCATTTAGAATACTAATTGATTGAATTGCACTTTTAGGGGATAGGGTCTTCTTGTCCTTTGAAAAGATTCCTGCTTCTAGTGAGCCAAATTGAGTGGCAGAGCTCTCATCTTCTTGGTGTCCTTGTTTATATCCTAGGACTTGAAGGCTTCTTTAACACACTTCTTCCTTTGAAACTTCTTTTCAGACTTCTTTGGGAAAGAGCAAGTCAGAAGCAAGTGATTGATAGTTTCCTCTTTTGTTGGTATGAACTATACAATCCTTGTTCGTTTTTCACTTTTTGTTTGTTTGTTTGTTTGTTGTTGTTCTATAAACCTTTAATAAAGGAGTTTTGTTGTTAAAGGCCAGCCACATGAATATTTTACCTTAACTTCCATATGAGTCTCCACCAAATCGGTTGCCCCGTTAAACCTTCCTTGGCAAGGCCTTGATATCCCAATTTGGGAGCATAAGTCATGGAAAGGTTAAGAGACCATAGCAACTGGTCTTCCTCATCCCATAATTTGACATGGTTGTCCTTAAAGTCATTTATATACGACTTACAAAATTGCCTAACATCCTCTCCCAATCCCATGGTCCATTAACTTTATAAAAGGATTTGAAAATCCAAAATTCTTTACTGTTTGAGAGAGAGATGGAATGTTGCTTCCTGAGCTCCTTTTCTTATAGAGCAAAATACAAGAGCTACTTTTCCTCCAGAATATTGTATGAGCATATAATAGAGGAAATTTTGAAGGCGCTAAGTAGATATAGGATCCTCATCAACCATACAAGACATTATAGAAAAAGAACAAAAGTATGAGAGCAAATTTAAAAAGTTCAACCAGAATAGAATAAATTTAACAAAAAAAAAAAAATCATTGGTACAGAAGATGAGAAATAAACTGGAATAAGAATCAACTTGATATGTTTCAATAAGAATTCATTTCAGAACATGAAAATGAAAGCATGTTTTAAGGTTGTTGGAGCTGACTGGTTGGATGAATATGATGTACAAAGTTTACAAAAGCTATCAATTTTCATTCTAAGTTATTGTCTAAGCAGTCAACTGTGTTAGGATTGAACAAACTTATCTGCTATAAATTTGAACAAAATATAGGTTTGTTCAAATCTTCTTAATGTATGAACAAAATAGTGGCAGATTTGAAATATCTGCTAAGGGAAATGTTACTGCAAAATCTAGCAGTCTAGTGAAAAATAAGGTCATTAAGTTTTTGTGGATAGGTGACTTCTGGTGTAAACTAAGCTGATCTCTCAATCTTTTCAGGTTCATCTATCAATGGATAAGTCTTATCAATACCTCCATCCTCTGTTTCCATACTCATTTTGACTATGTGCATAATATGCCTACAAGTGTCAGTTGTACTTACCCACACATTCCATACTAATTCATTAAACTACTGTTTATGATGAGGCTTCTAATCCGTGTCAATCTGTGAAGAGCCCAATAAAAGGAGAATGAGAAATGCTTTCCCTCAGTTTATATTTAGACTTGTAATAACCACCTTTTGGGAAAGGGAAAGGTTCTATCGAATTAGAAATTTTTGTTTTACTTTCTGAGTTTTCACTACATCACTTTCACTCAAAATTAGCAATGACAGAATTGCTAAATTTCTTTGATTCTGTCAATTAAGAAACCTTCAGATCCTCAACGTTTTGTAGCATAATAATATCAGTACCAAGTGTTTTCTTCCAAACAAACTCGTTATCATTCTCCATTTCTACATCTATGACTGCAAACTCCTCTTCCATGACAAATTGAAATTTGGTCAGAGATTTCCATTTGGTAAGCACGTGAGCAGTCTGAAATTTACAAAAAAATAAATAAATAAATAAATTTCCTTGTGTTTGAATTCTCAAATTCTATGACTCAAGCATATTGATAACACCTACAAATTCTACTATGCTTCGGATTTATCATTTCTCTGATAATCGAATAGGCATTTCTCCCAATTCCTCCACAGAAACTTCTTAGAGTTTCACTAAAATTAGTTATTTATTTATTATTAGACATACAATGGCAATCTTTGCAAACGTACTGTTGCGGAAACTTCATCCAGAGCATATGTAACATGCATTCTTACATCATTCTGACTGGATTCATCCAGTGACAAATATAAACTATTGTCTCTCCCCTATGATATGCTTCACTGCATTATCGATGTTAATTTCACTGACTACTGACGTTAATGTCCACTGGGTTTTGCACATTCAAAAATAGCATAAAATTGGACTCTGAACAAACTACCTCAGTTATTGCATTCTTACTGTGATCAAAGCACCAAAGGAATGGCACACTCCTTCACTGATTCTTCACTATCATCTGGGAACACACTACCTAGTGAGAGCCCATATTCACCAGTTGTAATGAAACAAATTCAACACCAATCTTTGAAGTCTTGACCTTAAATTTTCTTTCTTAATCTCTTCTTCATCTTTGTTGAGGATATGTTGAGGATGTATGTTATGGATCAGCAATCACACTAGGAAAAGTACTTATCCTTAGTCGAATTTGCATACAATAATAGTTACCACAGCTCAATCAGAATGCCTCCATTTGAAGCATTATATGGCAGATCTTGCAGAACACCATTAAGTTGGGACAAATTCGAAGATCAAGTGATAGTAGGACCAGAATTAATCCAAGAAATGGAGGAGCAGGTAAAACAAATTAGGCAATGGTTAAAAGGAGCACAAAATAGACAAAAGAGTTATGCTGATGCTCATAGAACTGATAGGAAATATGAAGTATCGGACGAAGGAATCATATCGGTCGAACCATTACATATACTAGAACATAGGGATTCAACAGCTCAGGGATCGTCTGGTAAACCAACTTAAGGTCCAGTGGGACAAGTATAGTCCTGGAGCGGATACTTGGGAAGATACGGAAATCATATGTCAAAAATACCCCAACTTGTGTCAATTTTGAAGAACTTTAATCCATGTTTTGTATACATTTACTTTACTTCAAATCAGAAACTCAGAACCATTTTGGAATGATCACATATAAACGTGAATTCTTATGAAATGTTATCTGTTTAATTCCACTAGTATGTGGATACCAAGACAGAATATGTTATTGACCTTACTAAATTATAGTTATCAAAGTAAAGTTTAATCATTTGAGTAATTCTACTTCTGATAGGACTTAAGATATTATAATTTTGTTTCATTTATGCATATCAATATGATTAATGAAATAGAAATAAAAAAAAGATTATATTGTAAATATGAAAGCTAATAACATGAGTAAAATGTGGCCAAGTATGTTATACTGTAGTTAACATGTATGAATTATACATAAACTATTTGTTTTTAATATGTTGATACATATTTTTTAAATGTATGGACAAGTGTTTATGTTGCAGATAATATCGTTACCAAGATGACCACGTGATGACAGAAACTTCAGAACAATTAAGGCTCAAAGAGATCCCATGATAGGGTATTAACCCTGATTCTACTAGGAGGGGTGGAGGTGTTGCCCACCGTTTCTCCTCCGAACCCTGGAGTCATGGGAGGACTGTGTGAGTCACGCTCCCCTAAACGTGTGATGATGACTGTCGGATGCCTAATAGGGATCAGGTCGGTATAGTCGACGCTATCATCCTTGGAGTTTATGAATGGTTAGGTCAGTATAGCTGATGCCATGGCATACTCCAGTAGATGACAAATAGGATGGGAGCGGAAGAGATTAGGAAGGATAGGATGATTATAGAATAGTTGAAAATCAACTAAGGCAGAACATGGATATTATAGTTGTAAAATATTAAAAATATTAAAGAAAACAAATTCAATTTTGTAATATAAAGACCTATATACTCATAATAATCATTAATATATTTTAGAAACCCTAACTTTGGGACGAAGTTTTTGGAAGGAGGGATGTATGTAATGACCCACTTATAGTAAATTAAAATTTATGAAATTAAATAAAATTAATTAAATTATAAATTATAAATTAAATAAATTAAAATTAAATCATTAAAATAAATAAATAAACTTTATTTCAAATTAAGATATTCAAATAAAATCAAATCAGATTTTGTTTATAAAAATCAACACGTATCATAATTTGGACACAGAGATGAAGGAAGTCGGTAAATGGAGACTTATAAGAAGGAAGGGACGGTTGGAGGAAAGGGGGGAAGGAGGAGGAAAATTTGTACAAAGAGTTTATCATCAAGAACAATTGAGCCTTGTTGTTCTGAGGTTTCTGGGCACGGGGGAACAGTCTGCTTCAATTGAGAAGCTTACTGGACTGAGTAGCGAGGTTCTGCTCAGTTTGGCTGGGTGGTTTCGGTCTTTTTGGTAACAGAAGCAGGAGCTTGAGGCATCATCAATCGCAGGAATACAGGTAGGTACTCTCATCAATTCTGTCAATTAGATTTGTAAAATTTTATGAATTTTATCACAGGTTCATGATGTTTATTTCATAAATCTTTTACTGTCTTTACAATGGTTGTTAAATTTTGTACAGTCTTTAAATCAAATTTTGTAAAGTCCTTACATTTTGTTAAAGTTTAAGAACAGGTTTTACATTAGCTGTTTAATAATTTATAGGCATTAATTTTAGGTAAATAGTTGTTTAATTATTTACAGGCTTTACACTAGGTGATAAAATAGCAAGCCCAGATGATAAAATAAGTTGCTCCAATGATGCCCTGCACTGTCCTAGAAAACCGCATTGTTTGCTGGAAAGAAACTACTCAAAACCCCACTTCCAATGCTCAGAAAATTCTATAAAAATAACCCCGTGCTCCTCACAAATAACCCATCCAAACCCAGAAAAGGTTTGGTTTGGTTCTGATCCCCGAAATTCAGCCCCAAATACCACGTCCTCCTCCAACAGCTAGGAAATACGGCCTGCCTGCAAACTCCCACAAAAAACCCTCCAAACACTCCCAAAATATTGAGTTATACAAACCCAAAGTTCTCCTTATTTCTCCAGGCAAAGCCCAGCTCCAAAACTCTTCCCACAAACTCCCACGTGTGCCTAGTGAGTAGCTTCTGCACTGGCCCTAGATGCTACAAATCATTTTGCCTTCAAGTAGCAATCTCCTACTCCCCAAACTCCTCCAAAAGGTTGATATCCCACTGAAGCTCCTATGCCAAAACTCTCCCGACAGTTGCTACCAGGAAGACCACCGAAATGACCCAAGCATATTCTCTCCCGCGTCCTCCAAGAATACGCACTAGCTGAGTGAGTCGCTGAGTGTTCTGCTCTAAATCACTCCAACTCCTTTCCAAAGTGGTACGATTTAACCTCCCTAGGGTGGCACTCGAAGTCCCCCGAAGAAAGGGTGATTTCTTTGCTTGGAAAAATTGGTGTTGAACAGCAAAGTGACCTGGCTAAGCAGCTCGAGCAACAAGAGTAAGTTCAATTGGCAAAAGACCCAAAATGAGGCTAAGCTTCTCCTATTTATAATTTGTGAGCTCCTCTTTCCCACATGGGCCCCTCCATCAAGCTCTTCGACCTCCCTTCCTTGGCTATTTGAATTCCTCCTTTGGCAAGTGTGTTTTTCCTTGTGTGTGTGGCCCCCACGCTCCACTAACCAAATATTTTGGCCTCCCTTTTTCTCCTAAGTCTTTCTCCCAAAAAATTTTGGGTCCCATGGTCACCAAAAATGTCAAAATTGTGGGAAAATAAACTTGAGACAAATTAATTTAGGAAGGGGCATTACAATCCTCCCCTCCCAAATGTTGCTTGTACCAAAGCAACTTCAGCGCTGGATGTTCAAGTATGTGTTCACCTTCCCAAGTGGCATCTTCATCCGCTAAATTCCTCCAGCGTACTAAGTACTCCCTAATAGTTCTGCTCCTCAACTTCCTCTCCCTAGTCTCTAAAATGGCTTCCGGTTCCAAAACCAAATGTCCCTCATCATCAAGTGGACGCAACTTCGTAGCTGTTGTCACCTGCTAACACCTTTTTGAGGCATGAGACATGAAAGACGTTGTGAATCTTACTCCCTAGTGGAAGCTCTAGCTCATAGGCCACCTCTCCAACTCTCTTAGTCACCCTGTATGGCCCATAGAAACGTGGTTGTAGCTTCTCGGCCCCCTTCTGCTTCAATGTAGACTGGTGATATGGTTGTAGCCACAAAAAGACCAAGTCCCCCTCCTCAAATTGCCTCTCAATCCTGTGCCTATCCACATATATCTTCTGTTGATTCTGGGTTGTCAATAAGTTATCCTTGAGAGCCTTGAGGATATCTTGGCTCTCTTGGATCCAATATTTGGCCTTTGGGGCCCAGCTGTCTCCAAAAACAATGTCAGCAAAAGACAAAGCATCATAACCATACAAGGCACAGAAAGGTGACATACCAATGGACATGTGATGGGTGGTGTTGTAGCAGTACTCGCCCAAATGTAACCACTGAATCCATGCTCTTTGTTGCTCAGTCACATAGTTCCGAAGATAGCCCTCCAACCATTTGTTGACCCTCTCAGTTTGACCGTCGATCTGCGGATGGTAACTAGTGTTGGGGGTGAGTTCAATACCCACTAATCTAAAAAGCTCCTGCCAAAATGCCCCCATGAACCGACTGTCTCTGTCACTGACTATGGTCTTAGGAAGTCCATGCAAGCGAAAGAACTCCCTGAAGAACAACTCGACCACCTCTGATATTGAATACAGTGTCGAAATGGCAAAGAAGTGGGCATATATGGTCAACCGATCCACCACCACATAAATACAATCTCTGCCCTGCACCATAGGGAGCCCTGTGATAAAGTCCATGAACATACTCTCTCATTTCCCCTATGGAATGGGAAATGGTTGTAACAACCCAACTGGATGGGTCAACTCCCCCTTGTTCCTCTGGCAAGCCTCACACTCCTGCACATATCTCAATATGTCTCCCTTGAGGCCTTTCCATGTGAAACGCTCTCTAATCGTCATATATGTCTTCTGGAACCCCTGGTGCCCTGATAGTGGAGAGTCATAAGTTGCATGGAGAATCCTCTCCTTTAACTACGAACCCAGCACCAAGATCTGCGCCCCTTATAGTAAATGACCTTAGCCATCACCTATAACGCTCATCAGTGTGAATACCCTAATCTCACATGCCCATTGGTCCTTGGAGTACTCCACCAACAACTACGCCTTCCAATCATGGCAAATGCTCATGATTGAAAGTGTCACGGGCCTCCTGGATAATGCATCTGCTACCACATTGTGCTTTCCCTTGAGATATTCAATATCGAAGTCGTAGGGCTGCACCTTGTTGACCCATCTCTATTTCCAGTTGTTGAGGCCCTACTGCCCCATATAATGGCGAAGACTATGGTGATTAGTCTTCACCTGAAAACTGTTGCCCACTAGATACTGCCGAAAATTGGCCAATGTATGCATGATGGCCAGCATCTCCTTGTCGTAAATAAAATACAACCTCTCATGTGGAAGGAATTTTCGACTCTCAAAAGCAATGGGGTGTCCATCCTGAGACAATACTGTGCCAACCCCCTCTCCGGATGCATCGCACTCTAATGTGAACGGTTGTGTGAAAACTAGGAGTGCCAAAACTAGGCAACTACTCATCACCTCCTTGAGGCGATCAAATGTCGACTGTGCTTTGTTCGTCCATGCAAAAGCCCCCTTCTTCGTAAGATCTGTGAGGGGAGCCGCTAGTTGTGAGAAGCCCTTTACAAACTTCTTATAGTAGGTGCATATGCCTATGAATCCCTCAACTCGATCACATTCTAGGGCTCAAGCCAATTCCGGATGGCCCTAATCTTCTCCTCATGCCCCCTCACTCCATCTGCACCAATGATATGCCCAAGTAGAGCATCTTTGTCAGTCCAAACTCACACTTTGACAACTTAGCGTAAAACTGTTGCTCCTCTAAGATGCACAACACCATCTCCAAGTGCTACAAATACTCTTCCCACATCCCGCTGTATATCAAGATATCATCAAAGAACACAAATACAAACTTCCATAACTGCCCACGGAATACATGACTCATGCATGACTGAAAGGTGGCAGGGGTGTTGGTCAACCCAAAGGGCATGACCAAAAACTCAAAATTCCCATAGTAGCACCTGAAAGTCGTCTTGGGGATGTCTTGATCCCTCACCCTGATATGGTGGTACCTCGAGCGCAAACCTCTCTTAGAGAAGTACTTGGCTCCTCTAAGCTCATGCATCAAACTCATCAATACGCGGGATGGGGTAGCGGTTCCTCAAGGTCTTCTTGTTGACCGCCCTGTAATCAATGCACATGCGCAAAGTCCCATCCTTCTTCACCAGAACAACTGATGAAGTGAAGGGACTAGAACTCAGCCTAATGTGCCCCAACGCCAGGAACTCCCTAATGGCACGCTTAATCTCATCCTTGTAGGCCTTGGGATGCCTATAAGGAGTGGTGATAATTGCCTGCACCCCAGGTTCCAGCTCGCTGGTGCGCTCAAATCCCTTGTCAGGAGGTTTCCCTAGTGGTATGTCCCCACACACTACCGGGTATCTGTCCAAAATGGCTTGTGAGGTGGTTTGGGTTGTCCCCCAACCTCCAAAATCCTCAGCTCCACTGCCCATGCTATGTCCCCATGCCTCAAGTCAGCCTCCATCCTGTGTGTTGAAACTGTCTATAGAGGATACGAATGCATGCCCCGAAGAACTACGAGCTTTCCATCCAGCCCTGTGAACTCCATCTCCAGTTTCCTCCAATCAGTGGTAACCCGCCCAAGGGAGTAGCGCTACTGGATGTTGATTTGAGATAGCATCGGATGTGCTCTAGACACGAAAATTGGTGGAGAGGCTAAAGCGCATGAGATCTCCAATACCCAGAAATGGTTAGGACATACTCTAACTAGTTTGGGAGATATTAAAATAATTAATATTTTTAATGGAGTCCCAAGTCTAAACTTAGGGAAAATAAAATATTAATGTGAATTAATATAAAATTGAGTTAGAATGGTCCAAAAGTCATGGATCAAGCCAGAACTAATCTTAGTCGTTGATTAGGGACTTCATCTCGGTCGTTGAATTGTCAACGAGAAAAGTATAAGAGGAGGCTTGAGGCTCACTTGGAAAACACACCGAGTTGATCAAGAATTCGATTTTTTTGGGCAAGTCTTGCTAAGGAAATCGAAGGAGTGATCAGAGTTGTAGCTGAGGGGCAGTGAATACAGAAGTAGAGAGGCAGAGAGGGTACCGGGAGCATCAGCGCAGAAGTTAGAGAGAGAGGGACGCAGAGCCAACTAGAGGTCACGCAGAGGTAGCCAGAAGCCACGCAAAGGTAGCCAGGAGCTGCACAGTGCCTGAGGAGAGCCAGTGTGGGTGATGCAGAGGCCCCAGAGGCTGACGCAGGGCTAGTTGGGCTGACGCTGGGACAAAGAGGCTAACGTTGCGCTGATGCTGGGCCAGAGGGGCTGATGCAGACCCTAGAGGCTGACGCTAGGAGATTTCGTGGGGCAGATTGGGGCTGATATCTGTCTCCAACTGAGAGGTACTACTGCCGAGGGCATTCTCCGTTGGGTGAGCCATTTTTGGCAGCCAAATTGTATGCTGAAACTGCTTAATAATAAACCCCTTAGATAGTTGCATTGGTTTTCCCGCATTGGGTTTTTCCGGAGACATTAGTCCAAAAGTAACGGTGTCACTTGTTCTTGTTTTTCCTTCAATTAATGATCTGTATGTGTTGAGCATGTACTTGTATTTATTTTCAGTATTACATGGTAAATAAATTGTTAATTTACAGAACAAGTAGGAAGAAATAAATCAGAAAGTATATGAAAGATTTCTAGCAATTAAAATTCCAACACTGGACACCCATCACCACGTTGGTGTCCGGCACGTCCACAACAAAGAAATGACTTTTCAATGAGTAGTTCTCCATGGTCACTATCAAAGCAGGGACATATCGGGTGAACTGCACAGTCTTGTCCCCCGGCACCAGAACTGAGAACCCATCGAACTCCTTTGTAGTGGTGCCTCACCTTTGAACCATCTAGGCATCAATGTATGAGTGGCCCCACTGTTTACCAACACTGAGACATGTTGTCCCTGCACTGTGCCTCGGATCCTCAAAGTCAAAAATTTGGGAATTGCACGCAAAGAAATGAGGACTCCCCCAAATGGTGCAAAAGGTGCTCCCCCAGGTGGTCGTGGTGGTGGTGGTCCCCTCTTAGCCTAACCCTCGCTATCTCCCCCGCCCAAACTCCAACTCCACATCATCTTCCTAATCACTATTCAAGACGACCTCGATGTAGTGGGCCTTGCTCGTTGTGCACCGGTGGCCTGGTGCCCATGGCGCCTTACAAGTAAAACATAGTTCCCTCCTCCAAAGGTCTCTCCTGGTCTCCAAATCTAACTGCCCATGCCCTTGGGGTGCTCGCTGTGGTGGGGGCCTAGTGTCACTCCCCTTCTATGGGTAGGGAGTCTGTGATGGAATGGGTGTTATGGTCTTGGGGATTGCCCCCTGCAAATCTCTGGCACAAGTCACTGCCTCCTGCAAGGTAGAGGGTTTGTGAGACTTCACTAGTCCACGCAAAGGCTCAAGTAACCCCTACATGAATGTGTACACTCTCCTGGCATCGGACAAGTTTGGTACCATAACTGAAACCCTCAAAAACTCTGATATGTAATGCTCAAGGTAGTCGGCCTGTCTAAGTTGGGTCAACTCCCTGAAGTGAACCTCTGAGTCCCTCCTATCAAAACGCTCCACCACTCTCTGTGTGAAGTCCCCATAAGAGGTCACACTAGCATTCCCCAATGTGGACAAGCATGAAACCACCACTCGTGTGCTTCTCCCTCCAAGTGCAAGGTAGCCATTTTGATGGCTTCACCTCTGTCATCCGATTAAGTGGGAAATAAGTATCCAATTTCTCCACCCAAGCTCAAGTTGTGCACTTGGCAAAGCCATCGTATGTGGGGAAGTACATCCTCCCAATAGTATGTTGCAACTCTGAGTTTTGTGTGCTCGGTCCCCCACTGTACCTGCCCTTCTCATTCTGTTTGAGCTGGAAATAATCTCTAAATGACAAAGCTGCTTTGAAATCTTCCCCCATGGATTGCCACTCCATGAAGAAATCTCCCATGGGCATTTGGTCATCCGACCCTCCTTGTTCACTAGGCACTGATCGTAAAAATGTAGGCAGCATGGTTCTGGTTGGCCCACTAAAAGCTGGTGGGTGAGTAGTTGGTGAAGGGTGGTCATACTATTGTAAGACCCCTGGAGTCTCTCCAAATAGGAACTCACATTGAATGCTCTTGCCCCTATTTTGTTGTTTGATCTCCTCCAACATCTCCTTCTGCCCCTTAGCTAAATCATTTAGGGCCTTCAAGAGACTATCAAATGTTGCTTCCTCCTTACTCTTTGGCTCCCCCATATTTGCTACTACTACTGCCTTCCCACGTGCCTTTGTATTAGGTGTAATCTCCAACTTCATTTCCTTAAGTCACGTTCTGCCTATCCTCCTAGTTCATAGGAAAGTTCCCGCCACGATTGAGCCAAGATCGAAGCTTTAATACCATTGTAATGTTCCTAATTAGGAAAAATAGTGATATGCAAAGCAAAACAACACATGAAACACAAAATTTTAAAACAATCAGTGAACATCAATGTAAACTCCAAAAATGACAACCAGTTGAGCCATTTTATTAAGTAATTGGAGCAATAGTACAACAGTGTGGAAGGAGTGCACCTGGGCTTGCCTCAATGAAAAGCCTGACAAAATCTAGGTGATAAAATAGCAAGCCCAAATGATAGAATAAGTTGCTCCAATGATGCCCTACACTACCCCATAAAACTACACTATATACTGGACAGAAACTGTTGAAAACCCCACTTTCGGTGCTCAGAACAATCTGTAAAATTAACCCCGTGCTCCTCACAAATAACCCACCAAAACCAAGAAAGTGTTTGGTCTGGTTCTGACCCTTGAAATTTGGCCCAAAATACCACATCCTCCTCCAACAGCTGGGAAATACGTCATGCCTGCAAACTCCCAGAAAAAACCCTCCAAAAACTCCTAAACTGTTGAGTTACACTGACGCAAGGTTCTCCTTATTTCTCCCTGCAAAACCCAGCTCCAACACTCGTCCCACAAACTCCCACGTGTGCCCAGTGAGTAGCTTCTGCGCTAGCTTGGATGCTCCAAATCGTGCTACCTTCAAGCAGCGATCTCTTGCTCCCCAAAATCCTCCAAAAGGATGATATCCCACTAAAGCTCTTATGCCAAACTCTCCTGGCAGTTGCTACCCAGAAGACCACCAAAATGACTGAAGCATATTCTCTCCTGCATTCTCCAAGAATGCTAGCTGAGTGAGTGATTGAGTGTTCTACTCCAAATCCCTCCCACTCCTCTCCAAAGTGGTATGATTTGACCTCCCTAGGGTGGCACTAGAAGTCCCCAGAAGAAAGGGTGAGTTCTCCGCTTGGAAACTCAATGCTGAACAGCAAAGTGACCCGACTAAGCAGCTCGAGCAACAAGAGTAAGTTCAATTGGCAAAAGACCCAAAATGAGGTTGAGCTTCTCCTACTTATAATTTGTGAGCTTCTCTTTCTTGCGTGGGCCCCTCCATCAAGCTCTTCGACCTCCCTTCCTTGGCTATTTGAATTCCTCCTTTGGTAAGTGTGTTTTTCCTTGTGCGTGTGGCCACCACGCTCCACTAACCAAATATTTCGGCCTCCTTTTTTCTCCTAAGTCTTTCTCCCTAAATTTCGTGGGTCCCATGGTCACCAAAAATGTCAAATTTGTGGGAAAATAAAATTGAGACAAATTAATTTAGGAAGGGACATTACATAAAAGCATGTGGCAAAAAGCCAAACATGAGTTCTACCCATTCATTATGCCCATCACCCTAGTTTCTAGGGCCCTGTGAGTGCCCCCATATCATTAAGGAACCCATGCACATCCCAACCCCTGGTTGGCAATGAACTTCCCCACCTTAAGGGGGTAATAACTGCTTATATCATACATAACATGCTCTCATCTCCTGGAGCCCCGAGCAGTAATACAAAGAAAAAATTAACAAAAGGCAAAATACAAATCAAGGTGGGTGGAAAATCAAATGCCAGGTTAACTCATGTATCCACAATTTTTCCCTCCTACATCCATACACCTACATATGTGGACATCCCTCGACATTACCACACTTGAACCTATGGCATTTGGCTTTGAGACCCGTGTCTCCCTATCCATTTCATCATTATTCACATGACCCCTCTCAATTGAAGGACGTACCTAGGACCCGTTTTTTCCTTTAGGGGCTTGGAACACCTAATAGGGTTGTTTATTAGCCACTCCTACTTAGTGAGGTAACACTATTACAAGCTTAAAGCTCCAAATTTGGAAGGCAAACCCATTATGAAGTCTTAATGTGACCTTATTTAACAAGTTTGGTTCACTTAGATGCACTTATAAATTACTGTACCTGATGGAGAGGAACCACATTCAATCTTATATGTAATTGGCAAGTAGTTTCATCATGGGCTAGGCAACTTAACTAGGGCTCAATCCCACCATAGGATCATATTGACACCCCTAGGGGATGCGCTAAGAGTCATGGGACTCCATCATGTGTTAGAGCATCATTTCATGCCATGGGCACCCTCAGCACTTTCATAAGTTCATTCATTGCCCCACATTATTCGCAAGATGATGCACTTGGACCAGTATGCCCCAACCGGCTTAGCATGATTATGGCAACTGATCCAAGGCCCAGCGGAGGTTTGTCTCATCTTTGACTCTTGAGACTTGGGAGGGCAGGAAACATCATCAGAGCCCTCATTTGGAGCAGTCTACAGGCTTATCTTTCCTCAGGAGACCCATGAGACTAGCATTTGTGCCCCAAACCCACTATAGGGCACCACATGATAACTTGCATGGAATATTAGGGGCCATCCTGTAATTCGTCTTTATTAGAGCCCTCTCTCTCATCATGGCGCTTACAGAACTCAACGTTGCCCTCCAACAGCCCTACATCATCATGATGTCATCAACTCGGGTTGCATATGGATGGCTTACTCATAAGTTGTGATAGCTACTTGGTCGACTTGTGAGCAAGGCTTGTTCTTAGCACATTATTTTAGAATTTTGGGGCTCAATAGGATAATATGATTTGGAGAGACTCATATAAATAAAAGTGAGTCTCATTTGTGAGACTCATCATCATCAATTGGATTCTTGTCTTGTAAAGGAACTCACACTTTTTCCTTAGAGACTATTGGAGATTCTTTGATGCATTTTGACATTTGGAACTGAAATTTTCGATCTTCTTTGGAGCTACTTCATGATTTGTGGTTGGATATATCATATTGTCATCTTGCAAGTGCTTCTTGTTGAATATTTTTCTTGGAATAACGTCTAATGTATGGAATTGTTGCAACTAGTTAATGCTCTTGTGCCCTAATTTCTTGAATATCATTTTGGAAAACAATTTGGTTGGCAATTGCATATGTTACTCATTACATGACAAATGATGAATGTTCCTAGTGGATGAATTTTGTTTTTCTTCCATAAAACTCCATAAATTTTGAGTGGGTAAATGTTAAAGGTTGGTTGCTAGGGCATCAATCTTTAGCCTCCTTAAAGACGGTTTTGGCCAATTTTGAACCACTTAGATTCAATAGCCCATAGGACTAGGCGTTGGTCCAAGAAGTTTGTTGATCAACTCTTTCTTTCTCCATCTTTTCTCTACTTTAAATTTTTGGCCCCTCTTCCTAGGGGGGTTGGCTGGGGCATCAAGCGAAATCCTTTAGAGAGGGAATTTGTAGTATACCTAGGGGGATAGTATGGGGTACAGAGGGAGGTACCCAAGGGAATAATGTAAAAATGGGATGGGTCATAGTTAATAAATAAAGTCGTTAACCACCATCATGTAAGGTACCACAAGTAGTTATGTTAAATTTGGACAACTAGGTCCAAACTCCATGTTCTGATGCTCAGATTAAGAGGCTAATATTTTTGTTGGATTCCTCTTTCTGAGAGGTGTAAAATCCATATAAAAATAGTCTTAATCCGATGAGCAGAACTTATATTTTGAATTTATTATTCTTAATAAATTATATGTGCAAGGTCAGCCAGTTTTGTAATGTAGGCTCACATGCCCAACAGATGTGTCACACACCCTCATTGATGTATATATATACAGGAAAAGTTGGAGAGAATTTAAACACAACACAACTCACATCTTTCTCTCTCATCCTCAAAGTACGAACTACCTGGAGGACGAATTTCAGCCACACGTGGGAAGGACAAAGAGGATTTTTTCTGCTGCTAGGGTTTCGCTTGGGTTGACTCATCTACTGGTTGGAGGGTTGTTGTGACACATGCTGGGCTGGCTGACCAAAGGAGACTTTGCTGGTTGAAGCATCCTGTTGACCGCCGAAACGAACACATACATTTTTCTTGTTTCAGATTTGTCTTCTGTAAGATCTGCTTATATGTTCTATCTGCATTTTGCTTATCTACTTGTATGATTGCTGTGAGAAAAGTGAAATTGCTCTTAGCATAGAACATCTACAAAACTTTACATGGTATCAGAGCTGAGGTGAAGACAAACTCTATCTATGCTGGACATATGGAGTGAGACACTAAGAGAAACATACGCTGGACATGAAGTTGCCACTGTGATGACCTAACTGCTATAATGCCCTAGCCGCAGCCGCAGGCTTATGAGGATACACGCAGAGACCTTATACGTTATTAATGGAGACCATTAATACACTGATGTTGTACATTGATACGCAGATCTAGGAATACGTTGTTTCTTACACGCAAGACTGTCTCGTGTTAAATCTGCTTCGTTGTCATATAGCCGCAGCCATTATATGTTGATCATGAGGAGAACGCAATACATAAAGGTATAATACGCATATGGGAATAAACCACGCAGCCATATGTTACACTGGTCAATACGCTGGGCAGCAACTCATAGAAATGAATACACGCGTCTAGGGTTACGCAGGGCATAAGATATATATGCTGGACATGACGTTGTTCATGGTGATCCGCTAACAGCAACTCAAATTCTTTCGTGTGGATATTAGCAGATCCGCACTATATGAAGCTTCATATTAACGTGATGGGAGCCGCAGTGAATTAACATAGTGGAACCCGCTGAAGCACGCAGGCATGAAAGCACACTCGGCCGCTGTCATATAATAGAGCCATGACCGAACTAAAGATGTCGGAGACTAGGGATTTAACGCGCCTAGAACGAATAGGCGCCCATTCGCACATCAGAGGCTTAGGGCTCGATGATGCATTAGAAGCCCGCAATGCTTCACCGGGTATGGTCGGGCAGAAATCCGCTAGAAAAGCCACAGGAATTATTTTGAAAAAAAAATTAAGGAAGAGACTGAAGTTATTGAAGGCGAAGTTGTCGAGATACAGATTGATCGGCCTGCCACATCGGGCGCCGCCGCAAAGACCGGGAAGTTGACATTGAAGACGACAGAGATGGAGACTGTGCATGATTTGGGGACCAAAATGATCGAGGGTTATACTTGGAGACGGTGAAATTAATAGCGGTCGGGAGTGGTAATTCAACAGTGGTCTCTCATACGCTCGAGGAGCAAGGGTTTGCGCAGGTCGAGGTTGAGAGAACGAGTTGAAGACGGAATTCGAGACAACGGTTTGGTATGTATTAGCACAGGTTATACGGGTGTTCGGGGACGCTCAAGTAACAGTGCAGAGAACCATACTCAGAGCAGGTTGTCGTGGTTGATAGCCTGAGTTCGAACAGCGAGCAGGTGTATGATCGCGTGGAGTTATACGAGCACGGTGCGTTCGGTAATTACGCAGAAGTTATATATGATGCGGTGAAATGGTCACGTGGATAGAGGGCTGTCACGTGGACCGGGATAAATAAAATATGCAGGGCTGTTGATAGAAGGACGCGTGGACACGTGGATCATTTAGCGACTGTCGCGTAGTCCAGAATTTACAGAACTGGGCAGAGTTCTATTTGTATAATCGGCTGTTGGATTGATGCTTCGGATGGGTGATTTAGTTGAAGATTGATCCCGTAAGTCAGGTCTACCAGCAGGTAGACACGTGGATAAGAATCCACCACAACTGCATGTTCGATGGAGAATTCGACGCATGGACAGTAAAATTTACATACGCAGGTGCATTAGATAAACCGTGCGGAAGTAGTGGACTGATACGTGGCAGAGAAACACTGGAGTTGTGTGCAGACTCACTGAGCGTCAACACGTGGATAGCAGCTCAGAAATAGTTGCGCTGATTTGTGTAAGTGCTGGAGCACTTAGTCAAAAGCGCAGTAGACATGTGCGGACCGGATTATGGGCTGAGGAATTCGGACAGCAAGGTGGATATACGATAATGTGCAGGATTATAACAAGCGGTGGGCACGCTTTGGAATAGCGCAGAAGTTTATATATCCAACAGAGGCTGTTGCGGTTGAAGGCCGAGAATGAGACGCGGTTTGTACAGCATATAATATGTAAAACAAAGACCTGTTTTGTATTGTATTAAGTGTGGCCGAAGGATTGCCGGCACACTTGCTTATGTTGTAATTCTGATATATCATTATAAATAAATACTATTGCGGACAGACTCGGTTGGAGTTGTCCCGCTCATTCCATTGTCCTCCATCTACAAGATGTACTCTATGTACCCAAATTGAAGAAGAACCTTGTGTCTGTATCTGTCATGGAAGACAAAGGATTCAATGTAACTTTCTCTGATGGAAAGGTACTCATGTGGAAGAAGAACTTCAAGGAAGCTATCTCAATTGGTTTTAGAGTTGGTACACTCTACCAGGTTGGAGGGAGTCCGTTGGGAGCTATGACTTGTGATACTATCCGTCAAATCGAACTATGGCACCGAAGATTTGGACACCTTCATTACAAGGCTCTTCCCGAAGCAAGGAAGGTGGTGACAGGGATGCCTGATTTTGGAAATAATCATAAAGGTGTATGTAAGGGCTGTGCTGAAGGAAAACATACAAGGGGACCTTTCCCCTCAAGTGTCACAAAGACATCTGAGATATTGCAACTGGTCCATTCTGATCTTTCCGGTATGTTGCCTGTAACATCCCTGGGGGGATGTTCTTACTATATGACATTTACTGATGACTTCTCTCGCAAAACCTGGATATACTTCTTGAAGAAGAAGGATGAGGCTTTCATGTGGTTCCGTACCTTCAAAGCCTTGGTGGAAAATATGACCGGAAAGAAGATCAAGATTTTGAGGACTGACAATGGCACTGAATATGAGTCAAATGAGTTCAAAGACTTTTACAGAGAAGCTGGCATTAAGAGGGAGCTTGCTGCTGAGTTCGAGATGAAAGACCTAGGACTGATGCACTATTTCCTAGGCCTGGAGGTCTGGCAGAGACCTGGAGAGATTTTCCTTTCTCAAGGAAAGTATATTGTGAAGCTTCTGGAAAGATTTGGGATGGTGGACTGTAAGTCCGTGTAGACACCAATGGAACTCAACTTTAAGAAGTTGAGTGGCAGCGCTGCAGGGCCTATCTTGGCCAATCCTACTGAGTATCGTCAACTCATAGGAGCTTTGATGTTCTTAGTGAACACCCGTCCGGACATATGTTTTGCAGTGAATACTTTGAGTCAACAGATGGTTGAGCCTCATCATTTTCACTGGGTTGGTGCCAAGAATCTTTTGAGATATCTTCGGGGCACGATAAACCATGGGTTGAGATACACTGCCGGGAGTGTGATACTCCGGGGATACACTGATGCCGATTGGGCTGGCAGTGTGGTGGATCGTAAGAGCACATCTGGATGTTGTTTCAATCTTGGTTCTGCTTCGATCTCATGGATGAGCAGGAAGCAGAAGTCGGTGGCTTTGAGCACCGTGGAGGCCGAATACATTGCTGCTAGTATGGCCTGTTGTGAAGCAGTTTGGTTGAGGAAGCTCTTTAGTGAGCTGTTCCAACATGTGCTAGATACCACTGTAATACTCTGTGATAATCAGAGTGGGATTCGTATGACTGAGAATCCTGTGTTCCACGACCGATCCAAGCATATTGATATCAGGTACCACTTTATCCGGGATATGGTACAGCGAGGCGCCGTAAGGCTCGATCATATAGGAACTGATGAGCAGGTCGCGGATATTCTCACTAAGCCCCTGGGGAAGGTCAAGTTCCTAACCTTCCGTGAGAGTCTTGGTGTCGTGGAAAGACCCTATGATGTGGGTCCTGTTGGACGATGAGCTCTGGAAGCTCTGGGGGGCTTTGGGGATAGCTTCTCGGAGCTATAAGCACTCATAATGCTTCTGCCCCACCCTTGTGATTATTGAGCTGGTTCGCCACTCATTTAATCTGTGCCCCGTATGCATCCTACCCATTGAGTTCAGGGCTCATGGGAAGTACCTCTCATTTGGCCAATGAGGTGTGGAAAAGCTAGAGACTATTAGCAAAGACTGATGGACGCATCAGAGATTGCCGTACTCTCTATCTAGGATGGCATGGTCCAACCACTTGATCTGGGATCAAGATTTGTGAGGTCTGGGACCTCTGGACTGATTATGTCAGTCGGGGAATGATGTCTTTGCGACTGACCCACTTCTGTTCTGAAATAAAGAAGCCAGCAAAGCAAGTTTCGGCGGGATGACTCACGATGTTAATTGCACTAATAGATGGAGTTCTCCCTAGTTGAGAGGGAGTGTTAAATTTGGACAACTAGGTCCAAACTCCATGTTCTGATGCTCAGATTAAGAGGCTAATATTTTTGTTGGATTCCTCTTTCTGAGAGGTGTAAAATCCATATAAAAATAGTCTTAATCCGATGAGCAGAACTTATATTTTGAATTTATTATTCTTAATAAATTATATGTGCAAGGTCAGCCAGTTTTGTAATGTAGGCTCACATGCCCAACAGATGTGTCACACACCCTCATTGATGTATATATATACAGGAAAAGTTGGAGAGAATTTAAACACAACACAACTCACATCTTTCTCTCTCATCCTCAAAGTACAAACTACCTGGAGGACGAATTTCAGCCACACGTGGGAAGGACAAAGAGGATTTTTCTGCTGCTAGGGTTTCGCTTGGGTTGACTCATCTACTGGTTGGAGGGTTGTTGTGACACATGCTGGGCTGGCTGACCAAAGGAGACTTTGCTGGTTGAAGCATCCTGTTGACCGCCGAAACGAACACATACATTTTTCTTGTTTCAGATTTGTCTTCTGTAAGATCTGCTTATATGTTCTATCTGCATTTTGCTTATCTACTTGTATGATTGCTGTGAGAAAAGTGAAATTGCTCTTAGCATAGAACATCTACAAAACTTTACAAGTTAGCAATAATGTAATAAGCCCATTGTATTAAATATATGGTATTGAGAGAACCATGGTAATGACCCATGGTATTATATATATGAGACCTGTATAGAGGCTAGATACTCCCCTTGAAGAGAGGTCAAGGATTATTGTATGGGCAAGCATATGGCTTATGGAGTGTTCTCCTTCCTTAAGGAGTGATTGTATGGTGTTACCCTACCTTAAGGGTTTTGATTAATAAAGAGAAGCATTTCTATATTCAATCCTGTTATTTTTAGGTATATTTCTATAGTTTTATATTTTTAGGCCAGATGTAGTATACCTATGGGGATAGTATGGGGTACAGAGGGAGGTACCCAAGGGAATAATGTAATAATGGGATGGGCCATAGTTAATAAATAAAATGGTTAACTTGCACCATGTAAGGGACCACAAGTAGTTAGCAATAATATAATAAGTCCATTGTATTAGATATATGGTAGTAAGAGAACTATGGTAATAACCCATAGTATTGTATGTATGAGGCTTATATAGAGGCTAGAGACTCCCCTTGGAGAGAGGTCAAGGAACACTGTATGGATAAGCATATGGCTTGTGGAGTGTTCTCCTTCATTAAGGAGTGATTGTATGGTGTTGCCCTACCTTAAGGATTTTTATTAATAAAGAGAAGCATTTCTATATTTTGTGTTTGTAATTCTCTTGAGATTATTTACAGTGATTAGGTATATTGGCATCATTTCATATATTTGCAAGTCAGATCTATTATAAGTGGTATCGAAGCACTTTCTTTGGCAAGCGAAGAGATTTTTTTTTTTTTGCAAGAAATATTTGGGGAAGCGAGTTTGCAGATCAGATCTGAAACTTTTGGTGCAAAATTTGTAGAATCAAATTGCAGATCTGGATTATTTGTGAAAAATACCCAATTTCAAAAAAATAACATCGACCGAATCGAAGTCCGCATGAGGGAGATATCGCTGATTTAAAAATTAGCTATGCTGCAGAAATCTTTTTACGAAAATCCGTGGACAGCGGATCTCCAATTAATTTTTTTCATTTTTGTGGGGGAATTTTGATAAACTAATTGCAAATCTGAAAGCCTCTTGAAAAATTACCCAATTTAAAAAAAAAAAATCGGTCGAATCAGAGTCCGGATGAGGGAAGTATAGCTGATTTAAAATCAGATCTTTTTTAAGAATTTTTTGTGACGACGGGACAGTTGCAGCACAACTTTGAAATTCCAGAGTGCCTAGATCGGGATTTCTATCACATGAGAAGATGCAGAATGGTCGTTCCATTTCTGAAAACATGTCATAATAAGGACTCTGAGCAATATTGACCGAACTGTGGCCATTTTAAATTTTCGCCAAGTGATTTTTTCAAAACCCTCTTCGTGGCTTCTAGCAAGATGGTTTTTACAGGAAAGATGATAGCTCTACTATTGAAGAATTCATAAGAAGAAAAAAGTTCACATATGAGAAAAATTGGAAAGGTTTCGTATGGCTTGGTTTGCAAGATGAGGCTACCATATGGTGGAGATCATTTGACAGCAAGAAGTTGTACAAACTTTCAGATGAAGAATTTGAAAAATTCATTTTAGACAAATGGTCTCATGCTGGAAAACAAGATAATGAGAAACATATGGGGTTATTTTCTACTGGTATCTCCTTATTACAGGTTCATAGATATATTCAAAAGGAGAAAATCATTGTGTCTATAAATCCTAGTTGCAAGCAAAATCTTATAAATGTTAATTTGGCAAAAAAATTGCAAGTTCCAGCAAAACACATTGAAATTGCACAGATTGATAATGAGGACGTTCAAGTTTATAAAGATTTGAAGATTGTTATGGACAAGTATGTATTGCATTCCGATTTTTATGCTTCAAATATGGCTAATGTGGATGTTGTTTTGGGATACCCTTGGATGGAATCTGTTGGCACTATCAATATTAATGTGCAGAAGAAATTCCTGAAGCTCTGTTATAATAATTAAAAAAAAAAAAAAAAAAATTACATTACAGGATATTTCCATCAATAAACAAGTAGAGTCCAAGGAGACTGAAGCAGAAGATATTCCAGGTACTGACACATCAGATGAGGAATCCGTAGTTGAAGTAATACTGGAAGATAAGCAACAACCGCAGGCACCCTAGCATGTACCAAATACCAATCAGGCTCCATTAGGTGGTGCATTAAAGAAAGATACACCGTTGGTTAAAACTTCAGCATATCACCACCCACATCACCCAGCAAGAAAACAACCAACACGATGGCAACAAATTAGCCACAAGGACACCAACCCCTGCACGACTGATAGAGAGGGGCGACGATCCACCCACAACACATCAACACAGAAGAGCCGTCAAGTTTAACTTCCATCTCAAGTGAGCGAGGCACCAGCTAGATCGAGGGTTCACCTTTCTCTTGGATGGCTAGATGCATGTGCATGGTACCAGTGGACTACTTTTTGAGTACATCTTATTATTTGTGTTCTTCTTATGTTTCGAGAACGAAACATGTTTAAGCGGGGCTGGAATGTAGCATACCTAGGGGGGGATAGTATGGGGTACAGAGGGAGGTACCCAAGGGAATAATGTAATAATGTGATGGGCCATAGTTAATAAATAAAGTGGTTAACCCGCATCATATAAGGGACCAAAAGTAGTTAGCAATAATGTAATAAGCCCATTGTATTAGATATATGGTATTGAGAGAACCATGGTAATGACCCATGGTATTGTATGTATGAGGCCTATATAGAGGCTAGAGACTCCCCTTGGAGAGAGGTCAAAGAATATTGTATGGACAAGCATATGGCTTGTGGAGTGTTCTCCTTCCTTAAGGGGTGATTGTATGGTGTTGCCCTACCTTAAGGGTTTTCATTAATAAAGAGAAGCATTTCTATATTTTGTGTTTGTAATTCTCTTGAGATTATTTACAGTTATTGGGTATATTGGCATAATTTCATATATTTGCAAGTCAGATCTATTATAGAATTTTTGGATTTCGTTTAGACAAAACTCTTCTTTGAGGCTTTTTCTAGAGGATCTCCAATTTTGGTTGATTTATAACGGTAAGTCATCCATAAATTCTTGTGCCCTAGGTATGCCCTAGAAGGGAAACCTAGCTTGTATTTTCTCAGATAAGTGGCTTTCTTAAGGGTTGCATAAGCCTTGTATTCAGTGGAATAAACTATAAGAAACCCTTTCTCCTCCCTTGCCTTTACCCAGTGAATACCTTGGAAGCATTTCTTCCCACGATTATTCATAAAACCCTAGGTCTAGCGCAAGTCTTTCCTAGGTCTTTAAAAGAGAGCGAAGAGCCTTTTGGAGTAGTTAAATCATCACATAGAGCTTCTTTAAGAGGTCCTACCTCATCTCCTAGAGTCTTGACCTTAGAAACACCTATTACCATTATCATATCTAAAACCCTAGATATTAATCTCTACAACTCTTCTTGGAGAGCATGTTAACTTCCTTGAAGCATTGAGACATTGTTGTGTCTCTCCTAGAACGAGCTTGGTGGAATCACTTCATGCCTGAATCATTGAGCTATCCATCCTAAGTGATTCTCTTTCTACCGGGACTCCTCCCATCGGTGAAAGTCTGTAAAGAACAAGGGACCTTGACTAGGGTGACAGTGGGTCGTTGCCCCATTGTTATCACTTTAGACTAGTAGTTATCCCTTAGGTTTCCCTTTCTTATGGCTCTGCTAGATTGTGTAGTAACAAACCCAATTAATATATCCCCAATCTTCTAAAAGTATTTTATTTTATTATTTTATTATTATTCTATAATCTCCCCCTTGACTTCATCTTAAGTGACTTTTTAATTTATTTAAGTCACTTTTGGCCTTTTCCCCTTAATTAACATTTTCCCATTTCAATTAACTGACTACTTAAAGTCATTTTTAATCTAGGAAAATCGTAAATCGCCCACCATACTCTCTTTGGCCGCTGGAACTCACTTCTCATCATCCCATCCTGTAGATCATTTCGTTCTGATTCCAACGAGCTATTACAGTAAGGTGTTCTGTCAAATATTGCTCCCGGAATGCCACCTTTAGCGTGATTAATTATGTTATGCTTCATAATAACCTATTAAAATTGGCAACTGGGGCCAAATTCCACCGTGAAACAACTCATTTGATGGATATGATGATTGCGTTGATTCCTCTTTTCGAGAGGTCCAAGATTGATATAAAGATCATCTCATTCAGACAAGTAGAAGTGTAATTTTGAATTTATTACCTCACATGTGCAAATTGTTCAGGTCAGCGTCAGCTAAATGTAGGCTCAAGAAGCCCAATGGATGTGTCTCTTCACCCACAACGAAGTATATAAATAGAAAAGACCTCACATCTCATTTGGACATCCATCACTCACACATTCTTCTCTCTTTCTTCATCAAATTGATTCGTACAGCTTGGGCAGCTTCTCTCTCTCTCACAAGTACAGCTAGGAAGACAGAATTTCTAGGCTAAATCACAGAACCGAAATTACAAAATTTCAAACAGTTTCACCAACGTTGACCGAGGTTGTTTTGACCAGTTTCGACTGCGGTTTTGAGGGCAGAATTTCGATTTCCTTAGCCCACATTAACTGCCACAGAAATCAAGGATTTTGGGGTTGTTTGACCTACGTTGACCGTAGAGTTGATAGTAGGTTGACTGAGTTTGACCAAAGTTTTTGTGACTATTTTGGGTTGACTTTGACCACTGCTAGACACTGAACTTCACTACCTTTTGTGAAAATTCCTAGATCTAACAATCTCAGGAATCCTACTGCAACCAACTGAATATACTTCACCTAGATCGTAAATTACATTACAAACTTATTTCAAATTTCTTCTTGAAACATTGAAGTAAATTACTGAAGTAGCCTACACCAAATTAAATATGATTCTGAAACATAGAAACTAAGCAAGGAAATACAAACACATAGGACACCATTATTTTTGGACAAATGTCCCCAGAAAAAACCCAACTTGGGAAAACCGGTGCAGCAGTGAGGGTTTTATTTTATTATGCAACAGTGAAATCTGAGTACATCTATGGATGCCCAACTGGCAATCCAAACAACAAGAAAATCTAGCAGAGATATTCCCTAACCAACCCCGGCACTCGTGTTAACTACACTTGCGTGTTCCTAGACTTGCATGTTCCTACACTCACGTTCCTGCACTCGCACGTCCCTGCACTCGCGCATTCTTGCACTCGTGAGTTCCTGCACTCGCACGTCCCTGCACTCGCGCATTCTTGCACTCGTGAGTTCCTGCACTCATGAGTTCCTGCACTTGCGTTCCTGCACTCACGAGTTCCTACGCTCGCGTTCCTGCAATGGGAATAACTCAGCCTCTTGCTACTGCCTCTCCGAATCTAGAAATCTTCCTCCGGATCACTATCTGTTAAAATTGGCAACTAGGGCCAAACTCCATGTGGGTCATATTATTTATGGCAGCTGATATTTTTATTGGATCCCTCTCATTGAGCGGTGTAGGATTGATCTAAAGATCGTCTGATTCCAATAAGTATTTATGAAGTTATGAATTTATTTATGTTATGGACAAATTGTTAAGTCGGCCAGCAACTTATGTAGGCTCAGAAGCCCAACAGTCATGTCTATTCAACCTCTACGTTTTAGTATAAATAGAAGAGGACTTCAAGTCATTTCTACACATACTTGGATCTCTTCCTCTGTCTATTTGTCTTTGGGTTTTAGTAGGATGAGAGATCCTAAGGAAAAGCCGGAAAAGTCGAAACTGCCGGAAAAGCCGGAACTACCGGAAAAGCCAGAAACGCTGGAATTGTCTGAAAAGCCGGAAAAGACGGAAAAGTCGAAACTGCCGGAAAAGCCGGAACTACCGGAAAAGCCGGAACTGCCGGAAAAGTTGGAAACACCGGAAAAGTCGGAAAAGCTGGAAAAGCCGGAACTGCCGGAAAAGTCGAAACTGTAGGAAAAGCCGGAAAAGCTGGAAATACCGGAAAAGCCAGAAAAGCTAGAAATGTCGGAACTGTCGGAACTATCGAAAAATCCGAAACTGCCGGAAAAGCCGGAACTACCAGGAACTGCCGAAACAGCCGGAGCATCTGTCTCCGAAGGAAGTCAGCATGACATATGAGATCATGGCCAACATCATAAGCAGCATGATGATATGAGCATGGGCAACATAATGATGCATGATGATATGAGCATGGGCAGCATAATGATAAATGAGATCATGAGCATGGGCAGCTTGATGATGAATAAGACCATGGAAGATGTAGCATGATGAGTAGCATGAAGATGAGAGCAGCTTAGTCATCAAGATTCAACACATGTGATAGTACAGCAAGGTGTCACACGGTAATGTGCAGCAAATAGACGAGATGCAGTGCTATGATAGGTGAACGAGTCACCTTAGAGAATCAGTTGAAGCAATGTCTTCAACTGATCTCATGCCGATATCAAAAGTCAAAGTGATTGACTTCTATTTTAAATGTACTATCTCTCTCACTTTCTCTGCTGAACTTTGAAGAACATAAAAGAAGAATTGATCAAGGGTTTCCCCACATTGGGGTTTGTCCCTGGCTAGCGCAACATCTTGTGTCCTCTTGTCTTGGCTTGTCTTCTACGATTTATATTTATGTTCTATTTGCAGTTTACTTTATGCTGATGTGATTGCTAATGTGGAAAATAAATTGAAATAAATTGCTCTAGCATAGAACATACCTAAAATTAACATGGTATCAGAGCTAAGGTGAAGATAATGCCCAAGCAAGAGTGAAAGAGCAATCACCAAAGACAATAGGGACAAGACAAAAGGATCAATGTGTTCCACATCTCTCTTCTAAGTTCCAAAAGGGTGAAGTCGAAGCAGAACATATTATCATAATGGCGTAGCGGAAGTTTCTGATGGCCCATCTAAAGATCACTTCATTGGGAAGTTTGGATCTAAGGGTGGAAGGAAAGGCGGATGCCTTGGTTTCAATAAGTTCAGCCATTATGCGAAGGAGTGTCCGAAGGTAATGCAAGTCATCAAGGAAATGGTCGACTCTTCAAAGAAAGCAAGGCACCCCGAATCACTTTTATGTACCTCATCGCAAGAAGAACCCGGTGTCCATCTCGGAAATGGAAGTCAAAGGTTTCAAGGTGTCACTCATCGATGGAAAGGTACGTGTTTGGAAATAGAATTTTCAAAGATGTTTTTGAGTTCAGGGTTGTATCAAATTGTAGGAAGTCCACTAGGGACCATGTCCATTGTCACGTAGCACCGAAGGTCTGTGAGTCAGATGGTGACAGGGATGCCTGAATTCAAAAGGAGCATGAAAGTACATGTCTGAGATGTACCGAAGGAAAATCTTACAAGGGGACCATTCCCCTCATGTAGCAGGTCCACAGGTCTAGAACAACCCAAGGGGTCTGAGATTGATAATCAGGAATCTCACATATGCAGGTGGAAGAAAGCCCTCTATGGCTTGAAGCAAAACACCCCAAGCATAGTATGAGAGGATCGATAGTTGTCTGATAAAGCTGAGATTCACTAGGAGTGAAACGGATCCAAACCATCCGAAGGTTGTGGATGATAGACCTCTCATACCAGCACCTTATGAGGACAACCTACTTCTAATAGATGCAGACCCTCTCATTTGCAGAAGTAAGAGGAAGTTGGATTCCAGATGTGGAATGGTGAACTGCAAGCCTGTGACTACCTCGAGGATCTTAACTTTCAGAAGTTATATGGTAGTGATGTCGAACTAGATTTGGGAAACGCCTCTGAAGCTCATAAACTCATTCGCATTGATGTTCTTGGTGAACTTCCGTCTGGACATATGTTTTGCAGTTAGCATGGTGAGCTCATATTTGGTTGAATCTCACTGGATTGGTGCCAAGAATCTTCTAAAATGTCTTCGGGGCACAATCTCTCATGGATTGAGATACACTGCCAGAAATATGAAACTGCATGATTATTCGAATGCTGATTAGGTAGGCAGTGTGGAGGATCATTAGAGCACTTCTTAGTGTTGTTTCTCTTTGGATTCTGCTTCGATATCATGGATAAGCAGGAAGCAGAAGTCGATTGTTATAAGCATCACTGAGACCGGATACATATCTACGAGTATGATCTCGTATGAAGCTACCTGGTTGGGGAAGCTCTTCAAGTGAGTTGTTTGTACCACTGTGATTCTCTGTGACAACCAGAGGTGGGATTTGATTATTGAGGAATCCCGTATTCGATGATTACTCCAGCAGATAGACATCAAATACTACCTTATCTGGGATATGGTAAGTCTATGAGCAAGGAAGCTCCATCGTTATGAGATGATGTACAGGTTGCTACACTTTGTCTAAGCGCCAAGGGAAAAATCAAATCTGTGATTTTCCCGAACGACTTGGAGTCGTCAAGAGACCCTTGTACAAGGGTCCTACATGTTGTATACATTGAGCTCTAGGAGCTCTGGGGGCTTGTGGTTCTTACTGGAGCAACATACGACCACAGGGTGACTCACCCTCCCCTGGTGGTGCGCACTGGGACAGGATGATTCACTCTCCTGTGGACAGGATGATTCGCTCTCCTGTGGACAAGATGATTCGCTCTCTTGTGGGACAAGATGATTCGCTCTCTTGTGGGACAGGATGATTCGCTCTCCTGTGGACAGGATGATTCGCTCTCCTATGAACAAGATGATTCGCTCTCTTGTGGGACAAGATGATTCGCTCTCTTGTGGGACAGGATGATTCGCTCTCCTGTGTAGCAGGATGATTAATTCTCCTGTGAGGTCTAGATGATGTGTTCTCCATGACGATTGTGTAGCAGGATGATTAATTCTCCTGTGAGGTCTGGATGATGTGTTCTCCATGAAGATTGTGTAGCAGGATGATTAATTCTCCTGTGAGGTCTAGATGATGTGTTCTCCATGATGATTGTGTAGCAGGATGATTAGTTCTCCTGTGAGGTCTGGATGATGTGTTCTCCATGACGACTATGTAGCAGGATGATTAGTTCTCCTGTGAGGACAGGATTGATTAAGTTCTCATGTCGAGGCATCCTACCCATGCAGTCTGGGACTCATGGGAAGTACCTCTCATCTGATCAATGAGCAGGGAAATGAGGATAGGGACCATAGTAGTACCGATGGAGGCATTGTTGTATCTAACGTACTCCCTATGCTAGGATGACCTTCATTGATCTAGGATCAATGATACTGGTCTGGGACCAGTGGTAGGAGTTGTACCCACTATGACACTGACTTCGGGTCAGTTGAGAACTGGTCTGGGACCAGTGGTACATACTCTGAGACTGGCTTCAAGTCAGTAGAGTATTGGTCTGGGACCAGTGGTAGGAGTTGTACCTACTATGACACTGACTTCAGGTCGGTTGAGGACTGGTCTGCGACCAGTGGTAGACACTCTAAGACTGACTTCGGGTCAGTGGAGAATGGTATGACACATTCTCGACCAATTCTTCTTTTTCATGGTTCAGCAGAGCTAAGTTGAGCAGAGCAGAGCAGAGCAAAGCCAACAGAGCTAAGCAAAGCCAGAAGAGCCAGCAGAGTAGAGCAGAGCCAACAAAGTTGAGTAGAGCAAAGCAGAGCCAGCAGAGTTAAGCAGAGCTGAGCAGAGCTAAGCAGAGCTAAGAAGAGCAATGCAGGGCACTGACAGCAGAGATAGTACAGTTGGACATATGGATCAACGGATGGAGTTCTCCCTAGTTGAAAGGGAGTGTTAAAATTGGCAACTAGGGCCAAACTCCTTGTGGGTCATATTAGTTATGGCAGCTGATATTTTTATTGGATCCCTCTTATTGAGAGGTGTAGGATTGATCTAAAGATCATCTGATTTCGATAAGTATTTATGAAGTTATGAATTTATTTATGTTATGGACAAATTGTTAAGTCGGCCAGCAACTTATGTAGGCTCAGAAGCCCAACAGTCATGTCTATTCAACCTCTACATTTTAGTATAAATAGAAGAGGACTTCAAGTCATTTCTACACACGCTTGGATCTCTTCCTCTCTCTACTTGTCTTTGGGTTTTAGTAGGATGAGAGATCCTAAGGAAAAGACGGAAAAGTCGAAACTGCCGAAAAAGCCAGAAAAGCCGGAACTGCCGAAAAAGCCTGAATAGCCGAAAAAGCCGGAAAAGCTGGAATTGTCGGAAAAGACGGGACAACAGAAATTGCCGGAAAAGCCGAAACTGCCGGAAAAGTCGGAAAAGCCAGAACTGCCAGAAAAGCCAGAGACGCCAGAAATACCAGAAAAGCCGGAAAAGCCGGAAAAGTCGGAACTGTCGGAAAAGCTGGAATTGCTGGAAAAGTCGGAAAAGCCGGAAATATCGAAAAAGCCAAAAAAAGTCGACAATGTCAGAACTGTCGGAAAAGTCGGAACTGCCGAAACAATCGGAGCATCTATCTCTGAAGGAAGGCAGCATGATGTATGAGATCATGGGCAACATAATAAGCAGCATGATGATATGAGCATGGGCGGCATAATGATGCATGATGATATGAGCATGGGCAACATAATGATGAATGAGATCATGAGCATGGGCAGCTTGATGATGAATAAGACCATGGAAGATGCAACATGATGAGCAACATGAAGATGAGAGCAGCTTAGTCATCAAGGTTCAACACATGTGACAGTACAACAAGGTGTCACACAGTAATGTGCAGCAAATAGACGAGATGCAGCACTATGATAGGTGAACAAGTCACCTTAGAGAATCAGTTGAAGCAATATGTCTTCAACTGATCTCATGCTGATATCAAAAGTCAAAGTGATTGACTTCTATTGTAAATGTACTATCTCTCTCACTTTCTCTACTGAACTTTGAAGAACATAAAAGAAGAATTGATCAAGGGTTTCCCCACATTGGGGTTTGTCCCTGGCTAGCGCCACATCTTGTGTCCTCTTGTCTTGGCTTGTCTTCTGCGATTTATATTTATGTTCTATCTGCAGTTTACTTTATGCTGATGTGATTGCTAATGTGGAAAAGAAATTGAAATAAATTGCTCTAGCATAGAACATACCTAAAATTAACACTATCCCTGCCCCTCTACTGCAAAATATCTCTTCAATCAGAATTTCCTCCTGAGAACTTTTCACTTTAGAAATTCGATCTCTTGGTCTCTCGCTGTATTTTCTAAATGAACCTCAAGCCCCTTCTTATATCTCTCTGTTGGAAAACCAACAGCCTAGAATTAACTCCTAATCAAAGGCTCAGATAATTTTGACTTGATCTCCGTCTTTATCTAGAAGATTCATCCATAATTAGAATAATACACATTAATATTTTAATTTTCCTAAGTTTAGACTTAGGAACTCCATTAAAAATATTAATTATTTTAATATAATTGTCTCTGGGTAGAATTTCCCAAAACGGTTTATGGGTTCTTTGGAATGCATATGCCCAAGCAGAGTTGCGGGGGAGCGCTCCCCCCTCTTCGAACCCGCTCCCAATCCGCACTCCGGGCGGGAGCGGCTCGGGAGCGCGCTCCCGATAAAAAAAATTGCGCTCCCTGCCAAAATCGGGAGCGTCGCTCCCGGAGCGAAAATTACAGCTCGGGAGCGATCAGGGAGTGATCGCTCCCGAGCGTTAAAATTTCGCTCCGGGAGCGATTCAATCGACGCCGGGAGAAATAAATAAAAATAATAATAATAATAATATTAATATTAATATTAATAATATTATAATAATAACAATAATAATATATATATATAATAATAATAATAAAATTAATTAATTAATTAAAAAAAAAATATGTTTTAAAATCACATTGGGGCAAAAAACATTTCATTATCACTTGAATGAGTTGAGTTTAGCTGGAGAGCAAGAGCAAAGGAGCGAGGAGAAGCAAGGAGCAAGCGCTGAGGGAGGAGCAAGCCTGCAAAGAGATTAGTAACTTAATAATTTAGTATTTTAAACATTAGTTAGGTAGTAATTTAGTTTAGTTTAGTTAGTTAAATTTAGTTTAGTTTAGTTTATTAACTTTATTTAGTACAAAAATCATGAATCTAAATTAAATTAATAAATTAAATTAATTAATCTAAATTAATTAAATTAATTTTCTCATTCATATTCCCATTCCCATTCCCATTAAATTTTGTAGATTCAGAAGCCTACAAATATCAAACATCATGGACCTGACTATATTTCTTGGCATTTTCCTCTTCTTGGTCCCTTTTATGGTTATTATGGCGCTGGAGAGTAGGAAATGGAGGGGCCAAAATGCAGAGGGGGTCGAAGAAGCTGGAGAAAGTGGATTTGATGAAAACCCTGGTGAGGAGGAGCTGGAGGAGGGTGAACATGACTCTCAAAAAACTAAACAAGACCAAACCCCATTGTGGAAATATGTTAACAGGCCTGAAGCAGGGAGAGGGGGTGGAACCACTAAATTTCATTGCCCCCATTGCAACAATAATTATACAGGTTCATACACCCGTGCCAGAAAACACCTCTGCGGGAAAAGGCCATGGGATGGAGATAAACAAATAGGAATCAAAACTTGTCCAGCGGTGTCAGCAGCGGATAGAGCCAAATACATAAGGGAAGAGGAGGAAGCCCAATACAAATCTAAAAAATCAAGGGGTTTCTTTGAACCAAGCTCACAATCACAAGCACAAAGAACTCCTTCAGCATCCTCCCAAGGCAGTGGATATGGAGGCACAGGGTCATCAGCTTTAAGGCGTAGAACCATATCAGATTTCCTTGATGAGGGGTGTAGGAATGATGTGGATTCAAAGGTTTACAGGTTTCTCTATGCATGTGGGATACCATTCAATGTTCTTCGCTCACCTTATTGGCACAAAATGGTTTCTGACATAAATGATGCCCCTAAAGGATACAAGAGCCCTGGGTTGGACTTGATCATGAAAAAGCAAAAATATCACATTCTTTGAATAGAATGACAAGTTCTTGGACTGACCATGGGGTGTCCATTGTATCTGATGGATGGACAAATGTAAAAGGCAAGCCATTGATAAATTTTCTTGCTATGTCTGTTAGTTGTGCCATCTTTCTAACTACACATGATTACTCAGACAAGTTCAGGACCGCCATCAACATTGCAGAAGCATTACTTGAAACAATTGACCGTATTGGGCCATACAATGTCATCCAAGTCATCACTGATAATGCTCCTAATTGTAAGGCAGCGGGAGCAATTATTGAGGATAAATACCCCAACATATTTTGGTCTGGATGTTTGGTTCACACATTGAACCTTCTGATGCATGATGTTGTCAAGAACAAAAATGCACAATACAAATGGATTGGTGATTTGTACAAGAAAGGCAAACAAATGATAAAATTTATTACAAATCATAGCAATACCCATGGCCTTTTCCGCAGTCACTTGAGATTGGAGTTGTTGAAGATTGCGAAGACCAGATTTGGTAGCTATTACCTCACCTTCAGGCGCCTTTTGAAGGTAAGAGAGTCATTGGCTAGCATGGTATCAAGTCCACATTGGCAGGTATTAAAGGAAAGGGCTACAAATGCAGCTGACAGGCGAGGTTTTGAACTGGTGGAGGAGGCCGCTCTTGATGGTCAGTTTTGGACAAGTGTGAGGCAAGTATTGGATTTCACCAAGCCCATTTATCACATGATTCGGTTTGCAGATACAGACAAACCAGTGATTGGCGAGGTGTATGAGTAGATGGATACCATGTTGGGGCAAATAAAAGATATTGTTCATAACAGAGATCCCGACTTGTACAAACTGATTCACGATTGTGTGTGTGAATGGTGGAATAGACTTAATCTTCCACTACATTGCTTAGCGTATATCCTTACGCCAAAATACTACTCTACATCTTGGTTGGGCCAACCTGCACCGGGGGGTGGGATTAGGACCAAACCCCATTTAGATGCAGAGGTAACTAGTGGATATTTGCAAGCATTAGAAAAGTTGATACCTGACAAGGAGGAATGTGCAGTTGTGCGCCTTGAAATAGGCAAATACTTCAGTGGCACTCGTTTGTTTGGTAACTTCCATGCAATGGAAGACAAAGATAGATTTGATTCTCTCACATGGTGGGAAACATATGGCGGCCAAGGACTTTTGCCAAAATTGGCAAAAAAAGTTCTTTCACAGGTTGTAAATACTTCTTCTGCAGAGAGGTGTTGGAGCACCTACAGCTTCATACATAATGTGAAAAGAACAGACTCAATGAAAACCGAGCAGAAAGCTTGGTTTATGTGCACTACAACTTTGAGGTTGTTGAGTCATTACTGTGATCGGGCTTATGAGGATCCCACATATAAAATTTGGGACAATCACCCAGAGGATGACAATTTGGAGGATGGCACTATACATCTTGAAGAACTGGAAGAGGAACTTATAAGGGATGAAGATGAAGCAGCTGCAGCAGCCATGCCACCTCCACCATCCAGTAGCAGTGCTCGAGTTCCGAGTCTTGTTCCTTTGCTGTCGCCACCTCCATCTACACCCTCACGTGGAGGGCATGTGCCTTCTAGTTCTAGTCGTCGGTCTGTGCGGGAGACTCCTAGAAGACCACCACGACCTGCTTATACTCCTCGAGACTCTCGTGGCAAGGGCCACAAGTAGATTTACAGTTTACTTGTCTTTTCTAGTTTCTATTAGTTTTCATAACTGTTGAGTCTTAAGTCCTTGACTCTTGACTCTTGACTCTTTCATATCATAATGATATTTTTTGTAAACAATATATGACTGTGACAATGAAAATTTGAAGTTTGAAGTTGGCAATTATAACTCATTGGTAATGATTGTGAATTATGAATATGATGCTTCGTGAAAGACTAAAGTTGTTTCATTTCATTTCATTATTCATGTTTCATTTTATAACATTTCATTTCATGTTAACAATTAGAAGTTAGGACTTAGAAATATCTAAGATATTATTTCTTGTAATGGTTAAACTTAGCTTACAAGTACAACTTTGGTGATCAATGATGATAAATGTTATATATTGAATTTTCAATTTTGAAAACATGAAGTTGAAACTTTAAGATTGAATTTGATGAATCATTATTCACGAGACTCAATATGTTGCAGTTGTAATATGTATTTTACTAACTTGTGGACATGGTTGATGAAAATTATAACTTCTAGATGATTGATGTGATATGGTTCAATGATCAATCTATGTTTTTTAATGTTTTTTATATCTAATTCATCATTCTCCATGTTTTTGTTGACATATATGTATCAAAAATTAAAAATATATATATATTTTTAAAAAATCGCTCCGGGATTCGCTCCCAAACCGGGAGCTTCTGAAAATGTCGCTCCCACTCCCAAGTAACATTGTGCCCAAGCCTCCATGCAAAATTTGAGGCGTATAGCACATCCGATGCTACCCCAAATCAACACTCCCTCTTAGCGAGGAATGTGCTTTAGCAATATACTGCTACTGCATACTACTCTAACTGGGAAGCATCGTCCTCTGCGGCGCTAATGTCTAACATGCTGTCCACCAAGGACTGCGCTGCTGCTGCTATTGTATTGCTTCCTTTGACACTGCCACTGCCAATGCTACATACGTACTACAGCTCCCTCTCAAATGTTGCATCTACTATGCTGTTAGCACTACCACTACTAACATTGCATCCAAACTGCAACTCAGTTGCTGAGAGAAGCAACTGAAAAACATCCAAAATTGGATAAGTATCCCGTGGATACACCTCGGTGCTGAAAGCCTGATTGTTGCTAGTTGCATGCTGTCTTCTGAAGCCACTGTGCTGCTAAAGCTCTGCACTGTGCCTCCATGTACGGTTGCCTCTCTGCTCTGCGTTGCTCAAGTTTTGGCGCTACTAACTACTGCATCTGTTGCTCCAACACTCCATGGCACCAACTGAAAACTCCACCATCCCGCTACTACTAATCATGGGCTCCCATAGCAAGGTGATGATCCAAGAGGTGGGCTCAAGGATCCTGCCCATCTGTAGCTCTATTGAACTACAGTTCTATATCAGTCCACCTCCCTCTTGGAGGTATCTTGGTTGTCATGGCGAACTCCTACTCCTGTTCGATCTTTGTGGCTGCAACCTTAGGATTGTGCTTCTCATCCTTGTCCTTTTTCTTCACGGGACACTGGGAAGCATAGTGGCCCATCTCGCCACATCTGAAACACTTCACCTTGCAAACGTCCTTCTTTCGTCTTTGTTGCCCCTTTGATGCAAGGGTTGCGTTATCCTCCTCCTCTACTTTGGGCTTCAACCCACTGTTGCTGCTGCTTTCGTCAAGTTTGACCTTGACCAGGTCTCTCCTCAGCTCTTCTTGTTTTAGAGTTGCCCACATCTCATCCCAATTTGGCAATGCTGCTCTGCCCAGGATACTCTGGACAAAGACTTGCCATTCATCTGAGACAGAATTTAGAGCCAGTCTCACTAACTCTGAATCCTAAGGTGTATGCCCCGCAACCGACAACTCATCACAGGTCTCCTTCAGCTTTGCGAGGAATGGATCCACACGTTCTCCCTTCTGCAAATGCACAAATCTCAACTTCTATTCCAAGTACATCTTCCAATGCTCAGAAGATCCCTGATACAATGTGGCCAAAGCATCCCACATCTCTTTAGCAGTTGCTCTGCTAGCAACGTGGCACGCCACGGGATCCTTAACTCCATCCAGGATCATCCTCTTGGCCTTTTCCATTCCATCTTTGTACTTCTTCAGCGGATCTACATCCGCGGGGACAGCTACCACACTATCAACATACATCTTGAGGGCATGCTCATCTAGAAAGAAGGACATTCCAGCCTTCCAGAGGACGTAGTTGGAAGCTCTGTCCAACTTGTCCTGATCCCTCAAGCCACTGGTTTCCATATCCTCTGAAAACTATCGAACAACTCCCTCTTTCTCCTTATTTGCTTCTAGGCTGGCTTATGCACTCGTTGATGGAGTTGGTAAGTTTGTTGCTCCTCTGCGGCTCAGCAAATGAGAAATATTGATTTCCTCGGCAAGAAATCACTGAGGAAGTATTCCCTCACCATGCGATTTTCTTCCTTCTTCCGATGGCTTTTCTGCCAGCACTCAGCTTGTAGAAAACTATGTCCCTCTAGCTTTGCGCTGATGCTCTGCATGGTTCCCTCTGCTTTGGCAAATTATCGATCCGGTAATATTACCTGTCTGTCAGCTCACTCAAATAGACACCCATGAAAATATAGCCCTCCTGACTAGAACTGCGCAATCCCTCAGGGGATTCAAACTGCTGCTTGCTGCAGCAAGTTGGCCCTTGCTTCAATGTTAGATCTGTTCTTCCTGTTTCACATTAACACCTCTGATACCATGTGAAAATTCCTAGATCTAAAATCTTAGGAATCCTATTGCAACCAACTAAATCTACTTCACCTAGATCGTAAATTACATTACAAACTTATTTCAAATTTCTTCTTGAAACATTGAAGTAAATTACTAAAGTAGCCTACACCAAATTAAATACGATTCTGAAACATAGAAACTGAGCAAGGAAATACAAACACATAGGACACTGTTATTTTTGGACAAATGTCCCCGGAAAAACCCAAATTAGAATTAGGAAAACCGGTGTAGCAGTGAGGGTTTTATTTTATTATGTAGCAATGAAATTTGAGTACATCTATGGATGCCCAACTGGCAATCCAAACAACAAGAAAATCTGGCAGAGATATTCCCTAAGCAACCTCGACACTTGTGTTGCCTGCACTCACGTTCCTGCACTTGCGCGTTCTTGCACTTACACGTTCCTGCACTCGCGCGTCCCTGCACTCACGCATTCCTGCACTCATGAGTTCCTGCACTCTTGCGTCCCTGCACTCAAGCGTTCCTGCACTCATGAGTTCCTGCACTCGCACGTTCCTGCACTCGCACATTCCTGCCCTCGCATTCCTGCACTCGCGTGTTCCTGCACTGGGAATAACTCAGCCTCTTGCTACTGCCTCTCTGGATCTAGAAATCTTCCTCCGGATCACTATCCCTGCCCCTCTACTGCAAAAGATCTCTTCGATCAGAATTTCCTCCTAAGAACTTCTCACTTTAGAAATTCGATCTCTTGATCTCTTGGTGTATTTTCCAAATGACCCTCAAGCCCCTTCTTATATCTTTTTGTTGGACAACCAACGGCCTAGATTAACTCCTAATCAAAGGCTCAGATCATTTTGACTTGATCTTCGTCTTTATCTAGAAGATTCACCCACAATTAGATTAATACCCATTAATATTTTAATTTTCCTAAGTTTAGACTTAGGAACTCCATTAAAAATATTAATTATTTTAATATAATTGTCTCTGGGGGAATTTCCCAAAACGGTTTTTGGGTTCTTTGGAATGGATGTGCCCAAGCCTCCCTGCAAAATTTGAGGCTTAGAGCACATCTGATGCTACCCCAAATCAGTACCTTTGACCAGGCTTCAAAGGAGGTGTTTTATTATTGTTTTGACTAAAGTTGACTTTCTGGTTAGGGCTGAAGTTTGACTGCAGTTAACTACAGAATTTGACAGGGCTGATTTGACTTTGTATTGGGCTAATCAATTTGACTTTTGTACTCTCTCTCTCTCTGTTGAACAATTGCATAATAAGAAGATTTGATCAAAGGGTTTTCCCCACATTGGGGTTTTTCCCTGGCATCCGCCAAATCCAGTGTTATCTTGTCTTGGCTTGTCTTTTGCAAAAAAAAAAATTGTTCTATCTGCATTAACTATCAATGTGATTAATGGTTTATGTGATTGCTACTGGAAATAGTTGGGAATTGTTATTAGGCTGCTAAAGGAACATTGAAGTAAATTGTGCTAAGCATAGAACATACCATTGTTATCTAAAAATTAACATAATGTCGTTTTATGAGAATTATCAAAAAGCAACGGAACCAAAAACAAGTTGTGTGAAATACTCATGATGATGAATATGCCAAGCGAATGCCATCGAATCCCATAAAAACTCCTCAAAACCCCTCAAGGACCCCTGATGACGTAATCTTGCCCCTGTGACTTGGCCATCACGTACTATGAAAATCCATCCTGACTGTACTATAGAGGAAACTGAAAATCAGGTTGTTACAATCTTAGAAAGCATGGTGCATTATGAGCTATTTGGTGGAATCATTCTAATTATTTTTTCTAATGCCCCACCATCATTTAATTGGGATTATTTGGGCATCATCAAATCTAATCATAGTAAATATTCAAACCATTTTTTTTAGTTCTTACATGTGATCAACTCCATGCATATGGACCAATAATTACATGTGAACAACTAGCTTCTTATGTATGAAAATAACCAGACATATAGACAGATGCTTTTGTTGTAACCAAAACACTTGCCATCGTCATGTTGAAGCAATACAAACGGGGGAAAATCACTGCTGGAAATGAAATAATGTTTGTTCAAGGTTGAATGGGAGGGATAAAAGTCCATTGAGATGAACAAACAACAAAGATTCAAAGGATAAAGTTGAAGCATGTCCCACTAACATGATAAGTTGAGGCTGCCAAACAGGATTAAAAAATAGCTAAATATGATAACTGCAAAAAGTTTGAACAAGTGTGGGTGACAATATGGAGTTTATTACGATTGTATCAACAAAAATGAAGGCACTGGCATATCATTCTAGGACACATTTCATTTTCACTTAGCTTTGTGATAAAGAATTCGTAAGTCGAAAGCACAAGTAACCTAAGGAACAATCATAAGAAAAGCAATAGTGAAATTAAAAATGGTTGTAAATGTATGTTATGTCAATTCAATATAACTGATGGTGCAATGGTAGGTCTCTATTCATCACTGCAAGAAACCAAAAGTAAACACGAAAGAGTTCAGCATGTCAGCTATGTGTTCCGCATGCTAAAGTACAGGACATGTGCCTCTGACTAAAATGTTTGAACAAGTTGATAACATGTTAAATTACCCTATAAGATGTGAAATTGAAATGCAAGAACTGGGAAGTAGATAAAATATATGAAGAATTATTTAAACAATGCAAGATTAGATGGCTTTAACCTTTGAGAATAGAAAAACGTACATAGAGTAAATGTTTGTACAATAGCCAACCAGTGCACTTGAAATTGCAAATGCAACACAAAAATTTCCAGGCATTTCAAAAGAACCAATCAAGGCAACCTGCAAGAAGGAACTTATCCGGTGTAAAATTACAAGTTTTACATGTCAACTATACAAGCATAATGTGTAGTTAGTCCATACCATTTTATGCACAAAGACTATTAAGACCTACCCAACCAACTATGGCCGAAATAAGAAACTGGATCCAGTCCAGGGGTGTCAAGCCTGGATTCCTCTTTGCTGGCTGCACAAATTTGTTTATTGAGTTTTAGTCTCTCAATGCATTTTTGTTATGGCTTATCTCAAGATGCATTCCAAAATCTTACCAGAATCGTCTCCATGTCTGCCATGGGAATGTCCTTATAGTGTTTAATGTGGATACTCCTATCAACAGATTGAAATATGTCACTGTGAGGTGTTGTTGTCCTGCAAAGCCAATAACATAAAGAATTATACCGATCTGTTCCAGACAAATTTCACTTTGAGCTCTTTGAACAGCAGTGCTTTGCTGGCTAACATGTTTCCAGAAAACTAACATTACAGTCATGTGCTAAACTATGATGGACAGCTTTTGCTTCATCCCTTTTAGGAAGAAAGTTTCCCAAGTTTCCAGCTATCATCTATGTCTCTAATAACTTAAAACTGTGGACCAAGATAGGTACAAAATTTATTGAGGTCAATAAAGCCAAAAATATTTAGATTCTATTAACCCTCAAGGTACATGAATAGTTAAGACTTTGTCACAGTACAAAGACGAGAAAACCTCCTAAAAAAATTATTTGTTTTTGAATGTAGTTCATGATGAACATGCTACCTGTATATAATAATCATCTGCTCAAATGTTGGCTCTTGAATTGTGTTTTTTCCAAATAAATTTCTCAAACTGCAAAGCATTGAATGAGAATAAGTCACAGGTGCTCATTTTGGATGACGTAATCAACATAGTTTCCTTCATCTTTACAACTATAAGCTACACACAATAACATAGCATGCCAAAACAAACTCATTTAACATTAATCATCACCTGAATTTCATGTTCTCTAATCGTATGCGCTCGACATAAAGATCCTTGCCCAATAGGTTTCCAACTTCCTCGTTCACTTCTGTGGATGCTCTGCTTCTTATAGAACGGGAAAGCGATAAGCTCATCTGGTAGCCCGAACGCACAATCGTTTCATCTTTATCAGTGGAGGTTCTCATAAATAAATATCCAAGTCTGTTTATGAAAAGGAGGTGAAGTAAGAAATGACAAACCACCAAATCAAAATTAATGTTCATATAAATTAGATCCCAATTGAAATCCAATCCAATGTTTCAAGAAACTTTCCCCATCCTACTAAGTATCCATTATAAATCATGCCCAGACACTAGCTGCCTACCCTGTCCGCAGAAGTAGCCATTCCCAAGCTCGAGAAAGAAGCATATCCACCTTCTCCATAATAAAGTAACCACTGGTGTTGTCAATCCCAATGCCTCGACGGAAAATAACAAACTTCACAACAAAAGATAGAAGAAACAGATTATCAAAGAATATTCAAATTTTCTATTTCTCTAATATTCTAATTATAAAGTTGTATTTCCTCCAACTAGATACCATATGTAATGACAACAGATAATTTGTTTTACATCCAAAATGAAAAATGATCTTTGATTATTTATGTAGCAAAAAATGGAGATGGGAACAGCAAAAATACAATATGTGTTGCATATATTGTCACTTTTTTCCATTTCTGACAACAGATAGGAGATGTTCCTATGAAAACTATCAATGTAAGTGAATAAATGAGTATTGAACTAGCATTGACAGAGTATTTCTTTAGATGTGAGTGCGTGTATATGCTCTTGACTATGACAATAAATAATTGTTTCTTTTGAAAATTATGCACAGTATGATTTTCATGTGTAAAGGAGGTATTGGATTAGGTGAGATGTAAACATCACATATTTAAACCAAAATCATGAATAACTTGGCAAAGGCAAAAGTATGAATCTCATTCCCATAAACATAGTAAATGAAAAACCTCAAACATTTTAAATTTAAAGGAGAAAAACTTAAAATTTCAAAAAGAGATTGAAACTTTGAATATATATATATATAGATAGATAGATAGATAGCTGAGTCTAGGCCCGGGCCAGCCCCAATCTTAGATGGAAAAACAATATTCCCACCTGCAGGATTGTTGAAGCACGTGGTAGCTTCAAAAGGTCTTCTACATAGGCTTGGTGTCTTAGCATGCAGAATATGATTTATTGCCTCTTTAGGTGCTTGCTTGGTGGAGTAAGTGATTTATGTCTTCTTTCCTAATTCTAACTTAGGAAAAGTACAATAATTAAAGTCAATTAATTACTATGGACTATTAAGTTATTTTCTAAGGATAAATAATTTAATCATTTCAGTGACATAGAAAAAATCTCAACCACTGATCTCCAAGATCTTCTAGAAGGGAGACTAGGGTTAGGGATTTGGACTTAACAAAGATTATAAAAGAAGCTAATGAAGAGGTGAAGACACAAGAACTCAAGAGAGTGAGTCACAACAAGTGAGAGAGAGATTTCTCTAGTGCAAGTGGCTTAGTAGACTGAAGTGCAAAGGAGAAGTACGGGAGAATTTGGGGGTGAATCCAAGAGACCAAGTTGTGGAGATTGTAACGCTGGGTTGTTGAAGATGAGGTCAATTTTATTGGAGTCGCTGATTCGTTAGAGGCCAAGTTTCCTAAGGTGCAAAAGCAGCTTTGGGGAAGACGCAGGGTTGATTTGCCTGCAAATTGATTGGACCGAATTTCTCCAAGCCAATTTCCTTCAGAGGCCAATTTCTAGTTGGCCGAATTCATTCTCTGGGGGGCGAGCTTTTTTTTGTGTTATGTGGTTCACAAACCCAGCAATCGGTGATCACTACGTCCACGAAATATTTGTACTAGGAAAATCCATTCGAAGGGATCACTCCCTGTCGGCTCAACCATGGAGCCTAACCCCAAGAGTGTCCAAAAAAATGAACCCATAACCTCTCAATAGCATAGGTGCTTTAACAACGGGGACTCAACCAATTGAGCTAACCCTCAAGGCTCTGTGGGGGCAGAGTTACAGGTTCCAGTTGTATTTTTCCTTGTATCTTTGTGGATCGAAAACCCAAATTTTCCATATTAATAGATGATGAAGAATCGTTGTGGGTGAATTATTTTTGCAATGTGTGCTCGATCTTTCTAATTTAAATTTTGCTTCATATATATATATAGAAGTTAAAAATGCCATTGATTTTATTTTTCAATAATTCACAATTTATTTTGCTAAATAAATAAAGTGTTGGGAATAAAATTAATTGTCATGAGAAAATAAATATGGGCTGGTATTTGGAAATTTAACATGGTATTAGAGCTTTCTAGATAAATTAGAGAGAGAGAGAGAGAGATCTGAGATCACGAAGGTTTGCAGTAGTGAGTTTCTCCTTTCTACGGCAATAGAATTATTTTTAAATTTTGTAGTTGAGTTTTGTGGTCGTGGTCGATTTATGAAGATGGCATCACTAAGTACTTTGTAATATGAAGATAGGTTGGATGGGGCCGCTAATTTCAGTTCCTAGAAGGAGCAAATTACCATGATTTTAAAGATGAATGGTTTGTGGGATCTTGTGAACACAGAGATTCAAGTTCCTTCAGTTGCAAACCTTGCAGCGACGCAAAATCCTAAAGATATGAAAGCAAGGAGTATAATTTTGGATGGTGTGAGTGATCACATAATTCCTCACATTTTAGGGAAGGACACCAAACATCAAATGTGGGTAGCTCTGACTAGTCTTTATTAAAGCACGAATGAAAACAGGAAAATAGTGTCGCGGGAGAAATTAAGTAGCATCAAGATGAACAGATCTCAGACCATAACATTTTACTTCATACGGATCCAATAAGCTTGTGATGAGCTTGCAATTGTTGGGGAAACTGTGATTGATTTGGAGTTGGTGAAAGTTGCTCTGAAGGGTTGCGTTAAGCACTGGACAACCTTTGTAGATGGGATCCTTGCTAGGAAACAACTTCCTAATTAGAGTCGGTTTTGGGATGATTTCATCCAAAAGGAGATCTGAGAGAACTCATTGATTGGAGGGCAGTGAAAGGGTAGTGGAGAGAGATGAGCTTGTTCTTGCTACACAAGAGAAAAAGGGCAAAGGGAAGGCCAAGCAGAACCAGACTGGAGAAGCACCAGTCAAGTTCTTTGCTTGTCACAAGTTGGGCCATTTTGCCATCCAATATCCAAACAAGAAGAAGGGCAAGGGAAAGATAGCTACGACAACACAGATGGAAGAGATGGTTGAAAAGTTTGAGAAAAACTTAGCCTTGGTGTCTTTCCTTTCAGAACCGTCAAAAGAGGTGTTTGGTTTGTGGATAGTGGAGCATCTCGTCACATGATAGGATCTCGAGACTTCTTCACCAACATGACCAAGGGGCCTAGGGATGTATATCTGGAGCTTGGTGATAAGGCCAAGTATGCAATAGAAGGCACTGGCAGTATTGAGTTTCAAATGGAATCAGGTGTTATACTAGAGGCGAACAAAGTATTGTATCTATCAGGTTTAGAGAAGAATTTATTTCCAGTTTTGACCATAGGAGGTTGAGGACTACAAGTTAGCTTTACTGTTGGTGAAGTGGTTGTTGGGCCGAAAGGATTTGATCCCCAGCAAGAAGTGTGTAATTGGGAGAAGGGAGAGGGATCTCTACCTGTTGAGAGGACAGTGGGTGAAGGCTCTCATACATGAAAGTGTTGATTTTTGTAGCTTGGGAGGTACTCCACAACCCTAGGTGTTGGGTTTGTGAGAAGTTTGACCACAAAAGGACTTTGTGGGCGAAGTACCCAAGCGATGGGGTTTTGTACCCAAAGTGTGGGTGCAAAACCAAGAGGATATATTATTTGTTTATTCATTGTTGCAAGAAGAGCATCCTTAAAGGACCAAGAGGACCTAAGGCAACCATAAAGGGTCTAGATCAAATGAAAGATAATTAATTTCCTTAAGATATTTGGGGTTTTATGATGAAAAAGATCAAGTCGTCTAGGCTTGAAGGAACCCCTTGAGGGCTAGTCATTTCCCTCATGAAATACTATAAGAAGGGAAGAGAGAGGCTCATTTGATAAACCATCCAAGTGTGAGACATCTCAAGGGAGGAATCCCAAGAAGCCACAGAGAAGGAGGGTTCTTCCCTTTAGCGAATTTGTGGAGTTTCCTGAGGATTTGAGCAGCCAAGAGTACAAGGGTTTCTTGTTGGTCTGTGGAGGGGCCGCAGGCCCAGTTTAGGCATACATGGGGAGGCCAAAAAGCCTAGTTCAGTTACAGGAAAGAGCCGCAGCCCTAGGTGTCCTCACTGCTTATGGAAGAAGGCCACAGAGATGCACAGATCTGTCCTAAAGGGGTCTGTAATCCCTATTTCTCAGTGGTTGGAGGAGGGTTGCAGACCTGTAATTACTTTGTTGGGAGGAGAAAGAGGAGCCGAGACCTCTGTGATAGTGCACAGATCTATGGGAGAAGGACCGCAGGTCCTGAGATTTGGAAAAGAGGCCTTAAAGCCAAGGAAAGTTGCGGTGGGCTGTATACTTTCCCGGCGTGAAGAAAAGAGGACTATATGACCAAATAACCCTCCTGTTTTGGAGGCCACAGACCTGCCTGGTTTAGTAGGGTTTTGAGTCTAAGTGGCAAGCCTGGTAAGTTAAGTGGGTTGCCAAATGATAAGGAGATGTCTTCCTAAGTTGGAGGGTCTGTTCAATGTGTTTGGATAAAGATCAGAACAGCCAATGAACAACTCCTTTGTGGATTGTTAGAGGCTGTGCAATCAGCCCTAAGTACAGTATTAGAAGGCAGGTCTATTACTGTGTGTGGGTTGACTGATTGACCTAGGTTTTAGCCTCATTGCAACAGCAAACAGTCAAATAGTGGGCAGATTGTATTTGTACCTTAGTTCATTGATTTGAAGGTGATACAAATCAGTGAAAAGTGGGCAGAGAGTGAAGCCCTAAGTGTTGGTCGTTTGGTGGAACAATGGAGCAGCTGTGAGGGCTAGATTTGCAAGCCCTAGATATATCTTCTTTGAAGGAATAAAGAGGACTGTGGGCAGTTTTGGAAGCCCTAAGAAGAGTGACAAGACGACTGATATGTCATAGTGTGAGGGCAAATCTGTTGTGCTCTAAGACCAGCAATCTGGAGCAGCCAGAATCTTGACAAGTGAGCAACCCTTGAAGTCCTCATGTACACTGATTGTTGAAGGTGTCAATGGGCTGTTAGGAGGCAGAGTTGTGGAGCCCTAGTTCATGATTGCAAGGAGGCAAATTAAGAGGGCAGATCTGGAAGACCCAATGAGAAGACATCTTAGTGGAGCAAGAGGGTTGCTAGTGGGAATATTAGTAAGCCAAAGTTCAGTGACACAAAAGGAGCAGTGATCATTGATAATGGCAAGTTGGACAGCTCAAGATGCAGTTACAGTGATCAGCAAATGGTGAGGAAAAGTACCAGCCAAATGTGCTCAAGGTACGTGGACTGAAAGGGCTGAGTGTGCACACCCATCAGCATGTAGGTCAAGTGTATCTTGTTCAGGGCAGATTGGTTGTCATAGTTGTTCACACCAAGCCCTAGTTGTGTCCTTGTATCAGGGTTGTATGTAAGGGCCATGATCCCTGTTACGAGAGCCTTAACACTGTTGTATTAAAGATTATAATATAACAAGTAATGGGTTTAAAAAGTTAAAAATTGTTGTGTGCACTAGTTGATTCACGGATGTACATTATTCCGCTATGCTAAGTAGAAGTGTTATGGCATTTGAGTGTGTTTGTGTTTGTGATTTTAGACTCAAACCAGATTCTTAGAGTGTCGTGGAAAAATCATCAGAGAGTGACAACCAGAGAGAGATATGGCATAGGAGGATGTAATATTCCTAATGGAAATATTCAGTAAATAACAGAGACATGCACTAAGCTACAACAAATAAATTTCTAAACGTGCAAGTGCAATTAGTAAACCATAAAATCTGAGCAGGAAACATGAGCTATCTTATTAATAATGTTGGAAATTGGGAAAATGGCCCAAACAGGGAACTCGCACTACCCAGAAATTTTGTTGTTGTCGCTGAAGAAAAACAGGTGTTTTTGCCCTCAAAACGGCTCCAAAAATTCTGCAAAATTAAACTGGAGCTCTTCCCACCAAACTCACAAAGACCCAAAAAAAAATTGGGCTAATTCCAGTCGACCCGGAGAGCCCCAAAAAGTGTGAATTTCCCAATCTGCCCAGCTCTGTGCTCTGCAAGAGAGACACTGCTGAAGATGGCACAAATCTTTCGCTAAAATGCCTATGAAATAACTACAAAATCTCTCTCAGAAATAGCTCACTTCTCCAGGCTTAAACTACAGCAGTTTCTACAGCCACAAACCCCTGCACAGCCTCTGCTCAATAACCCCTGCACAGCCTCTGCTCAATAACCCCTGCACAAGCCCAGAAATAGAAGAATTCGACCCAGTAAGATCTCTTTGTTTCAGCCTTGCGAAATGGTGCCAATCTTTGCCTTCTAACCAAGGAAAAACACCTGCAAATGCCCAGAATCTAAAGGAAGTTGCTCCAATCAACCACTGGAAACTATCTTTTGTGCCCAAGGGAACATACAGAACTAGATGAATTCTTTGCAAAATGCTCAAGTGAAGCCCTGAATTAGACTCCAATTTTCCTTACTAGAGACGCACTCAAATTCCTCCGAAATAGGGGTGGAATTTCCGCTTGGAATTCCTGTGCTAAGTAGCACTTCTCCTCTTGTGCTCAACTGCTCCAAGAAAGTTTGATTTCTGTAGAGTGATAGATAAAAGATCCCAAAATGAGGCTTCTTTGTGGTATTTATAGATGTTGGTCCCTTCTCTCTTGGTGGGATCCCAATTCCACTAATTTGAACCACCTTCTCTCTTCCCTCTCTCTTCTAGTGCGAATTCCTCAAGGGGGTCAAATTTTCCCTTTATGTGGCCTCCACACTCCATTGACAAAATAATTATTCCTTTTTCTCTAATGTGCATAGCCTCCTTTTTCTCCAAAAAACAAGAGGGGTTCTACTCTATTGATTTTCTAGTACAATTAGGGTTAGCACAGTGTTTCTAAAATTATAAGAATTACTTTTGACGTAGATCTCCCTTTTAACTTATTCCAATATATCATTAAGCAATTATACTTCAAAAATTCAACAATAACGAATAGTAGAACAGTAGATATCACAATGCACAAAAGTGAGACAAGATTTACCCTGGAAATACCAGCAACCTTCTCAATAGAGAAAATCTTCTTATTCAATAAGAGACACACCTAGACCTATGGTCAAACCTGGTCTTCTCCTCCAAGTCAAGTCACCCAAACTGATCTTGCACTTTGTTCTACCTGTCTGATCCAGAAATTTTGGCCCCCCAACAACTGTCCAATAGCCCAAAATTTCAGCCCCCAGTAACTGCCTAGAAACCTAAAAAAATATGGCCCTCCTGCAGAAGTTGTTGCAGAAAGATGCAAATCACAGAGAGAGACTAGACCACACGTGCAAGATGTTAGAGAGAGAGAGAGAAGATTTTGTCCTTCTTGTCATTTGCTACTTTTGCCCAGAAACTGTCTTGAGTGAGAGATGTGAATTGCCCAAATGAGGAGCTCGAATTTCCTTTATATAGTACTCTGTCTAGGGTGAATGGACCTGTCTCTTGGCCAGGGCCGACTTGACTTGGAGGGAAGCCGACTTGTCACTTTTGGAGCCAAAAACTTCATTTTAAAATTTCAAATTTACATCTTTTAAAAGTTGCAGTAGGACTTTCATTCAAAATAAATTTTCCTTTGACTCAAGCATTTATAAATATGCTTTACAATGATAATTATAATTACATCAAGTGACCACAAGTACATTATGAAGATCGGCCATAGTTAGATATTCAACACTCCCTCTTAACTAGGGAGGTATTCATAATCACTGTCATAGATGTTTCTCAAATTGAACAAATTTCTCTAAAGAAAAGGCTATCCATTATTACCAACATCATCATCTATCATCAGCGTTTACTAGTATCCATATCCGGGGCAATACCAAACCCATGGCAATGTCATCAGCATATCAGGACTCACTCCTTCAAAGTTATCAGTCCTCGAATCCCATGGCTGCCACCTAGGCTAAAATGTTGAGACCCTCAACTAGAAAGCACTCACCCTTTCTGGTGAGCACATTGGTGATCGAGTCTAGATGTTGAACTGAACCTCACTCCACCCTACTCGGTTTGTGATCAGGATCTAGGACCTCACCCCATCCTTTCAGTGTGTGATTAGGGTCCAAATGCTAAAGGACCTCACTCCACCATGCCTGGTATGTGATCGGGGTCCAGGACCTCACACCACCATTTCTAGTGTGTAATCAGGGTCCTCCTCCAAGAGACACTCACTCAGCACTTCTTGTTGATCCCTCTGGGTCTCTTGGACCCATTCTCGGGAGAATGTTCATCCGTGATGCAAACAAATTAGCACTCCCTCTCAACAAGAGGGGTGATCTCCGTGAGCCCCAACTTGTCTTTGAAGTACACGAATCTGTCCCTTGGCAACGGCTTTGTCAAAACGTTAGTTGTTTGACTTGTGACTACAACACTCAATGGTCTCCCTAGATCATGGGATGCATTTGGAGCAAGCACAAGCAGCTGGAAAGAAGCTCCTTCATTTGAGCAATTATGGACATCATGTGCTCAAGAAGAAGCAAGATTGATGACCAGAGATCATCAAGATGAAGAACTTCAAGCCCTTGCACTCGCTTCAAGAACAAGGGAAAGAAGTTTAGACCTCAACATAAGAAGGGGTCTTTGTGAAAACTTTAACTATTGCAACTACTGGAAATTATTATTCTGATTGTAAATTCAATTATGCAGTTTATTTGTTAAATAAACAATGAATAAAATCACAACTGCAATTTTCACCATCAAAAAGCTGTGGAAAATAAAATGTTGGAAACTGAGAAATATGCTAGCACACACACATAAAAATGACGCAATTATTTGTGTACAATTGTCCCCGAAAAACCCAATGTGGGAAAACTAATTCAACAGCTGAGGGTTTTTATTATTATGCAACAATGAAAAATTTTGAGTACAATCTTTGGATGCCCAGCTCGCTACCCAATCAGCAAAATCTAACATAAATATTTAGAGAGAAAAATTCTCTCTCCACCTGCAATCACAGCACTTGGCCCTCTTAGAAAATTGGTTGTCCAACCCCTGCGCAGGCCCTTCTGTACCAATGTTGCGCAGACCTTCACACATGTGGCTCTGTTTTTCCTCTATTCAAGTCGACCTGCCTATCTCTGCTACCGGAAGTGACTCTCTAGACCTATGGATGTCTTTCCCGGCCTCTAGAAGTTGAAACGACTCCCTCTCCAGCTAAATAGAACTTCTATGCTAAAGCTTCTGCGCAGGTCCCACGCAGATACAAACTGGAATACCTCTATCCCTTGTTGTTGCCTCTCTAGAACTGGGAAACTTCCTTTAGACTCACTGTCTCTGTGTCCCCTCTCTGGCTCAAACTCTTCCGGCTGAGTGTTGCACTCTGGAAAATCGAACTTCCAAGGGGAACTTGCTCACCCAGTGTGTGTTCTCCATCTACCCATTGACCTCCTCTTATCATCTCTAGTTGAGACTTCAACGACCAAGATTAAAACTTAATCGATGGTTGAGATCATCTCCAAGTCAATTTGTGTGAGTTTCAAGAGAATTTTCACCTTTCTCAATTAATTACAATTAATTAACTAGTTTTCCTAAGTTAGAATTAGGAAAAATTTAAATGATGGTAAATTAATTTAATTGAGCTATCTCTAGGTGGAATTTACATAAACAATTTCTGGGTTTTGGAGATCTCTTATGTTTTAGCCTCTCCACAAAGTTTGAGACTAGAACACTGTCCAATGCTTCAAAAATTAACACTTCCTCTTAGGGAGGAAGGTGTTCTCTAGCGTTGCACAGCTACAACACCTTGTATCTGCACCATCCACCATACACGCTACTAATGTCTGACAACTATAGTTGCCTGCCACTGTCCATCAACAACTGCGCTAACTCTGATTCATCTGCTACTAGTTGTAGTGGAACCATGTTGCATTTGTGTTGTTGCTGACACTACACTATACATCATGTACTGCTTCCAACTCTACATCTGCACTACAATCCATCTAACACTTTGTCTCATTATTGTTGTTGCTACTACAAATACTGCAACTGAGAAGCATACAAAATATTGAATCAACGGTGATCACATGCTGCAACTATCTCCTAAGTCTCTGACTGCCACTAGCCTCTGCACTATCTACTGGAAAATTTGCATTGTTGTTGACTCCGCAATGTGCCTCCTACGTTGTTGTCAACACTGCTCTACACTCCTTAGTATATGACTGCAACTAGTCTGTAACTGCCACTCTATGAATTGGCTGCACCAACTGACATTGATCCTCTTGCTACTGAATAATGTGGGCCCCTGTAGCAAGCGTAATCATCCACGTGAGGAGTAAACCGCAATTTTTGCTCCTCTATGGACCATGCCCAGCTCTGTGCAACTCTAGAGTCTAGAACTCGATGTCTCCTGATCTCTCTCCTAGAGGTATAGCTGCATAGAAAGCGAATTGGTCCTCCAATTTGGAAGACAGTTGATCTATCTCTGAGGATGGTGCTGCCTGATCCTACTTGTCTTTATCCTTCTTCTTCTGAAGACACTAAATACTATAGTGGCCAAACTCGCCACACCTGAAGCACTTGATCTTAGACAGATCCTTCTTCTTCTTCTTTTCTCCCTGCGAGCCTTGTCCTTGACTAGGAACGAAAGGGCCACATTTTCTTCCTCCATCACACCCTTCGATCCTTTGGTGCTACTGTCGTTGATGGAGCACTTTACTAAAGCTCGTCTCATCTCCTCTTGTGTGAGAACTGTCCACATCCAGTCCCATGGCTTGGATGAAGTTCTACCATTCCTTAGTGACACTTTTGAGGGATAAATGCACAGGTTTTGTATCTGGACGCGATTCTCCTATGGCTGCAAGCTCATCCCAATATCCTGAATTCTAGTGAGATAGGGATTAATGCCTTCAGCCTTCTGCATTCAAACATTCCTCAGCTTCTCCTTCAGGAACATCTTCTGTTGTTTGGAAGGGTTCTGATATAGTGATGCGAGAGCATCCTGTTACCCACCATCCGTGGGTGGTATCATAGGAGAAAAAAAAATCTCCTAGATGTAAGTTTTTGTAGCATCAGATGCATCCTAGTCTCGAAACTTTGTGGAGAGGCTAAAACACATGAGAACTCCATAACCCATAAAACGTTTATGGAAATTCCACCTAGAGATGGCTCAATTAGATTATTAGTTGATTTTAGATATTTCCTAAGTCTAAACTTAAGGAATATGGTTAGTTAACTAGTATTAAATGAGATAAGATGAGAATTATCTAGAAACTCACACGGATCGACTTCGATATGATATTGGACCTTGATTAAGTTTTAATCTTGGTCGTTGGTGCTCCAACATAAGATTATAAGGTGGGTCTTGGCTATGACACCTCCTATGGGCAAAGGTGGGTCTCCTCCTGCACCCTGTGGCTCATCTACTCCCCTGTCTTCCTCCAACTCAACTTCATCCTCCAGCTCACTATTAGCGAATACCTCTATGTAATGGGCCTTGCCATTAGTGCACCAGTGCCTAGGTTCCCACGGATCATGGCATGTAAAGCACAACTTCTTCCTACGAAGGTCTCTCCTGGTCTCGTCATCCAACTGTCCCCATCTAGCCCACTCCTTTTGAGGAGGTTTAGTGTCCTTACCTTTCTGAGGAAAGGTGGGCCTAGAAGGTACTAGTGCCCTAGTCTTCAGAACTGCATCAAGCATGTCCCTGGTCTAGTTGATGGCATCCTGCAATGATACAGGCCTGTACGCTCTCACCCAACCACGCAAAGGCTCTGCTAGCCCCTCAATGAATAGCATGATCAACCTCACCTCTAAAATGTTAGAGACCATCACAGCGAGTCTCTGGAATTCAGCCATATATGTCTCAACGATGCCTATTTGCTTCAGGTTAGCCAACTCCCGTTAGTGTAGCTTAGGGTCCTTTCCGGTCAAATTTCTCAACCAATCTCCTCGTGAACTCAATATAGGATGTAATAGAAGCATGCCCCAACGCGACCAACACGTGGTACCACCACTCCTACGCATCTTCATCCAAGTACAGAGTGGAAAATTTGATCGCATCTGTCTCTCACATGGGATTCAGACGAAAATATGTGTCTAGCTTTTGAATCCATGCCCTAGCTAAACTCCTAGATGACCCATCGAAGTTGGGCAGTGTTACCTTCCCTGCCAACATTTGTGTATCCTAGTTTTGATGTTGTTGACCCCCTATGAAAGGCATCCCTACTCCAAGTCTATACTTCTCCTTTAGGTGACAGAAATCCCCAATGGATAAGACACTCCTGACCCTGGGATCCAGTGCTTTGTACTCATCAACCCCATCAGTGAAGGATCTAATCAAATCAGCAAATGTGTCTAGCTCCCTCTCCCTCTCTGGCTCCTCCAAGAAATGGGGTGTCGTGGTTCTACTAGTCTAGCCATAGGTGTGGGTGTTTTGCTATTGGTTCGTGGGTGCACGCACATGGCTCCTCTCATCCGGGATCCACCTTCTCCATCGTTGGCTAGTCCCTGTTGGTTCTGTAATTGCATGCCCAACATCTGCCACATTATTTCTAGAACCTACTGATTTTGCCTCATCATTTGTTGGTTTGTCCTCACTAACTCCAACAATTGATTTTGTCCATTTTGTCTAGGCTACTCATTGCCTTCCTGGTTCTCAATTCTCTCTCTAGCGTGACTAAGCTTTCTGTTTGAAAAGGGGTTGAGTTCTTCTTCTCTACCACATCCTCTTCCTCTACCTTTGCCACTGCCTCTGTGGAACACTACTTGGTATCTGGATGTCACCACCTACTATTTTTCCCACAACTGGCCAAGAACACGCTCTGATACCATTGTAATATTCCTAATGGAAATATTCAGTAAATAATAGAAACATGCACTAAGCTACAACAAATAATTTTTTAAACATGCAAGTGCAATCAATAAACTACAAAATCTGAGGAGGAAACTTGAGCCATTTTGCTAATAATATTGGAAATTGGGTACAAATAGAGTAGAACAATAGAACCTGAGCTTGTGAGTGCAAGCATGCAAAACCCAAGTGAAATGATGTAAACCCAAGTGGTGGAAAATGACCCAAATAGGTAACTCACATTGCCCAGAAATTTTGTTGTTGTTGCTGAAAAAGAACTAGTGTTTATGCCCTCAAAACTGCTCCAAAAATTCTGCAAAATTAACCTGGAGCTCCTCACACCAAACCCATAAAGAACCAGAAAAATATTGGCCTAATTATGGATGACCCAGAGACCCCCAAAAACTATGAATTTCCTAGTATGCCCAGCTCTGCGCTCTGCCATAGAGACATTGTTGAAGATGGCACAAATCTTCAACTAAAATGCCTATGAAATCACTGCAAAATCTCTCCCAAAAATAGCTCACTTCCGCGGGCCCAAACTCCAATGGTCTCTACACCCACAAACCCCTACGCAACCTCTGCTCAATAACCCCTGAACAAGCCTAGAAATAGAAGAATTTGGCCTAGTAAGATCTCTTTGTTTCAGCCCTATGAAATGGTGCCAATCTCAACCTTCTACCCAAGGAAAAATACCTGCAAATGCCCAAAATCTCCAATCAAAGGAAGTTGCTCCAATCAACCACTAGAAATTGTCTTTTGCGCCAAAGGGAACACACAGAACTGGAGGAATTCTCTTCAAAATGCTCAAGTGAAGCCCTGAATTAGACTCCAATTCCCTTACTATGGAGGCACTGAAAGTCCTCTGAAATAGGGGTGGAATTTTCGCTTAGAATTCCTGTGCTAAGTAGCACTTCTCTTCTTGTGGTCAACAATTCCAAGAGAGTTAAATTTCTATAGAGTGATAGACAAAAGATCCCAAAATGAGGCTTCCTTGTGATATTTATATATGTCATTCCCTTCTCCCTTGGTGGGCACCCAATTCCACTAATTCAAACCACCTTCTCTCTTCCATCTCTCCCTAGTGTGAATTCCTCAAGGGGGGTCGAATTTTCCCTTTTTGTGGCCCCCACATTCCACTAACAAAATAATTATTCCTTTTTTTTAATGTGCATAGCCTCCTTTTTCTCCAAAAATCAAATTGGGTTCTACTCAACCCACTTTTCCTAAGTCCACAACATCAAAATGTCAAAAATGCAAAAATTGAGAATTGCTTAACAAAATTTTATTTAATGGGGATATCACAGAGGATGGGACACCTACACCACAACGCTCTCCCTTTATTGTAGAGAATGGTTACAGGTTTTCCAGAGAGAAAGGTGGAGCAGGTTGGAGTGTGTAAAGGGTGTGCAAGCTAGCCAAGGTTGTGTATCCTCACAGCAATACCAAGTCTAAGGGAGTGCTAGACTTGGTGCACTCAGACAATTGTAGTGCTATGTCTATGACATCGGTCACATGGTCCTTATATTTTGTGACATTCATATATGATTCTTCCAGGAAAACTTGGATCTACTTCTTAAAGACCAAGGATGAGGTCTTTGATCAGTTTCAGGAATTCAAAGCTCTTGTGGAGAACAAGACTGGGAAGAAGATTAAGGTGTTGAGATCAAATAATGGGGGTGAGTATACCTCCAATAAGTTCCATCATTTTTGTGGGACAGTAAGGATTAAGAAGGAGCTCACAGTACCTTACAACCTGTTGCCACAAAATCTAGCATGCCTTGGAGAGGGAAACCCTACAAAGTATAAACTAGAGAAAGGGACAACAATGGGTTAGAGGCCCAATGGGACAACATTGGGACTTTATGGATTCTCATCGATGGGAGGAGTCCCGATAAAGGAGGAATTACTTAAAATAGATATGCTAATGATAAGATATGAAGTGACCCAACTAGGGCTCATTGAAGAGAGAGGCACAATAATGGTACAAGGCTTCAAAGAAGCAAATCACTCTCAAAGAAAATCCCTAGAAGACAAGGTTGAAGACCTAGGGTTTGATGGGTTTCGATGATAATAGGTGTTCTCAAGGTCAAGGCCAGAAGCAAAGGGTTTTTTATGATGATAATAAGCAAATCCAAGGCTCATAAAACCTTCAAAGAAGTCCTTAAGTTAATAGAATGAAGACAAGGGTTTTCCTCTTAGGGCTAACACCTAGGGAAAGAGAATTTATGGACGAAATTTGGATAGATGCCCACCAAATTGAGAGATTTTGTGGCAAATCAAGTCAACTTGATGTTTAGGCTCTCAAACCTCGGAAAATCCTCTTCCCTAGAAATTCGCACCAAGCCCAAGTTTCTCCTCTTTCCTTGAAAGGACCAATTTTTTAGAGAGAGAGCAAATGGATAAAAATAAAGATTGATCACCAAAGACTTGGGCTAGTGCCTTGTCTCTTGGGTGTATGGAGTCATGGATGTCAAAGATAAGCCAATCTTGCTCTTAAGGAGGCTAAAATTTGATGCCCTGGCACAAAATTCAAGCATACCCTCTCAAGGAATAATGGAGTTTATGGGAAGACCTTAAAAGAGTTTCACCACTAGGATATTTCTTACAATGTCATGTATGAATAATTCGTTGTTAAAAATTAGTTGAATAAAATTATATATTTATTATCAATTTGTTTGTTTTATTTTATTTTATCTTTATTTTTAATTAAAATAATATTTTAAATTAAAATAATATTTTAAATTACTAATAATAGAATAAGAAATTAATATTTGTAAATGTATAACCATAATTAAAAATAAGTTTAATCTATTTCTATCAAATAGTTTTTAAATAAAATTAATAATATTCAACAATTAGATTTAAATGTTATTATATTAAAATATTGGAGAATATTTTAATAGGAAAGTCAATGAGGATACATATATAACAATATAAAATAAAAATAATTAATTAATTAATTAAATAAAAATAAATAAATAATGAAATTAAATTAAATTCAAAAATTACGAAGGGAGGGTAGGGATCCAAATTCTAATTAACTTCCAACCATCATCCCTGTTAAGATTAATAGCGCACTTTTCAATTTTGATGGCCTCTCTAAGCTTCCTATGATGGAAGTGATCAACCCTAACAATGACCCGAGAATCTTCAATGCAAACATGGTGTTTGGATTTCACCGCATGTTCAACGAAACCTGAGGAACGGGAGCAATTGTGCTTAATATCTGTTGCATGTTCTTGGATTCTTTGGTTAATGGAGCGACCAGTTTCCCCAATGTAGGGAATCCAACATGAACACGAGATGGAGTATACCCCTTTCATGTCATTAGGGTTTACAGGCTCTTTGACAAATCTAAGAGAATTTCTAATGGTATTAAGGGGTTTGAAGGTAGCAAAAGCTTTGTTCTTTTTGATAATATGAGAAATCCTATCGGTGGTCCCTTGGATAAAGGGAAGTTGAACACTGGAGATTATATCATCTCGAGAAGGTTTAACCCTTGATTTTTTACTAGTCCTTTGAAAAGCTTTGAGGCCATGTTGCCTGCTATAGCCATTATTTTCAAAAACTTTCAGAAGATGAGATTTTTCCTATTCAACGTGATTCTCATCAAAAATTCTTAGAGCACGAGTGGCAAGGGTGTTGAGAACCCCGAGTTTTTGTGCTGGAAAATGATGAGAATTGACATGAAGATATTGTTTTGTGTGTGTTTTTTTACGAAAAACTTGGTGAGAAACGAAACCATCATTCATTCTAGAGAGGAGAATATCAAGAAAAGGAAGGCATCCATCTACCTCGATTTCCATCGTGAATTTGATGGAGTCAAATTGGGAATTAAGATGGTTGAGAATGGTATCAAAGTTGGTGTTCCTGCTAGCTTGAGGGTTTATTGAAAAAGACCAGAGTTTATCAAGATCAATGATTGCAAATTTGTCACACTTGTAGTAATTGTTCTACAAAATCATGAACAAATTGTTGTTGGCACAATGATTGTTCGAAAAAATTGAATCAGATGTTATTCAAATTATTAAGGAGCCCGACTCATATTATTTATTTTAAAGTGGGAATCGCAATTCATTCTAGAAGGGTCGAATATTAAATCTTTTAAAGGGGTTGTGAATTAATAAAAATTCTATGATGGAAAATCAAGGTGAAATTATAAAAGGGTTGCGTTATTTGGAAAGCATGGAGTATTATTAGATTTTTTTTAAGAAGTGTCAAATTATAAAATTATGGATGAATTATTAAGTTGTGGCATTATAGTGGGGGCCCTAAAACATTCAAAAGGGAGCCGCACCAGTATAATTTCCACATCATCATAACATGGAAAGGTGCCAAGACGGAGTCGCCTCACACTGAATCGAGCCAGATTGAGTTTGTGGTTGGGAATCGAATCTTTGAAGGTCGAGCACATTTAGTTTTCCATAGACAAAAAAAAGGAACCGCCATTCCAAATTCATTGTTGTGCAAACACGATGCCTGGGTCGAGTCCTCCTTGCTTTCTTGTGAACAAAATGAATCGAGGGCATTCGTATTCCCTGCTGGAGGAGGCCGCGTACTGTGGCTATTGAGGAAGGACAGCCCAAGATCTGCACAATGAGCCATTATCCTTCCCGTTGGCCTGCGAGTCTTTTTAGTGACTGCGATTGGAGGGTTCAGAGGGAATAAATTGTGCATACATACTAGGCATTGCCGTCTCGTTTGGCAACTCAAGTGCAGAGATAGATCATATGGGGTGAAGCTAAGGTCGTAAGGGAGATCTTTGAAGGGGAACGAGGCCACTAAAAGGGTCGAGTTCCAACTACGTTCATAGTTCCCTGCTACAGATGAACACGCAGTCGCATAACTAGTTGTTGGATGACTTCATATGAATCTTGTTGCTCGAAATTGTTGAGGCTCTAGGGATCCATAAAATTGCAGGTGCACTGGGAAAGCCATACATATTGTAGTTGGAATATTTGTGAAGAAGACCGAATTTGAAAGAGGATTGTTGTGAGATTCGAGTCACATTTATTTGGTAGCTAGACAGGCCATTGCTTGTTGGGTCGTATTGTTGTTGCCAAGTGTTAAAATTGGCAACTAGGGCCAAACTCCATGTGGGTCATCTTATTTATGGCAGCTGATATTTTTCTTGGATCCCTCTCATCGAGAGGTGTAGGATTGATCTAAAGATCATCTGATTCCGATAAGTATTCATGGAGATATGAATTTATTTGTGTTATGGGACAATTTGTCAAGGTCGGCCAGCAACCAAATAACCCCCTCTTGTGCTCAACGTTTTAGTATAAAAGGAGGTGGCTTGATAGTTATTTGGAGACACTTCACTCTTGATTTCTTTCCACTTGTTTTGGGTTTTAGTGGAAGACAAGTCTAAGAGGAGAAAGCCCTAGACGCAGGAGGAAAGGAGCCTAAGCATGAAGCCTGAACGCAGTCTTATGATGCCCTAGCTAAACGCAGTCATGCCCTAATCTATACACTGTTTTGGAAGGGTTTGAAACAGCCCTTAGACGCAAGAAAAGGGATACCCTAACCACAGTAAAGAGGCTCCCATACACTGCCCTAACCTGGTTGTCTAAAGGATGCCTAGCCACAGTCCAAGCAGGGAGATCTAAGGCCTATACACGCTGCCCTAATGTGCAGTCCTATCCTGCCCTAGGCACAGGCCCTCATGCCTTAGTCGCGGGTCTTTCACTGTAGATAGAGACTCTTTCTCTATCCTTAAAGAAGGCTCCTCAACGCAGCAAGGAGGCCTCCATACGTTGTCCTCATTTCGTTGGCCACGGGTCATGAAGAGAGCAGCCTAATCCCCAATCTTCTAGGGTCCTCAACCACTGTCATAATATCCACTGCAGTGAGATCTATACGCTGGAAATACTCAGTCACCCAAACGTTGTCCTTAACACTATGGCCGCAGTCTAGGAGGATGCATACACTGCCTTCTATATGCTACTTGTATGCTGCCCTAAGTCACTGCAATGGAAACCTAGCAGCAATGTCAAAAGACTGTTGTTCAGCCTGGATTATGTATGGTCGCAGTTGTCTCTATATTGAGGGAGAAGTTGTATGTTTGAACTTTGCTAGGCTGCAAGCCATAGCAAGCAGCTAAGGCTGGTATATACAGCTTAATAATGGTGCAGTACAGTGCACAGTAAGTACAACAGCATAATGATGTGATAGGTGACAGCATGATGAAGGCAACATGGTGCAATATGGTGCAGCAATGGTACAGCATGGTGATGATGGGCATATAGCAGCAGCAAGAATGTATTGCAGCATGCATTTGGGTGCAGCATAGTGTAATGAAGAGCTCAGCATAGTGCAGCATGAGGAGATGCAGTACAGTGATGGGTACAGTGATGATTAGCGAAGCATGATGAGATACAGCATAGTGATGATGGGTGCACCATGGTGCAACACAATGAGGTGCAGCATGATGATGAGGTGTAGCACAATGATAGGTGCAACATGGTGATGGAGTCACCTTGGAGAATCAGTAGAAGCAGCATGTCTTCAATTGAGTTCAACTACCTCATGTATTATCTTCTTAGAGATGATCTATGCTCTTATTTAGATAAGTCAAAGTGTTGACTTCTATTGTATATGTACTATCTCTCTCTCTCTCTACTGAACTACTGAAGAACATATAAGAAGAATTGATCAAGGGTTTCCCCACATTGAGGTTTGTCCCTGGATAGCGCCACATCTTGTGTCCTCTTGTCTTGGCTTGTCTTCTGCGATTTATGTTTATGTTCTATCTACAATTTACTATTATGCTGATGTAATTGCTAATATGGAAGAGATATTGAGCTAACTGTGAAAATTGAAATAAATTGCTCTAAGCATAGAACATACCTAAAATTAACACCGGGACACTGAGTTATATTGGCTAAATTATTTCCTTCAGCAAAGTTGACTTTCTTCACTATGGGAAGAAATTTCTTATATATTAACTGCAGATCGAATTGCTATCTACAGGACGAGGGTGTCATTTCTGAGCTTGTATGTGGCTTATTCTCTTGCTTGTGCGTGCTATATTACCTTTGGAGTTGCGTTCACTGTGGGGATATGATTTGTTGCTGTGTGCTTGCTATTGTGAGAAAACTGCTAATATGAGGAGTTGGTCATCCCTGTGAGTAGCACGAATTAGCTAACGCTGAAACTCATCCTATAGCAGTGGGTTCCTTTGCACATATACATAAATGCCAGGTTCTTGTTGCATCAGTATTATACATTTATTTAATTTCTTGTGGAATGAATATCATGTGTTATCCATGCAATCTAAGATATGAGTTTTATCAATTGTTGTTACAAAATTTTAAGCTATGAAATGGAGTATCAATAGTTGATTTGAGTTTGTTTCCTGTGTATGAGTCCTATTGTATGCTTGCATTTGGCGCCAATAATTACATCTCACCTACAACAGTGCTCCTTGAACTGCTTGACAAAAAGTACCAGTGAAAATTTTCAATATAAACCCAGAAAGTTTGTTGAAAATTGAGAGTTGAAGGGAAGGGAATGGACAAAATCATTGTTGAATAAAAGAGAGTCCATAGTTGCAATAAAAGAGAGTCCATAGTTGCAATACATAGCGTCACTATTATATTATTCCCATAGCTTTGTATATGTCATTGTTGGGGCATCAGCAGAGCTGTTGAATGATGGAGTATTTAAAGCGCCTCATGAGTCACCACTATAGTACCTCAATAGACTATGATACAAACACGAAAACCAGGCAGAATAGCAAACCCTTCTCAAGAGTGATCCACACCCTTCTCCAGCAAGAATCGCCAAAAGATTTACAAAAGGGGCAAGAATTGGGACACAAGATTTTTACACTAGGGACAAGCTTGAAGCACATGAGGGTTACAATAAAAATCGTTTTCAAATTAGAAACTAGACACACTCCTTTCTGAGATAAACCAGTTGGAGGGGAAGAAGTTGATGTGGGCTTTGAAACCCGGCATGTTAGCTTTAATAAAGCCCAGTTTTTGGAGTACCCTTGTGAAGGAGTCACACTTCTAGTTGCCTCTTATCCTAATAGCATCATGATGTTGATCGCCCCTGTAGCTCCTTACAGTGATGATTTTATGAGGAGATTCTTCAAGTTGATGGTAGAAACCTTATAAGACTTGGATAACTCTGTAGGTCCTACATTTGGGAAGAAGCTTCAGGTGTTGGAAATTATGGTAATGACTAGGATTAATGAAATCATGTTTGATATAGAGTGTGATGACTCGATCCTACAAATGTTCCAATGCTTTTTCAGCGTTAGGAGACATGCAGTCCATCTTATCATCATGCATGAGAGGTTGTGATTCCATTTGCCAGGAGTTGCAGTCTCGATTGTTTTCCAATTAGAGGAGAGAACAGTGGGTCTCACCTGCTGCTTATGAGCTAGCCGAAAGGTTGGTTGAGCAAAACATAAATCTGCTCAGGAGGCAGTTGACTAGGGAGTAGCAATTGAGAGTTGATGGGTCTTTGCTTCATTCGCAAGGAACCTAAGGGACTTGATCACTCATGCTTGAGTAACATAGAGGGGATGACAAAGGTAGATCAAGGGGAAACTATTAATTTTGGTATGTTCTATGCTTAAGAGCAATTTACTTCTTTTTCTTAATTAGCCCAATATCAATATCCAGTTTAACAATCACATCAGTATGATAGTAGAAATGCAGATAGAACATAAACATAAACAGTAGAAGACAAGCCAAGACAAGAAGACACAAGATGTGGCACCAGCCAGGGACAAACCCCAATGTGTGGAAACCCTTGATCAAATCTTCTTGTAGTCTTCAATAGTTCAACAGAGAGAGATAGTACAATTTACAAATATGATATTTTGTAACAGCAATAAAAGAGCACTAACTATAAAAGTAAACAATGGTCAACAGGGCAGATATGACCCTCAACAATTTGGTCAACTTCAGTCAGCTTCGGTCTCCAAACAGCAAGATGAATCAACCCTCAAAACAGCCCAAAATAGTCCAGTCAAACTTGGTCAAACAGCCAACCCTGCGGTCAACCCTAGTTGCAATCAACACTGGTCAAAGTCAATGTTTGACCTTGATTTCTGTGCCCAGAAATGCGGCCTACCCAAACAGAAATATCTCACCCAAAAATGCAATGAAACATGTCAACGTCGCTGGTCAACGCATGGTCAAACTATCCAAAAATTCGATCTCTTGAAATTTTGGCCTCCTGAAATTTCGACCCCCTGAAATTTCGGACTCCTGAAATTTCGGCCTCTTGAAATTTCGCTCCGAAAATTTCGGACATGTAGAGAGAGAGATGCCCAAAAATCCGCACCCAAACAATGAGGGGAGAGAGAGAAGTGTGAAGATGAGTGTATCCAAATGAGGCTAAGGCATCATGAATTTATAGCAAACGTTGAGGATGAATAGACGTGACTATTGGGCTTCTAAGCCTACATAAGTTTGTTGGGCGACCTTGACAATTTGTATTGAAATTTCTAAGTCTAACACGTTAAAAATTCTTCCTACATTATTTGGTTTATTTCTCCTACTTGTTTATTACTCAACAAGTTATTTAACCATATAAATACTGAAAATAAACACAAATGCAGTCTCAACCATCTACAGATCATCAACTGAAAATAACAGACAAACACACAAGGGACACCGTTATTTTTGGACAATCGTCCCCAGAAAAACCCAACTTGGGAAAACTGGTGCAGCAGTTCTGAGGGTTTTATTATTAAGCATCTTTCTTGAGTAGGTGCCAAACTGGTTCACCCAATAAAGATCTCTATCTGGCAGTAATACCTCTTTTCGGAAGCAGATATTCAGCAAGTCTGCTCCACGAAAAACCTTCCATTGCTCCTCTGAGGCTCTGCATCAGCCCTCCTGGCCTCTGCGTAGCTCTGAAACCCTCTACGTCAGCCCTCTGATGCTCTGCGCTGGCTCTCTAGCCTTTTGCGTCAATCACACAGGCCCTGTTAGCCTTTGCGCAGTCTCTCTGGCCCTCTGCGTGGCTCCTGCTAGCTCTGCGCAACCTCCTCAATCTTTTGCGCTGGCCCTCCGACACTATCTTTGCCTCTCTGCTATGCACTCACTGCCCTCGCTGCAACTCAGATCACTTATTCGAATTCTCTCAGCAAACCTCGCTCCAGAAAATCGAACTGATTGATCATCTTGGTCTATCTCCAATTGACCCTCAAGCCTCTTATACTTTTCTTGTTGAGTCTTCGACAGCCGGGATTAAATCTCTAATCAACGACTAAGAATAGATTTGACTTGATCCATGTCATTTAGAACATTCTCACCCAGTTTTATATTAATACCCATTAATATTTTAATTTTCCTAAGTTTAGACATAGGAACTCCATTAAAAAGATTAATTATTTTAATCTCTCTCTAACCGGGTGGAATTTCCCCAAACCATTTTTGGGTCTTGGAGATCTCATGTGCTTTAGCCTCTACACCAACTTTCATGGCTACAACACATCTGATGCTACCCCAAATCAACACTCCCTCTTAGCGAGGAATGTGCTCTAGTAATGCTCCACCACTAAACATCACCCTAATCATCCGGCATCGGTACCTGTGTTGATGTTTGGCCTGTTGCCCAACATCCTCTGCATTGCTGCCTCCTATACTTCTGCCCATGGCTTCCACCACTGCCACTGCTACATCTGAACTGCAGCTCCCTCTGCATCTGTGTTGTTGCTGGTTCTCTCCTCCCAACACTACATCTGCACTGCAACTCTCTCTCAACATGCTGCATCATACTGCCCATAGCACCACCACTGCCACTATTGCACTACAACTTAGTTACCGAGAAGTAAGTAACTGATCTACCCAACTACTAACATCCTTGTCAGCCTAGAACCCTCGTGATGTTGAAGCTACCTTTGCTGCTATTTGGTGCTTTCTCTGTTGCCTCTGCTCTGCTGCAAAAACCTTTGTGCCTCTCGCACTGCTGCAACCTCCTCCGTGCCTTTCTGCACTACTACAACCACCTCTGTGCCTCTCGCACTACTGCAACCTCCATTGCGCTGCTACAAACCTTTGCACTCTAGCACTGCACTGTCGCTCCATCCGCATCTTGTTTCACCTCACATCCGTCATCCTGCTACTGTCATTCGGGGCTCCCGTAGCCGGATATGATCCAAGAGTTTGGGTACCTCAAGGATCCTGCCCCTCATCTTCTATAGTCCTCCTGACTACAGCTCGATGTCACCCCACCTCTTCTCTAGAGGTGCATGAGCACTCATGGCACAGTCGTCATCAGTCTCGACTTCTTTCTCCGCCTTAGCTGGAGCTGCCTTGGAGTCAGAAGCCTCTCCCTTATTCTTCTTCCTGGGACACTGGGTTGCATAATGACCCAGCTCCCCACAATGGAAGCACTTCACCTTGGAGATGTCCTTCTTCTTCCTCTTCCCCTGTTGTCCCGCAAATGCTAGAGCCGCATCCTCCTCCTCTTTCTTGATTCGACCTCCTTTGCTGCTACTTCCCACCTTGGTCAACCGTCTGATCTCTTCTTGGCGAAGAGCTGCCCACATCTCTTCCCATCCTGGAAGATCAGCTCTGCCCAAAATGCTTTGGACAAATGTCTCCCAATCCTCGGAGACTGCATTCAGGGTGATCCTCACCATGAACTCCTGATCCGGTGTGGCCCCTATGGAAGTAAGTTGGTCCCAAATCTCTTGCAACCCGCTGAGCTATAACTCTATTTGCTCCTTCTACCTCTGATACATCCACAGCTGATTCTCTAACAGCATCTTCCTCTGCACGGATGTGCCCTGATACAATGTTGTCAAGGTATCCCACATCTCCTTTGTCGTGTTCTTCTCGGCAATATGTGGTATTACATGATCCTTGACCCCATCAAGGATTATGCACTTTGCCTTCGCCATTGCATCCTCATAACTTTCATTATCAATTGGGTCGACTGGGATAGCCACGGTTCTCAAGGCAAAGCCCATGATGCGATGTCTATCCAAAACAAACAGGATCCTGGCCATCTAGATGACAAAGTTGGAGGCCCCGTCCAACCTGTCCTAATCCCTTAGTCTGTTCATTGCCATCTTGCTCTTCTACTGGACTCCCTCTGAGTCTCGATTTCCCTCCTGGAAATCCTCCTGCCAATTGTCAAACTACTCCTCTTCGATCCTCTTTGCAACTACAAAACTCGGATCTAGATTTCTTGGCTAGAAATCCCTCAACGTAGCGGCTCTCTCTACCTTGTTTCTGTCCCGTTAGGTACTGTTCTGTTTCGACAGCAACAGCACCCCACCAGCGTCCCAATCCACAATCTGCCCACAGCTCCCTAGGCCCCAGCAGCTGAAGAAATTGAGCCTCTTAGCTCTGCACAATCCCGGCAAGGCTGAATCGCTCCTCTGGCCAACTGCATCAAGCCTACCTGACTGAGTAGGATGACATGGCTCTTCATGAGCCTCTTCTGCCTTCTTCTCCCTCTGCACTAGCCCTCTCTCTCGCTCGAAATGATGACGCAGGCCCTCTACGTCACTACTCCCTTACTTTCTGCTTAGGAACAGCTTATGTCTCTCGAGACAGTGGTTTCTACTGCAAATTTTATGATTTAGTTGGTGCCTTCAGCTCTCTTGTGATCTGTAATGCTTTGATACCATGTTGAAATTTCTAAGTTTAACACGTTAGAAATTCTTCCTGCATTATCTGCTTTATTTCTCCTACTTGTTTATTACTCAACAAGTTATTTAACCATATAAATACTGAAAATAAACACAAATGCAGTCTCAACCATCTACAGATCATCAACTGAAAATAATAGACAAACACACAAGGGACATCGTTATTTTTGGACAATCGTCCCCAGAAAAACCCAACTTGGGAAAATCGTTGTAGAAGTTATGAGGGTTTTATTATTAAGCAACTTTCTTGAGTACAACTAGGGTGCCAAACTGGTTCACCCAACAGAGATTTCTATCTAGCAGTAATACCTCTCTTCGGAAGCAAATATTCGACAAGTCTGCTCCATGAAAAACCTTCCAACGCTCCTCTGAGGCTCTGCGTCAGCCCTCGGCCTCTACGTAGCTCTGAAACCCTCTGCATCAGCCCTCTAATGCTCTACGTTGGCTCTCTAGCCTTCTAGGTCACCCACGCAAGCCCTGCTAGCCTCTGTGCAGTCTCTCTGGCCCTCTGCGTGGCTCCAGCTAACTCTACGTAGCCTCCTCAATCTCTACGCTGGCCCTCCGGCACTATCTTTGCCTCTCTGCTATGCACTCACTGCCTCTCGCTGTAACTCAGCTCACTTGTTCGATTTCTCTCAGCAAACCCCGCTCCAGAAAATCGAACTGACTGATCAATCTTGGTGTATCTCCAACTGACCCTCAAGCCTCCTCTTATACTTTTTTTGTTGAGTCTTCAACGGTCGAGATTAAATCTCTAATCAACGGCTAAGATTAGATTTAGCTTAATCCATGTCATTTAGAACATTCTCACCCAGTTTTATATTAATACCCACCAATATTTAATTTTCCTAAGTTTAAACTTAGGAACTCCATTAAAAATATTAATTATTTTAATATCTCTCTAACCGGGTGGAATTTCCCCAAACCATTTCTGGGTCTTGGAGATCTCATGTGCTTTAGCCTCTCCACCAATTGTCATGACTAGAGCACATCTGATGCTACCCCAAATCAACAATTTGTCCATAATCAAAATAAATTCATAACTTCATTTGTACATGTTGTAATCGGATGATCTCTAGATCAATCCTACACCTCTCGGAGAGAGGAATCCAAGAAAAATATCAGTTGTCATAAAAAAGATGACCCATGTGGAGTTTGGCCCTAGTTGCCAATTTTAACACTCCCTCTCAACTAGGGAGAACTCCATCTACTAATCCATCTGCCAGTCTGTACTATCTCTGCCATCAATGCACTGCTCTACTGAAATATGAAGAAGAAGAAGTGATTGAAAATGTATCATACCATTCTCTACTGTCCCGAAGTCAGTCCCGAAGTCAGTCCCAAATAAAAGAGAGTGTCTCATACCACCCTTACTAACCCGAAATCAGTTCCATTGATCCCAAATCAATATCAGTCATCCTAGCATAGGGAGTACGGTAGTACACGATGCGTCCATTGGTAGTAATATGGTCCCTATCCTCATTTCCCTATTCATTGGCCAGATGAGAAGTACTTCACATGAGTCCCAGACTGCATGGGTAGGATGTCTCAGCAGGAGAAGGATGAACCACTCATCTTGCCTACATGTCGCCAAGGGGTATCACAGGGGAAGACTGAACCACTCACCCTGTAGACAGCAATGTTGAAATTTCTAAGTCCGACACGTCATAAATTCCTACTGCATTATCTGGTTTATTTCACCTACTTGTTTATTACATTAACAAGTTATTTATACATATAAATACTGAAAATAAACACAAATGCAGCCTTAACTCATATACAGATCAGCAACTGAAATACTAGACAAACACACAAGGGACACCGTTATTTTTGGACAATCGTCCCCGGAAAAACCCAATGCGGGAAAACCGGTGCAGCAATTCTAAGGGTTTTATTATTATGTAGATTTCTTGAGTACAACTAGGGTGCCAAACTGGCTCACCCAACAGAGATTTTTACATGGCAGTAATACCTCTTCTCGGAGACAGATATTCAGCAAGTCTGCCCCATGAAAATCCTTCTGGCACTTCTCCAAGGCTCTGCGTCAACCCTGCTAGCCTCAGCGTAGCTCTAGAACCCTCTGCATCAGCGTTCTGCTTCTCTGCGTCAGCTCTCTGGCCTTTTGCATCACCCACGCAGGCCCCTCAGCCTCTGCGCAATCTCTAGCTGCCTCTGTGTGGCTCATGTTGCCTCCACGTAGCTCTGGCTGCCTCTGCGTCAGCCTCTCTAGTCACTACGTTGACCCTCGGGCACTATCTCTACCTCTCTGCTATGTACTCACTACCCCTCGCTACAACAGATCACTTGTTCGAATTTTTTCAGTAAACCCCACTCCAGAAAATCCAACTGACTAATCAATCTTGAAGTATCTCCAACTGACCCTCAAGCCTCCTCTTATACTTTTCCTATTGAGTCTTCAACGGCAAAGATTAACTCTCTAATCAATGGCTAAGATTAGATTTGGCTTGATCTGTGTCACTTAGAACATTCTCACCTAGTTTTATATTCATACCCATTAATATTTTAATTTTCCTAAGTTTAGACTTAGGAACTCCATTAAAAATATTAATTATTTTAATATCTCTCTAACCGGGTGGAATTTCCCGAAACCGTTTCTGGGTCTTGGAGATCTCATGTGCTTTAACCTTTCCACCAATTTTCATGGATGGAGCACATCCGATGCTACCACAAATCAACACTCCCTCTTAGCGAGGAATGTGCTCTAGTAATGCTCCACCACTGAACATCACACTGATCCTCCAGCATTGGTACCTGTGTTGATGTTGAGCCTGCTGCCTTACATCCACTGCACTGCTACTTCCTGTACTGTTGCCCATGGCTCTGCCACTGCCACTGCTACATCTGTACTGCAACTCCCTCTCAACATGCTGTCCATGCTGCCCATAGCACTACCACTGCTAACTATTGCACTGCAACTCAGTTACCGAGAAGTAAGTAACTGATCTACCCAAATACTGACATCCTTGTCAGTCCAGAAGCCTCCTGATGTTGAAGCTACCTCTGTTGCTATCATGTGCTCCCTCTGCTGCCTCTACGCTGCTGCAAACACCTATGTGCCTTTCGCATTGATGCAACCCCCACTGCGCTGCTACAGACCCCAGCACTCTAGCACTGCCTTGTTGCTTCATCGCATCTTGCTTCTTCCCGACATCCGTCATGCTGCTACTGTCATTCGGGGCTCCTGTAGCCGGATATGATCCAAGAGTTTGGGTACCTCAAGAATCCTGCCCCTCATCTTCTGTAGTCCTCCTGACTACAGCGCGATGTCACCCCACCTCTTCTCTAGAGGTGCATGATCACTCATAGCACAGTCGTCATCAGTCTCGACTTCTTTCTCCGCCTTAGCCGAAGCTGCCTTGGAGTCAGAAGCCTCTCCCTTATTCTTCTTCCTGGGACACTGGGTTGCATAATGACCCAGCTCCCCACAATGGAAGCACTTCACCTTGCAAATGTCCTTCTTCTTCCTCTTCCCATGTTATCCCGCAGATGCTAGAACCACATCCTCCTCCTCCTCTTTCTTGATTCGACCCCCTTTGCTGCTACTCCCCGCCTTGGTCAACCGTCTGATCTCTTCTTGGCGAAGAGTTGCCTACATCTCTTCCCATCCTAGAAGATTAGCTCTACCCAAAATGCTTTGGACAAATGTCTCCCAATCCTCGGACACTGCATTCAAGGTAGTCCTCACCATGAACTCCTGATCTGGCGTGGCCCCTATGGAAGTAAGTTGGTCCTGAATCTCCTGCAACCTGAGGAGCTATAGATCTATCTACTCCCCCTTCATCTAATACGGCTGCAGCTGATTCTCTAATAGCATCTTTGCTGCACGGAAGTGCCCTTATACAATGTCGTCAAAGTATCCCACATCTCATTTGCCGTGTTATTTTCGGCAATATGTGGTACAACATGATCCTTGACTCCATCAAGGATTATGCACTTTGCCTTCGCCATTGCATCCTCATACTTCTCATTATCAACTGGGTCTACTGGGATAGCCACGGTTCTTAAGTCGAAGCCCTTGATGCGATGACTATCCAGGACTGACAGGATCCTGGCCTTCCAGATGACAAAGTTGGAGGTCCCATCCAACCTATCATGATCTCTTAGTCTGTTCATTTCCATCTCTGCTCCTCTTCTGGACTCCCTCTGAGATTCGACTTCCCTCCTAGAAATCTCCCTCTAAGTCCTGATTTCCCTACTAGAAATCTTCCCGCCAACTATCGATCCACTCCTCTTCAATCCTCTTTGCAACTACAACTCGGATCTGGATTTCTTGGCTAGAAATCCGTCAAGGAAGTGACTCCCTCTACCTTGGATTTGTCCCGTTAAGTACTGTTTTGCTCTGACAGGATCAGCGCCCCACTAGCTCCACAATCTGCCCACAGCTCCCTAGTCCCCGGCAACTGAAGGAACTGAGCCTTCCAGCTCTACACAATCCCGCCAAAGGCTGAATCACTCCTCTGGCCAACTGCGTCAAGCCTACCTGGCTGAGTAGAATGATGTGGCTCTTCGTGAGCCTCTTCTGCCTCTCTTTACCTCTACGCTAGCCCTCTCTCTAGCTCAAAATGATGACACAGGCCCTCTATGTCACTCCTTCTCTACTACCTTCTACTTAGGAGCAGCTCTGTCTCTCGGGACAACTACTACTGCTGCAAATTTCTGATATTGTTGGTGCCTTTAGTCCTCCTGTGATCTGCAATGCTCTAATACCATGTTGAAATTTCTAAGTCTGACACATCAGAAATTCCTAATTATCTGGTTTATTTCACCTACTTGTTTATTACATTAACAAGTTATTTATACATATAAATACTTAAAATAAACACAAATGCAGCCTTAACTCATATACAGATCAGCAACTGAAACACTAGAAAAACACACAAGGGACACCGTTATTCTTGGACAATCGTCCCCAGAAAAACCCAATGCGAGAAAATCAGTGTAGCAGTTCTGAGGGTTTTATTATTATGCAGATTTCTCGAGTACAACTAGGGTGCCAAACTGTCTCACCCAACAGAGATTTTTACACGGCAGTAATACCTCTTCTTGGAGACAGAGATTTAGCAAGTCTACCCCACGAAAATCCCTCTGGCACTTCTCCAAGGCTCTGCGTCAGCCCTGCTAGCATCAGCATAGCTCTAGAACCCTCTGCGTCAGCCTTCTGCTTCTTTGCGTCAGCTCTCTGGCCTTCTGTGTCACCCACGCAGGCCCCTCAGCCTCTGCGCAGTCTCTAGCTGCCTCTACGCAATCTCTAGTTGCCTCTGCGTAGCTCCTGTTGCCTCTGCGTGGCTCCTGCTACCTCTGCGTAGCTCTGGCTACCTCTGCGTCAGCCTCTCTGGTCATTGCACTGACCCTCAGGCACTATCTCTGCCTCTCTGCTATGTACTCACTGCCCCTCGCTGCAACAGATCACTTGTTCGAATTTTCTCAGCAAACCCCGCTCCAGAAAATCGAACTGACTGATCAATCTTGGTGTATCTCCAACTGACCCTCAAGCCTCCTCTTATACTTTTCCTGTTGAGTCTTCAACGGCCGAGATTAAGTCTCTAATCAACGGCTAAGATTAGATTTGGCTTGATCCATGTCATTTAGAACATCTCACACAGGTTTATATTAATACCCATTAATATTTTAATTTTCCTAAGTTTAGACTTAGGAACTCCATTAAAAATATTAATTATTTTAATATCTCTCTAACCGGGTGGAATTTCCCCAAACCATTTCTGGGTCTTAGAGATCTCATGTGCTTTAGCCTCTCCACCAATTTTCATGGCTAGAGCACATCCGATGCTACCACAAATCAACAAGCAAACCACTAGGGGAAGGTTGAAGTTTGAACCACTCACCCTATGGTTGCTCATCGCTCCAAGAAGTACCCCAAGCCGCCCAGAGCTACCAGAGCTCAATGTCCATCTCATACAGGACCCTCATATGAGGATCTCTCCATGACTCCAAGTTGTTCTCAGAAGGCCAAGAACTTGACCTTCCCTAGGGGCTTTGTCAGAATATCGGCAACCTGCTCATCAGCCCCAATGTGATGGAGCCTTATTGCTCGTCGATGTACCATATCCCAGATAAAGTGGTACTTGATATCTATATGCTTGGAGTGATCATAAAACACGAGATTCTCTGATAATCGGATCCCACTTTGGTTGTCGCAGAGGATCACGGTGTTATCTAGCACATGTCCAAACAGCTCATTGAAGAGCTTCCTCAACCAGACAACTTCACAGGAGGCCATACTAGCAGCTATGTTTATGGCCTCGGTGGTGCTCAAGGCAATCGATTTTTGCTTCCTGCTCATCCAGGATATCGAAGTGGAACCCAAAAAAACAACATCCAGAAGTGCTCTTGCGATCCACCACGCTGCCAGCCCAATCAACATCAGAATAACCATGCAGCCTCCCATCTCTGACAGTGTATCTCATTCCATGAGTGTGTTAAAATTGGCAACTAGGGCTAAACTTCATGTGGGTCATCTTATTCATGGCTGATAATATTTTTATTAGATTCCTCTTGTCGAAAGGTGTAGGATTGATATAAAGATCATCCGATTCCGATAAGTATTCATGGAGATATGAATTTATTTTGATTATGGAATTATTATCAAGCCGATCTACAACTCATGTAGGCTCAGAAGCCCAACAGTTGCATCTATTCAAACACCAACGTTGTGTATAAATATAGGAGGACTTTTCCTTATTTGGATTCACTCATCTCATCACATCTCTCTCTCTACTGCGCAGAAAAGAGTCTCTTCTCTACTGTGCAGAAAAGGGTCTCTCTCTCACACATGTGAAGCCAGAAGTTGTTGAACCTGAAGCTGCAACTGCAGATCCAAAGTTTGACCAGCGTTGACCATCAGATCTCCTCTTTAGAACTGCGTTGTAGGTCCATCTGAATCTCCTCTGAAAGCCGCAACTTTTGGTGGTGGAATCAAGTCAATCCGATTGACGGTTTGCAAGATATCGACTGCCCTAGTTTGAAGGAAGCTGCTGAAACTGAAGCTGCAACTGCAAAAGTAAAGTTTGACCTGCATGGACTAGAAGATCTCCTCATCTGAACTGCGTTGTAGGTTCATCTGAACCTCCTCTGGAAGCCGCAACTTTTGGTGGTGGAATCATGCCGATCCGACGGTCGGTTTGTGAGATATCGTCTGCCCTAGTTTGATGATGAAGCCGCTAATGCTGATGTCGCTGATCTAGGGTTTGCTACTGCTGATATAAATCAGATTTATTGTACTATTTCTCTCTACTGAATTATTGAAGATAAAAGAAGATTTGATCAAAGGGTTTCCCCACACATTGTGGGGTTTGTCCCTGGCTAGCCGCCACATCTTGTGTCTCTTCCCTTGGCTTGTTCTCTGTCGATCGTTTAATGTTCTATCTGCACTTTATTTTATGTACATGTGATTGCTAATATGTGGAATATAATAAGAAAAAGAAGTAAATTGTTATAAGCATAGAACATACCATAACTTAACAGAGTGATTGTGCCCCAAAAATATCTCAGAAGATTCTTGGCACCAATCCAATGTATATGATGAGGCGCAACCATATATTGGCTCAATGTGTTAACTGCAAAACATATGTGTGGACGGGACTTCACCAAGAACATCAGTGTTCCTATGAGTTGACGATACTCGGAAGCATTTCCCAATTCAGGTCCAGCAGCACTACCACATAACTTCTTAAAGTTAAGTTCCATCATAGTAGTCACACGCTTGCAGTCCACCATCCCAAATCTTTCCAATATCTTCACAACATATTTTCTTTGAGAGAGGAAAATTTCACCTGGCTTTTTCCAGACCTCCAACCCTAGGAAACAATGCATCATTCCTAGGTCCTTCATCTCAAATTCGGAAGCCAACTCCCTCTTACAATTGTGAATGAGAGGGTCTGCACTTCCTTCAGCTCCATGCTTGATTTTGTAGAGCCACTTAGAAGTGACAACCGATTTATCCTGGGGTCTAGGGACCACATCCCAGAGATCATTCTTCATAATAGACTCGTACTCTTCATTCATAACATCCTTCCAAACTTGTTGCTTCACGGCTTCTTCAAATGATGAAGGTTCATTTTGAATGATAGTGCTCATGGCGATCAGGTATCCTCGATACCTGTTCGGCTTCTTGCTCTCACGGAAAGGCCCCCTTGGTGCAATATGTCTCTCGGCATCTTTGAGAGTCTCCCTAAGCCATGAGGGTCTCCTCTTGGAGGAGGAGGGCTCTTGCTGAGGAGGATCAATAGGATCCATAGGTTCATCAACATCCGTCATCGTCTCAACCTCTTTTTCACCCTGTCTTCCGGTGTTTGCTTCTTTGTCCTTCCTTGGGAAAGGAAGGTTGCTGATCTTGCTAAGAGCCATATCTTCATCAAAGGTGACATCATGACTTATCTCAACTTCCCTTTGACCAGCCACATAAATTCTATAGCCCTTAGAATTTTCGCTATAGCCCACAAAGATTCCTTTCTTCCCAGATGCACCTAATTTGCTTCTTTTCTCTTTCGGCACATGAAAATATAAGGGACTTCCAAAAATTCTAAACTGAGAGACATTAGGTTTTTTACCAGTGAACATTTCTTCGGGTATCTTGGAGTCCAATGCTTGATGAGGGCATCGGTTTTGAACATACACGGTGGTATTCGCAACTTCAGCCCATAGAAACTTCGGAAGCCCTTGATCATGAAGCCTGGCACGAACAGTTTCCACAATAGAGCGATTCTTCCTTTGAACCATACCATTCTGCTCAGGAGTGTATGGTGTTGTAGTCTCCCTCTTAATGCCAACTTCTCTGCAATAATCTTGGGATTCATTGGATTCATACTCAATCCCATTATCAATACTCAATATTTGGTTTTCTTCTCGGATTGGTTTTCGATCAAGGCTTTGAAGTGTCGGAACCAGGTGAACACTTCATCCTTCTTCTTTAAGAAATAGATCCAAGTCTTGCGAGAATAATCATCTGTAAAGGTGAGATAATATAAGTATCCTCCCAAAGAGTTTACGAGCATCATAGCAGATATGTCGGAGTAGATCAACTGCAATATATCAGTGGTCTTGCTATTACTTGCGGGGAATGGTCCCCTTGTAAGTTTTCCTTCGACACATCCTGGACATATACCTTCATTCTCTACTTTGAACTCGGGCATACCTGTCACCATCTGTCTCACATCGGGTAGAGCCTTATAATGAAGATGGGCAAACCTCCAGTGCCATAGTTCAGATTGTAGAGATATGTCGCAAGACATGGCTCCCAATGGACTTCCTCCAACTTGATACAAAGTGTCAACCCTGAACCCAAGAGTAAAAGCATCTTTAAAATTTCTTTTCCAAATACATACCTTTCCATTGATGAATGCCAACTTGAATCCTTTGTCTTCCATTGTCGAAATGGACACCAGGTTCTTCTTGAGATCAGGTAGATATAGAACTTCTTGTAAATGAATCGTGTTACCCTGATTGAAGGGTAACATTCCCTACTCCCTTTACGGTATAAGTGGCATCCTTTCCAAGAATAATCTCCAAGTTTGTCTCCTTCTCTATCAAATTAGAGAGCGCTTCCTTGTACCTGGTGAAGTGCCTTGAGGCACCACTATCAATTAGCCAATTCCCCAAATTTTCCAAAGGAGAGGTAGTGGAGAGGGTCGATATAAGATAGTATTCCTTTGGCTTATTGTTAACAACATTTGATTCTTCGTACCTGGAGTTCCTTGCTTTCTTGGAGGTTGACCATTTCCTTGATGTCCCACATTCCGTTTTCCTTTGCCATTGAACCTGCCATTCCTTTGGTCGTTGTTATTGAAGTTGCCCCTAGAGTGATTGTGATCATCATCATGTGTGTGTAGAAGTGGTGGGTGCTGAAGGTGCCCATGAATGCAAATGATGCTCTATGAATGTTTGGGGTCCCATGGCTCTCAATGCAACACCTGTGGGTGTCAATATGATCCTCTGGTGGACTTGGGCCCCAATTAAGTTGCCCAACCCATAATGAAATCACCTACCAATCACACACAATATCCAATGTTGCAACTTATGACATTAGGTACATTTAATCATTTTTTCATCTAAGTGAACCAAGCTTGCAAGTAATGGGCAATGTGACACTTCATACAAGATTTCTCTTCCAAAATTGGGGCCTTAGTCATGTAATGGCGTTACCTCCCTAGGTAGGAGTGGCTAATAGATGACCCTATTAGGCGTTTCCAACCCCCAAAGGGAAGTGACATGTCCTCAGTCCTCCCTTCAATCGATAGGTGTCATGTGAATAATGATGGAACAGAAGGGGAAGAAGGGGTCTCAAGGCTAAATGCCATGGTCAAATGGGGTAGCAATGATGAGGAATTCCACATATTGGGTGTACAAATGTGAGGTGGGAGAAATCATGGATGCATGAGTTACCTTGGCCTTTGTTTTTCCACGCCTCATATTTCCTTTTGTTTTTTCTTGCTTTTGTATTGCTGCTCAAAGCTCTACGAAATGAGAGCATGCTTTGAATGATGTGTAGCAGTGGTTACCCACTTAATGGTGGGGCAGTTCATCGCCCACCAAGGGTTGTGACATGCAGGGGTTAATTTTTGATGATGTGATAGGGCAACATTGGCCCAAGGAACCAAGTGATGGCCATAATGATAAGGGGTAGAGCTCATGCTTGGCTTTTGTTCATGTGCTAATATTAATGTCCCAACCATCTTTTGCATTTTATAATTTTCTTTTGTTTGTTTCTTGGTTGTGGCCATGATATGCTCTTTCTTTTCTTTTAGTTGCATCAACCTCCTAGGGCAACATTTCCATGCCCGAACCAAATATGTGGAAAAGGGAAGGGGGTGTGCTAACTCCCAGTGGACCCATGGTCAAGTGGACCCAAATAAGGGAGGTGGAATAAGGGCTCATAATATACGAATAGTAGTGATGAGTATGGACAAGGTATAGATGGGACACGCTATCTCAATCATGGATTCCCAAGTAGTGCCCCTTCCTAAAGCAATAAGCCATTTAAGGTGAAGGAGTATGACTACAGCCAAGACCCTTCTTTCTTCCAAGTCACCCATAATATGACTACAGCCAAGACCCTTCTTTCTTCCAAGTCACCCATAATTCATGCCAAATGCCCAAAATATAAAGAAGCATAAGCACCTGAATACAAAATGAATAAAGTACATTTTGACCAAAAGCCTGCCTTCCAACATGTGATCTTGACAAATGGGCGAGGGGGCATATGATTGATGCAAGTGACGAAGATATGAATGGCATGTCACATCGACTACAAGGTGAATATCAAAGGTTGTTGGTGTCAGCTAGAAGAGATGAAGAAGAGAAAAGTTTCTCCTAGGGTCACCTACTTTTGGTGGGTAACACAAACATCAACCAAATGGAATTACCAAGAGGAGGAATAGGACCATAATAGAGGCAATGAGGGAAATGATATATCATCAAGAATTGCTTATGTTTTTATGGGTCGAGGCCTGCAATACAACTATGTATGTGTAGAACAAGATTCCTCATGGGATATTGGAGGACGTGACTCCTAAGGAGTTGTTTAAGGAATGAAACCATATATGAGCCATTTGCGCATTTTTGGTAGTCTGGTTTATGTCCATGTTCCCACGGAGAAGAGGAATAAGTTGGAGCCCTTGTAAGAAAGGGGCGTATTTTTGGGATACAATGACATCTCAAAGGCCTACTGAGTCTACATTCCAGGACAAAGGAAAGTGATTTTGAGTCGGGATGTCAGATTTGACGAGGGTAGGACCCTTAGGAGACCTCATGAGAAAGACAGTGGTATAGGATTGGGAGCGAGAAACTCCTAAGGCTGAAAAGGGACCACCAGCAGGGACACAGTGTGTAGATCTGGAGGATGAGCTAGATACTCCTTCGAGATGTACCAGGAGGAGGCCGAGATGGGTTGAGTAGACCTTGACGGATGCTAAGGAGCATGCGGAGGCTCATTTTGGATGATCATGTTCATGATGGTCAGGTATCCCTGATACCTGTTCGGCTTCATACTTTCACGGAAGGTTCCTCGGGATGCAATGTGTCCTTCAGCATCATCAAGTGTCCCCCTAAGCAAAGAAGGCCTCTTCCTAGAAGAGGAAGGCTCTTGCGGAGGAGGATCAAATAGGATCCATAGGTTCTTCCAGATCGGGCATCATCTCATCTTCCTTTTCCTTCGATTCCCCGGTGTCAACTTCTTTAGATCCCCTTAAAGTGGGAAGATTTTCTACTTTGCTAAGAGCCATATCTTCGTCAAAGGTGACATCATGACTAATCTCGACTTCCCTTTGACCAGCTACATAGATTCTATAGCCCTTAGTATTTTCGCTATAGCCCACGAAGATTCCTTTCTTTCCAGATGCACCCAATTTATTCCTTTTCTCTTTTGGCACATGAAAATATACAGGGCTTCCAAAAATTCTAAAATAAGATACACCAGGTTTCTTATCGGTGAACATTTCTTCGGGAGTCTTGGAACCCAATGCTTGATGAGGGCATCGGTTTTGTACATATACAGTGGTATTTGCAGCTTCGGCCCATAGAAACTTCGGAAGTCTTTGATCATGGAGCATAGCACGGACAGCTTCCACAATTGTACGATTCTTCCTTTCTGCCACACCATTCTGCTCAGGAGTATATGGTGTAGTAGTCTCCCTCTTAATGCCAGCCTCTTTACAAAAGTCATGAAACTCATTAGATTCATATTCAATCCCATTATCACTCCCTAAGATCTTGATCTTCTTTTCGGTTTGATTCTCGATCAAGGCTTTGAAGTGCTGAAACCAGGAGAACACTTCATCCTTCTTTTTCAAGAAGTATATCCAAGTCTTGCGAGAATAATCATCTGTAAAAGTGAGAATATAAATATCCTCCCAAGGAGTTCACAAGCATCATACCGGATATGTCTGAGTGAACCAACTGCAATATATCGGAGGTCTTTCTTTGGCTTGAGGGGAATGGTCCCCTTTTGAACTTCCCTTCGGCACATCCTGGACATACACCTTCTTGCTCTAATCTGAACTCGGGCATCCCAGTCACCATTTTTCTTACATCGGGTAGAGCTTTATAATGAAGGTGAGCAAACCTGTGATGCCATAGTTCGGACTGAAGAGATGTGTCACTAGACATGACACCCAGCGGACTTCCTCCGACCTGATATAATGAATCAACTCGAAACCCAAGAGTAAAAGCATCTTTAAAGTTCTTTTTCCATACACGTACCTTGCCATCGCTGAAAGCCACCTTGTAGCCTTTGTCTTCCAATGTCGAAATGGACACCAGGTTCTTTTTTAGATCAGGTACATATAATCATAGTTTTAAAAACCGGTTACCAGTCTAATCGGCCGGTTAGCAAGGCCGTCGGTCTAATCAGACAAAAAACCCGGTTGGAATGGCCATTTCTCCATTTTTTTGCCCTAACCGGTGAAAACCGGCCGGTTCCATCCTAAACCGGCCAGTTTTAGGCATGCCCGCCATAAAGTGAAAAAAGTGTATTTCTGACTGTGGTTTAGGGGTTTTGGGGGGAAACTAAGGGTGTTTTCCCTCCAAAAACACCCTCTCCAAGCCTATAAGAGGCCCCTCTCACTCTCATTTGTCTCACACAACTGATTTGGAGTGTTTGTGAGTGTTTGTGAGTTTGTTTGTGAGCTTGGAGAGTGTTGAGTTTTTGCTGAAGTAGTCATCTTGGAGTTGGAGTTGGAGCTATTTTGGAGATAGTGTGTAGCTGTCAGTGGAGTTGCCATCTTCAAGAGGAGGCTAAGGAAGCTAGTTTGCATTTCCAGGTAAGGATTTGCACTTGAAAATTCCTCATTTGACTGTTGTCCATGAATTAATTTTTTTTATGTGTTATAAACTTCTCACTTCTATGATCTATCATCTATGCTATGAACTCTCTAGCTCTATGCTATCAAATTTTGTAGCTTGCATGTGCATTTGTTTTCCTACATTTATCTTTGGTTTTCCATGTTGCTTAGCTGCAATTTTTTTTTTAAATGGAAGATTTCTTTGCAAATTGTTATTATTTCAAGCAAACATGGCTCCAAAAGGAAAGGACAGTGCATGGGCTCATTGTGATGTAATTGATGGAAAAATGATATGCAAATTATGCCATAAATCTATTGGAGGTGGGGGTATTCTTAGGTTGAAACAACACTTGGCTGGGATAAGAGGCCAAGTAAAGCCATGTGATGCACCAAATTCATTGTTAGGTCCTATTAGGGCAGAATACATTTCCAAGCTTGAAAAATTTTATGAGGATAAGGCTAGGGAGAAGGCCATCCAAGATGACATTGCAAGGAAGAGAGAATTATTAGAAGCCATGAAAAAGAGTGGGTATGATGATTATGAGATTCAAGACACCTCTTCTATCCCTTCCACCAATGACCCCTTTCACTATGTTCATCTTTCTTTTGGCCAACCATCAAAAGGAACAAAGAGAACAAACATCCAAAGTTATTTCTCATCTTCTGCCAACATTGCCTCTTCTAATCCCACTTCCTCCTAGCCAAGTTCTCAACCCACTTTGGATCAACATTGGAAAAGACAATGCAAAGAAACTTCTCATCAATACATTGCTAGATGGTGGTATGATTCAGATATCCCATTTAATGCTGCTCGCTCACCTTATTACCAAGCTATGTGGGACTCTGTTATAGCTACATGAAAGGGCTTCAAAGGCCCTAGTGTGCATGACTTGAGGAGAGCTCTTTTGCAAAAAGAGATATCTTCCATTGATAAATATTTGGTTGAGTTTAAAGATTCATGGCTCAAAACAGGTTGTTCCATCATGTCAGATGGATGGACCGATGGAAAGAACTGCACTATCATTAATTTCCTTGTTTCTTGCCCTCAAGGAACCATGTTTTTGAAATCACTTGATGCATCTGATAAGGTAAAGGATGCAACCCTTCTATTTGAGCTTTTGGATAGCATTATTCAGGAAGTTGGGGAGCAGCATGTTGTGCAGGTCATCACTGATAATGCCTCAAACTATGTTCTTGTTGGAAAGATGCTTGAGACCAAATATAAGACCATATTTTGGACTCCATGTGCTGCACATTGCATAGACCTCATGCTTGAGGATATAGGCAAAGTGGAGTGGGTAAAAAACACTATAGAGCATGCCAAGTGCATTACAAAATACATTTACAACCACTCATGGGTATTGCGCCTAATGAGGAAACACACTGCGGGCAAAGAGCTTGTTAGGCCTGCAATTACGAGATTTGCAACTCACTTCCTCACGTTGCAGAGTCTCAATGGTCAACATAAAAACTTGCAGAAAATGTTTTCCTCTGAAGAATGGTCTGAATCTTGGTGGGCTCGTAGACCAGATGGAAAAGACACCAAAAAGAAAGTGTTAGACACTTATTTTTGGAAAAGGTCTCTAGAGCTTGTGAAAATTACCGAGCCCCTTGTTAAGGTACTAAGGTTGGTGGATGGAGAAAGATTGGCCATGGGCTACATTTATGAGGCTATGGATCAGGCAAAGGAGCAGATAGGGGCAGCTTACAAGGACAGGTTAGCTAAATATGGCCATATATGGGAGATCATTGATAACAGATGGAACAATCAACTCCATTGTCCTATACATGCAGCTGGGTATTTTTTGAACCCAAAGTATCACTATAAAAATCGACTAGGAGATCTGCATGATGGGGAGGTCAGAGCTGGATTGATTGATTGCTTGGAGCACACGGTCCCTAGCCATGTAGACCAGTTGGAAATACATAGACAACTTACTGTTTTCAATATGGCAGGTGGTACTTTTGGCAAAAACTTGGAAAACATGTCAAGAGATGTGGACCAACTAGGTAAGCATCCAATTTCCAATTTGTTTTTCCTTTCAAGTTAAAATTGTTTACGTTCTTTACAATTCAAATTATAAACTAAGTTACTAATTAATGACTTTTTCTTTGCAGCACATTGGTGGGAGTCATTTGGTGGCCAGTGTCCTCAATTGCAAAGGTTTGCAATTAGAGTCCTCAGTCAAACTTGCAGTGCTTTAGGTTGTGAGCGCAATTGGTCTGTTTTTGAGCGCATACACACGAAGAAGAGAAACCGTTTGGAACAAAAATGGTTAAATGATCTTGTTTTCGTGCAATACAACCTTCGACTGAGGAGGAACCAAATGATGAGCAAAACACCTGATCTAGATCCCATTGTGTTGGACGATATTGATCCAACATCAGAATAGGTGGAGGAGACTAAAGACCCTATGTTTGAGGTTGATTTTGATATCGACATGGCTTTAGCGGGGGATGAAGCAGATTATGTGGCGGCATCAGAACTAGGATCAGTAGCAGCATCAAGGAAAGGCAAAGAACCAATGGAAGTCACTAGTTGTGCAGGTCAACAAACTCGTGTTTCCATTAGGTCCACTTCTATTGTCATTGGTGGCATTGATACTGAGGTTGCAGATCAGGCTGAGGCATCCTCGGACTCTGAACCAGATGATATCTATGTAGCTCCTGATGATGATCCTGTGTCTAGTAGTGGTGAAGAACTTGATGATTGATCATGTGTACACTGTAGACTTGTAGTAGGCCAATGGCCTCATAGCTTGCAGCATTGTTTTTGGACATTATAGGCCATTTAGAGCCTCATTTCTTATGTAATTTGTTATTTTGTCGATGATATGTATTGCACTCGGTGCCATTTTGATATATTCACCTTTACATGGTATATAAATGAGCAAACTTTGCATATTTTGTCTCTATTGGCTTGGAATCATGGCTTTACATCTTAAAAATAGTTTTGTTTCATTAAAAATTAATTATTTAATGTATTTTTTTAAAACCGGTTCGTTTAGACCAAACCAGTCCCGATTAGACCGGTTCCAGTCGGTAAACCGTTTCATTAGGTGGACCGGTCCAGTCACCGGTTCCGGTTTTAAAAACATTGCATATAATACATCTTGTAAGTGAATGGTATTACCCTAATTCAATTGAAGAGTGACATTTCCTACGCCTTTCACAGGATATTTTGAATTATCTCCAAGAACAATTTCCAGGTTGGTTTCCTTCTCTATCATATTATAGAGAGCTTCTTTATAACCAGTGAAGTGCCTTGAGGCACCACTATCAATAAGCCAATTTCCCAGCGAGTCCAGGGGAGCAATAGTAGATAGAGCAGCTGGTAGATAATATTCATCTTGCTTATTGTTAACAGTGTTAGATTCATACTTGGAATTTCTTGCCTTCTTGAATGGTTGTCCTCTTCCTTGATTTTCGACACTTCTTTTACCTCTACCATTCCTTTGATTGCCTTGAGAGGGATATTGATCATCGTCCCGGTGTGAGTCCCTTTTATCAGGGCACTCCCTTGCATAGGGACCCGTTTTATTGCAATTGTAACATCGTCCTTTTCTTCCACCATTTGGTCCAGCCTTTCCTTTGAATTTAGCCTCGGAATTGTTTCTTCTTTTAGTATGAGAAGAAAACGCAGAGGGATGACCTCTAAGTATGGGAATTTCTTGGCTTTCCATCCTTGTTTCTTCTTGAATGCATCTGGCCATTAATTCATCAAATCCAGGAATTACGTTATTTTTTAGAAGAGTAGTCTTGAATATATACCATTCATATGTTAGTCCTCCAAGAGTTGTGAGTGTCATTTCCCTGTCAGGAATTACTTCCCCAATAGATAGGAGATCGTTCTTGATCTCGGTGATCCTTAAGAAATATGCTTGCATACTCTTATCTTTGCCCTTCTAAATTTCCTTCATCTTATTTCTAAGAAACAAGACTTGATTTCCATCATTAACTTTAAATAAACTCACCAGTCTATCGTAGATTTCCTTGGAGGTGTTAAGCTCGAAAACATAGGCCACCAAGCGCTTGTCGATAGAGTCTCGGATGATCTTCCTTGCTTTGACTTCTCCCTTGGTCCATTTGTTCCTAGCAACAGCGGATGCATTTGATGGAGGCTCAACAATCCCGCCTCTCACATGGTCCAACACCTCCTGCTCTTCTAATGTTAGATCAAGAGACATCTTCCATCCGTGATAGTCAGACTTCTCACGGAGTTTGTCTTCAGCAGGGAAGTGTGTTGAGGACCCCATGATTTCCTTTTAAGATAGCCTTGCCAACCTTCTCTTCGGTGATTGCTCTTGCTCTTGCTCTTGCTTGCGCTTTGTCTTCACCTCAGCTCCAATACCATGTTAAATTATGGTAAGTTCTATGCTTAGAGCAGTTTACTTATTTTACTTCTTATTAGCCACAGATTAGCAATCATATATACATTAAGTAAAGTGCATATAGAACATTAAATGATCAACAAAAAACAAGCCAAGACAAGAGACACAAGATGTGGCAGCTAGCCAGGGACAAACCCCAATGCGGGAAAACCCTTTGATCAAATCTTCTTTTATCTTCAATAGTTCAGCAAAGAGAAATAGTACAAAATTTGAATTCTGTAATTTTATATCAGCAGCAGCAAACCCTAGATCAGCAAAGTCAAACTTGGTCAAACTAGCTGAAATTGACCTCTAAATGCTTGGTCAACTTGTCCTCTAACAGCCTAAAGAAACAGCCTTTTAACAACCCCTAAAGTTCAGTCAATTTGCAGATTTCTGAAGTCAACTGCAGCCCTAAACTAGGGCAATCAATACCGGTCAAACCAGAGGTCAGATCACCTCGATTTTCGTGCCAAAAATTGTGGCCTGCCTAGGAGATGCAACCACACCCCATCCACACTTCTTGGAAGGTCAACGCTTGGTCAACGCTGGTCAAAGAGATGACCTATTGCTCTAGCGTCCTTCTTTCGGCGTCTTCTTTGCCCTAGGACGTCTTCCTTTCAACCACATGTGTGAGAGAGAGAGAGGCTCCTTTTATGCGTAGGAGAGAGAGAAGATGAGTGAGTTGAATTGTCCAAATGAGGAGAATGCTCCTTGTATTTATATGCAAACGTTGAGGTTGAATAGGCATGACTGTTGGGCTTCTGAGCCTACATAAGTTTGTTGGCCGACCTTGACAATTTGTCCATAATCAAAATAAATTCATATCTCCATAAATACTTATCGGAATCAAATGATATTTAGATCAATCCTACACCTCTCAATGAGAGGAATCTAGGAAAAATATCATAAGCCATAAATAAGGTGATTCACATAGAGTTTGGCCCTAGTTGCCAATTTTAACACTCCCTCTCAACTAGGGAAAACTTCATCTGCAATCCGTCAAACCGTTGCTGCTATCCATCCATCAAATGGATTGTCCTGTACAGCTTGACCCCACTCTGCTTTGCTCTGCTTTGCTCTAACTATGAAGAAGAAGAAATGATTGAGGATGTATCATACCATCCTCCACTGACCCAAAGTCAGTCTCAGCGTGTGAACCACTCTCACTGATCCCAGATCAATGGAGGTCATCCTAGCATAGGGAGTACGGTAGATACAGCGATGTGTCCATCGATAGTACTACTCTGGTCCCTATCCTCATTTCCTTGCTCATTGATTAGATGAGAGTTACTTCCCATGAGTCCCAGACTGCATGCGTAGGATGCCTCGACAGGAGAACTAATCATCCTGTCCACAGGAGAACGAATCATCTTGTCCAGTGGATGCCACGAAGAACTAATCATCCTGGCCTACAGGAAAACTTATCATCCTGCTTCGCAATCGCCACAGAGAACGAATCATCCTGGCCCACAGGAGAACTAATCATCCTGTTCCACAGTTGCCACGGGGTGTCACAAGGGAAGGTTGAACATTTACCCTGTACATAGTGCACCACCAGGGGATGGTGACTAGACCTATGGTCACACGTCGCTCCAAGAAGTACCTCACACCCCTGTGGAGCTCCCAGAGCCCAATACATCATACTTGACCCTCATAAGAGGGTCTCTGAACGACACCAAGTCGTTCTCGGAAAGTCAGGAATTTGACCTTTTCTAGGGGCTTTGTAAAAATGTCGACGACTTGTTCATCTGTACCGATATGTTGGAGCCTTATTGCTACTCGCTGCACCATATCTCGAATATAGTGGTACCTGATATCGATATGCTTGGAGCGATCATGAAAGACGGGATTCTCTGATAAACAAATCCTGCTCTGGTTGTCACACAGATTCACGGTGGTATCCAATGTAAATCCAAACAGCTCACTGAAGAGCTTTCGCAACCAGACTACCTCACAGGAGGCCATGCTAGCAGCAATGTACTCTGCCTCGGCGGTGCTCAAAGCCACCGACTTTTGCTTCCTGCTCATCTAGGATATCGAGGTAGATCTCAAAGAGAAACAACACCCGAAAGTGCTCTTTCGGTCCACCACACTACCTGCCCAATCAGCATCAGTATACCCAAGTAGTCACATCTCCCATAGTGTATCTCAACCCATGAGTGATTGTGCCATGAAGATATCTCAACAGATTCTTGACACCAATACAATGTGAGTGGTGAGGCTCAACCATATGTTGACTCAATGTGTTGACTGCAAAGCATATATCCGGACAGGAGTTCACCAAGAACATTAATGCTCTGACAAGTTGACGATACTTGGTAGCATTTCGTAAAACAGGTCTGGTAGCACTACTACTAAATTTCTTGAAGTCAAGCTCCATCGGGGTAGTTACGGGTTTGCAGTCCACCATGTCGAATCTCTCCAATATCTTCACCACATATTTTCCTTGAGATAGGAAGATCTCCCCTGGTTTCTGCCAGACTTCCAGTCCTAGGAAATAGTGCATAAGTCCTAGGCCTTTCATCTTGAACTCAGAAGCCAGCTCCCTCTTACATTCGTAAATGAAACGGTCTGCACCTGTTAGAAAGAGGTCATCAACATATAGCACCAGTATAAGAGGCTTGTCATCTATAACCTTAAAGTAAATCACAATGCTCTTAGAATGACCAAACGATATCCAGCAATTGAGAATTTTCAAAAAAATGAATGCTTTAAACCACCACGAACCATAAACCATTAACCAGATATCAATTTCGCATCTCGACTTGAAAAAATTAGATCTCAGCATGACAATTCCCAAAAATAACTGGACCTAAAAATTTCCAAAAAAATTATATTTTTTCAATTATATTTTTTTTTTTAAAGATTTAAAATAAAATAAAATAAATCTAACCATTAAAAAATTTAAAATTAAAATATGTACAAATCTAATTTAAAACATTATAAATCTAAATTCTAAAAATAAAACTAACACATTAAAAATTAATTAAATCAAATCTAAATAAACAAGATTAAATCAAAATCTAATTAAATTTTTATTTTTATTTTTTTTTAAATAAAAATTATATCTATCAAAATGAAACGATTTAAAATCTAAAACCTTAACCAAAAATCTAAAACATAAATCTAAAACCTAAATATTAAAATCTATTTTAAATTATAAATCAAAACTATACAAATTTTAGATTTAAACTAACCTAAAAAAATCAAATTAAAATCTAAAAAAAGGAAATTACGTAACCACACAAAAACCCTAAAACTAAACCTATGCAAATAATAAAAAAAACGCGTATCTAAATCCTAATCGACTCAAGGGGCCGAAATGACTTACGCATGAATCGAAATTGGTTGTTCGAACAGAGAACCGTAAACCCAAAAACGCTAAACGTGACCCAAACGAAAATTCACTGTGCGTAAAGCATAAACCCACGACCAGGACGGCGGCAAAAAATTTGAAATCGATTACATATTACCTGGAAGACAGATACGCAGGCTCTTGAAGATATTAACTTGCTGGTTTGACGTGATGACCTGCGCTTCAGAACGCACCACAAATCCGGATTTCATTCACGCTGAGGACTGAAGAACCCTTGCATGAGTGAGGCTGTTACATCGACAAATGCTGGATTTAAACCACTGTTTGTAGGCGTGAAGGAATACTGAGCAAGTTTCTGAGGAAAGGATTGCAGGTTCCTGCCCGAAAGTGAAGAGAACGAACAGCGTGTATTGCTGATGGGATATGGTCTCGAAACCCTGGCTCAGCAAAGGATGGATGCACAAGCATATAAACAGTGAATCAATTTGGCAGCCAGATTCGATTCTCTACAAATGACAGCGGCAGCAAACACCTGGGTACCCAGATTTGGCATAGAGAAGATCATACTATTGTGCCTTCTGTTGACTGAGCAAGAATGAGACGAACGGCTTCACGCTGCGTCTTTACACATTATACATAGTTTTGTCTCCTTTCTGCGATGCGTCCGGCATTTGTCTTGAAACATAAGTCCCCCAACAATGATTTATAAAACGGATCAATATTTTTCTTTCATCATTAGCCCATAAATGGTTCTGGTTGGTTCATGCAGCAGCAAAGGTTTTGCAGGCAGCTTAATCCCCTGAGTGTGAAAAAACTGTGGCTACTGGCGAAATAGGGTACGGATGATGGCCCTGAAAATTTAATAATCCTGCAAACCTGAAAGGAAAAGATCACCCAAAGGAAAAATATGCCTAAAACCAAGAAACTGAAAACCCTAATTGAACCTGAACAAAATTTTGAAACCCTAGAACAGAAAAAGCTGATTAATTTACAGATTTGGCCCCTTAACAGCCAGATTCAGCAATGAGCACAGGAAAATATTTTAAGAATAAAAATTTGAGGTTTTCACTGTGAAGAACTTCAGAAAAAATATCTCATGCAAATCAGATAAATAAACCGAATGATAGACCCAGGATCAAATCCAACTGGGCTCAGCAAAAAATGCTTGCGGGAGTTGGCTGGTTCAGCCGAGAACTTCCCCGAACGCCCACAAAATTTCCTTCAATGATGTTTTCTGCACAGCTCAAAACAACTGTCAATAAAGAGGGCAAAAATGCTGCTAGATCTCAGGAAGTAATGGAGATACCTGCCATTACTTCAGAAACCCTAACAGCACCCAAACCCCAGCAAGTGAACAAGATACCTGTGCTCACAATACTCTACAAAAAGCTATTATTAACGGCTGAAAATAACATATGCAGAAAATTTAAACAATCTCACAGCATTTCAAGAGAGTAACACCAGCAAGATATGGACCCCAAAGTCTTCTTTTATTAACCAGAAACAGATTTACAAGAGAGCTTCTTCAGTATCAGACTCACAAATCCAATGATCTGAAATGACCACCTAAGACCCTATATAAAGGATATGATCCCAATGGCTAGTTCGAATGATCCATGTAGAAATAATCTCGACCGTTGATGAGGATCAAGACATCTCTTGATCTCATCCGTCGATTTATTCACTTAAAATATTATTTTTTTAATTTTTTATTATTTTTTATTTATTTCATTTTTTAAATTTTTAAATTTTTTATTATTTATTATTTTATTTTATTTTTTTAAATTTTTAAATTTCTTAATTTTTATTTATTTTATTATTTTATTTCATTTCTTAAATGGATCATCGAACTAAGCCTTTGGAAACATCACCTAGGACCTAGGACTTAGGACTCACGAGGGGATTTAAAACATTTTCAACCCTCAAGACACATTTCATGATGACTTTTTACAATTTACATCTCAAGGGGACAAACCCACTTAATACAGACCCTCACAAAACACCCAGTTCTGCGACACAACTATAATCTAGCAGATCAACACACTAGGATTCTCCTAAAGTTCTAATGACAAAATCCATCCCGGCTTTGGGGTCAGGTTTGAAGGAAAACTCTGCCGATCCATGGATCGGTGAGACGAAAAACCTTCCGGGACGTAGATTACCACTAGAAAATTAGGTCCACCTAGGCAATACACATACACGACTCATGTCTGCTAAGATTATTTACAATTCATACATGCAGACTGGGTTTACAATCAAAATGATCAAGCTGCTGATGACTGCAGGATGGCACGGAAACGCTGATCAGGTGCTGCCCCTTCTTGCAAAGAAGGGGGTGTACTGCATGGGTAGTTGACCAGTAGTGGTCAACATCTGGCTCTACTTGGGGACACGTTGCTGCACTGTAGGAATGTGAGAATCCAGAATCTGCACCCATACAACACACAGATAAAAATAAGTAGCGTCCATTCAGAAATCATCATATACATTAAGCACAATAAAGATAAAAGCTCTTCATTTATTAACTATCTAAAGCAGAAACGAAAATGCGGAAAAAACAAGGAGTAGGGTTAGAAATACGATACAAAGGATGCCCTACGGCATCAGATGTGTTCAATATAGTGCATACTGAGCATTTGCCTGCTTTCAGGCAAATCTGTCGGCTGCTTGTCGGATGTGCCATGTCCAATTTTGCATATGGTAGGACTCTTTCCTATCCGAAAATCAAGCTGCTCGCGGCCGTCTGATGCGTCAAATCTTCTTCTTATTTTCTTTATCTTGCGCTTTTTCTTTCTGGCAGGTTGAATTACTGATGATCTGGTACTTTCTGTTTCAAAACTATCAGATGAAGTATGCGTGATATGTCTTTCTTTATCCCGCATCTGATCCTTATGTCTATCAGGATCACCTTCAATTAACCATCTTTCAATCGAATCAATAACCTCCTCATAATAAGATGGAGCTTGTTGCAAAAAATGAGAAGGCTCCTGATCTGTTGATGTTTGCTGGTTTCTCTCATCTTCCAATTGCTGAAACCTTTGAACCTGTATTCTAATGGCATCCATCTGTCTAGAGTGTTCAACCTTTATATCACCGATTTGTCTGGCATGATGTTCTTCCATGTCTTTTATCACTTTATGGTTCTTTTCCTTTATGTCCATCAAGTAATGCTGCATGAAATTTATTTCTTCTTTATGATTCGCTTGCATGTCAGCCAACTGATTATTATGATTGAACGTCATGATAGTCATTTCCTCTTCCATAGTTAGTAACTTGTTTTGCATAGAGTCAATTTCCCTATCATGATCAACTTTCATGGTCACCATATTTTCCTCTAAGACTGACATCTTGCTTTCCATGCTTCTAATTTCTGTTTCATATTTAGTGTTCATGGCCTCAATTTCTTTAGCATGCTGATTTTGCGTGACTTCAATCTCCCTATTACGTTTTTCCAGGTGGGTGCATAAAGTTTTCACATCATTGACATAATTAGTTTGGTTGATTTCCATATTTCTTACCAACATCATTAGATCTCGTAAAATTTGCTTTTGCTCTTCCCTTTCATTGTCATTTGTCCCTGATTTTTCACTATCATGAACTTGATCTGCAATATTTCCAGTGGATGACACATTCTGACATGATGAATCGTCTTGGGATCTTTCAGCTGGACCTCTTATCAAATTACTTTCATTCTGTTGCACAATTTTAGAGGCAGAAGGCAAGCTGTTTGGACTATCATATCTATCTTTAAAAGCATTGAGAATGTCTTGTAAAGAAGTGAAAAAATCATTAGGAAAATTATTAAACCAATTCAAGGCATCACCCTCTAAAGAATGGACAAATAGACGCATCTTGAAATCTTCATGATTATATTGAGGAAATCTACAATATAAGATCATTACACAAGTAAACATGTTTAAATGTTGTTTAACAGTGACCGAATCACCACCCGAGAACTTAAATAATTTAGAAATGGCCTCTTTCGGAAGATCATGGAGATTATCAGTAAAATGACATGGTTTACATGAATAATCCATGATGAACAGTAAGGGATCAAATGGATGATAGAAAGATATTTCTGCTCAAGAAAATTAAGAGATGAAAGAAGTGGAGTCGCCACTTGAACAATGAATCTGATTCTAGGATCCAAAAAGTAACCACAAGCAGATATGCGGGAGGCTTCTTGTATGGGAAAAATAAGAAAATGGAGTCGCCACCCAAACAAGAAACACACCGAAGATATGCTGATGAGGCAGTGAAAGATCCAAATGATAACCCCCAAAGGTTGAATCTGCCAGCTCAAAATGAGAGATGAGAAAGATGAATGTCGATGAAACCTCCAGGAACAGAAAAACTCTATCCCCGGCAACGGCGCCAAAAAATGTTGGTGTTGCCAGGCCAGATGAAAAGATAAAAATGAGAAGAAAGATTGTCGTTAAAACACCGAGAAAACAATGTCCCCGGCAACGGCGCCAAAAAATGTTGTCGTTGCCGGCTCAAACGAATGATAGACAGATGAACGATGAATGATGAAATGCCGAGAAAACAAAGTCCCCGGCAACGGCGCCAAAAAATGTTGTCGCGCGGATTGACACGACAACGCTCAGACCGGGGGCTGTCACTCTGATCCCCGATCCCTCCGTTTAAGCCTGTCTCCCGCGGCTAAGGGGGGTAGTCCCTATGAGATGATGAGACCAACTGTCGACCAGTTGGTTGGGAGACACGAGATACGATATAAAAAGCACTCGATGGATTTGATTAATTTAGCAGACCAGTGCCTTAAGAGATTGTGGTTAAAACGATTACTTGTTAAATGATATAAAAATATGAACCATGAACAGCAATCATCTATCATCAGCTAAATCACAATGCTCTTAGAATGACCAAACGATATCCAGCAATTGAGAATTTTCAAAAAAAATGAATGCTTTAAACCACCACGAACCATAAACCATTAACCAGATATCAATTTCGCATCTCGACTTGAAAAATTTAGATCTCAGCATGACAATTCCCAAAAATAACTGGACCTAAAAATTTCCAAAAAAAAAAAAAACAAAATTATATTTTTTCAATTTTTTTTTTTTTTTTAAGATTTAAAATAAAATAAAAAAAATCTAACCATTAAAAAATTTAAAATTAAAATATGTACAAATCTAATTTAAAACATTATAAATCTAAATTCTAAAAATAAAACTAACACATTAAAAATTAATTAAATCAAATCTAAATAAACAAGATTAAATCAAAATCTAATTAAATTTTTTTTTTTTTTTTTTTTAAATAAAAATTATATCTATCAAAATGAAACGATTTAAAATCTAAAACCTTAACCAAAAGTCTAAAACATAAATATAAAACCTAAATATTAAAATCTATTTTAAATTATAAATCAAAACTATACAAATTTTAGATTTAAACTAACCTAAAAAAATCAAATTAAAATCTAAAAAAGGAAATTACGTAACCACACAAAAACCCTAAAACTAAACCTATGCAAATAATAAAAAAACGCGTATCTAAATCCTAATCGACTCAAGGGGCCGAAATGACTTACGCATGAATCGAAATTGGTTGTTCGAACAGAGAACCGTAAACCCAAAAACGCTGAACGTGACCCAAACGAAAATTCACTACGCGTAAAGCATAAACCCACGACCAGGACGGCGGCAAAAAATTTGAAATCGATTACATATTACCTGGAAGACAGATACGCAGGCTCTTGAAGATATTACCTTGCTGGTTTGACGTGATGACCTGCGCTTTAGAACGCACCACAAATCCGGTTTTCATTCACGCTGAGGACTGAAGAACCCTTGCATGAGTGAGGCTGTTACATCGACAAATGCTGGATTTAAACCACTGTTTGTAGGCGTGAAGGAATACTGAGCAAGTTTCTGAGGAAAGGATTGCAGGTTCCTGCCCGAAAGTGAAGAGAACGGACAGCGTGTATTGCTGATGGGATATGGTCTCGAAACCCTGGCTCAGCAAAGGATGGATGCACAAGCATATAAACAGTGAATCGATTTAGCAGCCAGATTCGATTCTCTACAAATGACAGCGGCAGCAAACACCTGGGTACCCAGATTTGGCATAGAGAAGATCATACTATTGTGCCTTCTGTTGACTGAGCAAGAATGAGACGAACGGCTTCACGTTGCGTCTTTACACATTATACATAGTTTTGTCTCCTTTCTGCGATGCGTCCGGCATTTGTCTTGAAACATAAGTCCCCCAGCAGTGATTTATAAAACGGATCAATATTTTTCTTTCATCATTAGCCCATAAATGGTTCTGGCTGGTTCATGCAGCAGCAAAGGTTTTGCAGGCAGCTTAATCCCCTGAGTGTGGAAAAAACTGTGGCTACTGGCGAAATAGGGTACGGATGATGGCCCTGAAAATTTAATAATCCTGCAAACCTGAAAGGAAAAGATCACCCAAAGGAAAAATATGCCTAAAACCAAGAAACTGAAAACCCTAATTGAACCTGAAAATAATTTTGAAACCCTAGAACAGTTGATAAATGTACAGATTTTTGGCCCCTTAACAGCCAGATTTAGCAGTAAGCACAGAAAATATTTTAAGAATAAAAATTTGAGATTTTCACTGTGAAGAACTTCAGAAAAAAAATGTCTCATGCAAATCAGATAAATAAACCGAATGATAGACCCAGGGTCAAATCCAACTGGGCTCAGCAAAAAATGCTTGCGGGAGTTGGCTGGTTCAGCCGAGAACTTCCCCGAACGCCCACAAAATTTCCTTCAATAATGTTTTCTGCACAGCTCAAAACAACTGTCAATAAAGAGGGCAAAAATGCTGCTAGATCTCAGGAAGTAATGGAGATACCTGCCATTACTTCAGAAACCCTAACAGCACCCAAACCCCAGCAAGTGAACAAGATACCTGTGCTCACAATACTCTACAAAAAGCTATTATTAACGGCTGAAAATAACATATGCAGAAAATTTAAACAATCTCACAGCATTTCAAGAGAGTAACACCAGCAAGATATGGACCCCAAAGTCTTCTTTTATTAACCAGAAACAGATTTACAAGAGAGCTTCTTCAGTATCAGACTCACAGATCCAATGATCTGAAATGACCACCTAAGACCCTATATAAAGGATATGATCCCAATGGCTAGTTCGAATGATCCATGTAGAAATGATCTCGACCGTTGATGAGGATCAAGACATCTCTTGATCTCATCCGTCGATTTATTCACTTAAAATATTATTATTTTATTTTATTTTTTTTTCATTTTTTATTTTTTTAATTTTTTTTATTTTTTATTTATTTCATTTTTTAAATTTTTTAATTTTTTATTATTTATTATTTTATTTTATTTTTTTAAATTTTTAAATTTCTTAATTTTTATTTATTTTATTATTTTATTTCATTTCTTAAATGGATCATCGAACTAAGCCTTTGGAAACATCACCTAGGACCTAGGACTTAGGACTCACGAGGGGATTTAAAACATTTTCAACCCTCAAGACACATTTCATGATGACTTTTTACAATTTACATCTCAAGGGGACAAACCCACTTAATACAGACCCTCACAAAACACCCAGTTCTGCGACACAACTATAATCTAGCAGATCAACACACTAGGATTCTCCTAAAGTTCTAATGACAAAATCCATCCCGGCTTTGGGGTCAGGTTTGAAGGAAAACTCTGCCGATCCATGGATCGGTGAGACGAAAAACCTTCCGGGACGTAGATTACCACTAGAAAATTAGGTCCACCTAGGCAATACACATAAACGACTCATGTCTGCTAAGATTATTTACAATTCATACATGCAGACTGGGTTTACAATCAAAATGATCAAGCTGCTGATGACTGCAGGATGGCACGGAAACGCTGATCAGGTGCTGCCCCTTCTTGCAAAGAAAAGGGGGGTGTACTGCATGGGTAGTTGACCAGTAGTGGTCAACATCTGGCTCTACTTGGGGACACGTTGCTGCACTGTAGGAATGTGAGAATCCAGAATCTGCACCCATACAACACACAAATAAAAATAAGTAGCGTCCATTCCAAAATCATCATATACATTAAGCACAATAAAGATAAAAGCTCTTCATTTATTAACTATCTAAAGCAGAAACGAAAATGCGGAAAAAACAAGGAGTAGGGTTAGAAATACGATACAAAGGATGCCCTACGACATCAGATGTGTTCAATATAGTGCATACTGAGCATTTGCCTGCTTTCAGGCAAATCTGTCGGCTGTTTGTCGGATGTGCCATGTCCAATTTTGCATATGGTAGGACTCTTTCCTATCCGAAAATCAAGCTGCTCGCGGCCGTCTGATGCGTCAAATCTTCTTCTTATTTTCTTTCTCTTGCGCTTTTTCTTTCTGGCAGGTTGAATTACTGATGATCTGGTACTTTCTGTTTCAAAACTATCAGATGAAGTATGCGTGATATGTCTTTCTTTATCCCGCATCTGATCCTTATGTCTATCAGGATCACCTTCAATTAACCATCTTTCAATCGAATCAATAACCTCCTCATAATAAGATGGAGCTTGTTGCAAAAAATGAGAAGGCTCCTGATCTGTTGATGTTTGCTGGTTTCTTTCATCTTCCAATTGCTGAAACCTTTGAACCTGTATTCTAATGGCATCCATCTGTCTAGAGTGTTCAACCTTTATATCACCGATTTGTCTGGCATGATGTTCTTCCATGTCTTTTATCACTTTATGGTTCTTTTCCTTTATGTCCATCAAGTAATGATGCATGAAATTTATTTCTTCTTTATGATTCGCTTGCATGTCAGCCAACTGATTATTATGATTGAACGTCATGATAGTCATTTCCTCTTCCATAGTTAGTAACTTGTTTTGCATAGAGTCAATTTCCCTATCATGATCAACTTTCATGGTCACCATATTTTCCTCTAAGACTGACATCTTGCTTTGCATGCTTCTAATTTCTGTTTCATATTTAGTGTTCATGGCCTCAATTTCTTTAGCATGCTGATTTTGCGTGACTTCAATCTCCCTATTACGTTTTTCCAGGTGGGTGCATAAAGTTTTCACATCATTGACATAATTAGTTTGGTTGATTTCCATATTTCTTACCAGCATCATTAGATCTCGTAAAATTTGTTTTTGCTCTTCCCTTTCATTGTCATTTGTCCCTGATTTTTCACTATCATGAACTTGATCTGCAATATTTCCAGTGGATGACACATTCTGACATGATGAATCGTCTTGGGATCTTTCAGCTGGACCTCTTATCAAATTACTTTCATTCTGTTGCACAATTTTAGAGGCAGAAGGCAAGCTGTTTGGACTATCATATCTATCTTTAAAAGCATTGAGAATGTCTTGTAAAGAAGTGAAAAAATCATTAGGAAAATTATTAAACCAATTCAAGGCATCACCCTCTAAAGAATGGACAAATAGACGCATCTTGAAATCTTCATGATTATATTGAGGAAATCTACAATATAAGATCATTACACAAGTAAACATGTTTAAATGCTGTTTAACAGTGACCGAATCACCACCCGAGAACTTAAATAATTTAGAAATGGCTTCTTTTGGAAGATCATGGAGATTATCAGTAAAATGACATGGTTTACATGAATAATCCATGATGAACAGTAAGGGATCAAATGGATGATAGAAAGAGATTTCTGCTCAAGAAAATTAAGAGATGAAAGAAGTGGAGTCCCCACTTGAACAATGAATCTGATTCTAGGATCCAAAAAGTAACCACAAGCAGATATGCGGGAGGCTTCTTGTATGGGAAAAATAAGAAAATGGAGTCGCCACCCAAACAAGAAACACACCGAAGATATGCTGATGAGGCAGTGAAAGATCCAAATGATAACTTAGAGTTATAGACGGTAAGAGAAGCTTAGAGATAACGTCTCTCGGGATCTCAAAAGGACCCTTGCTAAACCCCAACCATTGTATCCTGAAGGGTGGGGCCTTGCCTTAATGCAGAGAAGAGGGAAGCTCCCCCAAAGGTTGAATCTGCCAGCTCAAAATGAGAGATGAGAAAGATGAATGTCGATGAAACCTCCAGGAACAGAAAAACTCTATCCCCGGCAACGGCGCCAAAAAATGTTGGCGTTGCCGGGCCAGATGAAAAGATAAAAATGAGAAGAAAGATTGTCGTTAAAACACCGAGAAAACAATGTCCCCGGCAACGGCGCCAAAAAATGTTGTCGTTGCCGGCTCAAACGAATGATAGACAGATGAACGATGAATGATGAAATGCCGAGAAAACAAAGTCCCCGGCAACGGCGCCAAAAAATGTTGTCGCGCGGATTGACACGACAACGCTCAGACCGGGGGCTGTCACTCTGATCCTCGATCCCTCCGTTTAAGCCTGTCTCCCGCGGCTAAGGGGGGTAGTCCCTGTGAGATGATGAGACCAACTGTCGATCAGTTGGTTGGGAGACACGAGATACGATATAAAAAGCACTCGATGGATTTGATTAATTTAGCAGACCAATGCCTTAAGAGATTGTCGTTAAAACGATTACTTGTTAAATGATATAAAAGTATGGACCATGAACAGCAATCATCTATCATCAGCTAAATCACAATGCTCTTAGAATGACCAAACGATATCCAGCAATTGAGAATTTTCAAAAAAAATGAATGCTTTAAACCACCACGAACCATAAACCATTAACCAGATATCAATTTCGCATCTCGACTTGAAAAATTTAGATCTCAGCATGACAATTCCCAAAAATAACTGGACCTACAAATTTCCAAAAAAAAAAAATTATATTTTTTCAATTTTTTTTTTTTTAAGATTTAAAATAAAATAAAAAAAAATCTAACCATTAAAAAATTTAAAATTAAAATATGTACAAATCTAATTTAAAACATTATAAATCTAAATTCTAAAAATAAAACTAACACATTAAAAATTAATTAAATCAAATCTAAATAAACAAGATTAAATCAAAATCTAATTAAATTTTTTATTTTTATTTTTTAAATAAAAATTATATCTATCAAAATGAAACGATTTAAAATCTAAAACCTTAACCAAAAATCTAAAACATAAATCTAAAACCTAAATATTAAAATCTATTTTAAATTATAAATCAAAACTATACAAATTTTAGATTTAAACTAACCTAAAAAAATCAAATTAAAATCTAAAAAAAGGAAATTACGTAACCACACAAAAACCCTAAAACTAAACCTATGCAAATAATAAAAAAACGCGTATCTAAATCCTAATCGACTCAAGGGGCCGAAATGACTTACGCATGAATCGAAATTGGTTGTTCGAACAGAGAACCGTAAACCCAAAAACGCTGAACGTGACCCAAACGAAAATTCACTACGCGTAAAGCATAAACCCACGACCAGGACGGCGGCAAAAAATTTGAAATCGATTACATATTACCTGGAAGACAGATACGCAGGCTCTTGAAGATATTACCTTGCTGGTTTGACGTGATGACCTGCGCTTCAGAACGCACCACAAATCCGGATTTCATTCACGCTGAGGACTGAAGAACCCTTGCATGAGTGAGGCTGTTACATCGACAAATGCTGGATTTAAACCACTGTTTGTAGGCGTGAAGGAATACTGAGCAAGTTTCTGAGGAAAGGATTGCAGGTTCCTGCCTGAAAGTGAAGAGAACGGACAGCGTGTATTGCTGATGGGATATGGTCTCGAAACCCTGGCTCGGCAAAGGATGGATGCACAAGCATATAAACAGTGAATCGATTTAGCAGCCAGATTCAATTCTCTACAAATGACAGCGGCAGCAAACACCTGGGTACCCAGATTTGGCATAGAGAAGATCATACTATTGTGCCTTCTGTTGACTGAGCAAGAATGAGACGAACGGCTTCACGTTGCGTCTTTACACATTATACATAGTTTTGTCTCCTTTCTGCGATGCGTCCGGCATTTGTCTTGAAACATAAGTCCCCAACAGTGATTTACAAAACGGATCAATATTTTTCTTTCATCATTAGCCCATAAATGGTTCTGGCTGGTTCATGCAGCAGCAAAGGTTTTGCAGGCAGCTTAATCCCCTGAGTGTGGAAAAAACTGTGGCTACTGGCGAAATAGGGTACGGATGATGGCCCTGAAAATTTAATAATCCTGAAAGGAAAAGATCACCCAAAGGAAAAATATGCCTAAAACCAAGAAACTGAAAACCCTAATTGAACCTGAAAATAATTTTGAAACCCTAGAACAGTTGATAAATGTACAGATTTTTGGCCCCTTAACAGCCAGATTTAGCAGTAAGCACAGAAAATATTTTAAGAATAAAAATTTGAGATTTTCACTGTGAAGAACTTCAGAAAAAAAAATATCTCATGCAAATCAGATAAATAAACCGAATGATAGACCCAGGGTCAAATCCAACTGGGCTCAGCAAAAAATGCTTGCGGGAGTTGGCTGGTTCAGCCGAGAACTTCCCCGAACGCCCACAAAATTTCCTTCAATAATGTTTTCTGCACAGCTCAAAACAACTGTCAATAAAGAGGGCAAAAATGCTGCTAGATCTCAGGAAGTAATGGAGATACCTGCCATTACTTCAGAAACCCTAACAGCACCCAAACCCCAGCAAGTGAACAAGATACCTGTGCTCACAATACTCTACAAAAAGCTATTATTAACGGCTGAAAATAACATATGCAGAAAATTTAAACAATCTCACAGCATTTCAAGAGAGTAACACCAGCAAGATATGGACCCCAAAGTCTTCTTTTATTAACCAGAAACAGATTTACAAGAGAGCTTCTTCAGTATCAGACTCACAGATCCAATGATCTGAAATGACCACCTAAGACCCTATATAAAGGACATGATCCCAATGGCTAGTTCGAATGATCCATGTAGAAATAATCTCGACCGTTGATGAGGATCAAGACATCTCTTGATCTCATCCGTCGATTTATTCACTTAAAATATTATTATTTTATTTTTATTTTTTTTCATTTTTTATTTTTTTAATTTTTTATTATTTTTTATTTATTTCATTTTTAAAAATTTTTAATTTTTTATTATTTATTATTTTATTTTATTTTTTTAAATTTTTAAATTTCTCAATTTTTATTTATTTTATTATTTTATTTCATTTCTTAAATGGATCATCGAACTAAGCCTTTGGAATCACCTAGGACCTAGGACTTAGGACTCACGAGGGGATTTAAAACATTTTCAACCCTCAAGACACATTTCATGATGACTTTTTACAATTTACATCTCAAGGGGACAAACCCACTTAATACAGACCCTCACAAAACACCCAGTTCTGCGACACAACTATAATCTAGCAGATCAACACACTAGGATTCTCCTAAAGTTCTAATGACAAAATCCATCCCGGCTTTGGGGTCAGGTTTGAAGGAAAACTCTGCCGATCCATGGATCGGTGAGACGAAAAACCTTCCGGGACGTAGATTACCACTAGAAAATTAGGTCCACCTAGGCAATACACATACACGACTCATGTCTGCTAAGATTATTTACAATTCATACATGCAGACTGGGTTTACAATCAAAATGATCAAGCTGCTGATGACTGCAGGATGGCACGGAAACGCTGATCAGGTGTTGCCCCTTCTTGCAAAGAAGGGGGTGTACTGCATGGGTAGTTGACCAGTAGTGGTCAACAAGTCTATACCTTCCTTCTAGGAGAAGCCACAAGCGACAAAACGAGCCTTATACTTTTCCGCACTTCCATCAACTGCATGCTTTATCTTGTAAAGCCATTTTGAAGTGACACTGTTTTGTCCTAGGGTTTGGGGACCACATCCCAAACATCGTTTTTCATAATGGACTCATATTCCTCGGTCATAGCATCCTTCCATACTCGATGCTTGACGACATCTGTGAATGATGAAGGCTCATTTTGGATGATCGTGCTCATGATGGGCAGGTACGCCTGATAACTGTTCGGCTTCTTACTTTCACGAAAGATTCCTCAAGGTACAATGTGTCCTTCAGCATCATCAAGTGTGCCCCCTAAGCCATGAAGGCCTCTTCCTAGAAGAGGAAGGCTCTTGCGGAGGAGGATCAATAGGATCCTTAGGTTCTTCCACATCGGGCATCATCTCATCTTCCTCTTCCTTTGGTTCCCCAGTGTCAGCTTCTTTAGATCCCCTTAAAGTAGGAAGATTGTCTACTTTGCTAAGAGCCATATCTTCGTCAAAGGTGACATCATGACTAATCTCGACTTCCCTTTGACCAGCTACATAGATTCTATAGCCCTTAGTATTTTCGCTATAGCCCACGAAGATTCCTTTCTTTCCAGATGCACCCAATTTATTCCTTTTCTCTTTTGGCACATGAAAATATACAAGGCTTCCAAAAATTATAAAATGAGATACGTCGGGTTTCTTACCAGTGAACATTTCTTCGGGAGTCTTGGAACCCACTGCTTTATGAGGGCATCAGTTTTGTACATATACGGCGGTATTTGCAGCGTCGGCCCATAGAATCTTCGAAAGTCTTTGATCATGGAGCATAGCACAGACAGCTTCCACAATTGTACGATTCTTCCTTTCCGCCACACCATTCTGCTCAGGAGTATATGGTGTAGTAGTCTCCCTCTTAATGCTAGCCTCTTTACAAAAGTAATGAAACTCATTGGATTCATATTCAATCCCATTGTCACTCCTTAAGATCTTGATCTTCTTTTCGGTTTGATTCTCGATCAAGGCTTTGAAGTGCCGAAACCAGGAGAACACTTCATCCTTCTTTTTCAAGAAGTATATCCAAGTCTTCCGAGAATAATCATCTGTAAAAGTGAGGATATAAATATCCTCCCAAGGAGTTCACAAGCATCATACCGGATATGTCTGAGTGAACCAACTGCAATATATCGGAGGTCTTGCTTTGGCATGAGGGGAATGGTCCCCTTTTGAGCTTTCTTTCAGCACATCCTGGACATACACCTTATTTCTCTAATCTGAACTCGGGCATCCCGGTCACCATTTTTCTTACATCGGGTAGAGCTTTATAATAAAGGTGAGCAAACCTCCGATGCCATAGTTCGGACTGAAGAATGTGTCACAAGACATGACACCCAGCAGACTTCCTCCGACCTGATATAATGAATCAACTCAAAACCCAAGAATAAAAGCATCTTTAAAGTTCTTTTTCCATACACATACCTTTCCATCACTGAAAGCCACCTTGTAGCTTTTGTCCTCCATTGCCGAAATGGACACCAGGTTCTTTTTTAGATCGGGTACATATAATACATCTTATAAGTGAATGGTATTACCCTGATTCAATTGAAGAGTGACATTTCCTACGCCTTTCATGGGATATTTTGAATTATCTCCAACAACAATTTCCAGGTTGGTTTCCTTCTCTATCAAATTATAGAGAGCTTCTTTGTAACCAGTGAAGTGCCTTGAGGCACCACTATCAATAAACCAATTTCCCAGCGAATCCGGGGGAGCAGTGGTAGATAGAGCAACTAGTACATAATATTCATCTTGCTTATTGTTAACAGTGTTAGATTCATCCTTGGAATTTCTTGCCTTCTTGAATGGTTGTCCTCTTCCTTGATTTCTGGCAGTTCTTTTACCTTTGCCATTTGACCTGCCATTCCTTTGATTGCCTTGAGAGGGATTTTGATCATTGTCCCAGTGTGAGTCCCTTTTATCAAGGCACTCCCTTGCATAGTGACCTGTTTTATTGCAATTGTAACATCGTCCTTTTCTTCCACCCTTTGGTCCAGCCTTTCCTTTGAATTTAGCCCCGGAATTGTTTCTTCTTTTAGTATGAGAAGAAAAGGCAGAGGAATGACCTTTAAGTATGGGCATCTCTTGCTCTTCCATCCTCGTTTCTTCTTGAATGCATCTGGCCATTAATTCCTCAAATCCAGGAATTACGTTATTGTTGAGAAGAGTAGTCCTGAATATATACCATTCAGATGGCAGTCCTCCAAGAGTTGTGAGTGTCATTTCCCTGTCAGGAATTACTTCCCCAATATATAGGATATCGCTCTTGATCTCGGTGATCCTTAAGAAATATGCTTGCATACTCTCATCTTTGCCCTTCTTAATTTCCTTCAGCTTATTTCTAAGAAACAAGACTTGATTTGCATCATTAACTTTAAATAAAACTTGCCAGTCTATCGTAGATTTCCTTGGAGGTGTTCAGCGCAATAACATAGGCCACCAAGCGTTTGTCAATAGAGTCCCGGATGATCTTCCTTGCTTTGACTTCTCCCTTGGTCCATTTGTTCCTAGCAGCAGTGGATGCATTTGATGGAGGCTCAACAATCCCGCCTCTCACATGGTCCCACACTTCCTGCTCTTCTAATGTTAGATCTAGAGACATCTTCCATCCGTGATAGTCAGACTTCTCACGGAGTTTGTCTTCAGCGGGGAAGTGTGTTAAGGACCCCATGATTTCCTTTTAAGATAGCCTTGCCAACCTTCTCTTCGGTGATTGCTCTTGCTTGGGCTTTGTCTTCACCTCAGCTCCGGTACCATGTTAAATTATGGTATGTTCTATGCTTAGAGCAGTTTACTTATTTTACTTCTTATTAGCCACAGATTAGCAATCACATATACATTAAGTAAAGTGCAGATAGAACATAAATGATGAACAGAAAACAAGCCAAGACAAGAGACACAAAATGTGGTGGCTAGCCAGAGACAAACCCCAATGCGGGGAAACCCTTTGATCAAATCTTCTTTTATCTTCAATAGGTTAGCAGAGAGAAATAGTACAAAATTTGATTTCTGTAATTTTATATCAGCAGCAGCAAACCCTAGATCAGCAAAGTCAAACTTGGTCAAACTAGCTGAAATTGACCTCTAAAATACTTGGTCAATTTCCGGTCAACTTGACCTCGAATAGCCTGAAGAAACAGCCCTTGAACAGCCCCAAAAGTTCAGTCAATTTGCAGATTTCTGAAGTCAACTGCATCCCTAAACTAGGGCAGTCAATACCGGTCAAACCAGAGGTCAGATCACCTCGATTTTCGTGCCAAAAGTTGCGGCCTGCCTAGGAGGGGCAACCACACCCAATCCGCACTTCTTGGAAGGTCAACACTTGGTCAACGCTGGTCAAAGAGATGACCTGCTGCTCTAGCGTCCTTTCTGCGTCTTCTTTGCCCTAGGACGTCTTCCTTTCAGCCACACGTGTGAGAGAGAGAGGCGCTCCTTTTATGCGTAGGAGAGAGAGAGAGAGAGAAGATGAGTGAGTTGAATTGTCTAAATGAGGATAATGCTCCTTGTATTTATATGCAAACGTTGAGGTTGAATAGACATGACTGTTGGGCTTCTGAGCCTATATAAGTTTGTTGGCCGACCTTGACAATTTGTCCATAATCAAAATAAATTCATATCTCCATAAATACTTATCGGAATCGGATGATCTTTAGATCAACCCTACACCTCTCAATGAGAGGAATCTAGGAAAAATATCAGAAGCCATAAATAAGGTGATCCACATGGAGTTTGGCCCTAGTTTCCAATTTTAACAAAACAAGTAGGAGATTTTAAACCAGTAATTGCAGTAGGGGTTTCCGATGTGTTAGATTCAGGGATTTTCACACATCATGATAGTATTAAGACCGGAGGGCTCTATGTCTCTTGGGCTTGTCTTCACCTCAGCTTGATACCATGTTAATTTTTCATCAATTGTTCTATGTTGCAACTATTAATTCAACAATAGCATCCAATTTAACAATTTCCACTTCTTCAATTTAACCAATGAGAGTAAAGCATTAGTAGATAGAACAATTATTCAAATGCACAATGAAAGACAGCCAAGAGACAAGAGACAATATTTGGTCAATGACTAGGGAAAAACCCCACAAGGGGGAAAACCCTTTGCAATTCTTCTTCTATTAGATTGTCTTCAAATGTTCAACAAAGAGAGTACATCATCCAAGAGTCAAAGTCAAACTTTGACTAGCCAATATCCACAACCAATATCCAATATTCAATCAAATCAAAATGTCATGCCATTTGTCAAATTAGAGACAAGAGATAGAGTCAACAAAAGTCAACTGTAATTCTGTCCAAGTCAACAGCAGTGAAGTCAGCCCTAACCAGTCCACAGAGTCAATGGTCAACCTTCCAAAAGAACTCGGTCAAGGCAGTAATAAATGGGGCCTAGAATGCCAGTCAAAGTCAGCCCAAAACAGTCCCAAAACAGCCAGTCAAACTCAGTCAAAGTCTGCACTTGCTTCTGCAGTCAAACCTGTGGTCAGCCCTGAAGTCAATGCCAGTCAACATGCCCAGATTTCCTCAATCTGTGTGCCCTCCAATGCGGACTAGAGAAACAGAGATATTCTACCCAAAAACGCAATGAAAGATGGTCAAACAGTCCTTGGTCAATGCCAAGAAACAGCCCTGCAATTCAGCCCAATCAGCAAATGACTTCTTCCCTTTGCATGTGTGAGAGATATCCTGCAATTCTGAGCTGTACGAACCAATAGAATGAGGAGAGAGAAGATATGTTTGTGAGTTGATGAGGTGCCAAATGAGGAGGACTCAACTTGTATTTATATGCAACTTGAGGGGTGCCATCTTATCCTTGAGATGTGTCATTTGACCCAAGGCCAACCTTGACAATTTTGTACTTGTGGGCTTGACCTCAAAAATCCACTTTTCCTTATCCGAATTGAGTGCTTCAAAAGTCAATTTTGGTCCTCTCGAAAAGAGGAATTCAATGCAATGGTTGGAATTTGTCACTGAGCTGCCAAATTAACATGCAAAGCACTTCACAAATATACAGTAACTTCCAGTTGACATATAAATGAAACATAATTTATTGCACATGTAAATTGACTGCCAAGAGAACTGAAATGATTGAAAATGGTAGGGCATACCATGTAATCTATATGGTAAATATGGTCAGTTCTTGTAATAACAATATCATCTCTGCTTTTTATGAGTTCTAGGAACTGGGACCACATGGGAGCATCTTTGATATCAATAAAAAAAACAATAACCAATTTACAAGCCCAATCATACAGCCACATGGCATCATCCACAAAGTCAAGTACATGGAAACTTGTGAAATACCTTGTTTGCAAATTGAGGAAGATTTTCATGAGGATTTTCCTGGAAATATCTTGTCAACATTCTGGAATCAAACTGCAGCCCCAAAGTACAAAACAACCCCATGCAAAAACCACATGAAATATTAGAAGATTATACACTTTGAAGAGCTAGAAAAGAGAAATTGATAATTACTACTATATACTGATACGAACACTGCAAAATAACTAAGAGACAAAATTTGCACCTGTGACTCATCCACAGATATTGGAAGAGTGAGGAGATAATCTGATGAAGCTGCTATATCTGCCTCCTTTTTACTATATAGCTTGAAATGCCCCTTTTCCATCACCTTAACAAAAAATAGAAGTGCATGAAAAAAAGATGGGAGTAATATATGCAAACATACATTTCACAATGAAATTTATCTGTAGTATATTATGTGCCATTAAAAGAAAGTAAAAGTAATTTAATTTAATTTAAGAAATCTCAAGAAACAGATAAATTGCACTAAATATAACCCCACTTACACACCAAACATGATATATTTGGATCAATTGAGATCAATCCTTTTAAATAACAGCCACCACCATGAACAATTGTTATACTTATAGCCACCACAATGAATGATTGTTATAGTTCGAAAAACAAGAGAGGGTACTATGTAATAACTAAATTATCTCTAATAACATATTAACTAAATAAATTACAAAGAGATATGTTGGTGAAAACCCACAGACAAAGAGATTTGCATCTATCATTATTTATAACCATCTAATTACACATAAAGCCCCATATAGTGATCTAGAATACTTCCAATAATCTGCTACAGTGGAGACCTAAAATAGTTGTTTCTCTTGCAGCAAAGTCGATTGGTTGTCTCCTTTTGTCTTCATTAGTTCTTGTATTATTCACACTCCCCCCTAATATGAAAAACTATTTAACATGACAATTTATAAATTGCCTTCTATATGGGTCATACATATAGGGTGACAAAGGGTGACACAGAGCCTCCAGAGCAACAGGATCAGTCATTGATTCTCAATTGACAGGGTGAGATCATTTCACTAGTCTTTTGTTCAGTATTCTCTTTATATCCAATTGTTAGTTGAGCATCCTAGAATTGTACTCAGGTTTTCTCCTGCATAATAATAAAACCCTTAGAGTTGCTACACCGGTTTTCCCGCATTGGGTTTTTCTGGGGACTTTTGTCCAAAAATAACGGTGTCCTATGTGTTTCTACTTTCCTTGCTCAATTTCTATGTTTCAAAATCATATTTAATTGGTGTAGGTTGTTTCAGTAATTTACTTCAATGTTTCAAGAAGAAATCTGAAATAAGCTTGTATTGTAATTTACAATCTAGGTGAAGTAGATTCAGTTGGTTGCAGTAGGATTCCTGAGATTGTTAGATCTAGGAATTTTCACATGGTATCAGAGTTATTGATGTGAAACAGGGAAGAGCAGATCTAGCACTGAAGCAAGGACAACTTGCTGCAACAAGCAGCAGTTCGAATCCCCTGAGGGATTGCGCAGTTCTAGCCAAGAGGGCTATATTTTCGTGGGTGTCTCTCTCTAAGTGAGCCGACAGAGAGGTAAGACTGTCGGATCGAGAATTTGTCGAGGCAAAGGGAGCTACGCAAAGCTAGAAGGACGTAGTTTTCTGCAAGCTGAGTGCAGGGCAGAAAAATCGTTAGAAGGAAGAAGCAGATCGCATAGTGAGGGAATACTTCCTCAGTGATTTCTTGCCGAGGAAATCAGTATTTCTCATTTGTTGAACAGCAGAGGAGCAGCAACTTACCAACTCCATCAGGGAGTGTGTAAGGCAGCCTAGGAGCTACACAGTAGGGAGAAAGAGGGAGTTGTTCGACATTTTTCGGAAGATATGGCAACTAGTGGCTTGAGGGATCAGGATAGGTTGGACGAAGCTTCCAACTATGCCATCTGGAAGGCTAGAATGTCTTTCCTTCTAGATGAGCATGGCCTCAAAACATATGTTGATAATGTGGTAGCTGAACCTACGGATGCAGATCCGCTAAAGTACAAGGCTAAGATGTCAAATGCCAAAAGGATGATCCTGGATGGAGTCAAGGATCACGTGGTGTGCCACATTGCTAGCAAAGGAACTGCTAAGGAGATGTGGGATGCCTTGGCCACATTGAATCAGGGATCTTCTGAGCAGTGGAAGATGTACTTAGAACAAAAACTGAGGTCTGCTCAGATCACGAAACTGAAGGAGACCCGTGAAGAGTTGTCGGCTGCGAGGCATACACCTTAGGATTCAAAGTTAGTGAGACTGGCTCTAAATTTCGTCTCGAATGAATGGCAAGCCTTTGTCCAGAGTATCCTGGACAGAGCAACATTGCCAAGTTGGGACGAGATCTGCGCAGCTCTGAAACAAGAAGAGTTGAGGAGAGAACTAATCAAGGTCAAACTTGACAGAAGCAGCAGCAGCAGTGGGTCGAAGCCCAAAGTAGAGAAGGAGGATAACATAGCCCTTGCATCGAAGGGACGGCAAGGGAAACAGAGACGTAAGAAGGACGTCTCCAAGGTGAAATGTTTTAGATGTGGCGAGATGGGCCATTATGCATCCCGGTGTTCTTTGAAGAAAAAGGACAAGGATGAGAAGCATGATCCTAAGGTTGCAGTCACAAAAATCGAACAAGAGGAGTTCACCATGACAGCCAAGATACCTCCAGGATGGAGGTGGGCTAATATCGAACTGTAGTTCAATAGAGCTACAGATGGGCAGGATCCTTGAGGAGCCCACCTCTTGGATCATCACCTTGCTACGGGAGCCCATGATCAGTAGTAGCAGGATGGAAGAGCTTTCAGTGGATGCCATGGAGTGTTGATTCGACAGATGCAGTAGTTAGTAGCGCCAGAATGTGAGCAACGCAGAGCAGAGAGGCAGCAGTGCCAGGAGGCACAGCACAAAGCTTCAGCAGCGCAATGGCTTCAGAAGAGAGCGTGGGACTAGCAGCAGTCAGGATTTCAGCACCGAGGTGTATCCACTGGACAATTGCCCAGTTTTGGGTGTTTTCCATTGCTTCTCTTAGCAACTGAGTTGCAGTACAGATGCAATGTTAGCAATGCTAGCAGCATAGCAGATGTAGCATTTGAGAGAGACCTGCAATACAGATGTAGCAATGGCAGTGGTAGTGTCAAAGGCAGCAGTACAGTAGCAGCAACAGCGCAGTAGTTGGTGGACAGTACGTGAGACATCAGCAGCGTAGAGGACAATGCTTCAGAGTCAAAGCAGTATGCAGTAGAAGTGTATTGCTAGAGCACATTCCTCGCTAAGAGGGAGTGTTGATTTAGGGTAGCATCGGATGTGCTCTAAGCCTCATTTTTTGCAGAGAGGTTTGGGCACATGTATTCCAAAGAACCCAGAAAGCATTTTGGGAAATTCCACCCATAAGTGAATTTATTAAAATAATTAATATTTTTAATGGCGTTCCTAAGTCTAAACTTAGAAAAAATAAAATATTAATGGGTATTAATTTAATCAGGGGTGAAACTTCTAGAAAAAGACACAGATCAAGCCAAAACAATCTGAGCCTTTGATTATGATTTAATCTAGGCCGTTGGTTGTCCAATAGGAAGATATAAGAAGGGGCTTAAGGGTCATTTGGAAAACACAGAGAGATCAAGGAAATCGATTTTCTGAAGTGAGAAGTTCTCAAGAGGAAAATCGATTGAGGAGATTTCTTGCAACAGAGGGGTAGTGAGAACCCAAAAGAAGAATTTCTAGAGAGTACAAGGCAGAGAGAGGACAGAAAGACGTCTAGAGGAAGGTTGACGCTGGCCCACACAGTGCTGACGCAGAGGCAACACAGTGCTGACGCAGAGGCAGCACAGTGCTTGAGGGGAAGTTGAGTTTCCTGCTAAGGGAAGTCGAAATTCAATTATCGGAAGCCAGGGTGTGAGTCCGGGAGGCAGACGGTCGATTTCTCAGCCAGCAGAGGATCCAAAGGAGAGGCAGCGTAATATCCAGGAGGGGTGACGCAAAAACTGCCCAGAGTGACGCAATTCTGCGCAGAGGCCACGCAAAGGGTGATGCAGAGCCTCTAGAGCAGCAGGATCAATCACTGATTCTCCAGTGATAGTGTGAGATCATTTCACCAGTCTTTTTTTTAGTATTCTCTCTATACCAGGTTGCTAGTTGAGCATCTTAGAATTGAACTCAGATTTTCTCCTGCATAATAATAAAACCCTCAGAGTTGTTGCACCGGTTTTCCCGCATTGGGTTTTTCAGGCGACTTTTGTCCAAAAATAACGGTGTCCTATGTGTTTCTACTTTCCTTGCTCAGTTTCTATGTTTCAGAATCATATTTAATTGGTGTAGGCTGCTTCATTAATTTACTTCAATGTTTCAAGAAGAAATATGAAATAAGATTGTAATGTAATTTACAATCTAGGTGAAGTAGATTCAGTTGGTTGCAGTAGAATTCCTGAGATTGTTAGATCTAGGAATTTTCACAGATTATTCTTTACCAATTCACCAAGAAGAATGGAGATCTTTAATTTAGCAATTTCAGCTTCATGATTAAAGGGATTTGGTACCTTTTGAATCCCTTTATGAGCAGCATCCTTCTTTTCTACAGCATCTTTGGGTGTGTCCTATTTCCTCTGCAAGATAGTAACAGGAGACTCCTTCCTTTGGGCACTTGTACTAGGGACATCCTTCTTCACATTGTTGGCTGCCATTTCTTTCTTTGTTGTGTTGTTGATTGGTATTTCCTTTTTCGCTGCATTGTTGCCCACAGTTTTGTTCCTCAAATTATATTGTCACTGCAATTGCATTATGGCATTTTGATATCCCTTCCTATAGTCCTCGGATTCAGTCATCAATACATCACTTTGATACTAAGCAAGTAGCAACTCTTCATCCTCTGCCTCGAAATTTTCAAACAACTCCTTCTCTTCATCTTCTTTAGTCAAATACACATCTTCCTGCCCATCACCAAAAAACAGAATTTGATCTTCTGGTAATTGCTCATCCTCCTCATCTTGATCTTGAGCATAATTCTGCTGAAATGGTGGTCTTACTTGCTGTTGTGACTGCTCCGAACCCTTCTGCTCTCTTGGTTTGTTTGGCAATTATGGTTTCCTTCGAAAATTTGGGTTTCTAATTTGTGGACCAATCTGAGGTTCTCTAGTTGCTGCCCAGTCAGTTAGAGAGATTTTCTCCATCATCTTCTCCATAGTTTTGACCAATGTATCAAACTTAGCATCAGAAGAAGTAGCAGGCTCTTCCTTTATTGTGACTCTTTTCTCTGCTTTCATCTTGGATTTCTTTGCCAACAGGTTAGCCTCCACACTAACTGCATTGTTTTGCGTGTCTTCCAGTGTTGCCAGATTTCTCTCCCTAAGTCGACAGGCCATATTAGGGTCGAAGGCATCGAGATAATGAAGTAAAGCCAACCCGAGAGGAGGCTTTATCTCTGCCAGAATAGAACTGTACACTTTATTCAACCTTACAGAAAAGTCTTGGACAATTTCTCCAAGCTACCTTTTTAGATTATTATGCTCAGCCAGAATTTCCAAGGGATTCTTCTTCTCACCCCACCTTGCAAGAAAAGCATCTTCCAACTCTTGATAATTGGCAAAGGCTCCCGGGCGAGAACTCCTGAACCACTTCTTGACATCACCAGAAAAGCTTTGAGCAAACAATCTGACTTTAACATCATCATGGTCCACTTCCTCCAAATCTACAAAATCACTGACCTTATCAACATGTTTCTTAGCAGTAACTTCTCATGTACCATCATATTGGGGAAGCCTTTGACCGTAATTAAGAGGCAAATCATGAAGCTGAGCAGGCAAAACCAGAGGGGCATATCTCGTTGCCATAACTACTACCTGAGTAGTTGGGTGGCTAGCAGACGGTGTGACAAAAATAACAGATGATGAAAAAACTTGATGGGTAGATGTTGAAACAGATAATGGAGGACCCCAGAATGATGTAAAAACAGAACCAGAACTTGAACTGACTTGTGAAGGGACTGTTTTTTGAGACAAGATTGTCTTTTCAGCAGTTTCCTGAACTTTATTAACCAAACTTTTCAGTTTACTAAACTGCTGAAGAATATTTCGACTAAACTCCTTTTCCGGAAGTGGGGTATAAGGACTAACAACAGACGAATCCACTAGAATTTCGGGAATACAAGAGCAGGATTTGGTTTTGGACGGAGGAAATTCAGAAGCAATTTCTGGTAAAGAGACAAATCTTCTAAGAGGGATATTACTTGCTTGACTTTCCACCACAATCCTCTCCTTCCTAAGCAGTGTTTCAGGATCACAAACAACCACAGGGGGATTTGGATCAGGATTCTACCTGGTATACCTCCTAGAAGCCAGATCTTCTCATATAAATTTGCATGCATCTAATTCACTAATAATCAAAACAACTATGAAAATTTCAGCCTACGGTGTAACTCTAAAAATAAAACAACTCCCCGGGAAAAATTAGACCTTTTCATCCCCCGCAACAGTGCCGCTATGTTAGTACTCCATGATTCCTTTTAGGCTAAAGGAAAAGGGTCACAGAGGTAACCACAAACCTCTTTTGGTTGATAGACTGGTCTTCTCCAACCAGAGGGGGCTCCCTCACTCGGAAAACTCAGAGATAAGAAACTTTGAAGAACAAATTCTATCAGAGACCAAATCTGAAAAGTGTTTGATTTTTTGATTGGGGATTGGTGAAGGATTCTGGAAAAACTAATGCATGTGATCATGACCTCCCTGGTTCATCATGCCTATGCATTTCCCAACCAATTTCATATACAAAGGCTTGACTAGTACACACTCTAAAATAGGAAAACAGTTTGTAGTATAGTGGAACGTGAAAATCAAAACACTCATCTACAATAGCAGAACAAATGAAATCTTTGTTACTGCAATTTCAATGAATGAATATCAAGAGGAAGAAACAGACATTCAAAGGCATAAACATTTCATTTGCAACTGAAATATTTGATACAGCTAAATAAGAGCATACAAAATGAATTCTAATGAAGTTGTTCCATTACACCTTTAAAGCAGATTAGGAAGAAAACATGAAAAAGATGACGAATAAACTAAAGAATGACAATTTTGAAGCATCATACACCAATAATCTTTGTAATGCTAACTTGAATAACTTCAACATCAAGCATATTCATTAATAAAGATCACAGCATGTGTCTACAATAGCTCAGAACAATGTTGAAACCATCAACAACCTATTCTATTTGTATTGTTCAGTTTAAATAGGCCATAGACAAAACATAATAAGTGTCTAGATACACTGCATCACTGATCCAAACAGCGGATCGATCTAAAACCAAAAAGAGGAAAGCTTCAGTTGTTTGAGTCATTTTCCTCTAAAAACAAAAACAAAAAAACATAAAAGCATCCTTGGCTTTATCTTAATACAAAAAACTAAAACTTTGTGAAAGCAATCCTATCTTTGAAGAATATCTTCATGAAATGAAACAGCAAAAAGAAGAAAAGTTGACAGCTGACTGTGCAATGGCTCCATAGTAGCTGGGCAGCAACTATGATGGCACTTTTTGCTTCCAAAGATGGCACGTGGCTCACAATTGATGGTCTAAGTTGGTTGCCACCTCTACTCCATGTTCACACCTTTAAACTCTGACAATTGGCTTCTTCCCAATGCTTGTGCAAGTCTGTAGGCAGGGCCTGCGCAGTAGCTGCGTAGCAACTGCATAGCACATTTTCCAAAACTGCCTCTTATGCCCTCCAGTCTTAACAAAACACAACCATACTACTATAGGTCGCTCCAAACATCAGAATCATTTGAACGCACTGATCAAAACAGCATCTGCATCTTGAACCCAAAAGAAAAAGTACCCCTGCTGTGCAATGTAAATATTTTGAGACAAAAGCTAAAATTTCAAAACTTCAAGCAATGCCCTGTTACCTCCTCTTCCTTCTGCTGGAGGTTTTGCCAGTGGAAGCTTGGGTCTTTGAAGCTTGAGGTGTGGGATCTTTGTGCTCAATGGGCACTGGCAGAGTGAGCTTTGTTTTAGACAGAGCTTTAAATCTCAGCTTTGGCACTCTTCTAGGTGAAGGTGCTTTGGCTACCTCTTTACACTTCTTAACTAGTCCCCATGCCTTGTCTAAACTCTTCTTCATACTCCTCAGCTTTGCATTCAATACTAGGTTCTTGACATAGAGGTTTTTGCATTGTCTTCTTACAAGAATTGACCATTTAACAAAATGTTTACCTTTGTCAAGGGCTTTGGATGCCTCACGTACTTCCTTGTCACAATTCTCTAGTAGATGTTGCACAGATTTCTTGTAATTTTGATTCTCTTGCCTAAACCTCTTAACCTGCTCCTGACTCTCCTCGAGCTCTTCTAGACATCTCTGATACTCTTTCCACTAGTCAAAATGTGGCTTACCAGGTGCTTGAGCCACCTTTTTCATTTGTTGCACATAACTTAGTTTTGACTTGGTTGATCTAGTTGTAGGCCCACTAGACTCCCCTCCAAGTTCTTTGGCCTATTCAACAAATGAAACATGTTTACCTTTGTCCTTAGCAATAGGTTTGGGAGGTGTCTCTGCACTCTCAACTGCTAGTTGAGTTGTTTGTTTCAAGTCTTTGTTTTTCTTCTTCAAGGATGCTATCTTCATTTGATATTTGGAAAGAGCTTCTTTCATCTTGATCATCTTAGGGTCTTCTTCCTCATATTGTATGGTATCTTGCTCATATTGCATTGGATCTTCTTCTTGTTCAAACTAGATTGATTCATCCTGCTTCACTTCTTCTTCTTTACTGTCCTCTTGTTTTTCTTCTTGCTTATCCTCAAAAATTTCAATAACTCCCTGAGGGACTACTCCCTCCACACTCTTCTTGGCCCTTGACCTAGTCCTAGGCCTCATCACGAACTCTTCGTTCTTGACTATCTCTTCTACTTTAACTTGAAACTTGGTGGTCTGAGGTTATGCCCCCTGAACCTTTGTTTCTTGAGTTTTCTCTTTGCCTTTTGAATCTGCTTCTTACCCTGCTTACCAAGTTTTTCTATGTACTTCTTGTAAGGTTTTTTGTTGATTTGGGGTAGCATCAAATGTGTTCTAGCCACGAAAATTGGTGGAGAGGCTAAAACACATGAGATCTCCAATACCCAGAAAGGGTTTGGGCAGATTCTAAATAGTTTGGGAGATATTAAAATAATTAATATTTTTAATGGATTCCCTAAGTCTAAACTTAGGGAAATTAAAATATTAATGTGAATTAATATAAAACTGTGTTAGAATGGTCCAAAAGTCATGGATCAAGCCAGATCTAATCTTAGCTGTTGATTAGGGACTTAATCTCGGTTGTTGATTTGTCAATGAGAATAGTATAAGAGGAGGCTTGAGGGTCACTTGGAGAACAAACCAAGAGATCAAAATTTCGACTTTATGGGGCTGGGTTCGCTGAGAAAGTTGAGAGAGTGATCAGAGTTGCAGCTGAGGGGCAGTGAATACAGAAGCAGAGAGGCAGAGATAGCACCGGGAGGATCAGCGCAGTAGCTGGAGAGAGGGACACAGAAGTAGCTAAGGGTTCACACAAAGCCAGCCAGGGCTCACGCAGAGGCAGCCAGGAGTTGCACAGTGCCTCAGAGGGCCAGCGTGGGTGATGCAGAGGGCCAGAGGGCTGACGCAGGCCAAGTCACCTAACGTTGGGCCAAAGAAAGGCTGGCGCAGTCCCTAGAGGCTGACGCTGGTGTTTCGTGGGGCAAATTGGAGTTGTGGAGCTGCAGGAGTGTTTATCCGGGGTTTCAGCCGTAATATCTGCTTCCGAGTAGAGAGGTGCTACTGCCGAGATTTTTGTCTATTAGGTGAGCCGGATTTGGCACCCAGATTGTATTCTGAAACTGCTTAATAAATCAAACCCTCAGATAGCTGCATCGGTTTTCCCGCATTGGGTTTTTCCGAGGACATTAGTCCAAAAATAACGATGTCACTTGTGTGCTTGTTTCTATTTCCTTCAGATGATGATCTGTAATGTGTTAAGCATGTACTTGTATTTATTTCAGCGTTTACATGGTAAATAACTTGTTAATTAAACAGAAAAAGTAGGTAGGAATAAATCAGTAAAGTGCATGAAGGGTTTCTAACATGTCAGACTTAAAAATTCCAACATTTTTTATCCTTTTCTTCAACCGACTTTGTCTCTTTCACTGTGTGGATGACCTTCTTCTCATCTGTTTCATGCACTTCTTGTTCCTCCTCACAAATTTTGACTGATGAAGATTTTGTTTGTGGTAGTAAACCAATGCTAGATAGAAAGTCTGACCAATAAATCTTCTTCTTATCAACTGCAAACTTGACCAAAATTTTAATGAGGGAGAAATGGAAAAGACTGGACATATGGTTATCCTTCTGAAGCTGAACTTTTGTTGCCATCCTTTCCAGACTTTTGAATAAGAAGAAAGGTAGGTTCATGGGTTTTTTGTCTGTGAAGTGCCATAGAAGCCTCAAATGATACTGGTACACCCAGTTGAATCTACCCTCACATGTGAAATACCTCTAGATAACTTTCAAAAGCTCACTGTAATGGTCCTGAAGGTACATGGTGGGGAAAGTTGTAGCAAACTTATCATTGAACTCAGGCTTGACAAACTGTTTAAAAGCTGAAATATCAAGCTCATCACCTTTGAACCATTTTTCACCTGTTGTAGGGAGGCTTGTGGCATCTGCAATGAGTTTTTCTGTGACAATGATTTCCACATTCCCCAACTTGAATCTGTTATCATGGAAGTTCAGGGCGAACAAGCTAGCCAATCTTGTGTTATGACCCACTTTTGGAACTTTCTGACAGAATGGAATGCAACCAGCATTCTCGAGGCAACTCTAATGGCTGGGGAGGAGTTTATTAGGTTTAGAGTGTTGGGCTCAATGTGTACAACATATCCTCCCTTTCTGCTAGTAGTAGGAGCCATTAAACCTAACACCTGGCAAATTCAACTTAAACTTTATGGCAGGCTACGTGTATAGGACAGAGAGTGAGAGACTTGACAACTATGACAGCACAGACTCCACTAGACAGCAGTACTTCACAGTGATGACAAAGCAGGTTTATAATATTCAAGGTAAGCGGGAAAACATTCAATTTCACCCTATAATTTACCTTAGCCACTCAGCGTTGCATAATGGGCACAATTCTCATTTATAAGACACAATCCCAAGCTTTAAACTCTGAGTGTATGCGTGGCTGGCAAGGTATGCGCAGTAAATTTTCAAAAGAGAATGCAATAAGAGCATTATTGTCTTTAATCGGAGTGTTAAACATAAAATTTATAGGCTGAGCAACTGACTCCTACCTCCCACAAACTGAAAATCGATCTGTGTTAGCGATGGTAGCTTCAAGGACATGTTGACACTGCCGCCTACACCTACCTACAAGTCAGTGAGAAAATCCTTCAACCCCACAAGGTGTGGTTGGTGGAAGGGAACTCAAAGAAGGGGTTGCCACACTAATCCCGACTCTCTCCGTTTGAGCTATCTCCTAGGTTAGCTAAGGGGGGTGGTCCCTAATGAAAAGTTAAGTTAAAAGATGTGAGTTTCTAGGAGAGTGTTATAGTGAAAATGAATTACTTTTAAGGATTTATGGGCAAATATGAAGTGAGCAACTTGAAATAACAATGTCAATCTAATATGATTAAAAACCATAAAACCAGTGTCTTATAAGGAATTTGCTCAACAATTTAAAGATAAATTTGCTCAAAGTAAAGGCAATGCCCTCAAAAGAGAAAACAAAGTAACCCTGAAATGTAAATAAGAATTGTTAGCACAAGATATGTAAGATACAAAATGCTTTTGAGATAATCAACTTTATAAATCAAAAAATGTGAAACAAATCTTGCCAAAACCCAAAAATTAGTAATTAACTTAAAAAAGTAAAAGAAAGGAAGTGCTAAACCAAGACATCAATATGCAATTAGACTTGAAACATGAAAAGAAAACACTTGTTTGAAATGATTCCAATACTTGCTTTTGGAATAGACTCTGCATATGAAAACTCAAACCATCAAGAGACAAGTAAAGTAAATGTAATGGAAAGTGCTCTAGGTTAATTTTATTAATTAGCTCTACAACAAGATTACAATTTAACTCTTCAATCCTCAGACTTCACCCTCGCCCAAATGATATGGATCTCACAGTGAGGAGTCAATAGAGAAGTAGAGAATCCCTAAGATGTCTACTTCAACCAACTTATGTTGGAAGTAAAATTTTAATGAAGCTTGGGGCCTTCCTACACTAAAATGCCTAGATGAAATGCAAATTGTTTTAATTCCCCAAATTAAAATAATGATACATGCAAATGCTTCAAAGAGATTGATTTGCAATGCTTGCAAATGAAATAGTCTTCAACATAAGTTGAAATTATAACTTCAATTGGAGGAATAAAATTAGCTTACAATGTTGCATGTGTTTCATCAATGAATTGAAATGATACAAGTAATTTGCTTGAAAGTAAAATTTGTTTCAAATAGACAATGACAATAAATTGCTCCAATATTAAAGATAACAATGTAGCATAAAATTGAAGCATGTATTCAAGTGTTCATGAAACAATTTACCAAGGTAAATGGAAACGAATCAAAGTTTGTTAAAAATATAAAATGCTTGCATGTAAATGATGAATTGCCCAAAGTAAAGTGTAAGCTTGTAGCTCCAAGCAACAATGAGAAAGAAAATGCAAAGCTCAAATGAAATTGTAACAAACTTTAACTTAATGAAATGTGATAGTGAGGTTGTGTTAATTCCCAATTAAAGCATGCATGTAAGTGAATGAAGTATGAAAAAGCTTAAACCATGCAAATGTCAATCCACCCAAGAGAAGTCTCCCTCTAAATGGGGAGATAGGATACCATGGGAGAAATTCCAAGCTCCCACAAGCAAGTTAGGTCTTTTATTAACATTACAATCAAAAGAGAACCCTTCAAAGTTCTCAACTATACTTCAAGGAGAGTCCTCACAATAATTGCTTGAAACTTAGACACTAGACCTGTTTTCTTGAGAAAGTAGTGACAAGATCTCACAAAACTTATGCAAGGGAAACAAGGTGTGAGTTTCCTCCAAATGCCCACGACTTAGAAAGGAAAATGGGCAGCCCTCTAGTGAACTCGACTTGGCCAAAATAAGCCTCAAAAGGACTCACGACATCCTTGGAAATTGAACCCCCAACACTTGCCAAAGGTCTTTCAAACACTTGTTAGATGTTGTGAGAAGTTGCTCTTCAAAATCTGCCACACAAGAATTAGCAAACAATCCAAACAATGGCTGCAAAATAAGTTAAGTATTAATGGAAAAATCAGCAAGATAAAATGTATATGTACAATTATAATTTACAAAAGAATAAGCTAAAGAGTGAGAGTAAACTCTCATCTTTGCTTAGCCATCTTCAAGCTCTTAGATAGCAAATAAAAGAAATGAAGTACAATGTTTATTTTTAAAGAGATTTAAATTTAGAATTTCTCAGCTTGTGTACAAGCTATGTGCAGAAATCCCTGCAAAACCACTTTGTAAGATAAGACTATGAAGGTTCAAAGAACAAATGAGAGCTCTTTTAAGAATGTATCAAGGGTGGGTTGGTCTTTCCAAAGACTTCCCCTCATGCTTGATTCTGTAATCCCAATAAGATGTTCACTCTACAAAACTTCAATCAAGAATTAGTTCCATATAGATTTAGCAATAAACAATGATAAGAAACTCTAGAGATTTATTTAAAACCAACTAGAGCATTCTATACCTAGAGCATACTTCTAAATCAAATGTCAATACAAGATAGCTCTACATTAACAAATCTACAAGAGCATATGGAAGCAAATTAGATCAAAGCATGAGCAAAAGGAATTATATCAATGCTCAACAATTCATCACACTCGAAAAGGAGAAACATCTCATGAATGAAACCCCAAAGTCTTTATTGATATTTCTGAAAGTGTACAAGGCAGCAGCGCTTCCGCAAGCACAATAGCTAGTATAAATCTTATACAATGTGAGAGCCCATGGCTCTATTATATAGAGAGTTGGGAGCAAATCCCAATGAAGATGACAATGACAAATGGCATTGGAGCCAATCCCAATGTAGAAATGATTAAACAAGTGGCATGAGGTGACAATCCCAAAGCGAAATTCGAATTTGTTGAATGGAGCTCCAATGGCAAGTGTAAAAATTGAATTCTGGCAAGTGCACATCATTTTCTTCTTCCCTTATGTGCCAAATTCGAATTTTATGGTGGAATGGCAAGTGTATATGGGTGGTAACCCATGTGGGGACAATTTCCCACAAAAATCTCCACCAAATATTCTCCCAAATCCTCCCAAATGTGCATTAACTTCACAAACTCGAATTTCCAAACAGCGTTTTGATTTAATGCCAGAAATTCGATTTTATTTGAGCACATGCCCTTTCCTTGATTTTAGAAGTCCACATCACCTTGGGACTTCACTTTAACTCCCCCATAATTTTCCACTTCATTTCCACAACATTTAGCATGTGTGGATATTTATTTTTCTTCATTTATTTAATTTCTGGCTTAATTAATTGCCAGATTTCCCACTAAACTTAGGAAAGGTGGGTTTTGAGAGTCCAAAACACATTATTAACCCCTCAAAGTATGTCATAGTAGAAAGTTGAGAGTGAGAAGTGTAATTTTGATTACTCATACCCCATACAACTTCTCTAAACTACACTTATTACAATTTAAATACAATTTTATTTGCAATTTTTGACCCGCGGGAAATCTAAAAAATTAAAAAATGACTACCTAGACCTAACCAAATTCCACGAAATTTTTTGTGTGATCTAGTATGGTAATATACATCGATTCTAGACACTAAGATGTGTCAGGGGCTCAACCTTCAAACCGTCACCCCAGCTTTGGGGTAAAACGTAAGTGAAAAAACCCAAAAAATTATCCGCCTCTGAAAATAAGGGATAATTAACTAAACAAAAAAAACACTCCAAGGTGTACTCATTTGCTAATCGAGTCCCAACATCCTAGGCTTGTTAAAGACTCAAAACTCATCATTACTAGTATCACTTATTACAATTCTCTATAGGGTGTGGAATCTGGGTACAAGAAAGATGATGAGAAGATAGAAGTAGAGTTAAAAAACTCTGTTGACTGACGATATCTGATGGTACAAGTGTCCTCTGGATCATCCTTGGGCATGGAGTCTTCATATAATCATCAGGTGCCACTCCAGTGGTCAATAGGACACACTACACAGCAGTTGCATAGTGCTCTGCGTAGCAACGGCGCAGCACAAGTTTTAAAACTCTTTGCAATCTGCCTTTCAATGCATAACCGGTCTTCAACTCTCCTTCACGGTGAACCAATACATTTGCCTACGATCAGAAACAATGAAAGTGGCGGCCTCCTGGAGTGATTTGAAAATGATTCCTAATCTCTGATGATGTAATTAAACATGTTGTTTAATCGGCGCTCCACCTGAAAAGCAATCATATTTGAATTTGGGAGCATGATAGGATCTGGGAAAAAGATGTGGGTATGATGACCAAAGTTCGTGTATGGTGTATGTGGGTGAGGTTCACTCATCATATGCAATAATGTTATATCAAGGGAATTTAGGCTTAGGATAAAGGGGATTTAGGCCTAGAATAGAATAGGGGATAACATGAATATTTTGGAATAGGAAATAGTTTGAAAGAATAAGGGGATAGGGGGAATAGGATAGGTAGGGTTAAGGAGACAAATGGGGAATAAGGAATGAGGAAAATTTTGAGGAAAATAAATGATATTAGAAGAGGGAGAAAAATTGTGATATTTGTGACCATGTTGCTTTAGACATCATCCCTTTGATTGTAAACACATGTTCAGGTGAACTCTCTAACAAACCCTCAATTTGACACAAACCTTGACTCAAAAAATTATGATGACGACTCTCAAAAACTCGAACACCTCATCCCATTATCGATCAAAACTTTGATGACCAAGTTTATGATGACTTCCCAGGCAGTGGTTGGTCGAACTCATGACAGTGAAAATGTTTGTGAGTTTGACCTGTTCCATGACAACAAAATTATGGATTCGAAGACATTCAACTACTAATAAACTAACTGACTCTAACACACATAGTCTTGGCTAAAGTAATTGGACGTCATATGTTCTCAAACTTTTCAACTCCTAGGACCAAGAACCATCAAACAAACATATTGACAGGTTGAAGAGTTCACTTTGAGTTCACAAACTCTATTTCAGCATGGCTGCTATTACCAACCAAGTCAGTATCTTCCCTCACTAACCCTTAGACATTGTGAGCAATTTCAGAGTCTTTCTTGTTGATTTCCAAACCCAATAACAATGCCAAATGGAGAGCTCTTTTATAAACATAGAGGTCCTACACACACCAGGGAACACAATTGCTCGCCTATACTATGCAAGATTTCCTAATAACATTTTCGTAATAGGTTTATGAATCAACAGACACCCACTCAATTATTATAAATACATCACCATACAATTATATTAGTTCTCAACAGTAAGTCACTTAAAAACAAAATATACCATAGTGACTATTTTGGGGTTAATACTTATCATACACTCGCCATATTGAAAAGATTGTTTTGACAATGAAATTGCATACTTGTTCCTCTTCTCATTCAAGTTGCACTGATCTATATATATTAAATAGGCAAGGCAGAGCATTATTCCATGAACAAAAATAGCATTAAGCCGTGTTTTAACACAAATATCAAAGGTACCATTCATGTGAACATCTGTTAATGGATTTCTGACCTTAAATAAGTTCTTCAAAAAGTTTTGTTCAAGATCTTCCACATCATCTGGAGTTAAATTCTGTTGCTGCAGCTGTTGCTGCAGCTTCTCAGCTCCATGACAAGGATCAAATAGAGAATACATATGCTGCACCAGCAACAAAACAGACCCCTTAAAATCAACCAGCAGTAAGTACAAGAAAGGAAATGCCATTTTATTGAGTTTACACAGAGATGAGCTACCACAAGTTTTTAATGTGATCATTCATGACATTTCAAAAGAAAGTTGTTTTTCAAAATAACATAAAATAAAATACAAGCTTCAATAGCATCCGGTGTTTAATTTCACTGTCACAACTTTCAGTAATGCAAAAGAAGACAAATAGTGCTTAAAACTGTCATACCATCAGATCTTCAAACTGTTCTAAATACCAAGAACGAAAAATGCACTCAAGTCGCTTGCACATTTTCAAAAATTCTGCCTTGTCAGAGTCCAACTCTGCAATAGAATGTCAAAAAACTCAGCTGAAATTAAATCATTCAGAATCCCAAAGTATTGTCTAGTTAGATGATTGTAAAGGTGGCATTCATTTCGACATCATACAATATTAGAGTTAGTTGCATAAGTATTGCATATGCCATAATATGAGTGATTCAGTGTAACACCAACATCCCAGTGAGTTGGAAGATTGTGAAGGAGGGAGGATTATTCCTTGCCTCCTCTTATTTTGAAAGTTAGATGTACAAATGACTCAATACATGGATCATTAGTTGCACTGTTATGTTGTGTTTTTCCATCAAATTGAATAGTAAGGCCCTTTAAACATTGCAAGAACTCAAATCACATGGATATGGATTCTAATAGTAAGGTCCTTTAAACATTGCTAGAACTCAAATCACATGGATATGGATTCCTTTTTTAAAACTGAAGCTAGGAAAATTTATATTATAAAATCTGCAGCAAGGATAAACAGCAAAAGTACAAAATACAGCTGTCCTGAGTTTTCAAACAACATAGGCAGCTCTCATTTGCCACAAACAGAGCTTGCAAAGGTACACAGTTAATACATTCCAGAATTCCTTAACGGTATACAACTTTTAAAAAACACCTGAAATTCTAATTGCTTTACCACACACAGAAATTAATGAAAGACATGATGACTATTGGCCTCTTCCTACCTGATGTTGGAAGGAAGGGAGTCCTGGTTTCCAAGATCCATGTCTTCCATCATTTGGTGCACTGCGTCTTCCTCAAAATCTGCTTAGACTAAATTTGTGAATATCCTGTGGTTGGAAGCTAGAAAGTGAGAATCTTTCCTAAGCTTGACAACCATATTCCTCAAAATATTACATTCTGCCTCCAAGACATTGATTTTCTGCTTTTCCTGGACCAGAGTCTTCATAATGATAGCATTTTATGAAGTGCATTGTTGTTCATTTTCATGAACCTTAGAAGTCACCAAAAAGGGTGAGGTTTTGTTGCATTGTATGGACTGTTTATGCCTTCGAAAAACCCTTATAAACTTCTGACCTCCCCTATAATCCATGAGTGCAACACATAGGAGAAAACTTTGATGCTAGCCCTTGACAAGGGTATTTTGGGGATCAAAATGTTGCCCAGAGATACCTGAATCCAACACATGAAAGAGGGACCCTGCTCCACAAATACCAAAACAAAACTGCCAAGGTGCCAAGAGACCATAACTTTTTGAAACTGTATTTGAGAATACCAAAGTGACCAGTGCCCAACAAGACACAAGAAACATAGCCCCAATGGAGAGAGTCTAGGATGCTAAGAGATAACAATTGGTTGCGTTACCCACCAAAATGGGTAACTCCATAGGAGAAAATTTTTCTCTTATATTTGATAGCCAGCCAGCAGCCCCTGACACTTAGTATTAAATGATGATATTCCATGTGCCTCTGCCATTTGCATCAGCCACATGCCACCTTATTCAAAAGGTACTTTGATCATTTTGCAATCGGGTGCTTGTACTTGTTTGTTTCAGGCATTTAGTATGGAAAAAGGGGTGGTCCGGGAGATTGACCAATCTTGACTATAAATCTGTTCTCTCACCTTACCAAGGGGGTTAATCTTTTGCACTAGTCTAGTGGGACCTCCCTTGAGGCCTTAGGGATTTAGAAGGGGCACTACTTGGAAAACCTTGATTGAGATAGCACGTTCATTCTCCCCTATGTTAGCTTTTGTAGCATCATAGGTGTTCTAGTCTTGAAACTTTGTGGAGAGGCTAAAACACAGGAGTTCTCCATAACCCAGAAATTGTTTTTGGAAATTCCACCTAGAAGTGTCTCAATTAGATTATTAGCCTATTTTGAAATATTTCCTAAGTCTAAACTTAGGAAAAATGGTTAATTAATCAGTATTAATTGAGAAAGGTGTGAATTATCTAGAAAGTCGCACGGATTGACTAGGAAATAATTTTAACCATCAATTAAGATTTAATCTTGGCTGTTGGAGGTCCAATAGAAGATTATAAGAAGAAGTCGATGGGTAGATGGAGGACACACTTGAGACCGATTTCCTTGCGCAGTTCGATTTTCCACAGCGCAGCAGCAGTTGTCGGAATAGTTTGAGCCAGAGAAGGGAAGCAGAGACAGAGAGGAGCAGGGATAGTGATCCGAAGGAAGTTTTCCAATTCTGGAGAGGTAGCAACAAGAGGTGGAGTTATTCCCAGTGAGGCTGCACAGAGGCTTGCACATGCAGCTTCAAAGGGCAATTCAATTTAGCTGTGGGAAAAAATCGATTCAACTTCCAAAGGCCAGAAAAGTCATCCAGAAAGCCAAAGAATCGTTTCCAGCATTAGAGACATGTAGAACAACTTGATCGGAGGCTATTTCAGGCTAGGCATCAAGGGTCTGTGCAAGCACTGCGCAAAGACCTACACAAAGGGTCCAGAAGGACGAGTTTTTAGAAGCATAGCTGTGTTGGGGTTGCCTATGGAAGAAGGGAAATTCCCTTAGATAATTTCGGCCAGATTTTCTTGCTGTGGATTGTCAGTTTTGAGCATGCAGATTGTACTCAAATAATTTCACTGCTACTTAATAATAAAAACCCTCAGTTGTTGCACCGGTTTTCTCAAGTTGGGTTTTTCCAAGGACTTTTGTCCAAAAATAACAGTGTCAATTTTTATGTGTGTGTGCTAGCATATTTCTCAGTTTCCAGTGCTATTATTTTCCGAGTGTTTTTGTGAAGATTGCAGTGTGTTTATTTTGTTGTTGTCGTAGCAATAAATTGCTAATTTGATTAACAGTTAGAAGAAATAATACCAGTTGTTCAATAGGATTTCAGTAGTGAAATTTTCACACCCTACACCATACTTGACACTTTCCATGCCACATTACAAGCCCATTATGCCACCTCCATTCTTCAGGTCTAACTTGTCATTGGTTCATTGGGATTTGGCACCATCATGTTCGCACTTGTAATATACCAAATTACAAATTTGCTAGATATTGCTTCAAAATTCTACACCGTCAATTTGATAAACAATTTACATAGTGCGAACCATAAAATTAATAACAATAACTAGAAATATAATCTGCAACTAAAGAATTGACAAGATAAACATGCAAAAGAACTCAGCGTTATTTTATTAATATGCAATAGATATTAGATGCTAGTACAATAATATGGAAATGGCTAAAGTGATGGCCTCCCAAGAAACCTGCAACAATACTGCATCGGACTCTAGAATAAAGTTAAACTGATAAATACACCTGTGAATTCTGGATGAATTCACCAAGGGGAGAGAAGCGTTCTCACCCACTCTCACTGAATCACTTGAGGTTTTTTGTCTTGGGGCTACTAAAGCAGAGAACTAAATTCTCCAATCTACACCAAAGACAAATACTCAAATGAAGATATCCCCAAATGATCTCCTTCTCCTTTTAAAGGCTTGATAGATAAAGCTCCAATCTTCTAGAAATATTTTATTTTATTATTTTATTATTATTCTAGAAGCTCCTCATTGACTTTGTCTTAAGTGGCTTTTTAATTTATTTAAGTCACTTTTGGCCTTTTCTCCTTAATTAATCTTTTCCCTCTTTAATTGACTAATTAAAGTTAGTTTTAATCTGGGAAAATGGTAAATCCCCACCATATTTTCTCTAGCCACTTCTTAGCATCTAATCATGTAGATCTTCTCATTCCAGTTCCAACGAGCTATTACACTAAGGCTTTCTATCAAATATTTCTCCCAAAATGCCACCTTAAGCATAATTAATTAAGTTATGCTCAAGAATAATCTCGTTTACAGGAATTATCAAAAAGCAACAAAACCAAAAACAAGTTGTGCAAAACTGCTCCTCGTGATGAATATGCCAAGCGAATGTCATCGGACCTATAAAATCCCCTCAAAACTCGTCCGGGACCCCTAATGATGTAATCCTTGGTCCTATGGCCTGGCCATACATACCCTAGAAACTCATCCTGGTTGTACTATAGAGGAAACTAAAAATGGGGACATTACAAGTCCTCCTACCCCAAGATTGCTTTCCCTCAAGCAATCTGCATCTGTCCATCGCAAAGGCATATGTATAATGATACCAGGGTCCCATACAAACCACTGGGTCAAATCATGCCTTCATGCTAGATAAAAATGAATGGATCCCTCGCTACCTAGATCCCGAACAAGTCGTTGACTCAATCTACCATCAATAAAACCTCCTGGATCCAAAACCCACAATGGCCACTCATCATCACCCATACCCCATGACTCTAGTTGTGCTCTATCTCTGGCCATAGATGTTGCTCCACCAATAGAATACCAACTCAGCACTTCTCTCCAATCCAACTCTTTGCACAGACCAAGGTCAACCCCACTATGTTGATACAGGGCTAGTGCAACCAGAATGCAATGAACTGTCGGCCTACATCACATTGCCCACTAGAGCATGTAGTACCCCTCACATCTAAGGGCCATTATTGTACTATGCCCCTGACTAAGAATATCACCCCATAGAGCATCGGCCACCACATTGTGCTTTCCCCGCACATACTCTATGTCGAAGTCATAGGCCTGCACTTTGCTGACCCATCTCTGTTGCCTGTCATTTAGGCCCTGCTGCCCCATGAAGTGACGAAGACTATTGTAATCAGTCTTCACTCGAACCCTGTTACCCACCAAGTACTGTCGAAATTTGGCCAATGCATGCATGATGGCCAGCATCTCTTTGTCATATATGGAATATGACAGCTCATGTGGTAGGTGCTTCTGACTCTCGAAACTCTAAAATGTGACCTGCATTGGGTGCGACTTCTCTGAGTCATGTGATCACATTTTGGAGCCTAAAAGAAGCAGCCCGGAGATGCGACCGGCGCCAAAATTGTAGCGCTCATCCACAGCCTCTATTCAAATCGCAGGGTCACGTTGCAGAGCCTTAGAAACAACCAAAAAGTGTGACCACCTATGTTACCAGAAACGGGACGACGACCACCGTTTCTGCAGAAAAACGCATTAGAAACGAGACGGTACGGAAAACGCCGTTCCCAACGTCGTTCTGAAATGGATCAATTTTTCTTACAACAGTGTTATGCCACCAGGTTTAGTCATCACCGGTTTGTCCTCGGTTACATCTTAGAAACTCCGGTTAACTCTCGTCCCAAAAAAGCATTGCGCAAAATGCACGGCATGCAGAAAGACAACTAGTTTCATTTTCCAGTTGCGCAGCTTAGAGGAACAATTTAGGATGAATAATTTTTCAATGATTGAAGTAATGATTTGGTTTTTATTTTTAATGTCAAAAGTTTAATATCTTTAGTTTCGCTCTGTATAGATCATGAATTGAAACTGTGAAACCTGCAAATCTGTGACACCTGCAAATCTGTAATGTCTATCTAATGACAAAATCTTAGTTGGGCGCTATTAATTATGTTAGATAATTATTGAATAAAATCGTTGACGGTCTAATAGGTATGTCTCTGAATGGAAGAAGACGAATAATTTAACCCCCAACAATTTTCTGGAATGAATCAGATGGTCATTCTATAACCAGGATTTTTACTTCTTATTATAACCAGCAATCCTCTGTACAAGCTGATCACAGATCTTTCCCCATCTGTCCACCTATATACACAAATCTATGGTTCCCAACAGAGAGCAATCCCCACTCAACATATACTTAAAAGGGAAGATGACATTTCTAGGTATTTAGTTACTTTCATTAAATTGTTAATTTGTTGTTGGTGTTTTGTTTTGTTTTGTTGCATGCTAAAGCCAATAGTTTATTGTTGAATTTTTGTTAACATAATATAATTGCTAGGAAGAAGGATGGGTTTGGAATACTTGGTATTTTAGTAAATGAGTTTTTAAAGAAATTTTAATGTTTTTTCTCTCTCCTCGTTTCTTGAATGCGAAACCTCAAAATTGTGTTTCTCGTCTCGTTATCGTTTCTCGTTTCGTTTCCCGTTTCTCGTTTCTGGTAACATAGGTGACCACCTCTGGACACGACTATGCAACCTTCAGTGAGTCGCAATTTCACCCAGGTCGCAAGATCGCACTCTAGAGCCTCAAGCAAGTAGCCGGAGTGAGCGACCTCTACTGTAATTGGAACTGTTTTGCTCTCAGATTATGTTTGCGTTGTGTGGTCGCATAATCGCAATTGTCAGCCCCAGCAAAAGACTAGAACTGCGACTTAAACTAAAATGCGACCTGACAATTTGTCTAAGTCGCATCATTCTCTGGCGACCTCTTCACGAGCCACAAGACTGCTTTTAAGCCCCTCATGCCCTCAATCAAGATAGATGACCATTGGCGCGGGACTTTTGTAACCGTTTAAGAAAGCATTGTGCTGGAGAGTAAGGTGTATGTCGTGTGCTAATGTAATGAAGTGATACATTGTTTTGACAAAGTCTACATACAATGGTGTTGCATAAAATCGAAGAGATAATGCCAAGTAAACCTGCTTAGTGCAGAGGTTGGACACCGCATCAAGTGAAATAAATAGAGAGCATTAAGTACTATAAAAGTTGTGCCATGGCTTATTGGTTCTCCTGGGGCAATGCACAATGCAGCCTTAGCATATGGGCATCACACACGTACATGTCTCCACACTTACTACTTGGGAAGGGCATGGTTGACCTTTCTGCAACCCTTAGAAGCAAAGAAGTGGCCTCACCTTTACCAAAATGAGCCATACTTCTGACACATAATTTGGATAGCTTCATGCCAATCAAGGGGTTTCAGGAAAACATAGTGAGGTGGGCAGAAATATGGTTAGAACTTTTATGTAAGTTAATAACATTAGAGCCATTGAATAGAAACCTAGTTTTGATCTTTGAGAGGTGTCCAAGAGGGCTTGCAACCAAATTTGATGTACCTGAAAGGAGTTGTACCCGAATACAATAACAAGGAAAATTACGAGATGCACACAAGACTGACAGGTTATCTACAAAATTAATGAAGGAGATATTGAAGAGGCTATAGAGAAAGAAGATCCACTTCCTGAGGAGTAGTATGGCTATCCAAGAAACAGGTCCAAAGAGACAAACATACATGCCTCTTAGCACTGCAAGAGAATGAGGTTGCATGATAGTAGGTTTATGGATAAAACATGATTGAGAAAGACCCTCCAAAGGCCACTTGCCCGGACAGCATAGCTATACATACCGTGAGTCCGTGACAGTATTGTGGTGCATGAAGAGACCACACAGGGGTCCAAATTGATGTTTCATTCTAAGTCAATTGTTTAATCTTTCTAATATTATTCATTGACGACCAATATGTATATGGCTGATGCAGTTTGTTTGCTTGCAAATAACAAGGAAAAGCAAGAATGTCAACCTAGATGAAGGGAGCTAGGGTTTTTCACAGAAGCTACACGACTAGGGTTACAAGTTTTCAACGAGATCGAAGTTGGATCCACTCAGGCTCCTAAAACCTATTGGCAATATCAAGAACACAACAACAAGAGATGATTGGATGTAAGCAAGGCACAGTGAGAGGCATTCCAACAACTCATGCAAGTCTCCATGGTTTCACAGCTAAGTTGTAGGAAATGTAGGGCAAGGGGGGTTTCCGTATAGAAACGAGTACGAAACGCTGAAACGCGTGTGGTACGGCCCTGAAACACGTTTCAGGCTGTACTGCCACGTTTCACGAAACTGAAACGTGGCCAATACGGCTTGAAACGCGTTTCAGGGCCGTACGACTCATGTTTCAGCTTTTTACTGGTTTTTTTTCTAAAAAAAAATTAATTAATTTGTTTTCTAATTTATTTTTAGGTTATCCTAGTGACTTCTAGTTGCTTCTACATGCCTGTCTAAAGTTATAAAAATGAACTTTTGCCCTAGTGTTGATATGCAATTCATCAAGAAGTTTGAGGCATATGCAGTTCATGGTAATGTTAAATTCTTAAAGTAAAAGGATGAAAATGAAAAATAATGTTAAATTCTTAAATTTTTAACATTACCATGAAATGACTCAGGATGTTTGAGAGTGGTTTCACCCTCATTGGATTTCATATGGAGAAAGTAGAATTTTAGATCTCACTCAAAATCCAACAAACTTATTTGTTTTTCAGGATTTCAGGATTGGGGGGAATTGCAATGTTTCCATTGGATTTTATCATGTACTAGGGTATGGAACTTGTATTTAATCAAGAGAACCAAGCCCTCTATGCAGGGGAGACTCCGAATAATCAAGAGCATGTAGGGCACTAGAGTATGAAACTTGTATTTAATCAAGAGCACTAAGGTTGTTCGACTATGTAGGAGGAGACTCCCAATCAAGCACGAGACAAGAAATTAGAAATTTCTCGTGGCTGATTTTGGATATTTCTATTTTCATTATGTGATCATTCATGAGTAAATGTGATGTAAATTTAGAGACTTATAGTTTATGCATTGACAATTGACAATTTTATCATAACGTAATAAATTAGAATGTATCATATATGCTTTATGATTGCACATATTTCTTAAATGTCCTAATATATATATATATATATATATATATATATATATATATATATATATATATATATATATATATATATTTGTGTTTCTCCGTTTCCAAAATTTGGGGAGGTCACATTTCGTATCGCTTCCCATTTCGGAAACTCGTACCCGTTTCCCCGTTTCGTGCAACCTAGTCTCACAGCAATGTTGGCAACGAGAACCAACTCTAGGGTTTCTCAAAACTTTCCTTTTCTCCTTACATCCTGTCTTCTATCAATATGTAAATGTTCTCATCATGGTGTCAATGATTATGTTGAGATCAATTGAGCATGTACTAAGCAGTAGGCATGAGAGAGCAGTGAGGAAGTTCAAGAGTCATGAGGGTAGGTCAAGGGTCACAGTAGGTGAACAGTCACCTCATCTCTATAAATGGGCCCCCATGCCTCATTGAGGGAGGACTTTAGCACTTGAGTTTAGGCTAGCATTAGAGAGTTGATTTGTGCTTGAGAGCTAGAGGCACTTAGCTTTTGGCAGCTAGTAGAGTGAGTTGCAGTGATGCTAGGGTTTTGCATTGGGCAATGGTATGAGCAACCCATGTTTCACTATTGGGCTTTGATGAATTACAGCATATGTAATTGTATTTGCAGCAAAAATAATAAGACATTCTTTATTTCTGGCACTGATTCCCATGCTTCTTCATAGTGATTATATTGGTCGTCTAATATTTTCACTACATTTGTATGTGTGCATTCATACATGTAATATGTTATGGATTGGTTCATAGTTGTTGTATGTATGTTTGCTTTCGAATTTGTGCTTACTTATTCCTCACCATGCCAGTGATCTATTGTGAACTAATTTGCAATTAACCTCTAGCATGTTCTTGATCATGTATGTCTGATTGGGTTTGGCTCACTGATCCTTCTCATGGCATACTTCTTCTTATTGTTGTTGTGACTTGCTTGTACCTCTTTCTGTAGTTTGTCAATCTTGGGTTGATTTTGTTTCATTGTCTAGGCATTTCATTCTTGTCCTCACTCTAACACCTTCTCATTTGACAACCAAGAGCGGAAACATTCATGGTAGCAGTCGGGCCCACATAGCAGATGGAGCTCCTATCTTAAATGGCGTGAGGTCTAATTGGGACTTCACACCAAAAGACCCCCTAGCTGTTGGCAGTACATTTCAGCCCATCAACAGGATCCTTAACCAAAAGATGAAAATGGGCTCTTTAACAAGGTATCCACTATCATCAATGTTTCATTCCAATATCTTGTTAATACTCTTTCCTATAGAAGAGGAGTTGAGTCATTAATTGTGCTTCACAATGCCTATGTCATACAATGGAATTAGGTCATAACAAGACACCTAAATATTGAGGATTTTCAACCTCTGCAATGCGATATACAACCATGACAGTGAGACTATGAACTTTAGATAAGAGTCAGTACGGTCTGCCCTACTGGAAGCTACAAAAAAAGTGAGCGGTACAATTTAACATGGGAAGCCAAAAATCTCACGAAGATAATAGTTATAGTACCCAATGACTTGCCTAAAGTACTGCTTCCTTTCAATGCTCATTGCCCCATTAGATGAATTGATCTTTGCATAAATCAGCCCAAAGTTTCCATCTTCGCAACTGGATGAAGCTATTAAAAGATCATTTTCTATTCTATTAGTTGAACCAGCATTAACTAATGGGTAAATCACCCTAGGCAATCGAAAACAAGCCGTTGACCTTATTTTGTAGGATTAGATATGTGTAGATTTTTAAAGCAGTAGCACAGTATTAAAGTCTCGTGTGTTTTTCGTAAATTTAGGGAAAAATAGGTGGTGCCTCAAAAGGTGAATCATACTTTACTTTCTTAGACTTCCAAAAAAAAAGGCACTTGTCTGTAAGATAAGTTAGTTTCATACACGACTTCTTTTAAATTTAGAGAAAATAAGATAAAGACCTCTTTAATTGATAAGCAAGTTGCATTCATTATCCCTTATTGAATACAGAACTCCCTTTCTGTTTAAGGAAAACAGTTGACTTACCTGTAAGAGAAGCCAATTTCGCGATGATCTTTGACTTCATAGTCTTGATAACAGCTTCTCGTTCCAGGAGAATCATTTCCTTCTTATTTCGTTCCAATATTTTCCCGTTTTCCCCCTCCGAAGTCGAAGAGCTCGTTTCGCTCATTTGCCCTCTTCCAGCAACCAGGCTGTGTGGGGTATTTTGACTTCTCTGGTTCGAATCTTAAACTCAAATAAATAAGACAATTTCAGAGGGGAATTTCTAAATGATTGTGCCAAAAGAGAATGAATGATCATGTGGGGGGGAGAAAGCGAATTTGTCAACCTGTTTGTCAATCTCTCAATCAAACACATAGTTTTCAAATTTCTTCTTTTCTTCGCACAACGCTGGGCCCATTATCACCCATTCTATCGAACTTTTAAAACAATTGCCATGAAATGGTTGTTACAGAACCATCAATGGACAGCCTTAACACGGAGGGAGAAAGCCCATGGGGAACTTCCTAAAGCGAGGAAAAGGGACACTTGCAGCGCCCAGACTCGAGAGCGGAGAATGAATAAACCGGGACGCTCATGTCGCCACCTTGCGCTTCTCGTTATGTTTATTTAAGCAAGGTTGTCCGCATTTTCTCGACTGACTTTTCTACTTCAAACAAGGTTGTCGGTATGTTCTCGATTGACTTTTCTACTTTTGTTAACTTAATTTACGAAATTTATTTTATATTTCCTAATCTAAGATTATCTAGCGAAGGTACTATCTTACGAAATTTAGTTTATATTTCCTAAACGAGGATTATCTAGCGAAGGGATTATCTTACGAAATTTATTTTATTGTTTTATTTTTTTAATCTAGCAAATTTATTTTATTATTATAAATTTAAATGGAATTTAGCGAAGGGATTATCTTACGAAATTTATTTTATTATTATAAATTTAAATGGAATTTAGCGAAGGGATTACCTTATGAAATTTATTTTATTATTATAAATTTAAATTTAAATGGAATTTATTTTATTAAGATTCTTTATTGAAAGGAGTATTTTATGAAAAATATTTTATATTTTTATAAATATAAATGGTCTATTAAAGTGAATGAATGATATTTTAATGTTTATGAGATTAAAAATAGTCTATGAGACCATAGCCTCTGCTTTTCGCTTTTTGCAATTCAATCGTTTTTTATTCAAATTAATGATGAGCTAGTCCAACCTTCTAATAGTCCATTTGATGAAAAGACAATGTCAAAGGATCGATGCTAACATATTGCCATAACTGTCCCTGATGTCTCTAAAAGCATCACATTCCAAAATGAAATGTTTTTCCAATTTCATTGCTTGAGAAGTGCAAAAAGTACACACCCATTATGTTGGGTGTGGAGCTTGATTATCTTATTTATTCAGAGGTATTGCCACATTGGATCCCATTTCGTAATGTGGCAGCAACGCCGCCTGTTTATGTGCACCGCCAGGGGGGTCCAGGGGGGTCGTTCATTAGGCAGAAATCTGACGGTAGAAGTTATGTTTAATTTAGGGTTTTTTGCCCTAGAAGGCAACCCCTCGCTATATATGAGGGAATTGTATTGCAGCTATGTAGATGTGTATTCTGAGTGAGAAAGAGAGAGGAGATTGTGTGAGAGCGAAAAGGGAATTACAGCGGATCTGTTGTAGGTTGTATCTCTTCATTTTGTTAGATAATATAAAAAGAAGGACTAGTTGTTTCTCGATGGACATAGCCAAAATTGGGTGAACCACGTATATCCGTGTCTCTCTTGTTTTATGCATTTTATGTGTTTATATTTATGCAATATTTTATGTGTTTATATTTATGCAGTATTTTATGTGTTCCATTGCTCTGTAATATATGAATTTCTAACAATTGGTATTAGAGTCGAAGGTCTATTTGGCTGATAAACTTGCAAAAAAAGAGAAGGGTTCGTGGTTCGAGTGGGAGCAATGGTGGAAGATGATAGGTTTAGGGTCGAAAAATTTAACGACCAAAACTACCAGTTGTGGAAGATGCAGATGGAAGATTACTTGTATCAGAAAAATCTGTACCTACCATTTAGCGGAAAGACAAAGAAATCGACGAGTATGACAGACACATAATGGGATATTTTCAAGAGAAAGGCACTTGAAACAATACGGTTGACAACAGAGGGTTTAATGGCGGCATTAGCCAAACTATATGAAAAACCCTTGGCCTCAAATAAGGTATTTCTTATGAAGCATTTATTTAATATGAAAATGTCAGAAGGTGGATTTGTTGTTGATCATTTAAATGAATTTAATACAGTTACCAGTCAGTTAAGTTTTGTAGGGGTAACTTTTGATGATGAAGTTAGGGCTTTGTTATTTCTATGCTCGTTGCCATAAAGTTGGAATGGTTTAGTTATGCCCATTAGTAACTTTGTCTCTGTATCTAGTACTTTAAATTTTGATGATGTTGTCGATGTAATCTTTATCGAGGAAATGTAATGGAAAAGCCCCAGTGAGACATCAGGTAATGCTTTGACTTCAGAGACTAGGGGAAGAAAAATGGAAAGAGGAAAGAGCCCAAGATATCACAGTAAGTCAAGGAAAGGTAGATCCAAGTCCAGATCGGGGATAGTGTGCTGGAAATGCGGGAAGAAAGGACACCCGAAGAAAGACTACAAGTCTTGGAAGGGAAAAGAAGGAGACGCGCAGCAAGAAAACAATCATGAAGCGAATGTGACAGGTGATGTGTTGCAAGATGCTTTGATTCTTTCATTAGAAAATATTATTGATGCATAGGTGGTAGATTCAGGGGCCTCATTCCATGCCACCCCTGATGGGAAACATTTTCATGATTATGTTCAAGGAGATTTTGGACAGGTTCGATTAGGTGATGATAAACCCTATAAAATCATTGGAATGGGTACAGTTTTCATAAAACAGCAGAATGGAAACCAATGGATGTTGAAGGAGGTAAGGCATATTCCAGATCTGAACAAAAAATAAATAAATAAAAATAAAATATAATAAAAAATAAAAAAAAATATAATTTCAAAATGGCAGTTGCGAGGTGAAGGTTGTGTAACTACTTTTACATATAAAACTTGAAAGGTCACTAAAGGAGCCCAGGTAATAGAAAAAGGAGAAAAGGTTGGTACATTGTATTTATGCAATGGTATTTCTAATTGTGTTAATGCTTTAACCTCTACAAGAGCAGATACGACACTGTGGCATCATAGGCTTGGGCACATGAGTGAGAAGGGGATGCAGATTCTTCACTTAAGAAATTTGTTGTTAAGTTTGAAGCATGTTGATTTGGAATTCTATGAGAATTGTGTTTATGGAAAACAGAAGAGAGTCAGATTCCTCAGAGTTGGAAAAGAAAAGAAGAGCAAAAAATTAGAGCTTGTGTATACAGATGTATGGGGACCTGCTTAGGTATCATCTCTCTGTGGCTCTCGTTATTATGTTAATGATGCAACCAGAAAAACCTGGATTTATTTATTCGAAATAAATCTGATGTATTTGATACTTTCAAGAAATGGAAAGCTTTGGTTGAAAATGAGATAGGAAAAAGGTTGAAGTGTCTCAAATCAGACAATGGAGCTGAATATTGCAGCAAGAGTTTGATAGGTATTGCTCATATAATGGAAGAATTCGCAGAGAGAAGACAGTTCCAGGAACACCGCAAGAAAATGGTGTGTCAGAAAGGATGAATAGGACAATCATGGAGCGTGCAGGGTGCATGAGATTGCATGCAAGATTGCCTTTACAATTTTGGGCAGACATGTAGATACTGTTGTTTATCTAATAAATAGAGGGCCTTCAAGTTCCTTAGATGGTGGTATTCCAGACGAAGCATGGACAGGTAAAAAGGTAAACTACTCATTTTTAAATACTTTTGGTTGTGAAGCCTTTGTCCATATTAATAAAGAAAATAGAATAAAGCTTGAGGCAAAATCAAAGTTATGTACCTTTATTGGATATGGTGCTAATGATTTTGGTTATCGCATTTATGATTATGAAAAACACAAAATCATTAGGAGCGGAGATGTCATATTCAATGAAAAGGTTTTGTATAAGGATCAGATGCAGAAAAAAGAAATAGGAAAAAGAAAACAGAGAATGCACAGTGCTTGATGAGATCACAGAAAAAGTGAAGGTGCCTGAAAATCATAATGATCAACAGCCAGAACAGCAACACCAACCACAATAGCAACAAGCACCTCAAACACCTAAAAGTGGTGTTAGAAGATCTATCAAGATAAGTAGACCCCCTGAATGATACTCTCCTTCATTATATTATGTATTGTTGACTGATTTTGGTGAACCAGAATGTTATGATGAAGCAGTGCAGGTAGAATCCAAAAATAAGTGGGAGCAAGCCATGAAAGAAGAGATGGACTGCTTAGTACATAACCAGACTTGGGACTTAGTTAGGTTGCCTGCAGGTAAAACACCATTGCAGAATAAATGGGTTTACAAGTTGAAGGAAGAAGATGGAGGTAAAAAAAGGTATAAAGCTAGACTTGTGGTGAAGGGGTTTGCACAGAAAAAGGGTATAGACTTTGATGAAATTTTGTTAAAATGACTTCAATCAAAACTATTTTAAGTCTAGTAGCAATTGAAGATTTGCATCTTGAGCAGTTAGATGTAAAGGTGGTCTTTCTCCATGGGGATTTGGAGGAAGAAATATATATGCAACAGCCACAAAGATATGAGGTAAAAGGGAAGGAGAAACTAGTGTGCAGGTTGAAGAAGAGCTTGTGTGGCTTAAAACAGGTTCCAAGGCAGTGGTATCTAAAATTTGACAAGTTTCTGTCTGAACAAGGTTATACGAAACGTCACTCTAATCATTATGTTTATCTCAAAAGGCAAAATGATGGCAACTATATTATATTGTTATTGAATGTAGATGACATGCTTGTTGCGGATTCTAACATGCAGGAAATAAATGTGCTCAAAAGAAAATTGGCAAACTCATTTGCAATGAATGATTTGGGTGCTACAAAACAAATCCTTGGTATGAGAATAACTAGAGATAGGAAGAATCATAAATTAATATTGTCTGAGAGTGAGTACATACAAAAGGTGTTGAAAAGATTTAATATGCAAAATGCAAAACCAGTTAGTATACCTTTGGCAAGCCATTTCAAACTAAGTAAGGAGGTGTGTCCCAAGACTCAAGAAGAAATGGCTTATATGTCTAAATTTCTATATGCATCAACAATTGGAAGCTTAATGTATGCAATGGTCTGCACAAGGCCTGATATTGCACATGCAGTGGGAGTTGTAATCAGGTACATGAACAATCTAGGAAAAGAAGATTGGATGGTTGTGAAGTGGATTCTCAGGTATTTAAGAGGTACCACAAATCAAGCATTATGCTTTGGTGGTTCAAACATTGCTCTACAGGGATATGTTGATGTAGATATGGTGGGTGATAGAGATAACAGGAGGAGTACCACAGGGTATATGTTTATTGTAGGTGGAACAACTGTCATTTGGGTTTCAAAACTACAAATTGTTGTTGCACTCTCCACGACGGAAGCAGAGTATGTTGCCGCTACAGAGGCTAGTAAAGAAATGATTTGGTTACAAAGGTTTCTGGATGAATTGGGTAAGAATCAATTGTTGGGCAGGTTATACAATGATAGCCAGAGTGCCATACATCTTGCAAATAACTCTGCATTTCATTCCAATACTAAACATATACAACTCAAGTACCATTTCATACTATCAATGTTGGAAGATAGATAGTTGAAGCTGGAAAAGATACACACTAGCCAGAATCCTGAAGATACGTTAACAAAAGTTGTAACCAGGGAGAAAATAAGGTTCTGCTTGGTTTCAGTTGGTCTTCAAGTATGATGATGAAGATGAGAAACATCTAAGTCCAAAGTGGAGTCATTGTCCAACAAATGAAGCAGTGGTGAAGTTGCTATAATCATTATCCAAGTGGGAGATTGTTGGGTGTGGAGCCTGATTATCTTCTTTATTCATAGATATCACCGCATTGGACCCCATTTCGTAATGTGGCGGCAACACCGGCCATTTATGCGCACCGCCAAGGGGGTTGTTCATTAGGGGGAAATCTAACGGTACAAGTTATGTTTAATTTAGGGTTTTTTCCCCTAAAAGGAGACCCCTCGCTATATATGAGGAAATTGTATTGCGGCTATGTAGATGTGTATTCTGAGTGAGAAAGAGAGAGGAGATTGTGTAAGAGAGAAGACAAAATTACAACGGATCTGATGTAGGTTGTATCTCTTCATTTTGTTGGATAATATAAAAGGAAAGACTAACTGTTTCTTCGTGGACATAGCCCAAATTGGGTGAACCACGTATATCTGTGTCTCTCTTGTTTTATGCATTTTCTGTGTTTATATTTATGCAATGTTTTATGTGTTCCATTGCTCTATAATATATACTTTTCTAACACATTCTTCCCAAGGATTCTTTAACTCTTGTTCACCATCTCATTTCACACAAAAATTGATGTGAGTTAGTTCTTAATTGTGTAATAAGAATTTTTGCTCTCCACGGAATGCTAGCTCCAATGTACTCTTTTTGTTGGAGACCACGAGTGGCGTTGAATTCCTCAACGTAGTACTTCTTCTTTCTACCCAACTATTTTCCCCATATACACTTACGAAACTTCTCAATAACAAAATTCTTTAACTCCTTCCTATTTGTGGGACAGGCATTGAGGTAGATATTCCATTTTTGCATCCATTTGTTGTTTTGTCTCATCCATGTTTTCTTTCTTTCACTCATGCCTTCATTGAAGATAACTTTAAGCCATCTACCTTCTCCCATTTGCTCAATTCTTTTTAGATATCTTATGAGATGCACCATAGCAATTGCTTCAATGGGAGTTGTTCCTGTTTCAGTCAACATTATCTCATAAGGAACTGAACTTTTTATTTTGAACTTGCTCATGATCAAACATTTTTTGATTTTCTGAATTTGTTTCCATTTTGAGACGGGGGTGTTGCTAGCCCATAATTCACACCCATATTACATCACTAGGAAATCTAAGAGTCCAAAAAGCACTTTAATCGTTTTCCAATCCCATAACTCTGCCTCTTTACATCTGTTTTGAAGAGCATATAATGTTTTCCACCCTCCTAAGATTATCTTCTTTCTGCAATCCTCCCAATTAAGCTTGTTGTTGAAATCAAACCTGAGGTGATTACACTCATTTACTTCTTCAAGAATGTTGCCTTCAAAGAAGAACGTATGTTGGCTCTGCTTCCTTTTATTAGAAAAAAATCATTAGTTTGGCCTTGCTAGCATTGACTTGCATCCCCGCCGCTCTACAAAAATGCTCAAGGGCATATAGGTGCATCTGCAATCCATGGGCCGATTTAGCAATCAATAAAAGGTCATCAGCATATAAAAGAAGCTTTATCACAAACTCCCCCAACCAAATACCATTTCCACCATGTGGATTTAGCCACTCTTCTAGTTTATCAATATATAAACCAAAAAGAGTAGGGAATAAAGGGAAGCCTTGCTTGACTCCAATGTCACCTCTAAAGCTTTCTTAAATGCCTACTGAAGTTCTAATTTTGACTTTCACCTCTTCATAGAGCCTATGGACAACAAGTCTATAATGCAAAGGAATTCCAAGTTCTTCCATTCTATGCCATATTTTATCTCTAGGGACAAGGTCAAATGCCTTTTTAAAGTCAACAAAGCAGCAAAATACCTATTCTTTGTCCCCCCAAACCTCTTCAATAATGTGTCTCAACATGATACTATGATCTACTGTAGAATGCTTCAGCCTAAAACCTCCTTGCCCTTTTGTCCTTTTTTCTTTTACTTCTGCCCACTTACGAATTATATTTTCTACCATGTTGTCGAAAAGATTTGCAAACAAATGATTGATCATAATGGTTCCATAGTTGGAAGGATTATTAATATCTCCACTTTTAAAAAGGGGTATTGGTAGGCTAGTTGTCCAATCTCTTGGGAATCCTTGTCAAATGATGTTATTGAATATTTCCATGATGTGCAATAAAAGAGTGTTCATTCCCCACTTTAGATATTTTGCTTGAAGTTCATGCAAGTCATTCGCCTTTCTTGTTTTCGACTTCTTAATTCTAATCCCCACGTCCTATAACGTGAAAAGCTTTGTAGTTGTGTTGATCTTGGGGGTGGGGCTCTAATTCTTTCTCATAGAGTTGTGTTGCATAGTCAAACCATTGATCAGTTGTAATATTATTTCAAGTTTGCCAAAAATATCTTTGGGTTATTCTTGCCTAGATATATTAACTTTTCTCGGCTTGTTTGCATGAACTCGTCTTTTTTCCTTTTTAAAATCTATTTCTATAACTTTACATTCATCTTCTCCTTATTTGCCTTTTTCAAGGTTTTCCTTGCCATTTTGCATTCCTCATCAAACCAAGCATTTATAGAAAAACAATTTGATTATGATTTCTTATTTTTTGCTCTTTTCCACTTCTAAGTACACCTTGAATTACATTTGTTAGCTCATAACTATTTTTATATTTCAATGAAGATAATGTTTGTCAAATTTATTTTATATTTTATAATTGTTTGTGTCACTTATGTAACATGGTTAATATGAAGAACTATTGAATTTGTTTATAAATTAAGATTGTTTATTTTATTTTCTATTTCTTTATAAATTAAGATTGTTTATTTTATTTTCTATTTCTTTATAAATTAAGATTGTTTATTTTATTTTCTATTTTATTTGGTTAATATAAAAATAATTGATTTGGTGTGACTAATTAAATAAGTAGTTGAAATAAGTGCGTTTTTACTATAAAATATTTATATTAAATTTATTTAATATGAAAAATATTATATTTAAAATTATTGATTTGATTTTTATTTATACAATTTTAATGTGCAATTATATAATTGTATATGTATCAAGCATTGAGAGCGATCAAATCTCTTTCATGATTTGATCTATCTTGGTGCTTGGTATATCTAGAATTAAGATGAATCTAGATTTGATCTCTCTTGGTATTTGGTAGATCTAGAATCAAGATGAAGGGTTTAATTATTAGCCTTTAAATAAGCATAGTTGTAAATAGGCCACATTATAGAAGAATACAAAAGGAAAAAATCATAGGTTAAGAATATGTTGGGAAAAACCATGGAGTATTTTTTTTGACTGAGTCAAAACATTAAACACTGCAACATCTCTACCATACCAGGTTGAACAACACCTTTCCACACAAAAACTAAATAATATAAAATAACTCAGAATTGATTTGTAAATAATAAATTTATTACCATATGTCTCTACATTTTAATTATTTATTATGTTTAAAACATACTTTTAATCCATTTTAAACAATTTTATATTATACTATATAACCATGAAAATAGTTTTAACGTATTTGCAAGAAGATATATATATATATATATGCAAGAATAGGGTTTAATTATTAGCTTTTAAATATGCATAGTTGTAAATAGGCCACATTATAGAATAATATAATAGGAAAAAACTATAAGCTAAGAATATTCTAGAAAAAACCATGGAGTATTTTTTCTATTTATTTTTTATTTTATTTTATTTTGACTTAGTCAAAATATTAAACACTGCAACATTTCTACCATACTAGGTTGAACAACACCTTTCCACACAAAAATTGAATAATATAAAATAACTCACTATTTATTTGTAAATAATAAATTTATTACCATATGTCTCTACATTTTAATTATTTTATTTGTTTATTATGTTTAAAACATACTTTTAATCTATTTTAAACAATTTTTTATTATATTATATAATGATGAAAATACTTTTAACTTATATAGTATTTGCAAGAATAAATAAACAGAGAGGAATTAACAATTGGGTTGATTTCCTATTCAAGTGATAGAGGGTCAACTCCAATTGTTATCACTATAAGGTGCATGGTGCATGTGTATGCTTCTTTTATAGGCAAAGGTAAATCACAAAATTTTGAATCTCAAACCTCCTCACACGTAACACTTCATTTTCACTAGCATCACCAATTAAACTAGCTCAAGGATTAAAAATCAATATTATATAGTACTATAATAAAATTATATATTTCTAAATAATATTTTACCTTAAATATAAATTTAAATAAATTCTACCTTAATTATATACCTAAAAACGATATAATATAGATATAATTATTTTTTATACTCGGGGAAAAAATTGTTATAAATATTTTGAAATTACTATAAATATTTTAAATATAATAGTTTTAAATAATTATTATAAATATTTTGAAAAATTCAAAATATTTTAAATATATTACCTTTTAAGGATGGTTAAGGATAGAGCATTTATGTTAAATTGCACTATAAATAATTCAGGGATACTTTTTGAGATTTTATGTAATGTTAAAACATTTATGGTTTTGAATTTTAAAATAATAATAATAATTAAATAATTAATTTTATATATTTTATAAATAAAATAAAAATAAAAAATGTTAATTGAGTTCAGATTTGAGTGGTTGGGTAGAATTATTGGGTCTCTTCATTTATGTTCAATTTTTCTTATTGTAACTTTGGAATAGAGTAATTAGTGAGTTTATATTGTGAGTTGTTGTGATTCTCCTCACCTATGTTCAACTCTTGAAGTTTAATATGTTGTAGTTTTGGAATAAAGTAACTATGTTGCATTCTTAAGTGAGTCTATATTATAGGTTGGCCAAGTACCAACAATCTCTCTTGCCTTAGGATTGAGGGAAAGCCAATTTCTTTCCCAACACTTAAAAAATCTAAACTTAGAAAATTATTTTATAAAAAAATAATTATATATATTTTAACAAATTTATCATTTTAATGAAAATTATTTAGATTAAGAAATTCATAAAAAAAAATGATTAAAATAAAAAAAATTGTAATCTAATTAATCATAAATTTTAAACTAATTGTTCAAGTTAAAATCCTTTAACAATTTAATTTACATTTTTAATAATTAAAATAATTTATTAATTTACTTACACATCAAATATTAATATTAAAGAAAAACAGCTAAATATTATAATAATACAATAATAATAAACTAAATTATTCTATCTAATTTTATTTATTAATTTTACTATTATTTTTTAATCATATATATTTATATTAGATTAAAAAAATTATATACATAATTTACTAAAATCAAAACAATAAGTAAGCAACAATAAGTAAGCATTATAAAGTAATTTAATAATTAATATATATATATATATTTTTTTGGGTTCATATAAAGATAAAAATTTATAATTAGATTTAGTTTGGTAGCTGTGAAATTGATTATTATTGACCCGATCTAAATTCAAACCCAATAACATCCTCATAAATAATATATCTCATTTTTGTTTAATATCCCAACATTAAAATGGTCATTAAAACTACTCCATCGTCCAAATAGATTTAATTAACTAAGTCAACAACACGTTTTAAATTAAATAATTAATATAATGATAATCATGGTTTCTCCGCATATGTCCATGTTAGAAAGTGGAATCATTGTTTGAGTTGTAATCAACTATACATATAATAGCTGAGATATATATATAATACTAGTTGAGATAAACATATAATACTCGAGATCACATGTGAAATCTTGTTCTATTGATACTAGTATGAACTCAAGTATAGTATATGGATTAGCTAGGAAGCAAGATAGCTTGACCTTTCCCATACTATAAAATAACTTTGATGGGCTAATATCTACATACAAGTGCGTTGACTATAGGTTTTTTCAATTACACTCGGATGAATGATAAATGATTAGTAAATATTTTTTTCTATTTAATATTGTGATCATAACCATTGTTTTCATGAATGAGTATGTATTTTAATTTTGTAATTTGAACCTCAATAGATTTTCAAAAATTTTAGTGGCATCATTTTTTATCATGATTTTTAAATTGTATGTATTATATAAGAGTTGATCTTTGTTTAGAGATTATATTGATTTATTTTATTGTTTGAGTTATAAGAGTGGATATTTGTTGAGAGATTATATTGATTTATTTTATTGTTTGAGATATACTAAAAAAGATGTAAACTAAATAGCCAAATAAACATAAAAAAGATTAAATTATTGAAATTCAATAATGCTAAAGAATTATTGAACAAGAATCTCTTTAAGGTAATATATCAAATTTAAAAGATAATATATTAAAATGAGTCTTTTTGATGTGTGTATAAGAGCTAAGGTGGTCAATATGGTCTAGCTTGAGCGATTGTGAGATGGAGTTACCCCAACCAAGTTCTATTATTATAAGTGACATGTTGAGTTCATAATGAGTATATTTTTATAACATCATTGAGCCTTATTATCAATTTGACCTTATAGCCTGAATCATATAGAGTTGATCTTGCATACCATCATGCCCAAGGGTTTTCTCTGATATATGTTACTTGGAAAAAAAAAATAGGAGACAATGAGGGATAAAAAGCAATAATAAAACCGACATAACAATAATTAATGTAATGATAATGAATAAGGGTTATGGTTAGGGGATTAACATGCCCCTCCCCTTGAACCAAGCATCACCCTCGATGTTGGTTAGTTGTAGGTACTTTTATATGAAGAATTCATCTTCCCAAATTGCATCTTTTGTTGGAAAATTTTCCAATTTGATGAGCTACTTAATAGTTGCTTGGGTTTGTAATTGCTTGATCCATGTTTAAATGACTATTTCTAGTTTTAGTATTATGAGGGTAATTCTAGAAGATGTGTTGTAGTTTTAGCAAGGATGTGCATGTATTTGTTGAAATCAAACTCTTAATCAAGAGATTTTACAATCTTCCAACTGAAAGTGGAAATCAAGACCAACTCTCCGTGAACACAAAATTTTATTCAAGAGTTTAAGATCTAAACTTTCTAGTAAATCAATTCTTCACATGAGTTTAAGACCTAAAATCTCTAATAAACCAATTATTGACGAGGAGTTTGAGAGTTAAAAGCATATCAACTCTAGGTTAAGAGTTATTTAAAATCTTAGTTGAAGTTGATTAGCCAACATTAAAAAAAAATTATGCTTCCTACACCTTTTTTTTATAAAATTTCAATTTCAGTAGATATACATACTTGCAAATTATACAACCCACAATCATTAAATTCCTCACTAAAACTACTTTTTAGATCTATGTACATATTTTGGATTTTCATTTTAAGCCTTTTTTGTCCTAAAACTTTTGTGTAAGAGAAATATTTTCCTCAATTAAAATAAACAAGCATTCATTAAAAATTATCAAGTAAAAAAAATATTTACACTTAAAACATTATGGTAAACATAGAAAACTCATTACTCTTTTTTCTTTTTAGTTTTAAGGATATATTGCAAATAAAAAGTAGAACTGAGCTATTAATTATAATAATACACGTAACACCCTCGTCCCCCCTAGCGGGAGCTCACCTGGTAAACCTGTCAAAATGTAGAGTTTTTTGAATTCGAGGTTCCATGTTCAAATCCTTGGCAAACCCATTAAAATATAGAGTGTTGTGAGTTTGAGGTTCCATGTTCAAATCCTCAGTTACTTACCTATGGGCCAAGTGTTGGGGGGTGGCTTGGTCCACCTAGGGGTATAGTAATAGTGGCAGGAATTGACCACGTGTCATATGAGCTGATTCCCCTAATAAAAAAAGAAGATAATAATACACATAAAAGGTATCCATGACTTTTCCTTTTACTATATATTGAAATTCTCATGGTATATATGAGTTTTCATTTCTTATATTTTAAAAACTTATAAACTTTATAATTTACATTACTAGAAATAAATAAGAATGACGACACATATTCATGAGATTACCCATTTTTCATCAAATCTTTGAAAAAATAATGGAAAAAATAAATGAATTTACCTCTCCTCTCGTACTTAAATATCAAATTGAAAAGGTTTGAAAAACTTGATCAAGTATTTCAACTTAGATATTGTCATAAATTACCTTTTTTGAATAAGAAACACGGAAGATTGAATGTACATATGAAGGAGGCATTAACTCTAATGTATAATCCATAGTGCTAATCCTTTGCAATACCTTATATAAAATATAGTACTTCGGTACTGATTTAATGCTTTTATGTTTGTTTTGTTTTAATTTTCAATAAAAACATATTTGTATTCATGAGAGATGAAAATCTAAATTGTTGTCCATAATGGACTGATCTAGGCATGAAAGCCCTAGATATGACCATCACATTATTGGTTTCTTGTCACAATTGTTACAAAACATCAACTTATCACAGTAAGTGGATTTAGTTCTATATTATAGGCCAATACATCTTTGGATACATCACGTTCATTACAACATTCTTATAAAACTAATACAAAATTGTTGATCAATGATCAAAGATGAGAAAAAAGCATATTCAAGTACTCCATAAAAAGCAGAAGGAAAAGAAAGTAGAAAAGAAATTCCATAGACTAAATCTCAACACCATCAGAATCTGCATGTGAACCAAATCACCCAACCAATAGAGACAAAACTTCTCTATAAAATGCATCAACCTTCTAATTAAGTTCATGATAAATGTGTTGGAAGGAAAGGCATGCAAATGACTAAATAACATCCTATAGATCATGTAAAAAGTTCCAAGCATTGCATTCTCTACCGAAGCTATCATGTTATCCAAATAAATAACTAACTTCGAGCCACTAAGAACTTGGAGCTTCTTTACCTCTTCCTTCTCTGCAATGAAGAGAAGAGTATGGAGAGTTAATAATTCTGCACAATTATTAGTCCCTCTGTCAAGAGCATACTCGATCTAGAGATAATGATCATACATCAAAATTAAAAAAATTAAAAATAAAAACAATACCAACCTCACATACTAGAGGATGGACTTGGCTAGTGCTATGAAAATATCCCCATGGGATATCATAATCTAACTCAAGCATAGATGGAACTCATGGATTTTTGTGCATAGGATCTACTCAAGTTTCTTTGTCAACTTAATGGTCAAACCCCTAAGCACTTCGATAGGAATATCCACTTCCTTAAATATTCTTGAGTTGTGGACCCACCAGATACCACAAACAAAAGCATATGGAAAAGCTTAACTCTAGATTCTCCCAATTGATATCAATCTTAATCCTCTTGTATTAATTGAGTGTTCAATTTCATTCGGAAGAAACCATTTTTTCTCCTACAATGTCTTCGTAATACCATTTTATCCTCTATCTATTCCTTCATATAATATTCCAAAACCGATGCCATCCATCTTACTTTTCGGTTGAATTTCAGGGACATGAACCATAGAACCTGCACTACATAAGGATAAAAAAATGAAAACATGAGAAACAGGTTCCTAATTTTTCTTACACAAAGGACATATGTTGGGGTCGAATCGACCCTTTTTCAGACTAATCTCCCATATCAAAATATTATTAGACATAGTCATCCACAAGGTTATCTTGCCTTTCAATGAAGTGTGGAGGTTTTAGAGGGAACTTCACCACCATTCTTTTTAATTTAGCAATTGATATTTTGCATAGGATGAATACCCAAGGCATAATTCCCTTGTCTTATAATACTCTTACAAACATAAAACATCTTCCTCCTCTTCCCTTAGGCTAATGAAGTTCGAGACCAAAGAACCAATATAGTTGTTCTACTCATCCGCTTTATGACTAGCGACCCAAGATATGCCTTCAACTTGAATCCCATTCTCCCACTTATTTGAGGAGATTAAGCCTTAGAATATTCAAGAGAGAAGATGGCAGCCCAACGAAGAGACCAAAGGATGGGTGCTAAGAGATGAAAATCCTCAGTTGCACCAAGTCAATGGCTTTCTCCAATGTTTCCTACCATTACCAACTCTCCAAAAAATCCACCTTCAAGTTAATGGGAAAGTTGTGACTAAATATTTCCAAATAATTGAGCCTTTAGATTATTTTCTCTCCTACCTATACCGTTCTTTAATTGGAATATCACCTAGATACTTGGATTTCATAACCCAACCCCACAAGAAGGAATTGTGAGTTAACCTTCAAAGGCTTCTAGCTGCAAACGATTGACTAAAATGAAAAAATGTTCTTAATCCCTCATACCTTAAGATTCTTAAGGGAAGTGGTCTAACTCCAATTTACAATATGGATAGCCCTAGATTGGTGAGAGTTACACCATAAGAATTGGAAGCTAGTATTTTTTGTTTTTGTGAGGATGCCTTAGACACAGATGCTATTAAAGTCTAGTACACAAAAATTCTCTCCAAAACAAACTTAAGTAGGACCAAGTACCCCCCTCTAGCAATCAACTTATTAACTCAAAGATAAATTGGAGCGTCAACCTTGTTAAACAACCAAAGCCAATATGCTTATATATAACCATTTAGTTTGAAAAAAATCCAAGATACTTAAACTCAACATCCAAATATTTACAAGGGAAAGGAAGCATAAGAACAACCTCTTGAATAAGATTGCCAGGTAAACAATAATAAATATGAATATATTTGTTAAAATTGATCTCCATACTTATGGATTTATAATACAAGTCTGGAATTGCTTTCAAATAATAAAGGTCCCTAAGTGAACCTTATGTAGAACACATGACATTATTTTCAACAAGAATATGTAAGATAGTTTCTTGAGTGGGCACCTTAACACCCCTAAGCATCCTACCAACTCTGGCTTCTCTTATTAATTTACTAAGGGCCTTAGCCACAATATAAAATAGGAAAAGGGACAAGGGGAAACCTTTTCTAAGACCACAAGAAACCCAAAAAAATATTTAAGAAGAACCATGTATGAGTATGGCAAATGAAACATATTGAACCCACTCCATAATCTAATTGAATATCATAAGGGACATGTCCATCTTAAGTAGAACTAGCAGAATAGATATCTAGCTCACTCTATCATAGGCTTTAGATAAAGCAAATATGAGCATGACCACAAATTGATTAGTCAAATTCACTGAATGAATAGCTTTTTGACCAATCACATCGCATCAGTGAATTGTCTTTGTTGAAGAAACCCTAATCACTCTTAAGAAATAATCTCTTTTAGAATAGGCTCAGGCCTCAAAGCAATGATCTTATATATTACATTACAATAAGATATTGGTTGAAAATCATTAAAGGGTACACCATTGTGATATTTTGAAACTAAAGTGATAAAAGTAGAGTTAAAATTATGGTTAAGGGATTCTAAAATTTAGCTAGAACATTGAGACTCCTTGACTATCTTTGACAAATGTTTGTGACGAATCATAAAAGCCTAGAAAAAATTCAACTATAAGCCATAAGGACCAATGCTCTTTCCGTTTTGCATAGACTCGAAATTCGTTTCAAATTCTACATCCGAGACTTCCCTTCTAAAGAATTATTCATATCTTTTGATATAATGAGGATGAATTTGGATATTGCCTCTAGGACTTCCTAAACAAGAAAATCAACTGGTTCCTTGAACAGTGATTCAAAATGGTGGCCCCCTTAATTAGATAGATCTTTAAATGAGTGCACTAGGGAACCTTCCTCGTTTTTATTTCCTAGATCATATTCAATTTTTTCTAGTGTCTGTGTATTAATATAAAATTTGTGTATTGTTGCCCCCTTCCTTAAGCCAAATGGCATGAATTTTAGTCTCTAAGCAACTTCTTCCTTCTCTAATATATCTTTCCAAGTCAATTCCAAAGCTCATAGTTGTGTTAATTCACCTTCAGAGAAGGGACTAGAGGCATTGTTGTCATATAACAACTTAATCTGAAACTTAGAATATTTCAACAAAGCTTTTTTTATTACAAGGGATAAACCATTCTTTTGAAGTACTTTTAACCTTTGAGAGGTTGCCTGCAAATTGGAACACGAAGGCAGTGGAAGATGAGGAGATTATGTGCTCCTATAATTCCTCAATCAAATTCTGGTAGTCCACCTCCAGAAGCCACATTGGATGTAACTTAAAAGGGGAAGGAGGCTTCTCCATGTCTTAAACCATTTTGAGAAAAATTAGGAGATTATTTTATATACCTCCAAACAACACCCAAATTTTTCTAAAAAATGAGATCCCTACCAAAGATTCAAACACTAAAAACCAATATAGGATTTTTTAACTCACATCCTTGCTAGTTCAATTAACTTGATAGGTTCAATGTCTATTATACAATACTTTTTAAAGAAAGAAACAAAATATACACTTTGAGGCTCCGATCTGGGATTTGACCCCCAAACCTTTTACAAGGATAGAGTAAGATTTATATCCCCACTAAGATGATATAAGGGTATTCATGAGCACTTGTTTCCACCGAATTTTCCCTAAAGGCAATCCGTTCTGGATAGTTACCGTATATGTTAAGAACAAGCAATTCCAGAACTAATTTCTTTTTTCCAAAGAAAAAAACGGTAACCTTTTATTAAAAATTTAATGAAAAGTTACACAAGCAGATGCAATGAAGCATTCAGTAAACTGCCACCTGGGCTCGCAGCGTTAGTGAACTAACGTGCACAAAGAATAAGAAGAAGAGAAGAGAGGAGGAAAGGGATGGGCAAAAAACTGACTGCCAGCGGCTTCAAGTCTTTCGCCCCTTTTTCTTTTCAACCTTGCGCCATTCACCTTGAGCAGGCTCGGTCAAAGCAATGACTAACTGATTTCCTGTATTCTGTAAGCCTGTTTCTTTGTCCGAGTCTGAAGTATCTGAGTGGTGATGCCGTTTGATGCCTCCCATGCTTGGATCCATGCTTGTCGTCTCTCCTTGGTTTTGGTGAATTTTTGTGTTCTTATTTGCTGATGTATTAAGTTTTCCGGAATCTGATGTCGGATGTTCCTGATTGTTTGCCATGTGATCATCCGCGATATTCTCCCCAATAGGATTCCAGAACTAATTTCTTAAACTCCAATTTGACTGAAATAACAGAATTTGGAGTAGACAAAGCGAAAAACCTAAAATATGGAATCCATCTATTGATCAACCTTCTTGAATGCCACTTTTCATCCACAAAACAAAAGGGCCACTTCTTAATCCAGGTATAAAATTCAACTTTAGCTCTAAGACCATCCACCATTGTTTCTTGAATTAGAAATATATCCATATTATGGTTCAAAATGAGTTTTTTTAGGACAAACTATTTGTGGGCACCCCCACCCCTCTAGCATTAAATGAGAGAACTATCATTAGGAAGACACAAATAGGTATTTCCCTACTCTAACAGCCCTAGTGATGGGAGCTTTCTTCCCTTTCTTGATATTGTAAAATGCATATTGTTGATCCTTCAACAATTGGTATTTTCTTCCCATAGGATTAGATTGCAATGGATTAATGATCCGAAAATGGGATCTTAAATCAATATTGAGGTATTACAGACTCATGTGTAGGAATGCCTATATTACTTAGTGCAACGGATCGAAAATATTGCGAATAATATAGACAATGAGCAGTTAGAAAACATAACAGACACACACATCAACACAACAAATAATCAAGGAGTTCACTAGACTTCCTGGCTAGGTCTCTTGGTCCAGATTTCAGTGTTGACCTCTATATTAAGTCTTCAAGAACAAATTATTACAAGGATGAGCTCAAAACAAAGTCTCAACCAACAGTGACATCAAAGAGGGATTTGCTCGAAAACCTCAAGTCTAAAAGAGTGCACAGACTCTCCCTCTGTCTTGTTCCTCTATTCAATCTACCTCAATCTGACTGACTAACTATCTTTCAATGACTATCTTCAACTGCCCCCCTCCTGTGTTTCCATTGAATGGATTTTAAGCCTCTCGGCTTTGTCTGTTCATCTACATTCTTGGGCTTTCTGGCTCCCGGCCGTTGTTTGTTCAACTCCTTTTCGAGCGTTAATCATTGTAAAATGCTTAAGGTATGGTGGCCACCTATTTTCAAACGGAAAGACTGGCGCAGTGAAAAATCCCAAGGAATTGCTTCTTTGTTTACATAGAGAAATACATAGGAAAAACTCTAAAACAGAGGAATCGAACGGCTATTATGCCTCGTTTGTTATCGGTCCTTTGGCATCCCACACCGTATATTTGTTCTCATCCGACAGTTCACAACCATCCCGATCATCCAACCTGTTCGTGCATTCTACACCGTTGATCTGCGACCATTTGATCTGACGGCTGATGTGTATTTCGGATGACTTACTTGCGCGGAGATCACCCGCCGGAAAATTGGTTTTCTCTCTCATTGCTGTGTGCTATGTGTTGGTCAGCGTATGGGATTGGGCGGAGCCCGTCCAATACCACTTACCGCTGGAAGCCTGCCCAAAATACCATTTACCTCGGAACTTAAATAACATAAAGCCGCGTTTATAAACCTTTCGGGTCTGCCATTCTATCATAATATCGTAATATCACATTGTATGTGGCCAAACATCAATACATGGGGAAATACAAAGAAATCTGTAAAAAACGGACTTCAAATATATTTAGATCCGACCTTTAATCCTTATCCGGTCTGAGTTTATTGCATGTCGCATATCGTGAGTCTTTGTATTATTTCCAGTCCACTCGCCGATCACCCATCGCCGATATCGGCGTATTGCATATCGGCCCTTCGCAATGCCACAGGCCATGGTCCATTCCCATATATTATTGTGATGCGATATATCGCAATCGCATATCGCATGGTCTTCGAGCCTTTGGTAAGTCCTTCCCTTTTGGAATCTTTGATGCGATAATGCCATCTCTGCCGTTGATCTGCGCGCTCGATCAACAGTCCGCATTAAGTCGCTGGATCGCAATCGCAATTCCCACAAGGCTGTCTCCAATACACTCCGCTGGCTTGCTCCAATGTGATATCCCGATTTAATCTGGGTCGTTGATCGGTCTGATCCAACGGTTCTGATTCAACGATACTTCAACCTTCGCTTTACTCTATTTCCGCCATTCTTCATGGTTTTTCTTCTGCGATAGTGTTTTCTGATAGTATTAAAGACTTAGACTTAAAGGTTTTGGGATCCATTTTGGATCACGTCTTCCCATTGAAAAGATTTTGGACCACCAAAAGTTGGTGTTTAGGCATTGATCAAGTGAGGATACAACTCCCTCACTTGTCCAATTTCTATCCATCATGCCTTGCTTGGATTTGAACCTTTGAGCCCTACTCTCAGGTACTCAGTATCCCCTCGACGCGTAGTTCTCACCTTCATGTCCACATTTGTGTCTTCCTGTAACTCCTTGAGATACTTAGGCAACAGATCCTCAATAGAAGGCAACTGATTTTGCTCTTCAGGATCTTCAATCAATGAAGGTTCATACAATCTCAAGTTTTCTACATTAACGACTGAATAGATCTGCATATAAGCTAGCAAATCAAGGCGAAAATCATTTTCACCAATTTTATCAAGTATCTTGAAAGGTCCATACCTTATTGGTTTTAGCTTCTTACCTTCACCTTGCATTCTGTCTTTGCTGATGTACAACCAAACTTGATCACCAACTTGAAAACTATGCTCAACTCGATGCTTGTCATGTCTTGCCTTGTACTTGGCTTGACTTCTTTCCAGCTGTTCCTGTACTTCCTGGTGAATTTCCTGGATTTTTTCAATGAACTTGGTTGCTTTGTCCACATCACTATGTCCATCAACTGCTATGTCTTTACCAAAGACAAAATCCAAGGGAGACTTTGGTATAAAACCAAAACAAGTCTCAAAAGGATATATCTGAGTAGAAGAGTGCTTGGCACAGTTGTAAGCATGTTGCACATAACACAAATGCTCATCCCAAAGCTTGAGATGCTTGCTGCAATAGCCTCTGAGCAACTGGATCACTGTCCTATTGACCACTTATGTCTGACTATCTGTTTGTGGATGAAATGTTGTGCTCTTCTTCAATCTAGTGTCCATCTACTCCCATAGATTTGACCAAAACTTCCCAACAAATCGAGAATCTCGATCAGATACAGTAGAAGTGGGTAACCCAAAATGAACCCATACATTCTGAAAGAAAAACTTTGCTGTTTGTTCAGCTGTAACTTGCTTGTTACATGGTATCAAAATACACATTTTACTGAACCTATCCACAACAACATACAAATAATCATGACCTTCCCTAGATTTTGGCAAGCCCCCAACAAAATCCATGGAAACACTTTCCCAAGGACGAGAAGGAATTGGAAGTGGAGTGTACAAGCCTAATTTTCTATTACTGGGCTTGCTTTTAGCACACATAGTACACCCTTTGATATATCTAGAAACTATCTCATGCATTCTTGGCCAGTAACAGAACCTTTTCAATTGTGCAACTGTTTTACTTAGACCAAAATGACCTGATATGAGAGAAGTATGTGCTTCTCGAATTATGTTAACTCTTTCAGTTTGTGGAATGCATAACTTTCCCAAATGAAATAAGAGTTGGTTCTTTGCATAATAATCCAATTCTTCTACTTGCTTGCCATGACTTAAAGTTGCATATACATCTTTAAAATCTACATCTTGAGCATATTGTTCAATGTAACTTTCATGTATTACTGAGTTATGCTTAAGTATAGTAGATGCATTTATGATTGGTCTTGATAACATGTCTGCAACCTTATTGTGTATGCCCTTCTTATATCTGATGACAAGATGAAATTGTTGTAGAAAACCCATCCACCTATAATGTCTTGATTGTTGCAATTTAGTTTGTGAGTGCAAATATTGAAGTGGTTGATGATCTGTATGTATGATTGTTTCTTTACCCATTAGGTAATGTTTCCACTTTTTCACACTTTGTACTAATGCATACAATTCTTTATCATATGTGGGATAATTAACTACTGCAGAAGTAAATGTCTCAGAATGATAGCATATGGGTTTTCTGTGTTACATCAACACTGCTCCCATGGCATTGTCACTGACATCTGTCTCGATCTCAAATGGATGTTGAAGATCTGGAAGTGCTAGTACTGTTGCTGTACTGATTTTCTCTTTTAAGGTGTCAAAGGCTTTATGTTGTTTGCCTCCCCACTTAAACACCTATTTCAATCATGTTAAAGCATGTAATGGAGCTGCAATCAAAGAAAAGTTAGCAATAAACTTTCTCCAGTATTGTGTTGTCCCTAGGAAACTCCTAACCTCTGTCGCAGATTTGGGTTTAGGCCAGTTCACAATGACTTCAACCTTAGAGGGATCTATCTTCAATTCACCACCCCCTACAATATAACCCAAATAATTTAAAGATGTTCTGCCAAATTCACATTTTGACAGTTTTACATAGAGATTTTCTCTTTTTAAAACATCTAAAGTCTGCTTTACATGCTTTACATGGTCTTCCCAAGTCTTATTAAAAACAAGAATTTCATTTAAATAAACAATTACAAAATCATCAATAAAAGGTCTGAGTACATCATTCATAACTCTCATAAATGTAGCAGGAGCATTAGTTAAGCCAAAAGGCATAACCAACCATTCATAAAGTCCTTGCTTTGTCTTGAAAGTAGTCTTCCATGCATCATGTTCTACAACTCTGACCTGATGATAACCACTTCGCAAGTCTAACTTAGAAAAGTAAACTGCTTCTTTCAATTGATCTAATAAATCATCAATACGAGGAAGAGGATAACGATTTTTGATCGTTATTTTATTCAGTGCTCTATAATCAATGCACATTCTCCATGAACCATCTTTCTTTCTTACCAGCACGATTGGAGATCCACATGGTGATGTACTTGGTCGTATAAACCCTTTATCGAGCAACTCCTGTACCTGCTTCTTTATCTCTGCATTCTCTAAAGCTGATAACCTGTACCTTCCAATGTTAGGTAATGGAGCATCTTGCTGCAAATAAATATCATGTACTATTTGTCGCTTGGGTAGCAAACCTTTTGGTTCTTTAAATAGAACATCATACTCTGAAACAACTTTAACTAAATCAATTTTCTGTTTAGAATCACAACCTTCAAATGCATTGGATTTTTCAAGATCCTTTGCCTTTACAACCATTAGTAAAAATTGCTTACTTGAATTCACAATTCTTTTCATCTGTCCTAAGTTGATGAGAGAATAGTTTCCTTTGAGTTTATGAGCTCTTACAATATATTCCATTCCATCTTTAGTGAGTTGATACTTATTTTCAGCTCTATAGAAAATAGCTTTCCTATCATACAAGTATGGACTTCCCAAAACAATACCACATATATCCAATGGAACTATATCTAACTCGACCTCATCTACAAATGTTGATCTAATAGCAAACCTAAGTTTACATTGTCTCGTTACTTGTAGCTTTGTTTTATCACACACCCAACCTAATGGATATGGCTTCTCATGAGGTTTTGTTTGTAATCCCAACTTCTTTACAATTGTTTTAGAAATCAAATTTACTTGTGATCCACTATCAAATAAAGTATCAATCTTATTGTGCTTGGAAATTACTCTAATACGGAAAAGCTCATTTCTTTCTCTCTCATTATTTTCATTATAAACAGATTGTGCAGAATTACTTGTGGATGCTTCAGAATCTTTACCTTTAATACCTGTGGCTGTAACTATTATTTCATTGACTGAATCTGAACCCAAGTCCTGCTGAATAGCTGCAACATTCTTTTTCTTCTTACCACCGAACTTCTTAGGTCTCCGTTCTAGATGCAAAGACCAGCAGTGTGCCGCATCGTGTCCTTCTTTCTTGCAATGAGTGCATGAAGGTTTATCATTCTTTACAATGTTTGCTTTCCTCTCCTTCCATTTCAGTTTCTTCTTTTCATTGCTCTTGCTTATAGAATATTTAGATGTTCCCCCAACCTCTGGGTTTACATTCTTACCTCTAGCCGCTAGATGTGTTGCTTGGACTGATACATCATCTAAGCTAGTGGGATTAAACATGAGAATAGTATGCTTTAAATAGCTATGAAGACCACCTATATACTTCAATAAAGTCTCAGGTGAATCTAATGATATACCTAGAGTTAAAGCTCTCTTTCTGAATTCCTGAGTATAACTTTGTACACTTTGACCCTTCAACTGACGAAGAGTTTTCCAACTCATCATTGCCTGCTGCATGTAAGCTAAAGGATAGAATTTCTTTTTGATAGCAGAAACAAATTCATTCCAGGTAGAAATGATTTTACCATGTTTTTGCAAATCAGCTTGTGTCTTGCCTTCCCACCATACTAGTGCAGTTCCTCCAAGTCGAAGGCTAGCCAGCTGAATCTTCTTCCTTTCTAAATCAATGTTCTGTACCCTACAATATACATCAATTTGTCTTATCCAATTATCTAGCTTTTCTACATTGAGTTCTCCATCATAAATTGGCAAATCAAACTTCACATCTAATTTGATTAAGGAAGTTTTCTTCTTCTTCTTAGAAGAGCTAGAAGATGATGAGGATGATGAAGGTGATGATGGAGGAGATGGTGGAGGAGGCATTCCTCCTTTTCCTTTGCCTTTTGGAGAGGCAACTAGAAAAGGTTCCTCTACTCCTTTGTCTGGTTTAGGTGTTGAAGTGCTTCCACCTCGACCCTTCTTAAATTCCAGATGCATCTCTTCCACCATGGCTCGCATGGCCATAAAACTATCCATGAACTGAGATTCTTATCCCAATGGAGTTTCTTCTGCCATTCTCCTCTGAGAATAGACTCTTCCAACCTCTGGATTATCCTCAACAAGTTCTCCTTCTCGTAGTCTGAGCTTTAATCTAGTTAACATTCAAAATCCAACAGAAGCTTGTCTAACCTTAACAAAACCAAAACCAAATGCTCTGATACCACTTGATCCGAAAATGAGATCTTAAATCAATATTAAGGTATTACAGACTCATGTGCATGAATTCCTATATTACTTATTGCAATGGATCGAAAAGATTGCGAATAATATAGACAATGAGCAGTTAGAAAACATAATAGACACACACATCAACACAACAAATAATCAAGGAGTTCACCAGACTTCCTGGCTACATCTCCTGGTCCAGCTTTCAGTGTCGACCTCTATATTAAGTCTTTAAGAACAGATTATTACAAGGGTGAGCTCAAAACAGAGTCTCAACCAACAGTGACATCAAAGAGGGATCTGCTCGAAAACCTCGAGTCTAAAAGAGTGCACAGACTCTCCCTCTGTCCTGTTCCTCTATTCAATCTACCTCAATATGACTGACTGACTGTCTTCAACTGCCCCCCTCCTGTGCTACCATTGAATGGCTTTTAAGCCTCTTGGCTCTGTCCGTTCATCTACATTCTTGGGCTTTCTGGCTCCCGGCCGCTGTCTGTTCAACTCCCTATCAAGCGTTAAACAATCATTGTAAAATGCTTAAGGTATCGTGGCCACCCGTTTTCAAACTGAAAGACTGGCGCGGTGAAAAATCCCAAGAAATTGCTTCTTTGTTTACATAGAGAAATACACAGGAAAAACTCTAAAATAGAGGAATCAGATGGCTGTTATGCCTCGTCCGTTATCAGTCCTTTGGCATCCCACACCGTAGATCTATTCTCATCCGACGGTTCACATCCATCCCGATCATCCAACCTGCTCGTGCATTCTGCACTGTTGATCTGCGACCATTTGATCTGACAGTTGATGTGTATTTCGGATGACTTACTTGCGCGGAGATCACCCGCCCAAAAAAGCGGTTTTCTCTCTCCTTGTTGCGTGCTATGTGTCGGTCAGTGTATGGGATCGGGCGGAGCCCGTCCAATACCACTTACCACCTGAAGCCTGCCCGAAATACCATTTACCTCAGAACTTAAATAACATAAGGCCACGTTTATAAACCTTTCGGGTCTGCCATTCTATCACAATATCACAATATCGCATTGTATGTGGCCAAACATCAATACACGGGGAAATACAAAGAAATCCGCAAAAACCGGACTTCAAATATATTTAGATCTGACCTATAATCCTTATCGGGTCTGGGTCTATCGCATGTCGCATATCGTGGGTCTTTGTATTGTTTCTAGTCCATTCGTCGATCGTTGATCGCCAATATCGACGTATCGGATATCGGCCCTTCGCAATGCCACGGGCCATGGTCCATTCCCATATATTGTTGCGATGCGATATATCACAATCACATGGTCTTCGGGCCTTTGGTAAGTCCTTCCCTTTTGGAATTTGTGATGCGATAATGCCATCTCCACCATTGATCTGCGCACTCGATCAATGGTCTGTGTTAAGTCGCTGGATCGTAATCGCAATTCCCATAAGGCTATCTCCGATACACTCTGCTGGCCTGCTCTGATGTGATATCCCGATTTAATCTGGGCCGTTGATCGGTCCAATCCAACTGTTTTGATTCAATGATACTTCAACCTTCGCTTTACTCTATTTTCTGCCATTCTTCATGGTTTTTCTTCTGCGATAATGTTTTCCGATAGTATTAAAGACTTAGACTTAAAGGTTTTAGGATCCATTTTGGATCAATTAAGGGCAAGGTCTCCTTTGGAAGATGAATCCTCTTTAATATTCACATGGGGAGGAAGAGTGTTGGCTTTATGGACCCTGACCCAGGTTCAACGTTAGTCAGCCAAGAAAATCCCTACACTATTGGCCCTTTCGGGATCAATCCGTGGAGTGCACACTGAAGTCTCACCCGAAGCAATTTGGGGGGATGCAGGAACCATGTTTCTGCACCCTGAGATGGTTGTGATGTCAGTTTTACACTTTAACTCTGCCTTCGCATAGATCAATAAGCCTTTAGGGCTTATCGATGTACTTCTTTATTAGTCTTTCAGAACCTTCGCGAAGGTCTACGATCGTCCTTCGCGTAACCCTAACAAGCGATTCAGGCACTTACGCACCTTTGTAACTACCTTGCTATATAGTTTCCCGAATTATCTTAAGTGTTCGCCAAATCTACCATGTAATTAAGATTATCTTTGCGTAAACATATATCTCTACTTGCATTCATATAACAAAGGAAAACATATAGACTCACGCATCAAATTAGCACTAAAACATAAACCCAGTGCTTAACATAACATAATCACATGTAATTGACATAAGTAAAATACACAGTAATTTCAGAATACTTCTCTTTATTAGTGATCCATATTTCCAATATAGACTCTAACTACCTTGCGCACACAGCTTTAGGGGTCCGCACACTCAGTGGTGGACTTCTACCCTAGACCTCTGCACACTCAACTATAAAGCCTCTTTCCTACGCTAAGACTCTCGCTCTTAGCTCTTTATAGACTCATCAATGACTATCTATGAATTGTCTTCCCTTAGACACCTCTAAGACCTCCTTTTTATACAATCCCATGGTCCATAGACCAAGGGCATATCTCATCAAGCCGACACAACCTATCTAAACTAAGGGCGGAAACCATTTTGACTCTTGATATCTTCATGCTCCGCAACCACAAAATGCGGAGACTTTACATTCCTTTATACAAAATTTGGGCTTTTAACCCCAAAATTGACCCCAAGGGACCCGTTCCCAACAGGCCCCCAACACAAACATGGTGACTTGCCCTCGAGTCACTCGATTGGTGCAGAGATCTTATCACGAAGAACTTCCAGCTCCAATTGGACTACTGCAACTGCGGCAGTGCACTGTGTTGCCACCAGCTTCATCTCCTCGACCAGCTGCTACGTCGCTGGCCTTGCACTATCTGACTATATCTTCTGCTGAGTCTCCTACAGACTAGCCAACTTTCCTTCAATAGTGGTCGTGATCAAATATGCCTCATCTAGCCAAGGCTTCAAGTGAGCCTTCAACACTGCTTCCTTGTGCTGAGCTACATCCACCTTCTCTTTCAGCGCCTTTGCCTCTTGCAGCTTTGTTAACCTTTGTGTGATGGCGACGATGCGCGTCGTGACTTTAACTTCATCATATCGCTACTGCAACTCCTGTGCCTCCATTTCCAGCCTCTGTACATTGGGGTCCTCTTGCAAGCTAGTGACTACTTCGAGCGACTGCTCGAAGAGCACAGTGCAATCCTTTACTGTGTTGTTCACTGTTGCTATGACGTCTTTCACAGTTGTCTCGCGTTGCTCTCTAACTTCTAGCAGGGTTGAAGGTTGGGCCTTCAATTGCAGTTCTGCAATCTTGAGGTTCAGGTCAAACTGAACCTTCGCCAACTCTGTTCTGGTGTCGCATACTCTGGTAACGATCTTCCGAATCCGCACATCTACTGGCTCATCATCGGGAATGTCCAGCTCTGGGATAGACCTGCATGCCTCAGCCACTACCTTGGTCGTGCGCTCATTTTTGTCTGTGATGGCTTTGATGAGGTCAATAGTAGAATCTCTTTGTACAGTCATTTGAGCGTTGTTGACTTTTTGCTCACTGGTTACCTATAATGCGGGTTGTTCACGAGCCCGAAGTTCTGTGATCACGCCATCCTACAAAATGTGAAGTGCCTCACTGGGAAGTGCGGCCAAATCGAGCCCAACTCCTTTCAGGGCGCTGACAATGATCCTGTCAACTTCGGTCTCTGTGGTTAGCACTCCTTCTGGCAACACTATTGCTCGGGGAGCCAGTGTGCACACCATCCCTGTTGCTTCTGATGTGCTGGGCGCCAAACTAGTTGACGTCACGCTGCTTTGTCCCACGCTAGTCTGGACCTGCGACGCCTGGATCTGTAACTCACACAGACCCGTCTGAATGGCACCAAGGCTTGCTTCTTCTATGGCTTGAACTGCTACAGCAGTTTCGCCGTGGCATCCCTTACCGTATCACCGATATCATTCAAATCACCTTCTATTAAGGTGATCGGATTGAGAGAAGTCTTGTTGGCCTTATACTTCTTGGGCGGCCCTAACTTCTCTAGATCTCTATTTCGCTTAACATGGAATAGAGTAGTCTCTGGGTCCGGTCCTCCTTGTTCCAACTGTTGGTCCTCCTCCTCTGTCTCTGGGGAAGGCAACTTCTGACTCCTATCAGAGTCGCACTCCTCTTCTTCTACCTGTCCTCCCATCTGCTTCGTAGTGGCGCGCTCTGCCTTGGCCTTGTCCTCAGCCTCCTTTTTTCTCTTTGCAACCAATTGTTCCATCTTCAGCTTGGCCTCTTCCTTTTTCCACTGCGTTGCGGTCTTGCTAGACCCAGCTGTCAAGTCTGAGGCAGTGCGCCAATCTGCCGGCCAGCGGTCGAGGACCGTTGTAATCGCGTCGTTTATGGCAAGGTATGGCAGGTCATACCATTTCTGCTCAGGATCCTTTCACGCACGTATCAAGACATGGTGGAAGTCGGCCTTGAACTCCACATACTCTTGCAGCTTCTCAAAAACGGTTGGCGACAACTATAGTTTGCGGTTGATGGCCATATGGATACTCATCTCCATCAAGATCCAAAAGATCTTGTTGTCCTTGACCCTTTGAGGGTCCTTCGTAGCCCATAGCGAAGCGAACTTCGCTGCTTCTAGTAGGTCAGGCACGACCAGAGGAAACTGGCTATCCTCTAGTAACTCCCACACAACCAGCACTATGGACAACAGCAACCATGCATAGTGGAATGTTTTGTTGCAATCCTGTGCCTCTTTGCAATTCGTGAGGATCTCCCTGCAGAGGTAGCGCACCCAGTTAAACTGTACGCCCTTCGCACATTAGGTCGCTAAGGCTACTTTTGGTGCCGACTCTTTGTCGGCGTGAGACTTCTGCATAATCTTTCCTGCCAAGATTTGCGTTGCTACTTTGACCGCGGGGTCAGTTATACTTGTGATGGCATAGCCACGCTGCTTCTTGGCGAGTTTGAATTTGTCCTTCATTGCTTCAGCGAGGTCGCGCTCGCCCGTCTTTCCGCCAAACGCCATGGCTAGATTTTTTCTTGAGCGCGACAGCCGAGTGATCCTATGGATCACATGTCAGTGATGGGTATTGGATCTTCTATCCACATACACCCATCATGCACCAAGCATAGCAGTTGCTTGATCACTACCATGGTTATGGGTGTGCGGTTGTAATGCGGTACCCACAACATGTTTAATAGACCTGCCTTATCCACCCCTTTTACCCACTTTCTTGGCTCCAACGTGGTCACACCAGAGTCTTTGTAGAAGACGCGGTGCATGAGTTGGTCTGTCGCTAAATGGGGAAAGCGTTCTGCCTTATCCAAATCCCAGTTCTCTAATTTTAAAAGGGGAATGTGCCCCAAGTGCGATCCTTCAAAAACGATTTGGTCCGGTAGTAAGGGTGTGTGCAATGTGACCTTACTTTCATCAATATCCTTCGGAACCTTAGCCTTGCCTTTGCGTAGAGGAATGTACTCGGGAAGTTTAGAAATGGGGTCAGACCCCTCCACATAAACATCCTCCACCCCCTCCATATCAATGTTGTTCGCACCCACATGGAGTTCTTCAACATCAGCTTTAGGCTCTAGGTCAATCACCTTTCCCTTCTCCTGTGCGATGGGCTTTCCTGTCTGTGGGTGCTTTCTGGGTAATGCGTGCACCGGTTGTTGTGCTTTTTGCTTATCCTTCTTTGGTTTTGGACCCTCCTTGGTTGGCGTAGGCCTCGGCTTGGGTGCTCTCGATGATTTAGGCACTTCGGATGGTACTTCGATAATTTCAACCTCCGAGGCAGCTCCCTCAGCTGCCATTACTACCTCCGGGGTAGTTCTTTCAGCTGCCATTGCTTCTCTTGCACTCACGATTTCTGCGGGTGCCAACATAATACTAGACAACAACGCCTGCGTCTTCATTGGTAAATTCTCAAACATTGAACTCGCTATCAAGGCTTCAAAGATCTCATGGTTCATACGCGCCTGAGAGATTAATACCTCAATTCTCAAAATGCTAAGTGTTTTTCGCTGGGCAACCACTTGTAATTTATAGGCATTTTTGAATTCAAATCTGATTATTCCCCCCATAACTCGTTCATAAATGTTGGATTGGTGGTAGATTTTCACAGATCTTTCCCTTAAATTCCAACTTAAATGCCCCCCCCCCACTCCATTTGGTTGTTTTCCCATTGTCAAGTCATGAACAATGACCATAATGGTCACTTTCCAACTACCTTGCGCGGTCCATTCTTGGATAGCGCAGCTCCCTGCGCGTTTCTGCTGACACTGTGACATTCCTTCATTCCGCACAGTTCCCCAATTGCGCAGCTCCCTAACCTGGGCAGTGTAGTTTATAGTCTCGCGCCTCTTTCCAGCTGCCTGGAGTGTTAAGACTATGCTACCATCATGTAGTCATCTAACCAGATCGCCGATGTATGGCCTCAATAGATTGCCATTCACCCGTCCTGGGAATGGTTCTCCATTCAATTTTACCAACTGAACTGCTCCACCATTGGTAATCTCTTTGATGACGTAGGGCCCCAGCCAATACATCCTAAGGGAAATTTATCAAACTTGTTGTCATATAACAAAACCAGATCATTTACCTTGAAGGTGCGCAGTTTGATGTGCCGATCGTGCCATGTCTTTTTGCGCTCCTTTTGAACTTGCTGATGGAATCTAGCTATAAATCTATCCTTCTCTAGTTTCATTAGCTATGCGAGCCTCTCTTCCAAGGCGTCGCGATCCACCATTCCTGTGAATGCCGCTATGCGTAGACTAGGTACAATGCACTCCATCGGCATCACAGCTTCTATGCCATAAACCAATCTGAATGACGTTTGTCCAGTCATCTTCTTGCAAGTCATCCTGTAAGCCCATAGCACCGCGGGCACGCGAACATCCTAGTCGTTTCTTTGAGCATTTCAAATCTTTGTGAGCACGTTCTCTAGTATTTTATTAAACGCTTCTACCGTTCCATTAGCCTATGGGTGATATGGTGCGCTCTTCTGATGGTAAACTTGAAATTCCTTCATCATCACACTGATCGTCTCATTGAGAAAGTGTGTACCGTGATCGCTCATTAGAATTTTTGGACAACCAAACCATGTCAGTACATACTCAAAGATAAATTTGGCTATTGTCACGCTTGTATAGTCCTTCACAGGTTGTGCCTCTACCGATATAGTTAAATACTCCGTCGCGGTGATGATATATCACACACCTGTCTTCTTCCCTGGACGCTGAATTGGTCCTACAAAGTCAATCGCCCACTTCTCGAAGGGCTGTAGTGATATCTGCGGATTCAGTGGCAGCTCATCCCAACGTGAGGGTCTGCCCTTCCTTTGGCATGCGTCACATGCCCTATAATACGCTTTTGAATCCTTATGCAAGGTCGACCACCATAATCTAGCATGTAGAATCTTAAATCACCCCCTTTCCAAACTTAATCTAGTTAGCTCACTTTTAAAAATAGATTGCTTTATGTGACTCACTTTTATAAATAAGTGAAAGTCACTTTTACAATGGTACTTTATGAACTATCCACTAAATTGTAACTTAAATAAAAGATAAAGTGACTTTAGAATTATAAGTGACACACTTTTTATAATGGGTGAGAACACTTTTACATAAAGTAACTTTAAAACATATGTTGGATGGGCTTTTTGAAAAAGTAACTCAACAAAAAGAAAAACTTGAAGCCAAGATCTCTATTTTCATAAAGTAACTTTAGACCAAGTGAGCTAATTTAAAAGGTTTGTAATTGTTGGAAAGGAGGAAGGATTTTTTTTTTTTGCTCACTGAATCTTTGGGGTGCGTGCTTACTTGAAAAGCCCCTTTTTGCCTGCAAAAAAAAACAGCCACACAAACCAAATGAACAAGCAAGATTATCCAAGTCCTGCAGCTTAAAGTTAGATTTGGTCAGAAACTAAATATTTTTCTCAATGTTTCTGATTTTCTGAGATCACAATAAGGCGCAACAGAAAAGAGCATATGCATGATAAAAATCCTTTCTTTTTGTTTTTGATTTGCCCAGATCACATAGAGTCACGGGGCAAAGAAAATACACAGAAATGAAAGGTATAAATCTAGTAATAATATATATATATAAACCGAAATAGACATAGAGATAAATAACTATAACTGCAAATAAAGACTATATACCTTTGGATATTAAAAATGACGTAGCTAGGGCTATCAGAAACCTTTTTGCATGAAATGATAGGGGTTCCTCATTGACACATATGCTCCTAACAAAATAGAGCAGTCCTCTTGGCCTGAAAGCGGTTAGAAACAATAGATATAGGAAACGACAGTCGGATGCAGTTGTACCGGCTTCAGATTTGGATCACCAATAGATGTGGCCCTCAAATGACTTTGATACCATGTGGGAATTTACAGGGTAAGTTCCTTAGATAGAACACCAAAGGACGCTGCTCACAAACATATCACAGATCAATACACCAATATTCTTTACGTGGTTAAAACCCTCAAAGAGGGAAATTGTCATGGCCTGAGCCAACGCAACCACTTCAGGCAATTTATTAATGTAAAAGAAAGAAAATTTACATAAGCTTATCTCATGAATGGTCACTAGACAAATGACCCTCCATGCTCTTTAAATAGAGATCATGGACCAATCGGGTGTTAAGCCACGTATCAAGTGTCGGTAATACCGAGGAGAGAATGAACCGTTGGATCACTTCATGTCTAGAACATATCGTGACCTTCAGATGTAATTTATAAAAAGTACATACTAAAGAAACACACTTTACCTAACTATACACTAGACCATGTTATACTTAATTATTTCCTATGTGTCGGAATATCCTAACAATGCTCGATGTGATCTTCCACTGCTTGAACCTTATAATTTTATCTTAAAGATGATGTGATGGATGGTGGATGATATCCATAAAGTGCCATAAATGGGGTCATTTTTGTTGCAGTATGGAAGGAAGTGTTATACCACTATTCAGCTAGAGGTAACCACTTGACCCATTGTGTCTGTTTATCAGATACAAAGCAACGAAGATATCCTTCCAAACATTTGTTCACTATCTCAGTTTGCCCATCAGATTGAGGATGATAAGATGATCTATGAACTAATTGAGTGCCCAGACAAGAAAATAAATCCATCCAAAAATTTCGAGTGAAAATGGGATCTTTGTCGCTTACAATAATATTTGGGTTTCCATGTAGATTTTGAATTGTTTCCATAAATGCAGTAGAAACTATATTGACTTTAAATGGATGAGATAATGCACAAAAGTGTGCATACTTGGTAAGTCTATCAACTTCCACCATGATGACACTCTTTCCTTCGGACTTGGTAAACCTGTGATAAAATCCATTGAGACCTCCTCTCGACGTTGACTTGGAATGGATAAAGGTTGTAACAGACTCGAGGTCTTAATTGTCTCAACTTTATTTTGTTGGCAAACCAAACATTCCGCCACAAACTTTTGAATATAAGATTTAAGGCCATCCCAAAAAATTCCTTCTTAACCCTCTGGTAAGTTTTTTAAAATCCTGAGTGCCCTCCTAAGGAAGAGGTGTGCAATTGCAGAAGAATATTTTGTTTGAGTTGAGAATTCTTACAAAGATAAGTGATCTTTGTACCATAATGAATAAATTTTCTAACTAAGTGTATTAGATGTACTTAGATCTTGCTAGAAATTTTGAATGAGTGCCCACACTTCTTCGTCATTCTTCCATTCATCCCTTACTTCAATTATCCAATCTCGTTGGATAATAGAAATGGCACAAATCAATGCTTCCACATCCTCATCCTTTCTTGAGAGTGCATCTGCAACAACATTTTTCTTCCCTTTTTTGTATATGATTTCAATGTCATAACCCAACATCTTTGTGACCCATTTTTTCTGCTCTTCTGAAGATAATCTTTGTTCTAAAAAGTATTTAAGAATATCATGATCCATTTTTAACTTGAAGTGTCTTCCTCCAATAGTTTGAGCACCTTGTCAACATGTTGAACACGATCCTTCCAAGATTTGATGTAGATTAGTATGTCATCAAAAAACACTAATACAAATTTTTCTAAGGAAGGGTTTTAAAATGGAATTCATCAAACTTTGAAATGTAGAAGGTGCATTGGTAAGGCCAAAATGCACGACCAAAAATTTATAATTACCCTCATGAGTTCTAAATGTTGTTTTTAGAATGTCTTCAGTCTTCATTCTTATTTGATGGTATCCTGAACGAAGATCCAACTTGGTGAAGCAAATTACTCCATGTAATTCATCCAATAATTCATCAATGACAAGAATGGGAAATTTATCTTTAATAGTGATCTTGTTGAGCTCCCTATAATTCGAACACATGTGCCATGATCCATCTTTCTTGTGCGCCAATACTACTAGAGCAGAGAAAGAAATTTGACTAGGTTGAATTATTCCAGCCTCTAGTATTTCTGCAACGATACGTTCAATTTCACTCTTTTGGGCATAGGGATATATGTAAGGCCCGATTTTTGGAGGAACACTTGCTGTAATCAAATGAATAACATGATCATGATCACAAATAGGTGGGAGGCCTTTGGGAGTCTCAAATACCTTGGAATGATTGTCCAAGACTTTTTGGAGATCTAGAGAAATATATGATTTCGTTGTTTGAACCTCTCGTGAACATAATTGTGAAATTAGGCCCCGTTGTTCTTTATTTAGAAGCTTGGTCATGCCATTAGAGCTGATTATATTTTGTGGTTTCCATGCGATGCCCCTTAATTCAACTTACTTTTCTTCCCAAAAAAAATTTCAAGAAAATTTCTTGAAAATTAAGAGCTATCGTACCCAAAGATTGCAACCATTGGACTCCTAGTACAACATCAACACCACCCATTGGAATGGAAAGCATCGGACTATTCAATATATATTCTCCCATGGATAGCTTGATATTATGGCACTTTCCATATAAATTTATGGTTCCTCCATTTTCAACCATCACTTGAAACTGTGGTGCTGGATATAGGAAGCAATTCAATTCCTTGGCTATCTTACAATGAATAAAATTATGGGTACTACTCGAATCAATCAACACTATTACCTTTTTCTTCTTAATACGTCCTTCTACCTTGGGAGTTTGAGGAGTGGTAATTTCTGTCAATGCATTACAAGATATGGTCAAATTCTTTTCTTCTTTCTCTGGGGTTGGTTCCTGGTGTATATCCTCCTCTTTTGATGTTTCTTGTTCCTTTTCTTCCTCCTGTTCACAATTTATGTAGAACAATTTCTTCTCAACACACTTATGACCTTTAGTGTATTTTCTATCACAACTATAACAAAGCCCTTTTGCTATTTTTTCCTTCAATTGTTGCAGTGTCAACCTTGTAGGTTGTTGAAGACTAGGACCAACAACAGTTCCATATTTATAGTTGTGAGTGGAGACTTCCTTGTTGCCATAATGTTGCTTTAAACTTTTCTAGTCACCCAGAATCCCTTCTCCAATGAATCAAGTTCCCAAAGGCGAACCTCACGTTGGATGTTATAATTTAAAGTCCCTATGAAGACATCAATCTTATGCTCCTCTGGAATATAGGTTACGCTAATATTCAAATTTTTAAAGTCTTCAATGTTCTCCAACATTGAACCCTTTTGTTTGAGATTTATCAATTTTCTAAAGAACGTGTTGCTCTTTGTATCTTCACAATGTGCTATCATTTCCTTCATAAAAATTGACAAGGTGACAAGTGTTTTACGAGAACAAATCCATCTATACCATACAAACTGATTGAGTTCTAAACATAAAGATGCAATACATACCTTTTGTGGGGGTTACACATCATGTTGGTCAAAATATTGCTCCATCTGTAGTATCTAAGTTACTAGATCCTTGCCATCAAGCTTCCTCATATCTATCTTTGGAATGTGGTGGTTCTTAAACCCCACATTGGAGTCTATAAAATAGTAATTGATATTCCTTTTGTCTTCATCATGATTTTCATGGATTGCCCTGTCACCACTGGGATGCCTTTCGTCTACCAACTTTTCCAAACCTTCCTTCAACCCCTCTATCTTGACATTCATCATTGCTTCCAAGTGTGCTTTTAAACCAGCATTAAAAACTCCCAAGTCCCTTTCTATACCATCTATCTTAACATTCATCATGGATTCCAATTCATTTTTCGTTACATTTTGTGAGAGCGAAATTTATTGCACTTGGTCTCGTAAATCTGATATATCATGTTGTATTTCTTCCTCTTCTTCATGTGTAATAGTAGAGCTTTTAGGTTTCTTACTAGGTTTTTCCATTTCCTTTCTTCGGGTCATCAATTAATGATAATTATGATTCATTATTCCCTTTTAATTACTTCAAACTAATTTTTTAAACAAAACTTATGCAAATTTTAAAACTACACTTTTTTTTTTCTATTTTTTTTGTAGGAGCTCAATATTGAATATGTTGTATCTCTATAATTTCAGACCTCCAAGGTCTGAACATTTATATTGTGGTATCCCTCTAAGTGCTCTTTCCAACCCCACAAGTTTGATCGAGATTGGATTCTTCAAGAGAGAGTTACGCCCAATCTCCCATGATGACCTGATTATAGACTAGTTCAGTAGAGCGAACTTGTACAAAGTTCCACGTGTCACTATTTCGACCTTCGGCCCTAAAAATGATACAAAAAAAATACATTCCATCCTATTTCTACCACATTTTATGAAATTTGAATCCGATGCTCAGAGAGAATGTTATGACAATTTTTCGAAGGTTACCTGTTTGAGATGGAATTCTGGAGCTTGCAAAAATCCTAACTTCCTCGAATCATATCTCCAAAAATATAGCGAGATAAGATTTGAAATTCATAGACGAAGTTCATTAAGATTTCGGCTCCATGTGGTTTCAATTTCATATTTTAAGCTTCGTAGAGAACAAGTTATAGCGAAAATTCCACGATGGTCTGTTTAAGCAACAAAACCCTAGAATCCAAACCTTTGATATCAAATGTTATGCAACCAAATCACAAAATAGAAGAAGAGATAGATCAACAACTTCAAAATTAGCCTCTTCTAGGGGGAAACCTCCTTTACATTACACAAATGAATAATTTTTGGATGATTCAAATGACAAGACGTCCTTTCTATATGTAGGAGTCTAAGGGGTCACAATATAATCAGAGCTGACATAACAATAATAATGCAAGGGAACAACAATAACAATAGTGCGCTTATATGGGGAAAAATAATAACGATATGGGTACTACATGGGCACAACAATAACAATAAGGGGGCTACACTAACAATAACAATGAGGGAAAACACTAGTATTATAGGGACCTAACACATAACAACATGATGGTAGCAAGATGAGTATTCAGGCCAGTACAAATGTGACAGAAAGATTGGACGAAGGAATATCAGTTCAGAGATAGAGGAATGATAAATATGAAAATTGAGGAAGCATACAAGGGTTTTGTGAAGCAAATCCGCATACATATGCAGGTATAGTGAAGAAAAGTCGTGTATACATGAGTTCTGTGAAGCAAAGCCGCATACACATGCAGGTATAATGAAGAAAAGTCACGTATAATTTCCGCGCCATGGTATTCTAAATACCAGGGGTCTTTACCATGGTATTGGCCCATAATAATGAGCATGCCAACATATATTTGATCTCTTCAAAGAATACCATCGGCATTAATAAGGGTTTGACCCATGGTATTGGCTAAGGCCTAAGCTATCTAAGAAGATGAAGTTGAAAATAGGTGTGCACCCGGGAGTGTGATGATGGATCAGATCTTATAGATCTAAAATGACTACACATTGAATAATTTTCTTATGGGTTGATAGATCTATGATTATAATGTTATGATGTGTGTATTTTACAGTGTATGCCAAGGTTTGGGTTTGATTGATGTTATGTTTTGCAACAAAGGTATGATTCAATAGTTACAGATATGTATGTAGGTTTTCTTCAAAAAGATCGCGTACATACGAGTATCTTCTTCTGGGTAGTCATGTATCATTTTTGCAGCATGAACATATATGTACTCAAGTATGCTTATTGAAAGGTGCGTACATATGTGGAAGTGTCATATAAGGGTCACACACATGTACTAGGGTGTTTCTGTATATGATGTCTGATCAATCTTTTTGTCTTTTCTTTTGTCTTTCTTTGAAGTCTTTCATGATGATGTGTGTTTGAAAGTGCTGACTGAGGTTGAACTAATTATGTTATAAAATGTTGAATAGTAATGATGGTTCTATGAGATGATCTATATTTGGTTCAGAGATCCGTGACAAGGTTAGTATGTGTTTCAATGATTAATTTCAGTAGTGCAATGATTCATTTTCAAGATTCAGTGTTTTGAGATATGTATATGAGTTATCTGAAGAGAAAGCACGTATATACACAGTTATGTATCATAGTAGTTGTGTATAGATTTTGACATAAGGTTGACCAGGGTTTGGAATGACAGGATATGGTTTATGTCATGAACAATAGATGGTATGACATTTTGATGAAGAGTATATAGTGAATTGAGATGATCTAGCTGCTTTGGTTGTTTGAGATTCAATAACTGGTTTATTCAATGATTTTGTGATTAACTTGGTTTAGTCATTTGATACAATGATTGGTTTCATCTTGTTATTTGATATTGGGCTTAAATGATGGTCGTAGGTCTAGTCTGAAAATATGATGAAAGGTGGCCTACAGGTCGTGATTTTTTGAGTTAGGTGGATCCAATATGAGAATTATGAAACATGGCCCATGGAAGTGATGAGGGTTGGAGCCTTCACTAAGGGACTCGAAGCTTCCTTCTAGTGGTAGCTGGTAAATCAGATTAGGGGGTAGGAGATCCCTTTCGTTGGGTGTCGGTAAATGAGATTAGGGGGTTGGAGCTGCCTTCTAGTGGGTGCTGGAGAGCGAGAGAAGGTTGCAGCCTTCTGCAAGTGGGTGTCTGCGTGTTAGTATGAGTCTGGGCCAATACAATATTGTAATAAGTTTTTCATTATAATAAAAGATGAAGACAAAGACAACAACAATGGTGGTTTTCTCCCACATTAGGATTCCACCTAAAAATCATGGTGTTCATGTGTGTTGATGTGTTTCTTATGTGTGATGGTTTATTATGTTATTACTGCACATGGTTACTGTTTAATTAATTCCTAATGAAATACTGATACACTGGTTCAAGTTAAACAAATGATGAATTAACTGAAAAGCTAGTTAACTGGATATATGCTAGTTGTTTTCATAATAGTCGTGTACATGTGCAGGTTTACTTCATTATAGCCGCGCACAAAAATCTAAATAAGAAAAGAAACGTTCAAGTGAGTTTTTCTTTTTTAAATACTCATTGACCCCCCCCCCCAGTATTTTTCCTAGCAATTAATGACATCAATACAAGTAATGGGAAGGCACAAGACTCATGATCAACAACCACACCTTGAAACGATAGCAAAGTGGAATTTATTTCTAAGTGTGACAATTGGAACGTAGCATTGCTATACTTAGAACAAAAGTTGCGAAAAAAGTGTCAACTGTGTAATAAGCTATAGAAATGTGTCTAGCTCATATTCATACTATATATACGACCATCTAATGTAGGAGAGTGCATTAGAGCTGCCTCTAGTAATGTGCGAAGGTGTGATACATACATGAGTGAAAATAATTGGAAGCGACACTTGTGAGTGTAAGAAAACGTGAAAACAACACTTGCAAAAGCTAAAGAAAATGAAAGCGACACATGCCAAAGTGAAGATAACATATAAACGACACTTGTTAAAGTGAAATAAATCCAAAATGATAGTCGTGAAAGTGGAAGTTACACTTATGAAATCAAAGTTGTGCAAAAGTTGTCGATAGTTAGAAAAAATCACCGGAATAGAAGTACAAATGCAACCAAAGTGAGAGAGAGAGATCAATGAAGAGTGCGCACTGACTTTTGAAATAGGTTGCACAATGCACTGTCCTTATGGACTATGCAATCACTATCAATAGTGACTGCGTAAGCGCTATAACTGAACACTGTGCAAGATCTATTCCTAGGGACTGCGTAAGCCTTACTCTTGATAATTGGGCAATGCTTGTCTAAGCTTGCAAAAGAAAGAAATGCATTTACAAATTCATCAAGGACCGAACATGTGTGAGCAAGTGAATTTGCCTCTTAGAACCTAAGAAGAAGACTTGAGTGCTTTACAAAACATTAATCTCCCATGAAGTGACCATGGGACAATAGATCACAAGATCCTCAGTTGGCTCCAAAATTCAAGTGTAGGAAAATTTTTGGAGGGTGTTTGTCGCAACAACAAAACTTAGCGACACACTGGTATAACTCCAGCTTCTCTATTTAGGTTTTACCTTTTAATTGAAAGGTCTAAATCTTTCAGGGAGTATTAATTCTCCATAAAGATTAATATTTCTTTGCCTCTTATCCCAGATAGAAATATAGTTTCTTCTATTCCTTGTTTAGCTTAAAACACATCAACATAAGACTAGTCACAAATCAATTATTTCGATAGGGGAGAAAGATAATAAGTGTATTAATATTTTGATATCCAGAGTTAAGCACATGCCCCGGTGTTGCTTCACTGCTAGCGAGCCTGATCAATACCCCAACGGAGTCACATCAAGGAATCACAAGCATTTCTTTGCTACCAACGGGCTTGGTCAGTACCCCAGTGAAGTTGCTTGCTTCACATCTATGTTCATAAATCCTTTCTCTTCTTCACCCTTTATTTAGTTACTAATAGAATGTGCAAAGACACTTATTATTTTGAAGGTGGATGAGGGATCTCGACTTATTTAAACGAAACATAGGTTGTTCCTTGTTTAAGGGATGATAACTAAATTTAATATGCTCATTTAAAGTTTTCCCCTTTCCCTTCTTTTCTCGGCTTAGTATACCGGTCCAAACACCATTCAATACAAAGTTGAGTTAGGAGTGAAGATCCTAATAAATATGTGAGATTTGTAGTTTGTCCACAGGATTTCCATCCAGAACGAACAATATTTTCCATCCAAACATCATTTACTTTAAATATATATAAACCCAAATAGAGAGGAGGTAACATATTAGCCAAGAATTTTTCGTAGTCACAGTTTCCTTTCAAAGCTTTTCCACATTTTCTTTTGAGCCAAAAGGAGCACCTTCATGAATGGTCTTATTAAGCAAAACATAACAAAAAGACAAGATAAAATAAGGAAAAAAGATCAAAAGAACAAATAAAATGGAAGACTAAAAAAACCATGAAAAAGTAAGAAAACGAAGGAGATACTAAAGAAGAGCAAGTGCAGGATGAGTGCAAACAGGAAACTAGAATGCAGCTAGACCTACTCCTAACATAATCAGCTAGAAGGCTAGGGCTAAGTGTAATGAAATTTCTAATGTAGCTGCCACCATTGTTCCCTACCTACAAACACAAATATACAAGCAGTTAAAACAATATAAAACAATGTGAAACAAAAAATATGATATCTTAAATAGCTTGCAGAAAAAGTTGAAGGTCTTGCCTATCAACATAAATATGTGTCATAACGACTAACCTTAACCAACCTGAGACCTTACCTTTTTGATTAGAAGAACAATTAAAAAAAGCTCAAAAACTTCTTGTGAATGTACATTCGTATGTGTTATCCTTCTTAGCAAGCATCAAGAAATATTGAAGCTTATTATTATAAAAAAATCTTGCTAAGTAAGATGCCTCCAAGAAATCATAAATTTGATCATGAAATCCAAAATAATCCTCTTGAAAACCCTGAAATCCTTGAGAAAATAAACTTTCAATTAATGGCACAGAATCAGGGGGAGAATCTTGTATGAGAAAATGCACCTAATTATATTCAGAAGTTTTGTCAATATCATAAAGTGTTGACATAACCAGCAATGAAGGTTGAAGTGATTTAATTACTTGACAAGTATATGAAAAGTGAAATAATAAACAACATATGTAGATTGATGCAAAACAACTATCATTAGATATACTAGTGGGAAAATGATTAGTTGAATACCAATTATTGGAACTAGTCCTATGATAATATTTGTGGCTTGACTTACTCTTGATTCTTAATAAATTCCCTTTATGTCCAATTCCATATTGGACCAATAATATGAAATCTTAGGGAATTAAAAGCAATCGTTGGCCTTGGAGATCTAGGAAATTGACTAAAACAACATGCTGACAAAAGGTTGGAAGGATATGTCAAATCAAGTCTAGTATCCATATTAGCATGTGGGTTTGGATCCACTAAATAATTGAAGCAATGAATGCTACTCAGAAGGATTGATTGGTCTAGAAAAAAATTGATCAGCTTCACAACATTCACGATAAAGATTAGGAGCCAATTTTTCACCAAAGGACTTAACAAGTATGAATCCTTTGGTCGAGGATAATATTTAAACTGATCATCTTCATAATTGTGCATCCATGAAAGATACATTCCAATCTAAAGTTAGATACAAGAGGCCTACATGAAGATGAATTAACTACAGCGGAATCCTCTATCTGATCAGAAATCCAATCTTGAGAAACAGAAAAATTATGTCAAAAAATCCCAAAATCCATCAATAACGAGTTTGCATCCAGTGAAATAATATGAAGGAAATGATTTTGTGAGGAAATCCATATTTGACATGGTTCTAGGATCTCATCAAGATTGCGAGAACCTGACATAACCATCAACGAAATTTGAAGTGCCTCGACTTCCTGAAAAGTTCCGAGACTCTAAAAAGTTGGATAAATACATTTTGAGAACCGAGTCAGATTGCAAATTACATGCGGAAAAGTACTATCAGTTAAATTAACAAGATCACTATGATTAGGATGGAATCCATCTACATCACTGATTTGATCATATTTTACAACCCCAACAAACATATTACCCAAGTCATGAGATTCTTCTGATTTCACATATAAGGATGAATAGATTGGAAACATCTCATGAGTAACCTGAATTGAATAATTGTCCTCATGCAAGGCTAGAAATGATAAGGAATGGAATGGATGGTCGATGATTTCATTTCTTTCTTATTCACCATGAAAGATATCACTATCTTATGTCAATTCAAAATTAAACTCATTGGATTGTGAATCTGATGAGCATGGCATATTTTCATCACAAGTTAATTTATTGCAAGTAGTAGGACACAAAAGACAACAGGTTGAAGAAGAATTGTTCACAAGAGAATCTTCTTTGTCCAAATCAATTTTAAGAACTAAATATTTCAAATCAACATCTTCTTGAGAAACTGAGAGATAAGTTAGTACACTTGGCATTCATCATCATATACTTCAATGGAATCATCATCTTCAAAATGATGGTTTCCCAAGATTTCATATTGATTAGGAAAATTGATTTGATTTGATTGATCACTGAGATTAGTAGACTCTAAATCAACCAATAATGGAGGAACATCATCTTGACATAGATAACTTTGTAAAAGAGAGGAAAGATTGAAATAATCTTCACCTTTCTGCTCCTCTACCTGTGAACGCTGACTACCTTACACCTAATCTCTATCTGGATTAACAAGCTGAAAATCAAGAGAGTTTAAAAGAGGTTGAAGAAGGGGATCAAGGGACAAGGGATAATGAGAATGAGATGATAGAGGAGGATAAACATATCTTGAAGAGATCATGTTTCCAATCCAATCAAATTCAATATCGAGGCTATGATTGTTAATATCATCTTGAAATATCAAGGGATTATCCTTCACCTTAGGCTCCACGAACCATTCCAATCTTTCCTCCATCAGATCTAGATCATGGCAAGTGGATGAGGGTTGAATAGACGGATCAACAATATGATTTGTGAATTTCCAAACTTTAGCATCATCACAAGGAGGCACTGATATTGGCATTGAGAAAGGAGGAGGAAAAGGAACAAAAGGAATAGTAGGTTCCTCCTCTGAAAATAGAGGTGTCCCATGGTTTGTAAAAGTTGGGAGGACACAATCATCAGGGGTTTAGATTCACAATGATTCACGGAGAGAAGAATAGCCCTACATTTTTTTCTCTAGGAAATTCATAGCAAAGGTGAAGAAACCGATTAAGTAAATCCTCTAAAGATTCACTAGATATCATTCTAAGTAGATCAAGCTTTTTACAAACACCCTAATAATCATACTTGTCAAAGGCTTGATGAAGCTCCATAGAGAGTTGTTCAAATGAATGAATGGAAGAAACTAGTAAAGTCTAGCACCAATTCTTAACCCGACTTTCAAGAGTAAGGGTGAATATTTTACTAGCAACATCTTCACAATTGATTTCATGATATTCAGAAAATTTGAGAAACAAAGAAATGTGCTCGACTATGAATGTTTCACCCTCACCATCAAAATTCACTTAAGACAAGTAATCAATTAATTCCATGGGGACTTTAAAATTTGATCTATTAGAGAAACATCCTGGGTTTATGATGTGGGGATGAGCCATTTAATATAAGAGATTCAAAACCGACTCAATGGGAACAACTTATCATCCCCTCCTTCTAGTGCCAGAATATTGACGGTGTTGGATACCACCAACATACAGTGGGTCTCCCCGATGTGAATTCCCAATTATAACTCACCGTTTGGAGTAGGAGCCCCATACAGAGTATCAAACCAACCACCATAACTTAAGGTTTTCCTTGACTGAAATGAATAACATAAGAGAGTATGCACATAACCTTTGAAATCAACAAGTAAGTTGACATTGTGAAACACCAATTGCAATGTGTAAAAGGAGGCCTTCACGAGAGGGGAGACAAGAGTGAGTCGCTATAAGGAAAGTAATATTAATATCCTAAGATAGGTACACAAGGGCAAGGGAGTATTTGTTAGTTATCTAGAAAAGTAGTTCATTAAAGAAAATACAATACACATTCAACAATATGAGCACCAAAGCCAATGAAGTAGTTCAATTTCTTTAGTACACATGAAAATAAAATATACCGCAAACATCCAAATAATAGTCTTACAATATTCGCAATACATGCATGAAAATGTGTTGCCTCAGTGAGCTTCTGACTATTAAGTGAAATATCCAAGTACACAGTTACAATGGTTAGCCACTAGCTCTAGTAGTGGAACATTAAGTCACTTCATGTGTCTCCAAGGAAGGATCTTCTCTCCTATGCCAAGCTAGAGAAACCAAGGCTAGCTCTCCAAAGTCTAAGCTTCCAAAAGCCCTTTGCTTGAGTTATGAGGTTTCTTTTATAACAAGAGGAATGACCTTTCATATCCCCATGGCTGTTGAGTTACGCTTATGACTCTTGGACTTCCTAAGTGACCTTTAAACTTCTATAAGATTTTTTTTTCACATGTGACTTTTCATATTCCACATGTGACTCTTGGGAATTCCACACATTTAAATTTTTTCATTTCTTGAAAATATATCATTAGATTCCACATAATTTGGCAAGACCCATAGAAACATATGGCATTGTGATGACACTTGCACAAGCCATAACTTGGCAATGATGACATGGAGCTTCATGGTGTTGTGGCAATTCCAAGATACCCTCCTTGTTGATGTGTCTTTCATTCTTGATGATAGATATTTGTTATTCATCTTCACCCTCCAAAGGGTCTTGGATCGATGTTGGGACCTTCTGAGTTATCCAGAAATGTCTTCATTCTACCATGGTCCAAGATCTCTTCATGTCTTCATGATGGTTCTTATTTGTGCTTCTTATATAAAAGTGCTTCTTTGTTCCTTATCCTTGATATCTTCCTTGAGTATAATCTTTCCATTTTGAGGGGGTACACCTTCCAATGAAGTTCACTCATGAGAAGGCAAGATCGGTCCTAAAACCATCTATTCTATCCCTACTTTTCTCATGAAAGAGAATAATTGTGATGTGCTTGTGTAAGGAATGAGGAAGAAGGGCAATGCAATTGAGCTCAACAGTGGATGGGAAAGGCACCACTGCTCACTAGGACTATGCCATGCACTATAAGGAGGGGCTCTTCAGGGTCCAACATAGTGGAAAGTGAAAGGGATAGCGTGATAAGGTTACTGAATGAAGTTGCACAATTCTCAAGGTTGAAGGGAGAGGAAGGAAATGACTACGCAGTTTGTCTTCATAGTGATAGAGTTTCATTGTGGAATAAAACCACACCATGAAAATAAGAGGCCAAGCAATACAAGAGGATGGCACAGTGAGGGATTATAGTGACATAGGAGGCATACTAGACACTGGAATTGCGTAATGCACATTAATTGAGGGGAAGGATCTTATGCTAGCATAGTTGAGGGCTACAATGGATTAGATATGAACTTAATATCCACTAGAACTACTCCATAGGCTAAGGGAGGCTCACTAGGGAGGAATATTGCACAGTTGGCTGAGGCAAGCAACAAAATATCATGTCACTTTTCTAGGAGGGTTCTCATTACACTATGAAAGAAGGAGGCCCTTTACATGACAAACTTTAATTTTGCAAGGGGGTGGAGGAAGTCCTTTCTATCAACTAAAAGTGCTCCATGTGCTATGCAAGGTAAAATTGATCAAGGCTTAGTGCAGTGAGTTAGTACAACCAACAAGGGTTAGGTATCTATGATTTGAAGGTTCTCCTTGTGCAATCATAGGGGATGACCTTAAGAAAGACTCAATGCACGAGTCTAGGAGGAATATATTTCATCAACGAGGCTCATGAATAGATAGTGCTCATCACTTGATAAGAGGGTGAATTCCTTCTCAACTTGTACTAGGTAGAAGGACCAAAAAGAGCTCTAGAATGGCTAAGTGTTGGACCAATGGAGTAGGAGAGAAAAATACATCCGAAAACGTCCAAAACATAGATAACACACATGAATTCAATCAACACTAGCTAAGGGAATGCATGTGACTCACGATAAATAATAACAACTTGAAACAACAGCAAAGTGACACTTATTTCTAAGTGCGATAGTTGGAAGGTAGCATTGCGACACTTAGAACACAAGTTGTGATAGAAGTGTCGAATTCAACCGGAAAGTGCACTAAGATATAGGAATGTGTCTAGAACATATTATTATGATATATAGGACCATATAATGTAGGAGAGTGCGCTAGATCTTCCTCTAGTAATGTGTGAAGGTGCGATACATACAAGAATGAAAATAGTTAGAGGCGACACTTGCGAAAGTAAGAAAACATGAAAACGACACTTGCACAAGCTAAATAAAGTGAAAGTGACACATGCCAAAGTGAATATAACACGAAAACAACACTTGTTAAAGTGAAAGTAAGCTAAAATGATAGTCAAGAAAGTGAAAGCGACACTTATGGAAGCAAAGGTGTGCAAAAGTGAGCGTTGGGAAAACTCATGGGAATATAAGTACAAATGAAACAAAAGTGAGAGAGAGACTCTCAATGAAGAGTGTGCAATAACTGTCGATGTAGGTTGCATAGTGCACTATCCTTATGGACTGCATAGTCACTGTCAATAGTGAATGAACAAGCACTATACCTGAACATTGCACAAGCTCTATTCCTAGAGACTGCACAACCGTTACTCTTAAGAATTGCGTAATGCCTGTCTATGCTTGTAAAAGAAAGAAGTGCATTTATGAATTCATTAAGGACTGATCATGTGTGAGCAAGTGAATTTGATGCTTAGAAATAGAGAAGAAGAAGTGAGCACTTTAAAAAACATTTTCTGACCACGAAGTGACCATGGGACGACAGATCGCAAGATCCTCACTAGGATCCAAAATTCAAGTGCACACAAAATTTTGGAGGGTGTTTGTCACAATGACAACATGTTGTTAGGTTTGACACCCTAGATTAGTTGGGAGAAGCACTTGAACTATTGGACGGATCTTGTCTACTTCATATATCATTGACTTATGTAGTTGAGAATTGTTTTAATATATGGAAGATGGCTCATGGTTTTAGGGAGTGTGATAAGTTGGAAGGGGCTTCCATTTTTGTTCCATGGAAGCTCATGCTTTAGTTAGTTATGGAGGCACTTTATGTTTGGGATCATGTTGTGAAATTTAATTTTAAACCTACTAATCCAACCTAGTATGATACTCATTAGAAGAAGGAAGCCAATGTTAGGAGAATAAATCTTAATTCGGTATGAAGGATTATTTCATCTCTCACATTGTAGAGAAGAAGACAAATAAGGACATGTTTCGAACTTTGTTTAGTTGTTTCAAAATTTTTATGCTTCTTGAAAAATACTCCTATGACTTAAGAAACCTCTAGGAAAGAGGTGAAATTTTATAAGTTACATCACTTTCCCTAGTGTAGAAAGTGTTAGTGTCAGTGTCTTCACACTGCCATCAGTGATCAAAATCTACTCTTTTGCATTTCATAGTAGGAGTCTCATTCTGATGAGGTTGCATTCCATTAGGTCATGGATCCACTGATGGTAGGGTTTACTTCAGTTTTTCCCTCATGATATGTACTTGCTGATCTTCTTTCATACTTTTCAGTCATGATTCATGTTCATTTTGCAGTCCATTTCATCAAATCCTAGGGTTTGGTCTCATTAGGTCTTAGGGTTTCCTCCATGGTCAAATTCAGTGATTATATGTTAATAATGGTCAACAAGCACATGAGGAGGCCAATAATGATGGGTAAAGTCATAATTTGTTATTTTGAAAGCTTAATGTAGTTCTCACCTCAAAACTTGTTTTGAGGGATGCTGCCAAGTACCTGCCACTGTAAAAATCAAGTGATTTTGATCATCAGTCCACTTGCCAAGCAAAAGAAAATAAGCATGAAAAACAAAGCATTGTAAAAGACAAATAGACATTATAAAAGTGGGTTTCCACAGAAAAAAAATCAAAAGGTGTAACTATATAAACCCATCCTCCTATTTTTCATCCCATTGTGTCATTATTGAAGATTAAAGAGCCAAGAAGAGAGCAAAGGGCGATTTTCAAAGTGTTATTGAACAAATAGAGCAAAGTGTTGCTTTTTAGAGTTTTGGAGAGGCACTACACTTCTGAGGGGTGGCATTGCATTTTCAAGTAGGTGTTGTGCTTCTAGCAAGTTTTCGCAGTGTAAAAATACAAGGGCACTGCACTTTCAGGCCGGCGTTGCGCTCTTGTAGGTGGCGCTGCGCTTTGCCCAGCAGAGCCCCAAATCACCTCAAAATGCCAAATTTCACCTCAAATTTCCAAGTTTACCTCTTTTTCAAGTAAGTACATCAAAATCTCTTGTGGTTTAGGGTTTTTACATCAAGTTTTTGTGATTTTTCACCCCCAAAATCAAAACCCTAGTTTTCCTACAAACTGTCTCATGAATTGAAATCCTCACTCTACTATTGTTTTCCTACTCTATCCACTTTTTATTTTTCCCTAAACTCCACTCACACTCTCCCTAAACCCCACTCCCCCATACATTCTCCCTAAACCCTATTCATACACACATTTTCCCTCCCTCATTCATACACTCTGTCCATTCCATTCCTCCACATCAATTATCCACAACTATCCATATATAACCATATTGTTCAAAGCCAAAGGAAAACAATGGAAAGAGACAATGATTATGAGTATGAAGAAGAGACACTTAGTGACAACTCCATGGAGAGATACAGGCAACAGAGGAAGCCTCATAAAGGAGGAAGAATCATTAGAGAGGAGCCCACTAGCTTGAGGGAATTACAGGCTTGCCCACTTGCAGTTTCTTGTTTCAGGCATCAAGCATGTTTTGAATTTTGTGAAATGGTGGAGAGAGTTCAGTTTCACCATGAGTTGGCCAGACTTTTTGTGACTCATTTGCATAACAATGAGGTGACACTTGCCGGAGTAACCTTCACAATATCATCAACTATCATTTCAGAGGCCACTAGAATCCCTAATGTTGGTGAAAAATGGTACAAGGGTCAGGACCTTGATGAGAGTTACTATGAGCCTTATATCAAGGCTAAATACAGAAATCAAGTGAAGAGGTTATTCCCCTTTAAGTTTTTGGAAAACAGGTATGTTCCTTTGATGAGGATTATTATCAAGTACTTCACTTGTGAAGGTAGATTCTCCTGGTTGTATGCCTATCATATTAGACTCCTCATGCATTTCACTAGAGTAAAGATGCTGAATCTCCCTTACTTCATGTTTAGAAACATTGAGAAAATGGCACATATTGTACAGAGGAAACCATACCCCCAGCAGTTGAACAACATATACCATTACTCTTTGATTAAAATCATTATTCTTCACCACCTTAGTCTCCTTAACATTCCATGGGAGACTTTCATTGCTCATGGGTTGTTCAAACGCCCACAAATCTTTTCATCAATGCATCATGAAGAAGGTGGACCTTCTAGCCATGGAGAAACAAGGGAAGAGGCCAAGGAAACCAAAATTGCTGAGGTACCAGTGTATTTAACATATCAGAGAGGCACAAGGAGACTTTTTGCAGGTGCTAGGCAAGTACTTGCTCCATAAGGTGTGGAAGGGGCCTTGCCTTCATCATCAATCCACAGGCAAATGCTATCTCCGCAAGGTGTGGAAGGGGCTGTGCCTTCTTCATCAGCAAAACAGGTACATGTTGAGCAGCTAGGAAAAGGCAAGGAAAAAGTGCAGGAGGAAGATCTTGGTGATGAGGAGGAAAGAGATTTTGATCTGATTGAGCATGAGGAGCCACAACAACACTTTACTCATCATGGAATTGGCATCATTGACTTGGAGGCTCAGGATCAGGAAACTGTCAAAGACATTATCATAAAGGAAAAAGAAGCTCAAATACAATCTTTGGTGGACAACTTAGAGAGAGCCAATTTCATCATCAGATACTTGGAATAGGAAAGCAAGCAGCTGAGTGACAAACAAGTCCTTATGGAGCTAGAAATGGTCAAAGCAAATAGGAAAATAGGCAAATTATCAAAGAAGCTAATGTCCCATTGACTCCTATTGAGCAGGAGATTGAGAATGATAGGGAAACATGGCTTGAGAGGGTCAACATACATATTGAAGGGCTTATTGAGAAGGCCAACAGGGACAAGAAGATGCTCCGGCACATGGCATATCACTACATGACCCGCAACAAAATCTGTAACATGAGGATTAGAAAATTGAAGGCAAGGCTAAGGAGAGATTTGGAGGGAAAAATGAAGCAATATAGATTGAGAATTTTGGCTAAAGCCTCCCTAGTCCATCAAAGTAGTTGATGGTGGTGTCCCATGCCAAATTTGGGCAAATTTTGAAGAGTTTTTGCATTTTTGCAATTTTGAAATTTTTAACACAGGAAATTTGCCCAGAAGCGCAGCGCCGGCTTTTTCCTGGGGCATCAGATGGAGAAAAGGTTTCATTTTTGGATTCAGCATGATGATGACATACATCATGGAAAGTTTCAGAAGTTTTGGAGTAGATATGGTCCACCAAAAGGTCTAAAAACTATCCAAAAATGACCTCTCTGCCTCTTTTTGGACACACAGAAGCAGTCTTGGGAGATTCAAGTTTTGAGGGGGAAAATGACCTCCAAATTCAAAATATCCAAGTGTTCCAGAAACTAGACTTGAAGACCTTTCCAATGAGCTATCATGGGTTCAATTTGGCTAAGGGGAAGGCCTCCAAAAGTGTGCTCAAAGTGGCACTGTGCTTTTGTCCAGTGGCACTGCGCTTTTGACCATTTTGCTCAGAAAATCAAAATTTCACCTATTTTGACTGGAATCTGATTTCTCTCTCCTCATGGTTGGTTTCACTGATTTAATTGATGACATGGTATGTAATTGTAATGGTAAAATAATGTTAGAGGGTAGATTCATTAGTTAGAGGTGGTTTTGGAGCAAATGAATCAGTTTCCCTACTTATAGGGGCAAGTTGTTTGATTGCCTATATTCCCGGTTCTTGTTTGGAATGGTTGAAACCACCCCATGGATTCGACCCCTGATGGTCAGGATGAGTGGTTTTTTTTGTCTATATTAGGTATTTTATTTCTCATTTGTAAGGGTTGGATACTCTTGGATGCTCTGAACTATATTGTACACCATTGTAAGCAATTTGGCAAGGAAATTAATAGGAGTTGCAACTATTTTTATGGGATACCTATGGTATGGTGTTTTTGCATAATTTCTTCTTTGTTATCATTTTTTTTACATGTTTTATGTATGCCATCATCTACTTCACTGCTTTTGACTGAATGATATCAACATAGATAAGTAGAATTGATTGTTTGCAGTGCTCTACCTTGGGAAATCTTTTAGTACTTTATGTTTTCTGCTGTTTGAGAAGGATACATGATTGCTCCATGCCCTCCTCAGCTCCTCACCAGTCATGTCACTTAATTTCCAGTGCTAAAGCCTATACCTACCTTGCCCCATAGAACACCCTGCATTCTGACCTAATTTCCAAGACCCGAATTGCTTAGTTCCATCTGATCCAGCAAAAAACCAACAAAATCAATCAAAACCCTAGAGCTACTATACCTAGCATAAAATCTTGTTCATGATCCAGTCATTTTGACTAAGATTCATAAGGAGAGAGCCCTCTCCTGACCTGGTAGGGCTAGCTACCAGGTTAAAGTTGGTTTATGGTTATCCTAGGATTGCTTTCCTTCAGCCTGAGGTCAATCTAGGCTCTAACAGAAAGTATCTATAGAAAAAAATCCTTAAAAAAATGCTAAAGATAGTGCCTCTACCTACTAATATTAGCTCATAAACCATCCTAAAATGCTTTCCTATAGATAAGAACCTTTTTACTGAAAATAAACATTAAATTTGGTGTCATCCTTCATTATTCCCTGACATCTATTGAATTTAGAAATGCAAGCTAAAAATGGAAATAAAATCTATGAGCTCCTCTTCCTTATCTTCATGCTATATAAGAGCATCAAATATGGAAAAAGTGATGCTTGTATGCTAGAAACGAGCCTCAATTGATTAGCACAAATAGTGACAAAATCACCCTAAGAGAAATACTTGGAGTTTTAGCATGTGGAGTTCCCTCCTCGATGCAGTTTGATGCAAAAATGGCATGACCTTTTAAAATTTGTATTAGATAAAATATTTGTTGTGCTCAACTTGTTGATAACACATTATTAAAAACAAGATTCAAACTAATGGTAGATACCCTCTAAATAGTGCCTATCCTCCAAGAAGATGCCTTTGTCTAATTTATTTTCACTAACTTTGAACGACAAAGTCCTACCGAGTCAAATTTTATTCTAAATTATGCACAAATTAAGCTTACTTGCATGTAGAGCAAGATACAAAAAATCTCTAACTTTTCTTGAGGATCAAACATCTTGATTTAAGGTCAACATACAAGTAGAAATAAAACCAAGTAAACATTGCCTCTTCATCTCAACACTAATCCTCGTGGGAAATGTATTCAAAATATCATTATGAACGATGCTTATTTCAAGTAGGTAAATGATTTGAGTCACTTTGAAAAATATGATTCTATCTTTAAATTTCCCTTGTAGATATAGAGGTTAACATTTCCACACCCATGGTAACCATATTTTGCTATTTTCGTCATCAATAAAGCATCTATTAATGTTGAAAACAATAGCTTCCCCATATGGGGTGAGGTGGAAAGTTACTGGTGGGAGGTTGGCACGTTGACTGTCTACTGAGAAATTATGGGAAGGGAAATGTTAGGCCATCCCTCCCACATATAACTTGACTCACTTAAACTCTCCATCTCTTACCATGATCAACCATCATTGTAATGAGTCATCAATTCCTTACTTCCACTCTCGTTATGTGCTTGGGAATTTGGGAGTGAGATCCAACATGTAATTATAATGATCCTAAATTTATGTTTGACGGTTGTCTTAATGGGAAATTACCACCTATATTTGACATTGTTTGGATGAAAATGTTTTTGTATATGTCCTGCGGGAAAATCCAGTTGATTTATTGAATTTCATAGTTGTTTTCTCTCTTGTCTCCCCACATATATGTTCGCTAGCCTCGACATACCATTTTTGGTGTCAATTCATTGGTCTATAAGTAACAATGGGTAGGTTACTTAGACATAAGTTAGTTGGTAGAAGGAAACTGCACCAAGTGTATCTCAACATCTCTTTAAAGATTATTGTTCTTACTTTTTCTATCTTTTATGGTATTTGCCTCAATTTTAACTATAAGTTACAATTAGGCCACATCAATGCATCTACTAGTAATGAAGTGTTTCTCACTATGAAACAAGGGGGACAATGAGAGGACATTTTCAAGTAGAATCATTAGCATAATAGTTCCAAAAGTATACTCCAATAAATAGGAAATAATAGGAGAGAGAGTTCGTCTCTCAGATACAAACATAACTATTGAGATAGCTATCTAGATCTTAAACACAGGCCAAGGAAGGTAGGACCAAGCATACCATTTAATTGTATTGGAACATGATGACCCTACTAGAGAAGGTGTTGTTGGATAGAAATGAGGCCAAAGAGGAGATATTTCTCATGCTTAATGAACTTCAACTTTAAATGAATAACCTAGACCACAAAATGGAGAGGAATGAGAAACATTTGGGCCTCCCATCTAATATAGATATTTCTAGACAAAAAGGCAAGGATCCCATTGAGGTGGAACCCCCTGACTCCACTTAACCTTCATGATTTCCTTCTATTTCAACATTAATTTTCCTTCATCTTTAGCTTGTTAGTCTAATTATGTTAGTAGGCTAGATGTCATTGCTTTTTGGACAAGACCCAATGAATAATTTTTCCTTGATTTTGGATCTCAAACTCTATTAATTAAGAGCTTGATGCAATGACACTGGTTTGATTCCTCTAGTGGTATACCAAGGTGTGCCATGTCTATCTAGTTCTGTAGTTTTCTAAATAATCAATGGAAACTTAACTTTACCAAAAAAAAAAAGTTGAAAATAGTAGCTAAGTATATGTTATGTTCATAATTCAACTAACCGAAAGTAGACTTTTCAAAACTAAGGACTTGGTACACATTCATAAACACCAAGCTCTTACCTCCCATCCAAAATCACAAACTTCCCTTTTCTTCAATTTTGTATTCTTATTTTCCGTTCGAGGAAAAAAAATCAAATTTTTATATAATCTCAACCAAATCAAGAATACGAATATCTATGATTATAAAAATGTTGTGAAACCCCTAAATCAATATACTATTTTGTTTTGTTGCCAATGGCTCCTTTGTTACCAGCCATGAAAAGATAGAATTTTTCTTCTTCTTTATGTCTAACAACATTATCATGTTTATTCCTAGATTGATTCATCGAAGAAGTTTGTGATTATATTTCTCATTCCACAAGTGTTTCCTATGAAGCTTGTCCTTTTAGCCTATTTTATGATAGATTTTAGGTATCTCAATAAGCATATTTACTTTCACCTTCATTGATGTTTTCAAGGCTTTCCTTTTCCCGTGAACTTTAAATTTTGTTGCTAGGACTACCTGTATTTCTACACATATACCATTGCTACCAAGCTATTTTTTCCACCTATCCTTCCACAAAAGTTTGGTGTTCAACTACCCAAATGTCTAATCAATATATTTTGAGGTGAGACAAAGTCCCAATAAATTTTTCATACAAAAGTAGTAGGATTTTTAATGTAATTATCCCCATATTTTCTTCTTCCAGTTATTTATAAACTTCTTTCAATGATCCTAAAGAGACTCATGTTCTACCATATTCATTTAAAATAACTTATTATTTAACAAGAATGAACAACCTATGAATGACATTCCATGTATTATCTTTACGTGCCTCTAAATTTCGAAAGCATCATCTCCATCATAGACTTTAAGTAAAATATCATTGGTTATGGAATACTTTTATTTATTTATTCTTTTTTTGTGTAAAGTGAAATTTTATTTCCACAAAACAAGAAAGCTACATAAAAAAGATCCATATGTCCTCTCGCCTGGGAGACCGAACCATAACAAAAAATGGTCCCTTCAAAGAGCCATGAGTGACCACTAGTATCTAATATAAGTGGAATTAAACGTAAACATAACAACATGAAATTGGATAGATCTATCAACACCATAAACATAACCATAGAATTCTCCAAACCTACCATAACTAGACAACATAAACTCAATGAACGGGGTCAAATCTGAGCCATCAATATGAATATGATCTACTGGGGTTGTTGTGGACCTAGGGGTTGCTGGTAGAATACCCAAGTGTCTTTGAATCCATGCTAACCTCTTGTCCATTACTTACAATATGTAGTCATAGTGTTTGAGGTGGTCATGCGTATGATCCAACATATGCAGTAAGTACCTCCTTGCTTCCTGACTTTCTAAGAGCACCCTTCCCAATAGATATTTCATTTTCCAATAAATGTGGATTGCACGAATGTACTCATTCACTCTGCTCCATGTATTCCCTATATTTGGAATTCAAACTTCCCATTAAGTTCTGAATTCTACATCAGATAGGGAAGTTATTTATGAGGAGGCCTCTCTTTCTCATCTTGACAATTCCTCTTGAACATGCATGGGCATTTATTCATGGTACCTAGCAATAAAACCTTCAACTCTATTCAAAAGGTGTGAATGACCCTGATGACCTCTTTCTTCATTGTAGGTTGTTCCCCTCCAAGGCTTGCCCCTCTCTCTTGGGATGGTGAGAATTCCCCCTACACTAGGACCAAACAGGTATCCAAATTCCTGTGTGCTATACTTGTTGTCAAGATGCACACAATTTTGGGATGAGAGGGGGACCTCGGTTCCCCGCGCCTCACTATAACACTATTTCCTTGAGCTGACTTTGTCATGAGAACTTGAGTACCTTGACAAGTAATTTCTCAGTCTAGAATATTCCAAACATATGAGTTTGGACACAAGGTTTAACCTCCTGTCCACACACGAAATCACTACCTGGGCTTTGTATTTATGTTTATCCATATGCTCGTAATAGATTTCTTGTTAACCCCACGCCAATAAAAGATTCTTGCTTCAAACCTACTCCAACCACTGGTATGTCTGATTTTCCTAAATTAGGTTTTCCTCGTCACAGAGAGAAGAAAACTTCTTGATTTCACTGGCACAATAATAAGATTAAATAACAAATTAATTACCACAAAGCAGGCCTCCTCCCTGCTTCCATATTTTCCTCCTTATCACTAGGTAAGAACCCCACCAATTACCAATGTGAGTCTCGTCCCAGCTCGAATTCACACTCAAAAAAATAGAAAGAGTAGTTTCTAAAAGGGGATTACCATAACCACTCAAGCTATCGACAAATTTAAGCAGACATTGTCGACCTATATCACATGCATAATAAGCATGACCTTCATAGCAGAGGACTAGGCATTTGATAAGATATTACCTAGAGATAACATGAAACAACTACAAGATTTTCTCCCAAGACATCCTATCGTCATCCTTGGTACCATCTTTTTCACCTGTAACTCCCATAGATTGTAATTATTGATGGATGAAATCTATTGAAGGCCTCTGAGCTCTGCTTGACCGATGTCCAAGGACCTTATTACCATTAATGTGCTCCGAGCTACATAAATCAAATAATTTATTAGAAACCTGATGCATGTTATTAACTATCCTCTCCCACGGTCCAAATATTTAACTACCCACATTCAACATTGTCTTAGCTGGTGCAAGACCATTGACATTAATTCAATGCTCAACTAGAGTCCCTCATACCACACAGATCTGTTCACCACCATATCATAAGGAAAAAACAAGGAAAATATGGTCTCAAATGGAAAGTACTCGGGCCCTTTGCAATAAGCAATATTTGAACAAGTTCACTTTGCAAGCATGTGGCAACAAAAGAACCAGAGGAAAATTCATTGATGATTTTGTCTTCTATAGTCCCACATCCACACCTCTCTCTTGGTTATCTGATCTTTATGTGAAAGAATTGTTAAGTGGAAAAAAGAGGTTGGAGGCTTTAGAAGCTAAAGATTAGGAAATAAATCATAAAATTCATGTAATAACAACTGAAAACCATGCTTTAAAATAAATAATTCATTGGTTTAAAATATCAGAAAATGGAAATCACATTAGAATTGCAACATGTTATTTTGCATTGCAAGTTTCAAAAATATACAAAAGTAGAGGGCTTGACCACAAAGATCCCTTTGCAGCCTTAAAAGCGGATACTGCAACATATTCTCAATTAGGTGAAGTCCTTGTAGTGGGTGATTTCAATGCTAAGACTACAAGTGAGCAAGCTATCAGTCTTTGTTGTAAAGAAGAATACGACCCTATCTAGCTTATAGAAGAGAGTAATCATTAGTGGGAAAGAATGTCAGAGGGCAAGGGTTGCAATCTCTCTGGTGAAAAATTTCTTAATCTAAGTGGTGCTTTCGATTTAGTCATTTTTAATGGTTTGAATAGATGGGAAAAGTCCAGTGATTTGACTTGTAATACTTTCAATGGAGCAAGTGTAGTAGATTATGTAATTTTTTCGCATGGTTTGTGTGAGAAAATGGGGGAAGTTTTAATTGGAGACCAACTTTGGGACTTAAAATTAGATCACACGCCAATTTATTTAAATTTCTCTTGGACTGGAAAGAAGTGGTTAGGGTCAAAAACTCAATGTGTTCAACAAAACCTCCCAAAGGGAAGAATTATTTTGACTCCAGAAAATTGTAATACCTTCAAAATAACATTAGAGAGGCTCTCTGAGAAGGAGAAAATCCCAATTCATGGCCTTCACAGTCATGAATTAACACATTTAATTCAAAGCGCACTTGTAGAAGTATGAAACAAATTGCTTTCTGGTTGACACTTGGTTTGATAAGGAATGCAAAAAATCAAGGTGAATGTGGAAATAAACAAACAAGGATAACATAAAGCTCAAAGCTTACAAGCAAATATTAAGAAAAAAAAGTTGATTTCATGGTTTCAAGGAGGGAAGAACTAATCTTCCTTGGGAAAAATAACCCGAAATTATTTTGGAAGGATCTCCAACTGAGAAAGACACAAACTAAAAATAGTGTTACAACTTGTAAATGGTTCGACTATGCAAGACAATGTTATGAGCAAGATCCCAAGGTTTAACCTCCTCCCTTAGTCAACACTGATACAAAAGTCATCACGGTGCAAGAGCTAGAGATGGGTATCAAGAAGTTGGGTGTTGGAAAAGAAATATACTTAGTTGAACTCCAAGTAGAGTATATAAAGCGGGCTTAAAATTTTTTGCACCTCACATTACAAAAGTTTTCAAAAAAATCATACAACATGGATTCCCCACAGATTGAACAACTTGTCTAGCAATACCTCTTTTCAAGAGTGGTGATGTCAATAATCCCTCCAATTATACGACCATAATGATAAAATCCTTGTTTGCAAAGTTATTTGGATGCATGCTAGAAAATAAAATCAACACGTGGGGAGAAGAAAGAGATAAACATGCTAAAGGGCAAGCAATTTTAGACCTAAACATTCCACAATTGATCATGGTATAAATTTAAGGTACATCATTGAAAAAGTTTGGGAGAAAGAGGAAGAAGTCTTTTGTTGCTTTGTTGATTTCAAAAAATCCTTTGACGCAATTCCTAGGGATAAGCTCTGGCATAGAATTGAGGAACTTGGGGTTCCTAGGAATTTGAGAGCGATTGTGCATACATTATATGAAGTGAGATTAAAAATTAGAACTTCAACATGCATTTCTGAAAGCTTTAGAAGTGATATCAGAGTAAAGCAAGGTTTCCCATTGTCTCCTACCCTTTTTGGTTTATATATCGACAAGCTTGAAGAGTGGCTAAATTCGCAAGGGGGTGAAAATATCCATTTGGGAAAGATTGTTACAAGGCTTCTTTTGTATACATATGATCTTATTCTAATTTCCAAATTTGCGCTTCGTTTGCAAGAGCACTTACTCTCCCTTGAACATTTTTGTAGAAAGGTGGAGATGCAAGTCAATATTAGCAAAACGAAAACAATGATTTTTTCTAACAAAAGAAAACATAAGCAAAATAAGTTATACTTTGAAGGAAACACCCTAGAAGGAGTTGCAGATTACAATTACCTCAAAATTGACTTCAAAAAAAATCTAAGCTGGGATGGATTTAGAAAGAAAAGAACTTTGGGGGGTTGGAAAACATTTTATGCTTTTCAAAATAGGTGTAGAGAGGCAGATTTATGGGACTGGAAAACCACTCAAACTCTTTTTGGGATTTTAGGGATTCCGGTGATTCTTTACGGTTGTGAACTGTGGGCTATCAGTACATCCGACATGTAATGGAAACAAATTGAGAAAATTTAGAAGTGTTTGATTACAAACAAATTCAAAATTAAAAGTGGAGTTCCTTATGCTATCTTGTTAAGTGAAACAAGGGTTGTTCCTATTGAAGCAATTGCTATGGTGCGAGTCATAAGGTATTTAAAAAAAAATAAAGCAAATGGAAGAGGGTGGATGGCCTAAGGTCTTGTTTAATGACATATTGTGCAAAAGAAAGAAGACTTGGATGCGGTAAAATAACAAATGGTTTAGTAAATGGGGTATTTGCTGGAACACGTGTCCCATAAACAATAAAGAGATAAAATATTTTGTTATGGATAAGTTCCACAAGCATACTTGGGACAAGGAGCCAGGGAGAAAGAAAAAGTACTATCTTGAAGAGTTTAATTCTAGTCATAATCATCAACAAAATTCATACATAGGGGCCAATATTCCTTAGAGAGATAAAATTCTTATTTCATAGTTAAGGGCGCTGGAAGAGGCCAAAAGAAGTGTGGGAGGAAAGAGTATGTATTTTTTTCTCTTCCGGATAAGTGGAAATAAAAAATAATTTCATTTTAGAATGCGAGGCCTTCAAAGGCAACAAGGAAAGTTACGCAAATATTCTGGCAACTAGCTCTTGAGATAATCTATTCAGCGAGGGGTTTGTTGAGAAGTTGCGAGTGTTTATTGTGTAACAAACTTGGTGAAAATTTCATGTAATAAAGTTAAAAACAATAACCACAGATGAATGGGACACTTATTCGAAGATGAATGTTGGGCAAGACATCTTAGGGGGCGTTCATTTGGTTGTTTATGGCTAAGGAAATTTTCTAAGGCAATGGCTAAGGCATTAAAAGGAATTTTGGCACATTTATCTATGAAAATAATGGAAATTAGGAGAAAAAGGTGGTGAAAGGCCACAGGTTTCATGTGAAGAGGAAAATGAAGGAAAATAATCGGAAATGAAGAAAATAGAGGCCTCATTCATAAAATGCTTCTAAGAATCAGTTGGTAACCATTTGTGAGTTCAGAGTTGGAGCTCTCTCTCATTATTCTCTCTCTCTCATACTCTTGGATACTTAGAGTTTTATTGGAGCAGTCTTGGAGAGTGTGGCATACTTGGAATTTTGGAGCAAGAAGGCAAAGGAAGTGCAAGAAAGTGCAAGAAGGCATCAACATCAGCAGCCACATCAAATTTTCTTGTAGGTACCAAGTTTCATGTATGATTTCTTCACTAGTTTTGGCATGCATGAAATATGCATGTTTTTACTTGGTTGTGATCTATCATTGGCATGGAGGATTGCCTGGATTGAAAGTGGATTTCCTAGCCTTGCCATTTTCTTGGATATCCATGGTGATTATGGGTTTACTTTCATTGTTTTTTTTGGTTGGTTCTCATGTTTCCTTAGCTTGGGTTGAGTTATTAGTCCTGGAATCCCTGGTTGAATAAATTCTTTGGAAGCCTTGTAATAGCTTGGGTTGAGTTACTAGTCCTGGAAGCCCTAGTTGGAGAAACGCTTTGGAAGCCCTTGGTGGGTTGAGTTACTAGTCCTGGAGGTGAATATTGTTTTGGCTGTTGATCATTATGATTTTCAGGCACCTTCACTTTTTCTGTGATCTCATCAAGCACTGTGCATTCTTTGTTTTCTTTTTCCTATTTCTTTTCCTGCATCTGATCCTTATAAAAAACCTTTTCATTGAATATGACATCTCCGCTCCTAATGATTTTGTGTTTTTCATAATCATAAATGCGATAACCAAAATCATTAGCACCATATCCAATAAAGGTACATAACTTTGATTTTGCCTCAAGTTTTGTTCTATTTTCTTTATTAATATGGACAAAGGCTTCACAACCAAAAGTATTTAAAAATGAGTAGTTTACCTTTTTACCTGTCCATGCTTCCTTTGGAATACCACCATCTAAGGAACTTGAAGGCCCTCTATTTATTAGATAAACAACAATATCTACAATGTCTGCCCAAAATTGTAAAGGCAATCTTGCATGCAATCTCATGCACCTTGCATGCTCCATGATTGTCCTATTCATCCTTTCTGACACACAATTTTCTTGTCGTGTTCATGGAACTGTCTTCTCTCTGCGAATTCTTCCATTATATGAACAATACCTATCAAACTCTTGCTGCAATATTGCACATACGATCAAATGATGTAAGATGATTCCGTACCTTTCTGTTTTGAATCATTTTAGTTTTTGAAGGGAAATTTGCATAGTATATCTTCAAATGAGCAGCTTGTAGGAAATCATGTAATCTCATCGGAACTAATAGAAAATGGGTTGCAACAGTCTTTTCAAGTTTTTGATGATCCAATAGCTGATGTTTTGGATGAGGTCTGTAGTCAATGTCCTTCTCCATTAGCTACGTGTGAGCTTGAAGGAAGTATTGATACAAACTTGATCCGGTAGCCGGTTTCTTTGTCATTTTCAGTAGGAGTCTCGTCACAAAGCTCAAACAAAAGTTTGCATTCATGGTATGAGGAGAAGCAAAGTAATCCATTGGATGAGCTAAGTCATAGTGTGCATGAATTTCAAGATCATTATGCAGTGTTTTTGGAGTCAGATAGATAATCCATCTCATTCAACGGATCTATTTACAAGTTTTCATGGAAGTTGCCTTTCAGTAGTTCTCTCTTGTTGTTCATAAGCAAGCACTTGCAGAGAATTCAAATAGCAGCCGGAATACTTACTTGGTTGCATTGGTTGTTTCATTTCACTTGATCATGTGATGAATGGAATAGTTAGATTAGGCTTTATTGAATAAGCTCCATTTTGAGCATATTTTCCAGTTTGTCAGTTGTATTATAGTATTGAGTCAGTTTTTAGTCTTTCTAATTGAGTTAGTTTTGAGTCAACATATGGGTTTTAGTTTACGGAAGTCATTAACTCCATTGCCTAATGGAAGAAGGCACTGGTCTGCTTTCTAGATATCTGCAGTTCTTGGAACCTCCCAGGAGCTACCATCCCCATTGGAGCCGATGTTAGTGTCAGTATCTTCATCCCTCCATCAGTGATCAAAATTCTCTTGTTGCATTGCATTTTAGGTGTCTCATCTGATCAGCTGCATTCCATTAGGTCATGGATCATCTGATGGTAGTGGCTCTTTATCAATTTTCCCTCATGGTCTTTACTTGCTGGCCTATTTTCACAAATTCAGGTCATTTACAGTGATTTTCTGTCTTTACATTTACAAAAGCCATTTTTAGGGTTTTAGGTCTCATTAGGTCTAGGGTTTGTCATTCAAAGTCTTGCAAAAGCTCAATAATGGTCAGCAGGCACATGAGGAGGTCAAATAAGGTCTCAGTATCAAAAATTTCAATAATGACATTCTCAGTGATTGATTTTTCCTCAAAACCCCGTTTTGAGGAAAAACAGAGTTTTTATGTTTTATGTATAAAATTTCATGTAATTTTAATTTTCCTATATGTAATAAGTCCGGAAATGCAGCCCTAGTCACCTTGCCAAACCCCTGCACTCCAGCTCCTACAAAGAGACAAGAAATTCAAAGCATTAGTCCATCAAAAGTCAAAAAGCAAGTCAAACTGCCAAAACAGAGTTTTTGAAAGACAAAGTGAAAAACAAACATTAGAGAGTGGGTTATTTTTAAATGAAAAATTAAAGTCATGGGTATATAAAGTGTTTTTCATGTTGAAGAATTCATTTGTGCCAAAGAGTGAGAAAACAAGAGCAAATCGCGATTTGGTGAGTAAAAGGAGAAATTGCAGCAAAATTGTGCCAAGCTTCCTGGCGTGACGCACCTGGGTTGAGGCGCAGCGCACTTGGTTGGCGCGGCGCACAGAGCGTAGATTTTGCACTGAAAACCTAACGGGCGCAGTGCACCTGTGTCTGGGCGCGGTGCACCAGACGGGCGCGGCGCACCAGACGGGCACGACGCACCTGTGTCTGGGCGCAGCGCACCTACCCCCCAAGCCTAAATTTCACCAAATTGATCCTCCCAAGCTCCAAAAACTTGCAATCATCATTCCTCAAGTAAGTGAAACATTCCACTTTGCCCTTGCAAGAGATTTTCTCCTCCTTGATGGTGTTTAGATAGGTGCAAATTCAAACCCTAGTTTGCTGCACAGTCATATTGAAAAACTGTCTAGGGTTTGCAATTTTGTCATTTTTGCGGTTTGCTCCCCTGTATCATTTTCACATTCCCCTCCACTAAATTTCACTAATTTCATTTCCCTTACTCCGCTCTCATTCACACTCATCCTACCCCTCTATCCCCAAAACCGTAAAACCCTAACACAAATTACCATTATTCCCCAAAACCCTAATTTGCATTTCTAAACCCTATCAATCCCTTATAACCCTATAGTCAGCACAAAATCCCTCATTCACAGTCCCACTCATCAGTCCCATTCATCAAATAGCAGTCACCTAAAGAAACAAGATTTGCAAAGCGAGGATAAGGACCTTAAAGGCCAAGTTGAGGAAAACTTTGAGGAGGAAGAAAGAGCAAGACAAGCTCAAGATCTTGGCTAAAGAATCCTTAGCCCAACATAGTACTTGATGTAAGTCACTGAACCCAAATTTCAAGAAATTTGGCACACTTTTTGACAATTTTGAATTTTTGGAGGAAAAAACAGGTTTTTCTGCCTGGTGTGTAGCACCACCTGGCGCTCGCTTTCGCTAGGGACCTCCTATGGAGGAAAAATCTACATTTTTGGATTCCTTGTAAAAATATTGCATACCCAGAAATTACTAGAAAGTTTTGTCAAGTTTTGGGCTTCCAAAAGGGTAAAAAACACCTCAAAAATGCCCTTTTTGCCCCTTTTTGGCCACACAGAAAGCAGTGGTGGGAGAACTCACTTTTGGAGTGGCAAATGGACACCAAATTCAGAATTCCACCTATTCTAGAAATTAGACAGAGAGACCTTTCCAACAAGCCCACTTGGAGAAAATTTGGTGCACGGGAAGGCCTCCAAAATCAGCTGCAAAAAGGCGCTATGCATAGGGACAATGGCGCGACACACAGGATGGAAAATTGTCATTTTTGCCAAAAACTCTGTTTTTTGCCTAGTTCTTTCTCAGTTTGACTTTTCTCTCTCTCATGGTCAAACTCATGATGTGACATGATGGAAATTGATGTATTATGATGTAAAAATGATAAAAATTGACTTGATAAAGTAGATACATCAGTTTTAGGTGGTTGGAGGATGAATGAATCAGTTGCCTAGGTTTTAGAGGCAAGTTGTTCCACTGCCTATTTTTCAGTTCTTAGTTTAGATCTTGTTGAAACAACTCCTAAACTCATGAATTCGACCCCTAAAGGCGAGCATGGGTGTTTTGTTGCCTATATCTAGTACTTTTTCAATCATTTGTAAAGGTTGGACTCTTGTGAATGCTTTGAGCATTATTGTACATTCATCTCTGCAGTTTGGCAAGGGAATAGACCAGGGTTTGTAGCATTTTGTGGGATTCTTGTGGCGAGTTGATTTGGTATTGTTTTTTCCTTATGTGATTCAAGTTATCATATGTTTATGTGTGCCATTATCTCTCTCTTTTTAGTTGAACTAAATGAATCAAGGATAAAGGTAGAAATCATTGATGTTGCAGTGCTCTACCTAGGGTTTGTTTAAATTTTCATGTTTTCAACTGTTTTAAGAGGATTCCTGATACTTTCATGCCCTCTCCAACTCCTCACCAGTCTTAAGACTCTCCATTTAACTCAATTAAAGTACTAAACCATTTTCCTACCTCGCCCCATAGAAACCTCTGCAAGACTGAGTTCATTCCCCGGACCCAAAACTGCCTTTCACATCTGATCCAACAAACCAACATAAAAATCAATCAAACTCCTCTGAGCATATACCTAGCCTAAAATTAGTCTTTACATCAGTCATCTCAAGCCTCATTTGCTATATTTTCTTGAGATTGACAAGGAGAGAGCCCTCTTCTGACCTAGTAGGGCTAGCTACCAGGTTAAGCGTGGTTTGATGTTACCCTAGACCTGCCTTTCTTAGCCTGAGATAGATTTAGGCAATAACATTCCCATGACCTGGGAGAATTTTGTGGATGGAATTGTTGCACGGGAAAACCTTCCCAATTGGGAGAGGTTGTGGGATGATTGCATTCAGAATGAGATCAGAAAGAACCATCTTGGGGTAGTCAATCAGGTAGAGGAGGATGGCAATGTGGCATTGTTAGCAAGAGGCAAGAAGGGAGAGAAAAGAAGAAAACTTCCAATAGTGGAGGCAAAGGTGAAAGTAAAGGCAAGCAACAGAACAAGGAGAAGGACTATTTCAAAGTCAAATGTTGGAATTGTCAAAAGTTCGGACACTATGTAGTTGTATGTCCAGAGAAGAAGAACAAGAAAGGGAAAGACAAACCCATGGAAACTTCTACAGAGATAGTGAGCTTCTCAGAGAGATTTGATCAGGAGTTTGGGTTCATAGCTTGTGAGGCCACTAGTGCACGATCACCTACCATACAGGTGCAGAGGGATTGTGCATTCCTCGTTACTCGCAGAGCATCTTCTATCATTTGGTATGTTGACAGTGGCACTTCCCGCCACATGACAGGAGTCAAAGTACTTCTCAGAGCTTTCAGAGGGTGATACTAATATGGAGGTAGTACTTGGTGATGACAACATTGTTAGAGAAGTCGGTGTGGAGACATTGACATTTGATAGGGGACCCAAACCTCCCTTGAAAGTGTTAGATGTTCTATATGTGCTTGGAATGAAGAAGAACTTGATATTCATCTCATAACTTGAGGACAAAGGGTATGATGTTTTTTTTAGGAGAGGGCAGGTGCTTATATATCCAAGGGTACCTCCAGCTTATTTAGCTAGAGAGGTTGGTGTACGCCATGCCAAGGAGTATAAGTTCTCATTCCAACCCCTGATGGCATTGAGTAGCAGCACCCGAGACAGGACCAACAACAGATCTAGCAGTTCAGAGTTGTGTGAGATTTGGCACCGTAGGATGGGGCACATGTATCATGGGACCTTGAGTACATTGCGGGAGATCACCACTAGTGTGCTATATTTCATTTCTTTCCACGACTAGCCCACGTAGTTAACCAGGGGGTTAGAGGGGGGGTAGAACCCCCCCTTCATTGCACTGATTGCGTAGCAAGGGGGTCACAAGGACTTTGAGGGGTGGTTTTGGACCCTATATTAGGTTGGGCGGACCTACCTATGGTTTTGCGCATGTTTTTCGCACATGGTTTTAGACGCAATGGTTTTCGGTCCATGGTTTTGAACGCGATGGTTTTCGGTCCATGGTATTGGATGCTTCGGCATGTATAAATATGTATTGTAACATTGGAAGGAAAATAATGAAAAATGAAGCTGGTAGTCCTGGTTTTGGAATCCAGGGGAAAATATCTGTGTATATGTGTTTTATGTGTTATGCTCTCACATTGTTTATTTTCTGTGTTTTAGAATTCATATGCACGTAATTTCTGTATAGGGTTAAAAACTACACGCTCTTATGAAGGGGGGGATGACAAGTCCAAGCACATATAGATTCAATACACTTCATTTGAGACGTGGCGTGGAGAGGAGCCATTAGACTCCATCACATATCAAAAAATGGGTATATTGCAGATATTGTCACCAAGGCTTTACCTAAAGGGAAGTTGCTGGTCTTCAAAGATTAGCTATGAATGATGGATGTGACCCCTTCTGATAAGGGGTGTCACTGATGTTGGGCATGGAATCCCCCCACAACATATTTTGGGGCTCAAAGCCCAAGTTTTGGTCAAATAATGTTGTAAGACTCTGTGAATTGCAGGCATAGAGTGCGAAATGTAGGTTGAGTCATAGGGTTGTCTGCCCTAATTTTTGTAATGTAATGTAATGTCATGTCGGCCTACCCATGGTCCGTGGACCATGGGATTGTATAAATAAGAGCAAGGCTCTAAGTTGTAAGGGAGGAAATGGATTGATGAATGTAATGGATGCAATGATCTAGTAGCGGATAGAGAAGAAGTCTAAGTGTCTTGGGTCATAGTAGTAGGAATAGGCTCTGTAGTTGAGTGTGCAAAGGCCTAGTAGAGTCCGCAGCTGAGTGCGCAGACCCCTGCAGTTGAGTGCGCAGGGCGGAGTTGAGTCTGTAACCCAAGAAGAAGAATAATAAAAAGAAGTTTGATTCCAAATACTGTGTATCAGCTTTTGTATTACTTTCTATGCATTTATACTGTTTCGTTTACCACGTGCACTTATATGAATACTGAACACTGCTAAGTATAATTGGACTAATACATATAAGTTAAGTAATCGGATAATATCGGGTTAATAGTGAGGAACTAGGGTAATAACAAGGATTGCGCCTCGAGCAGGGCTGTGCGAAAGTAGCATCACAAGCTACGAGGGACCGATAGATGCGTGTAGCGACGTGCGCACAGGGTCACACCATGGACCACCAAAAAACCATCAGAGATCTCTAGGGTGCAAAAACATGGTTCTAGCACCCTCCCATACTACTTCGGGTGAGATCTCAGTCCGCACTCCGCGGACTGTTGCCGAAAGGGCCAGTAGTACTGGGATTTGTTTAGCTAAATCATCTATGAACCTGGGTAAGGCCCCTACAAGCCAATAAATGGTTCCGTTGCCAGGACTAGGATCTACATAAGAGATTTCTGATGTCGTGCCACTGGAATCCAACAAAGAAATAAATTGAAGGCTGGTTGGACAAGAACATTCACAAGTTCGCGGCGCAGGAAAATAGGATTCCACGAGTATCTAAGGAACAATGGTTGGAGCACTAGTTATATATAGAAATCCACGAAATTTTCTTTTCACCCTTTTCTTCTGAGCTGTATGAGTGGATCGCGAAGCTAGCAGACAGTCAGGGAAGGTGTAGGCTCAACAAACCAATCGTGTGGACTACGAAATTAGTGCGTGAACTAGAAGAGTTAGGATATAATATCCTGCGAGCTGTGGACCATTGGCTCGATTGAATTATAGGGGGATTTATCACTGAGTTCACAGTAGATATGATCGTTAGCTACGGTGAGGCGGAGTGATGCTTCCTCAAAGGACCGCGAGGTAAGTATATTAAATCTTTGAACACTTGGATTAAGATGCTATTGTGTGAAAAGCGGGTTATGCGAATAAATTAATGTTTGGGACTACGCAAAGTGGGAAGATCTACCGAAGTGGAGGTAGCGAAGAATTAGAAACGAGTCCCTTAATTTCACCCTAGCGGGAAAGTGAGGAGGAGCTCATGAAAGTTTCTCCGAGAAGCGCGGTCAGTTTGATAAGGCAGCGAATTCTGCACTTACCACCTCCACCTACACTGCTACCCATCTCACCCTCCTCACCTTCATCTCCACCCACCCCACGTCCACCACCACCACAGTTCAGTATGACGAGTGCGATTAAACTACCAATATTCAGAGGAGTAGGGAATGAAGATCCGGACCAATTTTGGTTCGTGGTAAGGGCGGTAGGGAAGCACAGGGAGTCATGGATGACAATATCAAAAAGGGTATGTTGGTAAGCGCGTTGCAGGATTGCACATTAACATGGTACATCAAACATTCTAATGACCATCCAAATGCAAGAATCATAGAAATCCAGATAATGCTGAACAGGGAATTTAGCAGGCCAAAGTCAGAGACACAATCAATTATCAGGTTTAAGGAGATTGTGATGCTCCCGGGTGAGACCCCCTGGGATCTGGACCAAAGACTGAAGAGTATGATTCGTGAAGCCAACATGACTTTGACGGATGGACAGCACCACGCATGGTTTGTAGCATCACTAACACCGCATTTAAGGACGACGTTGTCACAACAAAAGCTTTCCACCTAGGCCGAAGCTTTGGAGATGGCAATGAGATTGCATGAGACCCCTATACAAGACCCTGGTCTGGGAGTCCAACAAATCCACGTGCAACTGCAAAATCTGTGTCTGGAAATGTAGAGTTTGAAACAGGACAGGACACCTTGGCTAGAGGTGCGCAAGGAGGTATGGTGCATAAAATGAAAGGGCCAGAAGGACCACTGTCCAGTGTTCGTGAATTACTTGGTGGGAGGAGGGCCGATGCCGTTAAGACCTGAGGCACAAGCAGGACCAAGCATGATGCCTACTCTATGGTGTGTGATTTGTCAGATAGGAGGAAAACACACTACGAATAATTGTCATCTATTGCAGAAGTATACGCAAATGTCCCAACAATTGTTTTGTAATTTCTGTAGATCGGTAGGCTATGATGAACGCACCTATAGAAGCTACGAAATAATGATGGATCAGACTCTTGCCTACAGGGTGCAGACTGAAACGCAAGCCATCGACCCAAATGCAGGAATTGCGCGCACTGGATTTCAAGGGCACGGACGAGGTTGAGGTAGAATGGGACCAGGAAGGGGTCGCAGACAACTAATTTGTTACAATTGCGGAGGGTCAAGGAACTATGCCCGCGATTGTACAAACCGACAAGGACATCATGTTTGTACTGTACTTAGTTTGATCATGAGGCAGAAGACTGCCCTACATTGATAGCGAGGCTGCATGAAAAAGGGGTACTCTAGCCTCCTCCGACTCAGAATTTGTAGATGATGAGGTCTGAGCCGTGCGAAGAAGACCCGAATGTAAACATAGTGCTCAGGAGTGGTATGACCATTGGCGATGATAAAGGTAAGCAGTCAGAAGAAAGTGTGTGGGTTCGTAAGGCTCCTACAAAGGAACCCAAATTTGATTTAGAACGCGCGAAGGAGACATTCATGGAAGCTAAGAAGAGCTTCATGGAGGCCTCCACTTCAGGTAGTAAGGATCAACTAGAACCAGGGATGGATCCTTCAATGCTCACTACCTTTCTGGAGACATGCATGAAACTGCTACACGACAGCAAGACAATAAAAGGACTACAGGAACTTATCACTAGGTGCGCGGGATCAGGAGAACCGTGCGTGGTCCGGAAACTTGGAAAGCATGCATTGTGCACATGAAGGGAAATGAGGTTGACTGCGCAAATCAATGAGTATGAAATGGATCAGGTAACCTTGGATATCAGATTGGACACGAATGTACTGCCAAAACAAACATGGGAACACATGGGTAGACCCGCGCTACAATGGTCTCCTATACAGTTGTGAATGGGGAACCAACAGAAGATCTTGCCCATGGGAAGATTGCAAGGGGTAACAGTGGATATTGAAGGCGCGAGCGTGCAAACGGATTTTGAAGTGATAGAGATTGCCGATGACAACAATCTCTATCTGGCACTACTAGGAATAGACTGGGCCATCGATATGAATAGAGTCATAAACCTGAAGAAGCACAAAATGATTTTTGGGAAAAAGTCACTATGCTTAGAAGTACCGCTAGATCCAGTCGAAGGAGCGCGATACACTGAACCGGTGCTCGATGATGATAGTGATGATGATCTCGACTGCATCTACAAGATAATTGTGTGAGAACAGGATTGGGTAAACCTAGCTGCAGATGGTAGGATTTCGTGGGAGCGCAAAAGCTCCTGTACTTCAGATTCAGACGAAGAAATAAAGCACTGGCAGAATCGACTGCACGAAGTAACAACGTTTAATTGCAACATGATGATTAGATTACTGTGCTGTGTGACAACAGAGGTAAGGAATGTGCCTACTATGTATGATGCATTGATAATGATGGATGAATTCCTGAACAAATTTGAAAGCGCAGCACCAGAACAGAAATAGTTTGATGCTCTAAAATGGGCACTGCACGTGGCGCCCACAAGATGGTGGGGTACACATCAGAGAAGTTTTTAGGATTGGCGCAGATGTAAGAGGATGATGCACCTACGATTTGGAAAACCCCAGCTAAGGATGAGAGCTGGTTATTAGGGTCAAAACAACTTGCGCGCCCACCTTTCTCGATGGGTACAAACATATGACATGCAGCCCGCACAAGCGCACACCACTCCCAGAATAGAGAATTGGAACAAAACGCAGCAGCAGGAAAGGCGAAGCGCGCTAAGGACTATCCACGGAGAAGCATTCGACAGGGTGTGCAAAGTGCTGAACAGGGTTCACCAGGTGAAACGCACTGACTAGGACCTACGCGTACCAGCAGTTCGATGGGCCTATAGGACCATGTGCAAAACCTTGACCGCGGAAACAATTCCAAGGTTGCGGAATAGAGTAGGGACTGTAATTTCTGAAGAGCATGCAAAGAGGAATCCACACGTAATAGCACCTGCAGGTGTGACAGTGCGTGAAGCCTAGGACGAAGAAATCACACAGCTACGCGAGGTAGAACACATAAGGCTTCAGGAAGCCATTCGGCAAGGGAACCTTAGACTTCGCGAACTCAAAAAAGACTGGGTACGACTAAGGAAGAAAAGCATTTTGATGGACGCAGAGGTCAAGAGGCTGGAAAACAAGATCAAGCAAGCATGTCTCATCGATAAACCAAGGATGGCAAGGCAAGGTGCGGATGATCATACCAATGAATTAGAAGACTATCGCAAGAATTGATTAGTCTGCTGCCATGGCTAGGACCACATATCACCAAACACAGTAACCAGGGGAATGAATTGCACACAGTAGAGCACGCGGCGTCGACTGTCGCAAGGACAATTGAGGATTTTCCGTGGACTATATTGGAAGGTGAGATGGAGCCTCTCACAGGCAGTGTGACTGCCTGACTAGCCGTAGGAAGCACAATCTTAGCACTCCAGGCAGCTGGAAGAGAGTGCGGGACTATAAATGATTTTGCTTGGTAGTTGCACACTCTGACAGATGTGTGCAGGAACAACCAGTCACAAGGTTCACGCCCGTGAAAGGGGGGGTGTGCTGCCGCGTGGGAAAGCTGGGAAGTGACCGTTGGTATCACTGTTCATGACGGGATGTCCGGTTTGAGGCCAAATGGAGCAGGCAACGGACATTCAAGACAATAGTTATAGGCAATATTTTGAAAAATCTGCCGCCAAGAAAGCATTGATGGCTTGGAATTGTGGGGAACGGTCGAATTTGAATTCAAAAGACGCTATAAAACTCTAGGGGCTAGCCACGAGACAACACTCGTTCACTTGAGACTTGAGCAGTTGAATAGAGCACAGAGTGTTGAGCGCCGAGCGATATTTGAGCCCCTAAGTTCGCGAAAGACTGCATACATTACAGACAAGATGACGGATACCAGGGAAGGTTTGGGCTTTGAGGAAGGAACTGCTGGCAAGGCCGCGCCGACCCATACAGTACACGATGTTCCCGAAGGTACTGGGGTTGCGCCATAAATCCTGAAATCACCTTGGATGCTGAAACTGAAAAAAGATAAGCAGGCAATGGGACTAGTATGCATGTCCCCAAGGAATCTGCAGTTTGGTAAGATATCAATGGAGGAAAAGGGCAAGGCTGTCACCATTGAGATAGATGAAGAGGAGGAGGACTTACAGGCTCTAATTACCAAGGTAGAGGAAGAAGAATACGTGGAGACGGACATCCAACCGATGCGCTCTGCAGCAAAATTACTCGAGTATGTCCCTCCGCAAAAAGGGAAAGCTGAGGTACCAAAGGATCTGGATGCAACGAAGAGTGCACTCTAGGCCCTGCTCCTCCCTGATGGAATTACCTTTGAGGGTATGCTCCGAGGACGTGTGCCTACCGTGAAATTTGAAGAATGGGATCTCGCGGACAACAAGAAGTTCCCACACTTAGAGACAAAGAACCTAATGAAACAGAATACACAGGGGCCAGTGATCACATTACAACCGCGAAAATTGCTGCGCAGTGTGGAGAAGGCCAGGTTGCTTCATCTGCTATGGATACCACACTTTCACCACACGCCCATCACCATTTTCGTCATCAGGCAGCTGCTTTTCCTGGTGCATGATGGGTACTTATGGCTGGAGGAGCCTATTCCCATCACGGCGGATCTCATCCACAAAATTTCTTGGCTTCCTTGTAAGGGAAAGGACCCCACGATGATAGCAAGAAAAAGCGGTGATTTGGCTCTCGCGAAAGCCATGAAGAAAAAATATAAGCTCGAGAAGAAAAATAGGGGTTACGCCATTAGCAGTATCAAGGATAAAGGGTGCGCGTAGCCACCCAACTCCTGGCCGGTAAAGTAATGAGAAAATGCCGCGGTGATGAAGTACCAGCGCCGGTAGTTGTGTTGGCTGAATAGTGTGTGGAAGGGGTCTAGTTCAACTGGGCCGAGTTCCTCTGTGAAGAATTTTTTCTCAACTGCAAGGAGGCCCAGGAGCAGGGTAAGACCTTCCACTACGTGTGGTTGCTCTTGTCCATCTTGCTAGTAGCAGGAGAACTATCAGAGGATAGTCAGCTCCCGAGCATTGAGCATGACTTACCAGAGGCTGCGAAGTATGCTTCGCTCTAGGCTACCAAGGATGTGAAGCAGATTCATGATATAAAGATTTTTTGGGTGCTCACGGAGGCGAACATCCTGATGTGGATTAATAGAAGGTCGCGCCTGTCCCCCACAGTGCACAACGGTCTACAGATTTTTGCAGACTTTAAGGCGGGCATGCACAATTTTACATTAGTGCGTGAAAGGATCCGACGTAGTAGTGGACAAAGCTCCCATTCAGAGCCACTGACGATGCGATCTTTACAGTGTTAGAGACATGGCCTCTTGAGTGGTGCGCCCTGGATTTGGCGGAATTGGAGAAGACAGAAGCACAGAAAAGGAAGGAGGATGCCAAACTGCACGTCACCCAACTGGTCGAGAAAAGGTGCAATGAAAAAGCGGCAGCCAAGGTTAGGGCAGCCCACGAAGCAGCACAGGCATCCATGGAGCAAAAGAAGGCCATCGAAACAATAGCAGCAACATAGATAGTAGGCAGGAACGTAGGTAGAGGAGGGCCAGGAAGTGTCTATAGGACAGGAGGCAGAGGACACAGACCTTACAGAAGAGGGTACGGACCCAAGAACCACTTTGACCCAACTCAAATGGTCGCACGTCCTAGAGAGATTAGGTCCACTGAAAAAGGTCAAGGCCTCGAAGCTGGCCATCGACCCAATCACATTAATTGAAGGAGACCTCTACGACATTGGAGACAGTTCGTGATGTCACCAAGGAAGCGCTGCAAGAAGTTATGATGGAGCAGCAGATTGTGTTGGGGGCCCTAAGGGTGAAGCTGCATGAAGTACATGTGTGGCCCTCGCAGGAAGGAACCTTGTCCACCTACGTCGCAGCAGGTACATCAGCAGCAGAATAGATGCTATGTGCAAGGATGACCAATACCATAGTGTTACCAGAAGGAGCGCTAGAAGCAACAAATGAGATCGACAGAGTTGTGGCTGGCAGGATCGAAGGACTTGGCCTCAATTTGGCTACCCTTCCACGAGAAACACTATACCAACTGCAGGATGGAATAACAACAAAACTCCGTGTTGGGGAGGGCTGTGCGATATAGGTTCTGAGTGAGCAAAAGATAAACATCGAATAACTCAGCCTATAGCATGATGAACTGGTATCACAGATTCAGCGGTTGGAACAAGTGGTAGATGATGCTTGTAAATGCGTCACAGAGCTGGCCATCCCAGCAAATCTACTAGCAGCAGAGCGATCCATAGGTTGGTGACTGGCGCCCGCGAAGCCAAAGGAGAAACGACAAAAGTTCAGCGGGAGCTAAATCCTCAAATCGCTGAGCTATGGTTGAAGGCACAGCCTTCCACTCCCCCAGAATTCAAAGAATAGTGCGCTAGCACTATCCAAACAGGGTTGGAAGAAATTGGACGTGCAGTACAAGACTGTACCGGTATGTTGGAACAAGAATTTGCGGTCCTCACATCTTTGCAGGAGGACCCCAACATACAGCGCCTGGAAACAGAGGCGTGTGAACTTCAGGAGCAGTACGACAGTGTCTGAGGAACTACGCAGATAGTATTCCTCACTCAACGGCTTGCGAAGATGCAGCAAGCTAAGGCACTGAAGGAGCAGGTGGATGCGGCGCGACAGAAAGAGGCAGTTCTCAAAGCGCGCGTCCAGCCATGGATTGATGAGGCCTTCACCATCACGGTAGATATCGAAGGCAAGCTCGCACATATGCAGGGGATGTACACGCTAAGGCAGGGATTTTCTCTTGACAAAGAGGCTTCAGAAGAGCGCATGAAGCAGGTCCAGCAAACCGCAGAGCAGTGCACTGCGGACCTCCGAGCAGTTCGAGACCAGTTGGAGGGACTCTGCGCCAAGATTGCCGTGTCGATAGAATGACTCGAGGGTGAGTCACGATGTTTGTGTTGGGGACCTGTTGGGCATGAGATTCCCCCACATCATGTTTTGGTGCTCAAAGCCCAAGTTTTGGTCACATAATGTTGTAAGACTCCGCAAATTGCTGGCGCGGAGCGCGAAATGTAGGTTGAGTCATAGGGTTGTTCGCCCTAAGTTTTGTAATGTAATGTAATGTCATGTCAGCCTACCCATGGTCCGTGAACCATGGGATTGTATAAATAAGAGCGAGGCTCTAATTTGTAAGGAAGGAGATGGATTGATGAATGTAATGGATGCAATGATCTAGTAGCGGATAGAGAAGAAGTCTAAGTGTCTTGGGTCGCAGTAGTAGGAAGAGGTTCTACAGCTGAGTGTGCAGAGGCCTAGTAGAGTCCGCAGCTGAGTGCGCAGACCCCTGCAGCTGAGTGTGCAGGGCGGAGTCGAGTCTGTAACCTAAGAAGAAGAATAATAAAGAGAAGTTTGATTCCAAATACTGTGTATCTTCTTTTGTATTACTTTCTATGCATTTATGCCATTTTGTTTATCGCATGCACTTATATGAATACTGAACACTGTTAAGTATAATTGGACTCATATAGATAAGTTAAGTAATCGGATAATATTGGGTTAATAGTAAGGAACCAGGGTAATGACACAGATCACGCCTCGAGCAGGGCTGCGCGAAGGCAGCATCACAGGCTGCGAGGGATCGATAGATGCGCATAGCGACGTGCGCGCAGGGTCGAACTGCGGACCACCGAAAAACCATTAGACATCTCTAGGGTGTGGAAACCTGGTTCTAGCACCCTCCCATACTACTTCAGGTGAGACCTCAGTCCGCGCTCCACAGGTTGTTGCCGAAAGGGCCAGTAGTACCGGGATTTGTTTGGCTAAATCATCTTTGAACCTGGGTCAGGCCCCTACAAGCCAATAGCTGATAAAGGACATGTTGTGCTATTCAAAAGCCCCCCCATTTATTAATATAATATCTAATATTCTATCAATAATAGGGACCCTTGATAAAATTCTTCAAAAAATGAATTTACTATTTAAACACTTTCTTTTAAATTTTTGGAATAAAGCAAGATATCAAGCCAAAACCCTTTGAAAGCTAGCAAATACTTGCCTTTTCGCATACCGTGGAACCAAGTGAGTCAAAAAGCTTTGTTAATAAGCAAAACACGCGAAAAGTGATCAAAAGGAATCACCATGCTCAACTTAAATATCATTAGGTTTTTTCATTTAAAACTATGGCTTAAGGCATTTCCTATTAAAACAAAAGGCTGTATCACATATCGCCATTCACAAAGGGCACACTCTCACGAAACATGAGAAATGCGATATTGCGATGAGGCAGCGAACCTTATTGCATCGCATCAGAAACAATTAAGAAAGGTATTAAAACTTATGAATCACGTGATGTTACGAAATGCGATAAGAGGTCGGACTCGATTAAAGCTTATGTCATAAAGTAGCACTTAAAAAACGCCGCGCAATAAAAAATGTTTTATAAGGTGAAAATTCCATCAAACAAGATAATAAAGAACACACCACATCTTGGATCTCGCAGGAAACTAAGGAACTCTAAGAAAGTGCACCATCAAATATGCGATAATGCGATTTGCGATATTATATCGCAATCACAAAATCAACATTCTCGCAAATTAAAGCTCGCCAACTTAAAAAGTTTTCTTCCCATTTTACGATGCGGAACATTAATGAGCAATAAAGGTAGCGATAGCAAACCATTAGTGGATATTTAGTATGGGTTAATGGAATTTATGTTGAAAAGCAGTTCGACGTGATACGATATCTTTTCATCTGCGTTTAATTAAAACTCCTTTCTTGTCACCTTTTCGAGGTTATTTGTGTCATTCATCCTCGTTTTCATTCTTTCTTATGTCTATTTGATATCTTTTGCTCTGCTCCATTTTAGGAAAAATTTACAGGAAGATTCATTAGAAGCAATGAAAAACAAGGGAAAGGTAGCTGCATCTGAAAAGTCAGAAATGATCCCTCTTTTCTCTGATACTAGATGCAACAGAGACAGAGGAACTTCAACTTGGGAGGGCATGTATGATTTGTTAGAAGAGGAAAAACCAAGGCCACTGGTAGAAAATTCCACGACCAATGCTCATGTTTCCTTTGATGCCTCCTACATCAACACAACATGTTCATTCCTACACCACATAGCCGCAAGACCAAAGATAATCCCATATGCATATATGGTTAAGTGGATAATTGATGTGGTGGATGTCTCGGACAGAGAATTCAAGAATCACAGGAAAGAGGTTATGGGATCTTTTTTAGCAGAAATCCTATGCTAATGTACCATTTACCAGAGCCACAAAAGCTCTACAATAAACAGTTCCTCGAGCAATTTTCTAAGGAGAATGAAGACCCGACAGACGTCACGCGAACCTAGACAGCAAGCAAAGGCAAGCTCAAAAGGGATAAGACGGGTATGTATTCTACGACATATATCTCTCCCCCTTATAGTTTTGCAACAACCATGCTATGTAGATTTTTCAGTAAACCTGATAGCACCAAAATTTCCCAAGAATGGCTTCCATTAATAGATGTAGTCATGAACGAAACGATAATGAATTTGGATCAAATTTTGTCTGATAATTTGGCAAAGTCCATTATGGAATATAGGAGAAAGAGAATTCCCTCTTTAAGGGTTTATCCCCCATTTTTCATGAGCGTCTTTGTAATGGACGCACTCTGTTTTAGTTCCAAATTTCCCATTATGGGATGTAAGTGGATCGCTTATGATTCACTTCCTATCCATGTGTACCATAGATTTTGTGGGAGTCTCAGTTTCACCCCAATTTTTATAATATTTTTCAAGGAGTTATGCTACCTATCCATAAACAAGTCTACAACACAACCGCCCCTAGGTTTTCAAAAGAAGCTGAAGTAGATATCTTGCCTGTAGCTAGATGGTTTGGGGAGGAAACATTTACCTATATCAGAGTATTTGGGAGCATTGCTTCACTGCATGTTCTCCCATACTATGTCTCTGACAAGTTAATGGCGAGGGAGATAGCTTACCAAATGACAGGGGAAGGTGGGTTGAGCAAAGGATTGAAAGAGCAGAAGAAGGCCATTTGGCCTACATTTCCGTTGCAATGTGGTGCATTTACGCTACATGATTTTGGACATGCATGCAAAGAAGCAGAGATCATGAAGTCTCTGAAATTAGCTACAATCCTAGGAAGGCAATATGACCCAAATGGCACTACTAAGAACTTCACAACTATGGTGAAAGTGAAACCATTCACCCATGAATAGGACGCCTTTGATGACCTCTTCCTACAAAAAGAAACATTTTCAGAAGTGATGCATATGGCATCACTACTTTTTTCCCTAGATGATGTTGAAGCTTTCCATGTGTACAAAGAGAGGAGATTATTGAAGGTCCCATTAGACCTACTACAAATTGATCCAATAAGGGAGCCAACTCCCAGTGTAAGATTGAAGGATAGCTCCAAAGAGAATTCTGAAGAAGAAACCCAAGAGAGATATACTAAGGAGTCAGAGCACTCGGAGCACCAGTCTCAAAATGGGGGAGACAATAAAAATAAAGAGTCCGAAAGGGACATAGATGGAACTACAGAGGAAACAATCGAGAAGACCACAACAAAGAAACAGGCAGAAATTCACTCCACATCCACTTAGTTAGCAAAAACCCCAGTTATTGATTTGGAAAAGGAATGGCGACATTTCAACAAGAAGATTCACACAGATGAACAAACATCTGAGATACAAACTCCTAAGAAGCCACAACATAAATCAACTCAACAAACAACAATGGAGAAAACTGTAGGCACTTAGGATGTTAAATTCATTCCTGCCACCCCCACTTCAGAAATTATTTTGAGAATTGAGGAAATTACTCCACTGGATGTATTTTACAGTCCTACCCATAACGTTTTCATCAAAATACAGAGGAAGAAAAGAAAGTTAGATGTTGCATCTATTACAACTCCTGGCAATGAACCAATGGACATTGTATGGAAGGACTCACCCATGGACCCATCAGAAAATCTCACAAGATTGTCGCAATTCACAGGAGCCTATGCAACGGAAACAATTGACAAAGCGATAGAGGTTCAAATTATTCTTAAAGAAAAGGAACAAAGGATTATGTTGTTGGAAAAACTATTGGCTTAGGAGAAATCCAATCAACAAGCAGAATTACAAGTAGCCCAGCTCCAGTAAGAATATGAACAGATGCAAATGCAACATCAGGCCAGCCTAGCAGAAAGAGATGCACGGATACAAGCTATGACAGATAAGTATAAAGACAATTTGCAAATCGATGAGTTCATAAAAGAAGCACTCAGTCTTAACTCCCAACTAATGAAGCATAAGGAAGTTCTTTGCCAGAAAATCTCACAAATAAGTACTTATTGCGAGATCAGTGATAAGCTAACAAGCCAAGTTTTCGACATTAGACTTGAGTATGACAAAATCCATAAAAATATTTCTGACTTTTTCACCTGGCAAGAATCAGAAGAAGGGAGAAAGGTTGATCTGCCAAAACTGGAGGAATTGCACAAAGACATCTTGTTCACAGATTAGGATTCTCAGCTCAAGCAAGCAAAAGGGCGAAAACAATCGCAGTAGCAGCAGAAAGCAGCATAATAGAAGCCATCAACGAAAATCTGCATGGCGGCAACCTGGTTACATAAAGTATACTAGGATTTCTTCCAAATGTAAAACAATTAGAGCAGCATTGGAGGTAGGCAGGGAAGGAAAAGGAAGAGGTGATAAGATAGATGAGCAAGCTAAACTGGGAAGCATACTGGCAGTTCTTGGTAAAACCATACAACCAGTGGATGACCTTGAGATGCTTAACAACTTCCACACAAAAAATGGTGCTAGCACTAACAGATGCTATATTTGTTGGGCAGTTGAAATCTGTAATCGACCAACCAACACAGCTCAAGCCTATGACAGATATTTGCAATCTCAAAGATCAAATGCAAAGGAGTTAGTCACTTAGTTTATTTTATTTTTAGTTTTATTTTTGCATAATCTGAGGCAAGTTGTTTAAACCTCCTCAACTATTTTTGTAATAATCTATTTTAGGACCTATAGTTTAGTATTTAAACCCCTCTCATGCATTTAGAGAGGGGTCCAGAAATTTTATCAGAAACATTCTTCGAAACATTGCACTTCTATACTTTTGAGGAGGTTCTGATGGAATGAATGGAACATGATCTATTTTCTCTTAAATATCTAGCATGCTCTACTGAAATGCACTTTTATACTCTTAGGATATGTTGGGTTGATTGAAAGTTGGTCAATATTGTTGAAGCACATGAGTAGGACTCGTCATATATGGTACTTTTCTCTTATGATCTTGTTTTACTTATGTATCAGGAAATACTTCTTCTGTTAATTGTTTTCTGTGTGAAAGTATAAATTATAGTTAGCATTATTGCACTTTTGTATGATGTTGGCTTTCACTTTATTCTAAATACATGAACAATTTATATTTGATATATCTTTCACAACCATTTTGGCTAACTGTTTATCCAAAACGATTACTGTTAAACGATTTCATTTCTTATTGTAGTTGAATGATCTATATTACCAATTGCTGTAGGACATCATTGTAGATCGCATATTTTATTGAATTCCCGGGTATATTTATATTTAAACTAGGATATATGCATGTGTTTAGTAGTTTAGTTTAGATTACACTTAGCTTAATCATTCCCCCATTACATCATATATCACCCCATCAACACTATCAAAATCATTTTTAGGAAATTGGTCCCATTATCCCTGGTCGGAGCCACTACACCAAACGGAAAAGGAGTTGCTAACCAAGGTCCGGATTGGGTGGTTTTACCCCATGTTGTAGCAATGATTTTCGGGCTTCAACAGGACACTGAGCCAACTCTTCCCCATTTTTTGAGCTCACAAGGTGTGGAATTGAGATAAAAGGCTCTTGGGTTTGAGCGATCTCTGGACAATAGGGTATCGCCCCTATTTGTTACCCATAGGGAGGTGAGATGTTACTCCCCTAGGCTTAGTATTTGTAGAGTAGACCCCAGTTGACATCATACCCACAAGTTGGTCTCGTTAGGATTGTCCCTCCCCATCTAGCCAACGTGTTGAGGAGGATTGGGGGTGTGTGATCCTTACCTTTTGGTAATCCAGGTATCTCGCCCAAGTTCAGATTATGATGCAGGCATTCTACAACATGACTCTTGAGGGTCATTTTTGGGCAGATTGATAGGCAATAGGATTGGTTGAGATGTTCTCCCCTATATAACCTATTGCACAATATGGAGTCAGATATACCTAGCTCCCCCATGAGATTCCGGGTTGAGATGTACTCCTCGATGTGGATTCATATTGAGATATGCTCTCAGAAAATGTAGAGTGTGGTAGTGTTAGCTCCTCGATGATTCTTATTCTTTATATTCAAGAATGTTTCAACATATAGATTTGAGCAGAGATGGGACATGATATGAAAGCAATATTGATGATCAATTGTCAAGTGGAATTATCCCTAGTTGAGAGGGAGATTTAAATTATGAAAATAGAGTAAAATTACACTTTGGATTTTTTTTAATGGAGATGATGATTACAGTGAATTCCTCTTTTAGAGAGGACCAAAATTGACCTAAATATCACTCAAATCAGATAAGGGGAAGTGTAATTATGAAGGAAAGCCCACATATGCACATTTGGACAAGGTCGGCCCTAAAGAAAATTGGTCACCCTTGGAAGCCTATAAATACAAGTGACCTCAAACTCATTTGGAAATCAACAAGAATCTTCTTCATTGACTGGCTCACATAAGTTTGAGGCAAGGATGACATCAGAAGTTCACAAAGGTTCGAAATTACAGGGTTCGAGGCTCGCATCTGTTTTAGGGGTTTTGGGCTACAATCACAGGCACGTCACAGGGAAAAATCGGCCACACTCGTTGGCTTGCAGGAATCAAGGGAGAAACTAGAAACCTTTAGTCTCTCGCACAACTCCTCTTGCATGCGATCGAGAAGTTTGAATCGGATTTGACCAAGGATTGAAATTGACCGCAAACAGAAAAATCTATCTATGATATATTCTGATACTGGAAACTTATTTCTGAATGTTATTGGGTTGTTTTGCTGATGACATTTTATTGGGCTCATTTTACTCTCTACTGAATATTTTATGACAATCTAAAAGAAGAATAATTTCCAAGGATTTTCTCCCTTGTGGGGTTTTTCCTTGGACTTTGACTAAACCTGGTGTCTCTTGTTGATGTGTTGATTGTCTCCTTTGTCATTTCATTTATTGTTTTATCTTCAATTATTGTTTATGAATGAAAAGATTAATTGTTAATTGAAAGATTTCTAATTGAAGTATTGAATTGGGCTAAAGTAATTTGTGCAACATAGAACAATCTAAAAATTTAACATTTAGTCAATTGGAAAATCTTCGATAGAAAGGTCCAATTACAAAGCACATTCAACAGTTCAAAAAGTTGAGTTTCAAAGTCAATAATATTTTAGAGGATAACTTGTTAGACCTATTTATGGGAACTTTAAAGGAAAGCATCCAACATGAGGTGTGTATATTTGGACCTAAAAATATAGAGCATGCTTTAATTTGGGTAAGGAAAAGTAAAAATATGACCACTAGAAAATTGGTCACTAATAACTATAGAGAAAATCATGCTCCCTTTCCTAAACTAACAAGGTTGACTCTTCAACAAATGTATGAAATAAGAGCAAAGGGAGTAGGTTTCAACTATAAAAAAAGTATAGTAAAGGGCATAAATGTAGTGAGAATAAATTATTCTACATAGACTGTGAAGATGAAGAAGATTAGGAAGTGGAAACTTCATAAGATCTAGATCTAGAAGAAACTACTCCAACAATCTCTTGTAATGCATTGATTGGCATCAATACTCCACAAACTTTCAAGACAAAGGGATATATCAAAAGGCAAAGGGTAGTAGTATTGATTGGTTCAAATAGTACGCATAACTTCATCAATTACAAATTGGAAAAACTTCTTAATTTCTTTATATCCAACACCAAAATTCCATGTGATGGTTGCAGATAGAGGTACCATAAATTGTGCTGGGAAGTGCAATAAGATTAAGCTGAATATGCGGGAGTATTTATTAGTTAGTCCCATGATTGCAGTCTAAATGGGTGGTGAAGATATTGTATTAATGGTTCAATGGTTAGAATCATTGGGAATAGTGGCCCTTAATTTCCAAGATATTTTCATAATATTTTTCTCAAAATGAAAGGAAATTGAGCTTAGAGGTATCCAAGGGAAACCAAGTAAAGTGATAAGCTCTAATAGCATGAAAAAATTGCTAAAAAAGGTATACCAAGGTGTAGTTGCACAATTGTTTTCATTAGATGTTCAAATATCTATATCCTCCACTCTAGTGGATGTTCAAAAATTTATCAAGAATCGTGCTAAGGTATTTGGAGAAATTCCTAAGGGTCTTCCACTTATATGAGATCATGACCATGCTATTCATTTAAAACTTGGAAGTGTACCACCTAACATTAGGCATCAAAGATATCCACACGCACAAAAGATTGATATTTAGCATATGATTCAAGAAATGTTAGAGGCAGGAAAATAATTCAGTACATGCCTCTAATTCTTCAAGGGGGCAACCTCCTTTACATTACATAAATGAACAATTCTTGGATGATACAAATGAAAAGACCTCCTTTCTATATATAGGAGTCTAAGGGGTCATAATATAATCAGAGCCGACATAACGATAATAATGTAAGGACACAATAATAAAAATAGTGGGCTTCTATGGGGCACAATAATAACAATATGGGGACTACATGGGCACACAAATATAATAAGGGGGTTGTAATAATAACAATAAGGGGTTACACTAGTAGTATAGGGACCTAACAATTTTTTCTAGTCAAAATTGGATCTTTGTCACTTACAATAATATTTGGTATTCCATGTAGATTTTGAAATATTTCCATGAATGCTTCTGCCACAATTTTTTCTTTAAAATGATGAGAAAGAGATAAAACTTGGGCATACTTTGTCATCCACTCTACCACTACCATATTGAAAATATTTCCTTCATATTTTGGTAAATTTGTAATAAAATCCATTGAAACTTCTTCCCAACATTGGCTTGGTATGTCTAATGGTTAAAGGAGCCCTGATGTCTTGATAGTCTCTCCTTTATTTTGTTGGCATACCATACATTTCGCCACAACGTTTTGCACAGATGATTTAATACCTTCCAAAAAAAAAATATCTTCATCATATGGTATGTCTTTAAGAACAATGAATGTCCTCTTATAGGAGAAGTGTGTAATTCCGATGGGGCCTTCTATTTTATTTGTGAATTATTACATAATTAATCTTGATACCATAACAAATCAGTTTTCCAAGTAAATTTTTCTATTGCATCAAGGTCATCTTATAGTTTTTGAATGATATTGCATATTTTTTCTTGCTACCATTCTATCCTTTCTTCTTCCACCCAGTCAGACTGTGGAATGGAGATAGCACATAGTAAACCACTTGTGTCTTCCTCTTTCCTTGAGACACCATTTGCCATAATACTTTGTTTCCCCTTTTTTTATATAATTTTAAATTCATAACCCAAGATTGTTGTGACCCATTTTTTTTGCTCTTCTAAATATAATATTTTCTCCAATAAGTACTTTAGACTATCATGTTTATTTATTTATTTGAAGTGTCTTCCTATTACATGTGGATGTCATTTCTTAACTGCATGTAGTACAACCAACATTATTTTTCATAGATGGGTCTCAATAGGTTCTTTCCTTTAAGTTCACTACTATCAAACACAAGAGGCATTCCTTCTTGCATAAAAGCTACATCAATGTCATGGCCTGAGGCATCACACTCCATAATGAATATTTTTTTGAAGTCAGTTGTCGACAAGATGAGAGTCGTACACATAGCCTATTTAAGTTCTTCAAATGCTTTGGTTTTTTCTTTAGTCCAAGAAAATGTTTCCTTATTCAATATTTTTTTTTGACATGCTACTATTTTACCATAACTATTGACAAATTTGTGGTAATATCTTGTCAATCCTAAGAATCCAGAATGAGTTTCTTCAAGATATTAGGGATTGCCCATTCCCTCATAGCTTCGATTTTGTTAGGATCCACCTTTACACCATCATGTGATACAATATGACCCAAATATTTCACTTCTTGAACACCAAAGGAACACTTGGAAGGATTTGCATATATTTTTTTCTCTTCAAATATTTTTAAGGCCCTCCAACATGTTCTACATGATCTTCCCAAGATTTGTTGTAAATTAGTATGTCATTGAAAAATACTAGCCCAAATTTTCTAAGGAAGGGTTTGAAAATAGAATTCATCAAGTTTTGAAATGTTGAAGGTGAATTTGTAGGTCCAAATGGCATAACCAAAAACTCATAATGGCCTTCATATGTTCTAAAGGTTCTTTTGGGAATGTCTTCTTTCCTAATTCTAATTTGATGATATCCATAATGAATATCTAACTTAGTAAAGAAAATTTCTCCATGAAATTCATCCATGATAGGAATAGGAAATTTATCTTTGATTGTCATCCATTTTTATTTTTCTATAGTCTAGATACATATGCCACAAACCATCCTTTTTATAACCATCACCACTAGTGAAGGAAAAGCACTATGGCTAGATTGAATGATTCCTACCTCTTAACATTTCTTGAATCATATGCTAAATATCAATCTTTTGTGCATGTGGATATATTTGATGCCTAATGTTAGGTGGTACACTTCCAAGTTGCAAATGAATAGCATGGTCATGATCTCGTGTAAGTGTAAGGCCCTTAGGAATTTCTCCAAATACCTTAGCATGATTCTTGATAAATTTTTGAACATCCACTAGAGTAGAGGATATAGATGTTTGAACATCTAATGAAAAAAATTGTGCAACTACACCTTGGTATACCCTTTTTAGCAATTTTTTCATGCTATTAGAGCTTATCACTTTACTAGGTTTCCCTTAGATACCTCTAAGCTCAATTTCCTTTCATTCTGAGAAATTTTTTATGAAAATATCTTGTAAATTAAGGGCCACTATTCCCAATGATTCTAATCATTGAACCATTAATACAACATCTTCACAACCCATTTAGATTGCAATCATGGGACGAACAAATAAATAATCCCCCATATTCAACTTAATCTTATTACACTTCCCTGCACAAGTTATGGTACCTCTATCTGCAATCATCACATGGAATTTTGGTGTTGGATATAAAGCAATTAAGAAGTTTTTCCAATTTGTAATTGATGAAGTTATGCGTACTATTTGAACCAATCAATACTACTACCCTTTGTCTTTTGATATATCCTTTTATCTTGAAAGTTTGTGGAGTATTGATGCCAACCAATGCATGACAATAGATTGTTGGAGTAGTTTCTTCTAGATCTAGATCTTGTGAAATTTCCACTTCCTAATCTTCTTCATCTTCACAGTCTATGTAGAATAATTTATTCTCACTACATTTATGCCCTTTACTATACTTTTTTTATAGTTGAAACCTACTCCCTTTGCTCTTATTTCATACATTTGTTGAAGAGTCAACCTTGTTAGTTTAGGAAAGGGAGCATGATTTTCTCTATAGTTATTAGTGACCAATTTTCTAGTGGTCATATTTTTACTTTTTCTTACCCAAATTAAAGCATGCTCTATATTTTTAGGTTCAAATATATGCACCTCATGTTGGATGCTTTCCTTTAAAGTTACCATAAGTAGGTCTAACAAGTTATCCTCTAAAATATTATTGACTTTGAAACTGAACTTTTTGAACAGTTGAATGTGATTTGTAACTAGACCTTTCTGTCGAAGATTTTCCAATTGACTAAATGTTAAATTTTTAGATAGTTCTATGTTGCACCAATTACTTTAGCCCAATTCAATACTTCAATTAACAATCTTTCAATTAAAAATTAATCTTTTCATTCATAAACAATAATTGAAGATAAAATAATAAATGAAATGACAAAGGAGACAATCAACACATCAACAAGAGACACCAGGTTTAGTCAAAGTCTAGGGAAAAACCCCACAAGGGGGAAAACCCTTGGAAATTATTGTTCTTTTAGATTGTCATAAAATATTCAGTAGAGAGTACAATGAGCCCAATACAATGTCATCAGCAAAGCAACCCAATAACATTCAAAAATAAGTTTCTGGTATCATAATATATCATAGATAGATTTTGCTGTCTACTGTCAACTTCAATCCTTGGTCAATCTGATTCAAACTTCTCAGTCGCATGCAGGAGGAGTTGTGCGAGCGACTAAAAGTTTCCTGTTTCTCCCTTGATTCCTTCAAGCCAGCGAGTGTGGTTGATTTTTCCCTATGACGTGCCTATGATTGTATCCCAAAAACCCTAAAATAGATGCGAGCCTCGAACCTTGTAATTTCAAACCTTTGTGAACTTCTGATGTCATCCTTGCCTAAAAATTATGTGAGCCAATCAATGAAGAAGAGATGAAGAAGATGTTTGGTGATTTCCAAATGACTTTGAGGTCACTTGTATTTATAGGCTTCCAAGGGTGACCAATTTTCTTTAGGGCCGACCTTGTCGAAATGTGCATATGTGGGCTTTCCTTCATAAGTACACTTCCCCTTATCCGATTTGAGTGATATTTAGGTCAATTTTGGTCCTCTATAAAAGAGGAATTCAATGTAATCATCATCTCCATTAAAAAAAATTCCAAAGTGTAATTTTACTCAATTTTCATAATTTAAATCTCCCTCTCAACTAGGGATAATTCCACCTGACCATTGATCATCAATCTTGATTTCATATCATGTCCCATCTCTGCTCAACTCTATATGTTGAAACATTCTTGAATATAAAGAAGAAGAATCATCAGGGAGCTAACATTACCACACTCTACATTGTCAGAGAGCATCTCTCAATATGAATCCACATCGAGGAGTACATCTCAACCCAGAATCTCATGGGGGGAGCTAGGTATCTCGACCCCGTATCATGCAATAGGTTATATAGGGGAGCACATCTCAACCAATCCTATTGCCTATTAATCTTCCCAACAATGACCCTCAAGAGTCATTTGTAGAATGCCTACATCATAATTTGAACTTGGGTGAGATACCTGGATTACCAAAAGGTAAGGATCACACACCTCCAATCCTCCTCAACCCGTTGGCCAGATGGAGAGGGACAATCCTAAAGAGACCAACTTGTGGGTATGATGTCAACTGGGGTGCACTCTACAAATACTAAGCCTAGGGGAGTAACATCTCACCTCCCTATGCGTAACAGATAGGGGTGATACCCTATTGTCTAGAGATCCCTCAAACCCAAGAGCCTTTTATCTCAATTCCACACCGTGGGAGATCAAAAAAGGGGGAAGAGTTTTCTCAGTGTCCTGTTGAAGCCCCGAAAATCGTTGCTACAACATGGGGGAAAACCACCCAGTCCAGACCTTGGTTAGCAACTCCTTTTCCGTTTGGTGTAGTGGCTCTGACTGGGGATAATGGGACCAATTTCCCAGAAATGATTTTTATAGTGTTGATGGGGTGATATATGATGTAACGGGGGAATGATTAAGCTAAGTGTAATCTAATCTAAACTACTAAACACATGCATATATCCTAGTTTAAATATAAATATACCTGGGAATTAAATACAATATGCGATCTACAATGATGTCCTACAACAATTGGTAATATAGATCATTCAATTAGGGTTTTCTCATTTCTACTTTGTGTTAAAAAGGACCTTTCAACCTCATTGTAAGGTGCTAGAGTAAATGCACGTAGTTTCCACATCTCATCTTAGAGATAAGCTACCACCATTCAAGCGAGTTTGTTTCATTTCACTTTTTTATAGTTTCAACACATTCCATTTACTAATAGAAGTTAATTTTTACTATATATTTGTTTTTTTGTTATAAATATGTATTCCATTTCATTTCATTCATAAATATAGATAATTCCAGGTGGACTAGTGGGTTTCAGAGGGGTTGGAGACAGGTAAATAAATAAATAAAATGGAAAAGAAGAATGAAAAATACAGGTGAGAGGAGGAAGAAGAAAGAGAAGGAGGAAGGTAGGGTGATGATAAGGCAACTTAGATAACCAATAGGGTGACTTGGAACCACTTTAGGGTTCCATGTGGACCCATATACCATATTTGATGCCATATTTTTTTTTTCTCAATCTGTCTACTTCTATTATTATACAAAAAGATTCAAAATGTTACAGCAAGGCCGTAGCCTTGAAAATCTTGCCATGAGATTGAAAATTAGTACAGTTGAACACCTTCCAAAAATGGTGGACTTCCATCTGTTACATCTTCTCTTAAGACTCTAAATATTGCGAAACAGGGACAAGCTGAGACAAACAACCATTGCACTGTTGTACAGCGCTGAACAAGGACAAATAGACATAGATCCAAACAGTCGACATAGAGACATATAGACACATACTATGACCTGACACATGCAGAATTGCGAGTTCCAAAAACAGAGTAATGCGCCTACTTCTTAGGCTGCCGAGAGCAGAGTGCCATCCAAGATCAGTCGTCATCCGTAGTGTAGGGTTCCTCCACTACCCTGCACCCAAATTGCAAAGAGTCTTCCGAGTCTGAGCGAAGGACCACCGAGCCGGTTGGGACTCCCGGAGCAGGCTCGCTTGGACCATCAGGGGCGACTTGAGTCGCCAAGGAGGAACTTCCCGTGACCAGGCGTTGAGTGTCAATTGGAGGCGCTGTCCCTTGTTCTGGCGGAATTGCCTGATGAGCTGCTGCCTGGCCGCTGAGATTTGCACAATTTTCAATAGTAACAGAGACTAAGAAAGTGGAATTGGCAAGAGTGCAGGGGATACGATAGCGGACTGTTGGATGTGCTGCATGCTCACATTCAACCAGCCTTCCACGCCCGTGACCTCTGCCTCTTCCAGCTCTGGAAACTTGAGGGCGATTTTGCTCAGGTGCCACCTCAACCGAGGAGGAGGGAGAGATGGGGGCAGACCTCTGTGAGGTGGCGCGTCCACGGGAGCCTCCGCGTCTGCTACCCATTCTTGGACGCTCTCTCGGCATTGCAGTATACAGTGGATTGACCAGCGCACAAATACACGGAGGGGAGCAACTAACCAGAACGTGAGCTTGTTGAACTGGAGCTAAATTCCTGTGAAACACTCTCGAGTCTGAGACGGAGATGGACTTGGGCACAGAGAGTGAATGCCCCTGAGCTACCAACAGGACCGCAGAGGAGTGCGAAGTGGCAGCAGAGGGATGCGAAGAGGCCGCCGAGGAATGCCAAGAAACCGCAGAGGAATGCGAGGAGGCCGCGGGAGCACAAACATTTTGAAGCGCCATTGCACAATTTACCAGGAGGTAGATGGAGGAGTAAACGAACCACATTAATAACCCTGCGTGAGACCAGCTCACTTGATCTGCACGGTTCCTCGTGGCGTGCATGGGCTGACACCTGCCCATTGGAAACACCACCTTCGTACCCTCATGCCGATTGAACACCCGCATCCGGGAATATTTGATGCCATATTAATGGCTATGTAAACAAATATATTGTAATTTTGTTATAATTTTGTAGGCCCTAAAGTTTTGGAGTTTTTGTGAGGTTTAATAGAAGTTTTTCTTTAGGACTTTTAGGACCTACACGTACCTTTGACACACCCATGCCTTGTTTTTAAAATTAAAAATTTTAGTGAGATATTGTGATGACAAGATATTTTGAGCACAAAACAATGTTTATGTGCGAAAGTTATACCTGAAATGGTGTAGGAAGAGGAATAAGGTACCCTTTCATTTAAAGGAGACATAAATCCCTGCTTAGACATCAAAATGGAGTATGGAAGTAGTCATTATAAGGATATTTAATGGAGAATCCATTCATGGAACAAAAAATGGAATTTGGATATCCAAATACTTAAGGAATTAGTAGAGAGACAATTGTAGCATTAATAAGGCATTAGAGATATGTTGGGAAAACTTAAAAAGACCATAACTTTCAACTCAAAAATCAGAATGGAGCATGGGGGTAGTCAATGGAAAGACAATGAAGAATATAATCCATATGTACTCCCATAATGTTTCTTTTAGTAGCATAAATTCTTAGAAAATCCAAAGAATTCCATTGGTAGCCTTAAAGGGTAGAAAAACCATTAACGTAATTTCTAAAATTTTATAAATGTTTGTTTTATCTAACAAAATTTAATTGTATGCCCATTTTATAGAATTAGAGATAATTAAAAAATAGGAAAAGCTCAAGGTTTCATATCTAGGCATGAGGAAAAAAAGAAATCCTATAGTCATGAAAGAGGCGTTAATGACTAGAACATTAGTTTGGGTAATGAAAAGACTGAATCTAATGACCATACAAGGATAGTGGAACCGACTTAATTAGTGGATACTATGAGGAGTATGAGAGTAGAAGTGTGGAGCTATAGGGATGAAAATGAAATAAAAATAAGAGCAAAATAAGGAAAAAATCATATAAAAACTCAAGAACTACAAAGCTTTGACCAATTGTAGAAACAAATAAAGAATAGTTCAAGCTCAAGACATGAAGGACAAGGCACATCTCATGCAAGGAGAAATAACTGAAGAGGATCCAATCACTTAAGAAGTGCCAATAAAGCTCAGAGATATCATCACTCACCAACTCACTCATCCAAGAAATTGTATGCATCTAAATATTGTATCCCAATAGTGTTTCATGGTAGAAATTAGAGAACACGATATGATTTGAATAATCTACAAGGTGAGCTTAGGAAGCTTAAACCACCTATCTTTGATTGTGAAATAAAAAGGGAGATGATTTTGAAACTATGTTACTTCTAATTAGAAAATATATTCAAGTACATAGTTACTCATATAACTTAAAAACCAAAATAGCCGTATATCATTTGCAAGGAAAATACTCTATGCGTTAGTGTTATTTGAAGCAAGTCAAGCATATTGATGAGAAAATTATTTTTTAGAAATAGTTCAATAAATATTTCCAACAACAATAAATTTTACAAAAGTACTATGTTAAGAAGATGGAGGAGTTATTTGAACTCAAATTGGAAGCATAACCATGAAGGAATATGAAAAAAAGTCCTTGGAGCTGTTGAGGTATGTGGGCTTTATCAAGAAGGATAAAGTGAAATCTTAAAGCTTCTTCATTGGACTACCATATTTTAATAAAGATAAGATTCAATTTGATGAGCATGGGACTTTGGTTGAAACCATTAGAAATGACAAGTACTTGCATGAGAATAATAAATATAAGGAGAGTTTTCATAAATATTGGAGGGATATAAAGAAGGAAAAGTCAAATAAGAAGAAGAAGGGATTCAAATTGTCTTTCAAAAGATATAGTCCTAATAGATATCAACAAAATAAACATGAGAAAGGAGAATCTAGAAAGGAATAATTCTTGGGAAAAAGAGGAAGACCACCAATTAAATGTTGGATATTTAAAGGAGATCATCCATATAAAAATTTCCCTCATAAAGATGAAAAATGAATACTTTGCACAAAATTCAAGAGCCTACAGTAGTGGAAGACTTAAGAAGAAATATGAAGCCATGGAGGATCGATAGGTAGAACATCAATCCAATATGATTTAGGTGGAAGGGAATATTATAAATCATCATGTTGCTATATTGCTGGATTTAGGAGAAAGCCATAGTTTCATTGATCCCAAACCAGTGGATATACTTCATTTAATGAAAAACAAGCTTGAAATATGATGGTTAGTTCAACCAACCATTAGAACCAAGAGAAGGATCAATGCAATTATTAGGAGTTGTCCCATAAATTTGGAAGGATTAAATAAAAAGGATAATTTGAACATCATTCCACTAAGATATTATGATGTTCTCATTGGAATTGATTGATTGGACATCATCATGTTATAGGCTAGAGTTCCACAACAAGACATTAATGTCTTGGTGAAAAGGGGATGTAAAGTATTGTACATGGAATTCCCAAAACCCATTTCTATAAGAGAGATTTCATCCTTACAATTAAAGAGATGTTTCATGAAAGGATTCCAACTATATGTAGCTCATGTAGATGAGATAGATAAGACTAAGAAGGCAAGTCCTGAAGAGTATCTAATGTTGCAAGAGGTTGGAGATGTATTTGGAGAAATAATAGGATTGCTACCAAAGAGGGATGTAGATTTTTATATTGATTTAATTCCTAGAACCAAAGTGTCTCAACTTGGGGAGGACTAGTACACTTTGTGAAAAGGGATGGAATGAGGATATAAATTGACTATCGAATACTGAACAAGGCCAATGTAAAGAATAAATGCTATCTACCTAGAGTTGATGACCTATTTGACCAATTAAGAGGAGGAAAGACATTTTTAAAGATTGAATTGAGATCATGATATCACTAGGTGAAGATCAAGGAAGAATATGTAAGGTAGAAATTTTTTATAACCATCCTAGATTTATATTAAATCTGGATATACCAAGCACTGAGAGGGACCAAATCTCTTTTCACTCTAAAAGAGGTTTGCACCTCAAAAAAGAGATTTGATCCTTCTCAGCACATGGTAGATACATAGTTAATATGGATCTAGGTTGGTTAATAATAATAATAATAATGTATACCTTATGGGAGAGTTTAATTGGAAAACATGTGAAGATGTAAAGTAAATGTGAGTACACAAGTGGATCCACCTAGGAGTTATAGTGGTAGTGGTTAGAATTGACCTCGTGTCGAAAATGATTTCGTAATTGATCTCATCTTCCAACCCATTTCATGGGGTAATAATAAAAACAATTTATAAAAAGTTATAATTTAATTAATTTTTATTTTTGAAATATGAAATGTATTATAAGGTAAGTGTTTTGATGGCTATCATGGATTGATACCAATTGAAATTTATCAATCATTTAATTTAGAAGTCATCTACCGTGATAGAAGAATTGCACGGATGACTAAAAGTGGCCAAAATGCAGGCAAAAAAATTTCAAAAAAATCGTGCAGTAGCAGTGTATGAATCGTGTTTTTGATGGTGGAAATGGATTCAACACCATAAAAACCTCTGGGTTACCCAAAATCTTGAAGTTTGACAGCTATAATATGGATTTACAAAAATCCTTGTCGAATTTATCAAAATATTGTATAAATGTCCATAATTTTCATGGAAAAAAAACAATATGATTAGACTACGACTTTAATTTATATGACAATGCTAATTTAAAACAAATTAAATTTCCCCAAAATTCACCCTTAAATAAAAAATCAAATATTTCTTTTAACATTTAAAATAAATTAAAAATTTCCAATCTAAAAATAAAATGCTCCTTGCCGACCTTTATGTCACCTTTAATAATTAATTATAATTTAAATTATCAATTAACCTACAAAAGCATTTAAATTAACATTTCGGAGCCTTCCATAACATAGCCTTCATTTTATAGGGAGCGCATATAATATAGACTTATTCTTCAGAAAGTGCATATAATATATCTCCATGGAACAACCCGCGAAGCCTGTAAACAAAATCCTTGTGAGGAAGAAATCATAGAAGCTATGAGAGAAAAGATTTCAATCCCTACACAGTGAGCTCACTAGAAGTATATTAACTCTGAATTATTATTTAGAAAATGCGTATAATATGTCTACATGGAACAACTAGTGAAGGTGGAAAATAAAATCCTTATGATGAAAAATTCATACAAGCTATGAGTTAAAAGCTTTCGAGCCCTACACAGCAAACTCTTGCCTGAAGTTAATTAGTGCAGTTGCTTTAATTTGTTATTCACTATTATTGTGTTGGCTTGAGGGGGCCTGACCCAAGTTCAACGTTAGTTAGCCAAACAAATCCCTACACTACTGGTCCTTTTGGCATCAGCCCGCAGAGTGCGGATCAAAGTCTCACCCGAAGCAGTATGGGGGGATGCTGGAACCACGTTTCTGCACCCTGAGATGGTTGTGATGTCGTTTGATTCCCTCTATCCCTAACTTCTTGGAGGTTGCTTCACACTAGGGATTACAAGACGAGCCCTCTATTTTGTCCTTCAATACCCGCGCGAAAGGGTACGATCGACCTTCGCGCAGCCCTAGCCTACTGCTCAGGTACTTTCGTGCTGCTATGGCAGCGTGCCCTGCAGATTCCCGAATTAATCTAAGTGACTTGCTTATCTTATCAAACACTTATAATTAACCCCACGTAAATAGATAACCGTAATTGCATTCAGTTATATTATGTAATTGCATTCATTCGCGCATCTTATAATCATAATAAAGGACATTCATACATAATAGATTAGGATGCATCAACAGAACAACGACACTGGAATATAAGAATATTTATCTTTATTGATATCTTCCAAGTGTTTATAAAATTTATCCACCCTGTGCACACAGCGGCAGGGGTCCACGCACTCAGCTTTGGACTCCTACCCTAAGCGTCTGCGCACTCAGTTGCAGAGCCTTTACCTGCACTACAACAAAGACTTAGACTTCTTACTTCAGAGCTATGACTTTCTTACATGATTCGTCCTTCTAACTACTTAGAGCTTAGCTCTTTTTATACAATTCCATGGTCCGCGAACCATGGGTAGATCTCTTATAGCTGACTTTACTTTACAAAACTAAGGGCAGACAACCCTTGATGACTTATGACACCTTCGCACTCTGCGACCACAAAATGTGGAGTCTTTACAATTTTATTACAAAATTTGACTCAAACATGGGTTTTTAGCCCCAAAATTGTCCTTGGGGGATCCCGCTCCCAATAGGCCCCCAACACAAACATTGTGACTCGCCCTTGAGTCACTTGGTAGGCACAGAGATCTTTGCGCGAAGCCCTTCCAGCTTGACCCGTATGACCGCTACCTCGGCCATGCACTGAGCTACCGCCTGCTTCGCGTCTTCCATTATCTGCTCGGTCACTGCTCCTGCGTTGTCAGCCTAAAGATTTTTTTGTGATGCCTGCAGAGTTACAAACTTGCCTTCAATATTTCCTGTGACTGTGTAAGCTTCCTCCAATTAGGGCTTTAGTCTCGCCTTCAGCACTGCTTCCTTGTGCAGTGCTATGTCCACCTATTCCTTCAATTCCTTGGCCTCCTGCAGCTTGGCTAGTCTCTGTGTCAGCGTGATGGTTAGCGTTGTGCCCTTAACCTCATCGTAGTGCTTTTGTGGCTTGCGCGCTTTCGTCTCTAGCCTCTGTGTATTGGGGTCCTCCTGTAAGCTTGTCAGGACCTCAAATGAATGCTTGAAAAACTACGTGGAGTCTTTTACTGTATTCTCCACCGCTGCTATTGCCTCTGTGACAACGGTCGTCCGTTGTTCTTTTACTTCTAGCATTGTTGAAGGCTGGGACCTCAATTGTAGGTCTGTAATTTGCAGGTTCAACTCCAACTGAACCCATGCCATCTCAGTCTGAGTGTTGCACACCCCTGTGGCCAATTTGCAGATGTGTACCTTGACTGGCTCCTCCTTTGGAGTGGCCAACTCTGGGACCATTCGGCACGCCTTCTCAATGACCTGCATAATCCTCTTACTCTGATTGGTCGCCTCGGTCTCAGCAGCGATGGTGACATTTCTCTGTAGGTCCATTTGCTTGTTGTTGATCCACTGTTCGCTGATCACCTGAAGGGCGCGGTGTTCTCGGGCCCTCAATCCTGCAATTACTCCATCCTGCAAGAGGTGGAGTGCTTCGTGCGGAAGCGCTGCCAGGTTCAACCCAACTCCCTTTAGGGCGTTGACAATGGGCCTGTTAGCCTCATTTTCTGTGGTCAGTGCTCCATCTGGCAGCACTATCACACTGGAAGCCTTTGTGCATAGCATATTGGCAGCCTCTGAAGTGCCGATAGCCAAGCTAGTAGACACCATACTAGCCTACGATGCGTGGGTCTGCAACTCCTGCAACCCTGTCTAGATAGCCCCTAGGATGATCTGCTGTTGTTGTTCAAATTGCTGCAAGGCCTCCGCGGTGACATCCCTGACTGTGTCACCGATATCATGTAAATTTCCCTCTATCAATGTGATAGGGTCCATTGAGGTCTTGGTCACCTTTGATTTCTTCCTGGTCCCTCCCTTCTCTAGCTCTCTTGGGCACTTAATGCGGGTGAATGTCTCCTGAGGGTCTGCGCCATGCTATTCTGTTTCTTCCTCTTCTGTCTCAGGTGAAGGTGACCTTGTGCCTTTGTCAGAGCCACACTCCATTCCACCTATCTGCTTTCCTGCCTGCTCTGCTTGGCCTTATCAATGGCCTCCTTTTTCCTCTTCTCAACCAGTTGCACCATCTTCAGCTTGGCCTCCTCCTCCTTCTTCTGCGCGGCGGACTTGCTTCCGCCCCCCGCCAAGTTCATGGTAGTGCGCCACTCTGCCAGCCATTGATCAAGCACCGCATCAATGGCGTCGTTCATGGCCAAATACAACAAGTCATACCACTTCTGCGCAGCGTCCTTCCACGCCCTGATGGATACTCGATGGAAATCGGCTTTGAACTCGACGTAGCCCTGTAGGCTGGCATACACCATGGGTGAAAATAATGGCTTGCGATTGATGGCCATCCTGATGTTCATCTCCATCAAGATCTAGAAGATCTTGTTGTCCTAGACTCACTACGCATCCTTGGTCGCCCACATCGAAGCGTACTTCACTGCTTCACGGAGGTCTGGTGTGACCGAAAGGAACTTGCTATCATTTGGTAGCTCCCATGCTACTAGCATAATAAATAGCAAGAGCCACATGTAGTGGAACATATTGCTGAGCTCTTGTGCTTTCGCGGCAGTTTGCCAAGAACTCTCGGCGAAGGTAGTTCGACCAGTTAAACTGGACTTCTTTAGCGCATTGTTGTGCGAGCACGACAATAGGTGTTGGCACCTCATCGGTGTGACACTTCCTCATTACCTTCCCAGTGAGGATCTGTGTGGCTACCTTCATAGCGGGGTCACAGATGCTGGATATGGTGTACCCACATGGCTTCTTCACCAGTTTAAATGTTTCCTTCATTGATTCTGCGAGAGCCTACTTGCCACCCTTTTCGCCAAATATCATCGTTGGATTCTCACCTGTATATGGAAGGCGCGCTATTTGGTGAATCAACCTATCCGTGATGGGTATCGGCTCATCCAGCCACAAACACCCATCATGCACCAAGCATAGCAGATGCTTGATGACCAAAACTATCACCGGGGTGCGGTTATAGTGCGACATCCAGAGCAGGTTGAGCAACCCTGCCTTTTCTACTCCCTTGAGCCACCTCCGTGGCTCCAATGCGATCATTCGTATATTTGTATCTATGATTCGGTGCATCAGCTGCTCGTTCGCCAAGTGTGGGAACTTCTCATGGTCCGCCAAGTCCCAGTCTTCAAGCTTCAGCAATGGCACTCAGGCCAAGCGCGGACTGTCGAAAACAATTTTGTTCGGTAGCAGAGGGGTTTGCAGGGGAGTCTTACTCTCATCAATGTCCTTTGGTACTGTTGTACCTTAAGAAACCAATTTCCTAGCTGTAGAGAAATTGTGCTTAAGACATTAATAAATATTGTTTACTGTCACTTATTGCTTGTTGTGTTCTCAAATGAAGGACCTGGAAAACTTGGTCTTTAACCCTTAAAACATGTATGGCTAGAACATTTCAGAATGCCATTTGAGATAGATATAAATGATGACTGAAGAAAGCTTGAAGGAGAAGTTAAAGATAATACGCTGGATTTTCACAGAAACTACTATCTATAACTTAGAAGAATTATGAAAATGAGAACTGAATCATAGACAATATGCTACTTAGCATAGAAACTACTATCTATGACTCTTGGAGAAGTTAAGGATATGCTGATCTTTCACAGAAAATATTATCTATAACTTAGAAAGGAAGGTGGAAACTTCAAGTATAGGAGTTCTCTTTAAGGAATTTTAACTTATCTACATAAGCAAATAAAGACCTGCAACTTCATTACTATACTTGAAAGAAGAAAACATAACATCACACATGACAAAAAAGGTCACAAAATTATACCCAACAACTCATGGAAACTTCTGATTCTTTCATTAATCAACGATGATATCAGAATACAGTGGCCTAGTCTTCGGGTTCTCCAAAATTCGAACCACCCACCCTTTACAATTCCCTTTTCAGGCTTTTATCTCCTCCATCAAATCAGTTTTGGAACTGATTTCTTGGAACAGCTAATAAACTGCTTTATAGCAGTTATAAAACTATTTTCTCTTTGAAATTATTCAACTTTATTATATATACAATATTAAGACTCAGAAAATATATAAACTGCGCCAAAAGCTTTGAAAGAGGTCCATATATATATGTCGAGAATTATCTGATTGGCAAGAACACCAAATAACCCGACCAATCACCTTTTCTTCAGATTCAGCTTCAACACTAATTTTCCCTTTATTCAGCGGAATTAATGCAAACCTTTGGTAATTGTGGAACTTAAAATGAATTAAATCTGTTGCATAAACTATCGGATCTGCCCATTCGCCTTTTAAATATGCCTTAATACCTTTACGGACTTGATTATACATAGATCTGTATTTAATAATTCATCAGGTCCAAAACCCATTGCAATCGCAATTGGCGCTTTCAATTGGGGTACTAACCCAAAACCTTAACAAACTGCTATTAGCAGATCCGCCAGAAATATAGAACATGGCATATATAATATCGGGTCTGGAATCCCAATCGCAAATCGCAATCGGCGCTATGAGCCAACACATATACATAAGGCGCTTTACAGACCCGCCGAACTTTATAAAACACGATAAATATGTTTTCAAGTCTAGCCCGCAATCGAAAATTGCAATCGGCATAGCCATATACACATATATAAAGTGTTATGCGATGATCGTTGACTCGTCGGGGCTTTTAAATATAATATATATATTTCAGGTCCGTTTATAACTTGTTCAACGCTTATTTATATTATAATCCTTTATAATAGAAATACATATAAAATGCATAACCATACTTTTTCCGCCTTTTCCAAAGCCTTTGCACAGTTTTCAAGATACGCCTTTATCACAATCGGCGATCGGTGATTCTTGTGGTAATAATATAACTTCCCGCTGCATCTTTGCGATTGCGATTTAATCGCATCGCTAACATATATATATATATATATATATATATATATATATATTTTGGTTATGGCTCCATAAGCCATTTATAATATGATTTAACTTGATCACATGGGCCAATTCTTTTACACTTGTTTCTTTTGTGTTTTGATTCCGATATGCAACTTATTACATCTCCCTCTTGCCTTATCTTTTTAAAGATATTTTCAAGTGGTTTTTGAATGAAACATGAACATTAAAGGCAACAAAAAAATACATGTTACAACATTTGGCTCCAGTTGGGGATAGTGCTTTTTCCACAAAATCACCAAGAACCGTAGATTAGTGCCTTATTCATTGGGCATGGAGTCATATATTTCTTCGCCAAACTTAACTGTGTGATGAGATGCTTGCGCTTTGATAGTAAAATATTGAGAATCGTAGATCAGTAGCCTTAGTTGGGCATGGAGTCCAAAACTATGAAAACCCTGAAATTTGACAAACTGGAACTTGACAATCTTGAAGTCTGAAACCTCTGCAAACCAGTTTCCAACTGGGAAAGTCACCCTTATTCATCAACTGAAGAACTGCAACTAGAAACCAAATGCTCAACACATGAGCTTATTTATGTACAAGTTCCTACATATGTACATGATTGATCTCCATCAGGTGAAGTCAATTTTCCAATGGTACCAGGTTAGCATTTGAGTGCTTAATCTAGAACCATTCTGCTAGTGAATCTTGAAAATGCAATTCATCCTGAACAAAAAATAAATTATGAATAAAAGCAGCTCACAACAAAAATTAGGTGTATAACCACAAAATGATATGTGTAGACTACTGATAAATTCTTCCATGTACTCTACCATAGGATTTTCAAAAGTATGAGAAAAAATATGTTCTTGAGGTTCCTGCTCAATTGAACCTTCTGTTGGGATAATATGTTCAACAGAACAATCAGTAACATCTTTAAGAAAATGATCTATGTCACTTTCATATCTCCACTTTTCATCTCTAAGCTTTGATTGAAAATAATTTGTAATTCTAACTTCAGGGAGAAAGAAATTTTTTTTATCATTACTATACGACATATGATCAACTTCAAATAGATTATTTACCTCTGATCCATGGGCATCATTGTGTTCTTCAATGCAATGATATACAACCTCTTTATCGGCTTCCTTTTTATATGAAATAGCCTCTTTTTCTATGATAGATGGCTCAATATATTGCTGTCCAACATATCCCTCTTGCTGGTTTCTTCCTGTATGTTCAACACCCAACTAATGAACTTGAAGAACTTCATCCTGCTCCCCATTTAAACCATTTTCGTTATATATAGGAGGATCATCAAATTTAACAAAATAGGAACTCTGGGGATTTATTTGCAACTCAATCATTTCTTCCTCTTCTCGACTGCTGAGCAGAGACTCTTGATGCATGTTTGAACTTTCCTCCATCTGAATACTCTCTTGATTTGCTTGGAACAAAGTCAACCAATTATCTGCTTGGGAGATCATTGGAGAGAAATGTTTTATAAACTTTTCCACATCATTTTGAGAAAATGATGCTCGATCTGCTTGGGACATAGTCAACCAATTCTCTGCTTGGGAGATTATTGAAGAGGCATGCTTTATAAACTTCTCTACATAATTTTGAGAAAATGATAGTTCCTTGCTTTCAAAGACTTGCTCATAGTTAATCTAGCTATAATCTCTCTGAATGCTTGATATATTATCAACAAGATCATCAGTTTCCTCAATAGGATTATCTTGAGCTTTTAAAGTTTCTTTAGAATCATAATATTCACAACAACCTTCAAAAATAAACCTGTGTGGATAATAAATTCTACAAGAAGAATTGAATGCTAAATGGAAATCTTTCAAAGATGAAATGCTTGAATGAGGTAGAGACCTGAACCAATCCCTAGCTTCTTGGTCCAAAGAAAACATGAACAACTTCATCTTAACATCTTCATGAATGATGCCCTGCTGCTCCATGCATTCATGAAACTCTTGGAGATTTTGAGATAGATCTTCATATTCATTTCTACTGAATTTTGGAAGATACTCATCCGAGACATAAAATGCAGGCATATCATGAGGATAGCCGGTGATCCCAGTAAAATCAAATGGATCAAATTTATGGACTAAGAATGCAGGGAGAGCCATTAAAACCCAGAAAAGAAAACTTAAAAGTACAGTGGAGTTGCTGGTGAGCTCCAGTATTGCAGCAATGATGCTGCAACTCCTGGGACTCCCTACTTTACTTTTATCAACCCGGTAGTTCGTAACAAACTTGGAAGCGATAATGCTATATGCACAAGTACTAGCTCTTACTGCATGCTGTCACTTGATCAGCTGGCACAAGTTCGCTAGGAGCTTAAGCCAACTTCTATGAGTTCTTAGAAGAATATTTTAACTGTGATGGATGAAAGCTAACTCAAAGAGGCTAGTCTACTTGCAGAAAGAAGATGAAAGCTAAAAGGAAATGCAAACCCTAGCAAACCCTAGTTTTACCGACTAACCCTACTTGTGCAAGAAAAGAGATGTAAGCTACTGAAATGGATGCCATGGACTATTGTAGAGGTAAAATACATGTGTTTGAGCTACTTCTGAAGGAAAATATGGAAAAATCATCTTTTTGTATTTTTGAGCAATTTTATGCAGAATTATTATGCATGTGTTTTAACTATTTTTGACTGTGCAGAGGTTTATTGGTGAAAGGAAATGGAGTGGTGTTTGCAGGAGGTTGGGAAGGTGTGGAGAGGACCTAAGGGGTCCCTAGCACCCTTCTAGAGATTTCCACCGTGCTCAGATCTCGAAAAATCACTCGCGTTATCTTCTACAGGAGGCTGCAGGGGATCTACAGGAAATTCTACAGGAAGTTCTACAGGAACATGCCGAAAGTGGTTTTTAGAGGATTGATGGTGGAAAAACGGTGGGAAAGTGGAAATGAAGGGTGGATAAGGGTGTTAAGAGGTTTAGGACTTGGTAAATGAAGCTCAGGAGTGATGAAGATGGTTGGATTTGTTCAAGGATGAAGAAAGCAATGTTGCACAAAAATGTAGAAATTAGGGCAAGTTGGGAAAGTGTGGCGAATGAAGGAAAGAAATATTGAGTGAGGGACTGGAGCAAGTTGTATGATGGAGGAAGGGTAGGTAGGAATGTCTTACAGGTGCTCTGTACACTACTTTCCAAAACTGATCCCAAAAAAGACTAAAAAATAGAGATTTATCTATTTTGACCTAAAAAAACTTTTCCAACTCAAAATCTAACACTAGCAATTACATTGGAAGGCAAAAACAATGTTTTTTTGGCAGCAAGTGTGCCTTGGTCTCAATTCATGGTCCCAAGGAGGGAGAAATGAGATCAAGGACTGCTTGGTAGCCTTTTTGTGGATCTTTTCTGTTACCAAACTTTCAAATAAAAAACAACCTAAGTGATAAAGCAAAATTTTAACCTAAATAATAGAAATTATTCTATGAATGCAAGAAAAACACATAAAAGTAGACAAAGGAGGTACTGGGCACTTGGGTTGGGCCCAACCCCAAGAGCTACAACCTCCTAAGAAAGATCAGAGCTGGTGCAAAGCTGGATTCATCTTCATTGATAAAAAAATAATAGTTACATCCCAAAAACTATCTACAAGAAGAAGCTCGAAAATGTGCTGACACAGGGCTGCACTAAAGTGCGAAAATAGACTAACAAATGAGTAAAATACTAAGGCTTGAAGCCTTCCTACTTATGCAAATGAGGACTCCAAACAGTCCTCCTTAACTTTAGGATCTTGGCTGCCCAAAACTGCAGTTAATCAACCACTTCACTAGACCTGCTCGGCTGCCCCTTGAAATCATCTTTGGTGGGCCGTTGAACTCCGAGCTGATGGTGGAGAACTCAAGGAAGGGGTCATTAAGTGCAGGAGACACCCCTCTTATAAATTCTCAGCCTTGTTTCTTCGTATTTGGCTGCCAATCTGCTCATAAATGCCTGATCTTGGTCCAAAACTGTCCAAAAATCTGCAATAAGCATGTATTAGACTTTGTGGTAAAGTGACTATTCCCATTCACACAATTAACATAAATATATTCAAAAGCATGCATAAAACTATGGAGAATGGTGGATTAAATGAGAATAATAGGCAAAATGAGCCCATATAGTTAACCATTTCCGAGGCTCATCATCACCCCCTGATGAATGGGTTGCTCATCCTCTGAGCAACTAATCAAGTTCATCATCTTTGATTTCTTTGACTGCCTCTCTCACATCTTAGGCCTTTGAGGTGATGTCCTCTTCCCTATCATGAAAACTTGCCTTTCTGTCTACTTCCTCCCATTGTCTTTGCTCCTCTTCTTCCTTGACCCCTTCTAACAGCCCTAGCAGTAGTGGAGGGCTGAACTTAAGGCCAATCCAATTGGCTTTCAAGTTTTGCATTGATTGTTTGTATAGGGGTACTCTTCTCATAGCCTCCCTCATTCTGGTTGGGGAGTGGTACTCTCTTATTTTCAGACTATGGGACAATGTGTTCCATCTCCTTGTGCAAGCATGAATGCAATTATCACCAAACAGTCTTTCCATGTCTTCAAAGTGAGCAATGGCCTGAGCTTGCCTTTCAACATAGTCAGGTGCGATGTGAGGGTTGTCTGCAAGGTACCGATGGGAATATATAAGAGTTGAGGGATCTTCTGGTTCTGCCCTGATCATGAGTGGCTCATTTAGTTCCCTGGCCATAATCTTCTGAATCTCTACTCCCCTCTTTTCCTCATGGCTTAACCAAGAAGCCATGGCCATGAGTTGCAGATCTCCTAATACAGTGTTTGGGTCCCATAGATTCATGTTAGGAAGCGCCAAGTTGTGTAAATAGAATTCTGCTAACTTGGCCTTATCTTCAGCTGAGCTACTGTCACACAATTGCAAAAATTGATTGTAATTCTGAAATGGAGTGGTGCCCCTTTGGGCCAATGTGTTAATTTGAAATTGCAACCATTGGTCTTTAAGATATAATGCATAGGATTTAGCAGGTTTCCTACACTGTAAGGCTTCTACTGCCCAACTGGCCATGCAGGCCATTTGGGCTTCTTTTTCTTGCAACTGCTGTTTTAAAACTTGTATTTCTTTTGCTGCCTGAGACTCCTATTCTTGCAGCAGTTTTGTTAGCATCTCCACATTAGCTTGTAGCTCTCCCTCTTTCTGCTGTTTCTCAGTTGTTTCCTTGTCTGTTGGAGGGCCTTCTTGCTGCTGCTGCCCTCCCAAAATGGACAGCCTATCTTCCTTATGGACTTCCTGTAGCTGCAACTACTTTTTCAGCAACTCATTCTCCTCTTGTAGCTGGGATCTTTTGCAGCTTTCTATGTGCCTCACCATGGCCAATTCCCCTCTTAATTCTTTTAGCTTATCCTCCATGTGGCCTATGTCCTCAACTCCTTTAGATTTGGTGATTTGCATCCATGTGTGTGTTCTGACCCTCTCTTTCTCTAATTCGAAAAATAACAGTACAACAAATTTCTGTGGGATGATTTTCCCACCCTCTAACAGATTGTAATATGAGCCCAAAATAGGCTGAGGGGTAGGTTTAGGTATTTCTTTGGCCTTTCTCTCCCTCTATGACTGTTTGGCTGCCTTCTCCTCCAATTTCTCAGTCTCTTTTAATTTGGCTAGAGTTTCTTGTAGAGATGTTTTAGCTTCCTATAGAACTGCCTTTGAGTCCATCAACTTAATTCTCTCTTTCCATGTGGAGGTTTTTGGGCTTCCTCTTTCATAGGTGATAGATATCCTGGAAGGAGACTCTTCCTTCTTTTTAGTGGGTGAGTCCTCAATGACAATTGGTTCCTTGGATGGTGGTTCGGGTTTGCCCACTTTGATCCTTGTGATTTTTTTGGCTTTAAAGTACATGGAAGGTTGCCTTTTTCTTTTTCCTTTTTGTTTTGTAGGTGTGCTTAATGCAGCAAGCACAACTGTTGCTTCCCTTGCCAACATTTCAGGGGATTTCTCTTTTTGCTGTTCTTTTTCTTCACTTCTTGTAGAAATTTCTATGCCCATTGTTTCTGCTTGTGCCACTGATATCTCAGGGTGTATCTTTTCTTTCTCTTGTTGGGTGCCTGCCTTGGCTGTGGCAGCCTTCTTTTGGGCTTTCTTGGCCTTTTTCTTTCCAATCTTTGTCCTTTTTCCCTTCTCTGTTTTTGTTGTTTTCTCCTTTTCTGTCTTAGGCTCAGCAGTCTTGTCAAATTCCTCTTTTTCCTTATGTTCTTCCTTTGTTTTACCCTTTGCTTGAATGTCTTGTGCTCCCTCATCAATGTTCTTCTCAATTTCTTCAGTTTTCTCCCCCTCATCACTGCTGGATGGGCTGATGTTCTTAGTCAAAGTTCTGATGTTATCATCCCTGGACATATTTCTGAAGATCTCCCAAGCTATGGGGACAGTATAGGTGTGTAAAGCATCTTCCACCAACAATTTGATGAGCCCATGGTGGGCTAACTGATCTGGGACTCCTGCATTTAGCTTTGTACCACATTCAATTAAAGACTGAAGGAGGAAATATGGGATGCTCAGTTTCTTAGCTGGAGGCAAGTCCATCCCATACCTCAATTCATGTAGCAACCTAAAATGATAACCATAGATGATGCTGAACCTCCCTTCACATGTGGTATAATTCACTATTTGATAACTAACTTCACTCTAGAGAGGAGGCAAGCTTGTCCTTCTGACCCCCTTTTTGTCTTCTACAGGATGCTCCTCAGGCAGAAAAAATGTTTTCTTAGCCACTTGTCCTAATGATTTCTCCTTTTTTCTCCAAGGGAACCCCAATGGTAAACTGGTAATTCTACTGATGAAATTAGGGGTAAGTTCTAGGGTCAAATCCCTAAAACTAACTGTGGCATGTGTCTTCGAATGTGGTCTTAGGGACATCAAAAACTCCTCAGTCACCTTCTCATCATAACCCTGAATTCTGTCAAAAAAGGATATCCAGTTTACCCTTGTGAAAAGGTCCACCACCTCAGGGTGCTCATACAATTTGCTAGAGTTTAAGGGTTCTTTCCTCATGAATCCTCCTAGCATGGTGTTGAGTTTGTGTTTTAACCAGAAAAGAAAAATGCTCATGTGGGGAAAAAACAGTCAATCACTGAAATAGAGGATAGCTGAATTCGGTTTTTTCTGAACCCAAGAAGGATTTCCCATGTGCTTCCTGACAACATCAAATGGCACTAATGCCCCTGTTTTAAGCTGCTGTCACCCTAAATTTGACTGTTCGTTTATGAAAAGATTTTTATTTTTATTTTTACAAAACAGAGCATAAGGACACAGGTTTTTTTCTCAACACATAGATAGATATGCAAATTCATTTTTTTCACACACACATAGGTTGGCCTCTACTGCTGCATGTATCTTCTTTACAGGAGAAATTTAAAAATTATGAGGAGATTTCGGATGCAGAGAAAGAAAGAAACTATGTAGACTCAGTGAAATATGCAGGCAGACTTTCATTTTTTTTTTCAATGCACAGGCAGACTTTCACTCTAGTTTTTCAATTTAATGCCGTGTTCAATTCACCACCTTACACAAAAAAATCATGCACAGAGAAGTTTTCCCAAGCCTACATCGTTTTGAGCTTGAAATTTGATGAAAAACCCAGGTTTTCTTTCTGCAGAGTTGTTCTCTGCCTTTCCTGTAGAACCCTTGCTGTAGAAGTCACCTAGCTCCTGTAGAATGAAATCGTGCTTCCTGTAGAGCCCGATAGGCGAGAGATTTTCGAAAAACAGGCATAAATCTGGCGGAGGATGACTGGTTAGTTGCTCTGGAAGTGGTAGATGCGTACTGCAGTCGAGAACGTCGTGAAGGAAAAATGAATGAAGGGTGGTGAATGTCTTAACTGAGCTGTCTTTTCACTGCGGCCATGATTCGTGGTGAGGAGATGAGGTGGCCGGACCGGACCGTTGATCCTACGTCACGGTCATAATGTTTTTGCATGTTGTCTGACCGCCATCACCTCCCTTACTCTCGTTATCCGCCGCCACCACTACCAGTCCCGAATATTTCTTCCTGAATGGACATACCACACGTGCTGGCTGCGTATCTAATCGACAGTTTTGAATTTGACGAGGCTTGTTTGAATTCCACGAGGATGTGTAACTGAACTAGGGTGGCCAGTTAATTGGCCACTGATTCCATTCAATCCGAACCATTTCCATAGTCACGCAACTTTGAAATATGATTCATGTAATTGAGGAATAGGTTTAGGGACTTACCTGTGCAGTCATGGCTGTGTTATGCATATTTTTGGATTTTGGAACCCATTTCTTCATTGCTATTGCTGCTTGCGCTCTGCATGCTCAACCTTAGGCTGTTGTTGACGTTCACATGTTCAAACAGAGCTCCATACATGTTTCATATGCCATAATTTGTTGTCCCTGTCTCTGGAGTATGTTTTTTAAAGGGATCAGTTGCTACAAGAATCCTATAGGATTTACTGTAGCTGCTTCTCCTTCTGAAATTCAAGATGAAATGAGTAGGGCTACAACTGCTGACAAGGGTCTCGGTTGACAAGGAATCACAGATGGTGGGTATTAGGTATGGTGAGTGAAAAGGCTGCTGCTTTGATTTGTCATTAAATTTTTTGTTTGCAACATGAAAAATAACAGGATTTTTGTGTGTGACTGTGCAGGGACATAAAAACGAGTGTAATGGAGGTGTAGAGAGATGGAAAAGGGTGACATATGGTGAGGGATGGAGGCAGGGAGGTTCATAGGCCTCATAAATAGATTTCAAACCCTCAGGTCCTCTTCTGAGATTGATTTTGGCTTGTCTGTTGCTCCTACAGGATCCTCCTGTAGAAGATACAGAGCTTCTTGTAGGATGTGGAATTTCGAACCAAATGAGACCAGATCCTAGGAAAGGGTAATGATGATGGAGGAATGGATTGTGAGGGATGCATGCATCTTGGTCATGTCCTCTGTCTTTGTCTTGCATGATCCTCCTAAAACCTGTAATGACCTTCCTGCAACCTGCAATTTATTCAACAGAAATTAGGTTTATTTTTCTCTTTTTTCTTCTTTTCCTTTTTTTTTGTCTGAGACAGCTGGGGCGCCTCCAGGAGGTTTTCACCCTCACTATCTACCCTGGGCGCCTCCAAGAGGTTTTCACCCAAGGATCTTTTATTCCCTTTTTTTTACATGGTGTAGGTGGAGTGGAGACAGGGACCTGCTCCACTACCAATACTAATTTACCAAGAGTCTCAATGAACTCCTGCTTGGAAAGGGGCTTCCTATAGATTTTCAATCTATGCCCATTGACGAGCATGGGGATGGCTTCTTCATCAATGGTCTGAATAAGGACTGAACCATTGTCATTGCATGTTTCCACTATATATGGTCCCAGCCATCTTGTCCTTAGCTTTCCCTTGAAATCCTTGTATCTTGAATCATATAGCAGTGCCCAATATCCTGGATGAAATTGCTTTTCTTTGAGGTGTTGGTCATGCCATATATTTCTTTGAAGTTGGATTACCTCTGAGTGGAGAAGGGCCTGCATCCTCTGTTCATCTAATCCATTCAGCTGAAGCAATATTTCCTGTTGTGCATGGCTGAGATCTAGGTCCAACTAAGATGCCAACCTCAATGTGTTATATTCAAATTCTATGGACAAAAAAGCCTTCTTCCCATAGATCAGCTCATAGGGTGTTAAACCTGTTGTAGTTTTCCAAGTAGTGTTATAGGCCGAGGGGGCCTCAACCAAGCAATCTGCCTAATCTTTTCTGTTGCTGCTCACTACCTTAGTCAAAATCCCTTCCAAAGCTCTGTTAGTAACTTCCACCTGTCCATTTTCTTGCAGATGATAAGAGGTGGAAGTTTTGTGCGTAATCTTGTGATGAGTGAGCAGATCTTCAATCAGGTTAGAGGTAAATTGACTTCCTTGATCTGTGACTAATTCTCTTAGGTAGCCAAACTTGTAGAAGATATTTTCCCTCAAAAACTCAGCTACCTTTTCTTCTGTTGCTACTTTGATTGCCTTTGTTTCTGCCCACTTTGTCAGGTAATCTGTGCACACAATGATGTAGGACTTCTGTTTGGAAGGAGGGTTGATAGGACCCACAAAGTCCATGCCCCACTTCTCAAATGGTTCGAAAGTCACTTGAGGCTGCAAGGGCATCTCATCCTTTGGAGTAGGTTTCCCCATCCTTTGACATCTGTCGCATTGGTTGATGTATCTCCTGACATCTTGATGAAGGGTGGGCCAATAGTACCCTGCCTGTAGAATTTTGAAGGTGGTTCTCTTTGCTGTAAAGTGGCCTCCACAGGGCCCATCATGATAGGTTAGGAGGATGTCAAAAATTTCCTCCTCCCTAACACATCGCCTCAAAATCTGATCTAGGCCAAGTTTAAAAGATTGCCCCCAATCCAAGTGAATGGGGCACTTTTCCTCACGATCTTGCTCTTCTCTTTTGAGGACAGGTATGGCAGAAACTGTGCTGAAACCAAATAATTTGCTATATCAGAAAACCATGGAGAGAGTATTGAAATAGAAAACAGGTGTTCATCTGGCATTTGATCATCCACCATCCCTTCTTCACCTGTAGGCAAATCTAGTCTAGACAGAAAATCAGCAACAACATTTTCCTTACCTGGCTTATCAACAATGGTCAAATCAAATTGCTGCAATAAAAGTAACCATCTAATGATATGAGTGTTTACATCAGGTTTTTTCATCAAATACCTAATTGCAGCATGATCAGTATGCACGGATGTTTGATAGCCAGTGATGTAGTGTTTGAACTTGTTTAGGGAATGGACTACAGCCAGGAGCTCTTTCTCAGTTACAGTATAGTTTAACTCTGCTTTGGACAGGGTTTTACTAATAAAATATATGGCATATGGTAGCTTCTCCTCAACTTGTCCTAAGGCTGCTCCTATGGCTTTTTTCGAGGCATCTGTGTGAATGTGGAAAGGTAGGGCCTAGTTTGGACCTCTCAAGATTGGGGCAGTTATCAGCTTACCTTTCAAAGTATCCAGAACCTCTTGACAGTTGTTAGTCCATATGAACTCAACATCTTTTCCCAAAAGACCAAAAAATTGAGAGGCTAGCTTACTGAAATCTTTAATGAATCTTCTATAATATCCTGCTAAGCCTAGAAAACTCCGAACATCTCTTACTTTTTGAGGAGGCGGGACCCTTTGGATGATATCAATCTTGTTGGGATCCACCTGTAAAGCTTGCTGAGAAATTGTATGACCTAGGATGGTCCCTTTAGTCATTAGGAATTCACATTTATTAGGACTGAGGGACAGCTTCATCTCAATACACTTGGCTAAAACTTTCCTTAGGTTAGTTAGAGCTTCTTGGAAGTTAGAACCATAAGGGGTAAAGTCATCCATATAGATTTCCACTGAATCATGAACCAGCTCAGCGAATATACTTAGTACTACTCTCTGGAAACTGGCAGGAGCATTGCACAACCCAAAGGGAAGGACTCGGTAGGCAAAGGTACCCCATGGACAAGTGAAAATGGTCTTATCTTGGTCTTCCGGGTTGATTTGGATCTGATTGTACCCGCTAAACCCATCTAGGAAGGAAGAGAACTTCTTCCTTGCCAGGCCATCTAACACTTGATCTATGAAAGGCAAAGGGAAATGGTCCTTCTTGGTGTCTTTGTTAAGTTTTCGATAATCTACACAGATTCTCCACTTCCCGTTTTTCTTGGGCACAAGCACCAAAGGAGAAACCCACTCACTGTCAGAGATGGGGTAGATGAATCCTGCATCCAGCAACTTTTGCAGTTCTTCTTTGAAAATGTCCTTAAGGGCTGGATTCATCCTCCTTTGAGGCTGCTTGACTAGTTTACAATCCTCTTTAATGTAAATGTGATGGGTAAAAACTGAAGGGTGGACTCCTTTCATCTTCTTATAGCTCCAAGCAAAAGCATCTAAATGGTTGTTCAATAAGCAACACAACTCTTTCTCCTGAGAGGGGGATAGGGATGAGTTGATCTTCAAGGTTCTTTCAGGGCCAAATTCCACATTCTTAACTCGGAGAGAGGTCAGATCAGCCACACAAAGATCAACTAAAGCATTAGCTTGGGTTTCCTGCACCAACTCTTCTAATGGTAGCACACTGGGGGGCGGATTTTGAATCAAATTCTCAATAAGATCATCCTCGGTCTGAGGACCTCCCCTGGTGGCTTCCAATGTGCACAATGGTGCAGAGTAGACTTCATCCTCATCTTCCTCCTCCACCCAGAGAGGTAAGTCATGTTCTAGCAGAGGTTGGGCAGGAGGATATAGGACTAGCTGTTTGGACATATGCCCATTCTTGATGGTCATGCTCCCAGCTTGACAACTATTGTAAGCATCTGCAGTAGCTAACCAAGGCCTTCCCAAGATGAGGGGATACCCAGTGAGTTTTTCCTTTTGCTGAAGGACCAAGAAGTCAGCAGGGTACTCCCAGGAATCAATGGAGACCATGACATCTTCCACAATCCCCTCAGGAGTCACAGTGGAGCGGTCTGCCAACTGTAGTACTGTTGAGGTCTTTCTTAGGGAACTCTGAAGGTTGAGTTTAAGCATAGTGTCCCTAGTCATTACGTTAATGGCAGCCCCTAGATCAATCAAGGTGTGGGGGATTATAGTGCCATTAATGTGGACATCAACTATAGGACTCCCAGGGTCCAGATATTTTGGACAGATTACCTGTCCCAACATCAGGTCAGACAGTTTTCCTATGACATTGATAGTTGGGGCATCTCTCTTGCGCCTGCTTGGGTGCCTGAAACACTTCTCTTTGATCAACTTATTGTAGATTGGTACATCTTTTATGGCCTGGAGAAGTGGTATTTTCACACATAACTGTTTAAGTTCTCCCAGAAGTTCAATTTCTTCTGGGTTTGGTTGTGTGGTTCCAGTTAGTCTCTCAGGAAAGGGTGGAATGGCTTTGGGTTCACTTTCCTGTTTTTCTTCCTCATCCTCCTTAGGAGGAGGTTGGCTATCTGGGAGGACCTTCCCAGATCGTAGGTTGATCTCCTGAATCTCCACAACATAGGTAGGGCATGTTGTTTCTCCAGTATATACCTGCTGGGCCTGTCTGTTATTGGGGTTCGGGTTCGGTTGAGCAGGTATCTGGGGTTGTCTTGGAGGAGCAGGAGGTAATGGTTGTGGTTGAGTAGGTGGTGGAGGAAAAAGAGTGGGAGGAGAGTTGTATTGGGGCCTCCACCCCTGATGAGGTGCATTCCACTGAGGTTGTGGCTGAGTGTGAGAATGAAATGAGTGAGCAGCTGGTTGAGTATGGTATTGAGGAGGATACGACCAAGGAGGGGGTGTGGACCAGGAAGGATGAGCAGGGGGGCCCTAGGAAGACATGGAAGTGGCTTGATTGGGGTTGTAATAAGTCTGGGATGTCCCTTGCATTCCCTGCTGGTAAGGTCTGGGTCCATGTGGCCTCCTTTGGTTCATGAAGTAGAGTGGTTCAGTGGCTCTTTCAGCCCCTTGGTACATAGCTTTAAATCCAGGCAAGGAAGGGCACTGATTTGTAGGATGGTCTTCTTCACAGACAAAACACACTTCTACAGAGTGCAATGGACATTCGTTCCTAGGATGCTTTCTGGTGCACCTAGGACAAAAGATGGCCAAAGCCCTCTCGACTTCCTCTTGCTTCTTTTAGATTCGCAAGGTATCCATTTGCATGGCAATGGTCTGTCTCATCTCGCTTTTGAAATCTTCCATCTGATTTGCAAACTAATTTTTAAGGAATGAACTAGATAAGGGGGTATTGGCTAAGAGTTGACTTCCCTTATCTCTCTTTTTGGCTTCCTTAGAATGGTTTCTAAACACAATTTTTATGTCATCATAAGGTAGCTGGTAGATGTCTCCCCCGGCCAGCAAATGGAGGGTATCTAGAAGGTCTTCAGGGACTCCTCTAAGCAGAACTAACTTCAGAGATTCGGGGTCAAGTGTGCACCTGGCCCTTTTATAACTGAGTTGAAACCTCTCTTCATAGTCTTGTAAAGATTCATCACTTCCCATGGTCATTCGAAAGATTTCTTCCTTTGTATCCTTTGACCTACAGTGGTCCCGTTATTTGTTGTTAAAGGCTTGCTGCATCTGAGCCCAAGTTGTGATACTGTTTCCAGGTAGCCCCATGAACCAGTGTAGTGCTGCATCCTTGAGGGTAGAAGGAAAGAGTTTCAACTTTTGCTCGTCTTTTGCATAGTCATAAGTTTGACAAAGGACATCAAACTCAAATAAGAAGGTATCAGGGTCTTCAGTAGTCAATCCATGGAAGTGAGTAAGGCTGAGGGAGTTATGTTTTTCATTTATGTGTCCCCATTGGTTTCTCAGATGGGAAAGGCACCTTCTACTCTCTCCCCATTTCCTCTACCGTTTCTGTTTTCAGCCATGGTCTCAGGAGGAATGGTTTCTTGCTCTTCTTCTGTTATAGGATCTTCATATATCTCTGGAGGTTCACCTATAGGTTCTTTTGGATCACTGCCACCAAAGAAGAGAGAAGGGTGACTTAGTGATGTGGTGGGGGTGTTGGGTAGGAATTTTCCTGAATTGTCTCTGTTCCTACGAGGCATGAAATGAAATCTCTTTTTTTTGGGTGATTTTTGTTTCTTTTTTCTGCTTGTACCTACAAAAAATGAAATAGATTGAACTGCAACTAACTAAAATCTATCTTGCTGAAATGAAAATGCAGAATTGAAATGAAAGCAGGAAAGGACTAATCTATTTTGTTGAAATGAAATTGCAAAACTGAAATGAAAGCAGGAAAGGACTAATCTATTTTGTTGAAATGAAATTGCAGAATTGAAATGAAAGCAAGAAATGCTAATGTACGCTTGCTGAAATGAAATTGCGGAATTGAAATGAAAGCAGGAAATGCTAATCTACGCTTGCTGAAATGAAATTGCGGAATTGAAATGAAAGCATGAAATGCTAATCTATGCTTGCAGAATTGAAATGAAACAACTATTCTCTTTTTTGCTGAAATAACCTACTTAGTAGAAGGTTGCATTGAAAAATAGAAGAAAGTAGTAATCACAAAGTACTCTGATGCTTCCCCAGAAATGATGCCAAAAAGATGGTGAGTTCCAGTATTGCAGCAATGATGCTGCAACTCCTGGGAATCCCTACTTTACTTTTATCAACCTGGTAGTTCGTAACAAACTTGGAAGCGATGATACTATATGCATAAGTACTAGCTCTTACTGCAGGCTGTTACTTGATCAGCTGGCACAAGTTCGCTAGGAGCTTAAGCCAACTTCTATGAGTTCTTAGAAGAAGCTTTTAACTGTGATGGATGAAAGCTAACTCAAAAGAGGCTAGTCTACATGCAGAAAGAAAATGAAAGCTGAAAGAAAATGCAAACCCTGGCAAACCCTAGTTTTACTGACTAACCCTACTTGTGCAAGAAAAGAGATGTAAGCTACTGAAATGGATACCATGGACTATTGTAGAGGTAAAATACATGTGTTTTAGCTACTTTTGAAGGAAAATATGGAAAAATCATCTTTTTGTATTTTTGAGCAATTTTATGCAGAATTATTACGCATGTGTTTTAACTATTTTTGACTGTGCAGAGGTTTATTGGCGAAAGAAATGGAGTGGTGTTTGAAGGAGGTTGGGAAGGTGTGGAGAGGACCTAAGGGGTCCCTAGCACCTTTCTGTAGATTTCCACCGCACTCAGATCTCGAAAAATCACTCGTGTTATCTTCTACAGGAGGTTGCAGGGGATCTACAGGAAATTCTATAGGAAGTTCTATAGGAATAGGCCAAAAGTGGTTTTTAGAGGATTGATGGTGGAAAAATGGTGGGAAAGTGGAAATGAAGGGTGGATAAGGGTGTTAAGAGGTTTAGGACCTCGTAAATGAAGCTTAGGAGTGATGAAGATGGTTGGATTTGTTCAAGGATGAAGAAAGCAATGTTGCACAAAAATGTAAAAATTAGGGCAAGTTGGGAAAGTGTGGCAAATGAAGGAAAGAAATCTTGAGTGAGGGACTGGAGCAGGTTGTATGATGGAGGAAGGGTAGGTAGGAATGTCTTACAGGGGCTCTGCGTAGTACTTTCCAAAACTGATCCCAACAAAGACTAAAAAACAGAGATTTATCTATTTTGATTTAATCTGCCCTAAAAACTAGAAATATGATGAACAAAAGTTTATAGACAGAAAATCATGCAAGAGAGCTATGGAAACTGAGCAAGAATAGATCTAAACATGAAAACACAAATAATATCAATTTTTCCAACTCAAAATCTAACACTAGCAATTGCATTGGAAGGCAAAAACAATGTTTTTGTGGCAGCAAGTGTGCCTTGGTCTCAATTCATGGTCCCATGGAGGGAGAAATGAGATCAAGGACTACTTGGTAGCCTTTTTGTGGATCTTTTCTATTACCAAATTTTCAAATCAACCTGAAGCATGAACAACTATCTTAATCATAAAAAAAACCTAAGTGATAAATCAAGATTTTAACCTAAATAACAGAAATTATTCTATGAATGCAAAAAAAAACACATAAAAGTAGACAAAGGAGGTACTGGGCACTTGGGTTGGGCCCAACCCCAAGAGCTACAACCTCCTAAGAAAGATCAGAGCTGGTGCAAAGCTGGATTCATTTTCATTGATAAAAAAATAATAGTTACATCCCAAAAACTGTCTGCAAGAAGAAGCTCGAAAATGTACTGATACAGGGCTGCACTAAAGTGCGAAAATAGACTAACAAATGACTAAACTACTAAGGCTTGAAGCCTTCCTACTTATGCAAACGAGGACTCCCAACAATCCTCCTTAAATTTAGGAGCTTGGCTGCCCAAAACTGCAGTTAATCAGCCACTTCACTAGACCTGCTCGGCTGCCCCTTGAAATCATCTTTGGTGGGCTGTTGAACTCTGAGCTAATGGTGGAGAATTCGAGGAAGGGGCCATTAAGTGCAGGAGACATCCCTCCTATAAATCCTCAGCCTTGTTTCTTCGTATTTGGCTGCCAATCTGCTCATAAATTCCTGATCTTGGTCCAAAACTGTCCAAAAATCTACAATAAGCACGTATTAGACTTTGTGGTAAAGTGACTATTCCCATTCACACAATTAACATAAATATATTCAAAAGCATGCATAAAACTGTGGAGAATGGTGGATTAAATGAGAATAATAGGAAAAAAGAGCCCATATAGTTACCCATTTCCGGGGCTCATCAGTTGCCAATCAATGTTGTAAGTGAAAATCACAGGTGTGAATGTACAACTAACTACTGAAACTTGTCACTCTCAAGGATCAGCTTCAAACTTAATAAATCTATGAAAAAGTGTTCTTATTCAATTATTTTGCAGGTTGTGGTCTCTGTTACTATGGAGTCACCTTTTATTTCTTTTATTCAAAATAGCCAAGTATTTCCTTGTCACTGAACAACCAGAGGAAAATAATGAAAACCTAGGGAAAAGTGTTCATGTCTTCTCTCCCCGGCAACGACACCAATTAATGTTGTACCTTAAGAAACCAATTTCCTGGCTGTAGAGAAATTGTGCTTAAGACATTAATAAATATTGTTTACTGTCACTTATTTTTTGTTATGTTCTCAAATGAAGGACCTGGAAAACTTGGTCTTTAACCCTTAAAACATGTATGTCTGGAACATTTCAAAATGCCATTTTTGCCAGATATACATGATGAGTGAAGAAAGGCTGAAGGAGAAGTTAAAGATAATATGTTGGTTTTTCACAGAAACTACTATTTGTAACTTAGAAGAACTATGAAATGAGAACTGAATCATAGACAATATGCTGCTTAGCACAAAAAATACTATTTGTGACTCTTGGAGAAGTTAAGGATAATATGCTGATCTTTCACATAAACTATTATCTATAACTTAGAAAGGAAGGTGGAAACTTTAAGTATAGGAGCGCTCTTTAAGGAATTTTAACTTTATCTACATAAGCAAATAAAGACCTACAACTTCATTACTATACTTGAAAGAGGAAAACATAACATGACACACAGAGAAGGTTACAAAATTATACCCAACAACTCATGGAAACTTCTGATTCTTTCATTAATCAACGATGATATCAGGAATACAGTGGCCTAGTCTCCGGGTTCTCCAAAATTCGAACCACCCACCCTTTACAATTCCCTTTTCGGGCTTTTATCTCTTCTATCAAATTAGTTTTGGAACTGATTTCTTGGAACAACTAATACATTAAAACTATTTTCTCTTTGAAATTATTCAACTTTATTATATATACAATATTAAGACTCAGAAAATATATAAAATGCGCCAAAATATTTGAAAGAGGTCTATATATATATGTCAGGAATGATCTGATTGGAAAGAACACCAAATAACCCGACCAATCACCTTTTCTTCGATTTCAGCTTCATCACAAATTTTCTGTTTATTCAGCGGAATTAATGCAAACCTTTGGTAATTGCGGAACTTAAAATGAATCAAATCTGTTGCATAAACTATCGGATCCACCCATTTGCCTTTTAAATATGCCTTAATACCTTCAAGAACTTGATTATACGTAGATCTTCATTTAATAATTCATCGGGTCTAAAACCCATTGCAATCGCAATCAGCGCTTTCAATTGGGGTATTAACCCAAAACCTTAACAAACTGCAATTAGTGGACCCACCGGAAATATAAAACATGTCATATATAATATCGGGTCCGGAATCCCAATCGCAAATCACAATCGGCGATATGAACCAACACATATACATAAGGCGCTTTACGGACCCACCAAAATTTATAAAACACGATAAATATGTTTTCGGGTCCGCCCGCAATCGCAAATCACAATCGGCATAGCCATATACACATATATAAAGTGTTATGCGATGATTGCGGACCCGTCGGGGCTTTTAAATATAATATATATATTTCAGGTCCAATTTATAACTTGTTCAACGCTTATTTCTATTATAATCCTTTATAATAGAAATACATATAAAATGCGTAACCATACCTTTTTCTACCTTTTCCAAAGCCTTTGCACAGTTTCCAAGATACGCCTTTATCACAATCGACGATTGGTGATTCTTGTGATAATAATATAACTGCCCACTGCATCTTTCTGATTGCGATTTAATCGCATCGCTAACATATATATCTATATATCTATATATATATAGATATATTTTGGTTATGGCTCCATAAACCATTTATAATATGATTTAACTTGATCACATGGGCCAATTCTTTTACACTTGTTTCTTTTGTGTTTTGATTCTGATATGCAATTTATTACATCTCCCTCTTGCCTTATCTTTTTAAAGATATTTTCAAGTGATTTTTGAATGAAACATGAACATTAAAGTCAACAAAAAATACATGTTACAATAGGTACCTTGGACTTAGGCTTGCGCGGAGGGACATACTCCGGCAATCGAGTAATGGGTCCGCACCCTGGGCTTCAACCTCCTCTACTTCAGCTCCCACATCGTCATCATCCATTGAGATGTCTTCGTTATCTTCCTCTTCTGGTTCTAGGTTTATGGCCTTGCCTTTCTCCTGTGAAGTGGGCTTTGGTGGGTTTCTCCTTGGCGATGCGCGCACTGGTATGGCAAGCTTCTTGCCCTTCTTGTCCTTCAAAATTTCCTTGGTTGGGGTTGGCTACGGTCTTGACGTTCTTGGTTATTTAGGGACCTTTGCAAATACTTCATCCACTTTCGGAGCAGCTACTTCTGCCTCTCTTTCCATTTCCTGTGCCGACTCCTATACTACTTGTTCGATATTTATAAACTCTACGGGTGCTAACATAACACTTTCTAACAGTGCTCGCGATGTCTCTAGCAAGTTCGCAAATGCGGGAGTTTCTTTGAAAGCCTTGAAGAACTCTCGGTCCATAGGTGTCTGAGAGCTCAACAAATCAATACTCAAAATTCCAAGTGTTTCTTGCTGGACAACCACTTGTAATTTATAGGGAATTTTGAATTCAAATCCGACCGCTCCCCCCTATTTCGGTTCATTAATTCTGGATTGGTGGCAGATTTTCAAGGATCCGAGCCATAAATTTTGTCCTAAATGCCGGTCACCCGCTCCCTTTGGCCTCACTTCTGTCGTCAAATCATGAACAATGACTTTAACGGTCACTTTCCGGCTGACCTGTGCGATTTCTCCCTGGGTAGCGCAGCTCCCTCCGCGCTGCCGCAGACCCTGTGACACTTCCTTGCTTTGCACCATCCTCCAATCGCGCAGCTCCCCAACCCAGACAGTGTAGTTTATAGTCTTGTGCCTGCTTTTAGCTTCCTGGAGCGCTAAGATTGTGCTACCTTCAATTTAGTCACATGGTCGGACCGTCATTGTATGGCTTCAAGCGACTGACATTCACCTTTCCTGGGAAGGGTTATCCATTCAATTTGACTAGCTGTACCGCTCCTGCATCAGTAATTTCCTTAATAACATAGGGCCCTAATCAGTGCATTCGGAATTTCCCTGGAAATCTATCAAACTTTCTGTCATATAGCAAAACCAGGCCATTTACCTTAAATGTGCGCAACTTAATATGTCGATCATGTCATGCCTTTTCGTGTTGTTTTTGGACCGGTTGGTGAAATCCAGCTAAATATATTTCTTCCTCAAGTTCATCCAATTGTGAAAGCCTTTCCTCTAGGGCTCCGCGATTCGTCATAGCTATGAGCACTGCTATGCGCAGAATAGGGACAATATATTCCATAGGCATTATCGCTTCAACACCATAGACAAGCCTAAAGGGGTTTTGTCCAGTCAACTTCTTGCATGTCATTCGATAAGCCCATAGTACTACAGGTATGCATAAGTCCCAATCACTTCGTTGAGCGTTGAAAACCTTGGTCAACACATTCTCGAGCACCTTATTGAATGCTTCCACTATCCCATTAGCCAGCGGGTGATAAGGTGTCTTCTGGTGATATACCTAAAATTCCTTTGTCAACGCGCTGATCGTCTCATTCAGGAAGTGCATAACGCGATCAATCATCAAGATATTTGGATAGCCAAATTGCATTAATACGTGCTCAAAGAGGAACTTTGCAGTGTTCGCGCCTGTGTAATCCTTCACAGGCTGTGCCTCTGCCCAACGAGTCAAATACTTTGTCGCGGTGATAATGTACCTTGCTCCTGTCTTTCCTTGGGGCTGAATGGGTCCCACAAAATCTATCGCCCATTTCTCAAAGGGTTGCAATGTCATCTATGGATTCAAAGGCATCTCATCCCTCCGCGATGGCCTGCCAGTCCTTTGACACACATCACACACCTTGCAATACGCTTTGGAGTCTTCATGGAGGGTTGGCCACCACAACCCTGCACGTAGAATCTTTTGCGTGGTTTCTCTTCCTGCATAATTTCCTCCCGCGGCGCCTCCATGAGCATGTGTGTGGATAATGCTTCTGTCAAACTCAGGTACATACCATCGCAATATTTCATCAGACCTCATTTTGTACAGATGCCCAACAATAACATAGATATCTTCTGTGCGCACTACTAATTCCTTCTTCTAATGGACAATGTATCCTTACAATGCAGTACATGTCGTTAGGAAATGTATTATATCCTCAAAATGACCATCTGTGATGCGCAATGAAAATAGCTGCATGTCAGGCAATCCTTCTTCCAAGTTAGTGAATTCCTCCCCCATTTCGATGCAGGACAGATGGTCTGGTCTCGTGTTCAGTCATCCAGGCTTCATAATAACCTCAAAATCATACTCTTGGAACAATAAGAGCCACCTGCAAATTGTCCCCCCTAACACAGGCTTATTGACTAGGTACTTCAGCACGAAGTGATCCATATACATCTTGAAATGACCTCCCAACAAGTAGTGCCTAAAATTCTGGAGCGCATACACCATAGCTAACCCTTCACGCTCAGTGGTGGAATAGTTCTTCTCCGCTTTGGATAATCTTCGGCTTGCAAACGTGATAGGATGGTCCAAGCCTTCTCCGCCAGCCTGTGTCAGTACTGCTCCCAGCGCTATACATGACGCGTCGATATGTACATGAAACTCTTTCTTCCAATCCGGGAAGACTAGAATTGGTGCAATGACCATCTTTTCTTTCAATACATCTAAGCTCTTTTTACATTCCTCGTTCCAACAAAATGTGACATCCTTCTTCAACAATTTTTCCATAGGCGCGGCGATATGGGCATAGCCTTTAATAAACTTTCTGTAATATCCCATATGTCCCAGGGTAGCGCGCAACTTCTTTACACTCCTCGACGCTTCCAAGTTCAATATCATTGCTATCTTTGTGGGATATACCATTAGTCCCTGTCTACAAACCACATGCCCCAACAGGGTCCCAAAAGGAACACAAAACAGACACTTCTTTAGATTGAGCGCGATTTGGTATCTTCGACAAGTATCCAACATCAGGCACAAGCTTGCTACATGGCATTTTACCAGCCCAAACACAGTCCAGTCATCAAAATATACCTCCAGGAACTTATGAATAAATTCCTTGAACGCAGCAACGACTACATGCGAGAAGATTGCAGGCGCATTCTTCAATCCAAATGGCATTATAGTGTACTGAAAGCAACCCCACTTAGTCGCGAAGGTCATTTTGCTCCTATCCTCTGGTGCGATTTTGATCTGGTGGTACCCGAGAACCCATCAGTGAAGGAATATGCTTCCTGGCCACCTACATTGTCCAACACTTCATCAGTGAACGGAGTCGGGAAAGGATCATGTACGCAAGCATCATTCAGCTTTCTGAGATCCACGCATATCCTTATTTCATCCTTCTGCTTTTTCTCCTGTACCACCATTGGGCTTACCCAGTTAGATTCTTCCACAGGCTCAATGATGCCTACCGCGAGAATCTTATCTAGCTCTAAGCGGACCTTCTCCTTATATTTCGGATTGAGATGATAAGGTCTTTGCTTGACCAGCTTCGCATCGGGCTTCAATGTTATCTTCATCATTCCTAGGTCCCCGATTATCCCCTTCAGATCTGTAAACTTGGTAGGGAATAAATCCTGGTATTCGTGGAGCAATTCAGTGACCTTATCCACTGTCGCGTCATCCCAGTAGTCTCCAATATTTGTGAATTTGGGTTCTGCCTCCGTACCAATGTTTACTTGTTTCGTTTTCAACGACGCATTTATATCAGGGTTCTTAATCTGCAGTCCTTCAACCTCGCAGTGACCTTTTGTTTTCGAAATGTTAATCTTTCGCGGATCCTCATCTTCTTCTTCAATGGCTACATTATAGCATTCCAGTGTGTGACTTAGATGAGTGGACCCCTTAGGTTGAATCAGGTCCAAAGGATCCTGTGGTATCCTAAAGATTGCTGCTTTCACTTCTTGTAGCGCCTCATCAATACAGTCAAACCCGTCTTCAAAACTGAATGTCATTATGAATCCCTCGTGCAGAATATCCCATTCACCTGTACCATGGCGGAGCTCTGTTTTGACGTACCAATTCATTGGGACAACATCCAGAGTGTGACAGAACAAGTGCACCCATTCAGGTTGGGGCTTTTCTCCATAAGCCTGGGCCCATTTGGCTAGATGCGCGCGCGAATCATCCTGCCCATCATACTTGTCTATCATTCGCATCTTAGGCTTCTCGAATCGTGTTCTCATCATCCTCCTATATTCACACCAATCATCAAAGCTTCCTTTATGCGTACCCCACCATCTTGCGGCCATAGCACATAGTGCCCAGCATAACACCTGGAACCGCTGCTTTTCTGGTACCTCCCTTTCAAATGCGTCCAAAAAGATATCTACCTCATTCAGGCCATCATAAGTAGGCATATTTCTTACCTCTGAGGATACACAGTGCAACGATCGGGTCATCATGTTGCAGTTCAGCGTAGTCACTTCATGTAACCAATTTTGCCAGCGCTCTAACTCTTCATCGGAGTCCGAAGTGCAAGAATTGTCGCGATCCCATGTAATTCATCCATCCACGGTGGAATTCAACCAATATTGGTATCGCACTGTTATCTTATAGATACAGTCCAAATCTTCATCACTCTCATAATCGTGGACTGGTTCCGTATAGCGCGATCCTTCAGCGGGATCTAGAGGTACTATTACGTGTAGCGATTTCTTCTCAAATATCATATTTCACTTCTTTAGGTTGACTACCCCATTCATTTCAGTAGCCCAGTCAATTCCCAGGAGCGTAGGATAGGGATTGCTATCATCCACTATCTCTATTACTTCAAAGTCAGTCAGCGCGCTCGCACCTTCAATATCCACAGTCACCCCCTGCAGCCGCCCCATGGGGATGATCTTTTGTTGATTCACCATCCTTAGCTAAATTAGAGACCATTGCAGCGTGAGTCTCCCCATTCGTTCCCAAGTCTGCTTCGGTAGGATGTTCGCATCTGACCCAGGTCCAAAATAACTTGATCCATTTCATACTCTCCTATCTGCGCGGTTAGTCTCATCTCCCATCCTGTTCTTGTTTTATGCTTTCCAATCTTTCATACTACGCGCGGCTCACCCGAGCGGTTCCAGCGCATCTATTAATGATCTCTTGTAACCCCTTCACAGCCTTACTATCGCGCAGTAACTTCATGTAGGTCTCCAGGAAAGTTGTGAGCATAGAAGGGTCCATCTCTTGATCAGGCTTATCCTTGCTTCTTGAGGTGGAGGCCTCAACGAAGCTCTTCTTAGCTTCCATGAAGGTTTCATGTGCACACTCCAAATCGAACTCAGCCTCCTTCGCCGGAGCTTTGCGAACCCATGTACTGTCTTCTGGTTGTTTCCCCTTGTCATCTCCTATCACGATTCCACTTCTGAGCACTATATTTACATTTGGATCCTCTTCGCGTGGCTCAGACCTCATCATATGCAGGTTCTGAGTTGGCGGAGGTGGTAGCGCCCCTTTGTCACGTATCCTTGCTATCAGCGTAGGAAAGTCTTCCATTTCATGTTCCAACAGCATGCAATACTTGCACGATAGACATGTTTGGTTAGTACAATTGTGGGCATAGTGTCTCGGTCCCCCGCAATTGTAGCAGATCAACTGTCTTTGACCTTTACCAGGTCCTCCTCTGTCTTGACCTTGTTTGTTCCCCTAAAATCCTGTTTACGCCATCCCTACGCTCAGGTCAGGGGGACGTGTTTCTGCCTGTTTAGGTGGGAGTTCTATCTATCATTAATTCATAACTCCTGCAATTGCGCTCATCATGCCCTACCGACCTGCAAAAGTTTCAGAACAGCTGTTGCAGTGTCTATACAAACTTCTGTAGAAAATGACAATTATTCGTGGCATTTTTTCCTGCTACTTGACATATAGCGCACCATAATGTAGGCCCCGCGCTCGGTCCTGCTTGAGCTTCTAGCCTCAAAGGCATCAGTCCTCCTCCTGCAATGTAGTTTACAAAGACCGGGCAATGGTCCTTATCATGTCCCTGACTCTTACATTTTAGGCACCATACTTCTTCGCGTACCTCTGGTCAAACCATTCTGTCCTGCTTCAGACTTTGCATCTCAAGGCATAGATTCTTCAACTGCGCATGGATCTGGTGAGCCCCCAAATTTGGATCTTGCGTCGGTGTTTCATGCAGTCTCATGGCAATCTCCAAGGCCTCTGCCTGAGTTGTTATCTTCTGTTGCGACAATGAAACCCTTAAGTGTGGAAATAATGAAGCGACAAACCACTCACGATGTTGTCCGTTTGTTAAATTCATGTTGGCTTCACAGATTGTACATTTCAACCTCTGATCTAGTTCCCAAGGTGTCTCGCCTGGTTGCATCGTGATTTTTTGAATCCCACAATCGACGTGCCTCAGATTTAGGCCTACTGAATTCCCTATTCAGTGCTGTCTGGATGTCTACCACTCCAACATTCGGGTTATCATTAGAGTACTTGATATACCAGGTTAGTGCATGATCTTACAGAGAACTAACCAATGTCACCTTCTTTATATGATCATCTATAACGCCCTTAGCTTCCCAAACAACTTTCACAATGAACCGGAATTGGTCTAGGTCCTCATTTCCCAAGCCTTTGAACAAAGGCAGATTCACTGAATTTTCCATACTGTACTACGGTGGAGGTGGAGGTGGAATGGGTGAAGTCGCAAGTGATGGTAGTGAAGTCGGAGGTGGTGTGGGTGGAGGTGGTATTCGCAGGAATCCTTGTCTTATTAACTGAATAGCACTTCACGGAGAAACCTTCGCTATCCATTCCTCGTCACGTCACAGAGGTGAGTTCAATGGACTATACTCCGGACCCTTTTTTCCTTCGTTCTTGTAAGTTTTTCTGCTTCGCGTAGTTCTGAACATCAAGGTAACTGCATAACCCATTTTTCACACAATAAAATTTTAATCTAGTTATTCAAAGATTTCACGTAGTTACCTCACGGTCCTTTGAAAAAGCACTGCTATGCCTCGTTGTAGCTGACCAAGGCGTCGACCACGAATTGAGTAAAAAATCCTCCTATGATGCAATCGAGCCAATGATCGACAACGCGGGCGATCTTGTCCTTAGATGCTTCCAATTTCTGTACTAGCTCCGGGGTCCAGACAATAGGACCGTCTAGTTTCCACCTTCCTTGGTTGTCTGCTAGCTTCGCGATCCACTTATATAGCTCAATTGGGAAGGAGCAAAAAAATATCTTGTGCATATCTGTATACAGGTATCTATCCAACCACTATTCCTTTGTTAGTCGTGGGTTTCCATTCTCTTGTGCTGCGAATTCGTGGATCTTCCTATCCAACCAGTTTCTGATCTCCTTCTTAGTTGGATTCCAGTGATATGACATCGCACATCTCTTATGTAGATTTTGGTCAGGATAATGGAACCAATTGTTGGCTTGAGGGGGCATGATGCAAGTTCAACGTTAGTTAGCCAAACATATCCCTACACTACTGGCCCTTTTGGCATCAGCCCGCGGAGCACGGACCAAAGTCTCACTTGAAGCAGTATGGGGGGATGATGGAACCAAGTTTTCACACCCTGAGATGGTTGTGATGTTGTTTGATTCCCTTTATCCCTGCCTTCACGCAGGTTGATTCACTCTAGGGCTTACAAGACGAGCCCTCCATTCCATCCTTCAATACGCCCGCGATAGGGTACAATCGGCCTTTGCACAACCCTAGCTTGCTGCTCAGGTACTTTTGTGTTGCTATGGCAGCGTGCCATGTAGATTCACCAATTAATCTAAGTGACTTGCTTATCTTATCAAACACTTATAGTTAACCTCACATAAACAAATAACCGTAATTGTGTTCAGTTATATAATGTAATTGCATTCATTCGCGCATCTTATAAGCATAATAAAGGAGATTCATACATAACAGATCAGGATGCATCAACATAACAAAGACACTGAAATAACAAAATATTTCTCTTTATTGATATCTTCCAAGTGTTTACAAACTTTATCCATCCTGCGCACATAGCTGCAGGAGTCCGCACACTCAGCTGCGGACTTCTACCCTAGGCCTCTGCGCACTCAGCTGCAGAGCCTTTACCTACGCTACGGCCAAGACTTAGAATTCTTACTTCAGAGCTATGACTTTCTTACATGATTCATCCTTCTAACTACTTAGAGCTGAGCTCTTTTTATACAATCTCATGGTCCGTGGACCATGGGTAGATCTCTTACAACTGAATTTACTTTACAAAACTAAGGGTGGACAACCCTTGATCAATTATGACACCTTCGCACTCCGCGACCACAAAATGCGGAGTATTTATAATTTTATTACAAAATTTGAGTGAAAGATGGGCTTTTAGCTCCAAAATTGTCCTTGCGGGATCCCGCTCCCAACATATTGAGTCAAAGCTTATTCTATAGTATGATGTGTAATTTTGTTCATTCATCATCAAAATTGAAATTTTATTTATGTCAATTCAAATATATATATATATATATATATATATATATATATATATATATATATATATATATATCAAAATTGAAATTTTATTTATGTCAATTCAAATAAAATTTTTAATTTTTTTTAATATACTATACAAAATATTTAAATAATATCGGTTCATAAAAAAATTTGCACATGAAGAAATTGAATCCCTCTAAAGTCATGTTAGATCTTTATTTAAGATAGATTTATGTTGGTCTCTATCTACATGACTGCTGTTAGTAATTATCTACAACCCCAAACAAAATACAACACATTTCCAATGCAAAAAAAAACTAAATGAACAAACCCTTATACTCCATAGAAGCTGTTAGCGCTTGAAATTTCACCTCAGGATGAGAAAGGTAAACCTCAAGGCTACATCAAACCATTTAGCCTCGTAGCTAGCCCTACGGGGCAGGAGAAGGCTCTCTCCGGTCAATCTCGGCAGATCTTCAATGGGATGAGATGAACAACAAGGTAACACTGATATTAGGCTAGTAAACTGATTAAAAAGGTTGATTTGGGGTTTTTTGGGTTTTTGGTGGCAAATTGAGGAATTGCAATTTTGGGGGCGGGGATTTGACACAGTTTCTGCAGGGGGTTCTTTGGGGCGAGATAGGAGACCGTATTGATGCCTTAAAGTGAGATGGATGACCAGGAATGAAAGATGAGGAGCTAAAGAGAGCAAACAATGACTTTGAATTCCCTTTAGACAGTAGAAAACATTGAAATTAAACAAATTTAAAAGCAGAGCATGGCTAGCATGAATTCATACTTTAACACTTCATTTGTTTAATGTACAGCAGTAAAGAAAGGAAATGAATCACATAACAAAGCTTACAAGAACATTGAGAAACACACCATCAACACATGATTCCACAAGAATCCCAAAGATGACTGCAAAACCCTGGTCTTCCTTAGCCAAAAATTGCAGAGATACAGTGAAAATATACAATGATAGCTTCTCCCTCAAGAGTCCAACCTTCCAACCTCTGAAAATGATTAAGAAAATACATAATATAGGCAAGCCAACCTCTTCCCTTGCCTCTAGGGGTCGAGCTCATCCTTCTAGGAGCTGTTTCAACTAATTCTAAACTGAGCACTAAAATCTAGGCAGTCAAAACAACTTGCCTCTATAAGCTAGGAAACCAATCCATTCATTAAATATTTACCCTTGACATGAATGAATCTTCTAGAAGTGTTAAACAAGAGTAAAAGTGTCTTAGAGTTACAAAAATTACATCAAAGATAATCATCTTCAACCCCAAAAAGTCAAACCAGGTCAAACTGTGCTTTTCTGAGCTGTACAGTGAAATCTGGCAAAGTTTGCTCAACGGGTCGCGCACATTGGGAGCTCTGTTTGAGGCACTTGCAGGTGTCAGAATTGGGTGCAGGATAGCTCGTTGGAAAGGTCTTTGAGTCTACTTTCCAAACCAACTAGAATTTTTGAATTTGGAGGGCATTTGCCCAGTCAAAACGCAATCCTCCCAAGACTGCTTTCTGCAACTCAAAAAAGGGGCAGAAAGTCAAATTTTGCATGTATTTTGACCTTCTGGAGGCCCAAAACCCCATAAAAACTCAAGTCCATCCATGGGCATATGTAACTTTGCATAAAAAATCTAGAAATGCTGAGTTTTTGTGAAAAGGAGTTGCCATGACAAAGGGTCTCACCGGGGGTGAGACCCGTTGAGGAGCCAAAACCTGTAAATTTCCAAAAAATGCCAAAATTACCCAAAATTCTCAAATTTTTTTGGGATTTGTGCTGTGGCTGAGCTAGTGAATGCCATGATCCTTGAGTGAAGCCTCAGCCAAGATATGGAGGGGATCGGGCCTTTTTCTCCTTTTTTGTGCCTTGGCCAACCACCTTGGATCCGGCGATTGTAATTTTGACATTTCTCTAAAACCATGACACCTGTGCAAAAAGTGAAGGAGGTTTTTCTTCTTTGGCATGTTGTGGACAAAAACCTCTTTCATTTTTCCAAAATTCATCTTTTATTGCTCTGGAACATCATTTGAGTGCGACTTGTCCCGATGTGTGAAACAAGGAATTTTGTCGAAATGGAGCGAAATGAAGGGGATAGGGGGCTTCTAAATTCTTGGGGAAATTTTTGGGAGTGGGGAGGGATGTTAGGAAGCAGGGGAAAATGGAATCTCAGAGATTGAGTGAGGGGAAGGGTTCCAAAAGGGCAAAACACAGGCCAAACCTAGAAAATTGCCAGATTGTAGCTAGAAACTAGGGTTTGTGCAAAAATGAGGAATTTGGCGGATCTAAGGGATGGGAAGTGTTTGATAAGGTAATTTAAGGATAGGGGAAGGTGTATGAACATCAGGAAACAAGTTTTGCCGATGATTTGACCGTCCAAGAGAAATTGGCTTTCAAAACCCTAGGAGAGGGAAATGACCCTGCCTAGGCGCAACTGAAGCATGGACAAGGTGTAAAATGACTCATTAGACACTGAGATGATAATGAAAACCCTATGAATGATGATAGACTCAGCTGAATGATGACATGGACCGACATTTTGAGAAATTTATAAGGAGTTAAGGCAAACCCTAGACCTAATGCCTAGTGGCCAAATTTTGCTTGAAAACTCTTTGAAATGACAAAATTTGACTTGGAAACTCTGAGACCACTTTGTAAGAGCATATTTGATCACTGGAGGAAGACTGGGAAGACTGACACTAACATTGGCTCCAATGGGGATGGTAGCTCCTTGGAGGTGCCAAGAACCTTAGACCTCTGGGAGAGCAGACCAATGCTTTTTTAACATTGGGCGATGGAGTCAAAAACTCAAGCTGAAATGCATGACTGAAAACCGACACAAACTATCTTAACAAAAAGACTAAAAATTGACTCACAAAGGACTCATGACTCAACTAAAAACTGACTCGATACTTAAACACAACCGACAAACTGAAAATGATGCTCAAAGGGGAGCTTATTCATCACAACCTACTCTAACAGTTTCATTCATCACCTGATCAAGTGAAATGAAACAACCAATGCAACCAAGTAAGTATCCCGTCTGCTGTTTGAATTCTCCACAAGTGCTTGCTTATGAACAACAAGAGAGAACTACTGAAAGGCAACTCCCATGACAACTTAGAAACAGATCCGTTGAATGATATGAATTCTCTATCTGCCTCCAAAAACACTGCATAAGGATCTCGAAATTCAAGCACACTGGAACTTAGCTCATCCAATGGATTACGTCTCTTTTCCTCATACCATGACTGCAAACTTTGATCTGAGCCTTGTGACGAGACCTCTATTGAAAATGACAAAGAAACCGGCTGCCGGATCAAATTCATATCAGCACATGTTTCAAGCTCACATGTAGTCAATGGAGAAAGACTTTGACTGCAAACCTCATCCAAAACATCAGCTATTGGATCATGAAAAACTTGAAAAGACTGCTGCAATGTATCCATTGAAAATGTATGACATCCTTCTAGCTGTTCATCTTGTTCTTGAGAGATTTTATGAGAATTCTGCCTTATAAACTGAAATGCTTCAAAACAAAAGGGTATAGAATCTTCCTGTATCATTTGATCAAATATGTTAGCTTCCATGCCTTCATCTGCAACTTGACAATCAATGGCATTTGGGGGCTGGAAATCTGAATATGAGAAGTCTGGAACAAGATTTGTATTGCCTTCAAGATGGTCTGGATCAAGACTTGTTGACAGCTGATTTCTAAGTTCATGGAAGTTGTCTCTAATGAACTGACATGAATCAAAACAAAAAGGTAAAGATCCTTCACTTACTTCAAAATTTGCTGCACTTTCCTCGTCACTGTCATAGCTGATATGTGATGGCTGAACATTGTATTCAAGCTGCTGAAAATGAACTTCTTCCTCCCACAAACTAGCTGCTGATTTGTCTGTAAGATTAGCTTCTGTTTGGAGAACATAATCATCATCATACTCATCAAAATGAGGCAAATCATCACTATAAAACACATCATCAAGCATGCATGTCATATCAATAGATCTCTCTTCTCCAAGGTGATCTACAAAACAATCATTATCAGATCTATGACAACTAGGATAAGAAACAAAATGTTTTGGATCAACAACTTGTTCTTCTTCAATCAGCGAGCCATGAGCTTGAACATCATAATCATTCCTTGCATTGATCTTGTCCATCATCTTTTCTACTGCACTTACCAAAATGTCAAGCTTCACCTCTAGAGATTTCGATTTTTTCGGATCTATGTTTTTCATCTCTTCTTCCTTCATTCTTGCTCTTCGGATCAGCAGATGCGCCTCTACATTTACTGCATTGTTTTGCATCTCGTGAAGTGTTGCAATATCCCTTTCTCTCAGCTGAAACTCCATCTCTGGATCAAAGGCGCCCGGATAGTGCAAAAGAGCGGATCTAAGAGTAGGCCTTATATCAATTGGCATTGAATAGTAAACTTGATTAAATCTGGCTGAAAACTGTTGTACTGTCTCCCCTGGCAATCTTTTCAGCTGGTTATACTCTTCTACAATCAAGAAAAGGTTCTGCCCGATCATCCACCTGTCGAGAAAAACTTTGACAAACTGCTGGAAATCTGAAATGCTTGCATCAGGCAGGGCTTTGAACCAACTCTTCACTTTGGCTTGCAAAGAAAGAGCAAAAAGCCTTATACTAACATCTTCATCATCAACTTCAAAAAGATCTAGAAAAGACTCAAAATTCTGTACATGTTGCTCAGCGTTGACCTTCTTACATTCACCATCAAACCTCGGCAAGTATAGATCATAATTTTTGGGGAAAACATGAAGAACAAGAGGTAAAACAAGAGGTTTATACTGATCTGGGATTTTACAAGGTGTAGGGGTATGTACAGCAGGTATAAAATCAGTCTTGGTCTCTTGAGATTCATCAATCTGAAGATGGTCGTCGCAAAATTCGGAAAAAGGATCTTGATCAAGCTCAAAGGCATGCAAATCTTTGGTATTCACAATCTTCAAAGGGAAAGAATCAACTGCAGGCCGAGGATCTCTTCTCAAGCATAGTATACTTTGCAAAGCCTTCTTGACATTCTTGGGAAAAGAGAAGAAATAATTTATGACAAAGAACAAAATGTCTTGGATGAAATTCCAACTTGAGTACCTGATCTGTTCATGTTGTCCTTTCATGTTTTTGCTGGTCGGGATCATCCTCCAGTGGAGTCTTTGGATCTGATCTTGAAAATGATTTAGAGTCGCCAAGTGAATGATTTTAGCCTTGTTAGTGTCTGATCGTTGTTCACCATCAACAATCAGATCTGAACTTGATACATGTGCTGGGGTAAAATGCAAATGAAGTGCTGTATTCACAAGCTCACGGAGATTGACTGAAGCAACGTTTATCTACTAACTCTGATGTAAAACAAAAGCGTTTTCGAAGGCTACCTGGCATAACTTCAGGCTCCGTCTAAGACTTATGAAACAAACACATCAATCCACAAACAAGTTTGTTCTCCCCAGTATGGTCGCCAGTATGGTAGCGCTTGAAATTTCACCTCAGGCTGAGAAAGGTAAACCTCAAGGCTACATCAAACCATTTAGCCTCGTAGCTAGCCCTACGGGGCAGGAGAAGGCTCTCTCCGGTCAATCTCGGCAGATCTTCAATGGGATGAGATGACCAACAAGGTAACACTGATATTAGGCTAGTAAACTGATTGAAAATGTTGATTTGGGGTTTTTGGTGGCAAATTGAGGAATTGCAATTTTGGGTGCGGGGATTTGACACAGTTTCTGCAGGGGGTTCTTTGGGGCGAGATAGGAGACCGTATTGATGCCTTAAAGTGAGATGGATGATCAGGAATGAAAGATGAGGAGCTAAAGAGAGCAAACAATGACTTTGAATTCCCTTTAGACAGTAGAAAACATTGAAATTAAACAAATTTAAAAGCAGAGCATGGCTAGCATGAATTCATACTTTAACACTTCATTTGTTTAATGTACAACAGTAAAGAAAGGAAATGAATCACATAACAAAGCTTACAAGAACATTGAGAAACACACCATCAACACATGATTCCACAAGAATCCCAAAGATGACTGCAAAACCCTGGTCTTCCTTAGCAAAAAATTGCAGAGATACAGTGAAAATATACAATGATAGCTTCTCCCTCAAGAGTCCAACCTTCCAACCTCTGAAAATGATTAAGAAAATACATAATATAGGCAAGCCAACCTCTTCCCTTGCCTCTAGGGGTCGAGCTCATCCTTCTAGGAGCTGTTTCAACTAATTCTAAACTGAGCACTAAAATCTAGACAGTCAAAACAACTTGCCTCTATAAGCTAGGAAACCAATCCATTCATTAAATATTTACCCTTGACATGAATGAATCTTCTAGAAGTGTTAAACAAGATTAAAAATGTCTTAGAGTTACAAAAATTACATCAAATATAATCATCTTCAACCCCAAAAAGTCAAACCAAGTCAAACTGTGCTTTTCCGAGCTGTACAGTGAAATCTGGCAAAGTTTGCTCAACGGGTCGCGCACCCCTGCTCAACGGGTCGCGCACATTGGGAGCTCTGTTTGAGGCACTTGCAGGTGTCAGAATTGGGTGCAGGATAGCTCGTTGGAAAGGTATTTGAGTCTAATTTCTAACCCAACTAGAATTTTTGAATTTGGAGGGCATTTGCCTATTCAAAACTGAATTCTCCCAAGACTGCTTTCTGCAACTCAAAAAAGGGGCAGAAAGTCAAATTTTGCATGTATTTTGACCTTCTGGAGGCCCAAAACCCCATAAAAACTCAAGTCCATCCATGGGCATATGTAACTTTGCATAAAAAATCTAGAAATGCTAAGTTTTTGTGAAAAGGAGTTGCCATGACAAAGGGTCTCACCGGGGGTGAGACCCGTTGAGAAGCCAAAACCTGTAAATTTCCAAAAAATGCCAAAATTACCCAAAATTCTCAAAATTTTTTGGAATTTGTGCTGTGGCTGAGCTAGTGAATTCCATGATCCTTGAGTGAAGCCTTAGCCAAGATATGGAGGGGATCGGGCCTTTTTCTCCTTTTTTGTGCCTTGGCCAACCGCCTTGGATCCGGCGATTGTAATTTTGACATTTCTCTAAAACCATGACACCTGTGAAAAAAGTGAAGGAGGTTTTTCTTCTTTGGCATGTTGTGGACAAAAACCTCTCTTAGTTTTCCAAAATTCATCTTTTATTGCTCTGGAACATCATTTGAGTGCGACTTGTCCCGATGTGTGAAACAAGGAATTTTGTCGAAATGGAGCGAAATGAAGGGGATAGGGGGCTTCTAAATTCTTGGGGAAATTTTTGGGAGTGGGGAGGGATGTTAGGAAGCAGGGGAAAATGGAATCTCAGAGATTGAGTGAGGGGAAGGGGTCCAAAAGGGCAAAACACAGGCCAAACCTAGAAAATTGCCAGATTGTAGCTAGAAACTAGGGTTTGTGCAAAAATGAGGAATTTGGTGGATCTAAGGGATGGGAAGTGTTTGATAAGGTACTTTAAGGATAGGGGAAGGTGTATGAACATCAGGAAACAAGTTTTTCCGATGATTTGACCGTCCAAGAGAAATTGGCTTTCAAAACCCTAGGAGAGGGAAATGACCCTGCCTAGGCGCAACTGAAGCATGGACAAGGTGTAAAATGAATCATTAGACACTGAGATGATAATGACAACCCTATGAATGATGATAGACTCAGCTGAATGATGACATGGACCGACATTTTGAGAACTTTAGAAGGAGTTAAGGCAAACCCTAGACCTAATGCCTAGTTACCAAATTTTGCTTGAAAACTCTTTGAAATGACAAAATTTGACTTGGAAACTCTGAGACCAATTTGTAAGAGCATATTTGATCACTGGAGGAAGGCTGGGAAGACTGACACTAACAGAAACCAAGGCCCGTAACATTTTTACAGATTTACAAATTTAAGAAACTTGCTTAATTTTTCATATTTGTATTTGTACTAACCCCTAACCCGTAACAAACCACTATTTGACCTATATTGTGTTCCAATAAAAAAATCTCAATGCCCATTAATTATTACAACAAAAATATGTACTCTACACTTTTCCATTATGAAACCCTGCTTGATAGATCTAGATAAGGTCCCAAAAACCTGGAATAAAAGGCATTTTATTCACTTTGTTCAGCATGAAAATAAATTTAAAGCAATATAGTTGACCATTGGCCATATAAAATATCGTAGAGCTCACAAAGCTCAACATCACTCGCCAATTAAAGCGCATATTAAGCTCCTAGTTTGAAATAAATGTAATTAAAAATATTTAAAAAAAACCATTGTAGCTGAAAATACATTATGGATAAACAATATACAAAAATGGGCTTCTCTGATACTTTTATTTTTTCTTGCAGCTCCCACATGTGTTACAGTCTTAATCCTTCGGTCATGAAAATGAAATATATATGATTTTCCAAGAATGGTAAAGGGTAAGAATACCATTGGCAAAACCATGGGTTGTAAAAACCTGGAGCCAAAAACTTTCAACAATAAATTCAAATTTATTTTAATTATTTATTATTTTTATTTCTATGTAATGTCACTGAGTCAAAATGTTTAATAGGATAAAACATGGCATTACATCAAAGTTTAATAGGATAGGACATGACATCACATCAAAATTTTTAACAGGACAAGACAATACATTTCAACAGCTCTTCCATATTGGGCAGAGTGCCTATTGGCACAACAAGATATGGGAATTATGAATTTGTGGTGATGCATTTTAGACTCACAAACACACTAACTATCTTTATATGTTTAATCAATGATATATATAAAAATTGTATGGATAATTTTATTTTTAATTCATGGATGCCATATTGTTTTAATCCAAGTCAAAGAAAGGGCATGAACATCAATTGAGGTTGATTCCTTTACATTTTCACAATCTTATTCTAAAAAGAATTCATCATCTAGGTGAATTTAATTACTAATCTCTTCATTCCCTATATGATGTTAAGAAAAGGACAACAAATGGATCAAGAGGATGGACAAGTTTGAGCTTGGGATCAACTATAGCTTTAGGAGGATTAAGGATATTTGGCTTCCCTCAAAAGACCCAACTATCATTCACACCATTGGATTTATTTTTAGCATCCATTAAATCAATGGGTTTGGTTCTATTTTGGAAGAATTAAATTGGATTTGAAAAGAGTTTAGGTAATACAACAAGATGGTGGCTAAGGTAGCCTGATGAGTATGAGGAATATCTTGAACAATTTCATCAAATCTAAGATTAAATTCATCAATAGTCTCATTGTTTGTTCCTCTTCATATTAGTAAAAGCATTTAAAAGAAATCTACTATATTTTATTTCCTATCATCTATCAAAGAAAGCATTTTTAAAAGTTTCAAGGGAGTTGCTATTATTAGGAAATCCAATAAACCAATTTCTAGTGTATTTCTTCATTGATAGAGCAAAACATTTAAAGAGCACATTGAGATGAAAAATTCCAAGAGTTTTAGTATATTCCATAAATGCATCCCAATGTTAGCATTAATTGCATTATCACCATGAAACAGAAATACTTTATCCAATGAAGCAGGAAATTGATGAGGATGGCCTACAATGTTAGAAATGTCAAATGGTTTATAAAGTGCTCATCCGGAGTCAAACATGGTCAATTCTACATATCAATACTAAAATTTCATCAGAGCATAAGTAAAATTTAACAGCATATCAATATGGTGCATGATTAACAACATAGGAATGAAAAAATTCAATTTTGATGACTAGCTAAGGTGAGTCATACCTCCAGAGTGACTATAAGAAGGGTTAGAGGCCTTCATTTTCACTGTTTTGAGTTCTGTGAGAGTGTTCTGGAGAGAAAAAGGAGCATATATTTCCTGAGCAATTGCGAGAAATCCAAGTTACCATTTGATGTTCCATCTATTCCAAGTAGATTTCCTAATCCTTAACTTGCATTTTAATACCTTTTTCAGTCAGTTTTGGGGATGATTTTTAGTTTTTGGGCAAGCCCTAAGTGGTTTGGCTGGCTAACGTGGTCGCCTAGGCCGGGGGGGGGGGTTAAATGCTCTACCCATGAAAGGGAGGGGCGTTAGCATGCCCTATGGGCTCTGGAGGGCCGTGTTAGCCGGCTAAGCGTAGGGAAATACCATATTTTTTATATTTCCATGGTTTTTAGCAATCAAAAGACTAATTGAAGTGTGTTTTTAAGTAGGATTTGAGCTAGCAAAATGAGTCTATGGAGGGAAAGAGCTCATGATGTCGAGGAAATACAAATGCTAAATGATCTGGCAGGATTAACTACTTTGCGAAGATGCGGGTTGTTAAAATATGCTAGATTGGACCTGATGAAGGGTTAGGAGGAACCCCTTAACTGGATTATGGAATGGTGGGATGAACATCAAGGTGTGTTCAAGATCGGGGATCGAAAGAGATGATATTTACTTCCTCACAAGTTTATCATGCAAAGGTGCATGAGTAAACATGACAAGAGGGAGAGCAGATCCCAGAACCACTGTGGAATTGGTTTAGATACACTGTAGACCAAGTCGTGGGCTAGTGAGCAACCAGGTTCCCATTCAGTGGATCAGAACTATGCCGATGAGGGTCATTCTATGGATGATCATACACTTGGCAGGGTCCAAGAGCCAACATGTAGCTTCAAAGGCTTAGTTGCTACTAGCAATAGACTGCTTACAACCACATGTATTCAACTAGTGTGAGGGAGTCCTCCACCAGGTGAAAGCATAGTTGACAAATTGTAAGACTTAGGCCCAAAGAGAGTTTGGGTACGATACTTTTATCGTGTCCTTTATCCTTGAGAGAGTGCCCGTGATGAGGCTATGCATGAGTCTGGACATAGTCGGTCCCAGGGAGCCGAGATAGGAGCGATGGGCTTCCCTAACACCTCGTACTGTAGGGGGACTGATTAGAAACTTCTTCGAGTGGCTTAGTGGCCAGATCCTCATGATCGATGATTATGCCTATGTAGGCATGGATTACACAGGGGATCTAGAACTAATATTTCCACCTGACACTCAGTGGGGGCCACAAGGTAAGAGGATTGATCAAAGTACCAAAAAGTATTTTTTAACTTTTGAAGTTTATGTAATGTTTTTTTATTATGGGTGAAAAAGTATTGACATGAATCATTTTCTTGACACATATGTGGCATCGGTAAGTCATGCGGGCATGCCCCGTCATGTTAGGTAGGGTGATCAGCTACATGGAGCTAGAGCAACAACAGGTGTGGTAGCCGCCGAAGAGGGAGATGACACACGGAGTCTCCACGAGGTTTCCAGGAACCTAGAAGGTTTAAGCATGGGTGTGTCGCCTCTTCCCATGAGGGAGATACCAACTCATATGCAGCGACACAAAGTCGATGTGCTAGAGCGGTTTCTGGTTCTTGTTAGGAGGTTGGCTAGAGTTGTTATTAGTTATCATGAGTAGAAGGCTCAATAGTAGTAGGGTATAACTAGCGAGTGTCATAGAGAGCCTTAGCATAGCCATTTTGTACTTAAAACACCCAAGTTTTTGTAATTTTTGATGTAAAAAGATTGGACTTGATATATATATATATATATATATATATATATATATGGTGATTCATGGTGTAAAAGTTTGTTTCAATTTTTTGTAAAATTTTAACTTGCAAGATTTTACATTCATACATGTACTATAAAGAATGAGACAGATGTGGGTGTTATGATTTCCTACTAACCAGCGGATCATGGTTTTTAGGATGCCATTGACAGCTTCCACTTGACCACTAGCCTGTGGGTAGTAGGAGGAAGAATGTTCTTTCCTAAAACCTATCAATGATGTTAAGTCAAACATCATATGGTTCTGAAAGTGGGAACCATGGTCTGGAAAAATTGTGTGGGGCACGCTGAAATGACAGATTACCTGATTGGACAAGAATAATGCAACAGTTTCTCCATTATTGCGAAAAGTGGGAATGGCTTCTGCCCATTTCGTAAAGTAGTCTACAATAACAAAAATGAAGTTGTGTCCATCATGGGAAGTGGGGTTGCATGTGATGAAGTGAATGACCCATTTAAAAAAGGGGTTGATGGAGATGACCAGGTGCAGGGGGGCCGGGGGTGTGCACATTTTCTTGGTAAATGTTTGGAAAGGATGACACTGTTGGACTGTAATAATACAGTCTTTTAACAAGGTTAGCCAGTAGTATCCGGCACGAAAAATTTTCTGGGTGTTAGCCATGCTAGAAAGATGACCGCCACATGCCATAGCATGGAAGTCATTTAGAACTTGTTCTGCCTCTGCATGAGTGAGACAACATCAAATAATTGTATCATCACCACGACGATATAAAGTATCATTCAACACTGGTGCGAGGACTTTCGCCTGACAAAATAACTGGGCATAATCATTGTGCTTGGAGGTAGAAAAGAATGTATCCATACCAAGGATCAGTTGAGTCGATTATATAGACAGATTCATCTAAAAGAGGATCATGGGCTACCTCATCTGGATCGACTATGGGAAGGTTCAACAATAATTCCGTGAAGACTAAGGATTTTTTTGCCTTGGCAGTGGCGAAAACCAAATCAAATTGTTGGAGGATAACAATCCATTTGGAATATTTTCCTCCGATGAGTTGGTGATACATAATATGTCTCATTGGATTCTCCAAGGCAATGATAGTAGTATGTCACAACAATATATAGTGCCATAAGCGATTGACAACAAAGACAACTACCAAGGATATATTTTCCACATGTGAATATCAGAGTTTGGGTCTAGCTGGACCTTTTGAGAGATAATAGATCACATGCTCACTAAGATCATTGTGGGTTTGTATCAACACCATACCAATGGAGGATGGCGAGGATGCTAGGTATAGGAGAAATTCATGTGAATAGTTAGGAGCACTAGGCAGTGGGGAAGATATGAGTGCCTCTTTCAAGGCATCAAATGATCGTTGGGCTTGATCATCCCACAAGTATGGTACTCCTTTCTTTAGCAGGTGCATAAAGCCTTTCGTCAATTTGGCGTAGTTCATGATGAATCGTCATAAGAAGTTTGCCTTCCCTTACAAACGTTGGAGCTGTAAGATGGATTAAGACGCGGGAAATTGAGTAATTTCCTTTACCTTATCGAGATCAACCCTTATCCCTTGTTTGGATACAATGAAACCAAGTAGGCATCCAAAATCGACAAAGAATATGAATTTGTGCGGATTCAGATAGATGTTATAGAACCGACACCTAAGAAAGATTTCTCTGAGATGAACTAGGTGTTGGGTTCACTTCTTGGAATGAGCTGGAAGGTCATCCAAGTAAGCTTGAACAATGTGTCTAATATCATGAAACACATAGTCCATGGCCCTTTGAAAGGTTGCTCCAGCATTCTTCAGACTGAATGGGAGCTTCCTATATGCAAATATTCCCCAAGGGAAAATGAAGGCGGTTTTGTGCTAGTCCACAAGTTTTATGGCAATTTGGTTATAGCTTGAGAATCCATCCATAAAGGAGAAGGATTCATAACCGACACAATCACTGATTATCTAGTCAATGAACAAGGTTGGATAATTGTCTTTTGGACACGCAACGTTCAAATCTCAGTAGTCAACACAGACCCAAATGGTACCCTATTTTTTTATCTACAAGAACCAGATTGGAAACCCATTTCGTCAAGGGAACGGGGTAGACGAAACCAACACGTAATAATTTTTCCACCTCAGTCTTGATGGTTGTAGCTTTATGGGGGCATATTGGTCGGAGTCTTTGGTGGATAGGCCTGGCATTGTCATAGACCTTTATCTCATGCTCGACGATAGATGAATCTATACTGGGAATTTCCTCATAAGACCAAGCGAATACATTGTGGAATTCCTTGAAAAGGTAGGTGAAGCTTGAAATTTCCTCAGGATTGCAATCAGCTCCAATCTAAATATTTTCCATGATACCTGTTTTCACTGAGATATCAATGAGAATCATCTTAGAAATACTGCCCATGTTCCCTTATGAATCCAAAGTTTGGATGGTTTTGTAACTCGAGGGAACAACCTCAGGTGGCTCAAAAGACAATATTTTTGCAGGGGTTGCGTACGAAGCAGATATCGAAGCACGATGGTGAGAGGTTTCCAAAGATCTCTCCTCTAAAGACAATATCTCTTGAATAACTTCGTCTGTAGGTAGGACTTAATCGAGGAGATCATTAGAGGGATCCGTTATGGGAGAGGAGATGGTACCATTGGTCGTAACCAAAGTGATGGAAGAATCAGATGCAGATTGAATGGCTTGGTAAGCCAATTCAACTGGTGAAAGCAGCATTTGTTCTCCATAAGAGTCAATGTCAGAAGGGACCAGGAGGATCTAGAGATCGGTTGGGTCATGAGGAATAGTAGAGACCATAGAAACTGTCTGTGGAACCTCGGGCGGTAGGAGAGGAAAGCAACCCATCAGGGAAGAACCCTTCAAAAGACCGGTACCAACATTGATGTAAGAGTCAGGTATGCCACCCACTAAGGGTATGGTGCCACTAGGAAACATGGAGTAATATGGGGTGTAGAAGGACAGATGGTTCACTATGACTATTCTCCCATCCAATGGAAATATGATGAGGCGAAAGACCGAAGACACAATGGTAGTCATGGCATAAGACCAACTACGGCCCAAAACTAGATTATAGTCAAGATGACTATCTAAGACTTCAATGTCCCCTCCTACCATTTTCCCACTCAGAGTGATGGGGTAGCTGGAAAGGTATCCTTTTGAGATGGATGTATGGCCATTGAATTCTTTAAGGGAATTTGATAGCGAAGAGAGGGTTGGAGAACCTAAGGTGAGCCAACATGAATTAGACATGACATAGGTCGAAACGCCTTCATTAATGGCCACTCTATGAACAACTCTGCCTTTCGAAATAACCTGCACTTGAAATGTAAGTTGGTGGGAAAGGCGAGGCGTACATTTCTCCATGTTAAATATTGTTAGCATGGAATCTTTAGGGTCAACCCCGCTAATGGCCAAAAACAAAGATTTTCGTTGTGCTGGATAGGTTTGGAATACTTCGAGTGTAGACATAGCTGATGGTGCTTGTTCAAATATTCTTCAATATTGTAGTTATGGGCATCACGTGCAAAAGTATTGCGTGTCATGCGATGAAGTTCCCCTTTAGGGGGGTGAATCACAAGATCAACAATAAGTCTTTCGATACAAAGATTGTTAGGCAGCAATGGGTTTGAACTCGAGGCACCATCTTGAGCATTAGCGAATGAAAATCCATAAGTTTTGGCTCATGTTTGAAGATAAACCGTTTCAAAGGTGTAAACGGTTAGTGATCCTTCACTAGAGGAAGGATGGATTGAACTATCGTTTCCCCCTTGTGGGGGTTGAGGCAGGTTTGAAATAAGATATTGTTGTTTTTGAGCAGGGAAAGGGTTGTGTAGGACCGTAGGGGTCTGACTAGTTTTGAGCAAGAAGATTCGTGCATTATTGGAGACGAGGACATTTGTGTGTCATATGGTCTTCCACACATATTTTTCAAGGGAACTTGACAACTTTGTCCTTTCTGCTGTCAGATTTTGTAGTAGCTTTCTATTTGGGGTTGGATTGCGTAGCGGGCTACTCTTCAGAAGGAGAGGTATTTTTCTTGTTCTTTTTGTTATTGCCACTGGGTTTTTGTGTGGACTACACAGATTTGATCACAATGGTTGGAAGAGAAGACGATTGGGTAGAAGTAGTGGTATTGATAGAAAACTGAGAAACGTGCCCACTAAGTTTTTTTTACAACAACCCCGGGGGTAGCACCAACGAGACCGTCAGCGTGTGTGCTGGGTTGCTGAGTAGCAGGAGCCTTGGAAGTTCAGGGGACATTGGGGATTATGTCGTATAGTGTGCCAGATTAAGAATAAATCAGATCTAGGGCTAGGCATGATGAATGGATTGGTGTTCTGTGACCACACCACATAAGGCAACATCCTTAGCAATTTGGGGAAGAAGAGATTTACAAAACGAATATGCTAACAGGTAATCTGGAATGGGGGCCTTTATTAGCCTCCACCTACGTCTCCATTCGTGAATGTTATCATAGATGTGGGTGTAGGTGTCTTGACGCAAGGTAGTAATAAGTTCCGTTCCAGTTTCGTATCGGATGGGAAGCTAAAAGTGCTTTAAAAATTCCATTGCCAGGGCACCAAAGGTATTAACAGACGTGTGTGGTAACTAAATCTACCACTTGCTGACGTTTTTAGTAAGGGTGCGGGGAAAGAGCCGGAACTAGATACTTTCACCCACCATGGAGTTCGATACACACCATAGATATTAAGTGGTGACATGTGTACCTGGATCATCCCCTTGTTTCCCTTCAAACTTCAGGATATCAGCAGGTATTTTGTGCGAGATTGGGGGCCAATGTAAGTTATGGTAGATGGGTTCATTAGTCAGTTTATATAGATCAGGGATATTGAGTGTTGCAAAAAAATACAAAGTGTTTGATGCGCCCGAGTCTGACCAAGGTGATGAAGAATGACTTGAAGGACCTTGGGGTCCACCCATCATATTATTACCAACATGATACATAGGATTTGCTAGATAACAGCCTCCTTGTTGTGATGGAGTAGTCATATATGATGGTGGTCCATAAGGGATATTAGGCTGGGGGGAAAGACTTGTTTCCCACATGATAAAAAGTGCCCCCTTGACTCAATTGAGGTTGGGGAGGGGGTGCCCAAATAGAAGAAGCAGGACCTAGTTGAGGGGTTCTGCTAGCCATATAATTTTCTGTAGGTACATGACTGACACTAGAATAGTGTCCACTTAGGGGAGGTAAGTCAATCAATGATGGTCTAGATTTTCCTATAGGTGGAGGGGGAATAATGATGCCCCTAACCGATATGTGCATGTTGGGAACATTGCCCCATGGAATTTGAGCCTGGGGGTTTGAACTTAACAAAGGATTCCTACCAAAAGGATTACTGAAGGGACCCATGCTAACAATGCTATTTGGAGTGATAGATGAAGGTCTAGGAGCAGACACAAAAGGGGTAGAAATTGACATAAACTAGGTTCCACTCATAGTAGGTGTAACTAGATTGCTCGGACTTGCCATAGGCTGGATAGTAGGGTAACCAATCAGTTGTGTGTTATTGATTGTTGGCGGGGGAAGTGATGGTGGACCAAAGTTGTCCACTAAAGACCACGAACCATTAGTCGGTGGGGGGATGTTAGGATTTGGTACTGTTGAAGACATGGTAGGTACAGGTGCTACCTAAATGATCACTGGTACCAGAGGATTGGTGCGGGGAGGATTATAAGGAGGTACAACTCCTTCAGTGAAAAAGTCCTTAGGCAATATAGTGTCCTGGGAGGTGTTGTGTGATTTAGTGTTAAATACTAGAGACTGATTTCCCGAAGAGGGAGAATCCGGGTCACCAAGGCTCAGTTGATCCTCCAGAGTCAACGAAGGAAGACCTTGTTGTCGCCTAGAATGATGAGGAGGGTTGTATGTAGCCACAGTGATTGATATATTTTATCAATTTTTTTTTTTATAGTGATATTTTATTATCGTCCCAGTGACAACAAACCAACACGTAAAAAGTAAAGAATACTCTAAAATTCAATTAGCAAGAAGTCATGGGATATGAATCTGTTTGATAACCACCATTTGGTGGAGATGAAACCCAATATCACAATGGCTAAAAGACAGAGCTGGCCAAATGTACAATTACGATTACTCTTGAGCTTCACCCAAGCCTCAGATTAAGGGGCCAAGTACTCTCGTGAAGATGAGCACCCTCCAAAAAATCAAAGAGAAAGTAGGTTCATCTATTTAGGTACCAGGGAAACCCTCCCTAGTCACCTTATGTTCGTCCCTAAAAACTTTTGACCACTATGGTTACCTCAATCATAGACACTACTTGGGGGGACATGGTCATAGATAGTACGTTGTGTGGGCAGGATACCTGAGTCCCCGACCCAGCTCTGATATCCCCGAAGGGATCCCCAATACAAAAAATATCCAATGGAGATGCAATCGAAGGTGGGATACCTTCTCTTACATTCCAATGTTGTCTCACATTTAACTCTGCTTTGACTAGAGCGGTCCCGAATAGTATGAGTGTAGCAGGATTTTACTCTCTTTAACGACACTAGTCTCAGTTTTACGATCTTGGGTAGTTAACTCACCACTTCCTAGACCAAGATCCTAGCCTAGACTAATATGTGTGTATTCTCAAACAAAAGTTACTAATTTCTTTTATTTTGAGACTGATTTTAAATGTACTTTATTAATGTCTTAAGAAGGGGTGTTGACGTATGGAGTTTTGTGAGACTCTGGCTCAAACCATGCATAAAATATGCTTTGTAATTTCAATTCAATGAACAGGTTATTTCTACAAGGAGATAATCATTTATACATCAATTCAGCACCATGCATCCAATGTAGTAAACACATGCACAAATTTGCAAACATGCAATGCTCTCCAGCCACTAACCCAAAATACATATGGAAAATCTAACCAACTAAAAAAAATAAAATAAAAAAAATTAAGCATTTTCTTTTAAAAGACAAATGCACTTAAGCTATTTTCGTAAAAAGAAAAAATGATCAGAAAACAAGCAATCAAACACAGTGCATAGTTGCAGATCCCTGAAACAGACCATAAGTAGATTCCCAACCCAGGAATTCACATAGTAGACTATTTATCAAGATAATGGTTGGCTAACGCACCTTAGGAGAAGCTACAGAGCATTAATGGCAAGACTAACTCTCTATCGGCAAGTCCGGGGGGTGTTATAACTCTCTGGTCTGCATAACTAGGGTGAGTTACAGGAGAAGAGGCTATAAACAAAGTCATTCAGGGTCTGATCAAAGGCTGAGCACAATAAAGAAGGTTGTGAAGTATCCTGAGTGGTCAGAATGGGAACCAAGAAGAACAAGAAGAACAAGAAGGCCTGGAAAGAAAGAGAGATTCGAGAACTTGGGAGGTAAAAACTGGGAACTAAGTATAGACCCCAGTTGAATTGCCAATTCTTCTATAGGGATTAATGCACAGGTGGTTGTGGCTGGATACCCTCAAGGATCTTCCCGGATCCAAGGCAGACCATTTCAGATTAACTACAGCTGACACAAAGAAGCATATACATATATATATATATCAATTCATAATTAACAAAGAGGAAGAAGAGATATTACCTCAGTCCTTGGTGTAGCACTACTGGAGAACCTAATGTAGCAAAGCGGAAGACCCCTCTGCCAACTCCTGGATCAACACATGCTTATAAACAAGATGGAGAGTAATCCTACAACATATAAACTTTGATAATTAACACATTAATACATAAATATATGAAATAACATGTATCTAAGATACTTATAAGTTATGGTATTGAATCAACATGTAAATAAACACTACATCAACACCATCAAGTAGAAAACACAATAGCAGATCTAGATTATTATATTGAAGAAGAATGGTTACAACCATCTTGGCTGGATCAAGCCTCCTCTAGTATGCAAGCTCCTTTATCTTTCTCTCTCTCAACTTATTGGCAACATAACAACTATATCTCATACAAAGTCTCGACAATCATTTGACAACCATTCGTCCTCCATCACAATCCCCAAGCCTCCAATATATAGATGGTGAGAGGCTCATCCTTGCCAATTCTCTCATGAGTTCCGTTGAGGTAAAAGCCAGGGTGTTTCTTCCATTTCCATGAGACTCCATTAGGAATAACAATGTCCTTAGTTAGGTCGGAGGTAGACGTTTCCTAGTTTTCAGGTTGACATTTGAGTGAAAAGTAGACTGTCAGTCAGTCAACCCACAATTTGACCTCTGGAATCTCACAAATCTTGGGTAACGTTGCCCTTCAGGAAAAACAATGAGTTAACCTAGGGACTAACTTCCTTGGTTGATGCATGGAGAGCGTTATAAATCTTCTTCCCTGTTTCTGGGGTGTGACACCATGGAAAATAGGCTTGTGAATTAAGTCATGTTTTTAACCAAATTGTCTTTCTCCTCTGAGTTGATGAGGAGGTCATTTTCTTGTATAACAAAATGTAGTATCCATGTTACTGAATCCTTGTGTTGTAGCAACAACAACCACCCTCCAAAATTTTCCCTTAGCTTCGTTTTGGAGCCTCCCTACCAACCATCCTTAGCAGCATGTCTTGCACTGTCAAGTACATAGGCTTCATTGATTTCTCAGCAACTTGCTAGCCTGTGCATGTCAATTTTCCTCACTCTCCTCACAGGCTCCCATTCTAGACTTGGGCTAGTTGCTGGCTGAGAAGTTCCCTCAGAAAATTGCGCAATTCTGGAGGGGAACCAGCCTTCCCCCTAGAAATTGCGCAAATTTGCTGGGAAGACTACTAAGCTCCAAAATTGCACAGAACAGTTAGACAGTCTTCCTTGGTGAAATTGCACAATCTGACCCAACATTGCAGCTCAGCCCAAAAATTACGCAATTCTGGGTAGCAGTCACCTGCTCCTCCCATAAATTTCACAATTCCTTTGGGACAGTCATCCCAGGTCCTCCCAGAAATTGCGCAATTATGGGCATCAATCACTTTCTCTTCCCAAAAATTGCGCAATCCCTTTGGGACAGCCAACCCAGTTCCTCTCAGAAATTGTGCAAATCCCTCTCTCAGTCAAGCAGGTTGTTGCATGTGCCTTCAAGTTGACCGGTTCCCTCTGGGATCAAGCAAAACTGATTTGCATGCATGGGCTACTCTTCCCAAAATAGAAAAAGGCAGCATGCAAAAGTCATCCCTAGATTTAGGGATCTATTTTTAGCAGCTGGAGGTTACATGAAAAACTCATTTTAGAAACCTCTCGCTAAGTGTCGCTTTTTCCTAGATTTGTGGCATGTGCGTCATAACCTCGATCTTATCAAAACTTATGAACCAGACACTACAGAGCTCATTTCTCATGTTGATCTTGCAGCTTTGACATCCCACATCACATCCAGGAGTCTTCGGCACTTTCAGCCTAACTCTTTCAAGGTAAGTCTGCTTCTCATGTATTGCGCAACTTTTCTGTCACTTTTTATGTTTCGCTTTGTGTAAGAGATGTTTGCTTGATTTCAATGAGTGCTTGTTGTCATTTTGATGTATGTTAGCTTGTAGAAGCACTGTTTTAGTTTTCATTTTCATCTCACTGTCGTCGCATGCATGACATTGTTTTTACACCGACGGTCGCCGTTGCAGCGACTCGCTTCACACGCATGCATGTTTTCCCATTTTATAAATCTTGCACTTATTATTTGCATGCATGATCATTCACTCTTGTTTACACTCAGTATCACAATGAATTCAAACTTCTCGTGTTTTCAGTCGCCTGTCAGCGCGTTTGGGCTGCCTTAGCCTAGACCTTGCCTTGCCCAGCTAGCATTGCACATTTCTAGAAGTGAAGGCTTTGCCTTCCCTCCAGAAATTGCACAAGTCTGTCCCAACACTAACCTCCAGGATTGCATTGTGCAATTTCGGGAGGCAGTGCATTGCTAGCCTTAGAAACTGCGCAATGCAGTTTGCTGGTTTTTATGTCACTGTTGACTAAAATTGCGCATTGCATAGTTTCAGTCCTTAGCAGGCCAGGCTAGACTATGAATTGTGAAATTCTAGAAGTTAGTCAGCCTCTCGATAGCCCAGACTGTGCCTTGCACAGTTTTGGCAGTCAGTCTCCTAGCCTCCCGGTGAAAATTACGCAATCTTCACAGACAGTCACACAGGTATGTTGCATTTTGGTCCTCTAGTTTGTTTTTTTTTTTACTGATAGATTGCTTGTCATGAGTGTTGCTATGTCTCTAGGTATCACACATGTTCATCTCCCTCTCAGCAACACAGGTACAATTTCTTCCAGGAGAGCTGAGGCAAAGACACCATTTAGAGCACAACTGGGGATGCAGTTGATCAAGTGTCTATGAACTTTCCTATCTATGAAGACATCAAGTTGTTCATGGACAAGGATATCAAGATGAAATGGAAACGATGTCACAATGAGAAGCACCATCAGCAGTAGCAGAAGGTAGCACACCTGCATGCGACAAATGCAAGAGGAAGGTTGTTGACAGCGTAGAGGCGGAACAAAGTTGCAAGCTCAAGCAAATCCACTTGTGATGAAAGCATCTTTGGAGATTGAGGCTATGAGGCGACAACAAAACAAGAAGATCGCATGAAGGAAGATAGAGAAACAGAGAAGGAAATACAGGTGTCAAAGCAAAAACTCAAGGAAGAACAGGAGCTTCTTAGAAAACAAAAGGAGTTGCAGCGGGAACAGGTACAATAGGAGGCACAACATGCACAGACTGATGAAACTGCACCCATACAGGTTATGGACCCATCCAACAGTTGGCATGGAGCAGATAGGGTGAGCAGTATTGTCAATCACATGCAAGGGTATTTAGGAGCATGGATGTCATTGTGCGCACGCATGCGATCCCACCCATTTGGAAAACTCACCGAAGCGAAGAAAAGAAGAAAGTACGACTGGAGTTAAACATGTATTTGGAGATCATCACAGACACTATGCATCAGTATGTTGCTGGTCCAACTGCACTCAAGATGATGATGCGCATGTTATCAAACGAGTTGGACAAAGGAGCCATATCAGTGTACCCAGATGCAATGGAGGCAAGAGTTCACTTTCAGCAGGATGTCACCATTGAGCGCATGGACACCATCATGGATGACCAAGCTTGGCATCAGTCTGCCACCATCGATCATCACAAGGATGTCGAAGAGTTGGTCTTCCCACAACTGTCCGAGTCTTAGTGATGTCTTGCATGGCTTGCTCAAGCCTATTTTGTCTCACATGGGTACATGTGGAGATTTGATGTAACATCTTGTAAAGTGAAAGTCCAAGTGTCGATAGTTGAATGTAATAGTCATAGAGTAGTTGAAGAGTCATGAGGGTAGGTGAACAATAACAAAGGGGAATGTCAAGGGTCACCCCACCCTTTGCTATTTATAGTACCTCATAACTCATTGTAGAGGCTTTTGGTCAGCCAAGCTTCCGATAAGAATATCTTAGAGAAATCTTGGAGAGTATTGTAACGAGCCTTGGCTTCTCCAGATTGTAGAGCTAGTACATCTCTTTGGAGGAGCAAGCGACAGTGACTGTAATGTTATGCTATCAGGACTAGTGGTTGGTCATGGTTGTACCGTATGGTTGGAACTTTCACTTCTTAATATAACAGAGCCAACACGTTTCATGCATATGTTGTTATTGTATCTCAATTATCTTGGTTACTTTAATGATATATGTATTGTTTTCTTACGCATGCATGTATGGACTCTTTTTGTATAAGTATGTATGAATCTTACTGAGATGTTGTTGGTTTAACCATCAATTTGGATTGTTAGCTAAATCTCTTTCCATTTTGTGATGCATCTTCGCTTGTGTGTTCCCTTCCAAGCCGCGTGCTTTCACAGGTTTCCAAGGGGCACACTCATCCCACTTTCCGTGTGTTAGAACCGTTCATGCACCTTCCTTTGCTTGCTGTACATGTCACACCCTTGCTACCACCAAGGACATCTTACTTGCCTCTGTGTTCAAACGCGGTCAAGTCGATACCGTATGAAACACTGCTGGGACTCCTACACCAAATGGTCTGAGGTCTAGTTGGGACTTCTTATCGGGGATACCCCTTGACATGTTGGCGGGTCTAGCACCACCAACGTTTCTGGCGCTAGAAGGAGGTTCAGATGACAAGCTGGGTCCTCATCATCTGTTTCGAGTCTTCGCACGTCTATCATAGAGTTTGTTATAATTCGCCCTCCGAAATGTCTATCCAATGGACATATCTTTCACATTGAGAGGGAGTTCTGGGATCACTTGTCACAAATCACATATGACGGTGAAGGTGAAGTGGCCTGGCCTAAGCACTTAGATGACTTACATGTGCTCATGTAGGGCATGGAAGATTTTAATGAAACAAAGGTCTGTTTGATGCTCGCACACACACTTCGTGACCACCCATTGCAATGGTATGGCACACTATGTCATAAGTCCGTGCACTCATTCAAGAAGTTCAATGATCTAATCAAATCTGTTTTCCACCATTTTGATCCTAAAGTACTTGATAAAAATTTGTTAAAACAATGGAAGGCCTCGCACAAATCACCTATGGAGTTTTCAGAGTTCTTCTTTCTATTCTTGTTTGAAGCCTCGAAAATTCAGATGAAATTTTGATATCTCAAGGACAGATTTGAATATTTCCTTATCAAATTTGTCAATCCTAAAAGAAAGTTTAAGCCCAAGCCCGACTCAACATAGTTCGGTGATGGAGCTACGCAATCATAGACGGACACGGTTGCTGTCACAAGTGATTGTCCTCCATCCCCTCATCAATAAGCTCCACCACATAGAGTGATGTGGGATAACATGCACACACATCTGTTTAGATGTCACATCCTCCCAACACCACTTCTCTCAATTTTCATCCAGACTTGGCTGTGAATCCCATGGGTTTTCACATGTATTTCATACCTCAACCTCCATCTTCATATTCTGATGATCCTCGGGATTGCATTGTCTTATGTTCTTTCATTCTGGACTCTACACCTGTTGTGAATGAGGATCAAGTCATTAACGGAGTTGGTGTTGCACAATCAACCTACATTATCTTTCATGAAGAGTATGACTCAGAGCTTGAGCATCAATCCTTGGCAAAGGATGACTCCCTTCTATTCGAGCCTCCTCCATTTTTTCCTGACATCTTTGGTGATTCTTCCATCCATGATTGTGCATGTGTATCTCCGTCTATGGATGCACCCATTGTTGATCATTCGCAGAACATACTAGATGTCAGTCCATCATCCGACAACAGAGAGGACAAATCATTCCTTGAAAATCCACTTGATTCTTCATCTACTTTTTCCAGAAACGTAGAGGCTTAACATTCTTGCTTCTCATATACCCCTCTTTGTGATTCATCAAATCATGAGGATGCTGACAAACATCCTAAATTTTATGATCTTGGTTGTTGTGATCTCTCTACTTCTTCATCCAATCACGATGTTGATTCAATCATTGTTAATATGTCTAAGACACTAGTCTATGATGATCTATCTGTCGACGAAGTCGAAACCCCACAGACTGTCGAGGCACTTCAGCCCAAGCTGATGGTTATGTCAGGCCCTTGTTGTCCTAAGGTTGGTTTCACTTCCAATCAGGAAATTGTTCAAACACCCAAGGCTCCTCATCACTCATCTGTATGCACTAAAGATCAATCTAACACTCATATTTCATTTCCTCCACTCGAACTACAAGATCCCATTACTCGTGCATTGGAGGAATCTTACATAGCAAGCACATGTGCATGACACAAGTTGTATTTGTTTCTTTCGTTTGCTTGCATGTCACAGCCAATAGTATGCATATGCTTAACATCTGCACCCAGTGTCACACAACACCATGGTAAGTCCACACTCACTTATGTTCTGTGGACACATTTAAACTTGGAGTGTGTTTGACTTCACTATTATATCTTTTATGTTTGTTGGTTTACACAGCTGTACTATTCGTGAACCATGCCTTCACCGACATGGGTCGATCAATGTGCTGTTGGTTGCATTGGAAGTATCACTTTACATAAGCAGACCCATGCACCATTAGCTTAGGAGTAGGAGTAGTGTTTGCTTTTGGTTTGTTTGCTTGCATGCATGTTTGCTTCTTACTTTGCATGTTTGTTTGTTTGCCTGCTTGTTTTCTTACTCGCTTTGATTACGCATTTACTTCTTCTTTTTCTTTGTTTTGTTGTTTGTTTGCTTGTTTACGTCCGTAGGTTAGTTTCACATGAAACCGTGCACAACTCTTGAAACAAGCTGGGTAAAGTACAAGAGGACTTGTGCAGTTGTCAATACTTGGTTATCTGTCGTCTTGCCTCTGTATGAATAAATTTTTATCTTCAGTCCATGATACGTCGATGGAAAATACATACTATTTGAAGTGAACCATGGTGAAAACACAACGCTTGCGTGCTAACTAGTGTCACCTACTCTAGTTGGTTTTTTTTTGGGTTAATCTTTTTCAGCTCACTCAAGTAGAGTAAGGTGAGGGGGGAAACCTTAACAAGAACGTCAGAGGTATATATAAACTACTTCTCTGAAGGAACAACCTCTTCTTCTCTCAATAATTTGGGATCCCTCTTCCCCCTCTGAAATGAATAAGTGCTATACACAGTTAGAAAAAAAGAAAAATGAAAATGTGAAAATGTGAAAACTTTCGAAAAAATGAAAAATGAATAAGGCCAAAGAAGAGAGAGGCTTCCTACGTAGAGAGGTGATACAAGTAACTTTGCTGGGGTATTGACCAGGCTCGCTGGCATTAGAGGGATGCTTGTGTTCCTGCGTGACTCCATGAGGGTACTGTCCAGGCCTACTGGCAGCGGAGAAACACCAGAGATGAAACTAAAACTCTGATGATCATATGGCTTGTGCACCAATATACCCCCACCCCAATAGAAACAACTGTGTTTTGGCTTGAAATGTGTGTCGACCGACCAAGGGCTTAGCAGATGCTACATCTTACAATCAAGCAAGTGTGGAAACCAAGATGAACAAAGGACTGAATAATACTTCCGGAGGTTTTAGACTTGATTTTCATGAACAAGGTCCATTCAGAGAGTTGGAGTTCTACCAGTGTGTTGCGAAGTGTTGTAGTGGCTACAACCACCCTCCAAAATTTTGCTTAGCTTTGTTTTGGAGACTCCCTACCAACCATCCTTAGCAACATGTCTTGCACTGTCAAGTACATAGGGTTCATTGATTTCTCAGCAGCTTGCCAACATGTGCATGTCAATTTGCTTCACTCCCCTTACTGGCTGTCATTCCAGACTTGGGCAAGTTGCCGGCTGAGTAGCTCCCTCAGAAAATTATGAAATTCTTGAGGGGAACCAGCCTTCCCCCTAGAAATTGCACAAATCTGCTGGACAGACTATTGAGCTCCAAAATTGCATAGAACAGTCATACAATATTCCTTAAGAAAATTGCGGAATCTAGCCCAGTACTGCAGCTTAGCCCAGAAATTGCGCAATTCTAGGCAGCAATCACCTACCCCTCCTAGAAATTGTGCAATCCCTCTGGGACAACCAACCTAGCTCCTCCAAGAAATTGTGCAATTCTGGGCAGTAGTCACTTGCTCCTCCAAAAACTTGTGCAATCCCTCTTGGACAACCAACCTAGTTCCTCTCATAAATTGCACAAATCCCTCTCTCAGTCAAGATGGCTGTTGCAAGTGCCTTCCAGTTGACCGTTCCCTTTGGGACAGAGCAAAACTAATTTTCATGCATTGGATCCTCTTCCAGAAATAGAAAAAGGCAGCATGAAAAAGGAATCCCTAGATTTAGGGATCTATTTTTAGCAATTGGAGGTTACATGCAAAGCTCATTTTAGAAATTATAAAAAATTATGAACCAGACACTGCAAAGCCCATTCCTCACATCAATCTTGTAGTTATGACATCCCACAGCACATCCAGGAGTCTTCGACACTTTCAGCTTAGCTGTTTCAGGGTAAGCCTGCTTCTCATGTCTTGCGCTGCATTTCTGTCGCTTTTTGTGTTTCTCTTTGTGTAAGTGCTATCTACTTGATTTCAATGATCACTTCCTGCCATTTTGATGTATGTTAGCTTGTAGAAGCACTGTTTCAGTTTTCGTTTGCATCTCACTGTTGTCGTATGCATGACACTATTTTTGCACCGACAGTCGTCGCTGCGGCGACTCACTTCACATGAATGAATGTTTTCTCGTTTTCTGAATCCTACACTTATTGTTTTCATGCATGATCATTCACTCTTGTTTACACTCAGTATCACCATGCATTCAGAATTCTCATGTTTTCAGTGGCCTGTCGGCGGGTCTGGGCTGCCTTAGCTTGGACCTTCCCGTACCTGACTAGCATTGCTAATTTCCAGAAGTGAAGGCTCTGCCATCCCTCTAGAAATTGTGCAAGTCTAGCACAACACTGACCTCCAGAATTGCATTATGCAATTTTGGAGGCAGTGCCTTGCTGGTCCGAGAAACTGTGCAATGCAGTTTACTGGTTTGCATGTCACTGCTGACTGAAATTGCGCATTGCGTTGTGTCAGTCCTCAACAAGTCAAGTTAGACTGTGCATTTCATAGTTTCAGCAGTCAGTCATCCTCCTAATAGACTATGCCTTGCGCAGTTTTGGCAATCAGTCTCCTAGCCTCTCGGTGAAAATTGCGCAATCTTCACAGAAAGTCACACAGGTATGTTGCATGTCAGTCCTCCAGTTTGTTTTGGTTTTTGACTAACAGATTGCTTGTCATGAGTGTTTTTATGTCTCTAGGTATCACAGGTGTTCGTCTACCTCTCAACAGCACAGGTACAATGGCTTCTAGGAGAGCAAAGTCAAAGACACCGTTCAGAGCACAACTAGGGATGCAGTCGGTCAAGTGTCTATGAACTTGCCTATCTATGAAGACATCAAGTTGTTCATGGACAAAGATATCAAGATTAAATGGAAACTGTGTCACAGTGAGCAACACCATCAGTAGCAGTAGAAGGTAGCACACCTGCATGCGACAAATGCAATAGGAAGGTTGTTGACAGTGCAGAGGTAGAACATAGTTGCAAGTTCAAGTAGATCCACTTGTGATGAAAGCAGCATTGGAGATTGAGGCTATGAGGCGACAGTGCAACAAGAGGATTGTATGAAGGAAGATAGAGAAACAAAGAAGGAGTTACAGGTGCTGAAGCAGTAGCTCAAGGAAGAACAAGAGCTGCAGAGAAAACATGAGTTGTTGCGAGAATAGGTACAACAGGAGGTGCAACATGCACAGACTGATGAAACTGCGCCCATACAGGTTATGGAACCATCCAGAAACTAGCATGGAGCATATAGGGTGAGCAGTGCTGTCAATCACATGCAAGGGTATTCAGGAGCATGGATGTCATTGTGTGCATGCATGTGATCCCACCCATTTGGCACAGTCACCGAAGCGAAGATAAGAAGCGAGTCCGATTGGAGCTGAACATGTATTTCGACAAGTTCATGTGCATGATCACTAACACACACTTGGAGATCATCATAGACACTATGCATCAGTATGTTGTTGTTCTAGCTGCACTCAGGACGATGATGCACATGTTAACATATGAGTTGGATAAATGATCCATATCAGTGTACCCCGACGCAACAAAGGCAAGAGTTTGCTTTCAAAAAGATGTCACCATTGAGTGCACAAACACCATCACAGACGACCAATCTTGGAATCAGTTTGCCACCATCGATCATCGCAAGGATGTCGAAGAGTTGGTCTTGTGACAATTGTCTGGGTCTTAGTGATGTCTTGCATGGCTTGCTCAAGCCTATTTTGTCTCACATGGGTACATGTGCAGATTGGATGTAACGTCTTGTAAAGTGAAAGTCCAAGTGTCGATAGTTGAATGTAATAGTCATAGAGTAGTTGAAGAGTCATGAGGGTAGGTGAACATTCACAAAGGAGAATGTCAATGGTCACCCCACCATTTTCTATTTATAGGACCACATAACGCATTGTAGAGGCTTTTGGTTAGCGAAGCTCTCAATAGGAGTATCTTAGAGAAAGATTGGAGAGTATTGTAATGAGCCTTGGCTTATCCACAATGTAGAGCTAGTACATCTCTTTGGAGGAGTAGGCGGCAGTGACTGTAACGTTCCGCTATCGAGACTAGTGGTTGGTCGTGGTTGTACCATGTGATTGGAACTTTCACTTCTTAATATAACAGAGCCAACATGTTTCATGCATATGTTTTTATTGTACCTTACTTATCTTGGTTACTCTAATGATATATGTATTGTTTGATTACGCATGCATATATGGACTCTTTCTATATAAGTATGTATGAATATTACTGAGATGTACTGTTGGTTTAACCATAACTTTGGATTGTTAGCTAACTCGCTTTCCAGTTTGTGATGCATCTTTTCTCGTGTGTTCCCTTCCAAGCCGCGTGCTTTCACAGGTTTCCAAGGGGCGCACTCATCCCACTTTCCGTGTGTTAGAACTATTCATGCACCTTCCTTGGCTTGCTGCACATGTCACACCCTTGCTACCAACAAGGACATCTTACTTGCCTCTGTGTGCAACCACAGTCAAGGCGATACTGTATGACCCACTACTGGGACTCCTACACCAAATGGTCTAAGGTCTAGTTGGGACTTCTTATTGGGGAGATCCCCTGACATGTTGGCGGGTCCAGCACCGTCAACACCTTGCCATCGAACTTCCTCATATCTATATTTCGAATTTGGTGGTTCTTAAACCCCACATTGGGGTCTCTAAAATTGTAATTCATATTCCTTTTGTCCTAATCATAATTTTCATGGATTAGCTTATCACCACTGGGAAGCCTTTCTTGCAACAACTTTGTCAAACCTTGCTTCAAACCTTCCATGTATGCTTTTAAATCATTTATGTTGCCTTTAAAACCATACATGTAATCTTTTAAGGCATCCGTGTTACCTTTTAGTTCATCTTTGGTTTCTCTTTGTGAGAAAGAAATTTGTTGCACTTGGTCCCGTAATTTTGATATATCATGTTGCAATTCTTCCTTTTCATGCGTCATATTCTGACTTTCTCAGGGATTAATTGGTGTAGAATTATTTTTCTTAGGAGGAATTTTAGAACCCAATACTGATATCTATGCTTCAATATGACCTTGGAATCACTTCAAACTAAATTTTCAAACAAAAGTTATGCAACTTAAAAAAACAAATACACACATTTTTCTTTCTTTTAGGAGCTCGATCTTAAAACGGTTGTAAATATGTAATTTCGAATCTCCAAGTTCTGAAATTTCTTCCTTTGGTGTTCCTCTGAGTCTTATTTCTAACCCCACAAGTCAAACTGAGATTGGATTCTTCAAGAAATAGTTATATCAAATCTCCTACAATGACCTGATTATGGACTGGTTCATAGAGCGAAGTTGTATGGGATGCTATGTGTCATTGTTTCAACCTTCAGCCACGCTCCGAATTTTTTTATAGAATTCAAATCCAATACGTGAAACGAAATTTATGACGATTTTCTCTAGGTCACCTATTTGAGACAGAATTCTAGAGCCTGCAAAAACACTTACTTCCCCGGATCATATCTCAAAAACTATATCGAACCAAGATATGAAATTTATATACGAAGTTCACCAAGATTTCAGCTCTAAGTGGTATAAATTTCAGCTTCTGAAGCCTCATATAAAAAACGTTATAGATAAAATTCTAAGATGACTTGTTTGAAGAAGTGAAACCCTAGAATCCAAAGCTTTGATACCAAATGTTATGCAACCAACTCACAAAAAGATAGATAAACGACTTAAAAATTATCTTTTTTCGAGGGGGAAACATCATTTAAATTACATAAATGAATAATTCTTATATAATACAAATGGAAATACCTCCTTTGTATATATAAGAGTCTAAGGGGTCATAATATAATCAAAGCCCACATAACTATAATAATGTAAGGGCACAACAATAACAATATGGGGGCTACATGGGCAAAAAAATAAAAATAAGGGGGATACACTAGTATTATAGGGACCTAACAACATGTACTAAGGAAATTGAACTAATTTGGTGGCCTTAGTACCTATCTTGTTGAAGGTGGGTCATATGTGGTTCAATGATCATTGTGTCTATGTGAACTATTTCACTAGATAATGATGGATATTTTTTTGCTCGTGTTTCTATCTTAGGTTAGTACTATTACTTACTTCTAGAGGCTCACTTTTTTTCTCCCTCTCATGAAGGTGTCCTTTTACAGATTGCAATAGGTGTTTCACAATGTCAACTTACTTGCTTATTCAAGGTTTATGTATATAATCCCTTTTGTTATCCATTGAAACCAAGACGAATCTTACGGTTATGGTGGATGAGCTGATAGTATGGATGGGGATCCTACTCTAAAATGTGTGAGGTCTAAATGGGACTTCATATCGAGGATACCCCCTATATGTTGGTGGTATCTAGCACCCTCAATATTCTGGAAATATAAGGAGGGCCATATGACAAGTTGTGTCCTTTGAGTCTGTGTTGAATATCTTATCTTTAATGTCTAATCCTCAAATCATATGCCTAGGTTGTTTCTCGAGTTTATGTCCCCCTGGTCAACTTTTTATCCCCGATTAGCTTCTTTATGCCTTATCTTAGATGAAATTTGATGGCGGGGATGAAAAATCCATAGTTAAGCACATTTAATATTTTCTTAAATTTTTTGAATATTATGAAATCAATGATGAAAATATTTCTTATGTGCTTTTCTTCCTCATCCTTGAAGGTCATGTTAATCAATGGCGTCATACCTTACCATCTTCTTCCATTCATTATTTTGATCATTTCCTCAAGAATCTTCATCAAGATTTTGATAGGTATGATTACCTAGATGTTTTAGAAAGAATAAATCAACTTAGAATTAGTCCTAATGAATCAATTGAGGATTTTTCTAATATATTCCTTCACTTATGTTGTGAGTTTCCCAGGGAAAATTTGGATTATGATTTCCTTAATGTGATGTTTGAAAGTTCAGTTCGAATCTCTTTACACGACAAATCTAAACCCCCTAATGTTTATGTTCCCCCAACTTTGGTAAATTTTGAGACACATCTCATTCCAGAGGCGGTGTAATGTACCCTAACCCTTCTATCTCATCAAAGGAATGGGTTATATTTTTTTTCCTGCTCCTTCTCCTAATGCAACTAGGATTGATTTGGCACCTTCTACAACCATTGGAATTGATCCCTAGGGTTCTTCGGTATCACTGTGTGACCACCATATAACCTACAAATGCTTAGCCATTTAAGGCCCTTTGCAGGTTGAATTCCCTTCATAAATGGTGAGACACCAGTGGTATTGTTTCTCTGTGAAACAGAAAAAGGTTGAGTACTAAGCTTTAATCATTATGGTCTCGTCTTACCCCCTGCCTCCCTTGTTCTACTTTTACATGACGTGACTGAGGCTTAGCGCTTAGCACAAAGCCCTTTATCCCAATGCTTTAAGCTGGTGCATTACTTACACCTACCGACGTAGTACCATTAGCTCGATGAGTCCTTTGGGGGCCACCCAACATAAAATCCATTAGTTGTGGCTTTGCCACGAGGTGGCTTGTCAGTCCTCCATGTCCCTGTACCTTATCTCCTGACGAGCTATCTTGTTGCGCCTTCTTCACTTCACCGGGGTATTCTTGTCGGGCCAGACTGTCAAGTGGGACCACCCACTATGTTCGTCAACCATTCAACTTCTTTCCAAGGGGAGTTGTCTTTGACATTTCCCAACTCATCCCAATGCTTAGTAAGCTCGTCTGAACCACTCCCTGAGCAGTGTTGATTTTTTTTGGGCTCAGGCCAATAGGATGATGTCACACTGACGTCACTTGAGCTACGTATAAGCATGCAATAGGTGAAATGTATAACTCAGATTTGGACCATTAGTCCACCCAAACCATTGGGTTTTCCTACCATGTGGCCCCTGTACAACCATGTCATGCTGATATCCCCTGTCGTCATCAGTTCCTGTGAGCTAATCAAATGCTACCACGAATCCCTCGAGAAAAGAGAGAAAGGTCCCATGCCCCTTTGTTTTACGCCCATTTCCTTTATTAGATGAAAAAACTAATTTCACAACTCCGAATCCGACACCACTCCTGACCAGTTTGCGGTATTAGAAGGTATGCCCCCGACCCCCAAGACATAACACGATTGTCCTCTAGAGGAATATCGGGATGTTTCCACGTGGCCTAACGCCCATCTCCTGATGCTTGTACTCTACCTCCCTTTGCAATCCTCCAGGATGAACTAGGCATGATGACATGTTGTGTTCGGTCTGCCCAGTGCATTCCCATTGGCATATGATTTCCTTTATGGTGTGGTGACTCCCATCTCAGTTCTTAACTATAGTGGCACTTTTAATCACACCGAGTGATTACCTCCGGGTTATCACAACCCGGTCGGCCCCACCCGCTCTGCTCCTTCCCTACAGTTACCACTCGCACCCTAATTGAAGTGTGTCGAGTGCAGCCGGGTTCTCTCACTGGGATGGAATCATCCCAGTTTCCCATCGTCCGTGCCTTTCAAAATGTTCTGAGCTATGCATCTAGGATTACAACTAATGGAGGAGGATTTACAAGCCATTCACATGTTAGAATTTGTAGTTTGATCGGGTCGTGTTGGAGTGCAGGACCCTGAGCTCAGATTACTAAAGTCCAGGTTGCAAGGTGGTGTGACACGATCATGTTGATATACATGTCTCTTTCAGATGGATGGTTGCGACCATACCATGAGTTGTTATATGTGATCCTTCTCATTATTGGATGGCTGCGACCATACCTTGGGTTCGATATGATCCTCTTTACTGGATGGTTGCGCCCATACCTTGGTTCCATTTACATGATCTTTCTTTGGATGGCTGCATCCATACCACGATTCATGTATCATTTATCAGAGTTTTTAGTGATGTATATGTATCTATGCTTGCTTGCAGGTTTTTCGACGTCTGTCTCTGGTTCCACACATCTACTTGTAAATCATTTCACCCCTCACTCTAGTTCGGCCTTCACGCTTTAAGGGGCACCTGTTACATATCATTTTGTCATTGTCTCTATACTCCCCATTCCTTGATCCTGGAGGACCTCTATAGTGAACTCTATATGCTTTCCCATCATGAATAGCATGCCTTTGCATCCCTATTTATGTGCAGAATGTTCCCCTCTTGCATCATTTCCCAAGAAGCTTCCTTCAATCCCAGTTTTCAAGAACGATGCTAGTTCTCAGTTCCTTCCCTGTGCTGATTTGTAGAGTTTGAAACCAGACCTAGCGCCGAACGGCACAAGTGATCCATTCATCACTTGTGCTAACCCTCTTTTGACAAGTTTTAAAAAATGGAGTTGAAGCTTCCAGGTCTAGAAGATTCATGAACAAAAGCCTGGTAAATGGTTGGGCTGGATAGAGCCGAGGGAGTTTGTTTGGGCTCTTTTCCCCTATTAATATGGAACAAACCAAAGAGATAAGCCCTCTCCCATCATAAGAGGAACCATCTCCCCTCCATCAAAGCTATATAAACTCCTTTTCCAAGTTGAACTAGTCTTTTTGGAGCTTGAATAACCAACAAGATATCTATAGTTTTTTGCCTTCTAGTTTATGTGTGTAAAGGGAAAATAGTGTGTTTGGTTTGGTTTGGAACTAAAAGGAAAAATCATTAAACTTCCATTGTCGAGGCTAACGATGAGATGCTAGAAGTGGCGTTGGAACCCGGATATGTCGGAGGAGACCTACAACGTCAAGGCTTTGGTTGTATCTCTTTGTGAGCTTTATATCAATACAACTAATGATTTATTTCCTACATTGAGTGTCATATTATGTTTGATGGCTTAAGATTCCTTGAATTTTTAAGTAAATTGAATGTGATTGTATGATATTACGTTTGTTGTTGTCTCTTGTGTATTTTTTTTAGGTATTTGAAGGAGAAGAACTCAAAGGAAGCTGGAGCGAAGGAGTGAGGTCATCATAAAGCGGAGTAGCATTCTAAGAGGTAGTCATTCTTATTCAATTCTAGTTTAAGGAAGTTTTCATTAGGTTGTTCTGTTTGCGGCTAGACCCACTCTAGGGATAGAGGGATCACCTCTGTCTGCAGAGGTGATTTACCCACTCCATAGTTCTATACGCCTAAAGAATAGCTGGTATGTGCACATCCCAATCGTTCCTATTTGCATTACAGATATTCATAAAAGACTTCTCCAGGATCTTTTTGAAGGCTTCAACTGTGCCATTGGATTGAGGATGATACAATGTGCTCTTCTGGTGATATATCTGAAATTCTTTAAGACAATCAACAATTGTTTTGTTAAGGAAATGCAAACCCCTATCGTTCATCAAGATCTTAGGACAGCCAAACCTGGACAAACTGTATTCAAATATAAACTTCGTAGTTGCATCCACGCTGCAATCCTTCATGGGCTACGCCTCAGCCCAACGGGTCAAGTATTCTATCGTCGTGATGATGTATCATGCTCCTTTCTTCTTTCCTGGTGGTTGAATAGGTCCTACAAAATCTATTTCCCATTTTTCGAATGCCTGTAACTAAACTTGCGGGTTTAGAGACAATTCATCCCTTCGCAACAACCTCCCGATCCTCTGACAGACATTGCATGCTCTACAACATTCCTTAGAATCCTTGTGCGTAGTTGGCCACCATAGCCCAACTCATAAGATCTTTTTCACAATCGCACTTCTTGCATAATGTCCTCCTACAAATCCTCCATGTGCTTTAGCGAGGATACTTTTTCTTTCATAATTTGGTACGTACTTGCACATAAATTCATCGGATCCCATTTTATATAAGTGCCCTACAATGATAGAAAAATCCGTAGCCCTGAGCACCAATTATTTCTTCTGTTGTGTCGTATACCCTTCAAGAGTTGTACCTATAGAGAGGAATTGGATTATATCTACAAAGTGTTCATTTGCAACGCACACAACAAAAGTTGCGCATAAGGCAATCCTTCATCAAGACTTGTAGGTTCATTACCATTCTCAATACAGGAAAGGTGATCCAGTCCAGAAATTAATCTCCCTGACTTCACAACTACCTCAAATTCGTACTCCTGGAATAGTAGTAACCACCTACAAATCCGCCCCCCGCCCCCCAACATAGGCTTGTTAACCAGGTACTTGAAAGCAGAATGGTCTGTGTACATTTTGAAGTGCACACCCAACAAGTAATGCCTGAAATTTTGGAGCGCATATACCATCACCAATTATTCACACTCCATGGTAGAATAATTCTTCTCTACCTTAGACAACTTTTTTCTCGCAAATGCAATCGGATGGTCGATATCTCTTGTGCTTGGTTGGGTTAACACTTCTCCTAATGCTATGCAGGACACATCTACATGTACTTGGAATTATTTCTTCCAATCAGAGAACACTATAATAGGTGTTGTAACCATATTTTCCTTCAACGCATCTAATATTTTCTGGTAATCATCATCCTAGTAGAAAGTCACATCCTTTTTCAATAATTTTTCCATGGGCGCAGTGATCTATGCAGATGCCTTGATGAATTTTCTATAGTATCTTGTATGTCCCAATGTTGCACGCAACTATTTTACATTCCTTGGAGGCTCCAGATTGATAATCACTACAATTTTAGTAGGGTCCACCATCAGCCCTTGCTTACAAACAACGTGGCCCAAAATTATCCCATATGGTATGCAAAATATGAACTTCTTCAAATTAAGGGATATTTGATACTTCCTACAAGTATATAGCATTAGGTGAAGAGTCGCAACCTAATTTTTCATTGACCTAAACACCATCCAATAATCAAAGTAAACCTCCAAAAAATTATGAATAAATTATTTAATGGAAGCAACTACCACCTTAGAAAAGGTCGCAGGGGCATTCTTAAGTCCAAAGGGCATAACTGTATATTGAAAAAAACCCCATTCTATAGCAAAGATAGTATTACTTCGATCTTCTGGTGCGATCTTGATCTAGTGTTACCCTGAGAACCCATCTGTAAATAAGTAGGCTTATTGGCCACCAACGTTCTCCAATACTTCATCTGTGAACAACATAGGGAATGGATCATGTACACAAGCATCATTAAACTTCCTTAACATACGCAGATTCAAATTTCACCCTTTGTCTTCTTCTCCTGAACTACCATAGGACTAACCCAGTCTGATTCCTTTACAAGCTCAATAATCCCTGTTGCAAGCATCTTATCCACTTCTTCGCGCACTTTTTCTTTGTACTTAGGATTCAACTGGTATGGATGCCACTTTATTGGCTTCACATCTTGCTTTAGATTGATCTTGATAACACCTAGATCACCTACTATCTCCTTCAAATAAAAAAGCTTTGTTGGAAACAAGTCATGATATTCCCGTAATAGCTCCGCGACTTTGTCAATTGTGTCCCCATCCCAGCAATCACCTACATTAGCGAACTTTTGTGCATCCAACCCAATGTTCACTTTCTTGGTTTTCAATGGTTTTGAGATGTCAGGAACTTCTGCCTTAGGCCCGAAAACTTCGCATTGTCCCTCTGAGTCAGGGATAATGATATTTCTGAGATCTTCCTCACTGTCTTCTGTGGTAACATTGTAGCTTTCCAGAGCATGGTGTAGTTGCGTACTCCAGTCTGGCTATACCCATGTGATAGGATTTACAGGCGTTCTAAATATTGCAGCCTTGTTTTCCTGTAATGTTTCATCAATACATTTGAATCCATCCTAAAAACTGAATGTTAATAGAAAAATTTCCTTTAGAATGTATCACTCCGTCGTTATGTGTTGCAACTCTGTTTCTAAGTACCAGTTCATCGGAATAGTATCCAGAGTGTGGCATAATATATGTACCCATTCAGGCTACGGTTCCTCTCCCCATGCTTTTGTCCAATGAGCTAGATGCTCACGTGGATCATCCTTTCCTGTATATTTTTCAATGATGCGGGTATTGCCATATCCAAACCACAACTTCATCATCCTACGGTATTGCTTCCAGTCTACAAAATTGTTCTTATGTGTACCCCACCATTTGGCAGGCATAGCTCTCAGTGCGATGTCCAATGCCTGGAACTGATGCTCCTTTGGTACATCCCTTTCAAATTTATCAAGAAACAAATTTACATCTGCTAAGCAATCATAATATGGTAAATTGCGTACCTCAGTGGATATACACTAGAGTGATTTAGTAAGCTTGTTGCATTGTAGCATTGACACTTCATGCAATCTATTCTGCCAATGCTTAAGCTCCTCATCTGAATCTGAGTTGCAGGAGCTGCCCTTTTCCCATGTAGTTCGCCGATCCACCATAGGGTTGATCCGATCCTCATTCTGCACAGTATGCTTATAGATCTGCTCAATATCATTCTACTAATAGTGATCCCAGACTAGTTCAGTATACTGCGCACCCTCGGTTGGATCTAATGGAAAATTGACTCTCAGTTACTTCTTCTCAAACATCATTCTACGCTTCTTTAGGTTGATGACCCCATTCATATCAAACTCCCAATCAATTCCAAGCAACTTAGGGTAGCGATTAGTATCATCCACTATTTCTATTACCTTAAAATCAGCTATAGTCGTGCACCTTCAATGTCTACAGTTACTCCATGTAAGTTCCCCATAGGAATAACCTTCTGTTGGTTCACCATTCACAGCTGCATTAGGGACCACTGTAGCATTGGCTTTCCCATTCTTTCCCAGGTCTGTTTAGGAAACACATTTGCATTAAATCCCAAATCTAGGATCACCTGGTCCATTTCCTGGTCCATTTCAAATTCTCCGATTTGTGCAATCAATCTCATCTCTCGACCGATCCTTTTATTACCTTTGTCTACTTTATGCATTGCACATTGTTCAAGAAGTGGCTTACCCTTGCCAGTGTAGCTGTTTATGAATTCTTGCAATCCCTCTACTAATTTCTAGTCCCTTAGGAGCTTCATGCAAGCCTGTAAGAAGGATGTTAACACTGAAGGATCTATTTCCTATACACCAATGACTTCTTCAGGTTCTTTCGTTCATGCACTCTGAGCCTTTGATGTGGAAGCCCTTGAATCTGCAAAGCCCTTTTTCGCATCCATAAAAGTTCACTTTGCCTTATGCAACTCAAATACAACATCTTTGTCTGCAGCCTTGTGTTGGAAATAATACTGAGAGGGGGGGTGAATCAGTATTATCAAATCAATAATTTTTTTTCATTTCCATACTTAGATACATATACGCTACTTTAGTTAATGGAACCCGCGTGTATACGTAACTGTGTCTAATGCAACTATCGTATATCCAGAATACTTATGATTCAGTTAATCCATTAAATGTTGATCTTTAGTTAGTGCATCAGAACTTCATTAACCATATGTATAGTAAACAGGTGCAGTAAAATAGAACAGATCATCACACACAAGAAGCACACATGAACACCATGATATAAGGTGGAAACCTAATGTGGGTGAAAACCACCTGCTGCAAGTCGTCTCTATCTTCTTTTAATAAGAAACTTCATTTTACAATAGTTCTGTACTGGTGTAGTCTTATACCAGTACACAGGCTTCTACCTGCAGAAGACTACAACCTTCTCTCATTCTCCAGACTCTCCTGGATGGGAGCTAGAACCCCCTTAGCTCTTGTACTAGCTGATCCATTTACTAGTACGTAGGTGCCTACCTACTGAATGATCCAATCTTCACTTGTTCTCTAGTTGCTACTGGAAGGGAGCTCCTACCCCCTTTGCTCTTGTACTAGATGATGTACTAGTACGTAGGCGCCGGCCTACAATCTCCTTTCACCCTCCAGGGACCACATTTCATACATTTTCAGACTAGATACTCCTGAAGCACAACACTATAATCTGAAGGCCACGTTTCATCAAATTTTCATATTGGACCCATAAATATCATTGAAGCACAAAACAATCAATACTAGCATCATCAATTTCTGAATCACTGAAACACTGAAACCCTGTCAACAACACAGTCACCAAAACATAGAGCAGAACACTGAACTCTGCAACAATATTCAGAACCAACTGTATCATCAAAATCATGCATCAGAGTGCATACGCTACTTGGAAGTGCTGAACCAGCGTGTATACGCAACTTCACCAAGGTGAACTAGCGTATATGTCATCAATTGCTTACTTATAACTTGATGCACTTCCTGTCTTCAGACATATCCAGATTATTACATATACAAGGATAATATGTGTGTTAGCACCCAGATCTAGTCCATCAGATCACATAAATATGAGTCATTATGATCCTGATCCAATATTAGTTCTCATCCATCAATACTGAAGCTAGACACAATCAACCAAACAGGATATGCAGAATACTAACACCTTTAAACTGTCATCAGAACTCATCAACAACCAAAACCACCTGTAACTTCAAACATCATAGCTCAAATGGTATACGCTACTACAATGAACCAAACCCGCGTACATATGCGCTTACACCAAAGCCAACCCGCGTACAGATCTATAAATATTCAATCATGACTTGCAACGATTTCAAACTTAAGTTATACCCAGTTCAGATCATTACATGTGTCAGTATACAGATCTAGAATAAACATAATCAATCATATAGAGATAGTTCATTTCAAACCATTTGATCCCGATCTATCCTTAGATCTTGTTCTCCATCAACCGATGAGATCCCTCCTTAGCTCAGATCAAGCAATGCATCATCAACCCATAACCTGCATACTGGATCTCATACTTCATCAGATATTCAAGACTTTTCGATACTCTTGCCTAATGATCTTCTTCTCCTTTTATAGTCTTAGGCTTTTCGATACTCTTGCCTAATGATCTTCTTCTCCTTTTATAGTCTTAGGCCTTGCTCAATACCATGGTCCAAAACCATAACAAACTAATACCATGGACTCAATACTTGGGATCAACACATCTGACGAGATACTATGGTCCAAAACCATAGGTTCAAATACCGAGGACTACGGACCAAAAGTAAGTTCTCCAACATATACGCGCTTTTCTTTGCATGAGAGTGCGTGTATACACATACACACCTTGGAAACGTCTAACTCGCGTGTATACGCGGCTCCGTCACAATGAACCTGCGTATATATATTTTCTCTTCATTATTGTAGTCTGATCATCAATTCCTTGCTGCTGACCTGCTGCACTATGATCTGTCATTTGTGTGATTTGCCATCAAGGACAACACTTGTCTCATAATGCCAACAATCTCCCCCTTTGGACTTGATGGCAAAGTTAACTTGTCACACTTAGAACTATCATCTGGTTCCTTTGAGCTGTCCTGCATTTGATATCTCTTATGTAGATTCATCTAGTTATATGTACGTGAGATGTTCTTCTACGAGAGGGTTTCCATCAAGTACAACACATGCATCATAATGCCAACAATCTCCCCCTTTGGACTTGATGGCAACAACACCAAATCACTCTCCCCCTTTGACATCAAGGGCAAAGGGCAGACCAAGATATTCACTTTCTTTGATAAACATCCCGCTGACCATACTCCCCCTGAGTACCTGCTCAAATTTCTGAATGAGCTCCCCCTTTGTATATGCCAAGGTGTACTAATCTGTCCATGCTCCCTCTGAGTATATGCTGAAGTCTCTATTCTACTGAAGAGTGCTGTTCATGCTCCCCCTGACTGTAAGTAAGATCTACAAAAAGGTGTTCTTCAAGAAGAACCATGACTTATACATCATAAAAGACCATCCTATCACCAAAAGACTCAATACATACAACCATCTCCCAACCAAGTGGGGATATACCAAAGGTTTACACATGATAATACAAGAGTATAACATCATTCATCCCAGGCATAGTGGGGAAACCAACATAGGCCGTTACATGACCTTGATACATGACTGAAATATTTCATCATCCTTCTTATGCATAGAGGGGTTACATCATGTGACCAGAAGAGATTTCATCAAATGAATACAAGAGATAGAGACACACTATTACATCATGAGTCTTGATATGACCTTTACATGAGACCAAACATCTAAATAAGACCATGATAGTCATTAGCAACTATCATACATAATGTATGATCTGCTCCATAAGCATCTTTCAACAACATCTAGACCAACAATCATGTTCTCCCTCTGTACCTGTTCCATCTGTGCCAGATGGTTTCTGTCAGGCCCATATCAGACTCTTCTCATTCTGAGTTTGGCCCACTGATTTCCTTCAAATTAACATATACGCATTTGTCTCCACATAAACAGGCGTATATACGCGGATACTTCTTATTAAACTCGCGTACAACCATTTCCAGATCAGCAACCTGTAAATGTCTTATGACAAGATATGTCTGCATATAGATATCAACTCATCATCATAAAATCATTCATATTATATCATATGTGTAAAACACCATAGCCATCTTATCAACACGTTCATCCATGTATCATCACTTGGGAATATCTGCATCAATCAACATATGTAAGTATCAACCTAAGAAATCATCATCATCATGTCTCCAATAATGCAACTTTGAGTAATCATTCATGTATCCAGCGCTATGTATCTTGAGCTCAAGATCTTTTGTCAAGGCTTCTTTATATCATCAACTTCAACAATCCTCATCCATATGAGCACCAAGAACTACTTTATGCATATGACGACAACATCATATGAGTGACTCATCATCAAGTAATGAAGTTGTGTATTCAAGCTTTGTACTTCTCCTTATCCTTATATGCACCATCTAAGAATCAATCCACAAATATCATCTAAACATCAACTGTGTAACCCCAAGAATCATATGAGATTTTATCATGGACAACTCATAACCACATCATAGCAAGATAAGCATCATCATCAAGGACTATTAACCATAATGTCAACAATGCATTATTAAAGGCATATGCTCCCCCTCAACCCGTGCCATCTACTTACATGCATATCTCAGCAATAAGTATCAAGACATCATCATCATCAAGTTAAGATCAAAACACTTCTAAACATCTTACAAGTATCAAAACATTTCCACACATCCTCAGTAGACTGTAACTATTAACCAATAGAGCAAATAATGGACTGAATCATATCAGACCCTTTTTCTGAGCCTGTCCCTACTGCTTTTTCCTCAGACTGACATATACACGACTTCCCTTTAAGAAACTTGCGTATGAGATTCAGGACACTGAAGTTTTACACTTTCAACTCCCCCTGAGTCTGTTATGTCTGTGCTGTGCTGTGTCTGATTATATTGTGCTGTGCCACATCTTTCTGATTGTAATTCCTTCTTCTTCCATATCTTCAAGCGTGATGATTTTTTCTTCTTTTGGTATGGTGCCCGTACTTTGTTTCTACATTCCTTTGCTGTATGTCCAAGCTTGTTGCATGCATAACATCTTACATGTTTCATATTCCTTCTGTAGCAATCAGTAACTTTGTGACCAAACATATTGCAAGCAAAGCAATATCCATTAAAGTACCTAGAATGTGATGATATTTCAGTGTGATGATCTTGAACCATTCTTCTTCTGCATCTAGTTGCAACATGTCCAAGATTATGACATTCATAACATTCAATATTATTCATCTGAGTAAATGGCCAACTATTACTTCCATAGTTAGGAGTAAAAGATTTTCTTTGAAGAATCTCTTTCCTTGATTGTTGATGGGGTTGACCTCTCATCTCTCTCATCTCCTTGTTGATCATTTTAGATTTCTCTTTAGAGTTCCTTGCCTCACCTTGTGAACTAGATTCACTTTCAACAAATTCATGAAAACCAAGACCAGTCTTGATAGCAGGAGACCTTTGACTACTAAGAATATCATCCAAGGCTTTAGTACTATCGTGAAATTGCAACAGTCTATCCTTTTCTTCTAATTTACGTTTTAAGATATTTACCTCAATCTGAAGTTGTTCTTCCTTTTCCAAACATTGCTTCTTCAAAATTTCTTCAGACTTTCTTCCTTCTTCCATTTGTTGCCTTAGTTTGTGAATCTCCTTTTCTTGTTCTTCATTCAGATCCTGCTGCATTTGACGAATTTTTAAGGCACATTCCAGCTGAGATTTTAAGCTGATAACTTCGTTTTCCTGTTTTTCAATAGCTTGGAGTAGATCTGTATTCTGCTTCTTTGATTCTTCAAGATCTTCTTTTAGTGAGAGGATCGTAGCTTCAAGCCTTTCATAATAACTGGATCTATCTCTGAGTTTCTTGATTGTTGTGCTCTTTTCATTGACTTCATTTCTTAGTGATGTTACTTCATCCTGCAACTTTTGATATTTTTCTTTGAATAACTTCCTTACCTTGCTTCCTTCCTCTTGTTGAGCCTTTAGTCTGGTAGCTACTTCTTTGAAGGCACCATCCTTTATGTTCAATAGATCTTCTTGATCTCTAATTTTGTCCGTCAGCCTTTTAAATTCTGCCTCTATTTGATATCCTTCTTGCTCACCCATAAGAGCACATTCAGTTGTTTCGTTATCACTTACATCACCTTCAAATGGAAAGATAGCTGGAACATCAGAGGATAACAAATTCATACCTGATAGTTCATCTTCATTCTGAAATGATTCTGAATCTGATTCTGAATCTGAAGTGCTTCTTCCACATATTCCCCAATCAATACACCCACTGTCATAGTTCTTCTGAGATGCCTTCTTCTTCTTAGGTGCTTTCTTCTTAAGCTTCTTTCCCATAGTTCCATGGATCTCCTTCAAGCGATCAAGCTTCTACCAAAGGACCTGCTCTGATACCAATTGTTGGAAATAATACTGAGGGGGGGGGTGAATCAGTATTATCAAATCAATAAAACTTTTTCATTTCCATACTTAGATACATATACGCTACTTCAGTTAATGGAACCCGCGTGTATACGCAACTGTGTCTAATGCAACTAGCGTATATCCAGAATACTTATGATTCAGTTAATCCATTAAATGTTGATCTTTAGTTAGTGCATCAGAACTTCATTAACCATATGTATAGTAAGCAGGTGCAGTAAAACAGAACAGATCATCACACACAAGAAGCACACATGAACACCATGATATAAGGTGGAAACCCAATGTGGGTGAAAACCACCTGCTGCAAGTTGTCTCTATCTTCTTTTAATAAGAAACTTCATTTTACAATAGTTCTGTACTGGTGCAATCTTATACCAGTACACAGGCTTCTACCTGCAGAAGGCTACAACCTTCTCTCGTTCTCCAGACTCTCTTGGATGGGAGCTACAACCCCCTTAGCTCTTGTACTAGCTGATCCATTTACTAGTACATAGGTGCCTGCCTATTGAATGCTCCAATCTTCACTTGTTCTCTAGCTGCTACTGGAAGGGAGCTACTACCCCCTTTGCTCTTGTACTAGTTGATGTACTAGTACGTAGGCACCGGCCTACAATCTCCTTTCACCCTCCAGGGACCACATTTCATACATTTTCATACTGGATACTCCTGAAGCACAACACTATAATCTGAAGGCCACATTTCATCAAATTTTCATACCAGACCCATAAATATCATTGAAGCACAAAACAATCAATACTAGCATCATCAATTTCTGAATCACTGAAACACTGAAACCCTGTCAACAACACAGTCACCAGAACACAGAGCAGAACACTGAACTCTGCAACAATATTCAGAACCAACTGTATAATCAAAATCATGCATTAGAGTGCATACGCTACTTGGAAGTGCTGAACCAGCGTGTATACGCAACTTCACCAAGGTGAACCAGCGTATATGTCATCAATTGCTTACTTATAACTTGATGCACTTCCTGTCTTCATACATACCCAGATTATTACATCTACAAGGATAATATGTGTGTTAGCACCCAGATCTAGTCCATCAGATCACATAAATATGAGTCATTATGATCCTGATCCAATACTAGTTCTCATCCATCAATACTGAAGCTAGACACAATCAACCAAATAGGATATGCAGAATACTGACACCTTTAAACTGTCATCAGAACTCATCAACAACCAGAACCACCTGTAACTTCAAACATCATAGCTCAAATGGTATACACTACTACAAGGAACCAAACTCGCGTACATACGCGCTTACACCAAAGCCAACCCGCTTACAGATCTATAAATATTCAATCATGACTTGCAGCGATTTCAAACTTAAGTTATACCTAGTTCAGATCATTACATGTGTCAGTATACAGATCTAGAATAAACATAATCAATCGTATAGAGATAGTTCATTTCAAACCATTTGATCCTGATCTATCCTTAGATCTTGTTCTCCATCAACCGATGAGATCCCTCCTTAGCTCAGATCAAGCAATGCATCATCAACCCATAACCTGCATACTGGATCTCATACTTCATTAGATATTCAAGACTTTTCAATACTCTTGCCTAATGATCTTCTTCTCCTTTTATAGTCTTAGGCCTTGCTCAATACCATGGTCCAAAACCATAACAAACCAATACCATGGACCCAATACTTGGGATCAACACATCTGACGAGATACTATGGTCCAAAACCATAGGTTCAAATACCAAGGACTACGGACCAAAAGTAAGTTCTCCAACATATACGCGCTTTTCTTTGCATGAGAGTGCGTGTATATGCATACGCGACTTGGAAACGTTTAACCCGCGTGTATACGCGGCTCGGTCATGATGAACCTGCGTATATATATTTTCTCTTCATTATTGTAGTCTGATCATCAATTCCTTGCTGCTGACCTGCTGCACTATGATCTGTCATCTGTGTGATTTGCCATCAAGGACAACACTTGTCTCATAATGCCAACAATATCCCCCTTTGGACTTGATGGCAAAGTTAACTTGTCACACTTAGAACTATCATCTGATTCCTTTGAGCTGTCCTGCATTTGATATCTCTTCTTTAGATTCATCTAGTTATATGTACGTGAGATGTTCTTCTACGAAAGGGTTTCCATCAAGTACAACACATGCATCATAATGCCAACACCTTGCACACCCATATATTTTCTTTTTGTTGTTTTCCAATAGTTTTACCTTCTCTTGTGGCTATACCGCTTCGCATAACTATATTAACACTGGGCCGGTCTTCGTGTGGTTCGGATCTCGTCATCTGGATGTTCTGAGTGGGCTACTGGTTCTTCTTCTCTTGCATCTTTGAGATGAACACTGGACAATCTTCTACAATGTGGTCAAACTGTCGGCAATATTGATAAGATGGGTGTGTTGGGTTCTGACAATCTCGCATAAAGTGGCCTGATTCCCAACAATTGTAGCAAATAATATGTCTGCGACCTTGTCCAGCTTCTCCTCCTCATCCTCTTCCTCACCCCTAGAATCCTCCATGTGCTACAGTTGCACCTTGATCCTACTGAGGACGTGTCTCAGCTTGTACTCTATAGGTTGGATTTTTGTCCATCATTAACTCATAGCTTCGACAATTGCGATCATCATAGCCTATAGACTCACAAAAATTGCAAAATAGTTGTTGGGGAGTCTGCACAAAATTCTGTAACAAATGGTAATTATTTGTCGAGTGTTTTCCTGTTATCTAGCGGATAGCACACCATGGCGTCACACTAGTGCTTGATCCAACAATATTTTCTGGCTTCAGGGGGATAGGACCTCCCCCAATTAGATAGTTCTAATATACTAGGCAATTATCCTTGTCATGACCATGGCCTTTGCAATTTAAGCACCATACTTCCATGCGGGTCTCGTTTTGGACCTCTTTTCCCTTTTTGAGATCCCGCAACTCCATATGCAGGCTAGCCAATTGTGACTAAATTTGTTGCACTCCTAGATTTGTATCCTGAATAGGCGAAGCCTCCAACTTCATAGCAATTTCTAGTGCTTCAGCCTGCGTTCCAATCTTCTGCTGTCACAATGGTAATATCAAATGAGGTAACAACGAAACAATATATCAATCCTTATGTTGCTCATCCGAGATCTACATGTTAGCCTATTGTAGCAGACATTTCAACCTTTGTTCAAAATCCCATGTAGATTCATTCACCTTCTACTTAATTTCTTTGACCTCAGTTATAGACTAGGCTTGAGACTTAGGCTTCTTGAATTCATTATTTAGCACATCCTTTGTGCCTTTCAACGACGCAGCTGGATGAGTCATACTGCACTTAATATACCAGCTCAGCGGCCTATTTTGCAATGTTGTGACTAGCTGCGCTTTTGTCAGATCATCATCCATTATCTACTGTGACTTCCACACAACATCTGCTACAAGCTAGAATTGTTCAGGATCTTCAGTCCCCAAACCCTTGAATATAGGCATCTTCATAGTATTCGCCATAATGAATAGCAGAGGTGGAGTCGATGGATGTGGTATTCTTGCAATACCCTGATCTATCGTATGCAATGCACCTTGAGGCGTCTTCAGGCTATTACTTTCTTCATCACTATCAAATGCTCACAACAAAGGATTGTACTCAACACTTGACTCCAAATCTCTTCTAAATGGTCTCTCACTTCGCTTAGCTCCAGTCGAGTCTCGTCTAAACATCAATTTAATGGCCTAACCCATTTCTCACACAATAGTATTTTAATCCAATTTTTTAAAGACTTTAGATAATTACCTCTTGGTCCTTTGAAAAATCGGTGTTCAGCTTTGTTATAATTGATAGATGTGTCAATCGTGAACTCAGTAATAAATCCACCAAAAATACTATCGATCCAATAATCGACAACCTTCACGACCTTGTTTTCTAATCCTTCCAGGCGCTTCACTAACTCTGTAGTCCACACAATAGGGTTATCCAACTTCCAAGTACCTAGACCATCCGCCAATTTAGCCAACCATTCGTATAATTCGCACGGAAAAGAGAAGAAGAAAATTTTGTGTTCTTCTATATACAGGTATCTCTGCAACCACTCTTCTTTCGACAGACATGGATTCTTGTTTTCTTGAGTTGCAAACTCATGCAACTTCTGATCTATAAAATTTTCAATATCCTTCTTAGTCGGTATCCACTTATTCCACATCACACATTCCTCAGATAGATATCGGCCTCGGCATCGACCCAGGTTCGGATTTAGTTGCGATAACCAACAAAACCCTACACTATTGGCCCTTTCGGCAACAACCCGCGTAGCGCAGGCTGCAGTCTCACCCAAGGCAATATTAGGGGATGATAGAACCAGGTTTCTGCATCCAAAGGAATATTTGATGTGTTTCTATCAAACTTAGGGCTTATCTCAACCTTCGCGAACCCTAACCCTTAAAACCCAAAAATTACAACAATTAACAGTTTAGAAGATTTGTGCCCTCCATTGATTAGGCTAAACGTTCATAACATCATATAAATACACAGATATAAGTCTTCACGAATCTATTAAGTACTTTCCCTAATTAATTGCATTCAACAGATTCAAAATACAGTAAATTCAGATCTAAGCAATGATACACAGATACACAGATAAATCTTCAAAAAAACCTTTATTATGGTTAGATCTTCAATTATAGTCCTTTCCAACCCTGTTCACAGAGATGCAAGGGCACGCACAATCAGCTGCAAACTTACCAAGGTCTCTGCGCACATAGTTGCAGGAGCCTTCCTCTTCGCCAAGTACAGAATAGACAAAACTAACCCAAAACTTACCCTTCTATGCCCTTCCTTCTATTTATCTATATTTATGACTTTTCTATGACTCCTTTTTATATGATTCTTCATTACAATACCATGGTCTATGAACCATGGGCAGGTCACAAAATAGATAGACTCTTAACAAAATAAGGGGTTTTGACCTTCTAAAATCCCCTTTGACTCCTATTGACCTGCGCTACTCACGCTCCGCTCCTAAAAATGTAGAGACTTTACAATATTTGGAAAAACTTCACAAAATTTGATCCCAGGGGACCCCGTCCCAACAATCGCTTGTTGTCGATTATGGAGGTTGACTTTTCCTTTGACCACATTTCTAGGACCTGTTTCCAGCGATCTAGTTCATGAGAATAGGAGGAAATTGTTGAGTGCATCAATTTCCACCTATCCATATATTTCGCTTCCAAGTTGGCACCTTGGAACCTGTCAAACTCGTGTATTAGCTGTAGAATCATCATAATTCAGTAGCTGAAGTAAAAATTAAACTAGATAATAAAGAACATTATAATTTTTTGAAATACAAGACAATTGTATACCTTCCATGTCATACTATTTGCAACTTGATGCCCAATGTGTGATTATGAAGGTTAAAAAGAAATAGATAGAGTGAAAAAGGATGTAAAAATTGTGAGGCTCGAAACCAAATAATCCCTTCTATGGATAGAAGCGATACCTCTAGCTCAAGGTGTGGATCTAGTAACAACCTTCACAAAACAAGAAAACTTCCCTAACCTAAATCATAATGACAAATGAGAAAGGGAGATGGATTACCTCTCTCCTATGTTCTCGACCTTTGATGATGATCCCAATCCCTTAGCTCCCAGGTTCGCTCTCGCTATTCCTTGTGTCTGAATACCTGCAAGAGAGATCAAAATACAACAAGAAGAGAGATCAGAGCATATGCATTCCAATATAATTTATGCAACAGATCAAGGAGTATTGTACTAAGGAAACTATCATACATAAGCTTATGGGAAGTAAAACATGCTTTGTATTAATGATTAAATAAAAGAGGGAAGCATAAAAACAGTGCCTTGATGTTGAAGGCCTCCTTTAGGATGGTTCCAAGTCCAATCCAAACTTAACAATATCTCCTTTCCTCTCTCACGAAAATGGCAACATCTAAGCACAATTGGGTAGAAGAATGGCAACGAGCAATGAACAACCCATTGAGGAATGTGAAGAATGGATTTATAGTATGGGAGAGGGAGTTAGAGATCCACCAAAGGGGGAAGAATGTCCTTATCCCAAAGGTAAGATCCCTAAAGGTAGGATCAAGGGCTATAAATGGGAGTACTTGACCATATCTTCATCCAACAGCTACCATCTCGTCGTTCATGAGGCTTCTTGTAAGAGAAGCTTTTTCTCCATTTTTGGAGAAACTACCTGACAAGGACTAGCATGGATTGTCCTATCAAAAGTTGTGATGCCAATGCTAGCCACTAGATTTGCCTACTAAAAGTAGATTTAGTCATGCAAATTAGGGTTTTTCACAAGTTTTTCCAGAATTGCTTCAATACATTAGTTCTCCATCTCTTCAGGGATGTATTGAGCATATAATTCATGGTGAATGAGTTTACACACCTTTTTTTCTATTTACGACATTTGTGATGATAGTGGCACAAAGGACAACACTTCACGTATAGAGTTGGGAATGTGAGAAAATATTATGTAACACCACCCCCCACATGAGTCTCTTGTCTTTCTGTTTTCTGCTTTTGTGTAGTTCCCTGCCAGTACCTTGTCTCTCATTAATTTTCCTCCCCTTTTACTATTTGTTTTGCCTTGTGGGGTTTTCCAAGCTAGCATGGGCTTGTCCCTAGTGTTGCAACCAATTAATTTCCAACAACAGTCCCATTCCATAGACCATCCTTGTGCATTCAATGCTCAACAACCATCCTTTAATGGTTGTCATATACTTCAGACTTTTCTCCCTTCAATAAGTAAGTTGAAATTCCCAAGCAAACTGACATCCCTGGACCTCTTTGAATCTGTGTCCCTTACTCAGCCCATTTAATTTTTAATAATTCAATTACATGATGAGATTACATGGCCAAATCGAGCCATTCATGGTTGGGATGTTACAGGGGGAACCTACTATTCCTGTTGTTTCTTGTCCTCCACCTTTTCTAGTACCAAATTGGGTGCTCGCTGATGATAATGTCGAAGTTGAGAAATCTATAAGTCAAATTCCTAATCCACCTCCTCATTCTTATTCCACTTTCCATGATTCAAATACAATAGAGGAAACCTTGGAATGGTTCATGGAGCCCAAGGTGAAAGCTAATCCCTTGATTTCTCAATATGGTATTAACACTCATAACTCTAGTCTTAAAGATGATTTGAATTCTTTTCATCCTCTATCATTTCTTTCTCATGATCCCTTTCCCCAGGATTTGCTTGATCAACCTATTCCAAATTCAAACAATGATCAGGTGCAAGTTACTCACACTTCATAAGTAAAGGAGCAGGAAGGATAGGATTCTTTCAATCTTTCATTTATTTTTCAATATCCTTCATGTCAAGATAATGTTCTCCCATCCTTGGTTGATTTTGAATCTATCAATCTCGACAATGAATCAATTAAAGTTAATTTTCTTAATCAGTTTGAAGTCTTGGAAAGCTTTCATTATGTTGATTCTAATTCCATTATTTCATATAATGATGGTTTACCAAATGCACCATTTAATCTTTTAGTTTTTAAAGAAGTTTTTTTTTTGGAATATTTAGACCTTAAATATGGTTCAATCCATGAAGATGTTCTTATGGAAACTTCCACTTCACCTCACTATCCCTCGTGTTCTACTTTTTGTAATGCATCAAATTGTGAAGAAGATATTATATGATCTTTATGCTCATCATCTAATGAGTTGTATTTTGAATTGGCACAAGGTAATGAGGTCATCCATGATTATGAAGAGGGTAAGAAGCTTATCAAGTATCCTTTCCATTCCTTATCATTTCCCATTTTGCATGAAGAAAATTCTTCCATCGAGGTTGCTCATGAGATCTATATTATTTATCCATATTTAGATGTGTAATTAGAAGAACATTTTGACCTGGGTAATCTTTTTGTCGAAAATGTAAATTTTGATCAAATCAGTGATGTAGATGGCGAACATTGGTTAATAGTGATCTTGTTTAAATTATTCATGGTATTTGTCCATACACCATGCATGATCTGATCCAACCTTCGATATCTCATTGTACAATCTTGGAAATTTCTAGGACTTATAAGGAATCTGAGGCACTTCAACTTTCGTTGATGGTTATGTCAAGTTTTCGCAGCTCTGGTAAGATCCCTGAGCTAAGTTAGATCTGGATTTTCTTGCATGATTATTTTCTTTGCATTGTTTCATTGTATGTAAATCCCTTCTTGAAAGATGTATTTTATTTTGGATATGGTTCTTTCAACTTTCAACGTCTCGTTTCTGGTCAGATTGAAGATTTTGTTTTAAGTAGCTTTTCTTCATGAAAATATCTTATATCAAACTCAGGTTTGGAATGTACACCTTTCATGGATGAGAGAGGTTGTGAAGTTGATCATTATAAAGATTATCTTTGGCTGAAGGATTCATACCTATCACATTCTTTTGAAATTAATCAACTTCTAATCCTTCTTGTGAATATTTTAATACTGATTATTTTCTTCATGGCACCATATATCCTCTTAAGCATTAATGAATTCTTGTGTTCTTTGTTGAATCAAGTTCCTTTTTTTCATCCACTGCACCTCGATTGGTTTCATGTGCTTTCCTTATTGACATTCCTTTTTAATGATTATGACATCATTTTGGGTTCTAGCCAGTCACAAGTAAATGGTGTGTCACATTCAACATATGAGAAAGATGATTATTTTGTTCAAAGCATTTGTAAAGTTGTAAAAACTTATATTATTTTGATGTCCCTTACCAAGAATCTTACATCTTAATCAAGCCATCTGATCATGGTCCTTTTTCTAACAATTGCCATTCGATTGATCATTTTCCCACTAGTGTACCTAATGATGGTTGTTTTACATCAGATGATGTTTATGGTTTATCATCTCAATATTTAGATACTTGTCAAGCAGCTTAGGCACTTTAGCCTCCGCTGATGGTTATGTCAGGTCTTCACTATCTTGACAAGCCTCTTGAACATGATCAATTTTTTTTCCCTCGCAATATTCTCATCCTGATTCCACACAATTAATGGAAAATTTTCTCTCAAGGATTTCAAGATTTCCAAGAGGATTGTTTTGAATTTTAGGATCCAATAGAATCATCCTACTTAGAAAGACGTTTTCTAGAATCAAGTTATGATATTTCATGATGTTTGATAAGGAGGACAACATAGATGCAAGTGCTTACACAAGGAGTTGTAGAGGTTTGTATGACTTATGTTCTTATCGAAAAGGTAAGTTTGCAGGTTGGGTAAAGATAGGTAATATGACACATTTTCCTTTATTTAAGAAAGACTTATTTGTTGTGCAAGATATTAATAGTGTATCCTTTCTGATGCACATTATCACATATTGGTTTTAATTGCTCGTATCTTTGTGTTTGCAGGTCAAGACCAATTACAGTGGATTCATTAGAATCATCATTACACTTATCCCTGATCTTCTAGCCTGTTAGGTTAGTAGTAGGCATAGTTTCATTTACTTTCCCTTGCATTGTATCCACCCTCTACCCTATCCTCCATTGGTTCTTTGCATTTTTTTAATCGACACATTATTTTTACCTCCTGCCTCCATTTGTTTTTTTTTCTTTTGATTTTGTTTTTTTCTTTTTTTTTTTTCATGTTTTTCTTTTTGTCATTTTTCTCAATAATACTTTGCATGAAATATATTCCTGTATGGCTCAAAACACATGAGACAAAAATTGAAAAGGCAAAATGTGATGACGAAACATGCTTGGATTATATGTTTCTTCTTCTCTATATTGGGTTTACATATCTTTAAAGTCAATGATGTCTGAACGGAAAATCCACTCCACTTGAATGGAAAACCTTTGGTCAAACTATAAAGCCCATATCTATTCTAGGATCTGTATTCCTCAACTCGGTATTGTAAGTAAATAGTGTTTTTCTTACTGATCCAGTCAAGTAGAGAAATGATAAGGGGAAAATCTAAAAGTGAGTAAACCAATATCAGAGGTTATATAAATACTTATCTAAAGGGGTAACCTCCTCTGCTTTTAATAAGTCAGGATCCCTCTTCTGCCTGTCAAAAATAATAAGTGTTGAAGCGCAATCCTATTAAATAAATAAATAAATGGTGAAAGAAGAGAAGAGCTTCCTGGATAGGGATGTGAAGAAAGTGATTTCACGGGTGTTATAGACTTTTTTGGGCCCTGCAACCCCAATCATATATGTCCATAAACCAAGGGCTGCTGAGTCCCTAAAAGTGTTGTTTCATGCCCTAAAGGAACAAGTTCAGCTGATTACATCATCTCCCAAAAGTTCTCCATAGAAAACTGCTCAGAATTGGTCAAAACTGGCCCATACAGGTTGCTCAGTGCTAAGGGTGCGATGCATCTCACCTGCCCAGTGTAAAAGGTGTGATGCATACTGGGAAGCCCTTCTGTAGGGTGCGATGGGTGAGAATGGACAAATGGCAGAGACAGTTTGCGAGGTGGATAATCATGGAATCTTCCAGAAACTTCTCCTGTGACACTTGCCTCTCTGAATTCACCCAGGGATGAGTAAGAGATCATCAATCTCCAAGTGGAATCAGGAACTATCAGAGAGAAGACACTAATCAAAATCCTAGAAGCTGACTCACCTCCCTCCAATCATCTATATATGGATCCCTCATCCCATAGATCCAAAGGCTGAAATTTTGTATCTTATAAGGAAGTGCTATTGGTTTCTTGGTGGAATATCAGAGTGTTGGGTGATCTAAGCTTTTCATGAGGTGAAGAAGGGCTTTCCTGTTGGGAGGATGACGCTAGGTCAGATCAATGGGTTGTAATCCTCTCTTCTAATCTTTATATCAATAAAGCTATTCAAGTTTTCCTCCACATTCTTGTATGTCTGATAATATATGCATTTGTGTAGTCAATATATATCTGGTCCTATATTGTTTATGATTGTAGATCTATGCACTTTGAAGGTATTATGTTGCTTTGACTTTACAGGTACTCTTTGAAGCGGAGTGGTCAAGGGAGAAGCGGCAAAGACCTATCGACGAGGAGAAGGAACAAGCAAAGAACTGAGCGCAAGATCGAGGTTGGTATTCTTTGATCCTCTCCTATCTACTTCTCATAAAGGAAAATGAAAATAACTTTAATCTGTTTGTTTCTAAGATAGCTACCTGTCTTAGTGGGACTAGCAACTCTGCATAGACACTAGATTTCCTGATAACAAAATGGCGACTTCGCTGGGGAGCGAATAGCTTGTTTTCTTGTTTACACTTGTTTGCTTTATAAACTTACAGACGGAGCCTGAAGTTAAGCCATCTAGCCTTCGAACTGCATTTGCTATGTAAGTGAAAAGTAGATCAATGCTGCTTCAGTTTATCTCCGGGTTTTGTTTATAAACTGAACAGTCGATTTGCAAACAACCTAATTTCCCTAGTGGTGGCTCTAGTAACCTCATTAGATCAGCCCCTGTGATTTCTATTTACTGACTATCATTAGCTCGACCTAAATCCCTGAACTAAGTTGCAAACTATGACCAAGAACCAAGTTGAAGTCTCGTCCCTGGACTATCGCACTTTCTCCTCTTGGGAATCTGGATGCATCTCACCTCCCGTGTGCAGTAGGTGTGCTGCATCGCACTTTCCCTGTGTTGCAGGTGCGCTAATCAGATAAGACCTCTTCTGCTCTCAGATTTTGGTTTCTTTGTTCACTCTCTTCAGCTTTATTCAGGAGTTTTGCTGTCTGTGATCAGTATACCACTATGGAAACTCCCTTCCTTTGCATGATTCCGCCTCCATAGCACAAAGAATTGTGAATGTTTTTATGTATTGTGCGCCATTTACGGTTCTCTTTTACAAAAAGTAGCGTAATCAAACTGTCGTCTTTTGATTTGAAAGTGTTGCAAGTGTCGTTTTCAGTCAAAGAAAATAATTCTATTGTTCTTGATGGTCGATTATACAGTTACTCTTGTATTTGATTTGAATTAGTAGTTTTTCAAGTGTCGAAAGCAGTTTTCAATTCAAAATCGCAAAGTGTCGTCATTATCTTCCTTTTGTTTTTGAAGAGAAATTTGTTAGTACTGTCGCTTTGAAAAGATAATTCAGATTTGTAGTTAGCATTCTTCTTGTCATTCACACATTAAGAAATATGAAAACAAATACATGCATGTGCATTTGCATTTAGACTGCTTGTTGGTTTGATTTAGGACAGTGCATCTAGTGTGTGCTCTCTGCTCTATGTTGAAAGAATATCATCTCTCTTTCTTTAGTAGCTAGGATTTTCATTGCAAAAAGAAAATTAAACAATTGTTTATCATCTTAGATTTCATTTTAGGAATTGTATATCTACATCACGTGGTGAACCTGAAAGGCAATTTTTTTAAGAAAGATCAAATGTAAAATAAATTCAATGAACATAAAAACGCTTTGGAACCTAACACACAACATTTAGAAGTCTAGGCTAGAGACATATTCCGGCATCGTAAAGCCTGGTAACTATCGCTTTCATTGTTGGTTGAGTGATTCCTCCTCTTTGAGACGAAAAGTGCCAGTACGGACTTGTGCTCCCACGTACAGTCGAGTATATATTGGGAGACCACAATAGGCTATATCCTTTATCCATAGGAAGTCGTGTCTGCCGCCCTATCGATTGCAATGCACTGAACATAGCATTCGGGAAGATTGACTGCTGTACCGTAAAAAGTATTCTGCAGTTTTGTGATTGGTTTGGTAATCCCTCTGTCTAGATTTCCAGAGTAGTCTCTTTCATTCCTTTTCAGACTCCTTAAAGGAAAAGGTCCATCTGAGCACTTGTCACTTCAGGCTCATTAAAAATCGAAGGTGACTAGAGTCATCTTTTGTTTTTTCTCGACTCTTAAAAATTGAAAAAGCAAGTTGTGTCAAAGCGTCTAAAATTTATTTTAATCGGAATAACGTCACTATTCCCGCGTTGGTCTTAGGTTGAGGAAAATGGAGTCCACCAACCAAGGATTTCCCCTTGGGGGAAATCCTGGTCCTTTCTCCTCTTGGGGAGATGTTGGTGCACCTCATATGGCCACATTGTCACTTCCAGGATTGACGATTGGCTTGCCAATATGGCTCTTCTCGACCTCCATCGTTCAGAACACCGTGATTCCTGAGAAATCAAGTCAGCAACTAGATGATATTAAAGTTACCCCCCAACCTTCTACTTCGTCTGATTCTCCCTCTTCTCCTTCCTCTTCGCTTGATGAAGATGGTAAAGCCAAAAGTCAAGTAACTAAGAAGGAGAAGAAGGAAAAGAAGAAGAAGGAACCAAAGGCAAAAAGGGGTATCCGTGCGTCGTCTAGCGAAAATCCACACACTGCACCGTCCAAACCTAAATCTCCATGTGTCATTTGCAAAGTAGACCACTATCATTGAGATTGTCCTTGTATCCCTCGGATCTTAAGGGACTGGTCTCCTCGTTTGCACAATCTGGTGTCATCAACCTCTGAAAATAATGTTGAAAGTACACCATCAACTAGTGAAAGCGAAGCATTTGTACAGAAAAGGAAATGTAGATTTCCTTGTAAACTGTGTGAAGGCGACCACGTCATCCACCATTGTCCCTTCCTAGATGAAGCAAAAAGAGTCTTGGATAACCGTCCCGCTTCACCACTGCGGCTTCCTCCTGGATACAAGAAACTCTTACCGAGTCCATCGCTAGTTGAAAATCCGACTGACACAACTTTGTGGTCGATTGAAGCATCTATCATTGAAGATAAACCCGTTGAATCCATACCAGACGAAAGTCAAAAGGTTGAGGCAGCAGTCGACCCGGTCTTGTCTTCGGAAGGTCCATCTTCAGATGATACAATCACTGAAGAGAATGAGAATGACACCATTCAAATTCTTTTCGTAAACACAGACTCCGATGAACATGGGGGCAATCTACCCGTTCCTTTACCGCAGGAAGGAAGTTCGCTAGAGTCATATTCGGTCGTCTATTCGGTCCCACCTCCAAGGAACCTAGTGGTTTCCTTCGATTGGAATCTACTAGGCAGACCCCGTCTACCGTCTAATGTACCATTCCGAATCATTGTTCAAGCTTACAGAATGGTCATGGTCAGTACCATCATAGATGAAGGGGCTTCTGTGAGTATCCTTTCCTTGACTGCTTGGAAAGCGCTTGGTTCGTCATCGCTTATGCCTGAGATGAGAAATCTAATAGGCTTCGACAAAGGAACCAGTCCACTGTTAGGGATCCTTCCAAATGTGCCTATAACTTTGAGAAGGAAAACTGTGTATATGAATGTAATGGTAGTCCAAGGGCCTTTAGATTATAATCTACTCCTTGGGCGTGACTATATTTATTGCATGGGAGCCATTGTCTCCTCACTCTTTCGAGTAATGTGTTTTCCGCATGAAGGCAGAGTGGTCCATCTCGTAGACCAGCTTTCATTCCCCGGCTCACACATGGCAAATAGTCAAATACCATCCCTAAATGGTCTTTTCATGCAAGGAATTTCTCATCAATCTCCAGTCCGTCCACCTAAATAACGCGAGTAATTCGGGGTCAGGACTGAAACCCAGGGGGCATGCACCCTGGTCTGCTTTGGCAGGAAAACTTTGGGTATAGGGTAGGTTTTTGCGAAGGATATATGACTAGTATGACACCCGTCCTTATAGGAAAATGGGATTAGACCGGATAAGATACCTCCGTTAGAAGGTATGCCTTTCCTGATAGAACAAATCTTTTGTTTGCGAATTGAGGGGTAACCTGTAAAAGGTAGGCCTTTCCTGACAAAGCAAATGTTTTGTTTGCAAATTGAGGGGTAACCTCAAAACTCTACTTCACTATACCTGGGGGCATGCAAACCTTTTTGCGTGCAAGTGAAGAGTGACCATTTATTTTCTTATTTTGTAGGTTCTCAAACCCTTTAAACTCGTAGGATTGGTCATTCTTAGCTTACATAAAGAAAGGATACAGAGTAAAGCTTCGAAAGGTGCAAGCTCCATAAAAATGGAATCTATCGATGAGATGTCCTTATTATACGACTGGCACGAGTAGTTTTTATGTGAACTTCAAGCTCGTTAAAAATTAAACCTAAGCAATGAGCAAATTTTTCCCCCAGAGTTTAAGCTCATTAAAAAATGAACCAATTTCCGGTAAATAACCATTGTGAATGCATTATCATTAGCTCCTGAGCCTTGGTTGTGTTCTCATCATCACCTCCACTCTGTTTTAGCCAATCATTCGCTTCCATTTGATTGTTTACCCCTTTTGAGGAACCGCTGCGAAGAGTGATTCTGTTAGCCATCCTTATGACACTGCCGTGATTGGAAAATTCCAAACCTTACCTGGAATCAGCTTCTACCTGAAATTATCACTCGTTCCTCAAAAAATGAGTCTCATTTAAGCTCTTTTCGTCTGACTCATAAAACATGAAAAGATTGCCGAGCAGTTGGCCTCTCCAGCTCGTTAAAGCTACCGAAAGTGCTATCCCTCCTCTAGATTTTAATATTTTTGGACCTGAGGGATTATTACACAAAAAGATCGAGCGCTTGTCTTGTTCGGCTCGTTAAAACTATTGAAAATTCATCCCTTTCGTATTATTTTATACTTTTTCGGACTTAAGGGATTACATGACGAAAAAGGATCATTGGAGTTTCCTTTCTGTCCCTTTTCAGACTCTCTAAAATTGAAAAAGGACCGAGTTTTCTTTGTTGTTAAACTCGTTAAAACCAATAACGACAAACTTGTCCATATAGACAAGAATGAGTTTCACTATCGCTAGGCTCGTTAAAACATAGTGATGGGTTTGCCCGAAAGGCAAATTATAGAACAAGCATATGTTATCCTCCTCAAGCTTGATAAAAAGAAAGAGGTACTGGTCAGAAATGACTGGGGAAAAATTGGGAAGAAAACTTGAAGAAACTTTATTGGTAGCAAAGTCGCTCTTGAACATGACACTTTCACTCCATGTTTGAGTCGGGTTGGGTTATTTCGTTCACTGGTCATATTACCATTGGTCCACTGTACCATCCATCTTTGGGGTTAACGCTACCAATCCATTTCAATTGTCACCAACATGTTCAAGAGAAGTCGATTAGAGAATTCACCAACCCATCTTGTGTCTCATCCGCTGCAATACCTTTACGCTTCATTCTTTCATGACCGCCACCCTGAACCCTGTATCATCAGATCGTTTTCACCTCCAAAAGTCATTTGCTCCATTCCGTGTCATAGATGTGGGATTCATTAAGGCCCTCCTACGATGGGTCACTTCTTTTCGACATCAGCTCATTATCCAAGAAGTTGACCTAGGAACAACCCTTTCAATACTTTGAAGCTTTCATGCCTCAATGGCAAGTTTCTCACTTTCGGCGATAGGTTTACATCAATGGCCTTCGACCAAGAGATTTTGCATGGTGTTCGACGCCAAGTCCCATTTTCACACCACGCAAATTGTACTATCGTACCTTGAGGGTCATCATCATTATCGGTGATTCCTCTCGCGCCTGTTAACAGCTTACATCATTGGCTGGTAATCAGGCGATGTCTTTCCATGTTCGACTCCAGAACATTTTTCACATGGATCGACTTGTACTTCGGGTGAAGATTGGATGAGTTTGAAGACCCCGGATCTAGTTTCATCCATCCAAGCTGTGATATATTCAGGAAAATAAAGACATCAAATGTACATCATTGCTGCATAGATGATCATCCGAATCCAAGGATGATGGCTCTATCAGAATCATCAGTGTGCCACACAGACAGTTGTCTGTCCTATGTACATGAAAATGAATTTATAAAGCTGAGCATGGGAATGCCCGCCTCAGCTCGATCATGAAAATGTTATGAAGATAATGTATTGTGTTGTATCTTATTACATGTCACCTTCCAGTTCAAAAAACCTCGGATCCTCATGATAAAGCATTTCACCCGACATCAAAAGATTAACGACCTCATGCTTTAGGGGGCAACTGTTATAAACATTTTTGGGCCCTGCAACCTCAATCATATATGTCCATAAACCAAGGGCTTCTGAGTCCCTAAAAGTTTTGTTTCATGCCCTAAAGGAACAAGGTCAGCTGATTACATCATCTCCCAAAAGTTCTCCACAGAAAACTGCTAAGAACTGGTCAAAACTGGACCATACAGGTTGCTCAGTGCTAAGGGTGCGATGCATCTCACCTACCCAATGTAAAAGGTGCGATGCATACTGGGAAGCCCTTCTGTAGGGTGCGATGGGTGAGAATGGACAAATGGTAGAGACAGTTTGCGAGGTGGATAATCATAGAATCTTCCAGAAACTTCTCCTGTGACACTTGCCTCTCTGAATTCGCCCAGGGATGAGTAAGAGATCATCAATCTCCAAGTGGAATCAAGAAATATAAGAGAGAAGACACTAATCAAAATCCCAGAAGCTGACTCACCTCCCTCCAATCATCTATATATGGATCCCTCATCCCAGAGATCCAGAGGCTGGAATTTTGTATCTTGTAAGGAAGTGTTGTTGGTTTCTTGGTGGAATATCATAGTGTTGGGTGATCTAAGATTTTCATGAGGTGAAGAAGGGATTTCATGCTGGGAGGATGATGTTGGGTCATATCAATGGGTTGTAATCCTCTCTTCTAATCTTTATATCAATAAAGCTATTCAAGTTTTCCTCCACATTCTTGTATGTCTGATAATATATGCATTTGTGTGGTCAATATATATCTGGTCCTATATTGTTTATGATTGTAGATCTTTGCACTTTGAAGGTATTATGCTGCTTTGACTTTACAGGTACTCTTTGAAGCGGAGTGGTCAAGGGAGAAGCGGCAAAGACCTGTCGGCGAGGAGAAGGAACAAGCAAAGAACCGAGCGAAAGATCGAGGTTGGTATTCTTTGATCCTCTCCTATCATTTTCAAGTGTCTCTTTGATATCGTTTCATGGTGTGATTGTTGTTCATGAGTCTTGTGCATTCCCTTGGATTGCATAAATGGAATTCATGTGTGTGATCCATGTTTGAGTTTTGATCGGATGCATTTCTCTCTTTTACTTTATTGGTGTCACACTTATCCATTTTGAAGCCCTTTCTTGGTCCTAATATTCAGCACAAGTTGTAGAGGCATTAACCTTCTTACTATGTAATGAGCACAACTTATCCATGAGCCTCATTGACCCATATTTCCTCCCATACTTGTGCACTAAGTCTTTTCTAAGGTATCCTCCCTCCCACAATTCATTATTACTTCTTAAGGATAAGTCACCTATGCATTTGCTTCCTCCCTTGGCAAAAAAGCGCATTCCAAATGAACAAGTAGCCATTGTTGGAGAGAACTGTGCCCTTCCAAGCCTTAGCACACTTTAAAAAAATGAAGCACACTTCAAAACAATGAAGCTCACTTCAAAACAATGAAGCACACTTCAGAACAATGTAGCGCACTTAGAAACAAAAAACTGCACTTTGAAACAACTAAGTTCACTTCGAAACAATGAATTGCACTTAAAACGTTGAGTGAAAAAGTACACTTCAGAAGAACAAGGACCTTCTCTCCTCTAAAAAGCACATTCTAGAGAAAAAGAACCTTCTTGCCTTAAAAATGACACTCTGAGAGCCTGTGTGCACTTCAAAACCATGAGTGTACTTCAATACTATGAGCACACTCCTTTGGCATGAAGTAATGTTCCCTCTTAGAGCTCATGTCACACTCACAAAGAACGAAGCTTCATGCTTTCCTTTGAGTACATGACAAAGTCACGAAGCTTGAAGCTTGAGCACACTCCTTTAGCATAAAGAACTGTGCCCTCTTAGAGCACATGTCACACTCACGAAGCATGAAGCCTTACAACGCATGTATCACTCATGAAGCACGAAGCTTCATCCTTTCCTTTGAGAACATGGTGTAGTCACAAAGCTGAAGCTTGAGTGCATTCCTTTGACACAAAGAATTGTGCACTCTTTCATTGCATGAGTGCACCTCAAAGGCTTGAATTTTTTCCCTTCATCCCTTTGGTATATGCCAGTGTTCCCTCCTTGTCTTTGAGTGCATGAGTGCACCTTGAAGGCCTAAAGTCCCAAAGCTTCACTCCTTCATCTTTTGGGAGTGACCCCTTGCGCCCTCTTTTTTTCTCTTTGAGCGTAAGAGCACACCTTAAAGGCCTAAAGACCTGAAGCCTCACTCCTTCGTCTCTTCGAAGTGCACCCTTGCACCCCATGATCTCTCTCTCTCTCTTGTTTGAGCACACAAGCACACCTTGAAGGCCTATTGTGAACCTTGATGAGTTTAACTGCGCCCTCCTAATCAAGCCTTCTTCTTTAACCCTCTCATAGGCCTATCATGAGAAAATCATTCCATGAGCTAGGTAGTGATAAGATAGATGTTTTAAAATGATTTTACCTTGTCATGAATGATATTTGCAGGAGTACCATCTATGCATGACAAGGTGATGCTAAAAACTAGATAACAAGGATAAATCATAAACAAACACTTGCAAAGAAGAAGAACAAAAGAATTCTATCATGGAGACATGAAGCAGACCATGGACCGAGCTAGAAAGAAGACATTGCATGATGACTCAGAGGTTTCCAAAGCTCATTAGAAACCCTTTGGAGGGATAAAATAAAGAACAAAAAATATCCTTCATGAAGATAAATCATAGATCATATCTATCATCAAGAATGCAAGATGAAGTAACACGGAAGATAGCTTGCCATTTCCACCTCATCATGAATTCCATGTCATCATTGTCAAGTTGTAGCTTGTACAAGTATCATCATAATGGTCAATATGTGTCCATGTGTCTTTCCACATCATGTGGAATGTAATGATGTATTTTCAAGAAATGACAAAATGTTATATGTGGAACATGAAGAGTCACATAGTCATATATGGACAAAGATTATATAGAAGTCCAAAAGTCATTTAGAAGTTCAAGAGTCATTTAGAACTCCAAAGGACACCCTAGAAGTTCAAGAGTCATGAGGGTAATTCAAGAGTCATGGGGATATGAAAGGTCATCCCCCTTGTTATAAAAGAAACCTCATAACTCAAGGAAATGGATTTTTGGGAGGCTTAAGCTTTGGAGAGATAGTCTTGGCTTCTCTACTTGGCATAGGAGAGAAAAATATTCTTTGGAGAAGAAATAAGTGACTTAATGTTATACTATTGGAACTAGTGTCTCATCATTGTAACTGTGTACTTGGATCTTTCACCTTATAATTGAAGTTCGATGAGCCAACACATTTTATTGCATGTATTGTGAATGTCTTATGACTATTCTTTGGATGTTTTCTATATATGTTTTGTTCATATGTACTAAGGAAATTGAACTATTTTGGTGGCCTCAATACTTATCTTGTTGAAGGTGTGTTGTATGTGGTTTAATGATCATTTTGTCTATGTGAACTATTTCACTAGATAACTAAAGAATCTTTCTTTGCTCATGTGTTTCTCTTAGGTTAGTACTATTACTTGCTTCTAGAGGTTCACTTTTTTTCTCTCTCTCTTGAAGGTCTCATTTTGCACATTGCAATTGATGTTTCAAAATGTCAACTTACTTGTTTATTCAAGGTTCATGTATATAATTTCTTATGTTATCCGTTGAAACCAAGATGAACGTTACAGTTACGGTGGCTGGGCAGATACTCTGGATGGGGTTCCAACTCCAAATGGTGTGAGGTCTAATTAGGACTTCACATCAAGGAGACCCCTTGTATGTTCGAAGTATCTAGAACCATCAACACATCTTCATCAGGGTGGCCACATATTATTATTCTGTCATTCCAAATATTTCCAATACTTTTACAACATGCTTTCCTCGAGAAATGAAAATATATTTAGGTCTCTGGCAAACTTCTAGTCCCATAAAGTAATGCATCATACCAAGATCCCTCATCTTGAATTTAGAGGCCAACTTCCTCTTACACTCAATCATCATAATATCTCTACCTGTTAAGAATAGATCGTCAACATATAAAACCAAAGTCTAATACATACATTGGTCCACCTTGAAGTAGGGGTTGGAGTCATCACTGCTTCTTGTGAATCTAAGATTCACTAGGTAACTGTCAATACATGAATACTAGGTTCGAAGAGCTTGCTTCAAACCATATAATTATTTATTCAACCAATAAATGTGGATCTTCTTGTCCTGTACTTCAAATCCATAGGGCCAATCAACATATACTTCTTCTTGTAGTATGTCATGAAGGAATTTCATCTTTACATCCATCTGGTGAATAATCCATCCTTGACTAGTAACAAGGGAAACAATTGAGCTAATAGTAGTATAACATTCCACTGAAGAAAATTATGTCATCATAGTCTTCTCCCTCTTTCTGGGAGGAACCTCAAGCCATAAATACTTGTGTATACTTGACAATACTTCTATCATCTCCATGCTTGATTTTGAATAGTCATTTTGAAGTTATGACAGATTTTTCCTTAGGTCTCAGAACAACATCTCATACATTATTATTCATAATTGATTCATATTATTCAGCCATGGTATCCTTCCAAACTTATTTTTTCACAACTTCCTCAAAGGTAGAAAGTTTTGCCTTAACGATGGAGGTTATTTCTACAATGTATCCTTGGTATCGACATGGATTATTGATTTCTCTAAAGGACCTTTTTGGCATGAACATATCTCTTAGCATCTTCAACATAAGATGATCATCTATTCATGTTCAGAATCCTTGCTTCATTCTTCAATCAAGGGATTTCTAATCATCCATCACAAATAATAATAGGCACTGGGATCTCATGGAGAGTCTCTCCCTTTGAATGAGAAGCCTCTTCAATCATCATTAATCAAGACATCAACTTGTCTATAATATTTTCATGCATAAAAAACTTTGTCAGATCACGAAGTCAAACTATATCAGGTTCTCATACATATATACATCATAGTCATGACAAGTCATCATCAAATGCTTCATTGTCACATATGAACATGTCATAATTTTTTTTATCAAAGGTTAGTGTCATATAATTAGGGAATCTAACAAGTGCATCTTCATACTTGAAGGTTCATAATCACAACATCGCTTATTTATCACATTACTCAACCACTTTTTCTTGAGAATCCTAACATCATCAAGTCAGGGCATCTGTCACACTGTCAAATTTACTATGTTGTTAAGTTATCATTGGCAATTTTAGCTTATCAAAACCTTATCAAGATAAAAAAGAAGATAATCTTGAGTATCAATCTTACTGCCACATTATTACTATTAAGGTTACCATGCTTATTACAAGCATTGACAATAATATCAAGTCACCATATATCAAAATCAATGTTTCTAGTCTGCTTTATAAAATCAAGAAATCCACCATGTCTAATAAAATGTAAGATACTTGCTAAATATCAAGTGCACCAATATATCACATGTACTGGAAATAAAACTTACTTTCATATGTATATACTAGAAATAAAACTCCCTGTGAATTATAAAGGTGATATTCTTGTCATACCTCAAGACTTAAATTGTCATCCAATATTGAAGCTAAATCATAACAATGAAACAATATCCTATACATAACTTTGTAAAATTTTAATACCTTAGAAAATTGTAGCACTTATTTTCCATTGGCAAAATTTAGCACTTGCACATTGTAATTTTCGGATTTTATGCTATGTTGTCAGCTTTGCAAAAACTTTCTTCTGGTACCTCTTCCTATTCCGACACCCACTCTTCTCTTCCTGCACTAGTTCTCTTTTCCTATTGTGTTAGATGATCCTCAAGAAGAATATTCTTATCACATCTCATCTAGAGGTTAAAGTTTTAAAATACTCAAATATTCATGCAGGAAGGATAAAAAAAAAAATCTAAACAAGAATAATATCATGAAGAAATAAATCTACAAGGTACGTATCTTTAACGAGAGGTGATCAACTCCCTCTTAAACCAACCTTAAAGAGTTATTAATGTCCATTATCCATATAACAATGTTGCCTTCAATATTTCCAATCATCTTCATAAAATATCAGGCCTAATTGAGACTAGTCCATCTAGAGTTACACTGAATTTGTCACAAGTGCTAGAACCCAATAATCATGCTAGGGTTTCAAGGCTACATAATGCAAGCTTCTATCACACTCCAGGGTTTCTTTCAAACCCTAACCTTGTGTTATCCATCAAACCCTAATAACCAAATTGTCTAGGGTTTCCTTCAAACCCTAACATTCTTTTAGATCTTTTCCATTATCACTTGCGTCCATCAAAGGTGTCTTCACATGGATGATTTTTAATGACATTTATTCAACCCAACTCTAATCACATGTTAATTTTTCTTAGGGAAGTATTGTTCTTTTCTTTATATAATTGCATTAACAAACATTTCATCATTTTACATTGCATTCACCCCATATCATCAAACCAATAATAGAAATTATGTAGAAAGAACAATAACATCAATTATGCATTGGAATACTAAAAGGAACATCAGAATAAAAGAATGCACAAATAGAGACACCATGATTTGGTTGGAGACCAAGGAAAAATACCACAAGGGGGAAAACCCTTTCAAATTCTTCTTCTTATTAGATTTTCATAAAATTTTCAACAAAGAGAGAGTACAATATTCCAATTCACTAATCAAAAATTTATCTAACAAAACCAACCAAAAAATATCTGAGAGATGAGCCCAATATATAAATCTGAACCATAACAAAATTTCCAAGCTAGTGGTCTACTGTCAAAATCCACAGTCAACTGTTAAAAATACCATAAACCCTAGCTACATAGAGCAAGTAACAATGCATGCAAATAAAGCTCTCCAGCCACAGGGAGCACCCTGTCATGTGTGTGGTTCTAGCCAATATTTATGTGATTCAACTCCGTGGATATAGGAGAAATTGCTTCTTTGCACGTGCAAGCTTGGACCCTGCGAAGCAATTTACCATGAATCAACTTAAAACCTGTGCAAGCCAAACCAAATATGTGAGAAGAAAAATGTTTGATGATGGTTTCAAAATGAGGTTCACTTGACTTGTATTTATAGGATTCCAAGGGTGTCCAATTTCTCTTTATGGCCAAACTTTTCCTTTGTGCACATGTGGGTTTCCATATTAAAAATATAAAAATGTATTTTTCCTTGACCATATTAAATTCTTCCAAGGGATAGGAGGGGTCTTTCTTGGTGAGGAAGATTGACCAAAAGAGGGAATTTGTCCCTAAGCTTCCAAATTAACAAATGTAGACAATAATATCTACATAAAGGAATATGAATACAATATGATCATCATTTAAGTATAAATTGATAACATCATATTTAGAAGTTATGATGATATATTAAGTCAGTACTTTGCAAAAAATATGAAAAATGAATTTGAAATGTATTTTGTTGGGAGTTAACTTTCGTTATGGGACTCCAGGTATCTTAGCTAGATGGAGGCATTTTCATTTCTCAAACTAAGTACATCAAGGAAATTTTGAATAATTTCAAAATGGAAGACTATGAACCTGTGAGCATTCCTATGGTCATGATATACAAGTTAAGAAAATAAGATGAGTCTAAGGAAGTATATCAAAGACTCTATAGATCAATGATTGGTAGCATACTCTATGTGAAAGCTTCAAGACTAGATGTGATGCAAGCAGTTCGATAAATTGGAAGATTTCAAGTAGCACTAAAGGAAACTCATGTTCTAATAGTGAAAATGATCTTCTAATATCTCAAAGGAACAATAGACTTTGTGTTATGGTATCTGAAAGGAAAGGAATTGACACTGGTATCTTACACAGATGTAGATTAGGAAGGAGTATAGATGACAGAAGAAGTACAAGTGGATCGACCTTCTAATTGGGAGATTTCTTAGTATCTTGGTTGAGAAAGAAGTAATCTCCAATATCCTTGTTTACAACATAAGCATAATATATTGCAGCAAAAACATGTTGTACTCATCTCCTTTGGATGAAGAAAACCTCACAAGAAATACAAGTAAAATATGATGAACCTATTTTGATACTTTTTGACAACACTAGTGCAATAAACATCTCCAAGAATATAGTGATGCATTCCAAGAAAAATAGTATTCGTATCAACTTTCACTTTCTAAGGGAACAAGTCAGAGAAAATAATATTGAGCAAGATTATGTTGGGATGAAGGAGAAAATTGCATACATCTTCACTAAACCACTTCGCAGAGAGACATTTGAGTATCTTAGACAAAAAATAAGAGTCATTTATCCTCCAAATTATTTTTCACAAACTTCAACAAAGAAAGACAAGGGAATAGATATTGTTGGGGGGAGTTACCCTTTGACATTGATGTCAAAGGGGGAGAGAAAAACAAAGAAGCACGAAGATATGAGGAGCATGATCACAAGAGGAGTATGATGGCTTCCATCAATGACAAGGGCTATATTGTTGAAATAAGTTGTCATTGATGTCAAAGGTTTTCCAAATAAAATAGAAAGTTACATATTCAAATAACATACTTCAAAATATTATTTTTGGATTCTTTACGCCCCATTTGGATACCCTGTTTTTGAATGAATTTTTCATCCATTTACCTATCTCAAATGGAAGCATAATTTATATGGTTGGAAATATCATTCTTATACCTTTCCAACGATATATGGAACTCCATATAAATCATCATGGTTGAGGAGAAATCATTTTTTGAATATTAACTATACATTTTGCCAGTTGGGCAAGTCACTCCAACCAATTGTATATGCAATTAAATAAACACCACCTTTTTAATGTGTGCCAAGTTATCACATGTGAAAATCAAATTGAATGGGTGGATGTCATAACCCCCCTAGCCTATGCAAACTTTAATGGGGGGAGGGGGGTCTAAAGTTTTTTGTCATATGCGTCAATGCAATAATGTGCCATGGAGGTTAATCAGGCCCACTGCTTTCCACTGCCACTATGCACCAATCACTTATGGATAATGGACCATGTCATGTCCAAATCACTTACACATCACAACCTGCCACTTTTCAGGACATGTCACTCAGAAAAGGGCCACTTGGCCACCCAAAAAATCCAAATCCACTTGCCACTTGTCATGACCATAGGGTACCATGTCATCATCTTCCACTAGTCTTTATCAAGTTACCTTGCCATGTCATATGGGGCCCACCTCCATTTTGATGCTTTAATGAACATTCAAAGTCATGACATATCAGAACCTTGCCTAGAATCCATACTTCAAACTCAGGTTTCTCTTCATTCCTGGAAGGTTAGGCAAAGTGATAAATACCATTGGAAAGATGTCTGAGATGGCTATCCAACCAAGAACTTTTCATGTGCTTTTGAACAAGTTATCTACAAACAAAATGTGTTCAAATATGGGTTACTAGGTTACGCATTCAATAGTTAGCAAACACAATGCACTAGATTTCCAAATAAGCATCATGCATGAAGACTCAATAGGATCTCCTTAACTTGACATATCTTGACATCAATGACAAAAAATTCCAACAACTACCAACATACTCACTAATATCCCCCTTTGGCATTGATGAAAACACCACTAGACGTCTACTAGTCATTAATGCTAGACTCTCCCTATTTGGTTACTGATTCTACCTTAGATCTAAAGATCCAATGCCTGCTCACTATCCCCCTTTGACATCAATGAAAAAGAGTTTATTGCTCAATTGTTGGAATTCTATTGAAACTAATGGTTACTACTACCAGTGGATCTATCCTCGTGCCATGTTATAAGGATCTCATCTTGAGCTCATGCTTCCTCTCAAGCTTCCATAGCTGCACAATCATACTCCCCTTGTGAATGGGTTGTAATGTGAATTGTTCCTCATCAGAAAATCTATTTTTCTTGCCTTCTTCTTATCTAATGTGCTAATATATATCAGTTTAATTTGTCTCCACTGCGTCTAATCTCACCATGTCAAGGATGTGACCAATTGTTCTTGCATGCATCATTATTATTTCTCTTACTCTATTTTTTAGGATTGTTCCCCCTATGCATGGGTTTCCTTTAGCTTGTAACATAATTAGCAACATAATTTTTTGATAACAAAATCATCCTTTGATTAGGAACATGATCTTGTTAAGGTAAAAAAGAATAATTTATGTAAGCATGATGAAACTTTGACTGGTTTCATTAACAAATTAATATTCTCATCCAACTTCTAGTTATTTTTTCTACACTTATCCTTCTGAGATCTACTAGTTAAGGCCTTGGTTGCATTATTCCTTGCATTTAACCTCACTAGATTAAATTTTCTACACTTGTCCATAAAATTTCGTCTTGAGTGAAAATATCTTCCCCTAATCACATGCTGCATTTGTTGAGCTTGCAGCTCCCCTTGAGCTAATGCTATATCATTCTTTTGATTTTCTAGCATACAACTATCCCTATCACATGTGGACAGTTATCATATTTCCTATGTAATAAATATAAGAAAGAGATGAGAAAGATATCATTCCCAATCTTTGTTTGTGATATTAAAAATCCTCTCTTAGAAGAGGCTTGGTAAAGATGTCTATAATTTTACCCTTATTAGGTAAACATTCCAGCGTAACTATGTGACCCAATAATTGTTCTTTGAGAAAATGATATTTAATAAGAATATGCTTGATCTTGGAGTGCATCATATGATTCTTTGATATATCAATTTCAATTGTGTTATCACAAAATATAGAAATAGGTTGAGTGCAATCTACCTGGATGTCTTTAATATTTTTCATCATCCATAGTGACTGCGTACAACATGATGCAACTACAATGTATTTTGATTCAACAATAGGAAATGAGATTGAGATTTATTTCTTGTTAAGCCAGGGGACAAGAAAATTTCCCAGAAATAAAGCTCTACCAATGGTGCTTTTCCTTTCATCACTATTACCCACCCAATCAACATCAATATAAGCTCGTAGAGTAAATTTTGTATCCTTGGGATACCATAAACCAAATTCTAAAGTTCCTTGCAAATATTTAAATATCCTCTTGACTTCCTTGAGATGAGTTTCCTTAGGATTTGACTGAAAATGTCCCACCAATCCAAATGCATGTGTAATATTAGGTCTTGCAGCTATGATATATAGTAGACTTCCAATCATTGATATATGAGATTGACTTCTAGAAATTCATCATCCTTGTTGAGGCTGTATCCTGTTACCATGGATGTCCTTATATGTTTACAATCTTACATCCCAAAATTTCTTAGAATTTCCTTGAGGTACTTAGTTTGAGAAAGAAAAAATACTTTCTCTGTTTGTTGAACTTGTAGTCCAAGAATGAAGGATAATTCTCCAAGCATAGACATTTCAAATTCTTTCTACATAGTTGTTGCAAATCTTTGACTCATTGATTCAATATTACTACCAAAAATTATATCATCAACATATACTACAACTAACAAAAGATTATTACCTTCAGCCTTGATGTAAAGTTTGTTTTTAGTTGTTCCTTTCTTAAAGCCTTGTTGCTACAAATACTTGTATAACCTATAATACCATGCCCTTGGTTCTTCCTTTAATCCATATACATATTTCTTGAGCTTACATACATAATCTCCGTTGTTGCTCCGCAGAAATCCTTCTGGTTTCTCCACATAGACTTCCTCTTCTATGTCACCATTTAAAAATGTTGACTTTAAATCCATTTTATATACTTTGAATTTTCTATTGAAGGAAAAGTAAATCTAATGGCTTCAAATCTTATATCAAGTGCGATTTTTCTTTAAAATCCATTCCTTGTTTCTAAGCATAACTCTTATAGACAAGTCTTTCCTTTTTTTCTAACAACAAATTTGTCTTCATTTAACTTATTCTTGAAAAACCATTTAGTTCCTATCACACTTTTATTTTGGGGTCTTGGGACAAGGACCCATGTTTCTTTTTATGTATTTGATCCAATTCTTTATTCATTTCCTTAATTGAGTGCTCATCTTGGCTTGCTTGTGCAAAATTGTGAGGTTTTATCATAGATAACAATGTTAGGTTGGCATGACTAGATGTGCCTAGGAAATTTATTCTAGTTTGTACCCCTATTTCTTTATCTCTAACAATTTAACTCTCAGGATGATGTTTCTGTACATACCTTGATAAAGTATTTTGTTATAGAGATTCTTATTTATATTCTTCCTCTAATTTTTTGTGTTCCTCTCATTCTCAATGCTCTATAACCTCATTCTCTGGTGGTTTATAGTTAATGAATTCATCGTACTACGATTGTCTTGTAGTGTGAACAAGTCGTTAATCAACTTTTACATCTATGATTTCAACAATCTTGTGGCGTCTCCTATTGTAATACTTGTAGCCTTTTCTCTTGGAAGAATAGGCAAGTGTGATCCTTTCATCTTCTATTGACTCAAATTTGTTGAGATTGTCCTCATTCCTTTTCATGAAGAACTTGTTTCCAAAGACTTTAAAATGATTTACAGAGGCAAGTATTCCATACCATAGTTTGTAAGGTGTTTTATCACTATTTACTCTAACATGAGCCTATTAATGGTGCTGGATGCCACCAATAGTAAGGGGGTCACCCCAGTATGAAGTCCCAATTAGACCTCACACCAATTGGAATAGGAGCCCCAAACGCAAAGTATGGTTGTTTTCCATTATATTAAAGATATTCCTTGGCTAAAATAAACAACATAAGAGAAACACATATACTTTCGAGATATACAAGTAAGTTAGTCTTTTGATGTATTTAAATATTGCAAAGTGTATAACGGTTCTTTCACGGAAAGAAAAATAAAGTGATTCTTTAAGAGAAAAGTATTAATACTATCCTAATAAAGACACACACGTACATTTGAAAGAGTTTATAGTAATCTTGTCAAATAGTTCACAAATAAATAACGATCATGAAAGCATAAGACACATGATTCAATGATGCATACTAAATCCAACGAAATAGTTCATTTTAATTAGTATGTGTTAACATAAACATACACCGCAAACAATGAAAGATTAATCTTACAATTATTCATGACATATGCATGAAAAGTGTGTCATCTCAAGAGCTTCAAATTATTAAGTGAAAGTCCCAAGTTACACCATTACAATGATACAACATTGGTTCCAATACTGGAACGCTAATAAACTACTTGCTCCTAAAAAGCCTAATCTTCTCTCCTATGCGTAGCTTGAGAAGCCAAGGTGAAAATTCCTTTTCTTGAGCTATGAGGGCATATATATAAAAAATAAGTTGACTCTCCACCTCCATTGTGACTCTTGAGCTCCCCTTATGACCCTTGAGCTTCCATATGACTTTTCAAACTCCTATGAGACCTTTGGACTTCTACATGACTTCTCACATTATATGAGTAGCCTTTGGACTTCCACACACTTTACATTTTCCCATTTTGAAAATTACATAATTACATCCACAAATGATGTGGAAAAATACAATGACACATGGGACTCTTGAGGTGAAGCCATGAATTGTCACTAATGACATGGAACTTCATAGTGATGTATCAATGTCCAAATTTCCTCCTTGATGCCACCTTTGTATCATCATGATGGGTTTCACAAGTACTTCACTTCTTCCTCCAAGAGGTTGGAACAATGTGGAGCTCTCTAAGTGTTATTAACGTTCCTTCTTATGTTGTGGTTTAATGTCTCTCCATATTCTTTCTTGATGAGCTCTTTGCATCTTTATTTTCTCAAGTGTCTTATTACATGCTCTTCTTGGCATCATCCTTGAGCATCATCATGTCATGACAAGATAACAACACCTGCAGATGGAATTCCCTCATGACAAGATGATATTAGTCCAGATATCTCCTAGTCTATCTTTTTCTCCATGCATCACACTGGTTGATTTGAGACAAAGTGCAAGATTGAGGAGGAGGCCTAGGGATTATGTAGTGCATAGTTCCAAGAGCGATTATGAGGGTCTAATGATTGTGAATGTGCAAAGCACAATGGCCAAAAAATTCAGATCTTGTAGAGCACAAATTAAGTCGCTTAGGAGTGCCACATCACAAAATATGGATTTGGGGAATCAACTTTTCAAACTGCCCCCCCCCAATTAATTGTCGGAGGGGTGGGGGGGGGGGGTTTGAAGTGATCACCCGCCATTGATTTAGGAGGGTTAGATCAGAGCCCTTCATTGTAGCTTGATGCTTATTACAAAACAACAAAAAATGTCATATCAAATATAACTGTATTATCACTAATCTAATCGTGCTTAAATGGTGTGATTAAACTAATTAAACACAATTTATTAAAAGTATTATATTCACGCTTATACTATGTGATTAAATAATTAAACATATTTATTCAAATCTAATGTGGCATTTAGACTAGATGCACACATTTTTATTTTCTAAGGTTGTATTTCATCACATTTTTTAATTTTTCCAATATATCTCTCTTTTTTTAATTGAAGTGGCATTTAAACTGGCTCACTTATTGGGGCTATTTTCATTTTTTCATATTTTTTATTTCTTTTGTTTTTTCACACACACACACACACACACACACACACACACACACACATATATATTTATATCTATATATCCTTTTTTGTATCCCCTTTCATTTTTTTCTTTTCTTTTCTTTTTCTTTTTCCTTGGAAATAATTTGCAAAATAAAACATTATTTACAATATCTCATATAAAAAATCAATAGATAATCATCAGATGATCCTATAAATTATAGTACCCTAACAGTGGCTCTAATGGGGATGGCATCCTCCCTATGAGGTATCAAGAATGAAGTAAACCAGTATCCTTTGTCCATTGGGTATCCTGTACTTATTCTGCAATTGAATTGATTACCTGTTGTTATTATAAATATTGGTAGAAAGCCACCATAATCTTAGGGCCTTCTCTCTGAGCTTCAATTCCTGATGTTAGCCACCCCCTCTTGCATTAAAATAGTAAATGATATTTACAATGAATTGAATGAGAAACTTATTTATTTAGGAAGAAAATAGTGCTTGAGTAGTCTACCATTGATAGATCCTCCTGACAATCCTTCTCTAGTCAAGTGTTTTAGAAAGAATGCATTGTTGCCTTAGACAACTTCAATTTTATAGGGTCCTCTCCACAAACTATCAAATTTCCCATGCTTACCTTTTTCTTAATTTCTTGAGTCCCATATCAACACAAGGTCATCTAGTTGGAAGTCCTTTGCTTTGGTTCTTTTGTCATGGATCTTTTTGATTTTGTCCTGAATTATATGAGTTTTGTTGTAGACTTCCTCCCTAATTTGTTGAAACTGTATTGTTTGATTTATCCTTCTCTCTAAATCATTTGGCTCAGCTTGTGATTCCTACAATAATTTTAGCACAGGGATTCCAAGGGAAGTAGGAAAATTTACATCCAATCCATATACTAATTGGAAATGAGACATTCCAATAGATTTATTTATGCTAAATTTGCTAGCCCACAAAGCATTAACCAACTTCTTATGCCGAGATTTTTTATTTTCCTGCAACATTTTCCTAAATAATGTTCACTAAAATCTTATTAGAAGACTCAACAAACCCATTCCCTTATGGGTAATAAGTAGTAGAGTGTCCTAACTTGATGTGATATTTGTGGAAAAAATCACTCGTTATCTTTGACTTGAAAGAAACAACATTGCTAATAATGATTTTATGTGGACATCCAAATTTGGCAAGAATATTACCTTCTAAAAATTGCATGATTGCAATGTATGTAGCTTGTCTGGTTGGAATAGCCTCAATCCACTTAGTGAAGTATTTAGTGGCTATCAAAATCCATTTATGTTGGGCTAAGGAGCTTGGATGGATTTCTCCAATGAAATCTAGGCCATATTGTTGGAAAGGAACCTCAACTAAAATGGGCTTTAAAGGTAAGGGAAAAAGTTTTCTCTTGCCTTCAAAGATTTGGCATTGATGGCATGTTGAAACTCTCTTATAAACATCTTCAAACAAGGTAGGCCAGTAAAAACCAGCTCTTAGGATTTTGTTAGCTGTGGTTTTCCAATACAAATGTCCTCCAAAATCTCCTTGATGAAATTCTTCTATATCATTGTCTACTTCATGTTGAGTCAAATTATAGCCTTATAAATTGATTAACATAAATCATCAACTCAGGCAGGTAAGCTTGTGAGATGCATGAAAAGTATATGCAGGCCTAACACTGTAAATGTTGATTAATCTAACTAGCCAATCACACAAAACCAATTACTCTTTCCTGCATCAATCACTTAGCAACAAAGGCTATAGAATGGGTAAAACTTCCCTTTACAACTCTTAATATTGCTGATGATGACTAGGAAAAGATATAGAAATCAACTTACAACAAATTCAGAAATTCAATCAACATGAGAAATCAAATGTTCATTAACTGAATTCCACACATGAACAGAAAACTAGTTCATTTAATCCAGTGTTGTTGATATATTAGAGAGAGTGCATTAGCTGTGAAAATGAATTATTGCTACATAACAAAAATAAAATGCATAAAAACTAAACTATGGGAGTTGTGAGCAAAGGGACCCTCCCTTACTCACAACCCCTTCAAATTAGAAGATCTTGCTCACTGCAATAGACATAACATATATCTTTATATTAATATGAAAATACAATCGAGTACAATCTGATACACAGTCCATGCTGAAACCAACCCAGCACTCTAACCACCCCTATCATCGAAACTAGGACAAAATTTATACATTTACAAAGCCCATATATGGCTCGAAATAAAGGAGACTACTAATCTAAGCCATTGGCTAACAGAACTGTTACAAAATATTGATTTTAGCCATACTGGGTCTAATCCATGACTGAAAGCATGGATTAGATGAAACTCGTTACATGGCTGTAGCTTTCCTCCAAACGGCCAACGAGAGAAGGCTTCTGAATCTGGGCGGTGTTGTTGGCAGATCTGAAAAGGCCAATAGGATAGCAACCATATGTGATATATTCCCTGCAAAACCCATGTTCCCGTTTGACTTAGATATTCATGGAACATGGCTAACTGCCGATGTTGCTGCAGGAAATTCGGGCGGTTACAGGAAATCCACGACTGCAGGAAATCTAGAATATTTGTGGGAAATAGAATCACACAACCGTCTACAGGAATTATGACCTGTTTCCAAATCAAAGGAAATCTGCATAAGAACTCGATATTATTTGGCATGGTAATAAAATAAAGAACGTCTAGCTAAGGAATACTCAAAGTTAAGGTAAAAGACGCTTTTTAGTATTAATTTGCATACCTTCAGCCTACGACACCCTTTTGGCAAAAACATAAGTATTATAACCGAAATAGGCATAGTAGGGGTTAAAGATAGTCAAAATGGGAGAGGTAAAGTATAGAAAAAGGTGTCAAAATTGGGCAAAACCAAGCCCCAACATCTCCCCCACACCTAACTCCTTGCATGCCCCTTATGCAAGAAAAAATTGTTATGTCTTCCCCAAAAAGAAAATGGAAATCATTCCTTATCTTGAGCTACATCTACTACAACCAACTGATCTGCTACCTCCGCCAACTGGTTCAACTGGTTACCACTGGATTCTGTAGGAATTTGACCCTTGTAAAGTTCGTTCTTCTTTTTCAGATGGTCGATCTTAGCTTGCTTCTTTTTTATAATTTGGGTCATTTTCTGGACCCACTCTTCATGCTCTTTCTAGATATGCGGGTTGTTCTCCTTCAAGGTCTCGTTTTCCTTTCTCAAGGCTCTCTCCGACAGATACCATCTCTTCTGAGGGGTTACTTCCCCTTCCTGATGTCCTTGGAGAGATTGAGGGGACCCAAGGTCCTCCTCTGCTTGTTGTTCCCCTTCTGTGTTATTCCTGCTTCCATGCAATGGGGAGTCCTGAAAGGACATCGCTTCCTCACCAATAAACTCAGTTGACTCGATCTTCTCTTTACCTTTGGGTGGGTCGTGGTGTTTCTCCTTCTTCTTATCCGGTGTCTTGGGCAATACTTCTGCATCTACAATATCTTTTATTGCCAGCTGAACAACCTGGCTTCTGGTAAATATTTTTGCTAAGGTGGAAGTGCCATTCTTTGACTTAGGCTTTTTGCCCACAATCTCCCCTGTCACCACCACTTCCTCATATTTTTTTGCTTCCTTCATCTGTAGCCTGAGGGTCTGAGGCTTCTTCTTCTTCTTTGGTTTTTCTTCAGGTTTCTTCTCAGTGGGCTTCGGAGAGTCGAGGTCATCCCTCTTTTCCTTCTTTACTAGTGGCCTCTGAGTCTGTGACTTTTTCTTTGCTTTTTCCATTGGTTTTTCTACTGTAGACTCTGAAGGGTTAGAGTTTTTCTCCTCTTCTTCCCCTTTTATTTGTATTCCATTCGTTCACTGCTTTTTCCTTGGTTTATCTGTTGGTGCTTCTTCCATGGAATCTGAGGAATCAGAATCCTCATTTTCTGCAAAGTAGTTTTCGGCCAAGAACTCCTCCCATGTCCACTTTTTCTCTTTCAAAACCTCCACCAAGATCATTTTCACCAGCCCGTGGTGGTAGAGGTTTTCCTCTAAATTGGCCCCCCTTTCCTTGGCAGCCGTCGACATCTTCATCAGTGACATCCTCAAGTAATAGGGCAAATTTAATGGCTTGTCATGGAAATGGGCGAGGAGCCGAATATGAAACAGGAATGCAAGCCCGAAGCAACCTTCACACGTGATGTATTTCTGCAGGAAAAACAATAAGTTCTAGTACTTACTCTTCAAGAAATCCTACGAGATTCCCTTACTCCAGTCGGGGTTTGAATTCTCTCCATGCAGGAAGGATGCGCACAAACTGTTGTTGAAACACTGGTTCCTAAACTAGCGTTCTCCCAATTGTGAAATCCCGCATGCTCGCATTACCAAACCATCGGTCAACCTGAATTGAACATCCCCAACTTGAGCCTTATCGCCATTCAGGTTCAAGGAGAAATATTTTGTTACCTTCGAGTTGTGGTTGCTGAACCGCTAGAAAAATGGTAGCCACCCTGCTTTTTCCAATCTTGCCTTACTGCGAGGGTCGACCTCCAGCAAGTTAGGCCCTTGTGGCTCAAAGAGGACAGGGGCATGTAATTTCGACATGGTGAAAGACTGGAAGATAGGGCATATGCACCTCTTTGGAAATCTTTGCTTAAGCTTTGTAATAGATTCGTGCAACAAGGGAGGGCTTATTATAGAAAGTTATCGCAAAGCACGAGATTTTCGAGAGACAAGTCATGATCATGATTTTCATCATGATCTGACTTGCAAGAAGATATGGGGAGTATGTCTAATGGTCGTGTCAAAATCATGGCAATTAGGTGAGGAGTTGGAGTCATAATACACCAGATTACGGCTGAGTCTTGCTGAAAGGGTGATCATAGCCAAAAAATCATACAAATATTTAAAAACAAAAGCATTAATTACCCTTTACCTCAAGTGTCACATCACCAGTTGTACTTTACCTTTCTACCTTCCAACAGTCTAGTACTTCGGATGACGTGTGCATGTCCTTGAGATGATAACCAACCTAATAGTTAAATCAGATATATGATTTCATAATTCATGACCTCAACTAGTATTTAAAAATCTATTAGTACTTTTTAAATAATTTGAATTAATGCTCTATCTATGCTTTTTATTTTTCAGAAAACTAGGGTCCCACTTCAGGAAATGGAACTGGGATTGCTGAGCTTTCTGCAGGAAATGGAATCGGGACTGTTGAGTCTTCTAGAAAATCGAACCATGACTTTCGAAACTTCTGTAGGAAATTAGACCATGACTTGTGGAGCTTCTATAGGAAATTGGACCATGACTTGCAGAGCTTCTGCAGGAAATCGAACCACCAACCAACACTTCTCCCTCACTTGTGTATAGTTCACTACACATTAATAAAAGGTGTTGATGTTGAATGTACAATGAGCTCATTGGATTACCAACCATTGAGGTTAGATGTTAACCATTGCGAGGCCCACACCTTTAATGAGAGCGAGGACCAAGGTACCCTGATGCATCCTATCAGGTGTGAATTAATGTGCTATTGTCAAACCCCCTTGTAGGATCCAGCATTCAAGGAGCCATAGTGATTCCCCATTGCTTCTGGCTAGATAGCCTGTCATTAGGGCATACAGGCTTCAAGGCATCATAAGGCTCTGATCTTGCACCCAGATAACTTGCTGATGTCGATGGGATAAGATTGTTGGAAGGAGGGCTTTAATAAATCCCACATCAATCCAACACAAGCAATCCAGATTTAACTGATATTTTTTTTTTTGAAAGAACCTACTTACTTGTAATTTTAACGAGCCCAGGGCAGTCCACGCTCACCAGATTTCATTTTTAGAGAGTCTGAAATACTTGGAAAAGAAGACTCCAGGGGGCTCCTTTTCCATAACTAGTCCATTGGGCCTGGAAAAAGGAATAAACCTATACTCAATAGACATTCCTCTCATATTTTACCGAGAACGAGGAGGAATAGAGTGAACTGATTGCCTCAGCAAGAAATCAGGAAGAGATAGTGGAAGGAATGATCCCTTCTCTCACCATCTCTAGCTCTCTTTTCTTCACAATTTCTTCAACAAATTCATCCTTAGATTGGGGTTTTTTATATAACTTGAGTCTGTGCCCATTCGCCAAGAAGGTAACATTTCCATCATCAATGGTTTTAACATGAACAGATCCATTATCAAAGACTTTTTCAATTTCATAGGGGCCCAACCAATGTGTGTTAAATTTTCCTTTAAAGTTATTAAATTTTGAATCATACAACAATGCCCAGTCTCCCTCTTTGAACTGCTTCTTTTTAATGTATTTGTTGTTCCATTTAGCCCGTCGTTGCTGAATCAAGTCAGTATGCTAAAAAGCATCCTACCTAATCTAATCCAACTCATTGAGTTACAAGATTCTTTGTTGCTGAGATTCATCAACATTTATACCCAAATCTATTGCCATTTTAAAAGTTTTGATCTAAAATTCAATGGGCAATAAAACTTGCTTTCCATACACCAATTCATATGGAGAAAATCCAGTGGTATTTCTCCATGTAATCTGGTAGGCCCACAATGCTTCAAGAAGTCAGTCAGACCAATCCTTCTTATGTAATTGCACCGTCCTGGTAAGGATTGTCTTCAACACCTTATTTTTTGATTCCACATGCCCATTGGCCTATGGATGATAAGGGGTGGACTTCTGGTGAGTAATATGATATTTCTGCACAATTTCCTGCATAAGATTTGATACAAATTGAGTACCTTGATCAATGAATATTTCCCTAGGTACCCCAAATCTTAGAAAAATAAAAAATAAAAAGAAAATCTACCATTGTTTTCTCTGTTGCTCTAGGTAATGCTCTTGCCTCCACCCACTTCGTAACACTATCAGTAAAAACTAAAATATACTTTTTTTTTGAATCAGTGATCGGAGAATCCACAGTTTTAACATCTTTGTACCAACGTTTCAAATCCCAAGTGGGATCCATCATCAGGGTTGAAGAATGATGGATCCCACTTGGGATTTGAAACGTTGGTACAAAGATGTTAAAACTGTGGATTCTCCGATCACTGATTCAAAAAACACTAGCCACAGATCTCTTAAATCTAAAATATACTTCTTACCTTTGGACATAGGGTTGATGGGACCTACAAAATTAAGAGCCCACCTCTCAAAAGGTTCTATGAGAACCTGTGGCTGCAAAGGCATCTCGTCTGATTGTATAGGCCACCCATTTTCTGGCAGCTATCACACTTCCGGACATATTCACTTGCATCTTTCAAAAGACTTGGCCAATAGTAACCTGAGCGAAGGATCTTGTAAGCTGTACGCTTGTCTACAAAATGTCCTACACACGGTTCATCGTGGCAGGCTCTCAAAATGTCATATATCTTGTCTTCCCGGACACACCTACAGATAATCAAATCAGGTCTAGTGAAGAAAAGATCTCCCCTAATCCAAGGGTAATCAACACTTTTTCTAATAATTCTCTTTTTCTGATTAGATGAAAAATAAGGAGGCAACTTTCCTGTAGCAATGTAATTGGCCATGTTTTCAAACCAAGGTGTTTTAACAGAAATAGCAAACAAATTTTCATCCATTAATAGGAACATCCTCACTTGCATGGTTGAGTCTAGATAAGAAATCGGCTACCTAATTTTCCTTTCCAGGCCTATCCAATACTGTGATGTCAAATTTCTATAGCAACAAAAGCCACCTAGTAATCCTGCCATTAGTAACTGGTTTATTCATGAGATATCAAATGGCAGAGTGATCGGTGTGTACAAAAACTTCATAGCCTATGATGTAATGTCTAAACTTATTAATAGCATAAATCACAGCAAGGAATTATTTTTCAGTTACTGTATAATTCAGTTCTACAGGAGTTAAGTTTTTACTAACATAATAAATAACATGGGTTACAAGATTCTCCTTTTGTCCCAATACTACTCCGATGGCTAAATCAGAGGCATTAGTGGAAATATGAAAAGGCAATATCCAATATGGGCCTCTCAGCTTGACACTCATCATCCCAATGAAATTCAGCTTCTTTAGTCAACAATTTAAATAATGGAGAGGCTACTTTTGTAAAATTTTCAACAAACCTTCTATAGTAGCCTGCATGTCCAAGAAAACTTTGGACTCCCTTCTGATTGGTTGGTGGGGGTAGCTTTGCAATGACTTCAATCTTTGTTGGATCAACTTTAATTCCTGCAACAAAAACATGATGACCCAAAACAATACCTTCATTCATAATCATAAAACATTTTTCATTACTTAATGAGAGGTTAGTTTCTCTACATCTCTGCAAAAATTTCTCAAGATTATGTAAATCTTCTTCAAAAGTATCACCCATGACTGTAAAGTCATCCATATAAACTTCTACGCAATCATGCAAAAGATCAGAAAAAATACCAAGGATCGCCCGCTGGAATGTGGCTAGTGCGTTGCATAGACCAAATGGTAGTACCCTATATGCATAAGTTCCCCAGGGACATGTGAATGTAGTCTTTTCCCGGTCTTTCGGGGCTATCCTAATCTAATTGTACCCGCTAAACCCATCTAGGAAGGAAAAATAATTTTTTCCTGCTAAAGTGTCCAACATTGTGTCAATAAAAGGTAAGGGAAAGTGATCTTTCAAGGTGGCCTTGTTTAGTTCCCTCTAATCCACACACGCTCGTCATTTACCATTCTTTTTGGGGACAATAGTCAATGGATATACCCACTGGATATTCGAGATAGAATATGTGAACCCTACATTTAACAATTTCTGCAATTCATCTTTCACAATTTCCCTTAAAGCGGGGTTCATCCTCCTTTGTGGCTGTCTCATGGGCCTGGATTTCTCTTCTATATAAATATGATGAATGCATGTGTCTAGGTGAATGCCTCTCATATCTGTATATTCCCAAGAAAAAGTATCTGAAAAGTTTTTCAATGCTTGAATTAACTGTTTTTCCTGTTCAAGGGTTAAGGCAGAATTAATATTCAAAGGTTTTTCAGGAAAAATTTCAACCACCTTACTCCCCCATTCAGTCATGGAATATGCAGGAAATGCAGATAATAAGGCTGAATGTAATTCGGTTGTTGTACTATATTCATGAAAATCCTGCAGATTAGTAATGAAATCTAAATTATGACTAGACTACCCTTCTTCTTGCTGCAAAAAATCAGGATTAGAAATACAACAATTTATCAAATTTTCTTCTGAATTTTTTTTTAAGGCTCATGGATTGGGCGATTGTCAAAACTGGTCAGGCACATTCTGAATCATGCTCTTCTTCTTCAAGCCAATGTGTATTTTCTGATCTTAAGAGAGGTTGAGCAGGGGGATACAAATTAATGTGCTTTATTTCAGTCCCATGAGTGATGGTCATATTTTCAGACCTACACCCTATATAAGCATCTGCCGTGGCTAACCACGATCTCCCCAAGATCAAAAGATGCCCTCCTAAGTTAGTTTTTGGTTGAAGAACATAAAAATCTGCAGGGTACTTCTAGGAATCTAATGAGATGACAATGTCTTCTAATACCCCCTCTGGCTTTACCTTAGACCTGTCTGCTAATTCTAACATGGTAGGAGTAGGCAATAAGTCAAAGGTTCCTATTCTAGATAAGGTCTCCATAGTCATCACATTAATGGCTGCACCCAAATCAATTAAAGTATTTTTTATAGGTTGTCCATTGATAAAGGTGGTAACCACAGGGATTCTAGGGTCTACATATTTTTTAGTAACAAATCCAGTAGACATTAAACTTGCAAGCTTTCCACCTACTTGAATTGTAGAGAGTTCTTTCTTTTGTCTTCCTAGTCTCTTGGTACATAGCTCCCTTACTGTTTTAGCATAGATTGGGATATATTTAATTTCCTGCAGCAATGGGATCTTAATGCATACATTTCTTAATTCAAACACAAGATCAAACTCGGGTTGTTTTAGTCTCATTTCTAGCTTCTCCGGAAAAGGAGGCTAGATTGTATGGGATGAGGAAGGTTCTTGTGGCCTTGAAGTAGGTTGTTCTACTAGTTCAGGCGTGGTTTCAACTTCAGGCATTTCTAGAGTGTCTTCCTCTACAATCTCTTCAATTCTTCTAGACTGATTCACCACTTTTCCTGACCTCAGCTGGATTTCCTGCAGCGACACAGGAAATTCTTGTAACACAGGAACATAAATTTCCTGCAATGATTGTGGTGCAATACAGTAGGTAGGAAAAGTGGGATAGGTGACCAATCCAATGTTGTGAGCGGATTGGATGGTTTTATTATTAGCATTAGACACTGGTTGGGGAGGAAGTTGTGTCGGACGAGGTTGATTTGGTGGGGCAGGGAACTAAATCTGCTATTGTTGAGGTTGAATCATTTGCTTTTGTGTGGGTTGCAGAGGATAAAAGTTTTGAGAAAGAAAATTCTGAGTGGTAGGGTAAGAAAATTTTCCCTACCAAGGCTGTTGTGGAGGCTAGGTCTACCAAGGCATTGGAATATTCCACATCTAATTTTGATTATAAGGAAGTTGAAAATGTGACTGAGCCATACCTGCAGCACGTGGTTGCCATGATCTTTGAGGTGCCATCACATAAAGTGTGTTGACATCTCCTTGATATGCTAGATATGCTGCGTTGATTTCAGGAAGTGAAGGGCATAGATCAATGGAGTGTTCTGCTTCACATATTCGACATATCTCTATGCTATCTACAGGAAATTCCCTCAAGGCATGATTCTTCCTGCATTTCGAAAAAAACACGGCCAAAGCTTTTTCCAGTTCCTCCTATTTTTCCTGTTTCTTCTTAACCTGCAAAACATCCAATTGAGAAGATAATGTGCTAAGAATATCAGTCTTAAATTTTTCAAATAAATTACCCATTTCAGCTCTGGTTTCTCCAGATCTAGCAACTGACTTGACAAGCCTAGAAGCAGTATCTCTTGTTCCTCCTCCAACTTTAGAATTTCCTCTTGAATATCGACGACATATCTCACACACTTCATCATAGCCCAACTTTGATATGTCACCTCCTCCCATCAGATTCAAGATCTCCAGAGATTCTGGTCTGATTGCTCTGAGAAAAATTGTTCTTTTAGTATCCTTGCTCAGTTGATTCATTTTAGACCTCTGCAGATTGTATTGAAATCTCTCCACTAAGTCCTCAAGACTCTCCCCTCCTTCTAAGTCATGCCAAAAATCTCTTCTCAGAGGTACCTAGTCTTGCAATAATGTTGATACTTTCTTAAGAATACCTTTTTCATTTCCTCCCAAGTTGTAATGGAGTTTGAAGCCAACCCCATAAACCACTTGAGAGTCGCATCCTTCAATGTTGCGAGAAACAACTTCAGCTTTTGAGCATTGGAAGAATAGTCATAGCTCTTGCATAACACATTGAACTCGAATAGAAAGGCATCAAGATCTTCACTGGGAACCCCACGAAAGTTAGGCAAGGCTAAAGGAGGAATATTCTTCATCTGAGTAGCTCCACCAGCCTCCCTAATATGGAATTCGAATGTGACCAGTTCTTCTTCCTTCTCATCGTATCCATCTGTGTGACCAGTCCCCTCTTCATGAGCCAATCTGGACCAAAAGGAAGTGGGGGATTTTTAGACTGCAAATCCTGTGGAACCAATGGTTTGGAGTTCTGGTTCTTGAACATGATTGCCAAGGAATTCCTTTTCAGGCTGACCACTGAGCAAAGATGTTGTTTTCCTTGTGACAAGAGATTAAAAATGGGCAACAATAGAATATTTTCCTACAGAAATTGCTATAGGAGAAGCAAGAATATGTTCTGGGCTTTTTTCAAGACCACAAACCTCCTGACCAGACTCTTCTTCTCTTGCTGCCTTATATCTTGCAAACTTCTTTTTCCTTACTAGTGTATTAGTAAATGAAGTGGTTCTCACACCACCACAAAAGACGTGTAGATGTTGGACCCAATCATCTACTATGAAAACAAATTCAAAAGAAACTACTTACCAAACAATCAGGACACGACTTTGGTGAATTTCTGACCTCCTTTGGTGCATGGGCTTTGCCCTTCGCCTTACCACTTCGACTCCCCTAGTCCTAAAAAATTTCAATCAATGCATGAAATACAAAAACACTTCAGTATTATATCTTTAGAAACTCCCCGACAACGACGCCAAAATGTTGAGTGAAATTAAAGCCTTATAATTTGATTAACATAAATCATCAACTTGGGTAGGTAAAATTGTGAGATGCATGCAAAGTATATGCAAACCTAACACTATAAGTGCTGATTAATCTAACTAGCCAATCACAAAAAACCAATGACTCTTTCCTGCATTAATCACTTAGCAGCAAAGGCTATAGAATGGGTCAAACTTGCCTCTACAGCTCTTAAGATTGCTGATGATGATTAGGAAAAGATATAGAAATCAACTTACAACAAATTTAGAAATTCAATCAACATGAGAAATCAAATATTCATTAACTGAATTCCACACATGAACAGAAAACTAGTTCATTTAATCTAGTGTTGCTGATATATTAGAAAGAGTGCATTAGCTGTGAAAATGAATTATTGCTACATAACAGAAATAAAATGCATAAAAACTAAACTATGGGAGTTGTGAGAAAAGGGGGCCCTCCCTTACTCACAACCCCTTCAAATTAGAAGAGCTTTCTCACTGCAATAGACAAAACATATATCTTTATATTAATATGAAAATACAGTCGAGTACAATATGATACACAGTCTGTGCTAAAACCAACCCAGCACTCTAACCACCCATATCATTGAAACTAGGAAAAAATTTATACATTTACAAAGCCCATATATGGCTCGAAATACAGGAGACTACTAATTTAAGCCATCGGCTAACAGAACTGTTACAAAATATTAATTTTAGCCATATTGGGTCTAGTCCATAACTGAAAGAATGGATTATAAGAAACTCGTTACATCGCTGTAGATTTCCTCCAAAGGACCAACGAGAGAAGGCTTCTGAATGTGGGTGGTATTGTTGGTAGATCTGAAAAGGCCAATAGGATAACAACCATATGTGATATATTCCCTGCAAAACCCATGTTCCCGTTTGACTTAGATATTCATAGAACATGGCTAACCATCGATGTTGCTGTAGGAAATCTAGGTGGTTACAGGAAATCCGCGACTACAGGAAATCCAGAGTATTTACAGGAAATAGAATCGCACAGCTATTTGCAGGAATTATGGCCTATTTCTGAATCAAAGCAAATCTGCACAGGAACTCGAGATTAGTTGGCATGGTAATAAAATAAATAATAGCTAGCTAAGGAATACTCAAAGTTAAGGTAAAAGACGCTTTTTAGTATTAATTTGCATACCTTCAGCCTATGGCACCCTTTTGGCAAAAACATAAGTATTATAACTGAAATAGGCATAGTAGGGGTTAAATATAGTCAAAATAGAAGAGGTAAAGTATAGAAAAAGGTGTCAAATTTGGACAAAACAAAGCCCCAACACTTCATCCTTCAATAAATAATTTAGCAAAATATCTCAACATCTTTCCAATACACATTTTGATTTAAAATGCATAATTTCATAGCTTTTAACTTGAGAAATATAGCTTTTGTTTTTGTTAAACTTGGAGGAGCTTGTAAATTTTGTAAAACAAGCATAATATCTGCATGCCATGGAGAGGTAGCAAATGCTTCTGATATCTGTGGAGTCGCTAACTCTTCCTATTCATCAAGTGCAGCTATAAAATTTATGTATAGTGCATGGAAATTGGACTCAGCCATTAGCTTAGCCAATCCCTGACCTTTGATGAGCTTAGTAGGTCTTATCTCAATGTCATATTCTATAATAACTACAATCCATTTGCCTCTTTTCCCATCTAGATCAGTTTGTGTAAGGATATCTTTTACTACAACACTTGGGACAAATGCAATGATATGGGAATGTAGAATGTAAACTCTAAAGTCTTTCAGTGCCTTTACTAAAGCAAAGGCTTGTTTCTCCATAATATTGTACTTTAAGGAGGCATGTCTCAAATATCTGTTGAAGAAAGCTATAGATTTTTCAAATCCTTCACTGTTTTTCTGCAATAGAACTGTTGCAATGGTGTGTTTAGATGCAAAAGAGAAAATAATGAAATCTTTAGTAAAATCAAGGCTAATTAAAATAGGAGTAGTTGTCAAAGCTAACTTTACTTCACTAAAATATTTTTTGGCTTCACTATTCCATTTTATTTCAATATCTTTCTTTAGCATGTTTGTAATGGCTCTCAAGATCTCGGTCAGGTTTGGAATAAATATTATGAGGAAATTTATCCTACCAATGAAGGACTGAAATTTTTTCTTGTTCCTGGGAGGGTAAATTTTCATTATGGCTTCAACTCTATTGGGAGCTGTTTTGATGCCTTCTTTCGAAATAATGTGACCCAATAGTTTTCCTTCCTCTAAACCAAAAAGAGTTTTCTTGGGGTTCAAGGAAATACCATATTTTCTGCATTTTTCAAAAACCTTTCTCAAGTGTAGCAATTGCTCTTCATTTGCTTTCGAAAACATAGTAATATCGTCCGGGTAAATCACAATGAACCTATCTTTCTCATAAAAAAATGCAATGCTCATTTCTCTCTGGAAAGTGGCCCCTGCATCCATAAGGCCAAAGGGAATTTTTACATACATAAAGGTTCCCCAAGGTGTAGTAAAAGTTGTTGTATGTTGATCATCAAGATGAACCAGAATTTGGTTGTATCCTGAGAAACCATCTAATAAAGAAATTCTGCTGGAACCAACTACTTTTTGTAAGACATGATCCATTTTGGGCATAGGGTAGTTGTCCTTGAGAGACATTTTGTTTAGATTCCTAAAATATACACAATCCTTATTTCTCCTATTTTCGTTCTTGTTGGTATTAGATTAGAGACCCATTTTGAAAATCTTAGGGGACAATGATTTTTTCATCAAAAGTTTTATTGACTTCCTTTTCTATCAAAGGTAACAGAATTGGATTTACCCTCCTTAATCTATGTTTGAAGGGTTTTTGATCTCCTTTGATGGGAATGGTATGATATATGATACTAGTATCATATGATTTTAGATCTTCATAGATCCAAGAAAGCACATCAAAAAATTATTTTAATAACTTAATGTATTCATGTTTTTCGTTAGGAGGAAAGGATTTGGATAGCTTTACAATCTTAGGACTTTTCTCAGTACCTATATTACAGTCCTCAACGTCATATTCTATAGGTTCTATTTTTGGCTTTCTGGAAACATCGTTAAAATAAAAAAGCTCTTCCAATGGCACCAATCCTCTTCGCATCACATTGTGTTTTAATTGTAGAACCTCATGTTCTTTTGGATTATCATCAGTTTAATTTAACACTATTTCCTTTTATTTTCATCTATATCATTATCTATATCAATATGTACACACTCAAATTCATCTTTCAACTGTAAATAAATTTTTACCTACTTATCGCTACCAAAAACCTGCCAAAATCTTACATTATCTAGAACAATTGGCTTGTGTTTTACTTCCACCTCATATTTTATATTTGGATGGAATGGGATTTTACAAGTACTGACTGAAGTAGCCAAATCATCAGCTAGGATATTTTTCCCTCTAGGGATAATAGACAATTGATATTCCAGAAAAAATTGCAAAAAATCCAAGGCCGCATTTATGTAGGCCCTTAGACTAGGGTGTTTAGCCGAGTACTCACCTTTAATTTGGTTAATGATGAGTTCAGAATCCCCATGTACACAAATTCTTTTAGCTCCCAACCTCTTCAAAATTTGCAGTCCCAAAATCAGTGCTTCATATTCAACTATATTATTTTTACATTGGAAATTAAGCTTGTAAGCATGTCCCTTAATTATACCTGTTTGTGAGTTTAAAATCCAAACACCTACCCTTGCTTCTTCCTTGCTCACAACCCCATCAAAATCCATATTCCAAAGGGCTTCACCCTCTTCATATTGTTTTCCAGCCTCTAATTTCATCTCCTCTGTGTTGCTCAATTCAGCTTCTAAGTGTGACACTTCCTCCTCTACACATTCATCATTATACAAAATAAAGGAGTCCAAATCTGAGTGCACAGAGTATAGGAGGTAATTGTTTGGTTTTTCTTGGCTACTAACAATATATTTCATTAATGTTTCCCTGTATAACCTTCTTTACTGACAAAAAACGAGAATGGTAGCATAGGTCATGTCCATCTGCAAAGTACCCTGTAACTTTTCTCCCCATGATCTTGATAGCAACATTCCACACTTGGGAGGTATGTTTGCCACTACAATATCCATTACCAAACTCTTTGCTAGTATTTGGACTAGCATAACACATAAATCTTTGATGAGACCTAAGAATCTCACTTTACTGGAGTCAAAAGAATATAAATCTTTGTAGGGTCTTGTTATGTCTAATACTAGCTTCTCCATGATGGCTCTAGGCATAAGATTGTGTGAAGCACCAGAGTCAAGCATAACATTGTGAAACTTTTTGTCATAAATGTTAAAATTGATATAGAAAGGTGGCACACTACCATCCTGGGACTTTCCTTCAACTTCAGGCCCAAACAATAACTCAGGTTGGTCATCAGTTAAGTTTATTGTGTCTGTCACTTCCCCTATCTTTAGATCCTTCATGAATTGAGATCTATATGCATTCTTGTTAATTAATTCAGTGAGGGTAATAGAAATTTTTACCTTGGACAATTCATTTTCAATACTAAAAGATGTCTGAGGTTTTTCTATTTCTTTGATATTTACATCCTGTTTTTTAGAAGTTTCCTTCTGAGAATCATCCTTTGGCTGGCTAGTAGAAGGGGTGTCATTCTAAATTTTCTTGGGAGGATTTTCAACAGCCTTTTTACTCCTCAAATTGTATTGTTTGTGCACCTCCATGATAGCATTTTGGTATCCTTGTTTATAATCATATGACTCTAAAGGGAGGACCTCTGGTTGCGATAGCAAGAACAGATCTTGATCTTCTTTGGTTTAGAAAATGTGGTCAATTTCACTTTCCTCAAAGAAGTTTATTTGATTTTCTTCATGATCCTGTGGTATCTCGGATTCTTCATCTAATTAATTCTCTTGGAAAGGAGGTCTAATTTGTTGTTGATCAGTTTGGCCTCTCTGTTTGATTTGAGGTGGGTTTTTTCTAAAATTAGGATTTCTAATTGGAGGACCACCTTGATTATCCCTTGGAGGATCCCTGTCAGTTAAACGTATCCTTTCCATCACTCTTTCCATAGTTTTAACTAAGGTATCCATTAACATCTGATGAATAAGAAGCATGCTCTTCTTTAATAGTGACTCTCCTCTCAGTCTTTAACCTAGCTCTCTTTTCCAAAAAATTTACTTCTACACTGACTACACTCCTCTACATTTCCTCAAGGGTATAAATATTCCTCTCCCTCAGTTGGTAAGACATGTCTAGATCAAATCCATCTGGGAATTTGATCAAAACTAATCCTGGTGAGGTTGTATAACGGTTGGGATAGAATTGTAAATGTTATTAAACCTAGTGCAATAGTCTTGGATAGTTTCACTAGGGCTCTCTTTATACTCTCACATTCAGTGAATATTTGGAGAGGATTCTTCTTTAATTCCCATCTTCTGAGGAAAGTTTGGTGAAATTGTGTGAGATCTGGGGTAGAGGCGTTGGAAATGCTTTAAACCATTTCTTAACTTCTCCTGTGAGACTTTGGCAAAATAGTCTCATCTTCACATCACCATTATCAATTTCTTGCAAATATAAATAATCATTCATTTTGTCTATATGTTGTTGAGTAGTAATTGGCCCTGTGCCATCAAATTGAGGTATTCTACTCTGATAATCTTGTGGCATGGCATTAAGTTGTCCAGGTAGGACCAGGGGGGCATAACGTGCTGCCATGATTGGTAAATGAGAGGAATATGTAACTACAATGGATGTGGATGTGGAAGGTATTAAAGGGGGTGGGATGGTACTTTGTTGTGTTGGTGTAGTGGTGGTAGGGATAGTCGATGAAATGGGTACACTGGTGATATGGGAAATTACTGGAGGTGTAGTAGAAATAGGGGGAAATCTTTGGAGGGGTAGTAGAAATAGGGGGAATCTCTGGTGGGATAGTAGTACTAGGTGGAATTAATGGTGGGGTCAGTGATGAAGTAGTGGATGAACAAGGTGAAGATTTAGATGATTCAAGAGATTTCTGCACAACCTGATCTAATTCAGTTATTAACACTTAAATCTTATTAAATTGTTTGATGACATCATCATCAAAGTCTCGATTAATAGGTCGATGCTTTTAAATGTAAGGTTTTAAAACGCTTTCATAAAAAACAATTTCAAGTACAAAGTTGTTAGACTTAGTAGGAAAAAGACTATGCTCAAAAGGTAAATCAAATTCAATATCATCTACAATTACAAAACTTTTAGGGAAAGAATTAAGTCTGGGTAGTGGATTAGTACTTGCTTGGCTCTCAGTAAAATTCTTCTTTTTGACAAGTTTTTCAGGATTATGTACGATTTTTGGTGGTTTAGGATCTAGATTAGCTCTAGTGTATATCTTTTTAGGAGCCAGGTCTACAATACTATATTTACATGTATAACTTATGTTCAACTTTTAAGTGGAAAACAACCTTAAATAAGATCTATTTCATAGCCACACACTTGAAATAGCTTTAAGCTCTAAAATAAATTTTACTAGGGAAAAATTGAATTCATATCAGATTTGTTCGAAGTTCCTAATATGGTCGCCAGAATGTTATCACTCCATAATTTCCCAAGGCTATGAGAGAAACCTAGAGGTAACCACAAAACCACTTGTAATCTTAGAAGCTAGCCCTTCTAAACTTAGAGAGGGATCTCTCAGTTTGATTTAGATTTGTTGTTTTGAGATTTTATGCTAGTTATTGAGTTCCGAGTTTGGTTTTTTCAAATGTTTGGTTAAAACTACAAGGAAAGGCCATTGGGAAATAGAGTTAAAAAGTCTTAGGGTGATCAGATACAAGAATGCCAGAATAGATGTAACAGGTCAATGTAGGCAGGCTATTGGATCTTTGAAGATTTTGTGGAATGAAAGGGAGGAAATTATTGAGATTCAATTAAACATAGAGCATTTTAGAATGAATTATCTATTTAATCTCAATTTGAAAACAAATATATTGTTTACAAGCCAGAGTAGAGTGTAATTAAACAAGTTCAACCCTTAATTTTCTTTAAACAATACAGATAGGAAAAACATATGGAAAAATAGGGAAATGACAATTACACAAGAGGAAAAACATCAACAATTTGCTTGACACATGAATCCTGGAACAACCTTCTGTATTAATTAAATCATCTCCTTAGCTCAGTACATAACTTTACATCAAAGGTCTGCTTTCTTAGTACAAATTCCAACCTTTGTACTTTGAATTATCTAGTATTTATACAAAATTTATCAAAATATCTTGATTTAAAATATCAAGATTTTCTACAAAATATCCTAGAACACTGTTTATAAAAATAGTACAAAAATATAGGCAAATAAAACTGTTGTAGCTCTCTGGCACTATCTTCGAGGATTCTGGTGCTGACTTGGCCTGAAAAGATGTTGCTTTGCTGTTGAATATGAACACCTATTTTACTCAAGTAGCTGGCATACTTTATCCAATATTTCTTCCTTTGGGGTGGAGAATTTAATTAACTTTCTGTAGGTTTCATTCACCTCGGTATATTTCTGGAAGGTGGGATTAATTACAAACAAATGTTTTATCTCATGTTTGATAAGTAAATTGAATTTCAAACCTTAGATGAAATATTTTCCTGTGATGGTTCCTTTGATGGTGGAAAACTTTTACTTATCTCTGGCTATGGCGTATAATTTCTCCTCATAATCATCTAACTAAACCAATTTATCTCCAATTCCTTTTAACCCTGGAAGTCCCTTTTGATTCAGTTCATTGAATTTTCTGTGGAACTTCTGAATGTTGGCCTCCAAGTTATGGCACTTATTCTCTAATTGTAACATCAAGTTCCTTTTGTAAGGACTCTTCTAACTTCAAGGATTGTTTTTGTCCTGTCTGCAATCTCAAATTCCTCTAATTCCTCCTTTTTCTTTGAATTTATAATCCTTATTAATGTAGTGGCTTCACTTGGCTTTTGTCCCAAACTTTCTTTTACTTCTCCAATAACTTCTTTGGATCTCTACACCAATTCCTCTTGCTCGAAAATTATTTCGATGGAAGCCCAGATTTCATTCATAGCTTCATTAATGTTCTCCTTTACCTTTGCAATTGTTTATGCCATGGAAGACTCATTTTCCAACAATTCAATTCTTTAGGTTAACCTACGAGTATTTTGAAGCTCTGCTATGTACACATTATCAATCTTTAATTTCTGTTCTTGGATATTGTTTAGCTAATCTTTACGCTTTTCAATCTCCTGCCCTCTGATAGATGGGTCCTCCATAGCTTTGAGTAGATTGTCCCTCTACTGTGATGGTTGTTGAAGTGGAAGCTCCTATTGTCGATGTACCTACAATCAAAATTGTTGTGACAAGAATGACTGCCAAATGTGTTTACTATTCTCTCTCCTTTAGCAGTTTCTCCATCTCAGTCTCCATCTCTTTATTCTGCCCGTTTTTTTCAATGATAATCATGAACATGTCTTCTTTCTCTTTCTCTAGCTGTCCAATTTCTTTGTCTGAGGCTATTCAATGGATGGAATCTTGAGTTGTTTCTTTAGTGCTGCAAAGTCAACATTCTTTCTTCAAATAATCTCCTCTGCAACTTTCACATTACTAGGATCATATCCTAGTTTTCTTACTAGATCCTCTAAAGACTCAAACTTAGTGTCTTTAGCTAAAGAAGATATATTTTCTAGTTTGAGTTGGGACTGAATGTTGTTGACTGAAGCTTGCAGCCTATAAGTTGTCATTGCTGAGTTTGTCAAGGTTGAATACAACATCTCATTTGTCTATTTGTGTAAGTCCATATGATCAATGGGATGGATTTGATCAAAATTGAAAGGAAAGATAGATTTCTTGTAATCATCTGGAGCTCTTGGAAAAGGAACCTCAACCTGGAGGAAGGCTATCTACATCTTTCCTTTCTTTGTGTCAAAGGCAGAGAAAATCCTACGCTATGAAGATGTTGTCTATTTCCAAAATTGAGAATAGGTAGTAGCTTTTAGAATCTCATTTTTCTTCTTAATTTCCTTATACGTGGAAAATATGTTTGGTTCAGCTTGGTCATGAACCAATTCTCTTGACTGAGATGTGTCCAGTGGCTCTTGGGAGGCTGAAGATGATGGAGATCCTATGAAAATGTCTTCCTTCCTAGCAAAAGTATAGGGGCCTATCAAAATAATGGTGGACTATACATTTTCCTCCAAAAATTCTCTTGCTGGATTGACTTTCTGTCTCTTCTTGTAAATTTTGAACTCCTTTCCCTGGATTTCTGTAACTGAAGGGGAACATCCTCCCTTGGTATTTTTTTCTGTTTCTCCTGTGGTGTTGGAGTCTGTGATGTCATTGTAGAGAGTACCTGTTCTTCTGCCTCCTGCAAAGTATTTTCCTGCCATTGGTCCTGATTCATATACTTTTCTATTTCTGGCCTGGGAGTATGAGTGTAGGGAGTAGTCTTCTATTCCACTCTCAGTTTTGAAATTATTCCCAAAGGGTCATATGACCAGGTAAAGATGAGTTTAAAATTCATATGCATGAGGAGAAGATCTGCTTCTTTGGCTGTTGTCCTAGTATTTCAAATAAAAGGCCCAACCTGTGTTTTGATCTTGAATTGAGATTTCTTCTTGGCTTCCACAAAGTGCAACTCATCCATATTAATCATTTGTCTAATATATTCTAGTGAAAACATTCTCATAGGAACAAATTTGGGAAACCTATATGGAGGTAATTCACATGCATACACTCTGATCTCCGTGTAATTTTGGTACAGGTACCCGTCACCTGTCTTGGTTTGCTCACTGAGGTGTAGAAATATTTTTATCTTAGGTCTTATCCTTGGTTCAACATCACTATTCAATAGGCAAACAACTGTATACAAGAACTGATCTACATAATCACTGAAGGTGAATTCATTGGTATGCTTCCTTACCAAGGAAGTCCAATGAATCACAGACTAGGCATTCCCTTGTTCATCCAATTTTTGTAATGGAAATTGAAACCTGTCTACCTGATGGAACAAAAACAAATACACTAAAACTGAAGCATACTTAAAAACTCCTTCTGTAGAAAACTTTAGGAATTGTTCATGGATGGCATCTGCTAGGAATTCACTGTAATTGAAGATGACTAAGGGATTTTCACCTGTTGAAAAAACTGATAAAAACCCTATGATGGCTTCATCAACCCACTGATCAGATTGATAGGCCAGTAAACAAGAAACTATTGAGATAATCTTCTTTGTCATTTCAGGGAACATGCAGGATGGATAAGGAGGATTTTTCTTAAGCAATTGGACATCCTCAGGTAGAAATGTCTCAAATATTTCGCTCTATGGGGAAAGTGATGTTTTTGTAGAGTTTCATGCGGGAATCTACTAAAAAGGGTTTCAGAGATTCAACATTATGAATCTGAAGCAATTGGCTTATGGAATTAGAGGTAATTGTGAAAAGAATATCATTGTTCTTGGCTACAATTTCCCTTTGACTAGGATTATATCGGAAGTGGCAACATGAAACAAATTCACAAAAATGTTGGGTTTGAGGAAAGAGGAATTTGGGTAGGAAGGAGTCCCATAAACCCAATTCGTCACTAAGATCAATGATTTTTTTTTTTTAACCAGTTGTGGAGTTTGTAGAGATCAAACTCACAACTAGTTTCAATGATTTAGTATTCTTTATCTACCAGGGGATGGTGGTCGAAGTCAATTACAGGGGGCAAAAGGGGGTTTTCAACTATAGATTTGGATTTACCCTTAGAAGACATGCTGGAAAGAAAAGAGCTAAGTGTTGTAATTACCCGGGAATTTGGTCAGATGACACCACGGGGGCTTCACTGGAGGAGCAATATCATACCACGTGGGTTCATATTGGGGGATATATATTGAGGAAAAAATGACATAATATATTGGGGGATATATAGGGGGTAAAGGATTTTTATATTGGAAAATATAAAAAATGGAGCTCAAAGTTAATGAAAAAATATAAAGGGGTATAAAAAATGTTAATGAAAAAATGGATACCTACAATATCTAGTGAAAGTAATGGTTTTTTAAATTGGGAATTTGTATTGGGTTCATATTGTTAGGGGGTTAAATAATGTGATTTTTAGAGGGATTTTCCAATATGTAGTCAAATTAAGGGTATTGTTTAATATGCCATGAACACACGTTATATGTCAGAGGTTCACTGAGTGAATCCCCCGTGGATGACACTTGTGGCTCGATGACTGGTAGCAGTGACAGGTCGACTTGCTGACTAGTCGCTGCAACAGGTTCTGTCGTTCAATGTCTTGGAACAGTAAAGGGAAGGGCCAATTGAACGATTTTATGCTTTATTTAAGCGTGAAAGCATTTACCGTTGAAGAATTATCTGTGTAATGGAGCAGGTCTGTTATTATGGGAACAATTACTTTAACAGTTAAATGACAGGCATGGATGTGACAGGAGTGGGGGCGGGATGGGAAGGGGAAATGCCATGTGGCAGGAGTAGATTGGAATGGAGCGGGAAGGGATGTGACAATAGAGGAAGCAGAGTTGGATGGGATGTGCCACTTGGAAGTAGTGGAGTGGGGCGGGTGGGATGTGCCATGTGGCATGACGGGATGGAGTGGAGTAGGAAACAAAGTTAATAGTCACTTTTCTAGGTGGGAAGAGGGAAAATCTAATTTCGGGGGGGGGGGGGGGGGGGGGGTCTAAAGTCTGCCTAGGAGTGCCACGTCGCAAAAGTTGGATTTGGGGAATCAACTTTTCGGAACCCCACCCCACCCGCCCCCCCCTCCCTTGATTAACTGTTGGAGAGGCAGGGGGGGGGTCCGAAGTGATCGTCTATCGTTGATCTAGGTAGGTTAGGTCACGACCCTTCATTGTAGCTCGAAACTTATTACAAAATGAAAAAAATGTGTATAAAATATAATTTTATTAAGACTAATCTAATCGTGCTTAAATGGTGTGATTAAACTAATTAAACACACTTTATTAAAACTAATATAATCACACTTATACTATATGATTAAATAATCCAACATATTTATTCAAATCTAATGTGCCATTTAGACTAGCTACACATATTTTTATTTTCTAAGGTTGTATTTCATCATATTTTTTTATTTTTTCAATATATCACTGTTTTTTTAATTGAAGTGGCATTTGAATTGGCTCACTTATTGGGGCTATTTTCATTTTTTCATATTTTTTATTTCTTTTGTTTTTTCACACACACACACACACGCACACACACACACACACACACACACACATACACACACACACACACACATATATATCCTTTTTTTTGTATTCACTTTCATTTTTGTTTTTTTCTTTTCTTTTTCTTTTTCCTTGGAAATAATATGCAGAATGAAAAATTATTTACAATATCTCATATAAAAAAACAACATATGATCCTATAAATTATAGGATCCTAACACAATACAACCCTTGATTTGATGTTCAAATCATGTTATACTCAGATCCTAGTTATGTTTTAGTGTTATTCTAGACCTGATATGTGAAGTTATGGGCCTGATTTGTAGTGTTGGTATATCTATGATGCTTAGTGCCCAGGAAATCAACTATCTTTGATGGTATAGTATTCTATGACACTTGTGATAGTGGTAGTTCTCTTGTTGATGTGACAATGATCTCCACAATGGAAGACTCTCTCATAAGCATGTACTTTGATATTGTTATGACCTTACTTGAATATTGATGACCATGATTCCCTAGATGCATATGTCCAAGATTTGTATTGCAGTGATCTTTACATGAATGACAATACTTTGGATGATGATTTTTCTTATGATGGAAACCCTCTTGGATATATCTCATTTTTTTCACAAACATAGTTGTGAACCACTTTGTATTGGCCCTAGGTAGCTTGATGTAATGTTGTACTTTGTATCTCAATTGAACAATTGATGAAATCTAATAGAAGAAGAAGGATTGGATTTCGGGTTTTCCTCCTCATGGGGTTTTTCCTTGGTCTTTGACCAAATTTTGGTGTCTCTTTGTGTGCATGCTTTTAATTTGATGTTCCTTTTAGTGTTTCATTGCATTACTAATGATCTTGTTATTTATACATAATTGTATATGATATAATGATGTTATAATGTTTTGGGGTGAATTCAATGTGTAATGCAATTATCTTAAGCAAAGAACAATATAGCCCTAAAGAAAATTAACATGGTTTTAGAGCTAGCCTAGAAGAAAATCCATTGAGATCACCCCCTTTGAAGACACTAATAATGAAGAAGTGAAGTAGTTGGAGACCTAAAAGAAAGCCAGGGTTTGAAGGAAAACCTAGGCAATCTTGTTTTGTTAAGAGGAGCTATGGTTTTGTAAATAACATGAAGTTAGGGTTCATAATAAACCCCTAAATTATGCTTGGAGGAAGGGTTTGAAAATGATTAGTTCGCATAGTTTTGAAGTTGGTTTGAAAATTGGTTTGTGGAAGTTTGAAATTGTAAGGTCTAACGAAGAGAAGAATTTTGTTTATGGCTACACGTTTGAAAGGTAGAATTCTTGGATGTAGCCATACGCTTGATAGGGTGCTCCATGTAGCTGGAAAGCTTCAGCCACATGCATGGTCACTAGCTCCATGCGACTATGACCTAGGTTTTTGTTGATGTTTGAATGTTTACTTTAACTGTTGAATGCAAGCTTGGAAACCCTCATCTAGATCAGATCTATCTATTGGAATCATCTCTTGGATATTGTTTGATTAGTTCTATTGGATAGTCTCCTAAAGATTCTGTGTAATTCTATATTGGCTAGCCTCAGTTGGGTCTAGAAGCTGATGAAGATGGTTGAAAATATTGATGGAAACATTGACAAGGAGTTGATCATTTCCGTCCATCCTTGTTAAAGATAAGTTCTTCCTAAACCTTTATTATCTCTTTGTGACATTGCTCTTGTTTTGACTTATCATTTAGATTATTCCTTATCATTCCTGAATGTTTGAGTATCCACTTCTAACTTCCTGATGAAGATATGATAAGAAGATTTCATTTGAGGATCATACAGATACTAAATGGTGCAGGAAAAGAGAGATTATATAGGTAGTAATGGAGGAGAAAATCTAGTACTAGAAGAAGTTTGTGTAGGACAAAGGAAGTTCAAGTAGATATGCAAGTGGAAAAGAAACTACAGTATGCAAGTGTTACAACAACCAATGGCAAATACGTGCTACAAATTGCTAAAGATATCTGAATGTTACAAGGTATGTATAGTATATTGTTTATGTGTTATGATTTAGTTGCAATGTTTGATGGCAAGTTAAGCCCTGAGGTATGACAAGAGTATCACCCTCCGTAATTACTTGATTCATGCATACTAGTATCCTCCGTAATTACTTGATTCATGCATACCAGTCACATACATATGTAAGTTTGATTTCCGGTACATGTTATATATTGGCGCACTTTTGGAATTTGGATACCTCTCATATGATTTTATAAAGTAAGGCAAAAAACATTGACTTTCATATGCCATAACTTGATATTGATGTCAATGCTTGTAATGAGTAGGGTAACCTTGATGGAAATAGTGTTATTGATCTACTAACTATCTTCTTGATAGGGTTCTGATATGATATTTATAACATAGTGAATTTGACAATGTAACAAATGGATTCCTTGACTTGATGGTGTTCGTACTCTGATGAAATATGTATGTGTAAATGTTGTGATAAAATTTTTAGTTGCGCTAATTGTATGACACTAACCCTTGATGAATATTTGATGACATGCTCTTATGTCATAATGAAAAAACTGATGGTGACTTGTCATGAATATGGTGTGTATATTTATGAGAAACTGATATAGTTTAACTCTGTGATCTAATAGTTTTTTTGATACATAATAGTAATATGTAAGATAGGTTGATGTATTGATTGATGATCATTGAAGAGCCTTCCCATTCAAAGGGAGAAATGCTTGATGATATCACATAACCTACTATTTATTTACAGTGGATGATTGGAAGTCCCATGATTGCATAATGACACAAACCTTCTACTAATGAACATCTTATATAATTAAAGATATGTCTTTGCCTATTAATTTTATGATCTAATAGTTCTTTACTGACAGGACTAGTTTACCCAATGTAGTATCATGATCCACCTATTGTGTAGAAGTATTTTTATGGAATGTTGGATTGCATTGATGGATTATTGTTATTGGATGGATCCTTGTATGCACTCTAAGTCAGACATAGTCTGATCATAGCTAGGACAGAAACATCTTCATGATTTGAGATAAAATTGTTGTATGCAACAAGATCAGGCTTGGGGTTTCTGTCTCCTTGTGGAAGAGGGAGAAAGGATGAATATGGTGCTCCCTCCTTTATGTCATATATTTGTTATAACATTCGATGTCCTATATGAAGAGGAAACTAGAAAATTGTTGCTCTTGATTCTCATTAGCAACTTTTTTGAGTTGGTATCGGAAATGAGCACTTTGATATGTTTTTTTATCTTCATAGAGAAACATGGATTGATGGATGTGACACTCTTGGGCAAGGATATGAGATGATCGAGGACATTGATCTATTCTCTTCTCCCCTGTTTGAGCTCTCAGGGCAAGGAATTAAGCCTTAGAGCTCTAAGGGTTGAAGGACCTCTATATTTGATAGAGTATACCCCAGTTGGCATCTCCCTTTCCCACCCATATAGCCAATGGGTGGTGACTGCTTGAGTTAGGGGCGATCCTTACCATTTATATTAAGTGGCATCCACTCAAGCTACAGATGCAGGTGTTTTACCACTAATTCTTAAGGGTCATGTTGGGAAGATCAACATAGATTCTCCGGTTGTAGCACTGGCTTCCCACTAGAAGAGTTTCCTGGGTTGTAACATTGGCCCCACTGGCTGAGAATCCCGAGTTGTAGAATTGGCACCCCGCTGGCAGAGATTCTCGAGTTGTAGCATTGGCTCCCCACTTGTAGAATTTCCCGGGTCCTAGCATTGGATCCCCGATGACAATGATTTTAGGTGGTAGCACAGACTCCCCGATGGATAGAGGTTTGTAGCTTTAGCTCCCCTATGTTGTCAGATTCTTCCTCTTTAGATCGAGATTGTTTGACAACTAGAGATGGATAGAAATGAGTTGCAATGAGATATGACTTGATGACGATGATGATTATATTCAGATGACCACATTGATGGAATTTGTATGCTCCCCTAAGGTGATGATTTGGGTTGAGATGGACTCCCCTATTCTTCTTCTTCTTCTAATAGATCGAGATTGTTCATTTGATGATCAAAGGTCGAGTGTGATGAGATGGATGCCTTATTGATATAGTTGTGGGATATGTCTTCGGAACTAGTAGGGTTTGGAGGTCTAATTTCCCCTATCATTGGTTATGTATTTTGTTTCTTTCCTGAGATTATATGAGATGGGTCTTATCGTTGATACAATTTTCTGCCTCCCTTATGTTTGAGATATGTTCACTCAAGATACACCATGATGAAGCTATAATGAGACATCCTAGATGAGTCTTATAATGTAAACGGAAATTCCTCCATAGTTGAGAGGGAGTGATAAAATATGGGGCAGTATTGGGATGAATTTCCCCAAAGGGAAAACTTAAGCCCCAAATGAAATTTCATTTTCCCCATTAGAAATAGAAGAACTTAAAATTGGTCAAAAGAAAATTATAATTATATGGACAAAGAATTATTAAAATGAAATATATCTAAATTATTTTGAACAAAATTAAAATTCATATGCTTCCCTCCTAGAATTCCAAGTTGACATCACAAAAGGGATACCGTATCGAATTTTATATAATGAAGGTCTATATGACTCGTTGGAGATCATCTCACATCCTTATATATTTTATGAGATTCACACTTATTGGATAATGGTTCACATTTTCTTCTAGCACGTATAGGTTCACATTTTCTTCTGGCATGTATAGGTTCACACATTTCTCTGCAATTTGGCATTTTGCAAGCTCACATTTTTTTGGCATCACACTATACAATGAATTCAGGTGGCTCGCATATAGCTATGGTGTAAATATTATCTCTGCAACATCTCTCATGGATAAGTCACACGTCATTGATGGAATTGCATCTTCCTATAGCATGATCGATTATGTTTCTGTTCCATAGTTTGGGCAAATCTTATCCTCTTTCTTAGTTCAGATGACACATAATTCTGGCACATTGAATTTCACAGTTCGGATAGCACTTCGGATGACTCTTCAAATGAAAACCTTTTTGAATGACATATTGGATTGCACATTTTTTCTAGCATTTCGGATGGCACATGTATGTCTGGATTTTCAGATGATTCATATAGTTCAGAGTTTTCGAGTTGCAAGTGTTATGGTTTAGTTCTTCTCTCGTACCTGACCACTAGACTTATGCTCAATATGGTATCTCTCCTCTCACACTACAACAATGTGTCTCCTATCTCATAACATTTTAGTGATTTCTTGCATTACAGTGGTGTGATACCACATTATGAAATGCTCTCAAGTATGGACAACCCTTTCATACAATAAAAATCCTTATTTGATGTTCATATCATGGTAGATTCATATCCTAGTTATGTTTTAGTGTTGTTATAGACCTGAGATGTGAAGTTATGGGCTTTATTGAAGTGTTGGTATATCTATGATGCTTAGTGTTCAGGACATCAACTAGATTTGTGATGGTATAATATTCTATGACACTTGTGATAGTGGTAGTTCTCTTTCTCCTATAATGTTGTGACAGTGATCTCCACAATGGAAGACTCTTTGATGAGCATATACTTTGATATTGTCATGATATTACTTTAATATTTATGATAGTGATTCCCTAGATGCATAAGTCCAATATTTTTATTGCAGTGATCTTTACATGAATGACAGTACTCTAGATGATGATTTTTCCTATTATGGCAACCCTCTTGGATATGTCTAGTTTTGTTCACAAACGTAGTTCTGAACCACTTTGTATTGGCCCTAGGTAGCCTAATGTAATGTTTTACTTTGTATCTTAGCTGAACAATTGATGAAATCTAATAGAAGAAGAAGAATCAAATTTCGAGTTTTCCCCCTTGTGGTGTTTTCCCTTGGTCTCCGACCAAATTTCGGTGTCCCTTTATGTGCATGCTTTTCTTTTAATGTTCCTTTTACTATTCCACTGCATTACTAGTGATGTTGTTCTTTCTACATAATTGCATATGATATAATGTTATTATAATGTCATGGGGTGAATTCTATGTGTAAATGCTATAATGCAATTATCTTAAGCAAAGAACAATATAGCCCTAAATAAAATTAACATGGTTTCAGAGATAGGCTAGAAGAAAATTCATTGAAATCACCCCCTTTGAAGACGATGATAATGAATAAGTGAAGAAGTTGGAGACCTAAATGAAATCTAGTATTTGAGCACCCTGTTTCTCCTCCAATAGTTTAATGTTCTTTTGTTTTCTGCCTTTATTCCTTGAGCTTCAAGAGAGTGTATATCCTACTTTGAATGACAAGACATAGTTTACCTTGGAATTCTTGAGAAAGTTGAAAGGTTGAGAGGTATACGTTTGGAGGAAGGCTAAATTGTTTACCATACATGAGGAAGTAAGGGGAAGTCTATAGACAGGGTTTGGGTGTGACACATCAACCCATAAAGCATTCACCAATTCATTTTGCTAGTTCCTTTTCTCAGATTAAACAATTGTTTTGATGATTTTGATCAAATTCGTGTAGGTAGACTTAGCTAAACCATTTTCCTGAGGATAGTAATTAGATGAGTGCTTTAAAATGATACAATTTTGTAATGAAAAATCGTAAATATTTAGTGATGAAAAATAAGTTGCATTGTAAAAAACAAGTGACGTGGGAACGCCAAACCTGGTGATGATATTCTTCTTAAGGAAGTTGATGACTTCCTGCTCATTCACTTGTTTCAATGGAATTTCTTCAGCCCACCGAATAGAATAATTTGTAGTGGCCAAAATATATTAGTGTTTCTTTGATGAATGTGGAAATATTTTGTCAATAACATCCAATCGCAAAGGTTCCTCAACAACAATGGGATACAATGGGGTGAGTGAGTTTCTATCACGATCAACACATATTTGACAAACATAACACTTACGGATATAGGAATTTGCATCCTTGATTAATGTAGGCCAATAATAACCAACCCACATAACTTTATGTGTAGTAGTATCGCCTACATAGTGTCCACCAACTGGCCCATAGTGTAAGTATTTCAATACCCTTCTGATTCTTGTGCTTCTAGATATCTGAGCATGACACCATTGTGATGCTTCTAGAAAATCACACCATGTACAAGCTGATATGATAAATCTTTAAGTCGAATAGCCCTCTTTTGTTTATCTGATAAATGTGAGGGAAAGATACCATTCTCTAGACACTGACGCAAATTCGCGTACCAAGATGTGGCTACGTTTGTAGGGGTAGCTTGTTCAATGTTGTACATTTCGATTTCTTTCCCTCATCTAGAAGATTCTTGTTCTAGTGAATTAACCACTTCTGCTACAAGATGACAGAGGCCATGACCTTTTATCATATGAATTTTCTTAAATTCTAGGTCATATTCTTGAAGGCTTGTCATCTAGTTCACCCTCCTCTCACCCAACTCATCATCATATTCTTGAAGGCTTGTCATCTTTGTATCTAACCATTGGGTGAGGTACAAAGATGATAACATGACTTTTTAGAAGTAAGGCCTAAAGTGCTTCATCGCCTTGTATACTGCATATGCCTTCTTATTAATAGCGGAATAGTTCAATTCATATCCCTATAAGCCAACACTCATAAATGATATAAGCCACTAATTTCCTTGATTGTCCTTTTGGGTAAGAATGGCCGCAAAAGAAGTGTCAGAAGAAAAAGTATATAACAATAAATCTTTGCCAAAATCTAGGTTATACAATGTTGGGGCTTCGATAATTGCTTATTTAATCTGGGTGAATGCATCTTTTTCCCTTTTATCACACTTGTAAACTACATCCTTCTTAATCATCTCTTGTAATGGCTTAAAAATCTATGAAAATTTTGAGATGAAATTTCAGAGGAAATTAATTTTCCCCAAGAAGGATTGCATGGTTTTTTATTTATGGGAAAGAGAATCTTAGTAATAGTCTTGACCTGTTTCGAGACCACTCTAATATTTCTTTTATCTATGATGTGGCCTAAGGTATTACCCTCAAACACTCTGAATATGCTCTTCTTATGTGATCCAGATTGTATCATTATATTGTTTTTCATCCATCTTGATGCATTCAAAGTTGAAAAAGTGGAGGAATCAATTCATGAGACTGTTTTTACCGACGAGGCCCAGTTTGGAAAAATGGGGACTAAAACTTTCTAAGAGAATTTTGAGGCATCAAATGATGTTTTTTGGGGGTAAAACGTTTCTTTTGTATTTTAACACCTTTTCATGCTATTATACAGACATAGATCTTTCCAACAATGTAAGAAGCGCGTCAATCGAAGTCTATGTGCAATAGTTATGGCACTCAGAAGTTGACCTTCTTGTTTTCACACCTATAGTTTGGGAGGATGTTGCGTCAGACCCCATTATTCATGGAAAAGGGCTAGACACATGTTTTTAACGTAAAAATATATAGAAGAGTCTAAATTGTAACTCTAGTTAAGGGTTGATGTAGTCGCACTTAACCACTAGTAGACTATCAGGTTGTGTTATAATCGGGCCACTAGGAGGAAGAGGCATTTCATTTTTTCGAGAGAATTTTGTTCCATAGTTGAGCAAAGATAGCTAAGAGAGATAGAAGGTAGAGCACATAGAAATTATTTATTCACTGTAGCATCCCACGGGCCACAAACATTACTTCTTTGTTCCTGCAACCATATTTCTAGATAGAGAAAAAGAGCGAAGTGACCTCACCTTCTAGCTGGGTTTTCTCCCGAAAAGGTTTCCCAAAGCATATCTTGTGTCTTATGTGTGTGTGAAATTATTTTTTTTCGTTCTCTACTTTTATACATAATTTTCATTCACATGCATGCACTAATTATAGTTAAATTTACAGATCTAGAAGTGTAATAAAAACTGTAATAGTGTGCAAATCCAAAATTTTAATATATATTATTATAAGATCTGTTGTGACAAACTGTCCAGTGGAATATCCATGGCAGTTTCTGGATCATTAGGATTTAGAAATATGCCATATTTTTTACATCTCTCAAAATTTTTCCTCACATGACAAAAGTGATCAAATCTTTTCTTTGAAAATACTGTGACATCACCCAAGTACACCACTACACTTTTTCCAATCAAACTGTGGAATGTGATGTCCATAGCTCGTTGAAATGTAGCACCAACATTGATGAGTCCAAAACGAATCTGCTTAAAGGCAAATGTACCCAACTTAGTCCTAAATGTGGTTCTATGTCTGTCGGGTTCTACTACTAAAACTTGGTTGTATCCAGAAAATCCATCAAATAGTGAAAACATCTATGACCTAGATATTGTTTGAAGTATCTACTCCATGGACGACACTGGATAATTTTCCTTATCCGAAGCCCGGTTCAAATTGTAGAAGTCAACACATAAGGGTATCTCTCTAAACTTCTTCTTCATGGGAACCAAATTGGACACCAGGTAGAATGAAAAACGCTAAATATGATTTGAGCATCTAGCAATTATATTAGTTCTTTTTTAATGAGGGTTTCAAGCATAGGATGGACTTTTAACTTCCGCTAAAATGGATTTACCCCTTCCTTGACAGGGATCACATATTAGATAATTCACGTATCATAATTTTTCAAATCATCATACGTTCACGTGAACACATCTCGATATTGCTTAAAAAGAAAGATAAAATCTTGTTACTCTTAACATGTGCAACATGTATCGAGATTCACATATTTCGTATCTTCATTGGTACCCAAATTTACTTTTCCATGTGACAGTGTGGAACTATGAGTCTTTGCATTAGTTGGTCCCTTAAAATGGTTATGCAAGTCATACAACTTTTCTAATGATACTACGCCCTTGGGTATGGGATTCCCTTTATTTTCCTGAGCTGATTCCTGCAAGGATTTCTCATGCTTGTCTTCATCAATTGTCATGTCTTTAAAAAAATTAGAATTTTCCATGAAATACGTAATATGTTTGTCATCATTGAAAACATGAAAATTAGTAACATTATTAGGAATAGATGGCTTATAAATAATCTCAACTGAAAAACCATCTCTCAATGGTGATAACCTAGTAGCTGTGTTAATGTATATGTGGATACATTATGAATTCTAGGAACATAATTAATATTAAAATCTTGGAAATATGAAATGAGACGCCATACCTCTTACAAGTGATTTCTAAGATTAGGTGACACACAATGAATAATATTTCGTATGTCGTGTAACAATCTTTGAGTCACCAATTACCTTAAGGGACTTATTTTGACCTTTATGTATTTCTTTAAACCCAAAATAGGTGCCTCATATTCGATAACATTGTGTTTGCAATCAAATTCCAAGTGGCATGAGATCAAATGTTTGTTATTTCGCGAGTCTATCAAAACACAACCAACTCTAGAACCCTCCTTTTTTTTTGAACCATTGAAATACAAAGTCCAAATGTTAACAGCGACAGGGCTAGTTCCTACACTAGTACTATTTACATCTATGTTACAAAAATCATAAGCACCAATTGGATTGCAAGGAAGGAGTTCCAACTATGTATCTGGTGGTACAAGGGAAGGCTACAAAAGATAACATCCATGATCAACTTCTAGAAAATAATTTCTAAAAATCATTTGCACATAATTGATAGGTTCATTAGGATCTTCAAGCACTATGATAGTATGTTTCATGATAGGTTCACTCTCGACTCAGATTTCATTGTTCTTTCCCTTATACAGAAGACATAAATGTGATCAATCTGTAGCAAAGTATCCTTGCAACTTTCTAGACCAATCTATACTTAAAAGTAAGCCATAAGCTTCCGGGATGTACCCAATGAAAATATCAATAAGTTGGTGAACTCTATGATCTGATGATAAATAAATTATAACATTATTAAGCTCACTAACTACTTGTATTAAAGATCTATCTAACTAAATGATCTTGCCAATAGTGTTTTCCCATTTAGCATTGATTTTATTTGCAGTAGATAAAGGCAAGACATTCGTGAATGCCCCAGAATCAACTAGGAAATTATGGACATTATAGTTAAAGATTTCAAAAGTTAAAAGAAAACAGGGGCAAGTGGATCTAGCATTTACGTTAGATGTATTAACAGTCGATTCAAGAATTGTTAGAGACTTACTGGAGGAGGCTTGAGAAGTAGAAATTGCTATCCCTGACATAGTCTGAGATGCAAATGATCAATTCTCGTTGCCCTGCTATCTTAGCTAGTTCATATATGGAAATATTTGCATGAGCCTTTTTCATATCTTCAATAATATTATAATTAATATCTTCATCTTGAGAAACTGTGTTTAGGTGGTAGGTAGTTTGACTTTTTTTGATACCTTAGGGGTGGCAGACTTGTTCTTATTATTTTCAGAAGCACTCTTCTGTGATTATATATTCCCGGATTTATTCTGAGTGCCCTGAGTAGGATTATTAGGAGGTAAGATCTTTCTTAACAATTTCTTTCTCACATATTACTCAGGCACTGGTCCTTTGCTCCTCAATTTATATTTCTTAGTAGGTTGATTTGGATGAGCATCACCAACTGAGGGCTCACAAGCACCTTGTTAATCATTGTTGAATATCATATCAAGAGTGAAAATTGAATCACCGACATTAGATTTTCCCTCTATAGAGGCAGGTTCATTAGTCTCTTGTGTTTGCTATGAATGCTCTTCTGTTGTCAAAATTTATATAACCTTTTCAACCACAACAATCATTTTGTGTTTCCATTGAGGGCATGTTTTCTTTGAATGGGCCTCTTGATTAAAGGTATAATAGTTATCCATGCCCAAGTTCTAAGAATTAAATACAACATTGGAGCTTTGTGAAGACTTAGCTGATTGATTGAAATTCTTCTTAAGAAACAACTTAAAAGACTTGTTGTTAGTAGAAGCCTCACTTGACTTCCTCTTGAGTTCTAATACTTCGTTAGTTAACAACTTCAAAGATTTAGTCAAGTTGTCCATGTCAAAAGGATCTTTCTCTTTAGCTTTGGTGGAAGAGGGCTGGGACTTTTTACTAGTGTCTTTGGAGTCTTTTGAATCTTCTTGATCAACAATGACCCCAATAGACCTTAAGTCCTTCTCAACGGTGATTGCTTCTGCAAATTTAAGATTCAAATAATATTTTGCAGCATGTTTGAAAAAAGAGAAATGTTAGTAGGCAAGGCAACATTATAGAAATCATTAGTAATTGAATCATGTGTTTGTACATCAGTGGGGAGTTTGTTAAAAGTATGAGTGAATATTTGATTGAAATCCTTGACCTTTTCTTTATCCCCCATCTTAAGATTTCTGAGTTCTTTAAGTAACATGGTTGGATTTTTATCATCAACAAACTTTTCTAAGAATAATTATTTAAACTCTCTTCACTTATGGATTGAATTTAGTGGAACAATATGGTACCAAATTGATGCTCTACCTTTTAAAGTGTATGGAAATAATCTACAAGAAACATCATCAAAACTTACCTCTAAAATTCGTAGATGCAAGTAGAAGTCATTAATATGATCTTCGACCTTCACTTTCTTATCAAGATCATACTTTATAAGCAACTTTTTTAGGTTCTTTAGTAAGGGATGGAGATTGCCCGAAAGAGAAAGAGGCCCTTGGGCCATCCAACCCAATTGGTCATCGACCATGTCTTTTTTCTCCTCCTCCTCCTCACTCTCTGATTCAGAAGACTCTTCTCCTTCACCATTCAAATTATCATTATTATCAGGCTTTTCTTCTTCCCTTGGTTGTTCCTCATCGAAAAAATATTCCCCGTCTCCTTCTAGATTTTTCCCAATATGTGGTGGAAGATCCCCTTGGTGTATTTCTTTAAGAGAATTAGCTAAATCATCAAGGGTTGCATTAACCAACTCTTCCATTGAATATATTAACACACCACGAGGGGTTGTCTCTTTCTTTGTTTTCTTATGGGGAAGAAAGGGTGAGACAAGAAGCAATCCAATAGCTTTAGAAACCTGACGAGTGATAGGCCAAAGTGTCTGGAGTTGAAAGTAAATGACTTTGTATACAAGATCTAGACCTTGATGAGAGGAATCTCCTTTCTCAGATATATGAGTTGGAGTTTGGATCAGATGATTTTTTCCTTGTATAGAAGGTTTATGTGAATGTGGTGAGTTATCAGCCACAAAAAGGTGTCCCTCCTTCTAGTGCAAGAAATGTTGATGGTGTTGGATGCAACCAACAGTAAGGGGGTCTCCCCAATATGAAATCCCAATTTGACCTCACACCGTTTGGAATAGGAGCCCCAACTCGAAAGTATGGTTGGTTTCCATTATCTTAAAGATATGCCTTGGTTGCAATAAATGACACAAGAGAAACACATATAATTTTGGGATATACAAGTAAGTTATCCTTGTGATGTATTCAATTGCAAAGTGTATAATGGTTATTTCATGGAAAGGAAAAGAAAGTGAATCTTTAAGGGAAAAGTAGAAATACTATCCTAATAAATACACACACATACATATGAAAGATTCGTTAGTAATCTTGTGAAATAGTTCACAAAGAAATAACAATCATGAAATCATAAGAAACAAAATTAAATGATGCATACTAAATCCAATGAAATAGTTCATTTTCATTAGTATGTGTTAACAAAAAAATACACCACAAACAATGAAATATTAGTCTTATAATTATTCACGACATATGCATGAAAAGTATGTCAGATCCAAGAGCTTCAAATTATTAAGTGAGAGTACCAAGATACACCATTACAATGATACAACATTGGCTCCAATAGTGCAACATTAAGCAACTACTTGCTTCTCAAAAGCCTAATATTGTCTCCTATGCCTAGCTTGAGAATTCAAGGTGAAAAATCTTTTGCTTAATCTATGAGGGTGTATATATAACAAATGAGGTGACTCTTGAGCTTCCATGTGAATTTTCAAACTCCTATGAGACCTTTGGACTTCTACATGAATTTTCACATTTTATGAGTTACCTTTGGACTTCCACACACTTTAAATTTTCCCATTTTGAAAATTACATAATTACATTCACAAATGATGTGGCAAAATACAATGACACATGAGACTCTTGAGGTGACACTTGGACAAGCCATGACTTGGCACTGATGACATGGAACTTCATAGTGATGTGCCAATGTTCAACTTTCCTCCTTGCTGCCATCTTTGTATATTCATGATAGGTTTTGCAAGTGCTTCATCTTCTTCCTCCAAGAGGCTGTAACAATGTGGAGCTCTCTATGTATTCTTGACCTTCCTTCTTTTGTTGTGTTCTAGTGTCCCTTCATATTCTTTCTTGATGACCTTCTTGTATCTTCAGCTTTTCAAGTGTCTTCTTACATGCTATCCTTGGCATCCTCCTTGAGCATCATCCTATAATGACAAGATAAAAACACTTGTAAATGGAATTTACACATGAAAATATGACATCATTCAAAAAATATCTTAGTCTACCATGTTCTCCATGCATCACAATGGTTGATTTGAGACATAGTGCAGGATTGAGGAGGAGGCTCATGGATTGCACGGAGCGTAGTTCCAAGTGGAAGTGATCAGTGTTTGATGAATATGACTATGCAATGCGTAGTGGCTAAGGGATTGGAGGACAAGACTATGCAATTGAAGGATTCAGTGATGTAGTTAGGCAAGCTTGCTCATTGTGATTGCGTAGTGTGCAATTCTAGATAGACTGAGCCAAGTGATTGTGTAGTTGCGCAAGTCAAGGACTAAGACATGCCTGACTGTTGACTGAAACTGTGAAGTGCATAATGGAAGATTGATTGGGACAAGGGTTATGTAGTTTTCAAGTGCAAGACGCAGATATTGAGCACTTAGTACAACATAAAACACTAAAGTTTCCTCTTAAGGATGTGTTAAAACTCCCTTTCACAAAGCATGAAACCGCCCTTACCAAAATACAACACTTTGAATTTCTTCACAAAGGGACTTGGAAACCTAGAAAACAAGCATGAAATGTCCTTTATTACTAGAAATGACAACTCACATGGTTAAAGAAGGCTCCAATGTTTGAATATATGCCAAAATATGGAGGGCGTTGTAGCAGCAACAACAGAGCCTTCTTGAGAATGTTAAACGTTGTTTGAACAACTTCTCCTAGTAATTATGTGGCACCTATTAACATTCACTTCAGAAATTTTGAAATTTCGTAATAACTTGCAAACTTCTTGCCTCTATCATACTTGGTCGCACATTAACTAGCCATAAAAGTTATATTTCAATCATCTTGAAACCTTCTGTTGTGCTACCATGACCAAAAGGGGAGGACCAACGAAGATTCTTTACATAAGATTGCATGCATTATTTCTTGATGATATATGTGTTAATGACTATGCATTCTTGGTTTGAAGTAGAACGGTTGAATATAACGACATGTATATGGTTGAAATATGAAGTGGCCTTGACCAAACTATATATCACTTCTTTTTTACCATTATCAAAACATTGGAATTATATTTTCTTAATGGTTCATGGCACAAACCATGTTACAAAGGGTCGAAATGCTTATTGTTTCTTTAAAGGTATTTAAAGGTATCAAATGCAATATTTGAAATTCCAATTTATGACTCAAGACTTAGCATAACCATACAAGTTTGTATTTTGATCATTTAACTTGCATTAAGCGCTATGGTATAATCACTTGGTGTAAATTTTATGAGGTTAAATTCTATAATTGTTTTGGTGCTTTGATATGGTTATTTAATGTTATGGTTTTAGCAGACATTTATGTTTGGTTTTATTGTGAATATATATCAATGGTTCCTTCATGGCCCTTCCGCCTTACTCCTACGCAGTCAATAGATTATAAATGTTTTGGTATTAACATTGATATGCTATTGGAAGCCTGTTGGGTGCATACATTGGAACTTCCACATTGAAAACCACCTTTGCTCCATGATCATGAGATGTCACATGGCACGACCCATGCATTGGTATACGAGGTAATATTCTCTTGTTTCTACTCATTTGAGACTTGTTGTTTCTTTGAGATGCATGTATTTGGTTAAACCATTAGACCTATGAAAGCTCCACACTATTTCTTGTCTTAAATACATAACCTAGAAAATCACAACTTTGTTTTGCCATTTAAATGCACCAGTTCCGTGTTTGATCTACAGTAAAAAATGGATCTCAATCTAGATTAATGGTTGTTGTTAATGAGGGTTTTTACTCCCTTAATGTTTAATCTTTTGTCTTTGAATGTTCAGGTTCATTTGGTATTTTTACTACCTGGGTTACCACCGTGACCACTAGGAAATATTGAGCTTTAACTGAGGTCTGTGAGTTGTTCAGTGGGATAATTGTGTCTTCCATCAGTATTTGAGTTAGATTACAGATAATTTATTGATGGTTTACTACACATTTCAGTGAATTTTTCACTAGTTGACTAATCTATGTGCATTTTATATCAAATTTGATATTAAAATAAATATTTTATCGTGTTTACCCTATGGTCATTCCTTCTCATCCCTTGCTAAGCTCTTTGCCTCTGCAATTCAAAACTATATTGCGAAATGGGGTTTTAATAGAAGCTTTAGTCATTTTTTAATTCTAAAGGAAACTCTTTTAAAGAGTCTTTACTTTTCCTTAGTTTTGAAAAACTATAAATCCCCCATCCGAAAAAAACCCTATTTTTACTTTGCACTCTTCCAAGTATTCTTTGTAATTATATCCTACTCTCTATAGCTTTTATGCTCTAAGAAAATAAAAAAAGGAGGAAAGGCCCAGATAAATGTCAAGCATCCCCACATGCATAGTCTTTTTTACCTAAGTAATTACCTACGGGAAAATTCCTATTGCATGTTTTCATTACTCAGTCTTGCATCCCCCATTCCATTGTCCAATTCTTTTGATTACCCTAAATCCTCCAATGCCATAAACCCTATTCCAAAAAAAAAATCCTCGTTTGAAGACTGTGTCAGTAAATAAAATTTTGGCATTTTGGTACTTTGAAATTAGATCCCTAGAGTATGAAGGAAGTCTCTGTCAAAATATGATAGAGTTTTGAGTTCAAAACTACTTTGTAAATAGCCAGAAATAATAATAAAAAAAACTAAGAGAAAATGGGCAAAAAAAATTAAAAGGTCAAATGAATAAATGGAATAGTGTGTTTTTTGTCAAATATTTATGGTACTCATGCCCCTGCACAATTTTAACTCCCAACCCATTCTATAATTTGAACTCCCTTATAGGCAATCTTTACTTAGCCACATGAGAAATAGTTAGCCTTTGTTAATGCATCTAGATTGTAGTAATTTAAAAGAGAATTGAGTTGATGTATTAACTTATCATGTTTTGGTTGGTTTCTATTAATTTTTCTTTGATTGCAGACATGAATTTAGGTTCTCTAGGACAAGACAGAGGAAGAGGCAGAAGAAATAGGCCCCCTGGCTAGTGGGATACATGGAGGAATACATAAATTCATTTTTCTATGCATTTCAATGTTGATTTTGAGGAATCCCATCAATTGGCTACTACAGGCCACATGCATCTTAGTTCCACTAAAGTTTTTTGTTTCCCTCTTGTGTACCATAATAGTGCCACTCCTCTCAAGCCACACAAATATACACAATATTCTTGGACCACATCCAGATAATAATGCTTAGGATTCTAATAATGGATGGAACCTTATCCTAGAACCATCCAATGCTAATAATAAATGTTGGGGAGTTGACCCTAAAGAAATTCATCACAATTACAAACATTCTCGTTCCCCTTATTGAAAATGGCAACAAAAAATACTAAAAATAGAAGTGCTAAAAATAGCACTGCTATAAATAGTAGTTTGGGTACCAGTGCTGGAATGAGCAACAGGGAATGAAAAATGGAAGTGCTAAAAATAGCATTCTATCTTTAGCAGTTCGGGATGGATTCCTATTTTAGTCAGTCCCTAGACTAAAATAGGAAGTAAAATTTGAATTTGAACTTAACAGCTGTTTGAAAATAAATTAATTAATTCACCATGAGTTAATTAGTTGTGAAAAATCAAACATGAAGTCTATGTGAGGACATGCAACAGTTTCTCTATTAATTGAGGAATTTATCCATCAGTCAAAGAGATAAGGATGAGTTCTAATTTGAGTTGTAATTATTTGGCTCAGTTAACTGAGTCAAGTCCAGTTAGATTGACTTAAACAATTTTTTTAAATTAATGTGAGTTCAGTTAGCTAATGCATGCTTGCATATAACTGCTGCACTTCAGATAACTGAATATTCTCTCATGAATAAATCATGCATGTTAGTTCAGACAGAGACCCAGTTGAGATCAGAGGAGGGACAGTGTACTATCAGTTGGATGGATTTTTCCTATAAAGGAAGCTCATCCATGGAGAAGAATTTATCTCCTTCAGGACTGCGTATTTGGATCAGAGGTTAGTGAGTGTGTGAAGAGACCAATTCACACAAGTGGCTGCATTGGATCCCAATCAAAATTGCACAAAGAAATAGGAGGCTTGGAGGGTAGAGGAGAAGGTTTGAGAGAGGCCTTTGACTGTCTATGAGCAGCAGAGGGATTGCAGAGAGAGCATAATAGCTTGTGAGCTGATTCTTTTTGTAATCCGGACTATATTTCCACTTGTATGATAATACAAAGATTGTGGTTTTAGGTTGAGGCTTTCCCCGGGTTATTTCTTCTGTGTTATGTGTGATCGATTTCTCCTTATCAGTTATATGTGTTCAATTGATCTTGTTCAATTCAATTAAGCTTCCGCAAAGTGTTGTAGAAGTAGATCTTGTATTGTGTTTTAGTATATTGCATAATCTGTTGGTCTATAGTGGGAATTTATACATGGTATCAGAGCAAAGGTGATCAAAGTGAAGAACAATGTACAAAGAAGAGAAATTGAAGTAAAAAAAAAAAAAAATTGGGCCGCGAGTTTGTAGAGAATATCTGAAAAATATTTGTGCAAAATTTTCAGAAACAAATAGCATATATAGATTCCTTGCGGAAAAATGCCCAAATTCAAAAAAAATCGGCTGAATCGGAGTTCGGATGAGGGATATCGCTGATTTAAAATCAGCTCTTTTTCCAGAAAATTTCGTGACGACGGGAAAGATGAAACAGATTGGTGTGCTATCCAAGAACCTGTATGCACTTGAGGTACAAGATGCATGCAAAGCCTTGAGGAGCAAGGCAAAGGTTAGATACTTGGTGGTTGAGAGGGAGAGTAAATTACCTCTCAACATGCAGCACCAAAAAAGGTCTCAAACAATTGTGGAGGAGCCATAATTGGTGAAGCAGGTTCAAGAGGTTGTGGAGCAGCCACAACTGGAGAAGCCGAGAGGAGACCGAGTGGAGACATCCACTCATGCAGAGACCTCCAGTAGGGGGAAATTTCGAGCCAGGTGGGCAAAGAGATCACATGCATCCATACCTCCAGGTAGGAGGTGTGGCGATGTGGAGTGACAGTCCCAAGAAGGCTGGAATGGGGGCAAGATCCTTGAGGTACCCAACCTCTTTGATTCAACTTTGCTATAGGATCCCTGATGAGGAGTAGTAAGACTGGCTGAGTGGGTAGAGACAAATGCAGATGGAGCGACAGAGAGAGCTATAGTACAGGAATCCCAAGACAGTGTAGAGCTAGCAGGCTGCAACAATGCGAGAGGCACAGGAGTGTTGCACCAGTGCAGGATAGCACAGAGGGGTGTGCAACAGTGTGAGATGCATGGAGTGTTGCAGCAGCTCAGAGGTCAGAGAGGGAGCACTTGTCAGCAGTAGGTAGAGCTTCAGCATCAGAGTATGTTTCTAGCCCAACAGAGAAGTCAGTGGGGAGTTTTTTTGTTTCTAGAGTTGTTGGAGTAACCACACATGGGAGAAGTGTTGCATGCAGAACATTCCAAAGATACAGGATTGGGTTCGAGTTGAATGTCTTTCTTGTTGAGAGGGAGTGTTGAAAATGGCAACAAGAAATGCTAAAAATAGAAGTGCTAAAAATAGCACTGCTATAAATAGCAGTTTGGGTACCAGTGCTGGATTGAGCAACAGAGAATGAAAAATGGAAGTGCTAAAAATAACATTCTATTTTTAGCAGTTTGGGATGGATTCCTATTTTAGTCAGTCCCTAGACTAAAATAGGAAGTAAAATTTGAATTTGAACTTAACAACTGTTTGAAAATAAATTAATTAATTCTCCATGAGTTAATTAGTTGTGAAAAATCAAACATGAAGTCTATGTGAGGACATGCAATAGTTTCTCTATTAATTGAGGAATTTATCCATCAATCAAAGAGATAAGGATGAGTTCTAATTTGAGTTGTAATTAGTTGGCTCAGTTAATTGAGTCAAGTCTAGTTAGATTGATTTAAAAAGTTTGTTTAAATTAATGTGAGTTCAGTTAGCTAATGCATGCTTGCATATAACTGCTGCACTTCAGATAACTGAATATTCTCTCATGAATAACTCATGCATGTCAGTTCAGACAGAGACCCAGTTGAGATCAGAGGAGGGACAGTGTACTATCAGTTGGATGGATTTTTCCTATAAAGGAATCTCATCCATGGAGATGGATTTATCTCCTTTAGGACTGCGTAATTGGATCAGAGGTTAGTGAGTGTGTGAAGAGGCCAATTCACACAAGTGGTTGCACTGGACCCCAATCATAATTGCGCAAAGAAATAGGAGGCTTGGAGGGAAAAGGAGAATGTTTGAGAGAGGCCTTTGACTGTCTATGAGTAGTAGAGGGATTGCAGAGAGAGCAGGATAGCTTGTGAGCTGATTCTTTTTGTAATCTGAACTATATTTCCACTTGTATGATAATACAGAGATTCAGATTTTAGGCTGAGGCTTTCCCCGGGTTATTTCTTCTGTGTTGTGTGATTGATTTCTCCTTATCAGTTATATGTGTTCAATTGATCTTGCTCAATTCGATTAAGCTTCCGCAAAGTGTAGTAGAAGTAGATCTTGTATTGTGTTTTAGTATATTGCATAATCTGTTGATTTGCAGTGGGAATTTCTATACCCCTACTACTCATGCCTCTTCATCTCCTTTTGAATAAGTCAAATCATTATTTGAATTCTATAGATGTTATTCCCCCTACTACAAATGTTGATGCTCTCCTTAGAAATTCCTAGGATGGCATATCTATTGATGTTTTATTTGCTAAACCCACCAAACTTGAGCCATTGTTTGCAAACCTTGCAAGTTTAAATTTGGAAAAAAAAACCTCACCAGGTTTTACCCTTGAACCAATTACTATCTCCACTACTTATTCCTCTAGAGACAAGTGAACAAGAACACATGGATATCAAGCAATCTAATTTTTCATTGGAGAAGTTCTTGGCAGAAAACAAGAACAATTAAGTGGCATTTTCTTATAAGTTTTGATATCTGGTTGCAGGTTTAATTTCTGATACAGTAAGTTTTGACTATGCCTTATATTTTAGGTGTACAATTTCATGGCAACATGAGTTTTTGTTTTAGTGGTTGAATGCACAGATATGCATATTTCTGGACTTGGTCATATATACATATATATGTTTTGAAGTTGTCAATTTAATGATTCGAATTTTATGTGATGCATGCACATGTGATATTTGTATGTAAATTATCTTGCATCTTAATTTCGGATAACAATGGTCACATGGAAATTTCGTTGACATGGATGCGGGTCCTCCCCCCTTTTTGAGTGATTGCATACTCCTATTTTTTAGAAGCATATTTTCATTTGTCTTTCTTTTGACTTAACTAATCATATGGCTAGTTATTAAAACTAAGATTTTTTACTTAAAGAAAAATAAACAATTATATAATTGTCATGAAGACAGCCTGACTACAAATATGGGATTGTACGAGGAAGATAGAATCCCTCAATTTCTACACAATTTGGTATGATATAGATTTTATTCTTCACTTGGGTATTTGATTTGGTGTTTATATATTTGTATATTACAAACTCTAGTCTATAGGGCTTCCTTTAAATAGAAGCATTGATGGAGGCCTGACAATCTTCCTTGCTATCAGAGTTATCTTTTATTTCAGTCATTGATGATTAATATCTTATACACTTTTTTCGATAATGATATATTGACTCCTTTGTAGTAGCATACCAATGCCTGAATTCTTTTTCTAAGTTGGCTGCAACAAGCTTTGATTAATTTGTTGTTCATAGTTGTTAGCATTTGACCTATACGGTCCTAAAAATGTGGTCATTTGTTAAGAATCTCTTAAGCACATATTTCTAAATTTGCTAAGTTTGTTTTATTATATCTGAACATTATTCTTTAAATTATTCAATTAAGGATCTCATGTTGGTTTTTCCATCTTGTGTACTATTATTATTGTTTATATTTTTCATCTTCTTGATTGTTATGACATGTGTATTATACATTGTATCTTGAATGTTTATGGAAATATACTTTAAATGAAGGAAGTCATCTATTTGCACAGAACTTTTAATATTTTTGTAGTTTAAATCTATTGAATTTAACTCCCACTCTTATAGGCCATTTTGTCACATCTGGTCAATAGGCCTACAAACTAGATCCATCAACATCCATGAACACCTTGTCATCATCCCTACACAAAGGCCTAAGAATGACTCTCTTAAATCCTTGAGTTTCTGACCTTTACTACCTCATTTTAGTGCTTTTAAGGCCCAACGCACCTTGGCCCCTTAGGGAGTTTCTTTGAGTGGTAGGTTTCTCAGTTTTGCACCTGCTCTGATCACAGAAGGTCTAGCCATGTTAGGGGTGCGCTGATCAAGAAAATTCGGGAAAATAAGAAGAATACCAAAGGTTCCTCTTCCATAAGATTCCAGGAGTTATTACAACCATTTACCTTGAATAAGAACTTCAAATCCTATCTCCCCTACCTTGGATTTTTCACCTTCTTATCCCTTGAGCTCATCCTCCCATTAAGAGTGGATCTCAAGCCTAGATTGGTAAATGGATAAGAATTCCTAATATACCATCCTCTCCTATATATTTACTTCCATCCACAAGCTAGGGGTTGGATTTTGGATACTAATCATACTCTTATGTTGCTACTTTGACCATAAGAGAGACATCATTCCCATCCATTAGGGTAGCTTTGAGGTGTACATTGTGGCAAGGAAGGACGAGTCAACCTGGGAGGTTCTCTACAAATTAGGTTCCACTTTTGGTTGTAAACTATCTCCCTTCCATTTTAATATAAAGAGTATATCATTTTCCTATATGTGTTATGTTATGTTTATGTATATGTGTTTCATTGCTATGTAGATCGATTGACTAGAATGATTGGATAATGCTACATAGGTGTCGTAGATATTTGGCTTGTGTTGTTTATTTTTGCAGGTTATAATTATAGCAATCAGAGCTACTGTTGGAGCTGACAAGCCAAGAGGAGAGAAGGACTTGCAATGGAGCACAAGTAAGTCATCTTTCCATTCTCCAATTCTTCTAAAGAAAACTCTACGGTCTTTGATTTACATTGTTCTATATCAGGCCACTAGGTTTAGGAAAGATACTTCTATTTGTAGACGTAGATTTTGTATAACAAATTGGTGACTCCGCTGGGGAGTGGTTCATTCCCTTAGTGTTTTCCTTCACTTTTCCCTTGTTACACATCTTCATAAGACCTTCAGTGTCTCACTCAGCTTGAATTGACCCTAAGAAGACCCTTCATTGTGCTGCATTTAACTTGTAGTGTCAAAAAATCCTGTTTCCCTGATCAGCGCACCGCTTGGTCTGCTGACAGAGCAGTGCAAAGCACCCTGGCCTTCTTTGTACCTGCATTGCAGAGCACTTGTAGCCTCTTAGCATCTGCAGTGACCCTTGTTTCATAAAAAACATTCCTTTTGATGTTTTTCTCTCTGATTGACTTGGTTCCAGTTGGTCCTCCTTGTGTCCCTAAGTGTTTTTGGTCCTCTCAGAAGCATTCATCTAGTTTACTTTTGGTTTTGAGTGCCTTTGATAAGAATTTGTTTAGGTTTTACTTTATTCTTATCATTACGTCATTAGTGAACTGATTTTTTGATCATTGGATTGCTTGAAAAAATTGGTGTTTCAGTCATTGTTTTGAAAAGTGTTTTTTATTAGTGGTTAGGCGAATATCTTAGTTTTTATCTAAAAATTAAGTGGAATTGAAAAGAAAAATCTTATGCATTATGCATTGCATCTAGGGTTTTGTGAGTGAAAGTTGTAGTTAAAAACATTAGCATCAGGGGAATTTCTTGACAAATCTTGTTTGTTGCATATTGTATGCTGCATATTCTTTGTCCTCTTCCCTCTTTGTTGGGCAACAGATCCCCCCCCATAGCGGGTTTTGGGGCTTGTAGCCCGAATTTTGGTCATTGTAGGGTAAAGACCCCGCAAAATGCGGGCACGGAGTGCGAGAGTCTAGGGTTGTCCACCCTAAAATAATATAATTTAATGTATGGTGCATCGGTCTACTCATGGTCTGTGGACCATGGGATTGTATAAATACAACAAGGCTCTAAGTGTAAAAGGTAGTTTTTAGTTTGGATCTTAAGTCATAGATGGGTTTTGAATAAGGAATTCACTCTGAGTCTGTAAGTCCGAGTCTTGGGTTGTAGTAGTAGGAAGAGGCTCTGTAGCTAAGTGCGTAGAGGCCTGGTAGAGTCCGCAGCTGTGTGCGTAGGCCCCTGCAGCTGAGTGCGTGGGGTGGAGTTGGGATTGTACGGGAACAAAAGATTAACAAAAGATAAGTTGATTCTAAAATATTGTGCATCTGCTCGTAGATCTGCGTATTTAAGCTTTTGTTATATATTTGAATCTCTTACATTTTATGATTGCACACACTTATTATGAATATTGAATGATTGATGAGAATATTGGGCCCACATAATTAAATTAAGATCTATAATAATAACATAGTAAGCACAAAGAATCTAGACAGCGCCTCTTCACGCTCTTTACAGAGCTACGCGAAGGTCAGATGACTGTGCGGAGCAGGGCAAGCGCGCAGGATCGGTCCGTGAACTTCCTAGACTTCATCAAGACATGCCTAGGGTGTGGAAACCTGGTTCCAGCACCCTCCCATACTACCTCGGGTGAGACCTCAGTCTGCGTATCGTGGACTGCTGCCGAAAGGGCCGGTAGTTTCGAGATTTGTTTGGCTAAACCACTTCTGAACCTGGGTCAGGCCCAACAAGCCAACAAATGGTTCCGTTGCCGGGACCAGGATCTGCCTAAGGGATGTCTGATGTCGAAACACTGGAATCCCACGAAGAAGGAAATTGAAGAGTGGTTGGATCAGAAGATTCACGAATTTGTGATACAGGAAAAAAAAACTCTGCAACTATCTGAGAAAAGGTGGTTGGATCGTTATGTGTATACGGAAATCCACGAGATCTTCTTTGCATCCTTTCCATCAGAGCTGTATGATTGGATCGCGAGGTTAGTCGACAGCCAGGGAAGGCACAAGCTTGATCGACCGATAGTGTGGACTCTGGAGTTAGTGCGTCGACTAGAGGCATCAAAAGATAAGATCGCACGAGTTGTGGACCATTGGCTCGACCGGATAATAGGGGGGTTTATCACTGTGTTCACGATAGACACGATTGTGAGCTATAGCAAAGCAGAACGACATTTTCTCAAAGGACCGCGAGGTAGGTACATTAAATCCCTGAATACCTGGATTAAGATGTTGTTATGTGAGAAGCGGATTATGCGAATACATTAATGTTTGGAATGACGCGGAGTGGAAAGATCTACAAAGGCACCGAGGGGTTAGGGAACAACCCCTTAATTTCACCTTCGCGCGAGAGCGAGGAAGAGCTCGCTCGGGTTTCTCCAAGAAGTGCGGTCAATTTGATAAGGCAGCGCATTCCGCAGTTATCACCTCCACTTACGCCATCACCCACTTCACCTACTTCACCTCCATATTCAACCACCCCACCTCCACCAAACCTACAATTCAGCATGGCGAGCATAATCAAGCTACCCGTATTCATAGGAGTAGGGAATGAGGTTCTAGACCAGTTCTGGTTCGTGGTAAGAGCAGTGTGGCTAGCACAAGGGATCACAGACGATAACATCAAGAAGGCAACATTGGTGAGCACACTGCAGGATCGCACATTGACATGGTATATCAAGCACTCTAGTGATCACCCAAATGCAGGAATCGCGGAGATCTAGAATGCGTTGAACAGAGAATTTAGTTGATCGAAATCAGAGACGCAATCAATCATCGGTTTCAAAGAGATCGCGATGCTTCTGAGCGAAACCCCTTGGGATCTAGATCAGAGGCTGAAGAGTACGATCCGCGAGGCCAATATGATGCTAACGGATGTGCAACACTGCGCATGGTTTGTGGCGTCTTTAACACCACACCTGAGGACGACGCTGTCATAGCAGAAGCTTTCAACCCAGGCCGAAGCATTGGAAATGGCAATGAGGTTGCATGAAACACCGATACAGGATCCAGGATTGGTAGTCCAACAGATCTGCGTGCAACTACAGAATCTATGCTTGGAGATGCAGAGTTTGAAGCAGGATAGGGGCACCACGACCAGAGGCACACGAAGAAGTATGGTGCATAAAATGCAAAGGCCAGGGCCATGAAAAAGACCACTGTCCAGTATTCGCGAACTACTTGGCAGGAGGGGGGCCAATGTCGTTGAGACCGGAGGCATAGGCAGGGCCAAGTGCAGCACCCGCGCTCTAGTACATGATCTGTCATATAGGAGGAAAACACACGGCGGATAACTGTCATTTGTTGCAGAAGTATACATAGACTCACTGCAGCTATTTTGTAATTTATGTAGGTCAGTGGGCCACGACGAGCATACGTGTCACAGCTACGAATTGATGGTGGAGCGGACCCTAGCCTATAGAATGCAGACGGAAACGTGAAGCCTTGACCCGTTGCTGGGATGGCGCGCACTGGATTTCAGGGATGAGGTCGAGGACAATGAGGAATGGGACTGAGAAGGGGTTGCAGGCAGTTAATTTTTTACAATTGGGGAGGACCAAGGCACTACGCCTGCGATTGTACTAACCTAACGAGACTATCTTGTGCATACTATGCTCAATTCGATCATGAAGCAGTAGATTGTCCTACGTTGATCGCGCAGATGCGCGAGAAAGGGGTACTCCAGCCTACTCCGACGCAGAATATTCAAATGATGAGGTCTGAACCACGCGAAGAAGACCCAAATGTGAATATGGTGCTCAGAAGCGGCTCGACCACAGGGAAGATAAGGGGAAGTAGCCTGAGGAAGATACATGGGTTCGTAAGGCTCCTACAAAGGAACTTGAGTTTGACTTGGAATGCGCAAGGGAGATGTTTATGGAAGCTAATAAAAGCTTCATGGAGGCCTCTACTTCAGGTAGTAAGGACCAACCAAAGCCAGGAATGGATCCTTCTATGCTTACTACCTTTTTAGAGACATGCATGAAGCTGCTATGCGACAATAAGGCAATTAAAGGACTACAAGAGCTGATCACTAGGTGCGCAGGGTCGGGTGAACCGCGTGTAGTCCGGAAACTAGGAAAGCATACATTGCGCACTGAGAGGGAAATGAGATTAACGGTGCAGATTGGCAAATATGAGATGGATCAGGTAATCCTAGACTTGGGTTCGAACGCGAATGTGTTACCAAAGCAGACATGGGAACACATGGGCAGGCCCGCGTTGCAGTGGTCCCCGATTCAATTGCAAATGGCAAACCAATAGAAGATTTTGCCCATGGGGAGGTTGCAAGGGGTAACAGTGGATATTGAAGGCGCGAGCACACATACAGACTTTGAAGTAATATAGATTATTGATGACATCAATCCTTATCCCGCATTGCTAGGAATAGACTGGGCCACTGATATGAATGGAGTCATCAACCTGAAGAAGCAGAAGATGATATTTGAGAAAAAGTCCCTACGCGTAGTAGTTCCGCTAGATCCAGCCGAAGGAGCGCGCTACACTGAACTTGTGCACAACGAGGACAACGACGATGAGCTAGATTGCATTTACCAACTAACGGCACAAGATCAGGATTGAGTGAACCCGACGGCAGATGAGAGAGTCTCGTGGGAATGCGACAGTTCCTGTAATTCAGATTCAGATGAAGAAATAGAACGGTGGCAGAACCGGTTGCACGAAGTGACAATGCTGAATTGCAACATGATGATTAGATCACTGCAGTGCGTGACAACATAAGCAAGGAAATTTCCAACATATGATGGGGTAACAACAGTGGATGAATTCTTAAACCAATTTGAAAGTGCAGTACCGGAACAACAGTGGTACGGTGTGCTGGAATGGGCGTTGCGCACAACACCTACACAATGGTGGAGTACACATCAGAAGACTATTGGAAACTAGCGGGAATGTAGAATATGGATGCACTTACGGTTTGGAAGTCCCAAAATAAAAGCTGGGCAGCCAGGACAAAGCAGCTTGCGCGCCCACCTATGTCGATGGTGCAGAAGTGTGTTGTGCAAGTGCGTCCCAGACTAAGGATCGAAAATCAGAACCAGACGCGACAACAAGAAAAGCAACCACAATTCCACGTCAGGGCATTTAAAAAGCTCTGCGGAATCATGAACAAAGTTCACCAGGCGAGATGAACTGACTGGGACCTACGCATACCAGCGATTCGATGGGCCTATAGGGCCATAAGCAAAAACCGGAGCATGGAAGCAATCCCAACACTGACGAGAGGAGATGAGACCATAAGAGCAAAGGAGAATCCTCATACCACAACTCCCGCAGTTAGGACGGTATGCGAGGATCCGGGTAAAGGAATTATACAGTTACAGGAAGACATTCGGCGAGGGAACTTGAAACTTCGTGAACTCGAAGAAGCTCGGGTATGACTGAAGAGAAGAAGCATGGTAATAGACGTGAAAATCAAAAAACTGGAAACCGAAATCGTGCAACCATGTCACGTCGACGGAAGGGCAGGACAAGATACGAGCAGCCATACCACCGCATTAAGAGATTGTTGCCAAGAACTTCTAGCTTTGCTACCATGGCTGCAACCGCACCTTATCACACAAAGTCACCAGGGGAGCACATCGTATAAGGAAGAACGCGAGGTGCTGACTGGCGCAAGGGTAACTAAGGAAGGCCCACGGACCGGGTTGAAAGGTGACTTGAAGCCTCGCACCACGGGTGCGATCACCTGACTATTTGTTGGAATCACAGTCTCAATGCTCCCAGTAGTTGAAAGAGAGCGTGGGAATATAAACAAGTCTGTAGGAGAGCTGTGTAGGACAGAGGTTACGCGCAGGGTCAGTATGTCACAGGGGTCGTGGTCGCGCATAAGGGGTTGCGCTGTTGCGCGGATAGGCTGGAAGATGACCATTGATGTCACTGTTCATGACAAGAGGTCTAATTTAAGGAAAAAAGGAGTAGGCGGCGGGCAATTAAGATAGGAATTAAGAGCTAGATTTGGGACGATCTGCTGCCAAGAAGGTATTAATGACTCAGAAGTGGAGGGAATGATCGAATTCAAATTCAAGCGCTACTATAAAATCCCTTGGGGTAGCCTCGAGATAACACTTGATTTTTTAAGAGTTGATCCAGTACAGAGAATTGAGCGCCACGCATCCTTGCCACTCTTGAGCACGCGACCGAACAAATCCAATATAGACAAAATGACAGCTGCAAGAACCAGAGTTCGATTCAGGGAAGTTACCCCAGAGCCCCATATAATCCAGGAGGAGCCGGGAGAGGCGGCAGCAGCACCAGAGGTTCCAAAGTCACCCCGCACACTGCGACCATAGAAAGATAAGCAGACAATGGGGCTAGTCCACGTATCACCACGGAACCCGCAGTTTAGTAAATTGTCAATGGCAGAGAAGGGCAAAGTCGTCACCCTTGAACCAAAGGAGGAGGAGGAAGATTTGCAAGTCCTGATTGCCCAAATTGAGGTGTAGGACGATGAGGCAGAGAATGTCTCCCAAGTGCCCTCAGTGATAAATTTAACCCCCTACATCCCCTCGTGGAAGGGGAAAGCCAAGATACCGAAGGACCTGGAGGCCATAAAGAGTACGCTCCAAACCTCGCTCCTTCTTGACGAAATAAGGTTTGAAGGTCCGTCGTTGGGATGGGTACCTAATATGAAGTTCGAAGATTGGGACCTCGCGGACAGCGAGAATTTCCCACAGTTGGCCGCGGAGAAATTACGGCAGCAAAAATGGTTGCGCGGCGTGGAGAAGGCTGGGTTACTCCATCTGCGGTGGATACCCTACTACCACCACACGCCTATCATAATTTTTGTCATCCGGCAGCTGTTATGCCTAGTACATGATGGGTATCTCTAGCTGGAGGAGCCGATTCCCATCACGACCGATTTAATTCACCGGATTTCTCGGCTGCCCATCAAAGGAAATGACCCCGCAGCCATAGCAGGAAAGAATGGTGACTTGGCCCTCGCCGAGGCTATGAAGGCCAAATATAAGCTGGAGAAGAGGAAGCGAGGGTACGTAATAGCAAGCATCAAAGACCAAGGGGTGCGTGTAGCCACCCAGTTGCTGGTTGGAAAACTAATGAGGAAATTCCATGCAGACGAAGGCCAGCATCTGTAATTGCATTAGCAGAGTAATGCGCAAAGGGGGTCCAGTTCAACTGGGCGCAGTTCCTCTGTGACGAGTTTTTAACAAATTATAGAGAGGCCCAGGAGCAGGGTAAGACCTTCCACTACGCGTGGTTGCTGTTATCCATCCTGTTGGTTGCAGGAGAGTTGCCGGAAGACAGCCAGTTTCCTACGGTTGAGGGTGAATTACCTGAAGCCGCGAGGTACACCTCCCTTTGGGCAACGAAAGACGCGATGAAGATTCATGAGATAAAGGTGTTTTGGGCGTTCGTAACAGTGAACATACAAACATGGATCAACTGTAGGCTACGCATGTCCCCTATAGTATATAACAGCTTGCAAAGCGCGACAAATTTCAAGGTGGATATGCATAACATGTATATTCGGGTGCGCAAGGATCTAGCCCAAACATGGGTGAAGCTTTCATTCATTGCAACGGATGATGCAATCTTCGATGTGATGGCGGCATGGTCCCTGGAGTGGTGCACTCCGGACCTAGCAGAACTAGAAAATATCGCAACACAACAGTAGAAGAGGGAAACCAAGCTGCGCATCACGAAGCTGGCGGAGAGAAAGCGCCAAGAACAAGAAGCGGCCACGCAGCGGAAAGCGGCTGAGGCAGCGGTAGTACAGATGGCAGAAACCACAACCGCGCCCACCAACAAGATCGAGGAAGGCTAGGAAATGTCCACGGAGTAGGACATACTGAGGGAGGCTAAGACAGAGGAACGCACGGACCCTGCACCAAAATCGACCCAACTCAAGAGGTCACACATCCATGAGAAGCCAACCGTGCGGAAAAAGACAAAGGCAACAAAGACCTCCGAGGGAGACCTTGTTGACATTGACGAACTAGTTCACGATGCTACCAAGGATGCTTTGGAAGACTTGATGACAAAGCAGACAACTATGTTGGGGGTACTTAGAGCGCAGTTGCAGGAATTACAGGTGCGACCCCCAGGAATGATGACACCACACCTTGTGGAAGGTGCATCCGAAGCTGAGTAGATGTTGTGCGCTTGCACAACGAACACCTTTGTGTTACCAGAAGGCGCAGTCTTAGCAGCAGCCGAGGGCGACATGAGGGGCTGGGGGTTGAATTTGGTTGCCCTCCCCAGGGAAACCCTATACCAGCTGCAGGATGGGGTAACTGCTAAGCTTCACGCCAGGGAGGGTCGCACCCTCCAAGTCTTGAGCGAGTAGAAGGTAAATATAGAACAGCTCAGCCTGCAGTGCGACAACTTGGTTGCACAAGCCTAGGGACTGGAACAGGCCATGGAGGAGGCCTGTAGCAGCATACTAGGGTTGGTCGTGCCGGCGGCACTCCCAATAATGGAAAAGATTCACCAGCTAGCAACTGGAGTCCTTAAGGCCCAGGAGGAGGCAGAAAAGGTTCAGTTAGAGTTGAAGTCGTAGATCACGGAACTGCGATTGAAGGGCAGCCCTCTACACCCCCAGAAGTTAGAGAGTAGCACCACCACGCCATTCAATCGGGGTTGGAAGCAATAGAGCACGTCGTACAGGACTGCACGGGATTGTTGGATCAGTCACTCTTCACCCTCAACTCACTGCAAGAAGACCCAACGCTACAACGTTTAGAGACAGAAGCACGGGAGTTGCAGCAGGCCTATGACAATGTTCGGGGGACCACGCAGAGAATCGCCCTTACTCAAAAATTGGCCAAAATGAGGGAAGCCCATGCTCTAAAGGAACAGGTGGACATCGTGCGCCAGAAAGAAGCAGGGCTTAAAGCATGCATCTAGCCTTGGCTCGAGGAAGCATTCACAGTCACAGCCACGATCAAGGGAAAGTTGGCCTAGATGCAGGATACATATGCGCTAAGGTAAGAAGGTGCCTCAGACAATGATGCATCAGTGAGTTGCGCACAACTAATATAGTGGACAGCAGACAGTCAACCTAAGGAGCATTTGTAATATTAATGAAAACATCTAGAGGTCTAGGATAGAGATGTGCTTCGGCGTCTTTAAACATAGAAGTTGTCATTTTTTTCTACTGTTTCATTCCAGGGGTGATATCCCGTTCCACGTATGTAAGTGTATCAGGTCATTATCCACGTACCTTCGGGTATATTAGATGGCACTCCATGCATGAAAAGTATATGGGAACTCTCTCATCATACGGTTATGCATTAGACATCACTAACATGAACTGCACTTCCACGTATCGTCGAGTATATTTTGGAAGTCCACCATAGGTTGCTATCCTCACCATAGGTAACTGAGTTGGTCACCTTGTACACTGTGATACATTGAAAACAACATTTGGGGAGATTTCATGCCCATATGTGAATCTTTTCTTCTCCAAGGTTGTATATTTCATTTCACAGTTGCTTGGTAAGCCTTTATGCGTAGTTTACCCTATTTTATTTATCTTTTGTGTTAATTGTTAAAATTTATTAATCCACCACAGAAGAACAAGACCCTTTACCCCGTCGTTCATGTAGAATGAAAAATAAGCCTCCTCTTCCTCCATAGACAACTCTTGGTCGTCGTTTGAAGCATAAGAAAACATAGAATACTGAATCCAGTACTTCAGGGGCTATTACTTCTGGTCCTTCATCTGAGATAGATCCACTAGAATAATCTTTTCCTGTGAGTATGAAGCCCAAGATCACCTCTCCATTAGCCAGTGAATTTGACATAGTCGATATTGAAGCACCTAAAATCTCTTGACCTGAGGTTATTGAACCTGACTTTCTTGAGTCAAAGACAACTCAACCCAAGGTTATACAACCTAAGGTACCTCAGTCATCTACACTTATCACTTTGGTACCTTTTCCTTCTCTTCCATTATCTCAGACACAACCTCAAACTATATATCTTGGACTCGACGGTGAACCCCTTCCACATGGTCTTGTGAGTATCAAAGATATTCCACAGGAAGGTCCTCAACCCTCCTCTCCCATTCAAGCAGGGACTCATCTTTATCAAGCCCATCCTTTTCGTCTGCTCAAACTCCATTTCAACCTTCTTTGTCTGATTATCTTCTACCATGGTTGAGAAAACCCAAGTTGCAACCTCATCCATGTTTGTAACCACACCATAGGCATAGTAATCCTTGTCTCGTACCTTCTCTGGTGCAGTAACCAATCCATGGACATCTCCCATCGCATATACATATGCCACTTCGTTAATGATTGCTACATAGTATGCTCCTTTTCCTCCATCTACATCTACAATTCAACAGCAGGCTAGCCCTGATGTCAGTGCACATGGTTATTTACTACAACCCAATCCATCTCTTATTGGGAACCCTGCACTTGAGGGGTAGTTGCCTCTGTATTACCCTCCTCTTTTGGCAGGGGGGAAACCTATTACAGGCTCGTTTCCATCTCCTCAAATTAGTGCTTAGTATTAAATGAGTCCTCCTTATTCAGGAATGACTGCTAGTGTTTTGAAACCTACTTTGTCTATTCAACTTGGCTCCATTGTGGCTTCATATTTAGCTTCTCAACCTGTTCCATCTACCCCTCAAATTTTTGTTCAGTAACCCATGACTCAACCCGTTCAAACTCAAATGAATGTGAACCAAACTTCACAAGTTGTACCTTTAACTCAACCCATCCCACCGGTATTTGGCACATCTCAACCATGTATACCCAACCTCTTCAAGGTAACTTACAATCACAACAATTTGGACAGGCCATTCCTCAAGCTCAGATGGGTCAGAATGTGTATGGTATGGCATAGGAACAACCACAACCGAATCCACCTTATGTTGGGATGATACAGAATCCCATGGGGCAGCCATATCCACTGTATCAAGCTATCCCTAATATGCCTTATGGTCGTCAACTCCAAACTTAGTTGCTCCAACCTTTACAAGGTTATCTTGGAACTGGACAATAGGGTTATGTGTATACTAGCTATCAAAATCCTCCATATCCCGGGACACAGATACCTGTTGCTTAGGCTATTCATTCTTATCCAGGATACCCTCCACCAAGCCTTAATATTCAGCTGCCATTCGTGGCAACTCTCGAATTCCCATATTTTACTAGGCTTACCAATTATCCCATTGCATATTCTCCTTGGTGGCCTATTATTCCTACCATTTTTCCTTGTGATATTCCTAAATTCAATGGAAATCCTGGAGAAGACCCATCCACACATATAATGTTGTATCATTTGTGGTGTTCTTCGAATTCCCTCAATGATGATTTTGTTCATTTTCATCTTTTCCAACGTACACTCATTGGTACGACAACTAAATGGTACATAGAATTACCTCGAGCTTCATTTGATAACTTTAGCACCTTAGCTACTACATTCCTAACATATTTCTAGTTACCCATCAGATATGAGACTAGAAAGAAAGTTTTAACTAATTTAAAACAGACCAAAGCCACTCACATCTCTGATCATATTAATGAGTGGCGACGTCGTTGTCGTTTGGTTAAGACTTTAGTTCCTAATCAATTGTTAGCTGAATGGTTCATAAAGTCTATGTTTCCATCTATCACAAAATACGTAGCCAAAGGCGGAGTCGTAATTGAATAACATGTGATCACCCATGCCCAGTACTTGGATCTCATTTATACCCAATTTGACACATTGTATGATAAGATACTTGATGCTACGTGACCTAGAGATATTTTTTCTCAAAGTCCTGGTAAAGAATCACATGCTACTAATGGCATGATTGGTTCTACCAGCCAACATTGATGGGTAAACCATCTAGTTCAACCCTTGTTTTCACTGCTTAAAACCCTCCTTCCACGCCTGTGGCTTCTACTTCTGAGATCAATGTCATTTAATCATCTAAAGGCAAATCTCTGCAATCAGGAAGTAAGAAGAAAAGAAAAGGAAAGAAGAAGAAAGACAATGCTCCGTAGGATAAACAAATAATCAATCTCCTAAATAGAAGAGGAAACCTCGTTACTCATGTCTAATATGTAATGAGGAGCACTTCACTCATGATTTTCCACACAGGGAAAAGGTGAATCAAATCCCTAAATCCTTTGCTACACCTGCTATGTTGATAGATCCTTTCCCAAATCAGGAGACCAATTTGGTTGCCTGAGACCCTACTTCCTCTAATTTAGTTTTAATGCTTTCATCCACTAAGCATTGCAAAATTCTAGTGAGAACCAAGTCACTAGACTTTTTAGCATGAAGTCACTTCTAGGTCACCAATCCTCTCAATTGTGAAATTCATTGAGCTTGTCCCTCAATCACTGCACATTGTGTAGTTATAGTGGCCAGTCTTACCGCTCCTTCTTACTGAAACACCTACTATGCAATCCCTTACCTTTTATGATCTAGATTTAAACATGAACGCAAAAAAATACAAAGATAACCATATAAACAGAGATACAATGGAAATAATACTTCATTTCATTACTGTAAAATACTAAAATATGCTTACAAACAAAAATGGAAATAAACTAGCTAGGGGGATGGTAGCTTATCTCTGAGAAGAGATGTGGTGGCTACATGCCTCTGAACTGTGTTATAATGAGGCTCGAAGGCCTATTTATTGTTGAGAAACAATGAAAAACCCTAAACATTCAAAAGCTTAACCCTAGAAGATGAAACACAAAACAGTGGGCCCTGTTTGGGTAAATTGGTACATCAACTTCTCGGGGTCGTAACTTGGCATACGATCTCTGTTTGACATGCACAATATCTCATTAGAAAGATCTATTTGAGACCCAAGTTGCTCCTAGTTTTCCCAAAAAACGTTGTTTAGGGCCTAAAAACAGCTCTAGAAGTTCAAAACCCGAAAAACTGGTAAAAATAGTAAACTGTGCTACAATTAAGGAAACTGAAAAGCTGAAAGAGACAATTTTGGGTGCCCAAGTGGGATAGGTGGGTGGCCACCAACATCCACCTGGATCATTCCTCCCCCTTAGGAAGCAATGGTCCCCATTGCGTTGAGTTCCTCCATCTGCTGAACTTGGTCCCTGGTGAGTTGTTCTACAATCTCTGATGTGTCCAGTAATGGTGGGAAGCATGGTAGAGGGCATTCCATATTGAACACTCGGTGCAAGCGAAGGAATGGAGGAATGTTGTGCTCCAAAGCATTGTTTCCCATAGCCTTGGTAATGCTGTAAGGACCATGTCGGAGTGGTCTGAGCTTCTGATGGGCTCTTGTAAGGCATTCTTTCTGCAGATGTAACCAAACTTTGTCGCCCACCTGAAACTTGTGTGGTACCCCTATGGGTGAGGAGAAGTTGTTCCTGTGTTCTGTCATGACCGTATCCCTTTGTTGTTGCTGCTACGTGGAGGAACCCTTTGCAGGAGTCATGGATGTGGCGATGATCTTCCCCTTACTTTGGGAGCGAACTAGACAGAAAATAAATTTCCTAGTCTATGAGATGAGCTTGCTGCCTTTCTTAGCAGCGATCAAAGAGGTGGTGGTAGGTGGGAATACCTCCGATATCCTGTATAATGAATTACCCAAAGAAATAATAACAGTGCGAGGCCTTGACTGATACACAACATGTCGCCTCCACAAGTATGGCTGGCCTAATAATACATCACAAACATCCAAAGGTGTAACATCACACAATACCTCATCCGTGAAGGGTTTGATGCTGTAGGGAAGGCGACATTGCTGGTGAGCTTGGAGATCTCGTCCTTGGTGAAGCAACCCAATACTGTACAGCTATGGGTGTGGTGTAGTCGGTAGGCCCAACTGCTTCATGATCTCTACTGAAATGAGGTTCTTTTGGCTCTCACTGTCAACAATGAATTGCAGTGGCGAACCCTTCACCCACATCTGTGAGTGGAAAAGACGCTCCCCCTCCTCTGGATCTTTGAGCTCATTCTTCTGGATCTTGGTAGTGGAAACATTGGCGCTTGGCTCCATGTCAATGATCTGTTTCCCTTTTCCATTCCCCTTGTTGAGTTCTGACTTAGGGTTAGAACATGCATCTGATTCGGAAGCCTTCAACTCGGCCACCAATGACTGCTTGGTCCGACACTCACTTGTGTTATGAGTGGGGCTCTTGTGGAACTCACACCACTTGCTTGTGTCCTTCTTTGACTTCGTGGTGTTGTTTTTTTCTTGCATCTTCGATGGGTTGTCTTGGGTAACCACGCCTTATCTTTGTCCTTTGGTCTTCGGATTCGCAGATCCAAAGTCTCACTTCTTCTTTTTAAACTTCTGCTCGATTTTGACAGCGTATCGGTACGCTGTGTCGAGCGAGGAGATGTTCAGGAACTCCGGCACATCTTGGTCCCTTCCCTGTCATAGCGTGGTCCACTTTATGTATTTTTCTTCATAGCTTTTAACAGGGTAGTACTGCTCCTTGATGACATCCCGGAAGGAATTCCAAGTGGGTGTGGTTGAAGATAGTGAGCCCATACTTTCATCCTTCTGCTCGCAATAGGTTTCCCACTAGTCCTTGACGTGGGGGGTTGCTTTGAGAAGAGCAAAAACAATCTTTTCCCGACTCGAAAATCCATGAACAAAAAAATACCCTTCTAGCATATTTAACTATTTATCTACGGCATCTGCGTCTATTTGACCCTCGAATATGGGGATTTCAAAATTAACTTGTACCTTAAACGGCGTGGCGTTTCTAGAATAGCTGTTGGAAGTCGATGCATCGCCTCTAGGTAACCACTGAAGGATCTGGGCAAAGTTGTCCATCATCGCATTCCTTTACCGCTCAGGGCTTCTTTGAGCAAGACTTTGATAGGATCTCCTACCCCCTCATCTTTCTTTTCATCCACCATGAGAGGCCGTCGGGATTTTCGAGGCTGGTCTTACAAAGGTTCGACCAGTTCAAGCCCTAACTCCTTATATCTCGACCTCGTTGGGGACATGCAAAGAAAAACAGAGAAAAAGCAGACCGCTTTGATACCACTGATCCAGATTTAAAAAAGAACACAACAAAATATAGAGATAACCATATACACAGAGATGCAGCTGAAATAATAACCATTTCATTACTGTAAAAACTGAAATATGCTTACAAATAGAAATGGAAATAAACTAGCTAGGGCGATGGTAGCTTATCTCTAAGAAGAGATGTGGCGGGTACATGCCTCTAAACTATGTTACAATGAGGTTCAAAGGCCTATTTATTGTTGAGAAACAATGAAAAACCCCGAACATCCAAAATCCTAACCCTATAGATGAAACACCAAACAGTGGGCATCGTTTGGGTAAATTGGTACATCAACTTCCTGGGTTCGTAACTTTGGCATACAATCTCCGTTTGATGCGCACAATATCTCGTTAGAAAGATCTATCCAAGAACTACAACTTTGAGAAGTGCAATATCAATCCAGAGACCCATGTTGCTCCCAATTTTCCCAAAAAACGTCGTTTAGGGCCTCAAAATGGCTCTGGAAGTTCAGGACCCAAAAAACTGCTAAAAATAGTAAATTGTGCTACAATTAAGGAAACTGAAAAGCTGAAAGAGACAGTTGTGGGGGCCCAAGTGGGATAGGTGGGTGGCCAACAACATCTACCTAGATCATTTTATTTCCTCCTATTGTGTATTACATGGTTTTAGTGAATAGGGAGGTCATCGCTCAACCCTTGTGGTGCTCAATTACGCAATCCTTAACCTCCTACTCTCAAAACCCTTATTTGTTGCCTCATCATAGTCAACATATTCCATGATCAAAGCAGAGGTAGAATAGGTGGTTTCTGGTTTGATGTTGGCCTGTCATGAGTGGAATTCATCTGTAGGTGTTATCATTTCAACATGGCAAGGTGATGCTCAAGGAATATGTCAAGAAGGATTTATAAGGGAGAACTTATGGAGGAGTAGAATAAAGAACCATCATGAAGGACATGAATGAATCTTGGACCAAGACAAAGACATCACAACTCATGCTGACTTGGAAGGTTCTGACACTCACCTAGACCCTTTGGAGGGTGAAGATAGAGTACAAGCAAAGATCCATCATGAAGAAGATACAAACATGGCAGCTAGGAGAAAGACTTGGCTTGGACACATCACAATCAAGTTCCATGTCATCAATGGCAAGTCATGGCTTGTTCAAGTGTCATCAGAAAGTCATATGTGTCAATGTATCTTGTCATATCATTCATAGATATAATTATTGTGTTTTAAAAATGAGAAAATGTAAAATGTGTGGAATACCAAAGGTTCGACATGGAATGTGAAAATTCACTAGAAAGTTCTAGAGTCATTTAGAAGCTCAAAGGTCACATACTAATTTGAAAAGTCTTTGTAGAAGCTCAAGATTCATGAGGGAGGTCAAGAGTCACATAGGAGGTGAAGAGTCACCTCATTTTTTTATAAATACACCCTCATAATTCAAGAGAGGGGACTTGGGAATTTTCACCTTGGCTTCTCTAGCTTGGCAGAGGAGAGAAGATCTTTCTTTGGATGAGCAAGTGGTGACTTAATGTTCCACTATTGGGGTTAGTGTGGCAGCATTGTAATTATATATATTGGGAATTTCACTTAATATATGAATCTCTAAGAGTTTTCATTCTTTCATGAATATGTTGTGAATGATTGCGAGACTATTCTTTCATTGTTTGTGGTCTATGTTTATGTTAACACATACTAATGAAAATGAACCATTTCTTTGGCTTTGGTATGCATATTATTGAATATGTGTTGTTACTTGCTTTTATTATCATTGTTATCTTGTGAAATACTTTGTAGGTTAATTAACGATTCCTTCCATTATCTTGTGTGTCTCTTTTAGGATAGTACTATTACTTTTCTTCTAGAGGCTCACTCTCTCTTTTCCCTATCGGAAAGTACTTTATGTGCATTGTAATTGTTTACCTCACAGTGTCAACTTGCTTGTTTCAAAGATTATTTGCATAATTTCTTAAGTTGATAATTGCAATCAAGGAAAATTCCTAAGAATGATGGCAACTGGCCTTATTTCTTGGTTGGGGCTCCTACTCCAAACGGTGTGAGGTCTAGTTGGGACTTCATACTAGGGAGACCCCCTTGGTTGACATATTTATAGAATTGTCAACAGAGGGATATGGTAGCATCATATAAGTGTTCTAGTCGTAGAGGATGCTAAGAGGCTAAGGAACATGAGATCTCCAAAACCCAATAAAGGTTTCATGAGATAAGATTGGGAAACACCTTAATTAAATTAATTTGTCATAATTCAATTATTTCCTACGTCTAACCTAGAAAAAGTGGTAAATTAAAGTTAATTAAATAAGAATGTTTGAGATTTCTCTATAGACTTCTATTGATGAAGTATAATTGATATTATTTGTCAATGGAGATTAAATCGTGGCCATTGAGACTCCAACGAGAGATTATAAGAGTAGGTCTAAGGGCTTGGAGATGGCATTAGTGTGATCATTGTGAGCAAGGCAAATTGAGCTACCCAGTTCACAGTTTTTAGTGAGGGAAACGTTCGAGTCAGGGAAAGAGCATCCGAGATAAGAGGAAATAGAGATCTGGGAAGAACAAGATTCCAGATAGTTTCCCACCAATTTTCCATTGTTAGAGATACATGAGAAAGGAGGTCAACTTATATGCAGAGAGTGTCGCTACAACTAGTTCGAATAGCTAGAAACCATAATGAAAGTTGCCGAAAATGGATTGATTCATTTTCCATAGGTTGGATCAGTGTTTGGAAGGTAGAGGGATTTCATTCCAAAAGTAGTGGGAGGAAGGATGACTCATCCAGAGTCAGATTCCAGGTTGTACAAAATTATTTTAGCCAATAATGCACATTTCAGGTGGCTAGTGCAAGGAGTGTGAGTAATCCAAGGGAGGATGAGTCGATTACAAAAGGAGATTCAGATATTTCTCTAGTGATTGTTGGAGGTTTTCCAGTTTGCAAACAGTTGTAATAATTTTCAAACTACTGCATCATAAAATAAACCCTGATTTGTTGCATCAGTTTTCCCTTCAAGGTTTTTCTGGGGATGTTTAGTCCAAAATAACATTGTCATTTTATTGTGTGTGTGCATATATTTCTAAGTTTGTATTCTATTTGGTGAAAAATTGCAGCGTGGTTTATTCGTTATTTTCTATAACAATAATTATAGAAGACAAAGAAACTGATAAGTGAAGAGAATAATACTCAGTTGTCGTAGTTCAAGGAGATTTCACACTTTGACTCCATGTTAATTTTAAGGTTAGATTGTTCTCTATTGTAAATGTTTTCAAAAATTTACACATTACATGCACCACATAACATCATATCACCATTAGCAATTATGTAGAGGGAACATTAACATCAACATTGTAGTGGAATAGTAAGGAACAATAGAAGAAAAACATACAAAACAAAGACACCAAGATTTATGTTAAAGACCAGGGAAAAACCCCACAAGGGGGGAAACCCAATCGAATTCTTATTCTTATATATTCATCAAACGTTCAGCGACGATACAATGTACAAATATCATGTCATCAATCAAATTAGGCCACCTAGGGCCAATCTTGGATCATACAGGATCTTCGTGAGATGGCAGTTGTCAAGACAATCAAGGAGGCATTCAGACTACCTTCAGATATATGTAAGTAGCATAGATATATGCCTTCAAGAAGAGTAGAAGTAACACTATCATACATCACACTGTCTTGATCCATGTATCAAAGTCATAGGGTAATTTCCATACATCACACTGTCTTGAGCCATGTATAACTGTCATGTTAGTTTTTGTAGCCATGGATGGTGTTCTAGTCTCAAAACATTGTGGAGAGGCTAAAACATAGGAGTTCTTGAAAACCCATAAATCATTTTTGGAAATCTCACCTAGAGATAGATAAATTAAATTAATTGAACACCATTTAAATTTTTCTTAAGTCTAACCTAGGAAAACTAGTTAATTAACAATAATTAATTGAGAAAGGTAAGAATTCTCTAGAAACTCACACGAATCGACTTAGAGATGATCTCCGCCATGATTAAGTTTTAATCTTGGTTGTTGGAGTCACAACTGGAGATTATAAGAAGAGGTTGATGGGAAAATGGAGGACACACTAGTTTCAAATACTTAGTGATCAAGGCAGTTCGATTTCCCAGTGGTAGGTGATTCAACAGTGAGATCAAGCCAGTGATTGAGTAGCAGGTGGAAGAGGGGTAGCATAGAGATTTTCGGGAGGAGTTTCTAGTTCCAGAGGATGCCAAAATTATTCTTCAGGAGGTTGCACAAGGGTTGTGCAAAGCCTCAATTGAGAAATTCGATTTAGTTGTGGGGAAGTTTGATTCAGTTGCCAAAGGTCAGGAAGTCTTCCAAAAGTTCAGGAGGATCATTTCCAAAGCGGCAACAGGCATGCCGACTTGTTTTGAGAGGGTTTTCCAGCCACGCGTGTGGAGGCTAGCATAGGAGCAACGCAAAATGGTTTGCGTAGAGGTTGGACGAATAATATTTGAAAGGGATTTATTTGCCTGGATTGCTTGAGGAGGAGGGTAAATTCCACCAGATGTTGTTGCTAGTATTTCTCTCAGATAGAAATGCTAGTTTCACATCATTTTATTGTACTTAGAATTTATGTTTCTACATAATAATAAAAACCCTCACTATTGCATTTGTTTTTCTGCATTGGCTTTTTTTGGAGACATTTGTCCAAAAGTAATGGTGTCAAATTTTTTGTGTTCGTGCTATCATTTCTCTGTTTCCAACTTTTTTATTTCCGCAACGTTTATTTTATTTGTGAAGAAATTACAGTGTGATTAATTCAATATTAATCAGAAAATTAATAAATTGGAAATCGGTTAGGAGAATTAATTCCAGTTATTACATTTCAAGGAACGTTTCACATGGTATCAGAGCATATTTGGTGTACAGGAGGCTTAGATTCAGAAGAGTTAAATTTTGTTGTTCAGAGGAAGCAACAAACCAAGATTTTCTGGGGATGCACAATGCCTAGCCAGGTAGTGCGAATTACTAGGCAAGGTTCGATTGTCTAGTTGCAAGTGGCATGAAAATTCAATTTTTCTAAGAAAGCGATTCTAGCAGGTAGAGGGAGCAGCAACATAGTATTTTTGCAGAGCAGATTCATGTATGGGCACAAAGAGTTTGTAGTATTTTGCTGGAGCAGAATCAATGTCGGGTGGAAGAGAAGGTGGACACACATAGGTAATTTCTCTCAGAGGGATTCTAGCTTCAGAAATCCAAATTTCCAGTTGCATAAGGAAGTAGCAACAAACAATTTTTATCACTGCAAAAGGGAGTGCGAATAATATAGCTAATAGAAAAGCAGGAGAAAGAGGGATATTTCCATCCCAGAAAGGGTTTTTGTAGAAATTTCTTTAGCAAGACTCTGAGATCAAGACAAATTAGAGGGTGCATCGAACTATTGTATCTGGAAGGCTAGGATGTCCTTCCTTCTAGACGAGTATGGTCTAAAGACGTATGCAGAAAATGTTATAGTTGTGCCTATAGATGGAGATCAACTAGAAAATTACAATAACGAGACGACCAAGGAAAAGCAATTGATTCTCGATGGAGTTTGAGATCATATTGTCTCGCATGTGGAGGCCAAGAACACGACCAAAGAAGTGTGAGACGCTATTGCCTCACTATATCAAAATCCTTCCAAGCAGTGAAAGATGTTCCTAAAGGAGAAGCTGAGGAACATTTGTATGCCGAAGGGTGAAGGCATAACCTCTTTCTCACTAGAATTTAGGATATTCGTGATGAGCTTGCAATTGTAGGAGAAGCACCTCAAGCTACATAGCTTGTGCAGTTGGCCTTGAACAATGTCTCTGAGGAATGGAAAATATTCATCCAAGGCATTTTGGGACAAGATACATTACCAAGGTGGGATAGGATGTGGTTATATTTGCAACAAGAGGAGATGAGGCAATCTCTAGTAAAGATCTTTGTCAGCGACGGTAGTAGCAAGGGATCGAAGGGTGTGAAAGAGGAAGACAATGTGGCCCTTGCATTGAAAGAGAAGGAAAAAGGTCCTAGCCACAGACAAGGCTCGCAGGGAGAGAAGAAAGATAAGAATGAACTATCTAAGATCAAGTTCTTCAGGTGTGGCGAGTTTTTCCACTACAGAACTTAATGTCCTCAAAGGAAGAAGGACAAAAAGGAGAAGTAGGCTCAAGCGACAACATTCACAGAGATAGACAAGTTTTCCTCTAGGGTGGAGGAAAATTTCACCATGTATGTGTTGAAATATGTAACTAGGTTTGGTCTTCATAATGACATATGTAATCATGATTTTATGTACTCAATCTAAAGAGAAAAATAAATGTATTATTATTGTTCTTGAGGCATGGGTTTCATGCTCAAGGAAAATTTATTTTTAGTTCAAGCACTCATTGAGTGCTTCTAGGTTTGTCATAAGATCAATTGAGTCATTATCACGTATTGAAGACCCATTGGGCATGTTACATAGTGTAAAAAGAATTTATTTGAGTCATAGATGAGTCAAAAGATCCTCCAAGACCTTGTCAAATGTGTAGGCTACAAGCCGACCTTCTCAAAATACAAGTCAGCTTAGAGATGGTGACAAGTCAATCTACTTGACGAGTCTAGAAGCCTATATATATAAGGCTAGTCAACAACCATAGAGAGAATCCAAGCAAACATAAAAGGAGTTCAATCTAAAGCCAAAAAGAGACTAGAAGATCTAGTGAAGAAGGCAGAAAATAGGGTAAAGAAAGAGGCAGATATTGAGGATTGTTTTGGGTAAATCTCTCACACGTGTAAACTAAGATTAGGACATCATTTCACCTATGGCAGGACTTAGTTGCATTCAAGTTAAGTAGCCATGTGAAGGGTCAAAGAAGCATTGATATTCAAGCCAAGTTCTTGTAAATAGATCTGTTGTCCAAGCAAAGAAGAATAAAAGCCAACTTCACCATATTTCTATCACATGTGCAAGCTAAGGCTACTGTAAGAAGGGTCGAAAATCAAAGTCAAAAGTGTAGGTCTTAATTTTATGTCGAAGAGAAAGGAAGCAATTGTTGGAAGGATAGTTTGACTATCATTGAATTTGTGAAAGAAGAATTCATCCATAAGATGTTTGACTTGGTTTTAGAGGGGTCTTGCTCAAGGGTCATAAGTCTTGGAATTCGGTAATTGAAGTTCTATAAGAAGAGAAGAATTATAGTGGGTTTTCCTCTTAGTTGGAGAGGTTTCGGCCCTGGATGATTGCCTATATCTTGTGTCCTCTTGTATCATTGTTCTTTATGGTTTAGTAGTTTTGATAAGAACAAAATCAAGTTGAAGAATAATCTAATCAAGATAAGTAAAAAGATTTCACAAACAGTTATAATTAAAAAGAGAAATCACCTATCTAGTTGTACTAGTTTTCTCAATAGTATGTAGTTGTAACTCTAGGAGAGGTGGGGCGATATGGAGATTTAGTCCCAGAGTTGCGCAAAGATTTAGTTAGGGTCCATCAAGTTAAGAATTGGATGGTGTTTTCTCATGGATCATTACCCTTGATACAAGGACCCACAATATTTAGTAGAAGGAGGATCAGTGACATCTGATCCATTCGATTCCACAGTGACAGTTGTAGACTAGTTGCAGTCAGATGTTGTAAACCAAAAAAATAGTGTTGATAGCAGAGTAGAAGGCTCAATGCAAAGCCATCAACAGTGTCGTTTTTCCTAGTGGGCAGTGTAGAGGCTGGTAGCAGTTAGAGACTCAGGAGACAATTGCAAGACAAAGGCACAGTTGATTCAAAATTTTGGATGCTTCTCAGTTTCACTAGTTGCAATAGCAACAGAAATAGTGTGAGGGATGTTAGTGAGGTTGCAATTTTGATGCAATGTTGGCAGCAATACAGGTTTTATAGTGCAGTGTTAGCAGTAGCACAGATGCAACATAGTTCAGCTACAGTTAGTAGTAGATGAATCAAAGTTAGCGTAGTGGTTGATGGACAGTGGCAGGTAGTTAAATTTTTCAGACATCAACGATGTGTATGGGGGAATGACGCAAAGACATGGTGTTGTACTAGTAGTGCACTACTAAAGAGAACACCTTCCTTGCTAAGAGGGAGTGTTATTTTTTGTAGCATCGATGGTGTTCTAGTCTTGGAACCTTGTGGAGAGGCTAAAACACGGGGGTTCTCCAAAATCTAGAAATCGTTTCTAGAAATTCCGCCTAGAGATAGCTCAATTAAATTAAATGACCATCATCTAATTTTTTTTCAACTTAGAAAAACTAGTTAACCAATAGTGATTAATTGAGTAAGGCGAGAATTCTCTAGAAACTCACACGGTTCAACTTGGAGATGATCTCAGCCATCAATTAATGTTGAGAAATATAGGGGTAACAACATTGGATGGTTTCTCTTTCATTGATGATTGTTTGTGGTATATTTTTAATTAACTTGATTAGCTTCTTCTTTTACTTGTTTATTATTAGTGTTTTCTTCATCAAACAGCTACCAAACCATAAAGAACAATGAGACAAAGGACACAAGATATAGGCAATCAGCCAGGGCCAAAACCTCTCCAACTGAGAGGAAAACCCACAAGAATTCTTCTCTTCTTATAGACCTTCAATTGACGAATTCCAAGACCTAGACCCTTGACCAAGACTCCTCCAAGACCAAGTCAACCCTTTCCTTTACCTTTCCAAGTCAAACAAAGTCAACCTTGCCTTAATACTGCTGCAACTTCTTCTTCTTCATCCCTGCAAGTCTAGGCTACAATTTTTTGGCCTCTCTTCCTGCAATCCTAGGCCTCCTGCAACTTTTTGCAACCTTCCCACGTGTGATGGGATTAGGGAAATTTTAGCCCTTCTTCTCCTTCACTTGCCTTGAGCTGAACTCTTTGTAACTTCAGCTTGCAAAAGGTATTTTTTCTTACCTTGTTTCATCCTTCCTGAGGTGACTGTACTTCTAATCTATTGCAGTAAGTTTTATCCTAGTCTCCTCGCATGTGTGAACAAGAATAACCCAAAACAAACCCAAAATCACTTTGATCCTTCTTCCTTCTTTACTTCCTTTTCTTCGCTTGATATGAGGATTCTTATTTACCCTTTGATCGAACTTCTTTAGTGAGTGAAATTTGTATCCTTGAATGAGGTCGAATGCTCTATATATAGGCTTCTTTGAGCCTTCTACTAGGCCTACTTGACATTGCTTCTATGCCGACATGTCTTCTTGATAACTTGACCTGCCCTTTGCATTATGACGAGGTCTTGGAGAGTATTTTGGCTTAAATAATTTTCTTTACAATATGTAACATGCCAAAGAAGGGTCTTTAATACATGACAATGACTTTCTTGACTTGTAGAATCGATAACAAGCCCTAGAATCTCTCAATGGGAGCTTGACCTATAAAATAAATTTCTCTTGAGCATGAAACCCATGTCTCAAGAATAAAAATAATAAAGTTATTTTTCTCATTATATCATATACATGAAATCATGAGTACACATGTCATTATGAAGACCTAACCTAGTTATGTATTTCAACACTCCTGTTAACTAAGGAGGTATTCATAATCCATACAAGGTACTTGGACATTCTCAATATGAAGAATTATCATAAGAAGAGTCAGATTTTCAACCCATTTGTTTAGAATCATATCATCCAACATAGTCACATAGAAATTCCTTTACTAACAACTCTTTCCCTTCACAATATTAAAGCACAATGTTAGCGGGACCAATGACTTATAGACACCATCATCTTTATCTCTCAAGGTACATACCCCACCTAGGTGTTCATAGAGTATGTCCTTCCAGGACTATTCTTTCTTAGATTCCCAGTCCTCAAAGAATATTGGTCCTCTTTGACTACTCTTATATTGGATTTCCTACCTTATCCTCAAAGAGTATCGGATGCCATATTCTTACCCAATCCTCCATTATTTCTTCCCAAATTGAAGACAAGAATGATGTGTCTATCTATCGCTCTAAACTAAGGAGAATATACCCGTTCCTATAAAGTTACCGATTCCTATAAAAGGAATGTGCCCAAGCTCCATCTTATTTAGGGACTTGTCTCCCTCTTAACCAGCGACTTGCTTCCAACAACTTTCTTCTCTAGGTGGAGATCATGGGGCTATCAACTGCTTGTTCGTCTCCTTCTCGCAATGTCATGAAGTTCATCTTTCAACATTGTGGAGCCTTCATCTTTTGTAGGGAATCAACCATCCATCACTTTCCTTCATGAGCCACATTGGTCATGTCATCCTTCTTTTTGTTGGGGAATGTCATCCTCTAGTCCCCATCTGGCTTTTTCCTCATACAAATACCTCTTTCAAGTCATGTTTCCTCCATGATCTTTCATCCAATCACATGAGTGATAGTTGTAGGTGGCATCTACAACTCTGTTTTCAGTAGCCCTATATCAACCCATCTAGATGTTGTTCAAAAATAAAAAATGAACATCAAATCAAAGTTACCTTTTGTGATGGCCTTTCATCATGACATCTTGCTTGCCTGCAACATCCTCCACAATCATAAACACATCTCCAATATTTCATATGTAAATGGTATCCTTTATTTACATACCTTATCATGGTCTTCTTCTTTATGGATATGCCATGATCAATTCTTCTAGTCGTTGAATGTTGGCTTCATGTAGTTGCATTTTTCATGATCTCTTCTTTCTTTCTTCACACATTGTTTCCTAGGAACTCATAGTTCCTTCATCTTTGTCAACCACCTCATATTCCATATGAGGACATATTATGTTGATTTCATCTTATCAATATGTGAATCATGCCTTCATGCATCTTTCCAAAGAAAAAGTTCCATTTTTTAATCATGCTTATGAGATAGAGATTTTTCTCATGCTATCTGCAACTATATGATGACATGACTTAATCTATCAAATATATACATACCTCTTTCCTCCTTTTGGTCATCTAGACTTCCTTCGACAACTTCCTTTCCTCGATTGAGAGTACTTCAATCAACTTGTCCTGCTGCACTCCTTTTTCACCATACCATCATCCTTATAAACAATGTATCCCACACAAGTTGGAATGATCAGTGAGACACTTGCTTCATCCAAGTAGAGGTGAACCTTCTAATGAGGATTCAAACAGAGGATCAATATTATCCTCATCTTTCAAATGCTCTTTTTTCATGATGATGATGTATGATGAATTTCTTCCATTATGCTAGATGACTTATTTCAACCATATGTACATCACGAGGTTACCAAGACCTACTTCCTTTATATGACAGCTGATATATCCATGTAGAGTTCTACTTCAACTATTATTTCAAGCTTTTCTAATGATGTCATGAGCTCTTGCTTCAACGGTATGCTTCCAGTATGATGCCATATTCTACTAAGATGCATCTTTTCATAATGCTTCTCATATTGTCATGGTGGAGGTCTTTTCACCTCCTACTTCTCCTAGCTATGCATTAGAGAAATCCTAATAGTGAACATCTATCCCTTTGGATTTCTTCTCATTAGGTTCTTCCACTTCTTTAGTGATATGAGCTTCAATTTTTCTTTCCTTATGTTATCATTCTTGAATTTAAAACAATCTCTTTTGTAATGCCCATATTCCTGACAACCATAGCATTGGATTTTTTATATATCCTTCTTCTTCTTTTTCTGAGGACCAAATTTCCCAAACCTTCCTTTCCTCTTAGCCATGGAATCAAATGCTTGAACTTTCTCGTTTGATCCTACATCATTTTTTTCCTTCCACCTAGCTTCTTCAATCCTACACAATGACCAAAGTTCACTGAATGGGGTGGATTCCTTCTTTCCAAAGATGTTAGATGTGAAATTTCCCCATTCCTCTCGAAGTGCATTGAGTACTATGGTGGTCATTTCTTTATCTGACATTATTTCTCCCAACTCTTGTAGCTGGTCTATTATTTCTGATACCTTCATAAAATATGGGGCTATTCCATCTTCCTTTGATATCTTCATTTTATACAACTCCTTCCTCAAAGATATCACTTTTCCAATAGTACTAACGGAGAACAATTCTACTAGCTTCTCATATATTTCTTTTGATGTCTCCAACTTTGCAACATATGGTATGCGGGGATCCATGATGGATTCTATAAGGATCCTTTGAGCCCTAATTTCCCCTTTCATATAATTGGCTAGGGCATGAGCTTCTTCCTTTGGAGGTTTAGTGGTTGATCCCTTAACATGTTAAACTACTTCATTTTCTATGAGGATCAAATATGTCCTCATCTTCTATTCAAGAAAGTTTGATGACCCAACCAATTTGTTTATTTCCTTGCAAAATGAAGTCATTTTAAAAGATTCAAATATATGTATTAAAGTACTTACTTGTGAAGATGCTCGTTGATGACAATATATTCAACTTTGTTCCTTATTTATTCTGATGATTATGTTTATAATAGAAGATACATTCCTTTGAAATTGATCCTTGGCTCAAAGAGAGGGAGATCACCTTAATTCCTTGATGATGATGACAATGCATCTTTGTGGTTTCTTATATGATAATGTAGAACGAGATGGATTTCCAAAGGTGCTTAAAATGTAGGGTCTTCCTTTGATTTAGTGGATATTGGGTCCTTGTGGTCTTCTATACTTTGTAGATTGTAAGCTTCCCAAGAATGATTTAGTTGAGAAACCCTTTCCTTGAATGAGCTAGGGTTTTGAGGTCTTCTTTATTTGAGATGTGATGATCCTTGAGATGAATGGTCCTTTTTTATGATTGATGATCTTAATTATCTCCTTGTGCTTCATCCCTTCAATTTCATTCTCTAAGTTGCATTTCCTTGTTTTGTCACCTTACCTTTGATACCATGTTGAGAAATTTAGGGGCAACAACATTGGATGATATCTCTTTCTTTGGTAACTGCTTCTCATATACTTTTACTTTGATTAGATTATTCTTTTAATTGTTTATTATTAGTGTTTTATTCATCAAACAACTACCAAACCATAAATAACAATAAGACAAATGACACAAGATAAAGGCAATCAGCCATGGTAAAAACCTCTCCAACTGAGAAGAAAACCCACAAGAATTCTTATTTTCTTATAGACCTTCAATGAACAAATTCCAAGATCTAGACCCTTGACCAAGACTCCTCCAATAACAAGTCAACCATTTCCTTTACCTTGCTAATTCAAATAAAGTCAACCTTGTCTTAATACCACTAGAACTTCTTCTTCGTCATCCTAAACTTCGGCCTTGCAACACTAGATAGTAATTTATCGACTTCTCTTTCTACATTTGTCGACCTCATATAACTTTTTGTAACCTTTGCACGTGTGATAAGATTAGGGAAATTTTAGCCTTTCTTCTCCTTTGCTTGCCTTGAGTTGATCTCCTTATAACTTCGTCTTGCAAGAGGGATCTTCTTCTTTCCTTGTTTTGGCCTTCTTGAGGTGACTGTACTTTTGATCTATTGTAGTAAATTGTGCTCTAGTCTCCTCGCACGTGTGAACACGAATAGCCCAAAATAGAGCAAAAATTACTTCAATCCTTCTTCCTTCTTAAGTTCCTATTCTTCGCTTGATATGAGCCTCCTTATTTACCCTTTGGTCGAGTTTATTTAGTGGGTGAAGTGTGTATCCTTGAATGAGATTGAGTGCCATATATATAGGCTTCCTTGTTCCTTCTATTAGGTTGACTTGACATTGCTTCTAGGTTGACATGTCTTCTTGATAGGCCGACTTGTCCTTTGCATTATGGCAAGGTATTGGAGGGTCTTTTGATTCTAATTGATTCAAGTAATTTTCTTTACAATATTTCACATGCCTAATAAGGGTCTTTCATACATGACAATGACTTTTCTTGACTTGTAGACTCAATAACAAGCCCTAGAAGCTCTCAATGGGAGTTTGAACTATAAAATAAATTCCCCTTGAGCATGAAACCCATGCATCAAGAATAACAATAACAAATTTATTTTTCTCATTATAACATATACATGAAATCATGATTAAATATGTCATTATGAAGACCCGAACCTAGTTACATATTTCAACAATTAAGTTTTAATCTTGGTTGTTGGAGTCCCAACCAAAGATTATAAGAAGAGGTTGATGGGTAGATAGAGGACACAACAGTTGTTGATACTTAGTGATCAAGGCAGTTCAGTTTCCCAGTGGCAGGTGATTCAACAGTGAGATCGAACCAACGATCGAATAGTAGGTGGTAGAGGGGAGACATAGAGATTTTCCAAAGGAGTTTCTTGTTCTGGAGGAGTCAGAAGAGGAGACCGAAATTATTCTTCAAGAGGTTGTGCACGGGTTATGCAGAGCCTTAATTGAGCGGTTCGATTTAGCTATGGGGAAGTTCGATTCAGTTTCTAGAGGTCGGGAAGTATTCAAGAAGGCCAAGAGGATTGTTTCTAGAGCAGTAGCAGTTAGGATGCCTTGTTTTGAGAGGGTTTGTCAGCCACATGTGTGGAGGCCAACGCAGGAGCATCACAGAAGGGTTTGTGCAGAGGTTGGATGAATATACTTTTAAAGGAAGTCAGTTGCCTAGATTGCTTGAGAAGGAGGGTAAATTCCCTCAGATATTTTTTCTAGTATTTATCTCAGATAGAAACCCCATTTTGGTGTCATTTTATTGTACTCAAAATTTATGCTGCTACATAATAATAAAAACCCTCACTGTTGCATTGATTTTCCTGCATTTGGTTTTTTTGGGGACATTTGTCCAAAAATACTGGTGTCAAAATTTTTGTGTGTGTGCTAGAATTTCTCAGTTTCCAACATTTTTATTTCTGTAGCAAAAAAGACAAACATTAGTCTGGGATATAGGCCTTAAGGGATCCATTCATGGTTGGGTGGCATGGAGGCATGGTACCACCCTGTGGTTTGTATGGGATTCAGGTATTGGTTCCCAATTGCACTGGACCACTAGATTGGTTGACAGATATGGATTTCTTGAGGGCAAGCAATCCTGGGGCGGGAGGATTTGTGATGTTCCTTTTTCTGGTTTCCCTTACAGTGTGGTCAAGATAGACTTATAGGGTTGGAGGCAGCTAGGTCACATAAGAAAAGGCTTATGGAGGGGATTTATGGGGTTCAGATGAGTTCGCTTTCCATATTCCATCATTAGGATCAGTTCCGCACAACTTGATTTTATTTTTGTTGCCTTTTGAGTATTCTCCTAAAAAATGGTTATTATTGAGCCTAACTCAATTAATTATGCTTAAGGTGGTATTATGGGAGGAATAGTTTATGGAACACCTTAGTGTAATAGCTCGTTCAAACCGAAACGAGAATATCTACATGATGGTATGGTGAGAACTGACTTTCATTAGCTTGAGGTGGGATGTCGATCGATTTACCATTTCCCAAATTAACAAGGTGTTTTAATCAAAATAAAAAAGGGAAAAAGTACTAAGTGATTAAAATAATAATAAAATAAAGGCCTCTAGAAGGATCCATAAGATCTATAAAAGAGAAGGAGGAGACCATTTGAAGACATATTGGTGTTGAGTATTTTTCCTGTGGAGAGGTTTGGAGAGTCAGGAGTTCCCAGTTTCAGTTGTAGCTCTAGGATAGAAACCCTTCGGTGATTCAGTGAGAGTGGTCAAGTACCCATCTCTCCCCTTGGTGAATTCACTCAGAGTTCACAGGTGAAACTATCAAATCAATTTATTTTTGGAGGCCAATTGTGACTTTATTGTAGATCTTTTGAGGCCATCACCTCAACCATTTATAGTTTCTTGTACCAACATACTTATATTAATAAAATAAGGTTGATATTGTTTGCATGTTTATCTAGTTCATTGTTTAGTTGCAGATTCTATTTCCAAAATTTTCCATCGATTTTGTGGATTAATTTATGAAATTCACGAGATAAATTTCTATAAAAAAATTTTGCAAAAATTATATTTGGAATATAACAAAATGGTTTATAGAGATCAATTTGGCCTCCCTTGGAATGTTGGGTATGCAACCTTAATGTAGACAATAATCTTGAGAAATTTCAACTTGTTTATAAGGGAAACTCGTTCCTCTGAAAGAACAGCCAATTCAAACCACAAATTCCTCAGAAATTTAGCTTTCTCGACATGGTTTGGAGGATCTAGAATACGCTGGAAGAATGGCTTGGCCTCTATAATCAAGATGAAATTCATCCCTCTTTAACATGATAGTCAACCTAGCTTGATGATATAATTGAATATGAATGGACTCATTCTTCTCTTTTTCTTTGCTTCATATTTTGAGTCTCGACCCTTCTCAAGAAAAACTTAGCCCTTTGAGAATAAGAATAATTTCATCCTGTTGCAAAGACAAGAAGTTTCAAAATGTGCCTGCAATAAAACCCAAATTAGATTCTTCACAATCATGTTGGAAATAATCCAACTATGGTGGAAATATTGTCCACCAAAATTGGAGAATTACTAGCTAGGGTGGCAATGAGTTCCACCAAAACTAGTGTGAAGATTTCATTTGAAACCCTCAGACTGAAACTCACTTGAGCTTCTCTTCAATGGAAATGAGAAATCCTGAGATAGAATGAATAGAAAATGAGTCTCACCCTCCTTTTATAATATTTCATTGAGTTTTCTCCAAGCTTCTAGAACCTCTTTTAATATTATTTTATTGATGAAGTCACTTTTTCTCCTAAGTGATTTTTTCCCTCTTCTAATGAAATATGTTTTGCCCCTTTTTTATTAATCATAATTTACCCCTTTTATTTAATAACATCGGAATTGGGTAAATTTCTTTAGGTCTCCTAAATATTTTTTCCTTGTCTCTAGCCTAAAGGAGACAATTAGGCAAGGAGAAACAATAGCTACAAACTCAAGAAATAGGGGACATTATAGTATGCCCCACCCCAAATTGCTTGTATGCGAGAAATTTGAGTCCTAGATGTTGTAATATATGTTCTCCCTCCCATGTAGCATCTTCTGAAGGCAAATATTTCCATTGTATAAGATATTCTCTAATTATTCTTCTCCTTTGCCTTCTTTCTCGTATCTCTAGAATCTCCTCAGGAATTAATACCAAGTGTCCCTCCTCATCCAAGGGAGGTAGCTTGGATGAAGTAACAATTTGTTGTCCAACTGCCTTCTTCAAGAAAGACACATGGAATACATTGTGTATCTTGCTTCCTTCTAGAAGCTCCAACTCATAAGGCATTTATCCTACTCTCCTAATAATCTCGTAAGGTACATAAAACCGTGGCTTAAGATTTTATGCCCTTTTGCTTGAGGGAAGACTGCCTATATGGTTGCAAATGCAAGTACATTGTGTCTCCCACCTTGAAGCTTTTCTCTATTCGGTTTGAATCTGTATATAACTTCTGCCAATTATGAGTTGTGCAAAAGTTTTCCTTGAGTGCCTTAAGGATATCCTAGCACTCTTAGACCCAGTCTCAAGCCATTAGGGGTCAACTATCACCGAACACCATATCAGCAAAGGAAAATGCATCATATCCATACAATGTTCTGAATGGTTTTTAACATGGAAAAACCGTACACACATTTGTAAAATATAGAGGATGCCGAAAGTTGTCTAAACGACCGCACAGGTGAAGACTTTCCAGATAGAAACATCATGAAAGACAAAAATCAAAACTTCTCCAAAGGTTTCAATTATAAAATTTACTTTCTCAACCCATCCAAAGGCCGAAATTAGCGACCACGGGACTTTTCATTGAATAGTGGTGCCGTCAAACAAAAGTCTGACTCAGCAGTCCGGGACCACTTCACACACTTGGAAGGGGGGATTCCCTGATATGTACTAGTCAAGGACAGTTGATTTCGAGTCGATTTAGAGATATGTAGCCCCCAAGGGATCCTCTTTTCCTACTCATAAGTCATTTTCTCATTAGTGGACCAAGAGAGGGAAGAGGAATTAAAAATTATATATAAATAGGCCATTGGAGAACCAAAAACAAGAATTAGAGCATTGTTATGTTGGAAAAATTGCTCCTTAGAAATCTAGCATTCTAGTGGAAGAGGATTTCACCATTGAGAGAGTCTTCATACTTCTTTGAGAGAGAGAGGAAGATTGCAAAGAGATTGAGGGAAAAAACCTCCTTGTTTTGGATTTTTGAGCACCATTGCTCAAATAATTCTCTCCAAGTGTTTAATATTGTATCTCTTTTACATTCGATAGTCAATAAAGAGAGCCCTTTTCCATTACTTTGTTGACTTGTTTGCTTCATTAAGAATTTTTTATGTGTTTATCTTTTAGTTTTTAGTTTATGTTTGTGTATGCATTGTTTTCACCATTTACAGTGCTTTGTTCACTCATGTTTGTCCACTAACAACAACCAATTATCTATGTTTTCTTTGCCGGGAACAACCAACTGCTAATTGGTATCTTTTGGTACCCCAATGATACAAAAACACTACCACATATTTGGTGACTCCACTTGTTTCTTTTCTTTCCTCTAACGGTTGTTTTTGTAGGACCTTCTTTCTACATTATCACTGATTGGGTCGTTCATCACCTCTTTGGAATTTTTGCAGGACCTTTTGGACCTGTTTTTGGCTGGAAAGACCCACTGTTTATTTTTCCCGCCGGTCGTGGAGTTTTTGTCGAGACAGATGTACACGCGCTTCTGTGCATAGGAAAATGCATGCAATTTACGAAGAGCATAAAAAACATTCTAGTTTTTCTTCCCTAGGTGATTGACAACTTTAGTGAATTGTCTTCACCTTTGTAATTTTTTTCCAGTTAGTTCATATTGACTAGTTTCTTTACTAATCATTATTAGTAGAGTAATTAGATTATCTTTTCTTTTTATTTGCATTCTACACATAGCTTAATTAGGGGGAAAGTAAATGGCCACATTACACTTATATTTTTCAATTCATTTTGCTATTTTTCACAAGTCACATAGCTTAATTAGTAAATGAGTAAGTGGTCCATTATCCACACATCTTGTTACCTAACAAAGAATTTTTATTTAATTAGTTTGTGGGACTAGGACCAAGTGTTGCTACAAAAATTAAGTAATGTTTGCTTCCCTTACGTCTTGTAGACGAACTTGGGCTTGCATATGAAAGCTTTCTTAAAGCACTTGAGTTTACCATCTCCCTTTAGGCACACACAGTGTAATAGGACAAGAGTAAGTGGCCTATTATCCACATATTATTTCTTTTTCATGCAAGGAACAATCAAAACTTAGTGTAATTAGCATGTATTGTAAAGGAACATTGCATATCCACATCTTATCACACTTTTTATGTTCACTTTGCCACTTGTACACACATTTCACGTCACACACTAAGCTTCTATAAGCTTTGTACAAAAGGGCATCCAGTTTACATAGATTTTTGTAGTTAGTTTATTTTTTATTACATTCTCACACCATAACTGAAACAAGACTCCTAAAAGCAACCATAACTTGAACCAAATAAAATTCCCCACAGGGGCCACAAAATAATTTATAGTTCAGGTTAAGACCATTGGGGTTAGGCATCCCATAAGCCGCCATGGTCATGTTACATCTTTGAAACATAGAAAATGACTTTTAGGGTGCTTAAAATCCTTCATCATCCCACGGAAAAGACTACCCGATCATGTTAGAGACACGATTTATGTAGTGCCCACTCTAGTTTCCTGACCTTAATACGACATTATCTTAGACACTTTATTCTTCGAGGACCTCAGATTGAGGATCTGGACCCATGACACTATTATTAGCGATTGAGATATTCATGGTTGTGATGTTTATGAATGCTTTCCATTGATATTATGATAGCATGAATGGTTATGTAGCTTATCTATCAGTATTCTGATGATTGCAATATTAAATAATTAAGTTGGTCTCTATTTGAATTTATGATGAGGGTAGTAAAGAATATGTATGCGCTCTACTAAAAGCATAATGAGGATAAATTTGATGGATAGGTATATTTCTACGATGTTACGATGTTGATAGCTTAATGAATAGGTATGTTTCCATTGATGATTATTGATGATAGCCATGAGGGATGTGTCCCCTATGTTACCTACTTCCTTTAGTTCAGACTTACAATGGACAATGATGTGAATGACCAGGAATTGTTAATGATACTATTACGATAATTGACTAACATTGAGAAACCTTGTTACTGATGATTATTGAGTATGGCAGGAAACCATCAGAGGCACTCGCATATGACATGTCGATGACACCTGGTTTGATGAAAGTTCATATTATTTTATTTTTTAAAGTCTAAGTCGATCTTGAAATCTGCCATATATGTTTAACTATATTCTGATGATATGTTAATGGTTGCAGACACAGAGTAGTTGCTTGACCGAATGACCCACATATGGGTGATGGGGTTGTACAGGTGGATGGAACTACATGGGAGGGGTGGGACAGAGTCCCTGATCTCACCCACTAGCACTCCCGCCGTGACTTGGGCTGGAAGGGTTGAAACACCTTCTCCTTGAAGATCACGATGCCATGAGGGCAGGTCCCAAAGTTGGGTCGCTCATGAGGACTTTACCGGGGGGTGCGCATCAAGGCGGATTCCTTGATCCCCGACACCATTAGTCTCACTATGGCAGGCAACATAGGAGATGATAGTGGTCTATGACGTTGCACTATACTTTCCCCTCGTAGTCACTGGATGCTTGAAGGGCAAGTGGTGTGGCACCCTTGGAACTTCAGGTGAATTTCTTGAAGGGCACGACCAACTTGGCACCTTGGCATCACAAATAAACTACTAGGTGTGGCACCCTTGGAACTTCTAGGGAAGTTCTTGAAGGGCACAACCAAACTGGCACCCTTGGCATCACAAATAAACTATTAGGTGTTGCACCCTTGGAACTTCTAGGGAAGTTCTTGAAGGGCACAACCAAACTTGGCATCCTTGGAATCATTAAAAATAAATAATAATAAATAAATATAAGCAAGGAATGAAAACTAGGTAAATTTACATCAAGGGTAAATGATGATTAGAAACCAATGTAATTAAATCAAAAATAAAACTTGGAATAAGGAGGATCATAGGAAGAATTAAAATAGAGTACCTTAAAAACTCTACCCTTCCCATTTTGGAAATACTAGGAAGATTATGTGGTTTAATTAGGAAAAAGGGGAAAGACAAACATAATGGTAAGAATAAAGATTAATCCTAAACTAATTTAAACCTAATTAAGAAAAGAGGAGGGTGAATTAAAATGAGAATAATAAATTAAATTTAGAGAAATGTAGAGAAGCTCCATGTGTCAACAACCAACATAAGAATATCCATCTAGGAGATAACCTGAGTTAAATTAGGGAGTAGATTGGGGATAAAATCTTGACTCATTAATTGACTTCAAGTAATGAACACAAATTAAGGAATAAAAGGGGGGAATAAAGAGACAACTAGGAGAAGAAATAGGAATCTTGTTGAGGTGAGGAAAATATTAGTTTTAAATAAAAATTTAAGTAAATAATTTTGGGAGACCCTTGATGTGAGAATGACACATGGGTGGGTGAATAATCAAGCTATTGAATTATAAAAAAAATAATTAATTATGCATGACATGACAAGTGTCACCGATGAGGACTCCTATAAAAGAAGGGGCAAGCCATGGGAGAAGGGACTTTTGGGGATCCCTATTGTTGGATGGATGAGATGATGTCAGAGCAGTGATTACGAAGCTATAATGAGTTTGGTGAGGTAGAGGATTTTAGAGAGGGGAATCTTGAGCCAAGGTGTGCTCTCCTCTACCAGCTAGTGCTTTCCTCCATTGTACAACCCCATTGCAGCTCGGGGGTCCGCGGGGAAGAAGAGTACCCAAGGAGTAGGCTGGGAGGTTAACCGGTGGGTCTTAGCATTCGGATCAAGTGCGTCATCATTCACTCGCGTTGGCTACAAGGGAATACCAGTAACAACAGAGCAAGTGGAGTCTCGCCTTCTGGTGAACGGTACACATGTATTTCATTACTATTGATCTTAGTTAAACGTATGTAAATGTTATGAAATGTTTTCCTGAAATGAGTGTTAGGAATGTGTGTGCTAAATAAATTTGAAATCTCAAATGTATACAGTCTGGATATGGTCCTTACATTTGGTATCAGAGCCAAGTTTAACCCTTGAGGCTATGGGCCCATGCATGTATGGCTAGTTTTGTTAAATAATATGATGAAAATCTCTAACTAATGTGACGAACTCCGACCTCCTCCTTCATTTATCCCTTGCAATTTCGTCTGGCGGGGGATTTTAAATAATCTCTGCTCACAAATTCGTCAATTTTAGCTGTTGCCCTATTTTTTTTTCCTTTGAAATTCTATCCGCCAAGGAAATATAAAACATCTCTGTTTAAATTTCATGAATTCTGGTTTTTTTTTTCTTCTTCAATACCCTGAAATTCCATGGCATTTTTAAGAAACGCTGTTTAATTTCATAAATTCTGTTTTGCTTTGTTTTATCCCCTGAAATTCCGAACGCTATGGAAGTTTATTAAATTTTTGCTTAAATTATATAATTCTGGCCCTTTTCTTTCCTAATCCGCTTGAACTCCATCTAGTGGGGCACTATAATAATTCTTTCTGTGCTAGAGTGGGTGGCATTAGCAATTCTGAGTGTAACTGGCTCGAAATCGACTTTCTCTTCCGTCTCGCTTTCCGATTGAAGGCCACGCTAAAGTATTCGAAAGCTATTGTGTGCACTTGGAAAAGGAATTGCTCTTAGGTGCTGCTGGACAGAGGATAGAGAGGACTCTACTCAGATTTCTTGAGGTTTCTTCGGACTCCGATAGTGCCAATCACGAGGAGCCCAAGGTTACCGCTGTGCTTCTGCGACAGCCATGATGGTTGGACATCACCCCGATTCTCTCTTTATTTTTAGAAGTTATTTTGCATTTTTCCGTTTTGGGTGTAATGTGAGTAGATTTTTATTTGGAATGACTGATCACTGGCCGAAATTATTTCCTGAGCTGCCAAAGTGATCAAATCATAGTATTTCCAAACTGAGAGTCATAGGTCACCTGTTCAATATCTCCGGGCTCTGTGTTTTTACCTTTGGAATGAGAATAAATGGTATATTTGCGTTCATAATTTTGTATGGTCCTGTATTTTTACCTTTGGAATGAAAAACAAACGGTATATTTGTGTTCGTCATGGAAAGGCAAGAAAATTTTTGCCCTTTAGATGGCAATCCGGTAAAAAGCGTCCTAGATTTTATTGTTTGAGGTATGCGCAAGACTTTTGCCCCAACGGTGAAATATTGGATCTTACCAAATTGACGAGATTTCAAATCTTTAGAGGTTCCCAACAGAGTCTTAGTTAGTTGGTAAAGGGTGCTGCATACCTCAATCGAGGTTCAAGTCCTCAGAGACATGTTTCACCCTTCGTGAACTGGTACCCTGTGAAGATGCAGGGATCTCTTTAGGGTGCGACTACATTCTGTTGTAATATTACTAGAATGTTTCTTATGAAAATGAGCAGATCTTTCTGAAATGTGACTGACATTCTATTCTTATACTTCCAGAATGAGTAATGACAGACCTGCTGCTCAGATATAATTAGTAATATGTGTCAAGACTCAAAAGAAAAACTTTACAGGCATCGGCTACTTGTGTGATGTAACTAGTGGTTGAATGATTTCATAAACAGAGTCCTGAATATATTTGGTGAACAAGTACATAACCAGATAATGAAATCTATTTGGCACTGATGCATTGTAATAATATATTATTACAGGAACAATACATTCCTTGGTTCCTCCGATAAGGTGTGATGATAAAAAATTTGCGTTTTTCGGGTCACCTAGATGTGTCAGAGGTGGTAATATTTCATCCAGTTATGATAGAATTTGTAACCTGCTATGCTGTTACAGGTCCTGCAACCTTACTCTATAGGCCGGTTGTATAACTGTACTGTTTACACTTAGTTGGCATAAGAAACATATTGTTTGTTCATTACAAGAAATCCACGCCTTGGTTTGTCTGTTAAGTGGTTGATTTGATTCAATGGTCGAGATTTATTTCCACCTAGATTTGTTTTGGACAAATGTAAAAGAGGACCGAAGGCTTAATGAGTTGATGGCTATGGCAGTCTTTACAAGGGAGGCGACTTTCTTTGTCATGACCTAAAGTGGCATATTTGGACTTGAAAATGGTAGTAATCTATGTTCTTCGCAGGCTTAAGAAACATATTGTTTGTCACTTTTATTTGACAGTATGTCACTTATATTTGGCCCGGATACAACCTTATTTTATGGGCAGTTATATAACCATCCTACTTACGCTTGACCTAAGGAACATATTGCTTGTTCTTTACAACAAAGCGCTGTCTAGCTTTGTTTGTTAAGTGTTTGATTTGACTCAATGCTCAAGATCTATGCAAATTTGTTTTGGATAGATGGAGAAAAATGTTCAGTGCTTTAGGGCCCAATGAGGGTAAGAAGTTGGTAGATCTGGCAATCATTAATTTCGAGGGAGGTGATTGTAATTGTCATGACTTAAAGTGACATATTTGTACATAAAAATGGTAGTCAGTGACAGTCTTCTTCCTCACGCATAATTGTTTCGTGTAGTAGTGAATCAAATGGTTTTCCAATAGTATTGACCACATTAACATTAAATCCTTTCATGATTTCTACGAACTGTTTATAAATACTCTGGTAACTTTTATCAATTTTATCCTCCCCTTCCGTTTATATCTTAATCTGTGTTTTGGCTCTTTCAATATTGTCCACCATAGGCAACAGATTTTCAATTACATCACCTTGAATGTTAGATGCCAAACTTAGTCGTTGATAATATTTCGTTGAATAATGGTTCTGTGTTGCCATATTCCATGAGTGTCATTGATTATTCCATCTTCTTTCTTGATATTGCTCATGCAGATCTTCTAGTCTTTTTGCCAACTTTCTTGGTAATGACGATGTTCATATAGTTCCATCTTTGGTGCTTTTAGTTCATTCCGCACTACCCTAACATCAATGTTCTTTTGAAAAACAATGACATGTTTTATCCTCTGTGCTTGGTCTTTGATCAATATGGCCTTTGTGATAATACCATCATATTCCCCATCTACATATTCTAGTTTGAGTTCAAATCTTTATGATTTTGTAGGCTCACCCATGGGGGATTTGAAACGGTGACCTATCACAAAGAGTGCCTTAACAGTGCAGTGTGCACTCATTCACCGTCAATCCAAAGCCCGTGGGCCTGATATATTCTATCTTATTTCTCCCTATCTTTTCAAAATAATTTGGCACAGTGCCCTCCATGCCATTGGGTGGTTCTGCTAGGGTTTTGAGGCTGTGATTTTAAATGCCAGTAACTTTCTCAATATTGATCAGGTTTACTATTATGACCCCAATTTGGAAGTGGCATTTCTGTTTTGCTTTTAATGGCTCCTATCTTGCTGCAATCAGGTTCATAACCAAAGAGATAATCTTGTTGCAATGATTTCTCATGAGGGTTTGGTGTCAAACTTAAAATACTTGTAACTTACATGATACCTCTTAGAATTGTTATTATATAACCCCAACTCTGAAATGCCATTGCCACTCTGCTTCTATGGCACAGGTCCTGCTTCAATTTGGTACATAGATAGATAGAAAGGTGCATGACAAGAATTTCCTGGAGGATTTTGTGTCACAACCTAAAAGAGTTGTAACTTCCATTATTTTTCTTAAAATCTCTATTATAACTTCAATTTTGAAATGCCATGGCCATTTTACTTCTAATGGCACTATGGTCTGGCAGTTGGCTGTGATCTCGTGAAGAGACTAAGAGAAAAACCTGCCACAAGAAAATCTGAAAAAAGGAAAAAAAATCTTGCTTCCACTTGGTCTCATAACCACTACAGCATAAAACAGTGACAGTTTATCGTCATTATGCTTCAGTGGTCATCCTGTCTCTTCTGGAGGCCGGTTTAAGATCATATGGTCCCATCCTACATCTGTATCTTGCTGCATCTTGTAATTGACCAAATAATAATTAATTACATTAATTTTTGTTAGCTAGAGTTATCTACATAAGGCAGACACGTCTCTTATGCCTTGTATATTAGAGAACCTTCATTATTGCATATCACTATACCTTTGTAACTGTTACATTTAATATATTTATATGTAACTGCTATATCCAATATATTTATTTGTCTACTGGGCTACAGCCTACATGGCTTTGTGCCTTTATCTATGAATACATAAGATACATTATAATTTACGATTACATTAAGATACACCACAAGTGGTAAACATAGCTTAAGGTAGTCACAGTATGTCATAGGCATTCACAGGAAAAGGTACGAGGGTATGTGGTCCAATAGGCAGAACATAATATTAAATGTAAGTCAATCTCTTTATTTTTCTCGTCAATGTTTCTCATCATTTTTGTGATTTTCGGCTATCATTTAATACATTGGTGATGCACACGGCTGATAGGAATCCTGCTTTCAATGTTGTATATCCTCCATGTTATTTTGATATAATAACTAACTAAGAACAAGTGATGGCTTCATAGGAGATTCTTATAGGTTTGGACATCCTAATAGTCCCAAATGATGAGAGGTAAATATAACCCTGCAAATAATGCACATTGCACGCAGGACCCTGTCAAGAAGATCTACACACAATGGGAGATAGAGCAAGACACGGTGTCTAAGAAATGAGAGATTGAGAGAGTTGAAACTGCAAGTGCATTCACTGATAAACATAAAGAATATTAGCGATTGAGTGGAAAGCCCTTTTACAGGCCTAGGGTTACCCTCCTTAAAGAGATTATCCTAGAATGAATTGTAATTCCTCTACTGCCTCTAGGTTGCTATAAATCCAAATCATTTATACAATGTATTGACTTCATTTTAACCACAAATAAGCCTGTGATTATTTCCTGAATCATTTAAATACTTATCCAACTTTCTTTTGTCATAACTACTTATATCATATAATGGCTCAATATAACATATAAGCCACACTATTAAACATGATAATACCTCATGACTATGCAACTGAAACATTTGGCCCGCTTGCTCCTTGTTTTGGTATGGAAAACCATTCTGGTTTGGAATGCCTAGCAAGCCTATCGAGAACATTTCCTTCGATTTTTGGTTCAGAACTGTTGTTTCTCCACTTAAAAAAGTCAAGAAAACAATTAAGAAAAAGATAGTCTCTACTGCAAAAAAATAGTGTTATCATACAACAATGCTAGTTTTTATTAATAATAAATACTAAAAAATGATATTTCTTTTTCTCTTGAAAACCTTGTGGGGGAATCCAAGGGATGTCTCCCCACATTTTTGGATGTCATTCATAGTGAACCCATTTGCATAGTCAGTGTGTCACCCAGAGGATTCAAATCGGACACCTGCTGGCACAGAATTAGCCAAATGCCCAGTGACATTGACGACAACCAGTTGAGTTAACTTCTTGGGCTTTATATACTAAAATATCTTATATGCATGCATGTTTGTATATATTGTTTCCCCATATCCTGAAAGTTTGAAAGTACCGTGCCAGTTTCCTTATTCCCAATGACAGAAGTTTATGATATATCATATTACATTATTGGCTTGTAACATTTGGATGTCAAAACTGTTCATGCTTACAAGTGGTTATTGTAAAGTTGTAGGATGTATTTGAACTTCCCTGCAGTTGCAACTGAATTCGTTCTCGTGACTACAACTAGACTTGGTCATTGTAACTAATTGTTTCCCAATTGCAACTAGCTTCTCTTGCCTCTTTTTAAGTTTGTATGTAATAAACCTTCCATTGCATATATCTTTGTGGATGTAATTTCTGATTGTGCTCACTAAATATCTTTAGGTAGATTTGTAACTAGCTAAGAGCCCTTTTATGTTCACTGTGCCACTTTTTGTATGTGATAGGTAGCAAGGATAGTCTTCAAACTTTATCCGTATTAGAGAAGTTGTATGTATTTGTTTTTGTTAGACTACGTGCATTATTACTTTTATGTTAGGAAATGAGAATCCCTTTATACATTTTGTTTGATCATCATAGCTTTATCTTCTTGTATACTCACTTCACTGTGGTATTTGAGTTATGTTACGAGATGTCGAAGATCGTGTGTCTTAAAAGGTTTTATGTTGATGACTAAATTTATTAGAGGGATTGAAGTAGGAGATTGTTTGTGTAAGTATTACATTATTTTGCTCCTCTGTGGGCAACCATCTGCAACCAATTTCCTTTTCTAATGTTGGGCAGGACTCCATTGTCTTAGAGTCTCTCTGGGATGCCTAAAAACTATTGGAAACGATAATCTTTTATGGATCAGGCCCAGATTCAGGGTTGAGATAGTTGAGAATAGCTCTTGAAAATATGCTTACGCTGGACCTGAATGTATCTAATGCAATTTTGCCCATGAGAGGTATTAGCAGAAAAGGAAGTAGCTATACGTTTGAAAATGCTGAAGTAATTCAAGAATGGTGTTGAAGGTATGGATAATGGAATTTTGGAGATGAGACTATTAATGTGCTTGTGAAGGAATCTGTATTTTATGTTACATTTTGCAAATTGAGAATATAGGAAGAACATACATGTGCTTCTTTTGAAATGATCAGTGTCAGCATGGACTTGTATAGTAAGTAAGAGGTGTAATGCGATGATAATTCAGTTAGTTGTAAATTCAAAGCAATTAGTTTGTGTGGACCTTGATATCATGTTTCCTGGATATATGACAGTCTAATATGTTTTGATCTAGTGAAAACTAAGGCATGTTATTCTCTTCATTGGTGCTTTGTTATTTGCATTTTTGTGCTAGTAAATCCACATATTGACATTTTACTTAAAGTTAAATTATGCAAAAAAAGAGAGAAAAAAAAAAAGAGACTTGCATTATGAACATAGTATGAAGGATGATCATAACAAGGACAATTGTTGGGCATTACATCTCAAGCTCATGTTCGAAGGAACTATACTTGAAAGACACTCTTGAATATTCAAGAGGTTAAAGGAATGAAAATGAGAAGCATTAGATTTTATGACAATGTTTCATGAGGGCCTAATAGGACTAATTAGGTAAAAATGATAAAAATAATAATAAATAAATTAGTTGAGAAAATTACTTAATCCAGAAGATGAAAACGATTTTGTTAATTGATTTTAATTCCTTAGAAAAAAAAATAAAATAAAAATGTGCTTAATTTAAAAATCAGAGATACCTGTTACCAGAAGGTTAGTAAGAGTTTCAGGAATGATTCCTAGGATATGTGTCGTCGTTTTCCTTTATGTTTCGAGGACTTCGGGACGAAGTCCATTGTTAAGAGGGGGTGTATGTAGTGTCCACTCTAGTTTCCTGACCTTAATACGACATTATCTTAGACACTTTATTCTTCGAGGACCTCAGATTGAGGATCTGGACCCATGACACTATTATTAGCGATTGAGATATTCATGGTTGTGATGTTTATGAATGCTTTCCATTGATATTATGATAGCATGAATGGTTATGTAGCTTATCTATCAGTATTCTGATGATTGCAATATTAAATAGTTAAGTTGGTCTCTATTTGAATTTATGATGAGGGTAGTAAAGAATATGTATGCGCTCTACTAAAAGCATAATGAGGATAAATTTGATGGATAGGTATATTTCTACGATGTTACGATGTTGATAGCTTAATGAATAGGTATGTTTCCATTGATGATTATTGATGATAGCCATGAGGGATGTGTCCCCTATGTTACCTACTTCCTTTAGTTCAGACTTACGATGGACAATGATGTGAATGACCACGAATTGTTAATGATGCTATTACGATAATTGACTAACATTGAGAAACATTGTTACTGATGATTATTGAGTATGGCAGGAAACCATCAGAGGCACTCGCATATGACATGTCGATGACACCTGGTTTGATGAAAGTTCATATTATTTTATCTTTTAAAGTCTAAGTCGATCTTGAAATCTGCCATATATGTTTAACTATATTCTGATGATATGTTAATGGTTGCAGACACAGATTAGTTTCTTGACCAAATGACCTACATATGGGTGATGGCGTTGTACAGGTGGATGGAACTACATGGGAGGGGTGGGACAGAGTCCCTGATCTCACCCACTAGCACTCCCGCCGTGACTTGGGCTGGAAGGGTTGAAACACCTTCGCCTTGAAGATCACGATGCCATGAGGGCAGGTCCCAAAGTTGGGTCGCTCATGAGGACTTTACCGGGGGGTGCGCATCAAGGCGGATTCCTTGATCCCCGACACCATTAGTCTCACTATAGCAGGCAACATAGGAGATGATAGTGGTCTATGACGTTGCACTATACTTTCCCCTCGTAGTCACTGGGTGCTTGAAGGGCAAGTGGTGTGGCACCCTTGGAACTTCAGGTGAATTTCTTGAAGGGCACGACCAACTTGGCACCTTGGCATCACAAATAAGCTACTAGGTGTGGCACCCTTGGAACTTCTAGGGAAGTTCTTGAAGGGCACAACCAAACTGGCACCCTTGGCATCACAAATAAACTATTAGGTGTGGCACCCTTGGAACTTCTAGGGAAGTTCTTGAAGGGCACAACCAAACTTGGCATCGTTGGAATCATTAAAAATAAATAATAATAAATAAATATAAGCAAGGAATGAAAACTAGGTAAATTTACATAAAGGGTAAATGATGATTAGAAACCAATGTAATTAAATCAAAAATAAAACTTGGAATAAGGAGGATCATAGGAAGAATTAAAATAGAGTACCTTAAAAACTCTACCCTTCCCATTTTGGAAATACTAGGAAGATTATGTGGTTTAATTAGGAAAAAGGGGAAAGACAAACATAATGATAAGAATAAAGATTAATCTTAAACTAATTTAAACCTAATTAAGAAAAGAGGAGGGTGAATTAAAATGAGAATAATAAATTAAATTTAGAGAAATGTAGAGAAGCTCCATGTGTCAACAACCAACATAAGAATATCCATCTAGGAGATAACCTGAGTTAAATTAGGGAGTAGATTGGGGATAAAATCTTGACTCATTAATTGACTTCAAGTAATGAACACAAATTAAGGAATAAAAGGGGGGAATAAAGAGACAACTAGGAGAAGAAATAGGAATCTTGTTGAGGTGAGGAAAATATTAGTTTTAAATAAAAATTTAAGTAAATAATTTTGGGAGACCCTTGATGTGAGAATGACACATGGGTGGGTGAATAATCAAGCTATTGAATTATAAAAAAAATAATTAATTATGCATGACATGACAAGTGTCACCTATGAGGACTCCTATAAAAGAAGGGGCAAGCCATGGGAGAAGGGACTTTTGGGGATCCCTATTGTTGGATGGATGAGATGATGTCAGAGCAGTGATTACGAAGCTATAGTGAGTTTGGTGAGGTAGAGGATTTTAGAGAGGGGACTCTTGAGCCAAGGTGTGCTCTCCTCTACCAGCTAGTGCTTTCCTCCATTGTACAACCCCATTGCAGCTCGGGGGTCCGCGGGGAAGAAGAGTACCCAAGGAGTAGGCTGGGAGGTTAACCGGTGGGTCTTCGCATTCGGATCAAGTGCGTCATCATTCACTCGCGGTGGCTACAAGGGAATACCAGTAACAGCAGAGCAAGTGGAGTCTCGCCTTCTGGTGAACGGTACACATGTATTTCATTACTATTGATCTTAGTTAAACGTATGTAAATGTTATGAAATGTTTTCCTGAAATGAGTGTCAGGAATGTGTGTGCTAAATAAATTTGAAATCTCAATGCGTTTCTTTTCTGTTGTATTAGCTGTAAAAAAAAAAAATGTATACAGTCTGGATATGGTCCTTACAATTTAGAGGGGTTCGACTTAGGTCCAGTGTGTGCGGTAGTATTTGGGGCTACTCGACCCATTTAGTGCTCGGTACTGGTAACTGACTGCCAAGAAGCTAAAGACTCGATTGCTCACGTGGGACAAAGGTATCTCAATGGCCAAATTTAGGGCATCCTTTCCCTATAGGTGGAGGTGCGGAAAACACTAAAGCCTCATCTATTACCTTTTTTTATTCTTTGGTTGTTGGAAAGCGTCGCCTGTTCTCTTGGGACGTTGCCCCAATACCCGTCAAAAGATATATCTGCAAGGCCTAGTTACTTTGAAAGTGGTAAGTACAAATAGGTCTTCATAGGATCTTTTATCAAATGCAAAAACAAACGGAAACCATTTTTTGCTTGATTGATCATATAACATAAGTTAAAGGGAAAGTAATCATTTTACTTTTTCGCTTTGTTTTATGTATATTATTTACTTGCTTTGATACTTATCTCCTTCCCTCATCGCACGAAGTGACAGACACTCTACTCAACACCATAGGGGACCCCATGTCTCCTCGTCACTCTAGACACTTCCAAAACCTCCCCCCATTACTAGGAGGTGTACCAGGTCTCTCGCCATGTAGGCATAAAAGACACCACACAACCACCATTATAGGATCCTCCTTTATAGTATCCAAGGAACCATGTTATGACATTTCACCTTTTGTGTTCATCTAACAGTATCATAGAAGATACTATTCGCTTGCGACTGTTTCAATGCACCCTCATAGGGCCTACAACAAAATAGTACATAGGAAAACCCTCTAGGTCTCATGAGGACTTCAGTTCTCTAGCCACAACATTCCTCACCATTTTTAAGCTCCTCGTCCACCAAGACTCAAGACTCAAACTTCTAACTCATTTCAAGCAAACATTTTCCACACACATTTTAGACCACATCCATGAACGACAAAAACATTGTAGCTTGTGCAAGGCCCACCTAGAAGCTAAACTCCTCCTTGAATTATTTTTGAGATCCCCCAAATCTAAAATCTCAAAAGATGTGGTGAATTCCTTCCCGCAAAATGAGGAAGAGGATATCAATGAAGCTCAACAATTAGAGCTCATATATACACAATCCAGATACCTCTACCATGTCCTTCCAAATGCACCCCGTAGACAAAATTTTAAACCAGAGTTACCAGGCGCATCCAATGTTGCCGACAAATTGATTGGGACCATATCCCAAAATCAACCTGATAAAACCTTCCCGTACCTTGGAAATACACATAATTTCCAACCATTCGGTGCCACGCTTGCAACACCTTCACCGCAAAACACATGATATTATCCTAGTCAACCTACCCCTATGCAGAACCCTGCTATACAGGTCGTTCAATACCCTCCCACACAGGGTAGCCAATACCCTCCCATGCAGGATATCCAATATCCTCTCGCTTAAGGAAATGTGTATCCCCCTAAGACCGCAGAAGTGGTTTCCACTTCCCAGAGCACATATGCTAGCCAAGGACCAGGGAATCTATAATTCCCTTTCTCAGCACTTCAACAAAATAACCCATCAACACGAGCTAATTTAGGGGTTAATTTTATGCAACCTTCTCTCCCTCAACAACAACAATCATTTGAAAAACTAAATACATATAACCAACCTAACACTGCTAAAATGAAAGGAAATAACAAGCCAAAAGGGGAGCCTGACTAGGGGGGAAACAACCAACAACAACCTCTGCAAACACCAGCTGGTGGAAACCCCAAACAAAATCCAAAACTAGGGACAAACCAATAATAACCCATAAAGGCAAAACAAGAACCTTAGTCTATGGACTAATCATGCTTGTGCCATTTGTGGGGAATACGGTCATTACACCCATCACCACCCTCAACTCTCGAAGTTGAAAAGGATGAAAGATACTGGGGGTTAGGGGGTAGGGGAAACCAAAAACTTGCAGTAATGTAGAATCCCTTCCCCCATCAAGGAGTGGTAAATACTCAACAAGAACCCTCCCAGCAACAATATCAAAATCCTCCTGGAGGAAGTTCCCAAAATACCTCAAGTCACAACATTTACATGGCAGGGGAAGACATTCTCCTACAAACACGGAACCAAGATTACAAAACTCCACCAGAAACCAACCCGTCCACCGCAACCACTGTAACAATTATAGCACCTTTGACAATCCCTCGATATTCTATAGAACCCATCCCGAAAATGGTCAAAGGACCTTTACATCGAACATGAAACAACTCAAAGGTTGTTCATAGCTACAACATAGTCGATGACTTAGCCCAATCTCCATAATCTATGTTGGCATTGGAGGTCTTGCAAACATGCCTGACCCAACAAAAAGCCTTACTTTCTGCACTAGGAATAATTGACCCTTTCTATTCTCATTTAATGTCTTTCGACTTGGATAATGTTGCCCCGCGTCTTCCATTGATAGTCGCCTTCTAACTTCTAGTCACAGTCCAGAATATCAACATCCACCGTTGCATAATTGATGAAGGAGCATCTACATGTATTATGTCTAAATCAATTTGGCAAAAAAAAGGATCCCCTGAACTCAAACCATCTGACATCACTCTCAAAGCATATGACAGGCACCATTCGACCCTCGTAGGCCTATTCCAAGACGTGACGGTGCAACTCATCGGTAAAACCGTTCTCATTGACATATAAGTCCTGGGTGCAAATTTCGATTACAATATCCTTCTTGGCAGAAGTTACGTGTATGCAATCACTGCAGTGGCATCTTCCATCTTCAGGATAATGATGTTCCCTCATGATGGAAAAATCGTTACAATTGACCAACTTACATACTATGAGAAGGAGATATCCACCACACCTGATGGTGTGTTACCTTTCGTAGGAACTTCCCCTAAGTTGATCACAACCTTCACTGAATTCAGACCTAGACAATTTAAACCATCAACACTCCTCGGTACATACCCTAGAGATCCCGCTTTACTGGAGGCCATTCCTGTAGCCACGGGAGCTCCGGTGTGCATGATGAGTTCATCAAACACCCCCCAGAGTTAGGAACCAATTCCAGACACCACTAGTGTTGCAACTATTGATTCTACGTTCCTACCATATACTATCACCCAAACACCCTTCTTATACCCTCCACCTGGTTTTGTCTCACACCAAGTCATGGCAACACTCGCGCTGCCAAATATGTCTCTCGTGATACCTGTCTGGTATCTGGCCCCTCATGCCATGTCAGAAAATTCAAGTATCACCTCGACATGCATCATTCCTATAGCCCCTCCTCAGGAAACCACCACAAAACGAGCAACACCTGCATCGACACCAATCAGTGCCAGCAAGAGGGATAATTAAAAAGGAAAGAAGGTGGAAGTCTCAAACTCCTCCTCAACCAGGGTACCTCCACCCTATGCTTTGTTGTTTTCTTTCCACAGGGGGCCACAAGAGAGCTTAGTCATTTTTCCAGCCCTGAAATGCCCATTGTATCTCTACACCAAGAGAACTTCTCAGAGCTCACAGATTTTGTCAATGCATTTGCAATATTCTTCAAAGTGTCCACCTTTACCAACAACACCTTTTTGTCTTCTATCATATCCCTCACAAAGTGATATTGAACATCAATGTGCTTTGTCTTTGAATGATATGCAGGTTTCTTTGCCAAGAAAATTTCACTTTGGCTGTCACAGTCTATCCTTATAGCTCCCTGTACTAACCCCATACTTGAACACAATCTTTGCAACCAAACTGCTTCCTTGCTTGCATGAGTGACTGCCATGTATTCTGCCTCTGTAGTTGATAGTGCCACTACAGATTGTTTCTTACTCATCAAACTGACTGCACCTCCAAATAGGTTAAACACATACCCACTTGTAAATCTTCTCTGATCCAGATCTCCAGCCCAGTCTGCATCAACAAAGCCACGAATATCCAACATTTTGTCTAATCCTGATCTTCCTTGGTAGCACAAACCATAATCACTAGTGCCACGCAAATACCTGAAAACCCGCTTCACTGCTGTCCAATGATCCTTTCTTGGTTTTGACATAAACCTGCTCAATACTCCCACTGCATGTGCAATGTCTGGTCTAGTACAGACCATTGCATACATCAGGCTACTGACTGCACTTGCATATGGAACACGAGACATGTCCTCTTCCTCTTCTTGTGTCTTGGGACATTGTTTAGTAGATAACCTCACGCCTACAGGAATAGGAACCTTCACCGGTTTACTATCCTGCATATTAAACCTCCACAGTATTGTCTCGACATACTTCCTCTGATTTAACCAGAGCTTCCTCTTTGCCCAATCTCTTTTAATTTCCATGCCCAAAATATAGTTTGCAGCACCAAGATCTTTCATGTTGAATTTGGAGGACAATTGGGTCTTCAAATCCTGGATAATTTCTTTGTCATTTCCAACTAGCAACATATCATCCACATACAAGACCAGATAAATAACACGGTCACCAATTAATTTAAAATACACACAGTGACCTGCTTTGCTTCTGGTGAAGCCAAGTCCCCGTATAAATGTATCAAATTTTTGATACCACATCCTTGGTGACTGTTTTAACCCATACAGAGTCTTCTTTAACTTGCACACCAGTTCTTTCTTACCCTTCATTGCAAAGCCTTCAGGTTGCTTCATGTAGATTTCCTCTTCCAGATCCCCGTGAAGAAATGTTGTCCTCACATCCATCTGTTCTACCTCAAAATAAAAAGTAGCAGCAACAGATAAAAGTAATATAATAGAAGTTACCCTGGCAACAAGAAAAAAAATATCACCAAAATCAATTCCCGGCACTTAGGAATAACCTTTTGCTACCAAATGAGCTTTGTATTTCTCCACTTTTCCTTCTGCATTTGTCTTCTTTTTGAACACCCATTTGCTGCCAATGGATTTCCTTCCAGTCGGCAACTCCACCAGATCCCAAGCCTCATTTTTGTGCAAAGATGCCATTTCATCAACCATGGCCTCTTTCCAGAGTTTTCCATCCTCTGAATCTACTGCTTCCTTCACAGTTCTGGGATCATCGTCAGTAATAGATAAAGCAAAATTTGAACAGAAAGCAGATGGACTATACCTTTCAGGCTGCCTTCTTTCTCAAACTGATCTTCTCACAGCCGAAGTTTGTGGCTCTTCATCTTTTGATTCCTCCTCTGTTGTAGAGTTTGGTTCTTCCTCCTTTAGCTCAAACTCTATCTTCTCAGGTTCCTTTCATTGGACTTCATGTTTAATAACATCTTTCACCTCTCTGAACACCACATCTCCGCTGTACACAACCTTCCGTATGACTGGGTTCCAAAGTTTATAACCCTTTAAACCATCCTTATACCCAATAAAGATGCACTTTTCATATTTACTATCCAACTTGGTTCGTTTCTCCTTTGGAACATGTACATATGCATCACATCCAAATACCCTCAGATGTGAAAGAGAGGGTTTCTTACCAGTCCATACCTCTTGTGGAGTCTTATCCTCCAACGCTGATGAAGGTGACTTGTTGACCAGGTAACATGCAGTATCCACTGCCTCTGCCCAGAATTCCTGTCCTAACCCGGCACCACTGAGCATGCTTCTTTCCCTTTCCATCAACGTCTTGTTCATTCTTTCTGCAACTCCATTTTGTTGAGGTGTATATGGAGTAGTTTTCTGCCGTGATATACCACACTTCTTACAAAATTCTTCAAATTCCTTGTTGCAAAACTCTCCACCATTATCTTTCCTCAGCACCTTTATTTTATTCTCTGTCTGATTTTCCACTAGAGCCTTAAATTCTTTAAACCTGTCAAAGACTTCAGATTTCTTCTTAAGGAAATATATCCATGTATTCCTCGAGAAGTCATCTATAAATGATACATAGTACACAAAATTACCCAGTGATGGAACCTTCACAGGTCCAAACTCATCACTGTGCACAAGCTCTAATATCTGTTTCGCCTTCTTACTACCAGAGGGGAAACTCACCCGATTCTACTTCCCATATACACAATTTTCACAAAAGTCAAAATCCAAAGAGCTATTATTCATACCTTCTACCATACCTTTACCATGAAGTATTCGAAGGCCCTTCTCTCCAATATGTCCAAGCCTTTGATGCCACAACATGGTCTTCTCTCCAGAGACCACTAGATTTCCTACTCCACTTTCAGGAACCAGAGAACTATTGCACCCATCAATAATAGTGCTACCTTGTAGCTTGTACAGAGTTCCAATCCAAACTCCCCGCATAAATACCAGTGCTCCCTGAACCATCTTGCAGGTATCCTTCTCGAACACTGTTTTTACACCTGCATCATCCAGCTTGCTTACAAAAATCATATTTCTGGCCAATGCAGGAATATGCAGAACACCCGAAAGTGTTCTAACCCTTCCACCTTGCAACTTCAACTTTACTTTTCCACGACCAATGATTCTAGCCTTCCTATCATCCTCTAAGAAGACATCACCACCATCATATTTCTCATACTCACAGAACCACTCTCTATGGGGAGTGAAGTGAAAGGATGTCCCTAAGTCAATCAACCATGCCTCGTGATCTACATGTGTACTTGAAGAAGCCAAGTACACATCCCCACCTTCATCTGAAGTGGTTTTTGCCTTTGCAGAAGGAGCATCATTAGATCCCTTTTCTTTATCAGGAGCTTTAGATTTACAGTCCCTTTTGTAGTGCCCTTCCTTTCCGCATTTCCAGCACACCACCTTTACAGGTTTTCCTGGAGATTTAGATCTCCCTCTAGATTTAGATCTCCCACTCGATGACTTATTTTTGTTTCTGTTCTGGGACCGTCCTCGTACAGACAAGGCATCACCATTCTGGCTCTCCATATTTTTCCGTTTCATCTCCTTTGTCAGCAAGGATGAGACTATTTCATCAAAATGCAAGGCAGTTGCATTGCTACGTATTGCAATAACCAGACTATCCCACGAATCTGGTAGAGAACACAACAAACTGATGCACTTATCTTCATCTAAAATTTTAATATCAACAGATGCTAACTGACTTACCACAGTATTAAATGCGTTTAGATGCTCTGTCACCGAGTCTCCATCTTTCATCCTCAGGTTATACAACTTTTTCCGCAAGAACAGTTTATTCACGAGAGACTTAGATTGGTACAAAGTCCCTAACTTGTCCCACAAAGCCTTCGCCGTAGCTTCCCCTGATACATTCAACAATACTGAATCTGAGACACACAATCGTATTGTGCTCTTTGCCTTTCGATCCAACTTCTTCCATTCTTCATCGGACACTCCTGTTGGTTTAGTACCCAGATCTATCGCGATCCACTGATCTTTATCCACCAATAGATCCTCCATCTTGAGTTTCCACAACTCAAAACTTTGACCATTAAATTTCTCAATCTCTATCTTTCCACTGCTCGCCATATTCTTTCACCACTAGAATCAATCTTGCAGATCTCCCACTGAACAGGGTCTACCACAGGCCCGAGCGAAACCCCTCAGTAACAAAGGCGTCCCCTTGAAGCCAAAACTGCTCTAATACCAAATGTAGGTTTTAACCCCGTACAGAAATTACCTGCATACGAATTCTAAAACACAGAAAATAAATAATGCGAGAGAAGAACACATAAAACACATATACACAGAGATTTTCCCCTGAATCCCAAAACTGGGACTACCAGCTTGATTTTTCATTATTTTCCTTTCAATGTTATAATACATATTTATACATGCCAAAGCATCCAATACCATGGATCGAAAACCATCACGTCCAATACCATGGACCGAAAACCATCGCGTCCAAAAAACATGTGCAAAAATCATGCACAAAACCATAGGTGGGTCCACCCAACCTAACATAGGGTCCAAAACCAAAATTTTCTGGGGCGCTGCCCCGGACCCCATAAAGTGGGGTTATGGGTGCCCCTCAAACCCCCTGTTAACTACATGGAAATAATATAACACAACCCAACATTTAATGTACCAAACTAGGAAACAAATAGTGACATACAAAGCAAATAACAAATGCAATACCATACATTTCAAACATTCAACAAACATCCATGTAAACTCCAAAAATAAGAACTAGTTGAGCCATGGGGTAAATGTACAAAAGTGTGGAAGGAGTGCACCTAGGCTTGCCTCAATGGAAAGCGTGACAAAGCCCAGATGAAAAAATAAAAGCCCAAGTGCCATAATCAACTGCTCCAATGATGCCTTGCACTGCCCCAGAAATTTGCATTGTCTATTGGAAAGAATCTGCTAGAAACCCCACCTTCGGTGCTCATAAAATTCCGTAAAATTAATCTCAAGCTCCTTACCAAAAACCTACCAAAACCCAGAAAGGGTTGGGGTTGGGTTTGACCTCGGAAATTCGGCCTCCCAAGAGCTGTGTTCTCCTCCAAGTGCTATAAGGTACATCCTACCTGTAACTCCTGAATAAGTCCTCCCAAGCACCCAAAAATGGTTGAGATAGTCCTTCCTAAACCTTCCCTTTCTCTCCCATCAATTACCCGCTCCACAGACTAACCCACGAATTCCCACGTGTGCATAGTGAGAAGTAACTACGTTATTCTTGAGTGTTGGTACTCACACTACTCCCAAACATAAATCTCCAGCTCCCAAAATATTCCCAAAGGCTAGTCTTCCCCCGTAGTTCCTTCACCAAAACACCTCCGACAAGTGCTCCCCGAAAAGCCACTGAATTATCTACTACATGTTCCACTATTGCATCTTCTTGGAGTACGTAATGGCTGAATGATGGCTGAGTTGGGGGCTTTTAATATCCACCTGCAATCTCTAGGAATGATAGAAAGAGACCTCACTAGGGTGGCACTTGAAGTGCACCAAAGAGGGTGAGTTTTCTGATTGGGGAGCTCGTGCAAAACAACGAGGCTCGCTAAGCAGCTCAAGCAATTAAGGTTGAGTTTAATATGTCAAAAGATGCCAAATGAGGCTGAACCTCTTATATTTATAACATGTGAGCATCTTTTCCCATGTGGTCCCCCTCCAACTAGCAATTCGACCCTCTCTCTCTAGTCATTCGAAATTCCCTCTAAAGTGGTGCATATTTCCTCATGTGAGTGGCCCCCATGCTTGGCCAATAATACATTTCAACCTCCTTTTTCCTTCATGAGCCTCTCTCCAAAATTCACATGGGTCCCATGCTTCTAGAAATGTCGAAATTGTGGAATAAATAATCTTGTAACAATTTAATTTAAGAAGGGACATTGTAATTCTCCCCTCCGAAATGTTGCTTGTCCCCAAGCAACTTCATCACTGGATTTTGAAGCCTGGAAGCTCATGTTGGACATTGGATAAACCAATGCTCCCCGTGTGTTTTGTGACATGGACTAACCACCTCTCATGGATCCTTATCTCTGGCGATGTGATCGTTGACTAACACCTGCGGGTTTTGGTCTAACGACAATCGTGATTCCCAACAAGTGGTATCAGAGTGTAGGTCACGAGTTCAATACACACCCGACTCACATTGGGGGCGGGGGGGAGATTGTTGGACATTGGATAAACCAATGCTACCCATGTGTTTTGTGACATGGAATAACCACCTCTCATGGATCCTTATCTTTGGTGATGCGATAGTTGGCTAACACTTGCGAGTTTTGGTCTAACAGCAATCATGCTTCCCAAAAGCTCCAGCTCATAAGCCAACTCTCCGACTCTCTGGATCATCTTGTACGACCCATAAAAACGTGGTTGTATCTTCTCAGTCCCTTTCTATTTCAAGGTGGACTGGCAATATTGCTGTAGTTGCAGATAGACTAAGTCCCCCTCTTCAAATTGCTTCTCAATCTAGTGCCTATCTGCATACATCTTCTGTTGGTTTTGGGTTGTCAACAAGTTATCCTTTGAGAGCCTTGAGGATGTCTTGGCTCTCTTGGATCCAATATTTAGCCTTTGGGGCTTTGTTTTCTCCAAAAATGATGTCGGCAAAAGATAAAGCATCATATCCATGTAAGGCACGGAAGGGTGACATACAGATGGACATGTGGTGGGTGGTATTGTAGCAATACTCCCATAGGTTTAGCCATTGAATCCACGCTCTCTGCTTCCCAGTCACATATTTCTGAAGATATCCCTCCAACCATTTTTTCACCCTCTCAGCCTAACTGTCAATCTGTGGATGATAGCGCATGTTAGGTGTGAGCTCGATACCCACTAGTATGAAGAGATCCTGCCAAAACGCCCCCATGAACCGGTTGTCCCTGTCGCTAACTATCATCTTAGGGAGTCCATGCAAATGAAATACCTCCTTGAAGAACAACTCGACCACCTGTGACACTGTATACCGGTTTGGGATGAAAAATAAGTGCACATATTTGGTCAACCAGTCTACTACCACATAGATGCAATCCTTCCCCTGCACTGTTGGAGTCCGGTGATGAAATCCATGGAAATACTTTCCCATTTCCCCTCAGGAATGGGAAGTGGATGTAACAGCCCTATTGGGTGAGTCAGTTCCCCCTTGTTCCTCTGGCAAGCCTTACACTCCTGCACATATCTCAACACATCTCCCTTGAGGCCTTTCCAAGTGAACCGCTCTCTAATTGTCATATATGTCTTCTGGAACCCCTGGTGTCCCGAAAGTGGGGAGTCATGGGTTGCGTGGAGAACCCTCTCCTTCAACTGTGAGCCTAACACCAAGAAGATATGCCCCTTGTAGTAAATGACCTCAGCCATCACCTTGTAGCGCTCATCAGCGTGAATGCCCTCCAGAATCTCGCATGCCTTGCTGTCCTTAGAGTACTCCATGAGTAACTGCACCTTCCAGACATGGAAAATTCTCATGAGTGAAACTGTCGTGGGCCTCCTAGATAATGCATCTGCCACTATGTTGTGCTTTCCCTTCACATACTCAATGTCGAAATCGTGGGCCTGCATCTTGTTGACCCACCTTTGTTGCTTGTCAGTGAGGCCCTGATGCACCTTGTTGACCCACCTCTGCTGCCTGTCATTAAGGCCCTGCTACCCCATGAAATGGAAAACATTGTTGTGGTTCGTCTTCACCCGAAATCTATTCCCCACTAGGTACTGCCAGAGCTTGGCCAACGCATGCATGATGGTCAACATCTCCTTGTCGTAAATAGAGTACGACCTCTCATGTGGGAGGTGTTTCCAACTCTAAAAGGAAATGGGGTGTCCATCCTAAGACAATACTGCGCGCACCACCTCGCCTAATGCATCACACTCTAGTTTGAATGGTTGTGTGAAACCGAGAAGTGCCAAAACTGGAAAATCGCTCATCACCTCCTTAAGGCGATCAAATGTTGACTGTTCTCTATTTGTCCACGTGAAATTCCTATTCTTTGTCAAATATGTGAGGGGATATGCTAGTTCTGATAAGCCCTTCACGAACTTCCTATAATAAGTGCAAATGCCTATGAACCCCCTCATCTCAGTTACATTTCTGGGCTCAAGCCATTCCCGAATGGCTTGGATCTTCTCCTCATGTACCCTCACTCCATTTGTGCCAATGATGGGTCCCAAGTAAAGCATATTCATCATACCAAAGTCACACTTGGCCAACTTGGCATAGAACTGCTGCTCCTCTAGAATACATAGCACCACCTCCAAGCGCTGCAAATGCTCCTCCCATGTGTAGCTGTAAATCAAGATGTCGTCAAAAAATACCAGTACAAACTTCCACAATTGCCTATGGAATACATGGTTCATACACGATTGGAAGGTGGTAGGTGCATTGGTCAACCCAAAGGGCATGACCAGAAACTCAAAATGCCCATAGTGGCATCTAAAGGTTGTCTTAGGAAAGTCCTTATCCCTCACCTTGATCTAATTGTACCCCGAGCACAAATCTATCTTAGAGAAGTACTTAGCTCCTCTAATCTCATCCATCAACTCATTAATGTGCGGAATGGGGTATCGGTTCTTCAAGGTCTTCTTGTTGAGCGTCCTATAATGAATGCACATGCAAAAGGTTATGTCCTTCTTCTTCACCAGCACCACTGAAGAGGCAAAGGGATTGGAAATTGGCCTAATGTGGCCCAATGCTAACAAATCCCTGATGACCCGCTCAATCTCATCCTTATAGGCCTTGGGCTTCCTATAAAGGGTGGTGATCACTGCCTACACAACTAGCTCCAACTCAATGGTGTGCTCGAATCCCCTGTTTGGTAGTTTCCCCAGTGGGATGTCCCCAAATACCAATGCGTATCTGTCTACTATGGTCTATATGTCCGAGTGTGGTGGTTGGGCCTGTCCCCCAACCTCTGAAATCCTCAGCTCCATGGCCCACGCTATGTCTCCATAACTCAAATCTTCCTCCATCTGATGTGTTGAAATTGTCTGTGGAGGATACGAGTGCAAGCCCCTAAGGACTACCAGCTTGCCATCCTACCCGGTGAACTCCATCTCTAGTTTCCTCCAATTAGTGGTGACTCGGCCAAGGGAGTATAGCCATTGGACACCCATCACTACGTTGGTGTCTCGTACATCCACCATGAAGAAATGGTTTGTCATCGAGTAGTCCCCCATGGTCACTTTCAAAGCGAGAAAATATCGAGTACACTACATTGTCCTGTCCCCCGACAATAGAATGGGAAATCCCTTAAAATCTGTTGTGGTGATGCCCCTCCTCTAAACCATCTGAGCATCAATGAAGTTCTGGGTAGCCCCACTGTCTACTAGGACTAAGACACGTTGTCCCTGCATTGTGCCTTTGATTCTCAAGGTCAGAATTTTGGGGACCCCAGATAAGGAAGCAAGGACTCCCCCAAATGGTGTAAAATATGCTCCTCCATGTGGTAGTGGTGGTGGTGGTTCCCTCTCTACCGGATCATCATTGTCTCCCCCACCATATTCTAGCTCCAGATCATCCTCTTGATCACTATCCGAAAAGACCTTGATATAATGGGCCTTGCCCGTTGTGCATCGATGGCCTAGTGCCCAAGGCTCCCAACAAGTAAAGCACAGTTTCCTCCTCCTGAGGTCCCTCCTAGTCTCCTCATCTAGTTGCCCATGTCCTTGGGCTGCTCTAAAAGAGTGGTGGTCTAGCATTACTTCCCTTTTGATGGTAGAGAGTACATGATGGAATAGGTGCCCGGGTCTTGCAGATGGCCCCCTACAGGTCTCTAGCACATGTCACAACCTCCTATAGAGTAGAGGGCTTGCGTGAATTCACCAGTCCACAGAGTGACTCAAGAAACCCGTCTATGAATGTGTACACCTTCCTAGCATCCGACAAATTCGGCACCATGACCAAGACTCGCAAAAATTATGATATGTACTGCTCTGGATGACCTGTCTGTCTGAGTTGGGTTAGCTCCCTGAAGTGAGCCTCCGGATCCCTCTGATCAAAACGCTCCACCACTCTCCTTGTGAAATCCTCATAGGAAGTCACGTTGGCATGCCCAAAGTGGACAAGCCGTGAAACCACCAGTCGTGTGCCTCCCCCTCCAAGTGTAGGGTAGCCATTTTAATGGCTTCCACCTCCGTCATCCTGTTGAGCTGGAAATAAGTATCCAACTTCTCCACCCAAGCCCGAGTTGTGCACTTGGTAGTGCCATCATATGTAGGGAAGTACATCCTCCCAATAGTACACTGCAATTCTGAGCTCTGTGTGCCCTAGCCTCCATAATTCTCACCCTTTTCATTTTTCTTGAGCTGACAATAGTCTTTGAAAGATAGGGCTGCCTTGAAATATTCCCCCATGGGTTGCTATTCCCTGAAATACTCCCCCATGGGCATCTGGTCATCTATTCCACCCTGCTCACTAGGTGTTGATGGTAGGAAATAAGGCAGCATGGTCCTAGTTGGCCTACCTGAGGCTGGTGGGTGAGTAACTGGTGAAGGGTGGTCATACTGTTGGGAGACCCCAGAAGTCTCCCCAAATAGGAAATCTCGATGGATGCTTTGGTCTTGGTTTTGTTGTTTGATCTCATCCAACATCTCCTTCTGCCCCTTCGCTAAATCACTAAGGGCCTTCAATAGGCTGTCAAAGGCCATATCCTCCTTACTCTTGTGTTCCACCATGTCCTCTACTACCACAACCTTCCCACGCTCCTCAATTTCTGGTGTAATCTCTAACACCCTCTCCCGGCTCTAATACCTCTATCTCCTGAAGGTGATATTATGCATGTCCTCCTCACTCATAGTAAAATCTCCCATGACTGAGCTAATTTTTGGGCTCTGATACCACTATAATGTCCCAAACTAGGAAAAAATCAGTGATATACAAAGCAAATAACAAATGTAACACCAGAAATTTCAAACATTCAACAAACATCCATCCCAGAAATAAGAACCAGCTAAGCCATTTTATTAATAAATTAGGGAAAATGTACAATAGTGTGGAAAGAGTGCACCTGGGCTTACCTCAATGGAAAGCGTGACAAAATAACAAGCCCAAGTGCCAGAATCAACTGCTCCAATGATGTCCTTCGCTACCCCATAAATCTGCATTGTCTTCTGGAAACCCCATCTCCGGTGCTTAGAAAATTATATAAAATTAATCTCAAGCTCCTCACCAAAACCTAGGAAGTGTTTGGCTTGGGTTTGACCCTAGAAATTCGGCCTCACAAGAGCTGCATCCTCCTCCAAGTGCTGTAAGGTATGAATTGCCTGTAACTCCTGAATAAGTCCTCCCAAGCACCCAAAAATGGCTGAGATAGTCCTTCCTAAACCTTCCCTTATCTCTCCCAGCAATTACTCGCTCCACAAATTCCCACGTGTGCTCAATGAGGAGTAACTGCATTGGCCCTGACTGTTGGTACTCACACTGCTCCCAAACATAAATATCTAGCTCCCAAAATCTTCCCAAAGGCTCATATTCCCCCATACTTCCTTGACCAAAACACCTCTGGCAAGTGATCCCAGGAAAGCCTTGAATTATCTACTCCGTGTTTCACCACTGCGTCCTCCTAGAGTACGCACTGGTTGAATAATGGTTGAGTTGGGGCCTCTAAATATCCACCTGTAATCTCTTAGAATGATAGAGAGAGACCTCACTAGGGTGGCATTCGAAGTCCACCGAAGAGAGGGTGAGTTCTCCGCTTGGAGAGCTCGTGCTAAACAATGAGTGACCCGGCTAAGCAGCTCAAGCAACTAAGGTTGAGTTCAATATGTCAAAATATGCCAAATGAGGTTGAGCCTCTTCTATTTATAACTTGTGAGCCTCTTTTCCATGTGGGGCCCCTCCAATTAGCAATTTGAATCTCTGCCTCTAGCCATTCTAACTTCCCTCTAAAGTGGTGCGTATTTCCTCATGTGGGTGGCCCCCACTCTTGGCCAACAAGACATTTCAGCCTCCTTTTTCCTTCATTAGCCTCTCTCCAAAATTCACATAGGTCCCATGTGAAAATTCCGCAAACCGGGGAATTCCCACTGCAACACTAATGATATTTCTTCTACTTGTTAGATTTACATGAACAAGTTATTTGAAGTTTCCCACGATAAACATCAAAATATATACACTGCAACTTACACCAATTAAATTATATGCCGAAACAAGAACAAAACAATAGAGAAAGATACACACACATGACAGTTATTTTTGGACAAATGTCGGCGGAAAAACCCAATGCGGGAAAACCGGTGAAGAGGATCTGAGGGTTTTATTATTATGTAGTAGTAAAATCTGAATACATCTTTGGAAGCCTTCTTGACAATCCATTTACAGAGAATAATCCTAACAGAGAGATTTGTGAGGTTACCTCACACTATCACTGGGAATCCTGACTGATCTAGCCCCATAAAGGTTGCCCCTAGATTTTTTGGCTGCCTTTGCACTGCCTCTACACAATGTCTACATCAGCACAACGTCAAGCTCACTCGGGAAAACGTCAATCCTCTGGCTGGTCGATTTGTTTCCCAGGTGATTTGATTTTTGCCTCCCGTTCTCACACCCTGGCTCCTGGATTCTGAAACTTGAATTCCCTCTGCAAATTTTAGACTCCCTCTTGGCTTTTGCACTGCCTCTGCATGGCTCTACGTCAGCCCCTTAGGCTTAACGCTGCCACTTTTGGATCTCCCTCCGCCTTCTCTATTGAGTGTCCTCCGACTGGGAAATATTTCCCTTTGGATACTATCCCTGCCCCTCACTGCAAAATCTCACTATCAAAATTCTCCTAACAGCTACTCTGCTTCAGAAAATCGAACTTCTGAACTCACTCTCTGTGTTTCTTATAAGTGACCGTCAAGCTTCCTTAAATAATTTCCTCTTTGACATTCAACGACCCAGATTAGAAGCTAATCAATGGCTAAGATCATTTCTACTCGATCCTCATCTTCTTCTAGAAGTTACACTCACAGTTAGATTAATACCCATTAATTATTTTATTTTCCTAAGTTTAGACTCGAGGTCCCATTAAAAATAACTAATTATTTTAATAAAACATTTTTTGGGTGGAATTTCCCAAAATTCCCAAAATTCTTTATGGGTTCTTTGGAATACATGTGCCCAAGCATCCCTGCAAAATTTGGGACTTAGATAACATCTGATGCTACTAGAAAAAAACACTCCCTCTTAGCTAGGAATGTGCTATAGCAACGAAACCTGATGAAGCATCACTCTGTTATGTAACATCTCCCTCTGTGTTGTTGATGTCTGACATGTTGTCCACCAACGACTGCGAAAATGTTGCATATGTACTGTTGTTGACCCTGCCACTGTCAACACTGCATCTGTTGTGGGGGAAAGTATCCAACTCGGAATGACCCTAACCCACTCTAAGGGTGACAGTTCCTTAGCAACAGCTGAAAGCAAAGCTATCTAAAGTTACTTCTTTATGACATGCAAGAGATGAAAGGAAGAGATCCACTTACCGATGTCTTGCGCAAATGGTCGATCCAATCTCCTCTATTTGCCGCTTGCTCCCAGCTCCAAGTCTTCTCACGGGCCCAGCTACACGAGATCCTGCGAACAAGACAAGAAAAGGAAACTACAAGAAGCATGCATTCATAATTGATTCAAGGATTAGCATAAATCAAATACGCAAGTAAGACAATACACCATTGAAACACATGCGAATAGAAGAACCTCAAATGCTTTATTAATATAAGGAAGTAAGGTTCAGGCGGTGATACAACCGTGAGAGGTCCAATCCAGCATCACCTTCCTGACGGAAAGAAATCTCCTCTTCACCTCCCTCAAGCAATCACCCAATACTCTCAACTGTAAACCAACAACAATTCTTTGCACAAAATTCCCCGCCTCCCAGATCCCATGGGATGAGATCCTTATATAGAGTTTTGGAGTGAAGATAAGTCAGCTTGATGTGTGACTCGTTGTCCTCTTCAACTCCAGTTGTTCTTCAGTTCTTCACTCGGAGTTTCTACCTTCCACTTGGAGTTTTAGAAGCTCTTAACTCATCATTAGGCGAATCTTATGATCAAGTGTCTTTTTGGAAGCTTCCTGGGCACTGGCACATTGAGAAAAAGATTCCTCCACATGTCAAAGTACGCCCAACGCAGGTAACCTTTTTGCACTTGCTATGCAGCGCAGGTACACCATAGAGCTCTTGACATTCAGCGCAGATGCTTAGTGGAGCAGCTGCTTTGATCCAAAACTGACCTGTTTTTGAGTGTTTTTCAGTGGAGAACTGATTTGCAGTGCTGTGGTTTGCTGACCTTGTTCCTCTAAGGGTAAGAACAACATGTTTAGGGACTTTGGATCCCTTAGATTATTGACATTTCATGCTCTATGCTGTAAGGCACAAAAATGTCTATAACAGTTGCCCCCTAAAGTATGAGGTCGTTTATCGGGTGAAATGCTTTATTAGGAGGATCCGAAGTTCATTCAATCGTCGGGAGGTGACCTGTAACAAAATACAATACAATACATTATCTTTTCATACTTTCTTTTCATGATCTAGCTGATGCGGGCATTTCCCATGCTCAGCTTTATAAATACATTTGCTGTACATAAACAGACGATCGTCTGATAATAGACTGATAATTCTCTGCTTTTAATTATCATCTTTTTAGTAGGATGATCATCTGCTGCACATGTCTATGTTTTTATCTCCTGAATATATATCGCAGCCCGGATGGATGAAACTAGATCCGGGGTCTTCAAAACTTGTCTGATCTTCACTCTAGTACAAGTCGATCCATGTGAGAATTTCTTGAAGTCGAACATGGAAAGGCATCGCTTGATTACCAGTCAATAATCAAAACTGTTAACAAGCGCGAGAGGAATCACCGATAATGATGATGACCCTCAAGGTACTGCAGCACAATTCATGTGGTGTGAATATAGGATCTGACGTCGAACACCACGCAAAGTCCCCCGGTCGAAGGTCATTAATGTATACCTATCGCCGGAAGTGAGAAACTTGCCATTGAGGCATGCAAGCTTCAAAGTACTGAGGGGGTGTTCCTAGATCAACTTCTTGGATAATGAGCTGATGTCGACAAGAAGTGATCCGTCAAAGGAGGGCCTTAATGAATCCCACATCAGTGACACGGAACGGAGCTAGTGATGATGGTGAAAACGATCTGTGAAATATGATTCAGGGTGGCGGTCATGGAAGGATGAAAGATGATGTACAGTAGTGGATGGGACCCGGTTGACACTTTCTGAATGACATCTCTTGAACATATAACGACACTGATGTGATGGATCGGTAGCATTACCCCATGTATGGATGGTATGGCGAGACCATGGTGAAGGGACCGGTGAATGATAATAACCCAACCCGATATTTACGGAGGTAAAAGTGTCATGTTCAAGAGCGACTTGCTACCATTAAGCTTTGAGGTTCTTCCCAATTTTTCCCCAGTCATTTCTGACCAGTACCTCTTTATTTTTGTCAAGCTTGAGGAGGATAACATATGCTTGTTCTATAACCTGCCCTTCGGGCAAGCCCATCGCTATGTTTTAACGAGCCTAGCGATAGGGAAACTCGTTCTCGTCTAAAGACGAGTTTGTCGCTATCTAACATTTTTAACGAGCCCAGCGACAAAGACAACTCGGTCCTTTTCATTTTTAGAGAGTCTGAAAAGGGTACATAAAGTGGACTCCAGAGGTCCTTTTTCGTCATCTAATCCCTTAAGTCCGAAAAAGTATAAAACAATACAGAAGGGATGAATGTTCGATATCTTTATCGAGCCGAACTAGACAAGCGCTCGATCTTTTTGTGCAATAATCCCTCAGGTCCAAAAAGATTAAAATCTAGAGGAGGGATAGCTCTTCCAGTCCTTTTAACGAGCTGGAAGGCCAAAACTCGGCAAACTTTTCATTTTTTACGAGTCAGTGAAAAGAGCTCAAAGAAGACTCGTATTTCGAGGAACGAGTGATAAACAGGGATAGCAGCAGATTCCAGGCACAGGTTGGAATTTTCCAATCACGGCAGTATTACAAGGATGGCTAGGTGGGATCACTCTTCGCAGCTGTTCCTCAAAATAGGTAAACAATCAAGTGGATGTGAATGATCGGCCAAATGAAAAGTGGAGGTGACGGTGCACAAACACGACCAAGGCTTTTATGGCTGATGAATTTACGGTCTCAAATGGTTATTTACCGGTTCATTTTTTTTTTGGATGAGCTTGAACTCTGCGGGAAGCCTGCTCACTAGCTTTGTTTATTTTTTAACGAGCATGAATTTCCACATTAAAACTGCTCGGATCTTGCGTTTATTTTTTAACGAGCATGAACTTTGCCAAAACTGCTCGTTTTTACCAGTCATAAAGTAGGAAGGTCTCATGGAAGATCACTATTCTTTAAAGAGCTTCATCTCCCTACGTATTGCTCCATATCCTCCCTTTGTGCAAGCCGGGTATCGACTTATCTACGGGTTAGCGGGGTTAGTCCTACCTAAAACTAAAAGTCGCCCGTGCTTGCATTCCAAGAGGTTTGCATGCCCCCAGGTGTAAGTCTAATTTCAAGGCCGCCCCTACTTTTCCGTTAAAAACCTTTGTTTTCAACAGGTGAGGCTTACCTCTTTCAGGTTACCCAAAGATTGTTCTGCTAATCCTTTCAAACAGAACTTTCTTCGGCGATGTCTATCATTAGGTTATCCAAAGATGGTTACAATTTGTTGCAGCAATAGAATCTCTTTCTTTGGAGGCTGCCCCTACTTATCCTTTAAAACATTTGTTTTAATGGGTGAGGCTTGCCTTTAATCCAAAGATGGTTACTACTTGCTGCTGCAAACGGATCCCCTTCTTTGGCAGAGCCTACTTATTTAGACAAAGGTGAGTAACGGGCCCCCGTCCTCCCACATAACTTTAACAAAAGAATCTTTTTCCAGAACAACCCCATTCCTAACTGCCCCTTCTTCCGCATGAGAGCTCTTGCCGGCTCTTCTGTTTTACGAGGATGAAGGAGGGGACGGGGTACGGACTAGTCATATTCTCCCGCGGAAATTCTACTTTACACCCAAGGTTTTTTCTGCCTCCAGAGCAGACCAGGATGCATGCCCCCTGGGTTCCGGCCTTCCTTTCCCGAATTACTCGCATTCATCGGGAAGAAGAACCGGAGGTAGAGACCTTTCTTGATCAAATAGACCATTCAGGATAGGTATGTGACTATTTGCGATGCGTGATCCCAGAAGTGAAAGTTGGTCTACGAGCTTGACCATTCTTCCTTCGTATGGAAAACACATTATTCGAAAGAGTGAGGAGACTATTGCTTCCATGCAATATATGTAGTCTCGTCCAAGGAGTAGGTTATAATCCAAGGGTCCTTGGACGACCATCAAGTTCATCTTGACGACCTTCCCTTTCAAGGTAATAGGCACATTAGGTAGAATCCCTAATGGTCGACTGGTTCCTTTGTCAAAACCCGAGAGATTTCTTGTCTCAGGCAAAAGCGCCGGGCAACCCAGTGCTTTCCAAGCAATAGAGGACAGGATACTCACAGACGCCCCCTCATCAATGATAGTTCCAGCCATCACCATTTTGTATATTTGGACTATAATTCTAAATGGTATACCGGCTGGTAACCGGGGTCTGCCTAGTTGGTTCCAATCAAAGGACACAACTAGGTTGCTTGGTGGTGGGACCGAATATACGGCCGGATATGATCCTGACGACGCTCCTTCCTGCGATAAAGGAGTGGGCACATTGCCCTGATGTTCATCAGAATCGGTGTTGATGAAAAGAATCTGGACGGTGTCATCCTTATTCTCTTCGGTAGGGGTGTCAGCTGAAGATGAATCCTCAGTGACTATGGTATTTGAAGATGAAACTTCTCAAGGGAGAACCGGGTCAACTGCCGTTTCGACCTTTGGACTTTCGTCCGGTCCAGATTCAGTAGGTTCACTTTCAGTGACTGACACTTCAGCTGGCCCTATGAGCGGGGCAGCTGTATTTTCGACCAACGAAGGACTTGGCGCGAGTTTTTGGTATCCAGGAGGAAGTAGCATCGGTGCAACTGGTTGATCTTCCAAAACTCTCTTTGCTTCGTCTAAAAAGGGACAACGGCGGAGGGTGTGATTGCCTTCACACAGTTCGCAGGGGAGTCTCATTCCCCTTCGTCATCTAGAACCTTCACTTTCGCTGGTCGACGGTAAGCATTCAACCTGGTTGTCAGAGGTTGACGCTTCCGAACTGTGCAAACGAGGGGACCAGTCCCTTAGTATCCGGGGAATACTGGGACAATCACGGTGTAGGTGGTCTCCTCTACATATGACACATGGCGATTTGGGCCCGGTCCGTGCTGTGTGTGGGTTTTTGTTAGATACCTTTTGCTTGCCCCCACGCGCCTTTGGCTCCTTCTGCTTCTTTTCTTTCTTCTTCTTTTCCTTCTTCTTTTCTATGGGAGCTCCGCTTTCGGCGGCTTGACCTTTCGAAGAAGAAGGATCGGAGGAAGGTTTATAAGAAGTGGAAGGCTGGAGGGTAGCTCTAGATTGGTCTAACTGTTGACTCGACTGTTCAGGAACCGTGGTGGTCTGAACTACAGCGGTTGAGAATAGCCAAACTGGCAGGCCAATTGTCAGTCCTGGAAGCGACAATGTGGCCATGTGGGGCGCACCAACTTCTCCCCAAGAGGAGAAAGGGCTAGGGGTTCCATCATGTGGAATCCCTTGGTTGGTGCGTTCCATGTTCTCAACCTAAAGATCAACGTAGGAATAAGGGGTGATTATGTTCCGCTTAGAGTGAATTTTATATGACGACGCTTTAGACACAACTTGCTTTTTCACTTTTTAAGAGTCGAGAAAAAGCTAAAGATGACTCTAGTCTCCTTCGATGTATTAACGAGCCCGAAGTGACAAATGCTCGGATGGACTTTTTCAGTTATAGAGTTTGAAAAAGGCCAAAAGAAACTACTATGGAGTTCTAGGCAGAGGGTGTGCCAAACCTTTCGCGAAACCACAGAATACGTTTTACGGTACGAGTGGTCGATCTTCGTGAATGCTGTGTTCACTGCATCGCGATCAGTAGGGTGGCCGACACGGCTTCCTATGGATAAAGGCTTTGTTCCTATAGGGGTCCCCCAATATACGCGACGGTACGCGGGGGCACAAGTCCGTATTAGTGCTATCGTCCCTCAGGAGGAATCACCCACCTTCGTAGAGATCGACAGTCACTATGTTTAAAGACGCCGGTTCACGTCTCTACCTAGACCTCTACTGTGTTTCGTTATGTTTCAAAGCGTTGTTAGATAAATTCAGTTCTTTTTAGGTTGATCTTGCTTAGCAGTTTGCCTTTATGGATCACCACGTGATGTATGATACAACTCCTAAATGCAGTCTAAGAATGATAAGTAAGCTTTTTCAATTCTTTCAACTTATGAAAACCTTAACTACTGAAGGAAAAGAAAGACATCATCTTTTCAAACAGATCATAGAGCACACACTGATGCACTTTTCCTAAATCGACATGCAAACTGTCAAAATGCACATGCACAATGCAAGTATTTCTTTTCTTCTTCCTTAATGTTGATGTATTACAAAAAGAAAGTTGTTGTATAATTTCGAATTCGATTTCAAGCGAAAGCAAACAAGTTTATGTCCAATAATCAAAAGAACACCTTAAGATTCACTCGTTTCAACACAAGAAATACTGAAATTCGAACCATATAACGAAAGCAAATGCTCAAGCAGCTATGAACAGCAATAAACTAACTCTTAGAATCACAACGACACTTTCTCATAGGTCTAGATCCAAGAGGTCATAGCAAGACTAGTTCACTTTCGCTATGGGAAACTGTGAATGACAGCAAGAAATACAATAAGAACAATCACGGTTTCTTCATACAACTGAGGCGGAATGAAGGCAAAGAGAAGTGGTTTCAGCTGGGTATACAGGTTGACAACAGGCTGCAAAAACAATACTGAAAACTGAGCAACAGACAGTGGGGAATCCCAGTTGCACAAGGCAAAACTGGATCAGCGCAGGTGCTGCACTGTCAATCTGAGATGCAGCGCAGGTAGCCCCTTCGGGACCTGCGTTGCAGTGCAGGTAGCCTTTGTTGCAACTGCACTGATGAGACAACTCTCGTCTCTCTCAGATTCCGGGTCACAGTTTGCTCAAAAATCAATGGTTTTTGGCCAAATCAGAGGCTATCAGTCAAGTATACACTAGAGGATGATTAAAAGAAGATGAACACTATCACAAAGAGCTAAAAAGAGTCCTTGTGGATCAGCTCTTCAAATCATAAACATGCCCAGCACTGGGCTAGAGTAGCTGCCCTCTACTTTGCATTCGAAGGACTCGAATGCAGTTCGATTTGGTACTCCCTTTGTTTAAGAAATGAATAGCAATAAACACAAGCTACCAACAAGACACGATCCCCAGCGGAGTCGCCAGTCTGTTGTGGGGGAAAGTATCCAACTCGGAATGACCCTAACCCACTCTAAGGGTGACAGTTCCTTAGCAACAGCTGAAAGCAAAGCTATCTAAAGTTACTTCTTTATGACATGCAAGAGATGAAAGGAAGAGATCCACTTACCGATGTCTTGCGCAAATGGTCGATCCAATCTCCTCTATTTGCCGCTTGCTCCCAGCTCCAAGTCTTCTCACGGGCCCAGCTACACGAGATCCTGCGAACAAGACAAGAAAAGGAAACTACAAGAAGCATGCATTCATAATTGATTCAAGGATTAGCATAAATCAAATACGCAAGTAAGACAATACACCATTGAAACACATGCGAATAGAAGAACCTCAAATGCTTTATTAATATAAGGAAGTAAGGTTCAGGCAGTGATACAACCGTGAGAGGTCCAATCCAGCATCACCTTCCCGACGGAAAGAAATCTCCTCTTCACCTCCCTCAAGCAATCACCCAATACTCTCAACTGTAAACCAACAGCAATTCTTTGCACAAAATTCCCCGCCTCCCAGATCCCATGGGATGAGATCCTTATATAGAGTTTTGGAGTGAAGATAAGTCAGCTTGATGTGTGACTCGTTGTCCTCTTCAACTCCAGTTGTTCTTCAGTTCTTCACTCGGAGTTTCTACCTTCCACTTGGAGTTTTAGAAGCTCTTAACTCATCATTAGGCGAATCTTATGATCAAGTGTCTTTTTGGAAGCTTCCTGGGCACTGGCACATTGAGAAAAAGATTCCTCCACATGTCAAAGTACGCCCAGCGCAGGTAGCCTTTGTTGCACTTGCTATGCAGCGCAGGTACACCATAGAGCTCTTGACATTCAGCGCAGATGCTTAGTGGAGCAACTGCTTTGATCCAAAACTGACCTGTTTTTGAGTGTTTTTTAGTGGAGAACTGATTTGCAGTGTTGTGGTTTGCTGACCTTGTTCCTCTAAGGGTAAGAACAACATGTTTAGGGACTTTGGATCCCTTAGATTATTGACATTTCATGCTCTATGCTGTAAGGCACAAAAATGTCTATAACAGCATCCGTATTGCAACTCCCTATTTCTGCATCTGTGCTACTACTGGCACTGCCACTGCCAACTTCCCTTGCACTGCAAACTGTTGTTTCTATTGCATCAACAATGGAAAAACATTCCAAATTATTGAACTAACTGTGTTCAGTATGATACCAACTACCACTCCCTTCCAATTCGATTTCCCGCATTGCTTATTATATAGAAAGGGGGGGCCAGCCACTGCCTTCCCACTTTCTACGTTGGCCCTCCTACATCCCCATACCCACCGTATTCTTCGACCATATCCCCCCTATTCTCCCCATTCAAGTACGTTTCGACCATTCCTTATCTTTCGATTCATCTGATCGGCCACCCTCCTTTATTTCTATCCTGAACCCTCAATCAATAAGTAAATGCCATTGCGTAGGCCGAGCAATAGCGACAACCTGGCAAGCGGTTCCTAGTAGGTCGGGTCTATCATAGTGTCAGAAGTGCTGTCATAGAAGGGGCATTACGCCATACTGAACCTAAACTACTACATGCTCATATAACTAACTACCACCATGCCCAGGTACGTTAGTGACTGATAAGGATGCATAAGCAGGCTCGACTGTTAAGGCCGCCATCGCCCCTACTCCTTTATAGGGGTCACTCACTCATTCTGATGGGTGAGGGTGCGTTAGCACACTCGACTGTCCAGGCCGCCATCGACGGAGTCACTCACTATTCATATGGTGAGGGTCCTCTCCCTATGGTCGAGCGCCTCCGGTCCTTATCAGTCGAGCCCCTGTCGGTCCTAACCAGTGAAGGCGAAGCCCTTACCAGCGCATCGATCAAGTCGGTTCAGAGAGAAAGAGCGAAGCCCTCTCCTCTCCCTCTCCTCACTATTCATATGGTGAGGGTCCTCTCCCTCTCCCTTATGGTCGAGCCCCTCTCCTCTCCCTTGGGGTCGAGTACCTAAAGGTCCTTATTAGTCGAGCGTGCTACGCACCCTGACGGACCTTATGGTCGAGCCTGCTTACGCATCCTTATTAGTCGAGCGTGCTTACGCACCCTAAAGGGTCCTCTCCCTATGGTCGAGCGCCTCCGGTCCTCTCCCTATGGTCGAGCCTGCTTACGCATCCTTAACAGTCGAGCCCCTAGGTAGGTCTCCTCACTCTAGCAACAAATTGATCCATGCATCCATTCTCTCGTATGGCAGGTCTCAGAACCTACTACACAGGGCCAATAGGTTACATTCGAATATATCTCTCCCTCCTTGTCCTTTTCCTCCTCCCTCGTATGCTATCTTTCCTTACCCCATGGGATATGCCGCAGCAGAGATTTAGTATGCGCCCAGGAATAGAATATGGGTTAGGAAGAAGTTAGGGGAGAAGAACCATAATAGCTAGTCCGAGAAGGCTTTCTAGATAGGGCAGCTAGTCGATGCCGGAAGGTGTTAACTCAACCGGGCCATCCATCCGGAAGAAAGTCGTTTCTTAGTTTGGCTGATAACGATAACGGGGTCCTTATCAGTCGAGCCCCCTAAAGGGTCCTTATCAGTCGAGCCTGAATGTTGGAGCTTGACTGCTGCTAGTATTTGTGCTGAACCTTTGAATCCTCTGCGCTACTGTTGACCTTTGCACTGCTGCCAACTCTTCTCTACGCTGCTTAGTCTCTGGCACTCCTAGCTACTGCAATTGTCTCTCTAACACTCCTCGACACCATCTGACACTAGTCCATCCTGCTACCACAAAACTAGGTTCTTGTAACAATGTAATGATCCAAGAGGTGGGTTCCTCAAGGATCTTGCCCATCTGTAACTCCTTCGAACTACAACTCCAAATCATCCACCTCCCTCTTGGAGGTATCTCTACTGTCATGGCAAATTCCTCCTCAATCTTTGCGGGTGCAACCTTCGGATCATGCTTTTCATCTTTGTCCTTTTTCCTGAGAAGACATTGTGTTGCATAGTGACCCATTTCACCACATCTGAAGCACTTTATCTTCGAGACGTCCTTCTTATGTCTCCGCTGCTCCTGCTTCCTTTTCGATGCAAAGGCTACATTCTTCTCCTCCTCCCCGAGCTTCGACCCACTGCTACTTCTTCCGTTAAGCTTACACCTCACTAGATCTCTCCTAAAATCCTCTTGCTTAAGAGCTTCCCACATCTCATCCCAATTCGGCAAAGTCGTCCTGCCCAAGATACTTTAGACAAATACTTGTTGAGAATTGGCAATAAGAAATTCCAGTTTAATTTGTCCTTGAATTAAATTCGAAGTATATTCTCATAAAAACTTAAAATAATTAACTTAAGTTTATTAAACTTACTTATCTTCGGAAATTTGAGCTGGAAGGCTTTTGGAAGTCATGTATATGTTCTCCCTACTTTGTAGCAGTCTAGTGTGAGTTGTAAAATAGAAAACTCAATTTCATGAATCAGTTCAGTTAAATTAATTCTCAAACTGATTGAGAGAACTAATAGTGAGATAACAATCAGTGGTGACATTAATGAACTCCACTAGTGCTACTCTAGTTAATTGAATATTTACTGATTAGAAACTCATGCATGTCGATTCTGAGAAATACCAAGTTAAGACTAGAGTGCAGAGATAATGTACTATTTGTTTTAGATTTTTTTGAGTTGCACTGATAGTGCATGCAATGAGGAACTGATCCTTGAGGAATTACGTTATTTTCAGAGGCTTTATTTCCCTTTAAATACAAGCTATCCTTCATACGAATTACACATTGGAATAAAGACTTGGAGAGCTTGTGAAGAGGCTAAGCTTTGGCCTTGAGCTTGCTTATGAGTTGGAGATTGAATTTGTTGAGTATTGGGATTGTTCTTGAGAGAAAAAGCATTGTAATTTCATCTTGATTTTCCAGATTAATACAAAAAAGATAGTAGGGTTTTGAGCTGTGGCTTTCCCCGGATATTTATTGTGTTATGTGATTTTGGTTCTCTTCCTTTATTGATTATTGTTTGCTCAATGTTTATGGGCTTTCGCTATAAAGAGTAGAATTAGATTCTTTTCTCTTTCTTTAGTAAATTGCATTAGGTTGTGAATCTATAATATTTTCTACATGGTATCAGAGCAAGATTGTTTTTTGGGCTGAGAATTTTTAGAGCAGATATGAGAATTTCTATGCAAAAATTTCAGAAACAAATTGCAGATCTGGATTCCTTGGGAAAATATAACCAAATTCAAAAATTAATTGGCCGAATTAGAGTTCAGATGAGGGAGATATCACTGATTTAAAATAAGCTCCATAGAGGAGATTTCAAAGTTTTGAGTTTCTGGGTTACAAGTGAAAGTCGAATTTGCAATACATACTTTAGGATCAGCAAATGGCATTCCGTGGGTTGAGGCTTGAGTATGCCTTGGATGGCAGCTCAAATTTCATAGCCTGGAGGGGCAGGATGGAGGTTGTGCTAGAGGACAATGGCTTGAAGGAATTTGTTGAATAAGCAATTCATAAGCCAGTAGCTACTGATGCACAAAACTTGGCCAAATGGAAGAAGTGTGTGGCGTAGGCAAGGAAGATAATACTTGAGGGACTTCGAGATCATATTGTCTCGAGTATCCATGGAAAGGAAATCTCGCATGTTATGTGGAAAACATTGACAGGCTTGTATCAGAATAGCAGTGAACAAAGGAAGTTGGCACTGAAGGATAAACTTCGTAAAATCAAGATGGAGAAAGGCGAGATGATTCCAAAGTACTTGACCAAGTTCACTCAATGTCGGGATGAACTTGGAAGTGTTGGAATCACGGTTTCCGAGGAGGATATGGTGAGCCTTTCTCTTCTTGGACTCCCAAAGAGTTCGCATAATTATCAAGACTCTGTCAATGGTCAGAAGAAGATGCCAGATTGGGAATGACTATGGTCGGATTTGATGCAGGATGAGCTCAGGAGGAACATCAAGGATGGCTCTTCATCAAAGACTAATGATGACGAAAATTGTGCCTTAGCGATTAAGGCGAGGAAGGGGAAAGGTAAAATTTCTCATTCCAAATCAGGTTCTTATCATGGAGGTAAGAAGAAGGACATGACGAAAGTTAAATGCTTTCATTGTCACAATATGGGTCACTTTGCTACAAATTTTCCATTGAAGAAGTCCAAGGAGAAGTCCTCAGGAGGAGCGATGGGTGAGGCTTTGGCCTTCCAATTCGAATTGGACTTTTCCCTCATTGCAGGCATGGTGTCTTCAACGATGGGAAGTGTCTGGTACTTACACAGTGGAGCTTCTTTCGACATGACTGGTGACAAAGAGTTATTCAATAAACTAAAGGAGAAATATCTCAAGATGCATATCGAGATGGGTGATGACGGTAAGTATAGTGTTATTGGTGTGGGCACTATTACTTTTCAGAGGGAGCATGCGGCTCCACTCACCTTAAAGAATGTTATGCATGTACCCAGACTGATGAAGAACTTGGTATCCGTTACCAAGCTTGAGGATAGAGGCTATGATGTGATCTTTTTGAAAGGAAAGGCGTTCCTTCGACACATAGCCACGAGTCAAGTAAAGAAGACAGGGATTCGAGTTCAGAATCTCTATAAGATAGAGGTAGAGGATTTTGTTGCTTTGAGTTCAAAAGCAGAAAAGATGTTGAGTCGAGACGTCGGCGAATTGTGGCACAGGCGATTGGGCCACTTGCATCATGGGGCTTTGAAGATATTGCAACAAATATCTACCGGTCTTCCCAAAGGTACGTTTGAGCAATTTGATACATGGAAGGGTTGTACTTTGGGAAAATACACCAAGTCTTCCTTTGGAGACAGAGACAGTCGAGCAGAGTCTATTCTGGAGAGAGTCCATTCAGATATGTGTGGATCATTCTCAACAGCATCCACGACCAAACATAGGTATTATGTTATATTTGTTGATGACTATTCTCATAAATGCTGGGTATTTTTTATGCAGAAAAATGATCAAACTTTCAAAAAGTTTTGTGAGTCAAAGCATTGTTAGAGAAAGAGTCTGACAAGAAAGTTAAAGCTCTACGGAGTGATAATGGTGGTGAGTATGTCTCCAATGAGTTTAAGAACTTATGTGCAACGCAAGGGATTAAATGAGAGTTGACATCACCCCATAACCCTCAACAGAATGGGGTTGTTGAGAGGAAGAACATGAGCATAGTAGGGGCAGCAAGGGTGATGTTGCATTATTAGGGTCTACCACCACACTTGTGGGCTAAGGCATGCAACACAACGGTTTATGTTCAAAACCGTAGCCCACATCGGATACTTGAGATGAAGACACCAGAGCAGGCTTATTCCGGTAAGAGGCCAAATGTTGGTCACTTCAGGATTTTTGGCTTATTGGTTTATTTCCATGTGACCAAAGATGCACAAAAGAAGCTTGAGCCAACAATGGAGTTGGGGATCTTTGTGGGGTACACTGATACACCCCACAACTATCAAGTGTACATCTCGACCAGTCGGATGACAGTGGTTTGCAGGGATATCAGGTTCGATGAGGAGAAGGCCATGCGAGTATCCCTTGAGAGGGGGCTTGAGCTACATGCGGATGAGGATATTTTAGCTTCTAAGGTTGAGGGACGTCTAATTGATGTGGAGAAGACACATGCAGAGGTTAAGAGAGTGGAGACATCCACTCAGGAAGAGTCTTCCGGAGAGGGAAGAAAGTGCACTAGAGAGGCTCACAGATTATTGGATAATGCACGGGAGAATGTGGGAGTAGCCTCTTCTCAGTGCAGACAGAGGAGGTCACTAGAGAGGTACATTGGATACATGGCACTTATGGGTGCATGTGTTGTGACAGAGACGTCTTCCTTTCAGGAAGCAATGCAACAGCCAGTTTGGATTGATGTAATAGTGGAGGAGAATGACTCCATAGTTCGAAACAGTGTTTGGGATGCAGTCCCAAGACTAGAGGACAAGTCAATTGTGAGCTCCTGTTGGCTTTACAAGGTAAATCAAACTACAGATGGTAGTGTGGAGAAGCATAAGGCCATATTTGTGGCATGTGGCTTTTCACAGGTAGAGGGGATTGACTATGATGAGACCTTTTCTCCTGTTGCATGGTACTCGTCAATCATATATATTTTGGCACTATCAGCACAAATGGATTGGAAAATCCATCATATGGATATGAAGACTGGCTTCCTCAATGGCATAATTGAGGAAGAGGTGTACATAGAGTAGCCCGAAGGTTTTGAAACCTTGGACCGTGAGTCGCATGTGTGCCGACTCAAGAGAGCGTTGTATGGGCTGAAGAAAGCACCTCATGCTTGGTACATCGTGATATATAGCTACTTCACTAGGTTGGGCTTCACGAAGAGTGAAGCGAATGCGAACTTGTAACAAATAGTAGTGGAAGGTAAGTTGTTGATCATTATAATTTATGTAGATGATCTCATACTGACAGGTGATGAGAATCTCATCAAATCTTGCAAGGAGGACCTTGCAAGAGAGTTTGAGATGAAGGATATGGGGCTTATGCATTACTTTCTTGGTATGGAGGTATGGCACGGAGATGGGAAGTTGATTGTATCTCAAGGCAAGTATGCCAACGCGATACTCAGGAAATTCCACATGGAGAGTAGTAAACCCATGGAGACTCCTCTAGCTGGTAATTGGAGGAAGGAGGATGCTACCTCAGGGGAAAGAGTGGAAGCTACTGTTTACAGGCATCTTGTGGGTTCACTCATGTACTTGGTGAACACACGATTAGATATGTGCTATGCAGTTAACTAGCTTAGTCAAGTGATGATTAGGCCTACCAAGCTGTATTCAAAGGTGACAAATCATGTATTGGGATACCTCAAAGGCGCTACTCAGTTTGGGTTATGGTACAAACAGACAGAGGCAGTGAAGCTTCAAGGTTTCACCAATGGAGATTGGGCAGGGAGTCCATCTGACAGGAAGAGCACATCAAGAGGGATCTTTAGTATTGGGTCAACATCAGTTTCTTGGTACAATAGGAAACAAAGATTTGTTGCACTCAGTTTGGCAGAGGTAGAGTACATGGCTGCAGGTCAGGCAACATGTGAAGTTATCTGGATGAGGAAGATCCTGGTTGGTTTGTTTGGATCCGACAGTGATTTATTGTGATAATCAGAGTTGTATCAAACTCTGAAAATCCAGTCTTTCATGATCGGTCCAAGCATATTGATATTCGGTATCATCATCTCAGAGATTGTGTATTGAGACGGATCATGTTGTTATATTACATTCTCACGGAGAAGCAAGATGTTGACATCTTGACAAAGGCATTGTCAAGATGTAAATTCGAGTTTCACAAAGACAGGATCAGGGTAGCTGATAATCCCTTTCTTGTTGAGAGGGAGTGTTGAGAATTAGCAACAAGAAATTCTAGTTTAATTTGTCATTGAATTAAACTCTGAATTAAATTCGAATTCTATTCTCATAGCAACTTAAAATATTTAAATTAAGTTTATTAAACTTATTTAACATAGGAAATTCGAATTGGAAGTCTTTTGGAAGTCATGTATATGTTCTCCCTACTTTGTAGGATTCCAGTGTGAGTTAATTGTGAGTTGTAAAATAGAATACTTTCATCAGTCGGATCAGTTAAATTAGTTCTCAAATTGATTGAGAGAACTAATAGTGAGTTAACAGTCAGTGGTGACACTAATGAACTCCACTAGTGCTACTCTAGTTAACTATATATTTACTCATTAGAAACAGATGCATGTCGATTTTGAGAAAGACCCAGTTGAGACTAGAGTACAAGGACAATGTACTATTTGTTTTATATTTTTCTGAGTTGCACTGATAGTGCATGCAATCAGGAACTAATCCTTGAGGGATTGCGTTATTTTTAGAGGCTTTATTTCCATTTAAATACAAGCTATCCTTCATAGGAATTATGCATTGGAATAGAGACATGGAGAGCTTGTGAAGAGGCTAAGCTTTGGCCTTGAACTTTCTTATGAGTTGGAGATTGAATTTACTGAGTCTTGGGATTGTTCTTGAGAGAACAAGCATTGTAATTTCATCTTGATTTTCCGCATTAATACAAAACAGATAGTGGGGTTTTGAGTTGTGGATTCCCCGGATATTTATTGTGTTATGTGCCTTTGATTCTCTTCCTCTATTGATTATTGTTTGCTCGATGTTTATGGGCTTCCGTTGTAAAGAGTAGAAATAGATTCTTGTCTCTTTCTTTAGCAAATTGCATTAGCTTGTGAATCCATAGGATTTTCTACACTTCCCACTCATCTAAGACAGAATTGAGGGCTAGTCTAACCAAATTATAATCTTAAGGTGTAGACCCCACCGCTGATAACTCATCTCGAGTCTCCTGAAGCTTTGTGAGGAATGGATCCACACACTCACCCTTCTTCATCTGAGCAGATATCATTTTCTACTCTAAGTACATCTTCTGCTGCTCGGAAGATCCTTGATATAACGTAGACAATGCATCCCACATCTCCTTAGCAGTCCCTCTGCTAGCGATGTGACAGAAAACATGATCCTTCACTCCATCGAGGGTCATTTGTTTTTCCCTCGCAATTTATGCCTTGTACGTTTTAAGCGGATCAGCATCTGCAGGCACAACCTCCATGTTGTCGACATATGTCTTGAGGGCATGCTCATCTAGAAGGAATGACATCCTTGCCTTATAGATGACATAGTTGGATGCCCCGCAATCTATCTTGATCCCTCAAGCCACTGGTTGCCATCTCTGCCACGAGAATTTGTCAAAATGCTTGTCTCTTCTTCTTACTGTTGCTGCTCAACCAATAAGAGAATGGACTTCTTGGTGTGAAGTCTATTGAGAAAAAGTTTCATCATTGCGCTTCTCTTCTCTTTTGACATCTTTCTGCCTAGAAAAATGACCTGCAGAAAAATTGCGTACCACCATCTCCTCCTCACGCTAAGACTTCAACGTTGCTCCCTTTGCCATGGAAAATTTTCAACTGGAAGTCCTTCCTCTCTGTCAACTCACTCAGAGAGAGACTACCTCGAAATTCAGCCCTCTGGCTTGGACTATGCAAAACCCTCTAGGGATTCGAACTGCCGCCTCTTGCAAATTATTCGACCTCCCTTTTCTACTCAGTGTTGGGTTCTCTGGCATTGTTCTTCTTGCTTCACCTACACTAGCTCTAATACCATGTGAAAATTACGCAAATCGACGAATTCCTATTACAACACTAATGATATTTCTTCTACTTGTTAGATTTACATGAACAAGTTATTTGCAGTTTCCTACAGAAAACATCGAAATACATACCTTGCAGCCTACACCAATTAAATTATTGTAGGAATTTACAGGGTAAGTTCCTCAGAAAGAACACCAAAAGGACACCGCTCACAACCAGATCACAGATCAATACACCAGTATTTTTGACGTGGTTAAAACCCTCAAAGAGGGAAACATTCCACGGCCTGCGCCAACGTGGCTACTACAGGCAATTTATTAATCAAAGAATGAAAATTTACATAAGCTTCTCTCATGCACGGATTACCCGAACAATGACCCTCCATGCGCTTTAAATAGAACTCATGGACCAATCGGGTGTCAAGCCACGGATCAAGTGTCGGTAATACCGAGGAGAGAGTGAACCGTCGGATCACTACATATCGTGACTGTCGGATTGTAAGTTACAAAATGTACAACGGTAAAGAAACACACTTTACCTAACTCTATACCTAACTCTACACTAGACCAAGTTGAACTTAACTATATCCTATGTGTCGAAATATCCTAACATCCCCCCTTAAGAACAACTTGGGATAGGATTGAAGGATTTACAAATATGACACAATAGGAGAAGGAAGGAGGCACTAGAGCCTATCCCCCCTTAGTGACAACTTCCTGAACTCCAAGCATATATCGAAGTTTAGTGAACTTCGCCTCTGTGAGAGCCTTTGTGAAGATGTCTGCAACCTGATCATCTGTTGAACAATATTGCACTTCAAGAACATGGTCATGAATGAGCTTTCTGATGAAGTGCATGTGTAGTTCAATGTGTTTGCTGCGCTGATGCTGGACTGGATCTTTGCATAGCTGAATGGCACTTTGATTATCACACCAAAGTGTGGTAGGATGCTGCTGCTCAAAGCCAAACTCTGATAGGATCTGACGAAGCCACAAGGCTTCCTTACTAGCTTCCATGGCACCACGATACTCTGCTTCTGCTGGCGAAAGAGAAATGGCAGCCTGTTTCTTACAAGCCCATGTAATAGGTCCTGAACCAAGAGTGAAGACATAACAGACAGTAGACTTCCGATCATCAGGGTCACCAGCCCAATCAGAATCAGTGAAACCAACTAATAGAGGAGTTGCTTTGGCACTGTAATGAATCCCAAACTGTACTGTACCTCGAACATAACGAAGTATTCTTTTAGCTGCTTTCCAATGACTTTCACGGGGGTTTTGCATAAAACGAGCAACAAGGCCAACAACAAAGGAAAGGTCAGGACGAGTATGGGTTAAATACAAGAGTTTTCCTACAAGTTGACGGTATAAGGTAGCATCAACTTCAGGAGAAGTACAAGAGACTGAAAGTTTGACTCCAGACTGAAAGGGAGACTGATACCATGTAGGAATTTACAGGGTAAGTTCCTCAGAAAGAACACCAAAAGGACACCGCTCACAACCAGATCACAGATCAATACACCAGTATTTTTGACGTGGTTAAAACCCTCAAAGAGGGAAACAGTCCACGGCCTGCGCCAACGTGGCTACTACAGGCAATTTATTAATCAAAGAATGAAAATTTACATAAGCTTCTCTCATGCACGGATTACCCGAACAATGACCCTCCATGCGCTTTAAATAGAACTCATGGACCAATCGGGTGTCAAGCCACGGATCAAGTGTCGGTAATACCGAGGAGAGAGTGAATCGTCGGATCACTACATATCGTGACCGTCGGATTGTAAGTTACAAAATGTACAACGGTAAAGAAACACACTTTACCTAACTCTATACCTAACTCTACACTAGACCAAGTTGAACTTAACTATATCCTATGTGTCGAAATATCCTAACAATTATAAGTCGAAACAAGAAGAAACAATAGAGAAAGATACACACACATGACAAAGTTATTTTTGGACAAATGTCACTGGAAAAACCCAATGCGGGAAGACGGTGCAACAGATGTGAGGGTTTTATTATTATATAGTAGTAAAATCTGAATACATCTCTGGAAGCCTTCCCAACAATCCAGTTACAAAGAATAATCTTGACAAAGAGATTTGTGAGGTTACGCCACACCATCACTAGGAATCCTAACTGATCCAGCCCCAGAAAGATTGCCCCCGATTTTTCTAGCTGCCTCTGCGTAGTGTCTACATTAGACCAATTTCAAGCTCACTGGGGAAAGCGTCAATCCTCTGGTTGGTCGATTTTCTGCCCAGGTGATTCGATTTTTGCCTCCCGATCTCAAACTTCGACTTCCAGCTTCTGAAACTCGAATTCCCTCTTCAAATTTCAGACTCCCTCTTGGCTTATGCGTTGCCTCTGCGTGGCTATGCGTCAGCCCCTCTAGCTCAATGCTGCCACTGTTTGATCTCCCTCAACCTTCTCTGTTGAGTATCCTCCAACCGGGAAATATTTCTCTTCGGATACTATCCCTGCCCCTCACTGAAAAAGCTCACTATCGAAATTCTCCCGGCAGCTACTCTACTTCAGAAAATCAAACTTCTGAACTCACTCTCTATGTTTCTTCTAAGTGACCTTCAAGCTTCCTTAAATAATCTCCTTGTTGAGATTCAACAACCCAGATTAGAAGCTAATCAATGGCTATGATTATTTATTCTTGATCCTCATCTTCTTCTAGAAGTTACACCCATAGTTAGATTAATATCCATTAATTACTTTATTTTCCTAAGTTTAGACTTAGGGTCCCATTAAAAATAATTAATTATTTTAATAAAATTGTTTCTGGGTGGAATTTCCCAAAACGCTTTCTGGGTTCTTTAGAATAAATCTACCCAAGGCTCCCTGCAAAATTTGGGACTTAGAGCACATGTGATGCTACCAAAAATCAACATCCCATGCTTCCAAAATTGTCAAAATTCTGGAACAAATAATCCTGTAACAATTTAATTTAGGAAGGGACCTTACGTTGGGCACCCTACCAATATGTGCCTAGAATTAGAAGAGTTAAAAGCTCTTTTGCATGCCCCAAAAATGCCAGTGACCCCACCTCCACCTGCTGGAGAGAAGGCCACACTAGCACGTAATAAGGCATTGTGCACTATATGCGCAGAGTATGGGCATTACACTCATCATTGCCCTGAAATACCTCGATATCGAGATGCATTGAGTGCACTCACTCAAGCCAATACCGTGGCTCCATCACTACCTACCACACCAGTGGTAGATGATGGATCCAAAACCATATTTTGTGTTTTTGAGGAAGAAGCTTCATGCTCATATTCCTCTCACACCCATGGTCACACAACCTCCCACCATACAAGGAGGCAACCAAAATTAGTGACACCTCAACCTACCTCCACTTGCGCCTTATGTGATGAACCAGAACATCTGGTTAACAAGTGTCCTGAGTTACATGCGTTTAAAAAATGGTACTTGGTCCCCCAAGTTGTCCCTAGTAACAGACCCAGACACAAACGTCATAGTTTCCACATTTATACATGAAACCATCATACTCGTTTTTTCCCAACCCTTCCCCGATTCCTCAAAACATTGGCTTTTATGCCCCAATTCATTGTTGAGAACTCAACATTTGTCCAAATAGATACCCAATCCCCGGATGATACCACACCAATAAGGGACAATAGATCTAGGACCATCTTAGGCGTATTCGAGGAAAAATCACTACCTGCAATTTAGCCAGACACCCATCACCATGCTACCTCCTACCCTCGGTAAAGGTCTAGAAAGATGGCAAAATGGTCTTGGGCAGTCTTGTCAAAACCGCCCCACACGTGCGCTCTATTCAACAGACCTAGTCATCTGGTCAATCAATGTCAGGAATTGGGCAATATTAGAGACGTATTTCGCTTGTTGGTCTATATTCCTCAACCTACTTGCTCAAATAAGGTTAGACACTCACTCTATGATTGTCACATTTTCTCCCAAGCACATCATACGCAAAATTACCAATACCTTCCACATTTTCTAGAAGCAAGAGAAACATTGAGACACACTGACATTAGGGAAATACAACATGTTGATACTAAGATCCAAAGGTGGCCAGCAGAATGTGTATTAGGATTAATACACTCAGATATCTAAGGTCTTATGTCCACAAGGGCTCTTAGTAGTGGTGAATACCTCATCACCTTTATCGATGATCACTCTAGAAAAACTTAGATCTATTTCTTAAAGACCAAGGATGAGGTCTTTGATCGTTTCTGAGAGTTTAAGGATCTTGTTGAAAATATGTCAGGGAAAAAGATAAAGGCAATGCATTTAGATAATGGTGGAGAATATATAGACAAAGACTTTACATATTTATGTGCAAAGGAGGGCATAAAAATAAGTGGAAAACTCCATATAATTCGGAGCAGAATGGAGTAGCAGAATAGAAGAACATAACTATTGTTGGGGCAACCAAATCTATGTTGTATGATTAAGATCTACCTAGGTATCTATGGGCAGAAGCTTGCAACACAACATTATATATCCAAAATAGAACTCCTCATAGAGTATTTGGGAAGAGAACACCCAAAGGAGTTTTCACAGGGAAGAAGTTGGAAGTCAGCTATCTCAGGATATTCAGAAGCGTGGCTTATTGTCACATTCCAGACAAGAAGCGCAGTAAACTGGATCAGGCTATGGAAAAAGGGTATCTCTATGATAAACTAAGGTTTTCAATTGGTGAAGATTTAAAGCTAGCGGGTGACACATATATATGTAGCTAGTATGGAGCCTAATCTACTCAACCATTACTAGGTAAATTTTGAGTTATGTAATGAGGTTGATTCATAGTTTATGAAAAATCTGAAAGATGTTCATTCAAAGGAGAAACAAGGCATGTTACAAAGTTTGGAAATATCTTGTGGAAGCCAAGAAATCATTTTTCCCCTGGACCCTTATTTTTATGAGCCCTTGTTGCATGCATCATCATGTTCATATGGGAATTCCCAATCCCAAGTGTTTCTTTTGTGTCGACCAAAGTCCATTAAGGATTTGCTGCATTTTTGTCCCTTTTTCCAACTTCACTTGGCAATGGGTAGAGACATTTAGTGGCCATCTTTCCTTGAACCACATTTCTTGGATTTTCCCTATTAGGTGATAAATTGATTTAGCCTGTCTATTTTTAGTTTGCATGGCAACTTGCTAGAACAAAAACTCTTCTTTTAATTTGTGAAAGAAGAAATGGTATCATTTTTAATGAATCCCTTGCAATCAAATGTTTTCTTAAGCTAACAAGGTGGTAGTTTGTATCAATATTTCTTTGCAATAATTGTTTAAGTCTAACAAATTGAGTTGGACATTACCTCACCTCCATCAACACTTGGACAATTAGGGTAGGGTCTGATGGAATAATTTGGCATTTTTTATGTTTTTTTAAATGTATGTATTATAATACACAAAAATACATGCCATATACAAATATCTCTGAAGAAACTTCACTCTCAAGGTTTTTTGGAAATCGTGTTCCAAGTACTCTCATTATAGAAATGTTTTGAACTAAGGAAATTAACCCAACTTAAAAAAAAATTACCCTCTTCTTAGAGGTTTCTTGAATCTTAACCTTATGAAATTTTCAACCTTATGGATGTTATGAAATATAAATAAAATAACAATGACAACAAACAATATTTCACCTCTTAACAACCTTAATCGAGAAGACGATCTAAGAGAAAATATATCAAATTGTGTCAACAAGTTTCAGTGCTCTAACACTATTTTATCATGCAAAAATTAGATATGAAAATCACCTTATAGAAACAATAATTACAATAGTAAATATACCCTATCTTCTTCAATATTAATTTTAAATCACTTATTAATTTCAGCATTAACCTTATGTCAAATCAGCAAGACATACTAGTGTTAGAAATTACAAACCATGAAGATAGAGATAGTTGAAAATCAAATATGCAATGAAACAATTTTGAATTGTTGAAAACTTCATATATATAGGTGTAAAATGAAGTTCATGTACACACCTATAATATTCCTAATAGGAAATAACAGTGACAAACAAAGCAAATACACACATGCAACACACAAATTTAAACCATGCATAAACAACAGTGGTCAACACCATAAACTATGCTAAGGTGAGCCATTTTATTGATTTAACAAGTGGGAGTACAAATATAAATGGACTAGGTGAACTTGGGCTTGCTATAGAAAGCAAGGCAAGAACCCATGTGAGAATAAGAACCCCAAGTGCTGGAAATAACTCAGCTCCACAAACTGTACCCAAACTGGTCAAAGTGATAGAGCTATTGAAGGAAGAACTACTGGTATAGCTCCCAATACTACACAAAAAATTCAGTCAATTTAACCACGAGCTCCTCACCCCAAACCCAAAAAATTGTAGCAAGGAATCCTCCAACGACCCAAATTTGGAAATACCCACAAATTAGTGTGTGTTACCTAGGTTGCCTAGCCATACACATCGTTGGAAAAATGGCTGAAGATGCACGACAATCCCTCCAGAATACTCCCACCAATTCTCCAGCAAATCCCCTCCAAGTCACCTCCCTTGAAGCTTTGACAAACCCCACATTCAATCCTCAACCCTCCCACTTCTGTGCAAACTGCCAGAGAGGCTTGCACAAGCCCTAAAAATGCATAAATTCCTCCTGCAAGACTCCCACTGAATCTGACCTGCAAACCACCCAAATCTCTGGCAAATGTATGAGAGATTTGTCCCTCAAAAGCTTAGCAACATGCATGCACAAAAGTTGCCTCCACAAATAATTCTTCCCTCCTCTTATGTGCCCAGTCTACTTGTCAAATGGGATGAATACTCCAACAATTAGCTCTGGAACAACCCTACAATGGTAGAATAGGACTCCCCTTGAGTGGCACTCGAAGTCCACCAAAGTAGGAGGTGAGATTCCCACCCAGAAATCTCGTGTGCTAAACAACACGATGTAGACTTGGCTAAGCAGCACAAGCGTACAAGAGTTCAATTCTCAATTTGTCAAAAAGTCCCAAAATGAGGTCTTCTCCTCCTATTTATCCTTGAGCTCCTCCTCACTCCATGTGGGCTCCACAACTCGTCCCCCTTTCTTCTCTCCTTCCCCACAAGTGCGAATTTCTCTAAGGGGTGTGAATTCCCTCTTAGAGTGGCCCCCACATTCCACCTACCTTTTGATTTGCCTCATTTTCCTAAGTTCGAACCCCTCATTTTCCACCAAAATCAAGTGGGGTCCTCTCAACCCACTTCTCCTAAGTCAAATATGCCAAAATATCAAAATTGTGCAAAATGTGTTAGCAAAAATTTGCTAAGTAGGAATATCACAGTCCTGCCCACCTAGATGTTGCTTGTCCTCAAGCAACTATAGTGATGGATGTTGAAGTACCTGTCCTCCTTCCCAAGTGGTATCCTCATCAAGTAGGTCCTTCCACTTCACAAGAAACTCCTGGATGGTTTTGTTTCTGAGCTTCCTCTCCCTCACCTCCAAAATGGCCTCTGGCACCAATACCAAATGCCCCTCATCATCCAAGGGTGGTAACTCTGTGGCAATCGTCACTTGTTTCCCCAAAGACTTTTTTAGGTGTGGGACATGGAATACGTTGTGCACCTTACTCCCTGATGAGAATTCTAACTCATATGCCACCTCTACAACTCATCTAGTCACCCTGTATGGCCCATAGAAATGTGGCTTGAGCTTCTCAACTCCCTTCTGCTTCAAAGTGGGTTGCATTGGTTGGAGCCTTAAGAAAACCAAGTCCCCAAACTCAAAGTGTCTCTCAATCTTGTGTTTGCCTGTATACATCTTCTTCGAGTTTTGAGCAGTTTGTAAATTATCCTTGAGAGCTCTAAGGATATCTTGGCTCTCTTGTATCCAATCCTTGGCCCCTGGGGCTCGATTGTCTCCAAACACCATATCAACAAAAGTTGGAGCATCATAACCATATTGTTGGACACCTAATCCTATATGGGTTGGTGTAGAATGTGAACAGCCACGAGAGTCCAAGAGACCTTGGGATGTGGAACCCAATGGTCACACGAATATACTATAAATGTATATCATTGTCAAATAATAGATGCACTCTCTTGCTTATCTTTAATATTCTGTTGTTGCCATGTGTGTGTTTGACATGGTATCAAAGCGGACGATATCCTACCCTGCTCATATTTGAGCCACTTGTTTTGTGGCCATTCTGTGTAGTGTATCAGGCATGAAACCTCCTCAGTGCTATCCTTGGTAGTTTCTCTGTTGAAGGAAGAGCGATATATCGACCACCCATTGGACTCAGGCACCCAAGTGCGAGGATTGTATGAGAGAGCATAGTGGGTGAGTTGAAATCTCTTGTACAGAGATTTCACGATGTTGGTTTTGGAGAAATCATTGTAGTTCTTGATTTTAATATATTTGGGAGGCTTGTTGGGGAAGTCCTCATTTGTTCTGTGACACGGGTTCAGATTGTCCATCCATGAAGGTCATATACCGTCTACACCTGTTGTGATTTGTCACCATCAGCCATGATGCCGCTGTCGTTGTCAATGGGAACGTATTCTGTCTGGACTCGAGGGGCGCTCCAAAGGTAGGTCTTCTTGGCGTCGGAATCGGAGCAGAGAGCCTGCCGCCTGTTTGGGCATCATAGCGTGACATCACCTCCCAATGCGACTTCTCAGCAACAATATCGAGTTTCTCTATATCATACTCTGATTGGTTGGCAGCGTCCTCAAAAGCATTTATGGACAAATATGCACCAATCCTGCTGCACAATAGGTTCCAGTGAATGCCGCACCAATGCTAGATACGTGGTCCGTTGAAGGTAAAACCCCAACTTGAGAAGTTATGAAAATCCTATGAAACTTATCTGCATCATCCCTAGGCATAGACATCTACTGGAATTTTCTGAGAAGATTTGGATTAGAACTATACAAGTAAACCTTTGCGTCCAAACTTGCACCAATTAATTTTCTTGTTCTGGCCATCTCCAAGACTTTGTTCACTTCTGTCCTCACCTCAAGAGCTTTTGTCCAGAATTCAATCTCCTCTTTCACTAGAGAGAGCCAATATTCATCTATTCTTGGCCATTGTACTTCAAAAACAAACTTTGCTAGAGAGCCATCTTCCCATGATTCCTCGACCATGTTAGGTAGAATTGGAGCTATAGCCCGCACTATAATCTGGAAAATCTTATAGAACTGATAGCACTCAAAGCTCTCCTTGATACTATTGATCACATTAACTAGCTGAAAAAGCACATGTTTGTCAATCAATGGAAGATCCTTATACATAATAGCACTCTCTGGTTTCTCTGCCACCTGCTTCTTGAACACTGTTATTGAAAGTTTCGCTTGCGGTCTCTACCTGAGTGAAAGAGCTATCTATATACCAAGAACAAGAGGGGCTCAAAGAAAAGAGCGAGAGCGATAAGAAAAATCAAATCTCAAAACTCAGATATCTAGAGACAGTGAAAGCACGATTTTCTTATTAGTACCAGAGCCATTCCAGTCCCCGAAATATCGTTTTCCAGTTCCTTCCTGTGATTGCCATCTCAAATTCGGTTTCAAGGGAGTCATTTTGTCCGTGATCAAGCCCCGAAGCGCTCAATTTCGTTCACCACAAAGGACATTTTTTGGTTCGAGGGTTGCTTGCTTCAAGCCATGAGCTCCATTGGTGTTTCTCCAAGGTCGCGAGGGTTTCACCCTTACCTAAATTAAATAGTAGACAACGGGCGTTTTGCACAATTTTCGGGAGGTCAATGTATCCTGATACATTACTTGTTTCGGGAGCATTTGATTGGAGTATGGAAACGCAAGGTCGGAACAATGTCGTGTTAGATCCTTTGCAGTGTATATATCTACCTTCCTTACTTTAAAGTTCAGAAACGTTGGGCACTTCTGCTATTTATAGATGTTTTGCAGTCTGGGAGGATGCATACCAAATGAATTCTTGTGTTCCTTCATTCAAACGATGGTGCATGGCATACACAATCCGACGATATGCGTTTCGTTGGATGGTTGTCCTCCATAAATATATGTGATTTTCGGGACGAAGGTCTTCTCTGCTAATCCTGTTGAATTCAGTGAAGCCTGTCACTCAAAACTGTTAGGAACGCCACATAAAAGTATAAAGAGCACAAAAATCACAAATGCCGCTTTGCCCATTTCCATTGCATCGATGGAGGTTTTGAATCCATAGTTCGAAGCATTGTTCCCTTTCTCTTTTTATCAGGCTTTATATATTAAGATATTTGTCTCTTAAAATCCTATGATTGCTGCTCATTCTGCATCAACATAACTGTGAAAAATTGGGCTAGACGAGGAAAGGATTGGTGCAGTCAATATCTTATGTGGTGAAATTCTTATTTATGGACATCATGTTTAGTTTAGCAGAAGAGTTATGGCATATGGGGTTTTGGATATTTAAACTAATTTGGAGATTAGAGACTATTGGGAGCTTCTTTGTCTTGGCATTGTATTGGAGTTTGGAGTGCGTTGAGGTCCTCATTGTTTTACTATTTGTTTTGAGGTTAATTTGTTGAAAATGGCTCTAATTTGTGAAGTATTAGAGTTCTTAAAAACTCTAATACATTCTTTTGATCATGATAAAATAAGAATCAACAAAGTTTCTCTTGTTGACATTAGAACTTGTTTGAAAAATGCACAAGACAAGATTGAATTTTTGCAGCTTGAATCTTAGCTACAACAAGCAGAATTACAACAATGGAGTCGTCATTCTGAACCTGTTTCTGTTCAAAACAATGAAACAGACTCCCATAAACAACAAGTCAATAATGTTACAAATTCAGATTCAGTGCCTAATACAACAACAGATTTGCATGCAAAAGCAGAAATTCAGCCTGCACTTCCCAAGCCCATCATCAAACCTTGGGAAGAGCTTGTCCACAACAAGCACAAAACATGTCTTGGATATGATAAGGATGTGTCCTTTCATATTTCAGATTACTCAAAGCCCATTCAGTTTCAGAGTGTTGGATTCCTTCATGACAATTCACCTTCAGCTGTTCCTGCTCCTCTTCCACAGCAACAACAACAGAGTGTGAAATTCCAACACTGTGACCGAGTTGGCCATATGAAAAATCATTGTTTTGATTTTCATCCATGTAAGCACTGTCATAAAACCAGTCATTCTTCAAACAGATGCTTCAGAAACAAACCTCCTGCAAGAACAAAGATTCATCTTGGATGGATTGTTTCTTGACAATGGGCATCAACAGCCAAGAAGATATTCCAGTCATATGTCAGAACTTGTTCTAGAGTATTGAACAGTCTTGCACTTGAGTTTTCTCCATCATCTCACCTTGCATCTGACGGGGGGGAAATGATGGTCATCTACAAGCTTCAAAGCCACATCAAGCGAGCCTGAGCCACAACCTGCCATACCATATTCAGAGTTGTATCCAGAGACAAAGATGCCTCTGAGCATGCCTTCAGTTGGTGATACCTCTTTAAAGAATTGGGGACACTTCCTCTAGCAGAAGAGTTCAGCTTCTTGCCAGTTTTGGAAGAGTTCCAGGAATTGCATTAAACATTCCAGAGTTGTTGGTCATCCTTAAACCATCACAGGTTGAGACCTCCCTTTTCAGGTTGAGGTTCTCCGTTTTATGCGGGGTGAGACCTCCCTTTCATGGTTGAAGGTTTCCCTCTTCAAAACATCAAGAGCACTTCCTCTAGCAGAAGACCTGAGCTTCATGCTAGACTTGGAAGAGTTCCAAGAACTGCACTAAGCGTTCTAGTGTTGGTGGTCATCCTTAAACCACCTCCCTTTATACCAACATTTCAAAGAGCACATTCAGCCTAGTGCTACCATGCATTTTTGCACATTTTGTATTACAACTCTCTTCTTGGACTCATACATAACCCTTCGAATTAAGGGGGGGAATGTTGGACACCTAATCCTCTATGGGTTGGTGTAGAATGTGAACAACCATGAGAGTCCAAGAGACCTTGGGATGTGGAACCCAACGGTCACACGAATGTACTATAAATGTATATCATTGTCAAATAATAGATGCACTCTCCTGCTTATCTTTAATATTTTGTTGCTGCCATGTGTGTGTTTGACACATATAGAGCATGGAATGGGGACATACCTATCGACATGTGATATGTTGTGTTGTAGCAGTACTCTCTGAGATGTAGCCACCTCACCCACGCTTGTTGCTCCCTCGTAAAAAAGTTACACAGGTACCCCTCTAACCATTTTCTTCACAATCTTGGTATGGCCATCAATTTGTGGATAATAACGGGTATTGGATGTGAGCTCGATCCCACAGGGGCTTCACTCAATAAACCTTGAATATATCACGTGCATTCATGGCATAATAATCAATACCCCTTTATATTTTTTCATTAGCTTTGAGCTCCTTTTTTTATACATGCCAATATAAAAACCCTTTACCCCCTAATATATGTTCAATATATTATGTCATTTTTTCCTCAATATATATCCCCCAATATGAACTCACGTGGTATGGTATTGCTCCCCTAGTGATACCCCTGTGCTCGATCCCCACTAACTAAAACAACTCTTGCCAAAATCCCCCCATGAATCTATTGTCTATGTCACTAACTATGGTCTTGTGAAGACCATGTAGCCTGAACAATTCCCTGAAAAAGAAATCGACTACCTGAGAAGTCGATGAACGTGATGGAATGGAAAAGAAATGAGCGAATTTGGTCAGCTTTTCGACCACTACATAGATGCAATCCCACCCATGGAATGTTGGAAACCTAGTAATAAAGTCCATAGATACACTCTCCCATTTCCTCTTAAGAATGGGGAGGGGCTGCAATTGGCCAACTGGGTAAATTTGCTCCCCCTTGTTCCTCTGACAAGTATCACACTCGCACGTGCTTTAGTATGTCCTCCTTGAGGCCCTTCCATGTGAATATCTCCCTGATGGCCCTATATGCATTGAGGAAACTCTCATGCCCTACCAAGAGAGAATCGTGAGCAGGACAATTTGTAATGTCTTCTAATAATAATAATAATAATAAATAATATAATGTAATATTAAAATATAAGAAAATAAATAATAAACAATAAAGAAAATATAATAATAGTAAATAGATAATAAATAATGAAGAAATATAATAATAATAAATAAATAAAATAGTAAAGTTATAAAATAGTAACAATAAGTAAAGTTATCAAAAAGTAAAAATGGATAAAATAAGAAAAAAACAAATTAAGAGAAAATTTAACTTAAGTAAAACTTAAAATAAAAAGTAAACTTCAAATAAAAGTTGCATGTTGACACATGAAATGTGCGCATGCGGTTCCCCTTCCAATGTTTGGTCTATTTAATAGACGATGAGGAAGATGAGAGATCATTCCATCATCCATTCTCGTGGGAGAAACGTGTTGTGAGACAAAGGATTCCATGGTAGTAGTACGTTGATTGAGGGCTTGGGGGTGGCCAGTTGTAGAAAGAATATGTGCAGCTGAGCCTACGGTTGGGTGGAGAATCGTCCACAAAACTTTGTTGTAGTTAGCATAATTCAAATAGCACTCAACTTCGAAATCACAAGGAATATCATCGTTACATGTAAGTTGTCTCTGCTCATATTTCCGAAATTCTATGTTAAATAGTTGATTAATTGTGTGTTGATGATAAATCGCATAATTGATGTCATAATTTATATATTTTAAATCAGAGTTGTTACATATGGTATTAGAGCAGGTTTAACTTTGTGTGACCTCTAAGTAAAAATTATGGGAAAAACATTGAATTAAATTTTATCAATAATTTTGCTTGTAATGACAAGAAGAAATTTAATCAAATAAATTTAACAATAAAAACAAATTTTAATTTCAATTTTTTTAACAATATATACATTCAAAATAATATACAAAATTATATATATGTTTTCTAAAATTAAATAATTTTAATAAAATAATTATTATATAAATTATTAAATAAATAAATTTTCTAAAGTAAATAAACTTTCATTATTATTAAATATAAATGTGGGGTTCTTCTTAATTTTTGCATGTAATAAATAAACTCCCTTTTATTAAATATATATTTGGACACTTGTGATTTGCATGTAACTATATAATAATATACTTTTAAATCTATTGTTATGGTTTTAATTTAACAGAATTTTATTAAAAATAACATGCATGATATCGCATACATGTTTATTTTATATATATTATCATTTTTTTTTATTTAAACAAATATCTACTCTACTCTACTCTACTTATCTCGTCCTGAGCTACTAAATGGATAAACAAATATGTATAACAATCATGGAATTTTAATTTGATATCAATGATTATAATTTGTACCTCTAGTAATATCTTAAGGATGAATTTCACTAAATTTCCTTGGGGAAGGAGGAATACATGACTAGGGTTTAAATTTCAATATGATGAGGTTTATTGAAAGCTAAACATGTACTTAAATGATTATACCTACTATGAAAATTGCCAACTTCCTAGTGGAAGGAAGTGGAAATGATTATTGAAAGGTAATTGGTAACTTGATGAAAACATGACACTAATAGTATTGATGAGATAACCTAGTTGAATAATCTTATTTCATCATTGACATTCATTTTTTTCATAAACAAATGAAATTGATTTTTTTGATGAATCATGAAAAGAATGCTTATAGTGTCTTAGTGTTCTATATTTGATAAGTGTTGAGATGATTCTCATATTGATGATGCTTCATGATGTGGTTATATGTGGATAATGATGCACATGTGGTTCTTATTCGTTCAATTTGATATGATAATGTTGTTGTATGCTCATAACCTTCGGCAAGCAGCTGCAAGTTGCATTGTTCAGTAGGTAGTGTGCCTCACAGTGTTGGCCCCGTACCATACCTTACCGTATTGTATCGTGCAGGGGTATGGCCTCTCTGTCGGGTATGTATTGAAAGGGTCCTTTTCCTCTTTCGGATATAGTGGGAACTTGGAATGGATGGAGGAAGGATTTAGGGGAATGGGCACTACCTGACCTGCGTGACTGGCTCTATCCCCTCTCCCTGAGGATGCGTAAGCAGGCTCGACTGTTAAGGAGAGGACTATTTGCGTATGATCCTCAAATGGGTGAATCATCGTATGTAACGCTTCCTCATTGCTATTCACTATTTCCCCCCCGTAGAGGTCAGATTCATGAGGGGTATGTGGGACCTCTCTCTTCTCTCGGCGGGTATCCATTGATGTGTTACTTCTCTTCTCCTCTGGGCCAGTGATGTGGTCCCTCTCTCGTCTGGTGGCAACCACTGCGTGCACATGGCCGTCGTTCACTGCGCATAGTCCTGTCCCGGGGTATGGGGGACATATATCTTTCGTGTATGTGGTGAAGGTGACTCAGATATCATGTGATGGTGCACTCTCTCTTTCTCTCGAGTATGTGGATATAATATGCATAGGGATTATGACGTTATGTTGAGGTATATTGACATGTGGTTTATTTATTATGTGAGGACACATCTTTGATGTTGAATGTTGATGTTATAACTTAGGAGGATATTATGATGTGAAGCATATGGTAATTGTATGTAGATTTATGATATGCAGAATTTTGTGATAACAACGATGTTATTCTCATGATGACATGCAAGACCTTTCATGTGGATTATTTTCTATGATACTATGATGTTATCGCTAATGCATTGGATGTATGTTGAGATGTGGTGATGGACGGGAAATCCACAAATGGGCCAAGAGGGCCGGTTTATTTAATGATCTTGTAGGAGCCCATACTTGCGAGGGAGAATATGTAACACCATGTGGGCTGGGGATATACTCAATCAACACTACATATGCCAGTGGTTCCTTTGTCTTGTATAGATCTTGATGGATAGATCTTGAGGGGCTATGGGACCATCTTGAGGAGGTCAAGTGCCTGATATTGTAGGCTAGGTGCTTGGTATTGGATTGGGATGCCGAAGTCTGGTGGGGGTGTAAGGACTTTGATGCTTGGGGCTGTGCACCTTAGTAGTTGTGGAGGGAGTGGGCCAGCCTTGCGAGATGCCCGGAGTCATTGAGTACCGTACCGAATGCCTGCCTTGGGGCGGATGAGGTCTGAATCAGGCGCGAGCCTTGGACTAGGATACAGACCAATGAGACTTATGTCTGATTCTGAAAGTGGGAAAAAGGGACAGAGATTCCTTGAGATTTCCTGGGTGTTGTGAAAACTTTCGATGCCTGCTAGTTATACTAGTTCAGCAAAGGGTGTAGGGCAAATATAAAGTAATAAATAACTAAATAAATAAAATGTTAAATGATTCAATTTAACTTCGGGACGAAGTTCCTTAAAGAGGGGGATTATGTAATGTCCTATAATAATAATAATAATAATATAAGAAAATAAATAATAAACAATAAAGAAAAGCTAATAATAGTAAATAGATAATAAATAATGAAGAAATATAATAATAACAAATAAATAAAATAGTAAAGTTATATATATATAAGTAAAATATAAAATAGTAACAATAAGTAAAGTTAACAAAAAGTAGAATAAAATAAGAAAGAAATAATTAAGAGAACTATAAAAATAGTAAAAGTAAGTAAAGTTATCAAAAAGTAAAAATAGATAAAATAAGAAATAAACAAATTAAGAGAAAATTTAACTTGAGTAAAACTTAAAATAAAAGTTGCATGTTGACACATGGAATGTGTGCATGGGGTTCCCCTTCCAATGTTTGATCTATTTAATAGACGACGAGGAAGATGAGAGATCATTCCATCATCCATTCTCTTGGGAGAAAAATTTTGTGAGACAAAAGATTCCATGGCAGTAGTACGTTGATTGAGGGCTCGGGGGTGTCCAGTTGTAGAAAGACTATATGAAGCTGAGCCTACAGTTGAGTGGAGAGTCGCCCCCAAAAATTTGTTGTGGTTAGCATGATCCAAATAACGTTCAACTCCGAAATCACAAATAAGGAATATCATCGTCACAAGTAAGTTGTCTCTGCTCATATTTCCGAGATTCTATGTTAAATAGTTGATTAATTGTGTGTTGATGATAAATCGCATAATTGATGTCATTATTTATATTTTTTAAAATCAAGGTTGTTACATAATCTTCTCCCGCAATTGGGAGCCAGACACCAAATAAATCCAATCCTTGTAGTATATTACCTTGTTCATCACCTTGTACTTGTCATCTCCAACCAACCCATCCAGGATCTCACATGCACGTTGATCCTTGGAATACTCAACCAACAATAATGCTCTCCAATCTTGATCAATGCTCATGAGAGGGAGAGTCGCAGGCCTCCTAGACAATGCATCTACCACCAAATTATGTTGACCCTTGACATACTCAATGTCAAAATCATATGCTTGTATTTTGCTGACCCATTTCTGCTACCTCTCATTTAGTTCTTTCTGTTCCAAAAAGAACCGAAGACTGTTGTGGTCAGTCTTAACCTTGAATCTATTGCCCACTAAATATTGTCAAAACTTGGCTAACACATGCATGAAGGCCAACATCTCCTTGTCATAGATAGAGTAGAGTCTCTCATGGGGCTGCAAATTTCGGCACTCAAAGGAAATCGAGTGTCCCCTTGCATCAAAACGGCTCCAAGGCCCTCACTTGATGCATCACACTCCAGAACGAAAGGCTGAGAGAAATCTGGCAAAGCCAACACCGGGCAACTACTCATCACCTGCATGAGGCACTCAAAAGCCTCCTACGCTCCAACTGTCCATGTGAATGCCCCTCTCTTGGTCAAATCTATGAGGGGTGTTGCCAACTGTGAGAATCCTCTCACAAACCTCTTGTAGTAAGTGCATATGCCTAGGAATCCCCACATCTCTGTCACATTCCTGGGTGTATGGAAATCTAGGATGGCTCTAATCTTCTCCTAATGAACTCACACCCTGTTCTCTCCAATAATGTGGCCAAGATATAACATTTTTGTTAGCCCAAATTCACATTTGGACATCTTAGCATATAACTGCTGCTCCTCCAGGATGCGAAGTTGTTAAGTTATGGTATGTTCTATGCTTATAGCAGTTTATTTATCTTTCTTATTATTATCCATAGATTAGCAATCACATGTACATTAAGTAAAGTGCAAATAGAACATTTAAACGATCAACCGAAAACAAGCCAAGACAAGAGACACAAGGCTAGCCAGGTACAAACTCCAATATGGGGAAACCCTTTGATCAAATCTTCTTTTATCTCCAATAATTCAGCAGAGAGAAATAGTACAAAGATCTGATTTATATCAGCAGCAGCAAACCCTAGATCAAACTCGTCAAGTTTCCACTAGTGAGTCGTTCACCGTGCACCAGTCCAAGACTTCGCCGTGCACTAGTCCAAGACTTCGAACGACCTGTTTCGGCTTGGGTGAGAGAGAAAGCCTTTCTTCGCAGGAGAGAGAAGAGACTCTTTTTCTACGCAGGAGAGAGAGAGATATGATGAGAAGTGAGTGACCAAATGAGGAGGAATCGTCCTGTATTTATATCCAAACATTGAAGGTGAATAGATGTGTTTGTTGGGCGTCTGAGCCTACATAAGTTGCTGACCGACTTTGATAATTTGTCAATAATCAAAATAAATTCATATCTCCATAAATAATTATTGGAATCGGATGATCTTTAGATCAATCCTACACCTCTCGACGAAAGGAATCTAGGAAAAATATTATCAACCATGAATAAGGTGACCCACATGGAGTTTGACCCTAGTTGCCAATTTTAACACTTCCTCTCAACTAGGGAGAACTCCATCTACAATTCATCTGACCATCGCTACTATTCATCCATCAAATGCACTGCCTTGTACAGCTTGACCCCTGCTCTGCTCTGCTCTACTTTGTTCTGTTCTGCTCTGCTCGAACTATGAAGAAGAAGAAGTGATCGAGGATGTCTCATACCATCCTCCACTGACCCGAAGTCAATCTGGAGTGTGTACCACTTTCACTGGTCCTAGACCAGTCCTCTATTGACCCAAAGTCAGTTTCAGAGGGTGTACCACTCTCACTGGTCCCAGACCAGTATCATTGATCCCAAATCAATGGAGGTCCTCCTAGCATAGGGAGTACGGTAGATACAATGATGCGTCCATCAATAAAACTACTATGGTCCCTATCCTCATTTCCCTGCCCATTGATTAGATGAGAGGTACTTCCCATGAGTCTCAAACTGCATGGGTAAGATGCCTCGACAAGAGAATTAATCATCCTGTCCACAAGAGAACGAATCATCCTATCCAGTGGATGCCACGGAGAACTAATCATCCTGGCCTACAGGAGAACGAATCATCCTGTTCCACAATCGCCATGGAGAACGAATCATCCTGGCCCACAGGAGAACTAATCATCCTGTTCCATAGTCACCATGGGGTGTCAGGGGAAGGTTGAACCTTTTACCCTATACAAAGTGCACCAACAGGGGATGGTGAGTTACCCTGTGGTCATATGTTGCTCCAAGAAGTACCTCGCGCCCCCCTAGAGCTCCCAGAGCTCAGTACATCATACTTGACCCTCAAAAGAGGGTCTCTGAACGACTCCAAGTTGTTCTCAGAAAGTCAGAAATTTGACCTTTCCTAGGGGCTTTGTCAAAATGTCGACAACCTGTTCATCTGTACCGATATGTTGGAGCCTTATAGCTCCCCACTACACCATGTCACGAATATAGTGGTACCTGATAACGATATGCTTGGAGTGATCATGGAATACGGGATTCTCTGATAAACGAATCCTGCTATGGTTGTCACATAGGATCATGGTGGTATCCAATGTAAATCCAAACAGCTCACTGAAGAGCTTTTGTAACCAAACTGCCTCAAAGGAGGCCATGCTAGCAGCAATGTACTATGCCTCTACGGTGCTCAAAGCCACAAACTTCTGCTTCATGCTCATCCAGGATATCGAAGCAGATCCCAAGGAGAAACAACACCCGGAAGTGCTCTTATGGTCCACCACATTGCCTGCCCAATCAGCATCAGTATATCCAAGTAGTCTCACATTTCCGGCAGTGTATCTTAACCCATAAGTAATTGTGCCATGAAGATATCTCAGCAGATTCTTGGCACCAATCCAATGTATGTGGTGAGGTTCAACCATGTGTTGACTCAACATGTTGACTGCAAAACATTTATCTAGACGGGAGTTCACTAGGAACATCAATGCTTCGATGAGTTGACGATACTTGGTGGTATTTCGTAAAACAGGTCCAGCAACACTACCGCTTAACTTCTTGAAGTCAAGCTCCATCGAGGTGGTTATGGGCTTGCAGTCCAGCATGTTGAATCTCTCCAATATCTTCACCACATATTTTCCTTGAGATAGGAAAATATCCCCTGGTTTCTGCCAGACTTCTAGTCCTAGGAAATAGTGCACAAGTCCTAGGTCTTTCATCTCGAACTCAGAAGCCAACTCCCTCTTACATTCGTGAATGAGAGGGTCTGCACCTGTTAAAAAGAGGTTGTCAACATATAGCACCAGTATGAGAGGCTTGTCATCTATAACCTTAAAGTAAAGGTTGGGGTCGGCTTCACTCCTAGTGAATCCCAGCGTCATCAAGTAGCTATCGATCCTCTCATACCATGCTCGAGGTGCTTGCTTTAGCCCATAAGAGGGCCTTCTTCAACCTGCACACATGAGATTCTCAATCATGAATCTCAAATCCTTTAGGTTGCTCCACATAGACCTCTTCTTTGATCGAACCATGTAAGAACGCAGTCTTGACATCCATCTGATGTAGGTTCCATCCTTGCGAAGCAGCAAGGGCTATGATCGAGTGGATGGTGGTATATCAGGCAACAAGTGCAAATATCTCGTCATAGTATATACCTTCCTTCTGGGAAAAGCCACAAGTGACAAAACGAGCCTTATATTTTTATGCACTTCCATCAACTGCATGCTTTATCTTGTAAAGCCATTTTGGAGTGACAACTGCCTTGTCCTGGGGTTTGGGGACTACATCCCAGACATCGTTCTTCGTAATAGACTCATATTCTTCGGTCATAACATCCTTCCATACTTTATGCTTGACGGCATCTGTGAATGATGAAGGCTCATTTTGGATGATCGTGCTCATGATGGTCAGGTATCCCTGATACCTGTTTGGTTTCTTACTTTCACGGAAGGTTCCTCGGGGTGTTGTGTGTCCTTCAACATCATCAAGTGTCCCCCTAAGCCATGAAGGCCTCTTCCTTGAAGAGGAGGGCTCAAGCGGAGGAGGATCAATAAGATCCAGGGGTTCTTCCACATTGGGCATTGTCTCCTCTTCTTTTTCTTTCGGTTCCCTGGTGTCAGCTTCTTGAGTGTTCCTCAAAGTAGGAAGATTGTCCACCTTGCTAAGGGCCATATCTTCGTCAAAGGTGACATCATGACTAATCTCGACTTCCCTTTGACCAGCTACATAGATTCTATAGCCCTTAGTATTTTCACTATAACCCACAAAGATTCCTTTCTTTCCAGATGCACCCAATTTATTCCTTTTCTCTTTCGGCACATGAAAATATATTGGGCTTCCAAAAATTCTAAAATGAGATACGTCAGGTTTCTTACCAGTGAACATTTCTTCAGGAGTTTTGGAACCCAATGCTTGATGAGGGCATCGGTTTTGTACATATACAGTAGTGTTCGCAGCTTTGGCCCATAGAAACTTCGGAAGTCTTTGATCATGGAGCATAGCACGGACAGCTTCCACAATCGTACAATTCTTCCTTTCCGCCACACCATTCTGCTCAGGAGTATAGGGTGTAGTGGTCTCCCTCTTAATGCCAACCTCTTTGCAAAAGTCATGAAACTCATTGGATTCATATTCAGTCCCATTATCAGTCCTTAGGATCTTGATCTTCTTTTTCGGTTTGATTCTCGATCAAGGCTTTGAAGTGTCGAAACCAGGAGAACACTTCATCCTTCTTTTTCAAGAAATATATCCAAGTCTTGCGAGAATAATCATCTGTAAAAGTGAGGTAATATAAATATCCTCCCAAAGAGTTCACAGGCATCATACCGGATATGTCTGAGTGAACCAACTGCAATATATCGGAGGTCTTGCTTTGGCTTGAGGGGAATGGTCCCCTTTTGAGCTTCCCTTCAGCACATCCTGGACATACACCTTCTTGCTCTAATCTGAACTCGAGCATCCCAGTTACCATTTTTCTTACATCAGGTAGAGCTTTATAATGAAGGTGAGCAAACCTCCGATGCCATAATTCAGACTTGCCATCACTGAAAGCCACCTTGCAGCCTTTGTCTTCCATTGCCGAAATGGACACCAGGTTCTTTTTTAGATCAGGTACATATAATACATCTTGTAAGTGGGTGGTATTACCCTGATTTAGTTGAAGAGTGACATTTCCTACGCCTTTCACGGGATATTTTGAATTGTCTCCAAGAACAATTTCTAGGTTGGTTTATTTCTCTACCAGATTATAGAGAGCTTCTTTGTAACCAGTGAAGTGCCTTGAGGCACCACTATCAATAAGCCAATTTCCCAGCAAGTCCGAGGGAGCAGTGGTAGATAGAGTAGCTGGTAGAAAATATTCATCTTGCTTATTGTCAACAGTGTTAGATTCATACCTGGAATTTCTTGCCTTCTTGAATGGTTGTCCTCTTCCTTGATTTCCGGCACTTCTTTTACCTCTGCCATTTGACTTACCATTCCTTTGATTGCTTTGAGAGGGATTTTGATCATCATCCCGGTGTGAGTCCCTTTTATCAGGGCACTCCCTTGCATAGTGACCCGTTTTATTGCAATTGTAACATTTTCCTTTTCTTCCACCCTTTGGTCCAGCCTTTCCTTTGAATTTAGCCCTGGAATTGTTTCTTCTTTTAGTATGAGAAGAAAAGGTAGAGGGATGACCTTTAAGTATGGGTATTTCTTGCTCTTCCATCCTTGTTTCTTCTTGAATGCATTTGGCCATTAATTCCTCAAATCCAAGAATTATGTTATTGTTGAGAAGAGTAGTCCTGAATATATACCATTCAGATGGTAGTCCTACAAGAGTGGTGAGTGTCATTTCCCTGTCAGAGATTACTTCCCCAATAGATAGGAGATCGTTCTTGATCTCGATGATTCTTAAGAAGTATGCTTGCATACTCTCATCTTTGCCCTTCTTAATTTCCTTCAGCTTATTTCTAAGAAACAAGACTTGATTTGCATCATTAACTTCAAATAAACTCACCAGTCTATCGTAGATTTCCTTGGAGGTGTTCAACTCAGAAACATAGGCCACCAAGCATTTGTCGATAGTCCCGGATGATCATCTTTGCTTTGAATTCTCCCTTGGTCCATTTGTTCCTAGCAGCAACGGATGCATTTAATGGAGGCTCAACAATTCCGCCTCTCACATGGTCCAACACTTCCTGTTCTTCTAATGTTAGATCGAGAGACATCTTCCATCTGTGATAGTCAGACTTCTCATGGAGTTTGTCTTCAGCAGGGAAGTGTGTTGAGGACCCCATGATTTCTTTTAGATAGCCTTGCCAACCTTCTCTTCGGTGATTGCTCTTGCTCTTGCTTGGGCTTTGTCTTCACCTCAGCTTTGATACCATGTTAAGTTATGGTATGTTCTATGCTTAGAGCAGTTTACTTATCTTTCTTATTATTATCCATAGATTAGCGATCACATGTACATTAAGTAAAGTGCAGATAGAACCTTTAAACGATCAACAGAAAACAAGCCAAGACAAGAGACACAAGATGTGGCAGCTAGCCAGGGAGAAACCCCAATATGGGGAAACCCTTTGACCAAATCTTCTTTTATCTTCAATAATTCAACAGAGAGAAATAGTACAAAGATCTGATTTATATCAGCAGCAACAAACCCTAGATCAAACTCGTCAAGTTTCCACCAGAGTCATTCACCGTGCACCAGTCCAAGACTTTGTCGTGCACCAGTGCAAGACTTCGCCGTGCATCAATCCAATACTTCACCATGCACCAGTCCAAGACTTCGAACGACCTGTTTCGGCTCGGGTGAGAGAGAGAGCCTTTCTTTGCAGGAGAGAGAAGAGACTCTTTTTCTATGTAGGAGAGAGAGAGATATGATGAGAAGTGAGTGACCAAATGAGGAGTCATCCTGTATTTATATTCAAACGTTGAAGGTGAATAGATGTGTCTGTTGGGAATTTGAGCCTACATAAGTTGCTGGCTGACTTTGATAATTTGTCAATAATCAAAATAAATTCATATCTCCATAAATACTTATCAGAATTAGATAATCTTTAGATCAATCCTACACCTCTCGACAAGAGAACTCTAGGAAAAATATTATCAGCCATGAATAAGGTGACCCACATGGATTTTGGCCCTAGTTGCCAATTTTAACAGAAGCACCTCATCCACATACTGCAAGTGCTCCTCCCATGTCCTGTTGTAAATCATTGTGTAATCAAAGAAAACCAGAACATATTTACGCAACTGCTTGCGGAATACATGGTTCATGGAAGACTAGAAGGTAGCAGGTGTGTTGGTTAAACCAAAGGGCATCACTAAAAACTTAAAATGGTCGTAATGAAATCTGAAAGCAGTCTTTGGGATATCTTTCTCTCTCACCCGAATCTGATGGTACCCCGAGCACAAGTCAATATTAGTGAAATACTTCGCTCCCTGAAGCTCATCCACAAACTCATCTATGCGCGGGATGGGGTATCTGTTCTTCAATGTCCTCTTTTTTAAGGCTCTGTAGTCAATGCACATCAAGAGGGTCCCTTCCTTCTTCTTCACTAACACCACTGAAGAAGCGAAGGGACTAGAGCTAGGCCTGATGTGCCCTAGTGCCAACAACTAATGTATCGCTCACTATATCTCATCCTAGTAGGCCTTGGGATGTTTGTACGGTGTTGTAATCACCATATGCACGCCCTCCTCCATCTCAATGGTGTGCTTGAATCCCCTGTCTGCTGAGCGGCTTGGTGGAATGTCTCTAAAAACTGTTGGATACTAGTCTAATATCGCCTATATGTCCGAATGTGGTGGGCATGGCTGAGTCCCTGCCTTTGAAATCCTGAGCTCTACAACCCACTCTATATCTCCATGCTGCAAATCGACCTCCATCCTATGAGTTGATATTGTCTGCAGTGGGTAGGACTGCATGCCTCTTAGCAAAACCATCTTCCCATCTGGCCTGGGAAACTCCATCTCCAACTTCCTCACATCCATGGTGACACACCCAAGCGAGTAGAGCCACTAAACACCCAACACTACATTGGTATCTGGAACATCATCTATGAAAAAGTGATATGTCATGGAGTAGCTACTCATAGTCACTATCATGCTAGGGACGTATTTGGAGCACTGCATGGTCCTGTCCCTAAGTACCAAAATGGAGAAACCCTCAAAAGTTGTGGGTAGCCCCACTATCCACTAGAACTGATACATGTTGTCCCTGGAATGCGCCCCTTATTGTTGCCTAAAGCGTACACCTAAGGCGCAATGCTCAGAACAAGGGTTGTCACTCTAAATCGCTATTCACTCAATTTAGATTCTCTCCTAGCTAAGCCAAGGGGGGTAGTCCCTAAGAGAAGATGGAAGGGGGGAACTTGTTGGACAACAATCTCTAGGAGACTTTAAGCGCAAGGCAAATTATTATTGGAGTAACTTCATTGTTAATTAGAGCCAATATGAGAAATTATGAGTAATGTATATTAAGACAAATATAATTGAGATCAATAAGGCGGCTTCAAAATATAAATGAAGTAGACAAGTGCCTTTGAAAATGCTCAATGTAAATGAAAGTACTTGCACGGAGATAAATACTTCAAGTCACAAAAATAACAATGCTGCAACATAAGTTAGAAATGGTACAATATCAAATATGAGCAGATAAAAATAACTTGCACAACAAAAATAGCTTGTACTTTCAAGAAAATGCTCAAGATAATAAGGACGACGTTAATAGACACTGAGAAATATAACCAAAGATGAGTACAAGGACAATGATACAATATGCAAGGAAAATATAATGCCCACAATGATAATTATGCCACAAGAGATGAAAATTTAGAAGGATGGAATGCAAAACTAAACTAGGTGGGATGTAAGATCTTGGTTACTTTTAGTTAAATGTCTAGTCTAGATGAATCCTTTTTCTCAATTGTTTTGAAATTAGTCACAAACACAAGTTGTAGAGAGAAGGCCAAGGGAAGAAAGCTAGGGCTTTATTAATGATAACCCCCCTTGCTTCTATCTACGCAAGTGCCTCTGGCACCACAGGAACTATGACCCTCAGGACTGTAAGGTCGCATGTGTTAACCATGAATGAAGGTCTAAATTCTCAAATTAGATGAAGAAGGTTGCCCTAAAACGTTCTATCAACCAAGCTTAAGCTTGGAGGTTAATTTTAAGGATGCTCAACTAGATCTAAAATGCAAAATGAGAATGCAATGCTTCAGTGATATACAATGATATCAATATTGCTTCAAGGAAAGTAAAATGCCAATATGCTTGTAATCACAAAATAATAGATATTTCAAACCACAAGACTACTAGCTAATGAAAATGATCAACGAAATTAAAATAATAGTAAATACTCAAAGAAACAATAACAATTAGAACATGTTAAAACAAAGATCTCACAATGCCTTCGAAAAAGTGTTCTTGTGATTATTCTTCACTCATTTAGACGGTGGAAATAAGTAAAGGTTATATGGTAAAATTACACTTATTATATAGAAAATGACATTGCTAACAAGAAATGAAAGAAATCACTAGTTAGATCTACAGATTACACTTGAAACAACACCAGAGATCCAAATGTTATTAGACCAAATAAATGATTAGAAATGTGACTAGAAGCTAAAGATAATATGCAAATGATATTAAATGCAAGAGGAACAAGTTAATGGCTAGATCTAAAATTAGTGAGTTAGCAAGTTCTTCCTTTTAAATAGGGATAATGTTATTAAACCCAGTAGATGATTAGAGATGTGATTAGAAGCTAAATATAATATGCAAAAATGTATTAAATGCAAGAAGAACAAGTTAATGGCTAGATCTAAAATTAGTGAGTTAGCAAATTCTCCTTTTTAAATAAGGATAAGGGATACTTTTAAATAAGGATAAGGGATACCAAGGGGTTAAGATCCCAAGTTCCCAACACATAAAATTTTACTAATAAAATTGACAAATTTTATTAATGAAATTTACAAATGAGAGACCAAGGGTTACAACATAGTCCCCTACTCAAGACATCAATGAAAGAAAAGTTTAATAATGATTTTACAATATTAAAATTTCCCCCAAAAGTGAAATTCGCTTTTCCTTTCCCCAAAAAAAAAAGTCTAATCAAGTTGTCATTCATCCAAGAGATAGAAGCTTCCAAAATTAAAACCTTTGATTATCGAGCTTCTAAAAAAGATTTTATCTCAGAAAACACCTTTGATTATCGAGCTTCTAAAAAAGATTTTATCTCAGAAAACACTTGATCTCTTCGAAATTGAGCCTGGATAATTTATCAAAAAAGAAATCACTTAATCCTTGAACGTCCAAGATGAGAAATATTTCCGCAGAATAGAGAGAAGTTCACTCCAATGAAAGAACTCACTGTCTTTTCCAACCTGAATCAAAATCCTTCAAGAATCCTCGCTTGAGCTGTTAGACGTCTAAGCAATTGAGGATTGCACCAGAAAAGGGAGATACTTCTCTAGTTTTCGACTCCCCACCTACCCCGCCCTAAAAGAAGAGCTTCAGAAAATGAAGACAACCTCCTAAAAAGGATTTGATCTTGCTTGAAAATGAAATTTGTTTTCCAGAAAAGTTTGAATTCTGCTATCAAATTCTCAAAGGAAAACGGCCTCAGGAAATTAAATCGATTTATGGAAACCCTAGGCGTCCCAATATGATGAGAATTGCTCTCGGTCTTCAAAGAAAAACGACCTTTAAAAAAAATTAAAAAATTCAAGCCCAAAGTAATGTGATATTTCCTTTAGAAAAAACAATCTTGAAATCGCAGATGAGAAACCTTCATGGAAAAAAAACAAGTTAGAAAAATGCGCACCAAAGGAGGATAAGGCTCTCGGCCTTGGAGAAAACATGTCCCTGCAATATGACTTTCATCTGTATCAGATTAGACCCTCACTTAGAAAAATGCTTGCTGCTCAATAAAATTATGTCAACCTCCTAAGAAACTTCCTGCGGTCTCTTCAAAATCTAGCATAAATTTAAAACCCTAAAGAAGCCTTTTCCAAATTAATTTAAGAGTAATTCTTTTTAGGAAAAGATTATAAATCTTTTGCTTGATAAGCCTCTGAAGATCTGCATTAAAAGAGCAAAGATGAGCCTCCTTGAGCTCTCAGATCAGGGAGAAAAATCCTTAAAGGCCTGCGACTTCTTTAAAGTAAAAATTTGCAATTAAAATATAGGCCTCAAGGTTTGAAATAAATTTTCTACTGCAAATAATTAACATTCCTCTGACAAAAATGTCAGGGCTCAATGTAAAAATAAGTATATAATGTCTGCGGCTAAAGTGAGGAGGCTTGGTGAGGCCTGCCACCAGCCTCCGAGGTCTCAAACCCTAGCCATGAAGCTTAGGTAAGAGTTGAGACCTTGCTTGGCTCCTTCAATTCTTCAACGAAAAATCCTGTAAATACAAAAATTTTGAAACCCTGCGCTATCTCCCACCGATCTGCGGAAAACAAAAGAGGATCATACGAATATATACAAGAGATTATAAATACAATGGGTTATATAATGGGTTAGAGAGAAATCTCTATTCACAAATATTTACAGAACCTACAACTACAAATATTTAAAATGATATTAGCGCTTATTTAAAATGATATTAGCTCTTTAAATAGCCAGTGTTTCAATTACCGCTGGATAAAAAAAAAAATTAAAAAAGAAAAATTTAATTTAATTACAAAAATAAATTTACATATATATTCGTATATATAGCAGATCTTTTAGACCAAACTTTTTCTCCGACTATCTTTAAAAGGACAAACACAATAGATCACGAAGTTAAGACACCAATGTCTCAAGAACCAGAAGAGATGAAGGAGATGCAAGATAAAGGAAGTCGGAAAACCATAGAGAAAAAAAAGAAAGCTACAACACCAATCTTGCCAAGAAAGACGAGGAGCCAGCGAATTAAAAACTAAGAAAATTATAGGTTCGATAGACCAATTTGGTCTCAGTGGACGTTAACCACTATCATCATCATCATCATCATCATAAAAAAAACTCTTCAAGTGTTAATTTTTCTTTCGACCATATTGTTTTTTGCTTTGATAATTGCATTTCTTCATTAAGACATTAAGCTCACCCCATAACTTCATAACATTATTCAGATTTGCATCATTATTTAGCAGCGTATGCAGTCATCATCATCAATGCAGTGGAACATAAAGGAACAATAGAAGAAAAACATTCACACATAGATACACCAGGATTGGTCGGAGACCAGGGCAAAACCCACTATGGCAAAAACCCTTTCAAATTCTTCTTCTTAGTGATTGTCATCAAATGATTCAGCAAAAGAGAGTACAATGATCCATATCTTCACCTATGCAACTAACCAGCGAAACAACTACAACGCCCATGAAATGAACCCAACAATGTATATACTCCGAACTTTCATTCTGAACACTGTATTGAACTGTCACTGCATGTGGTCAACTGTCGAACTTTGCGGTCGATGAGCGAGAACTTCGAAAAACTGATATTTCATCTTTTAGGTCCCAATCGCACGAAGGGGGAGATATGCAAGCGACTAAATCTACCCAGTTGCTCCCTTAAGCCTGGCATGTGAGTGACTAGGGTCAGATTTGGATTGCGGAAACCCTAACTCCCATTCGCATGGATGGAGAGTTGTCCATGCGATTGGAAGGCTCCAGTTGCACAGATGAGCTTTTGTGCAAGCGACTGCAATCAACTTCTTTCTGTGTTGTGCCTGCGACTGAGGCCCAAAACCCTAAATCAGAGATGCCAGTTTTGGACCTTGCTATTTCTGCTCAAAGCGAACCTATTCCTCTGGAGACGAGCCTCAGACCTGTGCAAGCCAAAAAACCAAGATAGAAGAGTGTCTCATCATAGTGTCTAAATGAGGTAGAGGTCACTTGTATTTATAGCATTCCAAGGTGGTCCACTTTGCTTTAGGGCCGACCTTATCAAATATGCACATGTGGGCTTTTCTTCATAAGTACACTTTCCCTTATCTGATTTGAGTGAACTTTAGGTCAATTTTGGTCCCCTCGGTAAGAGGAATTCAATGCAATCATTATCTCCATCAAATGCGCTGTCTAAAGTGGAATTTGACTGCAATTTTATATTTTTAACACTCCCTCTCAACTAGAGAGAATTCCACCTACCGATATCTGAACATGTCATCCTGTCATCATATCTTACCCAGTCTCAAGTATCTCATCATCTCATATCATCACTGATCATATTAATTCATCTCTTACTCATTCTTGCTTATCTCTTGATTCTCCCTGCTCATATGCTGAATATTCTCAAATCTAAAAGATGAAGTATTTTGACATTGGAGTGGAGCTCAATCATCCACCTTCTATCCATTCGGCTACTACCCAGAATCTCTGCCAACGAGCTACTACCTGGGGATATCAGCAAGGAGCCAAATATGCAATTTGTATCATCATCATAGAGCATGCCATCAAGTGAGCACATCTCAACCTGGAACCACACCAGGGAGCTCAATCTCAACTTAGATCCCATGGGGGAGCAATACATCTACAACCCCATATCGAGCAATAGGATATCCAAACACGCAAGGGAGCACATCTCAACTCTAGAATCACATTGGGGAGCTCATTCTCAGCCCGAAATCATATAGGGGAGCAAATCTTAACCCAATCCTATTGCCTAGTGATCTTCCCATCGATGACTTTAGGTAGTCATGTGGTAAAACACCTGCATCATAATTGACTTGGGTTGTACACCCCAAGCACACTCTCAACACGTTGGCCAAACAGGGATCGGTATTCCCAACAAGCCCTGCTTGTGGGTATGATGCCAACTGGGGTATTCTCTGCAAAGACTAAGATAGGGGAGCAACATCTTCGATCTTATGAAGATAAGGGAGAAACATCTCCAACCTTATGGGTAACAAATAGGGGTGATACCCCATTGTCCAGAGTTCCTCAACCCCAAGATCCATCTATCTAAATTCCACACCTTGGGAGATCAAATAGGGGAGGAAGAGTTGGCTCAGTGTCCTCGACCAATGTTGCTCTCATCATACTCATCTCTGGTATTGGCTTGATCATCATGTAGCAATAGCAACAGTCTCCAGTTCATGTAGGACCTCAAATCAAATAACATATTAGAACAAGTATACATACATCTATATATATATATATATATATATATATATATATATATATATCACAAAAAGATACCATAGTCATCCTCCCTCTCAAGGAGGGGCCAACCACAAGCCTGAACTTGTCTTGTATAGCAACACTGTCTCAATATATGAAGGTATCTCAGTCCCAACTATATATATATATGGGATTCTCTGTCAATCAGATCCCACTCTCTGTCATCGCAATGTATCAATTTCATATTCGAACATCTCTCCAAAAATATTTCTTCATTCTGCCTCATAGCTAGCCATGCTAGCAACATCGTGCTCAATCTTGGTCGTGCGTAAAGCTATGGACCTCTCATCCAAAAATATCATGGCAGATCTCATACTAAGGCAACACCTAGATGCGCTCATCAATAATAATCTCAAACATCAACCATACATCCAAGCAATCACATATCATTGGAAGAATATCTCAGATCAAAAATTGATCATCCCATTCAAATATCTCGAAGGATGCTCGGTGGCAACTCTATGTGAGTGAAGCGAATCAATCATGAACTCATTCAGGTTCTATGTACATCATATATATATACGGTCGGGTGTTCAAAACAAAACATCAATGCTTCAATCAACTATTGGTTACCAAGATGAGTTCAACAATATTTCTTCACAACATCTTGAAATTCATTTGGAGTGTCCAAGGATTTGCATTTCCACTTTTCAATACTTCTTTAATAGCTTCACAATATAGATTATATTTTCCCAACTTCAGAAATGCCACGATTCATCATTTCGAGCTTCAAAAGCCATCTCCCTTTTACTTAGATAATTGGAGGCTCATTACCTATCAATAGTGGACCATTAGTATATAAAACCAAAACCAAAATCAAAGTCATACCTTGGAACACTTCTGAAGTAGATGTTTGGATCAACACATCATCTTGACTTCATTAGATAACTGTTAATGAGGATATATCAAGATCGAGGAGCTTGCTTCATATAGTGCTATGTGCAAATACTTTTCCAAACCAATATGCTCAGAGTCACAATATTGTACAATCAAATCAACTAAGTTAGCTTATCAAAGTTTAGATGCCAAATCATCACAATATCAAAATCATCACAATATCATAGTATCAGATTCTTTATATGTAATGACCCAAACTAGGAAGAAAACAGTGATATACAAAGCAAATAACAAATGCAACACCAAAAATTTCAAACATTCTACAAACATCCATGTAAACTCCAAAAATAAGAACCAACTGAGCCATTTTATTAATCAATTGGGGCAAATGTACAATAGTGTGGAAGGAGTGCACCTGGGCTTGCCTCAATGGTAAGCGTGACAAAGCCTAGGTGACAAAATAACAAGCTCAAGTGCCAGAATCAGCTGCTCCAATGATGCCTTGTGTTGCCCTAGAAATCTGCACTGTCTGCTGGAAAGAATCTGCTAGAAGCCCCACCTCCGTGCTCAAAAAATTATGTGAAATTAGCTCAAGCTCCTCACCAAAACCCACCAAAACCCAAAAAGGGTTTGACATGGGTTTGACCTCGGAAATTCGGTCGAGCTACATCCTCCTCCGAGTGTTGTAAGGTACAGCCTGCCTGTAACTCCTAAATAAGTCCTCCCAAGCACGCAAAAATGGCTAAGATAGTCCTTCCTAAACTTTCCCTTATCTCTCCCAGCAATTACCCGCTCCACAAATTGACCCACAAATTCCCACGTGTGCCCAATAAGGAATACCTGCACTCGGCCTAAGTGCTGGTACTCACACTACTCCAAAATAGAAATCTCTACCACCCAAAATCTTCCCAAAGGCTGGTCTTCCCCCGTACTTCCTTCACCAAAACACCTCCAGCAAGTGCTCCCAGGAAAGCCACTAAATTATCTATTGCGTGTTCCACTACTGCGTCCTCCTGGAGTACACATTCGTTGAATGATGGCTGAGTTGGGGGTTCTCAATATCCACGTACAATCTCCCAGAATGATACAAAGAGACCTCGCTAGGGTGGCACTCAAAGTCCACTGAAGAGAGGGTGAGTTCTCTGCTTGGAGAGCTCGTGCTAAACAATGAGTAACCTGGCTAAGCATCTCGAGCAACTAAGGTTGAGTTCAATATGTCAAAAGATGCCAATGAGGTTGAGCCTCTTCTATTTATAACTTGTGAGCCACTTTTCCCATGTGGGCCCCCTCCAACTAGCAATTTGACACTCTCTCTCTAGCCATTCGAACTTCCCTCTAAAGTAGTGTGTATTTCTTCATGTGGGTGCCCCCCACACTTGGCTAACAAGACATTCCAACCTCCTTTTTCCTTCATGAGCCTCTCTCCAAAATTCACATGGGTCCCATGCTTCCAAAATTGTCAAAATTGTGGAATAAATAATCTTTTAACAATTTAATTTAGGAAGGGACATTATAGTCGTTCCCTCCCAAATGTTGCTTGTACCCAAGCAACTTCAGCGTTGGATGCTCACGTTTCTGTTCACCCTCCCAGGTGGCATCCTCATCTGGCAAGTTCCTCCAATGCACCAAATATTCTCTAATAATCCTGCTCCTCACCTTCCTCTCTCTAATCTCCAGAATGGCCTCCGGTTCTAGAACCAGATGCCCCTCATCATCCGATGGTGGCAAATCCACTATTGTTGTTACTTGTTGACCCAACACACTTTTTGTTGAAGAAAGTGTAACTAGGTTCGGTCTTCATAAATGTACTTTTGATATTTGTATTTATTCAAGAAAAGAAATATTATTTTTATAATATATGTCAATGAGTTTCTTGCACATTGAATTAGGTCAAGCACATGTTTAAGTGCTTCTAGGAAGTCAAAAGCCAAAGTATTTATGTAAGACCCTTAGAGGGCATGTTACACTATGTATAAAATAGTATAAAGGTCAAAGGAATACCTCCAAGCAAAGTCCAAGTCCTCTCCATGCAGCAACGTCCTCCAAATGAAGCAAAACAATGGAATAAATTCAAGTTGACCTGCAGTGTTCTAGTTGGCCTTCAAGTCAGCCTAAAAGGAGGGACAATCCTCTATATATAGAGGTTGTCCACTCCATTACAACATCAACCAATGACCTCTGAAATCAGTGAGCAAGGAAGACCAAAAAAGGAGAAGAAAAGTCGAAGAAGAAGGAGCCTCTAGTGTAGTGAAGAAGGAGAGACCTAAACCGAAGTTGAAGGGATTGTTTTTAGGGTGAAAAACAGTCACACGTGCGAGAAATAGAGGACAGTCTGCGGTCACTACAACAACAAAATAACAGTCCTATATATCTCATTGTTTGGGCTACCAACCTAGGCCTATAAGACCTCCTCAAGCGAAGAAGAGAGGAACCAAAGTATAGGGGCAACCTCCCACACGTGCGAGAAATTAGGGCTATAGTGCAGCCCTATCAAGTCTGCAACTACACCTCAAGAAGAAGCTAATTTGAATCAAGGGAAGGTATCCTCATTGGTGAAGAATCTCACCTAGGAACAAAGATTGAAGTCTCTTCTAGAGCTCACATAAACAAGGTCCATCACCAGTTCTCGAAAGAAGGAGGACGAAGTGTCGGGGAACGAAGTGCCGGGAAACAAAGTGTAGAAAGGAGAAATGAATTGACTATTGCTTGGAGTATATTCTAGTCAAGGGTCTAGGGTTTGGAATTGATCAAGAAAGAAGCTTCAATAAGAGAAAACTTATCAAAGGGTTTTCCTCTCAAGAGAAGAGAGGTTTTGGCCCTAGCAAAGACCCAACATCTTGTGTTCTTGTTTTATGTTTTGATAGCAGTTTGATGAAGTACACACACATGCATTAATAAGGGAAGAAGAAGATTAAGCTAACAAAGACAAATTGTAAAAAGCCTTCACAAATTGTTATCTAGTCCCGAAGAATCAAACTACACCTAATTGCCCTAGATTCTTCAACACTTTTGAGGCATGAAACATGGAAGATGTTGTGGATTTTGCTTCTTGGGGGAAGTTCCAGCTCATAAGCCACCTCTTTGACTCTTTGGATCACCCTGTATGACTCATAAAACATGGTTGTAGTTTCTCAGTCCCTTTCTGTTCCAAGGTGGACTGGCGATATGGTTGCAGTAGCAGATAGACTAAGTCCCCCTCCTAAAATTGCCTCTCAATCCCGTGCCTATTTGCATAGATCTTCTGTTCATTTTGGGTTGTCAACAAGTTACCCTTGAGAGCCTTGAGGATGTCTTGGCTCTCTTAGATCCAATCTTTGGTCTTTGGGGCCCTGTTGTATCCAAAAACAATGTCAGCAAAAGATAGAGCATCATATCCATATAAGGCACGAAATGGTGACATACTGATGGACATGTGGTGGGTGGTGTTGTAGCAATACTCCCCTAGGTGTAGCCACCGAATCCACGCTCTCTGCTGCCTGGTCACATAGTTCTGAACATAGCCCTCCAGCTATTTGTTCACCCTCTTAGTCTGACCGTCGGTCTGCGGATGATAGCTCGATACCCACTAGTTTGAAGAGCTCTTGCCAAAACTCCCCCATGAGCCAGCTATCCCTGTCACTAACTATGGTCTTAGGGAGTCCATGCAAATGAAAGACCTCCCTGAAGAACAAGTCGGAAGTCGGCCACCTATGACGCTGTATACCGGGTTGGGATGGCAAAGAAGTGCGCATATTTGGTCAACTGGTCTACTACCACATAGATGCAATCCTTCCCCTGCATTGTTGGGAGTCCGGTGATGAAATCCATGGAAATACTTTCCCATTTCCCCTTAGGAATGGGAAGTGGCTGTAACAGCCCAGCTGGGTGAGTCAGTGCCCCCTTGTTCCTCTGGTAAGCCTCACACTCCTGCACATATATCGACATGTCTCCCTTGAGGCCTTTCCAAGTGAACCACTCTCTAACAATCATATATGTCTTCTGTAACACCTAGTGTCTCGAAAGTGGGGAGTCATGGGCTATGTAGAGAACCCTCTCTTTCAACTGTGAGCCCAACACCAAGAAGAAACTCTCGTTGTAGTAAATGACCTCAGCCATCACCCTATAGCGCTCATTAGCGTGAATGCCCTCCAAAATCTCGCATGCCTTCCTGTCCTTAGAGTACTCCACCAGTAACTGCGCCTTCCAGTCATGGAAAATGCTCATGAGTGAAAGTGTCGCGAGCCTCCTAGATAATGCATCCGCCACTATGTTGTGCTTTCCCTTCACATACTCAATGTCGAAATTGTAGGCCTGCACCTTGTTGACCCACCTCTACTACCTGTCATTGAGGCCCTGCTGCCCCATGAAATGGTGAAGACTGTTGTGGTCCGTCTTCACTCGAAATTTGTTCCCTACTAGGTACTATTGGAACTTGGCCAACACATGCATGATGGCCAACATCTCCTTGTCGTAAATAGAGTATGACCTCTCATGTGGGAGGAGTTTTCGACTCTCAAAGGCAATGGGGTGTCCATCATGAGACATTACTGTGCCAACTCGCTCGCTTGATGCAACACACTCCTTCGTGAATGGCTACATGAAATATAGAAGTGCCAAAACTAGACAGCTGCTCATCACCTCCTTGAGGTGATCAAATGTTGACTGTGCTCTGTTTGTCCACGTGAAAGCCCCTTTCTTTGTCAAATCTGTGAGGGGAGCTGCTAGCTGTGAGAAGCCCTTCACAAACTTCCTGTAATAAGTGAATCTGCCTATGAACCCCATCAGATCGGTTACATTCCTGGGCTAAGGCCATTCTTGGATGGCCCGAAACTTCTCATGTACCCTCACTCCTTCTGCGCAAATGATGCGTCCCAAGTAAAGCATCTTTGTCAGACAAAACTCACACTTGGCCAACTTGGCATAGAATTGCCACTCCTCTAGAATACGCAGCACCACCTCCAAGTGTTGCAAATGCTCCTCCCATGTGTGGTTGTAAATCAGGATGTTGTCGAAAAATACCAGTACAAACTTCTGCAACTGCCCACAGAATATATGGTTCATACACGACTGGAAGGTGGCAGGTGCATTGGTCAACCTAAAGGGCATGATCAGAAACTCGAAATAACCATAGTGGCATCTGAAGGCCATCTTAGGGATGTTTTGATCCCTCACCGTGATCTGATTGTACCTCGAGCACAGATCCATCTTAGAGAAGTAATTAGCTCCTCTAAGCTCATCCATCAACTCATCAGTGTGCAGAATGGGGTATTGGTTCTTTAAGGTCTTCTTATTGAGTGCCCTATAATCAATGCACATGCGCAAGGTTCCGTCCTTCTTCAGCAACACCACTAAAGAAGTAAAGGGGCTGGAACTCGGCCTAATGTGGCCCAATGCCAACAACTCCTTGATGGCCCGCTCAATCTCGTCCTTATAGGCCTTGGGGTGCCTATAAGGGGTGGTGATAACTGCCTGCACACCTGGCTCCAACTCAATGGTGTGCTCGAATCCCTTGTCTGGTGGTTGCCCTGGTGGGATGTCCCCAAATACCACTGAGTATCTGTCTAATATGGCCTGTATGTCCGGGTGTGGTGGTTGGGCCTGTCCCCCAGCCTCTGAAATCCTCAGCTCCACGACCCACACTATGTCTCCATGCCTCAAATCTGCCTCCATCCGATGTGCTAAAACTGTCTGTGGAGGATACGAGTGCATGCCCCTAAGGACTACCAGCTTGCCATCCGGCCCGATGAACTCCATCTCTAGCTTCCTCCAATCGGTGGTGACTCAGCCAAGGGAGTATAGCCATTGGACACCCATCACTACGTTGGTGTCTGGTACATCCACCATGAAGAAATGGTCCGTCATCGAGTAGTTCCCCATGGTCACTGTCAAAGCAGGAACATACCGAGTGCACTGCATTGTCCTATCCCCCGACACCAGAATGGAAAACCCCTCAAACTTTGTTGTGGTGATGCCCCTCCTCTGGACCATTTGAGCATCAATGAAGTTGTGGGTAGCCCCACTGTCTACTAGGACTGAGACACGTTGCCCCTGCATTGTGCCTCTGATCCTTAGGGTCAGAAATTTGGGGACCCTGCATAAGGAAGCAAGGACTCCCCCAGATGGTGTAAAAGATGCTCCCCCATGTGGTGGTGGTGGTCCCCTCTCTGTCGAACCCTCATTGTCTCCCCCACCATACTCCAGCTCCACATCATCCTCCTGATAACTATCTGAAAGACCTCGATATAATGGGCCTTGCCTGCTGTGCATCTATGGCTTGGTGCCCATGGTTTCCTATAAGTAAACCACAATTTCCTCCTCCTGAGGTCCCTCCAAGTCTCCTCATCTCGCTGTCGACATCCTCAGGCTAATCTCTGTGGTGGTCTACTATCACTTCCCTTTTGATGGTGGGGAGTACGTGATGGAATAGGTGCTCGGGTCTTGGGGATGACCCCCTAAAAGTCTCTAGCACATGTCACGTGTTGATTTGGGGTTGTTAGGTTCCTATACCAATAGGTGTCATATTTCATGATTGACTGTGGAAATGCCAAATATGATCATCCTTTCCATGCTGCAAAGATTCCATATTTTCAAAAAAACAAAAAAATTTAAAAAATGTAAAGAGGGTATGCCCTAAAAGAAAAATCAAAGGGCAAAAAGAATGAATTGGTCAAGAAAGAAAGAAAATGAACCCCGAAGAAAAGACCAGGAAAGTGTGCTAGTCAAAATGCCACTACTGTCCTATTTTTGCAAAGAAGTTTAAAAATATGCAATCAGTGACTTCTGTCACACTTGATGGATGGCCAAACAGCTCAATCTTGGCCAGTCCATGTTTAAATTTCTTGTTTTAGAACTAGAGAATAAGATCTGTTCCAACAGTTTAAGCTTGGCAGATCAATAGTTAGGTAGAGAAGCAAGGGTGCTCAACAGCTAAATCTGAGCCCCTGGAAGAGATAAGGGCAGACTTAGATAGGAGGACAGCTAAAAGAAAACAAAAGAGAAAAAGGGTTTGCTAGTTCAAATGCACCCAATCAAAAGGAAGAAAAAATGTTAGGTGTATTAGGCTGGGTAAGCAGTTTGATGTTGCAGAAGCAAGTTTGTGAGCAGTTTTGTCTTTTTGAATATGATCTATCTCATAGATATCACAGGTACCATGGCAAAGGGGCTGCAAAACAGTTGAAGCATGACTAATTTCCTTCCTCATTCCTCCAAGAAAACTTACTAATATCCCCCCAAGGACATTGGGATCTGCTCAGTGGTCCTAGTTCACTTCATTTCATGAGAAAAACTAAGTAAAACTCTGTTTTATACTTAGAACATCAAGCCACATTTCTTGTGTAAAAATGTTCTTCTTCTATTATACTAAGTTTCCCAAGTTCACCACTTGGATCCCTTTTGTTCCCTAAGCCTAAGTTTACCTTTTAAACTTAGTGTCTTGTTTAAACCTACCATTTCTCATATTAACATCCTAACTATATTTATATAGCTCCTATTTAAAGTTTTCCCCGCCCCTATTATACATAAAATACATAAAACAACCCCAAACTTTATAATATCCCGCCCCGGGCTTATTAAAGCCATATGTCAATATTTTGGGGGTCCAAGGTTTACCCGAAACCTTGTTGACAACCCTCCCCGCGCACATATAACCATGGGATTTAATTAACGTTTGGTTGATTAAATAACCAACCCGCAAAACCCAAAGTTGAAATACATTAAAATTCTCCGCAAAAACCTTAAAAAATGATGAAATATCATGGCGGGTCCCATATATTACCCCTCCGCCTGTTTATTATGCCGCCAACTGTTGGATCCGATCCCCCAGATCGGACGGCCCACATGCATATCGCAAGCCTTTATATGCCGAACGATAGCGTCTAGGGGATGGGCGGTATTTCCACCGTACAAAGGACACGCGGCAGGTGCCCGGGTGATCGCTGCCCCTGCCTCCAATACCACTATGGCCCAAAAGCGGTGCAGGGGCCAAACCGCTTACCGCCTATTCCCCAGCCCCACTGACGTCACCTGCTCGTCACCCTCACGTCATCAGACACGTCATCCGCCACCCCGCCTCTGTATCATCCGCCGTGTCCACCACGTCACTGCCAAGTCGGCCTCCGTACCCCCGCTATGCGACAAAATCATTACGTCATGCTGACGTCACCCAACCAAAGCGCGCCAAAACCCACCAAAACCAAACTTTTTGTCAAATTGGCATGAAAAGGTCGTTTTTGTCCATTTTTGTTAGTTTATTCTATACGACGCGTTCATGCGATTTTCAACCAAAATACCTGTTTCACTGCACAGTCCGCCACCCAGCTAACTCCAGCCTGCAAACCAGTCTTCAAGCTCAGCCCGCCACCTGCATTTTGCACAGAGCGCCCATTGAAGCAGGTATTTACTCAATTGCTTCCGAACCCTGTGTATTTCCGGTTTTTCTCTCAGTTAAATCCGTGAAACCAAAAATTGTACAAATCCAGTCGACAACTCTTGAGAAATATACCATAACTATCCCTGTTTTTCACATTATTTCCACAAAACAACCTGTTTTATCCATTTTTTCGCAGAAAACCAGAGTTCCATAACTAAAAACACAGTGCTGCCCCCGAACCTCTGCATTTTAACCTCTGTTCTGCCCATTTTTTCCGAGAAATTCCTCAGAATGTGACTCCCTCTGCAATTTCGCCCATTTAGCTGAAATTCAAGTTCATTTCGGCTTTGCAATTCCCGCAGAAAGAACCTAAAAGCACTGTTTTACCTACTATTGCTGTGGAAACCCAAATTTCAAATTCAAAAATCACCAAAGATTGAAAAATGGAGGCTCCAGTGGCCCTCAATGTTGCCCCCTTGAATGCACCACACAAGGAGCTGGAATTGTTGCCCTTAGCTGATAGGGACTTCCAAATACAATACTTAATGGGTATCAAAGACCATTTGCAAACATTTTGTGAAATTAGAAATAGCCACCTAAACAAGACTGATCTCTATGGCATATGGGAGTCCAATCTGCCCATATATTATCTTCCATCAGTCAATGTATTTCCAGATATAATCCGCTTGTGTTGTGCTAACTATGAGCCTACGCAAAGAGCAGTCATGTCCCCAAATGGCACTGTCCTGTTCTATATCACTCCTCACTCAATCAATGAGATGTTGCATTTCAAGCCCAATCAGCCTCTGGCTCCTCTGTCTATGAAGTATTTGTTGGACCAAGGCTCCAAACTATCCTCTGCAGAAATAGGCCGAATTGCCAAGTTATTCATGAGCCCAGACTCTTAGCCCAAAGACTCACCTCCTTTTCACCAGGTCTATTTCAATGAAGTTGGGAGAACTGTCATTGATATGATATGCTATGTCCTGGGTTTTAGAACAAGTGAGTATGTGGATGAGACCATTTTGGCTCTGATGTCCATATTTATTCCAGGACACCCTCCTGCCATCAAGTTTGACTTTGCTACCTTCATTAGCAACAAAATCCATGAACAATTCATGACTCTATATAGAGAAGGAGTTTTCAAGCATACAGCATATATATATCATCTGTTCTTATACTATCAAACAGATAGTTTTCAGTTCCCTGTCAAGAAATTGGATGCAAAAGGAGAAAGGAGATCTGTCATATTTTGGACCTCAGTCTTCCATATAGTCCATAATTCTCCTTATACTTATTGTGAGTTCATTGATATATTCATATATCCAGTCTCATCTTTGCTGATGAGAAGTCCCCCTCCCAGACTCTCAGCTGAAATGCAGAAAATCTTGCAGCTGTCCAAAAGCTATAAAATAGGTGACTGGTACTTTTACCAAAATCAAACAAAGATCATGATTTATGGCTGTGAATTGTGCCCCTACAAGCTACCAAAGTATGTACCTATGAGACTGTTTGCCCTTGAATACTTTAGGCAATTTATTAGCTCAGATTTGACTCATTTTTATGATGCCAAGAAAAAGGCTCAGCTGAAGCTAAGAAACCAACTAGGCCCCCTCATTATTAACAAAAAGGAAGGGTGGAAAGATGCTGAAAAGATATTAGGTGAGCAGCTCAAACTAAAAAGGAGTTTTTGGTGGGTACCCTATGACCCAAATAGATTCATCCATGACAGAAAGATAAAATATAGGCTATCAGGCTATGATCATTGTAGAATCCCTGATATAGAACAGTATGCTAATCAAGATGAATGGGTAGAGGGCACATTGCTAGAACAGATTACCGAGGAAGAGAAAATGGAGCAGGCAATGAAAGACCTTGAAAAAACTCTTGACCTGGACTCTTTTGGACAGGTCTTTTTCAAATTGCCTCAACACATTGGAGCGGGCACATCATCTGCTACAACTTCACAAGAACCTGCCGAAGAAAATACTCCACCTGCAGGGACATCCAAAGGCAAAGAAGTGCTGCATTCAAAGCAACAAGAAATGGCAAATCAGCCAACATCATCACAGCAGCAAGGCCAAGGGAAAATTCCTCTTGCCCAGACCAATGCATCAGAGATACCAGCACTGCAGACTCCTCTCAATGAGGATAAGGGCAGAAAAAGGGACCGGGAAGAGGCCACACCCATAAGTGGGCCAACAGAACAACCAGAAGCAAAGAAATAGAGAGTGGATCCTATACTGAAGAGGAAGTTATAGAGGAGATCATTGAAAGTCCGAGAAGTGAAAGGGCAGCCAGCCCACTAACTTCCCTAGTGATAGAATCACCTACCAGTTCTCATGGACAGCAATTGGGAAAACAACCTAGTATCGAAATTTCATCAGCACGACTACAAAGCAAACAAAGTTCTGATACTAAGAGGCCATTCATGGACATCAAAGCACAAAATGAGCCAATAAGAATGCAGCTTTACGATCAGTTCCTCAAAATGACTCCTGCCAAATAGCAAAGATTGATGTCTGCATATGATATCAAGGAAGGGAAATTGATCTTGAGTCATTTCAAGCCCAAAGTGCAGTAGCCACAGTCAGCTGTCGATTATATTAGAACAAATATGGAGGCTCTTGCCAAAGACATTCACCCTTTGGACCAGGTTGAGCTGCACAAACAAACCGGTGAAATGGTTTATTCCACTTTAGTAGATAAAGCCATACTAGCTCAGCAATTGCAGAATTCACTAAACAATACATCTGCTCAATTAGAGTTGGAAAAGGCATCCTCTCTGGCCAAGGACAACAGAATAAAGTCCTTGGAAGAAATCATCATTGAGCTGGGACATAATCCCAAGGATCCTAAGGCAATAAAAGCACTAATAAAGAAAAAGGAGGATGACATAGCTGCCCTCAAGAAACAGTTAAAACTGCGAGTTACTATGCATCTGCAGACCACAGAGATAGTGAAAGAAAAAGAAGAAGAAGACATGATGGAGTTGTTAATAAAAATGAATCAAAGGCTAAGTGAAACAGAGCAGGCTTTGGAGAAAGCATTGCAGGAAAAACAGGGAGAGTTGGCCTCTCAGCCATCTCAAACAACCCCAATAGCTACAACTGCTCCTCCTACAGCAACAACAACAGTCCCTCCCACTACCCCAACATCGACAACAGGTACATCAGTCACAGATACTTCAGCAGTAGCAGCAGCAACAGTACCAGATACCAGCATGAGCATGGAAAAGACGATGGAGGAAATAAAGGAATTAGAACTCCAAATGGCAGAGCTAAAGGAAGCCAAAGAAAAACTGGCCAAGTTAGAGGTAAGCTATGATAAATCTAAAATAACTGTGGCTGAAAAAACAAGAGAGGTAAAGGCCTTGGAAAATAAGGTAAAATCCTTGGAGAAAGATCTTACTCTTCATAAACCTCTATCAGAAATCAAAACAATTTTGTGGACTAAGATTGGCCAGTCCATCACTGATCAATGGAGATCAATACAGACTATCCATGAGCAAATTGAATTGATAGAAATAGCCCGAGTGGAGATTCAAAAGGCCAGAGCATTATTGAGAAACATGCCCGAACAGGCCAATAGACTAATTCATTTTTTGAATACTCATACCAGAGAACAACTAGCAGCTCTAGATATTGGGGACAAAACAGGTACCATTTTGACAGTTAAAAAGGTGCTGACTATGAAGAATTTGGTACAAAATCTGAAGAGAAAGTGTCAAGAAATGCATATAGAAATAAATGCTTTTACAGAAAAGTTTACAGTCTTGCAACAAAGGGGTCTACCCAGTTTGTTAACCAGCAATCAGAGGCTGTTAACACATGAACAATATGCTCACAGGGTGAATACATATGTTACCAATCAGATCACAGCATCATCAAGCACTCCAGAGGACATAGTACCTCCCTCTGGACAGAGCCTATATGACAAGTTAGAAAATCTGTTCTATATTGAGCATGAAATAACACATCTTTTTGAAGTACAGCCCAATTTCTACAGGTATACTGAAGCTAATGAAATATTGATAAAACTACAAAGACACCAGTTGCCAACAGACCAATGGTGGCAGAGCATGTTAGAGATTTTACCAATGTAGTTTTAGTTCTCTTTTGGTCATCTGCATTAAATCAAATTCAATACATGTGCCACCTATCATAAAAATGAAAACAACAGAGGAAGGAATTCACGCCAAAACGCATTAAAGCAGAATCAGGCACAGATGAAAGGGTCGGGACAGCAACGCAGGAACGCGAAATAAAGAGACAGCTACCAGCCGACTTGTTGAGTTAAAAAGTCAAATATATCAAACCACCTAAGGCAGCCAGTACAGCGGAAATTACTCCTACATTCATTGCGCTCTGTTTTCAATGTCATTTACTTCCTTTGAAGAAGTAGATGGATAAAGTTATTGCTTGATATTTTCTCTATGAGATATTTTGTAACTCTTTTTGTACAAATACCTCCCCAATCCAAGTGTTAGGGGTTGGTGAATATCATTCTGGACCCGCGCTGTAAATTTGAGAACTCTTCTAAAAAAGATTGCTGGAATGCTTTGATGATGAACTCTCTAGTTACGGAATTGATGGCAGAAGCCCATGTTGCAGAATTATTGGATTATCTTATGGATCAATAAGTCTTTTTAACTCTTGTTCTACTTTATCTGTGTTTTATATATCATCTAAGTATCATGTTCTAAATTGCAGGAAAAAAGAATAGCCCAGAATTTATTTTGCTGTACTCTGTGTTCAATTCCTGTCATTTTTATGTTTTCTTCAGGAGTAGCATAGGCAGGAATTCTTGACTGCTCCTGTCTCCCTGGTTCTTACACTTTGAATATAATTAAGGAATTCTTAACTGCTCCTTGGTAATATTTATTCATTTTCCCTCTGTTAGCATAATGAACGATCTTTAATTGCCTTTCATTCCCTGACACCATTTCATCCTATTCCAGCTTGAAGATTGTTCCATGTTTAATTATCTTGCTCTGTAGTTCCTCCTTTGCCAAAGAAACCATACCCAGAAGTTTATTTTCATTTGACTCCATTAACCCAATGGTCTGAACTTCTCACACTCTGCAGCCTTGTTCTATTGAATGTCACCTTACAAAATCAAACAAATACTTGTGCTTCATAACTAGCCTAACATATAGCAAAACAAAGCTAAATCATAAAGAGAGAGCCCTCTCTGGTTGCAGATTGGCTAGAATCTGCAGCTAAAAGATTGGTTAGTGGTTACCTCGGCCGTATTCCCTTTTCCCACTGCTTTTGGGGAACAACCTGAGTGATAACATCATTGGCGACTCCACTGGGGACTGAATGACTGTGTGTTACTGCTGTTTATTTCCTAAAGCTACAGATGGAGCCTGAAGTTAGCCAGGTAGCCTTTGAAACTGTCTTTGCTGTGCAATTACAGGAGTAAATAAAAGCTGCTTCAGTCAATCTCCAGTCTAGCTTTAGGCTTTAAACAACTGTCTCAAAAATTTGATCAGTTTCCTCTTGTTTTCAAAAGATCTTCAGGAAAATTCAAGACCCTCACAATTTATAATTTCCTAGAAAGATATTGTCAAAAGCAGTGTCCTTTAGATACTTTCAGAAAATACCAAAAACAGATTTAGAAGCTGGCTCCAAAGAAGAAAACTCGTTACACTAGATCAAATCCAGATCCTAATCCTCCAGCTATTTTTGAAAATCCTAACTTGATCTCTAAGAACCTTAGAAGACAAGAAAGTCTAGAAAATTCTGCTGATTTAAATCTTGATATACTTCAGCAAAACCTTACCCAATCGCCTCCTGGAAAAGCAACAGTCCTTTCTACTATTGCTGCAGCTTCTTCTAGTTCACCATCATCACTTCAAAGCACCTCTTCCACTCCCCCATCCACTCCGTTTATCTCAGCTGTTATCCCTGTGCTTCCAGCTGTCCCATTTATACCTGTAAATATGGCAAACCGATATGCTCCTCTGCAGTTGCCTGCAAATCCAGGGGCTATGCCTCAAGATTATCAAAGCAAAATTACATATTTTGATGGTATTGGCTCCTACACAGCACAACAACATACTAAGAAAATGATGGACTATTTTGAGAACTATGAAATTGATGATAACGATGTCAGAATGAAAATTTTTGTTCAAAGCTTAACCGGTGATGTAAGGACCTGGTTTAGGGCACTTGCTGTAAACACAATTGCTGATCCAGATGCCCTTTATCAAACCTTTTTAAATAGATGGGAAAAGAAGAAGGACCCATTGCCTATCCTATCAGAATATGAAAGCTTGAAAAGAGGCCCACAAGAAACTGTCTAAGACTATTATGCTAGATTCAATAATGTGTACAATGCTATTCCTCAGAACCTTAGACCTCCACCTGACTTAACCTTGATCAAATTCCCTGATGGATTTGATTCTGATATGGCATATCAACTAAGAGAAAGAGCTCCTACAAGCTTAGAAGACATGCAGAGCATAGTTGTTAGTGTAGAGGCCAATCTGATCTCTAAAAGAGCCCGAGCTAGAGCTGAAAGAAGGACTCCCTTCAAAGAAGAGCCTTCTGCATTTGAGAAAAAACTAGATGCAATCATTAAAGGAATGGATAGACTGGGTGATAGAGTGGAAACCATTGAAAGGAAATCTTCTTGGGAAGGTCAACCAAGTAACACCACTAGAAATCCAAACTTTAGAAAAAATCAAAATCCTAACACTGGGAAGGCTGGCCTTGATCAGAATATCAGACCTCCATTTCAAGAGAACTATGCTGAAGCTTCAACCTCTAGTGAGCCAACAGAGGATACTCAAATCAACCTAATGGGTCTAAACAGTGAACAACAAATCTTTTTAACCCAAGATGACCAAGAGGCTCACACTTTCAACCAATTTCAAACCAAATCCGGAGAATCATTTGATTTCAGAGAAGGATATGATGCAGCTGTCTATGAGGTTCATAAACAATACAAATTGAGAAGCAGAACGGTAGATGTGCCTGAACCTAGCAAGCTGAAAGATACCAAGCAACCTAAGAAAGCAAAGGATAAAACTTCCCTGACAGAACTCCCTGCTAAAACAGACCTCAATCCAAAAGAACCTACGGTTGAGGATATATCAGACTTGCAGCCATCAAGTGATCAGCCATCCACCTCCTTTCCTCCAAAAAAGAATGTAAACAGCTCTCCTGAAAATAATTTCAAAGCAGATTTAGTTCATAACAGCACTCATGATGAAGAAAAAACCACTGAAAACACAGCAGAAAAGGAAAACCTTGCTGCCCGGAATACAAAAATTCAAGTGGAAAAACCTTTCAACCTAGAAACAGAAATAGGCAAGTTAAAAATAGCCATTCCACTGTCCGAATTGGCTAAACATGAGGTTTATAGGGAACAAATCAGTAGGTCACTTCAAATATCAGAGAATAGAGATGCAGTGAATGTTTTAGATGACCAACCAGAACTAATTTTTGGTCCTGAGGTAAATGGTAAAACAGTAGATGGAGGAGTCCCTCCATTCTATGTAAGCTTAAACATTCATGACAAAGTGCTACATAATGCAATGTTTGATTCAGGAGCTTCCCATAATCTGATGCCTAAATCTGTGATGGAAAGATTGGACCTAGATATCACACGGCCATATAAAGACTTGTTTTCATTTGATTCCAGCCAGGTCAGGTGTCTAGGCCTAATCAAAGATTTGTGTGTATCTCTAGTGCAATACCCTGCCAAGACTATTTTAATGGATGTAGTGGTAGCTGATATCCCACCAAAGTATGGAATGCTTTTGTCCAGATCTTGGGGTGCAAAACTCCAAGGATCTTTGCAGCTAGACATGTCCTATGCCACCATTTCAGTCTTTGGCCAGCCAAAGAGATTGTACCGAGAAACATTGATGAAATATGTGGTCAGCAGTCAAGAGAAACCCCAAAATTTCCCCATTTATTCCATGCATTCTGATATGGATTCGTTCATCTTATACAATGCTGAAATGTCTCCCAAAACTGATGACAAGTTTCTAGAATCAGTACAAGCAAGAAGCATAAATGAAGAATCCACTGCTCAAGATCAAAAAATTGTTGAAGTGATTGATGCAACAAACAAACAAGCCAAACCATATGAGTTACAAAATCCAAATCTGCCCACTGAGCAAGTTTTCAAAACTCCTAAGGCTAGTTACAACCAAGAAATCTTATGGTACTTAGAGTTTGATGGGTCAGTGAATAAATTAGGAGCAGGGGCAGGGATTTGGATACACAACATGCAAAATGACCATGCTCAAGGACATGCATATAGGCTGAATTTTAGATGTACAAATGGCCGAATATGAGGCCCTGTTGCTAGGTCTCAAACTGACTAAAAGTCTAGGGGCAACTAGGATTTCAATTCTAGGGGACTCAGATTTGATTATCCAACAGATGAAGGGAAACTTTGTTACAAACGATCTCAGGCTAAGGGCTTATAGAGGGGCAGCAATTGAAATACTCAACACCTTCTTAGAATCTCAGCTAACCAAAATTCCGAGAAACCACAATCTACATGCTCACAGTTTGGCGACATTTGCCAGCACGTGTAAGCTGCCATTCAAGCCCAACCATCACTTTACTGCTGAGATTAAACACAGACCTGTTGTTCCAGAGAATGTCAAGAATTGGCAGGTATTTGAAAATGACACTCAAATCAATAATTTCTTTACTTTGAAAGAGGAATTTTCAAACACAAACATAGACACAAGCACCATTTGTGAAGAACATCAAATAGACAAAATTGAAAAAAATATATCAGCTGAAACAGCAAATCACATTTTGCATCCAACAATCTTTACCAGTAAAAATTTACAAGAGCTGAAACATATGGACCTTGATGAAATTGCTAAAGAAGAATCTGAAGTAATTGAGTTGAAGGATAATTTTTTGCCCACAGGCTTGACTCCTTTGGAGGATATTTTTGATTCAAATGATATACCAAGAAAGCAAAAAATGCAGCCTTTAAATGCAGAAATTGAGGATTGTAATATAGGAACTGCAGGAAATCCTAAAATGATAACACTGTCCAAAGCCTTGCCTCCCGATCAAAAACTGAAATATATTGAGCTGTTTAAAGAATTTGAAGATGTTTTTGCATGGAGCTATGAAGAACCTCAAGTCCTATGATATGTCGGTCATCCAACACACAATACCTTTAAAAGAAAATCAAAAACCTTTTAAACAAAAACTTAGAAGGGTTAATCCAGTCCTCCTTCCTCTCATTGAAAAGGAAGTCAAAAGAATGTACCAAGCTGGAATAATTGCACCTATTAGATTCTCAGAATGGATCTCAAATCTAGTGCCCACTAGGAAGAAAACGGGAGAGATAAGAAAACGGGAGAAATAAGACTGTGTGTTGACTTAAGAAACCTGAATAAAATTTCTCTCAAAGATCACTACCCTTTACCCAAGATGGATCACATTTTACAAAGGGTAGTGGGAGCTTCTAGGATCTCACTATTAGATGGATTTTCAAGATTTAATCAGATCCTAGTTCACCCGGATGATCAAAATAAAACTGCCTTTACAACACCGTGGGGAACCTTCAAATATGTAAAAATGCCTTTTGGACTTAAAAATGCAGGGGCCACATTTCAACGAGCAATGGTCATAGCCTTTGCAAAAGAGATTCATGAATTTTTAGTCATATATCTTGATGACCTCACTGCTTTTTCCAAATCAGATCAAGAACATTTAGAACATCTCAGGCAAGTGTTCCTAATTTGCAGAAAATATGGCATATCATTGAACCCAAAGAAATCATTGTTTGGCCTAGAAGAAGGCAAACTCTTAGGTCACATAATCTCGAAAGATGGCATTAGAATTGACCCGAACAGAATACAAGCTATCCTCCAAGTGCCTCACCCAAGAAATATCAAAGAATTGCAAGCTTTTCTAGGAAAGATCAATTTCCTAAGAAGATTCATACCCAACTTGGCTGAACTAATAAGATTGTTGAATAACATGCTGAAGAAAGATTCCAAAGTCAAATGGACAATAGAAGCTAAGCAAGCCTTTGAGGAAATCAAAATAGCTTTAACCAAAACACCAGTCCTCACAAGCCCAAAGTTTGATAGAGACTTCATAATCTTTTCCTTTGCATCTGAACATACTATTGCTGTTGTCCTATTACAAAAAGATGACCAAGGATGTGAGAAGCCCATTGCTTTTTTCAGCAAAGCACTTAGAGATGCACCACTCAAATATCAAATCATGGAGAAACAAGCTTATGCCCTTGTGAAAGCTATCAAGGATTTCAGAGTTTATATCTTGTACTCTCATTTAATAGCTTATGTCCCAAATGTCGTGGTCAAAGATATTCTAAATCAATAAGGAATAGAAGGCGAAAGAGGAAAATGGATAGCTAACATTTTGGAATATGATATTGAAATTAAGCTAACAAAGCTGATAAAAGGACAAGGATTAGCCAAATTGATGACTGAAACCAATTTTCAGGCCCTTGACATCAATGAACTGGATAACAAACAGGAGATTGCGACTCCACAGATCAATCAAGCCTTCTTACAATCACCTTGGTATACTGATATAATTTATGTATTGTTAAACCTGCAGGCTCCTCCAGGGTTATCCTGAACTAAAAAGAGATTCTTGAAAATGAAAGCTTCAAAGTTTTGTATTGTAGACAATGTTTTATTTTGGAAAAATCATGAAGGCATTCTACTATGCTGCCTAACAAAAGATGAAATTGACAAAGTGCTGAAAGAATTTCATGCAGAGCACTGTGGCGGACATTTGTATTGGAAGTCAATAACTGATAAAATCCTAAGAGCTGGTTTTTATTGGCCCTCCCTGTTTGCTGATGTAAAGAAGTTTGTAGTTTCTTGCCATAAATGTCAAATCTTTGAAGGCAAGAGAAAACTGTTACCTTTACCCCTAAAACCCATTTCCACTAAGAGACCATTTCAACAATGGGGTTTAGATTTCATTGGAGAAATTCACCCTTCCTCCTCTGGACAACATAAGTGGATTTTAACTGCCATTGATTACTTCACCAAATGGATAGAGGCCATCCCTTGTAGACAAGCCAATGACTCAGTCATCATGCAATTTTTAGAAACCAATATCCTATCTAGATTTGGCTGTCCAGAAAAGATAATAACTGACAATGCTGCTGCCTTTAAATCTAAAAGAATGATCAATTTTTGTCATAAATACCATATTACCTTAGGCCATTCCACAACCTATTACCCTCAAGGTAATGGTCTAGCTGAATCATCCAATAAGAGCTTGATCAACATCATAAAGAAAGTATTGGAGGAAAATAAGAAGAATTGGCACAAAAAGCTTATTAATGCACTATGGGCAAACAGGTTGACCACAAAGAGATCTATTGGAACAAGCCCCTATGAGTTGGTTTATGGCATGGAGGCTATATTCCCTTCATCCTTGGGAATCCCTGTGATAAAATTGCTGCAAGAAATATAGGCAGAACCCAATGATATTCAGAGAAGAATCAATCAAACAATTCATTTACAGCAGACCAGAGAAGAAGTGTATCACAGATCTCAGATCCTACAAGAGAAACTGAAGAAGATTTTTGACAAAAGGACAAAGGCAGAGGATTTTTTCATAGGAGACAAAGTGCTGAAATGGGATTCCAGAAGGGAAGATAAAGGAAAACATGGCAAATTTGATTTCCTATGGAAAGGACCTTTTGCTATTCAGGCTATACAAGGAAACAACACTTACTTTTTGAGAATTTTGGATGGTACAAAAGCAGAGGATGGGCCAGTCAATGGGCGGATGCTCAAACATTATTTTGATCCACTTTGATTGAGATGACAGGACTGTATTTTGTACATAATAGTGTCTATTTTCTGCAGTTTATTACAGCAATAAGATAGGGAACAAGATGCAGCAAATTTTGAGGAAAAGAAGCAAAGAATTGTGCTACATTTTGTATGATATTTTGAGTCTATTGGAAGACTTGAAGAAAAAATACTTGGAAGCTTAAAATCTGATCACAAACACTCACACAAACTGTCAAAGATAGAGCTGTAATTCTGTTCAAATCAGCTCATAGGAAAAACATATATGTTACAGAGATACAGTTTTGTTTGTCTTCAGCAAAAGGAAATTTCAGATTACAGCAAGAGTTGAATATAAGGCCCTCTGACTTGTTGTTCTTGGCTTTTCACCTGGAAAGCCATCCCCAAGTGGAGCCATTGTTAGGTTCCTATACCAATAGGTGTCATATTTCATGATTGACTATGGAAATGCCAAATACGATCATCCTTTCCATGCTGCAAAGATTCCATATTTTCAAAAAACAAAAAAATTTAAAAAATGTAAAGAGGGTATGCCCTAAAAGAAAAATCAGAAGGCAAAAAGAATGAATTGGTCAAGAAAGAAAGAAAATGAAACCCGAAGAAAAGACCAGGAAAGTGTGCTAGTCAAAATGCCACTACTGTCCTAGTTTTGCAAAGAAGTTTAAAAATATGCAATCAGTGACTTCTGTCACACTTGATGGATGGCCAAACAGCTCAATCTTGGCCAGTGCATGTTTAAATTTCTTGTTTTAGAACTAGAGAATAAGATCTGTTCCAACAGTTTAAGGAAAGGAAGTTGAATTAAGGGGTATTGCAGGGAAACCAGGAAAGATAATTAGCTCTAATGGCATGACAAAGCTTCTAAAAAAGGAGCAAAGAGGTGTAATTGCACAATTATGTTCGCTAGATGTTTCCACATTGGAATCATCTATTTCTCCAGATCTCCAAAAAGTCCTGGACAATCATTCCAAGGTATTTGAGACTCCCAAAGGTCTCCCACCTATGCGTGATCATGATCATGCTATTCATCTGATTCCAGGAAGTGTTCCTCCAAACATCAGGCCATACAGATATCCATATGTCCAAAAAAGTGAAATTGAACGTATGGTTGCAGAAATGCTAGAGGCTGGTATAATTCAATCGAGTCAAAGTTCTTTCTCAGCTCCAGTAGTATTGGTGCACAAGAAGGATGGATCATGGCGCATGTGTCCAGATTATAGGGAGCTCAACAAGCTCACTATTAAAGATAAGTTCCCCATTCTTGTCATTGATGAATTACTGGATGAATTGCATGGATCAATTTACTTCACCAAGTTGGATCTTCGTTCGGGATATCATCAAATCAGAATGAAGATTGAAGACATTCCGAAAACGGCATTTAGAACTCATGAGGGTCATTATGAATTTTTGGTCATGCCTTTTGGCCTTACCAATGCACCTTCAACATTTCAAGGTTTGATGAATTCAATTTTCAAACCATTCCTTAGAAAATTTGTGTTAGTATTTTTTGATGATATACTAATCTACAGCAAGTCTTGGAAGGATCATGTTGAACATGTTGACAAGGTGCTACAACTATTGGAGGAGAAACAATTATATGCAAAAAGATCCAAATGTTTCTTTGGAGTCCAGGAGGTGGAATATTTGGGTCATATTGTATCTCATGAAGGAGTTAAGGTAGACCCTAGCAAAATTTAAGCCATTAAGGAATGGAAAATCCCCACATCCATAAAGCATCTGCGAGGATTTCTTGGGTTGACAGGGTATTATCGCAAGTTTGTTAAGAATTATGGGAGAATAACAGCACCTCTAACAACATTATTGAAGAAAGATTCATTTTCATGGACTCCGGAAGCAACAAAGGCCTTTAAACATCTTAAGGAGGCAATGTGCCAAGCACCAGTCTTAGCTACACCGGACTTCACAAAAACCTTTATTGTGGAATGTGATGCTTCAGGAAATGGAATTGGTGCTGTTCTAATGCAAGATGAAAGACCCATTGCTTTTGAAAGTCGTCCAATCAAGGGAAAGTTTTTAAGAAAAGCTATTTATGAGAAGGAAATGTTGGCTATACTCCATGCACTTAAGAAATGGCGACCCTACCTAATGGGAAGACACTTCAAGGTAAAAACGGATCATGATAGTCTTAAATACTTTTTAGAACAAAGATTATCCTCTGAAGAGCAACAAAAGTGGGTCACAAAGATGTTGGGTTACGACTTTGAAATCATCTACAAAAAAGGGAAGCAAAATGTGGTGGCAGATGCACTCTCAAGAAAGGATGAGGATATGGAAGCATTGTTGTGTGCCATTTCTATTATCCAACCAGATTGGATAAATGAAGCAAAGGAGGAATGGAAGAATGACGAAGAAGTGTGGGCACTTATTCGAAAGTTACAACAAGATTCAAGTACTTCTGATACATTTCGCTGGCAAAATGATTCGTTATGGTACAAAGATCGCTTATACCTCTGTAAGAATTCCCAGCTAAAACAAAAGATTCTTATGGAATTGCACACTTCTCCCTTAGGAGGGCACTCAGGATTTTTAAAAACTTACCACAGGGTTAAGAAGGAATTTTTTTGGGATGGCCTTAAATCAGATATTCAAAAGTTTGTAGCGGAATGTTTGGTTTGCCAACAAAATAAAGTTGAAACAATTAAGACACCGGGTCTATTACAACCTTTATCCATTCCAAGCCAACGTTGGGAGGAGGTTTCAATGGATTTTATCACAGGTTTACCCAAGTCTGAGGGAAAGAGTGTCATCATGGTGGTAGTTGACAGACTTACCAAGTATGCACACTTTTGTGCATTATCACATCCATTTAAAGCCAGTACAGTTTCTACTGCATTTATGGAAACAGTTCAAAAGCTACATGGAAACCCAAAGATTATTGTAAGTGACAAAGATCCCATTTTCAGTGGAAATTTTTGGACAGAATTATTTTCTTGTCTTGGTATTCAGTTAGCTCATAGCTCATCTTATCATCCTCAATCTGATGGGCAAACTGAGATAGTAAACAAATGTTTGGAAGGATATCTTCGTTGCTTTGTATCTGATAAACAGACACAATGGGTCAAATGGTTGCCTCTGGCTGAATGGTGGTATAACACTTCCTTCCATACAGCAACAAAAATGACCCCATTTATGGCACTTTATGGGTACCAACCACCATCAATCACATCATATTTAAGAGAAAATTCTAAGGTTGAGGCAGTGGAACATCACATCAAACATCAACAACAAGTCCTCCAACTCTTAAAGGATAACCTCGTGTTGGCACAAAATAGAATGAAACAACAGGCAGATCAACATCGCAGTGAAAGAAGTTTTGATGTAGGTGATTGGGTATTCCTACGGCTACAACCATATAAGCAAATGTCCCTAAAGCAAGCTAAGAAGGATAATAAATTATCACCAAAGTATTATGGTCCGTACAAGGTGTTGGAAAAGATTGGTACTATGGCATACAAATTGGAGCTTCTTGCAGCTTCTCGATTGCACCCAGTTTTCCATGTTTCATGTTTAAAGAAGGTTATAGGCGACAAGCTCCCAGTTCAAACAATATTGCCAGAACTTGACGAGGAAGGAAAAATTATATTGGAACCGGAAGAAGTCACAGAAACAAGAACTCGACAGCTACGAAATCGATCAATTTCAGAGTATCTTATCAAGTGGAAGAACTTATCCCCTGAAGATTCCACATGGGAGGATGAGAATTTTATGCAGAAGTATCTAGAACTGCTCAAGCGTTGAGGACAACACTTTTTTTGAAGGAGAGGGGCATGTTGGGTCCCTATAATACTAGTGATTACCCCATTACTATTGTAGTTATACCCCTTATTTATATTGTTGTGCCCCTATTACCCACATATTGTTATTTCTGTGCCCCATAGAATCCCTCTATTATTATTTTTGTGGCTTTATATTATTATTGTTAGGTCGGCTGGATTATATTGTGACTCCTTAGACTCCTATATATAGAAAGGAGGTTTTGTCATTTGTATCATCCAAGAATTGTTCATTTATGTAATGTAAAGGAGGTTGCCCCCTCGAAGAGGCTGAATTCTAAGGCGTTGATCTTTCTTTTCTATCTTTTCTTGAGCTGGTTTCATAACATTAAGCTTGGCAGATCAATAGTTAGGTAGAGAAGCAAGGGTGCTCAACAGCTAAATCTGAACCCCTGGAAGAGATAAGGGCAGACTTAGATAGGAGGACAGCTAAAAGAAAACAAAAGAGAAAAAGGGTTTGCTAGTTCAAATGCACCCAATCAAAAGGAAGAAAAAATGTTAGGTGTATTAGGCTGGGTAAGCAGTTTGATGTTGCAGAAGCAAGTTTGTAAGCAGTTTTGTCTTTTTGAATATGATCTATCTCATAGATATCATAGGTACCATGGCAAAGGGGCTGCAAAACAGTTGAAACATGACTAATTTCCTTCCTCATTCCTCCAATAAAACTTACTAATATCCCCCCAAGGACATTGGGATCTGCTCAGTGGTCCTAGTTCACTTCATTTCATGAGAAAAACTAAGTAAAACTCTGTTTTATACTTAGAACATCAAGCCACATTTCTTGTGTAAAAATGTTCTTCTTCTATTATACTAAGTTTCCCAAGTTCACCACTTGAATCCCTTTTGTTCCCTAAGCCTAAGTTTACCTTTTAAACTCAGTGTCTTGTTTAAACCTACCATTTCTCATACTAACATCCTAACTATATTTATATAGCTCCTATTTAAAGTTTTCTCCGCCCCTATTATACATAAAATACATAAAACAACCCCAAACTTTATAATATCCCGCCCCGGGCTTATTAAAGCCATATGCCAATATTTTGGGGGTCCAAGGTTTACCCGAAACCTTGTTAACAACCCTCCCCGCGCACATATAACCATGGGATTTAATTAACGTTTGGTTGATTAAATAACCAACCCACAAAACGCAAAGTTGAAATACATTAAAATCCTCCGTAAAAACCTTAAAAAACGATGAAATATCATGGCGGGTCCCATATATCACCCCTCCACCTATTTATTATGCCGCCAACTGTTGGATCTGATCCCCCAGATCGGACGGCCCACATGCATATCGCAAGCCTTTATATACCGAACGATAGTGTCCGGGGGATGGGCGGTATTTCCGCCGTACAGAGGACACGCGGCAGGCGCCCGGGGTGATCGCTGGCCCCGCCTCCAATACCATTATGGCCCAAAAGCGGTACAGGGGCCAAACCGCTTACCGCCTATTCCCCAGCCCCACTGACGTCACCCCCTCATCACCCTCACGTCATTAGACACGTCATCCGCCACCCCGCCTCTGTATCATCCGCCATGTACGCCACGTCACTGCCAAGTTGGCCTCCGTACCCCCGCTATGCGACAAAATCATTACGTCATGCTGACATCACCCAACCAAAGCGCGCCAAAACCAAAATTTTTGTCAAATTGGCGTGAAAAGGTCATTTTTGTTAGTTTGTTCTATACGACGCATTCATGCGATTTTCAACCAAAATACCTGTTTCACTGCACAGTTCGCCACCCAGCTAACTCCAGCATGCAAACCAGCCTTCAAGCTCGGCCCGCCACCTGCATTTTGCACAAAGCGCCCATTGAAGCAGGTATTTACTCAATTGCTTCCAAACCCTGTGTATTTCTGGTTTTTCTCTCAGTTAAATCCGTGAAACCAAAAATTGTACAAATCCAGTCGACAGCTCTTGAGAAATATACCATAACTATCCATATTTTTCACATTATTTCCACAGAACAACCTGTTTTATCCATTTTTTCGCAAAAAACCAGAGTTCCATAACTAAAAACACAGTGCTGCCCCCGAACCTCTGCATTTTAACCTCTGTTCTACCCATTTTTCCGAGAAATTCCTCAGAATGTGACTCCCTCTGCAATTTTGCCCATTTAGCTGAAATTCAAGCTCATTTCGGCCTGCAATTCCCGCAGAAAGAACCCAAAAGCACTGTTTTACCTAATATTGCTGTGGAAACCCAAATTTCAAATTCAAAAATCACCAAAGATTGAAAAATGGAGGCTCCAGTGGCCCTCAATGTTGCCCCCTTGAATGCACCACACAAGGAGCTGGAATGGTTGCCCTTAGCTGATAGGGACTTCCAAATACAAGACTTAATGGGTATCAAAGACCATCTGCAAACATTTTGTGAAATTAGAAACAACCACCTAAACAAGACTGATCTCTATGGCATATGGGAGTCCAATCTGCCCATATATTATCTTCCATCAGTCAATGTATTTCCAGATATAATCCGCTTGTGTTGTGCTAACTATGAGCCTACTCAAAGAGTAGTCATGTCCCCAAATGGCATTGTCCTGTTCTATATCACTCCTGACTCAATCAATGAGATGTTGCATTTCAAGCCTAATCAGCCTCTGGCTCCTCTGTCTATGAAGTATTTGCTGGACCAAGGCTCCAAACTATCCTCTGCAGAAATAGGCCGAATTGCCAAGTTATTCATGAGCCCAGACTCCCAGCCCAGAGATTCACCTCCTTTTCACCAGGTCTATTTCAATGAAGTTGGGAGAACTGTTATTGATATGATATCCTATGTCCTGGGTTTTAGAACAAGTGAGTATGTGGATGAGACCATTTTAGCTCTGATGTCCATATTTATTCCAGGACACCCTCCTGCCATCAAGTTTGACTTTGCTACCTTTATTAGCAACAAAATCCATGAACAATTCATGACTCTAAATAGAGAAGGAGTTTTCAAGTATACATCATATATATATCATCTGTTCTTATACTATCAAACAGATAGTTTTCAGTTCCTTGTCAAGAAATTGGATGCAAAAGAAGAAAGGAGATCTGTCATATTTTGGACCCCAGTGTTCCATATAGTCCATAATTCTCCTTATACTTATTGTGAGTTCATTGATCTATTCATATATCCAGTCTCATCTCTGCTGATGAGAAGTCCCCCTCCCAGACTCTCAGCTGAATTGCAGAAAATCTTACAGCTGTCCAAAAGCTATAAAATAGGTGACTGGTACTTTTACCAAAATCACACAGAGATCAGGATTTATGGCTGTGAATTATGCCCCTACAAGCTACCAAAGTATGTACCTATGAGACTGTTTGCCCTTGAATACTTTAGGCAATTTATTAGCTCAGATTTGACTCATTTTTATGATGCCAAGAAAAAGGCTCAGCTGAAGCTAAGAAACCAACTAGGCCCCCTCATTATTAACAAAAAGGAAGGGTGGAAAGATGCTGAAAAGATATTAGGTGAGCAGCTCAAACTAAAAAGGAGTTTTTGGTGGGTACCCTACGACCCAAATAGATTCATCCATGATAGAAAGATAAAATATAGGCTATCAGGCTATGATCATTGTAGAATCCCTGATATAGAACAGTATGCTAATCAAGATGAATGGGTAGAGGGCACATTGGTAGAACAAATTACTGAGGAAGAGAAAATGGAGCAGGCAATGAAAGACCTTGAAAAAACTCTTGACCTGGACTCTTTTGGATAGGTCTCTTTCAAATTGCCTCAACACATTGGAGCGGGCACATCATCTGCTACAACTTCACAACAACCTGCCCAAGAAAATACTCCACCTGTAGGGACATCCAAAGGCAAAGAAGTGCTGCATTCAGAGCAACAAGAAATGACAGATCAACCAACATCATCACAGCAGCAAGGCCAAGGGAAAATTCCTCCTGCCCAGACCAATGCACCAGAGATACCAGCATTGCAGACTCCTCTCAATGAGGAGAAGGGCAGAAAAAGGGACCGGGAAGAGGCCACACCCATAAGTGGGCCAACAGAACAGCCAGAAGCAAAGAAATAGAGAGTGGATCCTCTACCTGAAGAGGAAGTTATAGAGGAGATCATTGAAAGTCCGAGAAGTGAAAGGGCAGCCAGCCCACTAACTTCCCCAGTGATAGAATCACCTACCAGTTCTCATGGACAACAATTGGGAAAACAGCCTAGTATGGAAATTTCATCAGCACGGCCACAAAGCAAACAAAGTTCTGATATTAAGAGGCCATTCATGGACATCAAAGCACAAAATGAGCCAATAAGAATGCAGCTTTACGATCAGTTCCTCAAAATGACTCCTGCCAAACAGCAGAGATTGATGTCTGCATATGATATCAAGGAAGGGAAATTGATCTTGAGTCATTTCAAGCCCAAAGTGCAGCAACCACAGTCAGCTGCCGATTATATTAGAACAAATCTGGAGGCTCTTGCCAAAGACATTCACCCTTTGGACCAGGTTGAGCTGCACAAACAAACCGGTGAAATGGTTTATTCCACTTTAGCAGATAAAGCCATACTAGCTCAGCAATTGCAGAATTCACTAAACAATACATCGGCTCAATTAGAGTTGGAAAAGGCATCCTCTCTAGCCAAGGACAACAGAATAAAGTCCTTGGAAGAAATCATCATTGAGCTGGGGCATAATCCCAAGGATCCTAAGGCAATAAAAGCACTAATAAAGGAAAAGGAGGATGACATAGCTGCCCTCAAGAAACAGTTAAAACTGCCAGTTACTATGCATCCGCAGGCCACAGAGATAGTGAAAGAAAAAGAAGAAGAAGACATGATGGAGTTGTTAATAAAAATGAACCAAAGGCTAAGTGAAACAGAGCAGGCTTTGGAGAAAGAATTGCAGGAAAAACGGGGAGAGTTGGCCTCTCAGCCATCTCAAACAGCCCCAATAGCTACAACTGCTCCTCCTATAGCAACAACAGTAGTCCCTCCCACTGCCCCAGCATCGACAACAGGTACATCAGCCACAGATACTTCAGCAGCAACAGCAACAACAGTACCAGATACCAGCATGAGCATGGAAAAGATGATGAAGGAAATAAAGGAATTAGAACTCCAAATGGCAGAGCTAAAGGAAGCCAAAGAAACACTGGCCAAGTTAGAGATAAGCTATGATAAATCTAAAATAACTGTGGCTGAAAAAACAAGAGAGGTAAAGGCCTTGGAAAATAAGGTAAAATCCTTGGAGAAAGATCTTACTCTTCATAAACCTCTATCAGAAATCAAAACAATTTTGTGGACTAAGATTGGCCAGTCCATCACTAATCAATGGAGATCAATACAGACTATCCATGAGAAAATTGAATTGATAGAAATAGCCCGCGTGGAGATTCAAAAGGCCAGAGCATTATTGAGAAACATGCCCGAATAGGCCAATAGACTAATTCATTTTTTGAATACTCATACCAGAGAACAACTAGTAGCTCTAGATATTCGGGACAGAACATGTACCATTTTGACAGTTAAAAAGGTGCTGACTATGAAGAATTTTGTACAAAATCTGGAGAGAAAGTGTCAAGAAATGTAGATAGAAATAAATGCTTTTACAGAAAAGTTTACAGTCTTGCAGCAAAGGGGTCTACCCCTAAGTTGCAGGAAACGTGGCCCTAGGGGGCGTTTCGCCAGGGGAAACGAAACCAAACGCGTTTCCCCGTACCGTACGGCCTGGAAACGCGTTTCCGGCCGTACGGCCACGTTTCCCGAAATGGAAACGTGGCCGTACGGCCGGAAACGCGTTTCCAAGCCGTACGGGCCACGTTTCCCCAAAAAAAACATTTGTTTTTTAATTTTTTTTTTCTAATGTAGATCTCTTACATTTGTTTGCCCTAGTGTTGATATGCAGTTCATGGTAATGTTAAATTCTTAAAGTAAAAGTGATATTCTCCTTTATTTTTCATTTTCATCCTTTTACTTAAATTTTTAACATTACCATGAAATGACTCAGGATGTTTGAGAGTGGTTTCGCCGTCATTGGATTTCATATGGAGAAAGTAGAATTTTAGATCTTACTCAAAATCCAGCAGACTTATCTGTTTTTCAGGATTTCAGGATTGGGGGGATTTCAACGTTTCCATTGGATTTTATCATGTACTAGGGTATGGAACTTGTATTTAATCGAGAGAACAAAGCCCTCTATGTAGGGGAGACTCCCAATAATCAAGAGAATGTAGGGTACTAGGGTATGAAACTTGTATTTAATCAAGAGCACTAAGGTCATTCGACTATGTAGGAGGAGACTCCCAATCAACCACGAGACAAAAAATTAGAAATTTCTCGTGGCTGATTTTGGATATTTCTATTTTCATTATGTGATTATTCATGAGTAAATGTGATGTAAATTTAGATACTTATAGTCTATGCATTGACAATTGACAATTTTATCATAATGTAATAAATTAGAATGTATCATATATGCTTTATGATTGCACATATTTCTTAAATTCCTAATATATATATATATATATTCGCGTTTCCCCGTTTCCAAAATTTGGGGAGGTCGCGTTTCGTATCGCTTCCCGTTTCGGAAACTCGTACCCGTTTCCCCGTTTCGTGCAACCTTGGTCTACCCAGTTTGTTAACCAGCAATCAGAGGCTGTTAACACATGAACAATATGCTCACAGGGTGAATACATATGTTACTAATCAGATCACAGTATCATCAAGCACTTCAGAGGACATAGTACCTCCCTCTGGATAGAGCTTATATGACAAGTTAGAAAATCTATTCTATATTGAGCATGAAATAACACATCTTTTTGAAGTACAGCCCAATTTCTACAGGTATACTGAAGCTGATGAAATATTGATAAAACTACAAAGACACCAGTTGCCAACAGACCAATGGTGGCAGAGCATGTTAGAGATTTTACCAATGTAGTTTTAGTTCTCTTTTGGTGATCTGCATTAAATCAAATTCAATACATGTGCCACTTGTCATAAAAATGAAAACAACAGAGGAAGGAATTCACGCCAAAATGCATTAAAGCAGAATCAGGCACAGATGAAAGGGCTGGGACAGCAACGCAGGAACGCGAAATAAAGAGACAGCTACCAGCCGACTTGTTGAGTTAAATAGTCAAATATATCAGACCACCTAAGAAAGCCAGTACAGCGGAAATTACTCCCACATTCATTGCGCTCTGTTTTCAATGTCATTTACTTCTTTTGAAGAAGTAGATGGATACAGTTATTGCTTGATATTTTCTCTATGAGATATTTTGTAACTCTTTTTGTACAAATACCTCCCCAATCCAAGTGTTAGGGGTTGGTGAATATCATTGTGGACCCGCGCTGTAAATTTGAGAACTCTTCTGAAAAAAATTGCTGGAATGCTTTGCTGATGAACTCTCTGGTTATGGAATTGATGACAGAAGCCCATGTTGCAGAATTCTTGGATTATCTCATGGATCAATAAGTCTTTTTAACTCTTGTTCTACTTTATCTGTGTTTTATATATCATCTAAGTATCATGTTCTAAATTGCAGGAAAAAAGAATAGCCCAGAATTTACTTTGCTGTACTCTGTGTTCAATTCCTGTCATTTTTATGTTTTCTTCAGGACTAGCATAGGCAGGAATTCTTGACTGCTCCTGTCTCCCTGGTTCTTACACTCTGAATATAATTAAGGAATTCTTAACTGCTCCTTGGTAATATTTATTCATTTTCCCTCTGTTAGCATAATGAAAGATCCTTAATTGCCTTTCATTCCCTGACTCCATTTCATCCTATTCCAGCTTGAAGATTGTTCCATGTTTAATTATCTTGCTCTGTAGTTCCTCCTTTGCCAAAGAAACCATACCCAGAAGTTTATTTTCATTTGACTCCATTAACCCAATGGTCTGAACTTCTCACACTCTGCAGCCTTGTTCTATTGAATGTCACCATCCAAAATCAAACAAATACTTGTGCTTCATAACTAGCTTAACATATAGCAAAACAAAGCTAAATCATAAAGAGAGAGCCCTCTCTGGTTGCAAATTGGCTAGAATCTGCAGCTAAAAGATTGGTTAGTGGTTACCTCGACCGTATTCCCTTTTCCGACTGCTTTTGGAGAACAACCCGAGTGATAACAGGGGTAACATAGGATGTGCTCTAGCCACGAAATTTGGTGGAGAGGTTTGGGCACATGAAATATCTAATACTCAGAAAGGGTTTGGGCAGATTCTAAACAGATCGGGAGATATTAAAATAATTAATATTTTTAATGGAGTCCCTAAGTCTAAACTTAGGGAAAATGAAATATTAATGTGTATTAATATGAATTTATGTTAGAGTGGTCCAAAAGACATGGATCAAGCCAGATCTAATCTTAGCCGTTGATTAGGGACTTAATCTTGGTCGTTGAATCATCAACAAGAAAAGTATAAGAGGCTTGAGGGTCACTTGGAGGGGACACTAGAGTGATCAATCATTCTATTCTCTAGAGCGGGGTTTGCTAAGAGAGGTAGAATTAGTGATCGGGAGAGCAGCTGAGGGGCATTGAGTACGGAGAAACAAAGAAGGCATAGATTGTGCCAGGAGAGTAGCGCAGCAGCCAATGAGAGTGACGCAGAGCCAACAAGGGCTCATGCAGGGCCACGCAGAGGCAGCCAAGTGCTGCGCAGAGCACCAGAGAGGCCAGCGTGTCTGACGCAGAGGCCCAAAAAGCTGACGCAGGGCCTCCTGGGGTTGACACAGACCAAGAAAGATTGATGCAAGGCCAGCATGAGACAAAGAGGGGTTGATGCAGTTCAGATTGGGCAGACGCTGGGGTTGCAAAGCACTTTTGTGCTGAGGAGCTGCTAGAAGGATTTTCCGGGGTTTCAGCCAGGAGATTTCTCTCAAACTATGAGGTATAGTTGCTATAGAAATTCTCTGTTGGGTAGGCCAGTTTCAGCAACCAGATTGTACTCTGATATTGCTTAATAAAAAACCCTCAGATAGCTGCACTGGTTTTCCCACATTGGGATTTTCTGGGGACATTGGTCCAAAAATAATGGTGTCATGTGATGTGTTTGTTCTTGTTTCTTTTAGTTGCTAATCTGTAATATGTTGAGCATGCATTGGTGTTTATTTTCAGTATTTACTTTGTAAATAACTTGTTAAAGAAAAATAACAAGTAGGTAGGAATAAATCATAATAAGTGCATGAAGGGTTTCTAAACTAAATAAACTTAGACACTTCAATATGGTATCAAAGGGTGATTGCAGATCACAGGAGGACTAAAAGACATCAGCTGAGCGGAGCAATAACAGCAAAAAACAACTGTCTCGAGGTGACAAACGTTGTTTCTAGCAATACAAAAGCCAAGGAAGTGTGACGCAGAGCCAGCCAGAGCCACGCAGAAGAAGTCGCGAATTGCGCAGAGCCTCAGAGAGGCCAGCATTGTTGATGCAGAGGGCTGACGCAGGACATCCCAAGGTTGACATAGACCCATATAGGGTGACGCATAGCTAGCGTGGGGCAGAGAGGGGCTGACAGTTCATAGAGAGGCAGTTGCTGGAGTCTAGAAGGCTATAGAAATATTGCAGAGTGGAGTTGGTGAGGTACTGTAGTCAGAACAGTACCTGACAGAGCAGGGCTAGAGGAGTTGTTACCGAGGGTTTTTAGCTGAGGAACCTGGATCAACAGTGCAGTTGCACAAGACGATCAGAGTAGGGCGCATCTCGACAAGCGGTAGAAGGATTTCTAGGAGGGAAATCAGGACTCAAAGGGAGTCCAAAAGAGAACTTCCAGACAGGAAGTAGAGACTTAGAGGAGTCGAATAAAGAACTTTCAGGAGGGAAGTAGAGGAGCGTCATGACACTACACGGGGTAAGAGACCAGGATAGACTGGACAGAGCATCGAACTTCGCAGTGTAGAAGGCCAAAATCTTATCAGTGCTTGACAGGAATCGTGTCAAGAACTTCGCCTTGAAGGTTATAGCTATCCTAATCGACCCCAATGATAATGACAAGTACAAAGAGGCGATGACGAGGGCCAAGTGCATTATCCTTGATGGGGTCAAGGATCATGTGGTACCACATATAGCCAAGAAGGAAACGACAGTTGAGATGTGGGAGGCTCTCAAGAACCTATACTAGCATACTTCTGTGCAGAGAAGAATGCTGCTCGAGAACCAGATGAGGTCGTATCAGATGAAGAAGGGTCAAACGATTGACTCCTTCCTCGGAGGACTGAATGAGATCCGAGATCAGTTGATTGCTATAGGAGCGACATTGGATCAAGAGCTTATGGTGAGGACAACCTTGAATGTTGTCTCAGAAGAGTGGGAAGTGTTTGTCCAAAGCATCCTAGGTAGAGGGACTCTCCTACCTTGGGACGAGATGTGGGCAGCTCTTCGTTAGGAAGAGATCAGACGGCAGTCAAAGACAGGTAGCAGCAGCAAAGGGATCAAGGTCAAGCAGGAGGAGGAAAATGTGGGCCTAGCATCTGAGAGAAAGCAGGAGAAGCGGAAGAAGGAAGATCTCTCCAAGATCAAGTGCTTCCACTATGGGGAGATGGGTCATTATGCGACCCAGTGCCCAAGGAAGAAGAGTAAGGGAGAGTCTTCCGAGACTAAGGCAGCGCTAGCATGGGCAGAGAAGGAAGTTTCGACAGATGATGATTTTGCCATGAGTGCAAACATGCCACTTGAGCAGAAGTGGGGAGACATCGAGCTGTAGTCAAGTGGACTACAGGCGATGAGGGGCAGGATCCTTGTGGTACCCAGCCTCTTGGATTAGACCTTGCTATGGGAGCCCCGACGAGGAGTAGCAGGACTGGTTGGGTGGGTAGAGACGGATGCGGATGAAGCGGTAGAGGGGGCTACAATGCAGGAGTCCCGAGACAACGCAGAGCTAGCAAGTTGCAACAGTGCGAGACGCAGAGGAGTGTTGTACCAGTGCAGGATGGCACAGAGAGGTGTGCAATAGTGCGAGATACAAGGAGTCGCTGCAACAACGCAAAGGTCAGAGAGGGAGCACTTGTCAGTAGCAGAAGGAGTTTCAGCATCAGTGGGTGTTTCTAGCCCAACAGGGAGGTCAGTTACTTACTTCTCAGTAACTGAGTTACAGTGCAGCATTAGGCAGCACGATGCAACATGATGAGAGGAGGTGCAGTGCGGATGCATTGCTGGGAGAAAGGACCAACAGCAGCACGGATGCAGATGGAGCTGTCGTACAGATGCAGCAGTGGCAGTGGCAGAACCTTGGGCAGCAATACAGGATGCAGCAGTGCAGAGAATGTTGGGCAGAAAGGCCTAGCATCAACACAGGTACCGATGCCGGATGATAAGAGTAATACTCAGTAAGGAGTATTGCTAGAGCATAGTCCTCGTTAAGAGGGAGTGTTGATTTTGGGTAGCATCGTATGTGCTCTAGCTACGAAATTTGGTGGAGAGGTTGGGGCACATGAGATCTCCAATACCCAGAAAGGGTTTGGGCAGGTTCTAAACAGATCAGGATATATTAAAATAATTAATATTTTTAATGGAGTCTCTAAGTCTAAACTTAGGGAAAATAAAATATTAATGTGTATTAATATGAATCTGTGTTAGAGTGGTCCAAAAGACATGGATCTAGCTAGATCTAATCTTAGCCATTGATTAGGGACTTAATCTCAGTCGTTGAATCATCAACAGGAAAAGTATAAGAAGAGGCTTGAGGGTCACTTGGAGGGGACACCAGTGTGATCAGTCATTCTATTCTCTAGAGCAGGGTTTGCTAAGAGAGGTAGAATCAGTGATCGGGAGAGCAGCTGAGGGGCATTGATTATAGAGAAACAGAGAAAGCAGAGATTGTGCCGGGAGAGCAGCGCAACAGCCAAGGAGAGTGACACAGAGCAAGCAAGGGCTCACGCAGGGCCACGCAGAGGTAGCCAAGTGTTGCGCAGAGCACCAGAGAGGCTAGCGTGTTTGACGCAGAGGCCCAGAAAGGTGACGCAAGGCCTCTTGGTGTTGACACAGGCCAAGAAAGGCTGACGCAAGGCCAATGTGAGACAGAGAGGGGTTGATGCAATCCAAATTGGGCAGACTTTGGGGTTGCAAAGCAGTTTTGTGCTGAGGAGCTGCAGGAAGGATTTTCTGGGGTTTCAGCTAGGAGATTTCTCTCAAGCTGTGAGGTATAGTTGCTAAGGAAATTCTCTGTTGGGTAGGCCAGTTTCGGCACCCAGACTGTACTCTAATATTGCTTAATAAGAAAACCGTCAGATAGCTGCACTGGTTTACCCACATTGGGTTTTTCCAGGGACACTGGTCCAAAAATAATGGTGTCATGTCCTGTGTTTGCTCTTGTTTCTTTTAGTTGCTGATTTGAGGTATGTTGAACATGCACTGGTGTTTATTTTAATCTCATCCGTCGAAATTTTAAATATTGAGGAAATTTCGAATTTTTCAATTAAATATATTTAATAAATTCAAAAAATTAAAATTTGCATTTATTTCCTCAAAACTTTGACTTTTACTTAACCCCAAGGACCTAAGACATAAAATTTAACAAAATAATCAAATAATCTTAGTCCCTAGACCAGTTAGGATTTAATTTTTTAAAAGGATCCATGAATTTAGCCTTTGGAAAATTTAAAATTACCTAGGACCTAGGACTTATGAGGGGATAAATTATTTTTCTAACCCTCAAGACACTTTACATCATGATTTTTACATTTTTACATCTCAAGGGGGGAAACCCATTTGACATATACCCTCATAGACTACCCAGTTCTGCGACACAAATATAATCCAGCAGATCAAGCAATTTGTAATAAAATAACGTAACCAAATAGTTAGGATTATTTCCAAATCACTTTAACATAGACTCGATCTAGCACACTAGGACTCCCCTAAGATTCTAATGACAAAATCCATTCCGGCTTTGGGGTAAGGCTGAAGGAAAACTTTGTCGATCATGGATCGGTGAGACAAAAAACCTTCTGGAATGTAGATCATCACCAGAAAATTAGGTTTACCTAGGCAATTACATACATGACACAGATCTGCTGAGATTATTTACAATTTACACATGCAGATTGGGTTTACAATATAACATGATCAGGCTGATGATGATAGTCGAACGACACAGACACATTGATCAAGCGCTATCCCTTTTGCGAAAAAAGGGGGTGTATTGCTATGGGTCGTTGACACGTAGTGGTCAACATGTATCATTGCGATGGACGGATGCGATATATCATTAAACCACAACACAATGTTGCAGCAGGTCCGCATGTATATGTCGCTGTCGGGGGTTTCGGGTGATGGCACATAACCGAACCGCCGATTATCATATCGCCAATTTATACACACGCCGCCTCTATACTCCGATATATATGTACTTCTCCGCTCCGATAGTGTATTTGCAATACAACCAAGTCTTCCGCCTTCGATAGTGTAAATGCATATATATATGAGTTTTGGTCTCCGATAGTGTTAATGCACATATATATGAGTTTTGGCCTCCGATAGTGTTAATGCATGCATATATGCTCTCCGATAGCTCTCTGATAGCTCTGTTTTGCTCTCTGCTTCCTTCGATAGCTCTATTTGCTCCGTTTGCTCTTCTGTTTGACCTGTTTGCTCCTCCTATATGTTCTTCTTTGGCATATATATATGACAGATATATATGGCTCCTCCTGTAACTCCGACAGCTCTGTTTTGCCTCTCTTGCTCTGATATTCTGCAATAGCTTTGATATGCCTCCTTTGTTAACTCTTCTGTTTACAGACTCTTGCTTATGGCTTGGCTATCCTGATGGCCTCTTGCTCCTGTCTCTTCATGGATCTGGTCTACTTCCCCTTGGCTTCATATCATCATCTAGTATCTAAAATATTGCCATATTGTGATCAGTGACAACCTAGGTCAATAAGGGGAACCCTTGACTGGTGGACTCTGGGAATGTTGCCATTGGAATTGACCCTAAAGAATTACTAAGGAATATAACTTTAACCAAGAATATTTCGTGGGCAGTTAATTTTAAGACACTGAAACAAAATTTTGCCTTTTAATATTTTAAGAGTCGAGAAAAGGACGAAAGGTGACTCTAGTCGCTTTCGGAATTAACGAGCTCGAAACGACAAGCGCTCGGTGATATTTTATATTTAGGGAGTCAAGAAGATCAAAATGACTACTTAGGGTACTCTAGGCATAAAGGATTACCAGGTTACCATGAACTGTAGAATACCTATTGGCGAACCGAGAAGTATGGGCAGACAATCTCCCTGAATGTTGTTTTCGGTGTATCACATTTACAAGGCGGTAGACTTGGCTTTCGATGGATAAAGGATTGCAGACCTAGTGGGGTCTCCCTTCATATACACGACGATACAGGGAGCACAAGTCCGTACTAGCGCTGTCTAGTGCCAAAGCAAATGGAGCAAGGGAATATAGGGCCAATGAGAGCTAGCACTAGGCCCAATAGAACTAATGTTGGTCTAGGAGAAGGCAGATCTAGGTTTAGGAGCCCCAAAACTTGAAACCCTTGTTCTAAAAAAAATTATTTTGCTTCAGATCTTCAGATTTATTGCAAAATCTTTAATGGCCGACCTTGTAAAAAGATTTGGGATAAGATATTGCCCTCCAGGGCCTAGATCTGTCTCAAAACCCCCAGATTTGCTTGAAAAATCTCAAATCTGAAGATTTATTTGGCTGATTTCTCATATCTAAAGATTTACTTAGCTGATTTCTCAGATCTATTCCTGCAAACAATCTTTGAGCCCAGATCTTTCCCTCCAGGGTTTAGATCTAGCTCAGATCTGAAGATTTACTTGGCTAGTTTCTCAGATCTATTCTTGCAAACAATCTTTGAGCCCAGATCTTGCCCTCCAGGGTCTAGATCTAGCTCAGATCTGAAGATTTTCTTGGCTGATTTCTCAGATCTATTTCTGCACAAGTGAAAAGAGAAAAACCCAATACCCAATATGTACAAAAATAGAGAAAATCCCAAAAAACCCAAGTGTTAAAATTCAAAATTATGTTACAAAATTTCAGATCTACACAAGTAAATAACAGATCTATACAAATAATTTACAGATCTATACAAATAATTTATAGATCTATCAGATCTGAAGAGTATGAGTCTAACTCCGCTCTCAAATCTGATAATCTAAGGCTCTTAATAGCCAGATCTATCAAAATTTCCACAAAATATTTAAAAGATTTTGAAATTTTAGAGAGGTACTAGCCCAAAAACACCCTACAAAAAAAAAATTATCGTTAGATAAATCCTTAGCCTTATATGAAGTAGGTTCTTCAGAAAATATGTGTTGAGAGTTGGCTGGTCCAACCGAGAACTATCCCCAAATGCTCAATGAGAACTTGAGAGATCTTCTACAAACACTAGATCAACCGTCAAATCAAGTAGAGAAATAGAACGACAATAAAATTCAGAAGAAATAGAGATACCTGCCACTTCAATCAAAATTAAAAATGTTACCCTAGATCCAACAAACTGTGTAAGATACTTGTATTCAAATTATTCTAAGAGAGCTATTGATTGATAGTTTTCACATAATATTAAGCAGAAATTAGAACAATGTTACCATAAATTCATGAAGAGGAACACTACAGCACGTTGAACCTCAAAGACTTTTGCATTAATTCAAAAAAGTATACAAGAGAGCTTGAGAGCTTAGTACACAATCAAAAGATCGGATCCCCTCAACTGAGAAATGACCTCCTATTTAATGATAAATCCTCCAACGGCTAGTTTGAGTGATCCTCACCAAAGTAATCTCGACCGTTGATGATGATCAAAATTTCTTTTAATCTCATCTGTCAAAATTTTAATTATTGAGGAAATTTCAAAATTTTCAATTAAATGCATTTTAATTAATTAAAAAAAATAAAATTTTGAATTAATTTCTTTAAAATTTTGACTTTGACTTAACCCCAGAGACCAAAGGCTTAAAATTTAGCAAAATAATTAATTTACCTTAATCCTGAGACCTTTTAAAATTTGAATTTTAAAGGACCCACGAATTTTGCCTTTGGAAAATTTAAATTTACCTAGGACCTATAATTAATTAAATTTCTAGCTTAGGATTTTAATTAATTTTGGCTAGAAAATTTAATTAATTAACCTACGAGGGGATAAATTATTTTTCCAACCCTTAAGACACTTTACATCATGATTTTCACATTTTTTACATCTCAAGGGGGAAACTCATTTTCAGAAGACCCTCACAGACTACCCAATTCTGCGACACCAAAATATAATCTAACAAATCAAGCAATTTGTAATAAAATAACCTAACCAAATAGTTAGGACTATTCCAAAATCATTTTACACAGACTCGATCTACAACACTAGGACTCACCTAAGATCCTGGTGACAAAATTCATTTCGGCTTTGGGGTAAGGCTGAAGGAAAACTCTGCCGACCATCGGAAAATGGATCGGTGAGACAAAAAACCTCCTGGAATGTAGATTGTTACCAGAAAAATAGGTTTACCTAAGCAATTACATGACACAGATCTGTTGAGATTATTTACATCATATACATGCAGAATGGGTTTACATTATAACATGACAATCAGGCTGATGATAATAGGTGGATGACGCAGACACATTGATCAGGTGCTATCCCTTTTGCAATAAAAGGGGGTGTACTGCTATGGATCGTTGACACGTACTGGTCAACACCTCCTCTCCAAAAAATCCTTCACCCAAACTCTTCTGCAAGAAGCCACAAGAAAAATCAACCTCCTCTTCATTGTGTCCTCTAGTAATACGCACCACCTTGAGATGGATGCAATCGTCGGGAATCACATTGGTATCCTCCTCCTGAAGAAATGAAAGAAAACCTTCCTAGGGTGGCACTCGAAGTTCCCCGAAGAAAGGGTGAGCTCTTCACTTGAAGAACTCGTGCTGAAAAGCAAGTGACTTAGCTAAGAAGCTCGAACGACCAAAGAGAAATCGATATTACCAAAAAGATGAATGAAAATGAAGAGAGTTGCCTTCCTTATATAGATTTTGTAGAGCACTTTCCTCTCCAATTTTACCTCCATCGTGGGCCCTCACTTAACCACCTCCATGCAAACCGAACTAGGAAGTGCGTATTTCCCTAGTGTGGATGGTCCCCCTGTGTTATTTAACCACAACATAATAACTTCTCCTAAGTTTAATATCCTAATAAAAATCGAATGGGCCCCACTATCTCCAAAGTTGGCCCCCAAAATGCAATAATTAGTCTTGTTCCAAATTAATTTAGGAAGGGACATGACATCATCATTGATCATCTCAATTCATCTTTTGCTCATTCCTGCTTATCCCTTGATTATCTCTACTCATATGCTGAACATTCTCGAATTTAGAAGAAGAATTTTGTCATTGGAGGGGAGCCAAAGATACCACTCTCTATTCATCTGGCTACTACCCAGAATCTCTGTCAGCGGGCTACTACGCAAAATATCAGTCAGCATGCTACTACCCGAAATATTGGTGGGGAGTCAGATCTATGACCCGCATCATCATCGGAGAGCATATCATCAGGGAGCACATCTCAACCTGGAACCACATCAGGGAGCTACTACTCAACCCAGAATCTCATGGGGGAGCTACTACTACAACCCCATATCGAGCAATAGGTGATATAGGGGAGCTACTACTCAACCCATCCTATTGCCTACTGATCTTCCCAACAATGACCCTCAATAGTCATGTGGTAGAACACCTGCATCATAATCCGAGCTTGGACGAGATACCCGACTTACCAAGAGGTAAGGATCACATGCCTCCAAGCCTCCTCAACCCATTGGCCAGACGGGGAGGGACAATCCCAACAAGCCTTGCTTGTGGGTATGATGCCAACTAGGGTATACTTTGCAAAGACCAAGATAAGGTGAGCTACTACTCCAACCCTATGGGTAACAGATAGGGGTGATACCCTATTGTCTAGAGTTCCCTCAACCCAAGAGCCCTCTATCTCAATTCCACACCCTGGGAGCTCAAACAGGGGAGGAAGAGCTGGCTCAATGTTCGCAATCAGTCCTACTCTCTATAGATCATAAACATATCATCATGATCATATCTAATAATCATCATGTCTCAATAGTAGTTGTCTCCTGTTCATACAAGACATCAAATCAAATATCATATTAAAACATAAATAATCATATATATCACAAAAAGGATACCATATTCGTCCTCCCTCTCAAGGAGGTGCTAATCACAAGCTTGAGCTTGTCTTGTACAACAACATTGTCTCAATTTATGAAGGTATCTCATTCCCAGCTATATGTGGGATTCTCTGCAAATCGGTTCCCACTTTTTGTCATCATAATGTATCCTTGTCATATCTAGATCCTGCTCAGACGACTCTCCAAGGAGCTTCATCTTTCCACATGGCTAGTCATGCTAGTAACATCGTACTCAACCTTGGTCGTTCTATGGACCTCTTATCCAAGATATCATGGCATATCTCATCCTCATCCCATCAATAGAGATCTAATCATCAGTACACCCAAATAGTCACATATCAAAGGAGGATCGTCCTATGCAAGTAATTTTAAGGATGTTAGGAAACAACTCAATGTGAATGAAGCGACTTAATCATGAATCGACTCAGGTCCTATGCACATCATTTATATTTGGATGGATGTTCAAAACGGAACATCAATGCATCAATCAATTGTCGCTTGCTAATTCAAGTTCAACAAGATCTCTTCACACTTCTTGAAATTCAATCAGAGTGTCCAAGGATTTGCATTTCCACTTTCCAATACTTCTTCAATAGATTCGCAATATAGATTTTCTTTTCCCAACTTCAGAAATTGATTCATCATGCCATGATTCATTATTTCGAGCTTCAAAAGCCATCTCCCTCTTACTTAGATCATCAGAGGCTCATTTCCTGTCAAGAGTAGACCATCAGTATATAAAACCAAATTCAAAATCAAAGTCGTACCTTGGAACACTTCTGAAGTAGAGGTTTGGATCAACACATCATCTTGGCTTCACCAGATAACTGTCAATGCGGACATATCTGGATCGAGGAGCTTGCTTCATATAGTGCTCTTTGCAAACATAATACTTTTCCAAACCAATATGCTCAGACTCACAATATTGTACAATCAAATCAACTAAGTCAGCTTATCAAAGTTTAGATGCCAGATCAGAACCAATATCAAGATCATCACAATATCACAGTATCAGATTCTTTAGACCAAGTGACAGGTAGAGCTCTCATCAAGTCATGACTTCATCTATTATCATGCCAACAAGGTGTCATAAGGAATATCAATCCAAATTTCATTGCACCATCCTCATGATCATAAAATAGGTCACTAGATGCAAATGCATACACCGAACATAAGTCATAAAGGTTCCAACCATTCATGGAGATAGCTTCATATTGAATCACAATTGTCATTACTTCAACCAATGTGCTAAGAACGAGGAGGCCAATACAAAACGATTATCGAATACCAATATTAGTCATTGGAAGTTCATATATCATTCTCATCAAGGCAAATCATCAATCGTCAAATCAAATCATTAGTCATCAGGTCAAATCCAAATTTTTCTATCATAAGGAGATCTATAGTCCAAAATGCAAAAATTCCTAACTCTAACAGTATTAGGAATCCTACTGCAACCAACTGAATCTACTTCTCCTAGATTGTAAATAACATTACACAATTTTCAGATTTCTTCATGAAATATCGAAGTAAATTATTGAAGCAGCCTACACCAATTAATTATGATTCTGAAACATAGAAACTGGGCAAGGAAAATAGAAACACATAGGACACAGTTATTCTTGGACAAAAATTCCCTGGAAAAACGCAATGTGGGAAAACCGATGCAACAACTTTGAGGGTTTTATTATTATGCAAGAGAAAATCTGAGTACAATTCTAGGATGCCGAACTAGCAATTCGATACAGAGAGAATACTGAACAAAACACTGGTGAAATGATCTCACCCTGTCGCTGCAGAATCAGTGACTGAACCTGCTGCTCTAGAGGCTTTGCCTCACCCTCTGCATGGCCTTTGTGCAGAACTGCGTCACCCCTCCTCGGTATTACGCTGCCTCTCCTCTGGATCCTCTGCTGGCTGAGAAATCGACCTTCTGCCTCCTAGACTCACACCCTGGCTTCCAGCAACTGAATTTTGAATTCCCTCAAGGACTATGATGCCTTTGCATTAGCACTCCGTGGGCCAACATCAGCCTTCCTCTGGATGTCTTTCTGTTCTCCCTCTGCCTCATACTCTCCTTCCTTCTCCCAGATTCTCATTGCCCCTCTGCTGCAAGATCTCCTCAATCGATTTTCCTCCTGAGAACTTCTCACTTCAGAAAATCGATTTTCTCAATCTCTCTATGTATTTTCCAAATGACCCTCAAGCCCCTTCTTATATCTTCTTGTTGGACAACCAACGACTTAGATTAAACCATAATCAAAGGCTCAGATCGTTTTGGCTTGATCCGTCGCTTTTTCTAGAAGTTTCTGTTGGAAATAATACTGAGAGGGGGGGTGAATCAGTATTATCAAATTCTTTTCAATTTATACAAGGATTTGCAGATCTGACTATTGAAACTTGCATATACCTTCCAGACTTATAATTTAATTTATTCTTCAGATGTTGATCATTAATCTGTGTGTCAGAACCATATAACAGTAAGCAAGAACAGAAAAGTAGAACAGACAGTCACACAAAAGGAACACAAGATATAACGTGGAAACCCAATGTGGGTGAAAACCACCTGCTGCAATATGTTTCTATCTTCTTTCAGTTAGAAACTTCTTTTTACAATGATTCTGTACTGGTGCAGTCTTATACCAGCATGCAGGCTTCAACCTGCAGAAGGCTACAACCTTTTCTCATTTTCCAGACTCTTCTGGAAGGGAGCTACAACCCCCTTAGCTCTTGTACTCGCTGAGGTACTAGTACGTAGGTGCTGACCTACAACAGACTTCTCTTTTCTTCCAGGGACTTCATAAATTTTCAAACTGGATCCATGAATATCAATCAAACATCAAATAGATCTGCAATCAACCAACTTCCTTGTGCAAATACTGAATCAATAACTTTTCAGAACACAGTACCAGTAACCAGACACCAATTCAGAACCCTGAACACTGCAGTAATAGACAAAAGCAGCTAAAACATATTTCAAGGAAAAGTCTGCAACTTCACCAATAGAAACCTGCGTACGTCCGCGCCTTCTCTGTGGCCAACCTGCGGGTATCCGCACCTTCACTCTGTCGGTCCTGCGGACTTTGCGCCTGCGCTATGTAAAACCTGCGGATATCCGCGCCTGCACTGTGACGATCCTGCGGATCTCCGTGCCTGAACTGTGTCGGACCTGCAGGTATCCGCGCTTGCGCTGTGTCAGACTTGCGGGTATAGATAATTTTTCAGACTTCAATTATACCCCAGACTATCAAATTTACAGATCTGATCTTGCGCCAAAGAGATTTCGCCCCATCAGTAGATTCGTCTTGTAATGTTCAGGTTTCTCCTTGGTTTAGGTCCAACTATAACTCACCAACCGATCATAAAATTTCAGATCTTGCTCTTCTTAATATATTCAACACATCAGTGCCCAAACCAAATGATCTCCTTTCCTTTTTATAGTCTAGGCCTCACTCAAACCATGGTCCAAAACCATAGAGATCCAATACTAGGGACCCAATACTTGGGTTCAATACTTTAGATGCAAAACCACAGACCAAAACCATAGGATAAAAAATGTCGGACTAAATACCATGGACCAACCATAAGATTTCCCACGTGCGCGCTTTTTCTCTGCATGAAAGTGCATGTACTTTACGTCTGCACTTTTTGTTCGGAGCACCTGCGTACATGTCCGCAGCTTTTGTTCGGCGCACTTGCGTATGTCCGCGACTTTATGAACAGGAACCTGCGGGTATCTTATTTTCTACTATTTTGAGAGCCTGAACTTGTGATCTGCTATTTGAGTGAGTTGCCATCAAGGACAACACTGATGTCATCGAGCCAAACCTATGCCAATCCTGTGTCATAATGCCAACAATCTCCCCCTTTGGACTTGATGGCAACCCAAAGTCACTCAAAGTCTTTTCTCCCCCTTTGACATCAAGGGAAAAGGGTTATGCACCCCCTGAGTACATGCTAAAATCTCTACTCTGCTTTGCTGTCCAAGCTCCCCCTGACATATAGGCAAGATCTGCAAGAAGATATTCTACAAAAGAAATCTGACATTATACACCATAACAGACCTTCCTATCACCAAAGACTCATACATACAATTCTCAACCAAGTGGGAATATAGCATTGACTCATCCACCCAACCAAATGGGGATACATGATAAGCACATTACATTATCCATCCCAGGCATAGTGGGGCAACCAAGATAGATCGTTACATGACCTTGACAAAAGAAATATAAGACATAGAGGCAAAACATCAGCAGCATCTGTCAATCATTATTCAGATCAGTATCCATGTTCTCCTTCTCCTCCAAGATCTTCAATAATAATGCCAAAAATGCATTATTAGAAGAATATATGCTCCCCCTGAACCTGTGCCTACTGGTCTCTGACAGATCCATAGTGGACTCTTCTCATCCTTGCTTTTCCATATAAACCAGTGAATGTACGCGTATACCCCATATGAAACTCGTACAACCAACAATCTCTAAAACAAATAAGATTCAACAGCAAGATGATGCATCAACTACCCCCAGCTTTTGTCTAAGGTATTCAAAGGTCTCCCTGGGTAGTGGTTTGGTGAGAATATCAGCAACTTGTTCCTTAGAGGGAACATACTCCAATTTGACCTTTTGTTCAAGCACTTGTTCCCTGAGAAAATGATACTTGATTGGTATGTGCTTAGTCTTTGAATGCATGACAGGATTCTTTGAAATACTGATTGCACTTGTATTATCACAGAAGATGGAGATAGGTGGAGTACAAGTGATTTGCATGTCTTGCAATGTTTGCATCATCCAAAGGAGTTGTGTGCAGCAAGATGCAGCAGCTACATATTCTGCTTCTGCTGTAGATAATGCAATAGAGCTTTGTTTCTTGCTGAACCAAGATACTAATCTAGGACCCATGAAGAATGCACCACCACTAGTGCTTTTCTTGTCATCCACGCTTCCTGCCCAATCCGCATCTGTGTATGCATGAAGTGTGAGATCTGTACCTCTAGGATACCATAAGCCATAGTTTTGAGTTCCTTGAAGATACTTGAAGATTCTCTTAACTGCCTGAAGATGAGTTTCCTTTGGATTTGCCTGAAACCTTCCAACAATTCCCACGGCATGCATAATGTCTGGTCGGGTACCTGTTAGATAGAGCAGACTACCAATCATGGATCTAAAGGTTGGTTGATGTACGGCTGCCGATTCATCATTTGCGCTGATGATGCATCTTGTCACCATAGGGGTACATATTGGTTTCGAATCCTCCATCCCATATTTCTTCAAGATCTGCTTGAGATACTTGGTTTGTGATAGAAAAATACCGTCTTTGTTTTGTTGGACTTGTAAACCAAAAAAATATGTGAGCTCACCAAGCATGGACATTTCAAACTTTTTTTGCATCACCAAGGCAAAATTTTGACTCATGTCTTCTTCATTGCTGCCAAAGATGATATCATCAACATACACAAGTATTAGCATCTTTTCATTGTCAACATTTATATATAGATTGCTATCAGTTGATCCTTTTATAAAGCCTTGTTGATGGAGGTACTTATCCAACCGATAATACCACGCCCTAGGAACCTATTTAAGGCCATAGAGAGCCTTTTTGAGTCTGCATACAAGTTTTGGATCATTTCCAAAAATAAACCCATCTGGTTGTTCAATATATACTTCTTCCTCCAAGTCTCCATTCAGGAAAGCAGACTTCACGTCCATTTGAAATACTTTGAACTTCTGAAAGCTAGACAGAGCAAGGAACATCCTTATAGCCTCAAGTCTAGCAACTGGTGCAAATGTTTCTTCAAAGTCTATGCCTTCTTGTTGCGCATACCCTTTACAAACAAGTCTTGCCTTGTTTCTAACCACATCCCCATTTTCATTCAGCTTATTTTTGAAGATCCATTTTGTCCCTATGACATTCTTATCTTTTGGTCTAGGAACCAACTCCCAAGTATTATTCTTTTCAATCTGCTCGAGTTCTTCCTCCATGGCCTTGACCCAGCATTCATCTTTGCAAGCCTCTCTTACATTTTGTGGTTCAGTGGAGGAGAGCAATGCTAGATAACTTGAAGCTTCTAAAATGGTCCTCCTTGTTTGTACACCTGCCTCTTTCTGCCCCAAAATTTGAGATTCTGGATGATTCTTCTGAACGTATCTGGATGGAGTCTTTTCTTCTATCCTTATCTATTCTTCTGGAGCCTCATGAGTTTCTTCTTTGTTATGAATCTGATTTGATGTTGACGGATAGTCTTCGCCATCTTCGAAATCTTCAGATTTTACCTGCCTAGGAGTGTTTCCTTCTTCATCAACCACTACATCAATACTTTCAACAATCTTACCAAGTATTTTATTGTAACATTTGTAAGCTTTGTTGTGGGGAGAGTAGCCAAGTAAAATGCCTTCATCTGCTCTAGGTTCAAACTTGCCAAGATTTTCATCAATCCTTTTAATGTAGCATTTGCTTCCAAAAATTTTGAAGTATTTTACCGTGGGAGTCTTACCATACCAAAGTTCATGAGGAGTCTGAGTGTTGTTTACCCGGACGTTTGTCTTGTTGAGAATAGTAACAGTGGCAAATGCGGCTTCACCCCAGAAGGTTGCTGGAGTTCTAGACTCATCAAGCATAGCACGAGCCATTTGTTGAACCGTTCTGTTCATCCTTTCCACTACTCCATTTTGCTGAGGAGTCCTTGCAGCAGAGAATTCCCTTCTTATTCCATGTTCTTCACAAAAATCGAAGAATTCATCTGAGGTAAATTCCCCTCGATCAGATTTGAGGCATTTGATTCTGCGATCTGGTTCGTTTTCAACCAAAGCTTTGAATGACTTGAACTTTTCGAAGGCTTCATCTTTATACTTCATGAGTCCTATCCAACACATCCTTGAAAAGTCGTCAATGAATAATATGAAATACTCTTCTCCTCGAGGTGACCTTTTCCTAGTTGGACCACATATATCGGTGTGGACAAGTTCAAGTGGCCTGCTAGCTGATCCTTCCTTCTCAGGGAAATTAGTTCTGGTTTGCTTACCAACTTGACATGATTTGCATATTGTATTGTCTGGAATTCTGATGTCAGGAAGATCCCGAACTGCCTGATATTTGCATGCTTTCCTTATCTGAGAGAAGCTAAGATGCCCCAGTCTTCTGTGCCATAGCCAGTGTTCATCATTCTTGCTTAAATAGCATTGTTGTTGTCCTCCCTTGAGTACGTATAAGTTATTTGGAGTTCTAATGCCTCTGATCACTATTTTTCCTATATCGAGCTCACGAACAATACATCCATTTGATCGAAATATTACCTCAATTCCCTGATCACACATCTGACTAACACTCAATAGATTATGCTTTAAGCCATCAACATACATAACATTTCTAGCCTTGACCTTTTCTTTCAAACGAACAGAGCCTTTACCTTTTATGAATGCAGGGGTGTCATTTCCAAATGAGACCTTCTTTTCCTTTTCTAAGGCACTATATGACTGAAGTTTTTCTTTATCACCTGTCATATGTTTCGAGCATCCACTGTCAATGTACCATTGATTTTCCTGTCCTTCCGCATATAAGGCTATCCCACATCTTTCCAGTTGCGTTTCTTTCCTTTTCCATGTTTTGGAACTCAATGAAGTTTTCTCCTTCTGAGTTGTTTGCCGAAACCTGCTTCTGCATTCAGAATCTTCATGACTGAAGTTGTTACAGATAGAACATTCTATTTCATTTTCAAGAGCAGAGAAGTTATTGTAGGTTCTTTTCATGATTCCAGTCATACTCCTTTGTTTTTGAGCTTCCCTAGTCATGATGGTCTTGTAGGCAACACATTGAGCAGCTTTATGACCAAAGTTATGACAAGAGAAACATTGGCCATTGAAGAAAGTCCTGCGATTATCAAATCTACCAACCATATGATTGTAGTTTCCATCCATTCTTGAGCCAAATTGAGAATGAGTTACCTGTGGTTGGTTGAAGCTTTTGTTCATCCTTGAAGTAGATTGCCCCTAATTTACTTGATAATCTTTGATCATTCTTGAAGCAAATTGTCCCTGATTTACCTGGTGATCTGCATTGTGCTTTTGCTGTCGATTGTCAACTTGTTCACTTCTCCTTGCTGCATCAAGATAACTTTTGGAGGTGGATGGCTTCTGTGCTTGCTTCTGAGCTTGAGATGCTTCTTCGAAATATCCGAGACCTGTCTTGATTAGAGGAGAACGCTGCATTTTGATAATCTCATCTAGAGTTTCAGATCCTTTAGCAAATCTGAGATTAAGGGCTTTTGTTTTCTCAATTTATTTTCTAAGTCCCACAATTTCACATTCTAACTCTTCATTGTGTTTATCTTTTTCAGCAAGTTGGAATGTTAGAGTATCTATAATCATATTCTTTTCTTCTAAACAAACTTTAAGTTTAGAAATTTCTTCATAAAGCCCTTCTTCATTTGTAGCATCCAAGAAATCATCATCTTCAAAAGCCATCAAAAGTCTATCATCATTACCTTGTTCATCTTCATCACTATTTGACAATCCATCACTGTCTTCATGTGTGTAATAGCTCTTCTTATTTACATTCTGTTTTCTATTCCATCTAACAGGTTCCTTACCTTTGTCTAGTTTATCTTTATGAGGACATTTTGCAGCATAATGACCAACTCTTCCACAAGCAAAGCATTTGAAAGGCAACTTACCTCTGAATCTTCCAGTTCCCCGTTGAAGGTTCTTGACAAAATTTGATTCCTCCTCTTCTTCTGACATTTGTCCTGACTCATAGTAATCTCCTTTTCCTGAAGCCTTGAATGCAGCTTCTCTCCTGTCTGATGGTCCTCCTTTTCTCATTTCATAAGCAGTTAGAATTCCGTGCAGCTGTGACATGGTAAGGCTTTGTAGATTCTGCTTTTCTTCTATGGCAGAAACTTTTGAATCAAACTTAGAGGACAAAGATCTTAGAACGTTTTCAACCAAAACAACTTCTTTTATTTTTTCACCCAAGTTTTTCATACAATTGACGATCTCATCTATACGTAGGAAATAGCTAGCCACACTTTCATCATTATGCATTCTGATACTTTCATATTGAATTCTAAGAGTTTGTAATTTTGCTCGTTTTACCTGAGCTACGATCTTGTCCCATATTTCTTTTGCACTTTTGAGCTGCATAACCTTGACGAATTCTGATTGAGATAGACTTCCTAATAGAGTATTGACAACTTTTGCATTTGTTTCATACTGCTTCTTACCAGCTGCATCTGTAGGAGTTGCTGATGGAAATGTGTATCCTGTTTCCACAATATCCCAAACTTCTGTACCAAGAGATTGAAGATAAGCAGTGATTCTTACCTTCCAATAGACAAAGTTGCTCCCATCAAAAATCAGTGGCCTGATAGATGCTTCTTTTTCGTAGTTGCTCATGATGATAGATCTTCCTTCAAGCGATCAAGCTTTTCCTGAAGGACCTGCTCTGATACCAATTGTTGGAAATAATACTGAGAGGGGGGGGGGGTGAATCAGTATTATCAAATTCTTTTCAATTTATACAAGGATTTGCAAATCTGACTATTGAAACTTGCATATACCTTCCAGACTTATAATTTAATTTATTCTTCAAATGTTGATCATTAATCTGTGTGTTAGAACCATATAACAGTAAGCAGGAACAGAAAAGTAGAACAGATAGTCACACAAAAGGAACACAAGATATAAGGTGGAAACCCAATGTGGGTGAAAACCACCTGCTGCAATATGTCTCTATCTTCTTTCAATTAGAAACTTCTTTTTACAATGATTCTGTACTGGTGCAGTCTTATACCAGCACGCAAGCTTCAACCTGCAGAAGGCTACAACCTTCTCTCGTTCTCCAGACTCTTCTGGAAGGGAGCTACAACCCCCTTAGCTCTTGTACTAGCTGAGGTACTAGTACGTAGGTGCTGACCTACAGAAGACTTCTCTTTTCTTCCAGGGACCACGTTTCATAAATTTTCAAACTGGATCCATGAATATCAATCAAACATCAAATAGATTTGCAATCAACCAACTTCCTTGTGCAAATACTGAATCAATAACTTTTCAGAACACAGTACCAGTAACCAAACACCAATTCAGAACCCTGAACACTGCAGTAATAGACAAAAGCAGCTAAAACATATTTCAAGGAAAAGTCCGCAACTTCACCAATAGAAACCTGCGTACATCCGCGCCTTCTCTGTGGCCAACCTGCGGGTATTCGCACCTTCACTCTGTCGGTCCTGCGGACTTCGCGCCTGCGCTATGTAAAACCTGCGGATATCCGCGCCTGCACTGTGACGATCCTGCGGATCTCCGCGCCTGAACTGTGTCAGACCTGCGGGTATCCGCGCCTGCGCTGTGTCGGACCTGCGGGTATAGATAATTTTTCAGACTTCAATTATACCCCAGACTATCAGATTTACAGATCTGATCTTGCGCCAAAGAGATTTCGCCCCATCAGTAGATTCGTCTTGTAATGTTCAGGTTTCTCCTTGGTTTAGGTCCAGCTATAACTCACCAACCGATCACAGAATTTCAGATCTTGCTCTTCTTAAGATATTCAACACATCAGTGCCCAAACCAAATGATCTCCTTTCCTTTTTATAGTCTAGGCCTCACTCAAACCATGGTCCAAAACCATAGAGATCCAATACTAGGGACCCAATACCTGGGTTCAATACTTTAGATGCAAAACCACAGACCAAAACCATAGGATCAAAAATGTCAGACTAAATACCATGGACCAACCATAAGATTTCCCACGTGCGCACTTTTTCTCTGCATGAAAGTGCGTGTACTTTACGTCCGCACTTTTTGTTCGGAGCACTTGCGTACATGTCCGCAGCTTTTGTTCGGTGCACCTGCGTATGTCCGCGGCTTTATGAACAGGAACCTGTGGGTATCTTATTTTCTACTATTGTGAGACCCTGAACTTGTGATCTGCTATTTGAGTGAGTTTCCATCAAGGACAACGCTGATGTCATCGAGCCAAACCTGTGCCAATCCTGGTCATAATGCCAACAGTTTCACTCCTGATTAGATTAATACCCATTAATATTTTAATTTTCCTAAGTTTAGACTTAGGAACCCCATTAAAAATGTTAATTATTTTAATAAAATCACTTATGGGTGGAATTTCCCAAAACGCTTTCTAGGTTCTTTGTAATACTTGTGCCCAAGCCTCCTTGCAAAATTTGAGGCTTAGAGCACATCTGATGCTACCCCAAATCGTCACTCCCTTTTAGAGGCTTAGAGGAATGTGCTCTAGCAATACACTACCTCTCTGCATACTGTTCTGACTCTGAAGCATCGTCTTTGCGCTGCTAATGTCTGACCTGCTGTCCACCAACTACTGCGTTGCTACTACTACTGTAATGCTGCCTTTGACACTGCCACTGCCAATGCTACATCTGTACTGCAGCTCCCTCTCAAACGTTGCATCTACTATGCTGCTAGCACTGCCACTGCTAACAATGCATCTGTATTGCAACTCAGTTGCTCAGAGAAGCAACTGAAAACACCCAAAACTGGACAAGTATCCAGTGGATACTCCTCGATGCTAAAATCCTGACTGCTGCTAGCCCCATGCTGCCTCTGAATCCACTGCGATGTTGAAGCTCTTCACTGTGCCTCCTTGCACTGTTGTCTCTTTGCTCTGCGCTGCTCAGTCTTTGGCTGTCCTAGCCACTGCATCTGCCGAATCAACACTCCATGGCACCAATTAAAACTCCACCCTCCAGCTACTACTGATCATGGGCTCCCGTAGCAAGGTGATGATCCAAGAGGTGGGCTCCTCAAGGATCTTGCCCATTTATAGCTCTATCAAACTACAGTTCTATATCAGCCCACCTCCCTCCTGGAGGTATCTTGGCTGTCATGGCGAACTCCTCCTGTTCAACCTTTGCGACTGGAACCTTGGGATCATGCTTCCTCCACTTTGGGCTTCAACCCACTACTACTGCTCCTGTCAAGTTTGACCTTGAGCAGGTCTCTCCTCAACTCTTCTTGTTTTAGGGCTGCCCACATCTCGTCCCAATTTGGCAATGCTGCTCTGCCCAAGATACTCTGGACAAAGATTTTCCAATCATCCGAAACGAAATTTAGAGCCAGTCTCACTAATTCCGAATCTTGAGGTGTATGTCCCGCAGCTGACAGCTCATCACAGGTTTCCTTCAATTTTGTGAGGAACAGATCCACATGTTCTCCCTTCCACATCTAAGCAGATCTTAGCTTCTGCTCTAAGTACATCTTCTGCTGCTCAGAAGATCCCTAATACAATGTGGCCAAGGCATCCCACATCTCCTTAGCGGTCCCTTTGCTTGCAACGTGGCACACCACGTGATCCTTGACTTCATCTAGGATCATCCTCTTTGCCTTAGCCATCTCAGCGTTATACTTCTTCAGCAGATCTGCATCCGTTGGGACAGCTACCACATTATCAACATATATCTTAAGGGCATGCTCATCTAGAAGGAAGGTCATTCTATCCTTCCAGATGGCATAGTTGGAAGCCCCGTCCAACCTGTCCTGATCTCTGAAGCCACTGGTTGCCATATCCTTCGAAAACTGTCGAACAACTCCCTCTTTCTCTCTACTACGTAGCTCATATGCTGACTTACACACTCCTTGATGGAGCTGGTAAGTTGTTGCTCCTTTGTTGCTCTACAAATGAGAAATTCTGATTTCCTCGGCAAGAAATCATTGAGGAAGTATTCCCTCACTATGCAATCTTCTTCTTCCTTCTGATGGCTTTTCTGCCCAACACTCAGCTTGTAGAAAACTGCGTCCCTTTAGCTCTGCGTGGCTCTGCGTAGCTTTCTCTGCCTTGGCAAGTTTTCGATATGGCGGTCTTACCTCTCTGTCGGCTCATTCAGAGAGAGACACCCACAAAAATATAGCCCTCCTGGCTAGAACTGCGCTATCCCTCAGGGGATTCAAACTGTTGCTTGCTGCAGCAAATTGGTCCTTGCTTTAGTGCTAGATCTTCTCTTCCCTGTTTCACATCAACAACTTTGATACCATGTGAAAATTCCTAACTCTAACAGTCTCAGGAATCCTACTGCAACGAGCTGAATCTTCTTCTCCTAGATTGTAAATAACATTACACACTTATTTCAGATTTCTTCATGAAATATCGAAGTAAATTACTGAAGCAGCTTACACCAATTAATTATGATTCTGAAACATAGAAACTGAGCAAGGAAAATAGAAACACATAGGACAGTTATTTTTGGACAAAAAGTCCCCGAAAAAACCCAATGCGGGAAAACCAGTGCAACAGCTCTGAGGATTTTATTATTATGCAGGAGAAAATCTGAGTACAATTCTAGGATGCTGAACTAGCAATCCAATACAAGGAGAATACTGAACAAAAGACTGGTGAAATGATCTCACCCTGTCACTGGAGAATCAGTGACTGATCCTTCTTCTCTGGAGGCTCTGCGTCACCCTCTGTGTGGCCTCTGTGTAGAACTGCATCACCCTCTGCGTAGAACTGCGTCACCCTGGGGAGTTTTTGCATCACCCTTCCTAGGTATTACGCTGCCCCTCCTTTGGATCCTCTACTGGTTGAGAAATCGACCTTCTGCCTCCCAGACTCACACCCTAGCTTTCAGCAACTAAATTTCGACTTCCCTCAACAGGAACTCGACTTCTCCTCAAGGACCGCATTGCCTTTGCGTCAGCGCTGCGTAGGCCACTGCCAGCCTTCCTCTGGACATCTTTTTGTTTTCCCTCTACCTTGTACTCTTCAGAAATTCCTTCTCCCGGATACTCACTGCCCCTCTGCTGCAAGATCTCCTCAATCGATTTTCCTCTTGAGAACTTCTCACTTCAGAAAATCGATTTTCTCAATCTCTCTGTGTGTATTTCCAAATGACCCTCAAGCCCCTTCTTATATCTTCCTGTAGGAAAACCAACAGCCTAGATTAAGCCATAATCAAAGGCTCAGATCATTTTGGCTTGATTTGTGGCTTTTTCTAGAAGTTTCACCCCTGATTATATTAATACCCATTAATATTTAAATTTTCCTAAGTTTAGACTTAGGAACCCCATTAAAAATATTAATTATTTTAATAAAATCACTTCTAGGTGGAATTTTCCAAAATGTTTTCTGGGTTCTTTGGAATACTTGTGCCCAAGTCCCCCTACAAAATTTGAGGTTTAAAGCACATCCGATGCTACCCCAAATCAACACAAAACATATCTCAACATCAAGTCAAAGCTCTACATCAAGCATCATGTCAAAACTCCAAACACTGTTCATCTATATCAATCATCCAAATCATGTCAAACTCTTGTAGCACAAACTTCAAACACAATGACACATCTATATGGATGTTCCGGTCACCTGCAAACACAAGTTCAATCTATATATTCATATTATAGTAAACATTCAAACTTCCCTATTCATAGAACTTTCTGCGGTCTGCTTCACATCTATAGGACTAACATTCTTCAGGTGAACATCTAATCTCATGCAAAAAACTTCATTTTTGTCCCCTACAAGCATATTTGCACCCATAGGCCTTCCTCTATGTGGTTCGAAGACTACAGTCGCACCCTTTACCTTACTTCCGTGCGGTTGGGAGACTACAGTCACACCCTTTACCTTACATTCGTGCAGTTGAGAGACTACAATCGCACTTGTGAACCTGCTTCCATGCAACTGAGGTTTAGGGCAAAGGAAAGCTCTCTCTCCTTAGATCAGAGCTTTGTTGCAGATCATCAATTTCAGATATTTGACTATCCATGCCCATAAATCATATTTCAACAATAATAATGCAAATGACAATAGGAGAAAGGATCTTATGGAGAGGTTCTCCCTCTGAATGGGAATCCACTTCAGTCAACTTCATTCATGTCATCAACCTGTCTATAATACTGTCATGCATCAGCGGATCTGTTAAATAATAAAGTCAAACTTATCACATATTCATCGTGATGTTATCACCAACTACTTCATCATGGCCTCATGACATCAATCTTTCATCAAGGATTAGTGTCAAAGAGCTAATAGGAGTAGACTTCAAGAATCATGATCACATGCATTACGTCTTTGTTACATAACTCAATCCATCAGGTTAGGGCATTCAATTTTATCAAATGCCATAATTACTAAACACATAAAAACATAACCATGGCCAACAAAAGATCCTAGGTATCAGTCTCATACTTATACTCTTATCATCATAGCTGCCATGCATTTAACAAACAAATAGTGTCAAGTTACCATCTACAAGAATCAAGGTGCTAACCTTCTTTATGTAATATGGGATCAAGATATCCAAAATGATAGATGTTGGCCAAACATCAAGTATGCCACTATATCAAAGATTCATAGAATCAAGAAGTTCATTGTGTTTAAGAAGTGAGATGCTTGTTCAATACCAATTGCACCATTTCATCATACGAACCATGAATTCAAATCACTTTCATATGCATGCATGAACCATTTGAGAATGATACATTCTCATCATACATTAGGGCTTACTTTGTCATCTAATATTACAACTGAAACATAACATTGAAATAATATACCATGCATACCTTGTAGTATTCAAATACCTACGCATATTTTCATTTGACATAGGAAGCTTATAGCACTTAGTCATCTTTTCATCAGGTGAATCTTACCTTTTCCAACCCTAGCTTTTCTTTTCTACATCTCAAATGATCCTCAAGAAGGATCCTCTTATTACATTTCATCAAGGAGGTTAGAAACATCCAAATAGTCTAATATACATGCAAGTAGTATAAGTAATGATCAAAACAATAATCAGATCCATAAGTCTAAACAAAAGTAAGGACATCAAGGGGCATCATAAGTCAAGAAATACTTATCTTCAAAGAGAGGTGATCCTCTCCCTCTTGAACCAGCCTTCAAGAGCCATCATTGTCCATATAACAATGTTGCCTTCAATATTTCAGCCAACTTTATCAACAACCGGGCCTACTAGACTATCCCATCTAGGGCTTCATCAAATCTATCACAAGTGCTTGAGCATATTCACATTGACCATGCTAGATTTCATATCTCATATATTTTCCATAAACCAGGGTTTCTCTAAAACCCTAACCTCATCAAACCCTAATACAGAAATTGCCTAAAGTTATCTTCAAACCCTAGAATTATTTTAGGTCTCCTCTATCTTCTCTTGCTTCCATCAAATGTGTCTCCATGGGGGTGATCTCCATGACTTTTCTTCAACCTAGCTTTGATACCATATTAATTTTTCTTAAGGCTGTATTGTTCTTTGCTTTGATAATTGCATTTTTTCATTAAGACATTAAGTTCACCCCATAACATCATAACATTGTTCAAATTTACATCATTAATCATCATTATATGAAACTATGTAGAAAGAACAATATCATCATCATCAATTCAACAGAACATAAAATGAACAATAAAAGAAAAGCATTCACACATAGAGACACCAGGATTGGTCGGAGACCAAGGCAAAACCCACTATGGGGGAAACCCTTGCAAATTATTCTTCTTAGATTGTCATCAAATATTTCAGAAAAAGAGAGTACAATGATCTATATCTTCATCTATGCAATTAACCAACAAAACAACTACAACATCCATGAAATGAACCCAACAATGTATATGTTCAGAAATCTGATTCTGACGTCTACACTGAAATGTCATTATTTGTAGTCAACTGCCGAACCCTGCGATCATAGACCGAAATCTTCGAAAGACTGATATTTCATCTTTAAGGTCCTGGTCGCACAAAGGAGGAGTTGTGCGAGCGATAATGGCTTCCCATTTGTGCCCTTAAGCGTGGCAAGCGAGCGTTTGAGGTTAAAACTAAACTGCGGAAACTCTAATCTCCCAGTCGCATGCATAATGAGATGTTTGTGCGACTAGAATGCTCCAGTCACACGCATGAGCCTCTGTGGGAGAGACTGTGGTCAAGATTCCCTTGTTCTGTGTCTGTGATTGGGGCCCAAAACCCTAAATTAGACATGCGAGCCTCAAACCCTGTAATTTCACCTCAGAGCGATCCTAATCCTCCGCAGATGAACCTCTGACCTGTGCGAGCCAAAAGAAAGATAGAAGAGTGTCTCATCATTGTGTCCAAATGATAGAGGTCACTTGTATATATAGCCTTTCATGGTGGTCCACTTTTCTTTAGGGCCAACCTTATCAAATATGCTCACGTGGGATTTTCTTCATAAGTACACTTTCCCTTTTTCAATTTGAGTGATCGTTAGGTCGACTTTGGTCCTCTCAAAAAGAGGAATTCAATTAAATCATTATCTCTATTAGGTGAGCTGTCCAAAGTGGAATTTGACTGTAGTTGCATATTTTTAACATGTTTGGTCTCTGGAAGCCCTAGTTGGTTTGATTTTGGTTTAACCCATATGATCCCACATTCATGCTTGGAATATGGTGTGGGGGTGATTGGGTGGTAGGTGCAAGTCCCTGACTTGGTTGGCATTTTCATGAGTTATTTTCCTATTGTGATCTATGAGAACTTATACTGGTTATTATGGTGATCTTATGGTTGATTTGTCATGGTTTCTATTTTGGTTATGTGCATGGTTCTATTATGTGCTCTAGTTATGGCTCTTATTCATGATTTGATAAATTTACTGAATAGTTGATGATGCATGGGCTAAAAAGTGTTATTGCAGCTAGCTAGAGAGGGCACAAAGCCTTCTTGGTGATTCTTAGATCAAGTTCAGAAGTTATGATCAAATATGCATTCATGACCTATAGCTTCCATGTTTACAATCTATTTGACAAAATATCTATCTTGCATTAGGCATGTTTAGGTCAAGATCTTGCTCAAGTTTTGATTTTTTAGCATTGTTATCATTATTGTTATGATTATGGAAATTTATAGGTAGTTCTAGGCAATGGTCTAGAGGCTAGCCTAAAAACATGGCATAGATCTTGTGACCGCATGCACAAAACAAGGGATTTTGGTTTATAACCACACGGAGATAGGCTTGTGGGTGCGGTTATAGCCTCCCAATCGCATGCATGAACTGTTATGGGTGCGGTTGGGGAGTAAACCTAGTGAAAAAGAGTTCCATCTCAGTGATTGATCACTTGGGGTGGTTGTTAGGTGCCTAAGTGATCCGTAGTCTCTGAGGAATGTCAGATTACTTCTAGTTTGTAGGCGCCTAAGTGATCCGTAGTCTCTGAGGAATGTCAGATTACTTCTGGTTTGTAGGCCCCACTTCCATAACTGGAACTTGGAGGTCGGGTCATATCATAGTGACACTCAGCGTATGTTTACCTTGGCGTTCTTTTAGAAGTGGATAAATGTGGGAGGAGATGTTACAAGGGTCCATCGAGGTGAGCATCGGATGGTGTTTCCTCATGGATCATTACCTTTGCTACAGGGGCCCACAGTGTTCGGTAGCAGGAGGATCAGTGTCGGTGTAGTCAGTTCCAGAATGACAGCTACAGACTAGTTGCAGTTAGATGCTGAGGAGTGCAGGGAAGTGTTGATAGCAATGCGAGAGGCCCAGTTCAGAATCAACAGTAGCGCAGATTCCCCAATGGACAGAGCAGAGGCTAGTAGCAGTCAGAGATTCATGAGACAATTGCATCACAGAGATAATTGATTTAGTAATTTGGATGCTTCTTAGTTGTGGCAGTAGCAGCAACAGAGAAAGGGAGTATTAGTTGGGTTGCAGTGCAGATGCAAAGTTGGCAGCAATACAAGACGTACAATGCAGCGTCAACAACAACATAGATGCAACATGGTTCAGTTATAGGCAATGGTAGATGAATCAGAGTTAGTGCAGTGGTTGGTGGGCAGTGGGAGGGAACTACAGTTGTCAAACATCAACAATGTGTATAGAGGATGTTATGGAGACGGTTGGAGAACACCTTTCGCGTTAGGAGGGATTGTTAGTTTTTGTAGCATCAAATTGTGTTTTAGTCTAGAAACTTTGTGGAGAGGCTAAAACACAGGAGTTCTCTAAAATCCAGAAATATTTTCTGGAAATTCCACATAGAGATAGCTCAATTAAATTAATTTACCATCATTTAAATTTTTTCCTAAGCCTAACTTAGGAAAATTGGTTAATTAATAGTAATTAATTGAGAAAGGTGAAAATTCTCTAGAAATTCAAACGGATCAACTTGGAGATGATCTCAGCCATTGATTAAGTTTTAATCTTGGTTGTTGGAGTCCCAACTAGAGATTATAAGAGGAGGTCGATGGGTAGATGGAGAAACACCAATCGCAGATACTCAATGATCAAGGCAGTTCAATTTACCAGTTGTAGGTGATTCAACAGTGAGATCGAGCCAGTTATCGAGTAGCAGGTGGCATAGAGGCAGCAAAGAGATTCTCCAGAGGAGTTTCCGGTTCTGAAGGAGTGGTAGAGGAGGCCAAAATTATTCTCCAGGAGGCTGCACAAAAGCCTCAAAGAGAGCATTCGATTTAGCTGGAGCAGTGGTAGTTTCAGGTGCTAATGGCTAGGAAGATTTCAAGAGGGCCATGTCAGAGGCTTCCAGACCAACAACAATCAGTCAATAGCTAATTAGCGGCAGTGTTGATCTAGCAATATTTAGGCCTACATAGAGGTGATGCAAAGGCTTCTAGAGAGGCAGTAGCAGAGCTAGTTCGAGTGGCTAGATTGAGCTGAGATTGCTCATGGAAGACAGTAAATTCCCCCAGATATGTTTGCCAGTGTTTCTCTCAGATAGAAATGTCAGATTAGCATCATATTATTGTAATTAAAATTTCTTCTCTCGCATAATAATAAAACCCTCACCGTTGCACTGGTTTTCCCACATTGAGATTTTCTAGGGACAATTGTCTAAAAAATAATTGTCATTTTATGTGTGTGCTAGGATTTCTCAGTTCCTATTTTTGCTTCTGTGGTATTTTATTTGGTGAAAAAATTGCAGCGTGATTAATTTGATATTAATCGGAAAATTAATAAACTGTTAATCAATAAGGAGAACTAATTCTAGTTGCTACATTTCAAGGAATTTTCACAGTTAGCAACTATAGGAATTTACAGGTTAAGTTCCTTAGATAGAACACCAAAGGACGTCGCTCACAAACAGATTATAGATCAATACACCAGTATTCTTGACGTGGTTAAAACCCTCAAAGAGGGAAATAGTCCACGACTTGAGCCAACGCGGCCTGTTGTCGCACAGATTGACACGACAACACTCAGACCGGGGGCTGTCACTCTGATCCCCGATCCCTCCGTTTAAGCCTGTCTCCCGCGGCTAAGGGGGGTAGACCCTGAGAAATGATGAAGACCAACTGTCGACCAGTTGGTTGGGAGACACGAGACACGATATGATAAGCACTAGATGGATTTTAGAAATTAAAAGACCAGTGCCTTGAGAGATTAAATCTTAAATGATCACTTAGTAAATATTTCGGAAATGTAAACCATGTGTAGCAATCATTTATCATCAAATGACTAAAACAAATGCAAGATATTCGATAATCACACAGGGCTCTTATAATGACCAAAGATCAATAACGATATCCAGTGACTGAGAGTTTTGAACAGATGAATGCTTTCAAATAACCACGCAAAATCATAAATCATTAACCAGATACCAGCTAATCTTTAAGATGATCATTCAAAGACACACACAAATGATAAACATTAATCCCACATCAAAAAATTTCGCGAGAACAACAACGTCTGGCAAACAGGAAAATTTCCACAACATTTTTATAATTTTTCAAAATATTATTATTATTATTATTATTATTATTTTTGAAAATTTTAAAACCTAAAAATCTAAACTAAAACAAAAATTAAAATCTAAAATCTAAATTTAAAACAAAACTAATTAAAACAAATCAAAATCTAATTATAACAAATAAAAAAAAATCGAACTCTAACTATATAAAAAAAAAAAATTCATAAATAAATCTTTTTTTTTTTTTTTAATTTTTTATAAATAAAATCTTTTTTCAATTTTTATTTTTTATATTATAAAACAAATCTAAAAAAAAGAAAAAATGATTTAAAATGAAAAATTTAAAAAAAAATCTAAAAATTAAAATCTAAATACGTTAAATCTAAAAAACCTAACATAAAATCTATTTTAAATATAAAAAGAAACTATACAAAATTTTAAATCTAAACATCTAAACCTATCGGGACCAGAAATAAAACTACGCTAAACCCTTTTACTTTTTCATATGAGTTAATAAAATCCAACAATATGATATGCAACTATTGTAATAAATCTAAAATTCAAACTAGAACTAAACAAAAAATAATAAAATGAACCTAAATCGTATGCCACAAGAAACTGGTGTTGTTACGATCTACGCAGGTAAAATGATAAATCCGAAGACGTAACGCTTGAATACTTTCACGCCTAAAACCCAAAACGAATATGCAGGCAGGGAACAAAAATTCTATCAATGATTTAAACCTACCATAACCACGTACCTGCAGAAGCTAGAACGAAGACGCGTAAATAAAAAAAAAACGATTCCTCAGGTGCACGCAGTAAATAGCATTTGGAAATGGCTCTTCCTTGAAATAATCCGGCTTTGTGTCAACAGGTTCTGGCAAAACAAAGTGCTTCTGCAAGCTGTCTGATACGCAAACGCATTAACGATATTGTTTTGTGTAATATGCTACCTGGTTCGATGGAGCTACGGCACTTAATCAACAGGAGTTGAAACCTCCAACAATCAACGGAAAGAGCAGTGTGGAGACAGGTATCCGCGCGGAGAGATCCTCGACATCATCCACAGGCGTTTTAAAAAAAATTTATGCAGCAAACTGTAATGTATCTCCAGCAATAACATTTGTCGGCTTATCTGTTCGGCTTTCTAGAAAGTTGATTCTCTGCGCGTGATGGAAATTCAGACGGCTGGCCTGATGGAATGCGTTGAATGATTCTTCGATACCTGGTAATCTTGAAGCTCCCGTGCTGAATAAAGATACGCAGATGCTACCTTCTTCGCAATGCTTACAGAGATTTTGACTGCGAACAAATGAAAATCCTATTTTTCGTGGAGATCTGAAGCACGCAGCCTCCAGTAATTACGCAAAGACTGCTGAAGGTTTTTTATCCGTTTGCATATCTGCGTCCTTCACTGCTTTGCACAGGTTTATAATGACTTAATTCTGACTGAAGATAGATTTGCAGGCACTTGAAAGCTGCAGAACCCTTGCTACCGAAAAGATAACCCTGTACCTGCAATGGACAAAATCACTCAAGGAATGATATATGCCTCAAAACCAAAACCGAAAACCCTAATGAAAAATTTGAAACCCTAGATCAGCTTGACTAATTTACAGATTTGGCCCCTTAACAGCCAGATTCAGCAATAGGCACAGAAATATTTTTAAAGAACCAAGACTTCAGATTTTCACTGTGAAGAATTTCAGAAAATCTCTCATGCAAATCGGAAAAATAAAATGAATGATAGACCCAGGATCAAATCCAACTGGGCTCAGCAAAAAATGCTTGTGGGAGTTGGCTGGTTCAGCCGAGAACTTCCCCGAACGCCCACAAAATTCCTTCAGAAAATGTTTTCTGCACAGCTCAAAACAACCGTCAATAAAGAGGGCAAAAATGCTACTAGATCTCAAACAGTAATGGAGATACCTGCCATTACTTCAGAAACCCTAACAACACTCAAACCCTAGCAAGTGGACAAGATACCTGTGCCCACAATACTCTACAAAAAAGCTATTATTAATGGCTGAAAAGAAAATATGCAGAAAATTAAACAATCTCACAGCATTTCAAGAGAGTAACACCAGCAAGATATGGACCCCAAAGTCTTCTTTTATTAACCAGAAACAGATTTACAAGAGAGCTTCCTCAGTACCAGACTCACAGATCTTATTCCAATTTTTATTGATCTGAAAATGACCCCTAGCACCCTACTTAAAGGAAATGATCCCAACGGCTAGTTCGAGTGATCCATGTCGAAATGATCTCGACCATTGATGAGGATCAAGACATCTCTTGATCTCATCCGTCGATTTATTAAAAATAATATTTTGCATTCATTCACTTAAAATATTTTTATTTTATTAGTTAGGGTTTTTGCTCTATTTTTTAATTTTTTATTATTTTTTTCATTTTTTTTTAAATTTTTATTTGTTTTATTATTATTATTTTTTATTTATTTTTAATTCATTTTAAAATGGATCATCGAACTAAGCCTTCAGAAACATCACCTAGGACCTAGAACTTAGGACACATGAGGGGATTTAAAACATTTTCAACCCTCAAGACACATTTCATGATGACTTTTTACAATTTACATCTCAAGGGGACAAACCCACTTAATACAGACCCTCACAAATCACCCAGTTTCTACGACACACTTATAATCTAGCAGATCAACACACTAGGATTCTCCTAAAATTCTAATGACAAAATCCATCCCGGCTTTGGGGTCAGGTTTGAAGGAAAACTCTGTCGATCATGGATCAGTGAGACGAAAAACCTTCCGGGACGTAGATTACCATCAGAAAATTAGGTCCACCTAGGTAATTTACATACATGATTCATGTCTGCTAAGATTATTTACAATTCATATATGCAGACTGGGTTTACAATCAAAATGATTAAGCTGCTGAAGACTGCAGGATGGCACGACACGCTGATCAGGTGCTGCCCCTTTTTGCAAAGAAAAAAGGGGGGTGTACTGCATGGGTAGTTGACCAGTAGTGGTCAACATCTGGCTCTACTTGGGGACACGTTGCTGCTTGCAGGAATGTGAGAATCCAGAATCTGCATCCATACAACACAAAAATAAGTAGCGTCCATCCAAAAAATCATCATATACATTAAGCACATGAAAGATAAAAGCTCTTCATTTATTAACTATCTAAAGCAGAAATAAAAATGCGGAAAAAGCAAGGAGTAGGGTTAGAAATACGATACAAAAGATGCCCCATGGCATCAGATGTGTTCAATATAGTGCATACTGAGCATTTGCCTGCTTTCAGGCAAATCTGTCGGCTGCTTGTCGGATGTGCCATGTCCAATTTTGCATATAGTAGGACTTTTTCCTATCCGAAAATCAAGCTGCTCGCGGCCGTCTGATGCGTCAAATCTTCTTCTTATTTTCTTTCTCTTGCGCTTTTTCTTTCTGGCAGGTTGAATTACTGATGACCTGGAACTTTCTGTTTCAAAACTATCAGATGAAGTATGCGTGATATACCTTTCTTTATCCTGCATCTGATCTTTATCATTCTTAAGTCTATCTGGATCACCTTCAATTAACCATCTTTCAATCGAATCAATGACCTCCTCATAATAAGATGGAACCTGTTGCAATAAATGAGAAGGTTCCTGATCTGTTGATGTCCCCTGGTCTCTCTTATCCTCTGACCATTGTTGAAACCTTTGAACCTGTATTTTAATGGCATCCATTTGACTAGAGTGTTCAACCTTTATAGCACTGATTTGTCTGGCATGATGTTCTTCCATATCTTTTATTACTTTATCCTTCTTTTCCTTTATGTCCATTAAGCAATGTTGCATGGAATTTATTTCTTCTTTATGATTCGCTTGCATGTCAGCCAACTGATTATTATGATTGAACGTCATGATAGTCATTTCTTCATCCATAGTTAATAACTTGTTTTGCATAGAATCAATTTCCCTATCATGATCAGCTTTCATGGTCACCATATTTTCCTCTAAGACTGACATCTTGCTTTGCATGATTCTAATTTCTGTTTCATGATTAGTCTTCATGGCCTCAATTTCTTTAGCATGCTGATTTTGCGTGACCTCCATCTCCCTATTACGTTTTTCCAGGTGGGTGCATAAAGTTTTGACATCATTGATACAACTAGTTTGATTGCTTTCCATATTTTTTACCAGCATCATTAGATCTTGTAAAATTTGCTTTTGCTCTTCCTTTTCATTGTCATTTGTCCCTGATTTCCTGTGGACTTGATCTGAAATAGTACAGGTGGATGACACATTTCGATGTGAAGAATCGTCTTGGGATCTTTCACTGTCAGCTGGACCTTTTATCAAATTGCTTTCATTCTGTTGCACATTTTTAGGGGCAGAAGGCAAGCTGTTTGGATAACCATATCTATCTTTAAAAGCATTGATAATGTCTTCTAAAGAAGTGAAAGAATCCTTAGGAAAATTGTTAAACCAATTCAAAGCATCATCTTCTAAAGAAAGGACAAATAGACACATTTTGATATCTTCATGATTAAACTGAGGGGATCTACAATATATGATCATTATGCGAGTAAACAAGCCTAGATGCCTTCTAACAGCGATTGGATCACCACCTGAAAAAATAGGTAATTTAGAAATGGCCTCTTCTGGAAAATCATGGAGACGGTGAGTAAAACGACATGGTTTAAATGAATAATCCATGATGAATAATAAGGGATCAAATGGATGATAGAAATAGATGCTTGCTCAAGAAAATCAAGAGATGAAAGAAATGGAGTCGCCACTTGAACAATAAATCTGATTCTAAGATCCAAAAAGGTACCAGCAAGCAGATATGAGGAAAGCTTCTTGTTTGGGAAAAATGAGAAAATGGAGTCGCCACCCAAACAAGAAACAAACCGAAAAGATGCTACTGATATGGCAAAAAATAAGGCAATAAAAGATCCAAATGATAACCCCAAAGGTTGAATCTGCCATCTCAAATGAGAGATGAGAAAGATGAGAAGATGAATGTCGATGAAATTCCAGGAACAAAAAAACTCTGTCCCCGGAAACGGCGCCAAAAAATGTTGGCGCTGCCGGGCCAGATGAAAAGATAAAAATGAGAAGGAAGATTGTCGTTGAAACGCCGAGAAAACAATTTCCCCGGCAACGGCGCCAAAAAATGTTGTCGCACAGATTGACACGACAACGCTCAGACCGGGGGCTGTCACTCTGATCCCCGATCCCTCCGTTTAACCCTGTCTCCCGCGACTAAGGGGGGTAGACCCTGAGAAATGATGAAGACCAACTGTCGACCAGTTGGTTGGGAGACACGAGACACGATATGATAAGCACTAGATGGATTTTAGAAATTAAAAGACCAGTGCCTTGAGAGATTAAATCTTAAATGATCACTTAGTAAATATTTCGGAAATGTAAACCATGTGTAGCAATCATTTATCATCAAATGAATAAAACAGATGCAAAATATTTGATAATCACACAGGGCTCTTATAATGACCAAAGATCAATAACGATATCCAGTGACTGAGAGTTTTGAACAGATGAATGCTTTCAAATAACCACGCAAAATCATAAATCATTAACCAGATACCAGCTAATCTTTAAGATGATCATTCAAGGACACACACAAATGATAAACATTAATCCCACATCAGAAAATTTCCCGAGAACAACAACATCTGGCAAACAGGAAAATTTCCACAACATTTTTATAATTTTTCAAAATATTATTATTATTATTTATTTTTATTTTTTTAAAATTTTAAAACCTAAAAATCTAAACTGAAACAAAAATTAAAATCTAAAATCTAAATTTAAAACAAAACTAATTAAAACAAATCAAAATATAATTATAACAAATAAAAAAAAATCGAATTCTAACTATATAAAAAAAAAAAAAAATCATAAATATCTATATATATATATATATATATTTTTTTTTTATAAATAAAATCTTTTTTCAATTTTTATTTTTTATATTATAAAACAAATCTAAAAAAAAGAAAAAATGATTTAAAATGAAAAATTTAAAAAAAAATCTAAAAATTAAAATCTAAATACGTTAAATCTAAAAAACCTAACATAAAATCTATTTTAAATATAAAACGAAACTATACAAAATTTTAAATCTAAACATCTAAACCTATCGGGACCAGAAATAAAACTACGCTAAACCCTTTTACTTTTTCATATGAGTTAATAAAATCCAACAATATGATATGCAACTATTGTAATAAATCTAAAATTCAAACTAGAACTAAACAAAAAATAATAAAATGAACCTAAATCGTATGCCACAAGAAACTGGTTCTGTTACGATCTACGCAGGTAAAACGATAAATCCGAAGACGTAACCCTTGAATACTTTCACGCCTAAAACCCAAAACGAATATGCAGGCAGGGAACAAAAATTCGATCAATGATTTAAACCTACCATAACCACATACCTGCAGAAGCTAGAACGAAGACGCGTAAATAAAAAAAAACGATTCCTCAGGTGCACGCAGTAAATCGTATTTGGAAATGGCTCTTCCTTGAAATAATCCGGCTTTGTGTCAACAGGTTCTGGCAAAACAAAGTGCTTCTGCAAGCCGTCTGATACGCAAACGCATTAATGATATTGTTTTGTGTAATATGCTACCTGGTTCGATGGAGCTACGGCACTTAATCAACAGGAATTGAAACCTCCAACAATCAACGGAAAGAGCAGTGTGGAGACAGATATCCGCACGGAGAGATCCTCGACATCATCCACAGGCGTTTTAAAAAAAATTTATGCAGCAAACTGTAATGTATCTCCAGCAATAACATTTGTCGGCTTATCTGTTCGGCTTTCTAGAAAGTTGATTCTCTGCGCGTGATGGAAATTCCGACGGCTGGCCTGATGGAATGCGTTGAATGATTCTTCGATACCTGGTAATCTTGAAGCTCCCGTGCTGAATAAAGATACGCAGATGCTACCTTCTTCACAATGCTTACAGAGATTTTGACTGCGAACAAATGAAAATCCTATTTTTCGTGGAGATCTGAAGCACGCAGCCTCCAGTAATTACGCAAAGACTGCTGAAGGTTTTTTATCCGTTTGCATATCTGCGTCCTTCACTACTTTGCACAGGTTTATAATGACTTAATTCTGACTGAAGATAGATTTGCAGGCACTTGAAAGCTGCAGAACCCTTGCTACCGAAAAGATAACCCTGTACCTGCAATGGACAAAATCACTCAAGGAATGATATATGCCTCAAAACCAAAACCGAAAACCCTAATGAAAAATTTGAAACCCTAGATCAGCTTGACTAATTTACAGATTTGGCCCCTTAACAGCCAGATTCAGCAATAGGCACAGAAATATTTTTAAAGAACCAAGACTTCAGATTTTCACTGTGAAGAACTTCAGAAAATCTCTCATGCAAATCGGAAAAATAAAATGAATGATAGACCCAGGATCAAATCCAACTGGGCTCAGCAAAAAATGCTTGCGGGAGTTGGCTGGTTCAGCCGAGAACTTCCCCGAACGCCCACAAAATTCCTTCAGAAAATGTTTTCTGCACAGCTCAAAACAACCGTCAATAAAGAGGGAAAAAATGTTGCTAGATCTCAAACAGTAATGGAGATACCTGCCATTACTTCAGAAACCCTAACAGCACTCAAACCCTAGCAAGTGGACAAGATACCTGTGCCCACAATACTCTACAAAAAAGCTATTATTAATGGCTGAAAAGAAAATATGCAGAAAATTAAACAATCTCACAGCATTTCAAGAGAGTAACACCAGCAAGATATGGACCCCAAAGTCTTCTTTTATTAACCAGAAACAGATTTACAAGAGAGCTTCCTCAGTACCAGACTCACAGATCTTATTCCAATTTTTATTGATCTGAAAATGACCCCTAGCACCCTACTTAAAGGAAATGATCCCAACGGCTAGTTCGAGTGATCCATGTCGAAATGATCTCGACCGTTGATGAGGATCAAGACATCTCTTGATCTCATCCGTCGATTTATTAAAAATAATATTTTGCATTCATTCACTTAAAATATTATTATTTTATTAGTTAGGGTTTTTGCTCTATTTTTTAATTTTTTATTATTTTTTTCATTTTTTTTTTTTATTTTTTAATTTTTATTTGTTTTATTATTTTATTATTATTATTTTTTATTTTTTTAATTCATTTTAAAATGGATCATCGAACTAAGCCTTCGGAAACATCACCTAGGACCTAGGACTTAGGACACATGAGGGGATTTAAAACATTTTCAACCCTCAAGACACATTTCATGATGACTTTTTACAATTTACATCTCAAGGGGACAAACCCACTTAATACAGACCCTCACAAATCACCCAGTTTCTGCGACACACTTATAATCTAGCAGATCAACACACTAGGATTCTCCTAAAATTCTAATGACAAAATCCATCCCGGCTTTGGGGTCAGGTTTGAAGGAAAACTCTGCCGATCATGGATCAGTGAGACGAAAAACCTTCCGGGACGTAGATTACCATCAGAAAATTAGGTCCACCTAGGCAATTTACATACATGACTCATGTCTGCTAAGATTATTTACAATTCATTTATGCAGATTGGGTTTACAATCAAAATGATTAAGCTGCTGATGACTGCAGGATGGCACGACACGCTGATCAGGTGCTGCCCCTTTTTGCAAAGAAAAAAGGGGGGTGTACTGCATGGGTAGTTGACCGGTAGTGGTCAACACGGCCACTTCAAGAAATTTATTGATGTAAAAAAAAGAAAATTTACATAAGCTAATCTCATGAACGGTCACATAACAAATGACCCTCCATGCTCTTTAAATAGAGATCATGGACCAACCAGGTGTTAAGCCAAATATCAAGTGTAAGTAATATCGAGGAGAGAATGAACCGTTAGATCACTTCATGTCTAGAACATATTGTGACCATCAGATTGTAAGTTACAAAAAGTACATACTAAAGAAACACACTTTACTTAACTATAAACTAGACTAAGTTATACGTAATTATTTCTTATGTGTTGGAATATCCTAACATCCCCCCTTAAGAACAACTTGGGATAGGATTGAAGGATGTACAAAGATGACACAATAGGAGAAGGAAGGAGACATTAGAGCCTATCCCCCCTTAGTGACAACTTCTTGAACTCCAACCATAAATTGAAGTTTAGTAAACTTCGCCTCTGTGAGAGCCTTTGTAAAGATGTCTGCAACTTGATCATCGGTTGAACAATATTGCACTTCAAGAACATGATCATGAATGAGCTTTCTGATGAAGTGCATGTGTAGTTCAATGTGTTTGTTGCATTGATGTTGGACTGGATCTTTGCATAGTTGAATGGCACTTTGATTATGACACCAAAGTGTAGTTGGATGTTGCTACTAAAAAACAAACTCTGACAGGATTTGACAAAGCCATAAGGCTTCCTTACTAGCTTCAACGGCGCCACAATACTCTGCGTCTGCTGAAGAAAGAGAAATGGCACTTTGTTTCTTGCAAGCCCATGTAGATCTAGGAAACGACAGTTGGATGCAGTTGTACCAGCTTCGGATTTGGATCACCAACAGATACGACCCTCGAATAGCTATGATACCATGTAGGAATTTACAAGGTAAGTTCCTTAGATAGACCACCAAAGGACACCACTCACAAATAGATCACAGATCAGTACACCAGTATTCTTGACGTGGTTAAAACCCTCAAAGACGGAAACAGTGCACGACCAGAGCCAACACAGCCACTTCAGGCAATTTATTAATGTAAAAGGAAGAAAATTTACATAAGCTTCTCTCATGAACGGTCACATAACAAATGACCCTCCATGCTCTTTAAATAGAGAACATCGACCAATTGGGTGTTAAGCCACGAATCAAGTGTCGATAATATAGAGGAGAGAATGAACCGTCAGATCACTGCATGTCTAGAACATATCATGACCCTCGGATTGTAAGTTACAAAAAGTACATATTAAAGAAACACACTTTACCTAACTATACACTAGACCAAGTTATACTTAATTATTTTGTATGTGTCGGAATATCCTAACAGCAATAGCAGTAGCAGAGATATGGGAGAGTTGTGGCATAGGAGGATGGGTCATATCCATCATGGAGCACTTAAGATGCTCAGAGAAATGGTGATAGGTATTCCAGAGGTGAGTACAGAACATGATGACATATGTAAAGGGTGCATACTTGGAAAGTTTTCAAAAGCAACATTTCCAAGGAGTGACAGTAGAACCAAGGGTGTTTTAGAGTTGATACATTTTGATATTTGTGGTCCATTGTCCACAAAGTCTCTTAGGGGTTATGAATATTTCATGACCTTCATTGATGATTTCTCTAGGAAGACCTGGATATACTTCTTGAAGACAAAAGATGAAGTCTTCAATCACTTCCAAGAGTTTAAGGCTCTTGTGGAGAACTCGACAAGAAAGAAGATAAAGGTACTTCAGACAAATAATGGAGGTGAGTATATCGAGAAAGCCTTCAAGGAGTTTTGTGCTAAGGAGGGAATCAAAGAGGGAATGGACAACCCCATACAACCCACAACAAAATGGAGTTGCAGAATGCAAGAACAGAACCATAGTTGGAGCAGCAAATACCATGCTACACGATTAGGATATGGTTAGATATGTTTGGGAAAAAACATGTAGCACAACAATTTATATTCATAATAGGGTCCCACAAAAGGTGTTGGGAAAGATGACACCCGAGGAGGCATTTATAGGGAAGAATCTATAAGTCGGTAATTTCATGATTTTGGTCGTGTCACTTATTGTTATGTTCCATCTAGGAAGCACACTAATCTGGATTCAACTACAGAGAAGGGGTATTTTGTTAGTTACAGCGAAACATCCAAGGCATACATAATCTATATTCCAAGTACTTGGAAGATCATCATGAGATGGGACATTAAGTTTCAGGAGGAGAAAGCCTTAAGGAGATCTTGTGAGTCGCTAGTAGTTGATCAAAGTCAGCAAGCAAAGCTCCAAAGGTTGAACAACAATCTCAGGTGCAGTGCAACAATACAAGTACAATGACTAGTATAAGTACAGGTGTATAGGAGAGTTCGGAGAATAAGTAGTAGAAGCATGATGAGGAGCTTGAAGCTCCATCCAATTAAGTTGGAAGAAGGAACTGTGAGGTGATTTAGATATTGAGAGATGCACAGGAGTTTGTAGGAGTTCCTAGATCGAGCTCCAGGGATAGGATACCACCAAAGCATTGATTTTTGGTAGCATCAGATGTGCTCTAGCCATGAAAATTGGTGGAGAAGCTAAGGCACATGAGATCTTCAAGACCCAGAAATCGTTTGAGGAAATTCCACCCGGATGGAGAGATATTAAAATAATTAATATTTTTAATGGGTTCCTAAGTCTAAATTGAGGAAAATTAAAATATTAATGTGTATTAATATAAAATGGGTGAGAAAGTTCCAAATGATGAGGATCAAGCCAAATCTAATCTTAGTCGTTGATTAAGGACTTAATCTCGGTCGTTGAATCATCAACAGGAAAAGTATAAGAGGAGGCTTGAGGGTCAGTTGGAGATACACCAAGTTGATCAAGAATTCGATTTTCTGGGGCAGGGTTTGCGAGAAATCGAGTTAGTAATCTGTTGTAGCAAGGGGTAGTTCGGTAGAAGCCCGAGAATACATATCAAAGAGGCAGAGAAAGTGTCGAAGAGACAAAACAGAGGCAACCAGGACTGACGCAGAGGTTGAGGAGGTCAGCGCAGGTGATGCAGAGGGCCAAGAGGCTAACACAGAGGCAACAGAGCCTAGCAGTGCTGACACTGGGCTAAAGGGGCAGCGCTGAGGAATTTTTGTGGGGCAGACTGGGAGCTGAGAGACAGATGCAGAGCCGTAGAGGGTGACGAATCCCTGGAGGTTGACACAATTCCAGAAGGAAGCTTGGAGTAGTTTTTGCGCTCCAGCTAAGGAACTATCTAAGTTGCTGTGGATCAATCATCTGGCTATTGATCAATCAGATTATCTGTCTCCGAAGAGAGGTACTCTACCAAGGAAAATCTCTTAATAGTGAGCTATTTCTGGCGCCTTAGTTGTATTCAAAAAACTGCATAATAATAAAACCCTCATATCTGTTGCACCGGTTTTCCCACATTGGATTTTTCCGGGGACGATTGTCCAAAAATAACAGTGTCCCTTGTGTGATTGTCTTGGTTATTTCAGTTGTTGATCTGTATATGTGTTGAGGTTGCATTTGTGTTTATTTCAGTATTTATATTCATAAATAACTTGTTAATGGAAAGAACAAGTAGGAGATAAATAACCAGATAATGCAGTGGGGATTTCTGATGTGTCAGACTTAGAAATTTCAACATGGTATCAGAGTGTTGCCGATTGAAGGAGAATTGAAGACACCAGCAAGAGAAATCTGAAGAATTTGTAGCAAAAGCAACTGTCCCGAGAGACAATGTTGTTCCAGAGCAGAAGCAGTTATCCCGAGAAAGTGACGCAGAGCTTGCGTCATCTTTTCGAGCCAAGAGGAGGGTCAACGCAGAGGCAGAGCGAGGAAGATTAGACCTACACAGTTCCCAATCATCTTTCTCAGCTAGGAAGGATCGACGTTGTGGCCAGGAGGAGCAAATTCAGCCTTTGCCGGTATTGCGCAGAACCTGAAAGGCTCAGTTTCTTCAGTTGCTGGAGATTGGGGAGCTGTGGGTAGATTGTGATTTGAGGAGCTAGTGGCACGTTGTTCCTGTCGAAGCAGAACAATGTCTAAGGAGGTAGGACCAAGGTAGAGGGAGTCACTACCTCGACAGAGTTCTAGCCCAGGTATCCAAATCTGAGTTGCAATTGGAAGGAGGATTGGAGAGGAGCAGTTCAACAATTGGCCAGAGGATTTCCAAAAGGGAAATTAGGACTCAGAGGAAGAATTCCAAGAGGGGAGTCGAGACTCAGAGGGAGCCCAAAAGAGGAGCTGAAATGGTAGTGAACGGACTAAGGCATCAGGACAAGTTGGACAGGGCTTCCAACTTTGTCATTTGGAAGGCCAGGATCCTGGAAGTCCTGGATCGACATCGCATCAAGGACTATGCCTTGAAAACTGTGGCTATCCCAGTTGACCCAGCTAAGAACGAGAAGTATGAGGATGTAATGGCAAGGGCGAAGTGCATGATCCTAGACGGGGTCAAAGATCATGCCATACCACATATTGCTGAGAAGAACACAGCAAAGGAGACGTGGGACACCCTAACCACCTTATACTAGGGCTCTTCCGTGTAGCAGAAGATGCTATTGGAGAATCATTTGTGGTCATATCAGATGCAGAAGGAAGAGCAGATAGATCCATTCCTTCTCAGGTTGCAGGGGATTCTTATCCAGCTTACTTCCGTGGGGTCTACACCGGATCCAGAATTTATGGTCGGGACTGCCCTGAATGCAGTCTTTGAGGAGTGGGAGACATTTGTCCAAAGTATTTTGGGTAGGGCTACTCTTCCCGGTTGGGAGGAGATGTGGGCAGCTCTTCTCCAACAGGAGATCAGGAGGATGACAAAGGCGTGGAGTAGTGGCAAGGGAGGACAAATCAAGAAAGAGGAGGAGGAGGATGCAGTTCTAGCATCTACAGGACAACAAGGGAAGAGGAAGAAGAAGGACATCTCCAAGGTTAAGTCCTTCCATTGTGGGGAACTAGGACATTATGCACCCCAGTGTCCCAAGAAGAAAAACAAGAGAGAGGCTTCCGATTCAAAGGCAACTCTAGCTAAGGCGGAGAAAGAGGTCGAGACTGATGACGATTGTTCCATGAGTGCTCATGCGCCTCTAGAGAAGAGGTTAGGAGACATCGAGTTGTAGTCAGGAGGACTACATACTAGGGGCAGGATCTTTGAGATGCCCAAACTCTTGGATCACATACGGCTATGGGAGCCCTTAACAAGTGTCGAGTGGAGCAAAGTATAGTCAAGCAGCAAGGCAGTGCTTGAGTGTATAAATCTGAGGCAGCGTAGTGGAAGTTGCAGCAGTGCAAAAGGCACAGAGGTGTATGCAGCAGCGCAGTAGCAGCAGAGGGAGCACAGGAGAGCAGCAGAGGCAGCTTCAGCATCATGAGGCTTCTAGACTGACCGGGATGTCAGTATTTGGGAGAAGTCAGTTACTTACTTCTCAGTAACTGAGTTGCAGTGCAGCAGTTAGCAGTGGCAGTGCTAGGGGCAACATGGGCAGCATATTGAGAGGGAGCTGCAGTACAAATGTAGAAGTGGTAGTGGTAGTGTCATGGGAAGTAGTACAGGAAGCAACAGTGCAGATGATGTAAGGCAGCAGGACAAGCATCAACACAGGTACCAATGAGGAGGATCAGTGTGATGTTTCTATAGTGAAGCATTACTAGAGCACATTCCTCGCTAAGAGGGATTGTTTATTTTTGGTAGCATCGGATGTGCTCTAGCCATGAAAATTGGTGGAGAAGCTAAGGCACATGAGATCTTCAAGACCCAGAAATGGTTTGGGGAAATTCCACCCGAATGGAGAGATATTAAAATAATTAATACTTTAATGGGTTCCTAAGTTTAAACTTAGGAAAATTAAAATATTAATGTGTATTAATATAAAATGGGCGAGAAAGTTCTAAATGATGAGGATCAAGTCAATTCTAATCTTAGCCGTTGATTAGGGACTTAATCTTGGCCATCAAATCGTCAACAGGAAAAGTATAAGAGGAGGCTTGACGGTCAGTTGGAGATACACCAAGTTGATCAATTATTCGATTTTCTGGGGCAGGGTTTGCTGAGAGAATCGAATTAGTGATTTGTTGCAGCGAGGGGCAGTTTGGCAAAAGGCCAAGAATACATATCAGAGAGGCAGAGAAAGTGACAGAGAGACAGCATAGAGCCTTGGAAGGCTTACGTAGAGGCAGCCAGGACCAATGTTTTAAAAAACGGAACCGGTCCACCTAATGAACTGGGTTATCGACCGGAACCGGTCGAACCGGGACTGGTTAGGTCTAAACGAACCGGTTTTAGAAAAATACATTAAATAATTAATTTTTAATGAAACAAAACTATTTTTAAGATTTAAAACTATGATTCCAAGCTAATAGAGACAAAATATGCAAAGTTTACTCATTTATATACCATGTAAAGGTGAATATATCAAAATGGCACCGAGTGCAATACATATCATCGACAAAATACATAAGCAACGAGGCTCTAAATGGCCTCTAGAGTGCAAAAAAAAGCCTACAAACTATGGGGCCAGTGGCCTACTACAAGACTCAAGTCTACATATATGATAATAGTGATCAACATTATCACTTGAAACTTCTCATGAGTCATCATGATCAAACTCAGTTGGTTGAGTCTCGACTCCCAAACTTTGCAGTCACAAACTACTATATTGGTTCAGTGACTTGAATCTCAAACTTCTGAAGGTATTCTACCTTAATATGCCCTATTACTTCATTTGGTGCTCCACATGGCTTTACATGGCCTCCTATCCCAGCCAAGTGTTGCTTGAACCTGTTAATACCCCCTCCTTCAATGGATTTTTGGCAATATTTGCAGATCATTTTGCCATCAATCACATCACAATGAGCCCATGCAGTATCTTTGGCTTTTGGAGGCATGATGACTACTACTTAGCTTAAACTCTCTGTTGTTCCACTACTCCAGCAAAAACTCAACACTCTCCAAGCTCCCAATCAAACTCACAAATACTCCAAATGAGATGTGTGAGACAAATGAGAGGGAGAAGGGCCTCTTAAAGGCTTGGAGAGGGTGTTTTTGGAGGGAAAGGACCCTTACTTTCCCTCCAAAACACCCTAACCACCTTGGATAAATCGCTGCGTGGGTCCTCTGCAGTTGTGGCAGTTAACTGGCCGCTTCTGTCCTAAACTGGCTGGTTAGGGCTCAAAATTGGCGAAATGGGGTGGCTAACCGGGTTTTTCAGCTGGTTTGGACCGGTGGCCTTGCTGACCGGCCGGTTTGACCGGTTACCGATTTCGACCAGCCGGTTTTAAAAACACTGGCCAGGACTAACGCAGAGGCTAAGGAGGCCAGTGCAAGTGATGCAGAGGGCCAAGAGGCTGACGCAGAGGCAACAGAGGCTGCGTAGAGGCTAGCAGAGCTGACGCTGGGTTGAAGAGGCGGCGCTGAGGAACTTTCGTGGGGTAGATTGGGAGCTGAGAGGCAGACACAGAGCCATAGAGGGTGATGCAGTTCCAGAAGGAAGCTCCAAGCATCTTTCGCAGTCCAACTAAGGAACTGTCTAAGTTGCTGTGGGATCAATCATCCGGTTTCTGATTAGCTAGAATATCTGTCTCCAAAGAGGGTTACTTCTGCCAAGGAAAATCTCTGAAGAATGAGCCATTTCTAGCACCCTAGTTGTATTCAGAAAACTGCATAATAATAAAAGCTTCATATCTGTTGCATCGATTTTCCCGCATTGGGTTTTTCCGGGGACGATTGTCCAAAAATAACGATGTCCCTTGTGTGATTGTCTCGGTTATTTCAATTGTCGATCTGTATATGTGTTAAGGCTGCATTTGTGTTTACTTCAATATTTATATTCATAAATAACTTGTTAATGGAAATAACAAGTAGGAGATAATAAACCAAATAATGCAGTAGGGATTTCTGATGTGTCAGACTTAGAAATTTCAACACAAAGAGATTAAGGTTAAAAGGCGTTGATGAGTCAACTCATTGACAGTGAGCCTTCCAGTTATGACGAGGATGAATAGCTCCACGTGTGGCAGGATGCTATGGTGGAGGATAGTGATTAGTTTTCGCTGGATTTTTAAGATCAAGCACGATGTAGATGGAAGCATTGAAAAATTCAAAGTCAGGTTCATGGCCATGGGTTTCTCTCAAAACAACAGAATAGATAATGAGGAGATGTTTAATCTCATGGCCAGGTATACTTCCATTAGGGCCGTGATCTCAGTTGCAACACAGATGGGATGACAGATTCATCAGATGGATGTCAAGACAACATTCCTGAATGGAGTCATAGAAGAGGAGGTATACATCGAAAAACCAAAGGGATTTGAGATGCATAGGAGGGAAACCCATGTATGTAGGTTGAAGAGAGTGTTAGATGAACTCAAACAAGCTCCAAGAGGATGGTATGGTCATATTGGAAGCTACTTGCAAGACATAGGGTTCATGAAGAGTGAGGCAGATTTGACCCTCTACTATCTTATGGCTGGAGGTGATTCACTCATTCTTGTTATGTATGTGGATGATCTATTTTTGACTGGGTCACCAGGGCTCATAGAATATTGCAATAGGGACTTAGCAACAAAGTTCGAGATGAAGGTCTTGGGTGTTGAATTGGGGTAGCATCAGATGTGCTCTAGCCATGAAAATTGGTGGAGATTCTAAAGCACAAGAGATCCCCAAGACCTAGAAATGGTTTGGGCAGATTGTACCCGGTTTGGGAGATATTAAAATAAGTAATATTTTTAATGGAGTTCCTAAGTCTAAACTTAGGAAAAATAAAATATTAATGGGTATTAATATAAAACTGGGTTAGAAGGTTCCAAAATTCATGGATCAAGCCAAATCTAATCTTAGCCATTTATTAGAGATGTAATCTTGGCCGTTGAAGAACCAACAGCAAAAGTATAAGAGGAGGCTTGAGGGTCAGTTGGAGAATACACCAAAATGATTAGTCATTCGATTTACTAGAGCGAGGTTTGCTAAGTAAAGTCGAGTCAATGATCAGCAAGGAGGGGCAGTGAGTACTGGACAGAGAGGCAGAGATAGTGCCAAGAGACCAACACAGAAGCAGAGAGGCAGATGCTGAAGCCAGAGTAGGCCACACAAAGCCCAGCAGAGACAACGCAGAGGCCAAAGGGCCTGTGTCATCCACGCAAAAGCTAGTAGGAGTGACGCAAAGGGTCCCAAAGGCTATGCAGTGCCTCAGAGGGCTGACGCAGAGGCCAGAAGGGCCAGCGCAGTGCTTCAGAGTTGTTGGAGAGGGTTTCGTGGGGCAGGTTTTCTGAATACCTACTTCCGAATAGAGAGGTATTATTGTCGGTTATTTTTCTTTGTCAGGTGAGCTAGTTTGGCACCTAGTTGTACTCAAGGATATACTGCATAATAATATAACCCTCAGAATTGCTGCACCAGTTTTCCCGCATTGGGTTTTTCAGGGGACGAGTTGTCCAAAAATAACGGTGTCACTTGTGTGTTTATTTTTCTTTCAGCTATTGATCTGTAGATGGTTGAGACTGTACTATGTTTATTTCGTTATTTATATGTTTTAAATAACTTGTTCGTAATTAACAAGTAGAAGAAATAAACCAAAAGAATACAGATTAAATTTCTAACAGATAGACTTAGAAATTTCAACATGGTATCAGAGCGTGGTTACAGATCACAGAAGAGATGAAGACATCAGTTGAAGCAGAGCATTTGCAGTAGAATTAGTTGATCCGAGTGACAAAATTTGATCCTTGCAAAAAGCGACAGAAGAAGGGTTGACGCAGAGGGACTGCATCATCAGTCTGGGCTAGAGAGAGGCCAGCGCAGAGGCTGAGGAGTGCAGAAAGAGGCTCACGCTGAGCCACACAGAGACCAAGAGGGTTGATGCAGTTGGCCAAGGGAGCATTTTTTCCAGTGCCAGGATTGCGCAGAGCCTAGAGGCTCAGTTCTTCAGTTTATGGGGCATAGGAAGCTGTGGGTAGTTTGTGGGAGTGAAGCTGGTGGGGTACTGTGGACAGAACAATACCTAACAGGGAAAAACCAAGTAGAGGGAGTCATTACCGAGGCGGATTTCTAGCTGAGGAATCCAGATCAATTTTGCAGGTGCACAGAAGATCGGAGAGGTGCAACTTGACGATTGGTAGAAGGATTTCCAGGAGGGGAATCGAGACTCAAAGGAAGTCTAGCAGAGAACTTCCAAGAAAGAAGTAGAGAGACTTAGCAAGAGTCGAAAGGAGAACTTCCAGAGGGAAGTAGAGAGACTCGCAGGAGTCGACAAGAAGAGAAGAGAGATGGCCATGAATGGGCTGAGGGAACAGGACAAGTTGGACAAGGCATCCAACTTTGTGGTCTAGAAGTCCAGGATCCTGTCCATTCTAGATAGACATCGCATCAAGGCCTTCGCCTTGAGAACAGTGGCGATACCTGTTGACCCGGTTGATAATGAGAAGTACACAGAGGCAATGGCCAAAGCGAAATGCATTATTCTTTATGGGGTCAAGGATCATGTGGTCGAACATATTGCTGAGAAGGAGACGGAAAAGGAAATGTGGGATACCTTGAAGACGTTGTACCAACATACTTTCGTGTAGAGGAAGATGTTACTTGAGAATCAGCTGCGATCATACCAGATGCAAAAGGGGGAATAGAAAGATCCCTTCCTCGGGAGATTGAAGGAGATTCGGGACCAACTGACTTCCATAGGGGCCACGCCGAATCAGGAGATGTTGGTGAGGACCACTTTAAACACAGTCTCCGAGGTGTGGTAGACATTTGTCCAGAGCATTTTGGGCAGGGTGAATCTTCTAGATTGGGAAGAATTGTGGGTGGCTCTTCATCAAGAAGAGATCAGACGACTAAGCAAGACGAGAAGTAGCAGCAAAGGAGTCTAGATCAAGAAGGAAGAGGAAGAGGATGCAGCTCTGGCATTTGCAGGGAAGCAGAAGAAGAGGAAGAAAAATGACCTATCCAAGGTTAAGTGCTTCAACTGTGGGGAATTGGGTCATTATGTGAACCAGTGTCCAAGGAAGAAGACTAAGGGAGAGGTGTCTGACTCCAAGGCAGCGCCAACGAAGGCGGAAAAGGAGGTAGAGGAGGATGACGATTGTGCCATGAGTGGTCATGTACCTCTAGAGAAGAGATGGGGAGACATCGAGCTGTAGTTAGGAGGACTACAAGCGATGAGGGGCAGGATCCTTGAGGTACCCAACCTCTTAGATTATACCTTGCTACGGGAGCCCCGAAGAGAGAGTAGCAGGATTGGCGGATGTCAGTAGAGACAGATGTGGATGAAGCGACAGAGAGTGCTACAGTGCAGGAGTCCCTAGACAGCGCAAGGCTAGCTGGCTGCAACAGTGCGAGAGGCACGAAGAGTGTTGCAACAATGTAGGATGGCACAAATAGGTTTGCAACGGTGCTAGATGTAGGGAGTTGTTGCAGTAGCGCAGAGGGAGCACTTGTCAGCGGCAGAGAGAGCTTCAGCATTGGGAGTGTTTCTAGCCAGATAGGGATGTCAGTAGTTGGGTGGATCAGTTACTTACTTCTCAGTAACTGAGTTGCAGTGCAGTATCAGTTTGCAGTAGCACGATGCAGCATGATGAGAAGGGGTTGCAGTGTTGGAAGAAAGGACCAGCTGCAACACGGATGCAGCAGTGGCAGTGGCAGGGCCATGGGATGCAGTACAGGATGCAGCAATGCAGAGGATGTTGGGCGGGGAGGCCTAGCATCAACACAGATACCGGTGCCATATAATTAGAGTAATGCTCAGTGAGGAGTATTACTAGAGCAGAGTCCTCGCTAAGAGGGAGTGTTGATTTGGGGTAGCATCGGATGTGCTCTAGCCATGCAAATTGGTGGAGAGGCTAAAGCACATGAGATCTCCAAGAACGAAAAATGGTTTGGGCAGATTGTACCTGGTTTGGGAGATATTAAAATAATTAATATTTTTAATGGAGTTCCTAAGTCTGAACTTAGGAAAAATAAAATATTAATGGGTATTGTTGTCGAACAAAATGTCTAGACACTGCGACAACGCTTAGAGTAAGGGCTGTCACTCTTAAATCCTTACTCACTTTGTTTAGACTCTCTCCTAGACAAGTCAAGGGGGGTAGTCCCTAGATAAACAGATGAGGGTAGCCTGTGAAAAACAGACTCTAGGAGATTTTAGCGATAGACAACTTAATGAATTTAAATGAATCTCGATTAACTCAGATGAATAGATTAAACTCTAATGTAAACAAGACACGACCACAAGATAAAAACAATTATAGACCAGTGCCTTCGATATTTGAATTAACCATCACTAAAACAAATTATCCAGAACGATTTTCAATATGTGATGAAAAGTGACAATTATAAATAATCCATATCTATGTTGCGGGGGAGCGCCCCCCCCCTCGAACCCGCTCCCGAACCGCGCTCCGGGCGGGAGCGGCTCAGGAGCGCGCTCCCAAAATCGCTCCCGGACGGGAGCGATTTTCGGGAGCGCGCTCCCTTAAAAAAATTTGCGCTCCCTGGTCTGTCAGGGAGCGACTTAGGGAGCGATCGCTCCCGAGCTCCCGGAGCGATTTTTAATGCCCGGGAGCGATCGGGGAGCGATCGCTCCCTGATCGCTCCCGGGCATTAAAAATCGCTCCGGGAGCGATTTCAGCCGGGCCGGGAGCGGGTTGGCAGAAAAAAAATCCGCCGGACCCGAAATTTCAAAAAAATTTAGAAATTTTTTTTTATTCTATAAGCCCAATGGGCCAAAAAAATTTCATTTCAACTTCATTGAGCAAGAGATTGAGAGCTGGAGCAAGAGCAAAGGAGCAAGGAGCAAGAGCTGAGGAGCAAGGAGCCAGAGCTGAGGAGTGAGGAGCAAGTGCCAAGGAGCGAGGAGCAAGCCTGCAGAGGTAAGTAACTTAATCATTTAGTTAGTTTAGCTGGTTAGGTAGTTAATTTGGTTAGTTTAATTTAGCTGTTTGAGTTTAAAGATCATGTATTTAAATTAAATTAATAAATTAAATGAATTAATCCCAATAAACTAAATTAATTTGCAGATTCAAGACTCAAACCCTACAAACATCAAACACCATGGACCTGGGGATATTTATTGGCATTTTCCTCTTCCTGGTCCCTTTTATGGTTATTATGGTGGTGGAGAGTAGGAAACGGAGGGGGCCTGAAACTGAAGAGGTGGATGAAGAAGCCGGAGGAAGTCAAATGGGTGAAAACCCCAGTGAGGAGGAGGTGGAGGAGGGTGAACATGACCCTCAAAAAACTAAACAAGACCAAACTCCACTGTGGAAATATGTTCAAAGGGCTGAAACAGGGAGAGGGGGTGGAACCACTAAATTTCATTGCCCCCATTGCAACACTGATTACACAGGTTCATATACCCGTGCTAGAAGACACCTCTGCGGAAAAAGGCCATGGGATGGAGAAAAACAAATAGGAATCAAAACTTGTGCAGCGGTGTCAACAGCAGATAGAGCCAAATACATAAAGGAAGAGGAGGAAGCCCAATACAGAACAAAAATATCAAGGGATTTCTTTGAACCAAGCTCACAAAGAACTCCTTCAGCATCCTCCCAAGGCAGTGGATATGCCTATGGACATGGAGGCACAGGGTCATCATCTTTACGCCATAGAACCATATCAGATTTCCTTGATGAGGGGTGTAGGAATGATGTGGATTCAAAAGGTTACAGGTTTCTCTATGCATGTGGGATACCATTCAATGTTCTACGCTCACCTTATTGGCACAAAATGGTTTCTGCCATAAATGATGCCCCTAAAGGATACAAGAGCCCTGGGTATGACAAGGCAAGAACCGTTGGCCTTGATCATGAAAAAGCAAAAATATCACATTCTTTGAATAAAATGACAAGTTCTTGGACTGACTATGGGGTGTCCATTGTATCTGATGGATGGACAAATGTAAAAGGCAAGCCATTGATAAGTGTTCTTGCTGTGTCTGTTAGTGGTCCCATCTTTCTAGCTACACATGATTACTCAGACAAGTTCAAGACCGCTATCAACATTGCAAAAGCATTACTTGAAACAATTGAGCGTATTGGCCCATACAATGTCATCCAAGTCATCACTGATAATGCTGGTAATTGTAAGGCAGCGGAAGCAATTATTGAGGATAAATACCCCAACATATTTTGGTCTGGATGTTTGGTTCACACATTGAACCTTTTGTTGCATGATATTGTCAAAAACAAAAATGCACAATACAAATGGATTGGTGATTTGTACAAGAAAGGCAAACAAATGATAAAATTTATTACAAATCATAGCAATACCCATGGCCTTTTCCGCAATCACTCGAGATTGGAGTTGCTGAAGATTGCGAAGACAAGATTTGGTAGCTATTACCTCACCTTCAGGCGCCTTTTGAAGGTAAGAGAGGCATTAGCTAGCATGGTATCAAGTCCACATTGGCAGGTATTAAAGGAAAGGGCTACAAATGCAGCTGACATGGGAGGTTTTGAAATGGTGGAGGAGGCCGCTCTTGATGGGCAGTTTTGGACAAGTGTGAGGCAGGTATTGGATTTCACCAAGCCAATTTATCACATGATTCGGTTTGCAGATACATACAAACCAGTGATTGGCGAGGTGTATGAGCAAATGGATACCATGTTGGGGCAAATAAAAGATATTGTTCATAATAGAGATCCCAACTTGTACAAACTAATTCATGATTGTGTGTGTGAACGGTGGAATAAGCTTAATGTTCCACTACATTGCTTGGCGTATATCCTTACGCCAAAATACTACTCTTCATCTTGGCTGGGCAAACCTGCAGCAGGGGGTGGGGTTAGGACCAAACCCCACTTAGATCAAGAGGTAACTAGAGGATATTTGGAAGCATTAGAAAAATTGATTCCTGACAGGGAGGAATGTGCAGCTGTGCGCCTTGAAATAGGCAAATACCTCAGTGGCAGTGGTTTGTATGGTAACTTCCATGCAATGGACGACAAAGATAAATTTGATACTCTCACATGGTGGGAAACATATGGCGGCCACGGACTTTTGCCAAAATTGGCAAAAAAAGTTCTTTCACAGGTTGTAAATTCTTCTTCTGCAGAGAGGTGTTGGAGCACCTACAGCTATATACATAATGTGAAAAGAAATAGACTCAATGAAAACCGAGCAGAAAGCTTGGTTTATGTGCACTACAACTTGAGGTTGTTGAGTCATTACTGTGATCGGGCTAATGAGGATCCCACATATAAAATTTGGGACAATCACCCAGAGGATGACAATTTGGAGGATGGCGTTGTACATATTGAAGAACTAGAAGATGAACTTGTAAGGGATGAAATTGAAGCAGATGCAGCAGCCATGCCACCTCCACCTCCACCTCCATCATCTACTGGTAGCAGTGCTCGAGGTCCGAGTCTTGTTCCTTTGTTGTCGCCACCTCCATCTACACCCTCGCGTGGAGGTTCTAGTTCTGGTCGTCGGTCTGTGCGGGAGACTCCTAGAAGACCACCACAACCTGCTTATACTCCTGGAGACTCTCGTGGCAAGGGCCACATGTAGATTTACAGTTTACTTGTCTTTTTTAGTTTCTATTAGACTTTAGTTTTCATAACTGTTGAGTTTTGAGTCCTTGACTCTTGACTCTTGACTCTTTCATATCATAATGATATTTTTTGTAAACATTATATCACTGTGACAATGAAAATTTGAAGTTTGAAGTTGGGCCTTGGCAATTATAACTCATTGGTAATGATTGTGAATTATGAATATGATGCTTTGTGAAAGACTAAAGTTGTTTCATTTCATCTCATTATTCATGTTTCATTTTATAAATTTTTAACATTTCATATCATGTTAACAGTTAGAACTAGAAGTTAGGACTTAGAAATATCTTCGATATTACTTGAAGTTTGTAATGGTTAAACTTAGCTTACAAGTACAACTTTGGTGATCAATGATGATAAATGTTATTGAATTTTGAAATTTTCAATTCTGAAAGCTTGAAGTTGGAACTTTAAGATTGAATTTGATGAATCATGATTTATAAGAGTCTAAGACTCAATATGTTGCAGTTGTAATATCTATTTTACTAACTTATGGACATGGTTGATGACGATTATAATTTCTAGATGATTGATGTGATATGGTTCAATGATCAATCTATGTTTTTTTATGTTTTTTATGTCTAATTCATCATTCTACATGTTTTTGTTGACATATATGTATCAAAAATTAAAAAATATAAAATATATATATATATATATATTTTTAAAAAATCGCTCCGGGATTCGCTCCCAAACCGGGAGCTTCTGAAAATGGTCGCTCCCGCTCCCGCTCCCGCTTCCGCTCCCGCTCCCAAGTAACATAGATCCATATAAATGTTGAACACCACATCACACAAGATATTCTAGATTTAAAATGATTATTGTTAATGACCAAGATCTAAAATAGTCAATATGATTTATCGCGCCTTGACCATAGAAAAATCATGAAAATTGCATTTAATGACCAAATAACACCAAGGAACTTTAAATTAGAATTTTAATTATTCCTTAGGCAATTAGTTGAATGAAGAAATCAAAATCTTTTAATGTGACGGAAAAATGTAAAAAATGAATCAAAGGGTTAAAAATTTTAAGATTTTAATGGGCCATAGGCCACATTAAAATATTAAATGTAAAAGTGCAAATCCCCTTAGTTTATTTTGTTCTCAGTCACAAAATATTTTGAGATTTTCTTAATCCTTTGGAAATTTTTTTAATGTTTTACAATTTTTCTAATTTTATATTTTTTTAAATTTTTTAATGTTTTTTAAGACTTTTATATTTTCTTAATCAAAATCAAAATTAAAAAAAATAAAATAAAATCAAAAGAAAACAAAATCGATATATATATATATATTTTTAACTTTCAATGAATTTAACTTAAGTTTGATTTAAATGAAAAAAAAGGGCACTAACCTAAACCCTAAAAAAGAACGAGGGAATCTATTAGAGGACTCGAGAGAGAAACGGGAGTGGGAGCGGGAGAAAAACGCGCAGCCAGGGTTTCGAAGAGGTTCAGTGCTCGCTCCTAAGGGAGGACCGCAGAGGAGGTAGCTCCCCTCCCTTCTACAAAAGCGCCGTTGCCAGCAGAGGCAAATCCCCTCTGGGTAAAGTCAGAGATTCTGTGGAAGAGGTAAAGAGTAATAATGAAAAGGAGACAGACGGGGGCAGGCCCAAGGAAAATGTCAGCACTAAAGACAAGGAGGAAGAAGACAAAAGCCAGGGAACAAGGAACAATAAACAAAAGGGACCGTGCAGACCCAAAATGGAGATTACTCCTAGAGTAGTGTTAAACGATCCTGCACTGCAGGCGCACAGGGAACATATGGGGACCTACGCTATAATCTGCAAGTTTATGGGATTATGGCCCATGGAAAAGGCTTTACAGATATGGATCAAGTATCACTGGAAACCCAAAGGAAGTATAGACCTTCATCTTGGGTCAAAAGGATTTTTCACTATGGTGTTCACAAACATCGAAGACAAAGACAAAATATTCGAAGGAGGACCTTGTTGACCACTATCGGTCAACTACCCATGCAGTACACCCCCTTTTCTTTGCAAAAAGGGGCAGCACTTGATCGACGTGTCCGTGCCATCCTGCAGTCGTCAGCAGCTTGATCATTTTAATTGTAAACCCAGTTTGCATGTATAAATTGTAAATAATCTTAGCAAATATGAGTCGTTTATGTAAAATTGCCTAGGTGGACCTAACTTTCTAATGATAATCTACGTCTCGGAAGGTTTTTCGTCTCACCGATCTATGATCGGCAGAGTTTTCCTTCAGCCTGACCCCAAAGCCGGGATGCATTTTGTTATTAGAACTTTATGAGAATCCTAGTGTGTTGATCTGCTAGATTATAGTTGTGTCGCAGAAACTGGGTGATTTATGAGGGTCTATGATAAAGGGGTTTTCCCCTTAAGATGTAAATTGTAAAAGTCATGATGTAATGTGTCTTGAGGGTTGGAAAATGTTTTAAATCCCCTCATGAGTCCTAAGTCCTAGGTCCTAGGTGATGTTTCCAAAGGCTTAGTTCGATGATCCATTTAAGAAAATAAATAAAATAATAAAATAAATAAAAATTATAAAATTATAAAATGAAATAAATAAAAAATTATAAAATAAAGCAAAAACCCTAAATAATAAAATAATAATATTTTGAGTGAATGCATGCAAAATATTATTTTTGATAATAAGTTAACAATTTCGACGGATGAGATTAAGAGATGTCTTGATCCTCATCGACGGTCGAGATCATTTCACCATGGATCACTCGAACTAGCCGTTGGGATCATTTCCTTTAAATAGGGTGCTAGGGGTCATTTCAGATCATTGGATCTGTGAGTTTGGTACTGAAGAAGCTCTCTTGTAAACTGTTTCTGGTTAATAAAAGAAGACTTTGGGGTCCAAATCTAGCTGGTGTTACTCTCTAGAAATGCTGTGAGATTGTTTAATTTTCTGCATATTTTATTTTTCAGCCATTAATAATAGCTTATTGTAGAGTATTGTGAGCATAGGTATCTTGTTCACTTGCTAGGGTTTGAGTGGTGTTAGGGTTTCTGAAGTAATGACAGGTATCTCCATTACTTTTTGAGATCTAGCAGCATTTTTGCCCTCTTTACTGATGGTTGAAGTGAGCTGTGCAGGAAAACTCTTACTGAAGAAGATTGCCGGGCGTTAGGGGAAGTTCTCGGCTGAACCAGCCAACTCCCGCAAGCATTTTTTGCTGAGCCCAGTTGGATTTGATCCTGGGTCTATCATTCAGTTTATTTTTCTAATTTTCATGAGAGATTTTCTGAAGTTCTTCACAGTGAAAACCTGAAGTTTTTATTCTTTAAAATATTTCTGTGCTTATTGCTGAATCTGGCTGTTAAGGGGCCAAAAATCTGTACATTAATCAGCTGTTCTAGGGTTTCAAATTTTTGCTTTATACAGTTTTCATTAGGGTTTTGTTTTCGTGTACAGGGTTTTCATCAAGATCAAATTTTCAGGAGTCCGCGGCTGCCCAGATTATAGCAATCCTCTGCTTAAGATCGTGGCCATCTTTCACTGCTTTTCTCTCCACTATCGTATCTGCATTTTCACCATTCCATACATCGATTTCAGTTGTCCTCATCACGTCCATCCATTCAGTCACCAAAGCCGTCTCAAACAAGCAAAAATCGAAAGTCTGCGCAGGCAGCTCATCGGTCTAAAACCTAAAAAAAAAAAAAAAAAAAGGTAACCACACGTTTATCGTCATCATCCGGTTGTTGGAGACTTCACATGTCAAAAAGTGGCATGGGGTGGATTTGAATGTGTACGCAGCGATTGTTTTAACCTCCGCCGTCTTCGCGTTTGTCTGCGCAATTCGATTCATTTTTCAGCGTGAGCAGGAGGGTTATGTTTTTTGTTTCGATTTTTTTTGGGCTCATGGTCTTGAATTGTATACGGAGTTTTATCACCGTGGATCCATCTGCAATCGATCCAAATGCCAGCATGCTCGAATCGATCTGAATCGATCTACATTGCCGCCGTCGACTGTGTCTCTTTGAGAAGTTTCGATTTCTGTCATTTACGCACTTTTGATAACGCCATTGGGCCAGCTAAAAGTATTGTGCACAAGTGAGCTATGTATGATCTCTTTTCCGTTTGCGTAGGAGGGTCACGATTTCATTGTTTTATCAGCGTTCAGCCATTTTGGATTTAACATCACGATATGCATGATATTCGATTTAGGTTTATTTTATTTTCATTTATATTTAATTTTCATTTTGACTTAGGTCATAGCTTTATACGTTTAGGTTTTAGATTTGTTATTTAATTTTTTAATTAAAATCATAAAAGTTTTATAAAAAATATAAAAAGGTTCATTTTATTTTAGATTAGATTTTGTAATTTTTTTTAAGTTTTAATTTAGATTTTAATTTTCGATTTTAGTTTTAAGTTAGATTTAAAATTTTGGTAGTTTTAGTTTATGTTTAGAATAGATTTTTTCAAATTCAAGTTTTGTTTTAGTTTAACTTTAGGTTTTGTTTTCGAATAATTTCTTATTAGAGTTTTAGATTTATTTTAGTTAAGTTTCATTTTATTTTATTTATAAAAAATATATATTTAAATCATAATTTTTTTTTTCACAGCTTAGAACTAGATTTTATTTTGCCATTTAAAAAAAAAAAAAAAAAAAAACATAAAAAATTTTGTGGAAAATTTTCTTTTGGCCAGATCCAGTTGTTCTCGGGAAATTAACTGATGTGGAATAAATGTTTATTATCTGTACATGAATGATCATCTTAAAGATTAGCTGCAGCTGGTATCTGGTTAATGATTCATGATTTTGCGTGGTTGTTTGAAAGCATTCATCTCTTTTAATTACTGAATATCGTTATTGAGCTCTGGTCATTATAAGAACTCTGTGTGTTTATCGAATATCCTGCATCTGTTCTAGTCATCTGATGATGAATGATTGCTACACGTGGTTTACATTTCCGAAATATTTACTAAGTGATCATTTAAAATTCAAACCCATAAGGTACTGGTCTTTAAACTTCTAAATCCATCTAGTGCTTATCATATCGTGTCTCCCAACCAGCTGGTCGACAGTTGGTCTTCGTCATTTCATAGGGTATACCCCCCTTAGCCGCGGGAGACAGGCTTAAATGGAGAGATCGGGGATCAGAGTGACAGCCCCCAATTTGAGCGTTGTCGTGTCAATCTGCACGACAACATTTTTTGGCGCCGTTGCCGGGGACATTTTATTCTCGGCGTTTCAACGACAATCATCCTTCTCATTTCTTATCTTTTCATCTGGCCCGGCAACGCCAACATTTTTTGGCGCCGTTGCCGGGGACAGAGTTCTTCTGTTCCTGGAGTTTCATCGACATTCATTTTCTCATCTTTCTCATCTCTCATTTTGAGCTGGCAGATTCAACCTTTGGGGTTATCATTTGGATCTTTTATTGCCTTATTTTTCGCCATATCAGTAGCATCTCTTCGTTTTGTTTCTTGTTTGGGTGGCGACTCCATTTTCTCATTTTTCCCAGACAAGAAGCTTTCCTCATATCTGCTTGTGGTTACTTTTTGGATCCTAGAATCAGATTCATTGTTCAAGTGGCGACTCCACTTCTTTCATCTCTTGATTTTCTTGAGCAGAGATCTATTTCTATCATCCATCTGATCCCTTATTATTCATCATGGATTATTCATTTAAACCATGTCGTTTTACTAACCGTCGCCATGATTTTCCGGAGGAGGCCATTTCTAAATTACCTGTTTTCTCGGGTGGTGATTCAATCGCTGTTAGAAGGCGCCTAGGCTTGTTTACTCGCATAATGATCATATATTGTAGACCCCCTCAGTTTAATCATGAAGATATCAAGATGCGTCTTTTTGTCTTTTCTTTAGAGGGTGATGCTTTGAATTGGTTTAACAATTTTCCTAAGGATTCTTTCACTTCTTTGCAAGCCATTGTTAATGCTTTTAAAGATAGATATGGTTATCCAAACAGCTTGCCTTCTGCCCCTAAAATTGTGCAAAAGAAAGAAAGTAATCCTATTAAAGGTCCAGCTGTTGAAGAAAGATTTCAAGATCAGAATGTGTCATCCACCAGTACTATTGCAGATCAAGTCCATGATAGTGGAAAATCAGGGACAAATGACAATGAAAAGGAAGAGCAAAAGCAAATTATACAAGAACTAATGCTGCTGGTGAAAAATATGGAGAGCAATCAAAATAATTATGTCAATGATGTGAAAACTTTATGCACACACCTTGAAAAACGTAATAGGGAGATAGAGATTATGCAAAATCAGCATGCTAAAGAAATTGAGGCCATGAAGACTAATCATGAAACAAAATTTAGATTCATGCAAAGCAAAATGTCAAACTTAGAGGAAAATATGGCGACCATGAAAGCGGATCATGATAGGGAAATTAATTCTATGCAAAACAAGTTATTAATTATGCATGAAGAAATGACTATCATGACGTTTGATCATAATAATCAGTTGGCCACCATGCAAGCAAATCACAAAGAAATAAACTCCATGCAGCATTGCTTGATGGACATAAAGGAAAAGAACGATAAAGTAATAAAAGATATGGAAGAAGACCATGTCAGGCAAATCAATGCTATAAAGGTTGAACACTCTAGTCAGATGGATGCCATTAAAATACAGGTTCAAAAGTTTCAACAATGGTCAGAGGATGAGAGAAACCAGGGGACATCAACAGATCAGGAGCCTTCTCATTTGCCGCAACAAGCTTCATCTTATTATGAGGAGGTCATTGGTTCAATTGAAAGGTGGTTAATTGAAGGTGATCCAGATAGACTTAAAAATGATAAGAATCAGATGTAGGATAAAGAAAGACATGTCACGCATATCTCACATACTTCATCTGATAGCTTTGAAACAGAAAGTTCCATGTCATCAATAATACAGCCTGCCACAAAGAAAAAGCGCAAGAGAAAGAAAATGAGAAGAAGATTTGATGCATCAGACGACCGTGAGCAGCTTGATTTTCGGATAGGAAAAAGTCCTACCATATGCAGAATTGGACATGGCACATCCGACAAGCAGCCGACAGATTTTCCTGAAAGCAGGCAAATGCTTAGCATACACTATATTGAACACATCTGATGCCATGGGGCATCCTTTGTATTGTATTTCTAACCCTACTTGTTTTTCCGCATTTTCATTTCTGTTTTAGGATTAGATTTACTTTTCTAGATAGTTAATAAATGAAGAGCTTTTATCTTTCCTGTGCTTAATGTATATGATGATTTTTGGGATGGATGCTACTTATATTGTGTGTGTGTTGCGTGGATGCAGATTCTCGATTCTCACATTCCTACAATGCAGCAACGTGTCCCCAAGTAGAGCCAGATGTTGACCACTACTGGTCAACTACCCATGCAGTACACCCCCTTTTCTTTGCAAAAAGGGGCAGCACTTGATCGACGTGTCCGTGCCATCCTGCAGTCGTCAGCAGCTTGATCATTTTAATTGTAAACCCAGTCTGCATGTATAAATTGTAAATAATCTTAGCAGATATGAGTCGTTTATGTAAAATTGCCTAGGTGGACCTAACTTTCTAATGATAATCTACGTCCCGGAAGGTTTTTCATCTCACCGATCTATGATTGGCAGAGTTTTCCTTCAGCCTAACCCCAAAGCCGGGATGCATTTTGTTATTAGAACTTTATGAGAATCCTAGTGTGTTGATCTGCTAGATTATAGTTGTGTCGCAGAAACTGGGTGATTTATGAGGGTCTATGATAAAGGGGTTTTCCCCCTTAAAATGTAAATTGTAAAAGTCATGATGTAATGTGTCTTGAGGGTTGGAAAATGTTTTAAATCCCCTCATGAGTCCTAAGTCCTAGGTCCTAGGTGATGTTTCCAAAGGCTTAGTTCGATGATCCATTTAAGAAAATAAATAAAAATTAAAAAATGAAATAAATAAAAAATTATAAAATAAAGCAAAAACCCTAAATAATAAAATAATAATATTTTGAGTGAATGCATGCAAAATATTATTTTTGATAATAAATTAACAATTTCGACGGATGAGATTAAGAGATGTCTTGATCCTCATCGACGGTCGAGATCATTTCACCATGGATCACTCGAACTAGCCGTTGGGATCATTTCCTTTAAATAGGGTGCTAGGAGTCATTTCAGATCATTGGATCTGTGAGTCTGGTACTGAAGAAGCTCTCTTGTAAACTGTTTCTGGTTAATAAAAGAAGACTTTGGGGTCCAAATCTAGCTGGTGTTACTCTCTGGAAATGCTGTGAGATTGTTTAATTTTCTGCATATTTTATTTTTCAGCCATTAATAATAGCTTATTGTAGAGTATTGTGAGCACAGGTATCTTGTTCACTTGCTAGGGTTTGAGTGGTGTTAGGGTTTCTGAAGTAATGGCAGGTATCTCCATTACTTTTTGAGATCTAGCAGCATTTTTGCCCTCTTTACTGATGGTTGAAGTGAGCTGTGCAGGAAAACTCTTACTGAAGAAGATTGCTGGGCGTTAGGGGAAGTTCTCAGCTGAACCAGCCAACTCCCGCAAGCATTTTTTGCTGAGCCCAGTTGGATTTGATCCTGGGTCTATCATTAAGTTTTTTTTCTAATTTGCATGAGAGATTTTCTGAAGTTCTTTACAGTGAAAACCTGAAGTTTTTATTCTTTAAAATATTTCTGTGCTTATTGTTGAATCTGGCTGTTAAGGGGCCAAAAATCTGTACATTAATCAGCTGTTCTAGGGTTTCAAATTTTTGCTTTATACAGTTTTCATTAGGGTTTTGTTTTCGTGTACAGGGTTTTCATCAAGATCAAATTTTCAGGAGTCTACGGCTACCCAGATTATAGCAATCCTCTGCTTAAGATCGTGGCCATCTTTCACTGCTTTTCTCTCCACTATCGTATCTGCATTTTCACCATTCCATACATCGATTTCAGTTGTCCTCATCACGTCCATCCATTCAGTCACCAAAGCCGTCTCAAACAAGCAAAAATCGAAAGTCTGCGCAGGGAGCTCATCGGTCTAAAACCTAAAAAAAAGAAGAAGAAGGTAACCACATGTTTATCGTCATCATCCGATTGTTGGAGACTTCACGTGTCAAAAAGTGGCATGGGGTGGATTTGAATGTGTACGCAGCGATTGTTTTAACCTCCGCCGTCTTCGCGTTTGTCTGCGCAATTCGATTCATTTTTCAGCGTGAGCAGGAGGGTTATGTTTTTCGTTTCGATTTTTTTTGGGCTCATGGTCTTGAATTGTATACGGAGTTTTATCACCGTGGATCCATCTGCAATCGATCCAAACGCCAGCATGCTCGAATCGATCTGAATTGATCTACATTGCCACCGTCGACTGTGTCTCTTTGAGAAGTTTCGATTTCTGTCATTTACGCACTTTTGATAACGCCATCGGGCTAGGTAAAAGTATTGTGCACAAGTGAGCTATGTATGATCTCTTTTCCGTTTGCGTAGGAGGGTCACGATTTCATTGTTTTATCAGCGTTCAGCCATTTTGGATTTAACATCACGATATGCATGATATTCGATTTAGGTTTATTTTATTTTCATTTATATTTAATTTTCATTTTGACTTAGTTCATAGCTTTATACGTTTAGGTTTTAGATTTGTTGTTTAATTTTTTGATTAAAATCATACAAGTTCTATAAAAAATATAAAAAGGTTCATTTATTTTAGATTAGATTTTGTAATTTTTTTTTAAGTTTTAATTTAGATTTTAATTTTCGATTTTAGTTTTAAGTTAGATTTAAAATTTTGGTAGTTTTAGTTTATGTTTAGAATAGATTTTTTCAAATTCAAGTTTTGTTTTAGTTTAACTTTAGGTTTTGTTTTCGAATAATTTCTTATTAGAGTTTTAGATTTATTTTAGTTAAGTTTCATTTTATTTTATTTAAAAAAAAAAAATATTTAAATCATAATTTTTTTTTCACAGCTTAGAACTAGATTTTATTTTGCCATTTAAAAAAAAAAAAAAAAACATAAAAAATTTTGTGGAAAATTTTCTTTTGGCCAGATCCAGTTGTTCTCGGGAAATTAACTGATGTGGAATAAATGTTTATTATCTGTACATGAATGATCATCTTAAAGATTAGCTGCAGCTGGTATCTGGTTAATGATTCATGATTTTGCGTGGTTGTTTGAAAGCATTCATCTCTTTTAATTACTGAATATCGTTATTGAGCTCTGGTCATTATAAGAACTCTGTGTGTTTATCGAATATCCTGCATCTGTTCTAGTCATCTGATGATGAATGATTGCTACACGTGGTTTACATTTCCGAAATATTTACTAAGTGATCATTTAAAATTCAAACCCATAAGGCACTGGTCTTTAAACTTCTAAATCCATCTAGTGCTTATCATATTGTGTCTCCCAACCAGCTGGTCGACAGTTGGTCTTCGTCATTTCATAGGGTCTACCCCCCTTAGCCGCGGGAGACAGGCTTAAACGGAGAGATCAGGGATCAGAGTGACAGCCTCCAATCTGAGCGTTGTCGTGTCAATCTGCGCGACAACAGACCCTACTTTTATGTAGCAGCTGGCCTCTATATGCGGTCTTGGATGATGAACTTTGTTCCAGAGCGGGAAACTTTCACTTCGGTACCTGTCTGGGTAAGGCTCTATTCTCTACCTCTTGATTATTGGAAAACTGAATCTCTGGCTACCATTGGCAACAAACTAGGATGTTTTGTCAAAGCTTCAGAAGCCACAAGAAGAGGCAAATACACCTCCTATGCAAGGATCTATGTAGAAATGGATCTATCAAGAGCTCTTCCGGATGAAGTCATCCTAGAAGTTTTTGATGAGGAATGGGTGCAAACCGTAGACTATGAGCATATCCCGTTCAGATGTCGTAAGTGTCACGAACATGGACACTTGTTCAGAGATTGCCCTCTTAGTCAAGCAGTCAACAAGGGCAAACCTAAGGAAATGAAGGACACAGATAGCTTCCAGAAAGTTACAAGTAGAGAAAAAGGTGGCAAAAAAGGATCAAAGCAACTTCGTAATGAGGGTCAAAAGGTTAGTGAAAATAGGTATCAAGCACTGGAAGAGAATGAAGAAATGGCAAATGAAGACCTATCTATGGAGGACGGCCCTAATGAAAAGGAAACGGAACAGAAAGAAAACTGCTACCCAACACAAGAGACTGATAATAAGAAAGAAACTATAATGAGTGAAACAGAACTAGAGATGGATCAGGAAATGACCCAGAGTGAAACAGATCTGGAGGATCATGAACTTCAGGAAATTCTAGACAAGGAACATCTAGATCTAGAAGGGTTCTTGATGCAGGGATCCACGGGAGGGATAGATTCACTACCCCAAGAAGACTGCAACAAAATTCAGCAGCTGTTCTTATGGAAAACTCAGGAAAGAGGATTAGCTAAAGGAAAAACCATTGAAAAGCAAGAATACAGAGGCATGAAAATAATGAAATCAACTCCAGGAGTAGCTACTAGAAATGCAGGAAAGAAAAGGGGCAGGAAAAAGTAGAAGGACCTCTTGATGGAGTGTGGAAAGTTAATGATAGACTCGGGTAAGATGAAAGACCTAACCAGTTACTCCTTTACAAATCTTTAAATATGAAGTTCACATCATGGAATATCAGAGGTCTAGGTAGTAAAAGAAAACAAAGAATGCTTAGTCATAGAATGAAACAGGAAATGCCAGATCTTATCTTCATCCAGGAAATGAAATGTTCCATTCAAAAAATAAAACAAATTCATAACAAATGGCTCAATAGATTTGAGTTCCTAGAGGTTAAAGCTAAAAGCACAGCGGGGGGCATTCTAACTCTTTGGAATCCCCAGAAAATCAGTATAACAGATGCAGAAGCATCTAGAAATTACTTATCAGTGGTCATTCAACCAGTGGGGGATCCAAAAACCTTCCTGGTCACAAATGTTTATGGTCCTCAAAGAATAGATGACAAACTCAAATTGTTAGAATCCCTAATGGATCTCAGGAATAGACAGGCTGGGATTCCTTGGATCATAGGAGGGGATTTTAATATGATCAAATCTCTTTCGAAAAAAAGGGAGGCACCAGAGCGCTAAACAAAGACTCCTTAGCGTTCCAAGCTTTCACAGATGATATGAAATTGGTTGATTCAGAACTGAGCAATGGCCTTTTTACCTGGAACAACAAAAGAGGAGGTGAGGCACAGGTAGCCTCTAAATTGGACAGGTTCATGATATCAAAGGAGCTTATGCTTACAGATAAAGAAATAACAACAAAAGTCCTTCCCTTTGGAGGTTCTGATCACTGGTCGATTCAATTGGAAATCAAGGGTTTGATTACTCCCAGGAACAGGCCTTTCAGATTCGAGAATATTTGGCTCTCCCACCCGGATTTCATCAGTAACATCGAAAAATGGTGGTCTGAAGACTTGCAATTTCAGGGCTCAAAAATGTACATCCTTCATAAAAGACTAAAGCATGTCAAGTTCAAGCTAAAAGAATGGAACAAGAAGGATTTTGGTAACATTTTTGTGAACAAAAGATCATTGGAAATCAAAATACAGGAACTCAACCAGGCACTGATCAAAGACGGCTTTGATAAAGTCAAAAGTGAGCAGGTTGATAAGCATCACCAAGAATGGGAAAATTTATGCAAACAAGAGGAAACATTCTGGAGGCAAAAGTCCAGGGTTCAATGGCTCAAGGAAGGAGAGCGGAATACAAGATTCTTCCACCGATCCACTATGGCTAACAGAGCACACAACAGAATCTCTACAATTAAGGATGAGAATGGAAAGCTCCAGAACACCCATAAGAATATTGAAGCTGTGCTTGTTCAGTATTTCCGAAACATCACCCGAGAAAACAATCCAGACAGGGATCAATCCATCAAGGAAATTACAAGGCATATCCCTAAGTTGGTGTCTAGAGAGGACAATTTTAACCTCAACAGACCTGTTACTAAAGAGGAAGTCAGCGAGGTTCTCAAAGACATGAAGAACTGCAAAGCACCAGGTCCGGACGGTTTCAATGTGGATTTTTTTAAAGCTTGTTGGCATATTGTCAAACAGGATATTCTGAATGTGGTGGAGGACTCCAGGGGCAGCAAAACGATCCTAAAAGCCCTCAACACCTCCTTCATCTCCCTGATCCCCAAACAAGACTCAGCTCAAACTGCAGACAAGTACAGACCCATAGCTTTATGCAATGTGGTTTACAAGATAATTTCCAAAGTAGTGGCTAATAGACTTAAACCTCTCCTTCCTTCTTTAGTGTCCGAGGAACAATCAGGTTATGTGGAGGGCAGACAAATCTTAAATAACATTATTCAAGCCCATGAGGTGGTCCACACGCTTACCAGTAAGAAGCAGGCAGGGATGATCATGCAATTGGATATAGCCAAAGCTTATGACAAAGTTAATTGGATCTACATCAAAAAGGTTCTCACTGCTTATGGGTTCGACCACAACTGGATCCGATGGGTCATGGCTCTGGTGACCTCTTCTAGCTTTTCAATCTTGGTGAATGGCTCTCCCTCAGAGATCTTCATTCCTTCTAGAGGCCTCAGGCAGGGAGATCCGCTCTCTCCCTTTCTTTTCATTCTTATGATGGAGGGACTTGGAAGATCCATTAAGCATGCCAAGGCAATGGGAAAAATCAAAGGTCTTCAATTATCTGAGAATGGTCAAGCTCTTACTCACCAACAATTTGTAGATGATACCATGCTGCAAGGACTCCCCACAGTCAAAGAAGCTTCAGCCTACAATCAAATCCTGAAGGAATTTGCCTTGGCTACAGGTATGGAAGTCAATCTCTCTAAGTCAAAAATCTTCTTCTTAAACACTAACATTGCTATTCAGAGAAACATTTCAAGAATTCTTGGCTTCCAAAGGGATTCCCTCCCCACAAAGTACTTGGGAATTCCTCTCACAGCCAGACCAATGCACAAGAGTATCTGGGAACCGGTGCTTAATAAATTGCAAGACAAAGTCAAAAATTGGACCTTCCGGGTCTTGAACCTGGCAGGCAGGTTGGTTCTGATAAAGGCGGTCCTGCAATCTATCCCGATTTTCATGTTATCTACCCTCCTAGCTCCCAAAGGTGTTTTAGAGCAATTCAACAGCATACAAAGAGATTTCCTCCGGGGTAAGGAAGAAACTAAGAAGAAATGGGCCCTGGTCTCCAGGGACAAAATCTATAAACCCAAGAGATAGGGGGGACTAGGCTTGGATGATCAGGAGATTCTTAATAAAGTTCTAGGAGCCAAGCTTTGGTGGCGCTAGGTTCAAGAGCCAAAAGCTCAGTGGGCAAGAATCTGGAAAGAGAAATATGCCAACTCTTGGCACACTAAGGATCTCATAAGAATGTCTGGTAATTTAAAAGGTTCTCACATCTGGAATAGAGCCTAGGAAAACAGAAGCCTAGTTCAAAATAACAGCTTCTGGGAAATCAGAGCAGGAGATCTTGCACTCTTTTGGGAAGACAAGTGGCAACAAGAACCAACGCTGTTAACAGAGGATTTTGCCAGTCTCAAGCAGGAAACAGATCACCAAGGGTTAAACGAAGTTAAGGATTTCTAGGATCTTGCTCAGACCTCAGGAAAGTGGAGAAGCTGGAGAAAAATTGACTGCAGCGATGATAGCCCTATTAAAATTAAAGCAGAGGCACTTGGGAGCTTGCTTAAACAAAGGATGATTTTAGTTACAGAGGGGCAGGATCAATTGAGATGGGGCAATAACAATAAAGGCACCTTTAATCTTAAGGAAGCTAAAAGTATTCTCCTTGGGCTTGATTCCAGTGTCCCAGACAAGACCTGGCAGCACCTCTGGAAGCACCAAGGCTGGATGAAAATCAAGCTTTTCATGTGGTTGGTTCATCATAAGAAAATTTTAACCTGGGACAACATTAGGAAAAGGGGTATTATGGGGCCTTCCAGATGCCAGCTTTGTGAGGAGCAGGAGGAGAATATGGAGCACATTCTTAACAGCTGCTCTTATACCACCTGGTTATGGGATGCTTTCTCTTCCATTTTCCATCAGTCAGATAGGGACAGAAGTAGTATCACTAATACCCTAAACAAGTGGAGAGTGAACTATTCGGAGAATGAGTTCATTAATCTGGCCTGGGCCTTCACGCCAAGCTTCATTATCTGGAATGTGTGGAAAGAAAGGAACAAGAGAATTTTCAAAAATGAAAAGTCCACCCCTCACCGTCTTTTTGAACTGATCCTGAAACAACTTCGGGAGACAGTTAGTACCACAGTTCGTAATCTCCCCAAAAATCCCCCCTCTTTGTCTGAGCTGAGAATTCTCAGACAATTGGGAATGAAAGGGCTTATTCCCCAAGGTCAAATCAGAAAGGACACAGCTATGGATATAGAGAAGGAATTCTGGAAGCCCCCACCAAAAGGATATCTGAAATACAACATTGATGGGGCTTCAAAAGGCAACCAGGGAACCATTGGTTTTGGAGGAGTTTTAAGAGATGAAGAGGGTAGGATTACTTTTATCTTCCACTATCATCTAGGCAGAGCCACAAATAATATGGCAGAATTAATGGCTCTGGAACAATATCTAGAGTTTCTGATCTAGAACCATTGCTCAAATGTCATTGTTGAAGCGGACTCGGAGATTACCATTAACTTTGTGAAAAGAATCAACTGTGGTACACGGCCGAAGAAAGTTTCTAATCACTGGAAACTAATCCTAGTTTACCAAAGAATCCAAGTTCACCTCCAGGGGCTTCGAACTGTGAGTTTCAACCATGTTCGACGTTCGGCCAATAAACTAGTGGACCTTCTGGCCAACCAAGGGGTGAACAATGCAGATTGCGGGATGGCGAACAAGTGGCAGGAGATTCCTCAAAACCATTTAAAGGCTCGCTGCGATGAACAAGCTGCAGAAGACAGAGAAGTGTTTCGTTATCGGACCCGGATGACTAGCATGAATTGATTTATCCGGCAAGAATTTTCACAACCTATCTGAAGCATATGGCAGAAAGGCAAGCTAAGTTATGTCTCACTCTCTACCGGAGTCAGTTGAATGGGGTCCCCAGGTTCTTAGAAGACAATTTAATGGGTCTTTTCACAAACAAGCTCAGTATCGGGGACAGGATCCATAGAAAGTATAGACAGAAAGGGAGATTGGTTTTTCCGGCAGCAGGTATTCTCCCCCTTCCAGCTTTCAGGTCTAAAAACCACGCCCGGGTCAGCTCTACGGTGATCGCACGACTCATGAGCGGTTTGTGGTTTTGTAGTTTCAGGAGCGATCCCATTGGGATTGCGACACATGGCAGAGGGATTGACTCGAAAACCGCCCTTGATCGCACATTATCTTTCAGGCATGTTCGGATGCGCGATATGATTCCTGGCCGTTGGATCCAGCAGCCAGGATCAACGGCAGGGATAGATCGTTTTGTTTTGTGGGGCCAGGTGGGCTTTATACATTAAGCCTGTTTGGCGCGTCTTTTCCCTCTCTTGTGGGGTGTGGGTTTCACGCGGTTGGGGATGTCTGTGGTAGTTGGTTGGCTTCGGGGAATGTATTGGTACGGAACTTCCCTAATAGGTGGGGATTATTGTAGCCTTTCCATGTCAGCTTCTCTTAAGAAGGGTTAATTCATTAGTAGGGTGGGGGGTCTTTGACTTTGGCAAGGATTCTTTTTCCCATGTTCTTGTAAAGAATTGGGTTTTTGTATAATATGTAATTTTTCTTTTGTATTAATGAAATAGAAGGCTCGGCACTTGCTTCAGCAAAAAGAATAAACCCTAAAAAAGAACTAACTAAATAAAAATAAATAAATAAATAAGAGGAAATACCTAATCTAATTCAACGCATAGATAGAAAATTAAAACAAAATCGAATGTTCTTGTTGTTTGATGTGTGCAGGTCTGAGGATATTTGACGGTGGAAAGGATTGAGGAGCGAGGGGAGCAGTGATAGAGCTCGACGGAAAGGGAGGAGGATGCTTGCAAGTGAGGAAATCCGCAGGGAACGAGAAAGGAAGAGAGGAAGAGCAGTGTGAGAAGAAGGGAACTGCAATGGCAACGGAAGGAGAATAGTTGAGCTGTAGGTTTAGGGAATTAAATGGGAGCTGTAGCTGCGGGGTTTTCTGTTGCAGGTTAGGGACAGCGCGTTGGAGAGAGAAACGTGAGAATGGAGCAGCATGGAGTGAAGACGCAGACAGAGAGGGAATGGCAGAGTTGGAGCTGCGTTGATGAGGAGGGAAGGAATGTTGCGACAGGGATGGGGCTGTGATAGCAGCGTGCAGATCTGGATAGCGTGGATGGATGCAGCTGCGCGGAGGGATTGGCAGTGGATGGAGGAAACTGCGTGGAAGGGATGCAGCAGCGTCGAGGGTTTTAAAGAATGCGTGGGCAGCGTTGAAGGCTGTGTGGACTGCGATGAAGGCAGTGGGGTCACGCAGAGAGGAGGTAATGGAGCAGAGGTATGGCAACATTTGCAAAGAGCCGCGGAGGATGAAAGATGGCAGCAGCGTGGGCTGAAGGGAAGGGGTGACGGGTAGCAAAGATGGCGAGGGTTTTACACAGTTTCCCAAAAATTTCGAAATTTTCCTGCAACAAAAAATGAAAACCCCAGGCAGCAGTAGACAGGTGGTCCAGAAACCCCTCAAAACTTTCCAGAAATCTTAAAAAAATTTAAATCCTTCTGCTTCAGATTGCTTAATGAAACCCTCACGAAATTTCCAGATAAAAAATTTAAAACTCTTGGATTGCAAAATCTCTGGACAGAAACCCTGCCAAAAATGATGCTGATGGACCTCCAGAGATCCAGATCTTACCCTCCGAGGCCTAGATCTGGACTCTGCACAGCTTTCAGCTTCAGATCTGTAGCTGCAACAAAAAAAACACCCAAACGATATACATAATGACCCAAAAAACATTAAAACCCTGGAAACCAAAGTCAGAAAACTAAAGAAAGTTACAGATCTATGTACATAAATAGCAGATCTATCAGATCTAAGGAGTGTGAGTCCAACTCCGCTCCCAAATATGATGAACTGAGGCTCTCAACAGCCAGATCTATCAATTTAGCAAAAAAATAAAAATAAAAAAATTTGAATTTTAGAGGAGGTACTGAGCTCAAAAACCTTCATGCATCACAAAAATATATCTTATGATAAGCTCAGGATCAAATTATAGCTGGGCTCTTCAGAAAACACGGATCGAGAGTTGGTTGGTTCAGCCGAGAACTTCCCCGAACACCCGATGATTTAATAATCAAGGATTTTCCTGTGAAACTCAATTCAGCCGTCAACATAGAGCGAGAAAACAATAATAAAATTCAGATCTAATAGAGATACCTGCTATTATATTCAAAACTTAAATTGTCATTCAAACCCGAGCGACTGAGCAAGATACCTGTACTCAAATCGCTCTTCAGAAGCTATTATTAATGGCAAAAAAGAAATTACGCACAAAAATAATACATTTTACAACATTTCCGTGAAGAGTAACACCAGCAGAAATTTAACCCCAAAGTCTTTCTTTATTGCTCATAAAAAGATTACAAGAGAGAGCTTTTCGCTTAGTACACGATCAAAAGATCAAATCATTTCAACTGATAAATGACCTCCTATTTAAAGATAAATCTTCCAACGACTAGTTCGAGTGATCCTCGTCAAAGTGATCTCGCCGTTGATGAGGATCAAAATTTCTTTTAATCTCATCCGTTGAAATTTTAAATATTGAGTTCGAATTTTTCAATTAAATGCATTTTAATAAATTCAAAAATTAAAATTTTGCATTAATTTCCTCAAAATTTTGACTTTGACTTAACCCCAGGGACCTAAGGCATAAAATTTAGCAAAATAATCAATTAACCTTAGTCCCTGGACCTGTTAAGATTTAATTTTTTAAAGGACCCACGAATTTTACCTCTGGAAAATTTAAATTTACCTAGGACCTAGGACCTATGAGGGGATAAATTATTTTTCTAACCCTCAAGACACTTTACATCATGATTTTACATTTTTACATCTCAAGGGGGAACACCCATCTGAAAAGGACCCTCACAGACTACCCAGATCTGCGACACAAATATAATCTAGCAGATCAAGCAATTTGTAATAAAATAACCTAACCAAATAGTTAGGATTATTCCCAAATCACTTTTATATAGACTCGATCTAGAACACTAGGACTCCCCTAAGATCCCACTTACAAAATCCACTCCGGCTTTGGGGTAAGGCTGAAGGAAAACTTTGTCGACCATCCGAGAATGGATCGTTGAGACAAAAAACCTCCCGAAATGTAGATCGTCACCAGAAAAGTAGGTTTACCTAGGTGATTACATATACGACACGGATCTGCTGAAATTATTTACATTATACACATGCAGACTAGGTTTACATTATAAGATGATCCTCAAACTGATGATGATAGCTGGATGGCAAGAACACATCGATCAGGCGCTATCCCTTTTGCGAAAAAGGGGGTGTACTACTATGGGTCGTTGACACGTGGTGGTCAACAGGTATTAATATAAAACTGGCTTAGAAGGTTCCAAAAGTCATGTATGAAGCCAAATCTAATCTTAGCCATTGATTAGAGATGTAATCTCGGCCGTTGAAGGACCAGCAAGAAAAGTATAAGAGGAGGCTTAAGGGTCAGTTGGAGATTACACCAGAATGATCAGTGATTTGAGCGGGGTTTGCTAAGTAAAGTCGAATCAGTGATCAGCAGCGAGGAGTAGTGAGTACTGGACAGAGAGGCAGAGATAGTGTCGAGAGACCAGCGCAGAAGCAGAGAGGCAGACGCTGAAGCCAGAGCAGGCCATGCAGATCCCAGCAAAGAGAGCGGAGTGGCCAGAGGGTCGACATCATCCACGCAGAAGGCAGCAGGAGTGACGCAGAGGATCCCAGAGGCCACGCACTTCCTGAGAGGGTTGACACAAAGGCCAGAAGGGTCAGCACAGTGCTTTAGAGTTGCTGGAGAGGGTTTCATGGGGCAGGTTTTTTGAATACTTGCTTCTGAACAGAGAGGTATTACTGCCGGTTATTTTTCTCTATCAGGTGAGCCAGTTTGGCAGCCAGTTTGGCAGCCAGTTGTACTCAAGGATATACTGCATAATAATATAACCCTCAGAATTGCTGCACTGGTTTTCCGGCATTGGATTTTTCTGGGGACGGGTTGTCCAAAAATAACGGTGTCACTTGTGTGATTGTTTTTCTTTCAGTTGTTGATCTGTAGATGGTTGAGACTGTATTGTGTTTATTTCATTATTTATATGTTTTAAATAACTTGTTCGTAATTAACAAGTAGAAGAAATAAACCAGAAGAATACAGATTAAATTTCTAAAGGATAGACTTAGAAATTTCAACATTGGGGTCGATGCAGTATTTTCTAGGACTCAAGGTGTGGCAGAGAAATGGGGAAATCTTGGTCAAAGGAGATATACTTTGGAGATCTTAAAAAAATTCAGGATGTTGGACTGTAGACCCATGTCTACATCTATTGTAACAAATTAGAGGAATATTGATGGATAAAAGCAGGAGGCAATGGACCCCACCTTATATAGATAGCTTATTGGCTCTCTCATGTATTTGGTCAACACAAGGCTGGAAATTTTCTTTGCAATCAACACTCTTAGTTAGTTCATGGTGTAACCAAAGAGAGTGCATTGGATAACAACAAAGCATGTGCTACGATATCTACTAGGTATTATTTAGCATAGGTTGAAATATACTCAAGGTGATGGTGTTAGGTTGATTCGATACACTAATGCAGACAGGGTAGGTAATGTAGCAGACTTGAGAAGCACTTTAGGGTGTTTCATCGGCATGGGATTAGGGGTTGTCTCTTGGTATAGTAGGAAGCAGAAGTTTGTTGCATTAAGCTCTGTAAAAGCAGAGTACATGGTAGCAAGCAAGCGACATGTGAGACCATATGTCTTCGGAAGTTTCTAGTGGCACTGTTTGGTCAGAGGATAGAGTCGACCATCATTCATTGTGATAATTAGAGTTGCATCAAGCTATCTAAAAATCTAGTATTTCATGGTCGGTCAAAACATATCGACATACAATACCATTTCATCAGGGATTGTGTAGAGCGTGGATAAGTTCAACTACAGTATGTGCTACAGATCAACAGGTGCAACCATTCTGACGAAGTCCTTGAACAAAAGAAAGTTTTTTTTTTAGGGACAAGTTGGGTGTTGTGGAGAACACCTTCCTCGCTAAGAGGGAGTGTTAAATATTGTAGCTTAGACATGTATTCTAGCCTTGAGAGTGTCACTAAGGCTAGGAACATAGAGGAATTAATTATCTCCAAGCCCATGTAATTTTTCCTAAGTTTCACTTAGGGAAAATGTCTTAATTAAGTCAATTAGTGATTTTTAAATATTTCCTAAGTTAAAACTTAGGGAAAGTGGTTAATTAATTGACATTAGTTGAGATAAGATCGATTCACCTCTAGAAGCTTCTTGAAAGTTTCTAAGATGATCTTAGCCATCGATTGGGACAAGATAACTTCTAATCTTAGCCATTCATTTGTGAATGGGAAATTATAAAGGGATATAAATGGGAAACATTAGAGATAGATTAAACATTGAGTTGGGTGAGTTTTTAGTGAGACACCAGGAGGGTTTCAGCAACAGTGATTGAGGAAGAATTTTGTAGGGTTTATTCTTCATCCGAGAGATCTCCGAGTTCTGAGTTTCAGAGGGAAGATTCTACTGGCCAAATTATTTTTTCAGAGGAGGTCGAGATTATTTCCAAAGGGCAGTGCAAGTTTTCTGGAGGTAGTGTGAATTGTCAAAATTGCTAGTGGGAGTTGCTAGAGGCAGTGTGAGTTTTCCATAGGTCATGCAAGTTTGCTATGAGGCAATGTGAATTGTTGGGGAGGCCATGCAAGTGCTATGGAGGCTGTGTGATTTGCAGAAGGGAATCCGTGGGGTTTTCCTTGTTCGATTTGATCAACAATGATGAAGATAAATTTTCCAAAGCTTTGCCAGAGTGAGACAAGTTCTTTATGTAATTTCTCAATAGTAGATTTGTTGAAGATTAATAATAAAACCCTTAGATTGAAAACTGGTTTTCCTCACATTGGGGTTTTTCTAGTGACGCTTGTCCAAAAATGTGTTATTTGTTTGATTGGTTTCTCATGTATTCTGCTGCAAATATTACTCGGTGAATGATGTTGTTCATGTCTTTATTCATTAGTTTTAGTTGATAAATTAATTTTTATATGTATAAGTAATCAGAATAGTAACTAGGTTAATAACACCTTCTGGGCAGTAGAAATTTCACCCAATGCGCCCCCCCCCAAGCCATGTGCTCCATTGGGTCCACTCCCTCTACATGAACATTGTCACAATGCAGGAATGCCAAAGTCAACTCCATGCCTCCCTATGAGAATACAATGAGTCCATGGTGTCACTTGCCATCTTTATATTTCAGAAGATCCTTTTAAATCATGCATTTATTATTCATTTGAGGGATTTACTATGTCAACAATGTGAGAAGGCATCTCCACATGAAAACATCTTTCATCCAAACACATAGAAAATGCATCAAACAAAGTGTTATCACGTTGAAGCCATCCTCAAAGCTAAAACATAGCGTCAAATATGTAGAAAAGGCCTCCAATTGTGTTTCCTTACCCCAAAATATATTAAATGGTGAAATATGCTTCCAAATATGTGAAAATGGAACTTTACCCCAAAACATTCTCCTCAAAAGGGAAACACACCTCCACATATGTGGAAGCTTATCCATTATGATTATTTCTCACCCCTTCTTTCCTTTCACATGTCCTAACCACCTCCTTGAGGAAGGTGTTTGACCTTAGACGGTTCTTTAATCAACACCAAGTGTGGCTTAGTGCCATGTAGAACCCTCCCAAGTAGGACGCTCATCTACTAATGTTATGTTCTTTATCACATTATCCATCCTTGTGGTCCTAGGCCTTGGGTTCAATCGAGGAATAAGAATCTTAATCAATGATGCAACAAAAGTTAGTGCAATCCATGTAATTATGCCTCCAAATCTATGTCATGTGCACCCAAGTGGAGCCTCATCGTGAAATAACTCCAAAAAATGATCCATCGATACCTCTTAAATCTCTTCTTGCAACATGTGACTACTACTAAACATTGAGTATCTATTGAGCTAGTGAGAGAAGAAGGGCCCATGAAAATGTGAAATGAACCGTGCACTTTCAAGGGGTAAAAAAATACCTAAAGAAATTTGTTTAACATTGGACTAACATATGTACAAAAATTCATACAAATGAGGAAAGCATCCATTTAAAAAGAAATCTATGAGTCTAGGTCACATTTGATTAACTATTTTAAAAATATTAGTAATGATGCATACCTAGAGAAATATGTTTAACACTATACTAGCTTATGTACAAATTCATAAAATGAGGAAAACATCTATTTAAAAGGAAACTTATAAGCCTATGCCTACACTTGATTAACTATTTTAAGCATCCATAGTTACTATGTAGGAATTCAAATCTCAAGAAAAAACAAAATGCCACAAATTCTACAAGTACCAAAATTTGTCAATGGGACTAATACGTGTCATATTTTGCTTACATGATCAAGTTTGATGAAAGTAATTATGGCATATGATGTGATTGTATACTATCGCTTTCCTTTGGAAAAAAAATTGCGTACAACAATTTTTCAAGAAAAAGGCTCCTATTTATAATTGAGGGAATTGAGAGTATTGGAAAAGGATTTGTCACTGCATGTCAAATTCAAATTGATGTGCTCAATAAGGGTGTAGATTTTTCACATGTTGGGGCGCAATAAAATATGTTAACCTTCCCAAATTTCATAGAAAGAAAATATTCATCTAACTCTGATGTCTATTAGTTGTAAATGTGGTATTGATTTGCAGCAAAATAAGTTTCATTTAAAAAAACATGTCCTATGTGGATATTGAAGTATATTACTTTCATCTAGTATGCACAACTACTATAGCATTTAGCTATGTCACAATTCGAGGAATATAAATGTAATAAGAATCCATGTATACAATTGGTTTCTTCCATTTGAAATTCCTCCTTTTTCTATCATGTCTTTGTAGTGGATAATATATAAAGAAATGAAAAGGAAACAGGGGAATCCAAACTCATCTCTCACAAAATGAATGAACCTGGAGAACACAACCAAACAATTCGACTTCAAATATAGGATTGTAAAAAGCTAGCCTAGGAGTAAAACATAACTTTGATGTTGCAATTAAAACCTAGAAGATATGATACTACCTAAGTGACTAGTCCTTGTTGATAGAAAATAAATGTTTAGACGACGATTCTATCATAAGAAAAATTCCAAAATATTGTTTCAAATAAAAGTAAACATCTTTCAAAAATTTAAGAATTTAACAAGACGCTGCATTTAGAATTCAACATAATAGTTTTCCATTTTTGGCACTTTGGCAGAAATATTACTTAAGAAACTATGCATGAAGATTAAATTTACCTGGTGAATCATTTTAAGTAAGACTCTTCCTTGCTTTCGCTACAATTTCTTCAGTGGTTATGCCTATAACCTCGTTTACACACCTCATGGATGGAACATAGATTTTTCCCGACAATTCCTCCTATTATTTTTAATATCAATCAATTGTCCTATCAGATAAAATAGAGTTTGACTATAACATCAGATAACAATATGAGACTAATCAAAATAAAAACAAGCTTGCAAGCATCATGTAGATGAATTCAATGTAAAAGTGGAAATACAAAATAACACAAGAATAAATGCATATAACAATTTAAACTAGTATACAGCATGTTGGGCCATAGTGCAATGGTAAGATCCAAGTATGTACCACAATGTAACGAATTAAAACATGGCATGTGGTGCTTGAATAAGAAAACATGGTTGGATGTTAGTACTATGTGATTTTTACATAATAGATGTTATGATAGGCAATGCCTTTTTTTATGGGCCTCCTATTTTTTAAATTCAAGAGTATGGTTAAGATAAGGTAAGATGGACAATTTTTAAATAATATTTGACTATTTTGGGGTGATCTATTCACCAAAGGTCTATCCTTATCCTCAACAACCAAATTTGCAACAAATTTTGTAATCTAGATCCATGTCAGTATGTATTATGGACTAACTAAATTCAGTGTGTGAAATTCATCTTACGCATTCTCTATCATGTGTGTAGGCTCTAACTTAACGGGAAAATTGATAAAGGTTGTAAATGTGTCTACAAGATAGTATAAAGGACAAAGTATATAGTTCAAATGACAAGCACAACGCATGTTCAAATGGGGAAATTAAATATGGTCAAGTTGGTGTTTTCCATGACAATATATATGAAAAGTACCATTCCAAATGAAAATTTTAAAAATTAGGCATACAAGTAACAATCCCAAGGGTTTGTATAGAAGGAAAAGGAACATCTAAGTGTGAAAGGAAAAGCACTGTGTAGGATCAAATAGGCTCCTCAAACTTAGTATATCAACATAATCTAGCACTCTATTGAAAATAGTTTCAAAAAGTGTAATATCCCAAATAGATAAATTTCTAACGATTCTGAGATATTATAAAATGTTCCATTAATTTTAATTCTAAAAAATTTCAACAACATAAATTTTTGCAAAATGGCAGGAATGATTGAAATGGGAAACCATGCCAAACAGATAGAAATGAAACAAACACTAGAACTCAACTTTATTTATATAATATATGTTGTTACAAAAAAAATCACTGAGAGAGAATGAAAAGAAATGAAGCACCAGTTGAGGATTTGAATGATCCTCACTCCAACTCTAGATCTGTTGTAGATATTATCTTTAGTTGTTGTCCCTGAAGCTCTGTGAAATCCCTAGATGGAATCTCCTCAAGGGTGTTGGGTTTTCGTCCAACACAATGGTAAACCCGAGGGTTTTTGTCTTGGGGATTAGCTGAGCTAGGAACTTTGTTCTCCATGTTGGAAATTGTAACTAGGTTCGATATTCATTTAATGTATTTGAGTCATCATGAAATGTACCTATCAAAAGAATAAATAAAAGAATTTTTATTGTTGTAACAATGACTTATTAAAGCATGGGTTTCATGCTTGGGTCATCATTATATTAGTCAAAGTCCCCATTGTGGACTCCTAGGATTAATATTGAGTTTATAGAGTCATTGTACATTCAAAGAGACCCTTCTTAGGCTTTTGAATCATGTAAAAAGGTTAAGTATTGAGTCAAATATGATTTATGTATCCTCTACACCAAGTCAGCCTAAGGACCCTAATTCGACCCACGAGAAGCCTATAAATAAAAGCTAGTTGAAGTCATTTGGAGCATCACATCTCAAGCTAGTTCAATATCTCAAGAGTAGCTGGAGAAGTGCGAAGTTTGTTTCCAGGAAGCCAAAAAAAGTGTGAGTTTGGGGAAGTCTAAGGAGAAGAATAAAATCAAACTTTTGGTGCCTCTCTCTCTCTGTTTCGTGCCCTAGATTGGAATATCAAAGTCTTCCAAGTTTCGATGTTGCCAGAAGCTGCTGCCTAGTCGAAGTTGTTGGAAGTGGTCGAAGATCTGGGAGGCTGACTTGGTGTGGAGGGAAGGTCTACTCTTTGTCTAGGGTGAAGAGTTTCAAAGAATATTATTGAAAGGAAGAATTTTATTGACTAGGTTTTCCCTTGAGGGTGGTTTTTCCCTAGCATAGTGCCTACATCTTGTGACTCTTGTTTTGTGATATTCTTATACACATAATATGGTAATTGCTTGATGAAATATAAGATAATAAAGAAGTAAAAGAAGCCAACACACTCACATGTAACTATCAGGAAAGGAGAATGAAACCCTAATATAACTACTTTGATTTTCTAGCATGGTATCAGAGGTAAGGTCCGGAAGAGTCAAATATCACTTTGTTGGCATGGATTCTGCCTCTACGATGAACTACATAATGTGAAAATTTCTAAACAGAAATTCAATTACTGCAACAACTGATTTATTTTATCTACTTATTTTCCAATAAGTTATTTATGAAATTCCGTCAGTAAATATTAAAATAAATTCTACTGCAGATATCACACCATTATACAAAAACAAATACATGCACAAGAATCAAACACATCAACACAGTTATTTTGGACAATTGTCCCCAGAAAAACCCAATGCGAGAAAATCAGTGAAGTAGAGGAGGGTTTTATTAATCAATTTTCTTGAGTACAAATAGGGTGCCAACTGGCTTACCCAACAGAGATAACAACATGGTAGTAATACCACAAAAATCCTATGGCGCTTCCCCTAGGCTCAGCGTCAACCTAGCTAGCCTTTATGCAGCTCCCAGACCCTCTGCGTTAGCACTTTGCCTCACTGCGTCAGCACTTGGCCTCTCTGTGTCACCCAAGCAGGCCCTCAAGTTATTGCGCAATCCAACTGCCTCTGCGTCTTTCTAATTGGCTCTAGGTCTGCCTTTCTGATCTCTTTGCTGGTCCTCAGACACTATCCCTGCCTCTCTACTATGTACCCACTGCCTCTCCGTTAGTATATCTCCAACTGACCCTCAAGTCTTCTCTTACACTTTTCCTGTTTATAAATCAACGACCGAGATTAAGTCCTTAATCAATGGCTAAGATTAAAATAGACTTGATCCTTATCTTTTAGAAGCTTTTCATCCTTATATTTATTAATACCCATTAATATTTTTATTTTCCTAAGTTGAGACTTAGGAACTCATTAAAAATATTAATTATTTTAATAACTCCTCATCTGGATGGAATTTTCCAAAACGATTTCTGGGTCTTGGAGATCTCATGTTCTTTAGCCTCTCCACCAATTTTCATGGCTAGATCACATCCGATGCTACCCCAAATCAACACTCCCTCTTAGCGAGGAATGTGCTCTAGTAATGCTCCACCACTAAACATCACCCTAATCATCCTGCATCGGTACCTGTGCTGATGCTTGGCTTGCTACCCAACATCCTCTACACTACTGCCTCCTGTATCATTGCCTATGGCTCTACCACTGCCACTGCTACATTTGTACTGCAGCTCCCTCTGCATCTATGTTGTTGCTGGTCCTTCTTCCCAACACTGTATCTACACTGCAACTCTATCTCAAATGTTGCATCATGTTGCTCATAGCACTGCAACACTTGATATATATCCATTTCTGCTACTGAAATGGATTCTTTACCATCCCCATCTTCTCCCTACAATAAGCGAACTTGGTTCTTCCAAGGGCCTTGGTAAGGATGTCCGCCACTTGTTTTCCTGTAGGAGTGTATCTCAATTGCACAACTCCTCGATGGACACAGTCTCTGACAAAGTGACACCAAATATCAGTGTACTTTGGCCGATCATGAAATAATCGATTCTTAGAGAGCTTGATGCAACTCTGATTATCACACATGATCCTAGTCGCTTCCATCCTTCTTCTAAATAGGTTTGCAAGCAATTTTCTAAGCCATATGGCTTCGCACGAAGCTATGCTAGCGGTCATATATTATTCTTCGGCTAAGCTCAGAGCTACAGATTTATGTTTCCTACTGCACCAAGAGGTCATCCCTGATCCAACGTTGAAATAATACCTAGAGGTATTTTTCCGATCTACTGAACTTCCTTCCCAATCTGCATCAGTAAACCCACTCAGTCTGATATCATTGCTTCTGGTGTATAAGAGTCCATAATCAACTGTTCCCTATATATATCCGAGAACATGTTTGATTGCTACCTAGTGCGCCCCCTTCGGTTCCACCATGAACTGACTAAGGGTGTTGACAGCGTAACAAATGTATGGCCTAGTATTGACCAAATACATCAAGGACCCTATGAGCTGCTTGTAGAAGGTGGGATCAATATCCTTGTCTTTTGATGCATCAATTTTCTTCCAGTTGGTGATCATTGGAGTAGCCCTAGGCCTACAGTCCTGCATCTTGAATCTCTTCAGAATTTATGTAGCATATCTCCCTTGTCCAAGGAAGATCTCCCCCTTCTACTGCCAAACTTTCAACCCTAGAAAATAATGCATCTATCCCAAATCCTTCATGTCGAATTCTGTGGCTAGATTCTTCTTGCAGTCCTCGATTAGCCTGGATGATCCTGTCAAGAAGAGATCATCCACATATAATACTAGGATTAGAGGCTTATTCTCTACAACTAGATAGTAGAGATTTGGATCTGCGTCACTCTTGACAAACCCCATCTTCTGCAGGTAGCCATCAATTCGACAATACCATGCTCTAGGTGCCTGTTTGAGCCCATATAGGGCTTTCTTCAATATGCATACATGGAATTTCTTTTCATGTGTCTCAAAGCTTTCTAGTTGTTCAATGTATACTTCCTCTTCTATCACTCCGTTCAAGAATTTCGTTTTGACATCCATCTGATGAATCTCCCACCCCATCTATGCTGTAAGAGATATCATGGTTCTAATAGATGTATACCTGGCTACTAGGGCAAAGGTCTCTTCATAGTCTATTCCTACCTTTTGAGCATACCCCTTAGCCACAAACCTGGCTTTCTATTTTTCCACACTGTCGTTTGTAGCGTATTTAATCTTGTAGATCCATCTCGAACCTACCACTGATCTGTCTTGAGGCCTAGGCACTACTTCCTAGAACTCATTCACCATTATAGAGTTGTATTCTTCTACCATCGCATCCATCCAAACCTGATGTTGAGCTGCCTCCTGAAAACTAGAAGGTTCCCCATCCTGAGCTACTAAGGCCTGATATCTATCTGGCTATCTTCGCTCCCTTTTATTGTTCCTGGGTGCACCAATGAAATCTTCTGCATCCCGCAGAATCTGTCAAAGTTCCCAACTCGTTCTTCCCCTGGTAGTAGGTGCATATGTTAGCTCTTCCTCTTCCTGTGATTCCTCCTATTCTGAAGGAGAATTATTGGTACTGGCTTCCGCTGGTTGAAGTGGTTTGACCAACGTCTCATCTTTTCACTGCTCCTCGGAAGGCATTTCTCGAGATTTTTTGAAGGCCCTATTTTCCATGAACTTCACATCTCGTCGAACTACTACCTTCTTGCTCCCTGGAAGATAGATTCTATATGCCTTAGCATTCTCGCTATATCCCACTAGATATCTTTTCTCTGTAGTTTGATCTAACTTCTTCCTCCTCTCCTCGAGAAAATGACAAAATGCTAAACTCCCAAATATCCTGAAATGCCTAACTTCAAGTGTCTTCCCAATGAAGACTTTCTCTGGAGTAATCTTGCCCAATGCCCTATGAAAAGTTCTATTCTGGACATAGACTATCGTCTTGCATGCTTCCTCCCACGGGAATTTTGGCATATCCTGATCATACATCATAGCCCTAGCTGCTTCCACGATAGTCTTGTTCATTCTTTCTGCTACTCCATTCTACTCCGGGTTGTAAGGAGCTGTCCACTCTCTTCTAATGCCCTCCCTAGCGCAAAGATCAGTGAAGTCCTTGTTGACATATTCTCCACCATTGTCTGAGCGCAAGACTTTTATTTTCTTTCCAGTCAGATTCTCCACTAGAGCCTTGAACTCTTTGAATCGAAAAAAAACCTCGTCCTTGGTTTTCAGAAAATAAATCCAAGTCTGGAATGGTCATTGATGAAGGTGACGAAGTATTCGGCACCACTAAGATCTTTTGTGGACATCGGTCCGCAGATATCTGAGTGTATCAATCCTAGTACACTCTTGGCCCTGTTTTTACTTCTAGGAAACGCTGCTTTGGCATATTTGCCTAGAGCACATCCTCTGCATACATCATCTCGTTCTGTACTAAGATCTGGAACTCTTGTCACAGTTTTCCTGAGAATTCTCAGAGCCCCATGGTGCAAATGTCCCATCCTTTTATGCCATAGTTCATTCAAATCCTTGTCTCCATTATTGCCTATCAATGCTATTAGTGATTCTAGCTGCAACCTGTTACTTCTGATTCTGATATGTACTTTCTTTTTCCAGCTAGGGTGTTTAATGTATACTTTCTCCTTAATGAAGAAAACATCATAGCCCTTGCTTTGAAGTTGTGATACGGAAAGTTCATCCCCAGTCCTCGCACATGCAGCACATTGGTAGCTCGAAACCGCTCTCCTGTTTCTGTTTGAAAAACTATGGTACCCTTCCCTACTGGAGTACACTTTGCCTTATTCCCCATGGTGATCTGAAAATCCATTCTGTCCTCCTGATAATCTGAGAAACATTCCTGAATTCCTGTCATATGCCCCTTCCCTACTGGAGTAAACTTTGCCTTATTCCCCACAGTGATCTGAAAATTCATTCCTTCCTCCTGATGATCTAAGAAACATTCCTGGATTCCTGTCATATGCCAGGAGGCTCCACTATCTATATACCATACCCCTAATGATGCAGAGATTGTTGCGCAAGAAACTTTTTCTTCCAATCTAGAAGCTAGCATAGAGAAAACGAAAATTTTATCTCTTGTGCAATTTTCTGAAAATCTGCATGAGTCTCCTAACGTGGATGCCTCTGCATCACGATCTTGACCCATAATTTATTTTCCTTTCCTGTCTCTAATTCTTTGCTCTGATACCATGTGAAAATTTCTAAACAGAAATTCTATACTGCAGCAACTGACTTATTTTACCTACTTATTTTCGAATAAGTTATTTACGAAATCCCTTCAGTAAATATTAAAATAAATTCTACTGCAGATATCACACCATTATACAGAAACAAATACATGCACAAGAATCAAACACATCGACACAGTTATTTTGGACAATTGTCCCCGGAAAAACCCAATGCGGGAAAACAGTGCAGCAGAGGAGGGTTTTATTAATCAACTTTCTTGAGTACAACTAGGGTGCCAACTGGCTTACCCAACAGAGATAACCACATGGTAGTAATACCACAAAAATCCTCTGGCGCTTCCCCTAGGCTCAGCATCAGCCTAGCTAGCCTTTGCGCAGCTCCTAGACCCTCTGCGTCAGCACTCTGCCTCACTGCGTCAACACTTGGCCTCTCTGCGTCACCCATGTGGGCCCTCCAATTACTGCGCAATCCAATTGCCTCTACGTCTGCCTTTCTGATCTCTGTGTTATTCCTCAGACACTATCCCTGCCTCTCTACTATGTACCCACTGCCTCTCACTACAATCCAGACCACTAATTCGAATTTCTCAGCAAGCCCCGCTCCAAAAATCGAACTGACTGGTCTCCGTAAGTATATCTCCAGCTGACCCTCAAGTCTTCTCTTATACTTTTCCTGTTGATAAATCAATGACCGAGATTAAGTCCTTAATCAACGGCTAAGATTAAAATAGACTTGATCCTTATCTTTTAGAAGCTTCTCATCCTTATCTTTATTAATACCCATTAATATTTTTATTTTCCTAAATTGAGACTTAGGAACTCATTAAAAATGTTAATTATTTTAATAACTCCTCATCTGGATGGAATTTTCCAAAACTATTTCTGGGTCTTGGATATCTCATGTGCTTTAGCCTCTCCACCAATTTTCATGGCTAGATCACATCCAATGCTACCCCAAATCAACACATAAGAATGGGTATCAACACTGCTAGAAGTTGGATCAAGAAGATCATCTACTACTTGTTCAACAAGGTCAAAAGTAAAGGATTCTTGGCTGCTCTTACAGGTTCTCTTACTGATGACAATGCATGGATAATTGATAGCGGAGCATCGAGACACATGACAGGATAAAATAAACAACTTCATACACTATAAAAAGAGCCATCTTCTCATGCAATGGAATTGGGTGACAACAAAAGCTATGATGTTAGAGGCCTCAGATCAACATCGTTGAAGTTGGATAATGGATTGAAGCTGCATCTCAACAAAGAATTACTTTTGTTGATGGAAAAGTATTGGTTTGAGGAAAAGACTCTAGCATTGATAAAGCTAGGGTTATTGGAGTCTGTGAAGGAACTATTTATAGAGTCATTACACCACCTCCTCAAGCTCTAGTTCATATGGAAATAAGTCCCATTGAGCTATGACATAGGAGGTATGGTCATCTACACCATAAGGTCATCCCTACTCTTAGTCAACTGGTTCATGGTATTCCTAATATGAAGTTGGATCATGAAGGTGTGTGCAAGGGATGCTCTTTGGGAAAACATACAAGAAATCCATTTCACAATAGTGAAACTCTAATATTCCTAATTAACCATGGCTAATTGGAATATTCGATTTTGCTCAATTTTGCCTTGTATAGCTGTTTATAAATAAAAAGGTGAGGAGAGGGGGACATACTCACTTCATGAATAAAGACACTCCCTAGTAGCACAACGTTGTAACTTAAAAGGTGAGCCAAGGGGGGCCAAAGAACCATGTAGAGGAGGGGCCCACGTAGACACATGGAGTGACTGCGTAGATGGTGAGAAACATGTGGCAAGAGGAAAGCTATGTTGGAGGAGGTGAGCCTTGGGATTGAGAGAGGCCAATGCTATAAAGGAGAGAGAAGCCTCCTCATTTTGGCATTCGATTATGTGCATTTGAGCTAGTCACTTCGACTTAGAGCATGCTAGCTGTTTAGCTAGTCTGCAGCACTATTTAGTGCATTGAGTGTCTTTGTTCGGAGATCTCACCCTTAGCCCCAGGGGACATCGAGTGCCTTCTCGGGCAAGGTATTTCCATCAATATTTTTGCAGTAGTTTCATCAACATTTTGGCAGGAGGATTGAGCCTCTTAGATGACTGCGCAGTCTTAGGAGGGATGACGCAGTTCTTTCTGGCAGGAGTTCTAGATTGAGGTTTTGCAAGGGAATTTGTGCTGGAGGTTGAGCAAGGGATCAGCCCTTGCATATTGGAGGATTTTGGCTGAGTTTCAGGCAGAGTTGTGGTGGGTTTATTTTAGTGGCAGTGCAGAGCCTTGAGGGATAGCGTGGGTCCTCAAGGGGGCGATTTTCGGGGGTCGGCCATTTCAAAAAAGCTTTCTGGGCTTTTCTGGGTTTCTTGAGTAGAGTCTGATTCCAGAGTTTCAACATTTTTTGAAGAGGGGAACAGCCCCAAATACTCATTTGATTTTCAGCAGCAACAGCACGGTAGTTCTCCAGTAGCTTGGACGCAGTTCAGAGAGAGGCCATTCCTTTGCTATTCTGAGTGTACTTCTTCATTTGCCTTGTGCAAGTAGAGGTGCCATCTTTCTGATCACCTCCTGTACTCATTCTATTACTCAGTATAATAAAATGGCTTAGCATTTCTCTCTGCATTTCTTGAGTATTTGCTTATATCTCATGGTTATATTGTTATATGTTGCACCATTGTTATTTTTATCTCTTTGAGCTTCCCGGCTACTATACCACTTGTGTGTTTTCTCCTATACTCTTAGACAGAGTCTGGGAAGGGCCAGGTAGCCTCCAGATCTCGTCCTCTTTTAAGAGGCGACATATCTGGTAAATGCCCTCACAGTCCATCTCTGGTTGGAGTTTGCTTGTGTTTGAGGAATATTCCTGATAAGGGATATTACAGTGGTATCAAAGCATAGATCTGGCTCAGCTTGTGGAGTTAGCAATCTATGACACCGGGGAAAAGCCCTACATTTGTTACAGAGGTAGGAGATACAGAGACACTGAGCGAAGGTTGGAGAACACTTACGGAGAGGGAGACTGTGTTCCGGTGGTGGACGCAAAACAGGAGGAGCCTATGGTGGACGCTGAACAGAAAGAGCCTGTGGTGGATGCAGAGCAGGAGGATCCGATGGCAAATGATGACGAGAAGATATTTGCGGACATGCTCCTCAAATTAGTACAGGATCTGTCGAGGCAGATTGAGGTGATGGGGCAGAGATTCACGACAGTAGAGGCTAGACAACGTGAGAGCCCACGGGTTTTCCAGATTGGTGAGGGATCGGGTGCATCCCACCATTCGCTAGAGCAGCGTGATACTACTTAGCAGGTGGCCTCACATGCCCCTACACGTTCTACCATGCCCACTTTCTTAGGAGCAAACACGGGGGCTGGAGCCCAGCAGGAGGCAGAGCCCGGTCATATGGGCGATTATTATGCAGAATACCAAGCCTATGGGCAGGAGTTTAGGGAGGCTCTCTCATTTAGAGATTTTGTTCAGCTCCAGCGGGATAGTAGACCTCGTGACCATCACAGAGGGTACCGACATTATCATGATGATGACACCCACCGTGCAGCTGGTAGATTCCACTTGCCCACGTTTGATGGTTCATCAAACAGTTCAGCAAAGTCTTGGGTGGAGAAGCTGGACATTTACTTCCAGCTTAACCAGATGTCGGAGAAGGAGGCCATCAAGGTAGCGACATTACATTTGGATGGTGAGGCCTAGGATTGGTGGTTCCATGGGATGGTTACACTCGAACACTCCAAAGTGACGACATATGCCAAGTTCACCTAGAGATTGATGGAGAGGTTTGACCGGAGGGATCTGGAACAGCACTTTGTGGAGCTGACGAGGTTCAAACAGACTGGGAGCCCAGAGACCTACATTTCAGATTTCTTGAGGGTTTCAATGATGGTGCCAGATTTGTTCGCAGCACAGAGGATTTACATGTATGTTGAGGGGTTAGCAGAGCCACTTCGGGGTCTAGTCAGATGCGCTAGACCAACCACCCTTCAGGATGCTATTAGCAGGACCCGGGACTTACAGGATGTCTTACCTAGGACCCAGACACCTTACCCCCAGCGACAGGCTTTCTAGCCTAAGGGGAATGATGTGAGGATTCCGCCTCCAAAGGGGAATCCAGGACGAGTACAGATTGATGATGATGCCAAGAGGGAGTTGAAGAAGAAGCAATTGTGCTTCACCTGTCAGGAGCTGTGGGCAACGGGACATAGATGTGCTGCTGGCAAAGCACATTTTATTGAGGTCTTCTCCGAGAGCAGCGGGGAAGAGGATGAGGAGGATGACGTGGAGGCAGGAGGTATTCATGCCGTGCATGATCGTTTGCCACCTCCTCCACCAGCAGCAGGTGGTGCAGCTTTTGCACCTACCAGAGGAGCCCTTGCATCATTGAGAGGAGTTCCCAAGTATTTGACGCTGCGCGTACGGGGGACAATACATGGCCAGCGAGTATCAGTTTTGGTTGACAGTGGGGCAACCCACAACTTCATCGATGCACAGATGGTTGAGCGGAGAGGTATACAGGCAGAGAGCTTTGATGGGTTTTCAGTTTTGGTCCCAGGAGATCAGACCATGGTGTGTGCACGTTATGTACCAGAGTTATCCGTGACGATGGGCACTTACACATTGACTAACCACTTTTTCGTGGTCGATATTCCGGACACCAACATGATACTGGGTGTTCAATGGCTCATCACTCTAGGGAAGGTCACGACAGATCGGAAGACCCTAGAGATGGAGTGGGATGATGAGAAGACAGTGAGGCATGATGTAATATCCCTTATCAGGAATATTCCTCAAAAACAAGCAAACTCCAACTAGAGATGGACTGGGAAGGCATTTACCAGATATGTCGCCTCTAAAAAGAGGACGATATCTGGAGGCTACCTGGCCCTTTCCAGACTCTATCTAAGAGTATAGGAGAAAACACACAAGTGGTATAGTAGTCGGGAAGCTCAAAGAGATAAAAATAACAATGGTGCAATATATAACAATATAACCGTAAATAGATACTCAAGAAATGCAGAGAGAAATGCTAAGCCATTTTATTATACTGAGTAATAGAATGAGTACAGGAGGTGATCAGAAAGATGGCACCTCTACTTGCACAAGGCAAGTGAAGAAATACACTCAAAATAGCAAAGGAATGGCCTCTCTCTGAACTGCGTCCAAGCTGCTGGAGAACTGTCGTGCTGCTGTTGCTGCTAGAAATCAAATGAGGATTTGGGGCTGTTCCCCTCCTCAGAAAATGCTGAAACTATGGAATCAGACTCTACTCAAGAAACCCAGAAAAACCCAGAAAGCTTTTCTGAAATGGCCGACCCCCGAAAATCGCCCCCTTGAGGACCCACGCAATCCCTCAAGGCTCTGCGCTGCCACTGAAATAAACCCACCACAACTCTGCCTGAAACTCAGCCAAAATCCTCCAATATGCAAGGGCTGATCCCCTGCTCAACCTCCCAACACAAATCCCCCTGCAAAACCTCAATCTAGAACTCTTGCCAGAAAGAACTGCGTCATCCCTCTCAAGACTGCGCAATCATCCAAGATGCTCAATCCTCCTGCGAAAATGCTGATGAAACTACTACAAAAATACTGATGGAAATACCTTGCCCGAGCAGGCACTCGAAGTCCCCAGGGCTAAGGGTGAGATCTCTGAACGGAGACACTCAATGCACTAAACAGTGTTGTAAACTAGCTAAACAGCCAGTGTGCTCTAAGTCGAAGTGACTAGCTCAAATGCACATAATTGAATGCCAAAATGAGGAGGCTCCTTTCTCCTTTATAGCGTTGGCCTCTCTCAATCCCAAAGCTCACCTCCTCCAACATAGCTTCCCTCTTGCCATGTGTTTCTCACCATCTGCACAGTCACTCCAAGTGTCTACGTGGGCCCCTCCTCTACGTGGTTCTTTGGCCCCCCCTAGCTCACCTTTTAAGTTACAACATTGTGCTACTAGGGAGTGTCTTTATTCATGAAGTGAGTATGTCCCCCTCTCCTCACCCTTTTATTTATAAATAGCTATAGAAGGCAAAATTGAGCAAAATCGAATATTCCAATTAGCCATGGCTAATTAGAAATATTACAATCTCCCTCGGAAAAATGTTGCTTGTCCTCAAGCAACTAAAGTGATGCATGCTGCAAGATCTTCTCACTCTCCCAAGTGGCATCCTCATCTGGTAAATTCTTCCACTTCACCAAGAATTCCCGAACCGTCCTGCTTCGTGGCTGCCTCTCCTTGGTATCAATAATAGCCTCTAGTTGCAACACCAAATGCCCCTCATCATCCGTGGGTGGTAGCTCATCTGTCACTGTCACATGCTGTCCCAACGCCTTCTTCAGGCATGATACGTGGAAAACGTTATGAATCTTGCTGCCTTGGGGCAGATCCAACTCCTGCGTATCACCCTGTATGGCTCATAAAAGCGGGGCTTAAGCTTTTCAGCCCCCTTATGCTTCAGTGACGACTGTCAGTATGGCTGTAATCGTAGGTAGACCAAGTCTCCTACCTCAAACTGTCTCTCCACCCGACCCTTGTCAGCATACAGCGTCTACTAGTTCTACGCTGTAACCATGTTATCCTTGAGAGCTCGGAGAATATCCTGACTCTCTTAGATCCAAATCTTGGCTCTCGGAGACTTGCTAGCACCAAACATCACGTCAGCAAAAGATAAAGGATGATATCCATACAAAGCATAGAATGGTGACATACTGATGAACATGTGATGTGTAGTGTTGTAGCAGTACTCCCCAAGATGCAACTACTTCAGCCATGCTCGCTGCTGCCCACTGACATAGTTACGCAAGTAGCCCTCCAACAACTTGTTAACTATCTCTGTCTGCCCGTCCATCTGTGGGTGATAACTGGTGCTTGGAGTCAACTCCGTCCCCACCAACCGGAAAGCTCCTGCCAAAACCCGCCCATGAAATGGCTGTCCCTATCAGTGATGATAGTCTTAGGAAGACCATGTAGCCTGAAGACCTCTCTGAAGAACAGCTTGACCACCTATGTTGTTGTGTAGTGTGCGAATATGGCGAAAAAATGTCCGTACTTTGTCAGTCGATCAATGACGACAAAGATACAATCCTTGCCATGCACCATGGGCAACCCTATGATGAAGTCCATTGAAATACTCTCCCATTTCCCCTCCGGAATGGGAAGAGGCTGCAATAATCCTGCAGGATGGTTCATCTCCCCCTTGTTCCTCTGGCAAACATCGCACTCCCGGACATGCTGGAGTACGTCCTCCTTGAGGCCCTTCCATGAGAACCTCTCTCTAATGGCCCTGTAGGTTTTGGTAAACCCCTGATGACCTGCCAATGGTGAATCATGTGACGCCTAAAGTATCTTCTTCTTGAGCTGAGACCCCTCAGTCAAGAAGATCCGGTCCCTGTAGTAGATGATCTCATCGACCACCTTGTACCTGTCATCCGCCACTTGCTCATCCAAAACCTCACATGCAAATCTGTCCTTGGAGTACTCTACTAAGTTATGTTAGTATGCAGCTATCTCATATTAGCATAAGAATTAATTATTTGCTTTAGGAAAATAAATATTCTAGTGGATAATAGATGTATCTCTAGGAATTCTTTCCACTGCACTTATTTAATTTCATGTCGATTTAATGATTTGTGGTGAAGTTTTGTAAATGAATCATTATTTGATCAAGCTTTTCAAGCGTGAGGGGAAATTCTCGGAGGAATCAACCCATTCTTGAAAAATATTCAAAGAGAACCCGCATGTTTTGATTTCCAAAGTCTCATCTATATCTTATTTGTGTCTTGCAGGGATTCTTTCAATTTTCTTAAAGCTTTTATTTCTTACATCAAAATATCAAACTTGGAAAAAAATAATTTTTATTCAAAGAGCTAAGTCATGGCTAGTCAAAGAGGAGAACTTGCTCATACTCTTTGGCCTAGCCTCTTGTAGATTATTTTTGTAACATACTTTGTTGTCATATTGTTCTAACATTTGAGTTATTTTTGTAACTTTTTGAGCAAGATAGTTTCCATGCTTTGATTTGTAGACTAATTCACCTTGAAAGCATTTATAATATCTTGTGCTAACAATTTAGTGTTTCACTTTTCAAGGTTATTTTGGCTCTCCATTTGAAAGAGTTTTACTTCATTTAAAGCAAAATACAATTTCATATCTTAAAGAGAAAATACTTGGAAGACACTGGTTGTTTATGTATTTCATGCTTATCTTATGATGGTTATTGCTCATATCAATGTTTTGCTTATAAATCTTAAAGAGCTAATCTATTTAACTCTAACAATTCTCCTAGAAACTCGAATCCTTTTTAAATTAACTTTTCATTAGGGACCAACCCCCTTAGCTAACCTAGGAGATAGCTCAAATGGAGAGAGTCGAGATTAGTGTGACAACCCCTTCACTGACTTGTAGGTAGGTGTAGGCGAAAGGGTCAACAAGTATTTATAGTGGTTAGCCTCCTATATTGAGCCGACATACATTCATGAACCGACGTGTCCTTTTATCAAGCCGACATAACTTTCATTTATGTATTTAATTCATATTTGGAGCCGACATGAAGTATTCTTCCTTGTTTTTGCTTGCAGACTTTGGTAGGTTTGTTTTTGAGGCATTGATCTTGGTCTTGGAGGGTTGTTACACAACTTTGAAGACTTGTACATATTTACATGAACTCATAAAAAGTTTTTATACACATGACATGACTCTTTGACATTTATAATAAATCCTAAAGACATCAAGAAGAATTCTTTTAACTAGAGAAACTTATTGCTCTTGAAACCTATTGTCGCACAGAAGGTCTACGCACCACGACAACGGCTCAGATCGGGGGCTGTCACCTTGATCCCCAATCTCTCCGTTTAAGTTGTCTCCTTACAGCAGGCTAAGGGGGGTAGACCCTAAAGAAAAATGGAATGAAGAAGAACTAGTTGGGAACCAACTAGTTTGAGAGACACAATGAAGCGACCAAGTACTTGATTAAGATTTAGCAAGACTTATAGGAATGGATTATATTTTAGATGATTGATACCAATGCCTTATGGAGTCAATGATCTTGCTAAGGAAATTAAGACCAAGTAATTGATTAGAAATTGTTGCTTAAATGAATGACTATCTTTTATGAAATGCAGATCCTAAAGCTAATGTGAGATGAAAGAATCTTGGTTAATTTTAGTTAAATGGCTATTTAAATGTGAATCCTTCGATTCTTTCTGTGTTTAGCCTGATTTTGTAGTAATTGGCAGAGAGAAGATAAGGTGAAGCACATTAAGGCGTGATTAACGATACCTCTCCTGATAATCTAACATATCCCGGTGCCTTTGGCACTGTAGAGAGCTATGGCTTTGATGACTGCAAGGTCACCGTTTTAAGTACTATTAAAAGCATGTTTCTCAAGCAAAGATGGATGGTGTTGATTTGTGGTAGCATCGGATGTGCTCTAGCAAGTTATAACTTATAATCCAGTAGTCCTGTTGTTTTAAACATAATATCATTTGTGTAATTTATTCTCAAAGATGTTACTAAATGCCAAATGGTATAGCAGCTGTACAAGTTGATTGTCTGAAGTTCATTAAACAAAATGGAGGGCAACAGCATATTACATCATATTAATTCATTAAATTATGATCTCATAATCTTGCTACGGAAACCATAACTTCAGGCTAGAGGCAGAGCATAGCATCATTATCATATGACTCTATGACTCCAAACAGTAAATCAACTCTAGAAGATAACTCTAGGTCTCTGTTGAAGGAACCAGATCCAATTATGGATTGCATTTAGGTGCCTTCTCATTAAGTTTAGTATGTTTTCAGTCAAATTACAGATGGAATCATGGAAACACTGAATCATGGTCATATGACTCATATCTGTCAAATTTCTGTCCAAAAGAAGCTTAATCTGCTGAAAGAAGTGAGATATGTAATAGATCTGCCAAATTAATGATAAAAATGTAATAGTGAAAATCTAGCTTCTGTCTCGTTAAAATGTGGCTTTAAAATGGAAAAATGCAAACTAGGTTCAATTCTAAATAAAAAATTATGAATCGTGTTTAACCGAAAAACTAGACCTAGCTTTCTTTTATCCAAAATCCTTTGTTTTTTCAATGGATACCAAAATGCAATCTCTTTCTATCACTGAACTATGTAGTCCCTAGAGGCAAGGCCTACTTGTTTTTTCCTTCTACTATTTTCGGTGTTTGGTTGTATAGACACTAACTATTATCCAAGCCAGCTTTAGAAATACAGTGAGAGAAAATCATATGGTATTGGTTACTCCTTGTTTTTGTGCATTTATTGCACAGTTACCAAAAAATATACAGAGACACACCAAGCAGTATATTACAGCCAGCTTACAAGTTAGAGGTAGCATCATGATTCATAAGTACCTAGCATGAGACTTCTTTTGCTGATAAAAAGCAGAAGCAAAAGGAAGCCCTCTCTCTTTCATCACAGTGAAAAGTTTGCTATTGGTACTGCACTTACACACACTAGCCTAAGAGTAATGGGTTCTCTCTAACAAAACTAATATCCAGATACCAGTCATGGTTAACTTGGGTTATTTGCCCCCTCTAACCGGATACAGCTGCTTATTTGCCAAACTTCATTAAAAACATTTTGTATACAGGACATAGGAATCAATCACCACTTAACGCACAATGTGTCTAAACAATTTCAGATCATTTTTTATCTGAAAAAGCTAGATTAGATTAATACAGTAAAATTGATCACCCGATACCAGTCTCAGTTATAAAGTTATAAATATTATATATATTTTACTCTGTTGGCCATAGCAGAGATGCTTATTCATCAACCCTCTCTAATGGAACCAATTTTTCTCTCAAAACACATTATTGGAAGAGGCTTAACTAAAAGCTTGTAATTTGTAAACAATGAGTTTAAAAACAAGCAGAATGAAATTCAAGCTATAGCTCTCCTATATCAAACTCCTAAATGTATGCCCACTTCAAAGACCATTCCACGTAGTGAGCTTAAAGCTTGCATTATTAAAAAAAAATCTACAGATACAGTCTATTGTCACTACCATGGGGTTCCTCTTTGAATTTTTATGTGCAGACTGCTACACTCCTATCAATTCCATCTACAAGATTTCCAAGGATAATTCATTGTGAGGTGATTCCTGTAACTTCCACCATTTCAACTAAAGGTTATGCTCTTGGGAGGATTCCTTGTGATGCTAAGACAACCTTTCTATTTATGTTAAAGGGACCAGCATGGCATTTTGTGTATTGGCAGGGTTCTGGCATTCCTATCACAAAAGGAGCATATCATATTTAACTGGAAAATCAACAACAGCCTTGGCATTTTTTTTAGTTATATCTGTTGTTGTAACTTGTACAGTGCCAAAAAAATTCTTGGTTGGCATTTAAAAGAGACTTATGGGAGCTATTGGCCATCGGAATCCATTCAAAGGGGAAGAGTCATGATATCTATTTCTAACGGGATTCGTTCCCACCGTAACAGCCAGTTCGTTGCCACCATGGACATCGCATACAACCCACTTTAGTTAGATGTCGTCATGAATGTTGTTGCCCTATAAAATATTGGATAACCATAAGAAATAACTATAGCAGACTAGAACTGTCACGATAGAACTGATAAGTGATATAAGTGATATAACGATAGAACTGTCACCGAACCTGGAGGCTGGAGGCTGGCGGTGCAATTGCGAAGTTCAACTTCAAACTGGTGCCGTGCCGGTGCAGCGTCGACGGTCGAATCTCGATGGCCTCAGGCCTGGACTCTGCGTGCAGCACAACTTCAAACGTCGTCCACGGTCCGACGTCGTCTAAGTTTCTAACCGACTCACAGTCACCGACTCACGACTCACCACTGACCAGTGACCACTACAGACTCAGACAGAGACTCACTACAGTGACCACTCTACAAACAAACGCTCAGGCGCTTCAGCAATTCAGCAATGAACTTTCAAGTTCAACCCGACAGTGTGTGCCAAAACACAAAGGGCTCGACTGTTTATAAAGTGATATTTGGCGCGAAATTGGAAGAACAGGTATGCGGCCCACTGTTTTCCACGAAAACCGCCCACGAAAACCGTCCAGAAAACCACCGATTCGTTCCAGTTCGTTCGGGTTCGTTTAAATTCGCCAGGTTCGATGAGGTTCGGTTTCAGGTTCGGGTTCGAATTCGCCAGGTTCGATTAAGTTCGGGTTCGAATTCGACAGGTTCGATTAGGTTCGAGTTCGGGTTCGGGTTCGGCTTTCAGGTTCGCCGAACCTGAACGAACCTCATTTTTTTTCTACAGGTTCGGCGAATTTCGAACCTGAAGGTTCAGGTTCGCCGAACCCTGTGACTTAGGTTGAGCATGCACTAGTGTTTATTTTCAGTATTTACATTGTAAATAACTTGTTAAGAAAGATAACAAGTAGGTAGGAATAAATCAAATAAAGTGCATGAAGGGTTTTTAACTAAATAAATTTAGAAACTTCAACAGATGGATGCCTATCTCTCTATCGACCAAGATTATGCTTGGAAGTAAATTTTATTTATGCAAAGCTAACTTATATGAAAATGCACTAGATGATGAGAAGAAGTTAGACCCGAGGATTAGAAACACTATTGTCGCAAAAGCCCTTAATCACCAAAATAAAATGTTCGATTTATTGGATGAAGACTTAGAAATAAACTCCTAAAAATATTACAATTAAACCATAAGATTATTTCAAATCTTTTTGATACAATTATAGCTCAAAAAGAACAAAAACTTCCTTGAAATAAATGTCAACAGATGCTCAAAAAATACTCAACTTAGGAAACAAAGATATGCAATTTATTACAATTCCACGACAGAGTACTTTAACAATTACTTGAAAATATTCTCAAAATATCTGGCATGTAACGAACATCAAATAATTCAAGCAATGACGATCAATTTCAATAGATGCAAAATATTCTAACAATTAAATTTCTAGAGATCCAAATACTTTATGAAATTTAAATACTAATCAATTCACAATCCTAGAATTAAAAAGATTTGTGCTTAGTGACCCAAATCTAGGAAAACTTACCACTTTTCTATAGTCAATCTTAGATACAAAAAATTTTAAGTATGTTTGACTATGGAGAAGTTAAAATGCTTAATACCACAAAAGTTCTCATTTAGATTTTACCCTTAACACACGAAAAGAACACCAAGAAGGAACTCTAGATTAACAATTTAACTAATCCTTAGGAAAAAAATTTGATGTGCTAAGTTTTATGAAGCAAGACTAATGTGGTAAATGATTAATCAAGAATTTTTTTTAATGTGACCAAAGCAAATCAAAAGGATTTAATAACTTTCAAATTTTTCAAATGAGCCAAAGGCCATATAGAAAAAAAAAAAAAAAAAAAAAAAAAAAAAAAAAAAAAAAAAAAAAAAAACACCTTTAAATGCGAAAAAATACTTTTGATTTAAATTTTTTTAGAAAGTCTCAAAGTCACATGAAAAATAAAAATGGAAATGAAGTCATTTTTTATTTTTTAGTTTTATTTTTGGGTTTTTAGGGTTTTGGATTTATATCTTTTATTTTCAATAATAATAAAAAATAGAAATCCAAATCCAAATCAAAACAAATTAAAATGAAATTTAAAATACAAAAAGGGTCAAGGTCAAAAATAAAAAAGAATCAAAATCTTTTCCATTTTTCTAGATTTCTTTTAAATAAAGAAAATCAAAACAAATAAAAACAAAAATGAAAGCTCATAAAAAAAATCGAACTATCTAAAAGAAACCTAAACTAAATGGAGTCAAAACAAATTAAAACAAGAAAAAACAAAGGCAAGTCCACTTTTATCATTTTGCAAGTTTGGCGGCAGCATGAAAGAGCTCGATGGCAACGGACAGTAACGAGGAGCGATGGTAGCAAGGAGGTTTGAAGAGGCAATGACAAAGGAGCTCGATAGTGGAGCGATGAGGGTTATGCAGGTTTAGGCATTCAGAAGAACGCGCGGAGGGAGGAAGGAATGAAGAGTTATGAGGTGCAGATCTGTTGCAGGTCGATGGAATGGACGCAGATGGGAAGCTGACGGGAGGGAGGTTGTGAGGGGAGAGCACGAAGCAGAGCCGCGGCAAGAGAAGGATCTATGGATCAGAGAAATGAAGGCAGGCAAAGGGCAACAAAGAAAGGCAGCAATTTTTTGCAGGGTTTGAGGGACGCAGAGCTGTAGTAATGGCTTGGCAGGTTTCAAAAGGAGGAAAACGCAGGTTTAGAACCACAGCAAGAGGGAGGAGGGTTTTGTAGGATCAAGGAAGGGGTGTGAGGACGGCAGACAGCAGAAGAGAAAAACGCAGGAAGGCAGCAGATCAAGCAGCGTTTGAGATAGAGATAAGGAAAAAAAAGTAGGCAGTGAAAAAAATTCGAAATCTTTGCAGCAAAAATGCAAAACAAAAACCCCAGGCAACAGACAAAATGGAAAATGGTGGCCCAATAAAACCCAGAAATTTTTGATTAAGTTGATATGTTCTGCTTCAGATTTATTAATGAAACCCCTATAAAATCGTTTCCAGATTAAAAAAATTTAAAACCCTTGGACTGCAAAAGGCTGGATAATATTCCTGCAAATATGATTTTGAAGCCAGATCTTACCCTCCAGGGCCTAGATCTGGCTTCAAATCAAACTTCACCCTCAGATCTGCAACCTGTACTGGAAAGCAAAAACACCCAGAACCCAGATATACAAAAATAAATAAAACCCAAGTTAGAAACCCAAAAATTTTACAAATCTATGCACAGGAATGGTAGATCTATCAGATCTGAGGAGTGCGAGTCCAACTCCGCTCCCAGATCTGATAATCTAAGGCTCTCAACAACCAGATTCATCAATTTCACACATAAAAAATAATAATTAAAGGAGGTGCTTAGCTCAAAACCCTTCATGCATCACCAATAAAAATCTTATGTTAAGCCCAGGATCAAATTAAGTTCGGCTCTTCAGAAAATATGGATCGGGAGTTGGCTGGTCCAACCGAAAACTTCCCCTAACGCCCGAAGATCTAAAGAATTAAAACTTTCCTGCAAAACTCAATTCAGCCATCAAAATAGAGTGAGCAAATAATAATAAAATTAACATAAATAGAGATACTTGCTATTACATTCAAAATTTAAATTATTACTTAAACTCCAGCAACTGAGAAAAATACCTCTACTCAAATCACTCTTCAGAAGCTATTATCAATGGCTAAAAAAATTATGCATAAAAAATTACATATCTTACAGTATTTCCATGAAGAGTAACACCGGCAAATATTAACCCCAAAGTCTTCCTTTATTATTCAAAAAAAGATTACACGAGAGCTTTTCGCTTAGCACACGACTCAAAGATCGGATGAAGCAACTGACAAATGACCTCCTATTTAAAGATAAATCTTCCAACGGCAAGTTCAAGCGATCCTCGTCAAAAAAATCTCGACCATTGATGAGGATTAAAATTTATTTTAATCTCATCTGTCGAAACATTAAATTCTTGAGGAAATTCGAATTTTTCAGTTAATGCATTTTAATTAACTCAAAAATAAAAAATTTGAGCTAATTTCCTTAAAAATTTGACTTTGACTTAACCCCAGGGACTAAAGGCTTAAAATTTAGCAAAATAATTAATTTACCTTAGTCCCGGGACCTTTTAAATTTTGATTTTTAAGGACCAACGAATTTTGCCTTTGGAGAATTTAAATTTAACTAGGACCTAGAATTAATTAAATTTTTGACTTAGGATTTTAATTAATTTTTGACCAGAAAATTTAATTAATTAACCTATGAGGGGATAAATTATTTTTCCAACCCTCAAGACACTTTACATCATAATTTTCATATATTTTACATCATAAGGGGGAAAACCCATTTGTAATAGACCCTCACAGACTACCCATTTCTGCGACACAAATATAATCCAGCAGACCAAGCAATTTGTAATAAAATAACCTAACCAAATAGTTAGGATTATTCCCAAATCACTTTTACATAGACTCGATCTATAACACTAGGACTCGCCTAAGATTCCAGTGACAAGATACATTCTGGCTTTGGGGTGAGACTGAAGGAAAACTCTGCCGACCATTCGAGAATGGATCGATGAGACAAAAAACCTCCCAGAATGTAGATCGTCACTAGAAAAGTAGGTTTACCTAGGCCATTACATACATGACATGGTTCTGCTAAGATTATTTACATCATATACATGCAGAATGGGTCTACATTATAACATGATAATCAGGTTGATGATGATAGCTGGACGGCACGGACACATCGATAAGGCACTATCCCTTTTGCGAAAAAAGGGAGTGTACTGCTATGGGTCGTTGACATGTAGTGGTCAACATCTGGCTCAACTTGGGGACACGTTGTTGCATCGAAAGAATGTGAGAATGCAGAATTTGCATCCACGCAACACACAATATAATATAAGTAGCGTCCATTCAAAAATCATCATATAACATCAAGCACAGGGAAAATATAATCTCTTCATTTATTAACTATCTAGTAACATGAAAAGTAAATCTAATCCTAAAACAAAAATGAAATGCTGAAATCACAAGGTGTAGGGTTAGAAATACAATACAAAGGATGCCCCATGGCATCAGATGTCATCTTTCAAGAATAGCTTGAACATTTGGCCATTTGCAGGTAATTCAAGTGGTTCGCCATCCAATCTGCTCAAGTGAAATGAATTTGGCCCAAGAATGTCTCGGATAATGTATGGTCCCAGCCACAAACTGTCAAATTTATGTTTTCTAGGTTTTTCATTCATGCGATCCCAAAGGAGTACCATATCTCCAACCTACAAAGATCTAGATCGAGATGATTTATCAAAGCTTTTCTTAATTTTAGATTGATTTTTACACATATTATCAAATGTTGTCCTACGAGTTTCATCCAACTCCACAATCTGATCAATTCTATTTTGAACAACATCTTTATTAGTAGAAAAATGCTTAAGGAGTTGATAAGTTGGCACTTTAAGGTGCACAGGTAAAGTTACATCCAAGCCATAAGCTAATTCAAAGGGACTTTTATCAGTAGCTTTCTTCTTAGTAATCCTATCTGCCCATAAAGCATACTTTATTTTACTTTCCTGAGATCGCTTATTATCTCCTACTATCTTCTTGATAATGGTTATAAAAATTTTATTACTTGATTCAGCAAGTCCATTACCCTGAGGATAGTAATTATATGAATGAGATAAGACAATGCCATACTTGAAACAAAAAGATGAAAATTCTGAAGAACTAAAAGCCTTGGCATTATCAGTAGTGATCTTAGCAGGGACACCAAATCTAGTAATGATATTATTTTCAATGAAATCCATGATGACCTTTTCAGTGGCATTCTTAGTAGGGTTGGCTTCGACCCATTTAGTGAAATAATCAGTAGCAGTCAAAATCCATGAGTAGCCATTGCTAGAATCTTCATGAAACTTCCCAATGAAGTCCAGACCCCAATGCTAAAAAGGTGCCTCCACAACCACAGGTTGTAAGGGCAAGGCAGCAAGCTTTTGTTTCCCAATGAACAGTTCGCAGGCTTGACAACTATTAACAAACTTATGCACATCAGAAAAAATCGAAGGCCAATAATAACCAGCTCTCAGAATTTTGTGGGCAACAGTTCTAGCAGCATAATGACCACCACAAAATCCCGAATGAAACTCAGAAATTAACTTCTTGGACTCAATTCCATCAACACACCTAAGTACTATGCCCTCAGGATTTCTCCATCCAAGGTCATCCTTCATGAGGCAATACTTAGTGACTTTAATCTAAGAGCCCTTCTCTTATGAGCGGCTAAATGGTTAGGACATGCAAGATTTAACAAGTAATAAATAATGTCCTTGTACCACTCATGCTCTCCTAATCTTTACAGCTCAGGGGAAGATGAACCGTTAAGACAAATCAAACCAAGAGCTTTCTCATTACCTTCAGTCATCATTTCAGCCAAGCCTTGACCTTTGACTAACTTGGTGGGTCTAATCTCTAAATCATATTCTTGTATTTTAGTAACCCACCTAGTATGAGTCCCTAAGCAATCAATTTGAGTTAATATATCTTTAACCGCAGAATGTGGGACAAAAGCAATGATTTTGGAATAGCCCACATAAGTTCTGAAATGTTTAAGAGATTTGACTAAGGCATAAGCTTGCTTTTCCATGGTATTGTAATTTAATTCAGAATTTTGAAGTGCTCTACTCATGAAAGCAATAGGCTACTCGTGACCATCCTTATTTTTCTGCAATAAGACACCAGCAATGGTATCTTTAGAAGCGAAAGAGAAAATCTTGAAATCCTTCGAGTAATCGGGACTAAATAAAACAGGGGCTTTGGCAATAGCACCTTTGATTTCCTGAAAAGCCTTTTTGCCATCTTCTTTCCATAAAAATTGAACATTCTTTTTCAGAAGACTTTGAATAGGCTTAGCTATTTCTGCGTAATTTGGAATAAATCTTCTAAGAAAATTATTTTTTCCAAGAAAAGACTGAAGGGATTTAAGATTATGGGGGAGAGGAATCTTTTGGATTGCCTCAACTCTTTCAGGATCAATCTTGATTCCATCTATAGAAATGACTTATATGAGAGCCCGATGACTTGCCTAAGATGACTAATACCATCCTTAGAATAAACAATAAGATTATCCTGATAAATGTATCAAAAACTTGCCTAAGATGACTTACATGACTAATACCATCCTTAGAATAAACAGTAAGATCATCCTGATAAATTTCGATAATCTTCCCAATTAAACCCTTGAAGGCATCATCCATAGCCCTTTGAAACGTAACCCCAGCATTGGTTAACCCAAATGGCATCCTAATATATTCGAAAGTACCCCATGGTGTGGTGAATGTACTTTTGTGACGATCCTCCTTAACCCATACCTGATTATATCCAGAAAAACCATCTAGCAATGACATCATTCTAGAACTAGTTACTCTTTGCAACATAGTCTCCATGTTTGGCAAAGGGTAATTATCTTTCTTACATGCTAGGTTAAAGTTTCAAAAATCAACACAAAGTCTAATTGTACCATTCTTTTTCCTTAACAATCACCAAGTTGGAACACCATGTGGAATGCCTTGTTTGAGCAATAATTCCTGCTGCAAGCATCTTTGAAAACTCCTTTTCAACCGAAGGGGCTAACTTAGGATTTATCTACCTAAGCTTTTGACAAAAGGGGTTATCATTTTCATCTTTCAAGGGGATAGTGTGCTCCATGACATCTTCCCTATAACCTTTTAATTCATCATAAGGAAATGATAAAACATCCCGATATTCACGAAGTAAATTGGTTAACCTTTTCCTTTCTCCATCGTTAGTACCCTTACCAATTTTGATAATCTTGGGATCACCAGAGGTACCAATGCTTACCTTGATGAATTCGCCTGGATCCATTTTATTTTCCCCTTTCATCTTTGTGGCATCATGTCAATCGAAGCGTTGTTCTAAAGAAACAACATTCCTAGGAGTAGGATTTATAATATCTTCATGATCATTAGATCCATCCTCCTTAGAATCTATCTGAAAATTTTCAAACTCATCCAAATTATCAAGAAAACGAATCACTTGTTTCTCGTCATCAAAATCTTGCCAATGCTCTAAGTTATCTAGAACAGAAGGCCTAAATATAACTTCCATCTTTATCTTATCCTTGATCAACTCATCAGATAACTGCAAAGTAGAAGCAACTACGACAAGCTCATCTGCTGAACTATTATGTTCTCTCGGGATAGCTTCAAGGTCAAGGGCATCCAAGTATTCCATAGTATCCCATACAACATTTCGATAATTCCTTAACCTTTGATTTTTACATGTAAATTTATTTTTAATTTGCATGATAATTAAGTCAGAATCCCCCTTGATGCTAAGAAACTTAACTCTTAAAGCCTTTGCCAACTCAAGACCCAACAACAAAGCTTCATATTCAGCAACATTGTTGGTTGCTTCAAATTCCAATCGATAGGCAAACTTGAAAATATGACATAGGGGAGATTTTAATACTATTCCTGCACCTTTACAATGCCCAGATGATGCACCATCAAAATACATCCACCAAACTTTATCCTTGAGATCCCCAATCTTTTCATCAACCTTATCATTGGGAAGAACTATGGAATTAGATAGAATAGCATAATTCCCAATGTCAGATTGTTCTTTAATTATCTCATTATGAGGTCTCTTAGGATCTTCAACATGGAATCTTCTCTCGTGCATTCCTGTAGATTATGCAAATTATAAACCCTCTGCCCCTCTCTGGTATGATTGTCAAGGATCTCAGTACAAATGCAAAGGCTTTGCCTTTTGTCTTCGCCTATTTTAATAGGTCTCGGGCAGGTTCCAAGGTCGAACCTCCCAGGCTCAATATAGAAACTGTTTTGGTTAACCACTTTTACAAGGTGCAATGAGGATTTAACATTGTGGCATACAACAAACACTCTTATCCAAAGTTTTTGGCGCATTGTTTATTGACATTGCGTTAAAATTTAATGTCTTTACATTAATACCATACCTCTTGGTGCGTTAAATTAATATATGGTATTTGTTTATTGGATCAGCGCTAACTAAACATTGTTATATATATATTAATTCACCAATTAATATAACCCGCGGGATATATATTACAATTCTGGCATTAACAAAGTCCCAACCTCCGGCGGTCTCGACCAGCGGTGACCTGCTCTCCGGTGGTTACGACAACCACCCGACGTTTGGACCCGTGGCACTATGACTCAACACGCCAGCGGTTTAGACCTGCTCTGTGCCACCTCCGCACTTGTGGCTCCGACGTTGCTGACATGTATTAACTCCGCACCGAATGGACTGTCATAACTCTGCTTCGTGCCACTGTTCTGACGGTGACTACTCCATTCGCCTCAGGACTATAGCATAAGTTTTATATCATAGTTATCCGCCATCGCATAAATGCCACCATATATTATATTTGCCATATAGTTTGATTAACATGGTTTTGATACATATAAATTTTCTGCACCAAACTTTTACCATAGGTTAGATACATATAAATCCGCTCCATGGTTTGCTACATCATGAACTTTGATATATATTTCATTGCCGCTAGGTTTTCAACCATAGTTTATAACCATATATGCACCCACCATGGAAAGCACCATAGGTATAACATCAATATTATGCTTCAAATTATATTAATATAATTTCGTAATATATATTTTTTTAAATTATAAATTTATTAAAGAAATGTAATTTATATTTAAAAAAAAAAAACAAAAAAACTTATATATTATGCGGCTACTTTAATCTATGGTAAATGTATTTTAAAGTGGAAATTTATTATATTAACATTTAAAGTTAATATATTCAGACCTTAAAAGAGAGATAATATTAAAATTAGAGTTCTTTCATTCATGATGTTTTCTATAAAGGGGCATAAATTCTTTTTAGTAAAATTATCTAGGACATTATTTCAACTATTTACTTTACTATTAAAGCATTTGTGTGAAGATATTTTAGTGATTATAACTCTAAAGCATAAGACAATTGTTAACATCAAAGGTATAGTTGTAATATAGAGGTGTTATTTGTCACTTTATTAGTTTTAAAGGTATTTGTATATACTATATCATTATGTTCAATATACCTTTAGAATAATTGATTTGAATGAAGAATTATTCTTGTTCAATTCATTAGTTTTTATATAGTTTTCTAATAATATGTTATAACATAATTATGCATATCCTAGATTTTATATATATATATTCTAATTTGACACCTCAAATATTGTGGTTCCTGTCTTCTTTCAATGTTATTATTCGTTCACTACTTCCTCTAAATCTAGGTCTTGTAGAATATTCAAAACTTGGATTCCAATTGTTACAAGACTTGCCAAACAACATCCTTGGACTTCCACAACTAACAACTATACCTATGTTTAGCGTTAAACATGTAGGAATGAAAGCATATACCACAGATATAAGATCAGTTTCAAAACTATGTTATGGGTTGTTAAAGCTGATACTAAAGGATTTAAATTCGAAAGGATATCTTGAAGGAGTGTCAATGTATATCTTATTACTGTCTACATGACTCTGTAAGTGAAATCAAACTCTTGTTTCTTGATTTTCTCAAAAAAAACAAAAATAGCTTAATTAAAGGGCATTGGTAGTGTATTTAGTTGGAGTGCAGAGTTAATGTTGCTTAGACCAGGTTGTGCAAATTTCAATCTGCAAAGTTCTGTTGGATGATTTGCAATAGCAACACCATTACTACTACACACATTATTGATCGGAGTATATCTTGCAGAATGGTGCTATCCCTGTCACATGAGAAATATCGTTTGTGACTAATAGGATTTTGTATCATTTTCAGCTGCTTTTGATATTTTGCTGATCTAACTTGAAGGAAAGTAATGTGATTGTATTATTATAAACGGCCGCAGAGACAGTTGAGTGAATTTACAAATCCTTCACAATAAACGCTGAATGAAACACGGAATATAAGTCGAAATGTTCAATAATGCAGAGCACTTTCTAGTGGCGCTATGGTATTGGAGCTATTATAAAATGGAATGGTTGATTCTAGAAGGCTAGGATTATGTAGTTATATACCCTGTTAATAAAATTACTATTGAACCTAAAAATCTGCTAATGTCATGTAAGTAATTACAACGACAATTCAAAAATATGTTGTCAGCATTTACTTTAGATACTTAGAAATTGACAAATGATATGGATATCAAAAGCTTCAGTGGGAAACCATCCACAGCTATAAAGAATGCTGAAACGTATCATTCACTTGAGATATTAGCAAGGGAACAGCTGGATGGAAGGAATTGCTGATTGAGATTCCTCATCACTCAAGAGTTTAGGCAATGTACTACCATATCTAAGATTGTGTTCCAACAAACATCAGGGCATTGAAAAGGTTACTTAAGGTTTGAAAAATAGGGATAAGGTACTATAGAAATGATATATCAAACAAGTTGTTCAGGACGAGCCTAGCATTGAAATCAAAAAAAACAAAAATGTTTGATTTGGACTCTTCTAATGTGAAAGTTAATAGAATTATGTAGAATCTAAAAATTTGCATGAAGGGAGATATTTCTTATTATATTATATTTCATGGAGAGGAAGGAAAGAACAAAGGATGATATTATGCCTCTAAACTCTTTGATCAAGCATTCAAGGAATCTTAAATTTCATGAACAGGAAATGGCCGAGCTAGTGTGCAAGACACAGTTATCTACATGGGCAGCACATAAATTAAAGCAAGGGTGGTACTCTGAGTTGGATAATTCTAGTGATTTTGATTCAATGCGTGGTAGTTGGAGAGATGAAGATAGTGCTCCTGACATTTCTGGGGAGAGTAGGTTATTGTCTCCTGTTAACACTCATAGAATTGAGATTTTACAAAATAGTATTTTGGGGAGAGAATTCCAGAATGTACATTCTGATGTTGGAGAATCTCTCAGCCCTTCTATAGAAACAGTTAGAGAAGACATTAATGATTCCTCAGTGTTTGAAGGCAACACTTTGGCAAATGAAGAAACACACTTGGATTTGCAGAACCGATATGTTGAAGCTTTTTACCATGAATCTCAGGACATAGAGAGAGGTTTCCTTAAAAGAACACTTCCAATTAAACTAAGTGGCGAATTAATTCATGAATATGTAGAATTTAACATTATGGAGAGAATAATTGAATTCACAGGTAAAAGTTGAATTTAGATTCTTCAAAAGATTCCCATATCTTGAATAAAGGATAAAGATTGGGACTTAATGGATAATTTGTTTGAAATATAAAATGATGTCGACATAGCAATGCAATTGGTTCCAATTAGTAGGTTATGTGCCTTATCTTCTGTTATGATAAAGTCTGAGAGCATTGACTTGATGAAAATGATGGGCAAACGGAAGTATACGAACAAGGTGCTTCTATAGCAAGGTGAGGCATAAATCCAAAACAACCATGGAAATAAATGTTGAATGTTATATTAGTAATAATAGAATGAAAGTACAATGGAAAGGTACGAAGGATCTAGCGAATTGGACTCTTTAGAGATCATGGCAGGGTCCAAATACCACAATAATACCTATGAGCTAGTGAATTTGTAGAACAAATATTAAAGCTAGTACAAGTAGTCATAAGTGATATTGTGGAAAAATAAGAAGCAAGAAAAGGTCATAAAGCTACATATTTTCTGTTGTAAACAAAAGCATTGGAACTCGATACAAGACATGGGCTTCAGGACAGAGAAAGGAAATTTATGAGCAATGCTTATCACTTTGGCATGACATTTTGCACTAACTTTTCAAGGAATGATTGTTGGGACAACATTCAGACCTAATTTAGCAATTCTTATAATTGATGAATACAACCTAAGCACAGGTTCCATGAGCATAAATACAACCTATAGGGCCGAGGTATTGAAAGAGTACTACCATTTAAACATAAAGCAATGTATGGTGTATTATTGTTAGAGGAAATGTTGAGTACAAGATATGTTCCCCAAATGTTGTTGCATACCATGCTTTGATCTAGGTATTTCAAACAATATATATATATATATATATAGATAGATAGATATATATATATATATATAAGAGCACAACAAACAACATTATTGTTAAAAGGAATGAATTGAGGTCTATCTTTGCTAATGACTATCCGTATGATGCATTTTGTTACCAAGTAAGATAATAACCCAGCTAGTTGTTACTGGAGCAAAAACATACAGATCAATGAATGTTTGGGACATAACGATATGTGCTGGTAAGATCAAATATCAAGTGTCAGTTAGCAATCCAAAGTCATAAGTTTTATGCACAATCAATACACGAAAGAATGATTTCAAATTATTATGCTTAACATTGCTGGTACATGGATACCTATATAAATCATGACTTATGTTATGAATGTGATATCTATAAAGTTATTTTTATTTTACATATCAACTCTAATATAATTTATTAATATTATGGGATATATAAATATATAACCATATTTATAATTAACTTAAATTTTACATTTATTTCTTTATAACCATATTTACTTTATACTTTTAAATTTAAATTATTGAAATTATTTAGGGTATTTTCTCCTTAATTATGACACATTTAAGCAATATGCTTGGTGATGGGTGAGGGTGTAACTTCTATCTGAAGCAGTGTCGTGATATTCAACATTTATAGTTAATTTAGAATATATATATAATAGTGCAGTACATGCAATACATGCATATGTAGCTATGATATGCATGCTAATACTCTTGTGCTCTCTATATTAAAGATGGGTCATTACATACACCCCTCCTTCAGAAAACTTCGTCCCGAAGTTAGAGTTTTTACCGTATATCAATACTTATTTTAGCGATTAGTACATTCTTGTTAGGGTTGCGTATCGAGGTTAAATTCTTATTTAATGTGAGGACACTATAAAATTGGTGTTTTTGAATACTTCTAGGTTTATAACTTTAATGGTCATGCCTTGCCCCAACCAGGTTCCCAAGCTATCATAAAATCATCCTATCCTTCCTAATCTCTTCCGCTCCCATCCTATCCGTCCTCTACTGGAGTATGCCATGGCATCAGTTATACTGACCTAACCATTCATAAACTCTAAGGATGGCAGTGTCGACTATATCGACTTGATTTCCCAGTAGGCATCCGGCAATCATCATCACACGTCTAAGGGAGCGTGACTCGCATAATCCTCCTATGACTCCAGGTTTTGGAGGATAAATGGCAGGCAACACCTCCACCCCTCCTAGTAGAATTAGGGTCAATACCCTATCATGGAATCTCATTGAGCCTCAATTGTTCTTGGAGTTTTGTCATCATGTAGTCGGTTTGGTAATGATACTATCTACAATGTAAACACTAGCCCACAAATTATAACATATGGATCGATATATTCAAAATCAATTGTATTCAGATAACGATTTTCTATGCATTTTAATAAACTCTCATCTATGATATTAATCTTTGAGTTCATATAACATACTTGGCTATGTCTAACTAATATATTTGTAAATTCATTTTCACATCAAGTAATCAAGTGTATTCATTATTTTATTTCCATCTCATCATTCGTGTTGATATGTAAAATAAAAATAATGAATACACTTGATTACTTGATGTGAAAATGAATTTACAAATATATTAGTTAGACATAGCCAAGTATGTTATATGAACTCAAAGATTAATATCATAGATGAGAGTTTATTAAAATGCATAGAAAATCGTTATTTGAATACAATTGATTTTGAATATATCGATGCATATGTTATAATTTGTGGGCAAGTGTTTACATTGCAGATAGTATCATTACCAAACCGACTACGTGATGACAAAACTCCAAGAACAATTGAGGCTCAATGAGATTCCATGATAGGGTATTGACCCTAATTCTACTAGGAGGGGTGGAGGTGTTGCCCATTGTTTATCCTCCAAAACCTGGAGTCATGGGAGGACTGTGCAAGTCACACTCCCCTAGAAGTGTGATGATGACTGCGGGATGCCTACTGGGAAATCAGGTCGATATAGTCGACGCTGCCATCCTTAGAGTTTATGAATGGTTAGGTTAGTATAACTAATGCCATGGCACACTCCAGTAGAGGACAGATAGGATGGGAGCGGAAGAGATTAGGAAGGATAGGAGGATTTTATGATAGCTTGGGAACCTGGTTGGGGCAAGGCATGACCATTAAAGTTATACAACTAGAAGTATTCAAAAACACCAATTTTATAGTGTTCTCACATTAAATAAGAATTTAACCTCGATACGCAACCCTAACAAGAATGTACTAATCGCTAAAATAAGTATTGATATACGGTAAAAACTCTAACTTCGGGACAAAGTTTCTGAGAGAGGGGTGTATGTAATGACCCATCTTTAATATAGAGAGCACAAGAGTATTAGCATGCATATGATAGCTACATATGCATGTACTGCACTATTTTATATATATATATATATATATATATATATATGCTAAATTAACTATAAATGTTGAATATCACAACACTGCTTTAGATAGAAGTTACACCCTCACCCATCACCAAGCATATTGTTTAAATGCGTCATAATTAAGGAGAAAATACCCTAAATAATTTCAATAATATAAATTTAAAAGTATAAAGTAAATATGGTTATAAAGAAATAAATGTAAAATTTAAGTTAATTATAAATATGGTTATATATTTATATATCCCATAATATTAATAAATTATTAAAATGTGAAATTTAAATCAAAATAAAATAAATATTATAAACTAAGGGCATTTAAAGAAAACTAATAAAAATCATAAAGGTAAACCTAATACACGTCAATATCCCTGTAGCTTTGGACAAATAGAGTTACACGTTACAAAGGAAGGTGTCACCATGTAGGGAGTAGTGACCGCCAAGAAATGATACATAAAGATGGAAGAGGAGCATGAAAAGGGGAGGGGGGAATACAGAGAATGGGGGATAGAAAATAAATCTGTTTGAGGGATGAGCCAGGGGCTCGATTTTGAACTGAAAATCGGAAATCTTTGAGCTGTTCTTGGAGTTTTGGGCACGGGGGCCAGTGGACTTCCATTTCGAAGTCCTCTGGATCTGGGAACCGCAAAGGTTGATCCCAGATAGGCAGGGAGGAATCGGTTGGTTTGGTAACGAAACCAGAAAACTCGGAGCAACATGGACCGACACCAGATGGGAGAATCAGGTACGCAATTGCATTTAATTTGATAGAAATAATTTGATAGAATTTTACAAGAAATTTGTCCATTTAGTCGAATCTTAACAATAGTCCTTACAACTTCCCTCCAAGGCTATTCGAACTCTTTACTTGGCCAAGTGCGTGGGTGGCCCCCACACTCAACTAACAAAATAATACAGCCTCCTTTTCTTCTCTAAGCCCTTTTATCAAAATCGTTGCTAAATAGCAAGTGACCTGGCTAAGCAACTCAAGCAACTAAAGTGAGTTCGATTGGAAAAATATCCTTAGTGAGGATGACCTCCTCCTATTTATAATTTCATGGGTCTTCCTTCCCACGTGGGACCCTCCACCTTTCCATTCGACTTCCCTCCAAGGCTATTCAAACTCTTTACTTGGCCAAGTGTGTGGGTGGCGCCCACACTCCACTAACAAAATAATACGGCCTCCTTTTCTTCCCTAAGTCCTTTTATCAAAATCATTGTTAAACAGCAAGTGACTTGACTAAGCAACTCAAGCAACTAAAGTGAGTTCGATTGGAAAAAGATCCTTAGTGAGGATGAGCTCCTCCTATTTATAATTTCGTGGATCTTCCTTCCCACATGGGCCCCTCCACCTTACCATTCGACTTCCCTCCAAGGCTATTCGAACTCTTTACTTGGCCAAGTGGATGGATGGTCCCCACACTCCACTAACAAAATAATACGGCCTCCTTTTCTTCCCTAAGTCCTTTTATCAAAATTGAGTAGGTTCTATGGCCTCCAAAACTATCCAAAATTATGGGAAATTAAACTTGTAACCAAATAATTTAGGAAGGGACATTACACAATGGCAACTTATAGTGAGACAATGATAAACTAAACTTTTCAACTTGTGAAGATTCAAAGCTAGTGGGTGACACATGCATATACAACTAGGGTAGAGTCTAATGTACTTAATACTACTAGGAAAAATATGAGTTATGTAAACGGGGTTGGTTCACGATTTATAAAAAATATAAAAGATGTTCACTAAAAAGGAGAAAATAGGATACCTAGGTATGTTACAATGTTTGGAAATATCTTGTGGAAGCCAAGAAATCCTTTTTCTCTTAGACCCTTATTTTATGAGGCCTTGTTTCATGCATCATCATGTTCATATGGGAATTCCCAATCCCAAGTGTTTGTTTTGGGTAGACCAAAGTTGTCATGTCCCTTCTCAAACACATTTGTAATAGGGCTCTGCTACACAATTTTGCATAATTTTGGCTAAAGAAGAGAACCCATCATTTTCTTAGGGACTTAGGAGGTAATTCGACTTAATTTGGTTGCTAGTGGTGGAATGTGGGGGTCACCCACATGGGAATTCGAATTGGCCCATCCGAATAGCTTGGAGGGAAAGTCGAATAGGTGGATGGCGGGGCCCACATGAGACAGGGGAGGCCCAAGGAGTTATAGGGAGGGAGGGCTCTCATTTTGGGTTTCATTCATACATCTTGCAAAAAAAAATCACTTGATTGTTCACTCTATTGTTTAGCTGAGTCAACTGGCTATTTAGCCACAAATCTCTCAAGCAGGAGATTCAACCTCTACTTCGGGGGATCATCCATGCTCGCGCTAGAGAGGCAGTTCTACAAGAATTTCAGGAGTTTCGCGGCAGTGACATAGCACCACCAACCAGCGAAAAGAAGGGAGTGCATATTTCTGGGCAGCCAAAGAATACGCAGAGGGAGATAGAGGCCAACAGAGATCATAATGTAGATATAAGTCTTTTGAATTAATCACATTGTAGGATTTGGTCAACATTTCGAACCAACTAATGTGGTTCATCCTCAGGACGAGGTTTGCCAGAGAGTTAGCGAGCTGAGATAACAACAATAGACCAGCATTCTCGCTGAGTTTTACAGCCAGCAGAACCAACATTCCAGCAGTTCGAATTGCTGGGCTAGAGGACAGTGCAGAGGCCACTTAACAGTTTTTCGTGGAGCTTAGGAGCAACTGTCTTAGGCCAAGATCTCACCCAACAAGTCAAGGATTGGATAACAAGGGTCAGCCCAGCCCTTTGGGGGCATTTCCAGGGGGATTTATAGGTAGTTTCCAAGCAGGCCGAGTTTTGCAGTTGCAGCTGAGGTTGGGTTCCAAAGGGGTCTAATTTCATAAATCTAAACCAGCCAAAATCCTTTATGGGTTTTTTTGGGTTTTTGACAAGGATCCCAAATATAAAGTTTCATAGTTTTCTAAGCAACAGAGATGGGGTTTTAAGTGGTATATTTGCAGCAGACAATGTAGAATTGTTGGGGATTGAATAGTGCCTTTGGGGGTCGATTTTGGGAAGTCCAAATCAGGCCAAACCATTTAAGTGGTTCTATGGTTTTGGCCAAGGACTTTGTGGCTGAAGTTTCATCATTTTCTGAGCACCAAAGGAGGCGTTTCTTGCAGTCCTTTTCCAGGAAGCGGTGAAGTTTTCTAGGCAGCGCAAAACATTAGAGGAGCCGTCATTTCCAGCATTTGAGATCATTGTATTATCACCTGGGTTCTGTCACGCTTTCCATTGAGGCAAGCCCAGGTGCATTCCTCCATACTATTTTACTTGATCCATTGATTAATAAAATGGCTTAGTTGGTTCTTAATTCTAGAGTTTTTATGAGCATTCACTGATTGTTTAAAATTTTTGTGCTGTAAATCATTTTTGCTTTTCATATCACTATTTATTTAAGTTTGGAACATTACAAAATTCCATTAACCATTTGTTGTAGTTTATTCCTCTTTTCCAAGTTGGCAATGGTTAGTGACATTTAGTGGCAGTAATTCCCTAAACCCCATTTCTTGGTGTTGCCCTATAAGGTGATAAATTAACTTGGCCTATCTATTTTTAGTTTGCAAGGAAACTTGCTAGAATAGAAAATTTTCTCTTGATTTCTGAAAGGAGGAATGATATCATTTTTAATGAATCCCTTGTAGTTAGCAATTTTCCTTAAGCTAACAAGATATTTTTTGTATCAATATTTCTTTGCAATTATTGTTTAAGTCTAGAAAATTGAGTTGCAGATTACCTTGCCTCCATCAACACTTGGACTAGTAGGGTGGGGTCCAATAGACTAACTTGGCATCTTTTATGTTTTTTAAATTATATATTATAATATACAAAAATATCTCGGGAAGATTCACTCTCAGGTTTTCTTGGAAATGGTGTTCCAAGAAATGTTGCACGAAGCGGGGACGTTTTTTGGAAGCGGATCCTTGGAAGCGTCATTTCCCAAAATTCTAAGAAGCAAAGCATCTACTAATATATATATATATATATATAGATATAGATATATATCTTTGCATTTATATTAAAAAAAAAACATCCAAAATACCAAATTAGTTGTAGAGGACATGAAAACATGCATATTTTTTAATTTTTACAAAAATCCGGATAGATATGGCATCCGTTGTACATCAATGGTTAATTATTCTAGTATCAACCATCTAGAATCTAGATTCCTCTTCTCTTGTCTAGCCTTTGCCTTTGCTTCGATTCTCTAGGGACATTAGTCAACATTGCCCAACTTTGATCAAACAACCTAATCCAAGTCGTATAATATGGTAGAGGAAGCTTAACATGTCTAATCAATGATTTTGACTTGAGTGAAGGGTACATTTTTTCTAAGGCCATGACAAAGAGTTCAACAATCAACAACACCAACACTGGGGTACATATAGGGCTCGGTGCTCTTGATTAAATGCCAATCACATGCCCTCATACATTATATAATCCAATGAAATGCCACATTCTCATTGATCCCAAAAACTGTTAAGTCTGTTGAATTTTGAATGGGATGTGAAATTTTATTTTCTCCATGTGAAGTCTGATGAGGTTGGAACCACTTTCAAACATCGTGAGTCATTTCATGGTAATGTTAAAAATTTAAGTAAAAGTCACTTTTACTTTAAGAATTTAAGATTACCATTAGGGAGCATCTAAGAAGCGTTTAGGGAGCATCAAGGGTCACCTTGGGAGTATTCAGAAAGCATAGTTCCTCACATAACAATTCTTAATTTCAAAACAAAAGAAAACGAAAAAGCCCTACAAAACCATGTGAACCATCCACCTTCTCTCGAATCCGTGGCGGATACATGCCCGAACCTCCACGGATTCGCAACCGATCCTTTCCAGATCCACAGATCGGGCAACCAAAACCATGGATCGGGCCCCCACAAATCCGATTTTCCAGGAATCGCCAAAAAATGGAGGAACCGCGAATCCAATTTTCAGATCCACAATTCCCCCAAAGGATCGGTGGCGAATCCGTACGGGACGCGGTTCCACCTCCTAATACTTGGGGGGGGGGGATCTTGCAACATTGGTTCCAAGTACTCTCATTGTAGAAATTTTCTTAACGAAATTAGTGCAACTTCAAAAATTTTACCTTTTTCCAAGAGGTTTCCCATATCTTCACCCCATGAATTTTAAGCATTAGGGATGTTAGGAAATATAAATAAAACAACAATGAAAAAAAACAATACTTCACCTCTTGACAACCTCAAATCAACAAGGCAATCTAAGAGAAAATATACCAATCTGTGCCAATGATTTTCAGCCTTCCAATGCAATCTTATCATGCAAAAACCAGATCTGAACATCATATTATAGAAACAATATTACAATAGTAAATCTGTCATATTTTCTTCAAGGTTAATTTTAAATCACTTATTAATTTCATTCTTAGATTTATGTCAAACCACCAAGACATATTAGTGTTGGAAATTACCAAACCATGAGGATAAAGATAGTCGAAAATCAAATGTGCAATGAAACAATTTTAGAAGTTGAAAACTTCATATATATGTAAAATTTCCTTAATTACAGCAATTGGAATTTAATCTTCTATCTACTAGAGATTATTTGTCTTCAGAAATTTAATTCGGAAAATAACGATTAATTCACTACTGCAATTTTCACAAATAAATACAGGAACTGAGAAATAATGCACACACATAAGATACTCAACACCAATAATTTTGGACAAATTGTACCTGGAAAAACCCCAGTGTGGGGAAAACCAGTTCTGCAAATGAGGGTTTTATTATTAATAATCTTCAACAATCAGAGAATTACAACAACTGCTTGTCTCTCACTAGCAAAGCTCCAACAAACAATTTTCTCCACTGCCAAAATCAACTGGAAATGCAAGTTCCTTTCTACAAAAACAATTCTGCCTCCCTCTCCCTATTCGCTCCTCCTCTTGTTGCTCGCATTGGTGACTAGAAATGCGCACTACTGGCTCTAGGAAATTATCTCAGCCTCTGGAAATTCGTTCCAGCAACTACACTACCTCCTGCAACACAATAAAGCCACTCACACCTCTGTCAGTAGCTAACTCTGGCACTGGAAATCGAACTGTAGCCTCTTCAACTTGCACTGTGTAAACTAGCAATGCGCACTAGCTGAATCGACCTCCCTATCTGTAACATTCTCAAATTTTGTGAGTGCAAAATCCACTTAGGAGTTTTGCCAATTTTTGGTGATATTAAATTAAAAGGGAGAAAATATTATTTTGTGGAGAAATCAGAAATTATTATTTTAATGGAGAATGGCAACAAATAACATTTTATTGGAGAAGGGAAAAAATTTATTATTTTATTGGTAAATGGCAGAAAATTAATATTTTATTGAGAAAGGAGGCAAATTATTATTTTATTCAAAATGGCGTCAAAAGTCTCCTATGGAAATTGGGCCCCACCAATAAAATAATAGGGAAAAAGAGGATCTAGAAGCTGGAGGGAGGCTCCATGTAGAATTATCAAAGGAGGAGGAATTCAATGGCAAGGCATTCTATTCCTACCTATCTTTTCACATAGAAAAGAAGCTCAAGCGAGTTTCAAGGGTTTCAAGTGAAACTCAAAGCTAATTTCAGTGGACTTCAAGTGCCACCCTAGTTAGCTCATTGGGAAGATTATTTCAGATCTTCCATTGTGTTTATTGCAGGGTTTCATAAATCTCCAAGGCCAAGTTGATTAATTACTTCAGATCTCAAGAACCAAGTGATACTCCTGTAGCTGAAGTTGAAGTGCATTTCTAGGGAACTGAGGTTGAATAATTTTGCCAATTTTGGAGAGGCTGAGATGGCTCTTTCTAGGACTCATTTGTTCAGCCATATTATCAGAGTTTGCTTCAGAACTTATGCACTGCAGGGAAGCCATTGTGACCATTAGAAACAGTGATTTAATTCAACTGAGGAAGGGCCGAATTCACTCTTAATCTGTTGGCTGAGTGGTCATATTCATCATTGCTAGTTAAGCTGGGTTTATCAGTGACAAGGGAACAAATTTGTTTGCTAAACAAGGCTGACTTCTATCCCTTGCTGCCTGAGTATTTCATGTCTTTGTTGGGTGAGAGTAATATGCCCAAAAGGAGGAATAGTTCATTAACACTATGAGATCTTAAAAAAAAATGGTCATGGTGTTGTGGTTTGGTTGGCTGCTCAAATGCTGAAGTGTACAGGAGCTGTGGAGGTCCATGAGTTCCTTATTTGATGGCTGGAAGTGCTGATATATCCATTCACAATATAGCATGGAGGTTTTTTGCTTATTGGGAGGCCAAATCTCTGCTTGAAAGGGGGACAAATACCTTGTTGTGGATGTGCCTATATGGTTGAAAGAAACCACTGTCATTCTCTGGCTGAAATTTACTCAGGTTCCTCGTTCTTATCTGTATTTATCAGCCATAGTATTGGTGCATAAATCTAAAGCTTCATTTCTTATTATCCATATCAGAAGTTTGTACCCATGTGAAGTGTTACCTAAATGATGTGTTGCTGAAATCTTATTGGCACGAAGTATTTTTTTTTAATGTCCATTTAATATTATGCACTGAATGGAATAAACTACACCAAAAATGCACCTACAACCATGTGCCATTAAACTGTTTGACAGAACGTGCCACTAGAACCCAAGTCAAAACTGTTGAAGTTTCTAAATTTACTTAGTTAGAAACCCTCCATGCACTTTATCTGATTTATTCCTACCTACTTGTTATTTTCCTTAACAAGTTATTTACAATATAAATACTGAAAATAAACACTAGTGCATGCTCAACATATTACAGATCAGCAACTATAAAAAAACAGAAACAAACACACCATATGACACCATTATTTTTGGACTAATGTCCCTGGAAAAACCCAATGTGGGAAAACCGGTGCAGCTATATGAGGGTTTTCTTATTAAGCAATATCAGAGTACAATCTGGGTGCCAAAACTGGCGTACCCAATAGAGAATTTCCTTGGCAATAATACCTCTCAATTTCTAACAAATCTCCTGGCTGAAACCACGGATAATCCTTCCGGCAGCTACTCAGCACAAATCTGCCCCAGAAAACCCAGTGTCAACCTCTCTCTAGACTGTGTTAGCCCCTCTCTGCCTCACACTGGCTCTGTGTCACCCCGGATGGCTCTACGTCAGCCCTGGGAGGCCCTGCGCCAGCTCTCTGGCCCTCTGCGTCAGCAACGCTGGACTCTCTAAGGCTTTGCGCAGCTCCCAGTTACCTCTACGTGGCCCTGCGTCATACCTGGTTGGCTCTGCGTCACTCTCCTTGGCTACCGCACTGCTCTCCCGGTGCTATCTCTGCCTCTTTGTCTCTCTGTATTCAAATGCCCCTCAGCTGCATCACTAATTCTATCTCTCTTAGCAAACCCCGCTCTAGAGAATAGAATGACTGATCACTGAATCACTAATTCTATCTCTCTTAGCAAACCCCGCTCTAGAGAATAGAATGACTGATCACTCTGGTGTGTTCTCCAAATGACGCTCAAGCCTCCTCTTGTACTTTTCTTGTTGACATCTCAACAGCCTAGATTAAGTTCCTAATCAATGGCTAAGATTAGATCTAGCTTAATCCATGTCTTTTGGACCATTCTAACATAGATTCATATTAATACACATTAATATTTTATTTTCCCTAAGTTTAGACTTAGGGACTCCATTAAAAATATTAATTATTTTAATATCCCCTGATCTGTTTAGAATCTGCCCAAACCCTTTCTGGGTATTGGAGATCTCATGTGCCCCAACCTCTCCACCAAATTTCGTGGCTGGAGCACATCCGATGCTACCCTGAATCAACACTCCCTCTTAGCGAGGATTGTGCTCTAGCAATACTCCTCACTGAGTATTACTCTGATCATCCGACATCGGTACCTGTGCTGATGCTAGGCCTTCCTACCCAACATCCTCTGCACTGCTGCCTCCTGTACTGCTGCCCATGGTTCTGCCACTGCCACTGTTGCATCTGTACGATAGCTCCCTCTGCATCTGTGTTGTTGCTAGTCCTTTCTCCCAGCACTGCATCCGCACTGCACCTCCTCTCATCATGCTGCATCGTGTTGCACACTGCTGCACTGCAACTCAGTTACTGAGAAGTAAGTAACTGATCTCCTAACTGACCTCCCTGTTGGGCTGGAAACACCCACTAATGCTGAAGCTCCCTCTGCCGCTGAGAAGTGCTCCCTCTCTGACCTCTACGCTGTTGCAACAACTTCCTGCATCTCGCATCATTGCACACCTCTCTATGCCATCCTGCACTGGTGCAACACTCTTGCGCCTCTCGCACTGCTGCAGCCTGCTAGCTCTGCACTGTCTCGGGACTCCTGCACTGTAGCTCTCTCTGCCACTCCATCTGCATCCATCTCTACCCACTCAACCAGTCCTGCTATTCCTCGTCGAGGCTCCCGTAGCAAGGTCTAATCCAAGAAGCTGGTTAACTCAAGGATCCTGCCCCTCATCGCCTGTAGTCCGCCTAACTACAGCTCGATGTGTCCCCACTTCCACTCAAGTGGTGCGTGTGCACTCATGGCACAGTCATCGTCTGTCAAAACTTCCTTCTCTGCCCTTGCTGGCACTGCCTTAGTCTCGGAAGACTCTCCCTTACTCCTCTTCCTTGGACACTGAGTCACATAATGACCTAGCTCCCCACACTGGAAGCACTTGATCTTGGAGAGATCTTTCTTCTTCCACTTCTCCCGGTTTCCCTTAGATGCTAGGGCCACATCTTCCTCCTCTTGCTTGACTTTGATCCCCTTGCTGTTGCTACCCGTCTTTGACTGCCGTCTGATCTCTTCCTGGCGAAGAGTTGCCCACATCTCGTCCCAAGGTGGGAGAGTCCCTCTGCCCAGTATACTCTGGACAAACACCTCCCAGTCTTTTGAGACAGCATTTAAGGTTGTCCTCACCATCAGCTCCTGATCCGGTGTCGCCTCTATAGCAGTCAACTGATCTCGGATCTCATTCAGTCCTCTGAGGAAGGTGTCAATTGGTTCTCCCTTCTTCATCTGATACAACCTCAACTGATTCTCAAGCAACATTCTTCTCTGCACAGAAGTATGCTGGTACAGCTTCTTGAGAGCCTCCCACATCTCAAATGTCGTTTCCTTCTCGGCTATGTGTGGTACTACATGATCCTTGACCCCGTCAAGGATAATGCTCTTGGCCCTCACCATTGCCTCCTCATACCTGTCATTATCATTGGGGTCGACTGGGATAGCTATTACCTTCAACGCGAAGTTCTTGACACGATCCTTGTCAAGTACGGAGAAGATTCTGGCCTTCCAGACTGTGAAGTTCGATGCTCCATCCAGTCTATCCTGGTCACTTACTCCGTGTAGTGCCATGATGCTTCTCTACTTCCCTCCTAGAAGTTCTTTGTTCGACTCCTCTAAGTCTCTACTTCCCGTCTGGAAGTTCTCATCTGGACTCCCTCTTAGTCCTGATTTCCCTCTTGGAAATCCTTCTACCGCTGTCAAGATGCCCCCTACTCTGATCGTCTTGTGCAACCGCACCCCTGATACGGGTTCCTCAACTAGAAACCCTCGATAGCAGCTCCTCTAGCCTTGCTCTGTCAGGTACTGTTCTAACTACAGTACCTCACCAGCTCCACTCTACAATATTCCCGCAGACTTCTAAACCCCAGCAACCTGAAGGTGAGAGCTCCTAGGCTCTGCGTAATCCCGGCACCAGCAACCCGACCTCCTCAGCCAACTGCGCCAGCCCTCCCAGCTACTGCATGGCTTTGCGTGAAGCTTCTTTTGCCTTCCTTAGCCTCTGCGCTGCCTCTTCCCGGCTCACCCTTGATGACGCAGGCACTATGTCACCCTTCCTTGTTGCTACTATGCTATAAATAGCTTTTGTCACCTCAAGACAGCTGTTTTCTGCTGTTATTGCTCCGCTCATGTTAAAATTGGCAACTAGGGCCAAACTCCATGTGGGTCATCTTATTTATGGCAACTGATATTTTTCTTGGATCCCTCTCATCAAGAGGTGTAGGATTGATCTAAAGATCATCTGATTTCGATAAGTATACATGGAGATATGAATTTATTTGCGTTATAAGACAATTCGTCAAGGTCGGCCAGCAACCAAATAAACCCCACATGTGCTCAACGTTTTAGTATAAATAGAGGTGGCCTTCAAGTCATTTCAACACACTTGGGATCTCTTCCTCTCTCTACTTGTCTTTGGGTTTTAGTAGGAGGAGAGATCCTAAGGAATAACGCTGCCTTAATCCAGAAGGCAAAAAGCCGGAACTGCCGGAAAAGCCAGAACTGCCGGAAAAGTCGGAACTGCCAGAAAAGTCAGAAAAGTCGGAACTGCCAGAAAAGCTGGAAAAGCCAGAACTGCCGGATAAGCTAGAACTGTCGGAAAAGCTGAAACCGACAGAAAAGCTGGAAAAGTCGGAAATGCCGGAAAAGCCGAAACTGCTAGAAAAGCCAAAAATTCCAGAACTGTAGGAACTGCCAGAAAAGCCGAAATTGTTGGAAAAGCCGGAACTACCGGAAAAGCCGGGACTTCCAGGACTTCCGGAACTGTTGGGAACAACCGGAACTGCCGGAACTGCCGGGAACAACCGAAACTGCCAGAACTGTTGGGAACTGCCGAAACAGCCGGAGCATCTGTCTCCGAAGGAGAGCAGCATGCAAGGGACAACTAACTAACATTGGGACAGTTGTATGGTACTTAGCAGCAAATACACCAAGCATGCAATGTTACAGCTAGCATGCAAGGGACAACTAGCATGCAACAACAAGCATGCTAGGGACAACAAGAAAGCAAGGTGCAACCAACACATAGGTCAGGATGGCAACATGGTGCAACAATGGCACATAATGCAGTACAATGATGGGTACAGTCATGATTAATGAAGCGTGATGAGATGCAGCATAGTGATGATGGGTGTAGCATGGTGCAGCGCGGTGAGGTGCACCATGATAACGAAATGCAGCACAACGATAGGTGAAGGAGTCACCTTGGAGAATTAACTGAATCAGCATGTCTTCAACTGATCTCATGTATCATCTTCTTAGAGATGATCTATGCCTTTATCTAGATAAGTCAAAGTGTTGACTTCTGTTGTAAACATACTATCTCTCTCTCTCTCTCTCTGCTGAACTATTGAAGATCATATAAGAAGAATTGATCAAGGGTTTCCCCACATTGGGGTTTGTCCCTGGCTAGCGCCACACCTTGTGTCCTCTTGTCTTGGCTTGTCTTCTGCGATTTATGTTTATATTCTATCTACAATTTACTTTAATGCTGATGTGATTGCTAATCTAGAAAAGATATGGAGCTAACTGTGAAAATTGAAATAAATTGCTCTAAGCATAGAACATAACTAAAATTAACATGGTATCAGAGCTGAGGTGAAGACAATGCCCAAGCAAGAGTGAAAGAGCAATCACCGAAGACAGTTAGGAAAGGACAAAAGGATCAATGGATTCCTCATCCCTCTTAAAATTCACCAAGGGTGAAGTCAAAGCAGAGAATATTATCAGAATGGCACAGCGGAATATGGCCTACCTAAAGATCACTTCATTGGAAGACCGGATCTCAGGGTGGAAGGAAAGGCAGATAACTAGTTCGGGCATTATGCGAAGGAGTGTTCGAATGGTAGGGACACATCACTTGATGATGATAACAATCATTTCAGGGACATCTTCAATGATCAGAGGAATGACAAGTAATGCAAGTCATCAAGGAAACGACCGACTCTTCAGAGAAAGCAAGGAACCCCAGTTATGAAGAATCAAATGTTGTTTCTGATAAGATAAAGAAGCGTTATCTTGTATTGGCCCTCTCCTTCAGATTCTTTGGGAATCTGGATTATAGATTGTAGTGCTTCAAGGCACTTCATCGGATAGATGGGTGCACTCTCTAATTTGGTAGCGATGGAAACAATCGTGGGATTATACTTGGAGTCAATTCCACCTATCCCGGAAAGGGCGTAAGGAATGTTAACTCTCAATTGAATAAGGGTAACTCGATTAATTTACAAAATCTCTTTTATGTACCTGATCGCAAGAAGAACCTGGTGTCCATCTCGGAAATGGAAGTCAAAGGTTTCAGGGTGGTATTCATCGATGGAAAGGTACGTGTTAAAAAATATAGTTTTCAAAGATGCTTTTTCTCATGGGTTCAGGGTTGGCAATTTGTGTCAAGTTGTAGGATGGTCCATTAGGGATCATGTCAATTGACATATCGCATCTATAACACAAAAGGTCTACCTATGGGGCCCTACCTGATGTGAGTCAAATGGTGATAGGGATGTCTGAATTCAAGTAGAGCATGAAGGTACATGTCTGAGATGTACCGAAGGAAAATCTTATAAGGGGACCATTCCCCTCATGTAGCAAGTCCACAAATTTGGAACAACCCGAGGAGTTTGAGATTCATGATCGGGAATCTCATAAATACAGGTGGAAGAAAGCCCTCTATGGCTTGAAGCAAAACACCCCGGGCGTAGTATGAGAGGATTGATAGCTGTCTGATGAAGCTGAGATTCACTAGGAGTGAAACCGATCCAAACCATTACTTGAAGGTTGTGGATGATAGACCTCTCATACCAGCACCTTCTGAGGGCGGCCTATTTCAAACATGTGCAGACCCTCTCACTTGCAGAAGTAAGAGGGAGTTGGATTCTGGATGTGGAATGGTAAACTGCAAGCCCGTGACTACCTGGAGGATCTTAACTTTCAGAAGTTATATGGTAGTGATCTCGGACCAGATTTGGGAAATGCCTCTGAGTTTCATAAACTCATTTGCATTGATGTTCTTGGTGAACTTCCGTCCGGACATATGTTTTGCAGTTAGCATGGTGAGCTCATATTTGGTTGAGCCTCACTAGATTGGTGCTAAGAATCTTCTGAGATATCTTTGGGGCACAATCTCTCATGGATTGAGATACACTGCCGGAAATATGAAGCTGCATGATTATTCAAATGCTGACTGGGCAGGCAGTGTGGAGGATCACTAGAGCACTTCTCAACGCTGGTTCTCTTTGGGTTCTGCTTCGATATCATGGATGAGCAGGAAGCAGAAGTCGGTTGCTATAAGCACCGCCGAGACCGAATACATAGCTACGAGTATGATCTCGTATGAAGCTGCCTAGTTGTGGAAGCTCTTCAGTGAGCTGTTTGTACACATGATGAATACCACTGTGATTCTCTGTGACAACCAGAGGGGGGATTCGATTATTGAGGAATCCTGTATTCGATGATTGCTCCAGCAGATAGACATCATATACTGCCTTATCTAGGATATGGTAAGTCGATGAGCGAGGAGGCTCCATCGCATTGAGACTGATGTACAAGTCGCAAACATTTTGTCAAAGCCCCAGGGAAAGGTCAAATTTGTGACTTTCCCGAACGACTTGGAGTCGTTGAGAGACCTTCTTATAAGGGTCCTACATGTTGCATGCATTGAGCTCTGGGAGCTCTGTCGAGCCTTTTGAGTGGTCATGGAGGAGAGACTCTTCTTCTCCTTTATCTTGTTTGGACCCTGATGAATCTTCATCTTTATGTTTTCTAAAGTCCTTATACATTTCCTCTACCATGGACCTTATGGCCAGGAAACTATCTATAAATTGAGGGTCTGGCCCCATAGAACCTTCCTCTGACATTGTCTTCTGAGGATAGATTCTTCCAATCTCAGGATTAGTTTCGACCAACTCTCCTCCTAATTTAATGTATGATCTCAGTTAATTAATGTAGGTATTACAGACTCATGTGCTGGTGTGCCTATGTTATTTTAAGCAACAGATCGATAAGATTGTGAAATACACAGGCATTGGAAAACAATAAGAGAAACACAGCAAGCAAATGCAAAAACACAATAATTTAATAAGGAGTTCACCCAATCCTCCTGGGCTACGTCTCCTGGTCCAGTGTTTAGTGATGGCCTTTTCTATTGTGTCTTTAAGCAAAGTTTTTACAATGAGGAGCTCAATTTGAGTCTCCTGTAACAGATGATGCTTAGTAGGGTGGCACTTGGATTCCCCAAGCCACTAGAGTACACAGACTCCCCCTTACCAAGTCTCGACCTCAACTGGTCTTAATGGGATGAGTCCAATTTGGTACTCAGTTCCCGACAGATATCCTCACAGGGATTGCTTGAACCTCTCAAGCCTTCTTGATTCTGTCTGCTCGATGCTGCCTTAGCTCTATAGGTCAACTTGACTTCTCTGTTCTCTGCTTCTTGCTTCACTCTCTATTTTGTCTCCTCTCTGTTCTTTGTCTGTTCGTGGCTTAAAGCCAATCTGTCCCTTGACTATTCGCTTCCTCTTCCGTCTCTTCGGATCGCCTGCCTCTGTCCGCTGGAATTCCCTGCTTCTGTGTCATCACCACTGTGTAATGTTCCACAGAGAAGTGGCCACTTGTCTCCTCACGGACTGAGCGCCATCTCTTCCTCGAACGGTCATTATTTCGGTTATTTTGTGAAATGATTCATCCGCCAGCTCAGCGGTCAAATCGGACTTCAAACCTTTATGTGTCGTAGCTTATTTCTCCCTCGGGTCTGGTCATCCATCAGGTTGAACCTCCGCCGTTTGATCTAGGGCCTCCAGATCCTACGGTCATCGCTTTTATCGCACGGGTGACTTGCTTGACCATTAGCCCGCGATGAGAGTGGTTTTCTCTCTCATCCGCCAGACACGCATCATTCAATGTATGGCATTGCTCGGTCCTCTGACAAACCCACTTACCGCCTGAAATGCCTCCGATATTCCACCGGTTTTGGAGCGCGGGACCCACCTTTTGGTTTTAGCGCTTTTCCCATGGTTTTCCCTTTTTTTCACATGACCAGGGGCCGGGGCTTTTCTTCTCTGAAGTTTTTATCCCGCAAAGCGCCTTTGCGCTAATCGCGCATCAGAAATGGCCTCTATTTTCTGATCTGGAATCCCATTTTGCTAGTTTGCGCCATTGCGCGGTCTCCATGGACCAACGATCAGCGCGCTTTGACCGAGGGTCCTCGTTATTCCGTGCTAGCTACAAACTACCATTGTCCAAAGGTCCTTGATAGCTCGTTATTCACAAGATTTTGGAGTCTGACATAGTTTGAAACAGTCATAGAAACTCTGATAATTTTCAAGGATCCAATTCGGATCACTTGGAAGGTTGACGTAGAGGTAGCCTAAGTTGACGCAAAGGCTTAGAGGGCCAGCGCAAAGGACGTAGGATGCCGAGAAGCTGATGCAGAACTGACACAGGCAGACGCAGAGGCTAGCAGAGCTGACGCTAGGCTGAAGGAGTTGTGTTGTGGTGTTTCTGTGGGAAGACAAAGAGCTGAGAGGCAGACACAGAGCCACTGATGGTGACGCAGTCCTTGGAGGGTGACACAGTTCCGAAAGTTAACTTGGAGCAGCTTTCAATGTCCAGCTAAGGAACCGTCAAAATCACTGTGGGGCCAATCATCCGGTTGTTGATTAGCTAGAATATCTGTCTCCGGAGAAAGGTACTTCTGCCGAGGATAATCTCTGAAGAGTGAGCCATTTCTGGCACCCTAGTTGTATTCAGAAAACTGCATAATAATAAAACCCTCGTATCTGTTGCACCGGTTTTTCCGAGGACGATTGCGCAAAAATAACGGTGTCCCTTGTCTTGTCTCAGTTTATTTCAGTTGTTGATCTGTATATTTGTGAAGGTCGCTATTGTGTTTATTTCAATGTTTATATGATTAAATAACTTGTTAATGTAAGGAACAAGTCGGAGATAATAAACCAGAAATAGCAGTAGGGATTTCTGATGTGTCAAACTTAGAAATTTCAACATGGTATCAGAGCATTACAAATCACAAGAGGACTGAAGGCACCAATAGAAATCTGAAATTTGCAGCAATAGCAGCTGTTCCGAGATACAACCTTGTTCCAGAGCAGAAGCAGTGAAAGAAGAAGTGACGCAAAGCCTGCGTCATCATTTCGAGCCAAGGAAAGGGCCAGCGCAGAGGCAGAGAGAGGTAGAAGAGGCTCACGAAGAGCCATGTTATCCTGCTAGCTAGGTAGGATTGACGCAGTTAGCCAAAGGGGCAGATTCAGCCATTGTCGGGGTTGCGCAGACCCTGAAAGGCTCAGTTTCTTCAGTTGTCGGGGCTTGGGGAGCTATGTGCAGATTGTGATTTGAGGAGCTGGTGGCACACTGTTTCTGTCGAAGCAGAACAGTGTCTAAGGGGACGGAGCCAAGGTAGAGGGAATCACTACCTCGACGAATTTCTAGTCAAGGAATCTAGATCCGTGTTGCAGCGGCAAAGGAGGATTGGAGAGGAGCAGTTCGACAGTTGGCTAGAGGATTTCTAAGAGGGAAATCATGACTTAGAGGGAGATTTCCAGGAGGGGAGTCGAGACTCAAAGGGAGTCCAGAAGAGGCGCTGCAATGGTAATGAATGGATTCAGGGATTAGGGGGGATTCCAACTTTGTCATCTAGAAGGCCAAGATCTTGGCAATCTTGGACAGACATCGCATCAAGGACTTCGCCTTGAAAACCGTAGCTGTCCCAGTTGATCTGAATGCTAATGAGAAGTATGAGGATGCTGAAGCAAAGGCAAAATGTTTGATTGTAGACGGGGTCAAAGATCATGTCATACCACATATTGCTGAGAAGAACACAGCAAGGGAGATGTTGTGGGAGACGCTGACCACCTTATACCAGGGCTCTTCCGTGTAGAGGGAGATATTATTGGAGAATCAGATGCGGTCATATCAAATGCAGAAGGGAGAGCAGATAGATCCATTCCTTCTCAGGTTACAGGAGATTCGCGACCAACCTACTTCCCTGGAGTCTACACCGGATCCAGAGTTTATGGTCAGGACTGCCCTGAATGCACTCTTCGAGGAGTGGGAAGACATTTGTCCAAAGTATTTTGGGAAGGGCTACTCTTCTCAATTGGGAGGAAATGTGGGTCGCTCTTCGCCAAGAAGAGATCAGGAGGATGACCAAGGTGAGGAGTAGTGGCAAGGGAGGTCGAATCAAGAAAGAGGAGGAGGAGGATGCAGCTCTAGCATCTGCGAGACTATAAGGGAAGAGGAAGAAGAAAGACATCTCCAGGGTTAAGTGCTTCTATTGTGGTGAGTTGGGACATTATGCATCCCAGTGTCCCAGGAAGAAAAACGAGGGAGAGGCTTCTGATTCAAAGGAAGTTCCAGCTAAGCTAGAGAAATAGGTCGAGACTGATGACGATTGTGCCATGAGTGCTCATGCACCTCTAGAGAAGAGGTGGGGAGACATCAAGTTGTAGTCAGGAGGACTACATACTAGGGGTAGGATCCTTGAGATGCCCAAACTCTTGGATCACATCTGGCTACGGGAACCCTTAACGACAGTGGCATGATGACAGATGTCGGGTGGAGCAAAGTGTGGTGGAGCAGCAAGGCAATGCTTGAGTGTAGAAATTTGGGGTAGCGCAGTGGAGGTTGCAGCAGTGCGAGAGGCATAGAGGTGTATGTAGCAACGCAGTGGCATCAGAGGGAGCCCAGGATAGCAACAGAGGTAACTTCAGCATCACAAGGCTTCCAGGCTGACTGGGATGTCAGTTTTTGGGGGAAGTCAATTACCTACTTCTCGGTAATTGAGTTGCAGTGCAGCAGTTAGCAGTGGCAGTGCTAGGGGCAGCATGTTGAAAGGGAGTTGCAGTACAGATGTAGCAGTGACAGTGTCATGGGAACCAATACAGGAAGCAACAGTGCAGTGGATGTCAGGCAGCAAGCCAAGCATCAGCACAGGTACCGGTGCAGAAGATCAGTGTGATGTTTTTATGGTAAAGCATTACTAGAGCACATTCCTCGCTAAGAGATAGTGTTGATTTGTGGTAGCATCGAATGTTCTCTAGCCATGAAAATTGGTGGAGAGGCTAAGGAGCATAAGATCTCCAAGACTTAGAAATCGTTTGGGGAAATTCCACCCGAATGGATAGATATTAAAATAATTAATATTTTTAATGGGGTTCCTACATATAAACTTAGGAAAATTAAAATATTAATGTGTATTAACATAAAATGGGTGACAAAATTCTAAATGACGAGGATCAAGCCAAATCTAATCTTAGCCGTTGATTAGGGACTTAATCTCGACCGTTGAAGACTCAACAGAAAAAGTATAAGAGGAGGCTTGAGGGTCAGTTGGAGACACACCAAGTTGATCAAGAATTCGATTTTCTGGGGTAGGGTTTGCTGAGAAATCAAGTTAGTGATCTGTTGCAACGAGGGGCAGTTTGGCAGAAGGCTGAGAATACATATCAGAAAGGCAGAGAAAGTGTCGGAGAGACAGCGTAGAGCCTTGGAAGCCTGACGCAGAGGCAGCCAGAGTTGACGCAGAGGCTTAGAGGGCCAGCGCAAAGGACGCATGAGGCTGAGAAGCTGACGCAGAACTGAGGTAGATAGATGCAAAGGCTAGCAGAGCTGACACTGGGCTGAAGGAGCTGTGTTGTGGTGTTTTTGTGGGGCAAACTGAGAGACGAGAGGCAGACGCAGAGCCATAGAGGGTGGCACAGTCCTTGGAGGGTGACGCAGTTCCGGCAGTTAGCTTGGAGCAGCTTTTGATGTTCAGTGAAGCATCAATCGAAGTCACTGTGGGGACAATCATCCGATTGCTGATTAGCCAGAATATCTGTCTCCGAAGAAAGGTACTTCTGCCGAGGATAATCTTTGAAGGGTGAGCCATTTCTGGCACCCTAGTTGTATTCAGAAAACTGCATAATAATAAAACCCTCATATCAGCTGCACCGATTTTCCCGCATTGGGTTTTTCTGGGGACGATTGTCCAAAACTAACGGTGTCCCTTGTCTGATTGTCTCAGTTATTTCAGTTGTTGATTTGTATATGTGTGAAGGTTGCTTTTGTGTTTATTTCAGTATTTATATTAATAAATAACTTGTCAATGGAATGAACAAGTAGGAGATAATAAACCAGATAATGCTTTAGGGATTTCTGATGTGTCAGACTTAGAAATTTCAACATGCTACTAGCAGGCCACCAGACAGGGCATTATATGGAGATGATGCTCTTTGATTGTTGTGTAATGCACAAGAGGTATTGAGGATTGACAGAGAAGTGTTATTTGAATTTCCATTAGCATGAGCGGAGTAAGGCCGCTCAGGTCTACCAGGACAAATGAGGGGGTGTAGCTCACATCATGGTGGGTTCGCTAGCATAGAGGCGAATGCATTAGCACATGTGGGATACTAGATGATATTGGGTGATACAACAGTAGGCGATGGTGAATAGCACTTCACGAGATTTTGCCATGGAATTCAGTGTTATGTAGAGGAGTGCGGGGGTACGTGCTTGCATACAACTGAGTATGATGATGCACAATAAGTTGTTGGAGCATCTCCCCCGAAGAGATCTCCTGATAAGGATAACAGGTGTATCATTGGGTTGGGCTTACCCAGGATCATTGAGGGAATTGGCAAGCATCCCGTAGACATATCCCACGGGACTCACACCTATTCCTCCCTCTTATTGTTCACAGCCTTTGGGAAACCGACTGTTGTTCCTTGACACTCTCAACATGAGCAACAAGGTGTGGGGAGATCACTTCAGGCAATTGCATGGGATCAATGCAACATGGGACAGACCTTTGAGCTGTGGCAAATGGTCAGGGTGCAAGCTAGCAGATGCAAGCCTAGGGATGGGTCGATCTTTTGCAAAGGTAGCATGTGCTCCATCTTTGAGCCCACACTTAGGGATATGCCTAACACCTTTTGGGTGGGGTGTTCTGAGGTGCCTCAGGAGCATATACAACAGGTGGTGGACCTTCCTTATAGACAGATGTTTAGAATCAAGACAATATTGGGGAGTGCCTTCAGGAGACCGGATAACAGAGCTCGTTGTGGGGTATGGCAATCATAGGGCATTTTTTCATACACCAGATTTATTCATGGTGTGTGGAGTCTTTGTACTAAGTGCATGCAGGGACCAAAGACACGACACAAGTGGGTCTCAGCCATCGTCAGGACAACGCCACATCAGATCTGGTCATGGGATCCATGGATTTAGTAGGCTGATAGGACACTTCATTATGTGATGAGCAGGATCATGGGTGAGGGTGATCTAGTTCACCTTGTGTTTGACGCATGGGAGATCATTGAGACCTGCATTGTATGGTGAGGCAAATTTATCCTATTGTTTCTCAGGACCGAGATTAATAGTGAATGGGTAGACATTAACATCATGGAGATGCTTGGGCATGATGAGCTTGGCCTTCACAGATATTCTGCCATCCAGTTCCAAGACGGGAGGATACAGTCTAAGCACAATGGGTAGTTTGTCATAGTCAGAGTGGCACAACGTCAACATGGTGGCACCCTTATGAGACTAGCATGGGATCTAGGTATAATAAGATTTGGTGGTTCAGCTACCCTCAGGGGTGAGCTGGTTTCTACAAGGGGAGATCATACAGATCTTCCATTAGGTTTTAGTGATTTGTTGTTGACATGGGGAGCGTCACCAGTATGGTAGGATGTTCAACAACGAGGAGTTGTTCAGTGGCACATTTGGGACCCTAGCATTAGCTAGGCCAACTTTTGGAGTGACAACATATTGCTTAAGGACGAGTAATTTTTGGCAGGGAGGACTATAATGTTCCCAAATTTTGTGAGTGCAAAATCCACTTAGGAGTTTTGCCATTTTTTGGTGATATTAAATTAAAAGGGAGAAAATATTATTTTGTGGGGAAAGAGGAAATTATTATTATTATGGAGAATGGCAACAATTAATATTTTATGTGAAAATTCCGAAAACTGGAATCCTTTTGCAGCAACTGGTATTTTTTCTCCTAACTGTTAATTAATTTAAAAATTTATTTGCTACAACAAATATCGAAATAAACACACTACAACCTTCACAAATAAAACTGCAGAAAAATAATGTGCTGGAAACTGAGAAATGCTAGCACAGACATAAAATATTAGACAATTATTTTTGGACAAATGTCCCCGGAAAAACCCAATGCGGGAAAACCAATGCAACAATGAGGGTTTTTATTATTATGCAATAGTGAAAATATGAGTACAATCTGGATGCCTGAAACTGGCAATCCACAACAAGAAAAACTGCGCAAAATTATTTAAGGGAATTTACCATTCCTCCACAAGCAATCCCGACACAACTTGTCTATAGAAAACTTGGCCTCCTAAAGCTTCAGCATTGTGAAAATTCGGTGACCCCGAATCCTATTGCAGCAACTGATAATGTTTCTTCTATTTGTTAAATTAAGCAACCAAATTATTTGCAGTTTCCTACGGAAAATATTGAAACATATACACTGCAGCCTTCACAAAATAAATACTGCGGAAGAAATAAAAACACTAGAAGAATAGATGCACACACACACTAAAACACCGTTATTTTTGGACCAATGTCCCCAAAAAACCCAACTTGAGAAAACCGATGCAACAACTCAGGGTTTTATTATTATGCAGTAGTAAATCTAAGCACAAATCTATGGAAGCTCAAATCTAGCTTTCCATATAGAGATAATGACTGACAGAAGGTTTTTCAGCGTTCTAGCCTTTGCCCTAGCCTTGTATTCAGTCATCTCTGGTTTTGCATTGTTTTAGTAGGTTAACATTGTGGTTTTGCAAAAAATATTAGAGCTAATTTGGTGGTTACATGTATCCAAGCTCATTGGAACTCAAGCTAGCCCTCAACTATGCCTCTAGGCCTCTTGGTTTGCCCTTCTTCCCTTGATTTTCTCTCTGTTTTTCTACAGCCATTTTATGCAGACATATAACTCAAATTAAGTCATTAAAAATAACCTATGATCATCAAACCATCACTCAACTTAATTAGCTAATCATTGGAGTTATTGTGGCATTGATAATTTGGCACTTCATTGGTTTATTAAGGACTAAATCACTGAATTTCTGAGTTATTTCAAGTCTGATATGCATCATTTTGAGGTTTGATCTGAACACAGTAAGTCTGATCTATAGCCTCTAAGCAGTCTCATAGTCATTGATCATTGGAAAGTTGAAAGCATAAATTTTCTAGCTTATTTTGGGCATTGAACATTGTCATTTGACAGCTGATATAAAATTGCAGACCTTTGAAATACAGGGTTGCAATGGTAACAAAACACATATAAGTCCCTAAAATTGGCTAGGGGAATTCTATAATTCATTGTTATTGAGGTTTGATGTGATTTAGGCTTAATTTTGGTTATTGGCATCTTTTGCACTCTTCCATTTTAACACATAAGTGCTCTAATCAAATTGATAAGTGTTTAATTGGTTAATTGCTCTAAGTGACATTGTGATTTCATTGTTATTATGGTCATTGGATAAGCAGATTCATTGCTCATTGTTAAATTAGATATCTCTTGTGGATGTTTCCTTGAATCATAAGTGTGATAAGAGAATCTAATTGTGTATCTGATTGGCATATTGATTGTCTATTGATTATAATCTTGAAGTTGCTAATTGTATCAAAGTAGCATTAATCTTGTATTGTTTATCTTTTGAGTAATTGCCTATTTGTTTTATCACATTTTACGGCACCGTTAAGCTTAAGCACTTTCTCTTGTGGTTGAGATTGTCTATTGTTCAAGTATTTCATTGTTCATAATTAAAAGATCATTGTAATTGAATACTTAAGTAACTAAATAATCTCACCTTAAGAGCACTCACCAATCTCTTGCACTTGCATGCTAGGATTGGTATCTTTCATTAACGAATTTGCTTCCAAGCATAAGCTTGGTTGTAATGTTCCGAACTAGGAAAAATAGTTCTATGCAAAGCAAACAATAGAAACAACACCATAAAATTGAAATATTCAGAGCACACCCATAAAAAGTCCAGGATTAATCAACAGCTAAGCCATTTTACTATAATCTGGGAGAAAAGTACAATAATGTGGAAGTGGTGCACCTAGGCTTGCCTCAATGGCAAGCGTGATCAAGCCGAGGTGGTAATATGTCATGCCCAGTTGGCACAAATAACTGCTGCAATGATGTTGTGTGTTGCCCTTATGAAACTGTGTTATCTGCTGCAAAGATGTTGCTGGAAACCCCACCTCTGGTGCTCAAAAAATTACAAGAAATTAACCCCGGCATCTTCACCAAATACCCAAAATAACACACAAAGGAATTGGCCAAATGTTGACCTCAGAATTTTGGCCCAAATTCCACCTTAGCTCCTCTAGCAGTTGGCTGAGTTGGGGCCCCTGTTTGACCCTTTAGATCTGCCCAAAAATCTCTATAAAATTAGGAGTGTGATCCTTGCCCAAAACCCAGCAAAACCCAGAAAGGGTTTCCCTTGGTTCCAACTTTCAAAAATTGACCTTTCACAGCGTGGCCCTCCTCCAATTTCGAATTTTGTTGTTGTGACTGATCCTGTCAATCTCTGCTCTCCCAACTCTAGCAATACTCCTCAAATGGCGCTCCAAATGATCTCCCAGCCTCCCAGCCCCAAACTCCCCTAGATGGTGCTGCCCCAAAGAGTCTCACTCCAATCACTGCGCAGTCATGGAGGAGATGACACAGTCCTGCGTGTGATGAAATGAGAGCTACGTGTAGGATGGCCCTCTTGTCTGTAGCTTCCCTCTATACTCCTTAAAATGATGAAAGATGCTCCTGTCTCCCCAACTTCTTGGAGTGCCTCACGCTGTGATTGCGCAATCCTTGCATTGTTGTTACTCCCTCCTACTATTGGTACTCGACTTATAGTTGTTGTAACTCATCTGCCTGTTGTTGCTACGAACTGAGATGAAGAAGAACTCCTTTCTAGGGCTGGCACTAGAATTCCATAGAAGCAAGGGTTAAGATCTCCACTTGGAGACACTCGTGTGCTAAATAACTGTTAAGTTATGGTATGTTCTATGCTTATAACAGTTTACTTCTTTTTCTTATTATATTCCACCGATTAGCAATCACATGTACATAAAATAAAGTGCAGATAGAACATTAAACGATCGACAGAAAACAAGCCAAGACAAGAGACACAAGATGTGGCGGCTAGCCAGGGACAAACCCCACAATGTGTGAGGAAACCCTTTGATCGAATCTTCTTTTATCTTCAATAATTCAGCAGAGAGAAATAGTACAATAAATCTGATTCATATCAGCAGTAGCAAACCCTAGATCAGTAGCATCAGCATTAGCGGCTTCATTATCAAACTAAGGCAGACCATATCTCACAAACCGACAGTCGGATTGACTTCATTCCACCACCAAAAGTTTCGGCTTCTAGAGGAGGTTCAGATGAACCTACAGCGCAGTTCAGATGAGGAGATCTTCTAGGCCACGCAAGTCAATCTTTACTTCTGCAGTTGCAGCTTCAGTTTCAGCAGTTTCCGGCTTCAAACTAGGGCAGTCGATATCTTGCAAACCATTCGTCGGATTGACTTCATTCCACCACCAAAAGTTGTGGCTTTCAAAGGAGGTTCAGATGAACCTACAGCGCAGTTCCAAAGAGGAGATCTTCTAGGCCACGCAAGTCAATCTTTACTTCAGCAGTTGCAGCTTCAAATTCAACAGCTTCTGGCTTCACATGTGTGAGAGAGAGAGACCCATTTCAGCGCAGTAGAGAAGAGACTCATATCTGTGCAGTAGAGATAGAAAGATGTGATGAGATGAGTGAGTCCAAATGAGGAAAAGTCCTCTTATATTTATACACAACGTTGGTGGGTGAATAGATGCGACTGTTGGGCTTCTGAGCCTACATGAGTTGTAGGTCAGCTTGATAATAATTCCATAATCAAAATAAATTCATATCTCCATGAATACTTATCGGAATTGGATGATCTTTATATCAATCCTACACCTCTCGACGAGAGGAATCTAATAAAAATATTATTAGCCATGGATAAGATGACCCACATGAAGTTTTGCCCTGGTTGCCAATTTTAACACTCCCTCTCAACCATGGAGAACTTCATCTGCAATCTGTCTATCGGTCGTTACTATTCATCCATCAAATGCACTGCCTTGTACAGCCTGACCCTTGCCCTGCTCTGCTCTATTTTGCCTGTTCTGCTTTGTCTTGTTCTGCCCTGCATTGATCTGTATTGTTTTGTTCTGTTCTGCTCTGCTCTTGCATTGTTCTGTTCTACTCTGCTTTTGTCCGAATTATGAAGAAGAAGAAATGATCAAGGATGTATCATACTGACTCAAAGTCAGTCTCAGAGTATGTACCACTAGTCCCAGACCAGTCTCAACCAACCCAAAGTCAGCGTCATAGTGAGTACAACTCCAATGGTCCCAGACCAATATCATCCTCCACTGACTCAAAGTCAGTCTCAGAGTATGTACCACTGATCCTAGACCAGTCTCAACCGACCCGAAGTCAGCGTCATAGTATGGTACAACTCCTACCACTGGTCCCAGACCAGTATCATTGATCCCAGATCAATGGAGGTCATCCTAGCATAGGGAGTACGGTAGTTACAACGATGCGTCCATCGGTACTACTATGGTCCCTAACTTCATTTCCCTGCTCATTGATCAAATGAGAGGTACTTCCCATGAGTCCCAGACTGCATGGGTAGGATGCCTCGACAGAAGAACTAATCAATCCTGTCCTCACAGGAGAACACATCAATTCTGCTACAATTGCCATGGAGAACACATCAATCCAGGCCTCACAGGAGAACACATCAATCCTGCTACAATTGCCATGGAGAACACATCAATCCAGGCCACCATGGAGAACACATCAATCCAGGCCTCACAGGAGAACACATCAATCCTGCTACAATCGCCATGGAGAACACATCAATCCAGGCCTCACAGGAGAACTAATCATCCTGCTACATAGGAGAGCGAATCATCCTGTTCCACAAGAGAGCGAATCATCTTGTCCCACAAGAGAGCGAATCATCTTGTTCCAGTGTGCACCACCAGGTGAGGGTGAGTCACCCTATGGTCGTATGTTGCTCCAGTAATAACCGCAAGCCCTCAGAGCTCCCAGAGCTCAATGTATGCAACATGCAGGACCCTTGTACAAGGGTTTCTTACCGACTCCAAGTCATTTGGGAAAATCACAGATTAGATCTTTCCTCGGGGCTTTGACAAGGTGTATCAACCTGTACATCATCTTAATGCGATGGAGCCTCCTTGCTCATCAACTTACCATATCCAAGATGATGTCTATCTGCTGGAGCAATCGACGAATACGGGATTCCTCAATAATCGAATCCCACCTCTGGTTGTTATAGAGAATCACAGTGGTCTCCAATGTAAATCCAAACAGCTCTCTGAAGAGCTTTCGCAACCAGACTACCTCACACGAGGTTATGCTAGCAACAATATATCCTGCTTCGGCGGTGCTCAAAGCCACCGACTTCTGCTTCCTGCTCATCCAGGATATCGAAGCAGATCCCAAGGTGAAACAGCACCCGGAAGTGCTCTTACGGTCCACCACACTGCCTGCCCAATCAACATCAGTATATCCAAGTAGTCTCACATCTCCGGCAGTGTATCTTAATCCATGAGAGATTGTGTCCTGAAGACATCTCAAAAGATTCCTGGTATCAATCCAGTGAGGCTCAACCAAATATGAGCTCACAATGCTAACTGCAAAAAATATGTTCGGACGGAGGTTCACCAAGAACATCAATGCGAATGAGTTTATGAAACTCAAAGGCATTTCCCAAATCTGGTCTGACATCACTACCATATAACTTCTAAAAGTTAAGATCCTCGAGGTAGTCACAGGCTTGCAGTCCATCATACCAAATCTTTCCAATATCTTTACCACATATTTCCCTTGAGATAGGAAAATTTCCCTTGGCTTCTGCCATACTTCAAGTCCTTGGTCCTTCATTTCAAATTCAGAAGCCATCTCCCTCTTACATTTGTGAATGAGAGGGTTTGCACCTGCTAGAAAAAGGTCATCCACATACAACACCAGTATGAGAGGCTTGTCATCTTCAACCTTAAAGTAAAGGTTAGGATCAGCTTCACTCCTAGTGAATCCCAACTTCATCAAGTAGCTATCGATCCTCTCATACCATGCTCGGGGTGCTTGCTTTAGCCCATAGAGAGCTTTCTTCAACCTACATACATGAGATTTTCGATCATAAATCTCAAATCCTTCGGGTTGCTCTACGTAGACCTCTTCTTTGATCGAGTCGTGCAAGAACGCAGTCTTGACATCCATCTGATGTAGGTTCCATCCTTGTGAAGCGGCAAGGGCTATGATCGAGCAGATGGTCGTATATCTGGAAACAGGTGCAAATATCTCATCATAGTCTATACCTTCCTTTTGGGAGAAACCTCGAGCAACAAAACGAGCCTTATACTTTTCCATACTTCCATCTGCTGCATGCTTTATCTTGTAAATCCATTTGGAAGTAACAACTATCTTGTCCTGGGGTCTGGGAACTACTTCCCAAACATCATTCTTCATGATAGACTCATATTCTTCGGTCATAGCATCCTTCCATACTTGATGCTTGACGGCATCTGAGAATGACGAAGGCTCATTTTGTATGATCGTGCTCATGATGGTCAGGTATCCTTGATACCTATTAAGTTTCTTACTTTGATGGAAGGTTCCTCAGGGTGCAGCATGTCCTTCAGCATCATCAAGTAACCCCTTAAGCCATGAAGGACTCTTCCTAGAAGAGGAAGGCTCATATGGAGGAGGATCAATCGGATCCATGGGTTCTTCTACATCAGGCATTGATTCATCATCCTTTTCTTTCGGTTCCCTGGTGTCGGCTTCTTGAGAGCTCCTCAAAGTCGGAAGATTCATCCCCTTGCTGAGAGCCATATCTATGTCAAAGGTGACATCATGACTAATTATGACTTCCCTATAGCCTTTAGTATTTTCACCATAGCCCACAAAAATTCCCTTCTTTCCAGATGCTCCCAATTTGTTTCTTTTCTCTTTCGGCACATGAAAGTATACAGGGCCTCCAAAAATTTTAAAATGAGAAACATCAGGTTTCTTACCGGTGAATTTTTCTTCAGGAGTCTTGGAACCCAATGCTTGATGAGGGCATCAATTTTGTACATATACGACGGTGATTGTAGTTTTAGCCCATAGAAACATCAGAAGTCTTTGATCATGTAGCATGGCCCAAACAGCTTCCATCATCATGCGGTTCTTCCTTCCCACCACACCATTCTGCTCAGGAGTATGTGGTGTAGTAGTCTCCCTCTTAATGCCAACCTCAGGTATGCCTGAGTGAACCAATTGTAATATATCAGAGGTCTTGCTTTGGCTTGAGGGGAATGGTCCCCTTTTCAGCTTTCCTTCAGCACATCCTGGACATACACCTTCATTCTCTATTCAGAATTCGGGCATCCCTATCACCATTTGTCTTACACCGAGTATAGCTTTATAATGAAGGTGGGCAAACCTCCGATGCCAAAGTTCGGACTGAAGAGATGTGTCATAAGACATGACACCTAGCAGACTTCCATCGACCTGATATAATGAATCAACACTAAACCCAAGAGTAAAGGCATCTTTAACATTATTTTTCCATATACATACCTTGCCATCGCTGAAGGTTACCTTGTGGCCTTTGTCTTCCGTTCCCGAGATGGACACTAGGTTCTTTTGAGGTCAGGTGCATTTAATACATCCTGGAATTTCTGGCCTTCTTGAATGCTTGTCCTCTTCCTTGATTCCCAGCTCTCCTCTTACCTTTGCTGTTGAATTTGTCATTCCTTTGATTGCCATCAGAGGGATTTTGATCATCGTCCTAGAGTGAGTCCTTTCTATCAGGGCACTCCCTTGCATAGTGACTTGCTTTATCGCAAATGTAACATCGTCATTTTCTTCTAGCCTTAGGTCCAGCCTTTCCTTTTGATTTAGTCCCGGAATTATTTCTTTTCTTTGCATGAAAAGAAAAGGCAGCAGGAGGACCTTTAGGCATGGGCATTTCTTACACTTCTTCCCTTGTTTCTTCTTGAATGCATCTAGCCATTAATTCCTCGAAATCGGGAATTACATTATAGTTCAGAAGAGTAGTCCTGAACACATACCATTCAGATGGTAATCCTTCAAGAGTTGTGAGTGCCATTCCTCTGTCAGTAATAGTTTCCCCAATAGATAGGAGATCGTTCTTGATCTCGGTGATTCTTAAGAATTATGCTTGCATACTTTCATCTTTACCCTTCTTGATTTCCCTCAGCTTATTTAAAAAAAAAACAAAACTTGATTTGCATCATTAACTTTAAATAAACTCACCAGTCTGTCGTAGATTTCCTTGGAGGTGTCTAGATCAGAGATGTAGGCCACCAAGCGCCTGTCGATAGAGTCCCGGATGATCTTCTTTGTTTTGACTTCTCCATTTTTCCATTTGTTCCAGGCAGCAGCAGATGCATTTGATGAAGGCTCAACAATATTGCCTCTTACATGGTCCAGCACTCCTTGATCTTCAAGGGTTAGATCGATAGACATCTTTCATCTGTGATAGTCAGCTTTCTCACGGAGCTTGTTTTCGGCAGGAAAGAGTGTTGAGGACCCCATAGTTCTTTTAGGATAGCCTTGCCAATCTTCTCTTCAATGATTGCTCTTGCTCTTGCTCGGGCTTTGTCTTCACCTCAGCTCTGATACCATGTTAAGTTATGGTATGTTCTATGCTTATAACAGTTTACTTCTTTTTCTTATTATATTCCACCGATTAGCAATCACATGTACATAAAGTAAAGTGCAGATAGAACATTAAACGATCGACAGAAAACAAGCCAAGACAAGAGACACAAGATGTGGCGGCTAGCCAGGGACAAACCCCACAATGTGTGAGGAAACCCTTTGATCAAATCTTCTTTTATCTTCAATAATTCAGCAGAGAGAAATAGTACAATCTGATTCATATCAGCAGTAGCAAACCCTAGATCAGTAGCATCAGCATTAGCGGCTTCATTATCAAACTAGGGCAGACCATATCTCACAAACCGACAGTCGGATTGACTTCATTCCACCACCAAAAGTTTCAGCTTCCAGAGGAGGTTCAGATGAACCTACAGCGCAGTTCAGATGAGTAGATCTTCTAGGCCACGCAATTCAATCTTTACTTCTGCAGTTGCAGCTTCAGTTTCAGCAGTTTCCGGCTTCAAACTAGGGCAGTCGATATCTTGCAAACCGTTCGTCGGATTGACTTCATTCCACCACCAAAAGTTGCGGTTTTCAAAGGAGGTTCAGATGAACCTACAGCGCAATTCCAAAGAGGATATCTTCTAGGCCACGCAAGTCAATCTTTACTTCAGCAGTTGCAGCTTCAAATTCAACAGCTTCCGGCTTCACATGTGTGAGAGAGAGAGACCCATTTCAGCGCAGTAGAGAAGAGACTCATATCTGTGCAGTAGAGAGAGAGAGATGTGATGAGATGAGTGAGTCCAAATGAGGAAAAGTCCTCTTATATTTATACACAACGTTGGTGGGTGAATAGATGCCACTGTTGGGCTTCTGAGCCTACATGAGTTGTAGGTCGGCTTGATAATAATTCCATAATCAAAATAAATTCATATCTCCATGAATACTTATCGGAATTGGATGATCTTTATATCAATCCTACACCTCTCGATGACAGGAATCTAATAAAAATATTATTAGCCATGAATAAGATGACCCACATGAAGTTTTGCCCTGGTTGCCAATTTTAACAATAACACAGTAACCCGACTAAGCAGCTCGAGCAACTAGGATTGAGTTCAATATGTCAAAAGATACCAAATGAGCCTAACCCTCCTCTATTTATAATTCATGGGCCTCTTTTCCCATGTGGGCCGCCTCCAACTAGCAATTTGACTTTCCCTCCTTAGTCATTCTAACTTCCCTCTAAGGTGGTGTGTATTTACTCATGTGGGTTACCCCCACACTATGCCAACAAAACATTTCGGCCCCTTTTTCCTTCCTAAGTCTTTTCCAAAATTCACATGGGTCCCATGGCCTCCAAAATTGTCAAAATTGTAGAATAAATAAACATGTAACAATTTAATTTCGGAAGGGACATTACATTGGTCGATAGAGAGACAGACCCACCTTTCTCATCTAGCTTGAGGAGTTTAGCACCTCTTTAGTGGTTAACACAGTGACCTCGCAGTCATCAAAGCCACAGTGTCTACAACACCAGAGGCATCAAGTGGCTAGAACCCCAGGGGAGGTATCGTTAACTGTTAAAATTGGCAACTAGGGCCAATCTCCATGTGGGTCTTCTTATTTATGGCAGCTAATATTTTTCTTGGATTCCTCTCGTCGAGGGGTGTAGGATTGATCTATAGCTCATCCGATTTCGACATGTATTCATGGAGATATGAATTTATTTGAGTTATGTGACAACTCGTCAAGGTCGACCAGCAACCAAATTACCCCCACTTGTCCTCCACGTTTTATTATAAATAGAGGTGGCCTTCAAGTCATTTTCACACACACTCACATTCTTGTGATCTCTCTCTTCATTTTATTTTGGGTATTGATGAAGGAGAGATCTAGAGGGAGTGCCCAAGGCTCTACACTGCCCTAATGAAGAAGCCCTAACACAGTCAATAAAGAAGCCTTAACGCAATCTTGGAGGAGTCTTACAAGCAGTCATGAAAGAGTCTAATACGTTGGCCTCATGATGCCTATGCACTCATGAAGGCTAGATCCTATCACTGTCACGAGAGACCTGAATGATGTCATGAAGGACAACCCTTAACTCGGTCATGGAGGAGTCTAAGAAAGGCTCCTACGTTGTCCTAAAGAAGGCCCTTCTATGCAGCAAGGAGAAGCCTTAAGGAAGCCTCTATACACTACCAAAGGATGCTCCAAAAAAACCCTAGCTGCATTTCACACAGCGAACCCTAGCCGCAGACGAAGAATACACCTAGCCGTTGTAGAAGGGAGCTTTTATAACCAGCAAGAGGAGACCTATTTACGCAACAAGGAGATATCTATGGGACCCTCCATTTGCTATCAAGGGAAGCTCTAAAAGAGCCCTTGCTGCAGGTCTGAAAGTCACCTAATCTATACGTTGTCTGGTCACAGTCAAAGAGGTTTATATGCAGCAAGAAAAGGTACTTGCACGCAGCAAAGGGGAGGCTTCTATACATAGCAATTGAGGGTTTCTTAAGATGTTGTAAGGAAAGTCAGCTAAAATTAATCATATCACAGCGTGGAGGATATGTCCTAATGCCACATTGTTGTAGGTGATAGCGTGGCTCATTTGAAATTTGTTCTAGGCATGTTGACATTGTTCTTGAGGGGCAAAACTACAACGAAGAAATAGCCTAACCAGTCACCATGTTATGCAACAAGTGACTGTGTCCTAAAAGAGTGGTGATTGTGCAGTAATAAGGTTGATCTTAGGTCTAGTGCAGCCTCAGAGAGAAAGTCAAACAAGTCTGTTGGAAGACATTGTTGTTCAAGGGCAAAGATAGTTGAGTACTATGTGTAGACCTTACTTGTTGTTGGGCTAGGCCGCAGGCCATAGCCAGCAACATATATTGTGTTAAGGGTTGCACAAGTCAGTATTGAAAGTATGGCAGCGTTGGAACCTCAAGTTGGATCATGACTATGTCAAGGATGAGGACTGAAGTTTGATGCACCATCTCATGTAGCAGTGTTTGCTAGTACTGCAGGAGGAGGGCAACATTCTGTTAGATGCAGCATGTTTGGATGGAGCATGGTGTTGGATGGAGCATGGTGTTGGATGTAGCATGGTGATGGAATCACCTTGGAGAATCAACTGAAGAAGTATGGCTTCACCTAAGTTCGGATCTGCAGTCCTTGTCATCAGATTTTCAACCTCATTGTGTCATCTTCATGGGAAGATCTCTGATGTTTGATCTTGTCAAGTCAAAGTGTTGACTTCTGATGTGTATGTACTATCTCTCTCTTTGCTGAACTATTGAAGAATATAAGAAGAATTGATCAAGCGTTTCCCCACATTGGGGTTTTTCCCTAGCTGGCGCTACATCTTGTGTCCTCTTGTCTTGGCTTGTTTTCTGCGATTTATGTTTATGTTCTATCTGCACTTTACTATCATGCTGATGTGATTGTTAATCTGAATATTGTCATTGGGCTAATATGAAAAATTGAAGTAAATTGCGCTAAGCATAGAACATACCTAAAATTAACATGGTATCATAGGTGAGGCGAAGACAAAGCCCAAGCAAGAGTGAAAGAGCAATCACCAAAGACAGTTGAACAAGGTCAAAGGCTCAATGGGTTCCTCATCCCTCTTCCCGGCTGAAGACAAGATCCAGTCATGGATGGAAGATGTTTTTGAATCTGACATTGGAAGAGCAAGAAATGCTACCATCAAATGCACCAGCTCCAAAGATCAAGTACACTAAGGGTGGAAGGAAAGGCAGATGCCTTGCTTACAATGAGTTTGACCATTATGCGAAGGAGTGTCTGAATAGAAGGGACACATCACTTGATGATGATAACAATCATTCTAGGGGCATCTTCAATGATCGGAGGAATGCATGTAATCAAGGAAATGGTTGACTCTTCAAGAAAGCATGGAACTCCAGGTATGAAATGTTGTTTCTGATATGAAAAAGGAGTATTATCTTATATTGGCCCTCTCCACTCTAGACTCGTTCGGAAATTGGCTTATTGATAGTGGTGCCTCGAGGCACTTTACTGAATACAAGGAAGTGCTCTCTAATCTGATAGAAAAGGAGACAATCATGGAGATTATTCTTGGAGAGGATGCCACCTATCCCGGAAAGGGTGTAGGGAATGTTACCCTTCAATTAAATGAGGGTAACATGATTCATTTACAAGAAGTTATGATCTCAAAAGGAACGTGGTGTCCATTTCGGCAATGGAAGACAAAGGTTAAAAGGTGGCATTCATTGATGGAAAGGTACGTGTTTGGAAAAATGAGTTTTAAAGATGCTTTTACTCTTGGGTTCAGGGTTGGCACTTTGAATCAAGTTGCAAGAAGTCCATTGGGGACCATGTCATGTGATGCATCTCTTCAATGACACCGGAGGTCTGCCCATCTTCATTGTAAGGCCCTACCCGATGTGAATTGGATGGTGAAAGGGATGCCTGAATTCAGAGAAGAGCATGAAGGTACATGTTCAAGATGTACCGAAGAAAATCTTACAAGGGGACCATTCCCCTCATGCAATAGCAAGATCACAGATGTGGAACAACTCGAGGGGTTTGAGATTCATGATCAGGAATCTCATGTATGCAGGTGGAAAGCTCTCTATGATTTAAAGCAAGTACCCCGAGCTTGGTATGAGAGGATTGTTAGCTATATGATGAAGCTAAGATTCACTAGGAGTGAAGTCGATCCAAACCATTGCTTTAAGGTTGTGGATGATAAACCTCTCATACTGGTACCTTATGAGGACGACCAATTTCTGACAAGTGCAGACCCTCTCATTTGCAAAAGTAAGAGGGAGTTGGATTCCGGATTTGGAATGGTGAACTGCAACCCTATGACTACTTCAATGGAGCCTACCTTTAGAAGTTATGTAGTAGTGACGTCTGTTGGAATTTATAAGTCTAACTGTTAGAAACCCTTCATGTACTTTCTGATTTATTTATGCCTACTTGTCTTGATTAATTAACAAGTTATTTACCATGTAAATACTGAAAATAAATACGAGTACATGTTCAACACATTACAGATCATCAACTGAAGGAAACAAAACAAGCACACAAGTGACATTGTTGTTTTTGGACTAATGTCCTCGAAAAAACCCAATGCGGGAAAATCAGTGCAGCTATCTGAGGGTTTGTATTGTTAAGCAGTTTCAGAATACAATCTGGGTGCCAAAACCAGTTCACCCTGTTGACCTCTACTGGTCAACTACCCCTGCAGTGCACCCCGTTTTTCTTGACAGAAAGAAGCAGCACCTGAATCAGCATGTCCGTGCCATCCTGCCATCATCAGCAACTTGATCTTTTTGATTGTAAACCCAGTCTGCATGTATTAATTGTAAATAATCTTAGCAGACATGAGTCATGTATGTAATTTGCCTAGGTGGACCTAACTTTCTGATGATAATCTACGTCCCGGAAGGTTTTTTGTCTCACCGATCCACGGATCGGCAGAGTTTTCCTTCAAACCTGACCCCAAAGCCGGGATTGATTTTGTCATTAGAACTTTAGGAGAATCCTAGTGTGTTAAATCTGCTAGATTATAGTTGTGTCGCAGAACTGGGTGTTTTGTGAGGGTCTGTATTAAATGGGTTTGTCCCTTAAGATGTAATTTTGTAAAAGGCATGATGTAATGTGTCATGAGGGTCGGGAAATGTTTTAAATCCCCTCATGAGTCCTAAGTCCTAGGTCCTAGGTGATGTTTCCGAAAGCTTAGTTCAGTGATCCATGTTAAATGAATTAAAAAATTAAAAAATGAATAAAAATAATAAAATAATAAAATGAAGCAAAAACCCTAACTAATAAAATAATAATATTTTAAGTTAATAAATCGACGGATGAGATCAAGAGATGTCTTGATCCTCATCAACGGTCGAGATCATTTCTACATGGATCACTCGAACTAGCCGTTGGAGGCATTTCCTTTTAGTAGGGTGCTAGGGGTCATTTCAAATGATCTGATCTGTGAGTCTGTACTGAAAGCTCTCTTGTAAATCGATTTCTGATTAATAAAGAAGACTTTGGGGTTCAAAACTGGCTGGTGTTACTCTCTGGAATTGCTGTGAGATGTTTGTTTTTTCTGCATATTTCAGTTTTCAGCAGTAAATAGTAGCTGGTTTTCAGAGTATTGTGAGTACGGGTATCTTGCTCATGTGCTAGGGTTTGAATGTTGTAGGGTTTCTGAAATAATGGCAGGTATCTCCATTATTTCTCGAAATCTAGCAGCATTTCTTGCCCTCTTTACTGATGTTTGCTTGAGGTGTGCAGGAAAATTTTAAGTGAAGGATATTTGTGGGCGTCTGGGGAAGTTCTGGGCTGAACCAGCCGACTCCCACAGGCTTTTATGTGCAGAGCCCAGCTGATTGGGCCCTGGGTTAATCATTTAAAGTTTACTTCCTGTTTTGCATGAGAGACTTTCTTTCTGTTCACAGCAAAGTTCAAATTTCTTTTCTTTGAAATATTTTCCTGTGCCTATTGATGAATCTGGCTGTTAAGGGGCCAAATCTGTAAATTATTAAGCTGTTCTAGGGTTTCAAATATTTTTTTTGATCTAGGGTTTCAAAATTTTGCTCATATACAGATTTTTAATTAGGGTTTTCAGTGAATTTGTCCCTTTCAGGTTGCCAGAAACGATGACAGGAACCTGTGATCAGCAATCCAAGAAACATGTGGACTGCATGCCTAGGCATTATTATCATGAAGGCTTCGAAATTTTCCAGTAAGCCGTTAGCAAGTGAACTAATTCGTGCCTGAAGCCCTGCACCTGCAGTTTCAAATCCATTAGTTGGATCAGCATTTCTGTATGACGGCAGTAGACATTTGGTTTAAAATGAATCTGCCTTTTTTTTTTATTAATATCAGCTAAGCATCGTTGATACATTTCGGAAACAAAGCATCGGACCAAATTCTTGGTTCAAATCGAGGTCATACTCCGAATGCTCATATAAGTGCGGTAACAGTATTGCGTGGTTTGCTGCGTTGTGCGTGGAAATGGATCGAAATCGCCAGGCATCGAAAATCAACCACCGCAGGTAGCAATCACGCAATCGATAGTTCAGGTAAATTTCTTACATGCCTGCACTTTGTATCAATCATCGATTCAGCTGTAAGGAGATAGCAGTAAAGCCGTGACCCCTTTCTTGCCATCGGAGAACCTTCGAGATTCCATTTGTTCACCATCACTTGCAGAGAACCAAACAAATTCCAAGCCGTCGACAGGGTCATCCGCATCTTCAGAACGATTTTCGACCCTCAATCTCGCCTTCGAAACCCTGTCATGTAAATTCTTTTGGTCTGCCTAGTATCTATTTTCCTCTTGCCGCCGCAAATCTTTGATTTCCGATTTCCATTTCTGCGTGCTGATTTTCTTCTGGTCGGGATTTCCTTTTCAACGCAGTCAGAACAGGTAAATTGATTTCATTTTGGTGCACGTTTTGGGTTTATGTACATATTTGCGTAGGTAATGAAACCGATTTTTTTTTTTGTGGTCATAGTATTGTGTGGTTACGTTTAGGATAGTGTTAGTTCTTAGTTAGATTTAGTTTTCGTGTTTTATTTTTCTTTAGATTCTAATTACCTTTTTTAATAGTTTCATATAAACTCATAAAAAAAAAAATGTCGTATATGCCCTTTTTAGGATTTAAATTTTTTGGTTTTATAAGATTTATGTTTTAGATTTTTTAAATTAGATTTTATTTGGTTTAGTTTAGAGTTCTTTAATTTTTAATGTATTAGCGTTAGTTTTAGTTGTAGTTAGATTTTAAATTTGATTTTGTTTTAATGAAATAAATAAATAAAAAAACAAAAATTTGTATAGTTTTATTTTTAGATTTAATTTTATGTTCTAGATTTAATATTAGTTTAGTTTTAAAATTTTAAATTTTTTAATTTCCATAACATTGAAAAATAAAAATTGAAAAAAGATTTAAAAAATTTTGAAAAAAAAATAAAATTTTGTGGAAAATCATTTTGCCAGTTTCAGTTGCTTTCGCGATATATCTTTTATGCTGAGATCTGAAATTTTCAAGTCGAAACACGAAATCCAATGTCTGGTTAATAATTCATGATGCTCATGGTGGTTTAAGGCATTTATCTCTTCAAAGCTTTCAGTTGCCGGATATCATTTTGGTCACATGATTTAGCTGATGATAGATGGTTGCTGTTCATGGTCCATGTTTCTTTATCATCTAAAAAGTAATCATTTAAAAATTGACTCCACAAGGCACTGGTCTATTAAATCTCTAAATCCATCTAGTGCTTATCATATCGTGTATCGTGTCTCCCACCCAACTGTTTGGCAGTTGGTCTTCACTATCGCGCAGGGTCTACCCCCCTTAGCCGCGGGAGACGGGCTTAAATGGAGGGATCGGGGATCAGAGTGACAGCCCCCGGTCCGAGCGTTGTCGTGCCAATCTGCGCGACAACATTTTTGGCGCCGTTGCCGGGGAAACTTTGTTCTCGGTGTTTCAAACGACAATCATTCATCTTCTCATCTTTCTCATCTCTCATTTGAGCTGGCAGATTCAATATTTTGCATCTTTTCATCACGTATCAGCAGTACCTCTTGGGTTTGTTTCCTGTTTGGGTGGCGACTCCATTTTTCTTATTTTTCCCAGACAAGAAGCCTACCGCATATCTGTTTGTTGATTGCTTCTCGGATCTTAGAATCAGATTTGTTGTTCAAGTGGCGACTCCACTTCTTTCATCTTTTGATTTTCTTGAGCAAAGATCTAGTTCTATCATCCCTTATTGTTCATCATGGATTATTCATTTAAACCATGTCGTTTTACTCACCGTCTCCATGATTTTCCGGAGGAGGCCCTTCCTGAATTGCCTATTTTTTCAGATGGTGATCCAATCGCTGCTAAAAGGCATATTGACTTGTTTATTCGCTTCATGATCATATATTGCAGACCCCCTCAGTTTCATCATGGTGATATCAAAATGCGTCTATTTGTCCTTTCTTTAGAAGATGATGCTTTGAATTGGTTTAACAATTTTCCTAAGGATTCTTTCTCTTCTTTGGCTGATATTATCAATGCTTTTGAAGATAGATATGGTTATCCAAACAGCTTGCCTTCTTCCTCCAAAATTGTGCAACAGAATGTAAGTAATTTGATAGGAGGTCCAGCTGAAAGATCCCAGGACGATTCTTCATGTCAAAATGTGTCATCCACCGAAAATATTGCAGATCAAGTTCATGATAGTGAAAAACCAGGGACAAATGACAATGAAAAAGAAGAGCAAAAGCAAATTATACGAGATCTAATGATGCTGGTAAGAAATATGGAAATCAATCAAACTAATTATGTCAATGATGTGAAAACTTTATGCACTCACCTGGAGAAACGTAATAGAGAGATGGAGGTCACGCAAAATCAGCATGCTAAGGAAATTGAGGCCATGAAAATTAAATATGAAACAGAAATTAGAAGCATGCAAAGCAAGATGTCAGTCTTAGAGGAGAATATGGTGACCATGAAAGCTGATCATGATAGGGAAATTGACTCTATGACATTCAATCATAACAATCAGTTGGCTGACATGCAAGCGAATCATAAAGAAGAAATAAATTTCATGCAACATTGCTTGATGGACATAGAGGAAAAGAATGATAAAGTAATAAAACACATGCAAGAACACCATGCCATGCAAATCAGTGCTATAAGGGATGAATGCTCTAGTCAGATGGATGCCATTAGAATACAAGTTCAAAAGATTCAACAATGGTCAGATGATAAGAGAAACCAGGAGCCTTCTCATTTGCCGCAGCAAGTTCCATCTTACTATGAGGAGGTCATTAGGTGGATAATTGAAAATGATCCAGATAAGCTTAAAAACGATAAAAATCAGATGCAAGACACAAAAAGACTTAGCATGCATATCTTGCACACTTCATCTGATAGTTTTGAAACAGAAAGTACCAGATCATCAGTAATTCAACTTGCCAGAAAGAAAAAGCGTAAGAGAAAGAAGATGAGACAAAGATTTGATACATCAGACGGCCGTGAGCAGCTTGATTTTCAGATGGGAAAAAGTCCTACCATATGCAAGATTGGACATGGCACATCCGACAAGCAGCCCACAGATTTGCCTGAAAGCAGGCAAATGCTCAGTATGCACTATATTGAACACATCTGATGCCGTAGGGCATCCTTTGTATCGTATTTCTAACTCTACTCCTTGCTTTTTCCGCATTTTCGTTTCTGCTTTAGATAGTTAATAAATGAAGAGCTTTTATCTTTATTATGCTTAACGTATATGCTGATTTTTGGATGGACGCTACTTATTTTTGGTGTTGTATGGATGCAGATGCTGGATTCTCACATTCCTGCAAGCAGCAACGTGTCCCCAAGTAGAACCAGATGTTGACCTCTACTGGTCAACTACCCCTGCAGTGCACCCCGTTTTTCTTGACAGAAAGAAGCAACACCTGAATCAGCATGTCCGTGCCATCCTGCCATCATCAGTAGCTTGATCTTTTTGATTGTAAACCCAGTCTGCATGTATTAATTGTAAATAATCTTAGCAGACATGAGTCATGTATGTAATTTGCCTAGGTGGACCTAACTTTCTGATGATAATCTACATCCCGGAAGGTTTTTTGTCTCACCGATCCACGGATCGGCAGAGTTTTCCTTCAAACCTGACCCCAAAGCCGGGATTGATTTTGTCATTAGAACTTTAGGAGAATCCTAGTGTGTTAAATCTGCTAGATTATAGTTGTGTCGCAGAACTGGGTGTTTTGTGAGGGTCTGTATTAAATGGGTTTGTCCCTTAAGATGTAATTTTGTAAAAGGCATGATGTAATGTGTCCTGAGGGTCGGGAAATGTTTTAAATCCCCTCATGAGTCCTAAGTCCTAGGTCCTAGGTGATGTTTCCGAAAGCTTAGTTCAGTGATCCATGTTAAATGAATTAAAAAATTAAAAAATGAATAAAAATAAAAAATAATAAAAAATTAAAAAATGAAGCAAAAACCCTAACTAATAAAATAATAATATTTTAAGTTAATAAATCGACGGATGAGATCAAGAGATGTCTTGATCCTCATCAACGGTCGAGATCATTTCTACATGGATCACTCGAACTAGCCGTTGGAGGCATTTCCTTTTAGTAGGGTGCTAGGGGTCATTTCAAATGATCTGATCTGTGAGTCTGTACTGAAAGCTCTCTTGTAAATCGATTTCTGATTAATAAAGAAGACTTTGGGGTTCAAAACTGGCTGGTGTTACTCTCTGGAATTGTTGTGAGATGTTTGTTTTTTCTGCATATTTCAGTTTTCAGCAGTAAATAGTAGCTGGTTTTCAGAGTATTGTGAGTACAGGTATCTTGCTCATGTGCTAGGGTTTGAATGTTGTAGGGTTTCTGAAATAATGGCAGGTATCTCCATTATTTCTCGAAATCTAGCAGCATTTCTTGCCCTCTTTACTGATGTTTGCTTGAGGTGTGCAGGAAAATTTTAAGTGAAGGATATTTGTGGGCGTCTGGGGAAGTTCTGGGCTGAACCAGCCGACTCCCACAGGCTTTTCTGTGCAGAGCCCAGCTGATTGGGCCCTGGGTTAATCATTTAAAGTTTACTTCCTGTTTTGCATGAGAGACTTTCTTTCTGTTCACAGCAAAGTTCAAATTTCTTTTCTTTGAAATATTTTCCTGTGCCTATTGATGAATCTGGCTGTTAAGGGGCCAAATCTGTAAATTATTAAGCTGTTCTAGGGTTTCAAATATTTTTTTTGATCTAGGGTTTCAAAATTTTGCTTATATACAGATTTTTAATTAGGGTTTTCAGTGAATTTGTCCCTTTCAGGTTGCCAGAAACGATGACATGAACCTGTGATCAGCAATCCAAGAAACCTGTGGACTGCATGCCTTTCGATACTACGCAGTCACCTAGGCATTATTATCATGAAGGCTTCGAAATTTTCCAGTAAGCCGTTAGCAAGTGAACTAATTCGTGCCTGAAGCCCTGCACCTGCAGTTTCAAATCCATTAGTTGGATCAGCATTTCTGTATGACGGCAGTAGACATTTGGTTTAAAACGAATCTGCCTTTTTTTTTTTTATTAATATCAGCTGAGCATCGTTGATACATTTCGGAAACAAAGCATCGGACCAAATTCTTGGTTCAAATCGAGGTCATACTCCGAATGCTCATATAAGTGCGGTAACAGTATTGCGTGGTTTGCTGCGTTGTGCGTGGAAATGGATCGAAATCGCCAGGCATCGAAAATCAACCACCGCAGGTAGCAATCACGCAATCGATAGTTCAGGTAAATTTCTTACATGCCTGCACTTTGTATCAATCATCGATTCAGCTGTAAGGAGATAGCAGTAAAGCCGTGACCCCTTTCTTGCCATCGGAGAACCTTCGAGATTCCATTTGTTCACCATCACTTGCAGAGAACCAAACAAATTCCAAGCCGTCGACAGGGTCATCCGCATCTTCAGAACGATTTTCGACCCTCAATCTCGCCTTCGAAACCCTGTCATGTAAATTCTTTTGGTCTGCCTGGTATCTATTTTCCTCTTGCCGCCGCAAATCTTTGATTTCCGATTTCCATTTCTGCGTGCTGATTTTCTTCTGGTCGGGATTTCCTTTTCAACGCAGTCAGAACAGGTAAATTGATTTCATTTTGGTGCACGTTTTGGGTTTATGTACATATTTGCGTAGGTAATGAAACCGATTTTTTTTTTTGTGGTCATAGTATTGTGTGGTTACGTTTAGGATAGTGTTAGTTCTTAGTTAGATTTAGTTTTCGTGTTTTATTTTTCTTTAGATTCTAATTACCTTTTTTAATAGTTTCATATAAACTCATTAAAAAAAAAATGTCGTATATGCCCTTTTTAGGATTTAAATTTTTTGGTTTTATAAGATTTATGTTTTAGATTTTTTAAATTAGATTTTATTTGGTTTAGTTTAGAGTTCTTTAATTTTTAATGTATTAGCGTTAGTTTTAGTTGTAGTTAGATTTTAAATTTGATTTTGTTTTAATGAAATAAATAAATAAAAAAACAAAAATTTGTATAGTTTTATTTTTAGATTTAATTTTATGTTCTAGATTTAATATTAGTTTAGTTTTAAAATTTTAAATTTTTTAATTTCCATAACATTGAAAAATAAAAATTGAAAAAAGATTTAAAAAATTTTGAAAAAAAAATAAAATTTTGTGGAAAATCATTTTGCCAGTTTCAGTTGCTATCGCGATATATCTTTTATGCTGAGATCTGAAATTTTCAAGTCGAAACACGAAATCCAATGTCTGGTTAATAATTCATGATGCTCATGGTGGTTTAAGGCATTTATCTCTTCAAAGCTTTCAGTTGCCGGATATCGTTTTGGTCACATGATTTAGCTGATGATAGATGGTTGCTGTTCATGGTCCATGTTTCTTTATCATCTAAAAAGTAATCATTTAAAAATTGACTCCACAAGGCACTGGTCTATTAAATCTCTAAATCCATCTAGTGCTTATCATATCGTGTATCGTGTCTCCCACCCAACTGTTTGGCAGTTGGTCTTCACTATCTCGCAGGGTCTACCCCCCTTAGCCGCGGGAGACGGGCTTAAACGGAGGGATCGGGGATCAGAGTGACAGCCCCCGGTCCGAGCGTTGTCGTGCCAATCTGCGCGACAACACACCCAACAGAGAATAATCTCGACAGTAGTACCTCTCTTTCGGAGACAAATATTCCAGCTGAAACCCCGGATAAACACTCTGACAGCTCCCAACTCCAATCTGCCCCACGAAAACCCCAGCGTCAACCTCTAGGGACTGCGTCAGTCTCTCTAGCCCAGCGTCAACCCAATAACCCCTGCGTCAACCTCTGGAGGCACTGCGTCAGCCTCTAAAGCCTCTGCGTCACCCACGCTGACTCTCTGAGGCACTATGCAGCTCCTGGCTGCCTCTGCGTGGGCCCTAGCTGGCTCTGCGTGGCTTCTAGCGGGCTCCGCATCCCTCTCTCCCAGCTTCTGCGTTGATTCTCCCGGTACTCTCTCTGCCTCTTTGCTTCTGTATTCATTGCCCCTCAACTGCAACTCTGATCACTCCTTCGATTTCCTCAGCAAACCCTGCCCCAGAAAATTGAATTCTTGATCAATTCGGTGTGTTTTCCAAGTGACCCTCAAGCCTCCTCTTATAATTTTCTCATTGACAATTCAACGGCCGAGATTAAGTCCCTAATCAACGGCTAAGATTAACTCTGCCTTGATCCATGACTTTTAGACCCTTCTAACACAGTTTTATATTAATTCACATTAATATTTTATTTTCCCTAAGTTTAGACTTAGGGACTCCATTAAAAATACTAATTATTTTAATATCTCCCAAACTGTTTAGAATCTACCCAAACCATTTCTGGGTATTGGAGATCTCATGCACTTTAGCCTCCCCACCAATTTTCGTGGCTAGAGCACATCCAATGCTACCCCAAATCAACAATGTCGGACCTGATTTGGGAAATGCCTCTGAGTTTCATAAACTCATAATAGCATTGATGTTCTTGGTGAACTCCCATCTGGATATATGTTTTGCAGTTAGCATGTTGAACTCATATATGGTTGAGTCTCACTAGATCCAAGAATCATTTGAGATATCTTCAGGGCACAATCTCTCATGGATTGAGATACACTACCAGAAATGTGAAGGTGCACGATTATTCTGACGCTGACTAGGCAGGCAATGTGGAGGATCACAAGAGCACTTCTGGGTGTTGGTTCTCTTTGTGTTCTGCTTCGATATTCTAGATTATCAGGAAGCAGAAGTCAGTTACTTTGAGCACCGATGAGGTCGGATACATAGCTACGAGTATGACCTCTTGTGAAGCTTCCTGGTTGTGGAATCTCTTTTGTGAGTTGTTTGGACACGTGCTAGATACCATCGTGATCTTCTGTGACAACTAGAGGGGGATTCGATTGTTGAGGAATCCTGTGTTCTATGATCGCTCCAAGCATATAGGCATCAAGTACCATTTTATCTGGGACATGGTACAACGGGGACCAAGAAGGCTCCATCACTCTGGGACTGATGTGTAGGTCGCCGATATTTAGATGAAGCCCCTGGAAAGGTCAAATTCTTGACTTTCCGAGAATGACTAGGAATCGTGGAGAGACCCTCTCCTGAGGGTCCTGTATGATATGGACATTGAGCTCTGGGAGCTCCGGGGAGCTTGGGGGTACTTCTTGGAGCGATGAGCAACCATAGGGTGAGTGGTTCAGCCTTCCCCTAGTGATCTACTATGTAGGCAAGATGAGTGGTTCATCCTTCTCCTGACGAGATACAATCATAAGGTGAGTGGTTCAGCCTTCCCCTAGTGATTTGTTGTGTATAGGGTGAGTGGTTCAGCCTTCCCCTGGGATACCCCTGGAGACATGTAGGTAGGATGAGTGGTTCATCCTTCTCCTGCTGAGACATCCTACCCATGCAGTCTGGGACTCATGGTAAGTACCTCTCATCTGGCCAATGAGTAGGGAAATGAGGATAGGGACCATAGTAGTACCGATGGACGCATCATGTAACTACCGTACTCCCTATGCTAGGATGATATTGATCTGGGATCAATTGGAACTGACTTCAGGTCAGGAAGAGTGGTATGATACACTCTATTTGGAACTAATTTCGGATCAGTAAGAGAGTTATGACACACTCTCTTTATTGTAACTAACTTCGGGTCAGTAAGAGTGGCATGAGACACTCTCTTTTATATGGGACTGACTTCGGGACAGTAGAGGATGGTATGACACATTCTCGATCACTTCTTCTTCTTCATAGTTCAGCAGAGCAGCGCAGAGCAGTTCAGGGCACTGATGGTAGAGATAGTACAGACTGTCAGATGGAGTTCTCCCTATTTGAGAGGGAGTGTTAAAATTAAAAACTAGGGCCAAATTCCATGTGGGTCTTCTTATTTATGGCCGCTGATATTTTTCTTGGATTCCTCTCGTCGAGAGGTGTAGGATTGATTTATAGGTCATCCGATTTCAACATGTATTCATGTAGATATGAATTTATTTGTGTTCTGTGACAATTCATCAACGTCGGCCAACAACCAAATTACCCCCACTTGTCCTCCACGTTTTATTATAAATAGAGGTGACCTTCAAGTCATTTTCACACACACTCACATTCTTGTTATCTCTCTCTTCATTCTGTTTTGGGTATTGATGAAGGAGAGATCAAGAGGGAGTGCCTTAGGCTCTATGCTGCCCTAATGAAGAAGCCCTAACATAGTCAATAAAGAAACCTTAACGAGGTCTTGGAGGAGTCTTACAAGCAGCCATGAAAGAGTCTAATACACTGGCCTAATGATGCCTACACAGTCATGAAGGCTAGATCCTATCGCTCTCATGGAGAGACCTGAATGTTGTCATGAAGGACAACCCTTAACTCGGTCATGGAGGAGTCTAAGAAAGGCTCCTAAGCTATCCTAAAGAAGGCCTTCTACACAGCAAGGAGAAGCCTTAAGGAAGCCTCTATACGCTGCCAATGGATGCCCCAAGAGAACCCTAGTTGTAGTTCACACAACTAACCCTAGCCACAGAGGAAGAAGATACCTAGTTGCTGTAAAAGGGAGCTTTTATAAGTAGCAAGAGGAGACCTGTCTACGCAGCAAGGAGATATCTGTGGGACCCTCCATCCGCTGTCAAGGGAAGCTCTAAAATAGCCCTTGCCATGGGTTTGAAAGTCACCTAATCTATACGCTGTCTAGTCACAATCGAAGAGGTTTATATGCAGCAAGAAAAGGCACTCACATGCAACAAAGGGCATGTAAGAACCTTAATCTCAAGCTAATTTCAAAATAGCAGAACATAAGATTTTAAATACAGAATTTAAAATAAATTAATCTAATGAATACCAACCTTTCTTCTTTGCTGAAAATTTGTCTACTCTACAGCAATTCTTGTCCGGCTGTCTGCTTTGCTGAAAATCTGTCTGCTCTACTGCAATTCTTGTCCCGCTAAACGGCCAAAAACCAACCTGTTGAACTGAGTACAACCGGGGTACACAATTTCAAAATGCTTTTCAGTCGAAGCAATCTAATTCCCCCTGCCCAAAAACCTCAATATAATCAAGACTCAAGTTCCCTTCATAGTTGTACTACAGTGTCCAAAAATTGTTTTCAACTCTGCTGCCTTTCCTCCCCAAAATGGTTTTTCCCTTCTCCTTTTATTTCCTCATCCACCGCCTTCTTCTCACCTCCGTGTCAATATTTTGGTTACATGTCACTGTTACATGTCGCTCGCTTTGGTTAGGGTAGTCTGTTGTGAAGACTTTTGGCTGGTCGATATAATGTAGCTGAGTCTATTAGACTTGCAATGTTTCTGTTCTGGGTTGTTGTTGTAGGTTTGTTTACAGTTAGGGTTTCTAAAACCCGTCCACTATTACAATCTCATTCGATTTGTACAATGTTATTTGTATATATTATATTGCGACCTTATATAATATGAAGATTTTATTAAAATAAATTCCAAATATATATATATATATATATATATATATTTGGAATTTATTTTAATAAAATCTTCATATTATATAAGGTCGCAATATAATATATACAAATATGCCCCTTGTAGGCTCCTTCCTTGACTTGATATGTTAAATTGAGCAGGTTTGATTGTTTGGAGGACTTCTATAATATATATAGTAAGGTCTATTAAATATAAAGTCTCAATAATTATTATAAAATCAGATATATTACATTAATTATCATTTATTAATTTTATAAAGTTATGGTACAAAACCTAAAACGTTAGTTCTCCTCCAGGCATCTATCTTATTATTTCACTATGAACATATTCTTGAGACCTTTCCAAACAGTGTGGGGAAAGACTAATTTCAACAATAATATTATAAACTCGCAAATTACTTCAGCTGTAATGGGTTCGACCCTAACCCCGAAATGCTAATCTTTCATATGAGGACATGTAATGGTTTTAATATTCTTACACATTACATATTTATAATATATTTTCACGGCTGCATTTGATGTAATAAGAGAATTTCCAATTAAATTCGTGGAGTATATGATTTATAACCTATGCTAATTATGTCATAGGAATTTACGAGAGCCATCGACTAGGTGTTTTTAATTTTAGCATAGGTTAATAAATTTTAAAAGCCTTTAGACACAGATTTGCTTCATTCCAGATTATAATTTCATTCCGGCTACGATTATAAAATTAATATAATTTTAGTGATGAGTGATAGACCTATCATTTGTATATATATATATATATATATAATATTATATATAATGCGTAAATAAACAGTGGTCCCTACCGAATTCTATAATGCATCGATCATATAACTGGAACTATGGCTATGTTACTTTATATACTTGATCATTTATTATTTGCGGAAAACTTATATAATGATAGGTTATTGGTTGATACGTTCTCTGCCTCTACCGAGAAGCTATCATTATATTACTTATAGGCTTATATAACCCTTTATATATGTTAAAGATTAAAGGTATCTCCTGATGATTTGGGCACTAACCTAACATACGTAACGCGTTCGAAACAAGGGGGAGAATACCCAAAAAAAAAAACTTGAAAATCTGAACCCAATGATTCTTACATTAAACCTTTATATATGTTAAAGAAAAGCAATATTTAATAAATATATTTATATTTGTTTCGTCTAAGCGGTGGCGTTGAGGTGGAGTTTTGAGCTATATTGCGGTAGGTCCACAGTTCGAACTTCCGAGAGGCCCTACAGACTTATAAACGAATTTTTCTAACTTGAAATGAATAATTTCCACATTCATAGTGTGACGGTAGTCATTTGGTTATGCGGTGGTGCAAGTTTTTAATTCCATTGCGTCGTTTCCAGAACTTTGAATTAATAGAATGTATTATCATAACTATATTTTCAAAATATAAATTTAAATTTAAAATTTAAAATTAAGCAAATAATAATATATCGATACATTTAACTGTGCATAAAATAATTTATGATGTGGTGGAGCGTCTGTCTTATAACTAAGAAGTTATATGTTTGAATTCCGCTGGTGGTTGACATACGTCAAACAATATCATATGACACCAAGTTCCACTCACGAATTGGGTTCTCACGCGTCAAACTATTGAGAAAGGGTGAGTAAGGACCATGGCATTCTTAGCGCATGGAGGTCTATAACTTTGTGGCTGATATATATTGTGTAGCTACAGACCGTTCTCTCTGCTCAGTCCATTTTTCTGCTAGCAGAGGTCAAGGTATCGAATCACGCTGCTTATACATTTGCGGCTTGATACATCGAGTTCGAATTTGATAGTGGAACAGCTATGGATGAGTAAAGAGGCATGGGAAAGACAGAATAATGAAGACAGCTAATGCAAATTTCCTTGAATAGAAAGTATGAATTTATAAAAATTTCACAGCATTTATTTATATATGTATATATATTTTATTGACTATCTGCAATTTCGACTTGTAACTTATTGCCATTGACACCAGGTATGGCAGCCGTGGGCATAAACCAGTTCAACAAGGGTTTAAACAAATTTACCCAAAAGAAAGGAATTAAGACAAGTGCGTAAGGGTTTACTACTTCGGCTAGTGCTCAATTGTACAAACGTACACACTCTGGTCACTTCCCATAATGACCGTAAAGCAGGTGCAAATATATCGTTGCAGATGTAAATCATCGTGCCAAAGTTGGCTTGTTCTCTGAGGAAATCATCTTTAAAATCCTCATCAATGTATTATATTTTTTCTTTTTTAAACAGTTGCATACAGAAGACTTGATATAATACTATGGCTTATTCGATATAATACTGTGGCTTATTCATTAGTGACTCTCTTATTTTCTGAGCTTGGATGTACCTTTGCTTCAGCCAGTGTAAGACCTTTCTATTTGTCTGTTCATCACTCAAAAGTTCAGTAATTTTTTTTTTTTTGAATTCAACTGTAACCTTATCTTAACAGATTTAAATCTGTAAATCTTAACAGACTTAACAGACAATTTAAACTAGGCTCTAATACCAGAATGTAAGAACCTTAATCTCAAGCTAATTTCAAAATAGCAGAACATGAGATTTTAAATACAGAATTTAAAATAAATTAATCTAATGAATACCAACCTTTCTGCTTTGCTGAAAATCTATCTACTCTGCTGCAATTCTTGTCCGGCTGTCTGCTTTGCTGAAAATCTGTCTGCTCTGCTGCAATTCTTGTCCGGTTGTGTTACCAAAATGGCCAAAAACCACCCTGCCGAACTGAGTACAACTTGGGTACACAATTTCAGAATGCTTTCCAGTCGAAGCAATCTGATTCCCCCGTGCCCAAAAGCTTCAATATAATCAAGACTCAAGTTCTCTTCATCGCTGTACTACAATCTCCAAAAATTGTTCTCAACTCTGCTGCCTTTCCTCCCCAAAATGGTTTTTCCCTTCTCCTTTTATTTCCTCATCCACCGCCTTCTTCTCATCTCCGTGTCAATATTTTGGTTACGTGTAACTATTATGAAATCAAATCTCATTTGATTTCATTGAATTTTATTTGAATGCGTAGTTTGATTTAATAAGGTATATTTATTTTTTAATGAATTAATTAAATTTATAATTTTAATTAATTTATATTATTATTTTATTAATTTTAAATTGTAAATTTTAATTTGTACTTTAAAATTAATATTTTCTGCTGGTTTTAAGGACTTATCATATATATGATACTCTGGTGAGGTATTAATTTATTACCTTAATTTATATCTCCTCCTGTAGTAACTAGTTTACATATAGTGCGATACATGCGGGTCCATGCATACGTAGCTATCGTATGGAGGTCTCGTATGTATGCTAATACTCGTATTTTATTTATAGGCAGGTCATTAAAGGGGAGGCTTCTATACATAGCAATTGAGGGTGCCTTAAGACGCTGTAAGAAAAGTCAACTAAAAGCAATCATATCACAGCTAGGAGGATATGTCCTAATGCCACATCGTTGTAGATGATAGCGTGGCTCATTTGAGATATGTTCTGAGCATGTTGACGTTGTTCTTGAGGGGCAGAACTACAATGAAGACATACCTTAACCAGTCATCATGTTATGCATCAAGTGACTATCCTAAAAGTGTCGTGACTGTGCAGTAATAAGGCTGATCTCAAGTCTAGTGCAGCCTAAGAGAGAAGGTCAAACAAGTATGTTGGAAGACATTGTTGTGCAAGGGTAAAGATAGTTGGGTACTATGTGTAGACCTTACTTGCTGCTGGGCTAGGCCGCAGGCCATAGCCAGCAACATATATTGTGTTAAGGGTTGCACAAGTCAGTCTTGAAAGTATGGCAGTGCTGGAACCTCAACTTGGATCATGACTGTATCAAGGATGAGGACTGAAGTTTGATGCACCATCTCATGTAGCAGTGTTTGCTAGTACTGCAGGAGGAGGACATCATTCTGTTAGATGCAACATGATGGATGCAGCATGTTTGGATGCAGCATGGTTGGATGCAGCATGGTGTTGGATGCAGCATGGTGATGGAATCACCTTGGAGAATCAGCTGAAGAAGTATGCCTTCACCTGAGTTCGGATCTGCAGTCCTTGTCATCAAATCTGCAACCTCATTGTGTCATCTTCATGGTGAAGATCTCTGATGTCTGATCTTGTCAAGTCAAAGTGTTGACTTCTGATGTATATGTACTATCTCTCTCTGCTGAACTATTGAAGAATATAAGAAGAATTGATCAAGGGTTTCCCCACATTGGGGTTTGTCCCTAGCTGGTGCCACATCTTGTGTCCTCTTGTCTTGGCTTGTTTTCTGCAATTTATGTTTATGTTCTATCTGCACTTTACTATCATGCTGATGTGATTGCTAATCTGAATATTGTCATTGGGCTAATATGAAAAATTGAAGTAAATTGCGCTAAGCATAGAACATACCTAAAATTAACATTAACCAAGCCTCAACTTGCTTCCCCCTAGTTTCTCTCTCACAACCTACTCTAGAAACTAGCTTCAAAACAGTTAAAACAAAGGACACACTTAGAATAGGCATACGATCTAAAATTAACCAAGATTTTTTATTTCACCATATTGTAGCATTTGCATCTTATTTAGGAAAGTGAAGCATTCCTCAGCAACAATTTTTCATCCGGTGACTTGGTAAACAATCTAGAGCAAGTAATTGACTCCATTTAAGGCACTGGTCTTTCACAATAGTTTAATGTTGAAGTTTCTAAGTTTACTTAATTTAGAAACCCTTCATGCACTTTTCCTGATTTATTCCTACCTACTTGTTAATTTTTCTTTAACAAGTTATTTACAAAGTAACTACTAAAAATAAACAACAGTGCATGCTCAACATATTACAGATCAACAACTAAAAGAAACAAGAACAAACACACCACATGACACCATTATGTTTGGACCAATGTCCCCAGAAAAACCGAATGTGGGAAAATTGATGCAGCTATCTGAGGGTTTTCTTATTAAGCAATATCAGAGTACAATCTGGGTGCCGTAACTGGCCTACCCAACAGAGAATTTCCTTAGCAGCTATACCTCACAGTTTAGAGAAATCTCCTGGATGAAACCTCGAAAAACCCTTCCGGTAGCTCCTCAGCACAAACTGCTCCTGCAACCCCAGCGTCTGCCCAATCTAGACTATGTCAACCCCGCTCTGTCTCACGTTGGCCCTGTGTCAGTCTTTCTTGGCCTGTGTCAGCCCCAGGAGGCCCTGTGTCAGCTCTGGGAGCCTTTGCGTCAGCTACGCTGGCCCCTCTGGTGCTCTGTGCAGCACTTGGCTGCCTCTGTGTGGCCCTACATGAGCCCTTGCAGGTTCTACGTCACCGTCTTTGGTTGTTGCACTACTCTCCCGACACAATCTCTGCCTTCTTTGTTCCTCTATACTCAATGCCCCTCTGCTGCTCTCCTGATTACTGATTCTGTCTCTCTTAGCAAACCCCGCTCTAGAGAATAAAATGACTGATCATCTGGTGTAATCTCCAAGTGACCCTCAAGCCTCCTCTTATACTTTTCCTGTTGACAATTCAACGGCCGAGATTAAGTCCCCAATCAACGGCTAAGGTTAGATCTGGCTTGATCCGTGTCTTTTGAACCACTCTAACACAGATTCATATTAATACTCATTAATATTTTATTTTCCCTAAGTTTAAACTTAGGGACTCCATTAAAAATATTAATTATTTTAATATCTCCTGATCTGTTTAGAATCTGCCCAAACCCTTTCTGGGTATTGGAGATCCCATGTGCACCAACCTCTCCACCAAATTTCGTGGCTAGAACACATCCGATGCTACCCCAAATCAACATTTAATATAATATTTAACTTTTTAAATATTGATTTGGGGTAGCATCGGATGTGTTCTAGCCATGAAAATTGGTGGAGAGGCTAAAGCACATGAGATATCCAAGACCCAAAAATGGTTTGGACATATTGTATCCGGTTTGGGAGATATTAAAATAATTAATATTTTTAATGGATTTCCTAAGTCTAAACTTAGGAAAAATAAAATATTAATGGGTATTAATATAAAACTGGGTTAGAAGGTTCCAAAAGTTATGGATCAAGCCAAATATAATCTTAGTCGTTGATTAGATTTAATCTCGGTCATTGAAGGACCAACGAAAAAAGTATAAGAAGAGGCTTGAGGGTCAGTTGGAGAATACACCAGAGTGATCAGTCATTCATTTTGCTAGAGCGAGGTTGCTACGCAAAAGTGAATCAGCGATCAGCAACGAGGGCCAGTGAGTACTGGACAGAGAGGCAAAGACAGTACTGAGAGACCAGCGCAAAAGCAGGGAGAGCGAGAGTAGCAACCAGTTCAGGGCACGCAAAGCCTAGCAGAGACAGTGCAGAGGCCAGAGGGACTGCGTCATCCAGCAGAAGGCAAAGGGAGTGACGCAGAGGGTCCCAGAGGCTGCGCAGTGCCTCAGAGGGCTGACGCAAAGGGTCCTGGGGTTGATGCAAGTCAGCAAGAGGCTGACGCAGAGGCCAGAAGGGCCAGCGCTGAGCTTCAGAGTCGCTGGAGAGAGTTTCGTGGGACAGGTTTTCTAAATACTTGTTTCCTAATATAGAGGTATTGTTGCCTTGTATTTTTCTCTGTCGGGTGAGCCAGTTAGGCACTCAATTGTACTCAAGGAAATACTACATAATAATAAACCCTCATAATAGTTGCACCGGTTTTCCCGCATTGGGTTTTTCCAGGGACATTTGTCCAAAATTAACGGTGTCACTTGTGTGCTTGTTTTCTTTCAACTGATCATCTGTAGGTGTTATAATTGTATTGTGTTTATTTCGGTATTCTAATGTTTTAAATAACTTGTTCTTAATTTACAAGTATAAGAAATAAACTAGTAGAATACAGATTAATTTTCTGACGGATAGACATAGAAATTCAACATGGTATCAGAGCGTGGTTGCAAACCACAAGAGAGCTGAAGGCATCAACTAAGCAGAGCATTTGCAGCAAAATCAGCTATCACAAGTGACAGTAGCTGATCCTTGCAGAAGCAACAGAGAAAGGGTTGACGCAGAGGGACTGCATCATCAATCCGGGCCAGAGAGAGGCCAGCGCAGAGGCTGAGAAGGGCAGAGAGAGGGTCACGCACAGCCACACAGAGACCAGAAGGGTTGACGCAATGGCTGAGGGAGCTATTTTTGTTGTAGTCGGGATTGCGTAGAGCCTAGAGGCTCAGTCCTTCAGTTATTGGGGCGAAGGAAGTTATGGGCAGTTTGCAGGAGCGAAGCTGGTGGGGTACTGTGGTCAGAACAATACGTAACAAGGCAAGACCAAGGTAGAGGGAGTTGCTGCCAAGGCGGATTTCTAGCCAAGGAATCTGGATCAGTGCTGCATTTGCACAGACGATCGGAGAGGGGCAACTTGACGGTTGGCAGAAGGATTTCCAGGAGGGAAATCGGGACTCAGAGGAAGGCCAGAAGAGAACTTCCAGGCAGGAAGTATAGAGACTCGGAGGATTCTACAGATAAGAGCAGAGAGATGGTTGTGAATGGGCTGAGAGATCAGGACAGGCTGGACGGAGCGTCCAACTTTGTGGTCTGGAAGGCCAGGATCTTGTCCATTCTAGATAGACATCGTATCAAGGGCTTCGCCTTGAGAGTAATGGCTATTCCAGTTGACCCGGTAGCTAATGAAAGGTACGAAGAGGCAATGGCTAAGGCAAAGTGTATCATCCTTGATGGGGTCAAGGATCATGTGGTCCAACATATTGCCAAGAAGGAAACGGAAAAGGAGATGTGGGACACTTTGAAGACATTGTACCAGCATACTTCCATCAAGAGGAAGATGCTCCTAGAGAATCAACTAAGGTCATACCAGATGCAGAAGGGAGAGCAGATAGACCTTTTCCTCTGTCGTTTGAAGGAGATCCGTGACCAACTGACTTCCATAGGGGCCACGCTGGATCACGGGTTGATGGTGAGGACCGCACTTAACGCAGTCTCTGAGGGGTGGGAGACATTTGTCCAAAGCATATTAGGCAAGGCAAGTCTTCCAGATTGGGAAGAACTGTGGGCGGCTCTTCATCAAGAAGAGATCAGACGACTGACCAAGACGAGAAGTAGCAGCAAAGGGGTCAAGATCAAGAAGGAAGAGGAAGAGAATGCGGCTTTGACATCTGCGAGAAAGCAGAAGAAGAGGAAGAAGAAGGAACACTCCAAGGTCAAGTGCTTCCACTCTGGGGAACTGGGTCAGTATGCGAACCAGTGTCCGAGGAAGAAGACCAAGGGAGAGGCTTCTGACTCTAAGGCAGTGGCAGCGAAGGCAGAGAAAGAAGTCGAGGAGGATGAGGATTGTGCCATGAGTGCTCATGTGCCCCTCGAGAAGAAGTGGGGAGACATTGAGTTGTAGTCAGGAGGACTATAGGCGATGAGGGGCAGAATCCTTGAAGTACCCAACCTCTTGGTTTATACCTTGCTACAGGAGCCCCGAAGTGAGAGTAGCAGGACTAGCGGATGTGAGTAGAGACAAATGCGGATGAAGTAGCAGAGAGTGCTACAGTGCAAGAGTCCCCAGGCAACGCGAGGCTAGCAGGGTGCAACAGTGCGAGAGGCACGGGAGTGTTGCACCAGTGCAGGATGGCACAGAGAGGTGTGCAACGGTATGAGATGCAGGGAGTTGTTGTAGCAGCACAGAGGTCAGTAGAGGGAGCACTAGTCAGCGACAGAGGGAGCTTCAGCAGCGAGAGTGTTTCTAACCTGACAGGGATGTCAGAAGATGCGTGGATCAGTTACTTACTTCTCAGTAATTGAGTTGCAGTGTAGTAGCACGATGCAGCATGATGAGAGGGGGATGCAGCACTGGGAGTATGGACCAGCAACAACACGGATGCAGAGGGAGCTGCCATACGGATGCAGTAGTGGCAGTGGCAGGGCTATGGGCAGCAGTACAAGATGCAGCAGTGTAGAGGATGTTGAGCGGGGAGGCCTAGCATCAACACAGGGACCGGTGCCGGATAATTAGGGTGATGCTCAGTGTGGAGTATTACGAGAGCACAGTCCTCGCTAACAGTGAGTGTTGATTTGGGGTAGCATCGGATGTGCTCTAGCCATGAAAATTGGTGGAGAGGTTAAAGCACATGATATCTCCAAGACCCAGAAATGGTTTGGACAGATTGTACACGGTTTGAGAGATATTAAAATAATTAATATTTTTAATGGAGTTCCTATGTCTAAACTTAGGACAAATAAAATATTAATGGGTATTAATATAAAACCAGGTTAAAAGGTTCCAAAAGTCATGGATCAAGCCAAATCTAATCTTAGTCGTTGATTAGAGATTTAATCTCGGTCGTTGAAGGACCAACGAGAAAAGTATAAGAAAAGGCTTGAGGGTCAGTTGGAGAATACACCAGAGTGATCAGTCATTCATTTTGCTAGAGCGGGGTTGCTAAGAAAAAGTGAATCAGTGATCAACAGCGAGGGCCAATGAGTATTCGACAGAGAGGCAGAGACAGTACTGAGAGACCAGCATAGAAGCAGGGAGAGCGAGAGCAGCAACCAGTTCAGGCCACGCAGAGCCCAGCAGAGACAATGCAGAAGCCAAAGGGACTGTGTCATCCACGCAGAAGGCAGAGGGAGTGATGCAGAGGGTCCCAGAGGCTGCGCAGTGCCTCAAAGGGATGGCGCAAAGGGTCCTGGGGCTGACTCAGGTCAGTAGGAGGATGACGCAGAGGCCAGAAGGGCCAATGCTGAGCTTCAGAGTCGTTGGAGAGGGTTTCGTGGGACAGGTTTTCTAAATACCCGTTTCTGAATATAGAGGTATTGTTGCCGTGTATTTTTCTCTGTTGGGTGAGACAGTTAGGCACCCAGTTGTACTCAAGGAAATACTGCATAATAATAAACCCTCAAAATAGCTACACCAATTTTCTTGCATTGGGTTTTTCCGGGGACATTTGTCCAAAAATAACGGTGTCACTTGTGTGCTTGTTTTCTTTCAGCTGATGATCTGTAGATGTTGTGACTGTATTGCGTTTATTTCAGTATTTACATGTTTTAAATAACTTGTTCAAAATTTACAAGTAGAAGAAATAAACCAGCAGAATACAGATTAATTTTCTAATGGATAGACTTGAAAAATTCAACACTAAATTCAAATCAAATTGCTAGGCCATTCATTTGTGTCTCCCTGACTTTTTCGTTTCCAACAAGTCCCTTATCTTCACATTTCAGAGGGACTACCCCCCATAGTTTTTTGTAGGGAGACAACTAGAATGGAGAGGGTGGGGATCAAAGTGACAGCCCCCGCCCTAAGCGTTGTCGCATCTTGCCTATACAGTTTGGGTGACAACAGACCCATTATAAAATAGACTACAATAAACTTCATCAAACTCTTAGAATTGAACTCAACACTTCATAATCAACATTAAATCAATTTTGAAAACATTAACTTTCAAGCTATGACATTATGCAAATTATCTACTAATGCCAACATAATGAAGAGTATTAGAAAAGCTTAATGTACAACAACTAAAATTTTCTTTTAAAGAAACTAAGAATCTTACCCGAAAAACAATTCCCAATTTCTCCAGTTTCTGTATTGTATCAACCACATCAAAATGACACTTCTCACCAAACTCCGACTCTAGGAGTTCCTCACACCAACAATTAAGATCCTATTGACAGGACAAAACAGTAATGTAACCTAGTTGGAATTTTTTTTTTCTGAATACAATAATGGTAACAAGGATATGTAGTGATTGTCTAAAAATGGTATCAAACAAAGCCTTAAAGACGTGAGGTTAACTCCTACCTCTATCGAAGTCTTTCCTTGTATCATCAAAAGGAACAAAGATATGATCACTTCTTTCACCTGTGCGTGCCATAATAAGTGGCCAAAAATAACAACAACCAATTCCAAAGAATATCAGTACAACCTTTCCAAATTACTATAGAAAATCACTCTCTTTAAAACTAAAATTGTCTGTCATGTATGTCAATATTGTACATTATATTAGTATTTTAAAATCATAATAACATGTCTTAATTTTACCTACTTCTTGGTCAATAACATCATGACAGAGATGGAGAAGAGTTCCATTGCCACTGTCAATCTGCTTATCATACATTAACTTTGTCATAAGGTTTTGGTAGTTCTCCTTACTTTGGTAGAACCTGTAGAATGCCACATCAGATACTCAAGTTATGAAATATCTAAATCATCTGAAGTGTTCCTTCTAACATATAAAGTCATTTGTCCTAAATATGGTGGCTAGGTTTAAATTTTGATGTCCCGTGTCATTAGGAATATCTTTCTAAGATAGATAACATTTATGATTGCCAAGGAATTAAGTTGATTTGCACAATTTTGAGGTGTCATTTTCGGGAATATGAATTATGTAATACTTATTAAAAAAAAATCCATAAAGCTATTCCCTAATGGATAGAAAAGAGGGAAAAAATATACAAACAAAGCCCTTCTTCTAACTAGATGAATTTCTATAATAGAGAACCAGATCACGAGAGCAGATCCATTCAGAAGAGATCTTTATATTTGTGAGTGCAGAATGCGACCTATATGACTAGAGGAAATCGTTCCAGTAATAACAATCAATAATATGTTATTAATACGTTATTAATACTTATGTCATAGTAAATGTTAGACATGTGACCAATGCAATGTTCAGTGTTGTGGTTAGGTGGTTAAACTACGCTAACCACCCAGGAGTAAATTATAACTGTGTAAAGTGATACACAATGAGTTTAAGAGAGAAATGTATAGTTGCAACACGGCTAATAAAATATTTCTTTGATTTGTTCTTTTCCAAGATTATGCATACATAAATCAAGCACTGCTGAACAATTATGAGGTCTCTCATAGATTAACATGTATTAAGTAGGAGCTCCTTAAAGAAAAACCACATTTTCTGATATCAAGTTGAGAACCAAAGAAAAGGAATACTGCTTAGATGATCTTATCCAACTAGAAGCTTGCAGAATCCAATTGATTTATCATGCTCCTCTTCTTTTCATGCTCTTCTACCTAAGATATGCTGCTTGGCATATATATTCCTAGCTGGAAAATCTAGGATAGAATCAAACAAAAATTAAACTAAAAAGTATGGGTAAGGCTAAAGCAACACCACAACGAATTTCTGAGCAGATTGCATTAATAATAACAAGGATAGCCTATATAGAGAGGTAATACACTATTCTTTCTGTACTTTTCAACCTAAGATATGCTTCTTAGGATATATATTCCTAGCTGGCAAATGTGAGGATAGCATGAAAAGGACAATTGAACTTGATAGCATAAGGTAGACAAGGCTAAAGAAATACCATAATGATGGTATGAGGCGTTTGCATTAAAAATAGTGAGGATGGAATAAGCAAAGACATAATGCATTGTGGATGCTTAGTTAGTAAGGTACTACGAGTGTTAGCGGCCAGCAGAAAAGGAAAACTACATGTATCTATCTTGCACGAAACTTCTAAGAACCTGGCGTTTTGGGCAGTACCTGTACCCGAAACTCGACCATAATGTAATCATCTATGAGAGTTAATATAGACTTGGTTTTCCTTCTAAATTGTCATCTATGGGTCTTATTCCCTTTTTACTTGCAAGATAATGTGTTATTCACTTATTTATAACTTTATATATATATATATATATATATGATGTTTCAGTGGGCGTTTCGGCTAGCGTTTCCATTTTTGGAAGGTGGCATTTATAAATGTACCCATTTTGGAAACTCCAAAACATTTCGGCGTTTCATGCAACTTAGAAATGTATCTAAAACTAATATATCGAGGAACAAGTAGTGATGTAGCCTGGAGTGAACCTCTAATTTTGGAGAATAAGTAATGTGTTTATGTCGCGCTCATAAATAATAATTAGAGACATCAATGGGAGGACAGGATACCTACCAATGGCAAGCTACAAAGAAAACGGTCATCCACATTGGCTGGATGAAAACTCAACGCAGAGAAAGGAAATTATCACTTTAGAGAGGATATTATACAGATTTAGAATGCTCGATGGAAGGACTTAGGAGAAGCCACATGGTTCACTCATAATGGGAAAAGTGTGGGAGACTATGTTATATTTTCAACCAATAATATAGATCAAATGTTGAACTTCTTACTGTACAAATGTCAAGTAGAAATGACTTCAGAACAGAGCCCTTTTTAGTAAATGTATACAATGGTTGCAGAAAATAAGTACACTAGCAAAGTGAAAGGGAAAGCATAGGAATGGAATAGTGTTAATTTTTTCAAAAAGTACGACATATGTGAGTACATGAAGAAGTGACTCTTGTAGAAGAATCTAGGGCATGCATAATTACATTGATTCTTCGTTGCATGATAACAGTTTGTGAAGTATTTAAACAATTTATCTTAACTTGATGTTTACTTCATTATTAGCATGTGTATGTTAACTTCATCAAACTGCTATCAAAAACAAAAGAGACAAGAACACAAATGTTTTGGCTTTCTGCCAGGGCCAAAACCTCTCCCTCTTGGAGAGGAAAACCCATGCATAAATTCTTCTTATAGAGATTCCATTGACAAATACCAAGACCATGACCCTTGACACACTCTGCCTCTCCAAGACCAACATATCAATCCTCCTTTCTATTGCTGTTGAGATCACCCTCGTTGCTGCACCATTGAAGGCATCATTACAGCATCCCTGAGATCTTCATTGTTGCTTCTTCACCATATCAATGAGATCCATTGAGATCCTCATTGTGATCTCTATGCACTGAGATCTTCATTATGACAGTCATTACATTATGTCAACGAGGTCTTCATTGAAGTCTTCATCATGATGACTGTGCATTATATCTTCATCATCACTGAGACAGTGATTCTCATGATGCTGGGACTATATCATTCCTTCATTATCAGTTTGCTGGAGTTTTAGTACTGCTTCTCCTTATAGACTGTAATACTGCTCCTTATGCCGAGACAGTGGGATATAGATCTAGTCTCACTGTGGTGTATTCATGATCCTTCTATATCACTGTGATCATTACCAAGACTATATGTTGTCTACTACAGGAATACCATCCTTGAGACCAACGTGATCTCTGTGTCCTCATCCGAAGCTTGTATTGATCCTTCTATCTGAGATAGATATACCAAGAATGAGATAGTGACATGCCCAGACTCTGTTGCTCTCTCCATGCGAGGATACCACCTTCAGATCATAGGTATGTCAAGACTGCTATACGAGATCCATTAACACACTGTACCTTTGTCCTAGATCTTTGTTGCTCCATTTAGCCGAGATCACTTAGCTGTGCAGTTGAGATATGTCTAGGTAGATTTGTGTACTTAAAACAGAGATGTCGAGAATGTTTAATCCTCCAATCATTGCAGCGTCCATTATACAAGATTATTCTACTCCATTTATGCGAGGTTTTGACTGCATCTAAACCCTAAACGAGGTGTAGTCAAACCCTAACTGCGGCTTCTCTTCTCCATGCGAAATCTCAGAGGCATCTGAATTTTCTTCATCTAATTTTCGTTGACATTTCATGGGTATTGTTGACCACTGGAGTGGCACCTGATGATTATATGAAGACTCCATGCCCAAGGATGATCTATAGAACACTTGTACCATCAAATATCATTAGTAAATAGAGTTTTTTAACTCTACTTCTATCTTTTCATCATCTTTCTTGTACCCAAATTCCACACCCTACAGAGAATTGTAATAAGTGATACTAATAATGACGAGTTTTTGAGTCTGTAACAGGCCTAGGATGTTGGGACTCGATCATCAAACGAATACACCTTGGAGTGTTTTTTATCTTGTTAATTATCCCTTCTTTTTCAAAGGCGGATAAATTTCTGGGTTTTTTCACTCACGTTTTACCCCAAAGCAGGGTGACGGTTTGAAGGTTGAGTCGCTAACACATATTATTGTCTCGAATTGATGTATATTACCATACTAGGTCACACAAAAAATTTTGTGGAATTTGGTTACGTCTAGGTAGTTATTTTTTAATTTTTTAGATTTTCTGCACTATGGAAATTACTAATAAAATTGTATTTGTAATGTAATAAGTAATGTCTAGAGAAGTTGTATGGGGTATGAGTAATGAAATTTGCACCTCTCACCCTCAAATTTCTACTATGACACACATTGAGAGGTTAGAAATGTGTTTTGAATCTTGAAAACCCACTTTCCCTAAGTTTAGTGGAAAATCTAGCAATTAATTAAGCCAGAAATTAAATAAATGGAGAAAAATAAATATCCACACATGCTAAACATTGTCGAAATGAGGTGAAAAATTATGAGAGAGTTAAAGTGAAGTCCCAAGGTGGCGTGGACTCCTAAAATCAAGGAAAGGACATGTGCTCAAATAAAATCGAATTTCTGGCATTAAAGGAGAAAGTTAAAAAGTTAATGGAAATTTGAATTTGTGAAGTTAATGCACATTTGGGAGGATTTGGGAGAATATTTGGTGGATATTTTTGTGGGAAATTGTCCCCACATGGGTTACCAGCCATATACACTTGTCATTCTATCATAAAATTCGAATATGGCACATAAGAGAAGAAGAAAATGATGTCTACTTGCCAGAATTCGATTTTTACACTTGGCATTGAAGCTCCATTAAACAAATTTGAGTTTCTCGTTGGGATTGTCACCTCATGCCACTTGTCTAATCACTTCTACATTGGGATTGGCTCCAATACCATTTGTCATTGTCATTCTTCATTGGGATTTGCTCCCAACTCTCTATATAATAGAGCAATGGGCTCTCATATTGTATCATGTAATATGAACTATTGTGCTTGAGGAGACTCTGCAGGATTGTATTCACTGCTTGCAATACAATACCACAGTGTTTGGGGTAAAGCATAATGGTGTTCTTCTCCTTGCATGTGTGGTAAATTCTTGACTTGTTGTTATACTTTTATCTATTTCCTCATGTCATTATTTCTTTCATGCTTGCTTCAAGTTATATTAGTATGCAACTATCTCATATTAGCATAAGAATTAATTATTTGCTTTAGAAAAATAAATATTCTAGTGGATAATAGATGTACTTCTAGGAATTATTTTCACTGCACTTATTTAATTTCATGTCGATTTAATGATTTGTGGTGAAGTTTTGTAAATGAATCATTATTTGGTCAAACTTTTCAAGCACGAGGGGAAATTCTCGGAGGAATCAACCCATTCTTGAAAAATATTCAAGGAGAACCCGCATGTTTTGAATTCCAAAGTCTCATCTATATCTTATTTGTGTCTTGCAGAGATTCTTTCAAGTTTCTGAAATCTTTTATTTCTTGCATCAAAATATCAAACTTGTAAAAAAATTATTTTTTATGTATTGTACTTCATCTATCAATATCTGGCTATTTCAAAGAGTTAAGTCATGGCTAGTCAAAGAGGAGAGTTTGCTCATACTCTTTGGCCTAGCCTCTTGTAGATTATTTTTGTAACATACTTTGTTGTCATCTTGGTCTAACATTTGAATTATTTTTGTATCATTTTGAGCAAGATAGTTTCCATGCTTTGATTTGTAGACTTATTCATCTTGAAAGCATTTATAATATCTTGTGCTAACAATTTAGTGTTTCACTTTTCAGGGTTATTTTGGCTCTCCATTTGCAAACATTTTACTTCATTTTAAGCAAAATACAATTTCATTTCTTAAAGAGCAAATACTTGGAAGGCACTTGTTGTTTATGTATTTCATGCTTATCTTATGATGGTTATTGCGCATATCAATTTTTTGCTTATAAATCTTAAAGAGAATCTATTTAACTCTAACAATTCTCCTAGAAACTCACATCCTTTTTAAATTAACTTTTTATTAGGGACTACCCCCCTTAGCTAACCTAGGAGATAGCTCAAACGGAGAGAGTCGGGATAGTGTGACAGCCCCTTCTCTGAGTTCCCTGCCACCAACCACACCTTGTGGGGTTGAAAGCTTTTCTTATTGACTTGTAGGTAGGTGTAGGTGGCAGGGTCAACATTTTTGGTGTCGTCGCCAAGGACAAGTCTTCTTGTACCTGGGAAATACGACTAACTTTTGGTTTTTGCGTGTTGGATTTTAGAGTTAGATTGTTGTTCAAGTGGCGACACCAGTTATTTCATTTTCTACAAGGATTTCTGCTTGAAGCTTGCTTCTTGTAGATTTCTTGCTAACCTTAGACAGGAGCCTCTCTCTGGTATCCATTTGCTCTTACATGGTCAAGTGGGCATGACATCATGAATAATTTGTTCGCCCCTTTGATTTTACTAACATTTCAGGCTATCCGAATTTCATTCCAGATGAAGCCATTGAGGCTATTGAAGAGTTGCCTAGTTTTCTAGGTGACAATGCCATCAATACTGAAACTCACTTTAGGAATTTCCACCTTTGTGTGAGCAAATATGCCATGATATTAACCATAGGGATGTTAAAATGAGACTTTTCATCTTTTCATTAGATGGAAATGCAATGGATTGGTTCATAGAATTACCTACTAATAGTTTTGATTCTCTAGAATCAATCATTGACGCCTTTGAAGAAAAATATGGAGATGAAAAAAAGATCAAAGTGAAAGCAAATGAGAATGATAAGGATCTCATCAAGGAGTTGACTCAAATGATTAAGGATATGAAACTCAACCAAGTTCAACTCATTAAGACCATGGAGGTAAATCATGCACAAGCAATAAAAGCCATGAAAGTCAATCATTCTAATCAGATGACCTCTATTCAAAATAAGTTGCTCACCATGGAAGAAAAACAAGTACAATTAATCAACACCATGGAAACAAATCATGCCAAGGAAATAAGTCTTATGAAGGCTAATGAGGTCACTTTTCATAATAGGTTGGATGAAATGGAAAGATTACAGGTACAAAAATTCCAACTTTGGTTAAATGACGAATGTGAAGAGAACAAAGAAACAAATCATAAGCCTCCTAGTCCACTGAAGCAATCTTCATCTCATTATGAGGAGGTCATTTACTCCATTGAAAAATGGCTAATTGATGGAGACTTGGATAGCAAGGAAACTGAGGGGAATCAAGTTTATACTTATGAGATTGATCCATCACCCATGTCAGAGCAGAAGCAAAATGGACAAAGGCAAGTCAAAGAAGTCTTGGATACTTCGAATTTTCCATCAAAGCATCTTCAAGATCGGGCAGAAAGGTCTACTTTGATCACCTCAACATCAACATCACAATCTATTAAGAAGAAAAGAAAAAAGCGGAAAGGATTTGGTAAATCTGATGGCCATGTACAACACAGTGTTGGGATTGATCAAAGTCCTCAAATATTCAAAATTGGACAGGGCACATCAGAAAAGCAGCCCATGGATCTGCCTGAAAGTAACTAGGTTCTCAGCATGAACTTCATTAAGGACATCTAATACTATGGGGCATCTTTTTGTATCATATTTATAACCTTATCCCTTGTCATTTTTGTGTTAATTAGTTTTATTTCATGAATAAATTTTCATTTATACTCATAGAATAAATTTCCATTTCTTTGTTTCTATACTTTATTTCATTTGATGATATTTTGAATGGATACTGTTGATATATGTCTTTTGTCGGTGGATGCAGATTCTAGGTTCTTGCACACTATCACTTTGTATCTAGCATGCATCTCCATATGGAGCCAAATGTTGACCACTGGAGTGGCACTTGTTGATTATATGAAGACTCCATGCCCAAGGATGATCCAGAGAACACTTGTACCATCATATATCATCAGTCAATAGAGTTTTTTAACTCTACTTCTATCTTCTCATCATCTTTCTTGTACCCAGATTCCACACTTTGCGGGGAATTGTAATAAGTGATACTAGTAATGATGAGTTTTTGAGTCTGTAACAGGACTAGGATGTTGGGACTCGATCAAAAAATGAGTACACCTTAGAGTGTTTTTGTTATCTGGTTAATTATCCCTTCTTTTTCAGAGACGGATAAATTTTTGGGTTTTTTCACTCACGTTTTACCCCAAAGCCGAGGTGACAGTTTGAAGGTTGAGTCCCTAACACATCTTAGTGTCTCGAGTTGATGTATATTATCATACTAGATCACACAAAAAAAATTGTGGAATTTGGTTAGGTCTAGGAAGTTATTTTTTAATTTTTTAGATTTTTCGCACTACGTAAATTACTAATAAAATTGTATTTGTAATGTAATAAGTGATGTTTAGAGAAGTTGTATAGGGTATGAGTAATTACATTTGCACCTCTCACCCTCAACTTTCTACTATGACACACTTCGAGGGGTTGAAAATATGTTTTGAACCCTCAAAACCCACTTTTCCTAAGTTTAGTGGAAAATCTGACAATTAATTAAGCCAAAAATTAAATCAATGGAGAAAAATAAATATCCACACATGCTAAATCTTGTGGAAATGAGGTGGAAAATTATGGGGGAGTTAAAGTGAAGTCCCAAGGTGACGTGGACTCCTAAAATCAAGGAAATGACATATGCTCAAATAAAATCAAATTTTTGGCATAAAGGAGAAAGTTGCTTACTTGGGAATTCGAATTTGTGAAGTTAATGCACATATGGGAGGATTTTGAAGAATATTTGGTGGAGATTTTTGTGGGAAATTGTCCCCACATGGGTTACCACCCATATACACTTGTCATTATATCATAAAATTCGAATTTGGCACATAAGGGACGAAAAAAATGATGTCCACTTGCCAAAATTCGATTTTTACACTTGGCATTGATGCTTAATTCAACAGATTCGAATTTCTCTTGGGGATTCTCACCTCATGCCACTTGTCTAATCACTTCTACATTTAGATTGGCTCCAATACCATTTTTCATTGTCATTCTTCATTGGGATTTGCTCCCAACTCTCTATATAATAGAGCCATGGACTCTCATATTGTATCATGTAATACGAACTATTGTGCTCGAGGAGACTCTGCAGGATTGCATTCACTGCTTGCAATATAATACAACAACCTTTGGGGTAAAGCGTGATGATGTTCATCTCCTTTCATGTGTGGTAAATTCTTGACTTGTTGTTATGCTTCTATTTATTTCCTCGTGTCATTATTTCTTTCATGCTTGTTTCAAGTTATGTTAGTATGCAGCTATCTCATATTAGCATAAGAATTAATTATTTGCTTTAGGAAAATAAATATTCTAGTGGATAATAGATGTATCTCTAGGAATTCTTTCCACTGCACTTATTTAATTTCATGTCGATTTAATGATTTGTGGTGAAGTTTTGTAAATGAATCATTATTTGATCAAGCTTTTCAAGCGTGAGGGGAAATTCTCGGAGGAATCAACCCATTCTTGAAAAATATTCAAAGAGAACCCGCATGTTTTGATTTCCAAAGTCTCATCTATATCTTATTTGTGTCTTGCAGGGATTCTTTCAATTTTCTTAAAGCTTTTATTTCTTACATCAAAATATCAAACTTGGAAAAAAATAATTTTTATTCAAAGAGCTAAGTCATGGCTAGTCAAAGAGGAGAACTTGCTCATACTCTTTGGCCTAGCCTCTTGTAGATTATTTTTGTAACATACTTTGTTGTCATATTGTTCTAACATTTGAGTTATTTTTGTAACTTTTTGAGCAAGATAGTTTCCATGCTTTGATTTGTAGACTAATTCACCTTGAAAGCATTTATAATATCTTGTGCTAACAATTTAGTGTTTCACTTTTCAAGGTTATTTTGGCTCTCCATTTGAAAGAGTTTTACTTCATTTAAAGCAAAATACAATTTCATATCTTAAAGAGCAAATACTTGGAAGACACTGGTTGTTTATGTATTTCATGCTTATCTTATGATGGTTATTGCTCATATCAATGTTTTGCTTATAAATCTTAAAGAGCTAATCTATTTAACTCTAACAATTCTCCTAGAAACTCGAATCCTTTTTAAATTAACTTTTCATTAGGGACCAACCCCCTTAGCTAACCTAGGAGATAGCTCAAATGGAGAGAGTCGAGATTAGTGTGACAACCCCTTCACTGACTTGTAGGTAGGTGTAGGCGAAAGGGTCAACAAGTATTTATAGTGGTTAGCCTCCTATATTGAGACGACATACATTCATGAATCGATGTGTCCTTTTATCAAGCCGACATAACTTTCATTTATGTATTTAATTCATATTTGGAGCCGACATGAAGTATTCTTCCTTGTTTTTGCTTGCAGACTTTGGTAGGTTTGTTTTTGAGGCAATGATCTTAGTCTTAGAGGATTGTTACACAATTTGAAGACTTGTACATATTTACATGAACTCATAAAAAAATTTTATACACATGACATGACTCTTTTACATTTATAATAAATCCTAAAGACATCAAGAAGAATTCTTTTACCTAGAGAAACTTATTGCTCTTGAAACCTATTGTCGCACAGAAGGTCTATGCACCACGACAACGGCTCAGATCGGGGGCTGTCACCTTGATCCCCAATCTCTTCGTTTAAGTTGTCTCCTTACAGCAGGCTAAGGGGGGTAGACCCTAAAGAAAAATGGAATGAAGAAGAACTAGTTGGGAACCAACTAGTTTGAGAGACAGAATGAAGCGACCAAGTACTTGATTAAGATTTAGCAAGACTTATAGGAATTGATTATATTTTAGATGATTGATACCAATGCTTTATGGAGTCAATGATCTTGCTAAGGAAATTAAGACCAAGTAATCGATTAGAAATTGTTGCTTAAATGAATGACTATCTTTTATGAAATGCAGATCCTAAAGCTAATGTGAGAAGAAAGAATCTTGGTTAATTTTAGTTAAATGGCTATTTAAATGTGAATCCTTCGATTCTTTCTGTGTTTAGCCTGATTTTGTAGTAATTGGCAGAGAGAAGATAAGGTGAAGCACATTAAGGCATGATTAACGATACCTCTCCTGATAATCTAACATATCCTGGTGCCTTTGGCACTGTAGAGAGCTATGGCTTTGATGACTGCAAGGTCACCGTTTTAAGTACTATTAAAAGCATGTTTCTCAAGCAAAGATGGATGGTGTTGATTTGTGGTAGCATCGGATGTGCTCTAGCCACGAAATTTGGTGGAGTGGTTAGGGCACATGAGATTTAAAATACCCAGAAAGGATTTGGGCAGATTCTAAACAGTTCATGAGATATTAAAATAATTAATATTTTTAATGGAGTCCCTAAGTCTAAACTTAGGGAAATTAAAATATTAATGTCAATTAATATGAAACTGTGTTAGAATGGTCCAAAAGACATGGATCAAGCCAGATCTAATCTTAGTCGCTGATTAGGGACTTAATCTTGGCCGTTGATATGTCAACAAGAAAAGTATAAGAGGAGGCTCGAGGGTCACATGGAGAGCACACTAGAGTGATCAATCATTCTATTCTCTAGAGTGGGGTTTGCTAAGAGAGATAGAATTAGTGATCGGGAGTTGCCGCTGAGGGGCATTGAGTACAGAGAGACAGAGAGGCAGAGATAGTGTCGGGATAGTAGCAGAGCAGCTAGAGAGAGAGACGCAGGAGCAGCCAGTGCTCACGCAAGGCCACACAGAGATAGCTAAGTGTTGCGCAAAGCACCAAAGGGGCCAGCGTAGCTGATGCAGAGGCTCAAAGAGCTGACGCAGGGCCTCCTGGGGCTGACGCAGGCCAAGATAGGCTAACACAGTGCCAGCGCTGGGCTAGGAGAGGCTGACGCAGTCCAGATTGGGCAGACGCTGGGGTTTCTGGGGCAGATTGGTGCTGAGTAGCTACTGGAAGGATTATTCGGCGTTTCAGCCAGTAGATTTGTCAGAAACCGAGAGTTATTACTGCTAAGGAAATTCTCTGTTGGGTAGGCAAATTTCGGCACACAGATTGTACTTTGATATTGCTTAATAAGAAAACCCTCAGATTGCTGCACCGGTTTTCCTGCATTGGGTTTTTCCAGGGACATTGGTCCAAAAATAATGGTGTCATGTGGTGTGTTTGTTCTTGTTTCTTTTAGTTGTTGATCTGTAATATGTTGAGCATGCACTAGTGTTTATTTTCAGTATTTACATTGTAAATAACTTGTTAAGGAAGATAACAAGTAGGTAGGAATAAATCAAACAAAGTGCATGGAGGGTTTCTAACTAAGTAAATTTAGAAACTTCAACATGGTATCAGAGCGTGATTGCAGATCACAAGAGGACTAAAAGACATCAGCCGAGCGGAGCAATAGCGGCAGAAAACAGCAGTCCGAACGTAACAGACCTTGTTTCTAGCAACGTAGAAGCCAAGGAGTGTGACGCAGAGCTAGCCAGGGCTCACGCACGACCACGCAGAGGCAGCCGGGAGCTGCGCAGAGCCTTAGAGAGGCCAGCGTTGTTGACGCAGAGGGCCAGAGGGCTGACACAGGGCTTCCCAGGGCTGACGCAGACCCATCTGGGGTGACGCAGATCCAGCGTGAGGCAGAGGGGCTGATGCAGTTGACAGTGAGGCAGTTGTGGGGATCTAGAAGGTTGTATGAATATTGCAGAGTGGAGCTGGTGAGGTACTGTAGTCAGAACAGTACCTTACAGAGCAAGGACAGAGGAGTTGCTATGAAGGGTTTCCAGTCGAGGAACCCGGATCAGTGGTGCGGTTGGAAAAGACGATCAGAGTAGGGGGCATCTCGACAAGCGCCAGAAGGATTTCCAGGAGGGAAATTAGGACTCAGAGGGAGTCCAGAAGAGAACTTCTAGACAGGAAGTAGAGACTCAGAGGAGTCAAACAGAGAACTTCCAAGAGGGAAGTAGAGGAGTATCATGGCAGTACACGGAACGGAGTAAGAGACTAGGATAGAGTAGACGGAGCATCAAACTCACAGTCTGGAAGGCCAGAATCTTATCCGTACTTGACAGGAATCGTGTCAAGAACTTCGCCTTGAAGGTAATAGCTGTCCCAGTCGACCCCGGTGATAATGACAGGTACGAGGAGGCGATGGTGAGGGCCAAGAGCATTATCCTTGATGGGGTCAAGGATCATGTAGTACCACATATAGCCGAGAAGGAAACGACATTTGAGATGTGGGAGTCAAGATGTTGTACCAGCATACTTTTGTGCAGAGAAGAATGCTGCTTGAGAATCAGATGAGGTCGTATCAGATGAAGAAGGTACAATCGATTAACACCTTCCTCGGAGGACTGAATGAGATCCAAGATTAGTTGACTGCTATAGGAGCGACACCGGATCAGGAGCTAATGGTGAGGATAGCCCTGAATGTTGTCTCAGAACACTCGAAGGTATTTGTCCAGAGTATACTGGGCAGAGGGACTCTTCCACCTTGGGACAAGATGTGGGCAGCTCTTTGCCAGGAAGAAATCAATCATCAAACGGCAGTCGAAGACAGGTAGCAGTAGCTAGGGGATCAAAGTCAAGCAAGAGGAGGAAGATGTGACCCTAGCATCCAAGGGAAAGCAGGAAAAGTGGAAGAAGAAAGATCTCTCAAAGATAAAGTGTTTCCACTGTGGGGAGTTGGGTCATTATGCGACCCAGTGTCCAAGGAAGAAGAGTAAGAGAGAGTTTTCCGAGACTAAGGCAGTGCCAGCACGGGCAGAGAAGGAAGTTTTGACAGACGATGATTGTGCCATGAGTGCACACGCGCCACTTGAATGAAACTGGGGAGACATCGAGTTGTAGTTAGGCGGACTATAGGCGATGAGGGGCAGGATCCTCGAGGTACCCAGCCTCTTGGATTAGACCTTGCTACGAGAGCGCCGAAGAGGAGTAGCAGGACTAGCTAATGTGGGTAGAGACGAATGCAGATGGAGCGACAAAGAGAGCTACAGTGCAGAAGTCCTGAGACAGCGCGAGGCTAGCAAGCTGCAGCAGTGCGAGAGACACGGGAGTGTTGCACCCATGTAGGATGGCACAGAGAGGTGTGCAATGGTGCGAGATGCAGGGAGTTGTTGCAACAACGCAGAGGTCAGAGAGGGAGCACTTGTCAGCGACAGAGGGAGGTTTAGCATCAGGAGGGTCTCTAGCCCAACAAGGAGGTCAGGTTGGGAGATTAGTTACTTACTTCTCAGTAACTGAGTTGCAGTGTAGCAGTGGGCAGCACGATGCAACGTGATGAGAGGAGGTGCAGTGCTGGGAGAAAGGACCAGCAACAGCGCAGATGCAGAGGGAGCTATTGTACATATGCGGCAGTGGTAGTAGCAGAACCATGGGCAGCAGTGCAGAGGATGGTGGGCAGTAAGCCTAGCATCAGCACAGGGACCAATGTCGGATGATCAGAGTAAGACTCAGTGAGGAGTACTGCTAGAGCACAGTCCTCGCTAAGAAGGAGTGTTGATTTGGGGTAGCATCGGATGTGCTCTAGCCACGAAATTTGGTGGAGTGGTTAGGGCACATGAGATATCCAATACCCAGAAAGGGTTTGGGCAAGTTCTAAACAGTTCAGGAGATTTTAAAATAATTAATATTTTTAAGGGAGTCCCTAAGTCGAAACTTAGGGAAATTAAAATATTAATGTGAATTAATATGAAACTGTGTTAGAATGGTCCAAAAGACATGGATGCAAGATCTAATCTTAGTCATTGATTAGGGACTTAATCTCGGCCGTTGATATGTCAACAGGAAAAGTATATGAAGAAGCTTGAGAGTCACTTGGAGAGCACACCAGAGTGATCAATCATTCTATTCTCTAGAGTGGGGTTTTCTAAGAGAGATAGAATTAGTGATCGGGAGTTGCAATTGACGGGCATTGAGTACAGAGAGACAGAGAGGCAGAGATAGTGCCGGGATAGCATCAAAGTAGCCAGAGAGAGACGCAGGAGCAGCCAGTGTTCATGCAGGGCCACGCAGAGACAGCTAAGTGTTGCGCAGAGCACCAGAGGGGCCAGCATCGCTGACGCATAGGCTCAGAGAGCTGACACAGAGCCTCCTGGGGTTGACACAGGCCAAGATAGGCTGACACAGTGCCAGTGCTGGGCTAGGAGAGGCTGACACAGTCCAAATTGGGCAGACGCTGGGGTTCCTGGGGCAAATTGGTGCTGAGTAGCTGTCAGAAGGATTATTCGGGGTTTCAGCCAGTAGATTTGTCAGAAACCGAGAGTTATTACTGCTAAGGAAATTCTCTGTTGGGTAGGCCAGTTTGGGCACCCAGATTGTACTCTGATATTGCTTAATAAGAAAACCCTCAGATAGCTGCACCGGTTTTCCCACATTGGGTTTTTCCGAGGACATTAGTCTAAAAATAATGGCATCATGTGGTGTGTTTGTTCTTGTTTCTTTTAGTTGCTGATCTGTAATATGTTGAGCACTATGTCACACGGTTCGAGTTCGAGTTCGAGTTCGACAACGATTAAGTTCGATTCGAGTTCGAATTTTCCGATCAGGTTCGAATGAGGTTCGGCATTAGGTTCGACTATACATATTTTTCAATATATATATATATATATGACAAAATAATAGAAAATTCAAAATCAATCCATAAACACATGAACACAAATTCTTATTAGTAAACATACATCAATAATGTAATCATTCTAACATCTAGTTAAATGTAAACATACACAATAGTAGTTTGCAAAAAGAAATGACATAATTTTCAGTCTTCAAAATTTAAATGAATGTCAAATACTAGTAATCTTTTAAAAAATCACATAATCAAAACATGATCAAAATTTAAACGTACACATCATTGTAGGACATCTTCAAATTTCAAAATTTTAAACATCATCAAAGTCATAATATCATCAAAGTCATCAACACATGGAATTCCATCATTTGGCTCATCATCATCAATGCTAATATAATAAGGAAGTCATAAAGACCATTGCCAAATAGTTATAATCCATAAAATTGTTCTAGGAAATTCAAAAAACATAGATAGTCTATACTTATGGCCTACTAGACTCTAGTATGATCAAAAAGCTCTCAATCATCATGTGCATATGGGCCTATGGCATAGTAAAGGCACTAGAATGGGGATCATCAAAGTCATCAATAGATGGAATTCCAACATTTGGATCATCTAGTGAATCACCATCACTGCTAATATCATCTTCTTCTGGCTCTAAATCAGCATCAAACCATGGCTCGTAGGAACTAGATGCATCTTTGGCCACACTACTCAAGGCCAACTTCAAATTACTGCGAACATAAACAAGGTCTTCCAACCTTGTAGACAATAATTTGTTTCTTTTCTTGGACTGGATATGGTTAAAGCTACTCCAGTTCCTTTCACAAGCAGAGGCACTTGATCCCTGGCTCAAAATACGAACTGCAAAACGTTGCAATTCAGGAGTCTCTGATCCATAAAACTGCCACCATCTCCCTGGAGGAATATTGGGCCTATCTTGTACTGCACTAGACCTTGCAAATATTCCCTCTTCCAACCTGTATGCTCGGAGCTGCTCTCTAATTCTCCTGCATTCTTCTTGATCAGGGACCAACCGTTCAACTGCATCATAAAGGCCATTCATGACTTCTGCATCATTTGTTCTTTCTATCCCAAAGAGTCTAGGATCCAAATAACAAGCTGCTGCATGTAAAGGACTATGCAACATCTTCCATCTTTCATCAATCATCTCCCATATTGCAATGTACTCATTTTCCTCATTATTAAAAGATTTTGCAATGGCTTCTTTAGCACGATCCATGCCCTCATAAACAAAACCCATGGAAGGGGTATCACTATCAACCATGCGAAGCATATCAACAATTGGTTCACATATTTTTAAGACCTTCTCAGCATTGTCCCAAAAAGCAGTCCCTAAAATCACCTGTTCCAACTCCTTTCCTTTAGCTTCCTTTGAAAGATGAGACCTTTCCCACTCATTGTTGCAAAAAACACCTCTTATACTCCCTTTTTCTTCAACTAACCTTTTGATAGTAATATAATATGTGGCAAACCTGGTGTCACAAGGCCTGAGCAACTCTCTAGATGCATTATTCCTGTACAAGCTCAATGTGAGTTGATGGTTAAATATGAAGTGAGAAATTTGTTTCCCCCTCCGAACTGTCTCATTAATCCATGGAAACTTTGCCAAGTCATGTAACAATAAGTCAAGACAATGGGCAGCACAAGGTGTCCAATATATTCTTCTGTATTTATCCATGACCATTTTTCCTGCTCCAACACAATTTGAAGCACTATCTGTTATAACCTGGACCACATTTTCTTCTCCAACCTCAAGAATAGCTTCCTCTAAAATCTTGAAAATAAATTCAGAGGTCTTCTTATTCCCTGATGCATCAACTACTTTCAAAAAAAGTACCCCTTTAGGGCAAGAAACCAACACATTAATAAGAGGTCTATGATTCATATCTGACCAGCCATCTGATAAAATTGTGCACCCTGTTTCCTTCCAAGAGTCTTTGATCTTCTGCAAATTGTTTGTAACTCTTTCTTTTGACCTCTTCAAAATAGTGGTCCTTATGGTCTCAGAACTAGGAGGGAGATATCCATTACCAAAACCTGCCATCATCTTACATGCGTTGATGAAGTAAGGGCTTCTTGCCACATTAAATGGAATTGCACATTCAAAAAACATATCACCTACAGCATCATCAACTGCTTGTTTCTGCATGGGCTTCCAAAAAGTATTTAATGTGGCTGTCCCACTTGATTTACTGATCTTTGACTGAGATGAATCCCCAACACCAACCGTGCTTGAAGAAAATGCAGAGAATGAATTGTAATTCATTGCAATTTCTGTTTGAACACGTTGTCTTTTGTTTTCATTCACTTTCTTAGCCTTTTGTATATTGTCATAATCTTTCTGAAGTGTCTCCTTGAGCTCTGCAGACACATTCTTGCAACCTTCAACGCCACCTCCTTTGCCATTAGTGACAGACAGCAAGTGGTCCATGACTCTAGTTAAAGATCCAAAAAATTCATTATTACATAACTTGCATTTCAAATGCCTCCCATGAGGCCCGTCCAATTTCTCCACATATTTCCATCCTTCTGCCGTTGACTTTGGAGGTGCCATAACAAATATGTCTGCATTTTTGTTGGCAATGGCATATTAAAATTCGAATTTAAACAAATGATAAAATAGTGAAATGGAATTTTCAAATACAAATAAAACTTGATATTTTGATGAGCATTCAAATCATGCATAACTTGTTCAAATTTCAGTTTTCCAATTTCTTCAAATCTTTCAAATTTAAATAACAGTAATTATCACTTCCTATTGTAATTATCACTTAACAGTAATTATAGGCTATAAGTTATAAGTTTATAACATGTGTATTTAGTGAATTTGAGGAGAAATAAATTGGTAGCAAGCTTTATTGAATTTCCATTAGAAAGTCAAAGCAGCCCAAACGACTGCAAAATGAAATAAAGTGGCATGTAAGGCTGAATTGTTGGATCATATTCACCAAGCAAGTTATAACTTATAATCCAGTAGTCCTGTTGTTTTAAACATAATATCATTTGTGTAATTTATTCTCAAAGATGTTACTAAATGCCAAATGGTATAGCAGCTGTACAAGTTGATTGTCTGAAGTTCATTAAACAAAATGGAGGGCAACAGCATATTACATCATATTAATTCATTAAATTATGATCTCATAATCTTGCTACGGAAACCATAACTTCAGGCTAGAGGCAGAGCATAGCATCATTATCATATGACTCTATGACTCCAAACAGTAAATCAACTCTAGAAGATAACTCTAGGTCTCTGTTGAAGGAACCAGATCCAATTATGGATTGCATTTAGGTGCCTTCTCATTAAGTTTAGTATGTTTTCAGTCAAATTACAGATGGAATCATGGAAACACTGAATCATGGTCATATGACTCATATCTGTCAAATTTCTGTCCAAAAGAAGCTTAATCTGCTGAAAGAAGTGAGATATGTAATAGATCTGCCAAATTAATGATAAAAATGTAATAGTGAAAATCTAGCTTCTGTCTCGTTAAAATGTGGCTTTAAAATGGAAAAATGCAAACTAGGTTCAATTCTAAATAAAAAATTATGAATCGTGTTTAACCGAAAAACTAGACCTAGCTTTCTTTTATCCAAAATCCTTTGTTTTTTCAATGGATACCAAAATGCAATCTCTTTCTATCACTGAACTATGTAGTCCCTAGAGGCAAGGCCTACTTGTTTTTTCCTTCTACTATTTTCGGTGTTTGGTTGTATAGACACTAACTATTATCCAAGCCAGCTTTAGAAATACAGTGAGAGAAAATCATATGGTATTGGTTACTCCTTGTTTTTGTGCATTTATTGCACAGTTACCAAAAAATATACAGAGACACACCAAGCAGTATATTACAGCCAGCTTACAAGTTAGAGGTAGCATCATGATTCATAAGTACCTAGCATGAGACTTCTTTTGCTGATAAAAAGCAGAAGCAAAAGGAAGCCCTCTCTCTTTCATCACAGTGAAAAGTTTGCTATTGGTACTGCACTTACACACACTAGCCTAAGAGTAATGGGTTCTCTCTAACAAAACTAATATCCAGATACCAGTCATGGTTAACTTGGGTTATTTGCCCCCTCTAACCGGATACAGCTGCTTATTTGCCAAACTTCATTAAAAACATTTTGTATACAGGACATAGGAATCAATCACCACTTAACGCACAATGTGTCTAAACAATTTCAGATCATTTTTTATCTGAAAAAGCTAGATTAGATTAATACAGTAAAATTGATCACCCGATACCAGTCTCAGTTATAAAGTTATAAATATTATATATATTTTACTCTGTTGGCCATAGCAGAGATGCTTATTCATCAACCCTCTCTAATGGAACCAATTTTTCTCTCAAAACACATTATTGGAAGAGGCTTAACTAAAAGCTTGTAATTTGTAAACAATGAGTTTAAAACCAAGCAGAATGAAATTCAAGCTATAGCTCTCCTATATCAAACTCCTAAATGTATGCCCACTTCAAAGACCATTCCACGTAGTGAGCTTAAAGCTTGCATTATTAAAAAAAAATCTACAGATACAGTCTATTGTCACTACCATGGGGTTCCTCTTTGAATTTTTATGTGCAGACTGCTACACTCCTATCAATTCCATCTACAAGATTTCCAAGGATAATTCATTGTGAGGTGATTCCTGTAACTTCCACCATTTCAACTAAAGGTTATGCTCTTGGGAGGATTCCTTGTGATGCTAAGACAACCTTTCTATTTATGTTAAAGGGACCAGCATGGCATTTTGTGTATTGGCAGGGTTCTGGCATTCCTATCACAAAAGGAGCATATCATATTTAACTGGAAAATCAACAACAGCCTTGGCATTTTTTTTAGTTATATCTGTTGTTGTAACTTGTACAGTGCCAAAAAAATTCTTGGTTGGCATTTAAAAGAGACTTATGGGAGCTATTGGCCATCGGAATCCATTCAAAGGGGAAGAGTCATGATATCTATTTCTAACGGGATTCGTTCCCACCGTAACAGCCAGTTCGTTGCCACCATGGACATCGCATACAACCCACTTTAGTTAGATGTCGTCATGAATGTTGTTGCCCTATAAAATATTGGATAACCATAAGAAATAACTATAGCAGACTAGAACTGTCACAATAGAACTGATAAGTGATATAAGTGATATAACGATAGAACTGTCACCGAACCTGGAGGCTGGAGGCTGGCGGTGCAATTGCGAAGTTCAACTTCAAACTGGTGCCGTGCCGGTGCAGCGTCGACGGTCGAATCTCGATGGCCTCAGGCCTGGACTCTGCGTGCAGCACAACTTCAAACGTCGTCCACGGTCCGGCGTCGTCTAAGTTTCTAACCGACTCACGACTCACACTCACCACTGACCAGTGACCACTACAGTGACCACTCTACAAACAAACGCTCGCGGCTCAGGCGCTTCAGCAATTCAGCAATGAACTTTCAAGTTCAACCCGACAGTGTGTGCCAAAACACAAAGGGCTCGACTGTTTATAAAGTGATATTTGGCGCGAAATTGGAAGAACAGGTATGCGGCCCACTGTTTTCCACGAAAACCGTCCAGAAAACCACCGATTCGTTCCAGTTCGTTCGGGTTCGTTTAAATTCGCCAGGTTCGATGAGGTTCGGTTGCAGGTTCGGGTTCGAATTCGCCAGGTTCGATTATGTTCGGGTTCGAGTTCGGGTTCGAATTCGACTGGTTCGATTAGGTTCGAGTTCGGGTTCGGGTTCGGCTTTCAGGTTCGCCGAACCTGAACGAACCTCATTTTTTTTCTACAGGTTCGGCGAATTTCGAACCTGAAGGTTCAGGTTCGCCGAACCCTGTGACTTAGGTTGAGCATGCACTAGTGTTTATTTTCAGTATTTACATTGTAAATAACTTGTTAAGAAAGATAACAAGTAGGTAGGAATAAATCAAATAAAGTGCATGAAGGGTTTTTAACTAAATAAATTTAGAAACTTCAACAGATGGATGCCTATCTCTCTATCGACCAAGATTATGCTTGGAAGTAAATTTTATTTATGCAAAGCTAACTTATATGAAAATGCACTAGATGATGAGAAGAAGTTAGACCCGAGGATTAGAAACACTATTGTCGCAAAAGCCCTTAATCACCAAAATAAAATGTTCGCTTTATTGGATGAAGACTTAGAAATAAACTCCTAAAAATATTACAATTAAACCACAAGATTATTTCAAATCTTTTTGATACAATTATAGCTCAAAAAGAACAAAAACTTCCTTGAAATAAATGTCAACAGATGCTCAAAAAATACTCAACTTAGGAAACAAAGATATGCAATTTATTACAATTCCACGACAGAGTACTTTAACAATTACTTGAAAATATTCGCAAAATATCTAGCATGTAACGAACATCAAATAATTCAAGCAATGACGATCAATTTCAATAGATGCAAAATATTCTAACAATTAAATTTCTAGAGATCCAAATACTTTATGAAATTTAAATACTAATCAATTCACAATCCTAGAATTAAAAAGATTTGTGCTTAGTGACCCAAATCTAGGAAAACTTACCACTTTTCTATAGTCAATCTTAGATACAAAATTTTTTAAGTATGTTTGACTATGGAGAAGTAAAATGCTTAATACCACAAAAGTTCTCATTTAGATTTTACCCTTAACACACGAAAAGAACACCAAGAAGGAACTCTAGATTAACAATTTAACTAATCCTTAGGAAAAAAATTTGATGTGCTAAGTTTTATGAAGCAAGACTAATGTGGTAAATGATTAATCAAGAATTTTTTTTAATGTGACCAAAGCAAATCAAAAGGATTTAATAACTTTCAAATTTTTCAAATGAGCCAAAGGCCATATAGAAAAAAAAAAAAAAAAGACACCTTTAAATGCGAAAAAATACTTTTGATTTAAATTTTTTTAGAAAGTCCTAAAGTCACATGAAAAATAAAAATGGAAATGGTCATTTTTTATTTTTTAGTTTTATTTTTGGGTTTTTAGGGTTTCAGATTTATATCTTTTATTTTCAATAATAATAATAAATAGAAATCCAAATCCAAATCAAAACAAATTAAAATAAAATTTAAAATACAAAAAGGGTCAAGGTCAAAAATAAAAAAGAATTAAAATCTTTTCCATTTTTCTAGATTTCTTTTAAATAAAGAAAATAAAAACAAATAAAAACAAAAATGAAAGCTCATAAAAAAAATCGAACTATCTAAAAGAAACCTAAACTAAATGGAGTCAAAACAAATTAAAACAAGACAAAACAAAGGCAAGTCCACTTTTATCATTTTGCAAGTTTGGCGGCAGCATGAAAGAGCTCGATGGCAACGGACAGTAACGAGGAGCAATGGTAGCAAGGAGGTTTGAAGAGGCAATGACAAAGGAGCTCGATAGTGGAGCGATGAGGGTTATGCAGGTTTAGGCATTCAGAAGAACGCGCGGAGGGAGGAAGGAATGAAGAGATATGAGGTGCAGATCTGTTGCAGGTCGATGGAATGGACGCAGATGGGAAGCTGACGGGAGGGAGGCTATGAGGGGAGAGAACGAAGCAGAGCCGCGGCAAGAGAAGGATCTACGGATCAGAGAAATGAAGGCATGCAAAGGGCAACAAAGAAAGACAGCAATTTTTTGCAGGGTTTGAGGGACGCAGAGCTGTAGTAATGGCTTGGCAGGTTTCAAAAGGAGGAAAACGCAGGTTTGGAACCGCAGCAAGAGGGAGGAGGGTTTTGTAGGATCAAGGAAGGGGTGTGAGGACGACAGACAGCAGAAGAGAAAAACGCAGGAAGGCAACAGATCAAGCAACGTTTGAGATAGAGATAAGGAAAAAAAAGTAGGCAGTGAAAAAAATTCGAAATCTTTGCAGCAAAAATGCAAAACAAAAACCCCAGGCAACAGACAAAATGGAAAATGGTGGCCCAATAAAACCCAGAAATTTTTGATTAAGTTGATATGTTTTGCTTCAGATTTATTAATGAAACCCCTATAAAATCGTTTCCAGATTCAAAAAAATTTAAAACCCTTGGACTGCAAAAGGCTGGATAATATTGCTGCAAATATGATTTTGAAGCCAGATCTTACCCTCCAGGGCCTAGATCTAGCTTCAAATCAAACTTCACCCTCAGATCTGCAACCTGTACTGGAAAGCAAAAACACCCAGAACCCAGATATACAAAGATAAATAAAACCCAAGAAACCCAAGTTAGAAACCCAAAAATTTTACAAATCTATGCACAGGAATGGTAGATCTATCAGATCTGAGGAGTGCGAGTCCAACTCCGCTCCCAGATCTGATAATCTAAGGCTCTCAACAACCAGATTCATCAATTTCACACATAAAAAATAATAATTAAAGGAGGTGCTTAGCTCAAAACCCTTCATGCATCACCAATAAAAATCTTATGTTAAGCCCAGGATCAAATTAAGTTCGGCTCTTCAGAAAATATGGATCGGGAGTTGGCTGTTCCAACCGAAAACTTCCCCTAACGCCCGAAGATCTAAAGAATTAAAACTTTCCTGCAAAACTCAATTCAGCCATCAAAATAGAGTGAGCAAATAATAATAAAATTAACATAAATAGAGATACTTGCTATTACATTCAAAATTTAAATTATTACTTAAACTCCAGCAACTGAGAAAAATACCTCTACTCAAATCACTCTTCAGAAGCTATTATCAATGGCTAAAAAAATTATGCATAAAAAATTACATATCTTACAGTATTTCCATGAAGAGTAACACCGGCAAATATTAACCCCAAAGTCTTCCTTTATTATTCAAAAAAAGATTACATGAGAGCTTTTCGCTTAGCACACGACTCAAAGATCGGATGAAGCAACTGACAAATGACCTCCTATTTAAAGATAAATCTTCCAACGGCAAGTTCAAGCGATCCTCGTCAAAGAAATCTCGGCCATTGATGAGGATTAAAATTTATTTTAATCTCATCTGTCGAAACATTAAATTCTTGAGGAAATTCGAATTTTTCAGTTAATGTATTTTAATTAACTCAAAAATAAAAAATTTGAGCTAATTTCCTTAAAAATTTGACTTTGACTTGACCCCCAGGAACTAAAGGCTTAAAATTTAACAAAATAATTAATTTACCTTAGTCCCGGGACCTTTTAAATTTTGATTTTTAAGGACCAACGAATTTTGCCTTTGGAGAATTTAAATTTAACTAGGACCTAGAATTAATTAAATTTTTGACTTAGGATTTTAATTAATTTTTGACCAGAAAATTTAATTAATTAACCTATGAGGGGATAAATTATTTTTCCAGCCCTCAAGACACTTTACATCATAATTTTCATATATTTTACATCATAAGGGGGAAAACCCATTTGTAATAGACCCTCACAGACTACCCATTTCTGCGACACAAATATAATCCAGCAGACCAAGCAATTTATAATAAAATAACCTAACCAAATAGTCAGGATTATTCCCAAATCACTTTTACATAGACTTGATCTATAACACTAGGATTCGCCTAAGATTCCAGTGACAAGATACATTCCGGCTTTGGGGTGAAACTGAAGGAAAACTCTGCCGACCATTCGAGAATGGATCGATGAGACAAAAAACCTCCCAGAATGTAGATCGTCACTAGAAAAGTAGGTTTACCTAGGCCATTACATGCATGACATGGTTCTGCTAAGATTATTTACATCATATACATGCAGAATGGGTCTACATTATAACATGATAATCAGGTTGATGATGATAGCTGGATGGCACGGACACATCGATCAGGCACTATCCCTTTTGCGAAAAAAGGGAGTGTACTGCTATGGGTCGTTGACATGTAGTGGTCAACATCTGGCTCAACTTGGGGACACGTTGTTGCATCGAAAGAATGTGAGAATGCAGAATTTGCATCCACGCAACACACAATATAATATAAGTAGCGTCCATTCAAAAATCATCATATAACATCAAGCACAGGGAAAATATAATCTCTTCATTTATTAACTATCTAGTAACATGAAAAGTAAATCTAATCCTAAAACAGAAATGAAATGCTGAAATCACAAGGTGTAGGGTTAGAAATACAATACAAAGGATGCCCCATGGCATCATATGTCATCTTTCAAGAATAGCTTGAACATTTGGCCATTTGCAGGTAAGTCAAGTGGTTCGCCATCCAATCTGCTCAAGTGAAATGAATTTGGCCCAACAATGTCTCGGATAATGTATGGTCCCAGCCACAAACTGTCAAATTTATGTTTTCTAGGTTTTTCATTCATGCGATCCCAAAGGAGTACCATATCTCCAACCTACAAAGATCTAGATCGAGATGATTTATCAAAGCTTTTCTTAATTTTAGATTGATTTTTACACATATTATCAAATGTTGTCCTACGAGTTTCATCCAACTCCACAATCTGATCAATTCTATTTTGAACAACATCTTTATTAGTAGAAAAATGCTTAAGGAGTTGATAAGTTGGCACTTTAAGGTGCACAGGTAAAGTTACATCCAAGCCATAAGCTAATTCAAAGGGACTTTTATCGGTAGCTTTCTTCTTAGTAATCCTATCTGCCCATAAAGCATACTTTATTTTACTTTCCTGAGATCGCTTATTATCTCCTACTATCTTCTTGATAATGGTTATAAAAATTTTATTACTTGATTCAGCAAGTCCATTACCCTGAGGATAGTAATTAGATGAATGAGATAAGACAATGCCATACTTGAAACAAAAAGATGAAAATTCTGAAGAACTAAAAGCCTTGGCATTATCAGTAGTGATCTTAGCAGGGACACCAAATCTAGTAATGATATTATTTTCAATGAAATCCATAATGACCTTTTCAGTGGCATTCTTAGTAGGGATGGCTTTGACCCATTTAGTGAAATAATCAGTAGCAGTCAAAATCCATGAGTAGCCATTGCTAGAATTTTCATGAAACTTCCCAATGAAGTCCAGACCCCAATGCTAAAAAGGTGCCTCCACAACCACAGGTTGTAAGGGCAGGGCAGCAAGCTTTTGTTTCCCAATGAACAGTTGGCAGGCTTGACAACTATTAACAAACTTATGCACATCAGAAAAAATCGAAGGCCAATAATAACCAGCTCTCAGAATTTTGTGGGCAACAGTTCTAGCAGCATAATGACCACCACAAAATCCCGAATGAAACTCAGAAATTAACTTCTTGGACTCAATTCCATCAACACACCTAAGTACTATGCCCTCAAGATTTCTCCATCCAAGGTCATCCTTCATGAGGCAATACTTAGTGGCTTTAATCTAAGAGCCCTTCTCTTATGAGCGGCTAAATGGTTAGGACATGCAAGATTTAACAAGTAATAAATAATGTCCTTGTACCACTCATGCTCTCCTAATCTTTACAGCTCAGGGGAAGATGAACCGTTAAGACAAATCAAACCAAGAGCTTTCTCATTACCTTCAGTCATCATTTCAGCCAAGCCTTGACCTTTGACTAACTTGGTGGGTCTAATCTCTAAATCATATTCTTGTATTTTAGTAACCCACCTAGTATGAGTCCCTAAGCAATCAATTTGAGTTAATATATCTTTAACCGCAGAATGTGGGACAAAAGCAATGATTTTGGAATAGCCCACATAAGTTCTGAAATGTTTAAGAGATTTGACTAAGGCATAAGCTTGCTTTTCCATGGTATTGTAATTTAATTCAGAATTTTGAAGTGCTCTACTCATGAAAGCAATAGGCTACTCGTGACCATCCTTATTTTTCTGCAATAAGACACCAGCAATGGTATCTTTAGAAGCGAAAGAGAAAATCTTGAAATCCTTCGAGTAATCGAGACTAAATAAAACAGGGGCTTTGGCAATAGCACCTTTGATTTCCTGAAAAGCCTTTTTGCCATCTTCTTTCCATAAAAATTTAACATTCTTTTTCAGAAGACTTTGAATAGGCTTAGCTATTTCTGCGTAATTTGGAATAAATCTTCTAAGAAAATTATTTTTTCCAAGAAAAGACTGAAGGGATTTAAGATTATGGGGGAGAGGAATCTTTTGGATTGCCTCAACTCTTTCAGGATCAATCTTGATTCCATCTATAGAAATGACTTATATGAGAGCCCGATGACTTGCCTAAGATGACTAATACCATCCTTAGAATAAACAATAAGATCATCCTGATAAATGTATCAAAAACTTGCCTAAGATGACTTACATGACTAATACCATCCTTAGAATAAACAGTAAGATCATCCTGATAAATTTCGATAATCTTCCCAATTAAACCCTTGAAGGCATCATCCATAGCCCTTTGAAACGTAACCCCAGCATTGGTTAACCCAAATGGCATCCTAATATATTCGAAAGTACCCCATGGTGTGGTGAATGTACTTTTGTGACGATCCTCCTTAACCCATACCTGATTATATCCAGAAAAACCATCTAGCAATGACATCATTCTAGAACCAGTTACTCTTTGCAACATAGTCTCCATGTTTGGCAAAGGGTAATTATCTTTCTTACATGCTAGGTTAAAGTTTCAAAAATCAACACAAAGTCTAATTGTACCATTCTCTTTCTTAACAATCACCAAGTTGGAACACCATGTGGAATGCCTTGTTTGAGCAATAATTCCTGCTGCAAGCATCTTTGAAAACTCCTTTTCAACCGAAGGGGCTAACTTAGGATTTATCTACCTAAGCTTTTGACAAAAGGGGTTATCATTTTCATCTTTCAAGGGGATAGTGTGCTCCATGACATCTTCCCTATAACCTTTTAATTCATCATAAGGAAATGCTAAAACATCCCGATATTCACGAAGTAAATTGGTTAACTTTTTCCTTTCTTCATCGTTAGTACCCTTACCAATTTTGATAATCTTGGGATCACCAGAGGTACCAATGCTTACCTTGATGAATTCGCCTGGATCCATTTTATTTTCCCCTTTCATCTTTGTGGCATCATGCCGATCGAAGCGTTGTTCTAAAGAAACAACATTCCTAGGAGTAGGATTTATAATATCTTCATGATCATTAGATCCATCCTCCTTAGAATCTATCTGAAAATTTTCAAACTCATCCAAATTATCAAGAAAACGAATCACTTGTTTCTCGTCATCAAAAACTTGCCAATGCTCTAAGTTATCTAGAACAGAAGGCCTAAATATAACTTCCATTTTTATCTTATCCTTGATCAACCCATCAGATAACTGCAAAGTAGAAGCAACTACGACAAGCTCATCTGCTGAACTATTATGTTCTCTCGGGATAGCTTCAAGGTCAAGGGCATCAAAGTATTCCATAGTATCCCATACAACATTTCGATAATTCCTTAACCTTTGATTTTTACATGTAAATTTATTTTTAATTTGCATGATAATTAAGTCAGAATCCCCCTTGATGCTAAGAAACTTAACTCTTAAAGCCTTTGCCAACTCAAGACCCAACAACAAAGCTTCATATTCAGCAACATTGTTGGTTGCTTCAAATTCCAATTGATAGGCAAACTTGAAAATATGACCTAGGGGAGATTTTAATACTATTCCTGCACCTTTACAATGCCCAGATGATGCACCATCAAAATACATCCACCAAACTTTATCCTTGAGATCCCCAATCTTTTCATCAACCTTATCATTGGGAAGAACTATGGAATTAGATAGAATAGCATAATTCCCAATGTCAGATTGTTCTTTAATTATCTCATTATGAGGTCTCTTAGGATCTTCAACATGGAATTTTCTCTAATCTAAAGAAAAAAAAAAGAAAAAATCTAATTCAAAACCTAAAACTCAAACGAATTTTCCTTTTTTTATTATATAGAGTTCTAAATTCTAAGATATAAATAGAGCAAAAATGAAATAAAATATTTAAACTAAAATCTATATAAAAAATTCAGATCTAAAAAATATTAACCCTAAGTCCTATATCCAACGCATATAACCACAAAACTAAAAGAAACAAAATCGGATGGGTTGATCATGTGCAGGTTTCGACGGCAGGCAAGGAGGGGAGACGTGAGGAAGTAGGGAGATTGCGCGAATGATGGACAGGGATGCGAAAGGGAACGCTGATGGTGAAAGTCGTAGAGACCAAAAGACTCTGTGGGTGTTTTGAGTTCTGATTTTGTTTGCAGGTTCGATGAAGTTTGACAGCAGAGAGAGAACAGCGTGGGAGATTTCCGACCTGCGGGTTTGCTGGAGGATTGACAACAGCGTGATATAGGTTTGAAGCTAGAAATTGCAGACAGCAAGGGGAAATGCGTGGGAATGCTTTTGCTGCGTTGAAAGGGGCAGAGGTTTTATTTTGCAAGTTTGATAGCTCGACGGGAGAGGGAGAGCAGCGTGAAGGAGGTGACTGTGTGGGGACTTTTTGCATGAAACAGAGGTGCTGAGGGTTATGCGTGAAGCTTAAATGAAGAAAACGCAGGTTTGATGGCAGCAAGGAAAAGATGAAGCGTGAAGACTGCGGATGCATAGAAAAAAACGTCCTTGCAGGAAAACCGAGACTGCCAGAGGGTTAGCTGGCAGTAGTCAGGCAATCACAACTTAAAAAAATTTCGAAAAAATTCTTGTAAATGGAACCCCAGCAAGCAGATAGCCTGGACCCTATAAATGGAACCCCAGCGAGCAGTCAGCCTGGACAGAACCTCGACTTTCTTCAGAGAAAACCCTGTAAATTCTCCAGTAAATTTTAAATTGCCCTGCATTCAGATTTGTTTAAAGAAAACCCCGAAAAAATTTCAAGATCTGTACCTGCAACCTGCAATGGCAAAAAACAGAACACCCAAAAGTAAAATGTGGAAGAAACAAAACCTAAAAACCCTAAAACCAGCTAAATAATTATAGTATTTACAGATTTCGACTCTTAAGCAGCCAGATTTGTCAATAATCCACAGTAATATTTTTAGAATTTTAAACTTAATGTGAGATACTTCAGAGAACCCTTCTTGCATTCATAAGAATAATTCAAATGATAAGCCCGGAATTAAAACTGGCTAGGCTCTTTCAGAAAGTGCAATCCGGGAGTTGGCTGGTTCAGCCGAGAACTTCCCCTAACGCCCAGTAAACTCAAAACTAAGATTTCCTGCACAGTTTAGAATCAACCATTAACATAGAGGGAGAAAACAATAGTGAAATCCAGATCAAATGGAGATACCTGCCATTATATTTCAGAATCTAAACTATCATTCAAACCCCAGAGATTAGAGAAGATACCTGTGCCTAAATCAATCTTCATCAAACTATTATCAATGGCTGAAAATAAAATTATGCAGAAAAATAAATCATCTTACAGCACTCCCAGAAGAGTAACAACAGAAGTCTTTTTTTATTGCACAAAAAATGGCTACAAGAGAGCTTTCTTTAGCACCAGACTCTCGGATCCAATCTGATCTCAAATGACCCCTGACACCCTATTTAAAGGAAAAATTCCCAACGGCTAGTTCGAGTGATCCATGTCAAACTAATCTCGACTGTCAATGAGGATTAAAATCCCTTTCAATCTCATCCGTCGAAATTTTAAATGCATTTTAATATATTAAAAAATTAAAACCCTGCATTTATTTCCTCAAAACTTTGACTTATTATTATTTTATTATTTTATTTTATTTTTCAATTTTTATTTTTATTTTTTTAATTTATTTATTTATTTATATTTTATTTTGTTTTTTATTTTTTAGTTATTTTTTAATTTTTTTATTTTATTTTTTTTATTATTTATATCTTTAATTTTTTATTGTTTTTTTTTTTTGGATCCTCGAACTTAGCCCTTTGGAAAAATCACTTAGGACCTAGGACTTAGGACTTATGAGGGGATTAAAACATTTTCTAACCCTCAAGACACTTTACATCATGACTTTTACAATTTTACATCTCAAAGGGGAAAACCCATTTGACATAGACCCTCATAGACCACCCAATTCTGCGACACAACTATAATCTAGCAGATCATTTACATAGACTCGACCAAGTACACTAAGATTCCCCTAAGATTCTAATGACAAAATCCATTCCGACTTTGGGGTTAGGCTGAAGTAAAACTCTGCCGATCATGGATCGGTGAGACAAAAAACCTTCCAGAACGTAGATTATCACTAGAAATTAGGTTTGCCTAGGAAATTTACATACATGACTCAGATCTGCTAAGATTATTTACAATTTACACATGCAGACTGGGTTTACAACATAACATAATCGCGTAGATGATGACAATTGAATGGCACGAACACGTCGATCCAGCGCTATCCCTTTTGCGAAGAAAAGGGGGTGTACTGCTATGGGTAGTTGACACGTAGTGGTCAACATCTGACTCTACTTGCGGACACATTGCTGCACTGTAGGAATGTGAGAATCCAGAATCTGCATCCACGCAATACACAACAAAACATAAGTAGCGTCCATTCAAAATTCATCATATAACATTAAGCACAGGAAAGATATAAGCTCTTCATTTATTAACTAGTCTAACAACATGAAAAAGTAAATCTAATCTTAAAACAAAAATGAAAATGCTGAAAAAACAAGGAGTAGGGCTAGAAATATAGAGGATGCCCCATGGCATCAAATGTGTTCAATATAGTGTATACTGAGCATTTGCCTGCTTTAAGGCAAATCTGTCGGCTGCTTCTCGGATGTTCCATGTCCAATTTTGCATATGGTAGGACTTTTCCCTATCCGAAAATCAAACTACTCGCGGCCGTCTGATGCATCAAATCTTCTTCTCGTTTTCTTTTTCTTGCGCTTTTTCTTCGTGGCAGGCTGTATCACTGATGACGTGGAACTTTTTGCTTCAAAGCTCTCAGATGAAGTATGTAAGATATGTGTGACATGTCTTTCTTCATTCTGCATCTGCCCTGCCAAGGATGATGGATCAATCTCACAGGTGCCATGAGTTATAACTTGATCTTCTATGACTGGTGGATTAACCGTGTGAGCATCAACATGATTATTAATTTCCCTTTTATCCAGGTCACCTTCATTTATCCACTTTTCAATGGAACAAAAGACCTCATAATAAGATGGAGCTTGTTGTAACAGATAAGGAGGCTCCTGATCTATTGACATTCCCTGGTTTCTTTCATCCTCTGACAGTTGTTGAAATTTCTGAACTTGTATTGTAATAGCATCCATCTGACTAGAGTGTTCAACCTTCATAGCATTGATTTCCCTGGCATGGTCTTCTTCCATGGTCAGTAACTTATTTTGCATAAAATTAATTTCCCTATCATGATTAGCTTTCATGGTTGTCATATTTTCCTCTAAGCTTGATAACTTGCTTTGCATAAAACTAATTTATGTGTCATGATTAGTTTTCATGGCCTCAATTTCCTTAGCATGCTGATTTTGCATGATCTCCATCTCCTTGTTATGTTTTTCCAGGTGGGTGCATAAAGTTCTCACATCATTGGTGTAGTTAGTTTGATTGATCTCCATATTTTTTACTAGCCGCATTAGTTCTTGTATAATTTGCTTCTGGTCTTCCTTTTCATTGTCGACATTGATTTTATAATTTGTCCCTGCTTTTCCACCATCATGGATTTGATCTGCAATGGTACAGGTGGATGGCACATTCTGATATGAAGAATTGTCTTGAAATCTTTCATCGACAACTGGACCTTTTATAAGATTACTTTCATTCTGTTGCACAATTTTAGGGGCACAAGGCGAGCTATCTGGATCACCATATCTATCTTTAAAAGCATTGACAATGTATTGTAAAGTAGTGAAAGAATCTTTAGGACAACTATTAAACCAATTCAAAGCATCATCCTCTAAAGAAAGGACAAATAGACGCATTTTGACATCTTCATGATTACACTGAGGAGATCTACAATACATGATCATTATATGAGTAAACCCACCTAGATGCTTTTTAACAATGACTGAATCACCACCTGAGAACATAGGTAATTTGGAAATGGCCACTTCCGGAATATCATGGCGAACATCAGTAAAATGACATGGTTTAAACGAATAATCCATGATGAATAATGAGGGACCAAATGGATGATAGAGAGAGATCCCTGCTCAAGAAAATTAAGAGATGAAAGAAGTGGAGTCGCCATTTGAACAATGAATCTAATTCTAGGATCCAAAAAGAAACAAATAAGCAGATATGAGGGAGGCTTCTTGTCTGGGTAAAATAAAAGAAATAAAATGGAGTCGCCACACAAACAAGAAACGAACTGAAGAGTAATTGCTAATATGACGAAAGATAAGGTGATGAAAAGATCCAAATGATGCCAAAAAATGTTGAATCTGCCAGCCCAAATGAGACATGAGAAAGATGAAAGAATGATGAGAAATGAGAAGATGAATGTCGTTGAAACGCCGAGAATAAAATGTCCCCGGCAGCGGCGCCAAAAAATGTTGTCGCACAGATTGTCACGACAATGCTCAGACCGGGGCTATCACCCTGATCCCCGATCTCTCTATTTAAGCCGTCTCACGAGGCTAAGGGGGGTAGACCCTATGGGATGAATGAAGACCAACTGTGGACCAGTTGGGTTGGGAGACACAGCAAGGCAATTTAGCACCTGATTGATTTAGAAATTAATGTACTAGTGCCTTATGGAGTTAATGATTAAATAATTGTTTATCAAAAGCTGCAAAAACATGAACTTTATAATTCCATGATCAACAATCATTTATCATCAAATAACCCAAGCAAAGATTAATTTTGCCAGATGCGAGGTAATCAACAACTACACAATGCCTTGACAATATTCCAGCAATTAAATTTCTAAGGAATGAATGCTTTAAACAACCATGGAATTTTAAATGTTGACCAGATTTCAAATAGTTAATCTCCGGATATAAACATTTTAAGCACATTTAACTATATCACAACAAAAAAAGGACTTTAAAAGAATTTCCAATTTTTAATTAGTCTTTTTCAAAAAAAAAATATTTTTATATTTTTTATAAAATTTTAAGTCTAAAAATAAAACAAAACTAAGATCCTAAATAAAAATAAAATCTAATCTAAACTAAAGTCTAAAAAATAAAAAGAAACTTTTTAACATTTTATGAATTTTTTTTATTTTTTATGTTATTTTTTAAAGTCAAAAATTAAACAAAACTAAATAAATCTAAAACTAAAAACAAAAATTTAAGGTCTAATTATTAAACTAATCTAACTCTACCCTAACTATCCCACACTAACATATATACGTGGACTAAAACAATCTAATCTTAAAAAAAAAAAATCTAATTCAAAACCTAAAACTTAAACGAATTTTCCTTTTTTATTATATAGAGTTCTAAATTCTAAGATTTAAATAGAGCAAAAATGAAATAAAATATTTAAACTAAAATCTATATAAAAAATTTAAATCTAAAAAATATTAACCCTAAGTCCTGATATCCAACGCATATAACTACAAAACTAAAAGAAACAAAATCGGATGGGTTGATCGTGTGCAGGTTTCGACGGCAGGCAAGGAGGGGAGACATGAGGAAGTAGGGAGACTGTGCGGACGATGGACAGGATTGCGAAAGGGAACGCTAATGGTGAAAGTCGCGGAGACCAAAAGACTGCGTGGGTGTTTTGAGTTCTTATTTTGTTTGCAGGTTCGATGAAGTTTGACAGTAGAGAGAGAACAGCGTGGGAGATTTCCGACTTGCGGGTTTGCTGAAGGATTGACAATAGTGTGATATAGGTTTGGAGCTAGAAATTGCAGACAGCAAGGGGAAATGCGTGGGAATGCTTTTGCTGTGTTGAAAGGGGCATAGGTTTTATTTTGCAGGTTTGATAGCTTGACAAGAGAGGGAGAGCAGCATGAAGGAGGTGACTGTGTGGGGACTTTTGCATGAAACAAACGTGCTAAGGGTTATGCGTGAAGCTTAAATGAAGAAAACGAAGGTTTGATGGCAACAAGGAAAAGATGAAGCGTGAAGGCTGCGGAAGTATAGAAAAAAACGTCCTGGCAGGAAAACCGAGGCTGCCATAGGGTTTGCTGGCAGCAGTCAGGCAATCACAACTTAAAAAAAATTTGAAAAAATTCCTGTAAATGGAACCCCAGCAAGCAGATAGCCTAGACCCTATAAATGGAACCCCAGCAAGCAGATAGCCTGGACAGAACCTCGACTTTCTTCAGAGAAAACCCTGTAAATTCTCTAGTAAATTTTAAATTGCCCTGCATTCAGATTTGTCTAACGAAAACCCCGAAAATTTTTCAAGATCTGTACCTGCAACCTACAATGGCAAAAAACAGAACACCCAAAAGTAAAATGTCCAAGAAACAAAACCTAAAATCCCTAAAACCAACTAAATAATTATAGTATTTACAGATTTTCGACTCTTAAGCAGCCAAATTTGTCAATAATCCACAGTAATATTTTCAGAATTTTAAACTTAATGTGAGATACTTCAGAAAACCCTTCTTGCATTCATAAGAAAAATTCAAATGATAAGCCCGGAATTAAAACTGGCTGGGCTCTTTCAAAAAACACAATCCGGGAGTTGGCTGGTTCAGCCGAGAACTTCCCCTAACGCCCGGTAAACTCAAAACTAAGATTTCCTGCACAGCTTAAAATCAACCATTAACATAGAGGGAGAAAACAATAGTGAAATCCAGATCAAATGGAGATACCTGCCATTATATTTCAGAATCTAAACTATCATTCAAACCCCAGAGATTAGACAAGATACCTGTGCCTAAATCAATCTTCATCAAGCTATTATCAATGGCTGAAAATAAAATTATGCAGAAAAATAAATCATCTTACAGCACTTCCAGAAGAGTAACACCAACAAGATTTCAACCCCAAAGTCTTTCTTTATTGCACAAGAAATGGCTACAAGAGAGCTTTCTTTAGCACCAGACTCTCGGATCCAATCTGATCTCAAATGACCCCTGACACCCTATTTAAAGGAAAAATTCCCAACGGCTAGTTTGAGTGATCCATGTTAAACTAATCTCAACTGTCGATGAGGATCAAAATCCCTTTCAATCTCATCTGTCGAAATTTTAAATGCATTTTAATATATTAAAAAGTTAAAACCCTGCATTTATTTCCTCAAAACTTTGACTTATTATTATTTTATTTTTTTTATTTTTTTTAATTAATTAATTAATTAATTTTTATTTTATTTTATTTTTAGTTATTTTTTAATTTTTATTTTTATTTTTTATTAATTATATCTTTTATTTTTTTTATTTTTTTTTTTGGATCCTCAAACTTAGCCCTTTGGAAAAATCACCTAGGACCTAGGACATAGGACTCATGAGGGGATTAAAACATTTTCTAACCCTCAAGACACTTTACATCATGACTTTTACAATTTTACATTTCAAAGGGGAAAACCCATTTGACATAGACCCTCATAGACCACCCAGTTCTACAAAACAACTATAATCTAGCAAATGATTTACATAGACTCGACCAAGTACACTAGGATTCCCCTAAGATTCTAATGACAAAATCCATTTCGGCTTTGGGGTCAGGCTGAATGAAAACTCTGCCGATCATGGATCGGTGAGACAAAAAACCTTCTGGAACGTAGATTATCACTAGAAAATAGGTTTGCCTAGACAATTTACATACATGACTCAGATCTACTAAGATTATTTACAATTTACACATGCAGACTGGGTTTACAACATAACATAATCGCGCAGATGATGACAATCAAATGGCACGGACACGTCGATCCAGCGCTATCCCTTGTGCGAAGAAAAGGGGGCGTACTGCTATAGGTAGTTGACACGTAGTGGTCAACAAGGTGAAGGAGTCACCTTGGAGAATTAGTTGAAGCAGCATGTCTTCAACTGATCTCATGTATCATCTTCTTAGAGATGATCTATGCTCTTATCTAGATAATTCAAAGTGTTGACTTCTGTTGTAAACGTACTATCTCTCTCTCTCTGTGCTGAAATATTGAAGAACATATAAGAAGAATTGATCAAGGGTTTCCCCACATTGGGGTTTGTCCCTGGCTAGCGCCACATCTTGTGTCCTCTTGTCTTGGCTTGTCTTCTGCAATTTATGTTTATGTTCTATCTGCAGTTTACTTTAATGCTGATGTGATTGCTAATCTGGAAAAGATATGGAGCTAACTGTGAAAATTGAAATAAATTGCTCTAAGCATAGAACATACCTAAAATTAACATATTGTCACTCAAATAACCATATAATCACTGTTAAAGTGCTGATATTTATATGTGTGTAAATCTGAGCTTTTTTTCTATGCTAGAAGGTTAATAGTTTCAGTGATATAACTCTCATATTTCAAGTGGTAAATATTATGATGTGTCTTTCCTTTGAATGGGGTCATTTGTTTAAGCAACTATTCATCTCTGTACTTTAAGTATTGGCAAACAAACAAGGAATCACACCTACACTGCTCTGTCATCAAACTGGTTGACTAAACACTTCTCTGGAAATAAACTTCATTAGCTCAGAAAACTCAGTAGTTGGAGCCACTTTAGAAAGGGGAATATTACAAAACCAAGCCCATTCTGCCGAATCCCCTCACTAACCCATGCCCAAAAGTGTCCATGATAAGTAAGCAAAAACACCCAACATACATAATGAAAGCCATAACTTTGGGGTTGGAAGGCCCACCTTCAAACATACGATCATAATAGATGGGCGAGGAAGCATAATGGCTTGCTCAGATGGTGAAGATGGTGGTACATCGAGCTATCTGGTGGCTGCAAGGAGCTGCTGGCTGCCAGCTGAGGACCATCTAGGAGAAAGTTTTCTCCTATGGGTGTCACCCACAGGTGGTGGGTAATAGTACCACTACCATGATAAGTTGAGGCTGCCAAAGAGCAACAGGATTAAAATAGCTCAATATGATAATTCGAAAAAGGTTGAACAAGTGTGGGTGACAATTTGGAGTCAAAAATGAAGGCACGGGCCTATCATTCTGGGATAGATTTCATTTTCACTTAGCTTTGTTATAAAGAATTTTAAGTTGAAATTACAACTAACCTGAGGAACAATCGTAAGAAAAGCAATAGTTAAAAATGTTTGTAAATGTCTATTATGTCACTTATAACTTATGGTAAAATGGTAGGTCTCTATTCACCACTGCAACAGACCAAAAATAAACACGAAACAGATCAGCATGTCAGCTGTGTTCCGTATGCTAGAGTGCAGGACATGTGCCTTTGACTAAGATGATTGAACAAGCTGATGACATGTTAAATTATTCTATATCATGTGAAATTGAAATGCAAGAATTGAGAAGTAGATATAGAAAAATTTAAACAATGCAAGATTTAATGGCTTTAACCTTTGAGAATAGAAAAACGTACATAGAGTAAATGTTTGTACAATAACCAACCAGTGCACTTGAAATTGCAAATGCAACACAAAAATTTCCTGGCATTTCAAGAGAACCAATCAAGGAAACCTGCAAGAGGGAACTTATCCTGTGTAAAATTATGAGTTTTACACGTCAACTATACAAGAATAATCTGTAATTAGTGCATACCATTTTTTGCACAAAGACAATTAAGACCTACCCAACCAACTACGGCCGAAATAAGAAATTGGACCCAATCCATGGGTGTCAAGCCTGGATTCCTCTTTGCTGGCTGCACAATTTGCGTATTGAGTTTTAGTCTCTCAACACATTTTTGTTATGGTTTATCTCATAGTGCATTCCAAATCTTACCAGAATTGTCTCCATGTCTGCCATGGGAATGTCCTTATAGTGTTTAATGTGGATACTCCTATTACCAGATTGAAATTTGTCACTGTGCGGTGTTGCTGGCCTGCAAAGCCAATAACATAAATAATTATACCTAGCTGTTCCAGACAAATTTTACTTTGGGCTCTTTGAACAGCAATGCTTTCCTGGCTAACATGTTTCCAGCAAACTAAATAACATTACAGTCGTGCTAAACTATGCTGGACAGTTTTTACTTCATCCCTTTTAGGAAGTTTCCCAAGTTTTCAGCTATCATCTATGACTCTAATAACTTGAACTGTGGACCACGATAGATACAAAATTTGTTGAGGTCAATAAAGCTAAAATTATTATGATTTTATTACCCTCAAGAAACATGGATTGCTAAACACTTGGGCACAGTAAAAAGACGAAAAAAACTCCTAAATTTTTTCTTTGTTTTTGAATGTAGTTCATGATGAACATGCTACCTGTATATAATAATCATCTGCTCAAATGTTGGCTCTTGAATTGTGCTTTTTCCGAACAAATTTCTCAAACTGCAAAGCATTGAATGAAAATAAGTCACAGGTTCTCATTTCAGATGTCAAAATCAATATAGTTTCCTTCATTTATACAAACTATAAGCTATACACAATAACACAGCATGCTGAAACAAATTCATTTTAACATTAACCATTACCTGCATTCCATGTTCTCAAATCGTATGCGCTCAACATAAAGACCCTTGCCCAATGGGTTTCCATCTTTCTCGTTCATTTGTGTTGACTCTTTGCTACTTATATAACGGGAAAGCAACAAGCTTGTCTGGTAGCCCGAACGCACAATTGTTTTACCTTTATCAGTGGAGGTTCTCATAAAAAAATATCCAAGTCTGTTTATGAAAAGGAGGTGAAGTAAGAAATGACAAACTACCAAATCAGAATTAATGCTTCATATAAATTAGATCCCAATTGAAATTCAATCCAATGTTAAGAGAAAGTTTCTCCATCGTACTAAGTATCCATTATAAATCATGCCCAACCACTAGCTGCCTACCCTGTCAGCAGAAGCAGCCAGTTCCAAGCTCGAGAGAGAAGCATATCCACCTTCTCCATAATAAAATAACCACTGGTGTGGTCAATCCCAATACCTCTACGGAAAATAACAAACTTCATAACAAAAGAAGGAGAAACAGATTATTAGAGAATATTCAAATTTTCTATTTCTATAATATTCTAATTATAAAGTTGTCTTTCCTACAACCAGATACAATATGTAATGACAACAATTAGTTTGTTTAAAATCCAAAACGAAAAATTATCTTTGATGATTCATGAAGGAAAAATTGGAGATGGGAACAGAAAAAATACAAGGTGTGTTGCATATATAGTCAATTTTTTCCATTTTTGACAAAGGAAGGGATATGTGCCTATGAAAAGTATCAAGTCTACTTGAAGAAATAGGCATTGAACTAGCATTGACTTAGAGTATGTAATATTCCTAATGAAAATATTAAGTGAATAACAGAAGCATGAACTATGTACAAGAACCAAAATTCCAACACACACACAAAATATATCAGATTCCAGAATAGTAATACACAAGAAATTGCACTAAAATTCTGAGCCATTTTATTGTTTATGAGCATAATGGAGTACAAATAGATAGCAGTACAGGATGCAACAGTGCAGAGGATGTTGGACAGGAAAGCCTAGCATCAACATAGGTACCGATGTCGGATGATCAGAGTAATACTCAGTGAGGAGTATTGCTAGAGCACAGTCCTCGCTAAGAGGGAGTGTTGATTTGGGGTAACATCGGATGTGCTCTAGCCACGAAATTTGGTGGAGAGGTTGGGGCACATGAGATCTCCAATACCCAGAAAGGGTTTGGGCAGATTCTCAACAAATCAGGAGATATTAAAATAATTAATATTTTTAATGAAGTCCCTAAGTCGAAAATTAGGGAAAACAAAATATTAATGTGTATTAATATGAATCTGTGTTAGAATGGTCCAAAAGACATGGATCGAACCAAATCTAATCTTAGTCGTTGATTAGGGACTTAATCTCGGCCATTGAGATGTCAACAGGAAAAGTATAAGAGGAGACTTGAGGGTCACTTAGAGAATACACCAAAGTGATCAATTATTCTATTCTCTAGAGCGGGGTTTGCTAAGAGAGATAGAATTAGTGATCGGGAGAGCAGCTGAGGGGCATTGAGTACAGAGAAATAGAGAAGGCAAAGATTGTGTCGGGAGAGCAGCGCAGCAGCTAAGGAGAGTGACGCAGAGCCAGCAAGGGCTCACGGAGGGCCACACAGAGACAGCCAAGCACTGCGCATAGCACCAGAGAGGCCAGTGTGTCTAACGCAGAGGCCCAAGAAGCTGACGCAGGGCCTCCTGGGGCTGACGTAGGCCAAGAAAGGCTGATGCAGGGCCAGCGTGAGACAAAGAGGGGCTGACACAGTCCAAATTGGGCAGACGCTGGGGTTGCAGAGCAGTTTTGTGCTGAGGAGCTGCCGGAAGGATTTTCCAGGGTTTCAGCCAGGAGATTTCTCTCAAACTGTGAGGTATAGCTGCTAAGGAAATTCTTTGTTGGGTAGGCCAGTTTTGGCACCCAGATTGTACTCTGATATTGCTTAATAAGAAAACCCTCAGATAGCTGCACCGGTTTTCCTGCATTGGGTTTTTCCGAGGACATTGGTCCAAAAATAATGGTGTCATGTGGTATGTTTGTTCTTGTTTCTTTTTGGTTGCTGATCTATAATATGTTGAGCATGCACTAGTGTTTATTTTCAGTATTTACTTTGTAAATAACTTGTTAAAGAAAAATAACAAGTAGGTAGGAATAAATCGGAAAAAGTGCATGAAAGGTTTATAAACTAAGTAAACATAGAAACTTCAACAGAAGAAGGACCTCTCTAAGGTCAAATGCTTCCATTGTTGGAACTGGGTCATTTTGCGAACTAGTGTCCTAGGAAGAAGAGTAAGGGAGAGGTTTCTGAGACCAAGGCAGCGCCAACAAGGGCGGAGAAAGAAGTTGAGGAGGATGACAATTGTGCCATGAGTGCTCATGTGCCACTTGAGAAGAAGTGGGGAGACATAATGATGTAGTCAGACGGACTACAGGCGATGATGGGTAGGATCCTTGAGGTACCCAACCTCTTGGATTATACCTTGCTACGGGAGCCCTAAAGAGGAGCAGCGGGACTGGGGAATGTCAGTAGAAACGGATGCGAATGGAGCCACAAAGAGTGCTATAGTGCAGGAGTCCCGGGAAAGCGCGAGGCTAGCAGGCTGCAACAGTACGAGAGCCACAGGAGTGTTGCACCAGTGCAGGATGGCACAGAGAGGCATGCAACGATGCGAGACGTAGGGAGTTGATGCAGCAGCGCAAAGGTCAGTAGAAGGAGCACTTGTTAGCAGCAGAGGGAGCTTCAGCATCGGGAGTGTTTCTAGCCTGACAGGGATGTCAGAAGTTGGGTGGATCAGTTACTTACTTCTCAGTAACTGAGTTGCAGTGCAGTAGCAGTATGTAGTAGCACGATGCAACATGATGAGAGGGGATGCAGTGCTGGGAGGATGGACCAGCAGCAGCATGGATGCAGAGGGAGCTGTTGTACAGATGCAACAATGGCAGTGGCAAGGCCATGGGCAGCAGTACAGGATGCAGCAATGCAAAGGATGTTGGGCGGGGAGGCCTAGCATCAGCACAGGGACCGGGGTCGGATAATCAAGGTGATGCTCAGTGTGGAGTATTACTAGAGCATAGTCCTCACTAAGAGGGAGTGTTGATTTGGGGTAGTATTAGATGTGCTTTAGCAACGAAAATTGGTGGAGAGGCTAAAGCTCATGAGATCTCCAAGACCCAGAAATGGTTTGGACAGATTCTAACCGGTTTGGGAGATATTAAAATAATTAATATTTTTAATGAAGTTCCTAAGTCCAAACTTAGGAAAAATAAAATATTAATGTGTAGTAATATAAAACTGGGTTAGAATGTTCCAAAAGTCATGGATCAAGCCAAATCTAATCTTAGTTGTTGATTAGAGATTTAATCTCGGTCGTTGATGGACCAACGAGAAAAGTATAAGATGAGGCTTGAGGGTCAGTTGGAGAACACACCAGAGTGATCAGTCATTCTATTCTCTAGAGCGGGATTTGCTAAGAGAGATGGAATTAGTGATCAGCAGCGAGGGGCGGTGAATACATAGTAGAGAGGTAGAGTTGGTACCAGAGGAACAACACAGAGCCAGGAGAGGTTGACGCAGAGGCAGCAGGGTGCTACACAAAGGCAGCCAAGAGAGGCCAGCGTGTGAGACACAGAGGGTCTAGGGGCTGACGCAGAAGCTCCAGAAGCTGACGCAGATGCTAGCAGAGCTGACACAAGGCCAAGAGGTAGCGCTAGAAGGATTTCGTGGGACAGACTGGGTGCTGGTGAGTTGGGTAGGGTGACGCAGTCCCTATCAGAGTGGCACAAAGCAGTGGTAGCTGCAATTGTTGTTGTGGAATTGTTCATCCGGTGATTAATCAGCTAGAATACCTGTGTCCGAGGAGAGGTACTACTGCCGAGGGCATTCTCTGTTGAGTGAGCCATTTCTGGCACCCTAGTTGTATTTTGAAAACTACATAATAATAAAACCCTCTGAATAGTTGCATCGGTTTTCCCGCATTGGGTTTTTCCGAGGACATTGGTCCAAAAATAACGGTGTCACTTGTGTGCTTGTTTTCTTTCAGTTGATGATCTGTAGATGTTGATACTGTACTTGTGTTTATTTTCAGTATTTACATGGTAAATAATTTGTTATGTAATTAAACAAGCAGGAAGAAATAAACCAGATAGTACAGGAAGAATTTCTAATGGGTTAAACTTAGAAATTCCAACATAAATTGGCACATATAGGGTGTGCAGAGAGTCATTCGCCTCCACAACAGAAAACAACACTCCACGGATCTTCATTGATGCTCAGAGAGACTACTAGTGATCCACTTTTGCGATGATGGTAATATGCTTGGTACATTATGCCCAGCAGGCCCCCACAGGAGCCCCATACCCTTGGCAGGTGTCCCAAGACTTATACGATGTCATGGCAGCATTCACTCCACCACTCAGACCCTTGCAAAGGATCTACAACCCTCTCCGATCCATATGGAGACCCATGGGGTCATTTATGTGCCCTCAGACCCACTAGGAGCACCACAGGTCTACTACTTGGAGAACAAGGGGCCATCCCCTTGTCCATCATATTTCGAGGAATTTATTCCTCGATATGGCACTTCAGGACATTATTAGGCCTTTGGAGGGCCCCACTACGTGCACATATTATTATTTGGCCTCATGTGAGGCTTATTTTTCCACTTGTGAGCTAGTTTGGTGGGCTTGTCACCAATAGGGGTCTTATTTGCACATTATTTTATCATTAGGGGCTAATGTAGGCCCATAGGCTAATTTGTACTCCTTAGGGGGCTATATATTGATGTTAGATACATTCATTTGGATCATCACTTGACTTGGGATCTCTCTAATCATAGAGAACTTTGCATTTGTCCTTGGAGGATATTTTTTGGAGATGGATGAATTTTGACGTATGGATTTGGGCTATTTATGTTGTCTTGGAGCTTTGTCTTGTAAATGAAATTTTGGTTGGATATACTCTATAACGTTGTAAGTAAATTTTGATGTTATTATTCTTGTTGTTGCATGCTGCTAAAATTAGGGCTAGTTGCTGCATTATTGAAATGTGGAATTGAGCATGTTTTAGCTAATTTAATGTATGGGCCAATGTTATATGAACGAAATGTGAAAATTCGAGAATCCCACCCGAATCTACTACTGCAACAACTGATTAAAGTTTTAAACTTCTCCTATTTGTTAATTACTAAAACAAATTATTTACTACTTTCTACAACAAATATCGAAGCTAATACAACTACAGCCTTAACTTAATTAATTAATTTGCCCAAAACAAGAACAGAACAATAGAGAAGGTTACACACAAGTGACAACATTTTTTGCACAAATGTCCCCTGAAAGACCCAATGCGGGAAAACCGGTGTAGCAGATCTGAGGGTTTTTATTATTATGCAAGTATTATGAATACAACTCTGGATGCCCTCCCGACAATTCAGTTACAGAGAAAATGACTAGGCAAGAAAGACTGGTGAGATTACCTCACTCAACACTGTTGATCCCGATTGATCCGGCAGCTAAACTGCAAGTTCCCCGGCTACTTCTGCGTTGCTCCTGCATGGGACCTGCGTTAGCCTCTAAGTCACTGTGTCAGCCCAACTGAGAATCGATCTACCTTCAGGAGCCTTTTCTAGCCCTCCTAGCTCAGAAACATCAGCGCCTTCAACAAATTTGGACCTCTGCATTGGAAGTTGCTATGCTGCTCTGCGTGGGGCCTGCGTGAGCCCTTCCTGTCTCTGCGTCACGCTTTCTACCCTCTGGGCTTCCTCCTCTGTGTGTCTTTCTGCCTCTCTTTTGAGCATTCTTGGCTCCAAAGAAGATCCTCCAGCCAAAACTCTCTCTGCCCCTCTCTGCAACAGCTCACTATCGAAATTCTACCGACAGTTGCTCTACTTCAGAAAATCAAACTTTTGAACTCTCTGTATGTCTTCCAAGCGACCCTCAAGCCTCCTTAAATAATCTCCTCGTTGATATTCAACGGCCCGGATTAGAAGCTAATCAATGGCTAAGATCATTTATGCTTGATCCTCGTCTTCTTCTAGAAGTTACACCCACAGTTTATATTAATGCCCTTTAATTATTTTATTTTCCTAAGTTTAGACTTAGGGTCCCTTTAAAAATAAATAATTATTTTAATACAACTATTTCTGGGTGGAATTTCCCAAAACGCTTTCTGGGTTCTTTGAAATACATGTGCCTAAGCTTCTCTACAAAATTTGAGACTTAGAGCACATCCGATGCTACCAGAAATCAATATGAAATGTCCTAGAGATTTTTTGTCTCGATAAGCTTGCATCATTTGCTTTGAAGTATAAATGCTTGAAGGTCACTTTTCTTTTCTTTCTCTCAACACTGGATGACGCTGACTTTCTGGGCCTCCTTGATCAAGAAACCAAGTTCTTACTCATCATCATCCTTGAATCCATATCCCCAAGTGAATTAGGCACTAATCCCTAAAAAGGGTGGTCATCCCCTTCACCTTTTATCACTTTTTCCCAGGTCTAGCCCTCAAAGGTCACCTAGGGCATCAATTTCCCGAGAATTGACCCAATGAAAAACATCTATCTCCTACAAGCTACTGCGTTGGTGGGTCCCCTCCCTCTCCTCCAAATTTGAGGCAATTCTAACGATGGAATCTTCGAGAATCCTGAGCCCTAGCTACAGGATCAAATTTTGCCTAGGCATCCCCAAGGCTAGACCTCAATAGGATCAATTCAATCTTTTGAAGTAAATATTCTTGTTTGGTCTTTTCCCTTCACCTTGTCCAGGATAGGAACATCATTGGTTGCTGCATTCCATCCCTGAACTTGGGTTGGTCCACTTGGCCCCATGTGGTCCCACTTCTCAATAAAGATTATTTGTCAAGGACCATTTGGGAATCCAAGTTTCCCAAGGATTATAGGGATTGAGAACCTCATCCGTAAGTCTATTCCCTCTCCCTCAACCCTCCAATCCTCACCCCTTACCCTTGGAAGACCAAGTCCCTTGCTTAAAGAGAAAGCAAGTTCCATTCTTCACTCCATCCTTGGGAAAGGGTTTCTAGGGTCACCTTCCACCTATTCATTGACATATACTTTACAAGTGATCCCTACACTACCGGGACTCCTCCCATCGGTGAAAGTCCGTAAAGAGCAGGGAGACTTAGTTGTGGTGACAGTGGGCTAAGCCTCCACTGTTGTCTTGAACCTAGTAGTTGACCTCTTATAAACCCCTTTAGGTCCCTTGCTAGTTTGAGTGGTAACAGGGAACATTCCCAAGAAGTGATAGCAGAGCAGAAGGCGTGTTAGGACTCATACACTTAGATATTTGTGCCCCAATGTCCACTAGAGCTCTCAGTGGGACCAAATATTTTGTCACCTTTAATGATGACCATTCCAAGAAAACCTAGATCTACTTCTTGAAGACCAAGGATGAGGTCTTCGATCATTTTAGAGAGTTTATGCCCCTCATGGAGAATGTGACAGGGAAAAGGATCAAGGTGCTTCGCTCAGATAATGGTGGAGAGTATATTAATAAATACTTCACAATTTTTTGTGCGAGGAAGGCATCAGAGTAGAGTTGAAAACTCCATATCCATAACAGAAGGGAGTAGCGGAGCGAAAAATCAGAGCTATAGTCGGGGCTGCAAAAGCTATGTTATATGACGAGGATTTGTCCAGATTCCTATGGGAAGAAGCATGTAACACACAGTGTATATTCAGAACGGGAGTCCTGATAGAGCATTGGGGAAGAAAACGCCAGAAGGAGTCTTCACAGGAAAGAAGCCAAAAGTTAGTCACTTCAGGATCTTTGATAGCGTTGCTTATTGCCACTTGCCAAATGAGAGGTGCACCAAATTGGATCAAACTGTAGAAAAGGGTTTTCTCGTTGGGTATAGTGAAACCTCCAAGGCATACAAGATCTACATTCTAGCAATAGGAAGAATGTGGTGAGACGAGACGTGAAGTTCATGGAGGACCGAGCTTTCAGAAGATCTCGTGAGATGCCTGTAGGTGATGAGAATCATCCAGTAGAAGCTCCATTGGTCCAGAAGCAGGGGCAGCCAGCGGGACTGCCAATAGGACAATCATAGGGATCTAGTACGGTAACTAGTACCAACATTCCTCAAGTACAGGAGATCCAATGAGTTCATAGGAGATGGAGCAACAAAGGCAGGATGAGGAGTTGGTCGAACCTCCCACCACTAGTGGTCTTGCCAGTAGAGAGGTTCATCAAACATTGAGAGATGCTGAGGAGTTTGTTGGAACTCCTAGGGTGAGCAAGAGACAGCACAGACAACCTGACAGGTACCAAGCATTAGTGGCCCAGGTTGCAGAACCTTCCAGCTTTCAGGAAGCCGCACAACATCTGATGTGGGTGGATGCCATGGTGGAAGAATACAGTTCTCTCATGAAAAATGATGTCTAGGAGGTAGTATCAAGATATGTGGATAGGTCAATTGTAGGTTCGCTGTGGATCTACAAGATCTAGTACACTACAAATGGCAACGTGGAGAAGTACAAGGCGAGATTCATGGCAAAAGGGTATGCACAGAAAGAAGGGATAGATTATGAGGAGACCTTCGCCCCAGTTGCCAGATACACTTCTATCCGGTCAGTTATATCCCTAGCAGTTCAAATGGGATGGAAAATTCACCATATGGACGTCAAGACAACATTCTTGAACTAGGTGATAGAGGAAGTGTATATAGAACAAACAGAGGGCTTTGAAACTCATGAGAGGCGCACTCATGTGTGCAAGCTGAAGAAATCTCTTTATGAGCTCAAGCAGACTCTCAGGGCATGGTATGGTCGGATTGACAGCTACTTGCAGTAGATGGGATTCGTCAAGAGTGATGTAGATCCCAACCTTTACTATTTGATGGTAGAGGATGAGCCACTCATCCTAGTATTGTATGTGGATGATCTCTTCCTGACTGGGTCATCAGGGCTCATAGAGGACTGCAAAAGGAACATGGCAGCAGAGTTTGATATTGTTAAATTTAGATAACATTGGTATGTTCTATGCTTATAGCACAATTACTAGAATGTTCCTTTAGCAACCCAATGACAATTTGCATTTCAGTTTTCCAATAGCAATCACACTAACCATAAATAACATTGACACTAACTATAGATATAAAATAAAACGCAGAAGGCAAGCTAAGACAAGAGGACACCAGATTTGATGGATGCCAAAGAAAAACCCCAATTTGGGGAAAACTCTTTGATCAATTCTTCTTATTGTTATATCAAATGTTCAGCAGAGAGAGAGTACAAAAGTGAAAATTTGACTTGCCAAATCACAGTCAAAACAGCCCTGTCAAATCTACAGCCAAATTAAGCCCTAACCAGAAAGTCAAAGATGGTCAATGCAACAACAAATCTTCCTTTTTGGAGCTCGGTCATACCCAGCCAAACTCAGCCTGATAAGGTGGTCAAAGTCAGCCCAAAACAGTCCTAAAAACTATAGTCAAACTTGGTCAACTCTGTGGTCAGGGCTGCGATCAACCTTGCAATCAAAGTGCCCATAAATTCTCGGTTCCTATAACAAACTGTGTGGCCTGTGAAAAAAGAAATTTTCAAACAAAAATCACAGTCAAAGGATGAGTCAAAGTGCTCAGTCAACACTGGTCAAACTCCTGCAACAGTCCTGAAATTTGGCCCTGCAATTTGCCCAAAAAATTCAACCTCCTTGTGCCATACTTGTGACAGAGAGAATGCCCAATAGCTGTACGAAGTTACGAACCAATGAGAGAAGGAGAGAGGAGAAATGTGTGTGATGATGATGCCAAATGAGGTGAGAGGGAACTTGTATTTATACAAGTCGTTGAGGGTGAAGAGTCACGTCCATTGGGCTTCATGAGCCTATGTGATGATGGCGCCGACCTGAACAATCTGCACATTTGTGGGCATAAATTCAAAAACACACTTATGCTTGTCCAAATTGGATGATATTTATATCAATTCTAGTCCTCTCGAAAAGAGGAATTTAATGCAATCATCATCTCCATAAAGTGAGTTGTCCCAAGGTGGAATTTGGCCCTGGTTGTCAATTTTAACAGTCCCTCTCAACTAGGGAGAATTCCACCTACCAATCCACCCATCATCATCGATCATCATGAACCATCTTTGTATCTCATCTCATCTCTGCTTTGCTGAACACTGATATGATTAATAAAGAAGAATCGATCGAGAGTGAATCACAAGACCTTACCACTCTCCACTGACAAAAGTCAATCTAGAGGTAGAACCTCAATCAAACTTGATCCCAAATCAAGTTGTTGTTGAACACCATGCATCCTAGACATAGGGAGTATGGCAGTACATGATGCATCCATCGATATTGTTATGGTCCCTATCCACTTTTCCTAACACACTTGCCAAATGAGATGTACTTCCCATTAGTCTCAGACTACATGGGTAAGATATATGTTGGGGCATCAGTAGGAGAAGGTGAACCACTCACCCTACATACATGTTAATCATCATGGGGTATCATAGGAGAAGGTTAACCACTCACCCTGTACACAACGCACCAATAGGGGAAGGTGAACCATTCACCCTATGGTCGTTCATAGCTCTAAGAAGTACCTCAAGCCCCCATTAACTCAATGTCCAACTCAAGCGGAACCCTCATGGGAGGATCTTTGTCATGTCCCTTCTCAAATGTATTAGTCACAGGGTGCAGCACCACATTTTTGGCATCATTTTTGGCTTAGGAGGAGGACCCCACACGTAGAACTTAGGAGCTATAGGGAATTCGACTTTATTTCCGGAAGCTAGTGGAATGTGGGGGCCACCCACATGAATAATCCGAACTTGGCCTTTGCATGAGCTTGGAGGGAATCGAATTAGTGGAAGGAGAGGCCCACATGGGGCCAAGAGGGCCCAAGGTGATAAAAGAGGAAGGAGCTCTCATTTTGCAGCATCATGATCATTTTACAAACAAACACACCTTTGTACGCTCTACTGCTTAGCGAGTCTACTCGCTATTTAGCCACGAATCTTCCAAGCGGGAGATTTGTTAAATTTGGCAACTAGGGCCAAACTCCATGTGGGTCATCTTATTTATGGCAGTTGATATTTTTCTTGGATCCCTCTCATCGAGAGGTGTAGGATTGATCTAAAGATCATTCGATTCCGATAAGTATTCATGAAGATATGAATTTATTTGTGTTATGGAACAATTCGTTAAGGTTGGCCCGCAACCAAATAACCCCCACGTGTGCTCAATGTTTTAGTATAAAAGGAGGTGACTTGATAGTCATTAGCACACACTTCACTCTTGATTTCTCTCCACTTGTTTTGGGTTTTAGTGGAAGAGAAGTCTAAGAGGAGGAAGCCCTAGACGTAGTAGGGAAGGAGCCTAAGCTTGAAGTCTAAATGCAATCCTAGATGATGCCCTAGCAGGCAACGCACAAGAAGAAAAGGAACTCATTGGAGGCAAGGGAAGCTCTATCTTAGCTGCAGCAAAGGAGAACTGAACAACGTGGTAATAGAGGTATGTTTTATGGGTCATTTGGAGGGCCGAGTTTGCTGTAAGGGAGGCCAAGGAAGCTCCCTAAAGAGCCGAGACAAGGGAAGGTCGTTTGAGCCTGCGTGGAGGTGTTCTTGGGTGCTAAACTCTTGGTGAAGGGCAGTGTAGGCTGCAAGCCCTACGAGTTGTTTCGAGGGCAACGTAGGGTGTATTGAGGGCTGTCTATGCCCAGAACAACAGTGAAGGGAGCCACCACTTCTCCTTGGGTAGGTCGCAGGCCTTAACACCAAATCAGGGCATGTGTAGGACTGTCCAAGGGTATTAAAGTGCTCTGATCAGCAGCGTGGAGGCAAAGGATACTTGTGGAGGAAGACAGCTGTTTAAGGGACTGTGTGGATATGTTTTAGGGCTGACTTGGGCCACAGTGATGCCCTAACCAGAACACAGTCATAACAACAGTGGTACTTGGTGCAGCAGTGGTACATTGGTGCAGCAATGGTACATAGGAGCAACAATGGTACTTGGTGCAACAATGGTACATGGTGCAGCATTGGTACAGCAATGGAAACAGCAATGAGTACATGTTGTACAGTGCAGCATGGTGCACATAGGAGCAGCAATACATAGCATGATGTACAGTGCAACATAGTAGTGATAGTGAAGCAAGGTGTAGATCAGTACTGCTAGACATTGGTGCAGCAATGGGACAGTGTGGTAATGATGGACATATAGCAGCTACAAGAATGTATTGTAGCACTAGGATATTGCAGCAGCAGGATGATGAGGTATTGCAACATGCATTTGGGGGCAGCATAGTGCAACGAAGAGCTCAGCATAGTGCAGCAGTACAGTGATGGGTACAATCCTGATTAATGAAGCATGATGAGATGCAGCTTAGTGATGATGGATGCAGCATGGTGCAACACAGTGAGGTGCAACATGATGATGAGGTGCAACACAATGATAGGTGATGGAGTCACCTTGGAGAATCAATTGAAGCAACATGTCTTCAACTCAGTTCAACTACCTCATGTATCATCTTCGTAGAGATGATATATGCTCTTATTTAGATAAGTCAAAATGTTGACTTTTGTTGTATATCTACTATCTCTCTCTCTCTCTGCTGAACTATTGAAGAACATATAAGAAGAATTGATCAAGGGTTTCCCCACATTAGGGTTTGTCCTTGGATAGCGCCACATCTTGTGTCCTCTTGTCTTGGCTTGTCTTCTGCAATTAATGTTTATGTTATATCTATAATTTACTATTATGCTAATGTGATTGCTAATCTGGAAAATATATTGAGCTAACTGTGAAAATTGAAATAAATTGCTCTAAGCATAGAACATACCTAAAATTAACATGGTATCAGAGCTGAGGTGAAGACAAAGCCCAAGCAAGAGTGAAAGAGCAATCACCGAAGACAGTTAGGAAAGGACAAAAGGCTCAATGGTTTCCTCATCCCTCTTCAAATTCACCAAGGGTGAAGTCGAAGCAGAGAATATCATCGGAGTGGTGCAACTGAAGCTTCTGATAGCCTACCTAAAGATCACTTCAATAGGAAGTGTAGATCTAAGGGTAGAAGGAAAGCCAGATGCCTTGCTTGCAATAAGTTCAACCATTATGCGAAGGAGTGTCTGAATGGTAAGGACACATCACTTGATGATGATAACAATCATTCCAGGGACATCTTCAATGATCAAAGGAATGACAGGTAATGCAGGTCATCAAGGAAATAGCCGACTCTTCAAAGAAAGTAAGGAACCCCAGGTATGAAGAATCAAATGTTGTTTCTGATAAGATAAAGAAGCATTATCTTATATTGGCCCTCTCCTCCAGACTCTTTGGGAATCTGGCTTATTGATTGTAGTGCTTCAAGGCACTTCATCGAATAGAAGGGTGCTCTCTCTAATTTGGTAGAGATGGAAACAATCGTGGGATTATACTTGGATTCAATGCCACCTATCCCGGAAAGGGTGTAGGGAATGTTACCCCTCAACTGAATGAGGGTAACCCGATTCATTTCCAAGAATCTCTTTTATGTACTTGATCGCAAGAAGAACCTGGTGTCCATTTTGGCAATGGAAATAAAAGGTTTCAGGATGGCATTCATCAATGGAAAGGTACGTGTTTGAAAATAGAATTTTCAAAGATGCTTTCATTCTTGAGTTCAGGATTGGCAATTTGTATCAAGTTGCAGGAAGTCCATTAGGGACCATGTCAGTTGACACATCTCATCAATAGCACCGAAGGTCTACTTATTATGGGGCCCTACTCAATGTGAGTCAGATGGTGACAAGGATGCCTGAATTCAAGAAGAGCATGAAGGTGCATCTCTGAGATGTACCGAAGGAAAATCTTACAAGGGGACCATTCTCCTCATATAGCAGGTCCACAGGTTTGGAACAGCCTGAGGGGTTTGACATTCATGATCGGGAATTTCATGTATGCAGGTGGAAGAAATCCCTCTAAGGCTTGAAGCACAACACCCTAGGGCTTAATATGAGAGGATTGATAGTTGTCTGATGAAGCTGAGATTCACTAGGAGTGAAGTCGACCCAAACCATTGCTTGAAGTTTGTGGATGATAGACCTCTCATACTGGCACCTTCTGAGGACAACCTCTTTCTGACAGGTGCAGACCCTCTCATTTGCAAAAGTAAGAGGGAGTTGGGATTCCGAAGTTGGAATGGTGAACTGCAAGCCCGTGACTACCTCAATGGATCTTAACTTTCAGAAGTTATGTGGTAGGGATATCAGACCTGATTTGGGAAATGCTTCTGAGTTTCAAAAACTCATACAAGCATTGTGTTAATTTGGGGTAGCAACGGATGTGCTCTAGCCATGAAATTTGGTGGAGAGGTTGGGGCACATCAGATCTCCAATACCTAGAAAGGGTTTGGGCAGATTCTAAACGGATCAGGAGATATTAAAATAATTAATATTTTTAATGGAGTCCCTAAGTCTAAACTTAGGGAAAATAAGATATTAATGTGAATTAATATGAATCTGTGTTAGAATGGTCCAAAAGACAGGGAGCAAGCCAGATCTAATCTTAGCTGTTGATTAGGGACTTAATCTCGGCCGTTGAAATGTCAGCAGGAAAAGTATAAGAGGAGGCTTGAGGGTCACTTGGAGAGTACACCAGAGTGATCAATCATTCTATTCTCTAGAGCGAGGTTTGCTAAGAGAAATAGAATCAATGATCGGGAGAGCAATTGAGGTGCATTGAGTATAGAGAAACAAAGAAGGTAGAGATTGCGCCGGAAGAGCAGCACAGCAGCCAAGGAGAGTGACGCAGAGCCAGCAAGGGCTCACGCAGGGCCACGCAGAGGCAGCCAAGTGCTGCGCAGAGCACCAGAGAGGCCAGTGTATCTGATGTAGAGGCCCAGAAAGCTGACGCAGGGCCTCCCGGGGCTGACGCGGGCCAAGAAAGGCTGACGTAGGGCCAACGTGAGACAGAGAGGAGCTGACGCAGTCCAGATTGGACAGATGCTGGGGTTGCAGAGCAGTTTTGTGCTGAGGAGCTGCCGGAAGGATTTTCTGGGGTTTCAGCCAAGAGATTTCTCTCAAAGTTTGAGGTATACCTGCTAAGGAAATTCTCTGTTGGGTAGGCCAGTTTCAACACTCAGATTATACTCTGATATTGCTTAATAAGAAAACCCTCAAATAGCTACACCAGTTTTCCCGCATTGGGTTTTTCCAGAGACATTGGTCCAAAAATAATGGTGTCATGTGGTGTGTTTGTTCTTGCTTCTTTTAGTTGCTGATCTGTAATATGTTGAGCATGCACTGGTGTTTATTTTCAGTATTTACTTTGTAAATAACTTGTTAAAGAAAATTAACAAGTAGGTAGGAATAAATCAGGAAAAGTGCATGAAGGGTTTCTAAATTAAGTAAACTTAGAAACTTCAACATGGAATCAGAGTGTGATTGCAGATCACAGGAGGACTAAGAGACATCAGCCGAGCGGAGCAATAGCAATAGAAAACAGTTGTCTCGAGGTGACAGAAGTTGTTTCTAGCAGCGCCGAAGCCAAGGAAATGTGACGCAGAACCAGCCAAAGCCACGCAGAAGAAGCTGGGAACTGCACAGAGCCTTAGAGAGGCCAACGTTGCTGACGCAAAGGGGTAGAGCGCTGACGCAGGGCATCCCAAGGCTGACACAAACCCATTCAAGGTGATGCAAAGGCAGCGTGAGGCAGAGAGGGGCTGACGCAATTCACAAAGAGGGAGTTGCTGGGGTATAGAAGACTGCAGGAATATTGCAGAGTGGAGCTGGTGAGGTACTGTAGTCAGAACAATCCCTGACAGAGCAAGGCCAGAGGAGTTGTTACCGAGGGGGCATCTCGACAAGCAACAGAAGGATTTCCAGGAGGGAAATCAGGATTCAGAGGGAGTCCAGAAGAGAACTTCTAGACAGGAAGTAGAGACTTAGAGGAGTCGAACAGAGAACTTCCAGGAGGGAAGTAGAGGAGCGTCATGGCACTACACGGGGTAAGAGACCAGGATAGACTGGACAGAGCATCGAACTTTGCAGTCTCAAAGGCCAGAATCTTATCAGCGCTTGACAGGAATCGTGTCAAGAACTTCGCCTTGAAGGTTACAACTATCCCAGTCGACCCTAATGATAATGACAAGTACGAAGAGGCGATGGCAAGGGCCAAGTGCATTATCCTTGACGGGGTCAAGGATCATGCGGTACCACATATAGCCAAGAAGGAAACGGCAGTTGAGATGTGGGAGGCTCTCAAGAACTTGTACCAACATGCTTCTGTGCAGAGAAGAATGCTACTCGAGAACCAGATGAGGTCGTATCAAATGAAGAAAGGTCAAACGATTGACTCCTTCCTCGGAGGACTGAATGAAATCCAAGATTAGTTGACTGCTATAAGAGCAACACCGGATCAGGAGCTTATGGTGAGGACAACCCTGAATGTTGTCTCATAAGAGTGGGAAGTGTTTGTCCAGAGCATCCTGGGCAGAGGGACTCTCCTACCTTGGGATGAGATGTGGGCAGCTCTTCGCCAGGAAGAGATCAAACGGCAGTCAAAGATAGGTAGCAGCAACAAAGGGATCAAGGTCGAGCAGGAGTAAGAGGATGTGGCCCTAGAATCTGAGGGAAAGCAGGAGAAGTTGAAGAAGAAAGATCTCTCCAAGATCAAGTGCTTCCACTGTGGGGAGATGGGTGATTATACGACCCAGTGCCCAAGGAAGAAGAGTAAGGGAGAGTCTTCCGAGGACCGAGACTAAGGCAGCACCAACACAGGCAGAGAAGGAAGTTTTGACAGACGATGATTGTGCCATGAGTGCACACACGCCACTTGAGCGGAAGTGGGGAGACATCGAACTATAGTCAGGTGAACTACAGGCGATGAGGGGCAGGATCCTCGAGGTACCCAGCCTCTTAGATTAGACCTTGCTACGGGAGCCCCGACGAGGTGTAGCAGGACTAGCTGAGTGGGTAGAGACGGATGTGGATGGAGCATCAGAGAGAGCTACAGTGCAGGAGTCCCAAGACAATGCAGAGTTAGCAGGCTACAGCAGTGCGAGAGGCACAGGAGTGTTGCACCAGTGCAGGAAGGCACAGTGAGGTGTGCAATCGTGTGAGATGCAGGGAGTCGTTGCAGCAGCGCAGAGCTCAGAGAGAGAGAGCACTTGTCAGCGGCAGAGGGTGCTTCAGCATCAGTGGGTGTTTCTAACCCAACAGGGAGGTCAGTTGGGAGATCAGTTACTTACTTCTGAGTAACCGAGTTGCAGTGCAGCAGTGGGCAGCATGATGAGAGGAGGTGCAGTGCGAATGCAATGCTGGGAGAAAGGACCAGCAGTAGCACGGATGCAGAGGGAGTTGTTGTACAGATGCAGCAGTGGCAGTGGCATAACCATGGATAGCAGTACAGGAGGCAGCAGTGTAGAGGATGTTGGCCAGGGAGGTCTAGCATCAACACAGGTACCGATGCTGGATGATTAGAGTAATACTCAGTGAGGAGTATTGCTAGAGCACAGTCCTCGCTAAGAGGGAGTGTTGATTTGGGGTAGCATCGGATGTGCTCTAGCCACGAAATTTGGCGGAGAGTTTGGGGCACATGAGATCTCCAATACAGAGAAAGGGTTTGGGCAGATTCTAAACGGATTAGGAGATATTAAAATAATTAATATTTTTAAAGGAGTCCCTAAGTCTAAACTTAGGGAAAATAAAATATTAATGTGAATTAATATGAATCTGTGTTAGAATGGTCCAAAAGACATGGATCAAGCCAGATCTAATCTTAGCCGTTGATTAGGGACTTAATCTCAGCCGTTGAGATGTCAACGTGAAAAGTATAATAGGAGGCTTGAGGGTCACTTGGAGAGTACACCAAAGTGATCAGTCATTCTATTCTCTAGAGCGGGGTTTGCTAAGAGAGATAGAATCAGTGATTAGGAGAGCAGCAGAGGGGCATTGAGTACAGAGAAACAGAGAAGGCGGAGATTGTGCCGGGAGAGCAGCATAGTATCCAAGGAGAGTGACGCGGAGGCAGCAAGGGCTCACGCAGGGCCATGCAAATGCAGCCAAGTGCTACGCAGAGCACCAGAGAGGCCAGCGTGTCTGACGGAGAGGCCCAGAAAACTGACGCAGGGCCTCCTGGGGCTAACGTAGGGCCAGCGTAAGACAGAGAGGGGCTAACACAGTCCAGATTGGACAGACACTGGGGTTGCAAAGCAGTTTTGTGTTGAGGAGTTGTTGGAAGGATTTTCCAGGGTTTGAGCCAGGAGATTTCTCTCAAACTATGAGGTATACCTGCTAAGGAAATTCTCTGTTGGGTAGGACAGTTTCGGCACCCAGATTGTACTCTAATATTGCTTAATAAGAAAACCCTCAGATAGTTGCACCGGTTTTCCCGCATTGTGTTTTTTTGGGGACATTGGTCCAAAAATAATGGTGTCATGTGGTGTGTTTGTTCTTGTTTCTTTTAGTTGCTGATCTGTAATATGTTAAGCATGCACTGGTGTTTATTTTCAGTATTTACTTTGTAAATAACTTGTTAAAGAAATATAACAAGTAGGTAGGAATAAATCAAGAAAAGTGCATGAAGGGTTTCTACATTAAGTAAACTTAGAAACTTCAACACATTGATGTTCTTAGTGAACTTCCGTCCGGATATATGTTGTGAAGTTAGCATGTTGAGCTCATATATGGTTGAGCCTCACTGGATTGGTGCCAAGAATCTTTTGAGATATCTTAAGGGCACAATATCTCATGGATTGAGATACACTGTCGGAAATGTGAAGCTACATGAATATTCGAATGTTGACTAGGCAGGTAAGGTGGAGGATCACAAGAGCACTTCTGAGTGTTGGTTCTCTTTGGGTTCTGCTTCGATATCCTGGATGAGAAGGAAGCAGAAGTCGGTTGCTATAAGCACTGCTGAGACCTAATACGTAGCTACGAGTATGACCTCGTATGAAGCTTCCTGGTTGTGGAAGCTCCTCAGTGAGCTGTTTTGACACATGATGGCAACCACCGTGATTTTCTGTGACAACTAGAGGGGGATTCGAATGATGAGGAATCCCGTGTGTTATGACCACTCCAAGCATATAGACATCAGGTACCACTCTTTTTGGGATATGGTACATCTATAAGCAAGAAGGCTCCATCGCATTGTGATTGATGTGCAGGTCGCAGACATTATGTTGAAGCCCCGAGGAAAGGTCAAATTTGTGACTTTCCAAAACGACTTCGAGTCATTGAAAGACCCTCTTATGAGGGTCCTATATGATGCATGCATTGAGCTCTGGGAGCTCCGGGGGGCTTGGGGTACTTTTTGGAGCAACAAATGACCATAGGGCGACTCACCCTCCCCTAATGGTGCGTTGTGTACAAGGTGAATGGTTCAACCTTCCCGTGTGATACCCCGTGGCGACTTATGGACAGTATGAGTGGTTTGAGACACTCTCTCGTGATATTGATCTGGGATCAATGAAACTAACTTCGGGTCAGTAAGAGTGATATAACTCACTCTCTCTTGGTACTGATCTGGGATCAGTAAGAGTGGTATGACACACTCTCTTCATATGGGACAGACTTTGGGTCAATAGAGAATGGTATGAAACATTCTTGATCAATTCTTCTTCTTCTTCATGGTTCAGCAGAGTAGTGCAGGGCACTAATGGTAGAGATAGTACAGTCGGGCAGATGGATCAGCGGATGGAGTTCTCCCAGGTTGAGAGGGAGTGTTAAATTTGGCAACTAGGGCCAAATTCCATGTGGATCATCTTATTTATGGCAGCTGATATTTTTCTTAGATCCCTCTCATCGAGAGGTGTAGGATTGATCTAAAGATCATCCGATTCCGATAAGTATTCATGAAGATATGAATTTATTTGTGTTATAGGACAATTCGTCAAGGTCGGCCAGCGACCAAATAACCCCCACGTGTGCTCAACGTTTTAGTATAAAAGGAGGTGAATTGATAGTCATTAGCACACACTTCACTCTTGATTTCTCTCCACTTGTTTTGGGTTTTAGTAGAAGAGAAGTCTAAGAGGAGGAAGCCCTAGACGCAGTAGGGAAGGAGCCTAATCTTAAAGTCTAAACGCAGTCCTAGATGATGCCTAGCAGGCAACGCACAAGAAAAAAGGAACTCATTGAGGGCAAGGGAAGCTCTATCTTAGCCGCAGCAAAGGATAACTGAACAGCATGGTAATAGAGGTTTGTTTCATGGGTCATTGGGAGGGTCGAGTTTATTGTAAGGGAGGCCGAGGTAGCTCCCTAAAGAGCCGAGACAAGGGAAGGTTGTTTCAACCTGCGTGGAGGTGTTCTTGGGTGCTAAACTCTTGGTGAAGGAGAGTGTAGGCTGCTATGGGTAGGCCGCAAGCCCTACGAGATGTTTGGAGGGCAACATAGGGTGTATTGAGGGTTGTCTATGCCCAGAACAGCAGTGAAGGGAGCCACCACTTCTCCTTGGGTAGGTCGCAGGCCTTAACACCAAATCAGGGCATGCATAGGACTGTCCAAGGGTATTAAAGTGCTCTGATCAGCAGCATGGAGGCAGAGGACACTTGTGGAGGAAGCCGCAGTTATTTAAGGGACTGTGTGGGTATGTTTTAGGGCTAACTTGGGCCACAATGATGCCCTAACCAGAACACAGTCATAACAGCAATGGTACCTGGTGCAGCAGTGGTACATCGGAGCAGAAATGGTACATAGGAGCAGCCATGGTACTTGTTGCAGCAATGGTACATGGTGCAACATTGGTACATCAATGGACGCAACAATGAGTATATGTTGTACAGTGCAGCATGGTGCACATAGGAGCAACAATACATAGCATGATGTACAGTGCAGCATAGTAGTGATAGTGCAACAAGGTGTAGATCAGTGTTTCTAGACATTGGTGCAACAATGGGACAGCATGGTAATGATGTGTAATATCCCGTTTAAGAGGTTTTCCCCAAAACCCCAGTAAACTCCAACCAAATACGCACAAATAATATAATAACCGGGAAACTCAAAATGATAAAAATAACAGTGGTGTAACATATAATAATATAAGCATGAAATATAAGCAGATACTCGAGAAATGCAGAGAGAAATGCTAAGCCATTTTATTATACTGAGTAATGGAATGAGTACAGGAGGTGATCAGAAGGATGGCACCTCGACTTGCACCAGGCAAGTGAAGAAATACACTCAGAATAACAAAGGAATGGCCTCTGCGTGGATGCTGCTGGGAAACTGCCGTGTTACTGCTACTACTGGAAATCAAATGAGGATTTGGGGTTGTTCCCCTCCTTAGAAAATGCTGAAACTTTGGAATCCGCCCCTACTCAAAAAACCCAGAAAAACCCAGAAAGCTTTTCTGAAATGGCCGACCCCCGAAAATCGCCCCCTTGGGGAATCACGCAATCCCTCAAGGCCCTGCGCTGCCACTGAGTAGAATCCTCCAAAATACTGCCTGAAACTCTGCCAAACCCCTCCAATATGCAAGAGTTGATCCCTTGCTCAATATCCCAGCTCAACTCCTCCACAAATCCTCAACCCGGAACTGCTCCCAGAAGAACTGCGTCCCTCTCTCTCAAGACTGCGCAGTCTCCCAATGCTCAGCTCCACCTCAATGCCAAAGATCAAAACTACTGCAAAAAGACTGTTGAAAATACCTTGCTCGAGTAGGCACTCGAAGTCCACCGAGGCTAAGGGTGAGATCTCCAAACTGAGACACTCAGTGCACTAAACAATGCTGCAGACAGGCTAAACAACCAGCATGCTCCAAGTCGAAGTGACTAGCTCAAATGCTCATACTTGAATGACAAAATGAGGGGGCTCCTCTCTCCTTTATAGCATTGGCCTCTCCCAATCCCAAGGCTCACCTCCTCCAACGTAATCCCCTCTTGCCACGTGTTCCCTTTCCATCTGCGCAGTCCCTCCAAGTGTCTGCGTGGGCCCCATCTCTGTGTGGTCCTTTGGCCCCCTTGGCTCCCCTTTAAGTCACAATGTTGTGCTACTAGGAAGTGACTTTTTATTCTAAAAGTGAGTTATGTCCCCTTTTCCTCACCTTTTTATTTACAAATAACTATAGAAGGCAAAATTGAGCAAAATCGAATATTCTAATTAGCCATGGCTAATTAGGAATATTACAGTCTCCCCCGGCAAAATGTTGCTTGTCCTCAAGCAACTGAAGTGACGGATGCTGCAAAATTTTCTCACTCTCCCAAGTGGCATCCTCATCCGGTAAATTCTTCCACCTCACCAAGAATTCCCGGACCGTCCTGCTCCGTAGCTGCCTCTCCCTGGTATCAATAATAGCCTCTGGCTGCAATACCAAATGCGCCTCATCATCCATGGGTGGTAGCTCATCTGTCACTATCACATGCTGTCCCAATGCCTTCTTCAGGCATGATACGTGGAAAACGTTATGAATCTTGCTACCTTTGGGCAGCTCCAACTAATATGCTACTTGTCCAATCCTGCGTATCACCCTGTATGGCCCATAAAAGCGGGGCTTGAGCTTTTCAGCCCCCTTCTGGTTCAGTGATGACTATCCATATGGCTATAATCGTAGGTAGACCAAGTCTCCTACCTCAAACTGTCTCTCCACCCGACCCCTGTCAGCATACAACTTCTGCTGGTTCTGCGTTGTAGCCATGTTATCCTTGAGAGCTCGGAGAATATTCTGACTCTCTTGGATCCAAATCTTGGCTCTCGGAGCCTTGCTAGCACCAAACATCACCTCAGCAAAAGATAAACGATGATATCCATACAAAGCATAGAATGGTGACATACCAATGGACATGTGATGTGTAGTGTTGTAGTAGTACTCCCCCAGATGCAGCCACTTCAGCCATGCTCGTTGCTGCCCACTGACATAGTTACGCAAGTAGCTCTCCAGCCACTTGTTAACTATCTCTATTTGCCCGTCCATCTGTGGGTGATAACTGGTACTCGGTGTCAACTCCGTCCCCACCAACCGGAAAAGCTCCTGCCAAAATCCGCCCATGAAACGGCTATCCCTGTCACTGGTGATGGTCTTGGGAAGACCATGTAACCTGAAAAGCTCTTTGAAGAACAGCTCGGCCACCTGCACTGCTGTGTAGTGTGCAGATATGGCGAAAAAGTGTGAGTACTTTGCCAGCCGGTCAACGACGACAAAGATGCAATCCTTGCCCTGTACCATGGGCAACCCTATGATGAAGTCCATCGAAATACACTCCCATTTCCCCTCCGGAATGGGAAGAGGCTGCAATAGTCCTGCTGGATGGTTCATCTCCCCCTTGTTCCTCTGGCAAACATCGCACTCCAGACATGCTGGAGTACGTCCTCCTTGAGGTCCTTCCATGAGAACCTCTCTCTAATGGCCCTGTAGGTTTTGGTAAACCCCTAATGACCTGCCAATGGTGAATCATGTGACGCCTAAAGTATCTTCTTCTTGAGCTGAGACCCCTCAATCAAGAAGATCCGGTCCATGTAGTAAATGATCTCATCGACTAACCTGTACCTGTCATCCCACCTGCCCATCCAGAACCTCATATGCAAATCTGTCCTTGGAGTACTCCACTAAGAGTCGAGCCTTCCAATCTGTGTCCAAGCTTATAAGAGACAACGTGGCTGGCCTTCGTGAAAGGGCATCTACTACCACGTTGTTCTTACCCTTGACATGCTCAATGTCAAAGTCATATGCTTGGATCTTGCTGATCCACTTCTGTTGCCTCTCCTGTAGCTGCTTCTGCTCCAAAAAAAACTTGAGGCTGTTGTGATGAGTCCTCACCCTGAACCTGTTCCCACCAAATACTGCTGGTACTTAATCAACACAAGCATGATGGCCAGCATCTCCTTGTCGTATATAGAATACAACCTCTCGTGCGGAAGGAGCTTCCAGCTCTCAAAGGCTATAGGGTGACCTCCCTGCATCAACACTGCATTGATCCCCTCTCCCGATGCATCACACTCCAAAACAAATGGCTACGTAAAATCTAGCAACGCAAACACTGGGCAGCTGCTCATAACCTCCTTGAGCCTGTCAAAGGCTCGCTGCGTTGTATCCGACCAACTGAATGCCCCCTTCCTCGTCAAATCTGTCAGGGGTGCAGCAAGCTGTGAGAAACCCTTGACGAACTTCCGGTAGTAAGTACAAATGCCAATGAATCCTCGAAGTTCCGTCACGTTTCTTGGCTCCGGCCAATCTCTCATGGCTTCTCCTCGTGGACCCTCACTCCGTCCACTCCTATGATGTGTCCCAAGTATAACATCTCCGTCAACCCGAACTCACATTTGGAGAGCTTGGCATAGAACTGCTGCTCCTCCAAGATGCGCAATACTGTCTCAATGTGCTGGAGATGCTCCTCCCAAGTCCTGCTGTAAATGAGGATATTATCAAAGAACACCAACAAAAACTTCCTTAAGTGACTGCGGAAGATGTGATTCATGGAAGACTGAAATGTAGTTGGGGCGTTGGTTAACCCGAAGGGCATCAACAAAAACTCAAAGTGCCCATAGTGACACCTGAAGGCGGTCTTGGGAATGTCCTGCTCCCTCACGCGAATCTGATGGTACCCAGATCTCAAATCAATCTTTGAGAAGAACCGTGCTCCTCTCAACTCATCCATCAACTCATCAATCTTGGGTATGGAGTATCTGTTCTTCAGGGTCTTCTTGTTCAAGGCCCTGTAGTCAATGCACATCCTCAATGTGCCGTCCTTCTTCTTCACCAACACCACGGAAGAAGCAAAAGGACTCGTGCTCGGCCGAATGTGCCCAAGAGCCAGCAACTCCTAAATGGCCTGCTCAATCTCATCTCGATAGGCCTTGGGATGCCTATAGGGGGTAGTAATCACTGCCTGTATGCCCTGCTCAAGCTCAATGGTGTGCTCAAACCCCCGGTCCAGTGGCTGTCCCGGTGGAATCTCCCCAAACACTGTGGCATACTGGTCAAGGATGGCCTGTATCTCTGGGTGCACCGTCTGCCCTATAGTCCCTGCCTCTGATGCACGCAGCTCCACTGCCCACTCTATGTCTCCCTTCCGGAAGACTGCCTCCATCCGATGAGCTGAAATAGTTTGAGGCGGGTATGTGTGTTGTCCCCGTATCTTCTCATGCCTCCCTGTCTTCTCATCATCCCACTCCATCTCTAGGGCCTTCCAATCTGTAGTGACCTTCCCTAGAGTGATGAGCCACTGAACACCCAGTACTATGTTGGTGTCCAAAATATTGACCACGAAGAAGTGGTCAGTCAGTGTGTAGGTGCCCATCGTCACTGATAACTCTGGAACATAACGAGCACACACCATGGTCTGATCTCCTGGGACCAAAACTGAAAATCCATCGAAGCTCTCTGTCGGTATACCTCTCCGCTCAACCATCTGTGCATCGATGAAGTTGTGGGTGGCCCCACTATCAACCAAAACTGATACTCACTGGCCACGTACTGTCCCCCGTACGCGCAGCGTCAAATACTTGGGAACTCCTCGCAATGCTGCAAGGGCTCCTCCGGTAGGTGCAAAAGCTGCACCACCTGCTGCTGCTGGTGGAGGCGGCAAGGGACCCTGCATGGCATGACTATCTCCTACCTCCACATCATCCTCCTCATCCTCTTCCCCGCTGCTCTCGGAAAAGACCTCAATAAAATGTGCTTTGCCAGCAGCACATCTATGTCCTGGTGCCCACGACTCCTGACAGGTGAAGCACAACCGCTTCTTCTTCAACTCCCTCCTGGCATCATCATCAATCTGTACCCATCTTGGATTCCCCTTCGGAGGCAGAATCCTCACATCCTTCCCCTTAGGCTGAAAAGCCTATTGCTGGGGGTAAGGTGTCCGAGTCCTGGTTAAGACATCCTGTAAGTTCCGGGTCCTGCTAATAGCATCCTGAAGGGTGGTTGGTCTAGCGAATCTGACTAGACCCCGAAGTGGTTCTGCTAACCCCTCAACATACATGTAGATCCTCCGTGCCGTGGATAGATATGGCACCATCACTGAAACCCTCAAAAAGTCCGCAATGTAGGTCTCTAGGCTCCCTGTCTGTTTGAGCCTCCCCAGCTCAACAAAGTGTTGTTCTGGATCCTTCCGATCAAACCTCTCCATCAATCTCCTAGTGAACTCAGCATACGTCGTCACTGTGGAATGCTCGAGTGTAACCATCCCATGGAACCACCAATCTTGGGCCTCACCATCCAAATGTAATGTCACCACCTTGATGGCCTCTGTCTCCGACATCTGGTTAAGCTGGAAATAGATGTCCAGCTTCTCCACCCAGGACTTTGCCGAACTGTTTAATGAGCCATCAAACGTAGGCAAGTGAAATCTACTAGTTGGGCAGCCTTAAGCTCAGTTATTCCATCACCTAGGTTTTGTCAAGCTTGTCCTTGAGACAAGCCCAGGTGCACCACTCCATTTTATATTGTACCTATGCTCCCAGATTTTATAATATATGCCTCAGCAGTTCCAGATTTACAGTGTTTTCATGGATGTATAATGCATGTTTTTAATTTTCTGTTGTGGCACTGTTTATTTGTTTAAATATCACTCATATTCCTACAAAGAAACATTACATTGGTATCAGAGCCTAGTTCTTGGTTCAGTTGTGGGGTTTGTTTCCTATGAGAGGAGAAGTCAAGCAGAACATCACTCACCGGAGGCAGATGTATAGGAGCAAAAAAAGGGAGTTAGAAATTACGCCAGATATGGAGGAAAGAGGGAAAGCAATGGCCAGAGAGGAGGAAATGGCAGAGCCCAAGAGCAGGGAGGAGATGGCTTTCGATAGCCTCCTGAGGGCCTTGAGTGATTTGGCCAAGGGGCAGAAAGACATGTTGGAGGAGATCAAGTCACAGAACAGAGACAGGGCCACACCTAGAGGGTTTTTATGTGGAGAAACTTTCAAGGCCTCTCAGCCTTTCGATCATCCCTCACCAACAACACAGCGCCCTTTAGTTAGTGTGCCAACTAGGGCTACACTACCCTCTTTCATGCCAGTGGCACAAATCGAACCAACAAGGGAGGAAGACACCCCTCAGATGGGGGATTACTTCAGAGAGTGGCAGGCGATGGACGAAGACTTCAAAGAAGCCCTCTCCTTCAGAGATTACTGCAAGCTCAAGCAGAGTGAGAGGAACAAGGGGTACGAAGGACAAGGGACCCAAAACTATGAGCTGCAGAGAACTATAGGGAGGATGTATTTCCCTACATTTGATGGCACTGCCAAGTGCACAGCCAGGGCTTGGGTTGAAAAGATGGACACATACTTTCAACTCAACCGGATGATGGAGCAGGAAGCCATTAAGATGGCAATGCTGCACTTGGAGGGGGAAGCCCATGATTGGTGGTTTCACGGCCTGACCACTTTGGGGCATGCCCAGATAGTTTCTTATGAGGACTTCACTCGAAGGGTGGTGGAGTGATTTGATCAAAGGGATCCGGAGGCATCTTTCAGGGAACTGACACAACTGCGCCAAACAGGCAACCCAGAGCAGTACTTCTCAGACTTTCTGCATGTGTGAGTGATGGTCCCGAATCTATCCGAGGCAAGGAAGGTATACACCTTCATTAAGGGCTTGCTTGAGCCCCTGCGTGGATTAGTGAAGTCACGCAGACCCTCCACGCTGCAAGAAGCGGTGGTGTGTGCCAGAGATTTACAGGGGGCCATCCCCAAGACCAGAGCGCCATTTCCTGCATGGACCCCTTTTCCACAAAAGGGGCATGAGACTAGACCCCCACCACCGAGGACCACACAGGGGAGGGTGCAGTTAGACGAGGAGACCCGGAATGACCTCTGGAGGAGGAAGTTGTGCTTCACATGTAGAGAGCCCTGGGAACCTGGCCATAGGTGCACTGCAGGTAGAGCACATTACATTGAGGTCTTTTCTGACAGTGACCAAGAGGACGAGTTTGAGCAGGATTGTGGTGGGAAAGATGGAGAGATTCTGGCGGACAAAGTGCCACCACCACCACCTCCACAGGGAGGGGCATCTCTAGCCACATCAGGAAGAGTCCTTGCTTCTTTATACAAGATTCGTAAGTTTTTGACACTCAGGATCAGAGGTACGGTACAAGGACAGAGGGTGTCGGTGCTGGTGGACAGTGAGGCTACCCACAATTTCATAGATGCACAACTGGTCAGAGGAGGGGCCTCACCACAACAGAGTTTGAGGGGTTCTCAGTCCTAGTACCAGGTGACCATACCATCCAGTGTACTAGATACGTGCCCTCCTTGACAATAGTTATGGGAAACTACTCGATGACAGACCACTTCTTTGTGGTCGATGTGCCAGACACCAACGTGGTGATGGGTGTCCAGTGGTTGTATTCCCTTGGGCGAGTCACGACATATTGGAGGAAACCTGAGATGGAATTCAGGGGGCCAGATGGAAAACTGGTGGTATTGAGAGGCATGCAGTCTTATCCGCCTCAGACATTTTCTGCCCATTGGATGGAGGCAGATCTCCGGCATGGGGACATTGCATGGGTAGTCGAGTTGATCTCAGAGGTTGGGGGCAGGCGCAGCCACTACCAGCAAACATACATGCTTTACTGGACAGATATGCGATAGTGATCGAGGACATTCCACCAGAGAAGCCAACATATAGAGGGTTTGAGCACACCATTGAGCTAGAGCTGGGTATACAGGCAGTTATCACTACACCTTACAGGCACATTAAAGCCTATAAGGACGAGATAGAGAAGGCCATCCAGGAGTTGTTGGCGTTGGGCCATATCAGGCCAAGTTCCAGTCCTTTCGCTTCTTCCGTAGTGCTGGTGAAGAAGAAGGATGGAACCCTCTAGATGTGTATCGACTACCGAGCCCTTAACTGGAAGACTCTTAAGAACCGGTACCCCATTCCCCGCATTGATGAGCTGATGGATGAGCTTAGAGGAGCCAAGTACTTCTCTAAGATTGATCTGTGTTCAAGGCACCACCAGATCAGAGCACGAATCAGGACATCTCGAAGACAGCATTCCGGTGCCACTATGGCCACTTTGAGTTTCTAGTCATCCCATTTGTGCTGACCAATGCTCCAGCCACATTCCAGTCTTGCATGAATCATATCTTTCGGGGACAACTAAGGAGATTCGTGCTAGTGTTCTTCGATGACATCCTGATCTATAGCCGAGCGTGGGAGGAGCACCTCCAACACTTGGAGGAGGTACTGCGCATTCTGGAGGAGCAATAGTTTTATGCCAAGCTCTCCAAGTGAAAATTTGGACTGACAAAGATGCTTTATCTCGGGCATATCATTGGAGCAAAATGGGTGAAGGTTCACGAGGAGAAGATTCGGGCCATCCGAGATTGGCCAGTACCTCGAGATGCATTTGCACTTACTACATAAATTTTGTCAAAGGGTTCTCACAGCTTGCAGCACCTTTGACTGACTTGACCAAGAAAGGGGCCTTTGCATGGACTGATGGAGCACGGGTCGCCTTTGATCGCCTCAAGGAGGTGATGAGCAATTGTCTTGTTCTTGCACTCCCAGACTTTTCCCAACCATTCACGGTGGAGTGTGATGCATCCGGGGTAGGAGTTGGAGCCATATTGTCACAGGAGGGGCATCCCATAGCTTTCGAGAGTCGAAAGCTCATATTGCACGAGTTGTCATATTCCATATATGACAAGGAGATGCTGGCCATTATGCATGCATTGGCCAAGTTTCGCTAGTACTTGGTGGGCAACCGGTTCCGAGTGAAGACTAATCACAACAGTCTTTGACATTTCATGGGGTAGCAGGGCCTCAATGACAGGCAGCAGAGATGGGTCAGCAAGGTGCAGGCCTATGATTTTGACATTGAGTATGTGCAAGGCAAGCACAACGTGGTGGCCAATGCTCTATCCAGGAGACCAACTAGGTTATCTCTCATGAGCATCTTCCAGGATTGGAAGGCTCAGCTATTGGTGGAGTACTCCAAGGACAGAAGGGCATGCGAGGCGCTGGAGGGGACACATGCAGATGAGCGTTACCGTGTGATGTGTTGATTTGGGGTAGCATCGGATGTGCTCTAGCCATGCAAATTGGTGGAGAGGCAAAAGAACATGAGATCTCCAAGACCCAGAAATGGTTTGGACAGATTGTACCCGGTTTGGGAGATATTACAATAATTAATATTTTTAATGGAGTTCCTAAGTCTAAACTTAGGAAAAATAAAATATTAATGGGTATTAATATAAAACTGGGTTAGAAGGTTCCAAAAGTCATGGATCGAGCCAAATCTAATCTTAGTCGTTGATTAGAGATGTAATCTCGGTCATTGAAGGACCAATGAGAAAAGTATAAGAAGAGGCTTGAGGGTCAGTTGGAGAATAAACCAAAGTGATCAGTCATTCATTTTGCTAGAGCGAGGTTACTAAGAAAAGTTGAATCAGTGACCAACAGCAAGGGGAAGTGAGTACAAGGCAGAGAGGCATAGACAATACTGAGAGACCAGCGCAGAAGCAAAAAAAGCGAGAGGATCAACCAGTCCAGGCTACGCAGAGCCCAACAGAAATAGCGCAGAGGCCAGAGGGACTGCATCATCTACGTAGAGACTGCTGTAGTGATGCAAAGGGTCCCTGAGGCTATGCAGTGCCTCAGAGGGCTGACGCAGAGGGTCCTGGGGCTAACGCAAGTCAGCAGGAGGCTGACGCAAAGGCCAGAAGGGCCAACGCTGAGCTTCAGTTGTGCCGAAGAGCATTTCGTGGGACAGGTTTTTTGAATACCTGTTTCCGAATATAGAGGTATTGCAACTGTGTATTTTTCTCTATCGAGTGAGCTGGCTAGGCACCCAATTGTACTGAGATAGACATCATAATAATATAACCCTCTTAATAGCTGCACCGGTTTTCCTGCATTGGGTTTTTCCAGGAACATTTGTCCAAAAATAACAGTGTTACTTGTGTGCTTGTTTTCTTTCAGTTGATGATCTGTAGATGTTGTGACTGTATTGTGTTTATTTTGGTATTTAAATGTATTAAATAACTTGTTCGAATTTAAACAAGTAGAAGAAATAAACCAGCAGAATACAAATTAATTTTCTAACAGATAGACTTAAAAAAATCAACATGGTATCAGAGCGTGGTTGCAGATCATAGGAAAACTGAAGGCATCAACTTAGCAGAGCATGTGCAGCAGATTCAGCTGTCCCGAGTGATAGAGCTGATCCTTGCAAAAAGCGACAGAGGAAGGAGTGACACAGAGGGACTGCGTCATCATTCTAGGCCAGAGAGAGGCTGCGCAGAGGCTGAGGAGGGCAGAAATAGGGTCACACAGAGCCATGAAGAGGCCAGGTGGGCTGACGTAGTTGGCTGAGGGAATTGTTCTGCCGGTGTCGGGATTGTGCAGAGCCAAGAGGCTCAATCTTTCAGTTGCTGGGGCATAGGAGGCAGTGGGTAGGTTGCAGAGCGAAGCTGGTGGGGTACTGTGGTTAGAACAATACCTAACTGGGCAAGACTAAGGTAGAGGGAATTGTTGCCGAGGCAGATTTCTAGCCAAGGAATCCAAATCAGTGTTGCAGTTGCACAGATGATCGGAGAGGGGCAGCTTGACGGTTGGCAAAAGGAATTCCAGGAGGGAAATCGGGATTCAGAGGGAGTCCAGAAGAGAACTTCCAGACAAGAAGTACAGAGACTCAACACGAGTCAAACTAAGAACTTCCAGGTGGGAAGTAGAGAGACTCGGAGGAGTCGACAGAGAAGAGCAGAGAGATGCCCGGGAATGGGCTGAGAGATAAGGATAGGCTGGACGGAGCGTCCAATTTTGTGGTCTGGAAGGCCAGGATCTTGTCCATTCTAAACAGATATCGTATCAAGGTCTTTGCCTTGAGAGTGATGGCTATCCCAGTTGACCCGATAGCTAATGAAAGGTACGAGGAGGCAAGGGTTAAGGCAAAGTGCATCATCCTTGATGGGGTCAAGGATCATGTGGTACCACATTGTCGAGAAGGAAATGACAAAGGAGATGTGGGACACTTTGAAGACATTGTACCAACATACTTCTGCGCAGAGGAAGATGCTCCTGGAGAATCAGCTAAGGTCATACCAGATGCAGACGAGAGAGCAGATAGATGTCTTCCTCGATCAGTTGAAGGAGATCTGTGACCAGTTAATTTCCACAGGGGCCACGCCGGATGAGGAATTGATGGTGAGGACCGCACTTTACGCAGTCTCCAAGAATTGGAAGATATTTGTCCAGAGCATACTAGGCAAGACGAGTCTTGCAGATTGGGAAGAACTGTGGGCAGCTCTTCGTCAAGAAGAGATCAAACGACTGACCGAGGCGGGGAGTAGCGGCAATGGGGTCAGGATCAAGAATGAGGAGGAAGAGGATGCAGCTTTGGCATCTGCGGGAAAGCAGGATAAGAGGAAGAAGGACCTCTCCAAGGTCAAGTGCTTCCATTGTGGCGAACTGGGTCATTATGCGAACCACTGTCCAAGGAAGAACAGTAAGGTAGAGGTTCTAACTCGAAGGCAGCGCCAACAAGGGCAGATAAAGAAGAAGTGGGGAGACATCGAGCTGTAGTCAGGAGGAGTACAAGCAATGAGGGGCAGGATCCTTGAGGTACCCAAACTCTTGGATTATACCTTGCTACAGGAGCCCCAAAGAGGAGTAGTAGGACTGGCGGATGTAGGTAGAGACAGATGCGGATGAAGCGGCAGAGAGTCCTACAGTGCAGGAGTCCCTGGGTAGCATGAAGCTAGCAGGCTGCAATAGTGCGAGAGGCACGGGAGTGTTGCACCAATGCAGGATGACACAGAGAGGTGTACAACGGTGCGAGATGCAGAGAGTTGTTGCAACAATGCAGAGGTCAGTAGAGGGAGCACTTGTTAGCGGCAGAGGGAGCTTCAGCATCAAGAGTGTTTCTAGCCTAACAGGGATGTCAGATGTTGGGTGCATCAGTTACTTACTTCTCAGTAATTGAGTTGCAATACAACAGCAGTATGCAGTAGCACAATTCAGCATGATGAGAGGGGATGTAGTGCAGATGCAGTGTTGGGAAGATAGACCAACAACAACACGGATGCAGAGGGAGATGTCGTACGGATGCAGCAGCGGCAGTGGCAGGGCCATGGGCAGCAATACAGGATGCGATAGTGCAGAGGATGTTGGGCGAGGAGGCCTAGCATTAGCACAGGTACCGGTGTCAGATAATTAGAGTAATGCTCAGTGACGAGTATTTGTAGAGCACAGTCCTTGCTAAGAGGGAGTGTTGATTTGGGGTAGTATCGGATGTGCTCTAGCCATGAAAATTGGTGGAGAGGCTAAACCACATGAGATCTCCAAGACCCAAAAATGGTCTGGACAGATTGTACCCGGTTTGGGAGATATTAAAATAATTAATATTTTTAATGGAGTTCCTAAGTCTAAACTTAGGAAAAATACAATATTAATGGGTATTAATATAAAACTGGGTTAGAAGGTTCCAAAAGTCATGGATCAAGCCAAATCTAATCTTAGCTGTTGATTAGAGATGTAATCTTGGCCGTTGAAGGACCAACGAGAAAAGTATAAGAAGAGGCTTGAGGGTCAGTTGGAGAATTCCCGAGAGTGATTAGTCATTCATTTTGCTAGAGCGCGGTTGCTAAGCAAAGTTGAATCAGTGATCTAGCAGCAAGGGGCAGTGAGTACGAGGCAAAGAGGCAGAGACAATACTGAGAGACTAGCACAGAAGTAGAGAGAGCGAGAGCAGCAGCCAGTCCAAGCTACGCAGAGCCCAGCAAAGACAGCATAGAGGCCAGAGGGACTGCATCATCTACGCAAAGGCTGTTGGAGTGACACAGAGGGTCCCAGAGGTTGCGCAGTGTCTCAGAGGGCTGACGCAGAGAATCCTGGGGCTGACGTGGGTCAGCAAGAGGCTGATGCAGAGGCCATAAGGTCCAACACTGAGCTTCAGTTGTGCTGGAGAGGGTTTCGTGGGACAAGTTTTCTGAATACCTGTTTCCGAATATAGAGGTATTGTTGCCGTGTATTTTTCTCTGTCGGATGAGCCGGTTAGGCACCCAGTTGTACGCAGATAGGCTGCATAATAATATAACCCTCTGAATAGTTGCACCAGTTTTCTCGCATTAGGTTTTTCCTGGGACATTTGTCCAAAAATAACGGTGTCACTTGTCTGCTTGTTTTCTTTCAGTTGATGATATGTAGATGTTGTGACTGTATTGTGTTTATTTCGGTATTTAAATGTATTAAATAACTTGTTCGAATTTAAACAAGTAGAAGAAATAAACCACCAGAATACAGATTAATTTTCTAACGAATAGACTTAGAAAATTCAACATGATGGATGAGGTCATCAATTACAAGCGGTGCATTTACTTGGTGCCCAACTCGTAGTTAAGGGAGAGGGTGCTCCAGGAAGCTCGCGATTCACCACTATCCGGATACGAGGGGTTCCGGAAGACTTACATGATTGTTCGGGAGAGGTTCATGTGGAAGGGCCTCAAGGAGGACGTGCTACAGCACGTACGTGAGTGTGAGGCCTGCCAACGGAACAAGGGGGAGCTGACTCACCCTGCAGAGCTACTACATCCACTTCCCATTCCAGAGGGGAAATGGGAAAGTGTTTCGATGGATTTCATCACTGGGCTCCCCAAGGTACAGGGGAAGGATTGCATATATGTAGTGGTCGACAAGTTGACCAAATTTTCCCACTTCTTCGCCATCCCCACTAGGTACACAGCTGCACAGGTTGTCGAGATGTTTTTCTAGGAGGTGTTCAGGCTACATGGGCTCCTCGAGAACATTATGAGCGACAGAGGCAGCAGATTCATGGGTGGCTTTTGGCAAGAGCTCTTCAGGTTGGTTGGGACGGAGCTCACCCCTAGCACCAATTATCACCCTCAGACAGACGGCCAGACGGAGAGGGTCAACCAATGGTTGGAGGGGTACCTAAGGAACTATGTGATAGGTTAGCAGAGGACATGGATTCAGTGGTTACACCTGGGCGAGTTCTATTACAACACCACGCACCACATGTCTATCAGTATGACTCCTTTCCGTGCCCTCTATGGATATGATGCACTAACTTTTGCTGATATTGTTTTCGGAGACAGCCAGGCCCCAAAGGCCAAAGACTAGGTCCAAGAGAGCCAAGATATCCTTAAGGCTCTCAAGGATAATTTAGCGACAACCCAAAATCAGCAAAAACTATATGCAGATCGGCACAAGATAGAGAGGCACTTTGAGGAGGGGGACTTAGTATACCTTCGATTGCAGCCTTACAAACAGTCTATGCTAAAATATAAGGGGGCCGAGAAGCTACAACCATGCTTTTATGGGCCCTACCAGGTAACCAGGCGGGTTGGGGAGGTGGCTTATGAGCTAGAGCTGCCTCTGGGGAGTAGAATCCATAATGTATTTTATGTCTCATGCTTGAAGGTGGTGTTGGGACAACAGGTGACAGCAGCGGTTGATCTACCCCGTTGGATGATGAGGGCCATTTGGTGTTGGAACCAGAGGCCATTTTGGAGAGCAGGGAGAGGAAATTGAGGAGCAGGACCATCAAGGAGTTCTTGGTACACTGGAAGAACTTGCCAGATGAGGATGCCACCTAGGAAGGTGAGCACATACTGGAGCAACCAGCTTTGAGGTTGCTTGAGGGTAAGCAACATTTGGGAAGGGAGGATTGTCATGTCCCTTCTCAAATGTATTAGTCACAAGGTGTAGCACCACATTTTTGGCATCATTTTTGGCTTAGGAGGAGGACCCCACACGCAAAACTTAGGAACTATCGGGAATTCGACTTTCTTTCTAGCAACTAGAGGAATGTGGGGGCCACCCACATGAATAATTCAAACTTGACCTTTGCATGAGCTTAGAGGGAATCGAATTAGTGGAAGGAGAGGCCCTCATGGGGCCAAGGGGGCCCAAGGTGATAAAAGAGGAAGGAGCTCTCATTTTGCACCATCTTGATCATTTTACAAACAAACTCATCTTTGTACACTCTGTTGCTTAACGAGTCTACCGGCTGTTTAGCCACGAATCTTCCAAGCGAGAGATTCAACCTCTACTTCGAGGGACCATCCGTGCCCGCCCTAGGGAGGCTATTCCATCGGGATTTCAGAGGTTCTAGCATAGTCATACACTTCATCCAGCCATGCAGAGGAGACTGCGTATTTCTTAGGCAGCCAGAAACACGCAGAAGGAGATTGAGCCAACAAGGAGGTCCATAGCTTGCTGGGAGTTCCGAGAGCTCGAAACGCTATTGATTGAGGACATTTTTGTTGGGTTTTACAACCAACTTGACAGGTGTTTCAGTAGTACGATTTTCTGGACAAAGGGATTGAGCAGAGGCCTCTAGCAGCAAATTCATGGTGCTTGACAAAGCAGTCATTCGGGCCAAGAATCATCTGGGAGCAAGGAGTCAGTTAGCACAGGTGAACCCAACATTCTAGGGTTGTTTTCAGAGGGATTTGCAGGATATTTCCTGCAAGTCGAATTTGGCAGCAGCAGCTAGGGAGGAGCTCCAAGTTGCCCGAAATTCCAAAGTCAAAACTAGAGAAATTCCCTTGTGGGTATTGTCCAAGGAGTCCGAAGCTTAAAGAAAATAAATTTCTGGGCAGTTTTTTGGCACATTCCAGCAGGTCAAAGTTCAGGAGGGCAGTAGTTTTACTGGGATAGCACAGTGCAGAGTGGTGCAACAACTGGGCAACCTTAAGCTCAATTATTCCATCACTTGGGTTTTGTCAAGCTTGTCCTTGAGACAAGCCCAGGTGCACCACTCCATTTTATATTGTACCTATGCTCTCAAATTTTATAATATATGGCTCAGCAGTTCCAGATTTACAGTGTTTTCATGGATGTATAATGCATGTTTTTAATTTTTTGTTGTTGCATTGTTTATTTGTTTAAATATCACTCATATTCATACATAGGAACATTACAGTCTTTCTACGAATCCAAGTCTCTCTCGCAAGGCTAAGAATTTTACCTTCCCTAAGGGCTTCGTGAAGATGTTTGCGACCTGCTCATCAGTCCTGATGTGTTGGAGACTTATTGCTACCTGTTGTACCATATCTAGATAAAGTGGTACCTAATATCAATGTGCTTGGAGCGATTGTGGACCACGGGATTCTCTGAAAGGAAAATCCCACTTTGCTTGTCGTAGTATATCACAGTGGTATCCAGTACATGCTCAAATAGCTCACTAAAGAGCTTTCTCAACTAAACAACTTCACAACAAGCCATACTAGCAGCAATGTATTTGACCTCAGCGGTGCTTAAAGCAACCAATTTCTGCTTCCTGCTCATCCATGAAATAGAAGCAAACCCTAATGAGAAGCAACATCCTGATGTGCTCTTTGGATCCACCACACTAACAGCCTAGTCAGCATCAAAATATCCATGTAGCCTCAAAATCCCGACAGTGTATCTCAGTCCATAGTTAATTGTTCCATGGAGATATCTCAAGAGATTCTTAGCAGTAATCCCATGTATGTGATGAGGCTTGACCATAAATTGTCTCAACGTATTCACAGTGAAGCATATATCCGGTCAAGAGTTTACCAAGAACATCAAGGCCCTCACGAGTTGTCGATACTTGGAAGGGTTTGCCAATTCGGGCCCAGCAACACTTCCATAGTTTCTTGAAGTTGAGTTCCATCGCAATAGACACAGACTTGCAATCCACCATCCCACATATCTCGAGCAGCTTCACAATGTATTTTCCTTGAGAAAGGAAAATCTCACCTGGCTTTTGCTAGACCTCTAGGCCTAGGAAGTAATGCATCAGACCTAGGTCCTTCATTTCGAATTCAAAATCCAACTCCCTCTTGCATTGATAAATGAGAGGGTCTGCACCTGTCAGAAAGAGATCATCTACATAAAGGTCCAAGATGAAAGGCATCTCCTTTTGAACCTTGAAGTATAAGTTAGGATCAACATCGCTCCTCGTAAATTCCAGCTTCATAAGATAGCTATCAATCCTCTCATACCAAGTCCTAGGGGCTTGCTTCAACCCATAAAGTGATTTCTTCAACCTGCATACGTGTGTCCTTCGATCTTGTACTTCCAACCCCTGAGGTTGTTCCAAGTAGACTTCCTCCTTAAGCGGGCCATGCAAGAAAGTAGTATGAACATCTATTTGATGTAGGCTCCATCCTTGAGAGGCATCGAGAGCAATAATCGATCAGATAGTGGTATATCAGGCAACAGGTGCAAATATCTCGTCAAAGTCCACTCCTCCCTTTTGAGAGAAGCCTCTAGCAATGAACCTAGCCTTGTATTTCTTAGCATTCCCATCTGCTCCATGTTTGATTTTGTATGGCCATTTTGAGGTGACTACGAACTTGTCCTTTGGTCTAGGCCAATGTTGCACGAAGCGGGAGCGAAGCGGAAGCGCGGAGCGCGGAAGCGTCATTTTCCAAAAATCTAGGAAGCGAAGCGTCCGCGGAAGCGTCTGCTATATATATATATATTTTTTTATATTTTTTTGCATTTATACTCAAAACAAACATCCCAAATACCAAATTAATTGTAGAAGACATGAAAACATGCATATTTTTGCATAAATCAAGATAGATATGGCATCCATGATTCCATTGTAGTTACTTACTAGTACAACAATCATCTATATTCTAGCTATTACAAACATACATCAAATTTTTAAGCATATTATAAAACATAAAACATTTAAGCATATTATAAAACATAAAACATAGAGCATATTATGATTTATCTAGCAAGTGAGCAACTGTCAACATTTGTCATGTCCAAAATTCAAATAATAATGTTTACAAAATATGTCACTTGGTCACCGCCAAGCCAAAAAGGTTCAAAATTCAAATTCACAAGTCTACAAGTCTAATGAGTAATCTATGACAAAAAGAAGTAGATTGTGAATATATCTACTAATCTCTCCTCCTTCCACCACGAATAGAACGTGATGGCGAGCCTCCACGTGGTGGCAATGAAGAAGATGGTCCCTGTGTAAGTCGTGGCACTGGAACTGATGAAGAAGAACCCCCTGTTGTTGGTGTTGAACCATGGAACCTAGGAACCAAGGGACCAGATGGGGGTGGGGGTGGTGGCATATCAACACGGTCATCATCATCCTAGAATCGCTCAAAAAATTCATGCAAAAAAAAAAAACACTAGTTAACAAAAAAATTAAAAACATGAATTAGAGAAATGTTTTATAAGGGAAAATTGGAAAATTCATACCACAATGGACATACCTGGATAAGAGCATCCTCTAATTGCTCTAGTCGCAACACTCCATCCTCCAAATTGGGCTCCTCTGGATTCTTGTCCCAAGTCAACAAGTCTTTATTAGACTTTGCATCTTCACAGTAATGGGACAACAATCGCAAGTTGTAATGAACATAAACCAAGCTCTCTGCCCAGTCTAAATTCAACCTGTTCCTTTTAACACTGTGGATGAAAGAATAAGAGCTCCAACACCTCTCTGGAGAAGAAGTGTTTACCACCTGTGATAGCACCCGCAATGCCAAACTCTGTAGAAGTGGAGTAGCCCCTCCATGCATGTTCCACCACTCAAGAGCAGAAAAATGCTCTCGATCTTGAATTGCATGCATGCTCCCAAATGGACCAGTGTTGAGCGTATAGTTGCTCACCTGTCTCCGTACCAATGCAGCCTCCTCATTATCAGGGATTAATCTACTCAATGCAGCCATATATTTTTCATGAACCTCTCTATCTTGGTGTGGTTTTTTCCTGCTTCCCCCCCCAAGTGCTGGTGTTGAAAGCCATGATGGATGATAGTATTTAGGTATCAAAACATATGCTAATGCATGCAATGGAATATTTAGCATTTCCCATCGGTTTTGCACCTCTACACAAATATAATTGTACAAGGTGGTATCTCTAGGCTCAACAATGTCTTTAATCTGCCCCAACATGCTATCCATTTGCTCATACACCTCCCCAATTACTGGTCGATCTGAATCTGCAAACTTGATAATGTAATAAATTGGTTTGGTGAATTGCAAAACATATTTAACCTGTGACCAAAAGTAACTGTCAAGAACAGTGTCCTTGACTACATTAGCACCATCTGTGTCAGTGTTAATTTCATCCCATGTTTCAGCACACACCAGATTAGTTAAAGCTTGTCTCACCCTCACTAGCCGCCTAAAGGTGAGGTAATAACTAGCAAATCTTGTCTTTGCAATTTTAAACAATTGCAACTTGGAGTAAGTGCCATAGAAGTAGTTTACCCTTGTATGCCCTGTGATGAATTTAATGAGCTGCTTCCCTTTCCTGTAAACCTCAGCAATCCACCCACAATCTTTGTGTTTCACAATATCATGCATCAAAAGGTTCAATGTGTGAACCAGGCACCCAGACCAAAAGATGTGTGGATGAGTACGCTCAATAATTTTTCCTACTGCCTTACAATTTGCTGCATTATCTGTGATCACTTGAACCACATTATTCGGACCAACATCTTTGATTGATTTCAATAGGAGATCTGCAATGTTTTGTGCAGTTGCACTGATGGAGGAGGAGTCATGACATGCAATAAATACTGCACCACTAGAAGAAACACCAAGAACATTTATCAAATGTTGGTTTCTAATATTTGTCCACCCATCTGATACAATGGTTACCCCAGAATCCACCCACTCATGTGTAAAACGTGTCAAAGCTCTTTGAACCTTAGCTTTTTCTCTTTCTAATAACACTGTTCTAGCTTTCTCATAGTTGGGGGCCTTGTATCCTTTTGGGGCTTCATTGATGGCCTTTACCATGTCATGCCAATAGGGAGAGCGAAGCACATTGAATGGTACACCGCAAGCACAAAGAAAACGGACTATCTTTCCATCCACATCATCCCTCCCAGCAACATTAAGGAAATCCCCTATTGTTTTTCTACCTCCAGAGGTTGCAGAAGTACCATGAGGAGATGGGCAACTACCAAATTTAGAGGTTGCACTTGATTCAGAATGAGTTTTTTGTTTCTTGTTTTTTCGTTGTGCAGCCATCTCTATTTGGATGTATTTTCTTCTTTCTTCAGTTGAAATGTTTGGGCAAATTTGTACCCCCACAGAACCCTTTTTTTCATCACTGTCCAGCACCCCACAAAGATGCCTCCTCAGACGGGTATATGAACCCGTATATGGTTTTCCTCCATGACAACCATGAGGGCACACAAATTTGTAAGATCCACCACCCTTTCCCCCATCAAGTTTGGTCACATAGTTCCACAAGGGTGTTGATGTACCTTTCCCATCTTGTGCTTCAGTGTCCCCTTCAAGTTCATCCCCTTCCTCTTCAAACCCTTCCTCCTCATCATACATTGGGTCACTACTATTAGGACCAAGTTCATCCCCTTCCTCTTCCCCTCTATTCCTCACCCTTGCCATCATTAAAACCAAGAGTGGAATGATACATAGAAGCCAAAAGAACACCATCTTGGAATATGGATATAGGTGGTGGACAACCTGTAAATAAAGGAGCAAGTAGAAACAATGGGAAAGAGTAGGAGAGGGAGGAGAAAAATACAATTTTTTTTTCAAAAAAACAAGGGAGTTTGGGGTTTGAACTTACCTCTTTAGCTCTTGTAGATGAAGTCCTCCAAGCTCTTGCTCCAAGCTCCTCCTCCTTCTCCTAGCTCCTCCTTCTTCACTCCTCCAAGCTCTCCTCTCTTCTCCTCTCCTTTCCTCTCTTCTCTTCTCCTCTCCTCTCTTCTCTTCTCCAACTCTCATAAACTCAAAGTGAGAAAATGAGAAGAGAATGGGGGCTTTATTCTTTTCTAAACTCACCCTAAACTCACCCTAACCTCACCCTAACCCACCCCCTCAATGCAAACTCAAGTTAACTTTTAAAAAAAATTAAAAAAAATTCAAGTTACATTGCTACCCGCGCGGAAATTTCCGGAAGCGCGGATCCGGAGCTCGTGAAGCGTGCGCTTCCGGGCCCGAAGCGTGGCGCTTCCGGAGGCCCGAAGCGCCCTCCGAAGCGCGGATCCGGGGCAACGCAACCCATATTCCAGGAATCGTTTCAAAAAACCGGAATCGCGCTTCATGAATTTTGGAATCGCGCTTCGCCTGGAGGTTCCGGAACGCTTCCGTACGGGACGCGATTCCGGCCTAGGATCCGGGGGGGGGGGCGATTCCTGCAACGTTGGTCTAGGCACCACATCCCAGACATCATTTTCCATGATATATTTATACTCTTCATTCATCGCATCCTTCCAGACTTGGTGCTTTACGGCTTCTTTGAATGTACATGGCTCAGATTGAATAATAGTACTCATAGCAGCTAAGTAGCCTTGATACCTGTTCGGCTTCTTACTTTCACGAAATGTCCCTCTTGGAGCAATATGTCTTGAGCATCTTCGAGAGTATCTTTGAGCCATAAAGGTCTTTTTCTTGAGGTAGAGGGATCACCAAGAGGTGGATCAATGGGATCCATCGGGCCTTCAACATCGGGCATAAGCTCATATGTCGGAGGTTCATCCTGATTTTCTGCAACATCATCATTATCCTTCCTTGGAATGGGGAGATCTCTAGCTTTCCCAAGGGCAGTGTCTTCATCGAAGGTGACATCACGGCTTACTTCCACATCTCTTTGACCAGGCACATAGATTCTATATGCCTTTGAATTTTCATTGTAGCCCACAAATATAAGTTTCTTCCTAGATGCTTCCAACTTGTTTCTTTTCTCTTTAGGCACATGAAAATACACGGGACAACCAAAATTTCTAAAATGAGAAACATCAAGTTTCTTACCAATGAAAACTTTTTCGGGTGTCTTGAAATCCAGTGCTTGATGCAGGCTCCTATTTTGAACATACATAGCAGTGTTGGCAGCGTCTCACCATAAGAAATTTGGTAGACCTTGATCATGGAGCATGGCATGGGTGGCTTCCATAATTGTTCGATTCTTCCTTTCAACAACTCCATTTTACTCAGTAGTGTATGGAACGGTTGTCTCCCTCTGTTAATTTTAGGTATGTTCTATGCTAGGGCAATTTATTTCAATTTTTACAGTTAGCTAAATATCTTTTCCACATTAGCAATCACATCAACATTAAAGTAAACTGCAAATAGAACATAAATATAAATTGCAGAAAACAAGCCAAGCCAAGAGAACACAAGATGTGGCGCTAGCCAGGGACAAACCCCAATGTGGGGAAACCCTTGATCAATTCTTCTTATATGTTCTTCAATAGTTCAGCAGAGAGAGAGAGAGAGATAATACATTTACAACAGAAGTCAACACTTCGACTTTCAAGATAAGAGAATAGATCATCTCTACATGAGATCAGTTGAAGACATGTTGCTTCAACTGATTCTCCAAGGTGACTCCTTCACCTATCATTGTGTTGCATCTCATCCATATGCTGCACCTCACCGTGTAGCACCATGCTGCACTCATCATCACAGTGTTGGACCTAATGACCATGCTAGGCACTTCATGCTGCTGCTCCTGTCACTGTGTTGCTCCAATCACTGAGCTGCTCTCATCACGGATCTGCACTCAATGCTACACTCATCACTGATCTGCACTCAATGACTACTATGTTGCACTTCACTGTTGTCTCTAATACCATGCTGCATCTAACCAAGCTGTCTAACATGCTGACCACACAAGCAGTCACATCAACCTTCAGTCCTTATCCTTGTGCAACCCTTAACACAATATGCTGCTGGCTATGGCCTGCGGCCTAGCCCAGCAGCAAGCAAGGTTATCATACAATACCCAGCTATTACCCTTGAAGAACAATGTCTACCAATCAGCCTTATTGCTGCACAGTATGCCCAGAACAGATCTCAAATGTGTCACGCTGTCACCTACAACAATGTGACTTTAATGCTGATGAAATACTTCCTTTAGCTGCGGCATAAGACCACTTCTTCTTGTTGCGTCTTAGGTCTTTGTATGCCGCTGATTAGGGCCTCTTCTATTGCGGCTAATAGAGCTGCGTATAAGACCTTTTTCATGATGGCAAATAGGAGCTAGATGAGGGCTGCCAATTAGGTCTCTAGATTGACAGCGTAATACATCTTCCTTTCAGATCTCCTCACTGCTGCTAGGGCTTCATGACCTTCCACTAGACAGCATATAGAACTCTTCTCAATACAGTGGCTAGAGTCTCCATTATGACAGCGGATTAGGATCTTTATGGACAGCGGTTTAGGAGCTACTCAAACATCAGATCAAGGTTCTCTTTTGCTGTGTTTTGAGGGTTACTTGTGACAGCAAATCATGACCTGCGGCTAGGGTATTTAGGACAGTGTATGAGGGCTTATCCTTCAGCTGTGTGTAGGCTTCTTTTCACTGCGGCTAGGGCTCCCTCTAGTACTCCTTAGATCTGCATTGAAGCTCCTTAGACTAGAGAGCCTTTTCTTGACAGCATTGAGGGCTTATACTTTACTTCCTTCCTTGACTGTGGCTAGGGAATGTATACCTGCGGCTAGGGCTCCTCCAAGATTCCTCCTTTAGGGCTGCGTAGAAGGAAGCCACATGGAGATATGAATTTATTTGTGTTATGCAACAATTCGTCAAGGTCGGCCAGCAACCAAATTTCCCCCATCTATCCTCAACGTTTTACTATAAAAAGAGGTGGCTTGCAAGTCATTTGACACACACCTCTTGTGATCTCTTCCTCTCCACTTGTCTTTGGGTTTTGGTGGGAGGAGAGATCTTAAGATGATACGCTGCCCTAAGAGGAGATGCCCTAGATGCTGTCATGGGAAAGAAGGATCTATGCAGCCCTAAAGAAGATGCCCTAGCTCCTAACGCTGGCATGGAGATGAAGGCCTAACACAGTTATGAAGATAGGCTTCTAACGCTGCCCTAATAAAGCCCTAACGCTGCCCTAACAAAGAACCTAATACGTTGTCCTAGGCCGCAGTCATTGAGGGAGTGTATGCAGCAAGAGGAGGCACTTAATGCAGTCATGAAGGAGGCTTCCATACGCTGTCAAAGGGAGCCTCTATATGCTGTCAAAGGAAGCCACATAAAAGCCCTAGCCGCAGTCCTCCATACACAGCTAGACACAGTCAAAGAGAGCCTAAATGAACTCCTAATCCGCAGTAAGAAAGAGACTCATACACAGTCCTCAAAGATGTGATTTAGGTGTTGTTCAAGCAAGGAGAATTAGCACATCTTAGCCGCAGTCCTGAAGCCTAAACTGCAGGTCAAGAGGTGACCTCTATCCACAGTGAAGAGTGATTCAAGAAACCCTTATTCGCTGTAATAAGGTGTCTCAAGCACGCTGTCTCAATCTCTGATCTCAGATGGACAGTGGAAGAGGTTAGTTTGAATGTAACTTTGAATAGACAGTAGCAGCATAATCTTTGGATGTAATCACAGGAAAGATAAGGGATAGCGGAGTTCTGTCTAGGACTAATATCAGTCAACAGAAGCTCGGATTCATCTCTGATCTCATACAGTGATAAGGTCGGATAAACTGCAGTGGGATGTTTGGTAATGAGGCGTGATAAGGGTACAATACGTTGTCTCACAGTCAATGAGTTCGGATGGCTTGTAGTGTCAAATTCGGAGGACAAGTATTTCATCATGTGGGAACTCGGATTACAGTGATAAGAATTTCGGTGCTACTACAGTGGTCACATTTTGGTGACACTTGTTTGAAAGGGCTGACAGCAGAGTTAAGTTCTTATGATGCTTGGAGGCTGGTTGATAAAGGACTGGAGGTCTATCTTGTTGCTAGGCTAGGTCGCAGGCCATAGCCAGCAACAAGGCTATTCTCAAGAGTGCCTATCCAGTGGACAGAGCTATTGTCATGGGTTAATATTACTATGTTGAGGATTAGTCAGCTAACAAGGATGTAGCATGGTGATAGTGTTGATTTGGGGTAGCATCAGATGTGCTCTAGCCACGAAATTTGGTGGATGGGTTGGGGCACATGGGATCCCCAATAGCCAGAAAGGGTTTGGGCGAATTCTAAACAGTTCAGGAAATATTAAAATAATTAATATTTTTAATGGAGTCCCTAAGTCTAAACTTAGGGAAATTAAAATATGAATGTGGAATAATATAAAACTGTGTTAGAATGGTCCAAAAGACATGGATCAAGCCAGATCTAATCTTAGCTGTTGATTAGGGACTTAATCTCGGTTGTTGATATGTCAACGAGAAAAGTATAAGAGGAGGCTTGAGGGTCACTTGGAGAGTACACCAGATGATCAGTCATTCTATTCTCTAGAGCAGGGTTTGCTAAGAGAGATAGAATCAGTGATCGGAGTTGCAGCTGAGGGGCATTGAGTACAGAGAGACAGAGAGGCAGAGATAGTGCCAGGAGATCAGTGCAGGAGCTAGAGAGAGTGACACAATAGCAGCCAAGGCTCACGCAGGGCCACACAGAGGCAGCCAGAAGCTGCGCAGTGCTTCAAAGAGGCCAGTGTATCTGACACAGAGGGCCAGAAGGCTGACGCAGGGCCAGCGTTGGGCAGAAAAAGGCTGACCCAGACTAGAAAGGCAGACGCTGGGGTTTCTGGAGTAGATTGGAGCTGAGGAGCTGCCAGAAGATTTATCCGGGGTTTCAACCAAGACATTTGTCTCAGACTGAGAGGTACTACTGCCAAGGAAATTCTCTGTTGGGTAAGCCGGATTTGGCACCCAGATTGTACTCTGAAATTATCCCCATGGTGCACTGCAAATCGGGACCATGTGCATAGCTTCCTCCACCTTGCCCCTTTCCCCTATTGTTACCCTTCAGCTGGCAAAAGTCCCTAAAGGTAATAGCCTCTCTAAAGTTGGGCCCATAGGACTGATACTCCACAAAATAGTCCCCATGGGCATCTCCTCTTTCCCTTGCGGCCCTCCAACACCAGATGCTAAAAACATGGGGATAGTAGACCTGGGTGGTGTACTGGGAATGAGAGGTGCATTAGGGCCATGAGCCCCGTGGTGATGCGAAGTGTCGGAGCCTTCACCAAATTGGAATTCCCCTTGAATCCCTTTTCCCTTGTTGCTGCAAATTTGTTTCCTCAGTTCCTAAATACTCTTAGACAAATCTTGAACGACCTTTAGAAGGTGTTGGGCAAAATCCTCCTCTTTACTCCTTTTGTCTCCCTCATTATCTCCCATGTTTGGCCTTTCAACCTCCAATTCAACTATCACTTAGTCTGGGGTAATTTTCAATTGCCTTTCTATGCTCCTGTACTTCTGCCTCTTGTAAGTCACATTTTGTTGGTCTTCTGGTGTCATAGACCAATACTGCTCCCATAGGCTGAGCCAAGAATATGAGCTCTGATACCACTGTAATATTCCTAACTGAAATATACAATGATAAACAAAGCAAACACAACAAAAACACACATGAAATTTACACACATATCAGACACCATGAATTTAGCCAAAAATTGCGCTGCTCTGAGCCATTTTATTATAAAATCATGGGGTTACAATTTGGCGTTTGGAAAGTGTGCACCTAGGCTTGACCAAGGCAAGATAGCAAAGCCCAAGTGATGAAAGCAAGTCCCCAAGAGTTTTTGGTTGATCCCTCTATGGCTCTATGTTGATCTCCTGAGAAAACTACACTGCTCGCTGCAAGAAATGATTGCTAGGGCCTCCTCTGATGCTCAGAAAATTCTGCGAAATTAACCCCGGGCTCTCCTCCAATAACCCACAAAAAAAAACGAAGGAATTGGACAAATGTTGACCTCAGAATTTCGGCCCAATTTCCCCTATCTCCTCCACCTGCCAGGTATTTCGACCCACCTATAATGATGTTGCCAAATGCCCCCAAAATAGCTCAGATATTTAGCAAAATTCCCTTCTGGGCTTCTCTCCCAAGCTCAGCCCCAAAATCCTTCTCCTCCTTCTGTCCCACGTGTGGTACTAAGTTGATCGAATTCTTGATCAACTTGTTGTGTCTCCAACTGACCCTCAAGCCTCCTCTTCTTTTCCTGTTGACGATTCAACGGTCGAGATTAAGTCCCTAATCAATGGATAAGATTAGATTTGGCTTGATCCTCGTCATTTCGAACTTTCTCACCCATTTTATATTAATACATGTTAATATTTTAATTTTCCTAAGTTTAGACTTAGGAACCCCATTAAAAATATTAATTATTTTAATATCTCTCCATCCGGGTGGAATTTCACCAAACGATTTTTAAGTCTTGGAGATCTTATGTGCCTTAGCCTATCCACCAATTTTCATGGCTAGATCACATCCGATGCTACCACAAATCAACACTCCCTCTTAGCGAGGAATGTGCTCTAGTAATGCTCCACCATTGAAACATCACACTAATCCTTCGCACCAGCACTTGTTCTGATGCTTGGCCCGCTGCCTCACATCCTCTGCACTGTTGCTTCCTGTAGTGCTTCCCATGACACTGCCATTACCAATGATACATCTGTACTGCAGCTCCCTCTCAACATGCTGCCCATGATGCCCCTAGCACTGCCACTGCTAACTGTTGCACGACAACTCAGCTACCGAGAAGTAGGTAACTGACTTCTCCCAAATACTGGCATCCCAGTCAGTCAGGAAGCTTCGTGATGCTAAAGTTGCCTCTGCTGCTAACCTATGCCCCCTCTGCTGCTAACTTATGCCCCCGTTGCTGCATACACCTCTGTGCCTCTCGCACTGCTGCAAACTCCACTGCGCTGCCTCACAATTTTGCACTCAAGCACTGCCTTGCTGCTCCACTACACTTTGCTCCACCCGACACCTGTCATCATGCTACTGTCGTTAAGGGCTCCCATAGCTGGATGTGATCCAAGAGTTTGGGCACCTCAAGGATCCCGTCCCTAGTATGTAGTCGTCCTAACTACAACTCGATGTCTCCCCACTTCTTCTTTAGAGGCGCATGAGCACTCATGGCACAATCGTCATCATTCTTGACCTCTTTCTCCGCCTTAGTTGGAGATGCCTTTGAATCAAAAGCCTCTCCCTTGATTTTCTTCCTAGGACACTAGGAAGCATAATGTCCCAGCTCCCCACAATGGAAGCACTTCACCTTAGAGATGTCCTTCTTCTTCCTCTTCCTTTGTTGTCCCGTAGATGCCAGAGCTGCATCCTTCTCCTCTTTCTTGATTCGACCTCCCTTGCCACTACTCCCCGCCTTGGTCATTCTCCTGATCTCTTCCTGGCGAAGAACTGCCCACATCTCCTCCCAATCGGGAAGAGTAGCCCTAGCCAAAATACTTTGGACAAATGTCTCCCACTCCTCGGAGACTGCATTTAGGGCAGTCCTGACCATAAACTCTGGATCTGGTGTAGACCCCACGGAAATAAGCTAGTCGTGAATCTCTTGCAACCTAAGAAGGAATGGATCTATCTGCTCTCCCTTCTGCATCTGATATGACTGCAGCTGATTCTCCAATAGCATCTTACTTTGCACGGAAGAGCCCTGGTATAAGGTGGTCAGGGTGTCCCACATCTCCTTTGTTGTGTTCTTCTCAGCAATATGTGGTATGACATGATCTTTGACCCCGTCTAGGATCATGCACTTCGCCCTCGCCATTACATCCTCATACTTCTCGTTCTCAGCTGGGTCAACTGGGATAACCACAGTTCTCAAGGCAAAGTCCTTGATGCGATGTCGATCCAGGACTACCAGGATCGTGGCCTTCCAGATGACAAAGTTGGACGCTTCGTCCAACCTATCATGATCCCTTAGTCCGTTCATCTCCATTTCAGCTCCTCTTTTGGACTCCCTCTGAGTCTTGACTCCCCTACTGGAAATCTCCCTCTAAGTCCTGATTTCCCTTCTAGAAATCCTCTGGCCAACTGTCGAACCACTCCTCTCCAATCCTCCTTGCAACTGCAACTCGGATCTGGATTCCTTGGCTAGAAATCCATGGAGGTAGTGACTCCCTCTACCTTGGTTCCATCCCCTTAGACATTGTTATGCTTCTACAGAAACAGCGTCCCACCAACTCCTCAAATCACAATCTTCCCACAACTCCCCAAGCCCCAGCAACTGAAGAAACTGAGCCCTTCAGGCTCTGTGTAATCCCGGTTGTTGTCGCACAGAATGTCTAGGCACCGCGACAACGGCTCAAATCGAGGGTTGTTACCCTAATCCCCAATCTCTTCGTTTAAGTTGTCTCCCTACACCAGACTAAGGGGGGTAGACCCTATGGAAAAGTGGAATGAAGAAGAACTAGTTGGGAACCAACCAGTTCGAGAGACACAGTGAAGCGATCGAGTACTTGATTAAGATTTAGCAAGACTTATAGGATTTGATTAGATTTTAAACGATTGATACCAGTGCTTTATGGATTCAATGATCTTGCTAGGGAAATTAAGACCAAGTAATCGATTAGCAATTGCTGCTTAGATGAATGACTATTTTATATGAAATGCATATCCTAAAACAATGTGATATGCAAGAATCTTGGTTAATTTTAGTTAAATGCCTATTTAAATGTGAACCCTCCAATCCTTTCTGTGTTGAGCCTAATTTCGTAGTAATTGGCAGAGAGAAAATCAGGAGAATCACACTACGGTGTGATTAACGACACCTCTCCTGAAATTATAACATACCCAATGCCTCCGGCGCTGCAGAGAACTGTGGCTCTGACGACTGCAAGGTCACCGTTTTAAGTACTATTAAAACAGATTTCTCAAGAAAAGACGGATGGAGATCTATTTGTATATCGACCAAGCTTATGCTTGGAAGTAAATTTTATCTATGCAAAGTTAAATTATATGCAAATGCATCGGAAGATGAGATGAAGTTAGACTCGAGAATGGGAAAACACTTATGCCGCAAAAGCCCTCAATTACCCAAATGAAATGCTCGCTTTTTTTTTAGATGAATACTTATAAAATAAACTCTTGAAGATACTATAGTTAGAACACCAGCTTATTTCAAATCTTCTTGATACAATTTAGCTCAAGGAGAACAAAAACAACTTTGCAATTCGATATCAATGTCAACAGATGCTCAAAAAAAATACTTAGTTTATGAAACAAAGGATATGCATGTTACTTCAACCAAATGGTCAGAGTATCTTATTGAGGACAGATTGGTTGTCGATGGACTGACACCAAGTCCCAGTTTTGTATCTTGTACTAAGGGTCATTATCCCTGGTACGGGAGCCCTAGACTGTTGTATTATATGTTGTTAATATAACGAAGTTGGGTTGAAAAATTAAAAAGTTGTCTATGTTCTGTGCATGTGTGATTTACTGCTTTATATTTCTACTGTGCAAAGTAGTTTATGGTTGAGATTCTTGGTTTGGTAGCGTCAGAGATTTTAAAACTCTAACCTAGACCCAAGGTCGTGGAAAATCAACATGAACAAGGTTATTTGTTGTCGTAATATATTTTTCAAAGGGTCAGAATTAATTTTATTTTCTCTTCCATCCAAGCCGAGCACTTGATTTAGTGAGTGCATACTATGGAAGTCAAGAAAAAGACCGAGTACTTTCAATCTAACATTAGAGGAAATTTTAGCCTAAAAGTGCCCATGAAATTTTCACGTAATTTCCATGTCATAATATGTAAACCAACCAAAATCGTTTAAATTTAGAAAGAGGTACATGTCCTAAATAATTTTAAATTGTTTAATTTGGGTATCCGTGAAATATTTTATTATTAATCTAAGTATCAGTGAAATATTTTATTATTAATTTGGGTATTTGTGAAATATTTCATTAATGTTATTTACCTACCTTACCCGTATGAATAAAAATATCTAAAAAGTTATTAATGCAATGTAAATTTTGATATTAGTGAAAAGATATAAATTAAAAATGTGGGCTCATTTGACATTTATAACCATGCCCAAAAAAACACCCAAAAAAGTTAAATATTAAATATATATCGAGTCAAGTCTCACTAGCACAACCGGTTGAGGATGTGCCTCGTTAGCAAAGCAACCCAGGATCAAACCTCACGGAGGCTGTTGCGCCTGTGCTAAGGGGAGGAGACATGCTAAAATCCAGTCAGCTTAGGGTTGATGTGGCCCAAGCCGGGTGCACTCCCCGGGTGACTTTGATGGCTTAGATGCCCCTGGGTCACGGTTTCTCAAGCCACAAGTCAAGCCTGGAGGAACACAAACAACTTGACAAAAAAAAAAGATGTATATATATGTATATACTTGTGGCTTGAGAAACCATGACCCAAGGGAATCTAAGCTGTCAAAGTCACGCGGGGAGCGCACCCGGCCTGGGCCACATCAACCCTAAGCTGACTTAAACATAAAATATAAATATAGACAATTATAGTTAAATAAATAAATATAAAATACAAAATAGTTAAAAGTAAAATATAGTTATAGTTAAATATTAAATAGTTAAATAGTTAAAAACGTATTCTAGAAAGGACAAATTACCGAATTCTGGCAAAAATATCAAATATATAGTTAAATAGTTAAAAATAGTTAAAAAACATATTGTAGAAAAGACAAATTACTAGATTCCGGCCAAAAATATGGAATATATAGTTAAATCTAAAATAGTGAAATAGTTATATATAATTTTAAATAGTTAAAAAAATGTATTCCAGAATGGACAAATTACTGGGTTCTAGACAAAAAATATATTCCGGGCGAAATTGTGGCCTCAGTAGACAATGCCATTAAAAAACACCCAAAAAAGTAGTTAAATATAATATATATATATAGTTAAATATAATATATATATAGTTAAATATAAAATATAGATATATATAGTTAAATATAAAATATAAATATAAACAGTTAAATTTAAATATAAAATATATATAGACAATTATTTTAATAAAAGTGTCATATATTGAGGGATTTTAATAAGAGTAAAAAATTATAAATAGTATATTAAATTTTTTTATTAAATCTAGTGCTAATAAATATTGTGTAACATAGATAAAAGTAAAGTAATATTACAAAATTGTCTACATGGCATTTTTTTATTAATTTCCTGATTTTTCCGTAGAAGGCCACTTTTAGGCTGAAATTTCTTCTAATGAGACAAGAAGATTTTGGTGACGGCTGAGACCTTTTACAAATCAAGAGTTTTCCCAATGAACCAATAATTTCAGAAATCGTGATTGCATTTCCGGGGAAGCCGCATCCATTTGGTAAGGGTTTCCCAGTGCATAATTTTCAGACTCTCAAAAATCAAGTTTTGTTGGTGCCAGGGGTTCCATATATCGGTCTAAGTGTATTCCCATTATATTGGACGAATCTATTCCATAGGAGTTTCTTCTTGTTAATTTCTAAATTTCTGATGTTATTCCTACCTGCCTGAGAGATTTGATCTTATCAACGAACCAAAAGCAAGCCTTACAGGGGATTGTTGGCACCATAACTTGTATTTGCAAGTCTATTTCTCCTACATCCAGGATCGAGCCCAGTTCCTTTTCAAAAGATCGACTGCCAAAGGTTAAGAATTTGATTTTGAAGTTGTGACTCCAAAGGTCTAGCGTTAATCTCCAGGCTTGAGATTTATTTCCATGGGGCCAAATTGCAAAAAAATAGAATGGGAAGAGTTCTAATTTTGAACAAGAGAAGGATGCACATAGAAGGAGGTCGAGCAATCATTTTATCCCAGACTTAGAGGCCGAAGCTTGATAATTATTGAGGAGATCGATTGTTCCAGATCAAGGTCGTGATCTTTCATCAATCAAATCAAGGATTTAAGAGCCATATTCCCACGAATTTTACGATAACCTGGATGGCTTGCTAGCGGGGAATCTTGTCTCACCTATATAACTTTGTTCTTCAGCCGTGACTCTGGCACCAAGTAAATCCTGTCATTGTAATAGATATTGTCCTGCACAACTTTGTACCTGTTGTCCGATATCTGCCCATCCAAGATCTCACATGCCAACCTGTTCTTAGAATACTCTACCAGTAGTTGGGACTTCCAGTCCAAGAAAGTGTCCATTAAAAAGTATGTCACAGGGCTCGTAGAAAGTGCATCAACAACCACATTGTTTCCCCTTTGACATACTTAATCTCGAAATCATATGTCTGTACCTTTTTCACCCATTTCTATGTCCGGTCATTTAACTCTTGATCTAGGAAGAATCAAAAGTTAATGTGATAAGTTTTAAGTTTGAACTGGTTGACCATCAAATATGGCCTAAACTTAGCCAGTGTGTGCATGATGGAGAGCATCTCTTTGTCATAAATAGAGTAGTGACGCTCATAATCCTGGAGCTTCCTACTCTCAAAAGTTATAGGGTGGCCATTCTACATTAGTAATGCTCTAATCCTGTCACATTGATATTGTGTAGAGCATGGATCAGTTCGGCTACAATATGTTCCCACAAATCAGCAGGTTGCAGATATTCTCACGAAGGCTTTGGGTAAGGCAAAGTTTGTCTACTTTAGGGATAAAATGGGAGTAGTGGAGAACACCTTCCTCTCTAAGAGGGAGTGTTAGTATTTTGTTAGTAGCAGACAGGTGTTCTAGTCTTTATGGTGTCTATGAGGCTAAGGAACACAGGAGGATAATTATCTCCAAGACCCAGAAAATATTTCTAAGAAAAATGTCTTAATTAGATTAATTAGCCAATTATTAAATATTTTCGTAAGTCTAACTTAGGAAAAACGGTTAATTAAATTAGATTATTCGATTTTTCTCTAGAGACTTCCGAAAAAGTCATTTGATGGGATCAAGATGATCTTAGCCATTGATTGTGATTAAATCATGGTCATTGGTTACTCAACAAGAGATTATAAGAGCAAGTCGATGGGGCATTGGAGATCACTCAAAGATAGTGATTTGCAGTGATAGCAAGGGCGCATAGGGAGACATCAGCAACGGGGTTTCAGCAGAGGATTGGGAAGAGAATTTTTGTAATAAATAATGGTTTAAGTTAAATGCATGTTTGTAAATTAATTTGTAAGTTTTATTTTAGAAGGATAAAATAATTTAGGATAGGTTCATCTACTTTAAAGAATCTAAGACTGCAGAGATTGTGCAAAGCACTTCACAAGTATATAATAACTCTGAGTTGACACAATAATGAAACAAAATTTATTGCACATATAAATTGACTTCCAATAGGACTAAAACGATTGAAAATAGTAGAGCATACCATGTAATCTATATGGTAAATATGGTTAGTTCTTGTAATAACAATATCATATCTGCTTTTTATTTACATAAGTGACAGTTCTAAAAAATGGGACCACGTGGGACCATCCATATCAATAAAAAACAATAACCAATTTACAAGCCCAATCATACAGCCACATGGAATCATCCACAAAGTCAAGTATAGGAAACTTTTCAAATACCTTGTTTGCAAATTGAGGAAGATTTTCGTGAGGATTTTCCTGGAAATATCTTGTCAGTGGTCGGGAATCAAACTGCAGCCCCGAAGTACAAAACAACCCCATGCAAAAACCACATGAAATATTAGAAGATTATATACACTTTGAAGAGCTAGAAAAGAGAAATTGATAAGTACTACTATATACCGATATGATTACCACAAAATAACTAACGAAGAGACAAAATTTGCACCTGTGACTCATCCACAGATATTGGAAGAGTGAGGAGATAATCTGATGAAGCTGCTACATCTGCCTCCTTATCACTATATAGCTTGAAATGGCCCTTTTCCATCACCTGAACAAAAAATAGAAGTGCATGAAAAAAAGATGGGAGTACTAAATGAAAACATATATTTCACAATGAAATTTATATATAGTATATTATGTGCAATTAAAAGAAAGTAGGAAGAATTTAATTTAATAAATTTCAAGAAATAGATAAATTGCACTAAATGTAGCCCCAATTAAACACCAAACATGATATATTTGGATCAACTGAGATCACTCATTCTAAATAAAAGCTAACACCATGAACAATTGTTATAGTTATAGCCACCACAATGAATGATTGTTATAGGTCGAAAAATAAGAGGGTACTATCTATTAACTAAATTATCTCGAATACCATATTAACTAAATAAATTACAAAGAGATCAGTTGATGAAAACCCACAGACAGAGATTTGCATCTATCATTATTTACAACCATCTGATTACGCATAAAGCCCCATATAGTGATCTGGAATACTTCCAATAATCTGCTACAGTGAAGGCCTAAAACAGTTGTTTCTGTTGCAGCGAAGTCGATTGGTTGTGTAATGTTCCTAATTAGGAAAAACAGTGATATGCAAAGCAAAACAGTACATACAACAAAAAAATTCAGAACATTTAGTGAACACCCATAAAAGCTCCAAAAATGTCAACCAGCTGAGCCATTTTATTAAATAATCGGAGCAAGAGTACAATGGTGTGGAAGCAGTGCACCTGGGCTTGCCTCAATGGCAAGCTTGACAAGACCCAGGTGATAAAATAGAAATCCCAGATGAGAGAATGAGCTGCTCCAATGATGCCCTGCGTTGCCCCAGAAAACTGCAGTCTGCTGGAAAGATACTAATGGAAACCCAACCTCCGATGCTTAGAAAATTCTGTAAAATTAGTCCAAAGCTCCTCTCAAATAACCCACCAAAACCCAGAACGGGTTTGATCTGGTTCTGACCCCCAAAATTCTGCCCCAATTACCACGTCCTCCTCCAACAACTGGGAAGTGCGGTCTGTCTGCAATCTCCCTCAAAAATCCCTCCAATCACTCCCAAAATGTCAAGCCTCACTACCCCAAAGTTATCCTTATTTCACCCGGCAAAACCTGGCTCCAAAACACTTCCCTCAAACTCCCACGTGTGCCCAGAAAATAGCTACTGTGCAGGTCCTAGATGCACAAATTCGTGCTGCCTTCAATCAACAACCTCCTGCCCCAAAACCCCTCAATTAGGCTGATTTTACTCTCAAGCTCCTATGCCAAATTTCTCCCGGAAAACACTATCCGGAAGACAGCTGAAATGAGCCAAGCATGATCCCCTCCTACGTCCTCTTGGAATACGCACTCGCTGAGTGAGTGACTATATGTATAGCTTTGAATCCCTCCCAACTCTTCTCCAAATTGGTACGACCTGACTTCTCTAGGGTGGCACTCGTAGTCCCCCGAAGAAAGGGTGAGCTCTCTGCTTGGAAAACTCGGTGCTGAACAGCAGTGTGACCCGACTAAGCAGTCTGAGCAACAATAGAAAGTTCAATTGGCAAAAGACCCCAAAAGTGACTGAGCTCCTTATATTTATAATTTGTGAGTTCCTTTTCCCATGTGGGCCCCTCTAACAAGCTTTTCGACCCCCTTCCTTGGCTATTTGAATTCCCTCCCTAGGCAAATGTGTTTTCCCCATGCATGTGGCCCCCACACTCCACTAGCAAAAACATTTCAACCTCCCTTTTCTCCTAAGTCTTTCTCCAAAAAGTTTTGGGTCCCATGGTCACCAAAATTCCTAAATTGTGGAAATACCTTAAGGTAAATTAATCTAGGAAGGGACATTACAATCCTCCCCTCCCAAATGTTGTTTGTCCCCAAGCAACTTCAGCGTTGGGTGCTCAAGTATGTGCTCACCCTCCCAAGTGACATCCTCATCCGGCAAACTCCTCTAGTGTACTAAGTACTCCCTGATGGTTCTTCTCCTCAGCTTCCTCTCCCTGGTCTCCATAATGGCTTCCGATTCCAGAATTAGATGCCCCTCATCATCAAGTGGAGGCAACTCCTTGGCTGTTGTCACATGCTGCCCCAACACCTTGAGGCACCAGCAGTGTGGAAAAAGTCGCGATTAAATCAGTAAATTCTGATTTTTTGGACTAGCCGATTTAATCGGCCGACTTTTTGACCTCCCAAAAAGAGACGTGCGTAAGAATTGAATGAATTTCAAGTGAAAGAAATGACTTAATGGTCTGGGCTTTTTAACTATTGAAAAAGTCGGGACTAAATCGTAAAAGTCGCGATTAAATTGGAATTTGACCCAAAAAGTCGTGGAGCCCGCCCAAGCCATAGATAAGTGAGGGAAAAGCAAAAAAAACACTCATTTTTCACTCTTCTTGCTGCCATTCATCCCTGTGGAGAGAGGAGGTGTTTGCCATTGCCCAAGAGGAGGAGATTTGTTAGTTTTGTGGTGTGGATTTGGAGATTTGTCCACTACTCAGCGTGAGAGATTCAAGGTGCCGATTTGTTACTGCCAGGTATGTATTCTAATTTCTCTCTTAGTATTTGTTACACAAATGGCTTCTTAAATCTTTATATAATTCTATTAGTTTGTTTTTATCTTATTTTTGCTTAGAAATTTGAATCAAAACATTGTTTAGAATCTAGATTGAATCAAAACTTCAACTTTCAACTTTCAAGAATCAAATGACAAAAATTCAAACCCTTGTTTAGTGAATTCGAGTGTGTTCAAGTGAGTGAGAAGAGGTATTTAAAATTTAAAATCAACAATTACATTTGTGTTTGCTTCTTATGTGATGGTCAATTTTTTATTTTTTTTCAATTTCTTTCGTGGCCAGCTTCAGATTCAAGTTCAAATTTCAAACAAAATGCCAAGGCTTTTAGACCTTGTTGACCCCTACTGGTGAACTACCCATGCAGTACCCCCCCCCTTTTCTTTGCAAAAAGGGGCAGCACCTGATCAGCGTGTCCGTGCCGTCCAGCAGTCATCAGCAGCTTGATCAATCTAATTGTAAACCCAGTCTGCATGTATTAATTGTAAATAATCTTAGCAGATATGAGTCGTGTATGTGAATTGCCTAGGTGGACCTAAATTTCTAGTGGTAATCTACGTCCCGGAAGGTTTTTCGTCTCACCGATCCATGGATCGGCAGAGTTTTCCTTCAAACCTGACCCCAAAGCCGGGATGGATTTTGTCATTAGAACTTTAGGAGAATCCTAGTGTGTTGATCTGCTAGATTATAGTTGTGTCGCAGAACTGGGTGGTTTGTGAGGGTCTATGTTAAAGGGGTTTTCCCCCTTAAGATGTAAATTTGTAAAAGTCATCATGAAATGTGTCTTGAGGGTCGAGAAATGTTTTAAATCCCCTCATGAGTCCTAAGTCCTAGGTCCTAGGTGATGTTTCCGAAGGTTTAGTTCGATGATCCATTTTAAAATGAATTAAAAAATTAAAAAATGAATAAAAATAATAAAATAAATAAAAATTTAAAAAATGAAATAAATAAAAAATAATAAAAAAAAAAAAAATTTAAAAAAAATAAAGCAAAAACCCTAACTAATAAAATAATAATATTTTAAGTGAATAAATCGACGGATGAGATCAAGAGATGTCTTGATCCTCATCAACGGTCGAGATCATTTCTACATGGATCAATCGAACTAGCCGTTGGAGTCATTTCCTTTATATAGGGTCTTAGGGGGTCATTTCAGATCATTCGATCTGTGAGTCTAGTACTGAAGAAGCTCTCTTGTAAATCTGTTTCTGGTTAATAAAAGAAGACTTTGGGGTCCATATCCTGCTGGTGTTACTCTCTTGAAATGCTGTGAGATTGTTTAAATTTTCTGCATATTTTCTTTTCAGCCATTAACAATAGCTTTTTGTAGAGTAGTGTGGGCACAGGTATCTTGTCCACTTGCTAGGGTTTGAGTGCTGTTAGGGTTTCTGAAGTAATGGCAGGTATCTCCATTATTGTTTGAGATCTAGCAGCATTTTTGCCCTCTTTATTGACGGTTGTTTTGAGCTGTGCAGAAAACATTTTCTGAAGGAATTTTGTGGGCGTTCGGGGAAGTTCTCGGTTGAACCAGCCAACTCCCACAAGCATTTTTTTGCTGAGCCCAATTGGATTTGATCCTGGGTTTATCATTCGTTTTATTTTTCTAAGTTGCATGAGAGATTTTCTGAAGTTCTTCACAGTGACAATCTGAAATCTTTGTTTCTTTAAAATATTTCCGTGCTTATTGATGAATCTGGCTGTTAAGGGGCCAAATCTGTAAATTAATTAGCTGATCTAGGGTTTCAAATTTCAAGATTTTGCTTTGTTCAGTTTTTTGATTAGGGTTCTCTGTTTTCTTGTATCCACAGGCAGCTCATCTGTCCAAAACAATGGCGTAAGTTATATTTGAATGAACACACAGAGATCCGCCGGCAGCTGGTTTCGATTTGATCTGCGGCTCAGGCAAACGTGGAAAACATTCAGTATTCACCCTCGGCCCAGCGTGTTCAGTGGTCTGCCGTCAGTCTTTGCTTTGACTGGGGTCACGTATCAACATTCTGTTATTGACTCTCTGCCGTCAGAAGCCTCTGCCGTCCCCCTCAAACTGCAAACGCAGTCAATAGCATAAAAAATCGAAAATTTGTTTTGATGCACGTTTGCGTAGCAGCTCGATTTTGCCGGCGTAAGGTTATCTGAGAGGGTCCAATATCGATTGCCGCTGTCAAGGCTTTATCAGAATATATGCTAATGTTTTGATGCGTTTTCCGTAGCAGAAAAATCGATTTACGTTTTCTTTTTCATGGTCATATCACGCGATTTACATGCTGGGGTTACGTATTCACGATGGCAGCCAGGTAAGGAGCCCGTTCCAAATAGTTTTCGAAATGCTCAGGTAAAATCCGCTGTCAGATCCATTCGCTGCGTGGTTCGTGGAGGCATCAAAGCGTTAGCAGTGGGAGAACCAGGTAAGAAAGTCAGTTTCGATTCGATCCTCAAATCACTGCATTCGTCCATCGTCTTCATCATCGGGGCAGGTGACATCTTTAATCGCATTCCTATTCTCCTGAAAAACATTTGCGTCAGCGTCAACAAATTTTCACGCACGGTAACAGTTAATCTGGTTTGGGCGTAACAGGTAATTAGATTTTTTTTGGGTTATATCATAACATTTGGGCTTTGCATGTCGTATTTAGCTAGGGTATTAACTTTTTTTTTTTTTAGAATTATATGCGTTTAGTTTTTGGTATATGTCATAAGGGAATAAAAAAAAATAAAAAAAATTCGAAATCGTTGTAATTAGATTTTCATTTTTTCCTTTTATTTAGACTTAGGTTATATGTATATACCTTTTAGATTTAGATTTTAATTTTTTTTTAAATTTTGATCTTAGGTATGGTTTTAACATTTTTCGTAGTTTTACTTTTAAGTTTAAAGTTTTATAATTTTTAGATTTTTTAATTTTCATTTTTTATAATATAAAAAATAAAAAAGGATTTTTGGTTTAGTTTAAATTTTTTTTATTTATAGTTTAGTTTTAGATTATTTTTTTTGATTTTATTTAAAAAAAAAAAAAAAATTAAAAATTCGAAAAAATATAAAATTTTCGTGGAAAATTATTTTGCCAGATTCAGTGGTTTTCACGATATATCTTTCATGCTGAGATCTGAAATTTTCAAGTCGAGATACGAATATGATATCTGGTTAATGGTTTATGACTCGTGGTGGTTTAAAGCATTTATCTTCTTAAAATTTTCAGTCGCTGGATATCGTTTTGAGCATTGTGATTTAGCTGATACCTTTTGATGACAAATGATTGCTGTTCATGGTTCATGTTTCTATATCGTTTAACAAGTAATCGTTTCTACACTAATCTCTTAAGGCATTGGTCTGCTAAATTAAATAAATCTTTTTAGTGCTTATCTTAATCGTGTCTCGTGTCTCCTAACCAACTGGTCGACAGTTGGTCTCATCATTTCTCAGGGACTACCCCCCTTAGCCGCAGGAGACAGGCTTAAACGGAGGGATCGGGGATCAGAGTGACAGCCCCCGGTCTGAGCGTTGTCGTGTCAATTTGCGCGACAACATTTTTTGGCGCCGTTGCCGGGGATACTTTTTCTCGTTGTTTCAAACGACAAATCATTTTTCTCATTTCTTATCTCTTCATCTGGCCCGGCAACGCCAACATTTTTTGGCGCCGTTGCCGGGGATAGAGTTTTTCTGTCCTTGGTGTTTCAACATCTTTTCATCATTCATCGTTCATCTGTCTATCATTCGTTTGAGCCGGCAACGCCAACATTTTTTGGCGCCGTTGCCGGGGACAGAGTTTTCCTGTTCCTGGAGTTTCATCGACATTCATCTTCTCATCTCTCATCTCTCAGTTGAGCTGGCAGATTCAATATTTTTGGCATCTTTTCATCCCATATCAGCAGCATCTCTTGGGGTTGTTTCTTGTTTGGGTGGCGACTCCATTTTCTCATTTTTCCCAGACAAGAAGCCTTCCTCATATCTGCTTGTGATTCCTTTTTGGATCTTAGAATCAGATTCATTGTTCAAGTGGCGACTCCACTTCTTTCATCTCTTGATTTTCTTGAGCAGAGATCTAGTTCTATCATTCATCTAATCCCTTATCATTCATCATGGATTATTCATTTAAGCCATGTCGTTTTACTGAACGTCTCCATGATTTTCCGGAAGATGCCATTCCTAAGTTACCTATTTTCTCGGGTGGTGATCCAATCGCTGTTAGAAGGCATCTAGTCTTGTTTACTCGCATCATGATCATATACTGTAGATCCCCTCAGTTTAATCATGAAGATATCAAAATGCGCCTATTTGTCCTTTCTTTAGAAGATGATGCTTTGAATTGGTTTAACAATTTTCCAAAGGAATCTTTCACTTCTTTAGAAGACATTGTCGATGCTTTTAAAAATAGATATGGTTATCCAAACAGCTTGCCTTCTGCCTCTAAAATTGTGCAACAGAATGAAAGTAATTTGATAAGCGGTCCAGCTGAAAGATCCCAAGACGATTCATCATGTCAGAATGTGTCATCCACCGGAAATATTGCAGATCAAGTTCATGATAGTGAAAAATCAGGGACAAGTGACAATGAAAGGGAAGAGCAAAAGCAAATTTTACGAGATCTAATGATGCTGGTGAGAAATATGGAAATCAATCAAACTAATTATGTCAATGATGTGAAAACTTTATGCACCCACCTGGAAAAACGTAATAGGGAGATTGAGGTCACGCAAAATCAGCATGCTAAAGAAATTGAGGCCATGAAAACTAAATATGAAACAGAAATTGGAAACATGCATAGCAAGATGTCAGTCTTAGAGGAAAATATGGTGACCATGAAAGCTGATCATGATAGGGAAATTGACTCTATGCAAAACAAGTTACTAACTATGGAAGAGGAAATGACTATCATGACGTTCAATCATAATAATCAGTTGGCTGACATGCAAGCGAATCATAAAGAAGAAATAAATTTCATGCAGCGTTACTTGATGGACATAAAGGAAAAGAACAATAAAGTGATAAAAGACATGGAAGAACATCATGCCAGACAAATCGGTGATATAAAGGTTGAACACTCTAGTCAGATGGATGCCATTAGAATACAAGTTCAAAGGTTTCAACAATTGGAAGATGAAAGAAACCAGGTGACATCAATAGATCAGGAGCCTTCTCATTTGCTGCGACAAGCTCCATCTTATTATGAGGAGGTCATTGGTTCAATTGAAAGATGGTTGATTGAAGGTGATCCAGATAAGCTTAAAAACGATAAAAATCAGATGCAAGACACAAAAAGACTTAGCATGCATATCTTACACACTTCATCTGATAGTTTTGAAACAGAAAGTACCAGATCATCAGTAATTCAACCTGCCAGAAAGAAAAAGCGCAAGAGAAAGAAAATAAGAAGAAGAAGATTTGACGCATCAGACGGCCGTGAGCAGCTTGATTTTCGGATAGGAAAAAGTCCTACCATATGCAAAATTGGACATGGCACATCCGACAAGCAGCCGACAGATTTGCCTGAAAGCAGGCAAATGCTCAGTATGCACTATATTGAACACATCTAATGTCGTAGGGCATCCTTTATTCTGGATTCTCACATTCCTGCAAGCAGCAACGTGTCCCCAAGTAGAGCCAGATGTTGACCCCTACTGGTGAACTACCCATGCAGTACCCCCCCCTTTTCTTTGCAAAAAGGGGCAGCACCTGATCAGCGTGTCTGTGCCATCCAGCAGTCATCAACAGCTTGATCAATCTAATTGTAAACCCAGTCTGCATGTATTAATTGTAAATAATCTTAGCAGATATGAGTCGTGTATGTGAATTGCCTAGGTGGACCTAACTTTCTAGTGGTAATCTACGTCCCGGAAGGTTTTTCGTCTCACCGATCCATGGATCGGCAGAGTTTTCCTTCAAACCTGACCCCAAAGCCGGGATGGATTTTGTCATTAGAACTTTAGGAGAATCCTAGTGTGTTGATCTGCTAGATTATAGTTGTGTCGCAGAACTAGGTGGTTTGTGAGGGTTTATGTTAAAGGGGTTTTCCCCCTTAAGATGTAAATTTGTAAAAGTCATCATGAAATGTGTCTTGAGGGTCGAGAAATGTTTTAAATCCCCTCGTGAGTCCTAAGTCCTAGGTCCTAGGTGATGTTTCCGAAGGTTTAGTTCGATGATCCATTTTAAAATGAATTAAAAAATTAAAAAATGAATAAAAATAATAAAATAAATAAAAATTAAAAAAATGAAATAAATAAAAAATAATAAAAAAAAAATTAAAAAAAAAATAAAGCAAAAACCCTAACTAATAAAATAATAATATTTTAAGTGAATAAATCGACGGATGAGATCAAGAGATGTCTTGATCCTCATCAACGGTCGAGATCATTTCTACATGGATCAATCGAACTATCCGTTGGAGTCATTTCCTTTATATAGGGTCTTAGGGGGTCATTTCAGATCATTCGATCTGTGAGTCTAGTACTGAAGAAGCTCTCTTGTAAATCTGTTTCTGGTTAATAAAAGAAGACTTTGGGGTCCATATCCTGCTGGTGTTACTCTCTTGAAATGCTGTGAGATTGTTTAAATTTTCTGCATATTTTCTTTTCAGCCATTAACAATAGCTTTTTGTAGAGTAGTGTGGGCACAGGTATCTTGTCCACTTGCTAGGATTTGAGTGCTGTTAGGGTTTCTGAAGTAATGGCAGGTATCTCCATTATTGTTTGAGATCTAGCAGCATTTTTGCCCTCTTTATTGACGGTTGTTTTGAGCTGTGCAGAAAACATTTTCTGAAGGAATTTTGTGGGCGTTCGGGGAAGTTCTCGGCTGAACCAGCCAACTCCCGCAAGCATTTTTTTGCTGAGCCCAGTTGGATTTGATCCTAGGTTTATCATTCGGTTTATTTTTCTAAGTTGCATGAGAGATTTTCTGAAGTTCTTCACAGTGACAATCTGAAATCTTTGTTTCTTTAAAATATTTCCGTGCTTATTGATGAATCTGGCTGTTAAGGGGCCAAATCTGTAAATTAATTAGCTGATCTAGGGTTTCAAATTTCAAGATTTTGCTTTGTACAGTTTTTAGATTAGGGTTCTCTGTTTTCTTGTATCCACAGGCAGCTCATCTGTCCAAAACAATGGCGTAAGTTATATTTGAATGAACACACAGAGAGCTGGTTTCGATTTGATCTGCGGCTCAGGCAAACGTGGCCCAGCGTGTTCAGTGGTCTGCCGTCAGTCTTTGCTTTGGCTGGGGTCACGTATCATCACGTATCAACATTCTGTTATTGACTCTCCGCCGTCAGAAGCCTCTGCCGTCCCCCTCAAACTGCAAACGCAGTCAATAGCATAAAAAATCGAAAATTTGTTTTGATGCACGTTTGCGTAGCAGCTCGATTTTGCCGGCGTAAGGTTATCTGAGAGGGTCCAATATCGATTGTCGCTGTCAAGGCTTTATCAGAATATATGCTAATGTTTTGATGCGTTTTCCGTAGCAGAAAAATCGATTTACGTTTTCTTTTTCATGGTCATATCACGCGATTTACATGCTGGGGTTACGTATTCACGATGGTAGCCAGGTAAGGAGCCCGTCCCAAATAGTTTTCGAAATGCTCAGGTAAAATCCGCTGTCAGATCCATTCGCTGCGTGGTTCGTGGAGGCATCAAAGCGTTAGCAGTGGGTGCACCAGGTAAGAAAGTCAGTTTCGATTCGATCCTCAAATCACTGCATTCGTCCATCGTCTTCATCATCGGGGCAGGTGACATCTTTAATCGCATTCCTATTCTCCTGAAAAACATTTGCGTCGGCGTCAACAAATTTTCACGCACGGTAACAGTTAATCTGGTTTGGGCGTAACAGGTAATTAAATTTTTTTTGGGTTATATCATAACATTTGGGCTTTGCATGTCGTATTTAGTTAGGGTATTAATTTTTTTAGAATTATATGCGTTTAGTTTTTGGTATATGTCATAAGGGAATAAAAGGAAAAGAGAAATTCGAAATCGTTGTAATTAGATTTTCATTTTTTCCTTTTATTTAGACTTAGGTTATATGTATATACCTTTTAGATTTAGATTTTAATTTTTTTTTAAATTTTGATCTTAGGTATAGTTTTAACATTTTTCGTAGTTTTACTTTTAAGTTTAAAGTTTTATAATTTTTAGATTTTTTAATTTTCATTTTTTATAATATAAAAAATAAAAAAGGATTTTTGGTTTAGTTTAAATTTTTTTTATTTATAGTTTAGTTTTAGATTATTTTTTTTTATTTTATTTAAAAAAAAAAAAAAATTAAAAATTCAAAAAAATATAAAATTTTCGTGGAAAATTATTTTGCCAAATTCAGTGGTTTTCACGATATATCTTTCATGCTGAGATCTAAAATTTTCAAGTCGAGATACGAATATGATATCTGGTTAATGATTTATGATTCTCGTGGTGGTTTAAAGCATTTATCTTCTTAAAATTTTCAGTTGCTGGATATCGTTTTGAGCATTGTGATTTAGCTGATACCTTTTGATGACAAATGATTGCTGTTCATGGTTCATGTTTCTATATCGTTTAACAAGTAATCGTTTCTACACTAATCTCTTAAGGCACTGGTCTGCTAAATTAAATAAATCTTTTTAGTGCTTATCTTAATCGTGTCTCGTGTCTCCTAACCAACTGGTCGACAGTTGGTCTCATCATTTCTCAGGGACTACCCCCCTTAGCCGCGGGAGACAGGCTTAAACGGAGGGATCGGGGATCAGAGTGACAGCCCCCGGTCTGAGCGTTGTCGTGTCAATTTGCGCGACAACAGACCTTATGTGGGAATATGGTGAACCTGATACTATATCCGAATCTGGGGGATCAATAGAATGTATTTTAATTCCAAGTTCTGTGGCAAGCATATGTCAGGGGGTGTTAACAGATTAAAATTCCATTTGGGGCAAATTCCGAGGCAAAATATAAAACTTTGTCCAAATCCAACTCTAGAAATCATTCAACAAGCCATTAAATCATTGATGGATAAAGAGGAGGGCAAAGACACTAGGCCCTAGGGCAGCACTAAAAAGCCAACTTGTAGGGGCCTCAAGGGCGGGGGGGAGTGAGAGTGGCTATTCAGCATCACCTTCCACACCCACATGCCCCAACCCCTCAGTTTTCTCATCTTTTTTTATTCCTAGAACCACACCTGGTGAACAACCCTGCATAAAATCGACACTTAAAAAAAAGGAAAAGGCAGAAGCTAACAGGTCGGTCAGTAAGTGTCTTCTATGGAGTGATGTTCCTTTCAACATTGCCAAGACAAACCCATTCTACCAACCTATGTTTGATGTTGTTATTGTCATTGGCCCCGAGGTACAAAGCCCCTACCTTTGCAAAGTTGAGAGGCTCTCTTCCTCGAGATGAAAAGACTGATTGCACTACTAGATTGGAGGAGTTTAGGGCATCATGGGAACACACTGGATGCACAGTCATGTCAGATGGTTGGACTAACCAGAAGGGTAGGACCCTTCTAAACTTCTTGATTAGTTCTCCCAAGAGGACAATGTTTATGAAATATGTTGATGCATTGGCACACATTAAAGATGCACGTTTATTATGTGAGTTGTTGGACATCTTCATATAGGAAGTAGACCCACAAAATGTTGTCCAAGTCATAACAGACAATGTCGTAAATTATGTTGCAGCTCGCAGGTTTCTTATGGAGAGGTATCCTAACTTGTTTTGGACACCTTGTGCTGCTCATTGTATTGACTTGATGTTGGAGGATATAGGTAAGATTCCTCTTGTGAGGGATATTGTTGAATCATCCAGGAGCATAACAAAATTTATATATAATCATGTATCTATGCTTAGCTTGATGAGAAGATTCACCAACAACAAAGAGTTGGTGTATCCTGCCATTACACGATTTGCCACTACTTTCATATCTCTTCAGTCTCTGTTGAATTCTATGTGGGATGTGAAGAGCATGTTTCTTTCACAGGATTGGCATGCTTTATCTATTAGCTGCAAACCAGAGGGAGAGGGCATATGCAGACTAGTTTCATATGATCAGAGCTTTTAGGCAGGAGTAGAGAAGGTGTGTGCCATTTCAGAACTTTGGTAAGGGTTCTTCAGTTGGTTGATGGAGACAAGCTCGCAATGGGCTACTTGTATGAGGCCATGGACAGGGCCAAAGAAGCCATTCGTGCTTATTATGAAGATAAGGGAGACGAGGGCTTAGAGAAACAACAGGTCATATGGAGAGTGATTGATGAGTGATGGAACAATACCCTCCATCGCCCCATTCATGCTCCAGGTATCTACCTCAACCCTACATTTTCTTACTCCCGTGGTTTCAGATTTGATGCCGAGGTGATGGATGGATTCTTCACTTGTGTTGAGAGGATCGTGGCATCTGAGAAAAAATGTGAAGATATTTCTAAATAAATGGAGATATATAGGATGGCAGGTGGCACATTTGGTTTTACCATGGCTATTAAGAATAGGACGACCAAAATGCCAAGTAAGCTTCAGTTTGTTTCAACTTTCAACTTTCGAATTTCATAATTCATTGTCTCTTCATAATTGGTTTCAAGTTTAGAATTCCAACGTTTTAACTTTTTTTATGTTTCTCACTTTTCTTTTATCTTGTAGATGCTTGGTGGACAAGCTATGGTGGCAGAGTACCCCATCTCCAAAAGCTTGTCATTCGAGTGCTCTGCCAAACATGCAGTTCCTCTAGGTGTGAGCACAACTAGAGTGTATTTGAAAAAATACACAACAAAAAATGCAATAGGTAAAAAAATTTCAATTTTAATTTTTGAATTCATTTGATTATTTTTAATATTTAAATTTTCTAAGTACTAATTTACAATCTATGACCCTTATAAAAATTGGAGTCCCAACGCCTCAATGACATGGTCTACGTCTACTACAATCTTCGATTGTGGGTGAGACAACTTCAGAAAACTCCTGATGCGAAAGCCATCTCATTGGACAATATTGATACCCCTGCTGCATGGAGGGTCGAGAATGAGAGGCCGACCATGGACTCAATCCCTGATTGGTTATATGTGGATCCAGAGGCACTAGTGGCAGAGGAGGTAGCAGTTGTAGGGAAGGGAGCACCAGAGGTAGAGGAGGAGCAGGGTAAGGAGGATGAGGAGAAGGAGGTGACACCATCTAGTATGGGCAGCAGCAGAGGACAGAGACCACCTCTTTTATTGGCTTCTAGAGGACAACTGAGTCCATTTGTATCCCCAGGGGCAAGGCCTTCTTCCTCTAGAGGAAAAGGCAAAGCCATTTTCTGTTCCCGTAAAAGGGGCAGAGGATCTCAGTGACTAATTACTTTATGACATGTAGATGACTCATGATATACGTTTATTATATTTTTTGTTGATATTTTGACTCTTAAGAGTTGAGACTAAGACAGGACTCAAGATTCAAGACTTGATTCACAATTTTGATATGTGATGTAGCACTAGACTTCATATACATATTATAAATTATATTTCTTTACATGTTTATGTGTAAATTCATTTATTTGATGTCGTGGATACTTTAGATGCTAAAAAATAAAAATAAAAATGAATGTTTTTGTATTTTTTTTTTTGCCAACTTTTTCAAAAACCTCCCGACTTTAACGACTTTTTCAATTTCTAGACCCTTGCCGATTTAATCCAGATTTCGACTTTTTCCACATTGGGCATGAGACATGAAAGACGTTATGAATCTTGCTCCCTAATGGAAGCTCCTACTCATAGGCCACCTCCCCAACTCTCCTAGTCACCCTGTACGACCCATAGAAGCGTGGTTGTATTTTCTCAGCCCCCTTCTGCTTCAATGTACACTGGCGATATGGTTGTAGCCGTAGGTAGACCAAGTCCCTCTCCGCAAATTGCCTCTCAATCCTATGCCTATCCGCATACATCTTCTGTGATTCTAGGTTGTCAATAAGTTATCCATGAGAACCTTGAGGATATCTTGGCTCTCTTGGATCCAATTTTTGGCCTTTGGGGCCAGGTTATCTCCAAAAACAATGTCAGCAAAAGAAAAAGCATCATAACCATACAAGGCACGAAAAGGTGACATACCAATGGACATGTGATGGGTTGTGTTGTAGCAGTATTCGCCTAAATGCAACCACTAAATCCATGCTCTCTGCTGTTGGGTCACATAGTTTCGTAGATAGCCCTCCAACCATTTGTTGACCCTCTCAGTTTGTCCATCAGCCTGCGAGTGGTAACTAGTGTTGGGGGTAAGCTCAGTGCCCACTAATATGAAAAGATCCTACCAGAATGCCCCATGAACCGATTGTCTCTGTCACTAACTATGGTCTTAGGGAGTCCATGCAAGCGAAAGACCTCCCTGAACAACAACTCGGCCACCTCTAATGCTGAATATCGTGTCAGAATGGTGAAAAAGTGAGCATATTTGATTTACCGATCCACCACAACATAAATACAATCTCTGCCCGGCACCATAGGGAGCCCCATGATAAAATCCATGGAGATACTCTCCCACTTCCCCTCAGGGATGGGAAGTGGCTACAACAACCTAGCTGGATGGGTCAACTCTGTTAGTTTTTTGTAGCATCAGGTGTGCCCTAGCCATGAAAATTGGTGGAGAGGCTAAGGAACATGAGTTCTAAAGAACCCAGAAACCATTTGGTGAAATTCCACCCGGATTGTATTTTATTAAAATAATTAATCTTTTTAATGGGGTTCCTAAGTCTAAACTTAGGAAAATTAAAGTATTAATGGGTATTAATCAAAATATGGGTGAGAATGTTCTAGAAAGCGGATCAAGTCAAGTTTTAATCTTAGTCATTGATTAGAGACTTAATCTCGATCATTGAAGTCTCACTGAGAAAAGTATAAGAAGGAGGCTTGGGGTTCATTTAGAAACAAACCAAGAGAACGAATTGATCTAGAGTTCGAAATTTCTAGGGCTAGGAAGCTAAGAAATTCGAACTAAGTGATCATTCTGCAGTAGAGGGGAAGGTATAGTTCGGGAACACTGGGCAGAAAGGCGAAGAGCCACCAGTGGAGGCAGCGTAACACCTAGAGGGACTGATGCTGGGCGAGTTTGGGCCCACGCAGGCTTGACGCAGAGCCAGAAGGGCCAGCGCAGAAGGGAAGTCGCCTTCACACAAAAATCTAGAACTGTTGGAAACAGCCGGAAGAGGTTGACGCAGAAGCTCCAAAAGGCAGAAGAGACAGCGCAGGGCTCTCGCAGAGCCTCTGAGAATGACGCAGGGCCTACGCAGGGCCAGCGCAAAGATAGCCAGGGGTTTTGCCAGTTATGTTGTCGGATCAATCATAAACTATCGGGTGAAGTGAGGTAATCTCACTCAGTTTTTTGTCATTATATTTTTCTCTGTAACTGGATTATCGGGAGGGCATCCAATATTGTATTCAGAACTACTGCTTAATAATATAAAACCCTCAGAGCTGTTGCACCAGTTTTCCCGCATTTTGTCCAAAAATAACGGTGTCCTGTATCTTGTTCTTTACTCAGTTTCTTGTTTCATGTAATCAAATTAAATTGGTGTAGGCTGTAGAAGTAATTTACTTCAGTATTTTTCATAATAACTTGATAATGTATATTAAAATCAAGTAGGAGAAGTAAATTCAGTTTTGCTACAGTAGGGGTTCCTTGAGTATAGGAATTTTCACATGGTATCAGAGCATTGATTTTGAAACAGGAAGAGCAGATCTAGCACTGAGCAGAGAGGCCAATAGCTGCACTTGGAAACAATTCGAATCCCCTTGAAGGGATTGCGCAGTCCTTGCTTGGAAAACAAATATTTCGAGGAAATCTCTCTCTGAGAGAGTCGACAGAGAGGTACGATTTCTGGTTCGTGAGCTTGCAGAGGTAGAGGGAGTGACACAGAGCCTTAGCACAGTGCTTGAAGGGCGCAGTTTCTGTTGGGGCAAAAATTGTCGAAAAAGAGCGAAGACACATAGAAGGGGAATTTTTCTCCTCAGAGGACTTTTCTCGCCAAAAGTTCAAATTTTTCACTTGTTGGGCAACAGACCAGTGCTACGCAGTGACTAGACGAGTCAATTCGACAGTTTGGGTGAGATGGTATCACATGGGCTCAGAGATCAGGACAAGTTGGAAGGAGTTGCCAACTATGTCATATGGAAGACCATAATCTTAGCTGTTCTGGAGGAGTACGATCTCAAAGCTTATGTCAAGAGTGTTGTGGTTGTTCCCGTGGACAATGATCACAAAAAGAAGTATAAGGCCAAGCAGGCAAAGGCGAAGAGATACGTACTCGATGGACTTTGAGATCATGTGGTCTCACACTTGCAAGGCAAAGATATAGCCCGAGAAATGTGGGAAGCTTTGTCTTCACTGTATGAAGGTTCTTCCGAATAGCGGAAGATGTACTTAGAACAAAAGTTGTAGTGGACATTGAAGCAGAAGGGAGAAGGAGTTAACTCCTATCTTCAACGTCTTCAGGACACCAGAGACCAGGGTGCTACAGTAGGGTCTACTCCTCAGTCTACCGCGATTGTAAGGACAGCCCTGAATGGAGCCTTGGATGAATGGCAAGTCTCCGTCCAAAGTATATTGGGCAGGGAAAGACTACCTTCATGGAAAGAGATGTGGGCAGCCCTTCAATAGGAAGAATGAAGGAGGGATCTGGTTAAGGTCAACCTCAATGGCAGTCGTGTGAGTGGCACAAAGACCAAGGAGGAGGAGGAGAACGCAGCTTTAGCATCAAAGGGACAACAGAAGCAGAAGCGGAAGAAAGACATTTCAAAGGTGAAATGTTTCAGATGTGGCGAGATGGGCCACTTTGCATCCCAGTGCCCTTTGAAGCAAAAGCATAAGGATGAGAAACATGATCCTAAGGCTGCTCCAACAAAAATTGACGAAGATGAGTTTTCCATGAGTGCCCACATATCTCTAGGAGGGAAATGGGGCGATATAGAACTGTTGTAGGGAGGACTACATGTGGGCAAGATCCTTGAGGAACCCACCTCTTGGATCAATTCCTTGCTACGGGAGCCCGAGATTCAGAAGTAACGAGATGGACTTAGTGTCAAATGATGCAATGGGTTGGTTGGAGAGACAGATGCAGTAGTCTAAGACCAGAGATTGATCAGCGCAAAGCAAGGCTGGTAGCAGTGCAGATGGCACAGTGCAGAAATCAGCAACAATGCAGAAGATTCAGAGGGTCAAAGACTAGTAGCAGTTAGATTCCAACATTCACATGCTATTATGCTGAACACAGTTAGTTCAATAGTTTTGGGTGTTTTTTAGTTGCTTCTCTCAGCAACTCAGTTGCAGTACGAATGCAGTGTTAGCAGTGGTAGTACTAGCAGCATAGCAGATGCAGCATTTGAGAGGGAGATGTAGTACAGATGCAACAGCAGCAGTGGCAGTGTCATGGGAAGCACTACAGTAGTAGTAGTAGAATAGTGTTGATGTCAGCAACAATGCGGAAAGGAGATGCTTCAAAGACAAAGAAGCATGCAGTTGGACATTGTTGCTAGAGCACATTCCTCGCTAAGAGGGAGTGTTAGTTTTTGGTAGCATCGAATGTTCTCTAGCCATGAAAATTGTTGGACAGGCTAAGGCACATGAGTTCTAAAGAACCCAGAAACCGTTTGGTGAAATTCCACACGAATTGTATTTTATTAAAATAATTAATATTTTTAATGGGGTTCCTAAGTCTAAACTTAGGAAAATTAAAGTATTAATGGGTATTAATAATAATATGGGTGAGAATGTTCTAGAAAGCGGATAAAGTCAAGCTTTTAATCTTAGTCATTGATTAGAGACTTAATCTCGGTTGTTGAAGTCTCAACGAGAAAAGTATAATAAGGAGGCTTGGGGTTCATTCAAAAACACACTGAGAGAACGAATTGATCTAGAGTTCGAAATTTTTGGGGCTAGGAAGCTGAGAAATTCGAATTAAGTGATCATTTTGCAGCATAAGGGCAAGCATAATTCAGGAATATTGGGCAGAGAGGCAGAGTAGAGGGACTAACGCTGGGCTGGTCTGGGCCCATGCAAGCTTGACGCAGAGCCAAAAGGGCTAGTGCAAAAGAGAAGTTGCCTTCACACAGAAATCCGAAACTGTCGGGGAGCTGCCAAAACAGCTGGGAGAGGTTAACGCAGAGCCTCCAAGAGGCAGAAGAGATGGCACATGGCTGACGCAGGGCCTCTGAGGCTTACGAAGGGCTAGCGCAGAGATAGCCAGGGGTTTGCCAATTTTATTGCCAAATCACCCCGAAACTGTCGGGTGAAGTGAGGTAATCGCACTCAGTTTTCCGCCATTATATTTTCCTCTGTAACTGGATTGTCAGGAGGACATCCAGCATTGTATTTAGAACTACTGCTTAATAATATAAAACCCTCGGAGTTGTTGCACCAGTTTTCCCACAAACTCCCCCTAATTCCTCTGGCAAGCCTCACACTCCTGCACATATCTCAATACGTCCCCCTTGAGGCCCTTCCATATGAATTGCTCTCTAACTGGCATATATGTTTTCAAGAACCCCTAGTGCCCTGATAGTGGTGAGTCATGAGCTGCGTGGAGAGTCCTCTCCCTCAACTGTGAACCCGACACCAAAAATATGAGCCCCTTTTAGTATATGACATCAGCCATCACCCTATAATGCTCATCAATGTGAGTACCCTCTAGAATCTCACATGCCTGCCAATCCTTGGAGTACTCCGCCAACAACTACCCCTTCCAATCATGGAAAATGTTCATGAGTGAAAGTGTCGCAGGGCTCCCGGATAATGCATCGGCTACCACATTGTGCTTGCCCTTGACATACTCAATATCAAAGTCGTAGGCCTGCACCTTGCTAACCCACCTCTGTTGCCTGTCACTGAGGCCCTGCTGCCCCATAAAATGGCAAAGACTATTGTGATCAGTCTTCACCCGAAATCTGTTGCCCACCAGATACTACCGGAATTTGGCCAACGCATGCATGATGGCCAACATCTCCTTGTCGTAAATAGAATACGACCTCTCATGCGGAAGGAGCTTCTGGCTCTCAAAAGCGATGGGGTGTCCCTCTTGAGATAAAATTGTGCCAACCCCCTCACCTAATGCATTGCACTCCAAGGTGAATAGTTGAGTGAAATCCGGGAGTGCCAAAACTGGGCAACTACTCATCACCTCCTTGAGGCGATCAAATGTCGACTGCGCTCTGTCTGTCCATGCAAAAGCCCCCTTCTTCGTCAGATCTGTGAGGGGAGCTACTAACTGTGAGAAGCCCTTTACGAACTTCCTATAATAGGTGCATATGCCTATAAATCCCCTCAACATAGTCACATTCCAGGGCTCAAGCCAATCCCGGATGGCCCTGATCTTCTCCTCATGCACCCTCATTCCATTTATGCCAATGATGTGCCCCAAGTAGAGCATCTATGTTAGCCCAAACTCACACTTGCACAACTTGGTGTAAAAGTGTTGCTCCTCTAAGATGCACAACACCACCTCTAGGTGTTGCAAATGCTCCTCCCACGTCTAGTTGTAAATCAAAATATCATCGAAGAACACCAATACAAACTTCTGCAACTGCTCACGAAATACATGATTCATGCACGACTGAAAAGTGGCAGGTGCATTGGCCAGCCCAAAGGGCATGACCAAAAACTCAAAATGCCCATAGTGGCACCTTGAAAACCGTCTTGGGGATGTCCTGATCTCTCACCCTGATCCGGTGGTACCCCGAGTGCAAATCTATCATAGAGAAGTACTTGGCTCCTCTAAGCTCATCCATCAACTCATCAATGCGCGGAATGGGGTAGCGGTTCTTCAAAGTCTTCTTATTGAGCGCCCTATAATCAATGCACATGCGCAAAGTCCCATCCTTCTTCTTCACCAAAACAACTGATGAAGCGAAGGGACTAGAGCTCGGCCTAATGTGCCCCAACGCCAGCAACTCCTTAATGGCACGCTCAATCTCGTCCTTGTAGGCCTTGGGATGCCTATAAGGAGTGGTGATAACTGCCTGCACCCCATGCTCCAGCTCAATCATGTGCTCAAATCCTCTGTCAGGTGATTGCCCTGGTGATATGTCCCCAAACATTGTCAAGTACCTGTCCAAGATGGCTTGTATGTCTAGGTGTGGTGGCTTGGGCTGTCCCCCAACCTCCGAATCCTCAGCTCCATTGCCCATGCTATGTCCCCATGCCTCAAGTCAACCTCCATCCTGTGCACTGAAACTGTATATGGAGGATATGAATGCATGCCCCGAAGAACCACCAGCGTACCATCCAGCGTGATGTACTCCATCTCCAGTTTCCTCCAATCAATGGTGACCCAGCCAAGGGAGTAGAGCTACTGGACACCCATCACCACGTTGGTGTCTGACACATCCACTACAAAGAAATGATCTATCACCTAGTAGTTCCCCTTGGTCACTGTCAAAGTGGGGACATATCGGGTGCACTACATAGTCCTGCGTCCCAACACCAAAATTGAGAACCCCTCGAACTCCTCTGTAGTGATACTCTGCCTCTGAACCATCTAGGCATCAATGAAATTGTGGGTGGCCCCACTATCTACCAGGATTGGGACACATTGTCCCTGCACTATGCCCTGGACCCTTAAGGTCAAAAATTTGGGAATTCCATGCAAAGAAGCGAGGACTCCCCCAGATGGTACGAAAGGTGCTCCCTCAGGTGGTGGTGGTGGTGGTCTCCTCTCTGCCTGAACCTCACTGTCTCCCCCGCCAATCTCCAACTCCACATCAACCTCCTGGTCACTATTCGAGAAGACCTCGATGTAGTGGGCCTTGCCCACTATGCATCGGTGGCCTGGTGCCCATGGCTCCCGACAAGTAAAACATAGTTTCCTCCTCCGGAGGTCTCTCCTGGTCTCCTCATCTAACTGCCCACGCCCCTGGGTTGCTCGCTGTGGTGGGGGCCTAGTGTCATTCCCTTTTTGTGGGTAAGGAGTCTGTGATGGAATTGGTGCTCTAGTCTTGGTGATTTCCCCTTGCAAATCGTTGGCACAAGTCCTGGCTGTGTAAATTAGGAATCCCCGAATCACTACTGCAACAACTGATTATATTTCTCCTACTGAATTAAGTTATTTATAGTTTTATACGGTAAACATCGAAATAAATACAACTGCAATCTTCACAACTTAAATAATATGCAGAAACAAGAACTGAGCAAGAAATAAATAGCACACACAAGTGACACCGTTGTTTTTGGACAAATGTCCTCGAAAAAACCCAATGTGGGAAAACCAGTGCAATAGCTGACGATTTGAATCAATGTTCCACTGAGTTTTCAGGACGGGGAAACGCGAGAGCGGGAATACGCACAAGGGGGACGTATATAAGCAACCCTAAAATTAGGGAAATTTCGGGGAAATGGGCGGATGTCAAAGTCATAAAAATTATATAATTATAAAACATTTAACATATAAAAATAAAAAGTAAAATCTCAACAATATGTAAATAACTAAGTTATTAAATAATAATTCTTAATAATTATGAAATGTACATCTAAATATGATCATCATTTCGTATTAGACTATTATGAATCATAATTATCATTTGACATTTCTGCAATCATCAAAGTAAACTCGTAAACCTAAAAGTAAGTTACTTAATTGCATCCATCATTTGACAATATGCAATGTTCCATCTAAATTCATCATTTGGCAATGGGCATTAATATTATGCAAGGTACATCTAAATTAAATTAATCATTTGACAATTGAAATTACAAAATGCACATCGAAAGTAAATTCATCATATGACAATGACATTATGCTGAAGTCTAAAATAGCCATAGAATACTAAACTAAAAGTAAACATAGAAAGCAGTGAAATACTAGTAAATTTCTCAAAAAGTACTAAATAATAAATCACAACTCCAATCTGGTGGCTCCAAGTCACAAAATGAAAATCGCAACTCCAATCCGACAACTCCAAATGTCTCAGGCCCCCGGCTAATGGTAAATCTGAATCACAACAAATTGCAGATGGAAAATGTCGAGTAGTGGCAGTAGGAAAATCTCGGGTGGCAGGGTAAAATGTTGAGCGACAGTAGAAGGAAAATGTCGAGCGACAAGGTAAAATTGTAGGGTTAATGAGAAATGTGAATGATTATGTTTTAAAGTTTTAATTTATCCTTTAGTTTTATTTTCATTTTTTAAAATAATATTAAAATTTGTAATTGTTTATGTTTTTAATTATTATTAGCAAAAAATTGGGGGGGGAGGATGCTTTTTGTCACCAGGAAAAAGTCCCACCAGAGTTTCCCCAAGTTTCCCCAGGAGTTTCCCCGTCCCGAGAGCGTTGGGGAGCGAGGAAGCGCTTCCCCCAACCTTAGGGGCGCATTCCCATGGAACACTAGTTTGAATTATTATGCAGTAATTTCTGAGTACAATTCTTCGGATGCCCAAACTGGGAATCCTATATAGACATCTAACTGGACAAAAAGATAGTGAGATGATCTCACCCTATCAATGGGAAATCCAGCACTTATCTACGCTAGAGATGAGCCTCTGCATAGTCTCTGCGCAGTACTGCGTCACTGCTGCTAGCACTGCGATGCACCTCTTCTCGATCCTCTGCTCACTAGAAACTTCAGCCCTCTGGCCTCCCTATCTCACACCCTAGCTCCAGCACTAGATCCCGACTGTTCCCTAGCAGAAATACGGACTCCCTCTGAAGCTCTACGCTGCCACAACATAGCTCTACGCTGCCTTTGCGTGGCCCAATGCTGCCTCTCTAGACTACTCTCTACCTTCTCTGCCTTGCACTCTCTGAATCAAACAACTTCCTCCAGAAAATTATCCCTGCCCCTCACTATAAGAAATCTCCTCGATCACCTTCTCCGGCACCTGTTGCACTGCTCTCTTGAGAAAATCGATCTCTGATCTCTCGATGTGTTTTCCAAATGCCCATCAAGCCTTTTCTTATAATCTTCTCGTTGATCAATCAACGACACAAATTAGATTCTAATCAATGGCTCAGATCATTTTGGCTTGATCCTCGTCTTCTTCTAGAAGTTTCACCCCCAGTTTAATTAATACCCTTTAATTATTTTAATTTCCTATGTTTAGACTTAGGCATCCATTAAAAATAATTAATTATTTTAATAAAATTGTCTTCGAGTGGAATTTTTCAAAACGATTTCGGGGTATCCTGGAATACATGTGTCCTAGCCTCCCTGTAAATTTTTAGGCTTAAAGCACCTTCAATGCTACCAGAAATTAACAACAACCTCCTGCAAAGTAGTGGGTCTGCAAGACTTCACTAGTCCACGCAATGGCTCAAGCAACCCCTCTATATATGTGTACACTCTTCTGGCTTCGGACGAATCTAGCACCATGACTGAAACCCTCGAAAACTCTTATATGTAATGCTCTAGGTGGCCAATCTGCCTAAGTTGGGTCAACTCCCTGAAGTGAGCCTCCGAGTCCCTCCTATCAAAACGCTCCACCACTCTTCGTGTGAAGTCCTCATAGGAGGTCACGCTGGCATGCCCTGGTGTGGACAAGCCATGAAACCACCAATCGTGTTCCTCCCCCTCCAAGTGCAAGGTAGCCATTTTGATGGCTTCCACCTTCATCATCCGATTAAGGTGGAAATAGGTATCCAACTTCTCCACCCAAACTCAAGTTGTGCACTTGGTAGAGCCATCATACATGGGAAAATACATCCTCCCAATAGTACGCTACTACTGTGAACTTTGTGTGATCGGTCCCCCACTGTACCTGCCCTTCTCATTCTGTTTGAGCTGACAATAATCTCTGAAGGGAAATCTTCTCCCATGGATTGTCACTCCCTGAAATAATCTCCCATGGGTATCTGATCATCCAACACACCTTTCTCACTGGGTGTTGATTGTAGAAAAGTAGGCAACGTGGCCCTGGTTGGCCCACTGAAAGCTGGTGGGAGAGTGGCTAGTGAAGGGTGGTCGTACTGTTGTGAGGCCCGTGAAGTCTCTCCAAATAGGAACTCACGATGGATGCTCTTGTTCCCTATTTTATTGCTTGATCTCCTCCAACATCTCCTTCTGGCCCATGGCTAAATCATTTAGGGCCTTCAAGAGGCTATCAGCTTTTGCTTCCTCCTTACTCTTGGCTCCCCCATATTTGCTACTACTACTTTCTTCCCACATGCCTCAACATCAGGTGTAATCTCCAACACCCTCTCCCTGCTCTGATACCTCTGCCTTCGGTAAGTAACGTTCCGCCTATCCTCCTCGTTCATAGGAAAGTTCCCCCACGGCTGATCCAAGATCAGAGCTCTAATATCACTATAATGTTCCTAATTAGGAAAAACAACGATATGCAAAGCAAAACAGTACATGCAACAAAAAATTTTAGAACATTCAATGAACACCCATAAAAGCTCTAGAAATGTCAACCAGTTGAGCCATTTTATTAAATAATTGGAGCAAGAGTACAATGGTGTGGAAGGAGTGCACCTGGGCTTGCCTCAATGGAAATATTGACAAGACCCAGGTGATAAAATAGAAATCCCAGATGAGAGAATGAGCTGCTCCAATGATGCCCTATGCTGCCCCAGAAAACTACACTGTCTGCTGGAAAGATACTAATGGAGACCCCACTTCTGGTGCTCAAAAAATTCTGTAAAATTAGCCCCAAGCTCCTCTCAAATAACCCACCAAAACCCAGGAATGGTTTGATCTGGTTCTGACCCCCGAAATTCGGCCCCAATTACCACATCCTCCTCCAACAACTGGGAAATATGGTCTGTCTGCAATCTCCCTGAAAAAACCCTCCAATCAGTCCCAAAATATCGAGCCTCAATACCCCAAAGTTCTCCTTATTTCTCTTAGAAAAACCCAGCTCCAAAACACTTCCCTCAAACTCCGATGTGTGCACAGAAAATAACTTCTGTGCAGGGCCTGGATGCACAAATTCGTGTTGCCTTCAATCAACAACCTCTTGCCCCAGAACTCAATTACGTTGATTTTCCCCTGAAGCTCCTATGCCAAATTTCTCCCAGAAAACACTACCCGGAAGACAGCTGAAATGAGCCAAACGTGATCCCCTCCTGCGTCCTCCGGGAATACGCAATAGTTGAGTGAGTGACTATAGGTATAGCTTTGAATCCCTCGAAACTCTTCTCCAAATTGGTATGATTTGACCTGCCTAGGGTGGCACTCGTAGTCCCCCGAAGAAAGGGTGAGCTCTCCGCTTGGAAAATTCAGTGTTGAACAACAGTGTGACCCGGCTAAGTAGCTCAAGAAACAATAGAAAGTTCAATTGGCAAAAGACCCCAAAAGTGGCTGAGCTTCTTTTATTTATAATTTGTGAGTTCCTTTTCCCATGTGGGCCCCTCCAACAAGCTTTTCGACCCCCCTCCTTGGGTAAATGCGTTTTCCCCATGTGTGTGGCCCCCATGCTCCACTAGAAAAAAAAAAATCGGCCTCCCTTTTCTCCTAAGTCTTTCTCCAAAAATGCGTGGGTCCCATGGTCACCAAAAATGCAAAAATTGTGGAAATAACTTAAGGAGAATTAATCTTGGAAGGGACATTACAGGTTGTCTCCTTTTGTCTTTATTAGTTCTTGTATTATTCATACTCCCCCCTAAGAAGAAAAACAATTTAATATGATAGATATAAATATGGCTCATACATGCCACTTTGGATCTTACAGTGTGTTATGTACTTTTAACAGTCATGTCAATTCACCCTTTATGAGGTATTCAAATTTGTGGTTCATCTTCTTGACATTGATGTATGACATGTTAGGGAACTTTTACCGCTCAAACTAACAGGGGCCCTGTTACCACTCAAACTAGCAGGGGACCTAAAGGGGGGTCCTAAGAGGGCAACTACAAGGTCAAGGGCAACGGTGGAGGCTTAGCCCACTGTCACCACAGCGAAGCCTCCTTGCTCTTTACGGACTTTCACTGATGGGAGGAGTCTCCGTAGTGTAGGGATCACTTTATAAAACAGATTTTAATGGAAAGGAGAAGTGACCATGAAAACCCTTTCCCAAGGATGGAATGAAAAATGGAACTTGCTTGCTATTTAAGCAAGGGACTTGGTCCACTAGGGGTAGGGGTGAGGATTGGAGGGCTGAGGGAGAAAGAATAGGCTTATAAATGAGTTTCTCAATCCCTATAATCCTTGGTAACTTGGATTCCCAAATGGTTTTGAAAAATAGTCTTTATTGAGAAGTGGGACCACACGGGGCCAAGTGGACCCAGCCCAGGTTCGGGGATGGAATGTAGCAACCAATGTTGTTCCTATCCTGGACAAGGTGAGGGGAAACGACCAAAAAAGAATATTTACTTCAGAACGCTGAATTGATCCTATTAGTGTCTAGCCTTGGTGATGCCTAAGAAAAATTTGGTCCTAGAGCTAGGGCTCATGATTCGCGGAGATTCCACTAACAGAATGGCCTCAAATTTGGAGGGGAAGGAGGGGACCCACCAGCGCAGTAGCCCAGAGAAGATCAAAGTTTTTCCTTGGGCCAATTGTCGGGAAATTGATGCCATAGGTAACCCTCTAGGGCTAGACTCAGGAAAAAGGGGGAAAATGGTGAAAAGAAGGTTAACGTGATCACCCTTTTTATGGAACCAGTGCCTAATTCACTTGGGGCTGAGTCAAGGATGGTAATGAGTAAGAACTTGGATTCTTGATCAAGGAGGCCCAGAAAGTCAACTACATCCAATGTAGATAGTAAGAAAAGAAAAGTGAATTTCAAGCATTTATACTTTAAAGCAAATGATGCAAGATTCTCGAGATAAATCATCTCTAGGACATTTCATTCATATAACATTGGCCCATACATTTAATAACTAAAACATTGCTCAATTCCACATTACAATAATGCAACAACTAGCCCTAATTGTAGCAGTATGCAGCAACAGGAATAACAACGATAAAAAGAACTTACAATGCTATAGAGTATATCCAACCAGCAATTTGTTTGCATAACAAAGCTCCAAGATAAGAGAAATAGCCCAAATCCATACATCAAAATTCATCCATCTCCAAAAATATCCTCCAAGGAAAAAAGTGTGAAAATTCTCTATGATACAAATGAATGTATCTAACATCAATATATATCCTCCTAAGGAGTTCGAATTAGCCTATGGGCCCCTAAAGATAAAATGATGTGTAAATAATAACTCCTAATGGTGACAAGCCCACCATACTAGCTCATAATGCAAAAACAAGCCTCAAAGAGGACCAAACAATGATGTATGCATGTCATAGGGCCCTCCAAAGGCTCCATAGCATCCTAAAGTGCCATATTGAGGAATAAATTCCTCAGAATATGATGGACAAGGGGTGGCCCCTTGTTCTCCAAGTAGTAGACATGTGGTGCTCTCAGTGGGTCTGAAGGCACATCAATGACCCCATGGGTCTCCATATGAATCGGAGATGTCTGTAGATCCTCTGCAATGGTCCAGGCGGTGGAATGAATGCTGCCATGACATCGTACAAGTGCTAGGACACTTGCCAAGACTGTGGGTCTCCTGTGGGGGCCTACTGGGCATAGTGTACCAATCATGTCACCATTGTCCCAAAAGTGGATCGCTAGTAGTCTCTGAACATCCATGAAGATCTGTGGAGTGTCGTCTGCTGTTGTAGAGGCCCATGGCTCTCTATGCACACCCTACATGTGCCATTGTGGGACTCTGGGGGTCATGTTCCCATATAGTGAAGCCAAACCCAAATGGAAACCACCTGCGATCTTGCATAAGATCCAATGTGTCCCCTAGGATTCCAGTACAATCAGTCATTAGAATAATAGGGCAAAATAGCTTACAAACCATGGATAACAAAGTGGGCACTTCATAATGGCATACCCTTTCGTAGTGGGCTATGGCATGTGCTAGTGTCTCCAAACTCCAAAGGGGGTTATCCAGGTACTTTATTAGGTAGTTTCAGCCCTTAAAGGGGATAGTATGTCCGAGGTACACCCTCCTAATGGGGGTGGCAAGTGAAAAATAGGTGAGATGGAATAGGGAATGAGAGGGGCAACCCTAGGCCACATAATGGAGCATATGGGTAGCTAGATAAAGGGAAGCCCACACTTGGGTATATAATGTATGGGAGGGAGCAGTCGAGGTACATGAGGTGCCCCGGACTTGATTTTTCCACCCTTCTTTATATCCCTTTTGCCTTTTATGAATTTCATTTAGTTAATTGTTTGAGGCTCAAAGGACAAGAGCATGATGTGTATAATATAGCAGTGATTACCCCTTTTGAGGCAGGGCAGTTCATTACCCTCCAGGGGTTGGGACAATCATGGGTTCCTGAATGATAGAGGAGGCTCATCTAGGGCCTATGGAACCAGGGTGATGGCCATGGATGGGGTAGAGCTCACGTGTCAGATTTTGCCCACGTGCTAATTATTTTTGTCTCGACCATCTTTTGCATTTTGTGGTACAATTTCCTGTTAAATGTGGTCATTTATGCTTTTCACTTTCTCTTTTAATTGCTTCAACCTCTGGGGCATCATTCTAGGCCTGACCCAAGGTGGGGTAAGTGTGTAGGGAGGCTAGCCCTATGTGGACCCAAAATGGGAATGTGGACCCAGGTGGGAGAAAAGATGAATGGGGGTATAGTGAGGGGAAAGGGAGTGATATGTGCAGATAAAGGAGCAGGACCACGCACCCAAAATCAGGGTTTCCCAAGTAGTACCACCCTAAAACCAAATGGTCAATAAAGGAGATCCCACAGGACTAAGATCCAAGGGTAACAACCCAAAAGAAATCAAGGGGATAGGAGCACAAACTAAGCCTACTCTTTTCCGCCAAATCCCCCCATCAATCCATACCCAAAGGTATCCATGATAAGTAAACCCAATACTCAATTACCAAATGACATGACAAACCTTTAGATTTGGGAGGCCCACCTTCAAACATATGATCAATACAGGTGGGTGAAGGACCACATGGCTGGCTCAAGTGGCAGAGAAATGGCACAACGAGCTAGTAGGAGGCACCAAGGGGCTGTTGGTTGCCAGCTGAGGCTAATCATGGAGAAAAAATTCTCTCGGGAATATAACCCACAAGGTGGTGGTTAACAGGCCCTAGAGGGGCACTTGCTAGGTTAAGAGCAACAATGGAGCTATAGCCACTGTCACCACAGCTAAAGCTCCCAACACTTTACAGACTTTCACCGATGGGAGGAAACCCAATACATATAGAGAATCACCTATGAAGGCTAGATCAATGAAATAAATGAGGCGATTCCAATAACCCTTTCCGAAGAGATACTCAAAATTAGGGCTTGCTTGCTTTTTAAGCAAGGTGTAGGGTTCTCTAGGAGGGGTTGATGAGGATTTGAGGGCTAGGTTTAAGGGATATGACTTGCAAAGGAGCTTCCTAATCCCTAAAATCCTAATGGAACATGGTTTCCCAAGTGGTTTTTGAAGAATCACTTTTGGTATGGAATGTGACCACACAGGACCAAGTGGACCCCCAGATAGGTCAAGGTAATTGGATTTGGCAACCAACGATGTACTTGACCGAAATAGGGAAGAGAAAGGGATCAAAGGAAAATTTTGATAAAGGCAATATGATGATCCCAATGAAGCCACTAGTCCAAGGAAACCAAGGGCAAGATTAAATCATGAGACTAGGGCTTCGGATATCTCACAATCCCACCGTCGGAATTCCCTCAAGTTTGGAGGAGATCTAGGAGACACACCAGCGCATTAGGATCCAAGAGATCGAATTTTTTGGGTGAGTGGTTTGCTAGAAAAGTGATGCCCTAGGAGACCTAATGGGACTAGGCCTAGAAAAAGAGAGAAGGGAAAAGTTTATGGTTTAGGGTGATCACCTATGGTAGACCAGTGCCTAATCCTTTGGGGAGATTGGATTCAAGAATGATTATGAAAATGGATTTGATTTTCTAGGTCAAGGAGGCCTTAAAGACAGCTTCGCTTAGCATTAGGGCAAAAGAAAAGCAGCTTCAAAGACTTTACACTTCATTTGGAAAATAGATGGCTTGTCAAGATGAATTTCTATAATGAAATATCCCTAGGAACATTCATTCATTATACATGGCCCATACATGAAGCATCACTATCTAGAAACAAAATTTCCACAACTTCATATAAATGGATGCAGTAAATTAGCCCTAGTATAGCGAAATCCCAACAACAATGTATGTGACAAAATAGAAATAAAGAATAGCATTTAAATTGCACTTACATGTATAAGAATATATCCAACCATCAAAACTTTTCCAATCAAGAAGCTCCAAGACAAGAGAAAATGATCCAAACATCAAAATTCATTCCATGCTCCAAAATTTCGTCCACCAAGAAGGATAGCGAAAATCTCTTAAGAGATACAAGTCCAAACCAAGTGATGATGCTAAAATGAAATCACATCACTTGTATTTATACATGTCCAAATGAATTTGATTTGCCTAATGAGGCCTAACTAAGCACCTAAAATAAAATAATGTACAAGATAACTAACTTTTGGTGACAAGCCCACCAAACTAGCTCAAAATCAAAAGAATAAGCCTCTCAAGAGGTCGAATGATCAATAATGCATGTCGTTGGGCCTTGGAGGAGGCCTAATGAAGTCCATAGGTGCCATAATGTGAAACAGGACTCCCAAAAGTAGTGGACAAGGGGGTGGCCCCTTGTTCTCCAAGTAGTAAACCTGTGGTGCTCCCAAGTGGGTGTGGGGCCACACAAGTGTCCTCATGGGTCTCCAAACAAATCGAAGATGCCTGTAGACCATCTGCAAGGGCTCAGATGATAGTATAAATGATGCCACATCATCATACAAGTCCTGGGTCATCTGCCAAGTGCATAATGTAACTGTGGGGCTGGATGGGCATGGTGAACTAGGTTCATCTTCTTCGTCCAATAGGTGAACCATAAGCGATCTTTGAATGACTCTAGGGATCCATGGAATGGTACCTGCTGCTGTGGAGGCCCATGGATCTCTACAGACACCCTACATGTGCCAATGTAGCCCTCTGGAGAGTTAAGACCTTGTACAGGGAGACCAAACCCAAAATGGAGACCATCTGCAATCTTGCATAAGATCCAATGTGCCCCCGTACCTTCCAACATATCAAGTCATTAAAGCAATCAAGTAAGAGAATTTACAAACCATGGAAAACAAGTGGGCACTTCATAATGGTATGCCCTTCCATAATGGGGTTTGGCAGGTGCCAATGTCTCCAAGCTCCAAAGGGGGTTAACCAATCATTCTATTAGGTGGTTTCTGATTCCAAAGGGGGTGATATGTCCATGGTACATCCTTCAAATTGTGGTGGCATGTGATACAATGATGGAACGGAGTAGGGGATGAAAGGGAACAACCTAGGTCACATGCCATGGTACAAGGGTAGCCAATAAAAAGGGAAGCCCACACTTGGGTAAATGATGTGTAAGAGGCAGCTATCGTGGGACATGAGTTACCCCGACCCTTCTTTGTATGCCTTTTGCCTTTTATGATTTTCTTTGGTTAACTGCTCGAGGCTCAAAGGAATGAGAGCATGATGTATAAGGTATAATAGTGGATAGCCCCTCTTAAGGTGGGGCAATTAATCGCCCACCAGGGGTTGGGACTATCATGGGTTCCTGAATGATAAAGGAGACTCATCTAGGGCCTCTAGAAACCAGGGTGATGCCCATGGAAAGGGTAGGGCTCATGTAATGGCTTCTGCCCACGTGCTAAATGTTTTTGTCCCAACCATCTTTTGCATTTTGTGATGCAATTTCCTATTGAATGTGGCCAATTATGTTTTTTCTTTTCTTTTGCATCAACCTCTGGGCATTGTTCCAGGCCCGACCTAAGGTGTGGGCAAAGGGGATGGGGTGGCTAACTCTTTGTGGACCCAGAGGAGGAATGTGGACCCAAGTGGGAGGAATGACGAACGGGATTATAATGAGCGGAAAGGGGGTGATATATGTGGATCGAGGAGCGGGACCATGCAACCAAGATTAGAGTTTCCCATGTAGTACCATCCGTAAAGCCCAAAGGTCAGTAAAAGAGATCCCACAAGACTAGGGTCCAAGGTTAACATCCAAAAGAGACCTAGTGAAAAGAGCACAGACCTAGTCCACTCTTTCCACCAAATCCCCCCATTCATCCATGCCCAAGAGTTTCCATGATAAGTAAACTAAAATAATCAATCACCAAATGACAAGGCATACCTTTAGGTTTGGGAGGCCCATATTCAAACATACGATCATGACAGACGGGTGAGGGACCACATGGTTGCCTCAGGTGGCGGAGAAATAGCACAATGAGCTAGTTGGTGGCTGCAAGGGGATGCTAGCTGTTGGTTGAGGACCATCATGGAGAAATTTTTCTCCTAGGGATATCACCCACAACATGGTGGGTAACAGGCACCAATAACAAGAATGATATTGTTGATCCAATCGATATTATTCACAACCAACTAAAATAAGTGACTCACCATACATACCTAAATCATTGGTCATCGACTACTTTACCTTAACCATGTAATCATTATCAATTACAATTTCCATAGATTAACAATGAGTTTTAAAGCATGAAAAAGGATTAAATTGTTTAGATAATCTTACCATATCCCAAGACATCCCTCAATCACTGCTTCAAAAACACCCTTACTCCCAATCAAGAATGGCACATCCACGACAGTCCTATCATACACCTTGTCCCCATTCCAAAGGGCCCTTGCTACCTCTGAGCTCTAACAATGGTGATACTTGCTAACAGAGACCTCTTAGAAGAATGCCTATTGTTGATCCGGATTGGATCATTGTATTACTTGTCATCCATATTAATGCTTTTAGAGTGGAAAACATGGAGAAATCAACTTGCAGGAGTAGTTTTCTTGACAAGACCCAGTTTGGAGAATTGGGGTCTAAAACCTTTCAAGGGGATGTTGAAGCCTTAAATAATGAATTTTGGAGTAAATTTTTGTTTAATTTGGTAGCTCAAGGATAAATTCCCTCCATCGAACAACCTTCCTCATCCAAAGAAGACCCCCTTTGCCCTTACAACAATTTAATTTGGTTAAGGAAAAATATATTTTTAAGCTGAAAACTAACATGTGCACAAAAGTACAAGTCGACTTTAAATAAAAATTGGGAACCCCTTGGATGAATATAAATACAAGTTAAGTCAACCTCATTTGGACATCAAATCAAGCATTTTCTTCTCTCTCTTATTTGGATTGGTTTATACAGTTTTGAAATTGCAGGGTCCGAGCTCACACGTGCCAGGAAAAGAAATCAAGCTAGAGGCGCAGGGTCTGATCAAAGAAAATTCAGCTCTAGACGCGATGTTGATAGGGTGCTCCTTGCGGCTTGATGGCTATAGTCGCATTGTCTGTCACTAGGTCCCAACGGTTGTGACCTAAAATACTGTTAACTGTTGACCACATAATTTTATCAAGTTTGGAGACTTTGAGTTTAATTTGATTTGTCCATTGCCCTAATCTCTTGGATATTGTTTCGTTGGTTTTGTTGGATAGTCAAAGGATTGACTTTGACTCTTAATTGATGAATTGGAACATTGTACTCTCTCTGCTGAACATTTTATGACAATCTAAAAAGAAGAAGAATTTGAAAGGGTTTTTCCCTAGTCTTTGACCAATCCTGGTGTCTCTTGTTATTGCTCTTGATTATCTATTTATAATGTCCCTAATGGGAAATTACGGGTATCTTCCTTGAATGCCTCTTGAACAAAATTTTCACAACCAAATTCTCATAAATTTAACAGAACATTGCCATGTAAATAAAGCAATCAGCATGTGGAAAACAAGTACACAATAAACTGGAAACAATCTCAACTTTATTATGATATATAAACTGGGGTTTTACATGCTCAAATAAAAAAATAGTTGATATAGATGAGATAGAACTGGCCTCAATGTTGCACAGGCCCTCCAACGAAACAAAATTGAACTTCCACTGCTAAGCCATCCTATGAATTTGGATGAATTCACCAAGGAGAGACAGGTACTCGCCCGATCTCACTGAATCACCCGAGGGTTTCCGTCCTAGGGCTACTGCTAATGTAGAGAACTGGGTTCTCAACCTCTCATACAAGAAGAAATATCAAATCCAAGATGTCCTCTAATGGGCCTCCTCTTTTCATAAATCTAATGGACCCCTCTAGAACCTCCTATTTTATTATTATTTTAACCATGGAACACTTTTCCCTCTTTTATTTCAATTAAAATATTCTTTTTAATGTGGGAAAAGGGTAAATTGGCCACCATGTCTCCTTAGGTCACTAAAAATCACTTCAACCATCTCGTCCTGTAGATCTTCTCATTCCGATTCCAACAAGCTATTACACTAAGTTGTTCTGCCAAGTATTCCTCCCGAAATGCCACCCTAAGCATAATTAATTGAGGCCCATTAATAACTTTGTTTTTTGAAAGTTGTTGGAATGCAACCGAACGAAAGGCAAACTGTGCGGATGATGGAATATACCAAGTGAATGCCATCAGACCTCATAAAAAATCTTCAAAACCCCTTCCAAAATCCCTTGGGCACACTAAGGATGCCAACCTACACCTGTGACTAGTCTGCCCCCAACTCTGAAAGTCCATCCTATCCATGCCATAAGGAACACCAGAAAAAGGAACATTTCAAATCCTCCCACCCCAAGATTTCTTGCCCTCAAACAATCCAAACTTGTGGACCAGTCTGGTGGCCCAATGTAATTGAGACCCAATGCCTGGATCCCATACAAACCACTGGGTGATGGTATGCCTCTATGTTAACCCACCATGAATGGACCCCTCAATGCCTGGATCCCAAACCGATCTTTGATTGAACCTGTCATCAACCAATCCTTCTAGTTCCCAATTCCACAAAGAACAAGTATCAATGCTCCATGGCTCTTATTGTGGTATAACTCCAACCATGAGTGTTTCTCCATCAACCGTGTACCAACTCATCACCTCTCTCCAATCCAACCATTGGCATAGACCAAGGTCAATCTCACCATGCTGATTCTGTGCTGAAATATTGATGAGTAGCCAACCTACATCCTGCTGCCAACTGGAGCGTGTAGTATCCCTCACATCTAAGGGCTCCTGTAGTGCAATGCTCCTCACTAAAAATGATACTCCATCAATAGGGTACCAACTCATGATCTCTCGCCAATTGAATGCACGAACACTTGCATAAGAAACAAGTCGACTAGGTTGATATGGGTTCCTACTCAACTCAGGATGCTCTATCTGGTCAATCAACAAGATTTGTCTAAGGAAACCTGTCCCTTGCTCTATAATAGGCAAAAGTGGGCAAGATGTGTTACAAGCCCTCTCTATGTACTCATGGAGAGGGATGCTCCCTGCAACTAATGCAACTTTGCCAGTTGCCTATGCAAGTACCTGCACCTCATCAGTGGGTTGGCCCAAAGATGGATGCACCACCATCTCAAAAGGGTCCACCCTCATCTGGATGAAAACTCCATGCTCCTCCAGTCTACCAACCTCCTGCAAAACTATCTCGTCAGACCCTCCCACCTCCTGAGGACATATGTCTGCAAATACTTCCACCCTGCTAGCTATCTATACATTTGCTTGCTGCTCATCAATGGTTGGGCCCGAGGATGGATGTTCATCCTCCTCCATCATGGGCTCAACATGAACCTCCAACTGGCTCTCCCCGAAAGTCTCATCATGCATACTGTGCACATCCTCCTCCTCAACTGACTCATGCTCCACCATATGCTTCTCATGCTGAATCATCGTTGGTGACTCATCATCCTGAATGTATCCCATAGGGTCCACTGACTGCTCACCATACACACTCGAATATAAATCTGGCCTACTGTCAACAACTCGACATGACTTCTCATGCTCCCCAAAGGCATCCTCGTATGACCCCACGGACTCATACAAAGAAGAGTCCTCATCCTAAGAGACAGAAGGAATATATTCCTGCTTTACCTTTGCCATCTCCTCTGCATCTCTCAAGCATGAGTGGTCAGGTCCCCAAGGTTCTTTGCAAATGAAGCAAAGACCCTTCCTCCTTAACTCATTCTTGCTACATGGTCCACCAATCCTGAGAAACTCCTTCTGGTCAACCGTCTCTGGAACAATCTAATATTCTGCTCAACCAACCTTTCGACTAGCTCATAAGCAGTGGGCAAGACCATTTGTTCCTCTCTCTAAATGGCCAACAACTTAGACTGTAACTTCTTGCAAATGGCATCACGATCTTCCATAACTAAAGACTCGATGGACTACATGTGTGCTTTGACCATGTTTGGATGATGTTTTCGAATGCTGAAAAAGGATTAGAACATTTGAAAAATCAGGTCATCACACTCTAGATCAAACATGATGTCATAGGTTCGGAGTTTGGCCATATCTTCCAAAATCTTAAGCTTCTTCCCAAAGGTAGAGCCTGCATTACTGTCCAAGTCCTGGAAAGTCTCTACTATCAATCTAAAAGCTCTCCTCATAACATCATCATTGTAAGGAGGTATAGGTGCAGTCAACTTCATAATGTTACTGAGACAAGATGCAACTGGAACTCTCGCCCATTCAAAAGGTTCCGCCAAGAAATTGTGTTGTAGGAGAGCAAGCATAGTTGGTTTTAGAGCACACATTAGTTTCTTCCCTTCTAACTGATTTACTTTGGAAAGGAGTGCATCTAGTTCATCTAGTTTGAAAAGGACTTTCCATGTGACCCTCATGCGTTTCAAATTTGTCCCAAGGGGTAAGATTTTGTGCCCTATCTCATGTTTTTCCTACAAATTCTTTGGTTGCTCTTGTTGTAGCTAAGTGAGTATCCCCTTGGAAAGGGATATGTTGATTTTTGCTGCTAGTTTATTAACGGAATTTTTAAATGTTTGATTCATGATTTTCTAAATAATCACAAGTACATCAAGTTGTTTTTATATGTTTATGATTGATAGTGATACAACCAGTTGACTCAAAAATATCTCACATTCAACTCAACAAAATGCTCGTCATCCCCTAGCATACAAACAGGCTACTCAAACCCCAACAACTCATCATACAACTCGGAACATTGGCCCAAAAGATAGAATCGCACTCACCAATGTCAAGACTCAAGACTTAGACCCTTACAACTGACAAGAGGCTCTCTACTATAATTAATTTAGTCCTCCCTAAGACGACTATATAGATTTCAGTGATCAACTAGTTCTAAAGTAATTTCTATCTGTGAGGGTGATTATTCAAACAATATGCTACAAACACTAGAATTTTCCCCTCGACAACATTAATTTGATAAAATTATTCAAGCACTTTGACAACAATTTGAAGACAAGCTTAGACTGCTCCAGTTATATATAAAGAAACAATATAATTTTCAAATGAACTTACCTCCAAGGCTCCAATAAAATATCTTCCTAATGACAACAAATAATGGCACTTCTACTGCAGCTCTTTGGGAACTAACTTTAAAACACTCGGAGTTGACAAGTCAAGTTAGCTTTCAGAAAATGTGCTAAGAGAACTTGATCTTGAAACGGCGTGCCTGTACAAGGTACAACTGCCCAATGTCGCTCCAATGTATGATTTTAAACCTCTAAACAAGCCCTGAATTCTGGCATTTTTCCTACTTACACATAAGGGAAATGTCGACCTCCTCCAATCATCATGTGGTACCAATGAGCAACCTAATTTGTGGCAATGAAGACCAAGCAACTCAGCTCTCAAAAAAAATGGTTAAGGGAAACTCGGCCTGGGAGTGATCTGACATCCCCACAAGTGCATCAACAAGTCATACGTGTGTCAGAACTCCAATATGTTGATTTGGGGTAGCATCGGATGTGCTCTAGCCATGAAAATTGGTGGAGAGACTAAAGCACATGAGATATCCAAGACCCAGAAATGGTTTGGGCAGATTCTACCTGGTAAAGGAGATATTAAAATAATTAATATTTTTAATGGATTTCCTAAGTCTAAACTTAGGAAAAATAAAATATTAATGGGTATTAATATAAAATTGGGTTAGAAGGTTCCAAAAGTCATGGAACAAGCCAAATCTAATCTTAGCCGTTGATTAGAGATTTAATCTCGTCTGTTGAAGGGCCAACAGGAAAAGTATAAGAAAAGGCTTGAGGGTCAGTTGGAGAATACACCAGAGTGATCAGTCACTCAATTTACTAGAGCAAGGTTTGCTAAGTAAAGTTGAATCAGTGATCAAGTAGCAAGGGGCAGTGAGTACTAGACAAAGAGGCAAAGATAGTGCCGAGAGACCAACGCAGAGGCAGAGAGGCAGATGCAGAAGCCAAAGCAGGCCACGCAGAGCCCAACAAAGACAGCGCAGAGGCCAGAGGGCCTGCGTCATCCATGCAAAGGGCAACAAGAGTGACGCAAAGGGTCCCATAGGCTACGCAGTGCCTCAGAGAGTTGACGCAGAGGGTTCTGAGGCTGACGTAGAGGCCAAGAAGGTTGATGCAGTGCTTCAGTGTTGCTGGAGAGGGTTTCGTGGGACAAGTTTTCTGAATACCTATTTCTGAATAGAGAGGTATTATTGCCGGTCATTTTTCTTTGTCGGGTGAGCCAGTTTGGCACCCAGTTGTACTCAAGGATATATTTCATAATAAGAAACCCTCAGAATTGTTGCACTGGTTTTCCTGCATTGGGTTTTTCCAAGGAGGAGTTGTCCAAAAATAACGGTGTCATTTGTGTGTTTGTTTTCTTTTAGTTGTTGCTCTGTAGATGTTCGAGACTGTATTGTGTTTATTCCGTTATTTATATGTTTTAAATAACTTGTTCATAATTAACAAGTAGAAGAAATATACCAAAAGAATACAGATTAAATTTCTAATGGATAGACTTAGAGATTTCAACACAATCAACCCAAAATTTATACATAGCAGTATGTGCGCTTCTACTACATTCAATTTGCATCAATTGCCATCACATTGCAGCTATATTATTCGGTCGACTCTGGGACGCATTCTTTATACACACGAAATCGACTTCAATTAATCTTGATTGCCTCAACCACAAAGAGACTGTCGACAATCTTCATCACTCTGGTGTAATTCGCTTGCTTAGAATACTGACTCAGCTCGATCCTATCGAATGCACCGTAGACTGATATTTGGCATCGATAATCTCGGTCCCTGTCAGCAAGCACGACCTTCTTTAGTCGCGACGAATTCGGCGACTCTCAAAACAATGGATATGATGGCTCAGCAGGTCCCTAGTGTTCGAATCGATGGCCACTCAACTTGCTATGATATTGCGGTGCTCCTGCGATCCAATTTGACCACCAAGTCTTTCATGCATAGGTGTTCACGTTTTCGTCCCCAAATGCTCTAACTGATAATTGCAAAGTAAACAACCATCCAACATGGCTCAACCCTCCCAGCAATGCAAGACCATCGCACAAAACTTTATGGGTCGCTCTAGTGTCAATTTATATGAGAGGAATTCGCCCCAATTGATGCTTGGACCACTGAGCATTTCTTAATTGTGCCCCTGGAGAATACAATGTGGTCGCATTGCTAGATCAACATCGTTCAACCTTCTGGACGCATTGTCGCAACGTACCTTGCCACAAAGACAATATCACGCCATTTGAATTCGTATGACGCGAAAAGATCTATGATGGTTGGTCTAGCCTTTGCGTATAGTCACGAAATTTGCAGTGCGTTGACCATAAAATAACTTCGCCCCTTTTTATTTTCGCCTTATACCTTGGCCAAAATAATTTTCCTGTGTGGCTTTGATGGGTTTGGCGTCAAACATTAATTCAAAAATTGTACGATACTCAATACACAGGCAACAATATGACCACCAATTTGGAACAAACTGTCAAATACTTAAGGGAAGAAATCTTCAATAATTTTGATCTATCTTCAACACTAGAAATTTCCCAAAAACTAGTTCTCGTGAAACTCTTGATTTTCTCCAAGGCTGTTCTATAATAAGCCCTCAGGCTAGCAAGATGCACAACTCTGATGCCACTGCAATATCTCTAATGGGAAATTACGGGTATTTTCCTGAAATGCCTCTTGAACAAAATTTTCACAACCAAATTCTCATAAATTTAACAGAACATTTTCATGTAAAATAAAGCAACCAGTGTGCGGAAAACAAGTAAACAATAAACTGGAAACAATCTCAGCTTTGTTATGATATATAAACTGGGGCTTTACATGCTGAAATAAAAACATCACTGGTATAGTTGAGATAAAACTGGCCTCAAAGATCTACTCCAATGCTGCACGGGCCCTCCACTGAAACAAAACTAAACTGCCACTGCTAAGCCATCCTATGAATTTTGGATGAATTCGCCAAGGAATATGGGTACTTGCCCGATCTCACTGAATCACCCAAGGGTTTCCGTCCTGGGGCTACCGTTGAAGTAGAGAACTGGGTTCTTAACCTCTCATACAAGAAGAAATATCAAATACAAGATGTCCTCTAATGGGCCTACTCCGCCTCTTTTATAAATCTGATGGACCCTCTAGAACCTCCTATTTATTATTATTTTAATCATGGACCACTTTTCCCTCTTTTATTTTAATTAAAATATTCTTTTTGATGTGAGAAAAGGGTAAAGTGGCCACCATGCCTCCTCAAGTCACTAAAAATCACTTCTAGTCATCCCGTCTTGTAGATCTTCTCGTTCCGATTCCAACGATCTATTACACTAAGGTGTTTTGCCAAATATTCCTCCGGAAATGCCACCTTAAGCATAATTAATTGAGTCAAGCCCATTAATAACTCTATTTTTTTAAGTTGTCGGAATGCAACAGAACGAAAGGCAAACTATGCGGATGAGGGAATATACCAAGTGAATGCCATAAGACCTCATAAAAACTCCTCAAAACCCCTCCAAAATCCCCTGGGCCCGCTGAGGATGCCAACATGCACCTGTGACCTGTCTACTCGCAACTCTGACAGTCCATCCTATCCATGCCATAAGGAACACCAGAAAAAAGAACATTACACTATTGCATTTACAGTTCTATCTACAATTGCTATTGAAAGATTGCTAATTGAAGATAAGAATTGGTCTGAGTGATTGTAATAACATAGAACAGTGGAAAATTAACATGGAATCAGAGTCAAGGTGAAGATAAGTCCAAGGAGACAAGAGACAAGAGCAATCATCTTTGGACGAATTTGAGGGAGCCTATTTGACTTGGTCAAGATGTCTGCCTCTTACTTCAAGGATTCTGAGAAGTTGAGTGACTCATCCAACTTTGTTGCTTGGAAGATCAAGTTGGAAATGATATTGGATGTGAAAGATGTCTTGGAATGGGTAGAGGGAAAAGTACCCGAGCCTCCGGAAAATGTTACTGCTGCTTCCAAATCCAAGTACAAGAAAGGTGAGCTCAAAGCCGAGAAAATTCTTATTGATTGTTTGCAAGATCATTTACTTGTTTATGTTGGTAGCTTGAAGAAGTCTAAGGATATTTATGACAAGTTGGTCGGGATTTATGAGATCAATAACTTGAATTACTTCCTCTATTTGAAAAATCAACTCAAAGAGATGAAGATGAACAAGGGGGAATCCATGAATTCCTATGTCATGAGGGTATCCCGCCTAATGGGTCAATTGCAATCTGTTGATGAACAAATATCTCACAGAGAGCAGGTGGTGATGACTCTTCAAGTTCTTCCTCCTATTTGGAAACCTTCATTACTACTCTAAGCAAGAATAATGTTCTTCCGACATTTGATGAGCTTGTTGGTAAATGCACTCAAGAGGAGACCAGGGTGATTGCCAAAGGGAGGATTCAAAAGCATGAAGAAGGAGAGCCCTCTGCATTTGTTGCTCAAGACAAGAAGAGAAAGGGAAGGGGAAGACCATCTGGTTCAAGAAGGTCTCCTCCTAAATCAAAGGACTTCAATAGAAGAGAGAGAATTGAATGCTTCAACTTCCACATGCATGGTCACTATGCTCGAGATTGTCTAGAAAGGAGAAATGATTCAAGATCCAACTATAACAACAATCAAGGCTTCAACAACAACAGGTTCAATGATCGAATAAGAGAAGATGATTGAAGAAGAAGGGATGATAGAAGTGTTGAAGTTTCTAAGTCTAACAGTTAGAAACCCTCCATGTACTTTCTGACTTATTCCTTCCTACTTGTTCTAATTAATTAACAAGTTATTTACCATGTAAATACTGAAAATAAACACAAGCACATGCTCAACACATTACAGATCATCAACTGAAGGAAACAGAAACAAGCACACAAATGACACTGCTATTTTTGGACTAATGTCCCCAGAAAAACCCAATGCGGGAAAGCAGTGCAGCTATCTGAGGGTTTGATTTATTAAGCAGTTTCAGAATACAATCTGGCTGCCAAATCCGGCTCACCCAACAGAGAAAAATCTCGGCAGTTCCGGCTTCTGCCCTATGCGTCAACTTTCCCAGCTATTCCAGCAGTTCCGACTGTTCCCGACAGTTCCAGCTTCTGCCCTCTGCGTCAGCTTTCCCGGCTGTTCTGGCAGTTCCGACTGTTCCCGACAGTTCCAAATTCTGCCCTCTGCATCATCTTTCCCGGCTGTTCTGGCAGTTCCCGGTTGTTCCGGTAGTTCCAGCTAATCCCAGTAGTTCTGGCTTCTCCCCTCTGCGTCAGCTTTCTTGGCTATTCTGGCAGCTCCCAACAGTTTCGGCTTCTGCCCTCTGCGTCAGCTTTCCCAACTGCTGCGCTGATCCTCTCGACACTATCTCTGCCTCTCTGCTTCTGTATTCACTACCCCTCAGCTACAACTACTAATCACTCTCTCAACTTTCTCCGCAAACCCAGCCCCAGAAAGTCGAAATCTTGATCTCTTGATCTGTTCTCCAAGTGACCGTCAAGCCTCCTCTTATACTTTTCTCGTTGACAAATCAACGGCCAAGATTAAGTCCCTAATCAACGGCTAAGATTAGATCTGGCTTGATCCATGACTTATGGACCATTCTAACACAGTTTTATATTAATTCTCATTAATATTTTATTTTCCTAAGTTTAAGCTTAGGGACTCTATTAAAAATATTAATTATTTTAATCTCTCCCAAACTGTTTAGAACCTGCCCAAACCCTTTCTGGGTATTGGAGATCTCATGTGCCTTAACCTCTCCACCAATTTTCGTGGCTAGAGCACATCCGATGCTACCCCAAATCAACAAGAAGAAGAAGAGATGCTCCGGATGATCAAGGAGAAGTCTATCATCCTTGTGAAAATTCCTTAAATTGCAGCAACTGGAAGTTTATTCTTCTAACTGATTAATTATGAAGCTTATTTGTTACGACAAATAACAAATAAATCACACTGCAATTCTTCACAATAAAATTACACTGCGGAAAATAAACTAGAACTGAGAAAATAGATGCACACACACAATAAAAATGACACCAATATTTTTGGACAATAATCCCCAAAAAAAAACCCAAAGGGAAAACCAATGTAGCAAATGAGGGTTTATTTTATTATTATGTAGCAACAAAATTTGATTACAATATTTGGATGCCTTATTGGCAATCCTCCAACAAAAATATCACCAAAATAATTAGGAGAAAATTTCTCCCTCTGCTAAACAACTATGCCCCCTCTTGGCCTACTTGCACTGCCTGACTAGCTTCTTACACTCCTAGCCTGTGCAGTTCTTACGGCCTCCTGGAACTTCTCCAAACTGGCCATATAGCCTTCTCCTGCCACTAGAAAATTGCGCTCTGCCTTTCGAAATAACTTTCCGGCCTCCAACAATTGATCTGAACTCTTCCCGACACTTCACTCTACTAATCTAGCTAACTCGCACCACCTGGACGGCTTCCCTGCAAAATATTTCAACTTCCTCTTTGCTAGCTCTTCGGAATTGGAAATCGCTAGGAAATCCCTCTGAAATTTCTCTGTTGTTGCTCCCTCTTTCTTTTTCTCTCCTTCTGGCTCAAACTCTACTTCCCTGCATGATCTTTGCAACTAGATAACTCAATCTGCCAAGGAACTCGCTCTCCCTGTGTCTCATAAATGTCTCATCTCCAACCCCACCGACTTGCTCTTATAATCTCTCGTCGGATCACCAACGACCATGATTAAATCTTTATCAACAGCTAATATCATCTCAAACTCGGTCTGTCTAAGTTTATAGAGCTTTCTCAACTTTCCTTAATTAACTCCTATTAATTAACTAGTTTTCCTAAGTTAAACTTGGGAAAAATTTAAATGATGGTTAATTAAATTAAGGTGTTTCACAAGCTTATCTCACGAAAGGTGTTCTCTCTCGAGAGGTGTTCTCTCGCGAAAGGTGTTCTCTCCCATAACATTTTCTCTCATGCTATTGATGTTTGACACTGCACTGTGACACCCTGCACTACTACCAACTCTGCTCTACACTACATTTGATGTCATGTTGTTGTTGTTGCAACTACTACAACTGAGAACTAAACTATGGACCCACCATGTCCCTATATCGGTGTATAGGGTCGCTGGAAGGCCAATATAAGTCCTCCATGTGCAAAGATGAAGAGGAGGGCCCTCAAAGTGATGACTAAGGGGGTGGTCCCTTGGTTTCCAAGCAAAAAATCAGTGGTGCTCTCAAGTGGCTAAGGGGTAAATGAATGGTCTCATGGGTCTCCAACTGGATCAAACAAGTTGATACTCCATCAATAAGGGCTACAATGATGATACAAGCCCTCCCATGTCTCCCCGGGTGAGACAAAAACCCCATCTGGGCCCTGGATCAACTACCAAGTGTTTGGTGCAAGTATGTGGCCGGCTAGGCAATGTGGTCCAAGTGCATCATCACCTCTATATGACTAGGGCACAAAATAGTAACAGGAGGTGCTGAAGAATCCCATGGCGTGATAATCAATGCTCTGCTGCGTTGGAGGCCTGTGGATCTCAATGCTCACCCTACAAGTGCCATCATGACCCCCAGGAGGGCTTGGATCCCGTAGAGAGATTCAAACCTAAGATGAAGACCCACCTGCAATCCTGTATAATATCCAATGCATCTCCTCACCTTCCAGTACAACAATTCACTAGAGAAATTGAGTAAATAAGCTTGCAAATCAGGGGCCCAAGTGGACACTTCATAGTGGCATGCCCTTCCAAGTGGGCTTTAGAATGTACAAGTGTCCCCAAGCTCAAGAGGGAGGTTAATAAAGGACCCTATTAGGTGGTTTCAACCTCTAAGGGAGTGACAGGTCCATGGTACATCCGTCAACTACTCAATGTCATGTGAAATAATGGTGTAACGGAGTGGGGTGGTAGGGATGGCTCCAAGCCACATGCCATGGTACAAGGGTAGATATAATGAGGAAAGCCCACACATGGGTGTATAGATGTAGGAGGGAGAAATCGTGGTACATGAGTTACCCGGACCCTTTGCTTTTCCACCCTTCTTCTTTTGTCTTTTGCCCTTTATTGATTTTTCTTTCCTTTAATTGTGTGGGGCTCCAAGGAATGAGAGCATGATGTGTATCATTAAAGTAGTGAATACCCCCTTCAGGTTGGGGCCTTGGGCATTTCATCGCCCACCAAGGGTTGGGACAATCATGGGTTCCTTAATGATGCAAGGGGCACACATAAGGGCCCTAAGAACAAGGGTGATGGCCATAATGATAGGGGGTAGAGCTCATGTTTGGCATTTTATGGTACATTAGTTGTAAATGGCCAAATTATGCTTTTAACTTTCTTTTTAGCTGCATCAACCTCTGGGGCATCGTTCCAGGCCCGACCCAAAGCGTGGACAAAGGGAGGGGGAGGCTAACTACTTGTGGACCTAATGGACAAATCGTAAAAATTCGAAAACCTAAATCCTATTGCAGCAACTGGAAACTATTCTCCTAATTGTTAATTAATTTTAACAATTTATTTACTGTTTCCTACAACAAATACTGAATAACTCACACTGCAACCTACACAAATAAAACTGTGGAAGAATAAACGCTAGAAGAAATGCTAGCACACACACAAATTTACACAGTTATTTTTGGACCAATGTCCCCGGAAAAACCCAACTTGGGAAAACCGGTGCAGCAGTGAGGGTTTTATTTTATTATGCAGCAGTGAAATCTGAGTACATCTATGGATGCCCAACTGGCAATCCAAACAGCAAGAAAATCTGAGTAAAATACTGAAGGGAATTACCCTTCTCCCACAAGCAATCTCTGGCTGGACTTTCCCTATCAAAAACTCAGCCTCCTGGAGCATTGCGTCAACCTCTGCGCTGCTCTGCATAGCTGGATGGACAGCTTGCTTCGGACTGGGCTCAGATGAAGTTGTTCTGCCTCTGGATGCTGGAAAAATCGTCTCTCCGGCCCTCCCGTAATATCCCGTTTCCGAGATATCCCTCAAACCCAAGCAAACTCCAACCAAACACGTCCAAATGATATAGTGACCGGGAAACTCAAAGTGATAAAAATAACAGTGGTACAACATATAATAATGTGAACATGAAATATAAGCATATACTCAAGAAATGCAGAGAGAAATGCTAAGCCATTTTATTATACTGAGTAATAGAATGAGTACAGGAGGTGATCAAAAAGATGGCACCTCGACTTGCACAAGGAAAGTGAAGAAATACACTCAGAATAGCAAAGGAATGGCCTCTCTCTGAACTGCGTCCAAGCTGCTGGAGAACTGTCGTGCTGCTGCTACTACTAGAAATCAAATGAGGATTTGGGGTTGTTTCCCTCCTCAGAAAATGTTGAAACTCTGGAATCAAACTCTACTCAAGAAACCCAGAAAAACCCAGAAAGCTTTTATGAAATAGCCGACCCCCGAAAATCACCCCCTTGGGGATCTATGCTGTCCCTCAAGGCTCTGTGCTGCCACTGAATATAATCCACCGAAACTCTGCCAAAATCCTCCAATATGCAAGATTTGATCCCTTGCTCAATCTCCCAGCTCTAATCCTCCACAAAACCCCCAATCTGAAACTCCCACCAAAAGAACTGCATCCCTCTCTCTCAAGACTGCGCAGTCCTCAAATGCTCAGCTCCTCCACAACGCCAAAGATCAATCCTATTGCAAAAGACTGCTGGAAACTACCTTGCCCGAGTAGGCACTCGAAGTCCCCCGGGGCTAAGGGTGAGATCTCCAAACGGAGACACTCAATGCACTAAACAGTGTTGTAGACAGGCTAAACAGCCAGCGTGCTCCAAGTCGAAGTGACTAGCTCAAATGCACATAATCGAATGATAAAATGTGGAGGCTCCCCTCTCCTTTATAGCATTGGCCTCTCTCAATCCCAAGGCCCACCTCCTCCAACACAGCCCCTCTCTTGCCACGTGTTCCTTTCCATCTGCGCAATCCCTCCAGGTGTCTGCATGGGCCCCATCTCTGCGAGGTACTTTGGCCCCCTTGTCTCCCCTTTAAGTCACAACGTTGTGCTACTAGGGAGTTATGTCCCCCTTTTCCTCACCTTTTTATTTATAAATAACTATAGAAGGCAAAATTGAGCAAAATCGAATATTCCAATTAGCCATGGCTAATTAGGAATATTACATGGGACTCCTTCCCGACCTCTGGAACTGAGAACGAATTTCCTTCTCTCCAAATCGATCTGCCTGACTGAAGCACTGCGCAGTCCCTCAGCGCTGCCTCTCTGGGATAATTCGACTCACTTGCAGCTGCCTCTCCGAATCTAGAAAATATTTCCTCTGGATCATTGTCCCTACCCCTCTCTCACTGCTTCGATCTCTAGCTCTCTCTCCGACAACTAACTAGTGCTACTTTGGAAATTGATCTGCTCAGAAATCAAACCTCTCAAGTGTCTTCTCCAAGTGCCCATCGAATTCTTCTTATAATCCTCTGTTGAGACTTCAACGGCCAAGATTAAATCTTAATCGATGGCTAGGATTAACTTGAAGTCGATCCGTGTGAGTTTCTAGAACATTCACACCTTGACTTAATTAATTCTGATTAATTAGTCATATTCTCTAAGTTTAGACTTACAAAATATTTAAAAACTGACTAATAAACTAATTAAGTCATTTCTAGACGGAATTTCTAGAAACAATTCATGGGTTTTGGAGATCTCATGTATTCTAGCCTCTCCATAAAATTTCAAGGCTAGAACACATCCAATGCTACAAAAACTAACACAAATGTGGACTTGGATGGGAAAGGTGTGGAGAGAGATTATACTGAGCGGAGGGAAGTGATGTATATGGTTTTGGGGAGCAGGACCATGCAACCAAAATCAGAGTTTCCCATGTAGTGCCAATGAAGGAGATCCCACGGGACTAGGACACAAGATTAACCACCAAATTGGGACAAGGGAGCAAGGGTACAAACCAAGCTCATTCTTTCCGTCGAATCTCCCACTAGTCCATGTCCAAATGTATCAAAGATAAGCAAGAAAAAACACCCAATTGCATAATCAGAAGCCATACCTTCAGGGTTGGAAGGCTCACCTTCAAACATACGATCATGACAAATGGGCAAGGGCACATAACAGTTGGCTCAAGTGGTGGAGAATGGTGGCACATCGAGCTATCTGGTGGCAGCAAGGGGTCACTGACTACTGGTTGGAGACAAATCTAGGAGAAAAAAATTCTCCTATAGGTGTCACCCATTGGTGGTGAGTAACAGTGACTTTATTAAAATAAAAGGGTAAAAAGGTGGCAAATGAGTTATAAAAAGGGAAAATGAAGAGTCTCTCATTATTCTTGCATTTGTTCACTTGAAAATTAAAATTTTGGAAAGCTCTTGAGAAAGAGTCTAGGGTTTTGGGAAACCCTCATTCTTGGTTGTTGGTTTCAATGTTGAAACTATACACTCTAGCCGGTTTGAGAGCGAAATCACTCAGATTTCACCATTGGACTTCATTGTTCAAAAAGATAAAGACAGTATCAAAAAGAAGTAAGTGATATCAGTTGATTTTATACTCTACTATTGAATATTCTATAATACCTCATTGCACGCCATATCTGAGACAATATGGGAGGCAGAGTTCATATCTTACCAGAAGTCGAGTTCCCCCCCTTGCTGGTCAAAACCCACGAATCTGAGCACAAGAGGACCGAGTTTATGTCAAGAAGGAGGCCGAGTATCTCTGCATTGGAGGAATGAATTTTCTCACTGTTGACGGGCCAAGTTTATCATAGAGTTTACCATTGCTAAAAAGGGGCCGAGTATACCTTGGTTTGCTGAACGAGTTTGCTAGAGGGTCACGACTTAGTGGCTGAGTTTGTCATCATAGCACGTCAAGATTATACCTTCCATAGTGACCACGAGTATCATTGTTTGTTGGTTGAGTGGACTGATACCTATACACAGTCATTCATGGAGGCTGGGAGTCAAGAGAAGGGGTCGAGTTGCTGCTGGTTTATGGGATTGTACTAATGCCTTGTGTGGGACTGATATTCCTGTGGGAAAGGGGTCGAGTTACTGGCATTCTGGGGCTGGTATCCCTGAAGAATATAATGCTGAAGCTGCTCATAAAAGTGGACTGACGTACAGAAGCCTGCACTGTTAAAACTAAAATCAGGTTCCTCTTTCCATTGCACAATGTTATCTCTGTTGTAAGCTAATGGAATGACTGAGTATTGCTGAATCTATTGCTCTGGTGAACATATTTATGTGGTATTTGTATTTCTGAGTTTGTTATAAAATATATTCAGCTGGGTTAAAGCATTTCCCTGGGATATTTTTGGCACTGTGTTCATCTCTTTTGAAATACATCGTAAAAAGTGCACCTACAGCCATTTGTACCAAAACTGTTTGATGAAATCACGCACTGAAAACTTAGACAAAACTCAGAAAGTAAAGGGGGAAATTCTAATATATTCCTAGAGGGTATCTTACATAATAGTTTCTCCACAGTAATGTTGATTTGTGTAGCTTGGGAGGTACTCCAAGCCCTAGGGTTCAGGGTTTGGAGAGCAAAGCACCACAAGGGCAGCTTGTGGGCTTGGAACCCAAGTGTGGGGTTTTGGCACCCATCGAGATTTGGGACAAAACAATGATGGATTTACGACATGTGATGGATGAGGATGATAGTGCTCAACGATACGATTCCAACGCATCAAGAATCATCTGAATCCGAGTTGTCATTAGAGAGATACTGATTTTTGAAGTTGACAAATTAATTATTGGTTGTCAAGTAGGCTGACTTGATGTAAAAGAGAGCCAATAAATGTGTCACTTCAAATGAGACGTTGAGCCCTTAAAGGTCTATAAATTAAGGGTGAATGATTGTTGTTTGAGCATCCAAGAAGTGGCAATACATCTCAAGAAGAGCTCTGAAATTTGCGTGGAGAAAAAGGCTTGGAACAGCGTGAAGGAGTCTGCCCTAGACAGCGTGAAAGGAACTGGAGGGACAGCGTATTTCTGAGGAATGTTTGTGGGCTAGACAGATCCATTTGGGCTTGTTTCAAGTGCAGATTTAGTGCAGGAAAGACGGGCAGTCAAGACCGCAGCAAGGAAGCCAAAAGGAAGTGTGAGGAGGCCTAGACAGCATGGGTAATTCTGTGATAAAGCCGCATTGCTGTAGGTGACAGCGTGGTTTATTCTAGGGCTGTTTGGGCATGATTAAGGCTGTTTTTGGGCTCAGTTTGCAGGGCAGAAGAGGAACCAGAAAATAGGAGCAAGGGACTGTTGTTTAAGGGTTGATTGGGGCACTGTTTGAGGGGACTAAAGTTACAGTCCACTGCTGGGCTAGGCCATAGGCCATAACCAGCAGTTGGAGTCCTTTAGGAGCTGCATTCAGGGAGGATAGCAGCCCTATAAGGCAGTGTATGCATGGAGGGTCTCTTCTAGGATGAACCACAGTCTTTGGAGGCTGTTTCGTTGAGCTGCGTGGAGGTTGAGGGCAGCGTGGTGTGCCCTAACCAATGGTGCAGTATTACAACATTGCAGCAAGGTGTAAACAACAGTGTTTTGGAGGTGTATTGAGTCAAGGTATTTGACCATGTTTGGATCATGTTTTGAGCAGCTTGCTGAAGCCAAGCGTATGACATTCCGCGGTGGCGAAGCATCATACTAGGAGCAGATTCAGCAGTGACGAGATTGGCTGTCTGAAGCGAACAAAGTTCCTTCTACAAATAAATTACTCCAAAAAACATGGAATATATAGCTATCCATTGAGGATATAAATATTATATTAAATAAAATGAATAAGAATGATAATGAATGATTTACAAATGAAAACGAGAGGCTTGCTTATATACCAAGCAAGTGTCTCTTCATGAAGAGTCATGTCCTATTAGACATGCCTCTTCAACCTAATTACTAGCTTAACTAACTATTATTTATGATTATTATCTTTTACATTATATTTATATTATTTATATGTTTTATTCGTTACATTGCCTCCTTTCTCAAAAAGCTTTGTCCTCAAAGCTTGTTGATGACAAAAGGCTTGATATCTTTTTCGGCTTCAAGCGTCTTTCTATCTTGGAACAGTCATCTTCGTCGATACAAGCTGATATGATCTTCTTAGAGACAAACAGAATTGTCGCACTGAGAAGGGATCAGACCATCCCAGATTAATCTTCTGTATAGTACTCTGATCACTGGAATTTTGTAACGACTTGTTAGCATAACACTGTATTGAGGTTACATCACTATTATCTAGAATATCAATTTGTTGTTTCTGGTCTGAATGGTCCTAATACGTAGCATGGTTGAGTTGTCTACTCTCATGATTCGGATGTCGATATAAAGTTTTTAGATTTTCTTCTGGCGAAGATGTTGTTGAATTGGTTATGGAACATTCACTTGGGATGTCTATTATCTGAGCTGCAACATCTACATGTGCCGTTTCTTCAACTGACTTGTCTTCTTGAGTTGTCATATTCATGGGGTCAGTATTCGTTCCCTTATTTTCAACTTGAACGGTTGCAAATAGAGATTCTGATACTTCTACTTGAGTGACTTGTTCCAACTTATCTTTTAATGCTTTCTTATCCTCCTTAAGTTTCTTAGTTTGATTGAGCAGACTTTGATTATGGTTTCTCAAACGTAAAAGTTCTTTGGTTTTTGATTTATCAACCTTATTTTCAGTGTTTTGAATTTTAAGTTTTTCATCTTTTAGATCTCTGATTTGTTCTAATAAATTTTTATTAATGTTCTTTAAACGCAAATTTTCCTCTTCTTGTTCTGATAAATGCTGCTTGAGTTCTTTCTTTGAAACTTTAGTCTTCTTCACTTGTGCCAGTAATTTTTCGACGTGGTCCTTGAGACGAGAAATTTCTTCATCCTTTTCCATTATTTCTTTGTAATGTATATCCACAAGATTTTTATGTTCGCATTCTAACACTTCCTTGCTTTGTTGAATTTTGGCTATTTTGTCATTCTCTTGATCTTTTAACTGCACTTTTTCGGTACACTGGATAACATCATTCTGTGGAAGTGATGATGGATATAGAGAATCGAATAAGGAACTCATTCTCTTTCTCTCCTCAACCCGTCGCTCCATTCTTATAATTAGTTGTTCTATATCTCTTGCGATTGATTGTTTTTGTTCCCAACTCAGGGATTCCATTTTTTTTCTTTTTTTCTTTTTTTTAAATTTACTTCTCTCTTTTAAAAATTTAATATTAATATATATTTATATATATTTCAAATATTCTCTTCTTCTTCTTCTTCTTTTGTTCTCTTTTTATAAAAAAATTATATAATAATAAAAAAAAATTAATATATATAATTATAAATTATATATATTATATAATTTTAATTTATATATATTATAAAATTATAATTATATAAAATTTATATATACTTTTTGGAGACCCACTTTTCCTTTTATATGTAACTATATAAGGCTTATATAGTATCCCTTTTTATTATTATAATAATATTTTTTCCTGAGAAAATTTGGATGAGACGTGTACGGTCACAATCTTCAGATTTGACGATTAAAATTATTTAGATCACACCTTTTTTCTCCAATGTTATCAAAATATCTTTTACTTTTAAAATACCATGGGTTGTTTCTAAAACCTTGATTAATGTTCTCCACATAAAACGTAAAACTTACTACTGGTTTTTAAAACCACGGGCAATTACCATTGGTTTCTAAAATACCATGGGCAATTACCATGGGTTGTTTCTAAAACCTCGGTTAATGTTCTCCACGTAAAATGTAAAACTTACCACTGGTTTCTAAAACCACGGGCAATTACCATTGGTTTCTAAAACCATGGGCTTCTCCATGTAAAAAGTCTTAAATATACTTGAAAAGATTCCCGCTTATCTTTATTATGCACTTTTTATCAATAATGTAAAACCTTATATATATATATATATATATATATATATTTCACTTTTTTTTTGTTTGTTTAGAATATATTATTTCCTTTCCTCTTTTTTTATATACCCTTCTTCTTTATTCTTTATTATTATTATTTTCTTTTAAATAGTAGCAAATGGCCAAAGACCTAAAAAATGGAGAATCTCCAAACGTGTGGTGAATCGCTTCAATTATGACAGCAACAAGGTTGATGATAGGTTGATAGCCAAAGGCCTCGTGATCAGCCAAATGTGGCTCCGATACCAAATGAAGCGAACAAAGTTCCTTCTACAAATTAATTACTCCAAAAAACATGGAATATATAGATATCCATTGAGGATATAAATATTATATTAAATAAAATGAATAAGAATGATAATGAATGATTTACAAATGAGAACGAGAGGCTTGCTTATATACCAAGCAAGTGTCTCTTCATGAAGAGTCATGTCCTATTAGACATGCCTCTTCAACCTAATTACTAGCTTAACTAACTATTATTTATGATTATTATCTTTTACATTATATTTATATTATTTATATATTTTATTCGTTACAGTGTCATAAAGCTGGTTGGAGAGCAGCGAGTTGGCTACCCAAAGTAACCCTAGATGAGCTATCTTGAAGGACAAAGAGCAGCTGAAGGTTGGGTGAAGATAGGTGCCGAAGTGCAACACTTTGATGGACGAAAGTTGTTGCTAGCCTAGCAGATTGGAGCTCAGGAATTAGGCCTACCCAAAGAGCAGTTTGATGAGCCCGTGTTCATTGTAGCAAATGTGACTTGCAGCAGTGATAGGAGGCAGCCCTCTTGGAGTCTCGATGTGTAGATGCCTTGATGGACTAAGGCACTACTAGTGAGCAGTACAGAAGCGAAGGACCGGCAGGACAAGATACGACATAGAAGCTGCAGCAAAGTTTGTCATTGTATCTTGTATACCATAGACTATTGTATTATTCAGAATTTGGTTTAATATAACGAAGATTGGGATTGTACAATATTGTACAATCTTTTTTAAAACTGAGTATATTGTGCATATGTGATTCACTGCGTTATATTTCTGCTGTGCATAGTTTTTGGTTGAGATTCTTGATTTGGCAGCATCAGTGATTTTAATACTCTAATCTAGACCCAAGGTCGTGAAAATTCAACAAGTCACTTTAAAACAAAATATACGATAGTGACTATTTTGGGGTTAATACTTATCATACACTCACTGTTTTGAAAAGATTGTTTTGACAATGAAATTGCATACTTGTTCCTCTTCTCATTCAAGTTGTATTGATCAATAAATACTAAATAGGCAAGGCATAGCTTTATTCCAAGAACAAAAATAGCATTAAACCATGTGTTTTAACACAAATATTGAAGGTACCTTTCATGTGAACATCTCTTAATGGACTTCTCACCTTAAATAAGTTCTTCAAAAAGTTTTGTTCAAGATTGTCCACATTATCTGGGGTTAAATTCTGTTGCTGCAGCTTCTCAGCTCCACCAGAAGGATCAAATAGAGAGTACAATTGCTGCACCAACAACAAAACAGGCCCCTTACAATGAACCAGAAATAAGTACAAGAAAGGAAATGCCAGCTTTATTGAGTTTATACAGAGATGGGTACTGCAAGTTTTTAATGTAATCATTCACAACAATTCAAAAGAAAGTTGTTTTTCAAAATAACATAAAATAAAATACAAGCTTCAATAGCATCCAGTGTTTAACTTCACAATAAAAAATTACAGTAATGCAACAGAAGACAAATAGTACTTAAAACTGTCATACCATCAGATCTTCAAACTGTTCCAAATACCAAGAATGAAAAATGTACTCAAGTCGCTTGCACATTTTCAAAAATTCTTCCTTGTCAGAGTCCAACTCTGCAATAGTATGTCAAAAAACTCAGCTGAAATTATATCATTCGGAATCCCAAAGCATTGTCTAGTTAGATGATTGTAAAGGTGTAAGCATTCATTCCTACATCATACAATATTAAGAGTTAGTTGCGTGAGTATTGCATAATGAGTGATTCAGTGTAACACCAACATCCCAGTGAGTTGGATGATTGTGAATGAGGGAGGATCAATCCTCGCCTCCTCTTATTTTGAATGTTAGATGTACCAATGGTTCAATACGTGCATCATTAGTTGCACTGTTTTGTTGTGTTTTTCCATGAAATTGAATAGTAAGGTCCCTTAAACATTGCGAGAACTGGAATCACATAGATATGGATTTTGTTTTTAAATTGAAACTGGGAAAATTTATATTATAAAAGCTGTAGCAAGGATAAACAGCAAAAGTTCAAAATACAGCTGTCCTGAATTTTCAAATAACATAGGCATCTCCCATATGCTGCAAACAGAGCTAGCGAAAGTACACAGTTAATACAACCCAGAATTCCTTAAGGTATACAACTTCAAAAAAAACACCTAAAATTCCAATTGCTTTACTAAACATAGAAATTAATGAAAGACATGATGACTATTGGCCTCTTCCTACCCAATGTTGGAAGGAAGGGACTTCCAGTTTCCAGGATCCATTTCTTCCATCATTTGGGGAACTAAGTCTTCCTCCTTAAAATCAGCTTGGACTAAATTTGTTTACATCCTATGGTTGGAAGCTGCAGTCAAAATCTTTCCTAAGATTGACGTTGTTTTGGGGTAGCATAGATGTGATCTAGCCAAGAAAATTGGTGGAGAGGCTAAAGCACTTGAGATCTCCAAGACCCAGAAATGGTTTGGGCAGATTCTACCCGGTAAAGAGATATTAAAATAATTAATATTTTTAATGGAGTTCTTGTGAAAACCTGAACTATAAGTTAATTTCTAAATAGCGGAATCTGAAATAATGAATACAGAATTTTAAAGAAATTTAATCTAATGGATACTAACCTTTCTGCTTTGCTGAAAATCTGTCTACTCTGCTGCAGTTCTTGTCCAGCTGTCTGCTCTACTGAATAATTCTTTCAAATTAAATGCAATTGCGTACCTGATTCTTCCATCTGGTGTCGGTCCACGTTGCTCTGAGTTTACCAAACCAACCGATTCCTCCCTGCCTATCTGGGATCAACCTCTGTGGTTCCCAGATCCAGAGGACTTTGAAATGGAAGTCCACTGGCCCCCGTGCCCAAAACTCCAAGAACAGCTCAAAATTTCCCAATTTACAGTTCAAAATCGAGCCCCTGGCTCATCCCTCAAACAGATTTATTTTCTATCACCATTCACTGAATTTCCTCCTCCTTGCACTCTATTCCAAAGGTGAAGGCAATCCTCTGTTTTTCCCCAAAAACTGATTTCCCCCTCCCCCCCATTTCATGCTCCCCTTCCATCTATGTATATTATTTCTTAGCGGTCACCCCTCCCTACATGGTGACACCTTTCCTCCTTTGCAACGTGTGACTCTATTCATCCAAAACTACAGGGATATTGACATGTGTATAAAGTTTACCTTTAGGATTTTTATTAATTTTATATAAATGCCCTTAGTTTATAATATGTATTTTATTTTGATTTAATTTCACATTTTGATAATTTATTAGTATAATTTATTAATATTATGGGATATATAAATATATAACCATATTTACTTTATACTTTTAAATTTATATCCTTGAAATTATTTAAGGTATTTTCTCCTTAATTATGGCGCATTAAGCAATATGTTTGGTGATGGGTGAGGGTGTAACTTCTATCTGAAGCAGTGTCGTGATATTCAACATTTATAGTTAATTTAAAATATATATAATAGTGCAGTACATGCAATACATGCATATGTAGCTATCATATGCATGCATTGTAGGCATGCTAATATTCTTGTGCTCTCTATATTAAAGATGGGTCATTTACATACACCCCTCCTTCAAAAAACTTTGTTCCGAAGTTTTTTTTTTTTTTAATCATATATCAATACTTATTTTAGCGATTAGTATATTCTTGTTAGGGTTGCGTATCGAAGTTAAATTTTTATTTAATGAGAGGACACTATTATAATTGGTGTTTTTAATTACTTCTAGGTTTATAACTTTAATGGTCATGCCTTGCACCAACGAGGTTCCCAAGCTATTACAAAATCATCCTATCCTTCCTAACCTCTTCCACTCCCATCCTATCCATCCTCTACTGGAGTATGCCATGGCATCAGTTATACTGACCTAACCATTCATAAACTCTCAGTAGGCATCCGACAGTCATCATCACACGTCTAGGGGAGCGTGACTCACACAGTCCTCCCATGACTACAGGTTTTGGAGGATAAACGGTGGGCAACACCTCCACCCCTCCTAGTAGAATTAGGGTCAATACCCTATCATGAAATCTCATTGAGCCTCAATTGTTCTTGGAGTTTTGTCATCACGTAGTCGGTTTGGTAATGATACTATCTGCAATGTAAACACTTGCCCACAAATTATAACATATGCATCGATATATTCAAAATCAATTGTATTCAGATAACGATTTTCTATGCATTTTAATAAACTCTCATCTATGATATTGATCTTTGAGTTCACATAACATACTTGCCTATGTTTAACCAATATATTTGTGAGTTCATTTTCACATCCATAACATAAGTCATGATTTATATAGGTATCCATGTACCAGCAACGTTAAGCATAATAATTGGAAATCAATCTTTCGTGTATTGATTGTGCATGAAACTTATGGCTTTCATTCCTACATGTTTAACGCTAAACATAGGTATAGCTGTTAGTTGTGAAAGTCCAAGGATGTTGAAGTAGTGAATTGTAATATTCCTAATTAGCCATGGCTAATTGGAATATTCGATTTTGCTCAATTTTTCCTTCTATAGTTAGTTATAAATAATAAAAAAAGTGAGGAAGGGGGACATAACTCACTTTATGAATAAAGACACTCCCTAGTAGCACAACATTGTAACTTAAAAGGGGAGCCAAGGGGGCCCAAGGACCACGCAGAGAAGGGGCCCACACAGACACTTGGAGGGACTACGCAGATGGAGAAGGAACACGTGGCAAGAGAGAGGCTACGTTGGAGGAGGTGGGCCTTAGGGTTTTGAGAGAGGCCAATGCTATAAAGGAGAGAGGAGCCTTCTCATTTTGATCATTCGATTATGTTGCATTTGAGCTAGTCACTTCGACTTAGAGCACGTTGGCTGTTTAGCCTGTCTGCAGCACTGTTTAGTGCATCGAGTGTCTCCGTTCGGAGATCTCACCCTTAGCCCCGGGGACTTCGAGTGCCTGCTCAGGCAAGGTAGTTCCATCAGTATTTTGCAGGAGGAGCGATTTCTGGAGTTGAGGAGGAGCTGAGTATTTTGATGACTGCGCAGTCTTGAGAGGGGAGGACGCAGTTCTTTTGGGTAGGAGCTCCGGATTGGGTTTTTGTGGAGGATTTGAGCTGGGAGATTGAGCAAGGGATCAGCCCTTGCATATTGGAGGATCTTGGCAGAGTTTCGGGCAGAGTTTTGGAGGTTTCTCTTTAGGAGCAGCGCAGAGCCTTGAGGGATTGTGTAGATCCCCAAGAGGGTGATTTTCGGGGGTCAGCAATTTTAGAAAAGCTTTCTGGGCTTTTCTGGGTTTATTGAGCAGAGGTTGATTCCAGAGTTTCAGCATTTTCTGAGGAGGGGAACAGCCCCAAATCCTCATTTGATTTCAGCAGTAGCAGCAGCACAGGAGTTCCCCAGCAGTTTGGACGCGGTTCAGAGCAAGGACATTTCCTTACCATTCTGAGTGTATTTCTTCACTTGCCTTGTGCAAGACGAGGTGCTATCCTTCTGATCACCTCTTGTACTCTTTCCATTACTCAGTATAATAAAATGGCTTAGCATTTCTCTCTGCATTTCTCGAGTATCTGCTTATTTTCTATGTATACATTATTGTATGTTGCACTATTGTTATTTCTCTAGTTGGAGTTTGCTTGTATTTGAGGGATATCTCTGGTAAGGGATATTACAGTGGTATCAGAGCATAGATCTGGCTCAGCCTATGGAGCTAGCAGTCTATGACACCGAGGGAGAAGCCCTACATCTGTTAAAAAGGTAGGAAATATAGAGATATTGAGCGTAGGTTGGAGAACACCTACAGAGAGGGAGACTGTGTTCAGGTGGTGGACACAGAATAGGAGGAGCCTGTGGTGAACACAGAACAGGAGGAGCCTGTGGTGGACGCAGAGTAGGAGGATCCGATGGCAGATGATGACGAGAAGAAATTTGCGGACATGCTCCTCAAATCAGTGCAGGATCTGTCGAGGCAGATCGAGGTGATGGGGCAGAGATTCACGGCAGTGGAGGCTAGACAGCGTGAGAGCCCACGGGTTTTCCAGGTTGGAGAGGGATCGGGTGCATCTCACCATTTTCCAGAGCAGGGTGCCACTTAGCGTGATACTACTCAGCAGGTGGCCTCACATGCCCCTATACGCTCTACCATGCCCACTTTCCTAGGAGCAGACACGGGGACCGAAACATAGCAGGAGGCAGAGCCCGGTCATATGGGCGATTATTTTGCGGAGTACCAGACCTATGGGCAGGAGTTCAAGGATGCTCTCTCATTCAGAGACTTTGTTCACCTCTAGTGGGATAGTAGACCCCGCGACCATCACAGAAGATATCGGCATTATCATGATGGAGACACCCACCGCACAGCTAGTAGATTTCACTTGCCTACGTTTTATGGCTCATCAAACAGTTCGGCAAAGTCTTGGGTGGAGAAGCTGGACATCTATTTCCAGCTTAACCAGATGTCGAAGACAGAAGCCATCAAGGTGGCGACATTACATTTGGATGGTGAGGCCCAGGACTAGTGATTCCATGGGTTGGTTACACTCGGACACTCCACAATGACGACATATGTCGAGTTCACCAGGAGACTGATGGAGAGGTTTGACCGGAGGGATCCGGAACAGCACTTTGTTGAGCTGACAAGGCTCAAACAGACCCGGAACCCAGAGACTTACATTGCAGACTTCTTGAGGATTTCAGTGATGGTGCCAGATCTATCAGCGGCACGGAGGATCTACATGTTTGTTGAGGGGTTAGCAGAGCCACTTCAGGGTCTAGTCAGATCCACTAGACCAGCTACACTCCAGGATGCTATTAGCAGGACCCGGGACTTATAAGATGCCTTACCCAGGACCCGGACACTTTACCCCCAAAGACAGGCTTTCCAGCCTAAGGGGAAGGATATGAGGATTCCGCCTCCAAAGGGAAATCCAGGATGAGCACAGATTGATGATGATGCCAGGAGGGAGTTGAAGAAGAAGCGGTTGTGCTTCACCTGTCAGGAGCCGTGGGCACCAGGACACAGATGTGCTGCTGGCAAAGCACATTTTATTGAGGTCTTCTCCGAGAGCAGCGGCGAAGAGGATGAGGAGGATGATGTGGAGGTAGGAGATAGTCATGCCGTGCAAGATCCTTTGCCACCTCCACGACCAGCAGCAGGTAGTGTAGCCTTTGCACCTATCAGAGGGGCCCTTGCAGCATTGCGAGGAGTTCCCAAGTATCTGACGCTGCGCGTACGGGGGACAGTACGTGGCCAGCGAGTATCAGTTTTGGTTGACAGTGGGGCAACCCACAACTTCATCGATGCATAAATGGTTGAGCGGAGAGGTATACAGACAAAGAGCTTTGATGGCTTTTCAGTTTTGGTCCCAGGAGATCAGACCATGGTGTGTGCTCGTTATGTTCCAGAGTTATCAATGACGATGGGCACCTACACACTGACTGACCACTTTTTCGTGGTCGATATTCCGGACACCAACATGATACTGGGTGTTCAGTGGCTTACCACTCTAGGGAAGGTCACGACAGATTGGAAGGTCCTAGAGATGGAGTGGGATGATGAGAAGACAGGAAGGCATGAGAAGATATGGGGACAGCACACATATCCACCACAGACTGTTTCGGCTCATCGGATGGAGGCAGTCTTCTGGAAGGGAGACGTAGAGTAGGCAGCGGAGCTGCATGCATCAGAGGCAGGGACTATAGGGCAGACAGTGCACCCAGAGATACAGTCCATCCTTGACCAGTATACCACAGTGTTTGGGGAGATTCTGCCGAGACAGCCACCGGACCGGGGGTTTGAGCACACCATTGAGCTTGAGCAAGGCATACAGGCAGTGATTACTACCCCCAATAGGCATCCCAAGGCCTATCGGGATGAGATTGAGCGGGCCATTCAGGAGTTGCTGGCTCTTGGGCACATTCGGCCGAGCACGAGTCCTTTTGCTTCTTCCGTGGTGTTGGTGAAGACGAAGGACGGCACATTGAGGATGTGCATTGACTACAGGGCCCTAAATAAGAAGACCCTGAAGAACAGGTACCCCATACCCAGGATCAATGAGTTGATGGATAAGTTGAGAGGAGCACGGTTCTTCTCAAAGATTGATTTGAGATCTGGGTACCATCAGATTCGCGTGAGGGCACAGGACATTCCCAAGACTGCCTTCAGGAGTCACTATGGGCACTTTGAGTTTTTGGTGATGCCCTTCAGGCTAACCAACGCCCCAGCCACATTCCAGTCCTGCATGAACCACATCTTCCGCAGTCACTTAAGGAAGTTTGTGTTGGTGTTCTTTGATGACATTCTCATTTACAGCAGGACTTGGGAGGAGCATCTCCAGCACATTGAGACAGTGTTGCGCATCTTGGAGGAGCAGCAATTCTATGCCAAGCTCTCCAAGTGTGAGTTTGGGTTGACGAAGATGTTGTACTTGGGACACATCATAGGGGTGGACGGAGTGAGAGTCCACGAGGAGAAGATCAGGGCCATCAGAGATTGGCCGAAGCCGAGGAATGTGACAAAACTTCGGGGATTCATTGGCATTTGTACTTACTACTGGAAGTTCGTCAAGAGTTTCTCACAGCTTGCTGCACCCCTGACAGATCTGACGAGGAGGGGGGCATTCAGTTGGTCGGATAAAGCGCAGCGAGCCTTTGACAGGCTCAAGGAGGTTATGAGCAGCTACCCAGTGCTTGTATTGCCAGATTTTTTGTAGCCATTTGTTTTGGAGTCTGATGCGTCGGGAGAGGGGATCGGCGCAATGTTGATGCAGGGAGGTCACCCTATAGCCTTTGAGAGTCGGAAGCTCCTTCCGCATGAGAGGTTGTATTCTATATACGACAAGGAGATGCTGCCCATTATGCATGCATTGGCCAAATTCCGGCAGTATTTAGTGTTGGAAATACTGAGAGGGGGGGTGAATCAGTATTTCTTTTTCTCACTATTGTTTTAGTAGTTAAAACATATATGTTCAGAAACACAAAATGAACAGCAGAAATAAATGCTTTTATTAATATAACTGTGCAGTAAAATGAATACAATAAATAGATTGTCACAATTGGTTGCCAAGCTCCAACTTGGACTTTGGTGAGGCTCCAACCTCCTGAGCACCAACTCTATTTTGCCAAGACACCAATCTTGGACTTAGGAGCACCAACTCCCAAGGACTTCAATCCTGTTCTATTCTGAGGCTCCAACCTCTTTGGTATACACTGGTGTGCTGCTGCGCTCTTTTCAGGTTTCCACTGCTTCTGCTGCCCCCTTTTCTTCTGCTGCTTTCACTATCTCATGCTCAGGTTATACCGTCCACGAACGACTACAACAGTTCTCTGTTTTTGCTGCTTTTATATGCTCCATGCCCCTGTCCATTCGTTTCCTCTTACATGCTGGCTCTTTGGCTTCCTCCTCACTTGATCGCTTGACACTTCGGCTTCCATTTCTTTTCTTTCTTTTTTTTTTCTCTTTACAGGCTTTATCGGTGCTTTTAATCACCCATCGGAAGCCACCACCTGAGCGTTTTAATCAACCATCGGAAGCCACCACCCGAGCGTTTTAATCACGCATCGGAAGCCACCACCCGAGCGTTTTAATCACGCATCGGAAGCCACCACCCAAGCGTTTTAATCACCCATCACCGAGCGCTTTAATCAACCATCACCGAGCGCTTTAATATATACCTTAACCCCGCGGCCATGTATCATATAATACACGGAAAACATTATAAACCCCCGCTCTAATTCAAATGCCGGACTTCAATTATTATGCACTCGCCTTTACAATTATCGGCGGGTCCGGATTTCGGCGGTCGCAATAACTCTTAAGTCCTGACCTCCAACGAGGTGCGGACCCAATGCCCTTTTAGACTCCCTTCTATGTTGGTTTCGGGTCCGATGTATATCGGCACTCGCTGTAAACAATAGTCCCGATCCTCCGACAGAACGCGGACCCGATGCCTTCTTATACTCCCGTCTCTATATTGAATTCGGGTCCGGGATATCGGCAGGTTCACTTCGACGGATTTGTAACGCGAAGGTTTAGCGGACCCGATCTCCCTTTAGGCTGCTCTCTAATATGATTTCGGCTCCGGATGATTTCGGCGATCGCTACCTCCGCTGCTCCGATGCGATACAAGAGTTCTGCGGACCCGATATGATTTTACACTCCACTTGATAAGGGACTCGGCTCCGGAAGTCGGAACTTTGCACTGCTGAAGGCCCTTTCCGGACCCGATCTACTTTATACTGGCTTCATAATATTTCGGCTCCGTTAATTCGGAGCTTTCACTTCGGCAGTTCCAAAAGGCTCCACTCCTCCAATGCACATATATATGCCGATTGCCGATTAGATCTCCGCCGTCCATTATTCCTTCAAATCGGACGGTCAGCGCTAAATCGCATATTGCGTCCATCGCATATCGCATCCTCCATTCTCCATTCCCCGATCGCCGATTTGGCGAAATATATATATATATATGCCATCGGGTCCATATGTGCCGAAACACATTTAACTTGTGTTGTTTCCGCCAAAAAGGAAAAAGGCCTTTGATTATTATAAATGCATATATGTAGATTTTGGGCGCTCAAACACTCCCGATAGCATTAATACATGCATATGTGGGTTTCCATTGCCCGAACAACTCCCGATAGTATTAATGAAGGCATATATGGGTTTTGATCGCCCGAACAGCTCCCGATAATGTTATCTGAGGCATATATGGCTCTGTTTGCTTCATTTGCTCCTCCGATGGCTCCTCTTGCTCCGATATGCTCCGATAGCTCCTCCGATGGCTCCTCTTGCTCTGGCACTCCTCCGATATGGCTCCTCTTGCTCTGATATATGTGGCTCCTCCGATATGGTCTGCTCCTCTTGGCTCCGATATGCTCTGTCTCCTCCTCTTGAATATTGCCATATTGACATCAATGACAATCTGTGTCCAACATTTAGTGGGTAACAAGTTCAGGGTGAGCACTGATCGCAACAGCTTCAAGTTCTTTTTGGAGCAGAAACAGCTATAAGAGAGGCAGCAGAAGTGGATTAGTAAGATCCAAGCGTATGACTTTGACATTGAGTATGTCAAGGGTAAGAACAACGTGGTAGCAGATGTCCTTTCACGTAGACCAGCCACGTTGTCTCTTATGAGCTTGGACACAGACTGGAGAGCTCGACTCTTAGTAGAGTACTCCAAGGACAGATTTGCATGTGAGATTCTGGATGGGCAGGTGGCGGATGACAAGTACAGGGTGATCGATGAGATCATCTACTATAGGGACCAGATCTTCTTGACTGAGGGATCTCAGCTCAAGAAGAAGATACTTCAGGCATCACATGATTCACCATTGCCCGACCATCAGGGGTTTACCAAAACCTATAGGGCCATTAGAGAGAGGTTCTCATGGAAGGGCCTCAAGGAGGACGTACTCCAGCATATCCGAGAGTGCGAGGTTTGCCAGAGGAACAAGGGGGAGATGAGCCATCCCGCAGGATTATTGCAGCCTCTTCCCATTCCGGAGGGGAAATGGGAGAGTATTTCGATGGACTTCATCACAGGGTTGCCCATGGTGCAGGGCAAGGATTGTATCTTTGTCGTCGTTGATCAACTGACAAAGTACGCACATTTTTTCGCCATATCCGCACACTACACAGCAGCGCAGGTGGCCGAGTTGTTCTTCAGAGAGGTCTTCAGGCTACATGGTCTTCCTAAGACCATCATCAGTGACAGGGACAGCCGTTTCATGGGCGGGTTTTGGCAGGAGCTTTTCCGGTTGGTGGGGACGGAGTTGACACCGAGTACCAGTTATCACCCACAGACGGACGAGCAGATGGAGATAGTTAACAAGTGGTTGGAGGGCTACTTGCGTAACTATGTTAGTGGGCAGCAGCGAGCATGGCTGAAGTGGCTGCATCTGGGGGAGTACTACTACAACACTACACATCACGTGTCCATTGGTATGTCACAATTCTATGCTTTGTATGGATATCATCCTTTATCTTTTGTTGACGTGATGTTTGGTGCTAGCAAGGCTCCGAGAGCCAAGATTTGGATCCAAGAGAGTCAAGATATCCTCCGAGCTCTCAAGGATAATATGGCTACAGCGCAAAACCAACAGAAGTTGTATGCTGACAGGGGTCGGGTGGAGAGACAGTTTGAGGTAGGGGACTTGGTCTACCTACGATTACAGCCATACCAATAGTCGTCACTGAAGCAGAAGGGAGCTGATAAGCTCAAGCCCCGCTTTTATGGGCCATACAGGGTGATACGCAGGATTGGACAGGTTGCGTATGAATTGGAGCTGCCCCAAGGCAGCAAGATTCATAACATTTTTCATGTATCATGCCTAAAGAAGGCATTGGGGCAGCAGGTGACAGTGACAAATGAGCTACCACCCACGGATGATGAGAGGCATTTGGTGTTGTAGCCAGAGGCTATTATCGATACCAGGGAGAGGCAGCTGCGGAGCAGGACGGTCCGGGAATTCTTGGTGAGGTGGAAGAATTTACCGAATGAGGATGCCACTTGGGAGAGTGAGAAAATTTTGCAGCATCCATCACTTCAGTTGCTTGAGGACAAGCAACATTTTGTCGGGGGAGACTGTAATATTCCTAATTAGCCATGGCTAATTGGAATATTCGATTTTGCTCAATTTTTCCTTCTATAGTTAGTTATAAATAAAAAAAAGTGAGGAAGGGGGACATAACTCACTTTATGAATAGAGTCACTCCCTAGTAGCACAACGTTGTAACTTTAAAGGGGAGCCAAGGGGGCCCAAGGACCACGTAAAGAAGGGGCCCATGCAAACACTTGGAGGGACTACGCAGATGGAGAAGGGACACGTGGCAAGAGAGAGGCTACATTGGAGGAAGTGGGCCTTAGGGTTTTGAGAGAGGCCAACGCAATAAAGGAGAGAGTAGCCTTCTCATTTGGATCATTCGATTATGTTGCATTTGAGCTAGTCACTTCGACTTAGAGCACACTAGCTGTTTAGCCTGTCTGCAGTATTGTTTAGTGCATCGAGTGTCTCCGTTCGTAGATCTCACCCTTAGCCCCAGGGGACTTCGAGTGCCTGCTTGGGCAAGGTAGTTCCATCAATATTTTGCAGGAGAAGCGATTTCTGGAGTTGAGGAGGAGCTGAGTATTTTGATGACTGTGCAATCTTGAGAGGGGAGGATGCAGTTCTTTTGGGTAGGAGCTCCGGATTGGGTTTTTGTGGAGGATTTGAGCTAGGAGATTGAGAAAGGGATCAGCCCTTGCATATTGGGGGATCTTGACAGAGTTTCGAGTAGAGTTTTGGAGGTTCCTCTTCAGGAGCAGCGCAGAGCCTTGAGGGATTGCGTAGATCCCCAAGAGGGTGATTTTCGGGGGTCAGCAATTTTAGAAAAGCTTTCTGTAATATTCCTAATTAGCCATGGCTAATTAAAATATTCGATTTTGCTCGATTTTGCCTTCTATAGTTATTTGTAAATAAAAAGGTGAGGAAAAGGGGACATAACTCACTTTTAGAATAAAAGTCACTTCCTAGTAGCACAACGTTGTGACTTAAAGGGGAGCCAAAGGACCACGCAGAGATGGGGCCCACACAAACACTTGGAGGAACTGCGCAGATGGAAAGAGAACACGTGGCAAGAGGGGATTACGTTGGAGGAGGTGAGCCTTGGGATTGGGAGAGGCCAATGCTATAAAGGAGAGAGGAGCCCCCTCATTTTGTCATTCGATTATGTTGCATTTGAGCTAGTCACTTCGACTTAGAGCACGCTGGCTATTTAGCCTGTCTGCAGCACTGTTTAGTGCATCGAGTGTCTCCGTTCGGAGATCTCACCCTTAGCCCCGGGGGATTTCGAGTGCCTGCTCGGGCAAGGTAGTTTCATCAGTATTTTGCAAGAGGAGCGATTTCTGGAGTTGAGGAGGAGCTGAGTATTTTGATGACTGTGCAGTCTTGAGAGGGGAGGACGCAGTTCTTTTGGTAGGAGCTCCGGATTGGGTTTTTGTGGAGGATTTGAGCTTGGAGATTGAGCAAGGGATCAACCCTTGCATATTGGAGGATTTTGGCAGAGTTTCGGATAGAGTTTTGGAGGATTCTCTTCAGGAGCAGCGCAGAGCCTTGAGGGATTGCGTAGATCCCCAAGGGGGTGATTTTCGGGGGTCAGCTATTTTAGAAAAGCTTTCTGAGCTTTTCTGGGTTTATTGAGCAGAGGTTGATTCCAGAGTTTTAGCATTTTCTGAGGAGGGGAACAGCCCCAAATCCTCATTTGATTCTAGCAGTAGCAGCAGCACAGCAGTTCTCTAGCAGTTTGGACACAGTTCAGAGAGAGGCCATTTCCTTACCATTCTGAGTGTATTTCTTCACTTGCCTTGTGCAAGTCGAGGTGCTACCTGTCTGACCACCTCTTGTACTCTTTCCATTACTCAGTATAATAAAATGGCTTAGCATTTCTCTCTGCATTTCTCGAATAATTGCTTATATTCCATATATACATTACTAAGTTGCACGAAACGGGGAAACGGGTATGAGTTTCCGAAACGGGAAGCGATACGAAACGCGACCTCCCCAAATTTTGGAAACGGGGAAACGCGAATATATATATATATAGAAAATATTTAAATATATATATATGTGTGTGTGTGTGTGTGTGCAATCATAAAGCATAAATGATACATTATAATTTATTACACTTAAACATTAAGATTTAATTTACATCACATTTACTCATGAATGATCACATAATGAAAATAAAAATATCGGAATATCCAAAAGCAACCTTTATTAGATATCCAAATCTCAAAATCAGCCTTTATTTATATTAATATATGAGGCTGCAAGTACAATAAAGACTATAAGGTTGCAAGAGAGAGATCCAAATCAGGATTTTCTGCATCCACATCCCATTCTTTAGAAGGACCACTGTTGTATTGGGAGTCTCCTCCTACATAGTCGAACGACCTTAGTGCTCTTGATTAAATACACGTTTCATACCCTAGTACCCTACATGATCTTGATTATTGGGAGTTTCCCCGGCATAGAGGGCTTGGTTTTCTTGATTAAATACAAGTTCCATACCCTAGTACATGATAAAATCCAATGGAAACATTGCAATCCCCCCAATTCTGAAATCCTGAAAAACAAATAAGTCTGCTGGATTTTGAGTGAGATCTAAAATTCTACTTTCTCCATATGAAATCCAATGAGGGCGAAACCACTCTCAAACATCCTGAGTCATTTCATGGTAATGTTAAAAATTTAAGTAAAATGATGAAAATGAAAAATAAAGGAGAATATCACTTTTACTTTACGAATTTAACATTACCATGAACTGCATATCAACACTAGGGCAAAAATTCACTTTTATAACTTTAGACACCCATCTAGAAAATTAAAAAACAAATTTGAAAAAAAAAAAAAATTAAAAAAAACACAATTCAATTGGGAAACGCGGGCTGTACGGCCGGGAAACGCGTTTCCGGCCGTACTGCCACGTTTCCGTTTCGGGAAACGTGGCAGTACGGCCGGAAACGCGTTTCCTGGCCGTACCAAACGCGTTTCCGCGTTTCGTCCCAGTTTCCAACCGGAAACAGGCCCCCCCCTACGTTTCCTGCAACATAGATACATTATTGTATGTTGCACTACTGTTATTTTTGTTTTATCTCTTTGAGCACCCCGCTACTATATTGCTTGTGTTTGAGGGATACCCCTGATAGGGGATATTACAGTGGTATCAGAGCATAGATCTGGCTCAGCCTGTGGAGCTAGCAATCTATGACACCGGGGGAAAAGCCCTACATCTGTTACAGAGGTAGGAGATACAGAGACGCTGGGCGTAGGTTGGAGAACACCTACGGAGAGGGAGACTGTGTTCCAGTGGTGGACGCAGAACAGGAGGAGCCTGTGGTGGACGCAGGACAGGAGGAGCCTATGGTGGACGCAGAGCAGGAGAATCTGATGGCAGATGATGACGGGAAGAAATTTGCGGACATGCTCCTCAAATCAGTGCAGGATCTGTCGAGGCAGATCGAGGTGATGGGGCAGAGATTCACGGCAGTGGAGGCTAGACAGCGTGAGAGCCCACGGGTTTTCCAGGTTGGAGAGGGATCGGGTGCATCTCACCATTTGCCAGAGCAGGGTGCCACTCAGCGTGATACTACTCAGCAAGTGGCCTCACATGCCCCTATACGCTCTACCATGCCCACTTTCCTAGGAGCAGATACGGGGGCCGGAGCACAGCAGGAGGCAGAGCCCGGTCATATGGGCGATTATTTTGCAGAGTACCAAGCCTATGGGCAGGAGTTCAGGGATGCTCTCTCATTCAAAGACTTTGTTCAGCTCCAGCGGGATAATAGACCCCGCGACCATCACAAAGGATACCGGCATTATCATGATGGAGACACCCACCGCACTGCTAGTAGATTTCACTTGCCTATGTTTGATGGCTCATCAAACAGTTCGGCAAGGTCTTGGGTGGAGAAGTTGGACATCTATTTCCAGCTTAACCAGATGTCGAAGACAGAGGCCATCAAGCTGGCGACATTACATTTGGATGGTGAGGCCCAGGATTGGTGGTTCCATGGGATGGTTACACTCGAGCATTCCACAGTGACAATGTATGCCAAGTTCACCAGGAGATTGATGGAGAGGTTTGACCGGAGGGATCCGGAACAACACTTTGTTGAGCTGACGAGGCTCAAACAGACAGGGAGCTCAGAGACCTACATTGCGGACTTTTTGAGGGTTTCAGTGATGGTGCCAAATCTATCCACAGCACAGAGGATCTACATGTATGTTGAGGGGTTAGCAGAGCCACTTCGGGGTCTAGTCAGATCCACTAGACCAACCACCCTTCAGGATGCTATTAGCAGGACCCGGGATTTACAGGATGTCTTACCCAGGACCCGGACACCTTACCCATAGTGACAGGCTTTTCAGCCTAAGGGAAGGGTGTGAGGATTCCGCCTCCGAAGGGGAATCCAGGACGAGTACAGATTGATGATGATGCCAGGAGGGAGTTGAAGAAGAAGCGGTTGTGCTTCACCTGTCAAGAGCCGTGGGCACCAAGACATAGATGTGCTGCTGGCAAAGCACATTTTATTAAGGTCTTCTCCGAGAGCAGCGGGGAAGAAGATGAGGAGGATGATGTGGAGGCAGGAGATAGTCATGCCATGCAGGGTCCCTTACCGCCTCCACCACCACCAGCAGGTGGTGCAGCTTTTGCACCTACCGGAGGAGCCCTTGCAGCATTGCGAGGAGTTCCCAAGTATTTGACGTTGCGCGTACGGGGGACAGTACGTGGCCAGCGAGTATCAGTTTTGGTTGACAGTGGGACCACCCACAACTTCATCGATGCACAAATGGTTGAGTGGAGAGGTATACCGACAGAGAGCTTCGATGGATTTTCAGTTTTGGTCCCAAGAGATCAAACCATGGTGTGTGCTCGTTATGTTCCAGAGTTATCAGTGACGATGGGCACCTACGCACTGACTAACCAGTTCTTCGTGGTCAATATTCCGGACACCATCATAGTACTAGGTGTTCAGTGGCTCATCACTCTAGGGAAGGTCACTACAGATTGGAAGGCCCTAGAGATGGAGTGGGATGATGAGAAGACAAGGAGGCATGAGAAGATACAGGGACAGCACACATACCCACCTCAAACTGTTTCAGCTCATCGGATGGAGGCAGTCTTCCGGAAGGTAGACATAGAGTGGGCAATGGCGCTGCTTGCATCAGAGGCAGGGACTATAGGGCAGACGGTGCACCTAGAGATACAGGCCATCCTTGACCAATATGCCACAGTGTTTGGGGAGATTCCACCGGGACAGCCACTGGACTGGGGGTTTGAGCACACCATTGAGCTTGAGCAGGGCATACAGGCAGTGATTACTACCCCCTATAGGCATCCCAAGGCCTATCGGGATGAGATTGAGCGGGCCATTCAGGAGTTGCTGGCTCTTGGGCACATTCGGCCGAGCACGAGTCCTTTTGCTTCTTCTGTGGTGTTGGTGAAGAAGAAGGACAGCACATTGAGGATGGGAATTGACTACAGGGCCCTGAACAAGAAGACCCTTAAGAACAGATACCCCATACCTAGGATCGATGAGTTGATGGACGAGTTGAGAAGAGCACGGTTCTTCTCAAAGATTGATTTGAGATCTGGGTACCATCAAATTCGCGTGAGGGAGCAGGACATTCCCAAGACCGCCTTCAGGTGTCACTATGGGCACTTTGAGTTTTTGGTGATGCCCTTCGGGCTAACCAACGCCCCAGCTACATTTCAGTCTTGCATGAATCACATCTTCCGCAGTCACTTAAGGAAGTTTGTGTTGGTGTTCTTTGATGATATCCTCATTTACAGCAGGACTTGGGAGGAGCATCTCCAGCACATTGAGACAGTATTACGCATCTTGGAGGAGCAGCAGTTCTATGCCAAGCTCTCCAAATGTGAGTTCGGGTTGACGAAGATGTTATACTTGGGACACATCATAGGAGTGGACGGAGTGAGGGTCCACGAGGAGAAGATCAGGGCCATCAGAGATTGGCCGGAGCCGAGAAACGTGACGGAACTTCGAGGATTCATTGGCATTTGTACTTACTACCGGAAGTTCGTCAAGGGTTTCTCACAGCTTGCTGCACCCCTGACAGATTTGACGAGGAAGGGGGCATTCAGTTGGTCGAATACAGCGCAGCGAGCCTTTGACAGGCTCAAGGAGGTTATGAGCAGCTGCCCAGTGCTTGTGTTGCCAAATTTTACGCAACCATTTGTTTTGGAGTGTGATGCGTCGGGAGAGGGGATCGGCGCAGTGTTGATGCAGGGAGGTCACCCTATAGCCTTTGAGAGTCGGAAGCTCCTTCCGCATGAGAGGTTGTATTCTATATATGACAAGGAGATGCTGGCCATCATGCATGCATTGGCTAAGTACCGGCAGTATTTGGTGGGTAACAGGTTCAGGGTGAGGACTGATCACAACAGCCTCAAGTTCTTTTTGGAGCAGAAGCAGCTACAGGAGAGGCAGCAGAAGTGGATCAGCAAGATCCAAGCATATGACTTTGACATTGAGTATGTCAAGGGTAAGAACAACGTGGTAGTAGATGCCCTTTCACGTAGGCCAGCCACGTTGTCTCTTATGAGCTTGGACGCAGACTGGAGGGCTCGACTCTTAGTAGAGTACTCCAAGGACAGATTTGCATGTGAGGTTCTGGATGGGCAGGTGGCGGATGACAAGTACAGGGTGGTCGATGAGATCATCTACTACAAGGACCGGATCTTCTTGACTGAGGGGTCTCAGCTCAAGAAGAAGATACTTCAGGCGTCACATGATTCACCATTGGCAGGTCATCAGGGGTTTACCAAAACCTACAGGGCCATTAGAGAGAGGTTCTCATGGAAGGGCCTCAAGGAGGACGTACTCTAGCATGTCCGGGAGTGCGATGTTTGCCAGAGGAACAAGGGGGAGATGAACCATCCAGCAAGACTATTGCAGCCTCTTCCCATTCCGAAGGGGAAATGGGAGTGTATTTCGATGGACTACGTCATAGGGTTGCCCATGGTACAGGGCAAAGACTGCATCTTTGTTGTCGTTGATTGGCTAACAAAGTACTCACATTTTTTCGCCATATCCACACACTGCACAGCAGCGCAAGTGGTCGAGCTGTTCTTCAGAGAGATTTTCAGGTTACATGGTCTTCCCAAGACCATCACCAGTGACAGGGACAGCCGTTTCATGGGCGGATTTTGGCAGGATCTTTTCCGGTTGGTGGGGACGGAGTTGACACCGAGTACCAATTATCACCCACAAACGGACGGGCAGACAGAGATAGTTAACAAGTGTTGGAGGGCTACTTGCGTAACTATGTCAGCGGACAGCAACGAGCATGGCTGAAGTGGCTACATCTGGGGGAGTACTGTTACAACACTACACATCACATGTCCGTCAGTATGTCACCATTCTATGCTTTGTATGGATATCATCCTTTATCTTTTGCTGACGTGATGTTTGGTGCTAGCAAGGCTCCGAGAGCCAAGATTTGGATCCAAGAGAGTCAGGATATTCTCCGAGCTCTCAAGGATAACATGGCTACAACGCAGAACCAGCAGACGCTGTATGCTGACAGGGGTCGGGTGGAGAGACAGTTTGAGGTAGGGGACTTGGTCTACCTACGATTACAGCCATACCGACAGTCGTCACTGAAGCAGAAGGGGGTTGAAAAGCTCAAGCCCCGCTTTTATGGGCCATACAGGGTGATACGCAGGATTGGACAGGTAGCATATGAGTTGGAGTTGCCCCAAGGCAGCAAGATTCATAACGTTTTCCACGTATCATGCCTGAAGAAGGCATTGGGACAGCATGTGACAGTGACAGATGAGCTACCACCCACGGATGATGAGGGGCATTTGGTGTTGCAGCCAGAGGCTATTATTGATACCAGGGAGAGGCAGCTACGGAGCAGGACGGTCCGGGAATTCTTGGTGAGGTGGAAGAATTTACCGGATGAGGATGCCACTTGGGAGAGTGAGAAAATTTTGCAGCATCCATCACTTCAGTTGCTTGAGGACAAGCAACATTTTGCCAAGGGAGACTGTAATATTTCTAATTAGCCATGGCTACTTAGAATATTTGATTTTGCTCGATTTTGCCTTCTATAGTTATTTGTAAATAAAAAGGTGAGGACAAGAGGACATAACTCACTTTTAGAATAAAAGTCACTTCCTAGTAGCACAACGTTGTGACTTAAAGGGGAGCCAAGGGGAGCCAAAGGACCACGAAGAGATGGGGCCCACACAGACACTTGGAGGGACTGCGCAGATGGAAAGGGAACACGTGGCAAGAGGGGATTACGTTGGAGGAGGTGAGCCTTAGAACTGGGAGAGGCCAATGCTATAAAGGAGAGAGGAGCCCCCTCATTTTGTCATTCGATTATGTTGCATTTGAGCTAGTCACTTCGACTTAGAGCACGCTGGCTGTTTAGCCTGTCTGCAGCACTGTTTAGTGCATCGAGTGTCTCCGTTCGGAGATCTCACCCTTAGCCCCGAGGGACTTCAAGTGCCTGCTCAAGCAAGGTAGTTTCATCAGTATTTTTCAGGAGGAGCAATTTCTGGAGTTGAGGAGGAGCTGAGTATTTTGATGACTGCGCAGTCTTGAGAGGGGAGGACGCAATTCTTTTGGTAGGAGCTCCGGATTGGGTTTTTGTGGAGGATTTGAGTTTGGAGATTGAGCAAGGGATCAGCGCTTGCATATTGGAGGATTTTGGCAGAGTTCCGGATAGAGTTTTGGAGAATTCTCTTTAGGAGCAGGGCAGAGCCTTGAGGGATTGCATAGATCCCCAAGGGGGTGATTTTCGGGGGTCAGCTATTTTACAAAAGCTTTCTGGGCTTTTTTGGGTTTATTGAGCAGAGGCTGATTCCAGAGTTTCAGCATTTTTTGAGGGGAACAGCACCAAATCCTCATTTGGCACATGAAAATATACGGGGTAGCCAAAGATACGAAGACGACCAACATCGGCCTTGACACCTGTAAATACTTCTTCGGGGGTCTTGTTGTCCAATGCTTGATGAGGTACCCTGTTTTGAACATATACAGCGGCATTTGTTGCTTCTCCCCAAAGGAACTTCGATAGCTTTTAATCATGGAGCATGGCACGAGCAACTTCTGTAATGGACTTGTTCTTCTTTCAGCCACTACATTTTGTTCGGGAGTATAAGGCACAATCGTTTCTTTCTTGATACCTTCCTTCTTGCAAAAATCAATGAACTCCTTTGATGTGTACTCTCCACCAATGTTGGACCTGAATATTCTGATTTTCTTCCATGTTTGATTTTCGATCAAAGCTTCAAACTCCTTGAACATTTCGAAGGCTTCATCCTTGTGCTTCAAGTAATATACCCATGTCTTCCTTGAGAAGTCATCAATAAATGTGATGTAGTAGATATGGCCACCAACAGAATGTACAGGCATCGAACCACATATATCGAAATGGATGAAATGGAGGATGTCATTTGACTTGTTCTCGCTAGAGGGGAATGGTCGCCTTGTCTTCTTTCCACTGGCACAACCTAGACATACTCTACCATGTTGGGCTTGAACCTTGGGAATCCCTGAGACCAATTTCTCTAATTTTGGAAGAGCATCATAATGTAGATGGGCAAATCTTCGGTGCCATAGCTCACTTAGATGATTAGTACCATGGACTAATGCTAGAAGTGGCCTTCCAGTAACCCTGTAGATGTTGATTTTTGGTAGCATCGAATGTGCTCTAAGTCTCAAATTTTGCGGGAGGCTTGGGGACATGTATTCCAAAGAACCCTAAAAATGTTTTTGGAAATTCCATCCGAAGACAATTTTATTAAAATAATTAATTATTTTTAATCGGTCCCTAAGTATAAACTTAGGAAATTAAAATTAATGGGTATTAATCTAACTGGGGGTGTAACTTCTAGAAGAAGATGAGGATCAAGCAGAAATGATATTAGCCATTGATTAGCTTCTAATATGGGTCGTTGAATTTCAACGAGAAGATTATTTAAGGAGGCTTGAGAGTCATTTAAAACACACACACAGAGTTGATCAGTCAGATCGAATTGCTTTGTCTTCCAACACGGATATTGACACCAAATTCTTCTTTAACCCTAGCACATACATTACATCATGGAGCAAAATAGATTCTCTTGAATTCATATGAAATTTGACAGACGCAAACCTTTAACGAGATGAGTGGAGTTATCTCCAAGAATGATTTTCAAATTTCACTCCCTCTCTGCCAAATTAGAGAGAACCTCCTTATAACCAGATAAGTGATAACTGACCCCACTATCAATCAACCAACTATCCCACGAATCTGGAGGAGATGAACTAGTAAGGGCAAAAATAAGAATATATTTGAATTGATTTGCAACATTACTTTCATACATGGAGAATCTTGACTTCTTTTGACGACGATATTCTTCATGAACACTTGGACCGTCTCTTCTTCTTCTTTTATCTCTTCCATTATGGTCATTCCTGTTAGTTTTTGTAGCATTGGATGTGTTCTAGCCACGAAATTTTGCGGAGAGGCTAGAATACATGAGATCTCCAAAACCCAGAAATCATTTTTGGAAATTATGCCTAGAAATGACTTAATTAGATTATTAACCAGTTTTTAAATATTTCCTAAGTCTAAACTTAGGGAATATGGTTAATTAATTAGTATTAATTAAGTCAAAGCGAGAATCATATAGAAACTCACACAGATCGATCCAAAGATGATCCTAGCCATCGATCATGCTTTAATCTTGGCCGTTGGTGCTCCAGCAGTGCATTATAAGAGTAAGTCGATGTGGTGATGGAGATTACACTAGTGTAGATTCTCAGTTGCCCAGGCAGTTCGATTTTCTCAATAGCAGTAGCTCAAAAGAGAAGATAGAGCCAAAGGGTGAGTAGCAGGTGGAAGAGGAGGGAAGCAACATTCCAGGAGGAAGGTTTCCAGTCCCCGGAAGAGGAAAAGGAAGGAAAGCCGAAATTCTCAGAGGGCCAGCGCAAGCTTTGTGCAGAGGGTGACGCAGGGAGCTCAGCGTAGAGGCTAGAGAAGCAATTTCAGTCGCAGAAAATAGTTGTGGGGTGAGAGAAAATTCTCACAATAATTTTGTCAATATTTTCCTCAATTTAGATTTCTAGTTGAGCATCTAAATTATTGTACTCATAATTGTTGCTGAAGAATACTAATAAAACACTCATTTGTTGCACCAGTTTTCTCACATTGGGTTTTTCAGGGACAATTGTCAAAAAATAACTATGTCAAAATTCTCGTATGCGTGATAGAATTTCTTAGTTTTCAGTGTTTTATTTTCAGCAGTATTTTTATGGTGAAAATTGCAATTGCGATTTTATTTGTTGTTTGTCGTAGCAAATAAACTGCATAGTTAAATTTTCAGTTAGAAGAATAATTTATAGTTGTTGCAATAGATAAAAATTTCACATGGTATCCGAGCACAGTTGATCATCCGGAGAGCTTAGGTAAACGAAGTAAAGAAATTTCGCTGCTCAGCAAGGGTAGCAGGCCAAAATTCCCATGGCCAGTGCAATATTTTGCCAAGAGACCGAGTTGCTTGAGGAAAGACCGATTGTTTCAGGAAAGGGGTAGAAACATTTGATCCTTCCAGATCGAGTGATTCCAGAGGCAGAGGGAGTAGCTCAGTACCTTCATTGGGCAGCTCTCTAGCTGGACGCAAATATTTTTTTAGCAGTTTGTTAGAGAAGAGCCAGCGTCGGGGTGGAAAATAGGAATAGCACACTAAATTCTTCAACATAGCCATGGACAAAAGTAACATTCGAGAGACTTCAGATTTGTCTTCCAGATTGGAGGATGAATTTGCTTACTTATCAGGATCAGCTTCTCAGGGAGTTTGGTATATAGACAGTGGAGCATCAGCTCACATGACAAGGGTTAGAGAATATTTTTCTAGCTACAAAGAGGAGCAGATGGACTTCCAGATTACTATGGGAAACAAAACGATATGCACTCTAGTAGGGAGAGGCGCCATAGATTTTCAGAAGGAGTCAGGAGCAAGCACCAGTGCTATAGATGTATTGCATGTGCCAGGATTGAGTATGAACCTGATTTCAGTATCCTAGTTATAGGATAAGGGGTATGACATTCACTTCGTAGTGAAGAAAGTGTATGTCAAACACCCAAGTTTGAAAAAGGTAAGACAAATTGGAGTTCGAAGTAACAAATCGTACCGGTTACAGATTGATTCTCCAATAGCACTAATAGGCAGTGACAGTGGCAATGGGAAGGAGATGAATGAGTTATGGCATAGGTAAATGGGACATCTACACCATGGAGCACTCAAGATGCTCAGAGAAACGGTTACAAGAGTTCCAGAACTTGGCACGGAACATGATGATGTGTGCAGAGGATGCATACTTGGGAAGTATGCTAAGGCAACATTTCCAAGAAGTGAAAGCAGAGCTGAGGACGTGTTAGGACTCATACATTCAGATATTTGCAGCCCAATGTCCACTAGAGCTCTCAGCGGTGCTGAATATTTCGTGACCTTTATTGATGACCATTCCAGGAAAACCTGCATCTACTTCTTGAACACCAAAGATGAGGTCTACGGGCGTTTCAGAGAGTTTAAAGCTCTCGTGGAGAATGCGACAGGGAAGAAGATCAAGATGCTTCGCTCAGATAATGGTGGAGAATATATTAATAAATATTTCACATATTTTTGTGCGAAGGAAGGCATTAAGAGGGAAAGGACAACTCCATATAATCGACATCGGAAAGGTGTAGCGAAGCAAAAAAAAAGAACCATTGTTGGAGCTGCAAAGGCTATGTTATATGACCAGGATCTACCCAGATTTCTATGAGCAGAGGTATGTAACACAACAATATATATACATAACAAGACTCCTTGTAGAGCATTGGGGAAGAAAACGCCAGAAGGAGTCTTCACTGGGAAGAATCCAGAAGTTAGCCACTTCAGAATTTTTGGCAGCGTTGCTTATTGTGATGTGCCAGATGATAAACATACCAAACTAGACTACAGAGAAGGGTTTCTTCATTGGGTATAGCGAAACCTCAAAGGCATACAGAATCTAAATTCCTAGCAATAGGAAGATTGTAGTAAGGCGACATGTGAAGTTCATGGAGAACCGAGCTTTCAGGAGATCTCGTGAGATGCCTGCAGGTGATCAGAATCAATCAGCAAAATCTCCTTTGGTCCGGCAACAGGGGAAGCCACAGGGGAAGCCACTGGAATAGGCAGGAGGACAACCACAAGGATCGAATACTGTGACCAATACCAATATTTCCTCAGGTGCAAGAAATATGGGGAGTTCTCAGCAGATGGAGAAGTAGAGGCAGGATGAGGAGTTGGCTGAACCTCCGACGACTAGTGGTCGAGCCAGTAGAGAGGTTCGTCAGAGATTGAGAGATGAAAAGGAGTTTATTGGAACTCTTAGGACAAACAAAAGACAACGCAGACAGCCTAACAAGTAACAAGCATTGGTGGCTCAGGTTGCAAAACCTTCCAGCTTTCAGGAGGTCGCACAGCATCAAGTGTGGGTAGATGCCATGTTAGAAGAATATAGCTCTATCATGACGAATGATGTTTGGGAGGTAGTGCCAAGGATGGAAGACAGATCAGTTGTAGGTTTTAGATGGACCTATAAGATCAAATATGCGGCATACGGTAGTGTGGAAAAGTACAAGGCTAGGTTTGTGGCAAATGGGTATGCAAAAAAAGAAGGGATAGATTATGAGGAGACCTTTGCTAAAGTTTCCAGATACACTTCTATCCGGTCAGTTATATCCCTGGCAGCTCATATGGCATGGCAGATTCACCAGATGGGCATGAAGACAACCTTCTTAAACGGGGTGATAGAGAAAGAAGTGTACATAGAACAACCAGAGGGATTTGAGACTCATGAGAGGCACACTCATGTGTGCATATTGAAAAAAGCTCTATACGGACTAAAGCAGGCTCCCAGGGCATGGTATGGCAAGATTGACACCTACTTGCAACCTTGACACCCACAAAAGTCCCAACCTTTACTATTTGATGGTAGAGGGTGAACCACTCATTCTAGTTTTTTATGTGGATGATCTCTTTTTGACAAGATCATCAAGGCTCATAGAGGACTACAAGAGGAACCTAGAAGTAGAATTTCACATCAAGGATTTGGGGTTGATGCCCTATTTCCAAGGATTGGAAGTGTGGCAGCAGGATGGGGAGACCTTCCTTGGGCAAGGAAGATACACTACAGATATTTTGAAGAGGTTTAGAATGCAGCATTGCAGACTCATGTCTACGCCCATGTAAGAGCCCTAAATTCGAAACTTAAGAGGGTTTAACAATAATTTGTTCATAAAATACCAGAATATGTAATTTAAATACAGAATTTAACAATTCATCTAATGAATACCAACTTGTCTGCTCTGTCACAAATCTTGTTCTGGTTGCGTTACCAAAATGGCCAAAACCTCCCTACCGAACTGGGTACAACCTAGGTACTCAGTCTCAGAATGCTTCCCAATCGATGCAATCTAATCCCTCGTGCCCAAAAACTCCAGTACAATCAAGACTCATTCCTTCATGTCTGTACTCTATGTTAAAATTGTTATCCTTCCTCCTCCCTCAATTTTTCCTCCTTTGCCTTCTTATATATAATGGATTCTTTTTAGTTAGTTTAGTCGGTATATTACATGTTGACAAACACATTGAACTACACATGCACTTCATCAGAAAGCTCATTCGTGACCATGTTCTTCAAGTGCAATATTGTTCAACCGATGATCAAGTTGTAGACATCTTTACAAAGGCTCTCTCAGAGGCGAAGTTTACTAAACTTCGGTTTATGGTTGGAGTTCAGGAAGTTTTCACTGAGGGGGATAGGCTCTAATGCCTCCTTCCTTCTCCTATTGTGTCATATTTCTACATCCTTCAATCCTATCCCAAGTTGTTCTTAAGGAGGGATGTTAGGATATTCCGACACATAGGAAATAGTTAAGTATAACTTAGTCTAGTGTAGAGTTAGGTAAAGCGTGTTTCTTTACTATGTACTTTTGTAACTTACAATCCGACGATCACGATATGTTCTAGACATGAAGTGATCTGACGGTTCATTCTCTCCTCGGTATTACCGACACTTGATCTGTGGCTTAACACCCGATTGGTCCATGATCTCTATTTAAAGAGCATGGAGGGTCATTTGTAAAAGAAAGAAAAATTACATAAGCTTAAAGAGCATGGAGCATGGAGAGAAGCTTATGTAAATTTTCTTTCTTTTATTAATAAATTGCCTGAAGTGGTCGTGTTGGCTCAGGCCGTGGATTGTTTCCCTCTTTGAAGGTTTTAACCACATCAAGAATACTGGTGTATTGATCTGTGTGAGCGGTGTCCTTTGGTGTTCTATCTGAGGAACTTACCCTGTAAATTCCTACATTATAATTTCTCTCCTTTTTTTATAACTTTATAATAATATTTTTCTATAATTCCTTTTTATATTTTATATGATCTGTATTTATTCAATTTATTTTTGTATTAGATATATTATATCCCTTTTTATATAATACACGTCTTTCCTTTGTATTTTGTATATTTATATATATATATATGGTGATGGTACATACATTAAGTACCTGACTCATTATATTTAGTATTTTTTCAGTTATGTATTCGCTTAGAATTTTCATAATTAATTCATTTATCTTTCACTTGGTAATTTCATAATAAGTTAATATGTCTACTAGCACAGTACATTCGATGCATGCATATGTAGCTATCATATGCATGCTTCGTATGAATGCTAATAATCGTGTTTTATCCGTAATTTGAGATGGTCATTACAGCCTATGATCACCAACTAGAAGAATATACGTGCATCACATGACAAGGATGTCAACCCCAACTTGTATAGACATCTTATTTGGTCTCTCATGTATTTGGTCAACATAGGCCAGATATCTGCTTCACAGTCAATACCTTAAGTAAGTTCATGGTAGAGCCGAAGAGGGTACATTGGGCAGCGGTGAGGCATATTCTGAGGTATGTTCGCAACACGGTTGAGTATGGGTTGAGACATACTTGAGGAGTGTTGTTGCACAAAATGTCTAGGCACTGCGATAACGGCTCAGATCGGGGGGTGTCACCCTAATCCCCAATCTCTCTGTTTAAGTTGTCTCCCTATAGCAGGCTAAGGGGGTAAACCCTATGGAAATGGAATGAACAAGAACTTAGTTGGGAACCAACCAGATCGGGAGACACAGTGAAACGACCAAACACTTGATTAAGATTTAGCAAGACTTATAGGATTTGATTAAATTTAAACGATTGATACCAGTGCCTTATGGAGTCAACAATCTTGCTAGGGAAATTAAAACCAAGTAATCGATTAGCAATTGCTGCTTAGATGAATGACTATCTTATATGAAATGCAGATCCTAAAACTAATGTGAGATGCAAGAATCGTGGTTAATTTAAGTTAAATGCCTATCTAAGTTTAAACGCTTCGATCATTTCTATATTGAACCTGATTTTGTAGTAATTTGCTGAGAGAAGATAAGTTGAAGCACACTATGGTGTGATTAACGATACCTCTCCTGAAAATCTAACATACCCGGTGCCTCCGGCGCTGCAAAGAATTGTGGCTTTGACAACTAGAGGTCACCGTTTTAAGTACTATTAAAAGTAGGTTTCTCAAGTAAAGATGGATGGGTACCTATCTATCTATCGACCAAGCTTATGCTTGGAAGTAAATTTTAATTATGAAAAACTAACTTAATATGAAAATGCATGATATGATGAGATGAAGTTAGACTCAAGGATTAGAAACGTTTGTATCGCAAAAGCCCTTAATCACCAAAATGAAATGTTCACTTTACTAGATGAAGACTTAAAGATAAACCCCTTAAAATATCACAATTAAACCACAAGCTTACTTCAAATCTTTTTTTTATATAATTATAGATCAAAGAGAACAAAAACTTCTTTACAATCTAATATCAATGCCAACAAAAATACTCAGCTTAGAAACAAAAGATATGCAATTTATCACAATTCTATGACAGAGTACTTTGATAATTACTCTAAATATTTGCAAAATATTTAACATGCAATGAACATCAAATAATTCAAGCAATTAATATGACGATCAATCTCAATAGATGCAAAATATTCTAGCAATTAAATTTCGAAAGATCTAAATACCTTGAAGAACCATGAAATTCAAACGCTAAGCAATTCATAATCCTAGAATTAAAATGATTCCTCTTTAGTGACCGAAATCTAGAAAATTTTGTCGCTCTCCTACAGTGAATCTTAGAGACAATTTAAAAAATATCTAAGCGTATTTTGACTATAGAGAAATAAAAATGTCAATACCACAAAATTTTACCCTTAACACGAAAAGACACCAAGAAGGAACTTTAGATTAAAAATTTAATTATTCCTTAGGCAATTTTTTTTTAATGTGCTAAGTTTTATGAAGCAAATTTAACATGGTAAATGATCAATTAAATTTTTTAATGTGACAAAAACAAAAATCAAAATCAAAAAAGACTTTAACAAGTTAAATTTTTAATGGGCCAAAGGCCACATAAAAATTTAAATTTTTAATGTGAAAGCGCAAAGTCTTCTTTTGATTTAAATCTCTAGGAAAATCAAAGTCACATTAATAAAAATATTTATATTTTTTATTTTTTTTATTTTTTAGATCTTTATTTTTGTTTTTTGTTAAAAATAAAATCAAAATGTCATGAAAATCAAAACACAAAAATTAAAAATTAAAAAGCCAAATTAAAAAAAAAAAATGAAACTTGATTCTAAAAAAAGTTAAAGTCGACATGATTTCAAAGTCGAAGTATCACTATGAACGGGCGCTGAAGAAAAACACGCAGAGCTAGGGTTTGCAGCAGAAGAACAGTGTTGGGCACCATGGAGAGGCGAGAGGGGGGGAGTTCCACTCCCTCCTACAGTCAGGCAGTCTCCAATCAATTCAAGAAACCACTGGAAGTTGAAACCAGGGTTTTAGGAAGAGGGAAACAGGAAAACAGAAGCTCACAGGGGCAGGCAGATACACAGGAAGAAGTCAGACGAGAGAAGCGAATAGGAGGAGATAATCAGAATGCTAACCCCAGAAATTGAACTGGACCATGTAAGCCTAGGGCAACCATCACACCCCGAGTGGTGTTAAGTGATCCAGCGCAAAGGGAGCACATGGCGACTTATGCAATGATATGTAAATTCATGGGGTTATGGCCAACGGAAAAGGCTTTACATGCATGGATAAAGAATCATTGGAAACCGAAGGGAGATATAGATCTGCACCTTGGATCCAAGGGTTTCTTTATTGTAGTTTTTACAAACATAGAGGATAAAGACAGGGTGTTTGAAGGAGGTCCATACTTCTATGTTGCAGGCCTCTATATGCGACCTTGGGTGATGAATTTTGTCCCGAAGAGTGAGACATTCACTTCGGTGCTAGTATGGATAAGGCTCTATTCCCTACCTCTAGATTATTGGCAGCCAGAATCATTAAAAGCCATAGGCAATAAACTAGGGCATTTTTAAAAATATCAGAGGCCACAATGCGAGGAAAATATACCTCCTTTGCCCATATATGCGTAGAGATGGACCTTTCTGGAGCTCTACCGGATGAAATAATTCTAGAAGTATATGATGAAGAATGGGTGCAAGCGGTGGACTATGAGCATGTTCCTTTCAGATGTCGCAAATGCCATGAACACGGGCATCTATTCAGAGACTGCCCCTTAAACAAAATGGAGAGCAGAATTAAAGCAACCTCAGGGAAAGAAACTGAAAGCTTTAACAAAGTGGGGAGCAGAGGTAAAGGAGGGAGAAAGAACCAGAAGAAAATCAACGAGGAAAAGCAGATTAGTCATAATAGGTTCAAGGTATTAGAAGAAGAAGAGGAGCACGATAAAGCGAACCAGATACTGGAGGACAGCCCTGCAGAGAAGGAAAAGGATGATAGCATGGAGGATATACCTGAAAACAACCAACAAAAGGAGGATCTTCCGAACACTATGGAACTTGACAGGGACCAAGAGATGACCTCGAGCGAGGTGGGAACAGAGGATCATGAACTGCAGGATATTCTTGAAAGGGAGCATCTCGATCTGGAAAAGTTCCTGGAGCAGGGAACTACCAAAGGAATGGATTCGCTACCTCAAGAGGAGTTTAATAGAGTGCAACAGCTATTCCTCTAGAGAACTCAGGCAAAAGGTTCGGGGGTCAAAAGAAACCATGATAGTCAGGACAACGGAGGGGTTAAAACGATGGAGGCAACATCGGGACAAGCTCCTAAGAACCCAGGCAGGAAAAGAGGAAGGAAAAAACAGAATGAGTTGCTGATAGAGTGTGGAAAACTCATGATCAACTCAGGTAAGATGAAAGACCTAACTAGTTACTCATTTACAAATCTTTCTTAATGAAGCTCACAACATGGAATATTAGGGGTCTAGGAAGTAAAAGGAAACAAAGAAATCTCAGCAATAGAATGAAAGAAGAAAAACCAGATATGGTTTTTATCCAAGAAACAAAATGTTCAGTAGACAAAATAAGAGAGATACATAGCAAATGGCTTATCAAATATGAATATCTAGAAGTTAAAGCAGACAAAGCAGCAGGAGGAATTCTCACACTTTGGAACTCTCAAAAACTTGGTATCCTGGATGCTTCAGTAATTCTCACACTTTGGAACTCTCAGAAACTTGGTATCCTAGATGCTGAAGCATCCAGGAACTATCTATCAGTGGTCATCCAACCTTTGGGGGACAAGGAAGTTTATTTGCTCACAAATGTTTATGGTCCACAAAAGCCGGAAGATAAACTCAGACTTCTAACCTCATTGGAGGAGTTAAGAGGAAGACATCCGAGTATCCCCTGGATTCTGGGAGGGGACTTTAATATGATCAGGTCTCTATCGGAAAAAAAAAAGGTGGGACCAAATCACTAGGCAGAGATTCCATAGAATTTCAGAATTTCATAAACAACATGAGGCTAGTAGATACAGAGACAAGTAATGGTATCTTCACCTGGAATAATAAGAGGGGAGGAGCATCTCAAGTGGCCTCTAAACTTGACAGATTCATTATCTCGGAGGACCTCATCCTCACAGGCCATAACTTGGCAGCTATGATACTTCCTTTTGGAGGCTCAGACCACTGGCCTATTCAACTTGAAGCGTCCTTTATAGGAACTCCAAAAAATAGACCTTTCGGGTTTGAAAACATTTGGCTTACTCATCTTGACTTCACCAGCAATATTGAAAGATGGTGGACAGAAGATACGCAATTTTAGGGTACTAAAATGTTCCTTCTGCATCAAAGATTGAAACACGTCAAACAAAGGCTTAAAGATTGGAATAAGAATGAATTTGGCAATATATTCGAAGCCAAAAAAACAGCTGAACGGAAACTATAGGAAATTAACCAAACCCTTATCACAGAGGGCTTCACCGAGGAGAGTAAGGAACAAGTTGATTATGTTCAACAAGAATGGGAAGGCTTATGCAAGCAAGAGGAGATCTTCTGGAAACAGAAATCGAGGGTACAATGGTTAAAAGAAGGAGAAAGGAATACAAGGTTTTTTCACAAATCTACCATGGATCATAGGTCGCATAACAGGATTTCAAAAATCAAAGATACTCAAGGAAAACAGCTCACTACACACCAAGAAATAGAAACTGTTCTGGTTCAACATTTCCAAGGCATAGCCGAGGAGCCTCTCATAGACAGATCACAATTTATCAAGGACTTCACAAAGCACATTCCTAAGCTAGTGACAAGAGAAGACAATTATAATCTTAACAGGCCAGTGAATGAAGAGGAAATCAACGAAGTCATCAAAGAAATGCAAAATGGGAAAGCTCCAGGTCCGGATGGTTTCAACGTTGACTTCTTCAAAGCATGCTGGGAAATAGTCAAGCAAGATATCCTCGATGTGGTGGAGGACTCAAGGAAAAACAAAATTGTTCTGAAGGCGCTCAACACCTCTTTCATAGCCCTGATTCCAAAGCAGGAGAATGCTATCACACCAGATAGATTTAGACCCATAGCATTATGCAATGTGGTGTACAAAATTATTTCCAAAGTAATTGCGAACAAACTTAAGCCCCTTCTCCCAACTCTCGTGTCTGAGGAGCAAACTGGATATGTGGAAGGCAGGAAAATTCTTAATAACATCATTCAAGCTCACGAGGTGGTTCACTCACTTAAGAGCAATAAGCAGGTAGGTATGATCATTCAACTTGACCTAGAAAAGGCTTATGATAAGCTGAGCTGGGCATACATCAAGGAAGTATTGATAGCATATGGCTTTGACCATAACTGGATAAGATGGGTAATGGCCCTTGTAACCACCCCAAGTTTTTCAATCCTGCTAAATGGCTCACCATCCAAGACCTTTAAGCCCTCGAGAGGACTTAGACAAGGAGATCCGCTCTCACCCTTCCTCTTTATTCTCATGATGGAAGGGCTAGGCAATGCGATTAAATATGCCAAAGGAGAAGGCAAAATCCAGGGTCTTAAACTCACTTTAAATGGGGATGCCTTGACCCATCAACAATTTGTGGACGACACCATGCTGCAGGGTACACCCATGGTCAAGGAAGCTCAAGCCTTCAAACAAATCCTGAACGACTTTGCTATGGCTACGGGGACAGAGGTAAGCCTAAACAAATCAAAGATTTTCTTTTTTAATACTGATATTGCTATTCAGAGAAACCTCACCAGAATTCTAGGCTTCCAAAGAGATATGCTACCCTCCAAATATTTGGGAGTACCTCTAACAGACAAACCTCTGAGCAAGGCAGTTTGGGAGCCAGTTACTAATAAACTACAGGACAAAATCCGGAAATGGACAAACAGGTCTTTGAATTTAGCAGGACGGCTAGTGCTTACAAAAGCTATCCTACAAACTGTCCCCATCTTCATGCTTTCAGCCCTTCCAGCTCCTAAAGGAGTAATGCAACACATCAAAAATATCCAAAGGGATTTTCTTTGGGGCAAAGGGGAAGAGAAAAAGAAATGGGCTTTGGTAGCCTGGGATAAGATATGTAAGCCAAAGATACATGGAGGTTTGGGACTTGATGACCCTGAAACCCTAAACAAAGTCTTGGGGGCAAAACTATGGTGGAGATGGCTAAAAGAATCGGTTTCCCCTTGGGCCAAAGTATGGAAACAGAAATATGCAAGCAATTGGCAAGAAAGGGATTACATTAGGATGTCTGGACTCATCAAAGGCTCCCACATTTGGAACAAAGCTTGGGAGAATAGAGCCATAGTTCAGAAACACAGTTTCTGGGAGATCAGAGATGGAAACCTTGCTTGGTTTTGGGAGGATAATTGGCAACAGGAACCTAAACTGTTAAAAGAAGAATTTGTCAATCTCAAGAATGATACTGACGACAAAGGGTTACTCAGAGTAAATGACTTTTGGGATCAGGATAGAAGTGATGGAAAATGGAGAAAATGGAAGAACCTAGTATACAATGATGACTCCCCATTGAAAACCCAGGTAGAAGCTCTTACAGTCATCTTGGAACAGAGAAAGATTCTGAAATCAACATCTTCAGACCAACTAAGATGGGGTAAAAACAATGAAGGCAACTTTAACCTCAAAGAGGCCAAGCGAATAGCCCTGGGGCTCGACTTCCCAAACCCTGATAAGGTATGGAAGGACCTATGGCAGAACCAAAACTGGATGAAAATTAAACTGTTCATGTGGTTAGTGCAGCATAAAAAAATTCTGACTTGGGAAAACCTCAGGAAAAGAGGGGTAGCTGGTCCATCTAGATGCCAGCTATGTGAATTACAAGAAGAAACTATGGAACACCTTCTCAACCTCTGCCCATTCACAGCAACAAAGGACACACTCAGCCAAAAGATGCACACAATGACTTAGTTACATGGATATGGATCCTTAACCAGAAGATGAAAATGGGCCCTTTATCAAGGTATCCACTATCATCAATATGTTATTCCAGTGTCTTGTTAATAGACTTTCCTATAAAAAAGGAGTTGAGTCATTAATTGTGCATCACAATGCCTATATCATCCAAAGGAATTAGGTCATAACAAGAAACCTACAGGATTTTCAACCTCTGCAATGCGACATACAACCATGACAGTGAGACTATGAACTTTAGAAAGTGTCAGTACGGTCTTACTTGCTGGAATCAACAAAGAAGTGATCGGTACAATTTAGCAGGGGAAGACAAAAATTTCGGGAAGAGAAGAGCGATAGTACCCAAAGACTAGCCTAAAATGCTGCTACCTTTCAATGCTCATTGCCCCATTAGATAAAATGATCTTTGCATAAATCAGCCCAAAGTTTCCACTTTCGCAACCAAATGAAGCTCTTAAGATATCATTTTCTATTCCATTAGTTGAACCAGCATTAACTTATGGGGAAATCACCCTAAGCAATGGAAAACAAGCAGTTGACGTTATTTTGTAGCATTAAATATCTGTAGATTTTTAAAGCAGTAGCACAGTATTAAAGTCTCGTGTGTTTCTCGTAAATTTATAGAAAAAATTTAAGGCCCTCAAAAGGTAAATCATACATTACTTTCTTTAACTTCAGAGAAAACAAGACACCTGCCTGTACGGTGAGCTAGTTTCACACAAGACTTCCATCAAATTTAGAGAAAATAAGATAAGACCTCTTTAATTGATAAGCGAGTTGCATACGTTTTCCTCGTTGAATACATAATTTCTTTTCTGTTTAAGGAAAGCGATAGACTTACCTACAAGGGAAGCCAATCTCGCGATGATCTTTGACTTCATAGTCTTAATAACAGCTTCTCGTTCCAGGAGAATCATATCCTTCTTATTTCGTTCCATTATTTTCCTTGAAAGTCGAAAAGCTTCGACACCTGATTTCACTCATTTGCCCTCTTCCAGCGACCAGGCTGTGTCGGGTATTTTGACTTCTCTGTTTCGAGTCTTAAATAAACAAGACAAATTTTTCATACTAATTTCAAGGGGGATTTCTAGATGATTAAGACTGGAGAATGAATGATCATGTGGTGGAGGCGAAAGCGAATTTGTCAAACTGTTTGTAAGTCTCTCAATCAAACACACAGTTTTCAAATTCCTCCTCTTCTTTACACAACATTGGGGCATTATCACCAATCTATTAAAATTTTAAAATAATTGACATGAAATGATTGTCACAGAACGATCAATGGACGGGTTTGTCATGGAGAGAGAAAGCCCGTGGGGAACTTCCTACATGGAATGGTAATATTTATATTGTTTAAGCAAGGAAAAGGGAACACCGGCAGCGTTCATGCTCAATAATGGGATTGGTGCTGGAGTGAAGGGATGAATGCAACCGGGACGCTCACGTCGCCACCCAGCGCTTCTTGTCATGTTTATTTTAAAAAGGCTGTCTGAATTTTTTCGATTGACTTTTTACTTTTTGTTGCTTTAATTTCGTCGTGACTGAGGAAATTTATTTCTTAATATTTTAATTCGGGTCGTCTCGACGTGGTAGATGGACTTCTCCGTTACTGTTTAATTTTGTGATAACCGAGGAAATTTATTTTATATTTCTTTTAAGCCAGCTTCTGTGCATGTTTTCCATGACTTTTTAATTAATTGTTTTAATTTCACTGCCAGGCTACTTTACAAAATCTATTTTAAATGTTCATAAGCCAGGATTATTTAGTGAAGGCATTATCTTATGAAATTTATTTTATACTTTTATAAATTTAAATGGAATATCTTATTTCAATGAACTAAGATTATTGAGGGAAGGGGTTATCTTATGAAATTTATTTTATTCCATTATAGATGTAAATGTTGAAATTTATTTTATATTTTATAAATTAAAATTGTTTTAAGGTTGATGTGAAGAATTATTGAATTTGTTTATAAATTAATATTAATATAAATTTATCTTAATTTTGGGTCAATCAAATTTTTTTTATATGAAAGTTTTTTTCTAGTGTAAAATTGAGGAAAAGTTTGCACCCAAGAAATTTGGTTCCTCCAAATTATTATTAATATTTTCAAAATGTTACATCTCAATTCCATATTAAACATGGAAAAAATATCTTAGAATAATCAATCCTTACTTATAGCTAACACTATTTTTTTATTATTAATATAATTTTGTTTTAAATATTACATCTCAACTTGACATAAATGAATTACACATTATAGAAGAAGAAGAAATTATTTTAACGTCCACTAGGCTATCACGAGGCTAAAGATAGCCTATGGCCGACATTAATTTTTTTGTTATTTCTATTTTTTAATTTGTTAATGTAAGTATTATTTTATTATTTGGTAATGTAACTTGACGTGATAACATCTTCTTCATTTTAAGTTGTAGAACTCCTCACCGTTCAACAATTATCCATTTTATTTGATCTCGGACTTTTGTGATCCATTTTTTTTTCAATTTATTTTTATTCTACTTTATATTTTTTCATTATATTTTTATATTTATATTTATTTTATTTTATAATTGTTAATTCTTTTTATCATTCTTTAATTTATTTTTATTTTAATCATTTTTTCTTATTTTTATTCTACTTTATATTTTTCATTATATTTTTATATTTATTTTTATTTTATTTTATTTTATAATTGTTAATTCTTTTTATCATTCTTTCTTTATCTCCTTTATTTTAAGCTATGATAATAATAAGAATTAAAATAAAATATATTTTTGTTCCCTTCTCCTTTAACCATATTAAAAATAATTATTAAATAATTATTAATAATTTAAATTATTAGTAATTTAATAATTTCTTACTTATTAACAAAAACTAAATTAGTTATAATTTCTTACCTATTAACCAAAATCTAGTAGTTAATATTAGTTTTGGATTAAATATTATTTAATAATTAATAATTATTAAAAAATTTAATAATTAATTTAAACTATTACTAATCTAATCATTTCTTTGACTAAATTAGTTATAATTCCTTAACTAAAAACTAGTCGTTAAGGTTAGTTTTGATTAAATAATATTATAATCGTAACGGCTACCTAGAACTTCTCGTTGCTCTTTAATTCCATTGATAGATCGATTTTCTCAACTTGGTCCTGAAGATGAACCTCATTAGTAGGTTTGAAATGTTGACCATAAAACATTGACGATGTGATTTATCTGAAAGCAAGCTACAAAAATTATCTATTTTATTTCATATTTTACTTGGATGATTATAAATAAGAAATAATGTTTCCTCGTTCTTTCTTCAATAGAAGAAAAGTATTGGAATCTAATGTTACCTTATGGCTTTAGCATGCAATACTGATGTCAAAGATAGGGTTTGGCCCTAGGCGAACGTTGCCTCCCTAGTTTCTACTCTTCTTTTACGATGGGAGCTTCTTCTTCTTATTACATCATTGCTAAGATTTTGGCCTCCTTTTTCTCTAAGGTGAATTGATTGTTACCTTTTGTTTCCGGCGTTGTTCTTTTTTTCCTCCTATAATGGCTCCCTTGGGAGACAAATCAACATCTTAGTCTGTCAAGGAGGTAGGCTCGATTTCTGGTTCTCACAATGTGAAGTATATTGTTCCTCATTGTGTCTCACTTCAAGCTCACTCGGTGGCGACCACTACTGCGATATTTGTTCCTATTGAAGCTTCCTTGTCGTCGAGCCCAGTGCCATCGCATGGCTTTGTCCCCTCTTCAAGCACAAATTTCCCTATATTGGCTATTCCTTCCTTCATCTATTATGATGCGTTGAAATCTGCTCCAGACTATCACTCTTCGGAGTTGTCCTCTAAGTTAAAATGTATAAACTCCATTATTGTAAATTCTATTTCTGGTTACACCCATCGAGGGCCTCACTCCACACCTACTCGTGATCCTTTAAAAGTCCCTGTTTCTGGTGTTAATTTTCAAATTGTTCTATGTTGTATCGATTACTTAAGCCTAAATCAACACTTCAATTAGCAATCTTTTCAATATCAAATAATATTTCCAACCATCAAGAGTAATTGAAGATAGAACAATAAATGCAATGAAAAAGGAGACAATGAATACATCAACAAGAGACAACATATTTGGTCAAAGACTAGGGGAAAACTCACTATGGGGAAAACCCTTTGAAAATTCTTCTTTTATTAGATTGTCATAAAATGTTCAGCAGAGAGTACAATGAGGCGAATACAAAATCATTAACAAAATTAACCCAATCAACATTCAAAATATGTTCCCAACATCAATTTGTATTAAAGACAACTCTTCCTGTCTGTGGTCAACTGCGGTCATAAGTCAAAATTTAGCCCTAGAGCTCAACCACACAGATGAGGAGTTATGCATGCGGTTGAGACCTTCCAACCACTCCCATGAGCTTGCTAGCTAGTTATTGTGACCAAAATTTTCCTTTGACGAGCCTGCAGTTATGACCCAAAAACCCTAGAACACGTGCGAGCTTCATACCCTGTATTTTCAAACCTATGAGAACCTCTTTCATCGACCCAAGCTCAAACCTATGTGAACCAATCAATGAAGAAGAGAAGAAGAAGATGCTTGGTGGTGTCCAAATGAGCTTGAGGTTTCTTGTATTTATAGGCTTCCAAGGGTGACCAATTTCCTATTAGGGCCAACCTGTCCAATTTTGCATATGTGGGATTTTCTTCATAAGTACACTTTCCCTTGTCCAAATTGAGTGCTTCAATAGTCAAAATTGGTCCCTTCGAAAAGAGGAATCTAGTCCCGTGGTTGGAATTTATCACTGAGCTTCCAAATTAACATTTGGTTCCCCCCCCACTGAAATTCCAATCCTTAATGGTCCTGTAATCGAGGTTTTGAGTGTGGCTAAGACTATAAGCGAAGCTAAGTTCTACTCAGTGTTGGTTTAATAAGAAGGTTCTTTGGATTGTTGCCAAATTTGGTTGCTCTTCACTCTTGGATCTCCAAGTGGTGAAAATAGTATCTTTCTAACAAGGTGAACATCTACCCTATGGAAAGAGGATTTTTCATAACAATTTTCAACAAAGCTAACGATAAATCTCAGATCTTGAATTATGGTCTGTGTATTTGGGGAAACACAGGGCTCTCCATCCAACCTTGATATTTGTCCTTTGAACCCCTCATAACATCACTCACATCTGCTTTGGTTTGGGTAAGGTTGCCTAACCTTCATCTTCATTAGTGGAATATTCCCTTTCTGTCTGCAATTGGTAACGCATTAGGAAAAATTCTATGTAGAGGGATTGGTATAAAATTATACTTAAATCCAACATATGCATGCATATGTGTGGAAATGGACTTAAGTAGAGGATTCCTTGCTGAAATAAAATTAACAAGTCCTAGATTTTCATGGATTCAAAAACTAAACTACAAAAATATCTTATTTTGTTGTAGAGGTTGTTATGAGACGAGAGTTTCCATCAAAACTTGCCTCAAATCTAGGAAAAATGCAACAAATAAATTCAACGAGTCACCTCCCTCAGCCTCTAGTAAAGAGAACAAGTTGTAAAAGGAAATCCAAGGAAAAATGAATTCAAATGTGGAAGATTCTGGCACTTCATTCAATGATAGCACATCAAGTGCTTCGTCAAGCACTTATTCAATGAAATTTCATGCTTCCCACAATGAGAAATGTGTGCAAAAGGGCCATCCAATCTCAGAGACAGAATAAATTTTCTGAGGCATCTCTTGTCCCATCTAAAATATTAATAAAGACAACCAAATTTGAAGCAACTATGGTTATAGCTATGGAAATAAACAACTCTTCCACTCCTCCAGAAGTCCTCCAAATGAAAAAGAACGAGCAATATACTTCTTCCTTGGATAAAGATAAAGGAACATAGATCTTCATTGGATTCAAGTTTCTAACAGGCAATAGTAGAAAGGTAGTATCATGGACGGACCAGTTAGAAGTGATCCCCCCTCATCTGGCGCAAAAGATAGATTCCAAAAGCATACCAACCCCAAATATGGGTAACTCTACCGTATCAACAAAAAATGGGGCTTGGACCCAAGTTAAAAGAAACTTGAAAGGAAATTCTCTAGGAAAGGTGAAATCCAAAGCAAATACAAATCTTAAAAATTTGTTGTAAAGTTATTTGGATTTTAGGAATTTTCGGAAAGTTTTCAAGTGGAACAGTTTCAATCTTCAAGTAGAATGGCGTCATTGAACAAGGTTTTGGGTTGCTTCTATGCATTCTAACCTAAACCTTCAAGGACATTTGGAACTTCCAATCTTCAAAAGATATGTAATGGTATCGACAAGACCCCACTTTTATTAAGACAAAATACGAGTCATTATATATATATATATATATATATATATATATATATATAATTATTAAATGTGTTTAGAAAACCTTCGGCAAAATCACATAATCAAACTTTTGTCTTTGATTATGTGATTTTGCCGAAGGTTTTCTAAACAATGTTATGGATCACAGAAGTCTAAATTCCTTAATAATTATTAAATGTGTTTAACTAATATGAAGAATTATTGAATGTTTAACTAATTAAATAAGTAGATCAAACAAGTTTTTTTTTTATAATAAAATATTTATATTAAATTTATATAATAAAGTAAACTAAGTATGTGTTTTCAAAAGTAAAATATTATCTATTCAAATGTATTGGTTTTCCCCATGATGGGTGCAGAGACAAGGCACCTCATTCAAGCTCCGGAAGAGAGCCATCGTGAATGAAAGGGAGAGAAATAGAAATGCATATCAACCTAGCTTATGAATAGATGGGAGCAAGGTAAGTTGGAAAGTTGGACCGAGATACTACACTCAATTAAGAAGCCACAATCCTGGGACCGCTCCGACATTGTCTCTTGTATTCACAGTTGAACCATGAACTCACATCTACACCGAACTCTGTTTTTCTTCACCATTTGGGGCATATGGCAGACTCAAAACACTCTTACATTTGAGAAAATTTAGCCCAATATCTAGCGTACCTACTACCAAATTTTTACCTTTCATCAAGAGTTATGTGCACCTACTTCTCCAAATCACCTACATATCCCTCCTCCTTGCAATATTTGGGAATCATTCCTAGTTGGTTTCTTTGATGGGTCTTATTCCTTCAACACGTACAAATGTGGCATGGTTATTTTCATAGATGCAACACATTCATACCATTTCCATTGGCTTGGTGGGATTGAAACCAACACGCGAGCTGAGATCGATTCCATGTGGGGCATTCTTCACTGTGTTATATGGCTCAGACTTCGGGAGATCAATATTTTTGGAGATTCCAAAGTTGTCACTGATTGAGCAAATGGGAAAGGCTTGTTGCACTCTCTATCTCTTGATAACTGGAACACCAACACTAAATCATTGATCAAAGAATTCCATACCATCACCATTGCCCACATATATAGGTGACAAAACATGATTGCATATCGACTATCTAAGGATTGATGCTCAACTAAACTCAATCGAATATATTACTAATCACTTCTGCAAAACTGTCTACGCGATTTGGGTCATATCGATCTCTAAACAATCCCTAAACAAAACCTCTATGGGCTTGCTGCTATCCCAAACTCCTCAAACATATCACAAATTAGTGTTTTCCAAGGGAATTTGAATGAATAACAGAGAAATACTTTGTTGTGAGCCCGAGGATGAAGCAATTTTTCTAGGACACTAGCTAATTTCTCAATAGATAGAGAAATACTCTATTTTGAGCCTGAAAATGAAGATGATTTTTTCCCAGATCAGGTTCAACTCACTGATAAGGTTTGTCCTACAAGAGGAGGGACACTACATCTCACAAGGTTTATGATCCAAAATCACTTCTCAAGGGCTATCAACTGCTCGACTGAGATTACATATTCTTAAAATCTAGTTTAATATGTTCTATGTATCACACAGGGAGAGTCGTGGTGAGTGATAATAACTCAAATATTGTAAACCTCATAAGATTAATCTAGAACCATCAAATACAATTGTCAATGTACTTCTTTTACACCTCTAAGTAATAGGAACGTTTTTTCGATTTGCAAAAAAAGTTGGAAGATTTTGCAGTGAAACAAATTTAGTTCATGCGGGGGAAGGTACACTCATCTTGGTTTTTGTACAACTAAGGAAGATGGTTGATCATTTGAGAGATTATGGATAGAGTCGAGTAAATAATGTTAAGAGGTGGCAAGAAGGAGATCGATTGGTGAGGAGAGAGGCCTCTACATTCATTTAAGCAACCAATAATGATGGATGGAAAACAAAATTGGAACTATGGTATTGGAAAAATTAATCCATGGAGCAATTGAGGCTCGAGGGTTTGGTCTTTATCTTGGGTGGAAACTATTTCAGACATATCTCTCCATCTCAGGGGCCATATCAGAAGAAGATAATGAAGCTACTGAAGATAATAAAGTGATTAACTGTAGAGTGTGAGGCACCTACAGTAGATGCTCCAGAGCAACATGAAACGAGGATCGATGAAATGAGCGAGGACCTTGCCAATGTTCTGTGTTTCCAATGGTCGGAAGAAACTGAAAATGCTGACATTATTGTGTCTGGGGCAGTGGTTGAAGAATAATATTTTTCTTAGTATTAATCTATGCTATATATAAATATGAAAAAATATTAGGGGTCTTCTTAAGGGTTTATAAAAGTAGTTGCATTAGTTGCATTAAAATAGTAGTAAGTATAAAGGGTTTATAAAAGTAGTTGTATTAAAATAACAATGTGTACAGAATCGTGGAGTTTCAAGACTTTTTTTGGTCATTTTTTAGCTTAGCAAACCAAGATTTTATATCAATCATAAAAAGTTCTGGCCTTCGCATGAAATTCACTTAATAGAAAAAACTTACTCATCTCTTTAAAAAAAATTCGTAAAGAGTTTCAATGTAGTAATATAGAAGAACTAATGTCATTGGTTTACTTTTAAAAATTATATATAATTGATATATAATAAAAATAAAATTATAATTTAAGTAATGAATTTAAGTTTTTGATCTATATCTATATTATAAGGAGATTTTTTTAGGAAAAATCACATAAAAATATTTATCAAACATTCTTTGATGTGATTTTTTCAAAAAAAAAATCTTCTTAGGATTATAATGTAATATTAACATATAACTAAAATAATATTATAATTTAAAAATAATTATACAATTAAAATAAATTAAAGTATTATAACTTTAAGAATAAATTAATTAAATGATTTAAAAAAAAATTATATATAGAACTCCTAAAACTTAAGTTCTCTAAATATTGTTATTACAAATTTTCAACTTTAATTGTAATTGAGATACTGAGTATAAAATGGTATTTAGTATAAATAATTGATGGTCAATGAGACTTGAGTGGAACAATTCATTTTATTTATATTTATTTTATTTTAAAATTATTTTAAAATGTGTAATTTATATAAAAATAAAAATAATAGATTATAATGATTACGATATATATATATATATATAATAAAAATATGTGGTAAAATATAATGTTAAATTAATTAAAAAATAATAAATAATAAATTTATTCAATTAAATTTGTTATATTGTTATTTTATTTTTATTAATAAAATTATAAATATTTTGTCAAAAACAATTATAATATATTTTTTATATTAAAATAAATTTATATAATAATAATTAATATAAATAATTATATAGAAATTTATATTTACAATCAATTATAATATATATTTATATTTTATTTATTTATTATTCCTGCCGCAACCGTGGATATATGCATTCGATAATGGATTGAAATTCAATTAGTTAGGAGCTGATCAAAAATTAAACATCCATGTTATAATGTTGACCTTATAAAACAAAAAAAATTAATTTTTTTTTCCTAATAAAAATATGTCATAAATATAATGTTAAATTAATTAAAATAATAATAAAAATAATAAATAATAAATTTATTCAATTAAATTTGTTATATTATTATTTTATTTTTATTAATAAAAATATAAATATTTTGTTAAAAACAATTATAATATACATTTTACATTAAAATAAATTTATATAATAATAATTAATATGAACAATTATATAGAAATTTATATTTACAATCCATTATAATTATATATTTATATATTTATTTATTTATTATCCCCGCCGCAACAGTGGATATATGCATTCGATAATGGATTGAAATTCAATTAGTTAAGAGCTGATAAAAAATTAAACATCCATGTTATAATGTTAACCTTATAAAACAAAAAGAAATTAATTTTTTTTCCCTAAGCTTTTGATTGACTATCTCTTGAGGTCTTATTGTGTAATTATTTCAGCGCCGCCAATTGGATGGATAGAACGAGTACGACGACCAGTGTGTCAATTCATCGTTCGCTAGATTGAAGGCGTTAGAATCTCCATTACTGAAGCATTGGTCTGAGTCCACTTCAATCTGAGAACGGATAGTACACTGAATTAAATTGTTAGATGCCCAGGATAGTACACTGAATTAAATTGTTAGTTGCAAAAGTACACTGAATGTGTCTCGGCAGGGTGGATCTACCTGATAAACGGATGCTTTAAAGAGTTCAAGGCAGGTTGAGTAGGATAGACGCAGTGCTTTGGCCACATGAATCTACATGCATCTCTAATAACATGGTTGAATTCCAAGTCTTCAAATCCTTTTATTTTTTTGTGGAATAGAGGGTTACGTGCGATTATGGATTTTCCCTTCTTCAAATTTGTTGGATTGGTTATGTGGGATGAGTTAAAATATTTAAAATAAAAAATTAAGATTGCTATTATAATTATAATGTGATGTTTAGAAGATGGGATTAAATTATTAAAAAAAATGGTGTTGAAGAAGGGGAGTATTGAAAACAAAATGTTTTAAATAATATTTACATGGATTGGTTGGAAATAATTAACAAACATTTTTATCAATTTTTTTTGCTCTTTTAAAATTTTGAAATATTTTTTTTTATCCAAACAAATATTTTTTGGATAACACTTATATAGCTTATTTAGTCAACAAGATGTTTATATATCTTATTAGTCCCTGCCTGGGACTCTTAGCGATCGATTGTGCGTTGACCGCATATTAATCTCTTGTTTGACCAAAAAACATCGCTCTGCATCACAACTTTAACCAAAGTTTTCATAGTAGAAAATAATATAAAATTTATTATGTAATTTTTGATTGGACAACAAAGTTGGGGGTCTTATTGCGGGCTTCGCAGGTTTCAAGACATTATGTTCGGCTTAAAAATAAGATATCCAAAGTTTTCAGAGATGAAAAGTTTTTGTTATCCAAAGTTTCCTCATATTGCCGAGCTTTTCCAAAACAACCTTTTCGAAATATGAGAGGTTAAAAATATTAGACAAGCAGTAATGTATATTTGTAATAAATAATTTTTTTTCCGAAAACATTAAAATATATATATATTACAAATAATCAGGAAAATAAAAATTAGTCATCTAATTTTAATATTACTTTAATATTAAAAAAATGTAAAAAGTTAAAAAAAAATAATAATCTAACCTTATCATAGTTATCGATGTAAAAAGCTAAAAACTAACCTAAGCTTATAATAATTACATCACCACATCCTAAACATTTCCAATTTCTCACCCAAAAAAAATATAATAAAATTAGCTCTAATAACTTTTTCAGTTATCCGAAACTCATTTTTCCAATTATAACTCATGAAATCCTACATTTCAAATTTTTTTAACAAATATATCTCATAAAAAATATTTTTTGGGGGGTGTATGTTTCCAATAATTTTCTGTTATTAATTTTTTGTTATTTTCGGTTACTTTTTGTCTTTTTTTTTTTACTGTTACCAAATTATTAGTAAGAACTCATATTTTACTGAAATATTTGACATTACTTTTTAGAATAAAATAAAACAAAAGTCACTAAACATTATTTAAATGATTCTAAAATTTTCTGAAATCTAATTAAATATAAATTACTTGATAAGAAAAACATAATAATAGGATGTTTATTGAAAAACAATTTGGCATATCAAAATTTATTTCTCCAGGGATTTCTCATGTCCTGCATGCAGTGTCGTGCATCCTGCAAGTGCCAGTTGTTTGCATATGCAGAGACGTCCACAGTGGTTTACAAATGCCTTGTCCGGAGTCCCGTTGGTTTACAAATGCCTTGTCTTGAATCTGGAGTAAGTTCAGAGCATGCCAGTTGTTTGCATATGCAGAGACGTCCACGGTGGTTTACAAATGCCTTGTCCGGAGTCCCGGTGGTTTACAAATGCCTTGTCTTGAATCTGGAGTAAGTTCAGAGCAGAGAGTGTCGAGCAGCTAATTCTCTGGAGTAAGGTCAGAGCAGAGAGTGTGGAGCAGCTAATTCTCTGGAGTAAGGTCAGAGCAGAGAGTGTGGAGCAGCTAGTTTGAGGAGTAAAGGAGCAGAGAGCGTCGAGCTGAGGTTCACCTTTACAACTTGTAAGTTCCATTTTACAGTGACTTAATATTACTTTCCACGATTACAGCAGTTCCACCATTACAATAGTTGTTTTTGTTCATGCCATTTCTTCGTCTAGTCCAAGTTCAGCCACTCGTCTTCAATAGTTAGTTAGTTCCTTAAGTTGAATATATTAGTTCCATTTCCATTTTAATTTTGGGATTTGTAAGTTAGTTCCTTAAGTTGAATATATTAGTTCCATTTCCATTTTAATTTTGGGATTTGTAGATGGTGTTTAAGGGCTTTTTTAATTGCGAAAAACTCTATTTGTTAGGATCATCCATAACTCACATTCGCGGAATTTACAGCAATAGGCTCTTACAGTGACTTATATATTGTGTTTCGTACCTTTATTAGAACATCTTTTTATCATAGAACCCAACACAAGGGAAGGCGAGGTCACAAGTTGAGATCTTCCCTATGATATGTTGTTTTGCAGGTTCTTTGTAGTGGCGAATGCAATTGCATGTGGGTACACATTGTTTTCATTCATCTTCTCCGTAACCGACAAATTTTCCTCCTCTACACTGTCAACCTTTCTTCTCTCTGTCACTGATTTGGTAATGCCTTTTTCTTCTTCTTTACTATGAAGGTGTGAAAGCTGCGTTATAAATGTTGTTCAAATCTCGAATTGAATTTCATAACTGTGTGCAGGTGATGGTGGCGCTGGTATCGGCGGGGGTCTCTGCAACGACTGCCATTGCTTACGTCGGGTACAAAGGAAATTCTCATACTCACTGGGGAAAACTCTGCGGTATATATGATTGCTTCTGCCACTCCATTAAAATTCAATATGCTGTAAGATATATCCGAAGGGTTGTTATACATGAATATCAAGTGGGAGACGGCAGCAAAATAGGCAACCAGAAGCAAAGTAGAAATAATAAGGGTGATAATTGAGAAGCTCATTCTCTCCAACCCAATCTAACAGACAGAAGATAAACAAAGAAGTGAGTTTATGAGCGAAAATAGAGATTCATTTCTATATATCTGCTTAAATAATTTGTTATAAAAAGTTGTTGATTCAGGATCTGTTAGATTTTTTTTTAATTATTTGAATATTCATAGTGGTATTTGAAACGTGGACAATGTTAGCAAACGTGACGCCAGAGCACGCATGGTGTGTTTTAGAATATAAATTCGCGTGTAGCCCATGAAGCTTTCTCATCAAATAGTTAATGACTTTCGTTCGCAAACGATGGTTCTGCGTGGCTCAACATTTGTTTATTTGTTTTAATTCTTTTATTATAAATTATGACGAGTATATAAATTTAGTTCTTAAATAAAGTTAAGAAAATAACATTTTATAAATTAATATTATTAATTATAAAAGTAATAGTTAGATATCTACATTTAAAGGGATTTGCTAGAAAAATTTTAATAGTGGAGATTATTCATCAATTTATTATATTTATTTTATAAATAAAATTATTTAAGATATTATTGGTAAATATTATATTTTATTAATATTATTTTTAATTTAGAAATAAGCTTGCTTAAAATATTATGAGTCAATATCATACTTTATTAATATTAGGTGAGAAAAAATTATGATTCATTTCACATTTAATATATTGTACATAAATGTCCTAACATATGACTAATATTAGCAAGGAACTAATATTTCGATATTTATGGTTCTTACGCTGCATTTTACTATTTATAGTTCCCTATCTCTTTATTACTATTTAAAATTTTCCTATATTATGATTTATTTTGTTTAACATAATTATTATAAATATACTCTTAACATTTTCTTTTTCTTTTTACATAAATCATATTTTATAACAATTTCTTAATTCTTTATCTTTATTCATTTTTTGCAATATTATAAAATTATTTAATATATTTAAAATTATTAAATACACTCTTAACTACTTTATAAATATATAATATCTTTATAGCAATTCTTAACCCTATCCTTTATAAATCTATTAAAATTTTGTTATTATAATTAGTTTATTTAATATAATGAAAACCTCCAACAACTACTTTATATTAAATATACTAATTCTTATTTTTTAGAGTTTTTTTTAATTAATTATATTATTTTTTTAATTAAACTGAAAAGTAAAAAACTTTTAAATTACTAAAATATTTTATCAATATTTTGTAAAATTCAACTCTTTATTATTTATCTATAATTATAATTATTGATAACTGATTAAAATTTAAAAAATTATATTTAATTTTTTTTTATACATTAAAATATTTGAAAAATAAATTTTTTATATTAAATTATTTATCAAATAAATTATAATATATATATATATATATATATATATATATATATATATATATAATTTAGAGTTAAAAATTTATTTAAATAAAAATAATAAAGAAAAATATAATAAATTTATTAATTTTTAATTAATGAAAGTAAACTATTCCCATATACTTATTTGAATATACCTACAATATTTTTTTACTCGTAACGTTTCACACGCTCTTACGTGAAAACCATGTTCTAGGGATTTCGAAAAATTTAAGTTATTGAGTAATAGGCCTAAACTACAAGGAAATATTATAACAATAAAATCACATTCGTGAATGTTAGTTTTTTTATTATCATAAAACCATCTATTTTTATGTCTTTCATTATGAACATCCAGTTCAACATCTTATATCATGTATTCCAGAACATCTTATATCATGTATTCCAGAATGAACGAGTTATGAATAACAAGTTCAACGTCTTATATCATGTATTTTAGAATGAACGAATTATGAATAACAACTTCAGTGTCTTATATCATGTATTTTAGAATGAACAATTAATTCAGTAATTACATCGTGTATTTCATAATGACCAACAGTTCAATGTCTTATATAGTGTATTGTATTTCAGAATGAACAATTAATTCAATAACTATATTGGATTTCCCATTCATGGTTATACCACCACTGCTTTGCCAACAATAGACAAGACATATTTGTTAAAAAATAAAAAATAAAATTACTTCCCTTACGATTTCAGTATTGTACTATGAGTAATACAAATCATTTAAAAATAATTTCGAAAAAATTTCGGCGGGTATGCCATCTGCAACGTAGACCTTCTGGCAGACCCCGGCAGGGACTACCGGCTGCATGCAGCACTTGTTTATATTTAATTATCACATTTTTCTTCAAAGGTAGAACTATACAATTCCGTTCTATAACATAGATTGTTCATACTTGTTTTTTTAATACGCTCCTACTTCTCAACCATTTTTTTTTGGATTATTTTTTCGAAGTTATCATCATTATTATCTTTCGTATTTATTTTTATTTGTCAAAAAAATATATATATATTTTTATATTTATTTTTAGTTATCATTTAAATATTATATATTTTTATATTAAAAATATATTTTACCAATAGATTTTGTCCAATACTAGTGCATCAATATTATTTGTTTCTAGTTATTGTTAAATTTTCCACACTACTCTAGTTGTTAAAGGTACTATTTCTAATCCACACCACTCTAGTTGTTAGATGTACTATTCCTAGTCCTAGGTCATTAGCAGTGTTGTAGGACTACTGAAGAACACTTTGTTTGCCCATTCATGTATGTCTTTGAGGCTAACTTAACTATACTTAAACTAAGCAAGAATATCTACAATGTAGCCCTTATTCAAATGTGTCATTTATTTCATACCTTTTAAAATTCAATAACTAAACTAAGCTTTTAAAATTCAATAACTAAACTAAGCGGTAGGGAATGCTAGCTATGCAACCTTGTATATATATAGAGAGAGAGTGTTTTGAAGAAGTGATTAAAATTCTCTTTACCCAAATTCAATTTTCTCAAGTTCATGATGAATTTTTATTTTTTTTGTTAAACTTGGATTTAAAATAAATTTCCATTAATTGTTTTTCAAATTTTCAAATTAACCTTTAATGCCTAGAATTTAACTTTTTAGGAAAAAAATCAGCAATGTGGTAATGAAACAAAGTACAAATAGTTGAAAACGTCTGTCGACAAATTTCAAAGTGCTTAGAATACCAAGCACTAATGGTATTGAACTTAGTAAATTGTTTGATATCTCTCTTGATTGTCAGATTCCAAGAATATCTTTGGATCTACAATTGACATAAACATGCTTTGCACAAATGATGTATTCTACTTAGCCACACATTTGCAAAAATTATGCGTAGACAACTCCAACTCTCCAATAGAAGGCCATAAAACTCAACTTAAAATAAACCACCTAGAATCCCAAAGCATTGTCTAGTTGGATCACTGTATGGATGTAAGCATCTCTTTCTACTATATTCATTATTAAAGTTATAACAATATCAATGCTCCAGTATAATACCAACATCCCCCTAGACTAGAAGATTGTCAAGGGTGGATTAACTTTGTCCTCCATTTCCTTTAGAATTAAATGTATCAATGGTTCAATATGGAATCATTATCTACATATTGATGGTTCAATACACGAATCATTATCTACATTGGATTATTTTGTTTTTAACTACTAGATGGATTAATAAGGTCCTTAAACATTTCCAAACTCTAACCTCTAATTTTGTTTTTTCACTGTTAGATGGAATGATAAGGTTCTTCAAACATTGGCAAACTCTAAACCTCATATAGGTGGATATGTATTATAAAACCTTCACTGAAAGATAATACCAGGTTCTTTCGCAAGGCACCCATTACCATTAATTTTTCATTCCAATAACTTGCTAATAGATTTGCTATATTCGAATATAATCATTAGTTGTGCATCATAATCCCTTGTATCATCCAAATGATTTAGGTCACAGGAGAATACCTATAGATTGGGAATTATAAACCTATTGAATGCACCATTTACATCCATGACAGTGCAATTATAAAATTTAGATAGGAAGCAGGACAATCTTCCTTGCTGGAAGCAACTCAAAGGTAAATTGTACAACTTAGCACAGGAAGTTGATAACTCCATAATGGAGAGACTTACCTAAAATATTGTTATCTGTTAATCTTGCCTCATTAGATGAATCCATCTCTACATAAGGAAGAGACTTGCCTAAAATATTACCATCTATCTTTTCCATTAATCTTGCCCCATTAGATGAATTCAACCCTGTATAAGTCAACCCAAAGTTTCCACCTTCACACTTGGTTGAAGCTTTTTGAAGCTTCATTTTCTATTCTATTACTTGAACCAACATTAAATTATGGGGATTTCACGTGAAAGTACTGGCGAACGAGCCACTTATATGTGAATATTTTTGAAGCAAGAATACATATGTGTAGATTTTTAAAGCAATAACAAAACTAATATCACAAGTTGTATACAACTCTTTTTAATTTATAAATATAGAGAAAATAAGAAGGATTTATAGTATAATATTAATAATATAATGTTTATAATATTAATAATCCCTTGAGTTTATTAATCCTTTGGTTCATAATATTAATAATCATTTTATTATATTAATCCCTTGGGTTTATAATGTTAATCACAAGGGTTTCTAACATTAATATTAATATAATACTAATATTGTTATAATCTTAACCCTTTGAGTTTACTAATCCCTTGAGTTTTAATATTAATAATTCCTTGGTTTTTTTTATTAGTTTATTTTATAATATTAATAGTAAGCCAATATTGTTATATAAAATTAGAAATAGTAATAATTCTTTGGGTTTATAATATTAATATTAGGGCTTTAAATTAAGATTTAATACTATGACATTGGAATGGTACAAAAATCTATACATGTCATATCACAACAAAAATTGTCTCTATACAACAATGAATCTGACAACCATTGTCGCAATGTTACATTTCATCGCAATCTATTTAAGCTCACATTGTTACATTACAAAACTGAGAATTAATATTAGGTTTGTAATATTAAGGCCTTTTAGTATTTGATTTATAATATTAAGGTTTAACATTGGGTTTATAATTTATAATGTTAGTGTTTATAATATTAAGCTTTAACATTAGGTTTATAATTTATAATATTAAGGTTTATATTATTAACCATAGGGTTTATAATATTAATCAATTTCACAATAATTGTTGCAATGTTGATATTATAAACCCAAGGGATAAATGTGATTGACTCTATTAGTGTTTATAACATTTATACATTAACACATGTTATATATGGTTGACTATTATTAACATGGTCAACTGTAGTCAACATGGGAATCATAGTGAATAAGAGCCAACGTGACTACGAAGGTGAACCATAGTAAAATCAGGAATTGTGGTCTATCAATAAGTGACCTATAGTGAATAGTTGATGGTGATGATTGACCATCGAAACATATATTGGAGGGCTAGGGTTAACAATATTATTCCTAAGGTTTATAGTATTAATCCTGGGGTTTATAATCCTAGGGTTTAATATGTTAAACTTAGGGTTTATAATAATAATATTAGAGTTTATTATATTGGGTTTTTTAATGTTATAATTTTGTATTAAGGTTTAATATTGTGACTTTGGAATGGTAAAAATCCAATCAAACGTCACATTGTGACAAACATTGTCTCAATGTGACAATCAATCTCACAATCATTGCCACAATGTTACATTACATTGCAATTCATTCAACATTGCATTTTTAATGTTATAATTTTGTATTAGGGTTTAATATTGTGACTTTGGAATGGTAAAAATCCAATCAAACGTCGCATTGTGACAGACATTGTCTCAATGTGACAATCAATCTCACAATTATTGTCACAATGTTACATTACATTGCAATTCATTCAACATTGCATTGCGAAATTACAATATTAGAATTTAATATTAGGGTTTATAATGTTCAAGTTTTTAATATTGGGTTTATAATATTAGGGTTTAGTATTAGGTTTATACTTTATAATAGTGATGTTTAATATTAGGGTTGATAATATTAATCTTAGGATTTAGTATGTTGGGTTTTATAATGTTAGGGTTTTAAATTAGGATCTAATACTATGACGTTGGAAAGGTACAAAAATCTATGCAACATCACATTGCGACAAACATTGTCTCAATACGATAATGAATCTAACAATCATTATCAAAATGCTACATTACATCACAATCTATTTAATGTCGCATTGTTAGATTACAAAATTGGGGTTTAATATTATATTTGTAATATTAGGGTTCTTTAATACCGGGTTTATAATATTAAGGTTTAATATTGGGTTTATAATTTATAATATTAGGGTTTATAATATTAAAGTTTAATGTTGGGTTTATAATTTATAATATTAGGGTTTATAATATTAAAGTTTAATATTGGGTTTATAATTTATAATATTGAGGTTTACATTATTAATACTTGGGTTTATAATATTACTCAATCTTGCTACCATTGTTGCAATGCTTATGATCCCTTGGGTTTATAATATTAATTTTAGGGTTCATATTGCTAGGGTTTAATATTAATCCCAGAATTTTGTGTCTTTGGGTTTATAATATTAATCCTAGTGTTTAATATTAATTTCTTATGTTTATTAATCCTTGAGGTTTATAGTATTAATAAATAATTGTGTTTATTCATCCCTTGGGTTTATAATATTAATCCCTTCGGTCTATAATATAAATCTCTTAGGTTTATTGATACTTTGGGTTTATAATATTAATAATTCTTTACATTTTTAATCCATTTGGTTTATAATATAAATCACTTTAGTTTATAGTATAATATTAATAATATAAGGTTTATAATATTGATAATCTCTTGGTTTTATTAATCCTTTGGATTCATAATATTAATAATCGCTTTATTATTTGATCCCTTGTGTTTATTAATGCCTTGGGTTTATAATATTAATAATCCCTTGGATTTGTAATATTAATAATCTCTTGGGGTTTATTAATTCATTGAGTTTATAATATTAATCTTTTGGATTTATAATATTGATACTTTATATATATGTGTGTGTGTGTGTTTTTTAATATATAGTTTATATTATTAATAAACTCTAACTAAATATATAAAAGCTATTGACAAATGTAATAATAAATATATAATAATTATTAATAATAACATAATTGTGAGAAATAAATAAGTACTATTAATAATAACTAAATAATATTTATACATTATACGTGAATTTTATTATAGTTTGAAATATTATTATCAATATATTAACAAAATTTTATATACTATTTTAATAACTTATTAATATATACAATAATATTGTTATTATTTATATAGTGAGAAATAGTTAGCTTTTAGTAAGATATACTTAAGATATACCTAATAGTTATTAATGTGGTTGGTGGTAGATATAGGTTTATCGGTGTATATCAACCATATTGGTAAATATGGTTGTAGATAAGCTTTATATAAGCCTATAAGTGTGTATCAGCCACATTGGTAAATGTAATTATATTAGTTTATAAACTTATAAAAAAATAAAAATATTCGTAAAACATAAGATATGTGATTGTATTAGTTTATAAACTTATAAAAAAATAAAAATATTCGTAAAACCTAAATCATATCTTATTTTATTAAATTCAAGAAAACAAGAGACACATTTGTGAGATTAGCAAAAAAGACCACCTAGTTACCTACGTCATTGATTCAATACATTATTATAAAACAGACCAAGCCAATTTCTAAATGATTTTTAATTGAATTTAATTTAAATGCAGATTTTTAAAATATTCTGACTGCTTTTATTTGTCAGATTTCAAAATATTCCCAAATCCTCTGGGAATATTTTCCCAAACAGTTTCCCAAATCCTTATGTTACACAACTTTTATTCGTACAAGTGGACCTTATCTCCCATTCAGTCGAACCGTTAAAACAATTGCGATGAAATGATTGTTGTAGAACCATCAATCCATGGTTTGGCATGAAGAGAGAAATACGGTGTGGATCGAATTTTCCACAAGACATGAACCGATAATATTGTTATTGCTTCTGCACACGGTGATGGCCATGTTTAGTAAAATCTGGATGATGGTGATGGAGAAACGTTTTTAAATGGAGTTGTTTTTAGTGCGATTTTTATGGAGATTCCGGTGACGGAATCCGGCGGAAAAAATTGAAGTTAAATCTTGATTTGTATTATTTAAAATGGTTTTTAACTGCATATTTGGATTCAACACCCTGAAAACCCCCTAGGACGCTTTGATTGTGCAGAAATTAGCTATCAAACTTGCGATTTCAATAAATTGCTTCCAGATTTTGACCAGAAAAGCTTCCAAAAAATCTCATTAAAAACAACTCCCTTTCAAATACATTAATAATTCAAAATATCAAATTTTTTTCAAGTACTTTAAAACTTTTGAATCATTGACCGGAGAATCCACAGTGTTATCATTTTTGAACCAACGTTTCAAATCCCAAATGGGATCCATCTTCAGGATGAGAGAATGATGATGACAGAAGAGCAGCGGAGGAATAATAAATAGTGATGAGGATAAAACATTAATATTAATTAATATATTAATAATAATAATATGTAATTAATATAATTAATAATTAATATTAATAAATAGTGATGAGGATAAAACATTAATATTAATTAATATATTAATAATAATAATATGTAATTAATATTAATGTTTTTCAAGTACTTTAAAACTTTTGAATCATTGACCGGAGAATCCACAGTTTTATCATTTTTGAACCAACGTTTCAAATCCCAAATGGGATCCATCTTCAGGATGAGAGAATGATGATGACAGAAGAGCAGCGGAGGAATAATAAATAGTGATGAGGATAAAACATTAATATTAATTAATATATTAATAATAGTAATATGTAATTAATATAATTAATAATTAATATTAATAAATAGTGATGAGGATAAAACATTAAAATGTTTTATCCTCATCACTATTTATTAATATTAATTATTAATTATATTAATTACATATTACTATTATTAATATATTAATTAATATTAATGTTTTATCCTCATCACTATTTATTATTCCTCCGCTGCTCTTCTGTCATCATCATTCTCTCATCCTGAAGATGGATCCCATTTGGGATTTGAAACGTTGGTTCAAAAATGATAAAACTGTGGATTCTCCGGTCAATGATTCAAAAGATTCAAGCCACAGATCCCTAAAATCCATACTTTAAAACTCACATATCATTTTAGTTTTATGGGAAAAATGGATAACGAGAAAGACGATACCTATTTCTAGATTATAGAGAGGCTAACAACTATACACATATATATATACATGGGGTAAAATAGAATTTTGTAGCATGAAAAAAATATATCTACATAATTTATTTTATGTTGTTATCAATTTATTAATTGGAAAATTTATTTTATGTTGTTATCAATTTATTAATTGGAAAATTAGATTAATAAATTAAATTTTTATTTATATTTATATTATTGGTAATCAGTTTTCAAAATTAATTGAAAAGTCTAATAAAATTTAGAATAAAATCATAAAAAAAAATTATTTAGTTTGAGATTAATAGTCATGTTACTTCTAAAATATAAAGGTAAAGAGACAAGATAGACATTAAATTGTGGGAGAATCCATTTGAATAATGGTTGTTTCTTTTATGGGGAATTCCATATCCACTACTTTCTTTGCCGAGATAGATACTTTATCATTCAATTTTCCGATTTACCTCTGAACGCCATCAATGCATAAGATAGTTTCATGTTGGGTCTCCAACCTTTTCACAAGAACTTTCCCTATGATAGTTTTAAGCTACCAATACAAATCCACAGTTTACATATAATGAGTTTTTCTTGTGCGAGTGTTTCTAGTCTTAGGTATGCAACTGCTTATTTCTTGTTAAATTCAATATTAGGGATAAACCTTCTCTCTGCTCAAGATTCTTCTTTTTTCTTTCTTTCTTTTTTGTAAGCTTGGTAGGACCTTTCTTTTCATTATCTTTCAAAATCAAGCAGGTTACATCCATGTGCTAAATGGTTAGGTGGCCTCAACTTGCCCTAAGGGAAACCAAGTCTTTTGACCACCTAATGACATGATAAGCCATCTAGAAACAAAATAGAATAAGTCTATACAACCATGCTAAAAAGGTCTGATTGTCTTTATATTGCCTAACATCTAGATATCTATAAACATATTGAAAGTACTGAAAATATAGAAATTGTTGCATACACTAAAAGTCAAAACAAAGGTGATACACAAGACTACTCATCGTCAGCTGAGTCAACTGGGGTCGAGTCCTTTGCACTTGACCCAGGAAGTTCAGATTATGGAATGCATGGGATGTGTTATTCTATGCGGCTGAGGTGTCCATTTTTCTTCTGAAACTGGAATTTGATTGGTTGAATGTAGATTTTCACCGCAGATTCAACACATTATGTGATATGCTAAAACAAAAGACAAGAATCTACTATATTCATAAGCAGAAACTAAAATTGATTGATTAAAACACTAAGCAGAAAATGAAGAATTTCAATCACGCATAACACAATATTTTTCTGGGGAAAGCAACTGCTCAAAACCCCGACTATCTATATTGCATTAATTAGAAGATCTAAGAAGAAAATACAATGCTTGTTCAACCTGAACAATTCCTGCACAAGTACAATCTATCTTTCTGCTTCAAAAACCAGCTCAAGCCAACACTTAGCCAATTATGCTGCCTGCCAAGCCCCTACTTCCTTGCACAATTCTTGAGAGAATTAGCCCATATTTAATTGGGAAATTCCTCACTCATAATTACACAATCCATCATAGGCCTTCTACTGTTGCATGCATCACTGTACAACTCAGAAAATTCTACAATTTATAGTACATTGTCCTTGAACTCTAATCTCAACTGGGTCTTCCTCTGAACTAACATGCATGAGTTATTTATGGGTGAATATTCTTTACTGGTGGAGAAATGAAGCTGCACTGAAGCTACTCCCCATTACTAGACCTCCTACCAGTTCCTCCAATTGTTTGAACTAGCTTAACTTACTTTAACTCAATTAGACTGAGTTAATTAATTACAACTCAAAATAACTCAACCTGGACCCCTAAAATTTAGAAATCACTCTACATGACTCTAGATAGACTTCTAACTCGAATTTACTAAGCTAACTAAGTCAAATTAACTTAGTTAACTATTACAAGTTTTTATAAGAATAGAATTTTGATTTAATTCCTAATTTAATTCAAGGACAAATTAAATTAGAATTTCTTGTTGTTATTTTTAACACTCCCTCTCAATAAGAAAGAGATTATCTGCTACCCCGATCCTGCCTCTGTGAAACTTGAATTTTTATCTTGACAATGCCTTTGTCAAAATATCTGCATCCTGCTCCTCTGTAGGAATGTACTCCAACAACATGATTCTCCTTTGCACACAATCTCGAAGATGATGATACTAGATATCAATATGCTTGGACCGATCATGAAAAACTGGATTCTCAGAGAGTTTGATACAACTCTGATTGTCACAGTAAATCATTGTTGGATCCATCTAATGACCAAACAAACCAACAAGAATCTTCCTCATCCAGATAGCCTCACAAGTTGCTTGACTAGCAACCATGTACTCTTTTTTTGCTGAATTGAGTGCAAATGATCTCTGTTTCCTATTGTACCAAGAAACAACTATTGATTCAATACTGAAGATCCAAACTTATGTGCTCTTCTTGTCGAATGGACTCTCTACCCAATCTGTATCGTTGAAGCCTTGAAGCTTCACTCCCTCTATCCGTTTGTACCAAAGACCAAATTGAGTGGTGCCTCTGAGGTATCTCAACACATGTTTGGTTGCCTTCTAATACAGTTTGGTAGGCTTAACCATAGCTTGACTAAGTTGGTTAACTACATATTACATGTCTGGTCGTGTGTTCACCAAATACATCAGTGAACCCACAAGCTGTCTATAAATTTTAGCCTCCACTACTTCACCGAAAGTAGAATCCTCCTTCCTCTAGTTACCAACTAGAGGAGTCTCCATGGGTTTACTTCTCTCCATGTGGAACTTCTTCAGTATATTGTTGGCATACTTGCCCTGAGAGACAAACAGTTCCTCATGTCCTTGCCATACTTCCATCCCCAGAAAGTAGTGCATGAGCCCCAAGTCCTTCATTTTGAACTCTCTTGAAAGATCCTCTTTGCAAGACTTGATCAGCTTATCATCACCTGTCAGAATCAAATCGTCAACTTATAAAACAATAATCAACAATTTACCTTCAACCAAATTGTGGTAAAGGTTCACATCTGCTTCACTTTTGGTGAAGCCCAACCTCGTGAAATAACTATCAATCCTAGTGTACCAAGAATGTGGTGCTTATTTCAGTCGATACAATGTTTCTTTGAGTCTGTACACGTGACTCTCTGTTGAAAGTCTCAAATCCTTCATGATGCTCAATATACACCTCTTCCTCAATCATGTCGTTGAGGAATGTTGTCTTTACATCCATCTAATGTATCTTCCTTCCCATATGCGTTGACAATGCTAGAATGGATCTGATTGATGAGTACCTTACTACAGGATCAAATATCATCATAATCAATCCCCTCCACGTGAGAGAACTCTTTGGCCACAAATCTGGACTTGTATTTCTCCACACTACCATCAACTGCTTGCTTTACCTTATAAAGTCATCTGGAACTCACCACTGACTTTTCTTACAATCTTGGGACCACTTCCCAAACATTGTTCCTGATAATGGAGTCATACTCCTCAACCATGGCATCAACCCAAACTGGTTTCTGCATTGCTTCCTCAAAAGAGGATGGCTCAATCTCTACACTCCCGCTCATCAGAGCCATGTAGCCAATGTACCTCTCTGGTGACCTCCTCTGCCTACGTTGTGATGTGGGTGCTCCCACATTCTCTCTAGCATCATGCAATAACCTATCAGCCTCTCTGGTGCACTTTCTCCCATCTCTAGAAGACTTTGCATGAGTGGGTGTTTCCACTCCCTACTCCTCTACATGTGGCTGCTCCACATCATCCCGAGGTTCCTCCTTTGGAGCTAAAATCTCCTCAACCGCATGTAGCTAAAGCTCCCTCTCAAGGGAACATCTCATGGCCTTCTCTTCATCGAAATTCACATCTCTGCGAACCACTATCATCTTGTTGGTTGGTAGGTACACCCGATAGTTGTGAGGTGTATCAGTGTACCCCACAAATATGCCCAACTCAGTTGTTGGCTCTAGATTTTTCTGTGCATATTTGGTAACATGGAAGTAGACTAATGAACCAAAGATCCTGAAGTGTGCCACATCTGGTTTCTTCCCTGAAAATTCCTCTTCTGGTGTACTCATCCCGAGAATTTGACGAGGGCTTCTGTTATGCAAATAAACAATTGTGTTGCATGATTCAACCCACAAGTGTAATGGTAGGCCCTGATCATGCAACATCGCCCATGCTGCTCCCACAATACTTATGTTCTTCCTTTCATCCACCCCATTCTGTTGTGGGTTATGAGGTGCTATCAACTCTTGTTGAATGCCTTCTAAAGCACATAAGTTTTTGAACTCATTTGACACATACTCTCCACCGTTGTCACTTCTGAGAGCTTTAACTTTCTTTCCAGTATCTTTCTCGACAAGTGGTTTAAATTCACAAAACTTTGCGAATGTCTAGTCTTTCTTTTGCATGAAGAAAACCCAACACTTACGAGAAAAATCATCAACAAACATTACATAATACATGTGCTTGGTCGTGGATGTTGTCGAGAATGGTACACACACATCTAAGTGAACTCGATCAAGGATCACTTGTGCTCGATTGTCTTTGTCATGAAATGAAGCTTTGGTGTACTTCCCCAATGTACACCCTTTGCATGTGTTTCTCTGCTCTAGTGTACCCTTATGAAGCCCTGTAGAAATTTACTACAAGATCTTCAAAGTTCCATGATGCAAGTGAACCAATATCCTTTGTCACAACTCACCGATGTCTTGGTTTTGAACCTTCTATGCTTTAGTGCCCAAAGCAGCGCAGTCTTCTACCTCTAATTTGTAGATGTTCTTCACTCGAACCCCTATCCACTTCACCTGTCTTGTGGCTGTGTGACGAAGGAACACCTTTCCCTTACTAAATATCACATCATAGCCTATATCCTCCAACATGGAAACAAAAACCAAATTCTTCTCCAAACTTGGAACATACATAATATCTCTCAAAGTGAGGGGAGAACCAGACTCCCTCTGAAAGGTAACTGTACCGATTCCGATTGCGCTATACCTCCAATCATCACACATCTCAATATGCATCTGGAGATCATTCTCCTGCAAGTTACTGAAGAGCTCTTTATTACCGGTCATATGGAATGAAGCTCCACTATCCAAGTACCAAACAATACCCATCATCGATGACACTATACAAGCGTTGAAGGTAAAATCCAGTTCGAACTATGAAGTAAGAGCTTCACCTGCTACTCCTCTTGAGGGATTCTTACTGACCTTCTTGTGAAGACACTTTGTGGCAAAGTGTCCTAGCTCGTGATAGTGAAAAAACTTGATTTTCAACATGTCCTTCTTGCCTCCCTCACAGCAATATGATTTGGAATGGGATCACTTCCCCTTCCCTTTCTCTGCCTTACCAGCTAAGGCATAATTCTCCTCATCATCATGCTTTGATGAGGATTCGTCTATGGTGTTCTGCGGAATCTCTTCCTATACCAAATTAGACCACAATCGCTCCCACTCTGATAGCTTCTCCCTCCCATTAACTGAGTCCTAGTAATTGTGCTAGCTCTTGGGAAGTCCTAGAAGTGCTAGGCTCACCAGATCATCTTCGACAATAGTAATCCCGATACTTCCAAGCTCATCTTGACATTGGGTGAACTTGGTCAAGTACTTGAGAATTGAGTCACCCTTCTGCATCTTGATCTTTTTGAGTTTGTCCTTTAGTGCCAACTTCCTGTATTCATTGATATTTTGAAACATGCCCATCAATTCCTTCCACATTGCAAATGGAGTTTCCTTACCATGGAGATTCAAGACAATATGATCTCAAACTCCTTCTAGGATAATCCTTCTTGCCTTTTCCACACACTTTCTCCATTCAGCTAGATCTTTAGCATCAGATGCTGGAGGCTTCAAAATATCATGATCTATGAATTCCTTCATCCCGTTGTCTTCTAGCACTGCCTCCATTCTTTCCTTCCAAGTTATGTAATTCGAGCTACCCTTCAGGGCATAATGAAGTCTCAAACCATAGAATGACATACTATTGACTCTGAAGTATGAACCTACAAATTCTATTTCACTCGCACAACAAACTCATATTCTCCTCTTCTATAATGTCTTCAACTCCGATACCATGTGTTGGATGCAGGAATTATGCTTGAGAAAACTCCTCAACACTTAATTGTCAACACGAGGATTTCGTAAACTTAGAGAAGAAGCACAGCCAATGCCAGAAATGGTATGAACTTTTCCTATCTTTGATCCTACTACTTAAAGAAAATTATTTGTAGAATTAGACAGAAAACAATCGGAAAGGCAATTAACACCAAGGAAACTCTAGTGCTGGAATGTAAAAGACAATTTGCAAGTAAATCAAGTAAAGAAATTCCACACAATGGAAACAATATTAAATGCTGGAATGAAATGATATGTTCATCTTCAGATGGATGGTCAACAGTCTAACAAGTGGGCCCTTGCATAATCCTGTCTTCCATATGATCTTCCTCTTACACAAACAACTTGTCCTTGCACTGTTGCAATTTGCTTGCACTAGTGCAGGTACAATATTTATGTGTAAGAGTATATTTGACCTTCCTTACTGAAGACTTATGTCTGAGTGAAGGTGCTCTAAGCCTCAAGGCTTAGAGCACTCTGTTTCTGTGACAAGAGACTTGCTCTTGCACCGAGGCAGAGTTCCCTTCACTTAGTTTCCAAGTTACTTTCGAAAGAACTGAAAGATGTGCTGAAAAAGAATTGCAACTGTAAATGAAATTCTGAAGTAAATTATCTGTGAAAAAGGAAATGCTTCAATTCATTAAACTTTGCAAAGGAAATAAACTTCATGAAATAAAAGCACTTTAAAAGAATCAAACAATAGCCTAAGTATTTTGCATGTGTTAATCAACTTTGGTACTTCACCCAAAATGCTTATGTTCTTTGCAAGTATAATATGATAATTTGATACAACTGCTTCCAGATCTTTTAAAGATGAACTTTTAATACTGAAGACAGTTACTCAATTAATGGTTCATTCACTTGCGAAATAACTGAAAATAATATGCAGGTAAGTGATTCACTGTTTGCTGCAACGAATGACTAGACCAAAGTGCAGGCAACAACATGCACTGGTGCAGGAAAGAGTTCCTTGCACGATCCGATTGAAAACGAATTAAAACAGAGAATGAGAGTAAAGGAAATGCGAGAAAGATATTTCATAAGCAAAATAAACACAGCTACTCTCAAACCACGGATCCGTTTCACACGTTAGCTACAAAAGATATTTTAATTTAGAACTTAAAGATTAATGATTAAAACTATAACATCACATAGTTGCAAAAGAAATAACCACACCGTCTTACTGAATAGCGAAAGTGAGAGGGGTAAACAAGCTGGGTTGGCTGGGCCCTAGCCAACTAGCTCGTTCCCCTTCTAAGGAACAAAAAAGCTCAGCACTTCAAATGGACATCAAAGATAAACTAAACGTTGTGTATGAAAATCATGGCGGTTCTCTTGTATTACTCGATTTGGCAAATATACATTACAGAGCAGTCCAGCCCCAGAGCTGAGGTGATAACCAAATTACATAAAACAAAATGACAGTCGATGGTTCGCTAGCTTCCTACCTATGATCTATATCATATATATCCTTTCAGCTCTAGGTCGTTTACACTAATTACAAATATTTCTTATTCAGGCCTTTCGGCCAAACAGACTTAGAAAACTGAAATTACAAACTTTGCTAGCAGTTATAATACACATGAACTTCGCTTGGTCGTAACCTAACTTTGGAGAATAAACCTTGAATGCACACCACCTATTATCCCGCTTCAGTTCATCAGCATTTAGACTCAGAGTCCAGGATCGAGACCTGTCCTCGTGGAAGATTTAACTTCTCGGAAATCTCGGGCAGTCTTCGTGGCGGTGCAGGAATCTACCTGCACTAGTCAACTCATTCATCATTAACACTAAGTTCCACGATTATTCTAGGAAATCAATATGATTTACAAGAAGTATGTAAATAGGCATGAAATATGTATAAAAAGATTAATAAAGTGTTGTAATAAATCTTAATATAAAATATGAGCATGTGCAGGAATGGGTAACTATCTTGTACTAGTGTAGGAAAGAAGGGTATTTCATTGAGATAAAACAGAGATTGTTTTTGATGGAAATGGGGTAGAAAATAGGGCAATTTAGGATACCAACATCCTCCCATCCCTATGTTGTTGTGTGTCCTCACACAACGTTTTACCTCTGTAAAAAACCTTCAAAAATGAATGGCCAGCTCCTCAGTCCTGAACTTCAATGTTTATTCATGTTGTTACTATCTTTGGCTTCTTGTCTCGGGCTTTTCACAACTACTTAGTCACCTTCTTGAGGCATTTGTAGCATTTCGAAGCCCGATATTTCCATACCTTTACTTGCTACTTCTGCCAGTAACTCCACCTCACTCTGTTTCTGCCAACTCTGCTCTTTCATGACCTAGTTCAAAGCTTCCAGGTCATGGACTTGTTGCTCCAGGTCTACTATTCTACTATTGAGGAAAAGAGTGGAGGGTGCTGTGCTAAGATCTTCGGGTGTGAACGTCTTTTCTACCACGGACTCGAAACAAGTCCCATCATCATCAAGGTCAAGGCTGTCAAAAGCCTGCTTTATGACATCGCCGAGGGTTTCTATACTCGGGGTTTTCTCATTATTGAGGGTTTTGATGCCCTCACCAATCTCTGTGCCTTATGCACTCAATTCCTCGGGGCTCTTAACACCTTGTTTTCTCGACTTCTCAGGGGATTCAACACCCTGTCCTTCCAAATCAGTAGGGGTTTCGATTCCCCATTCTTCTACCACTACAGGGACTTCAGTACCCTGACCTTCTAACACTGCAGGGTCTTCAATACCGTGGCCTTTTAAAATTGCAGGGTCTTCAATGCCCTGATCTTTAGAAATTGTAGGGTCTACAATGCCCTAACCTTAAAAAACCGCAGGGTCTTGAGTACCCCGCTCCTCGAAATCATTGAGGGTCTCCACATCTGGTTCGTTGAAATTATCAAGACCCTCTACATGTTGTTCCTCTTCGTTCTCTTCTGCTTGCACTTCACTAGTATGTGGTGTCGATGTCCTCTTTCTGCTCCTTAGCCTACTGACAAATTTTAACAACAGGATGTCGTCTTCTACATTCTCCTAATCCTCCACAGTGTGTGCCACTGTGTCTGCAAGCATTGAGAGATTATGAACTGTGGGGGAACTTTGGTGTGTTTCATTGATTACGATTGGAGAACTCGACTTGTTCGTTTCTTAGGCGACAATTTTCCTCCTCATCGAGGCTCTAGTCTTCCTCTTCTTTGTCGCGGGTGGAGTGTTCTCAATGACCCTCTTCTCTGCTTGCACTGGTGAACTCTTACCTTGCCGCTTGGTAGGAGACAATGTCCCTGCCTTTCTCTTCTTACCTGTACTGGTGCTAGTAGACTCTTTTGCACCCCTTGCTTAGAATTCTTTTAGAAATGCCCCCAATGTTATTCCCTTTTTTTCTAACTTCTTCTTAACCAACATCGTAATGAGTCCATGATGGCAAAGTTTGTTTGCAACCTGGCTTGCACTTCCACTCTGCATGTTTTTCGCCATCTTTTCAAGGCTTCTGAGCAAGAAGTGAGGAAAATTAATCAATTTTCCTGCCTCAAAATGCAATAACAATCGAAGGTGGTATACGAACACCAAGGTATAACGTCCTTCCCCTGTGACAAACTTCTGTAATATAAACAGTAAATCTCGCCACTTCCCAACCATGGCGGTCTGTGGAAGTCCCTTTCTCCAATCGACTTTAATTTTCTTATCAACCACGAACCGGTGCCAACGCTTCTTTGCAAGTCGTTCCTTTTTAAACCATCGCTCCCTTGTGAGTGGCAGGCTTGTGGCTTGTGCAATGAACTCTTCTATAATTTTGAACTTTAAGGACCCGACCCTGACTCGGCCTTCTTTGAACATCCTTGCAAACTCTAACACTATGACCATGTCGAACCCGTCAAACTTTTGTAGGAATGGCAGGAATCCAGATTCTTGCAATAGTGAAAGACTGTTCCTGTACTTGGCGTTTGTTAAATCTCCTGTAACAACAACGGTTCACTCATCACATGTGCCATTTTGAACCTCCTCCACTTCACTGATCACACCCTTGAAGGAATTTCTGAGTGACTCCAATGTTCGTCGAGAGTTTTATGCCAGAGGTTCCTCGCCCTCCGTCTTTTCAGACCCACTCACCCGGCTATGATGGAACAACCCCCCCATATCGGGTGTAGATTCGTGTCAGCTCATTACAGGTGAATTGTAATAATTGGATGTAGTGGTGGTATAGGCAATGGTGATTCAATGACTACAATGATCGAATTACAAGTAAGTTAATGATGGTCAGGAAATGCAGAATTATTGCAAGGAGGGTGAGTGCAGGTTATCGGACAATAGTACCCTTCCACAGTCAGCATCATAATTCAATCAACATATTTCAACATTTATTAAAAAAGATTAGATTTCAAACCTTACACATCTTGCACTTTAAAGATTTGTTCCTAGATTAGTAATTAATGAAACAAAGTATTAATTAAAACATGGAATGAGAGAACATATCAACACATGTGCAGAAAAATACAGGCCCATAAACCCTTGATAAACCATTTCAGGACTGTGTAAGTTGCTTTCACAGTCAACTGTATTTCTGCACCAGACCTGCTTGCACTGTTGTGCTTGCACCAGAGATTTTTACCAAACAAAGAATCTGATAGGACATACTTCTGTAGTTGGACTTAAAGAATTTGCCTCATTATACAAGAAAAATTTATTCGCCATCCTTTGGTGTTTCTCGAACATGCCTTCTGGATTGACTGCATCAAATTTTGCAATCAATTTATGAGGGAATAGGAAGTGGGAAAGGGGTAAAAATTTTAGAATGGGAAAGAATATTATAGCAGGGATTTCAGAAACAATATCACCAAGAGGGATAAATGAAATGGGATATGGGAAAAAATTCAAGGCACAAGAGGGATTTTACGAAATCGGGTAAGGGTAATTTATTAAAAGAAAGAGGACGGTAATTCAATGGGGAATTTAGAAAAGAAATATTGGGAAATTTCGAAATGGGAAATAGAAGAAAGACAATATTTTTACCTTGAAATCTGCCTGCATTGGTGCAAGAAAAATAACTGGAGCGGGATGTAAGCATTTACTTGGATAAAATTATCCATGTTAGTTACCCCAAACTCGGGTAATTGCTCAGTTTCGTGAACCTGCTTCTTCTTGGTGGCAGCTAGCATATCTAAAAATCAAGTAACATTCCATTTTTATTAGAATTTCAATCTTCCTACCAGCATGCTGGTTTTCATGTTGATCCTTTTGCAATCATGTCAGTCAACTGATTTTCACAATTACAAGATTTTTTATTTTCTTTTTATACTTTTTTTGTCATTTTTTTTATTGGATTTTTTTTTTCTTAATAAGGACAAGAAGGAATCAATTCTTCAACAGGTTGGTGTTACCACCTACCAACTCCTTTTCAAATGGTTGTTGGACTTGCTGCATAAAATCTCCTTTAGTAAGGGGCTGAAAATATACCTTTAGTCTATGCTCGTTTACCAGGAACACAAAATTCCGTCCATCAATAGTTTTGATTTCTACCGCTCCATTTTTGAACACTTTGACCACCTCATAGGGTCCCATCCAACGTGTATGGAATTTTCCTTTAAAATGTTTGAATCTTGAATCATAAAGGAGTACCCAATCACCTGGTTGGAACTGCTTCTTCTGAATGGACTTTTCATGCCACTTCTTGCGCTGTTGTTGAACCAAGATGTTCTGCTGAACAACATCCCTTCGAATTTCATCTAACTCATTTAATTGTAGAAGGCGTTGCTGCTGTGCTTTAAAGAGATCTAGTCCCAATTGGACTGTAGTCCTAAAAGTCTTGATCTGGAATTCTATTGGTAAGAGGACTTGTTTCCCATACACCAGCTCATATGGTGTGTGTCCTGTGCTATTTCTCCAAGTGGTTCGATAGGCCTACAATGCTTCCAGTAATTTGTCAACCCAATCCTTTCTGTGCATGTTTACCGTCTTTGTGAGGATGGAATCAATTACCTTATTTGTGGACTCCACCTGACCATTGGCTTGCGGGTGATATGGTGTAGATCTCCTATGTCATATTTTGTACTGCTCCATCACACACTGCACCAGATTAGAACTAAACTGCCATCCATTGTCAAAACAATTTCTCTAGGCACACCAAATCTAGTAAATATTTCAGTAAAAAGAAAATCAACAACTCTTTCAGTAGCAAAAGAAACAACTTTAGCTTCTACCCATTTTGTAACAAAATCTGTACAAACCGGAATATGATTTTTATTTGATGATGCAGGATTTATTGGTCCTGCGAAATCAATGGCCCATTTTTCAGAAGGCTCAATCATAACTTGAGGACATAAAGGCATTTCATTGGTTTGATTAGGCTAGCCAATTTGTTGACAACTATCACATCTCTTGACATATTGTTTAGCATCGTTGAACAAGGAAGGCCAAAAATAGCTAGCTCATAATACTTTGTATGCAGTCCGCTTATCGACGAAGTGACCTCCACAAGGTTCATCATGGGTAGATTTTAAGATATCAAACACCTCTTCCTCTCTTACACATCTACGGATAATGAGATCTGCTTCGGTGAAAAAGAGGTCTTCTTGGATCCAGGAATATGCAGAACTTTTCTGAATGATATTCTGCTTTTCACGAGTGGATAAGTGAGGTGGTAATTTTCCGGCGACTAAATAGTTAGCTATGTCACCAAACCATGGAGATTTTGTTGACACAACAAAAAGATGTTCGTCAGGAAAATCATCATCAACAATATTGTTAAGAAATTTACTGCATAACATAAATAATTACTGAGAGGAATAAATATAAAAATAACCAGCAACAACCATAAACACATAAACGCACATGTTTATCCGGGAAAACCCCAAATCCGAGGAAAAACCCAATCATAATGAAATTTCATTATCCTTGGCCAAAACCCTGGCCAATCCGGCCAAGTGAGCCTTCACCGCTCACCTCCAGGCCTTGCATTACAATGAAGTCCTTCCAGCCTTTTATAGGATCCATTACATATAATACCACAGGCAGAATACCATGGATGCACAATACCATGTGCCCCAAAACCATCACTATTTAACTTGGTCAACTTTTGACTCTACCCCGAGTCAAGTTTACCTAACAATTCCCCCCTTAAACTTGACTTGGGGTTCCTTGATTAACTCCAGCCAAACCTGCTAAGTGAGACAATCCCGCTCACTCTAGCCCTTAACCCCCTCAGAGTTTTTACCTAGGGTATTGTTAACCCGACATCCCCCCTATCACCTAGGTCTAACCAGACTTTACTAGTGATTACCCAGGGGTACACATGCCTTACCAGGTCTTACAGTAGTATGCCCATTTACATGCAATAATTTTGACTTCATTAATATATATATATATATATATATATATATATATATATATATATATATATATATATATATCTATATATATATATATATATATATATATATATATATATATATATATATATATATATATATATATATATATATATATATATATATATATATATCTATATATATATATATATATATATATATATATATATATATATATATATTTCATTGTTGCCCTTCTAACCCATCCTCTGTCATTCATTCAGGTGACACGTGTACATGGTCCGGAATAGTATACTGCGCTTAAACTGCCAACGCCTTTCCTAATGATGATGATACGACTGTTGCTTCAGCCACCATTGTTTGCCACAGAAACATCTGCACCTGCTTGCAATAATGCTTCAACAACATTAGCATGTCCACTGCTCATAGCAGAATGGAGTGGAGTTTACCCTTCCTCGTCACCATTGTTCACACTGCTTACGGATGGATCAAGGCATGCTAATATGCGAATGACCTGGTGATGGCATGCAGCAGCTGCAACCTGGAGAAGAGAACGCGCGTCCTCATTCCTGATTGATCTCACTCTGTTAAGCTCCACCTCGTCCTGGGAAGTCCTCGCGGTCACAACCATACTCGATCCCTCGGTCGTTAGCAATTATCTCCAGCTTATCCTACCGCCACACTCCCACGCAGCTGTATGTGGTGCCCAGATCGATTCCGATGGCCTTGCCTTTCGTCTTCTTCAGATACAAATCTTGTACCATTATTTTCTAGACCCAGATCTGTAACAAGCTGCATTGATCTCATCAGGCCCTATAAACCCCTAGCATCAAAGAATCCCTTTGAGGCCAATATCTGGCTCTGGTACCAATTGTTAAGAAATTTACTGCATAACATAAATAATTACTGAGAGGAATAAATATAAAAATAACCAACAACAACCATAAACACATAAACACACATGTTTATCCAGGAAAACCCCAAATCCGGGGAAAAACCCAATCATAATGAAATTTCATTATCCTTGGCCAAAACCCTGGCCAATCCGGCCAAGTGAGCCTTCACCGCTCACCTCCAGGCCTTGCATTACAATGAAGTCCTTCCAGCCTTTTATAGGCTCCATTACATATAATACCATGGGCAGAATACCATGGGTGCACAATACCATGTGCCCCAAAACCATCACTGTTTAACTTGGTCAACTTTTGACTCTACCCCGAGTCAAGTTTACCTAACAAATAATTGCTTCACTAGGATTATTTAATCTTGAAAGATAATCTGCAACTACATTTGACTTTCCTGGTCTATCAGCAATGGTAATATTAAATTCCCGTAATAATAGCAACCACCTAGTCACTCTACCGCTAGTTAATGGTTTATTCATCAAATATCTTATAGCGGAATGGTCAGTATGTACAAAAACTTCATATCCTGTAATATAATGTCTGAATTTATTAATGGAAAAAATTACAACTAAAAACTCTTTCTCAGTAACCGTATAATTGAGTTCAGTGGGTGACAAGTTTTTACTAATGAAATAAATAGCATAAGATTGTTTGTCTTCTTCCTGTCCTAAAGCTACGCCTATAGCAGTATCTGAGGCATCAGAGGAAATATGAAATGGCAAGGACCAGTTTGGTCCTCTCAACACTGGTGCCTGAACTAATTTTTCCTTCAATGTCTCAAAGGACTGTTGGCAAGCTGCAGACCAAGAAAACTCACTATCTTTAGCCAAAAGTCGGAAAAGGGGGGTAGCTATCCTTGAGAAATTCTCAATGAATCTCCTATAGTAGCTCGCATGTCCTAGAAAACCTCTCACTTCCATTTTAGTTTTGGGTATAGGAAGACTCGAGATTACTTCTATTTTTGCAGGGTCAACCTGGATACCTTTGTCTGAAATAAGATGACCAAGAACTACTCTCGCTTTGCACATTAATCTGCATTTCTTATCACTTAAGGCGAGATGAGATTCTTGTCAACGAAGAAGCACTTTTTCTAGATTCTTGAGGGCTTCCTGAAATAAATCACCAAATACATAGAAATCATCCATATAGATTTCTATGCATTCAAGGTCAGCAAAAATATCTAAGACTACCCTTTGAAAGGTAGTCGGAGCATTGCATAGCCCAAAGGGAAGCACTCGATAAGCAAATGTACCCCATTAACACGTAAAAGTAGTTTTGTCTTGATCCTCGGGTGCTATCTGTATCTGGTTATATCTGCTAAAGCCATCTAGAAAAGAAAAGTACTTCTTATCAACAAGGGTATTGAGTACCTGATCGATGAAAGGAAGGGGGAAGTAATCTTGGAGAGTGGCTTTATTCAATTCTCTATAGTCAATAATGCGTCATTTTCCACCTTTCTTTGGGACTAATACTAATGGAGAGACCCACTGGCTGTCAGAAATGGGATAGATAAAATTAGCATCTAAGATTTTTTGCAATTCTTCCTTTACAACATCTCTTAGAGTTGGGTTCATTCGCCTTTGGGGTTTCCAGACAGGTTGGGCTCCATTCGAAAGCGGCCTCACCTTCCAGCTGGGTTTTCTCCTGCAAGGGTTTCCTAGAGAGCATATCTTGTGTCTTATGTGTGTGTGTGAGCTTATTTTATCATTCTCTACTTTTTTGCATAATTTCCATTCGCATGCATGCACTAATTACAGTTAAATTTACAAATCTAGAAGTGTAATAAAATTGTAATAGTGTAAAAATTTAGTATTTTAATATATTTTTATCAGATGTATTATGACGAATTGTCCAGTGGAATATCCACGGCAGTTTACGGATCACACATGGAGGAAGTGAAGGCATGGAGGCCTCAGAGTAGATAGTGATTTGGAAGATTCAATAGAAGGAACAAATTTCTCCATCCAATAGAGGTCGGTTATTCCAATGGTAGTTGGGCAAGGATCGTTGGTCATGGGAGCTTCTAGCAAATAGATTTTCGTAGATCCATGAGAGAAACAAATTTCCTATCTGATAGGTGTCAACATATTGTGAAGGAATTTGAGTCTTCTGGCTTATGGGTGTAAGCTAATCCATGTAAAATTTTCTTAGCATATTAATAAAAGAACTGAGCAACGCAACAGCAACAAGGTGGTTTTCTCCCAAAAGGGTTTCCACTAGAAATACTTGTGTTCTTGTGTGTGCATGCTTATGTTGATGTTTCTCATGGTTATTATGCTTTGAGTTTATTGTTTCTTTCATATTTAGTTAATCTATTGTTTTGAATGTGTATGACTATTTGATATTGTGGTTAAAATATTTAAAATTGATATAAAGGCCATCTGTACTGATTCACCCCCCATTCTCAGTAATGATCTAGTTTCCAACAATTGGTATCAGAGCCGGTTCTCTTCACTGAAGTTTTAGCACTTGGTGAGTAGATTGTGGATCATGGCCAAAAGCAAGAAGAGAATGTTTCAAAAGAAAAGAGTTTGAAGAAGGAAGAAAAAGAATCCATTGTAAATGAAGCAGCAAATTCTGAAATCTCGACCAAAATAGTTGTGTCACGAGGTAATATATTGAAAGCGTTTTTGGATTATGATATTGATGATTCAATTGAGTTACATAGCAAAGAAGAAAATGATGTTTCTCTTGTTAAGGTTGAGTATGAATAAAAAATGGTTGTAATTAAAGAATTAGTTGCTCAAGTGGATAGACTAACTATTGCATGTAAATATCATGAGAAACTATAGTAGATTTGTGATGAGAATGAGAAAAATCTCAAGGAGGAGCTCACTACCAGCTAGTGGACTAAAAAATAATTGAAGTAATGTGCAACAAGAAAAAGGAAAAGAAAGACTATGTATAAGGACTTGGAAATGTAGTAGATAAATTGCGGAAGCAACTTGAAGAAAAAGATCAACAGCTTGAAAAGATCAAGAGCAACATAGCAGTGAACAAATCTAGCTCTAACCTTCAAAGAGAGATGCAAGTTCGTATGTAGGAAACATTAATAGAATAGATTCAAAGAAGTCTACAATGAAGATTGTGAGCAACCATGACAATATTGGAGAAAAGAGGTAGAAAATTCATCATTAGCAGCAAAGAAGAGATTTGAAAGGAGCTTCTATGTCAAGAAAATCATACACTCCTAGAGTTGATAGTAGCAGAGTTCAAAGGAGAAATCAAAACTCATTTTCCCCTTTGTTGAACGAGATTGAGTGTTTCAATTGTCACTAGTTTGGACATGTGGCAACTATTTGTAGGAGAAAATTGGACACATCTATGCAACAACTTGGACAACAAAGAAGAGGATCTTCTTTTAGGTATACAAGTTTGTTTAATGGTTTATGTTATGCTTGTAACCTTTTTGGCCATAAGGCCATTGATTACAGATCTAGTATGAGAAGATGGAAATCTAGCATGAGAAACAAAATATCAGATCCTTTGGCTTCTTATCTTGGTCATGTAGAATGTTATATGTGTCACAACTTTGGACACATGGCCAAGGATTGCCAGATGCCTAGATCCATGAGACCTTTGGTACAAAAGCAGCAACCAAAGAAACATGCACAACAAAGGAACCAACCGGGAGCTATGTGGAAGAAAAAGAAGGATTTGTTAGGAAAGTTTGGTATTGCTCTTTGTTCACGAGATGAGAATGATAAATGGTATATTGATAGCGGATGTTCACATCATATATCAGGAGATATGAGCAAATTTCACTTCTTAAAGAGAATCAAAAGTGGTCATGTTTCTTTTGAAGGAAGTGAGCCAACAAGAATATTAGGAAGTGGCAAGGCCAACCTTGGTGAAAAGAGGACCAATGCAGAAGATGTATGGCTCATTGAGGGTCTTAAGCACAATATTCTAAGTGTGAGCCAAATGGTTGATGGAGGTAATGAAGTGGTCTTCAACTCTAAACGTTGTTTCATTTGGAAACAAGGATCAAAGAGGGTGATAGCTAAAGGAGTCAAGACACCTGGCAATGTTTATGTATTGAAGGTAAGAGTAAGCAAAGAAATGAGATCAAAGAAGTACTCTTCATCTTCAGATTCAGAGTAGAAGAAATCAACACATATTTCAGTCCGCTTTTGCATGATAGATCTTTTAGACTGCAAAATGAAAGTGAGGCCTTAATTGGCTCAGGGGGAGCATCTCATATGCCTCCAATAATTTTCAGTGATTTTAATGGAATCATGGTCCCTTGGGGGAGTTTATTATATTTTTCATGCTATGTGCTTATTTGACATAAGGTTGTTGCCGAAACTTGCATTTTGGTTGTGCATGGACAGCTACATATGCAGTTGGCTTGAATCATTCATTTTGGTTGTGCATGGACTGCTACATATGAAATTGGCTTGAATCATGCATTTTGGCTTGAGGATATCAAGCATATGTTGGTGCCATGGAAATTAGTATGATTATGGTACATGATGCTTATATTTATGATGGATGTTTTTCATATTATTGCTACTACTACATATGGTGATGTTGATGATTTTCCTTGATGATAAATGTTGATTATATTTTTTACTATGGTTGTTGATGTGTTGTTGTTGCTGTCATTACATCATTATATGCTTATTGTTGCCACCATTTTTTCTTATCTTTTAGAGGTTCATGCTCCATATGATGGTTATTGTTGTTGCCATGTATAGATACAGAGGGATGAGATATTGAGCTGATTGGTATGCTATATTTCTAATTCATGATGCTGATATATGTTGTTGATGCATACTATTGTTGACCCACTATGTATTAGTATATGTTGTTGAATATTACTACTGAGATCGTGATTTATGGTTGATGATTTGGGGAGACTCATATATGTCTCTTATGTTATTTATATTGATATTATCTTGCTGCCATGAATAGGACATGTTGTGGATCATATGCTACATGTACTTGCATTATGACATTGTTTTAGACATGCATTGATGAGAGGATTTCTATGGCAGTTATGTATGGGTTGTTAGTAGTGTCTGTACAACCATGTATTTCATTTATTATTCTTGCACACTCTCATACTTATCATGGAGAGACAGTCTAGAGTTATGTATTCATTAAGAGAGAGTCAAGTGAGTCATGGTTCAGCCTATTAGGTCCCTATAATACTAGTGATTCCCCCATTACTATTGTCATTGTAGCCCTTATTGTTATTGTTGTGCCCCTATTGTCCCCATATTGTTATTATTGTGCCCCATAGAAGCCCACTATTGTTCTTGTTGTGCCCTTATATTATTATTGTTATCTCGGCTTTGATTATATTGTGACCCCTTAGAGTCCTATATAGAAATGAGGTTTTGTCATTTGTATCATCCAAGAATTGTTCATTTGTGTAATGTAAAGGAGGTTGCCCCTTCAAAGAGGCTGATTTCTAAGGCGTTGATAGTTCTTTTCTATCTTTTTGTGAGCTGGTTTCATAACATTTGGTATCAGAGCTTTGGATTCTAGAGTTTCGCTGCTCCAAACAATTCATTGTGGTATTTTCGCTATAACTTTTTTTTCTGCGACGTTTTAGAAGCTAAAAAAAAACTATTTGAGCCGAAATCATTCTGAACCTCGGGTTCGAATTTCAAATCTTGTCTCGCTATATTTTCAGAGATATGATTTGAGGAAGTTAGGGTTTTTTGCAGACTCCCGAATTACATTCCAAACATGTGACCTTGGGAAAATCGTCATAACTTTCTCTCTGAGTATTAGATTCAAATTTCGTAAGAAGTTACAAAAAGAGGACAGACTGTAGTTTTCTATGTATCTTCTTTTAGATCTAAAGGTCGAAACAGGGACATGTGGCAAATCGTACAAGTTTGCTCTACTGAAAAATTATATAATCAGGTCATCTTGGGAGATTGGGCATAAATCTTTCTTGGAGAATCCAATTTTGATCAGATTGGTGGAATTGAAAAGAGGACTCAGAGGGCTACCACAGGAAGCAATTTCAGACCTTGGAGATCCGCAATTACAGAGATACAACATATTCAATATCGAGCTTCTACAAAGTGAAAAAAGGTGTGTAGTCTTTTTAAAATTTTGCATAAGTTTGAGTTGAAAAATTAGGTTGAAGTTCAAAGGGCATAGTGAAGCATAATTATCATTAATTGATGCCCCGAAGAAAGAAAATGGAAACACCTAGTAAGCAACCTGAAATCTCTAGCATGACTCATGAAGAAGAGGAAGAAATGCAACATGATATATCAAAACTACGAGACCAAGTGCAACAAATTTCACTCTCACAAAAGGTAACAAAAACTAAGTTTGATGGTTTAAAGAAAGGTGTGGAAGCTAAGATGAATGGCGTGGAAGCTTAGATGCATGGCATGGAATCTAAGATGAATGACATGGATGCTAGGATGGAAGATTTGAAAATAGATTTGACTAAGCTGCTACAAGAAACACTTACTAATGGTGAAAGGGTAGTAAAGGAAACTCATGATGAGAACAAAAGAAATGTTAATCATGATTTCATAGACTGTAATGTTGGATTGAAGACCCACCATGTTCCAAAGATCGATATGAGGAAGTTTGATGGTAAGGATTCCGTAACATGGATTCTACAAATGAAGCAATATTTCGATCTCTATAATGTGCAAAACACACAAAAGGTACGCATTGCAACTTTATAATTGGAACCAAATCAGTTTGTATGGTATCGATGGTTTTTCTCTCGTAAACAAATTGTCACTTGGGCAATTTTTACGGAAGAAATGATGACACATTATGAAGATACAAAAAGCAACACTTTTTTTAGCCAATTGATAAACTTCAAACAAAAGGGTTCAATGATGGAGCACATTGAGGACTTCCAAAAATTGAATATAAGGGTACAAGATATTCCAGAGGAGCATAGGATTGATGTGTTCACAGGGATTTTAAAGGATAACATCCAACATGAGGTTCGCCTTTGGGAACCTAACTCATTGGAGAAGGTATTCAAGTTGGCAAGAAAAATGGAAAGAAAAATTATGGCAACAAGGAAGCCTACCAATCACAACTATAAAGATGGAAGTGTTGTTTCCCCTAGCCTTCCACAACCTACAAGGTTAACACCCCAACAATTGGAAGAAAAAAGAGCAAAAGGGATTTGTTACAGTTGCGATAGAAAATACACTAAAGGTCATAAGTGTGTTGAGATTTTTTAATTTTTTTTACATAGATTGTGAAGAGGAGGAAGAACATGAACAAGAAACGTCAAAAGAAGAGGATATACACTAGAAACAAACCCTAGAGAAAGAATAAACGAATCTGACCATATATTGTAATGCATTGGCTGGAATCACCACTACTCAAACTATCAAGATAGAAGGACATATCAAGAAGAAAAAGGTAATAGTGTTGATTGATTCGGGCAGTACCCATAATTTTATTCATTTTAAGATAGCCAAGGAATTGAATTGCTTCTTATATCCAGCACCAAAGTGTCAAGTGATGGTTGTAAGTGGAGGAACCATAAATTGCTTTGGAAAGTGCCATAATATCAAGCTATCCATGGGAGAATATGTATTGTACTAGGATTCCAATGGCTACAACCCTTGGGTACAATATCTTTTAATTTTCAAGAATTTTTCATGAAATTTTATTCGGAAGGAAAGGAAGTAGAATTAAGAGGTATCGTAGAAAAACTAGGAAAGATAATCAACTCTAATGGAATGACAAAGCTTCTAGAGAAATAACAACGAGGCATAATTGCACAATTATGTTCACTAGAGGTTCCCACATCAAAATCATCTATTTCTCCAGATCTCCAAAAAGTCTTGGACAATCATTCCAAGGTATTTGAGGCTCCCAAAGGTCTCCCACCTATTCGTGATCATGATCATGCTATTCATTTAATTCCAGGAAGTGTTCCTCCAAACATTAGGCCTTACAGATATCCCTATGCCCAAAAGAGTGAAATTGAACGTATGGTTGAAGAAATGTTAGAGGCTGGTATAATTCAACCTAGTCAAAGTTCTTTCTTTGCTCCAGTAGTATTGGTGCACAAGAAGGATGGATCATGGCGCATGTGTCTAGATTATAGGGAGCTCAACAAGCTCATTATTAAAGAAATTTGCCATTCTTGTCATTGATGAACTATTAGATGAATTGCATGGATCAATTTCCTTCACCAAGTTGGATCTCTGTTCAGGATAACATCAAATCAGAATGAAGATTGAAGATATTCCAAAAACAACATTTAGAACCGTTGAGGGTCATTATGAATTTTTGGTCATGCCTTTTGGCCTTACCAAGGCACCTTCTACATTTCAAGGTTTGATGAATTCCATTTTCAAACCCTTCCTTAGAAAATTTGTGTTAGTATTTTTTGATGATATACTAATCTATAGAAAATCTTGGAAGGACCATGTTCAACATGTTGACAGGGTGCTCAAACTATTGGAGGAGAAACAATTATATGCAAAAATCTCCAAATGTTTCTTTAGAGTACAAGAGGTGGAATATCTAGGTAATGTTGTATATCATGAAGGTGTTAAGGTAGACCCTAGAAAAATTAAAACCATCAAGGAATGTAAAATCCCCACATCCATAAAGCATCTGCGAAGATTTCTCAGGTTGACAAGGTATTATCGTAAGTTTGTTAAGAATTATGGGAGAATAACAACACCTCTAACAACATTATTGAAGAAAGATGCATTTTTATGGACTCTAGAAGCAACAAAGGCCTTTGAACACCTTAAAGAGGCAATGTGCCAAGCACCATCTTAGCTAGGCCAAACTTCACAAAAACCTTTATTGTGGAACATGATGCCTTAGGAAATGGAATTAGTGTTGTTTTAATGCAAGAAGAAAGATCCATTTCTTTTGAAAGTCATCCAATCAAAGGAAAGTATTTACACAAAGCTATTTATGAAAATGAAATGTTAGCAATACTACATGCACTTAAGAAATGTGACCCTACCTAATGGGAAGACACTTCAAGGTAAAAACGAATCATGATAGTCTGAAATACTTTTTAGAACAAAGATTATCCTTAGAAGAGAAACAAAAATGGGTCACAAAGATGTTGGGTTATGACTTTGAAATCATATACAAAAAAGGGAAGCAAAATGTTGTGGCAGATGCACTCTCAAGAAAGGATGAGGATCTGGAAGCATTGTTTTTTGCCATCTCTATTATCCAGCCATATTGGATAAATGAAGCAAGGGATGAATGGAAGAATAACGAAGAAGTGTGGGCACTCATTCAAAAGATACAACAAGATCCCAGTACATATGATACATTTAGCTAGAAAAATGATTTGTTATGGTACAAAGATCGCTTATACCTATGTCAGAATTCCCAACTCAAACAAAATATTCTTATGGAATTTCACGCCCCTCCCTTAGGAGGGCACTCGAGATTTTTAAAAACTTACCACAGGGTTAAGAAGGAATTTTTTGGGATGGCCTTAAATCTGATATTCAAAATCTTGTGGCGGAATGTTTGGTTTGCCAACAAAATAAAGTTGAAACAATTAAGACCCCAAGTCTATTACAAACTTTATCCTTTCCAAATCAACGTTGGGAGGAGGTTTCAATGGATTTCATCACAGGTTTACCCAAGTCCGAAGGAAAGAGTGTCATCATGGTGGTAGTTGACAAACTTACCAAGTATGCACACTTTTGTGCATTATCTCATCCATTTAAAGCTAGTACAGTTTCTACTGCATTTATGGAAACAATTCAAAAGATACATGGAAACTTAAAGATTATTGTAAGCGACAAAGATCCCATTTTCACTGGAAATTTTTGGACATAATTATTTTCTTGTCTTGGTAGTCAGTTAGCTCATAGCTCATCTTATCATCCTCAATCTGATGGGAAAATTGAGATAGTAAACAAATGTTTGGAAGGATATCTTCGTTGCTTTGTATCTGATAAACAGACACAATGGGTCAAATGGTTGCCTTTGGCTTAATGGTGGTATAACACTTCCTTCCATACTGCAGCAAAAATGACCCCATTTATGGCACTTTATGGATATTACCCACTGTCCATCACATCATATTTAAGAGAAAACTCTAAGGTTCAAGCAGTGGAAGATCACATCGAGCATCAACAACAATTTCTCCAACTCTTGAAGGATAACCTAACTTTGGCACATAATAGAATGAAACAACAGGCAGATCAACATCGCAATGGAAGAAGTTTTGATATAGGTGACTGGGTATTTCTACGACTACAACCATATAAACAAATGTCCCTCAAGCAAGCTAAGAAGGATAATAATATCACCAAAGTATTATGGTCCGTGTAAGGTGTTGCAAAAGATTGGTACTATGGCATACAAATTGGAGCTTCCTGCAGCTTCCTGAGTGCACCCAATTTTCCATATTTCATGCTTAAAGAATGTTATTGGTGACAAGCTCTCAGTTCAAACAATATTGCTAGAACTTGACGAGGAAGGAAAAATCATATTGGAACCTGAAGCAATCACATAAACAAGAACTTGACAGTGGCGAAATCGATCAATTTCAGAGTATCTTTTCAAGTGGAAGAACTTACCCGCATAAGATTCCACATGGGAGGATGAGAATTCTATATAGAAGCATCCATAACTACTCAAACGTTGAGGACAACACTTTTTTGAAGGAGAGGGGCATGTTAGGTCCCTATAATACTATTGATTCCCCCATTACTATTGTCATTGTAGCCCTTATTGTTATTGTTGTGTCGCTATTGTCCCCATATTGTTATTATTGTGCCCCATATAAGCCCACTATTGTTATTGTTGTGTCCCTATTGTCCCCATATTGTTATTATTGTGCCCCATAGAAGCCCACTATTGTTATTGTTGTGCCCTTATATTATTTTTATGTCGGCTTTGATTATATTGTGATCCCTTAGACTCCTATATATAGAAAAGAGGTTTTGTCATTTGTATCATCCAATAATTGTTGATTTGTGTAATGTAAAGAAGGTTCCCCCCTCGAAGAGACTCATTTCTAAGGCGTTGATCTTTCATAACACAACCATATATGGACTTATTGATGTAATTGTACAATCATGTATTATCATTTTAGAAGCCATGTAATAGGCCTATGGAGCCTTGTATTATATTGCATATCATTTGGTCATAGTCATTGGTCATGTGGAGTAGCCTCTTGTATATGGCAAGGAGGCATTGGAAGCTATATATATATATATATCAACTTACATTTATCCATGGAGATGTTTGCATTCAACGGAGTATGGATGGTCATGTTGTTGTGACTTGTCATCATGTATTTGTTGTTGTTGCTTCAGAGTTGGTTGGATATATGTTGTTGCTGCTATAGAGTTGATCATAATTGTTGTTGCTAGTTTGTACTATTATGTTGTTGCTACTATGTTTTGATATGTTGCTACCATTATGACCTGGATTATGTTGTTGTTGCTTTAGTAGAGAGAGCACATGTTTTTGTTATTGTTGCTACTTCTTATTATCATGTTGCCTTGGGAGTGAGAGATTTTATTGTTGCTACTGATAGGAGATGTATACTACTACTCTAATGTGTTGTTTGGGCATAAATTGTGTCCAAGGGGAGTTTATTGCACATATTTTTCAGTTATGTGGGGGAGTGTTGTTGTTATTCTTATATTTCAATATTACCCTCCATTGTTCATCACCTACATATGATATTGAGTGGAGTATATGTTTTTGTTGATGGAGTCCATTGGATGGAGAGGACCATATAGCATTTGTCCTTGACATATTTAGCCCTTTGTCATTAATGTCAAAGGGGGAGAATGTGAGGATGAAAATCAATTTTTAGAGGACAGTTTTAGATGGTTGTATTAGCTTTACCAAAGGGGGAGATTGTTGGCATTGATGTGTGTTGTAGTGTTGCAGATGTGTTGTTGGTTGGAATTGATGTCAACCTAGTTGCTTGAGTTGTAGGAGAGTTGGTTATGCATGAGTGCATGAATATGTGTGGTTGCAGGTGGCTTATGTATGGATGATATGTATATGATCCTTGGCATGTCTACTAGCTTGTATTAGCTTGGAGATGTGATGATATTCTTTTTCATGTTGCTACATACAAATGTTGGTGGTTGCTACAGGGTTTAGAGTTGAGGAGCCTTTATAATTAGGTCTCCATGTTCCATATTAGGTCCACATGTTGATGTTATGATATATAGGGCTTGGAGAGGACTTGATATGGATGTACAGGTCTTGGATGATGTATGAAAAGTATTATAATTGCGTACTGATGGCAAGGATGTTGTGGAGAAGTTTGATTACCCAAATGTCTAGTATAGTTTTTGGTTGACATCCTAGTCAACCTAGTTTGACTTGTGATGATGTTGGTGATATAGAAGTGACTTGGTGAAGTGTTGTAGAGGTTTCAATGACTTTTAAAGGTCCTACAAAGGCTTGTCAAACTATGGAAGAAAGTTGAGCAGGATTTGAGCTAATTTGACTGAGTTCTGACCATCCTCTACCCCGGTGGCATGGATGATGGGTCATGGGAGTGACTAAACAACTCTTTTCACTATAATACATGCCTATGGGAGTGAATAAGGAGCTCCAGTTTAATATAGCCTTTGTTGTGTATGCGAGTGAGGTTTTTCACATGAATTTCTTCGCATTCCTCGTTCAACTAGCTAATTTTGGTATTATGGTGAAGTTTATGATCGAAATTTTCCAAAAAAAAGGTTGAATCAAGTTGTGGCATCTCTAGAAGTTTATCAAGGTTGAAGATATCAAAAGGCTAGTGGAGTTAGTGGTTGATTTGGTTAAGAATCCCATCTCAACCAAATTTGAATCTTGTGAAAAGGATTGTTGAGTGATCCATAACCTGTAGCATTTACTAAGTTACTCAACACAGAAAAATGATAAATAGAGGAAGGCCTTGAATCTATTTTGTTGGCTATCATGAGAGTGCGAGGGAATTATGAGTGATTAGAGATTACTACAACTATTCACACAATATTGCAGAGATATATCATAATTGTGTGCGCAAAATTCAGAGATTATTTGAGAAGAGATTTTTTTGATTCTATGTGTTGTAGAGTGGAGGAGAATTGAAAGTTTGTAGAGAGAAGAGATTGTTGTGAGTGTGCATGGCTATTTGATATTGTGGTAAAAAGATTTAAAATAAATATAAAGGCCATCACTACTGATTAACCCCCCCTCTCAATAGTGATCTTGTTTCCAACACTCAGATATCTCCTCCTTGCCACCTCTATGAGTGAGATCATCTTTGATTATAGGCATTTAGTTGTTGCGCCAAAATGATTTTCTGTGAACCTTCCTAATTTTCTTTGGGCTCGTGCTTAGTTGGATGTTCCTATTTGTGTTTCCATTAGTGGGGTAGCTAAGCCACACTCCCTTCAAGATCCTCTATTGTGGCTTGTCGTTGTTTATGTTCACCTATGTTATTTCTATGGTGGTAGGTTAGTGCTGCTCTTATGGGAAAATTCTTCCCCCTCTCTCTCACTCCTTCTCCTTTTGTTTCTCTACATCATACCTAGAATCCATCTTCCCTATTGCCATAGGGGCCATTATGGGGCCCATGCTACCTCCACACCAAGGGCATAATAAAAAACAAAGCATGGTGTTGCATCATATGCAGTTGGTATTCCTTTGAAACTTCCCAGAGAAATCCACTAGGAAAAGGGAGAATCTTGAATAGAGATAAGGCTTATCCCTAATGCGAAAATTTAGAAAGAACTAAGCACTTGGAGACATATGACCAGTAACATTAACAGAAGACAAACTCATTATCTGCAAATTTTGAATTTGTACTGGCAACTTAAAACTATCATGGGGAAATTTCTTGTGAAAAGATTGGAGACCGAACAGGAAATTCTCTTATGCATTGATGAATTTTAAAGGCAAATCAGAAAATGGGATGACAAAGTGTCTGTTGAAATATGTAACTAGGTTCGGTCTTCATAATGACATATGTAATCATGATTTTATGTATTTAATGTAAAGAGAAACTTAAATTTATTATTTTCATTCTTGAGGCATGGTTTTCATGCTCAAGGGAAATTTATTTTTAGGTGAAGCGCCCATTGAGTGCTTCTAAGGCTTGTCATTGAATCTACAAGTCAATTGAGTCATTTTCATGTATGGAAGACCCTTTTGGGCATGTTACATATTGTAAAGAAAATTTTATTTGAGTAAAAAACCCTTCAAGATCTCGTCATAGTGCTACAAACAAGTCGGCCTTCAAAAGGAGAAAGTCGGTATATCTAGAAGGATAAGTTACCCATTAGGGCATTCGAGGAAGACTTTAAGTAGGTGTACTCAGACTCATTCAAGATGAGATCATATCGTCATCAATAAATTTGATCATAAGACAAGAAGAATTCTCCTACCAAGCGAAGACGGGAAATACAAGAAGAGAGGAAGATCAAAGTATTTGAAGGATTGTTTTTGGGCTTTCTTTCTTCACACGTGCAAAGTTAGGGCATCATTTTTCTATAGCAATTAATGAATTGCAATCACACAAGGAAGTTGATATTTTTCTTTAAATAAATCTTCATTTTCAAGGTGAATTCCCTAGGAGAAGAATCTATCTCAAGCGAAGGAGAAAAACACCACCTTCTCTCACAGGTACAAAAACTAGGATTTCTGCAGTAGCTGAAATTGCAGTCAAGAGTTGCAGGTCCGAAGTTGAGGTCATGAACGAAATTTGGATCAGTTCAGGAGTTTATTTGACTTGGATTAACTTTACTAGAAGAAAATTCTTCAAAGGAAAATTGTGACTTGGTCTTGGATGGGCCTTGGTCAAGGGTCATAGGTCTTGGAATTCGTCATTGAAGTTCTATAAGAAGAGAAGAATTCTTGTGGGTTTCTCTCAAGAGGAGATGTTTTGGCCCTGGTTGATTGCCTATATCTTGTGTCCTCTTGTCTCATTGTTATTTATGGTTTGGTAGTTGTTTGATGATGATAATATACCAATAATAAGTGAAAGAAGAATCTAAACACGTTAAGTTTAATCACAAGAAATTATTAAAGTAAGAAAAATCACCTAATTTGTTGCCTCTAGATTTCTCAACAGTATCCATCTTGGAAAAGAAAGTAGTGGATATGGAATTCCCCCATTCAAATGAGGACACTAAAGAACCACCCATTATTCGGGTAATTCTTTGTCTATTTAAATGTCTATATTCTCTATATTATATGTCTATATTCCATGAAATAAAATATGCAATAAAATTAAATTCAATTAAAATCAAACATCATCACGAAATTTGCGTTTTATGAATCTTATATTGAATTAGGGATCATGATGTATACAACTGGGAGGACTCTTGTTACTTGCTAATCTCACAAGTGTGTCTCTTGTTTTATTTGAATTTAAATAAAATAAGGTATGCCTTACCTTTTAAGAACCCTTCTTATTTTCTCTAGATTTAGAAATAAGAAAGTGCTTGATACAAGTTGTGATGTTGTTCCATCTGTTTTTTATTTAGAAAACTACAAATATCAATTCCTTCTTTAAAAATCTACAAATATCAGTGGCTCATTATCTAGTGCTTTCGAGTGAAGTCCCCATGATTTAATGTTGGTTCAAATAATAGAATAGAAAATGAAGTTTCAAAAAGCTTCATCCGGAGTGAAGGTGGAAACTTTGGACTAACTTATGTAGAGATGAATTCATCTAATGGGGCAAGATTAATGGAAATGATAAATAGAATAATTTTAGGCAAGTCTCTCCTTTATGAATTTATCAGCTTCCTGTGCTAAGTTGTACAACTCACTTTTTAGTTGCTCCCAATTAGGAAGATTGTCCTTATCCGTATCTAAAGTTTATAGTTGCCCTCTCATGGTTATATATATCTAGTGCTTTCGAGTGAAGTCCCCATGATTTAATGTTGGTTCAAATAATAGAATAGAAAATGAAGTTTCAAAAAGCTTCATCCGGGAGTGAAGGTGGAAACTTTGGACTGACTTATGTAGAGATGAATTCATCTAATGGGGCAAGATTGATGGAAATGATAGATAGAATAATTTTAGGCAAGTCTCTCCTTTATGAATTTATCAGCGTCCTGTGCTAAGTTGTACAACTCACTTTTTAGTTGCTCCCAATTAGGAAGATTGTCCTTCTTCGTATCTAAAGTTTATAGTTGCATTCTCATGGCTATATATGGTGCATTCCAGAGGTTGAAAATTCCTAATCTATATTTTTTCTTCTTTGACCTATATCATACAAATGATATAGGTCATTGTGATGCAAAACTCGTGATTAATGTTTGTTATAGAAAATCTATTCGAAGTCATTTTGATGATATAGGGTGTTATGATGCACAACTAATTACTCATATATGTTATAAAAAATCTATTAACAAGTTCGTGGAATGAAAATTTAATGGTAATGGGTGCTTTACTAAATATCATGGTTTTGTCTTTTCATTAAGGTTTCATAATACATATCCAGCTATAAAAGGTTTTGAGTTTGGCAATGTTTAAAGGACATTACTATTCCATCTAACAGTGCAAAACAAAATTAAAGGTTTTGAGTTTGGCAATGTTTAAAGGACCTTACATTCCATATAATAGTTAAAAGGAAAATAAGAAAATGTAGATAATGATTTGTGTATTGAATCATTGATACATTTAAGTCTAAAGTAAATGGAGGCCAAAGTTTATCCATCATCCTTGACAATATTTTGGCCCAGGTGGATGTTGGTATTAAACTGGAGCACTGACATTGTGCCATACTTGTAGCTTTAATAATGCATATAGTAGAAATAGATGCTTACACCCATACAATAATCCAACTAGGAAATGCTTTGGGATTATATGTTATTGTATTTTGACCTTAATTCTTTTGCCTTTTTTGCAGATTTGGATTTTGAGGACACAATGTTTTTGAATATGTTTTCTTGGTATTCTATGCTATTGTACGCCCTTTGAAATTTGTTGTTTCAACTATTTGTACTTTATTGCATTATTGAATTTTTTCCAATGAAATAACCTTAAATTGAAAAGAAATCAGCATAAATATATTTTAACTCCAAGTCTACAATATCCAATGTTAATATTTATATAAATTTTACATAGAAATATTTTTATTTTTATTTTTATTAAAATTTTAATAATATATATAGTTACATATATGTGGGTTTGGCATTTTAATTTGATTATGTATTCTCAATAACAAATATTGAAGCCATTCCATCAAAGCTAATCATGTCACTTACGAAAATTTAATGTGGGTGAAGAGGATCCCAATTGTGCCTCTCAACTACTTGGGATAAATCTAGTTGACAATTGGTCTCATATATAGTTTTTTAAATAGCTTATTGTAAACAAAAGTTTTTATATGCTTAGGAAACTTATTAATTAGATTTAAATATGAAGTTTTGAAATATAATGGTTATGAATATGAATTAATATTATTAAAAAAAATGTGATATGCATATTATGATTTTTTTCGAATAAAAATGTCTGTAATTTCATTAATAAAACAAAATTACAATATAATGAATTGAATTGGGTTGTAGATCTAACACTTTATTTCTTGTAATTTTTAACGCCCACCCCCTTACATTCCCCAGGTTGATGGGAGGTGTTATTTTTAACCAACCCAACCTCCAAAGTCTCATTATCTAAATGGGGTTGCAAAATTTCCTCTTTTCTCAAAATGTGCACAACTCACGTTGGATAATACCATCACATCCAACTTATCATAGTATTTCTAGCGATATAATTTTTTCCTCAATCTGACTCTTGGATGACATTTATGCCCATTTGAAGTTTGAGACCCTTAACCCTTGCCACATTAGCAAGCATTGCCACGTGGAAAACCAAGTGCCTACATGACCCGGCCACATTTATTATAGACAATGTGGTTCCCGCGACACCATTGTGTCATAGCACCTTCAGACCATCATGCCTTACTTCTTAAAGATTTCTGCTTTAATACCTTTGTGGCACAACAGACATGTTCGTGTTAGTTATCGAGAAATTCCTCATCTAGCGCCCCCATTAATCAATGACCTCTATAAATAATGCACCTCATTATGAGAAGCCACAACAAAACATTTTGGGGGAAACAAGCCCTATGATGACATGGATCCTAGCCATGTCCACCTTACGTACGTACCATGTGACACCCACAGCCACATAACTCCACAAAACCACTTCAACATGTCAAGGGTATTCAGCTAATTCAATATCCAAAAACATACATTCCAACTAATACATGTCACAATATTACATGGAATTTCACCATCCTTCCCAAGTTGTCGATCCACGAGTGTTTCTACCAATAAACATAAAAGATTCGTATCCCACAGAGGCACATCTCCATCCCCCGAAACGTATAAATCTCTGTCACCAAATGATAAGTTTTCACATTCTACGAAGACATATCTTTGTTCCTTAGAATGTATAAATCTTCATCATCAATGAAAAGGTTTCTTATTCCACGGAGAAACATATCCATTCCCCATAACGTATAAATCTTTGTATCCAAGACATACGTATAATGCTACATGAGGTCATAGCTCAAAGTGTCTCCACCTGTCTTGGTAGAGATGTAGAGAACATGGCAGTTCCATATACTGGCCCGGCAAGTATCGAAATGCGCATATATTTTTCCCTCTACTAATTAAAAATCCAAAGTATGTTTTGTTTCCAACTACTCAACCCTGTAGGCCTCCAAAATACACAATGTCTCTACCTCTTTTTTTCTTCACTTCTATTCAACCATGCTCTTGCGGAAACGTTGTTCTTGGAATTTTTATTCTCACATGGTCGCTTGAAATTCTTGTGTTCCTAGCTTGGGATACATGCATCCACAATGCATTATCCCATGTTTATATTATGTTCTAATCACAACCACACTTCCTGAGCATGTATCCTTTGAATGCTCTCTTGTCTATCTATATGTATCTTTCCTGTCAGTATTTTTCCTTGCCTGATTCCTCACTTATCCCTTGCTTGTTGACCACCCAACATAACCCATGAGGACAAAGGTGGTATGGGGCTTGTCCTCCACTCAGGAATATCATCTCCACTTCCCTGCTTATTTTGCAAGCTATTAAACCAAATATGAAAATTTGTGGCATATTAAATGAACAACCTGAGTTTAATCACTTCCCAAGCAACTCCTCCTCCTCAAACTCTAAATCTATGTCGACTCCTCCAATCCAGCCATTATGTTACATTTCCATAATATTTACATGATTTACAATTCATAGTGACAATTACAAGAGGGGTAGAAAAAAGGGTTGTCAAAGACCTCACCCATTAGGGGAACACCATCCTTAGTATTTTATACCTGAACATAGAATTCAATAGTGTTCTATATCCAAACACAAAATTCAACAATGAGCTTTATATACACATATATTTACATTTACTTACATAGTAAACAAAAATTGGAATGGTACCTTCATCTAATCAACCATTTCCCAAGTGGCCTCATCTAGTCCAAACTTATTACACTACACCTGGACTTGCACAATTATTCAATTCTAAAGCATCATCCGCCTTTGATCCAGAATGCATCGTGGTTATCGTTGGAATTATCGCCCAGATTCCACTTATATAATAAACCAATCAACAACATGATTAGCATCATGTACATACTTTTTAAGAAATGAAATTTGGAAAACATCATGTGCTTTCATTATGGGTGGTAAGGCTAGTTTTTAAGCCACTTTCCCCGCTCTTTCTAAGATATGAAATGATCCACAAAACCTTGGTGCCAACTTGGCACAAGATCTAATCTTCAACGAAATTTTCCCTGGCCTGATGTGAAGGTAAACAAGTACCTCCATTGGAATTTCTTGTGCATTATTTAATGATCTGCATAGCTCCTCTGCCTATCTTGAGCTATTTTCATTTTCTTCCTAATAAAAACTATTTCTTGTTCCATTTCCTTCAGCATATCAAGTCCAATATGCACCCTATTCACTAGATTATTCCAATTGATAAGTGTATTGCATTTTCTACCATATAGAGCCTCAAATGGACTCATCTTCAATTATCCATGGTACCCACTGTTTTGAGCAAATTCTTCCAAAGGTAGAAACTCTTCCCACCTCTTGGGATGATGCATGAAATGCATTCTTAGAATGTCCTCTAGCACCATGTTTACTCTTTCAATTTGTCCATCTATTTAAGATTGATATGTTGTACTAAATGATAATTATTGTCCACAACCAACAAACAATGCTTTCCAAAATTTTGAAGTAAACTTGGCATTTTGATCTGAAATAATCTTCTTGGGTAATCCATGCAATCTAAACACTTCCTTCATGAAATGTTGAGCAAAATCACTTGCTCAGTGAGTGGATTTGACAACTATAAAATAAGTGTTCGTACTCATCTTTTCCACTACTACCATTATGGCATCATGTTGTCTAGGTGCCCGTGGAATCCCTATGATGAAGTCCACGAAAATGACTTCCCACAACCATTCAAGAATGGGAATTGGTTGCAACAATCTCATTGTATGTCTACACTCCACCTTCACTTGCTAGCACTCCCAGCATTTGGAAATGTACTCAGCAACATCATTTTTTATTCTTGGCCAATAGTACATATCTTTCATGGCTGATATCATTTTTTGATAACCAAGATTACTTGAATAAGGTATTTTATGAAACTTGTCAGAGATGAGTTTTTTCAAGTAGCCCATGCAAGGTATATACTGTTAATTTCCTTTGGGCTATATTTTTCTTTATTTATAATTACATTTTTATACTTTTCATCATTTACATATGCATTCACCCTATAAAATCATCACACCATCAATAATTATGTAGAAAGAATAATATCATCAACAATGCAGTGGAACAATAAAAGGAGCATCATAAGAAAAGCATGCACAAGCAGAGACTCCAAGATTTGGTTGGAGACTAGGGAAAAACCCACAAAGGGGAAAACCTAGAATTTAATTCTTTTTCTTCTAATATATATTCACTAGTTTTTCAACTGAGATACAAAGTACATCCATAGTGAGATATATCATTACATCGCGCCTCTTAGGGCCACTGTTAGGTCCCTATAATACTAGTGTATACCCTTATTATTATTGTCAGTGTAGCCCCTTATTGTTATTGTTGTGCCCAAGTTGTCCCCATATTATTATTATTGTGCCCCATAGAAGCCCACTGGTTGCATAACAACCACTCAACCAAGAAGGCTTCCGCCTATCATCATTAAGTTCCTTAAATTGAGGAATGAAAACCACTAAGCCATGTGATCCATATTATTGGGCCATGCAAGCCATATCACCGAGCCATGCCACCGGTCCATACCATCGGGCCATATCACCAAGCCATACCACTAGGCCATGTGAGCCATACCACCAAGCCATACCACTAGGCCATGTGAGCCATACCACCAAGCCATACCATCAGGGCATGTGGGCCATATCACTGGGCCATACCACCTAGGTCATACCACTGGGCCATACCACAGGGCCATGTGTGACATACACACCAAGCGAGCGGGCCATGCGGGCCATACACATCAAGCAAGCAGACCATGCGAGCCACTATTGGGATTTGATGCCAATTCAATTTTAGAGTGAGCCTCAGAGCATAGTGAATGAGTTGTAGAATCAAAACCCAATAGAAATGTAATGTAATGCCATGTCACCAGCACAAAACTGAGATGACATTGATTGAAATATTGAGCAAGAGTACCATGCCAGATATAAGAATCATTATGCAAGTAGAAATAGCAACTCACACAAGACAATTATAATGTGAACCTCATATCCTTTTTTGTGTAATCTGAATGTCATCGTAACATATGCCACTGTAATGGCCTAATCAATTCCTTCCACTATGAGAGATATCTGAGTCAATGCCAAGGCTATATGAGCCATCATAAGATCCACCATGGGTGATACCACAATGAATGTGAGAGCCGCATATCATATGCGAGAGCTCGAGTATGGTCCTCTAGCATGAGAATGATCTTGTAGTTGATGCAAGTCTTGTACATAGAACTATAGGAATATGCAGGTTTTGTAATATATGAGTGAGAGGATAGATGTGTGAGACCCTTGTGTAGAGATGGTGCGAACTGTGTCTCAAAGTGAGAATCTAAACCACAGATATTGACCTTAGACAGATCTCTGATAGATGCTAAATGAAGGAGTCTTGACAAATATTTATAGTTGAATTCGTAAGTGAATGGGTACGATCTTTAGGGGTTGGCCGACCTAATATCAAGGAGTCAACTTGTGCCTTAGGAGGGAAATATTCAAATTTAAATTTTCCCAATAATATTCAAATATATTTCTCTTTCTTTAATAATTTGTCAAATCAATTTTGGACCAATTGAATTTTCCTTATGACCAATATAAACCCTCTTTAGGAATTCTCTTTGGCTTCCAATTTTAACATATACCACCTTCTCTTGAACTTCAACAATCCATCATTTATTACAAAGTAATTATTACTAAATGTTCCCTCTAACTGTTGTTGTAAATGTTATTTTATTGGTTGGTAATTCCCATCCTACAACATTGCCTCTTTAATATTTTATTTAATGTCAATTTCACAAGTACTAATGGTTGCTACATGAGCTACTTGCAACCTTCTCCTAAGTGCATATGCCATTTTGTTTTCCTTTCCCTTGATATATTTTATTTCAAATTAAACTCATTGATAAAGGCTAGCCACCTTTCCTCTATTGCATTCACCTTGGGTTGAACAAATAGATACATTAGCCCTACATGACCTAACGTCAAGATAAAATTTCTTCCCAACAAACATCGCCTCCACATTTTTAATGCATGCACTATAATTGTTAATTCCAAGTCATGAGTGACTTAATTTCGCTCATGCTCATTCAACTTCCTTGATTCATAACAAACCACCTATCCTTCTTGAATTAGGACTCCACTAAGCCCTTCTTGCAAGCATCCATACACATCATAAAATCTTTTTTTGGGTATGTTATCCTCAATATTGGTGCATGTGTGAGAAAATGTTTTATCTACTCTAAACTTATTGCACAGTATGTTGTCCATTGGAATTTAATTCCTTTTCTTTGCAATGTTATGATTCAATGCCCAATCTTGGAGAAACTTTGAATGAACCTTCTATAATACCAAACCAATCCCATAAAGGATCTAAATTTTGTCACATTATGAGGAGTAGGCCACTCCATGATGGCCTTGATCTTTTCTAGATCGATAGCTACTCCTTGTTTGGAAATAATGTATCCCAAGTACTGAACTTATGCTGGAAGAAGTCACACTTGTTGGGATTGGCATAAAACTTGTATTCCCTTAGCAATTGCAACACTGTTGGTAAGCGTCACTCATGCTACTCCTTGGTTCTTGAATAAACGAGTATGTCATCCACAAAAACTAGCAAAAACTTGTCCAAATATGGATTGAGCACATTATTCATTAAGCACATAAATGTTGTTGGGGCATTGGTGAGTCTAAATGGCACCACCACAAATTCATAATGCCAATATCTAGTTATGAAGGTCATCTTATGAATGTCATCATCTTTAATGTGCACTTGATGGTACCCAGACCTTTGGTCTATCATTGAGAATATTGCAACTCCCCTTAGTTGGTCAAATATATCATAAATCCTTAGTAGAGGATACTAGTTCTCTATTATGGATTTGTTTAACTGCATGTAATCGATGCACGGTCTTAGAGTGTCATCCTTTTTATTTATTAATAACATAGGAGCTCCTCAGGGTGATATGTTGGGTCAAATGTAACTTCAGTCCAATATTTCCTTTAATTGTAATTTCAGCTCAACTAGCTCCCGTGTACTCATTTGGTATGGAGTTTTCGACATCGATGTCAATCTTGGCAATAATTCAATTGAAAAATCAATTTCCCTCCTTGGCGATAGTCCTGGGATTTCCTTTAGGAATACATCGCTGATTTTTTATTATTATTGGGTGCTCCTATAATCTATCTCTTCCAACCTTTGATTCATTGGTCACTTAGACTACATACAATTCACACCCCTTATAGTTTCACCTCTTCATTTGCAACGTTGTTATTTTCTTAACCGTCATAGGTTTTCTCTTTCCCTGCAATGCCTTCGTTTCCCCTATGTCATTAAGACACTCCATCGACTTGTTGTAATAGTCAAATTAGTTTTTGTGAGCCGCTAGCTAGGCCATTATGACTAGCACATTGTATGAGCCCAACGGTAATAGTTTTAGATTTTTAGATGTGGGCATGTTGTTTATCATGAAAGGGTGTGACTTCACCACATATTCTACTCGTATATTAGTCCCCGTGGCTAGTTGAACTAACCATGACCTTTCATGGGTTGTATCTCACACTTTTCTACAACTTGTGGACTTGCGTAATTGAAATTGGAGCTTTAGTCAATCCAAATCGAAACATACTAGCTATTAACCATACCTTACATTTCGATCACTAAGACTTGGCGATTGGCCTACCTATTGTCCAATGCTACATATATGCATGATACACTCTAAGCCACATCATTCGTTGTCTCCACTTCATGCACATTATACAATATTGGGTTGTTCTTTTGTCACTAAGGACAATCTCCCTTCCTATGGTTTTCTCCACAAGTCCAACATTTCATAGGTTACCCTCTGAAACCCTTGGCTTCCTCTTCTATAGGCTGAGAGAACTGGTCTCTACCAATACTAATGGATCTCTTCTAAAACTCACTCATGACAGAAGAAATAAACTTCACATTCCTTCCTTTGGGATTATGTCTTGCAACTTTCGTGCCTTTTCCTACAAAGTTGGGCTTGCCTTTTGCTTTCCAATCAATTTGAAACTTAGTCCTATACTTGTATTGTTCATAACAATGCCTCATCTTTCGAATGGTGTCCTCCAGTTTTTTTGGTTCGTCAAATTCTATTTTGTGCCTGAATGCCTATGGAAACCCACTAAGTCACCTCTGGATCTTTACCTTCTCATCCTTGATGTAAGGAACACACCTCATTAGCTCCAAGATTCTAATGGTATATTCATCAGTTGTAAGTTGTCCCAATTTGTGCTCATGAAACTCTTTTACCTTGTTGCCATAATATCTTTTGGGTAGGTACTTATCCCATAAGTATCTCTCAATTCTCCTCCAGGATAGCTCCTTTTCTCTAATGTTCTTGATACTCCTCAAGTCTTCCCACCAGATATCATCCTTTCCCTTCAAGCTGAAAGTGGCTACTCTTGCCTTCATATTATTATATTCATGTACCCCAAAATACTTCTTCATTCCTAGTATCCAAGCTTATGCTTCCTCAGCCTTCTTCACCTCTCGATCAAATGCAAGAGGCTTTTCCTTCTTAAAATGCTTTGCTATCAAGTATTTTCCTTTCCTTTTCTACTGGAAGTGTCTGTTAATGGCAACACTAGATAGTTTTTTTTCATTGTTTATTCTCCTTTTTGGAGTACTTAGTGGAGTTTCTCCTCTCATCATATCTTCACTTGTTTGTCTATGTATTTTCTTATATCTTCTACCCTTTGCACCATCAGTCCACAATTCATGCTTCCCAAGTCCTGATGGAATTTTCCTACCTTTATCCCTTCCTAGGTAGTTGGCACCTAGATCATGTTGCCTCTGCCTTTGCAAATCTGACAAGCTCCATAATATGATTGTGTTTACTTCTGCTTGTTGTTCCTAATCCATGATGATAATTTCATTATCATAATTATATATTCTCAATTCATCTCTTATACTCCTAAGGTTTTTCATCCAATCGAAAGAGTCTTCCTCTCTCTTCTTTCCAACTGACTCTTGTTCTTGGAAATGATAGAATTTATTAGTATTATACTACACCATTTTGGAGCTCATTCCCTTTACTTTGTTGTTGTTCCTTAGTGTCTTTTTATGTGTTGTTACACATAATTTTTAGACAATCAAAATATAAATAAACACATTTACCCATCACCTTGGCTTATTTTCAATAAGCAAGTTGATGTAAGGCTATCTAAAACACCAAATTTCAAGTTAGCATGTCTATTAGAAACAACTAACATATTGGAATACGGTTTTCATTCAATCTCTTTGCAATAAATAGAGCATTATATGATTTCAATGGTGTGATATTCCATATATTTAGATTTTTAATTTTTTATTTCATTTATTTTATTATTTTTATTTTCTCAGTCATCTAACATTAAATTAAAAATCTCCTATTTGATTAATGTATGGTTAAATTGAATTCAAATTTGAGAACAATATAATTTATAATTTATATGTAATTAAAACAAAAGTAAAATGAATACTTCATACTTTGATTTTATTCAAATTATTAGCAAAAACATTTCACATAAAAATAAAGTATAAATTCTTATTTATAAATAAATGCAAGTCCATCATATTAGTTTTTGAAGAGCTTATCACCACCAATTCATAGAAATCAACAAAGGATATCATTTAGTCCAACTCATTACTCTCATGACGTAGCCAATTTGCTCATTATAGAGTGTTGTAAGCCCTCATTTAGTGATCAATCAACCATAACACTCCCTTCTACAACCCTACACAATATTGAATATCCTCCCTTTCTTTGCTCAATAGTGCGTTACGGATCTTATTTCTATGTAGTGCTCCTAAGTGAAATTAGAAAGAGTCCAAAGCATGTTGGTTTCCTTTTGGGAATAACTTGGAGGAGAACACTTATCTCAAGTTGTCTATGATCAACACTAGCAAGGTTGAAAGTTTAATGGTGTTTTCTTTAATGGTTGTGGACTTTCTATCTATAGTTGTTATCACAAAATCATCCCATTCCCTCTCATAATATTGATAGCAAGACCCCTACTTTCATAGACTATTACTAGCCACAATTGCATCAAGTTCTCTTACCATTTAGGCATAAGAAACCATGGTTTCACATAGGTTCCCTTATAACCAAGAAGAGTAAAATACTAATGGGACAATTGAAGAGTGTTCCATTGACAATAGTGAGTGATGCTTTTTCCCAATAATTTGCACAAGACACACTTTCTTTTCATGGAAAAGTAAGCCCTTCCCAAGAAGCATGGGGAAATGTTTAAAGGAAAAATCAAGTCAAAAATAGATGAAAAACCTTTGTAAAGAAACATGGGCTAAAAGGTACTACTATGAAAGGAAAAGTATCAAGGTCAAATCACCCATGCAACCCCTTTCCTCTTCCCCCTTATATGGTATCATAGATATTTCATCGATATTATATTATTATGTATATTTTCCTATAGACATGTTTTTACATAGCATAAAAACACGAAAATTATAGCCCACAATTGGGACATGAACATTTAGTAATTGGCCTTATCCTTGGGCTTCACACTAAAATTCCATACATTCATATTTTCATTATTTGTATAGAGGTTCATTATAATGTAACTTACATGACTTGACCCCAATCAAATAAATCACATCATTTACACATAACACATCTTTTAACATGTTATATTTTGGTACTCAAAATGGAATATTACACTTTGAGACAGCATAAGAGTTGTCACATATTGAGTACTAACATTGAAATAGAAGTAACCTTCATTAAAATTTGTTTGGTATTTTTAATATTTAAAAATAGTTGGTCTATCATATATCGTTTTTTTTTTTAATAAATACACACACATATAAAACAAAAGGTTGAAGAGTATATATAATGGAACTTACATCCTCTTCCTCAAATCTACTAGAGCATAAATAAAATTATAATACACAATCACATATAGGGAATTGGCATTTTTTACCAACAAGGATAATTTAGCTAACGATTGCATACATACCTCATCCCTAAACAACGAACGAAATGTAGACAAAGAACTGACCTCTTGGTAAAAAACAAACCTACATATGATCATCCACTAAGTAAAAGCACTAATATTTTTTAAGCAATACCAAAAACTAATAGAGGATGTCCGCGCCAAATAATTGTGTTCACTCAAGAGGGATTCCTTCCAGTGGATTCTTCCAGGAAGAATATCTAAGCATTGGTCTTGGAGATATTGGCATGCTTTCCAACAAATTGGCAGTAATGAAGCATATGCTTTATTAATTTGGTAGTACGAGGAAAATACCATAAGAGAGCCCACTCTTGGCTAACATAGTCTTAAATGGAAGCTTGTGATATATAACCAACCAAGCAAAATGTCTCAACTTATATAAAGCTAAAAATTTTGCACATAGTGAAGTCGATGAATCCATTTGTCCTCTAAACCATTAGGCACCCAACAAGCATTAATGACATTGGATAAAGTATGCCATTGATGCAAATGGAGAAAAGTATCTTGGAATCATATCATTGAAGAGGGAGAGCAAAGCTTTAATTTCCAATCATGGTGAAAAGGATCTATGATAGCAATACTTATCTTATACACACCATGCTAAGAGATAAGTCCAATGAACATATTGATTAATGGAAGATCCAAAGGGAGCAAAGTAAACTTGTGAAAGAAAGAACACTAGTCCTTCCAAGAATAAACAATTAAATCCCATAAGTGTTACCAAAAGACGACGCCATTTCTATATAGATCATGGGAATATAAACAAGACATCTATGCAATACAACTACCCTATGTCCTCCAATATCAATTAGGGTGTTATGATCATACCCTATTTCAATTCATGTTTTTTCAAAGCAAACTAGCCATCATCCTCCAAGCCATCCAAATAGTCATGAGAATAAATTAATTAGGGACCTAGAACAAGTTGGGAAATAAAAAATGTCAAATAATGAAAATATACACCAAACCTTTCCAACATGATGCATTGAAGACATTTGATGACATAATAACACCTACCAAGGGGTAGTACCTTATCATGTTGAAAGGCAATAAAAAAGTAAAATGGAAAAAAAATAAAATTGGAAACAAATAATTATGGAAAATTTTTAAATGTTATTTATTCCCTCCACCTATTCCAATTCCAAACCAATGACATAGTGTTTCCTACCAAGGGGAAACCCCATATGTTGAAAGGTGATAAAAAGTCAAAAGGAAAAAAAAAATAATGCTTGAAAACAAAGAATGCTGGTTATTTTTTGGTATAAATGTCCAAACAAAATAGTAGTGGGAAAAGAGTTAAGACTTGAATCAAATGAAGGGACTCAAGCCAAGTATGAACAATAATTGACAAGTTGTGGTGTCAATTAAACTTTCACTAACCAATTAGATTCTACTTGAAGTCCATGATGGAGAAGATGCTTTCGAAAGTTGGAGGCACATAAAGATAATACATGGAATGAATTTCAAAGCTAGGACATTCTTGTTAAAGAATAAGTTATTTTCAATGAATATGGAAGAACACGATTCTCTTTAGGATCATTGAAAGAAATTAATAGAAAAGTGGAAAAAGAAAATATGGTGATAATTATATTGAAAATCCTACAGCTTTTGTATGAAATTTTTATTGGGGCTTTATGTCTCACCTCAAAAGGTACTGATTTGATATTTGGGTAGTTGAACACATGAGCGCTTCACTCAATGAACCTATGACATATCACATGCATTCATAAACTATACCCCTAATTTGACTACACATTGGTAAATACCTCTAAAAATAACATTATTTAACCCCCTACTAATATGAACCCAATGCACCTTCACAATTTTAAAAACTCCTACTTTCATTAGATATTTTAGGTATCCATTTTTTCATTAACTTTAAGCTCCATCTTTTATACTTGCCAATATAAAAACCCTTTGACCCCTATATATCCCCCAATATATTATTTCAATTTTTCCTCAATATATATCTTGCAATATGAACCCATGATGTATGGTATTTCTCCCCCAGTGAATCCCCCATGGTTGAACACCAAACTTTTGTAGAAGGATAGGTGGAAAATATAGTTTGGCAGTAGTTGTATATGTGTAGAAATATAGGTGGTCCTAGCAAAAAAAATTACCTCAAGGGAATGGGAAGCCTCGCAAACAAAAATGAAGGTGGAACTAAATATGTTTATTGAGATACCTAAAATCTATCATAAGATATGCCAAAAGGAAAAGTTTTATAGGAAACATTTGTGGGATGAGAAACATAATCAAGACGTTCTTAGATGAATCAATCTAAGAATAAAAAAGCTAATGTTGTCAAACAAAGAAGAAAAATAATTCTTTGTTTTTATGGCTAGTAATAAAGGAGTCATTGGGAAAATGATGAAATCACACTGCTATAGCTGCTAAGGAGCTGCATAGCCCTACCCAGAGAACGCAGCACGTAGCTGCCCCCCAACGGCCTCCTTCTGCTGAGGATCGAGCAACATGGACTCACCAAAGGACGAAGATTCTCTCTCTGATCACCAACAAGAAAATGAAGGAACAACAAAAGCTTTCGCCTCTCTCATTTCTGTAATGGGTCCGGCAAAGAATTGACCATCAGTCACTAAGTTTTTTAAAAGATTGGAAGACATCCCTGAAATCTCACTCCCTCCTGCCCTTCCTCGTAAAGCAACACTGTCCCTGGCAGAGCGTGGATTAGTCGGGAAATTTACTGGGTTATGGCCATCGCCCAAAACTGTCAAAAAATGGGTAGAAACGAACTGGACTATGTCAATAAATTGGAAAATTTCAATCAGGTTCTCTGGAAGAGGGTACTACACCTTTCACTTTGAAACCAAGGAGGATCGAGATCTGATATTTAGGAACGACCCATACTTTATGGATACAAGGGGACTGTATTTAAACAGATGGACGCCGGACTTCGATCCAAAAATGGATGTATCTAGTGCCGTCCCAGTTTGGGTCAGGTTGCTGCATCTTCCCCTCCACTGTTGGGGAGATGATTCAGTTAAAGCTATAAGAAATGCAATTGGGAAATACATAGATAGGTGTGAGCCAAAGGAAAATATGCATGCATGCACCAAAATCTGTGTAGAAGTGGATCTAGGGAAAGGGCTTCCCGAAGCAATCAAAATCAAAGTGGATCAGTGGACGCATATACAACAGCTGGATTATGAACAAATCCCCTTCAAATGCAAGGTATGTCACGAATATGGCCACTTTGCAAATAGATGTACAAAAAAGAAATGAAAATGAAAAGATTGAAGATCCAGAAAACAAATGGGAACAGGTTAAAAGAAAGAAGACAACCAATAAACAACCCACTCATTCTTCTTCACAGCCCACCATATCCTCTGATCTCCTCCCTCTATCACCAAAAGCAAACAACAATCCTCTTACTAGCCTAAATCCTTTTGAGCCACTGGATCCCTCAGCCCCCCCATCCCCCGGACCCAGAACCAGATCCAGATCCCCCCACCATGTTCTCAAACCCCCTTCATCCCCTCTAATCTCAAACACCCATACTCCACCCCCTCCCTCAGTAGACAGAATTCTAACAAGAAATCAGTCAAAGGAAGCACTCCCAAATGTAGAATACCAAAAAAAAACAGGAAGAAAGTCAAACAAAGAGCTCAGGGACAAAGTAGCAGCAAAGGAAATGGCATTAGGAACGCAGCAACCTATGGAAACCTTCTTAGGAAGGAGCACAAGAAACAATGAAAAAAGCCAGCAAAGAGGGAAAGGACCCTTGCACCACCCAACAAGCAAATAATGATAGTGGTCTCCTGGAATTGTCGAGGAGTGGGATCATCCTTAAAAGAAAATGCCAAAAGAGACATTGTGGAAAAAGAAAACCCAGACATTCTTATGATTTAGGAGACCAAAACAAATAGCCAAGAAATTGAAAATATAAAATTAAAAAAAAAAAAAAAAAAAAAAAAAAAAAATTATGAAGGGGAAGCAATACAGGCAACAAGAGTGTCAGGAGGAATCTGTACAATATGGAAGAAAGGAATCCGGGAATTTATACAACAAAAAAAGTATCAACACTGGATACAAACAAATCTAATGCAAATGAGAACAAAAGAGAAGTACAATGTCATAAACATATACGCCCCCAATCACTACAAGGAAAAAGAGCAATGTTGGGCCACCATAAAGGAAGCACTAAAAGAAACACAAGCTGGGAAAATAATCCTAGGAGGAGATTTAAATTTGGTAAGAAGTATAGAAGAAAAGTTTGGAGGGACATATCACACAGACCCATCCAGGGATGCTCTGGAAGAAATAATGGAACAACACAACTTAATAGACATCCCCCCAAACAATGGAAAATACACCTGGAGCAACAAAAGAGTGGGCAAAAGCAACATTAAAGAAAGGTTGGATAGAATTTTGATCCAAGAAAACATATCAGCAGTGCATAGCTCCATCAAATAAAAAATAATACACACCACGGCATCTGACCATAAACCGGTGGCAATAGTTATGGGCAAAATGGAAAATCAAGGACCGCTCCCATTTAGATACAACCCAATATGGGACAACAATACAGAAATTAGTGAATTAATCAAGGAAGCATGGGAGCCAAGAGTATTAGGATCACCACAGTATATTTGGGAGACAAAATTAAAAAACTTAAGAGCTAAGCTAAAGGAATGGGCAAGAGCAAACAAAAAAAAAGAAGAAGAGCTACAACAGAAAATGGACAACATGCAAATTGAAAAATAAAGCAAAGAAGAAGGCAAGCAAGACTATCTAAGAGAGAAGGAAATATTTTGGGAAATATATAGGGAAAACAGGAAAGAAGAAGAAGAGGCCAGATTGAAATCTAGAAGCCTATGGCTCAAGGCAGGGGATAAAAATACATCATTTTCCCACAGTACTATGAAGATGAGAAGAGCAAGAAACCAGATAGAAAAAATACAAGCTGAAGGTCAAGAGGTCAAAGGTGCAGAGGATTTAAAAAAAGTAGCCCACAAGCACTTTAAAAATTTACTTTCAGAAAAAGAAGAAATGGTTGAATATGAAAATTTCCTACAGCACACAAAAAATAAAAATCAAAAGAGACCAAAACGCAAAAATGTGCAAAGAAATCATAGAAGAAGAGGTATTGGCAGCTATATGGAGCCTACATCTGGACAAAGCCCCAGGGCCAGATGGTTTTACAATAGCATTCTACAGATTCCATTGGTATACAATCAGAAAGGATTTCTTAAGAATGGTGAAGAATGTCTTCAAAAAAAAAAATAGGAAGCAATACAAAATCCTCCTACCTTGCTCTAGTCCCAAAAGAGTCAAATCCCTCCACTTTCAATAGGTTTCGTCCCATCTCTCTTTGTAATTCCTCTTATAAGATCATAACAAAAATAATTGCAAATAGAATCAAGGAAGTGCTTCCAATAATCATATCTGAAAATCAAGGAGGATTTGTGCCTAACAGGCAAATCATAGATAATGTAATTATTATATAGGTGTACATTCTAATATACCAAGGAAAGAAAAAGGCATCATAATCAAATTAGATATGGCAAATGCATTTGACAGGGTCAGCCTTCCATATCTAATGGCAGTTCTCAAGAAACTTGGATTCTCAAGAGAAATAATAGAAGTCATCCAGGCATGCATCTCTACCCCATGGATTGCCCCCCCTCATAAATGGAAGGCCCAGTGAATTTTTTCAAAGCACAAGAGGCCTCAGGCAAGGATGTCCTCTTTCTCCCTTCCTATATATTATAATGGCAGAAACTTTAAGCAGAGCCTTGGAAAAACAAAGAAAAGAAAGAAACATCACAGGGCTCAGAATAGCAAAAGGAGTAAAGACAATAAACCACTCACTTTTTGTTGATGACACATTGTTGTTGGGAGGGGCATCAACAATAATAGCAAGAAGGTTCAAAAGAATTTTGGATGATTTCTTACAGGTTTCAGGTGGCCTATTAAACAACACAAAATGTAGAATATATGGATGGAACACCCCATCCAGAATCATGCAAAGGATTTCACAAATCTTAGAAATCCCCATACAGGAAAAATGGACTCACTTCTTTTACTTGGGACTCCCTATCTCAGAAGAGAACATGAAGGTAGAAATATAGACCAAACATATTGAAAAAACGAAAAATAAAATACAAAGTTGGGGAATGATGTGGCTAAATATGGTAGGAAGGGTAATATTAATCAAATCACTCCTAGCATCACTACCTATATACTAATATGCAATAATCATGGCCCCAGCAAGTGCCCACAAACAAATGGAGTTAATCTTAAGAAGCTTTTTATGGCAGGGGGGAAGTAAGAAAACAAAAAATTTAGCTTGGTTAGGTGGGAGCAAGTAGTGCTACCATATGAACAAGGAGGCTTATCAATCTGGTTACTTGGGCTCATGAACGCAGCCCTGGGAATTGTTCGGTTGTGTTATATTCTTTCCACGACTAACCCACGTAGTGAACCGGGGGTTAGAGGGGGGGGCGGAGCCCCCCTTTTTTGCGTCGATCACGCAACGGGGGGGTCACAGGAGGGGCAAAACCCCCCCCTGTTTGAGGGGTTTGAGGTGGGCGGGTAGCCCCCTCTATGGGGTCCGGGGCAGCGCCCCGGGAAATTTTTTTTGGACCCTATATTAGGTTGGGCGAACCTACCTATGGTTTTCGGTCCTTGGTTTTGGACGCGACAGTTTTCGGTCCATGGTATTGGATGCTTCGGCATGTGTAAATATGTATTGTAACATTGAAAGGAATATAATGAAAAATCAAGCCGGTAGTCCCGGTTTTGGGATCCAGGGGAAAATCTCTGTGTAATTGTGTTTTATGTGTTATGCTCTCGCATTGTTTATTTTTGTGATTTAGAATTCGTATGCAGGTAATTTTACTACGGGGTTAAAACCTACATTTGGTATCAGAGCTGTTTTGGCTTCAAGGGGACGCCTTTGTTGCTGAGGGGTTTCGCTCGAGCCTGTGGTAGACCCTGTTCAGTGGGAGATCTGTGGGATCGATTCTAGTGGTGAAAGAAGATGGCGAGCAGTGGAAAGAAAAAGATCGAGAAGTTCAATGGTCAGAGTTTTGAGTTGTGGAAACTCAAGATGGAGGATCTGTTGGTGGATAAAGATCAGTGGATCGCGGTAGATCCAGGTACTAAACTAACGGGAGTGACCGATGAAGAATGGAAGAAGTTGGATCGGAAGGCAAAGAGCACAATACAATTGTGTGTCTCAAATTCAGTATTGCTGAATGTATCAGGGGAAGCTACGGCGAAGGCTTTGTGGGACAAGTTAGGGACTTTGTACCAATCTAAGTCTCTGGTGAATAAATTGTTCTTGCAGAAAAAGCTGTATAACCTGAGGATGAAAGATGGAGACTCGGCGACAGAGCATCTGAATGCATTTAATACTGTGGTAAGTCAGTTAACGTCTGTTGATATTAAAATTCCAGATGAAGATAAGTGCATTAGTTTGTTGTGTTCTCTACCAGATTCGTGGGATAGTCTGGTTATTGCAATAGGTAGCAATGCAACTGCTTTGCAGTTTGATGAAATAGTCTCAACCTTGCTGACGGAGGAGATGAGACGGAAAAATATGGAGAGCCAGAATGGTGATGCCTTGTCTGTATGAGGACGGTCCCAGAATAGAAACAAAAATAAGTCATCGAGTGGGAGATATAAATCTAGAGGAAGATCTAAATCTCCAGGAAAACCTTTAAAGGTGGTGTGCTGGAAATGCAGAAAGGAAGGGCACTTCAAAAGGGATTGTAAATCTAAAGCTCCTGATAAAGGAAAGGGATCTGATGATGCTCCTTCTGCAGAGGCGAAAACCACCTCAGATGAAGGTGGGGATGTGTACTTGGATGTAGATCATGAGGCATGGTTGATTGACTCAGGTGCATCCTTTCACTTCACTCCCCATAGAGAGTGGTTCTGTGAGTATGAGAAATACGATGGTGGTGATGTCTTCTTAGGAGATGATAGAAAGGCTAGAATCATTGGTCGTGGAAAAGTAAAGTTGAAGTTGTAAGGTGGAAGGGTTAGAACACTTCCGGGTGTTCTGCATATTCATGCATTGCCCAGAAATCTGATTTCTGTAAGCAAGTTGGATGATCCAGGTGTAAAAACAGTGTTCGAGAAGGATACCTGCAAGATGGTTCGGGGAGCACTAGTATTGATGCAGGGAGTTCGGACTGGAACTTTGTACAAGCTGCAAGGTAGCACTGTTGTTGATGGGTGCAATAGTTTTGTAGTTCTTGAAAGTGGAGCTGAAAATCTAGTGGTCTCTGGAGAGAAGACCATGTTGTGGCATCAAAGGCTTGGACATATTGGAGAGAAGGGCGTTCGAATACTTCATGGTAAATGTATGGTAGAAGGTATGAGTAATAGCTCTCTGGATTTTGATTTTTGTGAAAATTGTGTATATGGGAAGCAGAATCGGGTGAGTTTCCCCTCTGGTGCTAAGAGGGCGAAACAGATATTAGAGCTTGTGCACAGTGATGTGTTTGGACCTGTGAAAGTTCCATCACTGGGTAAGTCTGTGTACTATGTATCATTTATAGATGACTTCTCAAGGAATACATGGATATATATCCTTAAGAAGAAATCTGAAGTCTTTGACAGGTTTAAAGAATTTAAGGCTCTGGTGGAAAATCAGACAGAGAAGAAGATAAAGGTGCTGAGGAAAGATAATGGTGGAGAGTTTTGCAGCAAGGAATTTGAATAATTCTGTAAGAAGTGTGGTATAGCACGGCAGAAGACTACTCCATATACACCTCAGCAAAATGGAGTCACAGAAAGAATGAACAAGACGTTGATGGAAAGGGCAAGAAGCATGCTCAGTGGTGTCGGGTTAGGACAGGAATTCTGGGCAAAGGCGGTGGATACTGCATGTTACTTGGTCAACAGGTCACCTTCATCAGCGTTGGAGGATAAGACTCCACAAGAAGTATGGACTGGTAAGAAACCCTCTCTTTCACATCTAAGGGTATTTGGATGTGATGCATATGTACATGTTCCAAAGGAGAAACGAACCAAGTTGGATAGTAAATCTGAAAAGTGCATCTTTATTGGGTATAAGGATGGTTTAAAGGGTTATAATCTTTGGAACCCAATAACAAGGAAGGTTGTGTACAGTCGAGATGTGGTGTTCAGAGAGGTGAAAGATGTTATTAAACATGAAGTCCAACCAAAGGAACCTCAGAAGATATAGTTTGAACTAAAGGAGGAAGAATCAGACTCTGCAGCAGAGGAGGAATCAGAAGATGAAGAGCCACAAACTCCGGCTCTGAGAAGATCAATTCAAGAAAGAAGGCAGCCAGAAAGGTATAGTCCATCTGCTTTCTATTCAAATTTTTCTTTGTCTGTTACTGATGATGATCACAGAACTGTGAAGGAAGCAGTGGATTCAGAGGATGGAAAACTCTGGAAAGAGGCCATGGTTGATGAAATGGCATCTTTGCACAAAAATGAGGCTTGGGATCTGGTGGAGTTGCCAGTTGGAAGGAAACCCATTGGCAACAAATGGGTGTTCAAAAGGAAGACAAATGCAGAAGGGAAGGTGGAAAAATACAAAGCTCGGTTGGTAGCAAAAGGTTATTCCCAGGTGCCGGGAATTGATTTTGGTGATATTTTTTCTCTTGTTGCCAAGGTAACTTCTATTAGGTTACTTTTATCTGTTGTTGCTGCTTTTGATTTTGAGGTAGAACAGATGGATGTGAAGACAACATTTCTTCACGGGTATTTGGAAGAGGAAATATATATGAAGCAACCTGAAGGCTTTGCGGTGAAGGGTAAGAAAGAATTGGTATGCAAGTTAAAGAAGTCTCTGTATGGGTTAAAATAGTCACCAAGGATGTGGTATCAGAAATTTGATACATTTATACGGGGACTTGGCTTCACGAGAAGCAAAGCAGATCATTGTGTGTATTTTAATTTAATTGGCGATCGTGTTATTTATCTGGTCTTGTATGTGGATGATATGTTGCTGGTTGGAAATGACAAAGAAATTGTCCAGGAATTGAAGACCCAATTGTCCTCCAAATTCGACATGAAAGATCTTGGTGCTGCAAACTATATTTTGGGCATGGAAATTAAAAGAGATCGGGCAAAGAGAAAGATTTGGTTAAACCAGAGGAAGTATGCCAAGACAATATTGTAGAGGTTTAATATGCAAGATAGTAAATCGGTGAAGGTTCCTATTCCTGTAGGTGTGAGGTTATCTGCTGAACAGTATCCCAAGACACAAGAAGAGGAAGAGGACATGTCCCGTGTTCCATATGCGATTGCAGTCGGTAGCCTGATGTATGCAATGGTCTGTACTAGGTTAGACATTGCACATGCAGTGAGAGTATTGAGCAGGTTTAGGTCAAAACCAGGGAAGGAGCATTGCACAACAGTGAAGCAGGTTTTCAGGTATTTGCGTGGCACTAGTGATTATGGTTTGTGCTACCAAGGAAGACCAGGATTGGACAGAGTGTTGGATATTCATGGCTTTGTTGATGCAGACTGGGCTGGAGATCTGGATCAGAGAAGATCTACAAGTGGGTATGTGTTTAACCTATTTGGAGGTGTAGTTAGTTGGATGAGTAAGAAACAATCTGTAGTGGCACTATCAACTACAGAGGTAGAATACATGGCAGCCACTCTTGCAAGCAAGGAAGTAGTTTGGTTGCAGAGATTGTGTTCAAGTATGGGGTTAGTATAGGGAGCTATAAGAATAGACTGTGACAGCCAAAGTGCAATTTTCTTGGCAAAGAACCCTGCTTATCATTCAAAGACAAAGCACATTGATGTTCAGTATCACTTTGTGAGCGATATGATAGAAGACAAAAAGGTGTTGCTGGTAAAGGTGGTCAGTTTGAAGAATACTGCAGATGCATTGACAAAATCTATGAGCTCTGAGAACTTCTCTTGGTGTAGAGAAACAATGGGCATTTCAGGGCTGAAAAAATGACTAAGCTCTCTTGTGCCCCCCTGTGGAAAGAAAACAACAAGTGGGAGATTGTTGGGTTGTGTTATATTCTTTCCACGACTAACCCACGTAGTGAACCGGGGGGTTAGAGGAGGGGCGAAGCCCCCCCTTCGTTGTGCCGATTGCGCAGCAGGGGGGTCACAAGGGGGGCGGCAGCCCCCCACTATCCGAGGGGTTTGAGGGGGGCGGGTAGCCCCCCTTCGCTGCCCCGGGAAATTTTTTTTTTGGACCCTATATTAGGTTGGGCGAACCTACCTATGGTTTTTGGTACTTGGTTTTGGACGCGATGGTTTTCGGTCCATGGTATTGGATGCTTCAGCATGTATAAATATGTATTGTAACATTGAAATGAATATAATGAAAAATCAAGCTGGTAGTCCTGGTTTTGGGATCCAGGGGAAAATCTCTGTGTATATGTGTTTTATGTGTTATGCTCTCGCATTGTTTATTTTTTGTGATTTAGGATTTGTATGCAGTTAATTTCTGTACGGGGTTAAAACCTACAGGAATGAAAATAGTATGGAGACTGATCACAGGAAAAGAGAGCTGGTGGAAAAAAACTCTCATCTCAAAATACATGGATGGCTCTAGAAAAAGACTGCTCAATGGAAATATCCCAATAAGACAATGTACTCAAGCATGGAAACTAGTAAAAAAGACAATTCCTTTAATGAGCAGCTACATCTCTAAAATCCCAGGCAATGGAAAAACAATATCGATTTGGGAGGATAGAATTATGGGAAAAGAACCACTAAAGACTCACCCAGAAATTGAAGGTATCCAAGAGTGGATGAAAGGAAAAGGTCTAAATACTCTACACTCAATTTCTCTATGGAACCAAAGGGAATGGCAAGATTGGAAAATTTCAACAATCCCTGCAAATTTGGAAGTGCAATGGAGCAAAATTAGGCAGCTTCTAAAAGGGGCAGCACCAATCAACTATGATGAGGAAGACGATTTCCTCTGGGATCCAAGTGGTGGAAAATACATAGTCAAGACTGGATACAAAATCCTACAAGAACAATTAAACCAACAAGATTGGGATTCTTGGAAGACAGTCTGGAAATTAGAAAGCTTGCCTAAGATCAAAATGTTCATTTGGACTCTTTTAAAAGGGAAGATCTTGACCAGTGAAAAAAAAAAAAAAAAGGTTTTCAAGGTCCATTATGCTTGTAGGCTGAAGAAAACATTCAACATTTATTTCAAGAATGCATTTTCGCCAAAGAATGTTGGCAGCAGCTCATAAGCCCTCTGGAAATAAGTATAAATTTTGAAAAGCCTTTGCCAGATTTTCTTCAAACTTTAGAGAAGGCCTATCCATATACAACAAAGAAGAAAGTCACAATTTAGAGGATATGGAAATGCATTCCAGTAGTTCTTTGTTGGCAAATTTGGTTGACATGAAACAAGTGCATCTTCAAAAATCAAACTCCAAGAATAGGGAAGACCCTCTCAAAAACTTGGGGATTAACTTCTGAAATCCTCAACGTCAAAGGAACAACACCAACAGACTATAACACTCTCCAACAAGAAGAGTGAGATTGGCTCAGCAAAGCCATAATAAACAACAATGGACAAAAAGGACAGAGGAGGATAAACTCAGGAAATAGCTGGAAAATGAGAATGAGTGAAGAGGAACTCGCAAATTGGAAAAAAAATCAGAAAAGACATTGCCTTTACTTTGATGGGGCCTCAAAACATAATCTGGGAAAGGCAGGGGTAGGGGGAATAATCCTTGATCCTGATGGGAAAGAAAATGTCACATATGAATGGGGACTGGGAGAAGTCTCAAATAATAAGGCTGAAGCATACAACTTGTTGATGGGAACAAGAATAATTTGAAAAAATAGCGATACAAGATCCTATAATAATAGGAGACTCAGCCATAATCATGGAGGCAATGGCCTGAAACAAAAATCCAAGCAATGAGTTTATGAGCAGAATATTTAGAAGAATCAGGAAGAACTTAGAAGGTTATGGAGATGTAATCTTCAGACATGTCTTGAGAATACACAATCAATAGGCAGACTATTTTTCAAATCAAGCAATGGAAAAAAATGAAGGGAGTGTTCATGAAAATCATTAGGAATATCACAACTCTGTTCCATAATCATCATCAAAAGATCATAAGTATGATGTCCATCAAAAACAAGGAACAAAGCACAATGATAAAAGAAATAAAAAACAAATCAGCAGTCAGAAATCAACAAAAGATACATCTTTGCAATGAAAAGCAGAAAATCATGAGAAGGCAAAGGAAACATCATAACAGTTTAGAAAATTGCATGAGCAAAGGAAAAAAGGATGATCGCAATCTTGGTCACAAGAACCAAGTAGCAATCCATCCCATCAACGAAAGACCTCGAGCTACTCTCAATCTCTATAAGAACAAAGGGAACTTTAACAATGCAAGCAACTCTAGCATAAGGCAAAGTCGCGTGCATGAAGCGCTCTTCATCTCCCCTATTAAGCTCTCAGTGTCGTCGCCCTTTCTAAGCTCCTCCCTGCCTTCGCTTCTCAGTCCACGACTCCCGCATTCAGTCATCCCCTTCAAACTGCCACACTCCATCGCAGCGCAAATCCTCATCTATAAGTGGTTCTCCCTCATATCTGATCATCCCTGCCTATCAACTACTCCTCCTTCCACATCGGCCCTTCTCCCTGACTGTCATAACCAGGCCTCAACCCTTCTCTTTGACTATCATATACAGGATAACAAAGCTACAACAGGTAGTAAAGCGCAGGACAAAAGACAGGTGGGCAGCATCAGCAGAGGAAGGATTATCTCAGGCAAAACAAGATCCAGGAAGCACAACAATACAAGGAATAGTAAGCAACACAAGAGGAAGAAGAAGAAAACAAAACAAATGGAATTCAACCCCATTGAAAAGGCAACAAGGAATGATGCATGTCCAGCATGCAGTGTGAACAAATTCATGATTCAACGACTGCAAGAGTCACTCAAGGATGTCAGAAATGAAATGAGAATGGATTATAGCTACCAGAAAAGAAACATGGCATTGTAGAAAGAAGAGATCATGGCGCTAAAAACTAAATGCAAACATCTAGAAGAAGCAGTGGCATATTACAAAAACAATACTATGAGCAATGAAGGAGAGAACTTGGTCAACTATGACAAGAAGAACCAGCCATCTCAGGAATAATCAGTCTACAAGCCATGAAAAAGTATCTGAGAATCCATGATGTGTAAATTTTCTTTCTTAGTAGATCAGTATGTTAGGTAGTACTCAAGAATAGTCATAAAAATATATGAAGTTTTGAACTCAAGCATAGGAGACAGGACTGTGCTCCTATCTCATTGCTAAGTTTTCTTTTATGCTACAGTCAATTGTAATAGGAGCTTGCTCCTTCACAACTTTTGGTAATATATCCACTATCTGATCTTGTTAAAAAAATAAATAAAGGAGTCATTGTGAAGAAAACAAACTATTATATGATTTTCGGGCTTCACAATATTTTACTAATTAGAAATATTGGTATATTGATTTCGTTGATGATAGATACAATTTCGATTTTTTTGCCTTGGATTGGAAAGAAGAGTACAGACTTGAAGGGAAGGGAACTTTGAAATTTTGGATGGGAGGTAAGAGCTTGGTGTTTATGAATGTGTACTGTTAGCGCTTGAAATTTCACCTCAGGCTGAGAAAGGCAAACCTCAAGGCTACATCAAACCATTTAGCCTCGTAGCTAGCCCTACGGGGCAGGAGAAGGCTCTCTCCGGTCAATCTCGGCAGATCTTCAATGGGATGAGATGACCAACAAGGTAACACTGATATTAGGCTAGTAAACTGATTTAAAAGGTTGATTTGGGGGTTTTTTGGGTTTTTGGTGGCAATTTGAGGAATTGCAATTTTGGGTGTGGGGATTTGACACAGTTTCTGCAGGGGGTTCCTTGGGGCAAGGTAGGAAACGGTATTGATGCCTTAAAGTGAGATGGATGATCAGGAATGAAAGATGAGGAGCTAAAGAGAGCAAACCATGACTTTGAATTCCCTTTAGACAGTAGAAAACATTGAAATTAAACAAATTTAAAAGCAGAGCATGGCTAGCATGAATTCATACTTTAACACTTCATTTGTTTAATGTGCAGCAGTAAAGAAAGGAAATGAATCACATAACAAAGCTTACAAGAACATTGAGAAACACACCATCAAAACATGAGTCCACAAGAATCCTAAAGATGACTGCAAAACCCTGGTCTTCCTTAGCCAAAAATTGCAGAGATACAGTGAAAATATACAATGAAAGTTTCTCCCTCAAGAGTCCAACCATGAAAATGAGCAAGAAAGTACATAATATAGATGATCTAACCTCTTTCCCTGCCTCCATGGGTCGAGCTCACTATCTTAGGAGCTGTTTCAACCACCTCTAAACTAAGCACTACAAAATAGGCAGTCAAAACAACTTGCCTCTATAAACTTGGAAACCAGTTCATACATTCAATTTTTACCCTTTACATGAATAAATCTTCTAGAAGAGTTACAAAAGGGTAAAAGTGTCTAAAAAGTGTCACAATTACATCAAAGAGGACCATCACTAACCTCAAAAAGTCAAACCAAGTCAAACTGTGCTTTTCCGAGCTGTTACAGTGAAATCTGGCAAAGTTTGCTTGACGCGTCGCGCAGACCTGCCTGACGGGTCGCGCACATTTGGAGCTCTGTTTGAGGCACTTGCAGGTGTCAGAATTGAGTGCAGGATAGCTCGTTGGAAAGGTCTGTGAGTCTACTTTCCAACCCAACTAGAATTTTTGGATTTGGAGGTCATTTTCCCTATCAAAACTTAATTCTCCCAAGACTGGTTTCTGCAACTCAAAAAGGGGCAGAAAGTCAAATTTTGCATGTATTTTGACCTTTTGGAGGCCCAAAACTCCATAAAAATTCAAGTCCATCCATAGGCATATGTAACTTTGCATGAAAAATCTAGAAATGCTGAGTTTTTGCAAAAAGGAGCTGCCATGACAAAGGGTCTCACCGGGGGTGAGACCCCTTGAGGAGCCAAAACCTGTAAATTTCCAAAAATTGCCAAAATTACCCAAAACTTTTAGAATTTTTTTGGGATTTGAGCTGTGGCTAGGCTATTGAGTGCCATGATCCTTAAGTGAAGCCTCAGCCAAGATACGGAGAGGATTTGGCTTCTTTCTCTGTTTTTGGGCCTTGGCCAACCGCCTTGGATCCGGCGATTGTAATTTTGACATTTCTCTAAAACCATGACACCTGTGCAAAAAGTGAAGGAGGTTTTTCTTCTTTGGCATGTCGTGGACAAAAACCTCTCTAAGTTTTCCAAAATTCATCTTTTATTGCTCTGGAACATCATTTGAGTGCGACTTGTCCCGATGTGTGAAACAAGGAATTTTGTCGAAATGGAGCGAAATGAAGGGGATAGGGGGCTTCTAAATTCTTGGTGAAATTTTTGGAAGTAGGGAGGGATGTTAGGAAGCAGGGGAAAGTGGAATCTCAGAGATTGAATGAGGGGAAGGGGTCCAAAAGGGCAAAACACAGGCCCAACCTAGAAAATTGCCAGGTTGTAGCTAGAAACTAGGGTTTGTGCAAAAATGAGGAATTTGGCGGATCTAAGGGATGGGAAGTGTTTGATAAGGTACTTTAAGGATAGGGGAAGGTGTATGAACATCAGGAAACAAGTTTTGCCGATGATTTGACCGTCCAAGAGAAATTGGCTTTCAAAACCCTAGGAGAGGGAAATGACCTTGCCAAGGCACAACTGAAGCATGAACAAGATGTAAAATGACTCATTAGACACTGACATGACAATGAAAACCCTATGAATGATGATAGACTCAGCTGAATGGTGACATGGACCAACATTTTGACAACTTTAGAAGGAGTTAAGGCAAACCCTAGACCTAATGCCTAGTGACCAAATTTTGCTTGAAAACTCTTTGAAATGACAAAATTTGACTTGGAAACTCTGAGACCACTTTGTAAGAGCATATTTGATCACTGGAGGAAGGCTGGGAAGACTGACACTAACATGTACCATGTCCTCGTTTTGGAGAAAGTTTACTTTCGGTTAGTTGAAATATGAACATAACATGCACTTAACTATTATTTTAAACCCAATTTTTTTTGTAAAATTAAGTTTCCATTGATTATTTAGAAAACTACAAAACTAAATAGACATGGCACACCTTGGTATACCACTAGGGAAGGTAAACTAGTGTCATCGCATCAAGATCTTAATTAATAGAGTTTGAGATCCAAAACTAAGGCCAAATTATTCAGAAGGTCTTGTTTAAAAAATAATGACATCTAGCCAACTAACATAATTAGACTGGAAACCTAAGGATGAAGGAAAATGAATGTTGAAATAGAAGGAAATCATGAAGGTTAGTGGAGTCATAGGGTTCCACCTCAATGGGATCCTTTTCTTCTTTTCTAGAACTCTCTAGCTTAGGTTGGAGGCCCAAATGGTCCTCATTCCTCTCCATTTTTTGGTCCAGATTCTTCATCTAAAGTTGAATTTCATCAAGCATGATAAATATCTCCTCTTTGGCCTCATTTCTATCGAACATCACCTTCCCTAGTGGGGTTTTCATGTTCCAATACAATTCACTGTTTTTCTTTGTCCTGCCTCCGATGAGTGTGGCTTGTGTCTAAGATCTAGGAAGCTATCTCAACAATTATGTTTGTATATGAGAGTCAACCTCTCTCTCCTATTATTTCATATTTGACCTTGTGGAGTTCCCTTTGGATGACTGGCGAAGTCTATTGCTGGAACTATTGAGCTGAGGATTCCACTTGAAAATGGCCTCTCGCTCCTCCCCTTTCTTCATAGTAAGCAACACCTCATTGGTTGTAGACACAATGATGTGGTATAATTGTAACCAATAGCTAAAATTAAGGCAATTACCAAAGTAGATAGGCAAAGGAAGAATTAGAGTCTTCCTAAATAAGATGTTGAGATAATGTTGGTGTAGTTGCCTTCTACCAAATGACTTGTGTCTATGTAACCTACCTATTATTACTTATAGACCAATGAATGGGTACAAAATTGGAATCTAGAGGTTGGAAAACATATTTTTGGGGAGACAAGAGAGAAAAAAACTATGGAATTAAATAAAGCAACTCAAATTTCATGTAGGATGTATAGATAAATACTTCCATCCAAAAAATGTAAACTAAAAGAGGTAATTTCCCATTAAGACAACCATCAAACACAAATTTAGGATCATTGTAATCGCATGTGGTATCTGAACCCCAAATTCCCAAGCGCATAGCGAGAGAGAGAAAGACATTGAGGACTCATTAGAATGATGTTTGATCATGGCGAGCACTGAAGAGTTTAAGTGAGTTGAGTTATACGTGGGAGGGGTGGCCTATAATGCCCCTTCCCTTAATTTCTTGATGATTCAACTAGCCTACCAACCTCCCACTAGTCGCTTTCCAACTCACCCCATATGGGAAATCTATTGTTTTCAACACTAATAAATTATTTATTGATGACTAAAATAGCAAAATATGGTTACTATGGATGTCGAAGTGTTAAATTATATACCTACAAGGGAAATTTAAAGATAGAATCATATTTTTCAAAGTGACTCTAGTCATGTATTTACTTGAAATAAGCATATTTCACAATGATATTTTTAACACATGTTCCTAGGGGATTAGCATTGAGATGAAGAGGCAATGTTTACTTGGTTTTCTTTCTACTTGTTTATTGACCTTATATTGAGATGTCTGATTCTCAAGAAAAGTCAGAGATCTTTCTATATCTTGATCCACATGCAAGTAAGATTAATTTGCGCATAATGTAGAATAACATTTTGACTCTATATGATTTTTTCATTCAAATTTAGTGAAAATCAATTAGACAAATGCATCTTCTTGAAGGATAGGCTTTGTTTTGAGGGTATCCACTATTCGTTTGAGTCTTGTTTTTAATAATATGTTATCAAAATTTTGAGTACTACTTAGATTTTCCCTAATCTCAACTTTTAAAGGTCATGCCATTTTTCATCAAACTACATGGTGGAGGGAACTCAACATGCTAAAACTCTAAGTACTATTTTTAGGACAATTTTGTCGCTATTTGGGCTAATCAGTTGAGGCTTATTTCTACAATATAAGGTGCCACTTTTTCCATATTTCATGTTCTTATATAGCATGAAGATAAGGAAGAGAATATCAAAGCTTTGTTTCCCTTTTTAACTTGTATTTCTCAATTTAATAGATGTTAAGAAATAGTGAAGGATGACACCCAATTTGATGTTTGCTTTTAGTAAAATGGTTCTTACCTCTACGAAAGTGTTTTAGGATTCTTTCTATGCTAATATTTTTAGGTGAGGGAACTATCTTAGGAGTCTTTTAAAGTTTTCTTTATATATAAACTTTCTACCTTAGGGAAAGTGACGCAACTTAGAAAAATTCAACTCTGTCCGAGAGGTTTCCTAGGTCATAGGAGTATTTGTCAAGAAGCATAAGAGTTTTTTAACAACTGAACAAAATTTCCAAACATGTCTTTATTTGTCTTCTTCTCTACAACTTAATATATGAAATGATCCTTCATACCAAATTAGGATTTATTCTCCTAACCTTGGGTTCCTTCTTCTAATGAGTATCCAATTATGTTGGATTAGTAGGTTTTAAATTCAATTTCACAACATGTTCCCAAAGATCAATTTCCTCCAATAATAACTAAAGCTTGAGCTTCAATGGAACAAAAATGGAAGCTCCTTCCAACTTATCACACTCTCTAAAACCAAGGGTCATCTTCCACATCTTGAAACAATCCTCAAGTGCATAAGCGAATGGTATATGAAGTAGACAAAATACTTCCAACATTTAAAGTGCTTCTCCCAACTAACCTAGGGTATCATAACTAACAAACTTAACAAGGCCAAACACATATCCTAGGTACACCAAAAACAAAATTCCAACATCTTATTATAACTAGAATGATCTCAGCCCCAAAATATATAACCATGTAGAAATTTTCTACACTAGGGTAGTTAATGCAACCTAGAAAATTTCACCTCTTTTCTAGAGGTTTCTTCACCTTCTGAATTTTCATCCTCAAGGGTGTTATGAAACATAAATAAGACAACAACAAAAATGGACAATCTTTCACTTATTAACAACCCTAATCCACTAGGAAAATCAAGAGAAAATATGCCAAAAGATGCCAACAAGTTTCATTCCTCTAATGGAATCTTACCATGCATAAGGCATATTTTAAAATCACTTTATGAAAGTTATAAATATGATAACAAATTTTCTATATCGTCTTCCATATTAATGTTAAATAACTTAATAATTTCAACCTTGATTGACCAAATCTACAAGACATACTAGAGCTATAAATTATTAAACAATAAATAAATAGATGGATGAAATTCAAGTTTGCAATACACTTATATATACCATAGACTCATTCCAAGGAAAGTATAATCCTTTACCTCTGTAAAATCCTAGTTAGGGAAAATAATGAAAGACCTAGATCATCCCAAGGAGCTCCAAAAAGAAAGTATGACACTAGAATGTGATCTAAGGGAATATGTCTCCTCTTCTTCCTCACATCAACAAGCTAAGGTTTCATCACAAAACCCTAATCTCAAAGTCTCCAATGGATGAAATCCTAACCATAGTATTCAAGATGCTCCAAAGCTCAGAGAAACCCTAGAACCTCTAAGACAAGTGAGATAAAGTACAAATGAAGATGCATAAGAGAGAGGAAGACTAGTGTGCTCTCTTAGTCACATATCTAACACAACATTATTATCAATAATGAGAATGATGAAATGACTCTCTCATTCCTCTATATATATATTAGAGGTAAGGTACCAATAATACACTTGTGGGCTTAAACTCTTACAAGAAACCTATATAGCCATATAGTGGACCATTACACTCCAACGGTACACATGGCAAGCTCCATGATGATGCTACCAACAAGAAAGGTTCCAATGCAAGGGAACTCCATGATATGTGTCTATTTATCCTCCTCCAAACCTTTAAGGACTCCAATGCTCCTCCTAAGCCATGTACTCCACTAGGTCCACTCCCCTTACATGAACATTGTCACAACCTAGGTGTTCCCAAGCTTTCTTTGTGCCTGCATTCAAGCATCCAAGATACCACATGATTTCTAAGGCTCAACACCGTCCTCTTAAATTCCAAATTCTCCTCCTACAATTCAAGGCATTCTTCATGCAAGAAACCTCTCCTGTGTGGCCAACGTAGAGAATGTCGCCAAGTAACCTGATGATCTTTGATGACCTAAGGAGGAATGTAATGCAAACACCCAACTGAGGTCAAGTAGCCACTAATCCATCTCCAAAGTGAATATCCATAACGAAACATTTAGAGCATGATCATAAACCATGTACCCTAATTTTCATGAAGCACCCCCAAACATGGGGTAAACACTCTTAGATTAACCCCAAAAGCTAATATTTTCATGCCATATTTAGCCAACATGTGTGTGTGATTTTTATGGATATATTGCCGCATGTTATTCATTCAATATGGCCATTTTCTTACATGTTGCTAATTCACATTTCAACCTAGTATAAATTATTTAAATAGTGACATGTATGGTGCATGCTTTAGAGTTATTCTTAGATACTTTCATGTCAATGTTAACGACTATTAAGGGTGTTATTTTTGGACTAAAGTTATGCATTAATTTAGGATTTGTTTTGTGGTTATCATGCATGCACATGAGGGGAGGATAAGAATGCTACTTCTTGAGAAAATAAATGTCTCCTTGTCCTTTTTGTCTTCTTGTCTTATAATTTAATTATGAAAGTGTTGACAGGAGGAAAAAATCCTCTTGCAACGAGTGCGTATTGCCCTAATCAGAGTCCCGATTAGACCCTTTTTCGTGGAGAATGTTGTATACTCTCTGGAAATAAGGTCCAATTTCCTATGCTAAACTAACCTAAAAAAATTAAAAGAGATGAAAAATAATACAATTTAAAAATTAGGGAAAATATATGACATATTTTAATATTTAAAATTATCTACAAAAATATAAAAAATTGTTGATTGGATGAAGTCAATTTGAACAACAGTTAGGATGGGGTGCAGGGGATTCATTCAAACATAATAAACCACGTGAAATATCATGTCTATTTAAATCTGGTTGGAATTTGGGTCCATCTTGCCACACAAATTGATTTTGGGAGAGTTTTTATACAAAAAAACTCAAAAAGATGTTTATCAAGTTTTTCTCCTATCCAAACTAATTTTTATTTGTTTTTTAAATTTATATGCATGCATTAACTAGAAATAACATGAAATAACACTATCTCATAAATGAGAGCAACTTATATTCTACCTTTTGAATATCAGATTTCAATCATCAAACAAGAATATATATAAAAAGTTAATAGTTCATAAACTTCTGCTGATAATAGATATAGATTGCAACATATCCTAAGAAATGTTTAAACAAAATAATCAATATTCATTCAAAAATAAATATGCACAAGTTAAAGAACAATACCAGATGCATCCATTAAAGAATTAAAAAGATGACCAGACATTAGTCGCATAGCTCAAAAGCACATTTGATTCTGAAATTGGTCTTCAAAAGAGTTGTAACTTCAAAATTTGATTCAAAAATACAAGTTCTAAGCTTTCACAATTTCTCGACCTCTACTCCAACATAAGAGGTTGTATAAATACTTAAAAAATAAGATAAGTCTGTTTGAAAATAACAACTAAAAATCATAAAGATTTTCTCTAATAAAGCAATACTTCTAAAAATAAAAATTTCATCCTATTAACTGATTTTTCCTGAAAAGTTTTCAAGTTGTTAAATAGAGAATCCATACAGGTGAGAATGGTTTTAGATAGAGGAGGAATGACCTGTTGTAGAGTTTTGTGAACCCAACGTTTCGGACTACGAAGTGAGTCCATCATCAGGGGATGCGGCAATATTGTAGGATTATAGATAATACTACAATATTATCTCACCTATCATAAGTCTAATTAATTAATTGAAATTAATAATTTAAAGATACAAATTAAATAAAAATAAAATAAAATAATAATAATAATAATAATAATATATAAACAAATAATTAAATAAATAATAATAATAATAATAATAATAAAGATTATTATTATTTATCAAATTAAACAAAGTAATTAAATATTCCAAACTTTTGAAATAATAATAATAATAATAATAATAATATTTAATAAACAAATAATAATTTTATGATAATAACAAATAAATACATAATAATAAATTAAAACAAGTAAATAAACTAATAATTCAATAATTAGTTTAAACAAATGAATAAAGTAAGTAAAAAATATTTAACTTTATATAATTAAATTATCAAAAATAATAAACTAATAATAATAATAATAATAATAATAAATAATAAAATAAATAAATAATATTCTAATAAAAATAATAATAAAATGATATTATTATAAAAATAAATAAATAAATATAGTGAATAAATAATAACAAAATAAATAATAATAACAAATTAATAAATTAATTAATAATAAGTAAAAATTAATAATAATAATAATAATAATATTAAATAAATAATAAAAATAATAATAATAACAAAAATATATATATAATAATAATAAAAATGAATAATAAACAAATGAATTTTAAATAAAATAAGCCGACCTAATTTCTCACTGCATTCCTTAATAACCCTCTTATATATATCAATGATCATAGCTCTGTGATACATCATTAATTTTAAAGATTATCTATTGCCGCATCCCCTGATGATGGACTCACTTCGTAGTCCGAAACGTTGGGTTCACAAAACTCTACAACAGGTCATTCCTCCTCTATCTAAAAGTTTTCAAGTTGTTTATATTTATTCCTCATCCTCAGAGTCTTTATCCTCCACGTTGAGTAGTATATGTGGTGCATGGATTTGAATGTGATTCGCCCATTCTAAATATATCTCAAAAATAATTGTTATAATCTAACGGCTAGTTATCTTTTCTCTACATCTATTTATTTCGATGCCTAGATCGGGTTCCTCATCTTGTCCTGAAGATGAACCACACTAGTTGGTTTGAAACGCATCGACGAGATTTTCTCCTATGTGATTTTTACCAAAAGATTTTTTGTCAAACATATTATGGATCATAGAAGCCTGAATTCAAAAAAAAATTCTTATCGTTTTCTACATCCACCTCCATTAGGTTTCGCCTGTTATGTTCTCTAACTCACTTTGCTCTGTGTCTTCAAGAGAATTGATAACAATGATCTCATGATCATGCACTGTTTGCTTGTCTATTGATTTTATTGTTTGTGGTTATTCTTTATTTTTCTTAGGAACTTCTATAGTGTAGCATCTTTTGTGACATGTTGATCTTTCTTTATAGTTATTTCTTCCCTTGTAATTGCTTCTTCACCTGTAATGGATTTGGATTCCTTGCTCTTCTTGAGAGATAGAGGGAGGGTCTGAAGTAATTTGTTTGAAATTAAATTGAAAGAACTCAAAAGTTTTAAGTTCTTCTATGGAGATATTGACATGGAGACTCTTCTCCTTTAAGAATCCTTCAAAAATACTTTCCCTTAATTCTTGTAATTTGGCCCTTCCTTCAACATCTAACAACTTTCCTCTATCAAAATCCTGTTGGAAATCATCAATGGCTATGAAAACCTCATCGAAAGGAGGATCCTGATGTGTGAATATTTTAACATAGCTCATTGTTTTATAATGATTACCAATAATTCCATGGGGGTCATATTCATAATGAGGTAAAGAATAAATCCAAACATATTGGAATTCCTCTGCTTCTTTGAATGCATGTCCCTAGTCTCTGATATTTATTTCTCCAAATTTAATTGGAAATACTAGCCAAATTTTCTTTTGCAGTTTGCTCAATTTCCAAACCTCGCCATACAAAGAAACCTGATTTTCTACTTCCCTTAAAGCAAGTCTTCCAGGAATGTGTCTAGGTAAAAGGTGAGGACCAACCTCGCTGCCATAGACCCTTATGAAAGAAAATAGTTCTTAAACAAACCATTGGCCTATAGATTCTAGGCCTTCTTTGAGACTTTCATTGATCCTAGGAGGAGCTTTACCAAAAAGAATTTCATGAAGAGAGGTCATAACATAATGACAAGTATCATAAAAATGGAATTTGAAATTGCTTTACCAAAGGATTGGGGCATAATTGTAAATGGGGGAGTCATTGATTAGCTGGATAATTCCATTTCATTAGGGGAAATAGCACTGAAGTAATAATGATATCCATTAGGAAAGAAGACATACAAAATATTTTTTTGTAGCCGAGAGGAGATATCAATTATAATTTCAAAGCATCTATGATGTTTGGTGATAAAATATCAACCCATTCAAGGTGTTTTGAATCATGAAGGATATTATGGATTATGGGAATCAATTTCATTTTACAATGTTATTGATCCTTTTCTCCACACAGTCGAGTTAACAATTTGATAAGAAATATGACGGGTTTCTTAAAAATAGAAATGGGATATTCTTTTTAAGATTTGAGTTTAAACCCTTCCTCTTCTTCTCGCAACCAACCTTCAATCACTTTGTCATAATTTTCCTCACATTTTTTAAAAACAATATTTTGGAAATTGTTGAGAAATTCAATATTAAGATGGATTTTAGGGGAATTGATCTTATAAATGGTAGACATGACTTCTGGTTTCCAAGAGGCTATAACATTCTTGTTATGGTCTGACACAGTGCGTGTTGAGATATCCACATGTGTGAAAATCTAGGAAATCATATCATAATAAGGGAATATTTTACCCCTAGTAGCTACCCGATGCAATTCTATTTTCCTAATTCCCTCAAAGATTATTTTTTGATTGAGAATCTCTTGCAATTTTCAACCACTCTCTATTCTCAAAGAAATAAAAAATCTCCTCAAACTTCATCGTACTTGCTTTCTGAGTTTTATAAGTAGAGTCAGAGATCAAGGATGGGTTGAGGTTATATTCCTCTGGTTCTGGATTGTCCACTTCTTTCAAATTTACTTTTATATGCTCCACCACTTGTCTCGCTGCAAGCGATCTTCCCTTCTTTCCCATTTTATGGTCTGTGAACAAAAAACGAAAAATCCTTTAACCACTGAAACTCAATGTTTTCCCTCTTATAATTTAAATTTCTATTAAACAAGCCTAACAATTTGAAACAAATTATGAATTTTGATTAAAAAAATGGAGAATGTGTGAATTAATTGATATGAATTTATCATTAAATATTTTTGTACCAAAAATTCCTAACTGCAGGGTTTGGAACTATCACTTTAGTATGAGATTTCAACAAGAAAGGTCTAAAGGGTTTAATAGGTTTATAAACGGCATATGATTTCTTGTCTATTTCTGGGTAATTTAATTCAGCACTCTGAAAGCTAGAACTCATGAAAGAAATAGTGATTTTTGTATTTTCAGAATTTTACTGAGTGAGGGCTGCTACATATAAAACATCAGATGAAAATTTGTATAATAAAAATTCTTTATCAAAATTTGGGTTGATTAATGCTGGAGAAACAACAATAACTTCTTTGATTTTTTCAAATGAAACTTTTACTAATGGTCCCCATTTAAAAACATGATTCTTTTTAATCATATCTTCCATTGGTCTGATTTTTTTGCAAAACATGGAATAAACCTTCAAGCAAAATTGATCTTTCTCAAGAAAGATTGCATAAATCTTTTATTGTGAGGAAGAATAATTTACAAGATTGATTTGATTCTATTTGGATCAATAACAATACCAGTTTTAGAAACTATAAACCCGAGTAATTTACCTTCAGCGACCAAAAATATAGTCTTTTGGGGATTTAATGAGATCCCATAAGTGTGATATATTTCAAAGAACTTTCTTAAATGATCAAAATGTTGAGTTATTTTCTTAGAATAGACTAAAATGTCATCCAGATATACCACCATGAATTTATTAATAAGTACATTAAAAGAAATATCTATGGTTCGTTGAAAAGTAGCTCCAGCATTGATTAATCCAAACGACATATTTTTATAAGCATATGTGCCCCATTTAGTTCAAAAAGTAGTTTTGATTTGATCTTTTGGTGCAACAAAAAATTGGTTGTAACCAAAGAAACCATCAAGAAGAGAAAACATCTCAGATCCTAAAACTGATTATAAAATTTGTTCCATTGCAGGAACATGATAATTATCTTTCTCAAATGATTTATTCAGATGTCGAAAATCAATGTAGATTATGATATCTCTATTTTTCTTTCAAACTAGGACTAAATTTGATTGTGAATGTCTTACAGGAAAAACTATATGAGCTTTCAAGAGTTTATCAAGCTCTTCTTCGATTTGACCCTCAAGTCTAGGGTGTATTTTCCTTAGTTTTTGCTAAAAAGGTTTAGTATATGATATGATTGGAATTACATGTTGAATTATTTTAGTATCATAAAATTTCAAACTATCATAAGTCCAAACAAAAATATCCTTGTATTGTTTGAAAAGTTTAGTAAATTTGGATCGTTCAATATGTGTACAATTGCTTCCCAAATTAGTATTTTGAGGTTGTTTTTCTGTTCCCAGATTTACAACTTCATATTGAATTGAAGAGCTATTTGTTTTTCAATTTATACTACCTTTAAATCTATATTAAAAGTCATATAAATTTTCTAATCAGACTATAAATTTTGGAAATGAATTTTGACTTTTCTGATCATTCGAAAAATCTTATAGCATTTGAGAACAATGTTGATCTTCATCAATAATGGACTCTTTGAAAGTATCTTCTAGAGTTAAGAAATATTTGATTTTATCATCGTCATCAAATACTCTCCAATTTTGAATATTGTCAGGGACTTAAGGTCTAAAAAGAATTTCAACTAAAATCGTTTGAGAGGAAAAAAATTAATTGGCAAAATCCTTGATGCAACATTAGTAAGAAGATCAACATCATTATTTTGAGAACGGGGTATGGAATTTAATTCAAAGTTATCAAATTTTGAACTAAGTCTCATACTTCGTGTATGTAATTTCTCAAAGATTAGATACACAATGAAAGGTTTTATTTCATTCTCTTACTATAACTTCTGAATCACCTAAAACTTTGATATTTTTTATGTCCATTTCAATAGCTTTACGAAGATCTTGCAGTAAAACTTTGTATTTGTCTACATTATGAGTGAAAGGTAATTTATTCTGCAAGATAAGAGAAATTAATTCCCTTGGGGATCTATTAACACACGTACAATACTAGATCCCTCATTTGATTTGGAACCATCAAAATATAAAGTCCAATTTTTAATTTTATCATTTGTATTAATAGATGGAACCTCAACATATGAAATTTGTCTCAAATTTGAAGTTGGTTGTTGGCTTGTTGGGGCCTAACCCAGGTTCAGAGTTAGTTAGCCAAACAAATCCCGGTTCTACAGGTCCTTTCGGCAACAGGCTGTGGAGTGCGGACTGAGGTCTCAGCTGAAGTAGTATGGGAGGGTGTTAGAACCAGGTTTCCACACCCTGGAGATGTCCGATGAGTTCGACTAGTTCGCGGTTTCTCCTTGCGCGCAGGTTGCTTTACGCACCTTCCCGTTCCTTGCGACCTGATACACTGCCTTCGCGCAGCCCTATCCAGGGGCTATGCCACGTTTTGCACTATTACCCAAGACCTTGCTTATATTCCAATGTTAGTTAATTATCTTTGTCTACTTGAGTGCTTTGAGTTATACTTAACAACATAAAACATTCATACAGGTGCGCGCAGTAAATAAACAGTATATTTGCAAGTTATATCAATCATGCATTAACCCAAGAACAGATACACAGAATTATAACCAAAATTCTCTTTATTGATTCTTTCCACGATTATAGACTCGACTCGCCCTGCGCACTCAACTACAGGGGTCCGCGCACTCAACTGCGGACTACTAGGCCTCTGCGCACTCAGCTACAGAGCCTTCTCCTACTCTACGACCCAAATACACAATTCACACTATGATTCAATCACTTAGACTTCTCATGTTCTATTCCCTCTTCTTTTTCTAATTTTTTCTTTTCTTTTACACTTAGAGCCTCACTCTATTTATACAATCCCATGGTCCGCGGACCATGGGTAGGTCTATCCTGTTGACATTACATTACAAAAATAGGGCAGAAAACCCTATGACTCTATCATATTTTCATGTCCCGTGCCCACAATTCGTGGAGCTTTACAACAAGATTCGGTCAAAACTTGGGCTTTGAGCCCCAAAACATGCCTTGGGGGAATTCCATGCCCAACAGGCCCCTAACACAAACATCGTGACTCGCCCTCGAGTCACTCTGTCGGCGTTGCGATCTTTGTGTGGAGTCCCTCCAATTGTTCTCGAATGGCGGGAGGTCAGCAGCGCACTGAGCTGCTGCTTGCTGGATTTGTTGCATACACTATTCTGAGACTTTTGGGTTGGGAGTGCTTCTCTGCATCAATGTGTGCATCCCTTGCATGTGTGCAAGCTTGCCTTCAATTTTTTCCGTGATGGTGAAGGACTCGTCAATCTGAGGCTGAACGCGCGCCTTCTCGACTACTTCCTTATGTCGTGACGTGTCCACTTGCTCCTTCAGTGCTTTAGCCTACTGCATCAGTGCAAGCCTCTGAGTGAGGACCACCATCTGCACAGTTCCTCGAACACTATCATATTGTTGTTGGAGTTCTTGTGTCTCTGTCTCTAAGCGCTGAATGTTGGGGTCCTCCTGCAGATTTGAGAGGACCTCAAGTGATTCTCACAACATATTGGTGCAGCCTCACATTGCACCTTCAATTTCATCCAACCCCGCTGTGATAGAGCTAGCGCATTGTTTTATGACTTCCGGGGGAGTGGATGGCTGCGCCTTTAACCGTAGCTTGACGATCTAAAGGTTCAGCTCCAGCTGAACCTTTGTCATTTCTTCCCTCGTCTGGTGGACCCCTGCTGCTAACCAATGGATCTATGCCTCCACTGGTATGTCTATGGGATGGCCAGCTCCGGGACGCTTTGGCAAGCGTCGTCTATCACCTATACCAGCTATTGATTTTGCGACACCAATTCGTCGCGCTGCAAACTTAGTTGTTCCATATTTATTTTCTGCTCACTAAGGACTTAGAGCACGTGGCTCTCCCTAGCTTGCAGCTCTGCAATTATCCCATCCTGCAACACGTATAAGGTCTCGTGCGGGAGTGCAGCTAGATTAATACCGATACCTTTTAGCACGCTAACCAAAGGCCTATCAGCCTCATTTGATGTCACTAGTGCCCCTTCTGGCCGTACTATGGTGTTCATCATCCGCGTGCGCAACATCTGCTCTACTGCCGTGGATTCGATTGTAAGGTTGGTCGAAAGGGTACCAACTTGAGGGGGTCGCGCATGTAATTCCTGCAACTGCGCTCTGAGGGCCCCCAACACAATCTGGTTCTCTTGTATGAAATCTTGGAGAGCCTTAGAGGTGACATCGCGCACAGTTTCGCTAATGTCATGCAGATCACCCTCGGTTAGGGTGATCAGGTCAATGGACAACTTTGATGCCTTGACCTTCTTACGCGACCTTGCCCGCTCTGTTGGGTGTTGGCACTTTAGCTGCTTCGACATGGTTTGTGGGTCTGTGCCTCCTTCTTCTATCTCTGCTCCCTTTGATTCCCGCCCCTGTGTCGTGTGGCCCTCGCCCGCCTTTGCGGCTGCCTCCTATGCTGCTATTGCTGTTGCGGCCTTTTCCTGCTCAGCGGCTTTCCGTGTCGCATCCCGCGCTGCCCGTACTCCTGCTGCCGCAGCTTCCTTCCTTTGCTTTTCGGCCAACTGTGCGATGCGAAGCTTGGCCTCGTATTTCTTCTTTTGCACCGCCAACTTCTCGATCTCTGCGATTTCTAGGGCACGCCACTTCGGCGTCCATGCCTCTAGTACATTGAAAATAATGTCTTCAGTGGCTACGAAGGGTAGCTTTGTCCATTGTTTAGTCGGGTCCTTGTGCACCTTGATATAGATGTTATGCATGTCCACTTTAAATTCTGCACAACTCTGCAGATTGTTGTAAACAGTGGGTGACAACCACAGCTTACGGTTGATCCCCATTTTGAGGTTCATCTCCATGAACACCCAGAATATTTTGCTGTCACATATCCTCTTATCATTTTTTGTGGCCCAGAGCGAAGCGTACTTCGCGGCCTCTGGTAAATCCCTGTCAATTATGGGGAATTGACTGTCCTCCAGTAATTCCCTAGCCACGAGTACTATAGACAGTAACAACCATGCAAAATGGAACTTTTTTCCTTGTTCCTGGGCTTCACGACAATTTTCTAAAAACTCCTTGCAGAGGAATTAGGACCGGTTAAACTAGAACCCCTCCGCGCACTGCTCAGCTAGTTCTACCACCGGCGCGGGTACTTCGTCCGCGCGACACTTGCACATGACCTTTCCTACCAAGATTTGGGTCGCCAAGCGCACTGCTTTCTCCTTGATACTGGAGATGGCGTAGCCCCTTTTCTTCTTTTCTAGCTTGTACTTTTTCTTCATGGCCTCTGCGATGGCCAAGCCATTATCCTTCCCTTCTGATATGTCTGCGGGGTCCTCTCCTTTGCATGGAAGCCGGGAGACGTGGTGAATCAAGTCTGCGGTAATGGGGATGGGCTCCTCCAGCCACAAACACCCATCATGCACCAGGCAAAGCAGCTGCCTGATGACGAAAATGGTTATTGGGGCACGGTTGAAATGCGGCACCCATAGCAAATTCAGTAGCCCATCCTTCTCCACTCCGTGCAACCACTTCCGCAGCTCTAACTCTGTGACTCCCACCGTAATGTTCTGCTTGGGCTTCATAAGGTTCCTGATCTCAAGGTGAGGGAACTTCTCATGGGCAGCGAGGTCACAATCTTCAAATTTCAGGCTTGGCACGCGTCCCAGGTGCATGCTTTCAAACATAATATTGTCTGGGAGGAGCGAGGTCTGTTGCGAGCTCTTGGTCTCCTCCATGTCCTTGGGCACTTTCGCCTTCCCTTTTCGTGGGGGGACATAGGCGGGTAATTTTGTCACGTGGTGCATAGGCTGAGTTTCCTCCTCCATGCCATCATCCTCTTCCTCCGTGATGATAAGATCCTCCAGATCTTCTTCTTCTTCATCCGTCTCTATGGTGCTGGCTTTCCCCTTCTCCTCCATTAATAGTTTGTTGCGCAGCGTGTTCCGTGGGGACACACATACGGGGACCATTACTTTTTTTTCCTTCTTGTTTCTTGGCATGCGTGGTGATTTCGAGATTTCTACCACAATCTTGGCACCTTATGGAACATCCCCCATGGTTAGGGACTGTGCAGCTTCCTCGGCGGTCATTTTTGTTATGTCCATAACATCCTGAGCAGTTTCCAGTGTACTCATCCGGAAATCTAGAACTCAGGGGCTCAATCAACGCTCGGCTCACAACACTCAGGGCTCTTCTCAATCGCTCAATTCGCAAATGACCAAGTGTTGTTTGCTGGGTATCACTTTGTATTTTATAGTGCTTTTTGAATTCGAATTCGACCATTCCCCCCAATTTCGGTTCATTAATACTTTCTTAGCTGCAATTTTTCCCAAATATTGCCCATAAATCGCGTCTTAAATGCCTGCCGCCCACTCCATTTTGCCTCAAGTCAAGCATCCCATCGTGAATAGTGACTTCAACGGTCACTTTCTGGCCAACTCGCCCGAGAGCGTAGCCCCCGTGCGCCATTGCGGACCTTATGACTTTTTGTTTTTGTGCACAGCTCCAACCTCACACAGCTTCCGGGAAGAGTAGTTTATAGTCCCGTGCTTCCTTTCAACTACTTGGAGCGCTATGACTGTATTTCCTTTAGCTAGTCAGGTGGACACACCACCCGTGTAAAGTTCCATCCTATCCTCCATCATGGTTCTTGGAGAATCCCCACCTTTTATTGCTACGGTCGGCATCGCGCACTTCACCATTTACAACGCTCTACCCTGGTCATTATGCTCAGCAATATGTGGTCCAAGCCAAGGCATCAGACTGATCAATTCACGGCGATAGTGCTCAAAATTGTTAGCATGATCGTATGAACCCTGCCTTACCATCCTAGTTTTTTGACGAGAAAATCTCCCTTTATCTCATCCTCCAGCTTCTTGACTTCCGCGTTCAACAGAGTGCTTTTCTTCCTTAACCGTACCCTTTCTTCTTCAAGTTCTTGGAGTCTAAGGTTTCCTTGTTGGATTTTTGCTTCCAAGGTTCTGCGAACCGTCATCCCTACTAGTGCTGGATTAGGTTTTTCAAGTACTAGAGGGCTTACATCATTCGTCTCATATTCCAGCCTTGGCGGTGCTTGTGCAGTCAGGTTCCTACACGTGGTCCTATACACCCATAGAACTGTTGGTGCACGTAGGTCCCAGTTAGTCTGTTTCACATTGTGGACTAGGTTCAGTACTTCGTACACTTTGTCAAAGGTTTCCACGTGGATAACCTTCTGCGTGCTTGGTCTTACCATACCTCCTAGTCCCAAACGGAGGGGTTGTTCGCGCCATTGTCTTGCATGCTCCGGCTTACCGATTGTGTTTCCTACCGTGTGGACAGTGTGCCTTTGTGCAGGTTGCACACCATATGCCTGTATCCATCTAGGCAGGTGGATGCGCGGGCCGTTTTGTCCATCATACTTGGCTTTTATCCGCATCTGAGGCTTCCCAAATCGTAGGTGCATCATCCTTCTACATTCATGCCAGTCCTCAAAATTTTGCTGGTGCATACCCCACCACCTTGCGGGCGTAGCGTGCAGTACCCATTTCAGAGCGTTGAAACATTGTTGTTCTGGCACTTCTTTTTCAAATTTGTTCAGAAACTCCTCCACCTCGCTTAACCCGTCATACGTAGGCAGGTCTCTTGTCTCTGTTGCTATGCAACGCAATGACCTTATCATCATGTTACAGTTGAGCATGGTTACCTCATGTAACTGGTTCTGCCATCATTCTATCTCTTCGTCAGAATCTGATGTGCAGGAGCTTTCGCGCTCCCACGATATTCAGCCATCCGCAGTGGGATTTACCTAGTCTTGCTCCCACACGGTTATCTTGTAGATGCAGTCCAGATCGTCGTCGTTGTCATTGTCGCGCACTGGTTTTGTGTAGCGTGATCCTTTTGCAGGGTCTAAAGGTACCACTATACGTAGTGACTTTTTCTAAAAAATCATCTTGTGCTTATTTAGATTTATCACTCCATTCATGTTAGTGGCCCAATCTATTCCCAGTAACACGGGATAGGGATTGTTTTCGTCAACAATCTCTATCACTTTGAAATCTGCTAGCGCGCTCGCTCCTTCGATGTGTATTGTAATTCCCTGTAATCTTCCCATAGGTAGGATCTTTTGTTGGTTCGCCATTCGCAGTTGGATAGGAGACCATTACAGTGCAGGCCTGCCCATGCGCTCCCATCTCTGCTTTGGTAGGACGTTTGCGTCCAATCCTAGATCCAGAATCACTTGATCCATCTCATATTCCCTGATCTGCGCGGTCAATCTCATCTCCCTTCCTGTTCGCATCATGTGCTTCCCGAGCTTCCGGACTACACGCGGTTCTCCTCGTGCGGTCCCAACACATCTAGTTATGAGTTCTTGCAGCCCCTTCACAGCCTTACTGTCGCGCAGTAGCTTCATGCATGTCTCCAAGAATGTAGTGAGCATCGATGGGTCCATTTCCGGTTCCAGTCTGTCTTTACTTCTTGAAGTGGAGGCATCCGCAAAGCTCCTCTTAGCTTCCATGAATGTCTCTTTAGCGCACTCCAAATCAAATTCAGGTTCCTTCGTCGGAGCCTTGCGAACCCAGGTACTTTCTTCGGGCTACGTTCCCTTGTCATCCCTTGTCGTAATACCGCTTCGGAGCATGATATTTACATTAGGTTCTTCTTCGTGCGGCTCATACCTTATCATTTGTAGGTTTTGAGTTGGGGAAGGTTGGAGTGATCCTTTATCGAGTAGCCTCACTATCAGTGTTGGACAGTCCTTTATCTCATGATCGAACAATGTACAATACAAGCACGATGGTCACATTGGATTCGTACAATCGCGGGCATAATGTCTTGGCCCTCCACAATTGTAACATATCAATTGGCCGCAACCTCTTCCTGGTCCCATTCCTCCCCAGCCTCGTCCATGCCCTTGAAATCCAGTACGCGCCATTCCTATGTTTTCACCAAGGGCCCATGTTTTGGACTGAACTTTGTAAGTAGGAGTCTGATCCGTCATCAGTTCATAACTTCTACAGGTGCACTCGTCATGTCCCACCAATCTGCAGAAATTACAGAACAACTACTGGGAAGTCTGTGTATACTTCTGTAATAGATGGCAATTATCTGTAGCATGCTTCCCTCTTATATGACAAATCGTGCACCACAATGCAGCTGCCACACTTGGCCCTACTTTTGCCTTCTGTCTTATTGGAATTGGTCCTCCTCCTGCGAGGTAATTCACGAACACTGGGCAGTGGTCCTTGTCGTGCCCTTGCCCCTTGCACTTTACGCACCATACCTCGTCGTGTACTTCTGGATGAACCGTCCTGTCTTGTTTCAAACTCTACATCTCAAGGCACAATTTTTTCAGTTGCGCGTGAATTTGTTGGACTCCCAGGTTTGGATCTTGTATCAGAGTCTCGTGCAATCTCATTGCGACCTCCAAAGCCTCAGCTTGAGTTGTTAGCCTTTGTTGCGACAACGCGTTCCATAAATGCAGTGTTAATGATGCTACAAACCATTCGCGATGTTGCCCATCTGTTAGTGTCATGTTCGCTTCGCGAATTGTGCACTTCAAGCTTTGATCCAGCTCCCACGGGGTTTCTCCTGGTAGCATTGTGATTTCCTTGAATCCAATAATCGACTGTGCCTCTAATTTTGGTATGCTAAATTCCTTGTTTAGCGCAGCTTGGATATCCGCTATCCCCGCATTCGGATTGTCATTGGAATGCTTAATGTACCAAGTCAGTTCCTGATCCTGCAGAGAACTGACCAACGTTGCCTACTTTATATTGTCATCCGTGACACCCTATGCTTCCCATACCGCTTTTACCATGAACCAAAATTGGTTTGGATCTTCATCCCCTACCCCCTTGAACACTGGTAGCTTTATCGCGCTGGCCTTACTGCTTCGCAGTGGTGGCGGAGGTGGTATGGGCGAAGTCAGGGTGAAGATGGTGAAACTGGTGGTGGTGTGGGTGGAGGTGATATGCGTAGAATTCTCTGCTTTATCAGATTGATCCTACTTCTTGGTGAAACCTTCGCGAGTTCTTCTTCGCCTCCACGCGAAGGTGAAATCAAGGAGTTAGTTTCTAGTTTTGTGCTACCTTCGTTTCTATAGATCCTCCCACTCCACGTAGCCCTAAACATCAATCTATTCGCATAACTCGCTTTTCACACAATAACATTTTAATCCAGGTGTTCAAAGATTTAATGTACTTACCTCGCGGTCCCTTGAGGAAGCGTCGTTCTGCCTCGCTATAGCTGACTGAAGTATCTACCGCAAATTTGGTGATGAATCCTCCGATGATTCGATCTAGCCAGTGATTGACAGTGCGCGCGATCCTATCTTCCGATGCTTCTAGTCTGCGCACCAACTCTGGAGTCCACACAATAGGTTTGTCGAGTTTACACCTTCCTTGGCTATCTGCTAGCTTCGTGATCCACTTGTACAACTCAGTGGGGAAGGATGCAAAGAAAATTTCGTGGATCTCCGTATACAAGTATCAATCTAACCACTCTTCCTTTGATAATTGCGGATTCTTGTTTTCTTGCGCCGCGAACTCGTGAATCTTTTTGTCCAACCACTCCTCAATTCCTTTCTTTGTCGGATTCCAGTGGTACGACATCAGACATCTTTATGCAGATCCCGGTCCCGGCAACGGAACCATTTGTTGGCTTGTTGGGGCCTGACCCAGGTTCAGAGTTAGTTAGCCAAACAAATCCTGGTACTACTAGCCCTTTTGGAAACAGTCCGCGGAGCATGGACTAAGGTCTCACCCGAAGTAGTATGGGAGGGTGCTAGAACTAGGTTTCCGCACCCTGGAGATGTTTGATGAGTTTGACTGGTCTGTGGTTTCTCCTTGCGCGCAAGTTGCTTCGCGCACCTTCCCGTTCCTCGTGACCTGATACACTGCCTTCATGCAGCCCTATCCAGGGGTTGTGCCACATTTTTCACTATTACCCAAGACCTTGCTTATATTCCAATGTTAGTTAATTATCTTTGTCTACTTGAGTGCTTTAAGTTATACTTAACAACATAAAACATTCATACAGGTGCGCGTAGTAAATAAATAGTATTTTCAAGTTATATCAATCATGCATTAACCCAAGAACATATACACAAAATTATAACCAAAATTCTCTTTATTGATTCTTTCCACGGTTACAAACTCGACTCGCTCTGTGCACTTAGCTGCAGGGCTCTGCGCACTCGGTGGTGGACTACTAGGCCTCTGTGCACTCAACTACAGAGCATTCTCCTACTCTACGACCTAGAAGACACACTTCACACTATGATTCAATCACTTAGACTTCTCATGTTCTATTCCCTCTTCTTTTTCTATTTTTTCGTTTCTTTTACACTTAGAGCCTCGCTCTATTTATACAATCTCATGTTCCGCGGACCATGGGTAGGTCTATCCAACTGACATTACATTACTGACTCTATCATACTTTCGTGCCCCGTGCCCATAATTCGCGGAGCTTTACAACAAGATTCGGCCAAAACTTGGGCTTTGAGCCCCAAAACATGCCTTGGGTGGATTCCATGCCCAACATTGGTACCTTTAGAAAATTTAGGCTTTTGATTTGAGTTTCCAAACGTTAGATTCTCTAGATGAGATATTACCAATATAGGTATCAAATTTATGGTTGCATAATGAAGACTCAGGAGAACTGATTGGTTCATTAGAATTTTCAAGGTCTGTTACAGTATGTTTGATGTGTTGTTCACGGTTGACCTTGAATTTATTTGGCTTACAATTTAAGGGCAGCCATAAATGAGACCAATTTGTTGAAAAATAACCATTAATATTTTCAGACCAATCTCAATTGAGAATTAACCCATATGGTTCTGGAATATTAGTGACAATGACATTCACAACCTGAAAGATTTTGGGATTTGAAGCAAGTCTGACAAGGATTTTTTGTATTTTTCCTAAAACTTTTACACTTGATATATCAAGTTGCACTATTTGAGTAGATCAATTTGTAGTAGATAAATTTATTTTTTGAACAGTTGATAATGGCATTACATTAGATGAAGCCCCTGAATCGACTAGACAATATTGCACATTTCTGTTGTAGATTTCAAAAGTCAAAAGGAAAGGAGGAGTTCGAGAAGATGATCTATCTCCAATTAAAGTTGCATTAATATTAGAAATATTTTTAGAAGGAGCTTTATTGGAATTGTGATTTTCAGAAGGATTATTTTATAGAGCTTTAATCAATTTATCTCTTTGTTGAGTAAGTTTTGATAATTCAAATAAAGAGATATTACCTCTAGTTTTCTTCATTTATTCAACTAAATCATAATCTAGATATTCATCTGAAGAGACGTTATTAGATGTAGAAGTAGCCTTATCAAAAGTTTGTGTTTTTTTGGTTTGAGCGGGAGGATTATTATTTGATGATGATGCTTGATTAGGAGAAGGATTTTGACTTTTTGATCTAGTTTGAACAACATTAGCTTTTCTTCATCCTCAATACAATTGTTATCAATTAATCCTCTTTATGAAACATCCCGTAAAACATTAATTTTACTAGTCTCTGCTCAATGTTTGTTTTCTTCCTTTGGTTGATTGTCCTTCTCAGCTTCTACAAATACTTTAAACATATTTATAAAAGCAACATAAGTTTTTCAAAATGCTTGTCATTATGAGCTAAACATCTTCAAGATTGGTTTGATTAGGATTGGTGGGGGGGGTGGTCTTCTAAATGACCTCCAAGGTTTTTCAATTACTGGTGTTTCAGAAAGGACATTCTTTACATCAGTTATCTCAGTATACATATTTTTAATTACCTTTTGGATTGAATCTAAATCAATATATTCCTTTTTTTTTCTTTTTTTTCTTTTTTCTTTTTTTTTCTTGTCAACCGTTTTACTAGTTCAATCTTTTCTAAGATAAGATATTGTCTTGTATCTTTCCTTTCTTAATGCTTGTTTTGTTGGAATTTTAAATATTTGTTTTTCAACATTTAAATCCCCATCCATGTTTAGATCTAATGTGGCTTCTTCTACGAAAATTCAATGTGGGTTATAATAAATTATTTCAAGGAGGGGGGCTAGGGTTTTGAACAGGGAGCGATAGGAGCGAGCTAGTAACAATGGAGAGGCATGGAGGGGGGAGCTCCACTCCCTCCTATAGTAACGTGGTATCAAATAGAAGAAAGGAGGCGAGTCTAAACGAATCCCGGAAACCAACGGAGGCAGATACAAAGTAGACAAGCACTCAAAAACCGGAAAGCAGCAAATCCCTTGAACAGGAAGGGATCCACGAGGAAGTCAGAAGAGTAACAAGATTAGGAGATACCAGTCAGAGAACTAAGAACAGATCTACAATGGGACCCTATAATCCCAAGACAAGCATTAAACCCTGGGTGGTCTTAAATGATCTTGCATTACAGGTACACAGGGATCACATGGAAACTTACGCTGTCATATGTAAGTTTATGGGTATATGGCCCATGGAGAAGGCCCTGTACACTTGGATAAGAAACAACTGGAAAACAAAGGGAGAAATAAATCTACATCTTGGGTCCAAGGGTTTTTTTCACAATGGTCTTCACTAACCTAGAGGACAAAGACAGAGTATTCGAAGGAGGAACCTACTTCTATGTTGTTGCAGGCCTTTATATGCGACCTTGGGTGATGAAATTTGTCCCGAAGCATGAAACGTTCACATCAATCCTGATATGGATTAGACTATACTCCTTACCTTTAGATTATTGGCTGCCTGAGTCCTTAAAAGCTATAGGAAATAAATTAGGGCATTTTATAAATATATCAGAGGCGACTCTGTGAGGTAAATATACCTCCTTCGCCCGCATACGTGTAGAAATGGACTTATTGGGAGAATTCCTGGATGAAGTCAACCTAGAAGTATATGATGAGGAATGGGTACATGTAGTTGACTATGAACATATCCCATTCAGATGCCATAGATGCCATGAACATGGACACCTCTTCAGAGATTGCCCACTCAACAAAAGGGAGGAAAATCTGAAAACCAACACAGGAAAAGACCCTGAAGGTTTCACCAAAGTGGGAGGTAGAGGGAAAGGAGGGGGAAAGGGTACCAAAAGAAACCTAGCGACAATAAGCTACCGAGTCATAAAAGATTCGAGATTTTCGAGGAAGAAGTGGGGAAAAATGGAATGGACAAAGAACCGGAGGACAATCATGTAGAGAAGGATAAAGAGGATAGTATGGAAATCATACATGAAAAAAATGAACAAAAAGAGGACCTACCTGGCATTATGGAACTTGGAAGGGACCATGAGATGACCCCGAGTGAAGGTGGAATGGAGGACCATGACCTACAGGAGTTTCTTGAGAGGGAGAATCTTGATCTAGAAAGGTTTCTAGAGTAGGGAACCAACAAAGGGATTGACTCTCTACCACCAGAGGCGTTTGACAGAGTTCAACAACTATTCCTCTGAAGATCTCAAACAAAGGCTGCGGGAGTCAAAAGGAACCACAATATCCAGGAGAACAGAGGGGTTAAATCAATGGAGGTAACATTAGGACACTCCACCAAAAACCCAGGTAAGAAAAGAGGAAGGAAGAGACAGAATGAACTGCTAACAGAGCGTGGGAAACTTATGATTAATTCAGGCAAGATGAAAGATCTTACCAGTTACTCTTTTACAAACCCATCTTTATGAAGCTAACAACCTAGAATATTAGGGGTCTAGGAAGTAAAAGGAAATAAAGAAATCTCAACAACAGAATAAAAGAAGAAAAACCAGATATGGTGTTCATACAGGAAACAAAATGCTCGATAGACAAAATCAGAGAAATACATAGCAAATGGCTAATTAAATATGAGTACCTAGAAGTCAAAGCAAATAATACAGCGGGAGGAATTCTCACTCTTTGGAATCCTCACAAATTGGGAATCCTAACCTTCCAATGGTTATCCAACCTTTTGGGGATAAGGAATGTTACATGATCACAGATGTCTATGGTCCTCAACAACTTGAAGACAAACTCAGGCTCCTCACCTCACTGGAGGAGCTGAGAGAAAGACACCCAGTAATGCCCTGGATTCTGGGAGGGGACTTCAACTTAATCAAATCTCTCTCAGAGAAAAAAGGAGGGACCAGAACTCTTGGAAGAGACTCACTTGCCTTCCAGAACTTCTTAATCAACATGAAACTGGTCTTCTAAATGACCTCCAAGGTTTTTCAATTACTGGTGTTTCAGAAAGGACATTCTTTACATCAGTTATCTCATTATACATATTTTTAATTACCTTTTGGATTGAATCTAAATCGATATATTCCTTTTTTTTCTTTTTTCTTTTTTTTCTTGTCAACCGTTTTACTAGTTCAATCTTTTCTAAGATAAGATATTGTCTTGTATCTTTCCTTTCGTAATGCTTGCTTTGTTGTAATTTTGAATATTTTTTTCAACATTTAAAGCCCCATCCATGTTTAGATCTAATGTGGCTTCTTCTGCGAAAATTCAATGTGGGTTATAATAAATTATTTCAAGGAGGGGGGCTAGGGTTTTGAACAGGGAGCGACAGGAGCGAGCTAGTAACAATGGAGAGGCATGGAGGGGGGAGCTCCACTCCCTCCTATAGTAACTTGGTATCAAATAGAAGAAAGGAGGTGAGTCTAAACGAATCCCGGAAACCAACGGAGGCAGATACAAAGCAGACAAGCACTCAAAAACCGGAAAGCAGCAAATCCCTTGAACAGGAAGGGATCCACGAGGAAGTCAGAAGAGTAACAAGATTAGGAGATAGCAGTCAGAGAACTAAGAACAGATCTACAATGGTACCCTATAATCCCAAGACAAGCATTAAACCCCGGGTGGTCTTAAATGATCCTGCATTACAGGTGCACAGAGATCACATGGAAACTTACGCTGTCATATGTAAGTTTATGGGTATATGGCCCATGGAGAAGGCTCTGTACACTTGGATAAGAAACAACTGGAAAACAAAGGGATAAATAAACCTACATCTTGGGTCCAAGGGTTTTTTTCACAGTGGTCTTCACTAACCTAGAGGACAAAGACAGAGTATTCGAAGGAGGAACCTACTTCTATGCTGCTGTAGGCCTTTATATGCGACCTTGGGTGATAAAATTTGTCCCGAAGTGTGAAACGTTCACATCAATCCCGATATGGATTAGACTATACTCCTTACCTTTAGATTATTGGCTGCCTGAGTCCTTAAAAGCTATAGGAAATAAATTAGGGCATTTTATAAAGATATCAGAGGCAACTCTGTCAGGTAAATATACCTCCTTCGCCCGCATACGTGTAGAAATGGACTTATTGGGAGCATTCCTGGATGAAGTCAACCTAGAAGTATATGATGAGGAATGGGTATAGGTAGTTGACTATGAACATATCCCATTCAACAAAAGGGAGGAAAATCTGAAAACCAACACAGGAAAAGACCCTGAAGGTTTCACCAAAGTGGGAGGTAGAGGGAAAGGAGGGGGAAAGGGTACCGAAAGAAACCTAGCGACAATAAGCTACCGAGTCATAAAAGATTCGAGATTTTCGAGGAAGAAGGGGGGAAAATGGAATGGACAAAGAACCAGAGGACAATCATGTAGAGAAGGATAAAGAGGATAGTATGGAAATCATACATGAAAACAATGAACAAAAGGAGGACCTACCTGGCACTATGGAACTTGGAAGGGACCAGGAGATGACCCCAAGTGAAGGTGGTATGGAGGACCACAATCTACAAGAGTTTCTTGAGAGGGAGAATCTTGATCTAGAAAGGTTTCTAGAGTAGGGAACCAACAAAGGGATTGACTCTCTACCACCAGAGGAGTTTGACAGAGTTCAACAACTATTCCTCCGAAGATCTCAAACAAAGGCTGTAGGAGTCAAAAGGAACCACAATATCCAGGAGAACAGGGGGGTTAAATCAATGGAGGTAACATTAGGACACTCCACCAAAAACCCAGGTAAGAAAAGAGGAAGGAAGAGACAAAATGAATTGCTAACAGAGTGTGGGAAACTTATGATTAATTCAGGCAAGATGAAAGATCTTACCAGTTACTCTTTTATAAACCCATCTTTATGAAGCTAACAACCTAGAATATTAGGGGTCTAGGAAGTAAAAGGAAACAAAGAAATCTCAGCAACAGAATAAAAGAAGAAAAACCAGATATGGTGTTCATACAGGAAACAAAATGCTCAATAGACAAAATCAGAGAAATTCATAGCAAATGGCTAATTAAATATGAGTACCTAGAAGTCAAAGCAAATAATACAGCGGGAGGAATTATCACTCTTTGGAATCCTCACAAATTGGGAATCCTGACCTTTCAATGGTTATCCAACCTTTTGGGGATAAGGAATGTTACATGATCACAAATGTCTATGGTCCTCAACAACTTGAAGACAAACTCAGGCTCCTCACCTCACTGGAGGAGCTAAGAGAAAGACACCCAGTAATGCCCTGGATTCTGGGAGGGGACTTCAACATGATCAAATATCTCTCAGAGAAAAAAGGAGGGACCAAAACTCTTGGAAGAGACTCACTTGCCTTCCAGAACTTCCTAATCAACATGAGACTGGTGGATATGGAAAAAATAAATGGTACCTTCACATGGAATAACAAGAGAGGAGGAGCTTCTCAAGTTTCCTTGAAACTAGACAAATTCATAATCTCGGAGGAACTCCTTCTCACTGGCCGTAACCTGACTGCTTTTATCCTCCCTTTCGGAGGCTCGGACCACTGGCCTATTCAGCTAGAAGCTTTGTTTATTGGCACTCCAAGGAACAAACCTTTTAGGTTTGAAAATGTCTGGCTCACTGACCCTGACTTCAAAAATAATATTGGAAAGTGGTGGGTGGAAGAAATGCCCACTCAAGGCACAAAAATGTTCCTCCTGCAACAAAGACTCAAACACATCAAGCTAAGGCTTAAAGAATGGAAAAAAATGAGTTTGGCAATATTTTTAAAGCCAAAAGAGAAGTAGAAAGAAAATTACAGGAAGCTAACCAAATTCTCATCACAGAGGAAAGGAAAATACTATCCGACTCTCTTCAACATGAATGGGACAACAGATGCCAGCAGGAGGAAATCTTCTGGAGACAAAAATCAAGAGTGCAATGGATTAAAGAAGGAGAAAGAAATACCAAGTTCTTTCACAAGTCTACCATGGAACATAGGCAACATAATCAGATCGCAAAACTCATAGATCCTCAAGGGAAAGAGCTAAATACCCACAAGGATATGGAATCTGTTATGGTACAACATTTTCAAAGCATAGCAGAGGAGACTATCGTAGACAGAACTCAATTTATTAAAAGCTTCATGAAGCATATTCAAAAACTGGTAACCAGAGGAGATAATTATAATCTCAACAGGCCAGTGACAGAAGAAGAGGTCAATGAAGTAATCAAAGAGATGCACAATGGGAAAGCTCTAGGCTCGGATGGTTTCAATGTAGACTTCTTCAAAACATGCTGGGAAATAGTCAAATATGATATACTTGATGTGGTGGAGGAATCGAGGAATTCAAGAACAGTTCTAAGAGCGCTTAATGCATCCTTCATAGCCTTAATCCCTAAACAGGAAAAAGCCATGACTCCATACAGATTTAGACCCATAGCTTTATGCAATGTGGTGTATAAAATCATTTCTAAAGTTATTGCTAATAGACTCAAACCCCTTCTTCCATCGCTCGTGTTAGAGGAGCAGACTGGATATGTGGAAGGAAAACAGATTCTCAATAACAACATTCAAGCTCACGAAGTGGTTCTGTTAGTGTCGGTCTTGAAAGCCCTCCATCAGTGATCAAAGCTCTTTGCATTTGCATTAGTAGGTGTCTCATCAGTGTCAAATTTTGCATCCCGTTAGGCATGCCATAACCCTGATGGAGGAGCTGGTCTATTTATACCCCTCTTGGCTTTGCTGGATCAGGTCATATCAGTCATTAAGTTTTTCAAGCTTGTCTTGATTGGTCTTGAGGTCAAAGTTCTAGGTCTAGGGTTTTGGTCATTTATCTCTGCAAGGTCATGTCTTTGGAAATCCATGAGTACTCAGCAAGCCAGAGGGAGGATTGCAAACATGTTTCTCCGATATTTTTATCTTGTACAGTGAACTTTCACCTTGGATTTAAAAACTCTGTTTTTAAAGCCAAGGTCATTTTCTCAGTTTTTGTAAATAAGTGATGAAATTTCAAAAGTCTTCAGCAGACAAATTGCAACCCTGGTCCCCTTGCCAAGATCCCTCAGATGATCTACCTGCAAAAAGAATCAAGTCAAAGCACTCAAATAAGTCAAAATCAGGATAAAAGAAACCAAAAATCAGTGTTATAAAGTGTCAAAAGGAAAACATTAGAAAGTGGGTTTATGAATGAAATTTTTTCAAATGAAATCCATAAAAGCCTAAATTCCCTCCTTTCACTCTCATTGTGCATCCTAATGCTTGCAAGAGAGGTTTGAGAGAGCGATTGTGAGAAAGGAGCAACGGCAGAGCAATTTCGGGCAGCGGACAGGTGCGCGACCCGTTGAGCTAGGTGCGCGACCTGTTGGGTGTGCGCGACCTGTCAGAAGGTCTCCCACCATTCAGAAAAACAACGGGCGCGACCCGTTGAAGGTGGTGCGCGACCCGTTGAACCGCCTTGCTGCAAACGTCAAACAAATTACCTCAAACTCCTTCCAAGCTATCAATTTGCTCGAGGTAGGTGCTCTAAACATGGATTAATTGCTAGTTATGATGGTGGGTGTCATGAACATGTTAAAATGATTAAAATTTTGCAAGTGGAACTCCTTATATGGCTGCAATGTTAATGAGCAAATGGTGCTAGGGTTTATGTTGTTTCAAGTTATTTTTCCCTTTGGTTTGTTTCCCTCCTTTCCCTTTCACTCACACTTATATGTTCATCTCTTTTCCCATAGTATTTTACAAATAAAATGCAAATCTTTCCCCATCCCTAATCACTAAAAATGAAAACCCTACCCTTCTCCCAAAGCATCAAAAAACAAAATTCAAAACCCTAGTTTCCCCCACCATATGCATGTGTAAATAAAACAAGAATGTTGGTAAATATGTCAGCATGTTGTGTGTATGGTTTCCCTATTTCCCCTATTAATGCATGTAAGCATATTCCCATGTTCACTTTCATACATGTTTTTTCCCATATACAATGATCTTTGCAAATGATTTCCCAATTATAAATATGTATTCCTATATGCATAATGATTTGCAACATTTTCCTTAAAAATTCCCTGTTATATTTATATATTCCCATTCCTTGTTAAAAGATCCCTCCCCTGACATTTCCCTCATGTCTTTTTCCCCTTGAAACAGCATAGAGTTCAACACTTTTTGCAGGCAGAGACAGCAGTTCAGTTTGTCCACTTTGCTCCTAAACCATGTCAGAAACCGAAACTTATGAGCAAAGTGATGACCATTCATCATCTACAGAGGTTGAGGTACAGAGGAGGTCTCGTAGGGGAGGTAAGGGTGGACATCATAAGCGAGAGGAGCCCACCTCTTTGGTAGAATTACAGGCTTGTCCCATGGCAGTGACTTGTTTTCAGTACATGTCTTGTTATCACTTTTGTGAGAGGATCTCCCGGATTCAACATCACAGAGAGTTGGCCCGCCTCTTTGTTTTACATTTGCATGATGGACATGTCAATCTAGCAAGGGTAGATTTCACATTGACACCCGAGGTGATCTCACATGCTACAGGGATACCGAATGTTGGTGAGGTGTGGCCTAAGCGCAAGTTGCTAGATATTGTTCACTTTGAGCCTTATGTTCGGCCATCATTCTTGAGACATTTAGCGGGTGTTTTTCCATTCAGATTTCTCCGGAGCGAGTATGCTCCCATCATGAGGCTTATTATGCACTATTTTACCTGTGAGGGCAGATTTTCACAGGTGTACTCATATCACATTCGCCTCTTGATGCACTTCACTCGAGTGAGGATGATGAACATCCCGGTTTTCTTCTTTCTGAACATTCAAAAGATGGTGCCCATGTTGCAGAGGAAGACCCCGGTCCAGCAGTACAGGAGCTTATGTCATTATGGTTTGATTCAGCTCATAGTCTTGCATCAGTTGACACAGCAGGGTATCTCATGGGAGGAGTTTATCTCTCGTGAGTTTTTCACAGTGCCACCTCAGCCACATCATGAGGAGGTCATTCATGAGGAGGGAGGACCATCTCAGCAGCCTGATATTCCGGTCACCCGACATGTCAGCTCCACACCTCTGGTCACCTATCAGAAAGGCCCAAGGGCCTTATTTGCAGCAGCTAGGCGAGTACTATCTCCACAGCAGGTGGAAGGGGTCTCGCCTTCATCATCAGCTCAGCGAGTGTTATCTCCACATCAGGTGGAAGGGGCCTCGCTCTCTTCATCAGCACAGAGGGGCAAACAGCCCATGATTCATGAGGGTCCATCAGGAGTCCCAGACACCGAGGTCATTGATCTTGAGGCCAGTTCTCCTAGCCGAGAGGCAAAGGAGATCATTCAGCATCTCAGGGCTGAAAATGATGCTTTGCAGAAGAGACTTGAGGGTGCCCAATGGACTATCACTTACTTGGAGTAGCGGAACAAACAGTTAGAGGAGGAGAAAACACTTGATGAGTTATGGAGGATTCGTAGTGACCGAGTCTTGAACCGAAGAAGACCCGGTGATCCATTGCCTGCTGACCGAGAGTCAATGCTCATTCAGGTGAATGCATACTTAGAGAGGCTGTTGGCTAAGGCCAACCAAGAGAAAAAGCTGCTGAGAAATATGAAAAATCATTATTGGGCAAGGATGCATGTATGCAAAGCCAAAATGAAAGTTTTTCAAAGGATGTTGACCGAGGCTCAAAAACAGAGAAAGAAGCCAAATCCCCTCCGTATCTTGGCTGAGGCTTCACTCAAAGATCATGGAACTCATTAGCCTAGCCACAGATCAAATCCCAAAAAATTCTGAAAGTTTTGGGTAATTTTGGCATTTTTTGGAAATTTACAGGTTTTGGCTCCTCAACGGGTCTCACCCCCGGTGAGACCCTTTGTCATGACAGCTCCTTTTTGCAAAAACTCAGCATTTCTAGATTTTTCATGCAAAGTTACATATGCCTATGGATGGACTTGAGTTTTTATGGAGTTTTAGGCCTCCAGAAGGTCAAAATACATGCAAAATTTGACTTTCTGCCCCTTTTTTGAGTTGCAGAAACCAGTCTTGGGAGAATTAAGTTTTGACAGGGAAAATGACCTCCAAATTCAAAAATTCTAGTTGTGTTGGAAAGTAAACTCACAGACCTTTCCAACGAGCTATCCTGCACCCAATTCTGACACCTGCAAGTGCCTCAAACAGAGCTCCCAATGTGCGCAACCCGTCAGGCAGATGTGCGCGACCCGTCAAGCAAACTTTGCCAGATTTCACTGTAACAGCTCGGAAAAGCACAGTTTGACTTGGTTTGACTTTTTGAGGTTAATGATGGTCCTCTTTGATGTAATTGTGACACTTTTTAGACACTTTTACCCTTTTGTAACTCTTCTAGAAGATTTATTCATGTAAAGGGTAAAAATTGAATGTATGAACTGGTTTCCAAGTTTATAGAGGCAAGTTGTTTTGACTGCCTATTTTGTAGTGCTTAGTTTAGAGGTGGTTGAAACAGCTCCTAAGATAGTGAGCTCGACCCATGGAGGCAGGGAAAAAGGTTATATCATCTATATTATGTACTTTCTTGCTCATTTTCATGGTTGGACTCTTGAGGGAGAAGCTATCATTGTATATTTTCACTGTATCTCTGCAATTTTTGGCTAAGGAAGACCAGGGTTTTGCAGTCATCTTTGGGATTCTTGTGGACTCATGTGTTGATGGTGTGTTTCTCAATGTTCTTGTAAGCTTTGTTATGTGATTCATTTCCTTTCTTTACTGCTGCACATTAAACAAATGAAGTGTTAAAGTATGAATTCATGCTAGCCATGCTCTGCTTTTAAATTTGTTTAATTTCAATGTTTTCAACTGTCTAAAGGGAATTCAAAGTCATTGTTTGCTCTCTTTAGCTCCTCATCTTTCATTCCTGATCATCCATCTCACTTTAAGGCATCAATACTGTTTCCTACCTTGCCCCAAGGAACCCCCTGCAGAAACTGTGTCCAATCCCCGCACCCAAAATTGCAATTCCTCAATTTGCCACCAAAAACCCAAAAAACCCCAAATCAACCTTTTTAATCAGTTTACTAGCCTAATATCAGTGTTACCTTGTTGGTCATCTCATCCCATTGAAGATCTACCGAGATTGACCGGAGAGAGCCTTCTCCTGCCCCGTAGGGCTAGCTACGAGGCTAAATGGTTTGATGTAGCCTTGAGGTTTGCCTTTCTCAGCCTGAGGTGAAATTTCAAGCGCTAACATACTGGCGACCATACTGGGGAGAACATCTAATTCTTTGCTCATTGACGTGTTATTTCATAGGTCTTAGACGGAGCCTGAAGTTACGCCAGGTAGCCTTCGAAAACGCTCTTGTTTTACATCAGCGCAAGTAGATAAATGCTGCTTCAGTCAATCTCTGTGAGCTTGTGAATATAGTGCTTCATTGACATCCTATCCCAGTGTAATTGTTAACTCTAAGCCGTGGATGATAGGTTGAGAGTTTTCACAGGCTGTATGCTTTTTCTTTCCTAGTCATTTTGAGAAAACAAGCTGGCTACAGATCCTAAACCCATTTTCAGATCTCATTCATGCCCAGCTATTTTTGATTATCTTGAAGATTTAGATTTTGACGAAAGCTTTGAGTTGTCTCTGTTTAAAGCTAAATCTGAAAGTGCGCTCGATTCTATAGTTCTTGACCCTGATTTTGCAGCTGCTATTGAGTTTGAGAGACATAATAAATTGGTTGAAAATTTCATCCTAAGACATCTTAAGTCACGTATTCAAGCTACTACCCTTGCTGATTTTGTTGAGAATATTTCTGATCACATTGGATCAACTATCACGGCTCACGAAGAATCTTACCCTCCTTATGTTTCAGTTTCACCTATAATTACCTATCCCGAATCAACAGTTGGTTCTCCTCCTTCTTCTCCTACACCTCCGACTCCCCCAACTCCACAGACTACACCTCCTCTTGTTATAATCCCTGCTATCGCAGCTCCTCCTCCTCATACCCATCCTACTCCCCCTCCGAGAGCAATGGCTGCCCGGTTTGCCCCATTGGTTTTACCTGCAAATCTTCATGATATGCCAGCTGATTACCAAAGTAAAATCCCCATGTTTGATGGCACTCCACAAAGTATTACAGCTCAGCAACATATCGACAAGATGACCACATTTTTTGATCTATATGAGTTAGATGAAGAAGATGTCACCATGCGGCTGTTCATGCAGACATTTGCAGGAGAAGTTAGAAAATGGTTCAGAGGATTGACAACTAACAGCATCACTACTTTGGAAGCACTTCAGAATCAGTTTTTAGATCGGTGGGAAATCATAAAGGATCCGCTTCAAATTAATGCCGAATACAACAACCTCAAGCGTAATCCGGGTGAGTCTGTTCAAGATTACATAATCAGATTCAATACAGTTTATAATGTTATTCCCGATGATCTGAGGCCATCTAGAAAATCAGCACTTCTTAAGTTCCCGGATGGTTTTGATCCGGAGATGGCTTATTCATTGAGAGACAGAGATCCACCTACATTGGAGGAAATGAAGAAAATTGCTGTCAGCGTTGAGGCAAATTTGAATGATAAAAGAGCGAGGATGAAGGCAGAAAAGCGAGTCACAATCAAGGAGGAAGCATCCACATCAAATCAGGTTGTTCTCCGTGAACTTGAGCAGCTTAGAAGGACATTTGAAAAGGTTACTATTGACAAGCCGGAGCCTCAGATTCGTAATCCCAATTTCAGAGGTCAACAGCAGCAACAATATAGGATCAAGCAGCGCGAAACAAAGGCACAAGACACAGCAGTTCAGCAGCAAATGAAACCTCCTTTTCAGCAGAATTTTGTCAGCCAAGAATCTGAAGATGAAGGTGATAATGTTGGCGAGGAAAATCATTTCTTCACTCCTGATGATATGCCCACATATATTACGGAAGAAGATGAGTTGGTGAGTAATTCTGTCTTTCCCCAAGATGAGCATTATATTTTGTCAAATGATACAATACTTGAAGAAGAATCTGAAGAATATCAAAGAGGATACTTAAATGCTTTATCAGCTCAGCAAGGACAGCAAAGGCAATTGAGAAGCCGAGCTATTCCTATAAATCCCGTGCAGAAAAGGAAAGACATTGCAGCAAAGAATGATTCGGTTTCCTCAAAAGGTAAAGATATAGTCGGTCCATCAACAACTCAAACATCATCAGCAGCAAAGATAGATCAGCCATCAAATGCACCAAAGGATAAAGCTGAAAAAAGAGATAATCCGGCAAAAGAAGGTGAGAAGCTTCCAGTTTTCAGTTTGGAGAATGAGATTGCAAAGTTGAAGATATCTATTCCTTTGACGGAGGTCATGAAGAAACACCACTTACCGAGGCCAAATTTCCAAGTTGTTGAATTGTGATCCAATGCTAGACATGGTGAATGTACAAGATGATCAGCCGGAGTTAATCTTTGGGCCAGCTTTAAATGGTGAGTCTCCTGAAAGTGATATTCCTCCATTTTATATCAGTCTGCGTTTGCATGAGTTTGTGTTGCACAATGCCATGTTTGACTCAGGAGCTTCACATAATTTGATGCCGAAAACAATCATGGAGAAGCTGGGACTGGACATCACAAGAAAGTATCATGATTTGTATTCGTTTGATTCCAGCCGGGTAAGATGTATTGGCTTGATCAAAGACTTAGTGGTGAGTCTAGATCAAATTCCAGCGAAGAATGTTTTGATGGATGTGGTGGTGGCGGACATTCCTCCACGGTTTGGCATGTTGTTGTCGAGATCATGGGGAGCCAAACTCAAAGGTACAATTCAGCTTGATTTTTCTTATGCAACAATTCCAGTTTTCGGTCAAATGAGGAAGTTATATCGGGAACAAAAGATGAAATACATGATCACTAGTAAGGAAAAGCCCATTAATCATCCTGTAAATTATGTACAAACAGATTTAGAATCTTTTGTTTTGTTTGCGGAAAATTTCAATGAGGTAGATAGCCAGTTAGTTCAAGTAGAAGATATACCAGACATTTCAGAAAATTTCAGGGAAGTTTTGAGAAAGGAAAGTGAAGAAAGGTCTAGTGTCATAAGGCCAATTGCTGAAACAAATGGGCAGCCAGCTGAGCGGGAATCAAAATCAGATTTTCAGCACTTAGAAGATGATGAGGATGGTCTTTGGACCATGGATTTTGACGGGGCAGTAGGCAGCGATGGTGCTGGTATATGTGTGTGGATTCGAAGCCCATTCTCAGCCCAAAATCAAGTTCCAAGCATACGGGTATGTTCTTATAAATTGGCATTTGATTGTTCAAATAATGAGGCGGAATACGAAGCTCTTATTGCTGGTCTGAAAATCCTTCGGAAGTTGAAGGCAAAGAAGATAGCGGTATATGGCGACTCCGAATTAGTTATCAAGCAAGTGAAAGGTGAATTTCAGGCCAAACATCCTCGCATGAGAGCATACAGGAATGCTGTTTTGGACATTTTAAAGAGGTTTTCTGAACATACTTTGACATGTGTGCCCCGGATTCAGAATGGTGTTGCGGATGCATTGGCTAAGGCAGCGAGTAATCTGAAAATTCCCATGAATTCCAGCAATAAGTTTGAAATATATGTGAAGCATCGTCCTACAGTTCCAGATAATCAAAGGTGTTGGCAAGTTTTCCAAGATGATGAGGAGATCAAAGATTTTCTGCAAATTGAGGGAAAATTCGAAGACATTTCAATAGACACGGAAGCTGAAGGAGTAAATCAGATGGATGTGTTGCAGCTCAAGGACAATTATATTCCTAAAGGACTGATTCCTTTGGAAGAATTGTTTGATCAAGATGATGTGGCCCGCAAGCCAACTTTGGGGCCAATGGACGAAGGAGTTGAAGATGTAAATCTTGGGACAACTGCAAATCCAAAGTTGGTGAAGCTTTCAAAAGCATTGCCGCCTAAGGTAAAGCAAGAGTATATCAGATTATTGTCTCTGTATTCTAATGTTTTTGCATGGGACTATTCAGATTTGAAAACTTATGATACAAGTATCATTCAGCATACCATTCCCATAAAACCAAATCAAAAACCTTTCCGGCAAAAGTTGAGAAGAATTAATCCTAAATTGCTGCCATTGATTGAGAAGGAAGTCAACAGGTTGTATAAGTCTGGGATCATAGTGCCAATCCGGTTTTCTGATTGGATCTCAAACTTGGTGCCCGTGAGGAAGAAAACTGGTGAGATTCGCTTGTGTATAGACTTTAGAAATCTGAACAAGGTGTCATTAAAGGACAATTATCCGCTGCCCAAGATGGACCACATATTGCAGCGGGTTGTGGGGGCATCTAGAATGTCATTGCTCGATGGTTACTCCGGATATAATCAGATTTTGGTGCACGAAGATGACCGTGACAAGACAGCATTTACTACTCCATGGGGTACATTTCATTATGCCAAGATGCCGTTTGGATTGAAGAATGCGGGTGCCACATTTCAGCGTGCAATGGACATGGCCTTTGCAAATGAGAAAGATGTCTTTTTAGTTGTTTATCTTGATGATCTGACCGTGTTTTCTAAATCAGATGAAGAGCATTTGTTTCATTTGACTAAGGTGTTTCAAAAGTGCAGAAAATATGGCATTTCATTGAATCCGAAAAAGAGTCTTTTTGCTATGAGCGAAGGCAAGCTGCTAGGCCATATCATTTCTAAAGACGGCATTCGTATAGATCCTGCACGAGTGAAAGAAATTCAGCAAGTGGAGCAGCCCCGTAGCAAGAAAGAAATTCAGTCCTTCAATGGTAAATTGAATTTTCTGCGTCGTTTCATCCCCAATCTTGCTGAACACCTTAGAGAGATAACAAATATGCTAAAGAAGGACAGCGAGCTCAAATGGACCGAAGAGGCGGTGAAATCTTTTAATTTGATAAAGGTAATCTTATCTTCAGCTCCAACTTTGATTAGCCCGGATTATACACAGGATTTCATTTTGTTTTCATTCGCCTCTGAGCATACATTGGCAGCTGTGTTAATGCAAAAGAGAGATGGAGTTGAGAGGCCCATAGCTTTTTTCAGCCGCATCATAAGAGACGGAGCGCTGAATTATAATATCGTTGAGAAGCAAGCATTGGCACTGATCAAAGCTTTGAAAGATTTCCAGGTTTACATATTGAATTCTCATATTTTAGAATATGTTCCTAATGCAGCTGTGAAGGATGTTTTAGTACAAACGGAACCGGAAGGAAGAAGGGGTAAGTGGATCGCTGCACTATTAGAATATGATGTAGAAATTAAGCCTACCAAGTTGGTTAGAGGTCAAGGTCTAGCTAAGTTGATGGCTGAAGCAAACCTTCACGTCCTTGATATCAATTTGATTGCTGCCTTGTCCGATGAAGATGAAGAAAATTCAGCTCTACAGGTGTCCGATATCTTTGTGTCTTCTCCTTGGTATGCTGATATAGTTTATGTGCTTCAAAACTTATCTTCACCTCCTGGAATGCCTAGAAACAAAGCTAGAACGTTGAAGCTAAAGGTTGCCAAATTTTGCATTATCAAATCTGCACTTTATTGGAAAGATCCTGGTGGCATCTTGCTGAACTGTTTGGTCGAAGAGGAAGCTAAGACAACAGTAGATGATTTCCATAAAGGTGACTGTGGGGGTCACTTATTTTGGAAGACCACGGCTAATAAGATCTTGAGAGCTGGTTTCTATTGGCCTTCTTTATTTTCTGATGTGTATAAAGCGGTAAAGAACTGCCATGAATGTCAAATTTTTCAAGGAAAACAGAAATTACAGCCATTGCCTCTCAAGCCGGTGGAAATCAGTGCACCATTTCAGCAGTGGGGTTTGGATTTTATTGGCGAAATCCACCCAGCATCTTCCGGGCAGCATCGATGGATCTTGACCGCCACAGATTACTTCACAAAGTGGATAGAAGCCATTCCTACCCGGCAAGCCACGGATTCGGTAATTATTTATTTTCTTGAAAATAATATCTTGTCACGTTTCGGCTGTCCACAAAAGTTGATTACAGACAATGCAGCAGCATTCAAATCGAAGAAGTTGGTTGATTTTTGCTATAAATATAACATCAGCTTGGGGCATTCAACCGCTTATCATCCGCAAGGTAATGGGCTGGCCGAATCTTCAAACAAATCTCTAGTGAACATTATAAAGAAATTGCTGGAAATAAATAAGAAGAGCTGGCATAAGAAGTTAATAAATGCATTATGGGCTGATCGGGTAAGTCAAAAGAAGTCAATTGGTATGTCACCTTTTGAACTGGTTTATGGAGTTGATGTAGTGTTTCCTACTTCACTTAGTGTCCCAGTAGCCAAGTTGTTTCAAGAAGCTAGTGGTGAGGAGGATCCTATGCAACGACGGATCAGTCAAATGATTCATTTACAGCAGACACGAGAAGAGGTTCACCAGAATTCCCTTAAGTTGCAGGAGCGCATAAAGAAAATCTATGACAAAAAGGCCAAAGCAGATGAGTTTCAGATTGATGATGTTGTGTTACGGTGGGATGCCCGCAATGAAGATAAAGGGAAGCATGGAAAATTTGACAACTTATGGAAGGGTCCTTACAAAATTGCAGCATATCGTGGTCCAAATGCTTTTCTTCTCAAAGAAATGAACGGTGATGAATGTCTTGGTGGGTCGATGAATGGCCGGCTGCTCAAAAGGTATCATGCTTGAGCATTTTCTGCTCTAATCACTCTCATTGTAAATACCATTCCATTTTCTTTCTGCAGCAAGTGTGAAGCTGATTTCCCATCTTCAGTTTGGGGCCCGCGGTGAAGGCTATAACTCTGAAAATGGTGATTAGTTGGTGTGAGTTTTACAAGTTGTTTCATGCCAGTTCATTTTCTGCATAGAGTAAGTGAGTTAGTGTCCAAGTTAGTCTAGAATTTCAGTCAATTGTCCAAGTCAAATAAAGTTGTTTTCAAGTTGGTCACATGTAAATAAGTTGACTCCATTGCCCAATGAAAAAAGCACTGGTCTGCTCTCCCAGAGGTCTGAGGTTCTTGGTACCTCCAAGGAGCTACCATCCCCATTGGAGCCAATGTTAGTGTCGGTCTTGAAAGCCCTCCATCAGTGATCAAAGCTCTTTGCATTTGCATTAGTAGGTGTCTCATCAGTGTCAAATTTTGCATCCCGTTAGGCATGCCATAACCCTGATGGAGGAGCTGGTCTATTTATACCCCTCTTGGCTTTGCTGGATCAGGTCATATCAGTCATTAAGTTTTTCAAGCTTGTCTTGATTTGTCTTGAGGTCAAAGTCCTAGGTCTAGGGTTTTGGTCATTTATCTCTGCAAGGTCATGTCTTTGGAAATCCATGAGTACTCAGCAAGCCAGAGGGAGGATTGCAAACATGTTTCTCCGATATTTTTATCTTGTACAGTGAACTTTCACCTTTGATTTAAAAACTTTGTTTTTAAAGTCAAGGTCTTTTTCTCAGTTTTTGTAAATAAGTGATGAAATTTCAAAAGTCTTCAGCGGACAAATTGCAACCCTGGTCCCCTTGCCAAGATCCCTCAGATGATCTACCTGCAAAAAGAATCAAGTCAAAGCACTCAAATAAGTCAAAATCAGGATAAAAGAAACCAAAAATCAGTGTTATAAAGTGTCAAAAGGAAAACATTAGAAAGTGGGTTTATGAATGAAACTTTTTCAAATGAAATCCATAAAAGCCTAAATTCCCTCCTTTCACTCTCATTGTGCATCCTAATGCTTGCAAGAGAGGTTTGAGAGAACGATTGTGAGAAAGGAGCAACGGCAGAGCAATTTCGGGCAGCGGACAGGTGCGCGACCCGTTGAGCCAGGTGCGCGACCTGTTGGGTGTGCGCGACCCGTCAGAGGGTCTCCCACCGTTCAGAAAAACAACGGGCGCGACCCGTTGAAGGTGGTGCGCGACCCGTTGAACCGCCTTGCTGCAAACTTCAAACAAATTACCTCAAACTCCTTCCAAGCTATCAATTTGCTCGAGGTAGGTGCTCTAAACATGGATTAATTGCTGGTTATGATGGTGGGTGTCATGAACATGTTAAAATGATTAAAATTTTGCAAGTGGAACTCCTTATATGGCTGCAATGTTAATGAGAAAATGGTGCTAGGGTTTATGTTGTTTCAAGTTATTTTTCCCTTTGGTTGGTTTCCCTCCTTTCCCTTTCACTCACACTTATATGTTCATCTCTTTTCCCATAGTATTTTACAAATAAAATACAAATCTTTCCCCATCCCTAATCACTAAAAATGAAAACCCTACCCTTCTCCCAAAGCATCAAAAAACAAAATTCAAAACCCTAGTTTCCCCCACCATATGCATGTGTAAATAAAACAAGAATGTTGGTAAATATGTCAGCATGTTGTGTGTATGGTTTCCCTATTTCCCCTATTAATGCATGTAAGCATATTCCCATGTTCACTTTCATACATGTTTTTTCCCATATACAATGATCTTTGCAAATGATTTCCCAATTATAAATATGTATTCCTATATGCATAATGATTTGCAACATTTCCCTTAAAAATTCCCTGTTATATTTATATATTCCCATTCCTTGTTAAAAGATCCCTCCCCTGACATTTCCCTCATGTCTTTTTCCCCTTGAAACAGCATAGAGTTCAGCACTTTTTGCAGGCAGAGACATCAGTTCAGTTTGTCCACTTTGCTCTTAAACCATGTCAGAAACCGAAACTTATGAGCAAAGTGATGACCATTCATCATCTACAGAGGTTGAGGTACAGAGGAGGCCTCGTAGGGGAGGTAAGGGTGGACATCATAAGCGAGAGGAGCCCACCTCTTTGGCAGAATTACAGGCTTGTCCCATGGCAGTGACTTGTTTTCAGTACATGTCTTGTTATCACTTTTGTGAGAGGATCTCTCGGATTCAACATCACAGAGAGTTGGCCCGCCTCTTTGTTTTACATTTGCATGATGGACATGTCAATCTAGCAGGGGTAGGTTTCACATTGACACCCGAGGTGATCTCACATGCTACAGGGATACCGAATGTTGGTGAGGTGTGGCCTAAGCGCAAGTTGCTAGATATTGTTCACTTTGAGCCTTATGTTCGGTCATCATTCTTGAGACATTTAGCGGGTTTTTTTCCATTCAGATTTTTCCGGAGCGAGTATGCTCCCATCATGAGGCTTATTATGCACTATTTTACCTGTGAGGGCAGATTTTCACAGGTGTACTCATATCACATTCGCCTCTTGATGCACTTCACCCGAGTGAGGATGATGAACATCCCGGTTTTCTTCTTTCAGAACATTCAGAAGATGGTGCCCATGTTGCAGAGGAAGACCCCGGCCCAGCAGTACAGGAGCTTATGTCATTATGGTTTGATTCAGCTCATAGTCTTGCATCAGTTCACACAGCAGGGTATCTCATGGGAGGAGTTTATCTCTCGTGAGTTTTTCACAGTGCCACCTCAGCCACATCATGAGGAGGTCATTCATGAGGAGGGAGGACCATCTCAGCAGCCTGATATTCCGGTCACCCGACATGTCAGCTCCACACCTCTGGTCACCTATCAGAAAGGCCCAAGGGCCTTATTTGCAGCAGCTAGGCGAGTACTATCTCCACAGCAGGTGGAAGGGGTCTCGCCTTCATCATCAGCTCAGCGAGTGTTATCTCCACATCAGGTGGAAGGGGCCTCGCTCTCTTCATCAGCACAGAGGGGCAAACAGCCCATGATTCATGAGGGTCCATCAGGAGTCCCAGACATCGAGGTCATTGATCTTGAGGCCAGTTCTCCTAGCCGAGAGGCAAAGGAGATCATTCAGCATCTCAGGGCTGAAAATGATGCTTTGCAGAAGAGACTTGAGGGTGCCCAATGGACTATCACTTACTTGGAGCAGCGGAACAAACAGTTAGAGGAGGAGAAAGCACTTGATGAGTTATGGAGGATTCGTAGTGACCGAGTCTTGAACCGAAGAAGACCCGGTGATCCATTGCCTGCTGACCGAGAGTCAATGCTCATTCAGGTGAATGCATACTTAGAGAGGCTGTTGGCTAAGGCCAACCAAGAGAAAAAGCTGCTGAGAAATATGAAAAATCATTATTGGGCAAGGATGCATGTATGCAAAGCCAAAATGAAAGTTTTTCAAAGGAGGTTGACCGAGGCTCAAAAACAGAGAAAGAAGCCAAATCCCCTCCGTATCTTGGCTGAGGCTTCACTCAAAGATCATGGCACTCATTAGCCTAGCCACAGCTCAAATCCCAAAAAATTCTGAAAGTTTTGGGTAATTTTGGCATTTTTTGGAAATTTACAGGTTTTGGCTCCTCAACGGGTCTCACCCCCGGTGAGACCCTTTGTCATGACAACTCCTTTTTGCAAAAACTCAGCATTTCTAGATTTTTCATGCAAAGTTACATATGCCTATGGATGGACTTGAGTTTTTATGGAGTTTTGGGCCTCCAGAAGGTCAAAATACATGCAAAATTTGACTTTCTGCCCCTTTTTTGAGTTGCAGAAACCAGTCTTGGGAGAATTAAGTTTTGATAGGGAAAATGACCTCCAAATTCAAAAATTCCAATTGGGTTGGAAAGTAGACTCACAGACCTTTCCAACGAGCTATCCTGCACCCAATTCTGACACCTGCAAGTGCCTCAAACAGAGCTCCCAATGTGCGCGACCCGTCAGGCAGATGTGCGCGACCCGTCAGGCAAACTTTGCCAGATTTCACTGTAACAGCTCGGAAAAGCACAGTTTGACTTGGTTTGACTTTTTGAGGTTAATGATGGTCCTCTTTGATGTAATTGTGACACTTTTTAGACACTTTTACCCTTTTGTAACTCTTCTAGAAGATTTATTCATGTAAAGGGTAAAAATTGAATGTATGAACTGGTTTCCAAGTTTATAGAGGCAAGTTGTTTTGACTGCCTATTTTGTAGTGCTTAGTTTAGAGGTGGTTGAAATAGCTCCTAGGATAGTGAGCTCGACCCATGGGGGCAGGGAAAGAGGTTAGATCATCTATATTATGTACTTTCTTGCTCATTTTCATGGTTGGACTCTTGAGGGAGAAGCTATCATTGTATATTTTCACTGTATCTCTGCAATTTTTGGCTAAGGAAGACCAGGGTTTTGCAGTCATCTTTGGGATTCTTGTGGACTCATGTGTTGATGGTGTGTTTCTCAATGTTCTTGTAAGCTTTGTTATGTGATTCATTTCCTTTCTTTACTGCTGCACATTAAACAAATGAAGTGTTAAAGTATGAATTCATGCTAGCCATGCTCTGCTTTTAAATTTGTTTAATTTCAATGTTTTCAACTGTCTAAAGGGAATTCAAAGTCATTGTTTGCTCTCTTTAGCTCCTCATCTTTCATTCCTGATCATCCATCTCACTTTAAGGCATCAATACTGTTTCCTACCTTGCCCCAAGGAACCCCTGCAGAAACTGTGTCCAATCCCCGCACCCAAAATTGCAATTCCTCAATTTGCCACCAAAAACCCAAAAAACCCCAAATCAACCTTTTTAATCAGTTTACTAGCCTAATATCAGTGTTACCTTGTTGGTCATCTCATCCCATTGAAGATCTACCGAGATTGACCGGAGAGAGCCTTCTCCTGCCCCGTAGGGCTAGCTACGAGGCTAAATGGTTTGATGTAGCCTTGAGGTTTGCCTTTCTCAGCCTGAGGTGAAATTTCAAGCGCTAACAGGTTCATTCTCTCAAGACTAATAAACAAGTAGGTATGATAATACAACTTGACATAGTGAAAGCCTGTGATAAGCTAAGCTGGTCTTACATCAGGGATGTTCTAAAAGCATATGGCTTTGACCACAACTGGATAAGATGGGTCATGGCCGTGGTTACCACAGCTAGTTGTTCAATCCTTCTTAATGGCTATCCATCTAGAACCTTTAGGCCTTCGAGAGGTCTCAGGCAAGGAGATCCTCTCTCCCCCTTCCTCTTCATTCTCATGATGGAAGGATTATGCAAAGCGATCAACTCAACCAAGGCGGAAGGAAGAATCCATGGACTCAAACTCACTCAGAATGGGGACACATTGACACACCAACAATTTGTGGATGATACAATGCTGCAGGGCACACCTACAGTCAAGGAAGCCAAAGCTTTCAAAAAAATCCTGCATGATTTCGTGATGGCTGCTGGCACAGAGGTAAGCCTCACAAAATCAAAAGTTTTCTTTTTCAATACTGACATTTCTATTCAAAGAAATCTCTTCAGAATTCTCAGCTTTTAAAGAGATCATCTTCCCTCCAAATATATGGGAATACCTCTCACTGACAAACCTCTGAGCAAGGAAGTTTGGGAACCAATAACTAATAAACTGAAGGACAACGTCAGTAAATGGACAAGCAGATCTTTGAATTTAGCTGGCAAGCTAGTTCTTACAAAGGCGGTCCTGCAAACCATTCCAATTTTCATGTTTTCAGCTCTTCCTGTCCTAATAGGAGTTTCACAACAAATCAAGAACATCTAAAGAGATTTTGTTTGGGGTAAAGGGGAAGAGAAAAAGAAATGGTCTCTGGTAGCTTGGGACAAGCTATGCAAACCCAAAAACCATGGGGGTTTGGGTCTCCATGACCCGGACACTCTAAGAAAATTTTTGGGGGCAAAACTTTGGTGGAGATGGCTAAAGCAAACAAGAAACCCCTGGGCTAAGCTCTGGAAACAAAAATATGCAAAGGACTGGCAAGAAAGGGACCACATTCGAATGACATGACACATCAGCGGTTCCCATATTTGGAACAATGCTTGGGAGAACAGAGCCTTAGTTCAAAAACATAGTTTCTGGGAGATCAGAAGTGGGAATCTAGCCTGGTTTTGGGAGGATCATTGGCAGCAGGAACCTAACCTATGTAGAGAAGGACTGGACATTATAAAATATGATACCATCAATAAAGGATTGAAAAGGGTAAGTGACTTTCGGGATCAGACAAGGGACAATGGTAAATGGAGAAGATGGAAGGTACCAGTATACAACAAAGAGACCCCTTTGAAGGCCCAAGCTAAAGTTCTTGAAGTGATCCTGGAAAAGAGGAAAATTTTTACTTCAACCTCGAATGACCAGATAAGATGGGGGGGAAACAGTGAGGGAAAATTCAACTTTAAAGAAGCCAAAAGAATAGCCACTGGACTTAACTATCCAAGCCCTGATAAAATATGGAAGGACCTATGGCACAACCCACACTAGATGAAGATCAAACTGTTCATTTGGCTGGTACATCATAAAAATATTTTGACTTGGGAAAATCTCAGAAAGAGAGGTTTTGTTGGTCCATCAAGATGCCAGTTATGTGGTCTGCAGGAAGAAACTATGGATCACCTCCTCAACCTCTACTCATTCACCTCCACCTTATGGAATTGGGTGGCCTCAATCTTCAATCAATCGGACAGGAAATAAAATGACATCACTGCAACTTTAAATAACTAGAGGAAAGATTTCTCAGATCATGAGACAGTCAACACAGCTTGGACTCTGATTACAGGATTTTTGATCTGGGATGTTTGGAAAGAATGGAACAACAGTTTTTTCAAGGACAAATCTGGCTCAGCCCAAAGCATCATGGCACAGATCTTAAGACAGCTCAAAGAAACTGTTAATGCCCTTCTGAAGCAACCCCTCGAGAATCCCCCTTGTCACCAGGATGCTCACATTCTTGGACTATTGGGGCTCCAGACGCCTAGCCCTCATGGCATAAACAAGACTGCATGGCACACAACAGAGGGAAAGGCTTTCTGGCAACCCCATCCCCATGGTTTTTTGAAATTCAACATAGATGGAGCCTCAAAAGGATACCCTAGGGATGCTGGTTATGGAGGAGTCTTAAGAGATGAAGAGGGTAATATAAAAGTCATATTTCACAGTCATTTGGGGAATGCCACCAACAATATGGAGGAACTCATGGCCATTGAGCAATGATTATAAATTTTGATTGATTACAACTTACATAACACAATCATAGAGGCTGACTTCGTATTAACAATTATTTTGGTCAAAAGGATAGGCACTGGCACAACACTAGATAAAGTTTCAAAACACTGTAGACTTTTGCAGGTCTATCACCGAATTCAATCTCACCTAATAATCCTAAGAACACTTAGATTTATTCATGTGCGTCGAAATGCTAATAGAGTGGCGGATCGACTGGAAAATGAAGGGGTGCTTTGTATAAGAGACAACAAAAGTTGTTTGTGGGAGTCGGTACCCGGAGGTAAACTGCGAGAGGATTGCCACACTTTGGCAAACGCAGACAGGGAGCATTATTAGTGCATGAAGGAGAAGCAGCCAGTAGAAAATTTAGCAGATGGATGATAAGGGTCCGACAAACAGAAGACCCGAGCTTCGGCACAAAGGGGTCTCTCAGTTGGATGGATGGCAGTGGGGGAAGATCATGAACCTAAATCATGTCACAAAGAGTTTTGCTACAGTGCAAAGAGGTTTTTCTACAGTTAAAGTGGTTTTCGGGTGTCCTCAATACCCCAAGCGGTTTAATAGGAATGCTCCCGATGCCACTAACCGATCAACACGTGGCTCAAGGAGGAGAGAGAAAACCGCCTTTATCGGGCGGGTATTCCTCGCTCTTATTTTCAGCCCGATATTCTTTATAGCCGTAGGATCTAGTATAAGCAGATCTACGGCCAAGGTTCGTTCTGAAAGTCGGCGGGTCCGGGTTATCTTCCTTGCATGTTTCTCCTCAAGGTCGAGATCGGTGGATTACGGGCGAAACACTTGCTCGAGGGTTATCCCCCTAGCGGACTCGAAATATTTTCGTGGGTCTCTATTTCCACGTTTGGTCCGCTCATAGACTTTTTGAGTTTTCATGTTTTCGTTCTGATATAGATCCTCGTTCGTTAAACGGATCGAACAGTTTAGGAGGTTTGTTTTTTTTGTGGGCCCTGGGCCCGGATCTTGAACAGTTGGCTCAATACCCAAAGCTCAGGGCACTAGTTAACTCTTTGGCCCTCTTCTCCTCAGGGTTTTTTGTATTTTATGTAACCTATTTTTAGCGACAAGTGAATAGAAGGACCAACTCTTGCTTCAGCAAAAAAAATAATGTGGCTTTTTCTGCTCTAATGACAACAAATGCAATATCAGAAGGAAGAGCGGTAATATAGACTTCATTTAGGACATTATTACCTTACCTAGAAGCTGCAAGCATTCCATTAAATATAGAAAGTAGTCTTTGATTAAAATCCTTGATTGATTCATCGAGATTCATCCTAATGTTTGATAGTTATAAAATTAGAGATGATTTGGTTTTATCTTCTCCATAATTCTTCAAAAATTATTTTCCAAAAATCTCCCAAGTTTTGATATAACCATCAACTAGTGTGAAATACCAAGTTGTAGAGTTTCCTCAAAAGTGAACGGAAATAGCTCACAAACTTGATCTTCATGTTGTACTGCTCCTAATTTCAGGGATATCATGAATTGTTTAACAGGTTCTTCAGTAGAAATAAGTCCATTAGGATTATACTTGGTAAGCCATCTTTCAGAATGCTTTAGTAAATCATGTTGGTCTCTAAGAATAGTGATGGGTACAACCAATAATCAAGGTTGAGCCACCATAGGTGATCTTGGGGAAGATAAACTTGAACTTGATGTGTGAGGTAATGAGAGACCTGGAGAAGGTGATCCTGTAGGAGGGATAACCAGAGGTGGAGGGATTGAATGCAGAGGAGCTAAAGAGGGAGATGGAACTAGTGAGATAGAAGTTGAAGTAGTTGAAGGAGTTAGTATATGGGATGAAATAGGATCAGTTTCCTAATCAAATTCTTCCAGAGAAAACAAAGGGTTTGTAAAAATGGTGAATTCAGATGAAGTTCTGGGATTAGTTTATGTCGATGATCTAGGACTAGCTTTAGAAGAAGAATAAATTATAACTTTGACTTCATGCCTAGGTATTCTCTTTTTAGATGTTTTAAATTAATAGGGGATAAACGTGAGAATTTTCTTTTATATTGAGTATACACTCTCGAGAATTGTATTTCAAGATGAACATGAACTGATGAAACTTCAGTTGGCTCTTCTAGAAAGAATGTAGCTATTGCTGAAATGGATCATGGTTAAGTTGGATGAACAACTGTAGATGAGGTATTGGTGTTAGATGATGCTATACGATGAATAGGCTTAATAGATTTATCATCCATACAATGTTTGTGACCCTCCTTCTAGTGCCAAATTGTTGATAGGGGGAAGTTTCCTCCTGCAACGAGTAAGTATTGGCCTAATCAGAGTCCCAATTGGACCCTTTTTCATTGAGATGGTAGTGTACTCTCTGGAACTAAGGATCGGTTGTCTGTGCTAAACTAAACTAAAAAAATTAAAAGAGATGAAAAATAAAGAAATTTAAAAATTAGGGAAAATATATGACATATTTTAATATTTACAATTATCTACAAAAATATAAACAAACTGCTAATTGGATGAAGTCAATTTGAACAATAGTTAGGATTGGATGCAGGGGATTCATTTAAACATAATAAACCATATGAAATATCATGTCTATTTAAATCTCGATGGAATTTGGGTCCAGCTTGCCACACAAATTGATTTTGGGAGGGTTTTTATACAAAAAACTCAAAAAGATGATTATCAGGTTTTTCTCATATCCAAACTAATTTTATTTGTTTTTCTGAAATTTATATGCATGCATTAACTAGAAATAATAGGAAAGAACACTATCTCGTAAACAAGAGAAACTTATATTCTACCTTTTGAATATCACATTCCAATCATCAAACAGGAATATATATACAAAGTTAACAGTTCATAAACTTTTGTTGATAATAGATATTGAATGCAACATATCCTAAGAAATGTTTAAAAATAATAATCAAATATTCATTCAAAAATAAATATGCACAAGTTAAAGACAACACCATATGCATTCATTAAAGAAATAAAAATATGACCACACATTAGTCGCATAGCTCAAAAGAACATTTAATTATGAAATTGGTCTAAAAAGAGAGTTGTAACTTCAAAATTTGATTCAAAAATACGAGCTATGAGCTTTCACGATTTCTCGACCACTACTCCAACATAAGAGGCAGTGTAAATACTTAAAAAAACAAGATAAGCATGTTTGAAAAATAACAACTAGAAAATCATAAATACATCCTATTAATTGATTTTTCTTGAAAAGTAGTCAAGTTTTTTATCTTTCTTCCTCATCCTCAGAGTCTTTATCCATGTTGAGTAGTAGATGTGGTGCATGGATTTGGGTGTGATTTACCCATTCTGAATAGAACTAAGAAACAAATGAGAAATGAATTGGTTGAAACTGATTTGTGCTGACCTGACAATCTAAAATTAAAGTTTGGATTGCTTTCGTCTTTTTCTAATACTTGTTTCCAAACTTAGAAATGAGTTTTATCTATTCGAAAGGGAACTATAGAAATTTTTGGAAAGTCTATTGCATCCATATTTCGATCTCACTTATTTCTTTTTGGTCCTTAATGCTGATATATTATCATGGTTTCTTTAGTTCTCCTCGAAGGAATTCTTTCAATGGTGTTGTCTTTGGTAGATCAAATTCCTCAATAAAATCAGCTCCCTTTTCCCATATTTATAAACATTGTCTCAGGGCATTATTAGCCCATTCTTTGATTTCCTTGACCTCTGTCTCTATGCGGATTAAGGATGCCTACATTAGTCTTCAATCATTCTTAGAAACTTTTGGAATTACTTCTGACTGTAATGCCTTTTCCTAGTACAAGATGAACGAAAATCTAACCTTGATGTATTTATCTTCTTCTATTAAGGAATCAATCCTCTCATTAAGATTTACAATTTCTTGATAAAATCTAGATATTTTATCCATTTGTTTGTAAAACTTGGATTGGTCCTTCCTTAAAATTTGGCATATTTGTAATGTTTGTTCTTTGAAAATTTCTAAAATTTGTATTACTCCATGGTTCTAATTGATTTGAGTTTGAAGAGAATTGTCCTCCTCTTTCAATGTTGTAGTCATGATTTCAATGTTACTTTCAACTTCTTCTTTCAATTCCTTAATATGTTGAGCATGATTAGATTTTAACTCATTCAATTCCATCTGGAATCAATTATGAAGATTTTCTCTTTCTATTGCAAAGCCTTGGACAATAGTTTCAAAATATCTTTGCCAATTGTCTTCATTAAATACTTTGCCCTTCTCTAATTGTTTCTCCAGTTCTTTAATTCTTTCTAAACTGTTATCATAGGAAGTTGCTAGCTCATTCAGATGATATTGATTATAATTTACAAAAGCACCCAGGGCCTATGAAGATTCCTTAGCCTTTTCCTTAACATCACCTTGGGCTTGCCAACTGTATTCAGAAACAGTTTCTAGAGAATCAAACTTTATTTTCTTAGTTTTTCTAACCACTGACTTAGTCTGGGAATTAAAGAAATACTTTGTTAGAGAAGGAACAATATTAGAAATTGTTTTGAGTTCAAAAACATGTTTAAACAGAAAAGAATCCCAAGGAATATTAGTTGAAATAGGTGTCATTGAAGTATTAGGAGATGTTTGAAGGACTGTGGATTTATCAATCTTTGTCTGTTGTTCCAATGTCTTTTTAACTCTTTTAGAAAGAATATCAATATATATTTTCTTATCCTTTTCTACATCAACCTCCATTTCTTCACTTGTTATGTTCTTTGACTGCCTCTGCTCTGTGTCTTCAGGAGAATTGATAACAATGATCTCATGATCATGCAATGTTTGCTTGTCTGTTGATTTTACTGTATGTGGTTCTTTGTGCCTTTTCTCAGGAACTTATGTAGTTGTAGCATATTTTTTCATATATTGATCTTTATTTATAACGATTTCTTCCCTTGTAACTTCTTCTTCGCCTGTAATAGAACATTTGCATATTTTTCAATTTGGATTCCTTGCTCTTCTTGAGTGATAGAGGGAGGGTTTGAAGTAATCTATTTGAAATTAAATTGAAATAACTCAAAAGTTATAAGTTTTTCTATGGATATATTGACATGGAGACTCTTCTCCTTTAAGAATCCTTCAAAAATACGTTCCCTTAATTATTGCAATTTGGCCCTTCCTTCAACATCTAACAATTTTCCTCTATCAAAATCCTTTTGGAAATCATCAATGGCTATGAAAACCTCATCGAAAGGAGGATCCTGATGTGTGAAGATTTTAACATAGCTCATAATTTTAGAGTGATTACCAATAATTCCATGGGGGTCATATTCATAATGAGGTAAATAATAAATCCAAACATACTAGAGTTTCATTTCTTCTTTGAACACATGTCCCGGTCTCTGATATTTATTTCTCCAAATTTAATTGGAAATAATGGCCAAAATTTCTTTTGTTGTTTGTTGAGTTTCTGAGCCTGGTCATACAAAGAAGCCTAATTTGCTACTTCCCTTAGAGAAAGTCTTTCAGGAATGTATATGGGTAAAAGGTGAGGACCAACCTCACTGCCATAGACCCTTATGTAAGAAAATAGTTCTTCAACAAACCAGTGGCCTATAGATTCTAAGCCTTCTTTGAGACTTTCATTGATCCTAGGAGGGGCTTTACCAAAAAGAATTTCATGAAGAGGGATCATAACATAATGACATATATCATAAAAATGGAATTTGAAATTTCTTTCCCAAGGATTGGGGCATAATTCTAAATGGGGAGTTGTTGATTAGTTGGATAATTCCATTTCATTAGGGGAAATGGGACTGAAGTAATAACGATATCCATTAGGAAAGAAGACATACAAAATATTTGTTTGTAGCAGAGTGGAGATATCAATGATAATTTAAAAGCATCTGTGATGTTTTGTGATAAAATATCGGCCCAATTAAGGCGCTTTGAATCATGAAGGATACTATGGATTATGGGAATCCATTTCATTTTACAATGTTCTAGATCATTTTCTCCATATAGTCGGGTTAACAATTTGATAAGAAATCTGACGAGTTTCTTAAAAATAGAAATGGGATATTATTTTGAAGATTTCATTTAATCCCTTCTTCTTCTTCTGGAAACCAGCCTTCAATCAATTTGTCATAATTCTCCTCACATGGTTTAAAACTGGTATTTCAGAAATTATTGAGAAAACAATTATTGAGATTGATTTAAGTGGAACTGAGCGTATATAGGGCAGACAGGGCTTCTAGTTTCCAAGAGGCTATAACATTCTTCTTATGGTTTGACAAAGTGCGTGTTGCGATATCCACATGGATGAGAATCCTGGAATTCATGTCATAATAAGGGGATATTTTAACCCTAGAAGCTACCCAATGCAATTTTATTTTCCTAATTCACTCCAAAAGATTATTTTTTGATTGAGAAGCTCTTGCAATTTTCAACCATTCTCTATTCTCAAATAAATAAAAAATATCCTCCCATTTCAACTTACTTGCTTTCTGAGTTTTATAAGTGGAGTTGAAGATCAGGGATGGGTTGAGGTTATATTCTTGTGGTTCTGGATTGTCCACTTCTTTCAACTTTCCTTTTATATGCTCCACCACTTGTCTCGTTGCAAGCAACTTTCCCTTCTTTCTCATTTTATGGCTTGTGAACAAAAAACAGAAATTGTGAGTTATCTTTGGCAAAAAAATTTGAAATAAGAATGAACAATCCTTTAAGAATATAAAACCTAAACAAAATCATTGAAACTCAGTCTTTTCCTTCTTATAATTCAAATTTCTCTGAAACAAGCCTAACATTTTAAAACAACATGCAAGCTAAAAATGAGTTTGGAAGTTATGGATTTTGATTAAATATTGGAGAATGTGTGAATTAATTGATATGAATTTATCATTAATTTCGCATTATGTAATCCAATTGTTTTCTTCCGCAAATTGAGACAACGTAGGAGAATTTTAATGTCAGGATTAAATAAAAATCATTTAAGCGTAAAAAAGCGAAAAAAAAAAGTTTCAATCAATTTATTAATAATCAAGAAAAACAAAAAACAAAAAATTATGCAAATCAAGAAAATAAATATTTTATTAGACGGTCAAATAGTCAGGAAGTCGGGGATTCAGATGGTTGTTTATTTTCTTATTGATTTTTACTTATCTTTGATCCCGACTACAAGGAAGTCGGGTGATACCAAAAGGTAGGATGGTCGGATAGTCATGAGGTCGACGAGTCGAGTGGTCGGGTTTGAAATATGATTGAGAAAGATTGGAAGCCGACTCGACCTGGAAATTGGGAGGTCAGAGTCAGGATTGTGCATTTTAATTATTCATGAAAAACATAATACAACCTTCGACTTATTAAGTTATTTTTGTTTTTTCTTATTTTTTCAATTTTTTTGATTTTTTAAGGGAGAACAACGAAAATTTATATAGGTCCCTTGTTTTTTCTTTTACAAAAAACAAAAAATATGGTTGTTGTAATCCTAACAACTGAAAGCAACAACTTGATATTTTAGAAGTCAACAAAGTGGAGTAGTGACAATCATTCTACATCTGCTTTAGTGCCTCGGGAAAACATTAGTCTTGATTATACCAAAATCATGTAATTGCATTTCTAATTAATGAAAGTAGGTTGTTTAATTAATGAAGTTGTTATATTATGAGAAGTTTGTATTGGCTCTCTTTGTTTTATGATCTCAATTTTAGGGATTTTAATTGGTAAAAATTACACTAAGAAACCACTAACTAAAGATTATACAATTTTGCATACATTCCCCATAAGCCCGACTTGAGGGCAAGGAAGGAACATTAGAATCATCTCCTATATTTATAAATTTTGTTGGGGCAAGCAAAGAAATAAATTTTGACAAATTTGGTCTTTATCAAAGATTTGGTGAAGATGTTAGCGGTCTGGGAATTAGTGCAATAATACTCTATATAAATGATTTAATTTTGAATCAGCTACCAAATATAATTGTAATGAACCTCAATGTGTTTGGAGACACGAGATGTTGAGATTCTTTGAATGGCGCATTTATTATAACATTGAAGCAAAGTCAATTGCTCATTTTAAAGACTAAGCTAATTATAGAGTAATCACTTTAGTAATAATATTATGAAACATCAAAAATTAAACAGTGACAGAAATGTCAAAATTATTAAAAATTTAGACAAGAACATTTTAAAGGGATAAGAATTTCATGGTTTGTCTCAACTAGAATGATGAACTTCTATGTCGAGTTATCATTTGCATGCAATCCCATCAAGATATAATTCTAGAAGTTGTTAAAGAGAGGCATATATCCTTTTTGAAGTCAAAATCTCATGTTCTACCATGTTGTATGTTGACAAGTATCTTGAGGCAAGTATCAAACTTATGAAAAACATATATTAGAGATCATTCAAGTCGAGTTGTTTGAAACAATCTTGGTTCAAAATTGTGTTTATCACATTCAACAAGCTTAAATATTGGTACATAGATACCAAATACTATTCATGACAATTGTTATTATCATTGTGTTGTGGCTTCAGAATTCTATTGCCGAAACATGGGGGATAACCACCTGGTCTGGACCTTAAGACATCTCCTTTTCCATTTAAAGTGGTGGCTTCGACTGGGGATAATGGGACCAGTTTCCCAGTGTGGGTTTTAAGATGAGAGTGGGTGGTTCATGAGTGTTTGCAATAGAATAATGATAATCTAAATGACTTATTCTATGATGCAATTCTCTAACTAACTTATTCTAATATAAACCCGGGTATTCCTGTGTGGTATGTGATCTACAAAGATATCTACTTAACATGTGATAATAAAGATTAATCACAATTAAACAGAGATGATAATGTATAAAGATAATTTCTTTGACTAAATAGTTAGTCAAAGAAATTTATAAAATATATCGCATATATGATGAGTTATATATGAAAATCACAATTTCAGCTAGGCATCATACAAAAGTGCAATTAATGCTTAACAAAAACAATAAATATCACACACAATTCATGAAAGTAAATTTTTTCCACTAATTAAATGGAAATAGAATCAATAATACAAGATAATAATACCATATATGCGAAGCCCTGCTCATTTGACAAATGACATAGACCAACTTCTTTCTTCAAATCAAATTGTCTCCCAAGAATACAATAGTGCATCAACAAAGGAAAGTAGTCTGATATCTAAAAGAAACGATCATGTTCCATAATTTCACCAAAGCATTCACAAACTTACAATAGTGCATTCTTTGCAAATGTTTTTGATAAAATCTTGGACCCTTCTCTAAATGCATGGGAAGGGTATAAATACTATTCTAACTAATGTGCAAAAATAGATTATACAAAATTTGAGGAGGTTTCAAACAACCTTCCTCCTAACTAGGTAACTAACTCCAAAAATAAACAGTGGCTAAATGATCAGAACTAAGAGGATGACTTGTTGTCTACCAGCTTGTCCTTCAAATCACATATATTGGTCATCGGTTGAATTTGAGGAGATGTCCCAAAATGTGTCCTGAGTTGTCTTGTGAAAATCGCATTGGTGAGAGGTGGCAGCATACGATGAGTCGTATGAAGGGAACAATTGAGAGTCATAATTTGGCTTTGTGGATTGACAAGATACTGCCAATACGATTCCCAATTGATCCTGGTCAATTTTGTAATTGCCTCCCTTTGAGTCTTCGTCTTTTCCTGCCAGCTTTTATACGGAGAATTTAAATTGGGCATTTCTTTCAGATTGCCTTCTTTAATTAGGTTGGTGGCAAACAAGGTGTGATTAACTGCCTTAATGATATTCTTTGATACCTCGGTTGCCCTTGCGCCTGCTAGCTCGGCTTATTTGGTTCTCTCGTCCCAATCCCTGAAGAGAATGTCTTTATGAGTTTCCTCAATCTTGGGTAGATTGGCTTTCATTTCATCTTTTGTTTCTTGCCATTTGATGAACTCATAGATTCTGGTGTTTAAATCATTAAACTCGGTTCTCTGATTAATTGCCTTATCTGTCAGTTGGTCGCTAGTAATCAGATAGGGAGTAATGTGTGACATCTTTTGGTAGAAATACTCTTGTTGTTTCACCAGAAGGGAATTTAATTTCAGTGCCTCTTTAATAAACTCCTCAGTAGTGGGAACATCCTTGTATCTTTCCATTTCTTGCTACATTTCTTGGAGTTGCATGTTTTTGGCCGATATATCGGCTTCATGGCTTATTTTCAGGACTTCCATGTCTTGTTGCAATTGTGCGAGCTGCTTAGTCGCTTGCTTGTTTATGCTTGCTTTCTCTGCTTTGAGTTGTTGCTTAAGCTGTGAAATCCTCTCTTCTTTTTCCCTTAACAAAGTAGAGACTTCAGTAGCCTTGTCCAGAGTGGCCGATGCATATGCTCCTGTGAATTGTGATAGTATAGTCAAGTTCTTGGCCAGATTGAAAGGAATGTCCTTCCAAACAACGTCAATCAGCTCGTTTCCAGGTGGAAATTTGGGTGTGTCTACCCTTTTCCTTTTTCTCTGCCTTCTTACTACAGCCTTGTCGACAGGGCTATAGAACACATCAAGTAGAGGTATTTCAGTTACTTCCAAAATAATTTCTGATGTGGGAAGAGCAGGGATGATTTAAGTAGGTTGGGACGTTGTTGCTTGTTCCTCCATAGGCTTGGGCTGCTCACCGATAGACTTGGGCTCTATATCCTTATGAACCTACAGAGAAGTTTTATATTCCATTGTTTCTTGGGTATTTTTCGTTTTGGGAGTGCCTTGCAATTTTTGATTACATTGATCCCACTCCTGCTCCAAACTATTGCCTTTGACCTCTGAACTGATTTTTGTAGTTGGGGTGCTCATCACTTATTTCTCAGCTTACTTCCTGCTGGACTCAACTGTGTTATCTACGTCTTGGGGTTTCCCTGCGTCAGGTGTCTTCTCAGTGTTTACCTGAGAGTCTACTTGAGAACTAGGACCTTCACTATCAACAATGACACACAGTGTAGGCTTATCCTCGGGCTTTAACAAATGCATTGGGATCACTTCGAGCCTTTAATTTTTGAATTCCTGAAAGCTTTGAAAATATTCAGGTTTTAGATTCGCCTTTTCCCATTCGAACGCTTGTTCGAAGGATTCGGCTGACTATAACAAGTCTTCAAAATAGTTATCCTCATGGTTGTATGGCTTGAGCTTTACTCCAGTAGTGACATTATATGCCACTTTGTTTGGATCAAATTTCCTTTTAGGAAATGTATGAAGCATGAGGGCTTCCATATGTGCTGACTCTTTAGTAGCATGAACAAAATTTGCTAAAGCAAAAGAACTGCACTTGACAGGGAAAGAGGGCCATAATTACTTCTTTCCTTCTTTTAGAACTTTAGTCGGGCCTTTTCCCACAGTCTAGTAGGCAATCTCTCTTGCTAATAATTTATGAGAAATATATAAAGGAAGGACATGTGGATCAGCTATGCTACCAAAAACCCTAATGTAGGTGAACCATTCTTCAATGAAATATTTGCCGACAATAAACAGGTCTGTTGCGGCTTCTTGGGAAAACCTAGGGGCTTTCTTATTGAAAATTATTTGATGTAGGGGCAACACAACAACATGAAATATCTTATAGAAGTGAGGTATATAATGTGATTCCCATATTTTTTTATGACTGAGATGGATTGGGTAGGGGTCCTGTAAGGTCCATTTCCAACCCATGGTTGGAAATGTCGTGCAAAAACAGATGGCATCCATAATGTAGGCACTAAAATAGAACGGAGGGAGGTTATATGGAGAGAAGGCTCTCTTTTGTCAATATTCTGTAATGGTGGTGGCTAGGTTATCAGATAGTATGGAGGGTGAATTCATGATGTGGGAATTAACACAAGCATCAATCAGAGTAATCCATTCAATGGAAAAATTAGTATTATTGGGTAGCCCATATAATCTGCATAACATAGTTGTTGCATAGTTGTAGGGGCTTTCCAAAGAGGCTATAGCATACATACCTGATTTTTCATATTTGAATTTTTTGTCCAACACTCTTCAACCCTGAATCAGCTTGAAGGGGTCTAGGTTCTTGTTTGCGAAGTTTGCCATAAATGTGTTGTCGTAGATATCCTGAGGGTCAGGTATGTGGTAAATTTTCTTCAAGTCCTCTACTCTGAACGACCCTATGAGCTCCATTCTTGAATTCTTGAATTGCCTATCTTCAATGATGAGGTTTTCGATCACCTAGTTGATCATATCCGTGTATGGGAGGATTTTAGCTCTTGCTCCTATCCTATGAAGGAAAGAACAGGAAGCATTTATGTCGTTAAGTCTTGAAGGCCTTGTTGAGTCAGTTGTTGCTCTCGTGACAGTGATTTTAGGACGTTCGTCCTCAAGCCTATTGTATATGAACTCCCAAGATGTTGCGCCTCCATCAGCGTCGCAATTTGTATGAGCGAAAATAAGAGCCATCTCTGTAAACTCAGATTCAACAGTGGTCTGCTTGCTTTGTTTCTTCATCACCTTCCTTAGTGACATGTTTGTTGTAGCTTGTCTGAAATAGACAAGATATATTAGCGCATATGGTATTAAGTAATCAATATTGAAATCTTCTCTGAAATTACTTTGGATCGTGAGAAAGGTTTAATGAGATACTCGATGTTAACTACCCATAACTTGGAAAATGATTATCCTTCCTCGGTCCGCTAAATATTTATTAACCTGTCAATTCATTCGTTTTGGTATTTAAAACATAATTATTTCACACATTTTGTCGCTCTTAATCACACATCGCATTCTTTAAATGGATACAATATAGCGCTCCCAGATGCATAAAGCGAAATACGATTGCGAATATTGCAATATCGCATTTCGCAAGTCTCTAATGGACATTCTAATGGCGTATCTAAATTTCTTGCGAAGTTTGTGAAGTTCGAAATGCGGTTTGTGAAATGACAATGTGTTATTTATCGGGCTATCGCAGCGGGAGATTTGATCACAGATCGCAATTTTTTGAAGATGTTTTAAGATAGTCACACGAAAAAGTGCGATTTGCAATGCAAATTTCATCCTTAGTTGATTTTGCAAGGTTTTAGTAGGTATTTTCTTAGAGTTAGGTATTATTATCTTAAGCCTAAAAATTTAAAAGGGTCCCCATTTATAACTCTAACCTTAGCTATTGTTCTTTATAAATGGGGGGGTTATTTTGTAGTACAACACGTTTCCATATTGAATTTGAATTGTATAATGAAACAATCCAATACTTTTACAAACAATCATTTTCCAAGTGACCCTCATTCATTTGTTCATGAATCTATGCAATGGAAGCATTTGGGATGTTATTTTAGAAAGAAATGTGTACCATGCAATGAAAGGCACTTTGAAGTGGAAGATTGCATAATTTTGAGGTTGTAATCATACAAATGGATGTTCTAGCTCAAGCAACAAAAGAAGGACATTGATGTATGTAGTCCTATGGTTTTCTCATTCTAAAAACCCCAGGTTCTCACCATAGGTTGGGATTTATTGGAAGTATTAGCTCACTACTTTCGATGTTTCGGTTTCAGGGGATTGAACACAACAAGTATTAGGAGTGTCCCTTATCCAGTGGCCATCTTGGATGTTTGTAGTTGGTATTTTTACCATGTGGTTGTCTATCACTCCAGCTCATCATGGAGGAATAGTAAGTGGACTTTGGTGATATCCCATGTCAGGTCCATGCATTTAGACTACATGAAGAGTATTAATGTGGCCCTTTCCTTTCATATATTGGGATGATAAAGAGGATCCACCTTCACTAGAAAACTTTACATTAGAAATTTCTAGAGTTCCATGTCCTTCTCCTTCTCGATCGATGGAAAGAAATTTGAAGGATGCAGAGATCCCAGGGCTCTCCCATTGTAATGACATTAACCCAAAGATTAATACATCTCCCCTCAACATCAAATCTCTAATTTTTTTATCAGTTGAATAAGTTCCAAGGTAACTAAAGGAGGGGTTTATAGGGGTGGAGACATCCAAAGGATCTAGTTCATTGCATCAAAATGGTACATTTGGGCTATGTTAGAGAAGGTTTCTATGGTATTGGTGATTAACGTTAGGATGGAGGAAATTATAAGTCAACTTCGTAAAGTATTGGTGGGACATTTTTGCAGAAAATAGGTTAATGACATAGTGGATGGAGGAATTTTTAAAGTCGTTGCCAGGGCACTTGCCATTCTTTCATGTTTTGGTGAGGAGATGGCTTTGTTCCTAGTTTTTATCAAAGGAAGACTAGAAAAATTTTGGGCCATTCCTAGAACTGGGTGTCTTGTGTCTTAGTTTTCCATAATTGGATAATGGGTTTAAATTTGCTAGGACTCTAATATTAAAAAAGGTGTGGGATATTCTCCCCGGTTTACTGCTAGTTTTCTAGAGGGAGAGTTTTTTAACTATTATTAGTAATAATACTGGGAGTAATATCAATTTGAAACCAAATTGGGACTCCATGGAAAACCGTAGGTGGGCTTGGGTCCAAGTGGAGGCAGACCTCTAGGAAGTCTTGCCGAGAGAAATTAATTTGGTCTTCGAGGAGACTTCATGGAATCATAAAAATTACTATCAATGATTATATTTCCAATGTTATGAATGTCATAATATTGGCCATCTAGAAGAATAGTACAATAAAGTTAATTTATTATGGGGAAGATGAATTGAAATATGGCACAAAAATGCTAAGGTATTGCAACCCACAAGTTTCCAACTAATGGATCCATAGATATAAGCAAAATTTGGGACCACTTCTTTGGATAATGGATGTAATAGAGTGGGTAAGGAAATCATTCTTGTGACTTGATTTCCTTTTTATCCTAATAAGGCTATGCCAATTCTCTTGATTCCAAGGGCGATGTTATTTTCAGAGAAAAGAAGGGTATCAATAATGTTAATCAAAAGGTAGGAACCCATCATTATTTTTTCACTATATCCTCCCTCCCAAATCCATTATCCCCAGATAAATGGCTTTGTTTCCCCTCCCCCCTCTTCATCTTCTCCTTATAAGGAACCTACAAGTGCAATGTTTTTTGATATCCTAGGAAGTGTAGTAGTTCTAGAGCCTGAAACTTCTTCCCTTCCCAAATGTGATGGGACAATCCCTAAAAAGGTATATGCCCTTCGTCCCTATGTGAATCTTAAGGAGGATTCCTATTCCCATGGGGGTGTTTCCCTTAATCCATTGCAATATAATCCTATGTGAAGGAAATCCCAATTGTTGAAGGCTCAATAGAAGGCAGTTTTGGATATCAAGAAAGGGAACATAGCTACAATCAATAGGGCTCTTGGAGTAGTGAAATACATGTAATCCTAATGATAGTGCTCTCATCTAATGTTAGAGGGGTGGGGGATGCCCACAAATAGTCGGTGCTTAAAAAAATCATTTTGATCCATAAGATGGATATAATTCTAATTCAGGAAATACTGGTGGATGGTCTTAGAGCCAAAGATGCATTTGAGAGTTGGATTAACAACTGGTCCTTTTGTTATGTGATTGATGCAGAGGGAATTCAAGAGGGTTGATCACTAGATTAAGTCCATATTTTAGGGATTTCTCTTTTTCTACTTGAAATTCTATTATTTCAATCAAATTAGAGGTCAAGAAATTAGGTCTAGAAAATATTTTTCTTAACGTATATGATAATTTTCGATAAGGAATTCCATAGAGGGAATTTTTGGTGGAAAAAATTGTTCTCAAAGACCCTTATATCCTCCTTAGTGGGGGCCTCAATATTACTCTATCCTTGTAAGAGGTTTGGGGGTCAAATCCCAAACAAGCTCCTCAAAGCGGAGCTTTTGTTGCTATATTTTAAAAACATTGTCTAATAGGCATTGAACCTATCAAGTTAATTGTAATTTGGAAAAACAATTGAACTAGCAAGGATGTGATTTAAAAAAGGCTATATTGGTTTTTAGTGTTTGAAGCTTTAGTAGGGAGCTCATTTATAGAAAATCTTGGGTGTCATTTGAAGATATATCTAATAATTTCCTTATTTTTCTCAAAATGGTTTCGGACATGGAGAAGCCTCCTTCCCCTTCTAAATTCAATACAATGTTGATTTTGGAGATGGACTATAAGAAGTTCGTTGAGGAATTATGGGAGCGCCCGATCTCCTCTCCTCCCTCTTCCTTCATGTTCCAATTTGCAGGCAATGTCTCAAAGGTTAAAGGTGCTTCAAAATAATGGTTTGTCCCCTATAATAAAAAAATCTCAAGCTTTGTTGAAATATTCTAAGTTTTAGATTAAGTTGTTATATGAAAACAATGTTTTTGGTTCCTTCTCTGAAGATGAATTAACACAACTATGATAATTGGAGTCCACTTAGTAGGATATATTAGAGAAGGAAGAAGATTCTTGGAGAATAAAATTAATGCCATCTTCAATAAGGAAGGGGACAATAATAATAAAAAATTTCTATCAATACATGCATTATTGGAAAAATTGGAATATGATCTTGGAAATAAAAAACATGGAAGGTTCTTTAGTACACTCATTTAAAGATATATGCAATTAAGGTTTCCACCATTTTTAATAATTGTTCAAGGAACTAGTTGATTGTATTATTTAGGAAGTCTTAGAGGTGATATCCAAATGGAAATGTCTAAACATGCTACATTTTTGAGTTTTGGCGAGAATCCGATGACATTTTTTTGGCCAAATCTTAATTTTTGTTTTTTAAAATGGGTTTTTGAAAGTATATATGGATCCATCACCCTAAAAAACTCTTGGGGCACTCATATTGTGGATAATTTACAACTCAAACTTGTAATTCCAAGAAATCGTTGTCAGATTCAAGATAATCTAAACTAGAAAATATGCCATAAAACTGTCCAAAACATAGAACAAATAGACTACGACTATCCAAATTCATCCTTATTATATTAGAAGATATGAATAACTCTTTGGAAGAGGAAGTCTCAGAAGTATAAATTCAAATGACTCTCTAGTTTATGCAAAAAGGAAAGATCCTTTGATTTGAATTTATACAGGAACACAACAAATTACAGATATAACCATAAATACAGAGATGCATCAGAAATAACACTATCTTTCATTAATATCAAATAATGAAATATGCTTACAAACATAATGGAAATGTGAGTAGCTCAGGCAATGGTAGCTTATCTCTGAGAAGAGATATGGCAAATACATGCCTCTGAACTGAGTTACAATGAGGCTCAAGGGCCTTTTTATTATTGAGAAATAAGATAAAACCCTAAATAACCAAAACCCTAACCCGAGGAGATGTAACACCAAGAGTTTATGGGCCTCATTGGGGTTAGTTGGGCAGCCAACTTCTCGGGGTCGTAACTTGGTCATATTATCTTTGTTTGACGTTCATGATACCTCGTTGGAAATATATCTCCGAGGACTACAACAAAAAATGTGATTTCAATAAAAAAAAATTGGAGGAATATTTCCAAAAAAAGTCATTTAGGGCCTCAAAACGGCTTCGAAAGTTTAGGACCCGAAAAAATGCCAAAAATAGTAAACTATGCAACAATTAAGGAAACTTAAAAAATGAAAGAAACAATGGTGGGGGTCCACATGGAATAGGCAGGTAGCCACCAATATCCACTTGGATCAGCCTTGGTCCTTATGGGTGACCGCCAATTTTTTTCTAGGTTTTTATGATCCCTCAAAGGCGACTTGTTAAAGGTAGTAAGGGAATCTCAATGGTATTGCCAAATTTTAGAATCCCTTAACTCTACTTTTATCACTTTAGTTCCCAAATCCCAATATGGTGTATTCTTTCATGATTTTTGACGAATCTCTTGTTGCAATGTAATATATAAGATCATGGCTAAGATCATTGCTTGGAGGCCCGAGCCTATTCTAAGTTAGATTACTTCTAAAGAGAAATCAAGGTTTCTTCAATAAAAACAAATCAATAATGTGGTGTGATTGCTCAAGAATCTACCCATTTGGTGAAGTTTACTAAGCAATTTGTGGTCATACTTAAACTTGATTTATCGAAGGCCTATGATAGAGTGAGTTGGAACTTTCTTTGGCTAGTTATACTTAATATGGGCATGTCCCTTATGATATTCAATTGGATTATAGGGTGGATTCAATATGATTCCTTTGTAGTACTCATAAATGGTTCTCCTTAAATATCTTTTTGGGCTTCTTATGGTCTTAAAAAACGTTTCCCCTTGTTATGTTTCCTCTTTCATATTGTGGCTAAGGTATTTAGTAAATGAATAAAAGAAGCTAGAGTTGGTAGGAAGCTTAGGGGTGTTAAGGTTTCTATTCAAGAAACTATCTCACATATTCTTGTTGTAGATGATGTCATGTGTTTTGCGCAAGGTTCACTTAGGGGCCTTTCTTCTTTGAAAACAATTTTGGACTTGTATTGTAAAGCCACAAGTATGGAGATCAATTCTAACAAATTTTTTCCTATTCATTATTTTATTTCTCACAATTTTCTTCAAGAGGTTGATCTTATGCTTCCTTTCCCTCATAAATATTTGGATATTGGGTTTAAGTATCTTGGATTTTTTTCAAATGGTTATAGATATGGAGATTGGCTTTGGTTGTTTAACAAGGTTCAAGCTCAAATTTCTCTTTGATTCAATAAGTTTCTTTTTAGAGGGGGAAATTGCTCTTGTTTTGAAGAGCATTATAGTGTAGTAGACTTTAATAACATATGTGCCCAAGGCATTCTCATAAAAATAAAAATTACTAGCTTCCAATTCTTATGGTCTAACTCTCGCCAGTCTAGGGATATCCCCCTAGTAAAATGGAGTCAGGCCACTTCCCTTGAGAAGCTCATGGGACGAGGGATTAAAAATATTTTTTCTTTTTAGTTAATCATTGGTAGCTAGAAGCCTTTGAAGGTTAACTCACAATTCCTCCTTGTGGGGTTGGCTTATAAAATTCAAGTATCTAGGTGATGTTCCAATTGAAGAATGATATAGGTATGAGAGAAAATCATCAAAAGGCTCAATTATTTAGAAATATTTAGTCACAACTTTCTCATTAGTTGGAAGGTGGACTAATTGGAAAATCAGTAATGGTAGGAAATATTGGAGAAGGCCATTGTCTTGCGGTAGCTGAGGATTTTCATTTGTTGGCACCCCTTCTTTGGTCTCTTCACGAGGCTACCATATTCTCTATTGAATATGATAAGGCTTGGTCTCCTCAAGTTAGTCAGATATTGGGATGCAATTAAAAGGCATATCTTGGGTCGTAATCTCTAAAGTCGATGAGTGGAACAACTATATTGGTTCTTTGGTCTCGAAATTAATAAGACTAAGGGAAGAGGAAGAAGATGTTTTATGTTGGTCAAAATATTCTAGAAAAGGGGAATTCATGCCTTAGGTATTCATCCTATGCAAAATATTAATTCATTGGTAAAAACGAATGGTGGAGAAGCTCCCTCTAGAACCTCCATGCTCCATTGAAAACCAATATAATTGTGTAGTTGACTATGTCTAATAATATTTTGACATGGGAGATTAGTCTGAAAAGGGGTTGAGTAGACCCCAACATATGTCCTTTGTGTGAGAAAAATGAGGAATTTATTTCTCATGTTTCCATTTCTTGTCCCTATACAGGGTAGGTTCTATTGTTCATGTCCCTGAAATTCAAGTGAAAAGTGAGATAGATGGAATTAGTTTGGAAGATTGTATGAAGGAGTGGATATAGGATAAAATGGTTAAATAGTTTGAATATTTTTCCTATGCTTTTGTTTGTGGCATTTAGTGGGCCCACAAATCAAGTATATTTAAGGAAGTGGATATTCATCTAGAATAGTTTTAGGGTCTAATCATTAACTTGACCAAGGAATTTTGAGAAGATCTGATGCACAAAAATCCACGACCTCCATATATGCCCCAGTTAGATTATGATATCCCATGGGGATATTTTGATAGTGCCAGCCAAGGCCATCCTCTAGCATGTGGGGTTGGTGTAGTTCTTTTTCTGATGTATTATCATTATCTCTAAATTAGGTATGCTCCTAGAAAAGGGACTAATAACTGTGCAAAATTCTTAGCTCTTCGTCTTCTCTTCGCTGCAGAGAAGGAAGAGGAAAAGAAGCTCCAAGTTCTTAGAGACTTGAAGTAGTTATTGATTGGGATAACATGATAGTTTCGGTGGAGACTACATTTTATGAAACTTTTTACAAGATCAATAAAATGTTATTTTAGTCATTTGAGTGGCTTTCCTTTTAGTAAATTTATCGTGAACTTAATGAGAGGGTTGATGCACTATCTATGGATGTTTTTTCTATCTTGGTTGGGTCATTTGGTTCACCGGCATCTTCTAATGTGTTGAGATTTATTCTATGAAATTTCATTTCTACTTTTGTTTCCTTTTGTTATTTATCTAGCACTTGAATAGGATTTTTGCTAATCTTTGATCATTGACCAATAATTTTGTATTAGTCTTGTAAAAAAGTTGCAATGAATGTGATGTTTCCAAAGATGTATTGCCTTGTAATGTGGAAGTAAATCCACTTATTGTGATTTGTTGATGTTTTGTATCATTTGTGAAAAGAAACCAATAATGTGATGGTCCTATTTGGGTCTTGAATGCCTAGATGAATCATTATGGAAGATAGTTTGCATTTTCATCTCTCGTTAATACGAATTTGTTTTTCTTGGAAAATAAGAAAGACATCAAATTACTACCAAAGTACTATGTTTTATATATGGTATTGCAAAGGATTAACACTATGGATTATACATTAGAGGCAATGCCTCCTTCATATGTACATTCAATCTTCCATGATTCTTGTCTAACAAAAGTAATTTATGACAAGATTTCATCAATCATTTCAGTTTTTTTCAATTTGTTATTTTAGTAAGAGAGGAGAGGGAAATTCAATCCTTTTTTCCATTATTTTTTCAAAGCTTTGAAGAAAAGAGAAAATCAAGGGTAATCTCATGAATAATCGGCATTCATTTTTTCCATTAGTTTTTCAAATCTTTGAAGAAAAGAGAAGAACATGGGTAATCTCATGAATAATTGACACACTTCTTATTGGCTTTTGGTAATGTAAATTGTAAAATTTATAAGTTTTTAAAATATAAGACATAAAAACTCATATCTACCTTGAGAATTCCAATATGTAGTGAAAAAAAAGTAACAAAATATCTTTTTGCCTTTTACGTGAATATCTTTTTACTTTTAGAGTGTATTAGTGTACCGAGAGGTAATCAACATCCAAGTATGGTATCTAAGTTGTAATGTCAACATACACATTTTGACTTGGTAAAAAAAAAGAATTGAAATGAAACCTATTTAAAATATTGAGAAATTTTTTTATTGAATGCAAGAATACCAGGTTAGATCCATATGAACTCCGACTTGATCCCTCTAAGTGCTTGGTAGATACATATTTAAAATGGATCTAGATTGGTTATCATTTAATAACTCAATTGTACTTTTTATTTAGAAAAAGCTAATGAGTATTCTATGTTTGCCATGTTATTTTTAGTGTAAATATTTTTTTACTTGATTTTTTATGAATATATTCTCATAAAATGTGGTACCTATATATATATATATATATATATATATATATAGTTAGTTATAATTAATATTATTTATTCATTTTTATTAAATTAATAAAAAAATTAACTACTCTATAAAAGAAAATTTTGTGTGCAACATTTTTCTTTCAAATGCCAGGGAACACCACACACACACACACACACACACACATATATATATATATATATATATTTATTTATTTTAATTAAATAAAATATTTCCTTAGGGAAAAAAATAAAATAAAAAACAATTAAAATAAAAAAATCCAAAATATGTTTATAGATTTAGAAAGTAGATTTAGTAAGAAATTCAATGGTTGAAAGTCTAAATGTGTTTTGTGTAATTTGCAGGTATCTATACCTATTGAAATCAAAACTTCATAAAAAAAAAGTGAAGGAAGTATAATTTTTTTTTTTTTTGACTTAACAATTTCAATTAAGATTTTAACTAACTCTTGACATAGAGTTGATATGATTTTAACTCTCAAATTCTTGGTCAAAATTTGGTTTATTAGAGATTTCCAATCTTAAACTCATGGTAGATAGTTGTTTTACTAGAGATTTTAGGCCTTAAAGTCTTGTATAAAAAATTATGTTCATTGAGAGTTAGTCTTGATTTCCACTTTCAGTTTGAAGATTACATAAGCTCTTGATTAAGAGTTTGATTTCAACAAGTCCATGCACATCCTTACTAAAACTGCAACACATCTTCTAGGATTACCCTCATATTATTTAGACTTGAAATAATCATTTAAACATGGATCAAAAAGCTACAAACCCGAGCAACCATTGATTAGCTCATTGAGTGGGAAAGTTTCCAACAAAAGATGCAATTTGGGAATATGAGTTCTTCATATACAATTATCTACAACTAACCAATATTGAGGGTGATGCTTGCTTCAAGGGGAGTGGCATGTTAATACCCTATCCATAACCCTCATTCATTTTCATTACATTAATTATTGTTATGTCAGTTTTATTATTGCTTTTTATCCCTAGTTGTATCCTATATTTTTTTTCTAGGTAACATATCTCAAGGAAAACCCTTGGGCATTTCCCCTCATTCTAAGGATGTTATGCAACGTCAACTCTATATTCTTCATGACACAAGACCATATCAATAATAGGGCTCAAAGATGTTATAACTATATACTCATTATGAACTCAACATGTCACTTATAATAATAGAAGTTCTGTGGGATAACTCCATCTCACAATTGCTCGAGCTAGACCATATGGACCTCCTTGTCTCCTATATACACATCGAGGAGAGACATTTTAATATATTATCTTTTAAAGTTGATATAGTTTCATAGGAGGTTGTTATCTCACAAAGGTTCTTGTTCTTTCATTAATTCATTGATTTATGCATGACAATATTGAATTTGGTTAATTTTTATGCCAATTTGGCTACTTGGTCTACATCTTTACTAGTATAGTTAGAGAAATGAAATAGATCAATCTAATCCCTAACCAAAGATCAACTCTTATAAAATACAAAGAATTTAAAGATTATGATAAAAAATGATGCAATTAATTTTTTTGAAAGTTTATTCATATTTAGATTTAGAAGATAAGATATATACTCATTCATAAAAATAATAATTATGATTATAGTAATAAATAGAAATAAATATTTACTAATCATTTATCATTTATCCTAATGCCATTTGTCATTCATCCTAATGTAATTGGAAAAACCTATAATCAACCATTCATATGTGGATATAAGCCCATCATATATCCATCCTTGTTATTTCATTATATGGCAAAGGTCAAACATCTTGCTTCTTAACAAATCCATGTATACATTCAATACTCGAGTTCACACTAGTGGACATGATTGTAAATGTATCAATAGAACAAGAATTCACAAATGCAATTAATGGAAGATATCGAGTATTATATGTATATGTATAGTTGAATAGAGACGAAACAATGGTTACACTTTCTACCATGGAAAATAATCCATGTACTATGCTTGAGTTTTGTTATGTACCCAAATCACAAAACAGAAGAAAATATAGATCAACGAGTTGAAAATTAGCCTCTTTGAGGGGACAACCTCCTTTACATCACATAAATGAACAATTATTAGATGATACAAATGACAAGACCTCCTTGGTATATATAGGAGTCTAAGGGGTCCAATTATAATCAGAGCCTACATAACAATAATAATGTAAGGACACAATAATAATAATAGTGGGCTTCTATGGGGCACAATAATAACAATATAGGAGCTACATGGACACAACAATAACAATAAAGGGGCTACACAAATATAATAATAAGGAGACTACACTAGTATTATAGGGACCTAAAATTCCCCTCTCCTTAAAAAAAAGTGGTGTCCTCAATGCTAGAGTAGTTATGGATGCTTCTATATAAAATTCTCATCCTCCCACGTGGAATCTTCAGTGGGTAAGTTCTTTCACTTAATAAGATACTCTGTAATTGAACGATTTCGTAGTTGTCGGGTTCTTGTTTCCATGGCAGTTTCAGGCTCCAACATGAGTTTTCCTTCTTTGTCAAGTTTTGGCAATATTGTTTGAACTGAGAACTTGTCACCGATAACCTTCTGTAAGCATGAAACATGGAAAATTGGGTGTACTCGGGAAGATGCAAGCAACTCCAATTTGTATGACATAGTACCAATCTATTGCAACACCTTGTAAGGAACATAATACTTTGGTGATAATTTACTATCCTTCTTAGCTTACTTGAGGGACATTTATTTGTATGGTTGTGGCCGTAAAAATACCTAGTCGCCTACGCCAAAACTTATTTCACTATGATGCTGATAGGCTTGTTGTTTCATTCGATTTTGTGCCAGAGTGAGGTTTTCCTTTAAGAGTTGGAGAACTTGTTGTTGATGCTCGATGTGGTCTTCCACTGCTTGAACATTATAAATTTCCTCTTAAATATGATGTGATGGATGTTGGATGGTATCTATAAAGTTCCATAAATGGGGTATTTTTGCTGCAATATGGAAGGAAGTGTTATACCACCATTTATCCAGAGGTAACCATTTGATCCATTGTGTTTGTTTATCATATACAAAGCAACGAAGATATATTTCCAAACATTTGTTCACTATCTCTGTTTTCCCATTAGATTGAGGATGATAAGATGAGTTATCAACTAATTGACTACCAAGACAACAAAATAATTTCATCCAAAAATTTCCAGTGAAAACAGGATCTCTATCACTTACAATAATTTTTAGGTTTCCATGTAGCTTTTGAATTGTTTCCATAAATGAAAAAACAATTTTACTGGATTTAAAAGGATGAGATAATGCACAAAAGTGTGCATACTTGGTAAGTCTATCAACTACCACCATGATGACACTCTTTCCTTCGAACTTGGTTAAACATGTGATAAAATCCATTGAGACCTCCTCCCAACGTTGACTTGGAATGACTAAAGGTTTTAATAGACCCAGTGTCTTAATTGTCTCAACTTTATTTTGTTGGAAAACAAACATTTTGCCACAAACTTCTAAATATGAAATTTAAAGCCATAAAAAAAATCCTTCTTGACCCTGTGGTAAGTTTTTAAAAATCCAGAGTGCCCTCTTAAGGGGGAGGTGTGTAATTACAAAAGAATATTTTGTTTGAGTTGAGAATTATTACATAGATACAAGCGATCTTTGTACCATAATGAATCATTTTTCCAGATAAATGTATCAGATGTACTGGGAACTTGCTGCAACTTTTAAATGAGTGTCCACACCTTTATGTCATTCTTCCATTCATCCCTTGCTTTAGTTATCCAATTAGGCTGGATAATAGAAATGGCACATAACATTATTTCCACATCATCATCCTTTCTTGACAGTGCATCTACAAAAAACATTTTTCTTCCCTTTTTTGTAGACGATTTCCAAAGTCATAACCCAACATATTTGTGACCTATTTTTGTTGTTGTTCTAAAGATAATCTTTGTTCCAAAAAGTATCCAAGACTATCATGATTTGTTTTTACCTTGAAGTGTCTTCCCATTAGGTAAGGTCACCATTGCTTTAGTGCATGTAGTATTGCCAACATTTCCTTCTCATCAATAGGTTTGTGTAACTACTATCCCTTGATTGGATGACTTTAAAAGGAAATTGGTCTTCCTTATTGGATTAAAATAGCACCAATTCTATTTCTTAAGGAATCACATTCCACAATAAATATTTTTGTGAAGCCTGGTGTAGCTAAGATCAGTGTTTGGAACAATGCCTCTTTAAGATGTTCAAAGACCTTAGTTTCTTTTGAAGTTTGAGAAAATTCATTTTTCTTCAGTAATGTTGTTAGAGGCACTACTATTCTCCTTATTAACAAACTTGCAATAATACCCTATCAACCCGAGAAATCCTCGAAGATGCTTTAGGGTTGTGGGTATTTTCCATTCCTTAATGGCTTTAATTTTATTAGGGTCTACCTTAACACCCTCATGAGATACAATATGACCCAAATATTCAACCTCTTGTACTCCAAAGAAACACTTGGAGGTTTTTTCATATAATTGTTTCATCTCCAATAGTTTGAGCATCCTTTCAACATGTTGAACATGATCCTTCCAAGACTTGTTGTAGATTAGTATATCATCAAAAAATACTAACATAAATTTTCTAAGGAATGGTTTGAAAACGAAATTCATCAAACCTTGAAATGTGGAAGGTGCATTAGTAAGGACAAAAGGCATGACCAAATAATCGTAATGACCTTCATGAGTTACGAATGTTGTTTTCAAAATGTCTTCAGTCTTCATGCTAATTTGGTGATATCCTGAATGAATATTCAACTTGGTGAAGTAAATTGCTCCATGTAATTCATCCAACAATTCATCAATGACATGAATGCGAAATTTATCTTTAATAGTAAGCTTGTTGAGCTCTTATAATACAGACACATATGCCATGATCCATCCTTCTTGTGCACCAATATTGTTGGAGTATAGAAATAACTTTGGCTTGGTTGAGTTATACCGACCTCTATCATTTCTTCAACAATACGTTCAATTTCACCCTTTTGGGCATAGGGATATCTGTAAGGCCTGATGTTTGGAGGAACACTTCCTAGAATCAAGTGAATAACATGATCATAATCACGAATAGGTAGGATGCCTTTGGGAGCCTTAATTACCTTGGAATGATTGTCCAAGACTTTGTGTAAATCTCGAGAATGGATTATTTCGATGTTTGAACCTCTAATGAGCATAATTGTGCAATTATGCCTCGTTGTTCTTTCTTCAAAAGCTTTGTCATGCCATTAGATATTATTATCTTCCATAGTTTCCCTATGATAACCCTTAATTAAATATCCTTTCCTTCCTAGAAAAAAAATCAAGAAAAGTTATTGAAAATTAAAAGTTATCATCCCCAAATATTATAACCATTGGACTCATAGTACAACATTAGCACCACCCATTGGAATTGTAACGATTGGACTCATAGTACAACATCAACACCACCCATTGGAATGGAAAGCATTGGACTATTCAATACATATTCGCCCATGGTTAACTTAATATTATGGCACTTTCGAGAGAAATTTATAGTTCCTCCATTTGCAACCATCACTTGACACTCTGGTGCTAGATATAGAAAACAATTCAATTCATTGGCTATCTTATAATGAATAAAATTATGGGTACTACCTGAATCAATCAACAATATTACCTTTTTCTTTTGGATATACCATTCTAGTTTGAGAGTTTGAGGAGTAGTAATTCCCACCAATGCATTACAAGATATGATCAGATTTATTTTTTCTTTTTCCATGGTTGGTTCTTGGTGTATATCCACTTTTTTTAGGTTTCTTGTTCTTTTTCTTCCTCCTCTTCACAATCTATGTTAAATAATTTATTCTCAACACACTTATGACCTTTAATGTATTTGCTATCACAACTGTAACAAATCCATTTTTCTCTTTTTTCCTCCAGTTATTGTGGTGTCAACCTTGTAGGTTGTGGGAGGCTAGGAGCAACAACACTTCCATCTTTATAATTGTGAGTGGTAGACTTCCTTGTTGCCATAATTTTGCTTTCAGCTTTTCTTACCACCAAGAATGCCATCTCTAATGAATTAGGTTCCCAAAGACGAACTTCATGTTGGATGTTATCCTTTAAAGTCCCTATGAAGACATCAATCACATGCTCCTCTGGAATATCAGTTACCCTAATATTCAATTTTTGGAAGTCCTCAATGTGCTCCGCCATTGAACCCTTTTCTTTGAGATTTATAAATTGGATAAAGAAGATGTTGCTCTTTGTATCCTTATAATGTGCTATCTTTTCCTCTGTAAAAATTGACCAAGTGGCAAGTGGTTTACGAGAACAAAGCTATCGATACCATACAATCTGATTGGATTTTAAATATAAAGATGAATGCATACGTTTTGTGAGTGTTGCACATCATGTATATCAAAATATTGCTCCATTTGTAGTATCCATGTTACCAGATCCTTGCTATCAAACTTCCTCATATCGATCTTTATAATGTGGTTGGTTTTCAACCCAAAGTTAAAGTCTCTAAAGTCATGATCATTCCTTTTGCTCTCATCATGAGTTTCATGGAATATCTTGTCGCCATTAGGAAGCATTTATTGTAGCAAATTTGTCAAACCTTCCTTCAAACCTTCCATGTATGCTTTTAAATCATTCATGTCGCCTTTTATTTATGATTTTAAACCATCCATGTCGCCTTTTATTTATGTTTTTAAACCATCCATGTCCCCTTTTAGTTCAACTTTGGTTGCTCTTTGTGAGAGAGAAATATGATGCACTTGGTTCCGTAATTTTGATATATCATGTTGCAATTCTTCTTCTTCATGTATCATAGTAGAGATTTTTGAGGGCTTAATGGGTGTAAAATTCTTTTTTTTGGGAGGAATTTTAGAACCAAATACTAATATCTATGCTTTAGTATGCCCTTGGAATCACTTCAAATTGATTTTTCAAACAAAAGTTATGCAATTTTTGAAAAAATACACACATTTTTCTTGCTTTTAGGAGCTTGATCTTGAAACAATTGTATCTATGTAATTTAAGCTCTACAAGGTCTAATTTTTTATTTTATTTTATTTTTTTGTGGTATCCCTTTGAGTCTTCCTTCAAACACCACAAGTTAGACTGATATTGTATTTGTCATGATAAAGTTATGCCCAATATCCCACGATGACCTTGCAATGGACTACTTTAGTAGAGCGACCTTGTATGGAATTCCACGTGTCATTGTTTCAACCTTCGAACCTAAAAATGATACAAAAAAAATGCACTTCGTGAATTTTCAGTCACTTTTTACGTAATTCAAATTCGATGCTCATAGAGAAAGTTATGATGATTTTCCCTAGGTCGCCTATTTGAGACTGAATTATGGAGCATGCAAAAACCCTAACTTCTTCGAACCATATCTCAAAAATATAACGAACCAAGATCTGAATTTTTTACACGAAGTTCACCGATATTTTAGCTCCACAGGTTGAAATTTCAACTTTTGAAGCCTTGTAGAAAAAACATTATAGTGAAAATTCCAAGATGGGTTGTATGAAGCAGTGAAACCCTAGAATGCAAGCTCTAATACCAAATGTTATGCGACCAAATCACAAAACAAAAGAAAAGATAGATCAACTACTTGAAAATTAGCTTCTTCGAGGGGGGAACATCCTTTACATCACATAAATGAACAATTCTTAGATGATACAAATGACAAGACCTCCTTGGTATATAGGAGTCTAAGGGGTCACAATATAATCAGAGCCTACATAACAATAATAATGTAAGGGCAAAAAAATAACAATAGTGAGCTTCTATGGGACAAAATAATAACAATATGGGGACTACATGGGCCAACAATAACAATAAGGAGGCTACACTAGTATTATAAGGACCTAACAAGTTCACACTAGTAGATACAATTGTAAATTTATCAATAGAACAGGGATTCACAAATGCAATTAATGAAAGATCTCAAGTATTATATGTATAGTTGAGTAGATCCCAAATAATGGTTTACACTTTCTAGCATGGAAATATATGCTCATAAACCATGTTTTGACAAGATTATTGTTATATTAATTATTTTGTTGAGTTATTTAATTAATATATTCGTAAGATGGATAAGTTCTAATGCCAAATTTAATGTTTGGATATTAAAACGTTGAGATTTATTCTTTATAAAAAAGTTACAAGATTTGAATTTAGATAGGGAAAATAACAATCTTCACAATCATCTAAACTAAATTAATTAACATGAATCTTTCATTTTATATGAAACAAAAAATAATATATATTAATTGTTAAATGTTTCATAAATAATATATATTAATTATTAAATCAATTTATAATGCTTATTCTTTTGTTTTTGTTTTTTGGTTTTGATAAATTATTCGTATAATTTTTAAAATGATATAAACATATATAACAATAACAAAATAATTTTTAACATGATATAAACATATATAATAATAATAAAATATATATGACTAAAAAAATAATTGTAAAATCAATAAGTAATATTTATAATTTAATTCATTATTATTTATAGTATTTAGTTGTTTTTCTTTAATATTACTATTTGATGCGTGAGTAAATTGATAAATTAATTTGATTATTAAAAAGGGTAAATTGAATGGTCAAGAATAATTAGTTTTAAAATATATTATTAATTAGATTACAATTTTTTATTATAATAATTATAGTAACAAATTTCTTAATCTAATTAAAATTTAACTTTATTAAAATAATGAATCTATTAAAATATAGAAAATTATATATTTTATAAAATATTTTTCAGGTTATGAACCTAGAAATGGTGAGGTCAGGGCTCATATAGAGGGAGGGCGCTAACCACCTCACTAACTCGTAAGGCTCATAAAGAGCGAGAGCCAACCACCCCACTGACTCACAAGGCTCATAAAGAGGCGGGGTGCCAACCATTCCATTGACTTACAAGGCTCATAAAGAGGGGGGGCGACATGGCTTCCCCCCCCATGCACCATACATGCGACAATAATCTTTATACCATAGTGGGTGTTGAATGGAGTTTCATGAACCTTCCTCGCTACTGGTTGTCGATGTAGGTGGTATGACACTTCAAGGGGTCACATGGTATACTTCATAGTGGCCATGTATGCTTGGTTTTCAATTGCTATGAAGGCAAGTTTTTGCTTCACTAGCTGTCTTTTAGGCAAATCCATGGTTGGAAAAAGCATGACAATGAAGTTTGGGACCTTGGAGCCTGGAAAATTATAAGCTCTAAGCTCTTGGCGATAGCTGGGTGCGAATGCGACATGGCAACAGATTCATAACTTAGTAGCAACTCTGCAGCTCGGACTCGCTTCCTTCACTCAGTTGGTCTAGTGAGGTAACTCAGAGCCCTTGGATAACCTGGTTCATAATTCATGTTGTAGTGATATGTAGGCTTAATTTTGGGTATTGGCTCCTCTCTTGCCTTATTTTGTGTATTGGATTTTATGGTTTTCCTAGTCCATTTCATTTGGATTTGTGTGTTCTTTATTGGTTTCATTATTGTCTATTTGACCAAAAAGATAGGCCACGTGCATTGGCTTTCCTGCTAGTTTATATCTCCTTCAGTTTCCTGACACTAGCCTAATCAAAGTGACATTGTTTGTTCTGCGTTGACCTTGCTTGTGGATAGGGGGTTTCCATCATCCTCTTATTCCCTAGGATTGTGGAAAGTTGCACTCTAGAGGCTATACTGGTGTCACATATTTCCTAAGGTGGTAATCTTCTCTGGGTGTACGGGAGGCCATTCTCTTGCGCTTATTTGTGTAATCCCCAAGCTTTATTCCATCTGTTCCTTAGATAGCTATACCATGCCATGTCAGCATGGCCAAGGCTATCGAGGGGGCTGGTGAGAGGGGATAGTTAAGTTAACCTTGCCCTAAGGCTCAGGCCAAGGTGGCAACAATGACCTTTCACACAGTTAATTCACCCAGCCTGCGGGAGAACACTCACTACTTGAAGGGATTTGCTTGAAGAGAACAACATTCATTCTCTGACTCCGAGCTTATCTGTGAATTTTCTTGTTGGCTCTCGGACCCTAGAAACATTAGGGGGTGCAGATCTTAATACCTCCATTTTCTCACCTAGCATAGACAACTCAAACAACTTTTGGAGCAACTCCTCAAAGAAAGGCATGATGACCACAATGCAAGTATCTCTTTCATGAATGAACTTCAAAGGAACAAGTGGCATGTGCAAGACAACTTGGCTTGTCTTCAACGAAGCCAATGGCACATGCATGAAAGCCTGGAATGTCTAGATGCCCCATTGACCCATATGGAAAATCATGTACATCGTGAATTTCAACCTCTGCTTCCTCCTGACACACAACCGAAGAATCCTGCTTCAATGACTGCATCAGAATCCCAATGGCTCTCTGTTGTGTCTTGATCTTACTTGTATTCTGGTTTTGTGTTCCCCTCTGGTTTTGGATTGCAAGCTCTTTTTGGCATGGTGTAACCATTTTTGGAAACTACCTACTGGCCAACAAATCTGGTAAGAGTGATGTTGGTAGAATTTTGGAAAGTAGTGGGCAACAATGTAATATTTCAGTATAAATGAAAAACCTTGACTTACCATTTTTTATTTTTATTTTTCTAGGTTTAATTTTTTTTGGCATTGGTAAATGCCCGAGGAAAGAAATTGGCCTCCCTCTCAACCCAAAGGCAAGAGAGAGGTTATTGGTACTTGGCCAACCTATAGTACAGACTCACTTAAGAGTACAACATAGCTACTCTATTCTAGAACTACAATATGCCAAATTAAGAAACTTAAACCTAAATAAGAAAAATCACAATAACCCAACAACCCAAAACTATACTAATTTGACATTTATTTAATAATAATAATAATAATAATATAATATTTTAAAATTACATAAAATCTAAAAATTTATATTCTTAAACTAACTTTAATTTAATTTAACATAAATGCTCTATAGTAAATCTAATATTAAATATAAGATTTAATATTAACATAAATATATCCAATATTTTAATAATATTAACAGAAATGTATCCAATATTTTAATTAACAAAATTATAATTATGGTAAGACGTGGTAGATATATGTTGCTTATTCTTCCGGCCTGGAGTATGCCGTAAAACTGCTTCTGCTTGGCTAAGAGCTCGTCTTCCTCGGACGTAAGGAAACAGGTTAACGGCCCAAGACCCAGAGGCATCTGGCAGGAGTGAGAGCCTGCTCCCGATTACGGACCACCAGCAGGGTTATACCAGGTGGCGTGGTTTTCCTATTTAACAGTGATGAGTCAAACCCAGCATTCGCGGATAGCAGCCAGATATGGCTGTCCTCACTGTTGGTTTGACACCTGAGTTGATAGGTTTTACCACCTTCGGAAAAAAAAAGAAAAAAAAATGTTGCTTATTCTTAAAAGTAGTATATTTAGAATATTTTAAAATTTATAAAATATTTATAATAATTAAAATACTTATATGTAAAAATAAAATGATTATATTTATATTGTAATTGATATAATATAAATTTTAGGTATATAATTAAGATAAAATATTATTTAAAAATATATAATTTTATTATAATAATATATATTATATAAATTAACTATTATATGTAAAAATAAAATGATTATATTTATATGTAAAAATAAAATGATTATAGTTATATTGTAATTGATATAATATCAATTTTATGTATATAATTAACCTAAAATATTATTTAAAAATATATAATTTTATTATAATAATATATAATATTATTATTTTTTAAATATTATATAAATTAAAATTAATTTTATAATTGTATAATTTAATATAAATATCTTATTGTTAAAATAAACTTGTTTCATGTACTCATTTAATTAGTTAATTAAATAAATTTAATAATTCTTTATATTACTCAAATAAAATAAAAATCATAATCTATAAACAAATTCAATATTTTTTTTTTTTTTTCTTCAAAAGGTGGAAAAACCTATCAAACTCAGTTTGTCAAAACCAACAGTGAGGACAGCCATCTCTGGCTGCTATCCGCGAATGTCAGTTGACACATCACTGTTATCAAGGAAAACCACGCCACCTGAAATAACCCGCTGGTGGTCCGTAAGGGAGCAAGCTTTCACTCCTGCCAGATGCCTCTGGGTCTTGGGCCGTTAACCTGTTTTCTTACGTCCGAAGAAGACGAGCTCTTAGCCAAGCAGAAGCAGTTTTAGGGCATACTCCAGGCCCGAAACAAATTCAATATTTATTCATCGTAATCCAATGAGATAAGTAGAGACCAATTTAAAATTTATTTTATAAAATATAGAATAAATTTCATAAATTAGCATTCGCTCCATTGAAATATAAAATAGATTTCATCAACTTTGACAGAACATTTATATTTTTATAAAAATATAAAATAAATTTCATAAGATAATCCTTGGCTAGATAATCCTAGTATAGGAAATATAAAATGAATTTTGTAAGATAATCCTTTCTCCAGATAATCTTAGTTTAGGAAATATAAAATAGATTTGCTTAGGTAGTCTGCCACGAAATTGAAAACGTAACTAAGAAAAGTCATCTAAAAGAAGTTGCTTCCCGGTTACCACGATATTAAAACAATAAACTTGCAGTCCATGGAACACGTCCAGACAGCAAAATTAGAAACGCCAATTGAGAACATCCAGACAACCTTGTTTAAAATACAAAAAAAAATCAACCGAGAACATTCAAACAACCTCGTTTAAATAAACATAACAATAAGCACAGGGTGGCGACATGAGCTTCCCGGTTACATTCATTCCCTGCTCTCCAGCACCAACCCCATTATCGAAATTGGGCGCTGTTAGCGTCCACTTTTCCTGGCTTAAGCAATATAAATCTTGCCATTCTATGTAGGAAGTTACCCACAGGCTTTCTCCCTCCATGACAAAACCACCTATTGATGGTTCTGTAACAATCATTTCATGGCAATTGTTTTAAAAGTTTGATAGAATGGGCGATAATGCCCTTATTGTTGTGTAAAGAAAAGAAGGGATTTGAAAACTGTATGTTTGATTGCGAGACTAACAAACAGGTTGACTAATTCGCTGTCGTCTCCACATGATCATTCATTCTCTTCTGGCAAGATCATCTAGAAATTTCCCCCTGAAATTAGCATGAAATTTTTGTTTTATTTATTTGAGTTTAAGATTCGAACCCGAAAAGTCAAAATACCTGACTCAGCCTGGTTGCTGGAAGAGGCCAAATGAGCGAAATGCAGCTTTCGAGTTCGGAGGGGGAAGAAGAGGAAATAATGGAACGTAATAAGAAGGATATGATTTTCCTGGAACGAGAAACTGTTATCAAGACTATGAAGTCAAAGATCATCGCGAAATTGGCTTCACTTGTAGGTAAGTCGATTTCTTTCCTTAAACAGAAAGGAAATTCTGTATTCAATAAGGGATAATGTATGCAACTCGCTTATCAATTAAAGAGGTCTTATCTTATTTTCTCTAAATTTAAAGGAAGTCGTGTATGAAACTCGGTTATCTTACAGGCATTTGTCTTGTTTTCTTTGAAGTCAAAGAAAGTAATGTATGATTTGCCTTTTGAGGGGCCTTCTATTTTTCTCTAAATTTACGAAAATCACACGAGACTTTAATATTGTGCTACTGCTTTAAAAATCTACACATATCTAATTCTACAGAATAAGGTCAACGGCTTGTTTTCCATTGCTTAGGGTGATTTCCCCATAAGTTAATGCTGGTTCAAATAATAGAATAGAAAATGATGTTTTAAGAGCTTCATCCAGTTGCGAAGGTGGAAACTCTGGGCTGATTTATGCAAAGATCAATTCATCTAATGGGGCAATGGGCATTGAAAGGTAGCAGTATTTTAGCCAAGTCTTTGGGCACTATAGCTATTCTCTTCCTGCAATTTTTGGCTACCCATGCTAAATTGTACCACTCACTTTCTTGTTGCTTCCAGCAGGGAAGACCGTACTGACTCCTATTTAAAGTTCATAGCCTCACTGTTGTGGCTGTATATTGCGTTGCAGAGGTTGAAATGCTCAACATGTACGTTTCTTGTTATGACCTAATTCCTTTGGATGATATAGACATTGTGATGCACAACTAATGACTCGACTCCTCTTTTATAGGAAAGTCTATTAACAAGATATTGGAATGATGGAATCAAATATTGATGATAGTGGATACCTTGGTAAGGAGCCCATTTTCATCTCTTAGTTAAGGATCCATATCCATGTAACTAAGTCGTTGCATGCATTTTCAGCCATTTTCTGGTTGAGTGCTTCCTCTACTGCTGTGTAAGGGCCTAGGATTTGGCCACGGATCATGATTATGGAGGGGGTTGGCACCCTCCAGATCATCTTCCGTTTGTTAGTCTCTACATTAGGAAAGTCCCCAAAAAGTCAACCTTCATGGTTCGTGAAAAAGCTTGAGAATATCCTTGAAGTCCCATTACCTGCCACTTCTTCACAACATATAGCCTTGGCTTTGGTGGATCATCGCTTGATAGGTTAGTTTATAGGCATTTGGCCATCTTTCATATCTATGGAAAATTGGGTTTAGAGAAACTGGCAAGTCTTGATCACAAGAAAGCTTACTCGCTATTTCTATGGAAGGGGCTTCTATGCCTTTTTGTTCAAAGCCAAAGAGGATAGGGACCTCATTTTCAGAAATGTCCCATACTTCTTCAGCCCTAAAGGAATGTATCTAAATTGTTGGACTCCAGGTTTTTGTGAAAATTCCTTAACCGGAATCCCTACTGCAGCAAACTGATGTTACTTCTCCTACTTGTTAATCCATACAAGTTATTTGTTGTTTGCTACAGAAAATATCGAAGTAAATACTACTGCAACCTTCACTTAATTAATTATTATACGAAAATAAGATACTGAGCAAGAAAGAAAATACAACACATGACACCGTTATTTTTGGACAAATGTCCCCGGAAAAACCCAATGTGCGAAAACCGGTGTAGCAGCTCTAAGGGTTTGTTATTATTAAGCAGTAGTTCTGAATACAAATCTAGATGTCCTTCTGGCAATCCAGTTTCAGAGAAAAAGACATTGGTAGAAAACTTAGTCAGATTACCTCACTTCACCCGACAAATCCCTTTGATCCGGCAACTGAACTGACTATCCCTGGCTACAACTTTACTACCCCTTCACAGTAACTGCATGGGCCTACGTGGAGTTGTCTGAGGCTCTGTGTCAGCTCTGCGCTGGGTCTCCTTGCTTCTTGGAGCTCTGACGTCGACCCTCCCCGCTGATCCGGTAGCTCCCTAGCAATTTCGGACTTCTGCTAGAAGGTAGCTCTAGACATGAGATCCAAGTATTGGAGGATCCACTCATGTTTCGATAGCTTGGAGGCGTGATGTGGACAAGTGGTTCGTTGATCCAGGTGGATATTGGTGGCCACCTGCCAAGTCCACCTGGACCCCCACCATTGTCTTTCTCAGCATTTTCAGTTTCCTTAATTGTAGCACAACTTACTATTTTTAGCAGTTTTTCGGGTCCTGAACTTCCAGAGCCGTTTTGAGGCCCTAAACGACGTTTTTTGGGGAATCCGGGGGCAACATGGGTCATGGAATGGACCAATGTTGCCCGTTCCAACAATGATAGTGCTCGGATAGATCTTTCTAATGAGCTATTGTACGCGTCAAACGGAGATCATATGCCAAAGTTACGACCCCGGGAAATTGATGTACCAATTTACCCCCAAACGGGGCCCACAGTTTGGCGTTTCATCTCCTAGGGTTAGGTTTTGGAATGTTAAGGGTTTTCCATTGTTTCTCAACAATAAATAGGCCTTCGAGCCTCATTGTAACACAGTTCAGAGGCATGTAGCCATCACATCTCTTCTCAGAGATAAGCTACCATCGCCCTAGCTGGTTTATTTCCATTTCTGGTTGTAAGCATATTTCAGTATTTTCCATTAATGAAATGAAGTATTATTTCCGCTGCATCTTTGTGTATATGGTTATCTCTGTAATTTGTTGCGTTCCTGTTTAAATCCGGATCAGTGGTATCAGAGCGGTTTGCTTTTTCTCTGTTTTTCTTTGCATGTCCCCAACAAGGTCGGGATATAAGGAGTTAGGGCTTGAACTGGTTGAACCTTTGCAAGACCAGCCTCGCAAATCCCGACGGCCTCCCATGGCGGACGAGAAGAAAGACGAGGGGGCAGGAGATCCCATCAAAATCTTGCTCGAAGAAGCCCTCGAGCGACAACGGAACGCGATGATGGACAGCTTTGCCCAGATCCTTCAGCGGCTACCCAGAAGCAACGCATCGGCTTCCAGCAGCTACTCTGGAAACGCCACACCCTTTAAGGTACAAGTTAATTTTGAAATCCCCATATTCGAGGGTCAGATAGACGCAGATGCCGTAGATAAATGGTTAAATCTGCTAGAGGGTTATTTTTCTGTTCATGAATTTTTGAGTCGGGAAAAGATTGTTTTTGCTCTTCTCAAAGCAGCCCCCCACGTCAAGGACTGGTGGGAAACCTACTGCGAGCAGAAGGATGAAAGTACTGGCTCACTATTTTCAGCCGCACCCACCTGAGATTCGTTCCGGGATGCCATCAAGGAGCAATACTACCCTGTCGAAAGCTATGAGGATGAATACATAAAGTGGACCACGCTGCGGCAGGGAAGGGACCAAGACGTGCCGGAGTTCACTAATCTTTTCCATACCCTTCGCACAAAGTTGGGTATCAAGGATTCGGAGCAACATTTGATACTCAAATACCGTGGCTGCCTGCACAAGTACATCCAGGAAGAAATACAATTCCTAAACATCCCCTCGCTCGGCGTAGCATACCGATATGCCGTCAAGGTCGAGCAGAAGTTTAAACAAAAGAAGCGAGACTTTGGATCTGCGAATCCAAAGGGGAAAGGTGCCCCTAAACCACAGAACAAAGGACAAAGCCAAGGCGGGACAGCCCAAGACAACCAGCCGAAGCTGCAAGCAAAGAACAGCGCCGCGAAGCCGAGAAAGGACACTGGAAAGTGGTGCGAGTTCCATAAGAGCTCCACTCACAACACAAGTGAGTGTCGGGCCAAGCAGTCACTGGTGGCTGAGCTAAAGGTTTCAGAATCAGATGCATGTTCCGTCTCTGAGTCAGAACCCGATAAGGGGTACGAAAAAGGGAAGCAGATCATTGATGCGGATCCCAGCGCCACTGTTGCTACCGCAAAGATCCAGAAAAATGAACTCGAAGATCCAGAGGAGGAGGAGCGTCTCTTCCACTCCCAGATGTGGGTAAAGGGCTCCCCGATACAGTTCATTGTTGATAGCGGGAGTCAAAAGAACCTCATTTCGGCAGAGGTCGTGAAGCGGTTGGGCTTACCGACCACAGCACATCCACAACCATACACCATTGGGTGGCTTCACCAAGGACGAGATCTTCGCGTGAGCCAGCAGTGTCGCCTTCCATACAACATCAAGCCCTTCACGGATGAGGTATTGTGTGACATTGCTCCCCTTGAAGTTTGTGATGTATTACTAGGACAACCATACTTGTGGAAGCGACATGCTGTGTATGAATCAAGGCCCCGTGCTGTCATTATTACATTGGGAAATAAGTTGTTCAGGATACCAGAGGTAGCACCACCTGCCGCCATCTCTTTGATTACTGCAAAACAATGCAGTAAGATCATTTCCAAAACCAGGAAATTTGTTTTCCTGATGATACGCCCTCAAGGAAAGAAGAAGACAGTGGCCGCGGCGTCCAAACGGGGTCCCTCTGCATGACAACTACAGATGGACAAGATTGTGGAGGAGTACGAGGACATCTTCACCTCCCCGGCAGGGGTTCCTCTGCACTGTCAAGTCAAGCACTCCATTGATCTGACCCCAGGTGCGCCGCTACCCAATGGACCAATTTATCGGCGCTCCGTTCTGGAGAACGATGAAATCAAGAGGCAGATTCAGGAGCTCCTGCAGAAAGGTCACATCCGTCCGAGTTCATCGCTCTGTGGGAGTCCGATCGTGTTGGTACAGAAGAAGGATGGGACGTGGAGACTCTGTATTGACTATCGGGCACTGAACAAGATCACTGTCCGTAATAGGTACCCGATCCCGCGGATTGATGACCTCCTAGACCAACTAAAGGGGGCGAAATATTTCAGCAAGATCGATCTGAAGTCAGGATATCACCAGGTACCAATCGAACCCTCCTATGTGTGGAAGACTGCCTTCAAATCCAAGGAGGGCCTCTTCGAATGGTTGGTCATGCCTTTCGGATTGACGAATGCTCCTGCAACCTTTATGAGGCTAATGGATGACATCTTGCGGCCATTCACCAACTCCTTTGTAGTAGTATACTTGGATGACATTCTGATCTTCAGCCAGAGTTGGGAAGAGCACCTCCACCACATCCGACAGGTTCTCCAAACACTGCGGCAACACAAGCTATGTGCCAATTTGGAGAAATGCACTTTTGGCATGACCCAGGTTCAGTATCTGGGATACATCATTGATGAACAGGGGGTGCATGTCGATCCAGCCAAGATCCAAGTCATTCGGGATTGGCCCTCTCCAACCACTCTAACAGAGCTCCGCAGCTTTCTAGGTCTTGCCAACTTTTACCGCAGGTTTGTGTTGGGGTTTTCTCATATTTCTTGGCCCTTGAGTCAAGTCACCAAGGGCGGGGCGAAAGCAAAATTCTTTTGGTCTGAATCTCAACAGAAGGCATTCAGGGAGTTGAAGGATCGCCTCTGCACGGCACCAGTGCTCGCGTTACCAGATTTACAACAACCATTTGAGGTCGAGACAGATGCCTCTGACTATGCTATTGGGGCAGTCCTTACTCAACATGGACATCCAGTGGCATATCACAGTGAAACACTTTCAGACACAGTCCGGAAGTACCCCACTTATGATAAAGAGATGTATTTCATTGTACAGGCCTGCCGACAATGGAAGCATTACATTTTGGGGAAGGAAACGGTCATCCACACAGACCATCGACCTCTGCAGTTCATACAGACCCAAGGGAAATTGCAGAATGATCGCCATCAGAAGTGGTCTACATACCTGCAACAGTTTCACTTGAATATCAAGTATAAAAAGGGCAGCACCAATAATGTTGCAGATTTCCTCAGTCGACCACCGATCATGGCGCTAACCATCGTGCTCAACTCTTGTGGGCACGAGACTTCTGATTGGCCACTTCTCTACAAAAGCGACCCAGAATTCGGCCACACATACCAGGCACTCTTGGAGGGTCGGCATGTTGCAGATTTTCACCTCCAGGATGCGCTATTATGCCACCTCGGTCACCTTTGTGTTCCTTCAAGCGAGCGTGCCAAGATGATTTGGGAAGCACACTACAGTCGGGCTGCTGGGCATTTCGGGGTCGAGAAAACAGTGGCAGTACTGCAAAATTATTTCTATTGGCCGAATCTTCGACAGGATGTTGGGAAGTACATCCGATCATGTACTGCCTGTGCCATTGCCAAACCGACCATTAAGAAGCATGGCCTCTATACCCCGTTGCCTACCCCTAGTCGACCTTGGGAATCCATCTCCATGGATTACATGTCAGGCCTTCCTTCCACTAAACATGGAAATGACTGTGTTTTTGTGGTCGTCGACAGGTTCTCGAAGATGGCCATTATGATGGCCTGCAAGAAGAATATCACAGCAGAAGCCACTGCTAAACTCTTCTTTGAACGAGTGTGGGTGCACTTTGGGATCCCACAGTCTATCATCTCAGATCGGGACAGTCGGTTTCTCAGCACATTTTGGTCCAGTCTCTGGTCAATGCTGGACACCAAACTCACGAAGTCCACAGCCTTCCATCCTCAAACTGATGGCCAGACAGAGGTTGTCAATAGGATGATTGTGCACATTCTGCGCATGTATAACTCAAAGCATCCACGCACATGGGACGAGAGCCTCCCCTATGTTCAGCACAGCTACAACCGAGCTCTTCACAGCTCCACTGGCCATAGCCCTTTTCAGGTGGGTTTGGGATTCCAGCCACTATGCCCCATTGATGTGGCCATGCCACTTGCAGCTACTCACATGAATTCAACTCATGTCCAGTCCGAAACAGATAAGGCCACCAGCTTCATTGAGCGCATCCAACATATTCGCCAGCAGGTCCATGACATTCTTGAGAAATCAAATGCCAAGTACAAGCAGCGACATGATCAACATCGGGTGCCACACAAGTTTCAGGTGGGCGACAAAGTCTGGTTGCATTTGTAGAAGGAACGCCTTACTGGAGCCTATCGGAAATTGAGACCACTCCGATATGGTCCTTACACCATTACTAAGGCCATGGGAGACAATGCATTTGAGCTCAGCATTCCCCCATTCCTTGGCCTGCACCCAGTGTTCAATGTGGACCGACTTCGGCCATACTTTCCACCATTGCTAGACACATCCGACATTGCAGAACAGCTCAAACCCACAGAATTAAATCCAGATTGCATGGAACAAGCTGCAACTGATCGGATCATGGACACACAGATCAAGAACACTCGCCAATAGAATATCCAACTGTATCGAGTTGTCAAAGCAGGCCAACTCCTTCAGCAGGGCAAGTGGCTCACCAGGGAACAAGTTCAGCAGAAGTTTCCTCATCTCATGGAGGAGCTCAACGCAATGGGGACCATTGCTTCCTAAGGGGGGAGGAATGATCCAGGTGGATATTGGTGGCCACCTGCCAAGTCCACCTGGACCCCCACCATTGTCTTTCTCAGCATTTTCAGTTTCCTTAATTGTAGCACAACTTACTATTTTTAGCAGTTTTTCGGGTCCTGAACTTCCGGAGCCGTTTTGAGGCCCTAAACGACGTTTTTTGGGGAAATGTTGCCCGTTTCAACAATGATAGTGCTCGGATAGATCTTTCTAATGAGCTATTGTACGCGTCAAACGGAGATCATATGCCAAAGTTACGACCCCGGGAAATTGATGTACCAATTTACCCCAAACGGGGCCCACAGTTTGGCGTTTCATCTCCTAGGGTTAGGTTTTGGAATGTTAAGGGTTTTCCATTGTTTCTCAACAATAAATAGGCCTTCGAGCCTCATTGTAACACAGTTCAGAGGCATGTAGCCATCACATCTCTTCTCAGAGATAAGCTACCATCGCCCTAGCTGGTTTATTTCCATTTCTGGTTGTAAGCATATTTCAGTATTTTCCATTAATGAAATGAAGTATTATTTCCGCTGCATCTTTGTGTATATGGTTATCTCTGTAATTTGTTGTGTTCCTGTTTAAATCCGGATCATTCGTATGGGATCTGGGCATTTGGTCTCAGTGGCGTTGGGCCACCAGATTGGTCCACAGATTTGGATTGCTTGAAGGCAAGCAATCTTGGGGTGGGAGGACTGTAATGTCCCCATTTTTATTCTTCTTCATAGCACAACCAAGGTGGATTTCCAGGGCAGGGGATGGCCATGTCAATGGAGTGAGTTTATGTCATCAGGGGTTCCGATGGCATTCGCTTGGCATATTCATCATTATGAGCCAGTTCCGCACATCTTGTTTTTGGTTCCGTGATTTTCTGCTAATTCCCGTAAAACGGGGTTATTATTGGCATAACTTAATTATTATGCTCGAGGTGGCATTTTGGGGAGATTAATTGATGGAACACCTCAGTGTAATAGCTCATTGGAACCAAAACGAGAACTACAGGATGGGATGCCGAGAAGTGACTTCCAGTGGCCGAAGAGAGCATGGTGGGCGATTTACCATTTTCCTTAGTTTTTTTTTACAGAAATGGATAGTGGATATATTAGATACTTTTGGCCTTAATGCCAAAAAACGGATTACAAAGGAGAGCCTAATTCCACGAGTACCGCACAACCTTGCAAGGCCATGTTATTTATGCTTAGCTCATATCTCTTTTTAGTTGCTACTATGTGGTCAATTTCAAAGATTTTCCCAAGTTTGTGGATACATACATACTGATTTAACAATAGGCAGTAAAACATAACAACTCTCTAAATTAAGGAATTGGTTCCCATGTTTCCTGTCCGCCTCTGAGCAAAGCTCCAGCCGTAAGAAGGGCTGCTTTGTTGGCTTCAATGTCCGCCTCCTTGTTATTAGCTCTCAACACGTGGTAGAAATTCAATTTCTGAAATGAGTCTCCGAGATCTGTTATTCTGAAAATCAGCCTTGCAAGCCTTAGGTCCATTGGCTTAGCATGTGTCACCATAGTGTTAATGATAACCTGAGAATCCCTAATTACATTAGCCTCCCTGATGTTCAACACTTTCAAAAGCTTGAGCCCTTGGAAAAGAGCCAAAGCCTCAACTTGAATGCTAGAAGCGATGCCCAGACCCCAGGCGAAACTATGGATCCTTATGCCATCTGGATTCAATATGACACCTCCAGCGCCAGCTCTTCCAGGATTGCCCTTTGCAACCCCATCAAAAAATAGAGAGTGTCTCGACTGATTTGTAATCCATCCCTGAAACTCTTTTGCTGTAACTCTTATTTGCCAATCTTTGGGGTGGGAGATACTATATGCAATTTTTTGGAACTGAAGATCAAGAGAAGAGCCCCAATTAATATCATGCTGGCTTAGGCTTAAATCGTCTTTATACTCTCTCAGGCACTCTTTTAACTGGCATTTAATCTTAACTACCACGAGCTTGGCATCTTGTTCGTGGTTTCTGAAGATCCTTTTATTTCGCTCAAGCCAAACTTGCCAACAGATAATTTTAGGGAGAATAGACCAAGCAGCTTTAATAGTTTTATTTTTTGGAGGGGGACCAGGATACCTTTGCAGCCATTTAGCAAAAAGATCAGGAATGGAGGAAGGCAAAGCGAAGCTGGAGCTCAAAGATCCCAGCAGCTCGGTCCAAATATGCATTGTGAAAGTGCATTCAAGCATCAGGTGAGTTATGCTTTCCTGGTTTTCCTTACAAAGGCTGCACCTTGAAGGGCCATGGAAACCTCGCTTCTGAAGGTTATCATCAGTCAAAATTTTGGAGTGGCATAGCAGCCAGTTGAAGAAGTCGATTTTTGGCAAGGAGGGATTATGCCATATCAATGTTTTAAAAAACAGCCGAATGTTTTTCAGGATTTCAGGATTAGAGGATTGCAATGTTTCCATTGAATTTTGTCATGTATTAGGGTATGGAACTTGTATTTAATCAAGAGCACCAACCCCTCTATGTACCTTGATGTTAGTGACATTGGTTGTCGAACTCCTCTAGGATTCGCTCCCAAACCAGGAGCTTCTGAAAATGTCGCTCCCGCTCCCATTTTCGCTGTCGCTCCCCACTTTTGCTCCCGCTCCCAAGTAACACTGAGCCAGATGATATTGGCAACTCTAGCAGTAGCCAGTAGTACTGGTCACAGACTTTTGTTGTAGAGGCAATTTATAGCCTCCTTGGTTATGTGTTTTTGATTTGATCTCTATATCATCATCGTGTATGTATTGGACAGTGCACTGGGTGCCATTTTGATATAATGGATATATTCATGAGCCTACTTTGATCATATGTTGTCTTCTATCTATATTCTAATGCTGTGTGTTTGGAAACATGAATGAAAATCTTTAAAATTATGTGTTTTTATAAAAAATAAATATTTAATGTATTTTTACAATGACCGAGTCATTGAAATTGAGCCGGCCGAGTTGATACCGAGTGGGAGTCGGAGTTGGAGTCGACCCTCGGCCGAGTCGGAGTCAGAGTCGGAGTCGGAGTTTTAAAACATTGCATATCCCTTTCCACGGTTTTGGGTTCGTGGCCACATGAGGGCGCTCACACAGCTTGGCGTAACCATGAGCTACTGTGTATCCACCAGCCTGCGCACCCCATCCTCTTGAGTCCCGATTTCGTGCCAGTGTTGGAGCCAAGTCGTGGAGCTTGGATAACAGGATCTCGTGCTCCATAAACAATTTTGGGGGCGTTTGAAGATTCTAGCCAGCCCAGTGTGAATCCTGCCAGACGGAAATGTCCCACAGGGAACGCATTCTTGTCTCATTCATCCATTTGTGCAGCGCTTGGAGTGAGCTACAGTCTCCCAGTGGCTCATTATTCATTATCCTGTCTGTCCAGAGGTTGATCCTTTTTCCATTACCGGGAATCCAGTAGGCATGAGCATTGATGAGAGGGCAGGTTTTGATACAGAGCTTCAGAAAGGGCGTATTTGGATGCGTCTGAGGGTGATCTAGGTAGCGGGAGCGCTGGCCTTTGAAATATTTTTTCCAAAGAGCTAATTGCGCCCAACCAGGGTTAGGAGCAATAATTCTCCAGATTAATTTAGCTCCCATTGCAATATTATGGATGCCAAGATTTTTGAAATTCAAGCCTCCTTCCAATAGAGGTTTGGAGATGGATTCCCAGTTGACTAGCAGAATCTTTTTCTCATTCTGCTTACCCCCCTTCCAAATTTTTTTTCGAGTGATCTCCATTTTTCTGAGAATTCCAGTGGGAGCAAGAAGGATAGAAAACTGAAATAAGGGAAGGCTGTTAAGAACATATTTTATGAGAATAGACTTACCAGCAATGTTAAGCCAGGAAAAGCCCTAGGCAAGCAATTTGATCTTGAATTTCTCCAATTGGGGGAGCCAATCTCTGCTGTAGGCTCTTTTGAGAAAAACAGGGAGGCCCAAGTACTTGAAGGAAGTCCAATTTGAGGAAGCTGCGAAGCCAAAGGTTCTGGAAATGGAGTTGAGCAAGCTGGGAGTGGTGTTCCAGCAATAGATATGACATTTGCCATAGTTTAGACTGCTTCCCGAGACCATACAAAACTCATCCAGAACTCCTTTAAATCTGGAGGCCATGAGCATAGAAGCAGCTCCCAATAACAAGGTGTCATCCGCAAAGAGGGCATGATTTATGTTTTTAACGCCTCTTGCTATGCAGAGCCCAACGATTTCCTGATCCATCATTTTTTTGTCTAAATAAAAACTGAGGACTGAGGCTTGAAGAACAAATAGAAGTGGTGAGAGAGGGCACCCCTGCCTGAGCCCTCTCATGGCTTTGAAAAAATCAGCAGCTCTGCCATTTACTAACGGGGCAATCCAAGGCTCCGAAATGCAAGCCCAAATCCAGTTTATAAATTTCTCACCAAATCCAAGCTTATGTAAGACTTTCAGCAGAAAACTATGCCTAACTCGATCAAATGCATTTGCTAAATCAAGTTTGACAACCATACCTTTTTCATTGCGGCTCAGACTTGAGTGGATTGCCTCTTGGACCAGAATGAAATTGTCCACAATCTGTCTACCTTGAATGAAGCCTCCTTGGCTTTCCGGAATGATTTTGGGGAGGATGAGCTTCAATCTATTAGCGATAACTTTGGTAATCAATTTGTAACCAATATTACAAAGCGAAATCGGGCGAAACCTGTTGAAGGAGTTGGCTCCTTTCTCTTTGGGGATGAGAGCAAGAAAAGCGGAGTTCGTGCTGCCTCCGATTTTCTGGCAAACTTGGGACTTTAGAACCATTTTATAAAGATCTTTTTCCATAATCGACCAGCAGATTTGGAGGAATCTGGCTGAGAATCCATCTGGCCTAGGGGCTTTGTCTGGATCCATGGCAAAGAGGGCATCCTTGAATTCATTCTTGGTGACTTTAGCTTCGAGGAGATGGTTCATTTCAGCAGTAATCAAGGAGGGGACCACATCCATCATATCAGAGTTTTGGTCCAGATTTATATCTTCACTATACAAACTTTTAAAATGAAAGGAGGCTGCTTTTTTGATGTTTGTATTATCCTTGTGGATGGTAGTGCCATCTTTGATTTCGGAGATGGAGTTGGTACATTTCCTTGCCTGAGCTTGTTTGTGAAAGAAGGAAGAGTTCCTGTCCCCTGCTTTAAGCCAAAGGCTACGTGACTTAAGCCTCCAGTATTCTTCCTCAGCTAGACAAGCCTTGTGATAGTTTTGCTGGAGCTGGGCTTCTTTATCTAGAATCTCTTTTGTTATGTCAGCTTTTTCAGCCTGGAGATGGTGAATTTCCAGTGTGCGTTGAATTTTTTTCCTTTTGTTGGCTGGATTGGGCAGAGATTTGGCCCAACTTTTCAAAGCCCTTTTCACTCTTCTGAGCTTCTCCTCCCAGACGAAAAAGGGGGAGCCTTTGACCTGCTGCAACTAGATGTCCTTAACTAATTGCATGAAGTCAGATTCCTTAGCCCAGAGCGGGCTAAATCTGAAGGGAATAGGACCAAGATCAAGCTGAGACACGAGTTCCAGCTTGATGGGTTTATGATCAGAAGTGCTGCATGGGAGAATGTGGACTCTAGCCTCTAATCCAAGCAGAAGAAAAGAGCTTTGAAGAAAGAATCTGTCCAACCTGGCAGCGATGTGATTGGGTCCAATTCTTTTATTAGTCCAAGTGTACTTGCCAGAAATTGGCTTAATGTCCAGCAGATCCCAGTCCTGCATAAGGTCCTCTGCCCATTCCCTTGTCGGATCGCGAACAATGCTGCCTCCTCTCTTGTCTGCTGACAGGAGAGTGAGATTAAGATCTCCGGCAATGATGGTATTCTCAAGATTAACGAGGTCTGCTTGGTTTCTTATGGATTCCCAGCAGGCCTTTTTTCCCCAGCATTCACAGGGACATACACATTGAAGAGACTAAAAATCTCTTTTGAGTCTAAGTGCTGCAATTTTAAGAACAACCAGTGAGTATTGAGGGTCTCAGAAATGACTGAGAATTTGCTTGCGTTCTTTAGTCTCTTTTGAGTCTAAGTGCTGCAATTTTAAGAACAGCCAGTGAGTATTGAGGGTCTCAGAAATGACTGAGAATTTGCTTGCGTTCCAGAGAGTGCCCAACCCACCGGAAGCCCCTCGGGCTGAGATTGCTTTCGCCTCACATTTATTCCAGAGTTTCTTACTTACCTGAAGGAAGACAGAGTCCTCCAGTTTGGTCTCCTGGATGAGGAGTATGTCAGGAGCTTTTGTCCTTATTAAACTTCTGATGGCTTCTTCTTTGATTCTGCTCCCCATACCTCTACAGTTCCAGGAGACAATCTTCATCATTTGTATTTCTGGTTGGCTCCCTTGGAGCCTTGGGGCTGGTTTCTCGCCATCTTTGGTTTTGACGCTAATAGCTTTTCGAGAGTTGGTTGGTTGCCTTGGAGCTTATCTTTGAAAGTTTCCTGCTCTCTTTTTTCCCGATTTGTTTTGCGGCCTCTTATGGATCTCCTTACTGAAGCTTGGGATTCTCCTATTTTGCCTTCTTCCTCTGAGCCGTCAGATTCTTGCTCAACTTCCTCGACTTCTACAGTGTTTCCTTTGGAGCTCTCGGCAAGGCTTGCCCCCTTGGGAGAAGAGGGGGTACCTTTTGCGAGGGGGGATGATTTTTGGATATCTGCTTCCTGTGTTTCCTCTATTTGCGAGCTTAGAGGGGCGAATTTATTTTCTTGCTCCATTCTGGAAGGGGGTTGCTGAGGAGGGGCCTGCTGGGGGCCTCTTCCGTTTGGACCGACATTCTTTTGGGTTTTCTTGGCTCGCTTGACCTGGTTCCAACCTTCTTCTTTACCCTTATCTGATTCAGCATTGGATGGGCATCCTCTGGCGAAGTGACCGTAGACATGGCATTTTCGGCATTTGAAGGGCAACTGCTCATAATCTAGCTTCTGCAAATGGGTCCAGCTTCCTACTTTGATTTTGATGGCTTCCGGAAGTCCCACCTCTAGATCTACTTCTACGCAGATTCGGGCACAGTCATATTGATCTTTGTTGTTTGCCCTATCTATGAATTTCCCGAGGGCGTTGCCGATGTGTTTCAACGAGTCCCAGTTCCAGCAATGCACTGGAAGGTTTGGAAGCCTGACCCACACCGGGACAGCCGTGGGAACGTCGACTGCAGGGTCGAAATCCGGCGTCCATTTGTTGAGATAAAGACCCTGGGGGCCCATGAAATAGGGGCCATTCTGGAAGATCAGATCCTTGTCGTCCTTAGAGGTGAATTCGAAGAGGAAAAACCCTCGTCCTAAGAAATAAGAAGTGACGCTATTCTTGATCAATGGAGCCCAGTTCTTGTTGACCCAATTCTCAGTGGACTTAGGAGAAGGCCATAGTCCAGTGAACTGGCCAACGAGTGCCCGCTCAGCCAAGGACAGGGCGACTTGGATCGGGGTCTCTGGCGGCAGGGAGATTTCAGGAATATCCTCGAGCCTCTTGACAAACTTGGCTGCTTCACTCTTTTTCTTTTGCGGCAAACTGGCCAAGAGCCGAGAGAAGGCTTCGACAGATGAAGGCGCGGGGGGGGGGGGGGGGAGGGGGCCTGCCTGGGGCGAGCCCGGACCTCCATGTGGGCGAACCCTAGCTCAAACCCCTCCCAGCAGCAGACGAGCCACACAGAAGCGCAGGCTCTCAACTAAGAAGCTCAGGAACAAACGCAGCAAGACAGAGGGCCCAGGGTCGCGGGGCCGCAGGGCAGGGGGACTAAGGGCGCAGAACAGAGGTGCCGAAGCGCAGGCAGAAGACTAGGTCTTCATGGGCGCACCATCGCTCTAGGTCTCCATGCTCTCCAACTCTAGAATACATCCCATTACCATTTTCCTTAGTTAAAAATGACTTTAATTAGTCATTTAATTAAGGAAAAATAATTAATTGGGGAAATTCGACCAAAAGTGACTTAAGTGAAATAAAATAAAATTAAAAGGTCACTTGATAAAGTTAATGGAGGAGCTTCTAGAATAATAATAAAATAATAAAATAAGATGCTTTTAGAGGCTTGGAGATCTATCCATCAGACCTATAAAATAGGAGGAGGACATTTGGAGACATCTTGGATTTGATACTATTTCTTGTATGAGAGGTTGAGAACCTAGTTCTCTACTCCAGCAATAGTCCCAGGATGGAAATCCTCGGGTGATTTAGAGAGATTGGGCGAGCACCCATCTCCCCTTGGTGAATTCATTCAGAATTCACTCTTATTGTTTGCAGTTTTATTTTGAGAGGCCAGATCCAGTGCTATAGCAGACACATTTTGAGGCCGGATCTAGCTTGCAGTAGTTGTTTGAGTTTCTCAGCTATTTCCAGCTATTTCATATTGCTATGTACTCCTATTTCTGGTTAATATAATAAAGCTGAGATTTCCTTCTGCTCATCATCATTATTTGCATGTTCTATGTTGTTAAATTTTACATGGCAATCTTCTATTTATGAGTAGAAATTTTATGTGAAGGGTTTGTTCCAAAATTTTCTCATTTGGGACATTATAGGTTCCAAGCCCACAAGCTGTCCTTGTGGTGCTTTGTCCTCCAAACCCTGAACCCTAGGGCTTGGAGTACCTCCCAAGCTACACAAATCAACATTTCCTCTTAGTGAGAGAGGTACTTCCAAGACTAGGAAGTATTTCGTCATCATCATCACTGCGCGCAACACTTGCCCAACTCTTGGCGCTCACAATCACATCAATCCTTGTACGGTGAACTACGCCCTTCTTGGAAGTGTCGTTGTCATTACTGGAAGCAACCTGCTTCTTCTTCTTATCCTGTAATGTCTTCCACTCTTTCCATGATTCCTTCTTGGCAGTTGTAGGAGCACCCTTTCTCACCACTGACCACATGATCTTCTTGGGTTGCAAAGTCTCCCTATGAATTTGTAAGCTCCCTCTCAAACTAGACTCCCTCTGAGTCTCTGGAACTTGGACCTTCTCGGGAAAGTGTACCTTCTTCTTGGGAACCTGTACCTTCTCCTCTGAAGCCTGCATCTGCACCTGCACTTGCTCTTGCTTCTCTGGAACCTGTACCTGCTCCACCTGTTTCTTTCCATGATCCACAGGCTTGGCCATCAACCTGTAGAGACCATGCTCTCTAACTCCGAGTACAATCCCATCAGACTTAGAGCCTCTGAGCTTGAGTCTTGCCTTTCCATCCTAGAACAAGACCTCAAACCGCTTCTTCTCCATCATTGAGACGGAGAGCACATTATATCTGAGTCCTGGTACAAACAGTACATCCTGGACCCGCATCATACGACCTGTCTTGATTCTGAATGGCACAATACTTGATCCTCGGATCTCCAACTGACTCTTGTTGCCCAACACCATGTGAAACTTCAAGTCCTATCTAGCTAGAGTCTTAAAAATATCTCGTGATCCTATCATATGCTTTGTCGCACCACTGCCCATGTACCATCCATCCTCTTTGATAGTACTTGGCAAGAAATGAGAAATCATAGCAAAATCCTCCTCTTCGTCTTCCAATCTTCTAGCGAGCTCATCCATCTCTGATTTATTTGCAATAAGGGCGGCCTGCTTCCCTTTTCTTTTCTCATCATCTCCCTTCTTCTTCTTCGTACATCTCGACGAAAAATGACCCATCTCGCCACAATTGAAACACTTGACTTTACTCAAGTCCTTCTTTTGCTTACCCTTCATTCGTGATGCAAGTGCCACATCATCATCTGAAGCTTTCTGCTTTGGCTGAAGATCCTCGTCTCACAACTCTTCCTGAATGAAGTCATCCCACAACCTATCCCAGTCTGACAACTTCTCCCTGACAACGATTCCTTTGATGAAGGGTTTCCATTCCTCGATGAACCCTTTCAAGGCAATCCTTACCATATCTCCATCTGAGGCAGTCACACCGATGGCAGCAAGCTCATCTTTGACCTCAGACAATCTCGTCAGATACGAGGTCACGCTTTCACCCTTTAACATCTTGGTGGACTTCATCTTATCGTTCAATACCAATACCCGGTTCTTGTTCTCATTCCGGAACAAATTTTGAAGAGACGCCCACATCTCATGTGCAGTGTTTTTCCCAGACAAATGAGGTATTAGGGCATCCCTCACACCATCTACGATGATCAGTCTCGCCCTCGCATCCAAATCTTCCCATATTTCCAGCTCCTTAGGTTCAGTTGGCTTCTTGATCTCTTTCTCAGCAAAATCCCAGATCCTGCTGACTTGCAAGATCAACTTGATCCTTTCTGTTGTCGCTCCTAGAGACAACCTTGGATTGCTTACAAGACTAGTGCGTGGGCACATCTAGATTTTGTGTCTCAAATTATTCTCGGGAAGATGGAGACATCACATATATTCTATATATATATATATTAAATGGAATGGGTTGGTTCATTCATCCAAATGTATAAGTCATGTATTTTTGATACTTCTTCACATATACAGTTCACAGAAATGTGTGCAAAAATAGTGGAGGCCGAGTGGTTCAAGGACTTACAATTTAATGAGCTTTTTTAGAGCAATGAGAGAGGATAAGAAGAAAGAGAAACTCATCACATAGAGCTTAAAGCATCAAGAATTCTACACTTAACACATAGAGCTTGAAGCATTAAGAATTTCTACACTTATTTGAGTTACGGGTAGATATAATGGACCAAAGAGAGACTGAATGCTATGATTCATGTAGCGCAATTTTAAAGATATAATCTCAATAATCCATACAGGCACATGCATTAATAAGTCAATACAAATGAATCTATGAGGAAGTATGAAATATTTCTAGCAGCTATGATTGCATGAATTCAGAGAAGAAACATGAACATAATGGGTTTTAACAGAGGGATAACATACTTGTAATACTCGAAGGGGAATCACCACCATTTACTTGATATTTTGAAAGATCTGTATTATAAAGTCATACAGTATGAAAATAACATGTAGCGTTTTCTTTAGGATTTTTGAACCTTTGTAAAGTGTTGCTTTCCCCTATTTATCTGGAGAGGGGAGCGTTGAACATTCATTACAACAAAATATCTTCGGCCGAGTCTCAGTTGTCAGGTCGACTAGCTGTCTCGGCCAGGGATGGCTTTGTGGCCCAAAAACATTACAAAATATTAATTGCCTCATTTAATGGCGGCACATTACAGGGTGACAAAACAAGTCAACAGTCAGATAAGAATGTTAACAAAATATCTCCGTGCCCATCCCTGTGATCGCCGCTGCTTCAGGTTGAATTTTGCTCACGGTCTGGCCTCCTGTGTTACTCAGCCGACTCTTGTCGCTTCTGCCTTTACTGCTTGAACCATTCATCCTTTAAAGCTGGGAGTGGGCACTATCAGTTTCATGCCGCAGTACTAAAGCAGAGGACCCCTGGGCGATACTTCGTCTTCCCTTTGTATGGGGGCACCATGCTGGATAATCAAGTCCTCCCGAGCTACCAAGTCCTTGTTTACTTCTGTCAGCATTGACCCTGGTTCCGTGTCACAGAGGGCCTTTCTAGATCAGCCCATGCCAGGTTTGAATGCTCCATCTTCCTTATTAAATGCCACAGTTGCCCACCCACCGCGCCTTTAAAGTTCTGTACTAACTACTGTCTGGTTGTGGAGTTCTCATATAGGGATTGTTGACCACTGGAGTGGTACCTGATGATTATATGAAGACTCCATGCCCAAGGATGATCCAAAGGACACTTGTACCATCAGATATCGTCAGTCAACAGAGTTTTTTAACTCTACTTCTATCTTCTCATCATCTTTCTTGTACCCAGATTCCACACCCTACGGGGAATTGTAATAAGTGATACTAGTAATGATGAGTTTTGAGTCTATAATAGGCCTAGGATGTTGGGACTCGATCAGCAAATGAGTACACCTTGGAGTGTTTTTTTATCTGGTTAATTATCTCTTCTTTTTAGAGGCGGATAATTTTTTAGTTTTTTTCACTCACGTTTTACCCCAAAGTCGAGGTGACGATTTGAAGGTAGAGCCCTTGACACATCTTAGTGTCTAGAGTCGATGTATATTACCATACTAGATTACACAAAAAATTTCGTGGAATTTGGTTAGGTCTAGGTAGTCATTTTTTATTTTTTTAGATTTCCTGCAGATCAAAAATTGCAAATAAAATTGTATTTAAATTGTAATAAGTGTAGTTTAGAGAAGTTGTATGGGGTATGAGTAATCAAAATTACACCTTTCACCCTCAACTTTCTACTATAACACACTTTGAAGGGTTAATAATGTGTTTTGGACCCTCAAAACCCATTTTTCCTAAGTTTAGTGGGAAATCTGACAATTAATTAAGCCAAAAATTAAATAAATGGAGAAAAATAAATATCCACACATGCAAAATGTTGTGGAAATGAGGTGGAAAATTATGGGGGAGTTAAAGTGAAATCCCAAGGTGATGTGGACTCCTAAAATCAAGGAAAGGACATGTGCTCAAATAAAATTGAATTTCTAGCATTAAATGAAAAACTTGCTTGGAAATTCGAATTTGTGAAGTTAATGCACATTTAGGAGGATGTGGGAGAATATTTGGTGGAGATTTTTGTGGGAAATTGTCCCCACATGGGTTACCATCCATATACACTTGTCATTCCACCATAAAATTCGAATTTGGCACATGAGGGAAGAAGAAAATGATGTCCACTTGTTACAATTCGATTTTTACATTTGGCATTGGAACTCCATTCAGCAAATTCGAATTTCTCTTTGGGATTGTCACCTCATGCCACTTGTTTAATCACTTCTACATTGGGATTGGCTCCAATGCCATTTGTCATTCTTCATTGGGATTTTCTCCCAACTCTCTATATAATAGAACCATGGGCTCTCACATTGTATAAGAATGTTATTAGCTATTATGCTTGTGGAAACGCTGCTGCCTTGTACACTTTCAAAGATATAAATAAAGACTTTGGGGTTCATTCATGAGGTGTTCCTCATTTTCAAGTGTGATGAATTGTTGAGCATTCATATAATTCCTTTTACTCATGCTTTGATCTAATTTACTTCCATATGCTCTTGTAGATTTGTTAATGTAGAGCTATCTTGCATTGACATTTGATTTAGAAGTATGCTCTAGGTATAGAATGCTCTAGTTGGTTTTAAATAAATCTCTAGAGTTTCTTATCATTGTTTATTACTAAATCTACATGGAACTAATTCTTGATTAAAGTTTTGTAGAGGGAACATCTTGTTGGGATTACAGAATCAAGTGTGAGGGGAAGTCTTTGGAGAGACCAACCCACTCTTGATACATTCTTAAAGGAGCTCTCATTTGTTCTTTGAACCTTTATAGTCTTATCTTACAAAGTGGTTTTGCAGGGATTTCAGCACATAGCTTGTACACAAGCCGAGAACTTCTAAATTTAAATCTTTTAAAAAAAAACATTGTACTTCATTTCTTTCATTTGCTATCTAAGAGCTTGAAAATGGCTAAGCAAAGACGAGAGTTTACTCTCACTCTTTAGCTTAGCCTTTTGTTAATTATAATTGTACATATATATTTTATCTTGCTGATTTTTCCATTAATATTTAACTTATTTTGCAACCATTGTTTGGATTGTTTGCTAACTCTTGTGTGGTAGATTTTGAAGAGCAACTTCCCGCAACATCTAACAAGTGTTTGCAGGACCTTTGGCAAGTGTTGGGGGTTCGATTTCCAAGGATGTCGTGAGCCCTTTTGAGGCTTATTTTGGCCAAGTCGAGTTCACTAGAGGGCTGCCCATTTTCCTTTCTAAGTTGTGGGCATTTGGAGGAAACTCACACCTTGTTTCCCTTGCATAAGTTTTGTGAGATCTTGTCACTACTTTCTCAAGAAAAGAGGTTTAGTGTCCAAGTTTCAAACAATTATTGTGAGGACTCTCCTTGAAGTATAGTTGAGAACTTTGAAGGGCCCTCTTCTCATTGTAATATTAATAAGAGATCTAACTTGCTTGTGGGAGCTTGGGATTTCTCCTATGGTATCCTATCTCTCCATTTAGAGGGAGGCTTCTCTTGGGTGGATTGACATTTGCATGGTTTAAACCAGTGTGGAAAAAGTCCCGAAAAATCGCGATTTATTCCTAAAATTCCGATTTTTTGGGCAAAATGATTAAATCGAACGATTTTTTTGCGATTTTTTAGTAAACAAAAAAATTGTGATTTTTTTGTATTACTCCCGATTTAATCGGGAGTCGACCCAAAAAGTTGGCCTCCCTTCCCAACCCGTGGATAAAAAGCCCGCAAAGGTTAATTTCTTGTTTTTTCCGCTGTGTATTTTGGCATTCGGCGCTGTGGCGATACAAGGGTTTGCGGCTTGCCATTGCGTTAAGAGGAGGGAGGATATTAGCGTTAAGACTCAAGAGGAGCCCGCTCTATTAACTTTTAAGGTATGTTTCTATTATCTAATTAATGCGAGATACCTGTAGGCTGTTTCTTAAATCTTTCAGCGGATTGTAATATCATATATGTATATGGCTATGCGGCTATGCCGCTGGAAATAAGGTGCATGAAATCAACTCTTGTAGATTAGATGTAGATGTTTATAGTTTAAACTTGTAGGTGATTTCTCTTGAATATATTTAAATGAGCAGACATAATATCAAGTTGATACTCATGGGAATGCTTCAGACCAGCAACATATTATTTATATAGTGCTCAGAAATTACACAGACCACCATGAAAATGCTTCAAACCCGCTAACTGTAATTTATTTTAAACTCAAGAGAGATACATACCAATGGGAAGTATGCTACAACAACATTGAAGAAGATACAACAATAAATATCAGCAATAAATTCAGAGAGTCTGGTTATAGAATGGCACTAGGATAGTAGTCTGGAACTCAGCCTATAGAGATGGAAATAATGCTCAGCTCAGCCCTTAATATCTCATCTCTTTTATCAGCGTTTTGCTAGCCCACAAACAGAGATACCAGTGGGCTGTAGATCAAACTTTTATACCCTTTTGTGGTTGCCAGATATCTGACTCTTTAAATTGCACTTTTTATTCTTTGAAACAAATTTCAGGAATTTGTACTTATTTTTATTAGATTTATGAACTGTCAATATTAGTAACTCTGTTCAACGTTCTGAATTTCAACTTTGATCTGAACATTCTAGCTGAACCACCTGTGTTTAAGGCATAAGCAGGCTTAGAATACACTTCCTGTTATTTCTATACAGGAGATAAAAATGTAGCATAGGTAAAATAAATTCAACGGGAACAGTCTCAGTAGTTGGGTGACAAATGACATTTATTCCTAACTGGTGCCCTCCACTTGAGATGGAATTTATGACTTTCCTTGCTTTCTAGAATCTAAAGCAAGCTTTCTCTGTGTTATCATGATAGCTGCAGTCCTTGACTCCTTAGTGTAATAAGTTAATAACTGCTCAACCTTCAATGTACACATTGTGCACATTTTCTTTCTCAAATCTCAACTTCAGAGTGATCATCATTTTCAACTGCAAGTTCATCCTTATGAATGTCCAATTCTACTTGAATATTCAATAAACTTCAAAATAGCTACTATGCATTGTAAATTTGTCATTTACTAATTTGTTTATGAGTGCAATACAAATTATATTTTGCTGAGTTGAAGGCTGAAGCAATTTAATTTGTTTCAATGTTTTTTTGTGCCCAGGTTTAAACTTTAAATTCAAGTTCAAAGTTTAAAACAAAATGCCAAGGATTTTGGACGCTATGTGGGAATTTGGTGAACCTGATACTACACCCGAAATTGCGGGGATCAATAGAATGTATTTGACTTGCAAGTTGTGTGGCAAGCATATGCCAGGAGGTATCAATAGATTAAAATTCCATTTGGGGCAAATTCTGGGGCAAAATGTTGACCTTTGCACAAATACAACTCCAGAAATCATTCGACGGGCCATTCAATCATTGATGGATAAAGAGGATGGAAAGGACACCAGGGCAACACTAAAAATCCAACTTGTAGGGGCCTCAAGAGTGGAGGGAATTGAGAGTGGCAGTGCTTCTTCAGCATCATCTTCCTCACCCATAGGTCCCAACCCCTTATCTATCTCATCTTTTTTTGTTCCTAGAACCAGAGCTGGTGCACAACCTGGGATCAAATCAGCAATGAAAAAAGGAAAAGGCAGAAGTTGACAGGTTGGTCAGTGTCTTCTATGGAGTGATGTTCCTTTCAACATTGCCAAGACAAACCCATTCTACCAGCTTATGTTTGATGTTGTTGTTGTTGTTGGCCCGGGGTACAAAGCCCCCACCTTTGCAGAATTGAGAGGGCCTCTTCTTCAAGATGAAAAGACTGATTGCACTGCTAGATTGGCGGAGTTTACGGCATCATCTGAACACACTGGATGCACAGTCATGTCAAATGGTTGGACTGACCAGAAGGGTAGGACCCTTCTTAACTTCTTGGTTAGTTGGCCCATGGGGACAATGTTTATGAAATCTGTTGAGACATCTGCACACATTAAAGATGCACGTACATTATGTGAGTTGTTGGACATCTTCATTCAGGAAGTAGGCCCAAGCAATGTTGTCCAAGTCATAACGGACAACGTTGCAAATTATGTTGCAGCTGGCAAGTTGCTTATGGAGAGGTATCCTAACTTGTTTTGGACACCTTGTGCTGCTCATTGCATTGAATCGATGTTGAAAGGTATAGGTAAGATTCCTATTGTGAGGGATATTGTTGAATCATCCAAGAGCATAACAAAATTTATATATAATCATGCATCTGTGCTTAGCTTGATGAGAAAATACACCAAAAGCAAAGAGTTGGTGCGTCATGCCATTACATGATTTGCCACTACTTTCATATCTCTTCAATCTCTGTTGAATTCTATGTGGGATGTGAAGAGCATGTTTCTTTGTAATATTCCTAATTAGCCATGGCTAATTGGAATATTCGATTTTACCCAATTTTTGCTTTCTATAGTTATTTATAAATAAAGAAGTGAGGACAGGGGACATAACTCACTTTAAGAATAAAAAGTCACTTCATAGTAGCACAACGTTGTGATTTAAGGAGGAGCCAAGGGGGCTAAAAGGGGACACAGAAATGGGGCCCAACAGACACATGGAGGGACTGTGCAGGAGGGAAGAACACATGGCAAGAGGGGAATCACGCAGGAGGAGGTGAGCCTAGGGATTGTGAGAGGCAGAGGCTATAAAATAGAGAGGAGCCCCCTCATTTTGGATCATTTTGTTGTGCATTTTGAGCTAGTCGTTTCGACTTCTGAGCACGCTGGCTGTTTAGCTAGTCTGCAACACTGTTTAGTGCATTGAGTGTCTCTGATCGGAGATCTCACCCTTAGCCCCGGGGGACTTCGAATGCCTGTTCGGGCAAGGTATTTCCTTTGGTGTTTCAGCAGTAGTTTCATCAACATTCTAGCAGTAGTTTTAGCAGCGTTTTGGAGGACTACGCAGCACTGGGAGAGGGACGCAGTTCTATTTGGTTGTTGTGCTGGATTGGGGTCTTGCAGGTGGATTTTTGCTGGGAGATTGAGCAGGGGTCCAACTCGTCTCATTGGAGGATTTTGGCAGGGGGTTTTAGGCAGTGTTTCAGGCAGAGTTTAGAGGTGTTTCCTTCAGTGGCAGCGCAGGGCATTGAGGAACTACGCAGAACCCCAAGGGGGTGTTTTTCGGGGGTCGGCCATTCCAGGAAAGTTTTCTGGGTTTTTCTGGGTTTCTTGAGTAGAGCCCGGATCCAGAGTTTCAGCTTTTTTCGAGGAGGGGAGTAGTCCCAAATCATCACTTGTTTCTTAGCAGCAGCAGCAACATCCACGCAGAGAGGCCATTCTTGTCATTCTGAGAGTATTTCTTCACTTGCCTTGTGCAAGTCAAGGTGCCACCTGTCTGTTCACCTCTTGCACTTAGTTTATTGCTCAGTATAATAAAATGGCGTAGCATTTTGTTGCTGCATTTCTTGTGTATCTACTTATATTTCTGGTTTATATTATTATATGCTGTTCCGCTGTTATTTTATCACTTCTGGGTTATTATATCATTTGCACATATTTGGTTGGGATTTTTGTTGGGGTTTGAGGAATATTCCGGTTAGGAATATTACAGTGGTATCAGAGCATAGATCTGGCTCAGCCTGTGGAGCTAGCAATCTATGACACCAGGGGAAAAACCCTACATTTGTTACAGAGGTAGGAGGTACAGAGACACTAGACGTAGGTTGGAGAATACCTACGGGGAGGGAGACTGTGTTCCTGTGGTGGACGCAGAACAGGTGGAGCCTGTGGTAGATGCAGAACAGAGAGAGCCAGTAGTGGACGTAGAACAGATGGCCAACGAGGACGGGAAGAGATTTGCGGATATGCTCCTCAAATCAGTGCAGGATTTGTCGAGGTAGATTGAGGTGATGGGGCAGAGATTCATGGCAGTTGAGGCCAGACAGCGTGAGAGCCCATGAGTTTTTCAAATTGGTGAGGGATCGGGTGCATCCCATCACTTACCAGAGTAGCGTGATACTGCACAGTAGGTGGCCTCACATGCCCCTACACGCTCTACCATGCCCACTTTCTTAGGAGCAGACACGGGGGCTGTAGCCCAGCAGGAGGTAGAGCCCGGACATATGGGCGATTATTTTGCAGAGTACCAGGTCTATGGGCAGGAGTTCAGGGAAGCCCTCTCATTCAGAGATTTTGTTCAGCTCCAGCGGGATAGCAGACCCCGCGACCATCACAGAGGGTACCGACATTACCATGATGGCGACACCCACCGTGCAGCGAGTAGATTCCACTTGCCTATGTTTGATGGCTCATCAAATAGTTCGGCAAAGTCTTGGGTGGAGAAGCTGGACATTTATTTCCAGCTTAACCAGATGTCGGAGGTAGAGGCCATCAAGGTGGCAACATTGCATTTGGATGGCGAGGCCCAGGATTGGTGGTTTCATGGGATGGTTACACTGGGGCACTCCACAGTGACGACATATGCTGAGTTTACCAGGAGACTGATGGAGCGATTTGATCGGAGGGATCTAGAGCAGCATTTCGTTGAGCTAACGAGGCTCAAACAGGCGAGGAGCCCAGAGACCTACATTGCAGATTTCTTGAGGGTCTCCGTGATGGTGCCAGACCTATCCACGACACGGAGGGTCTATATGTATGTTGAGGGGTTAGCAAAGCCACTTCGGGGTCTAGTCCGATCCACTAGACCAACCACACTCTAGGATGCTATCAACAGAACCCGGGACTTACAGGATGTCTTACCCATGACCCGGACACCTTACCCCCAGAGACATACTTTCCAGTCTAAGGGGAAGGATGTGAGGATTCCACCTCCAAAGGGGAATCCAGGACGAGTACAGCGTGATGATGATGCCAGGAGGGAGCTAAAGAAGAAGCGGTTGTGCTTCACATGTCAGGAGCCGTGGGCACCAGGACATAGATGTGCTGCTGGTAAAGCACATTTTATTGAGGTTTTCTCTGAGAGCAGTGGAGAAGAGGATGACGAGGATGATGGGGAGGCAGGAGATAGCCATGCCATACAGGGACCTTTACCACCTCCACCAGCAGCAGGAGGTGCATCATTTGCACCTACCGGAGGGGCCCTTGCAGCATTGCGAGGAGTACCCAAATATCTGACGCTACGCATACGGGGGACAGTACGTGGCCAGCGAGTATTAGTTTTGGTGGACAGCGGGGTGACCCACAACTTCATCGATGCCCAGATGGTTGAGCGGAGAGGTATACCGACAGAGAGCTTCGTGTTGAAATTTGGTACCGGAGGACAGGTGGTTCCCTAAGGCTTTGATCTTTGGCCTAGGGAAAAGTGTCCAAAAGAATTTAATTTTTCTCCTAAAGTAACTTTATAATTTTTATAAAGTTAAATCTAATTTGAAAGTGACTTTAAGTGATAAAGTTACTAAGTCTAATTTTAAAGTGACTTTTATAAAGTCAATGAAAAATTAGAAAGGAAAAGTGACTTTGGAAATAAATGACTAAGTGGGTCTTTATTAAAGTGGGGTGAATTAAAAAATAGAAAGTGAGATTTAAATGAGCATTTAATCTCAGCCATTGATCTAAATCTATTTCAGCCATTGGATTTAGGGATCACCCAAAAGTCATTTAGGGTTGGGTTAAGGGAGGAAAAGGAGGAAAAGATCATTCATTCTTTCATGAGCAGATTGAGAGAGAGAGAGCAAGAGAGCAAGGGAGATTTCTGGACAAGGAGGAGAAGGAGGCAGCAGCTTGGCACACATACCAAGGCAGCATTTAAGCAAATCCTTACAGCTGAATGTGCAAGCAGTAAAAGGCAGATTTTTCTTGAGCAAACAGCAAAAGGCAGATTTGTTTTTGCACAGAAATCGAGGCAGCTGATTTTCTGCACAAAAATCGAGGTCCGTACAGCCTGTCTGTACCGCCCGTACAGCCGCCCGTACCGTCCGTACAGTGGCCGTACAGCATTGTGTTGCTGTTTGGAAATTTCTGGTGGGCTGTGAGGCTCAGAAATCGAGATAAGTTGTAAATTTGTTTGCTGATTTTTGCTGAAAATTTCTCACTGTAAAAAGGCATTTCCAGAAATAAAGAAGAGCTCTCAAACTGGTTTTCCCCAAGAGTTGTAGGGGGTTTTTCCAGGGTCAAGTTGACCAAAAATCACTGAGTTTAAATGTGTTTTAATGGCTGTTTTTAATTACTGATTTTTATTTCTGCAATTTCCAGCACTCTGAAAAATTTCCATTATTTGTGTTTTCAGCAATATTTATTTTTTTCAGTCTGTTAAATGTATGGCTATGGGAATGGGCATTTAACTACATGGGAGAAATAAGGTGAAACTGAAAACCGGGGTGGGAAAACAGAAAATTTTACATGGTATCAGAGCTTGAGTGCTGAAGGGCAGTTTGGGACAGCAAAAGGAAAAAAATACAACTGCTGATTTTTTCACTCAGAAAATTCCAGCAAGCTGATTTTTCATAAACAACAGTTTTATCTTTACCTCAGCAGTGCTATTTTTCAGTTTTAGGACAGCAAGATGTCATTGGGATTGAGGGTGGAGGATAGGTTGGATGGGCATACAAATTACAGCGTTTGGAAGGAGAGAATGCAGAGTATCTTTGAGGAGGCAGAAGTCTGAGATATCATGGTGCATACAGCACAACACCCTGTTGTTGTGCCTACTGATGCTACTCAGTTGGCAGCTTATAATAGAAAGAACAACAAGGGTAAGAGGCTGATTCTAGACGGAATCAAAGACCATTGCATTCCTCATGTGAGAGGAAAGAGCAATGCCCATGAGATGTGGACAGCATTGTCCAATCTCTACCAGAGTACCAATGAGAACCGGAAGATGGTCATGAAGGAAAAGCTGAAGAACATTAAGATGGGGAATGATAGTGCAACTGGATATCTCACAAAGATTACCAATGTGAGAGATGAGTTGGCAGCGATTGGAGAGGCCATTCCATCCACTGAGTTGGTGCGTATTGCAGTGAATGGCCTCCCCCGTTCATGGTTGAACTTTGCTGATGGGGTTTGTGCACGTGAGACCCTTCCCACGTGGGAGAGGTTTTGGGATGATTGTATTCAGACAGAGATCAGGAAAGGACAGCTTGGGGCAGCCAAGCCAGTTGAGCAGGATGAGGACGTAGCACTGGTGGCAGGAGGCAAGAAAGGCAAAGGGAAGAAGCAGGCTTCCACAAGCAGTGGTGGAGGCAAAGGCAAAGGTAAAGGTAAACAGGGTAACCCACAGAAGGACTATTCCAAAGTGAAGTGTTGGAATTGTCAGAAGATGGGACACTATGCAGTTGTGTGTCCGGAGAAGAAGAAGAAGAAGGGGAAGAACCAGGATGTGGCAGCTTCAGCTGAGATTGAGGACTTTGCAGGTCGTTTTGACCGGGAGTTTGCGTTCATTACATGTGAGTCCTCTAGTGCAGGATCACCTGCCACACAGGTTCAGAGGGAGCATGCTTTTCCCTCGATTAGCGGAGCATCTACAGGTATCTGGTATGTGGACAGTGTGGCTTCACGCCACATGACAGGAGTCCGGGAGTACTTCTCAGAGCTTTCAGAGAGTGGCACTGATATTGAGGTAGTACTCGGTGATGACAGAGTTGTTAGAGTAGTCGGGGTGGGTACACTGACATTTCAGAGGGAGTCCAGACCTCCCTTGAAAGTGTCAGATGTTCTTTATGTGCCAGGGATGAGGAAGAACCTCATATCCGTCTCAGCTTTGGAGGACAGAGGATATGAGGTACTGTTCAGGGGAGGACAGGTGTTGATGTATCCCAGGGGCACTCCAGCTGATTCAGCTAGAGTGATAGGTGTACGCCATGCAAAGGTGTACAAGTTTGCATTCCAGCCCCTTTTGGCATTGAGCAGTAGTACCGACAGCAGAGCTAGCAGTTCTGAGCTGTGTGAGATTTGGCACCGCAGGATGGGGCACATGTATCATGGAGCCTTGAGGACATTGCGGGAGATCACTACAGGTGTGCCAGATTTCAGTACTGATCACTTTGATACTTGCAGAGGTTGTGCGATGGGCAAGTTTGCCAAATCCCCTTTTCCCAGTAGTGACAGCAGAGCGACGGGGATACTTGATTTGATTCATTCCGATGTGAGCGGTCGGATGTCTCATGTTTCCTTGAGTGGATATGAGTACTATGTCTTATTCATTGATGATCACTCCAGGAGGACCTGGATTTATTTCTTGAAGACCAAGAGTGAGGTCTTCAAGCGGTTTCAGGAGTTCAGAGCTCTTGTGGAGACTCAGACAGGTCGAAAGATAAAGTCCCTGAGGTCGGACAATGGAGGAGAGTACACCCTTGGAGAGTTTGTTGACTATTGTGCGGAGGCAGGCATTAGGAGGGAGTTCACTGTTCCTTACAACCCCCAGCAGAACGGGGTTGCGGAGAGGAAGAACAGATCCATCATAGGGGCTGCCAAAGCCATGATACATGATCAGGGGTTGCCATTGTTCTTGTGGGCAGAGGCCTGCAACACAGCTGTTTACTTGCAGAACAGGAGTCCGCATCGTGCCTTGGGGCACATGACTCCTGAGGAGGCTTTCTCTGGGAAGAAGCCTGATCTTGGTCATCTTCATATCTTTGGATGCATTACATACTCCTATATACCCAAGGAGGAGAGGACCAAACTAGAGCCCACCGCAGAGAAGGGTATCTTTGTGGGCTACAGTGAGACCTCAAAGGCCTTTCGGATTTACATTCCTGCACAGAGGAAAGTTGTTGTCAGACGAGATGTGAAGTTCGAGGAGGACAGGGCCTTTAGGAGGTCACGGGAGTTAGAGTATCTGGATCAGCCAGACCCTCAGCAGCAGTTGAGTCAGTCGCAGGGATCCAGTGGGCAGGGATCAGGAGGATCCGGAGGTACATCTATGAGGATGTCAGGTCCATCAGTGAGCAGTGGCTCGTCGAGCCAGAGGGGTGGTGCTCCGGGCAGCATGCAGAGCAGTTCACAGAGCAGTTCACTAGGGAGTCCACTGATGGACAGTTCACACGGTACCTCAGCTTCTACAGGTTCAGGTGCAGGCAGGAGGACAGCAGACAGACAGTCAGGAGTTCAGGCTACTGATGGTGATGAGGATGAGGAGTTTCATTCTCCTATGGGAGAAGCATGCTCAGGGAAGAGGAAGCCCAAGTGGCTTCAGGACACCTTGAGAGATGCCACCTCTGTTGCTGAGCCGAAGAGGCCGGTCAGAGAGAGTAGACCACCTGAGAGGTTTTGTAGTTATATGGCGATGGTTACGAGCATCCTTGACTCTGAGCCTTCTAGCTATGAGGAGGCAGCTAGCCAGCAGGTCTGGAGAGAGGCCATGCAGGAGGAGTATTCTTCTATCATGAAGAATGATGTTTGGGAGGTGGTGCCGAGGCCTGAGGGCAAATCCGTGGTTACTTCCAGATGGCTTTACAAGGTAAAGCATGATGCAGATGGCAGCATTGAGAAATTCAAAGCGAGGTTTGTGGCTAGAGGGTTCTCCCAGGTAGAGGGAGTTGATTATGAGGAGACCTTCGCTCCCGTGGCTCGATATAGTTCGATTCGCTCCATTATATCGATAGCAGCAGAGATGGGTTGGAAGATCCACCAGATGGATGTGAAGACCGCATTTCTCAATGGCTTCATACAGGAGGAGGTGTACATTGAGCAGCCACAGGGCTTTGAGGTGCATGGGAAGGAGTCCCATGTGTGCAGATTGAAGAAGCCCCTTTATGGCCTGAAGCAAGCTCCCAGAGCTTGGTACTCCAGGATAGATGCATACTTGCAGGGGATGGGTTTCACAAAGAGTGAGGCAGATCCGAACCTTTACTTTATTGTGATTGGTGAGGAGCCTCTCATTCTGGTGCTGTATGTGGATGACTTGATCATTACAGGTGCAGAGAGACTCATAGAGCACTGCAAGAGAGATCTTACGGCGGAGTTTGAGATGAAGGACATCGGCTTGATGCATTACTTTTTGGGTTTGGAGGTGTGGCAGGAGGAGGGGCATTTCTTCCTGGGGCAGGGGAAGTATATTGTGGACATCCTTAGCAGATTCCACATGGAGGATTGTAGACCCATGTCGACACCGATGATCACCAACTGGAAGAAGCTTCATGCTTCGGATTTCGAGTTGGTGGATCCCACATTGTACAGGCAGCTGATTGGTTCCTTGATGTATTTGGTCAACACTAGACCAGATATCTGTTTTGCAGTCAACACGATGAGTCAGTTTATGTGTGAGCCTAGGAAGGTTCACTGGGTGGCTGCAAAACACATTTTGCGGTACTTGCAGGGCACAGTGGATTATGGTCTGGACTACAGGCAGGGAGATGGAGTGAGATTGGCAGGATACACTGATTCTGATTGGGCAGGTTGTGCTTCTGATAGGAAGAGCACTTCAGGGTGTTGTTTTGGGTTGGGTTCAGCAGTAGTGTCATGGTTCAGCCGGAAGCAGCAGTCAGTAGCACTGAGTTCAGCGAAAGCAGAGTATATGGCAGCCAGTCTAGCTAGTTGTGAGGCCATCTGGCTTCGCAAGATGTTGTTTGGCTTATTTGGTCAGCCGTTGAGACCTTTAGTGATTTACTGTGATAATCAGAGTTGCATTAAACTCACGGAGAATCCAGTATTTCATGACAGGTCAAAGCATATCGGGATCAGATATCATTTCATCAGAGACTATGTTCGGAAGGGAGCTGTGAAGCTTGAGTATATTTCCACTGATGAGCAGGTTGCAGATATTCTTACCAAAGCCTTACCACGGGGCAAGCATGTCTACTTCAGAGACAAGATGGGTGTGGTGAGGAACACCTTCCTCGGTAAGAGGGAGTGTTGAAATTTGGTACCGGAGGACAGGTGGTTCCCTAAGGCTTTGATCTTTGGCCTAGGGAAAAGTGTCCAAAAGAATTTAATTTTTCTCCTAAAGTAACTTTATAATTTTTATAAAGTTAAATCTAATTTGAAAGTGACTTTAAGTGATAAAGTTACTAAGTCTAATTTTAAAGTGACTTTTATAAAGTCAATGAAAAATTAGAAAGGAAAAGTGACTTTGGAAATAAATGACTAAGTGGGTCTTTATTAAAGTGGGGTGAATTAAAAAATAGAAAGTGAGATTTAAATGAGCATTTAATCTCATCCATTGATCTAAATCTATTTCAGCCATTGGATTTAGGGATTACCCAAAAGTCATTTAGGGTTGGGTTAAGGGAGGAAAATGAGGAAAAGATCATTCATTCTTTCATGAGCAGATTGAGAGAGAGAGAGCAAGAGAGCAAGGGAGATTTCTGGACAAGGAGGAGAAGGAGGCAGCAGCTTGGCACACATACCAAGGCAGCATTTAAGCAAATCCTTACAGCTGAATGTGCAAGCAGTAAAAGGCAGATTTTTCTTGAGCAAACAGCAAAAGGCAGATTTGTTTTTGCACAGAAATCGAGGCAGCTGATTTTCTGCACAAAAATCGAGGTCCGTACAGCCTGTCCGTACCGTCCGTACAGTGGCCGTACAGCATTGTGTTGCTGTTTGGAAATTTCTGGTGGGCTGTGAGGCTCAGAAATCGAGATAAGTTGTAAATTTGTTTGCTGATTTTTGCTGAAAATTTCTCACTGTAAAAAGGCATTTCCAGAAATAAAGAAGAGCTCTCAAACTGGTTTTCCCCAAGAGTTGTAGGGGGTTTTTCCAGGGTCAAGTTGACCAAAAATCACTGAGTTTAAATGTGTTTTAATGGCTGTTTTTAATTGCTGATTTTTATTTCTGCAATTTCCAGCACTCTGAAAAATTTCCAGAATTTGTGTTTTCAGCAATATTTATTTTTTTCAGTCTGTTAAATGTATGGCTATGGGAATGGGCATTTAACTACATGGGAGAAATAAGGTGAAACTGAAAACCGGGGTGGGAAAACAGAAAATTTTACACTTCGATGGGTTTTTAGTCTTGGTCCCAAGAGATCAGACCATGACGTGCTCGATATGTTTCAGAGCTTTCAGTGACGATGGGCACATACACGTTGACTGACCACTTTTTCATGGTCGATATCCTAGACACCAACATGATACTGGGTGTTCAGTGGCTTATCACTCTAGGGAAGGTCACGACAGATTGGAAGACCCTAGAGATGGAGTGGGATGATGAGAAGACAGGGAGGCATGAGAAGATATGGGGACAACACACATATCTGCCTCAGACTAGTTGGGCTCATCGGATGGAGGCCGTCTTCCGAAAGGGGGACATAGAGTGGGCAGTGGAGTTGTGTGCATCAGAGGCAGGGACTTCAGGGCAGACGGTACATCCAGAGATACAGTCTATCCTTGATCGATATGCTATAGTGTTTGGGGAGATTCCCGGGGGTTTGAGCACACTATCGAGCTTGAGCAGGGCATCCAGGCAGTAATCACCACCCCCTATAGGCACCCCAAGGCCTATCGGGACGAGATTGAGCGGGCTATCCAGGAGTTGCTGGATCTTGGGCACATTCGACCGAGCACAAGTCCTTTTGCTTCTTCTGTGGTGTTGGTGAAGAAGGACGGTATGCTGAGGATGTGCATTGACTACAGGGCCCTGAATAAGAAGACCCTGAAGAACAGGTACGCCATACCTAGGATCGATGAGTTGAGAGGGGCACGTTTCTTTTCAAAGATTGATTTGAGATCGGGGTATCATCAGATTCGCGTGAGGGAGCAGGACATTCCCATGATTGCTTTCAGGTGTCACTATGGGCACTTTGAGTTCTTGGTTATGCCTTTTGGGCTAACCAACGCCCTAGCTACATTTCAGTCCTGCATGAATCACATCTTCCGTAGTCACTTGAGGAAGTTTGTGTTGGTATTCTTTGATGATATTTTCATTTACAATAGGACTTGGGAGGAGCATCTTCATCACATCGAGACAGTGTTGCGTATCTTACAGGAGCAGTAGTTCTATGCCAAACTCTCCAAGTGTGAGTTTGGGTTGACGGAGATGTTGTATCTAGGACACATCATAGGAGTGGACGGAGTGAGAGTCCACGAGGAGAAGATCAGGGCCATCAGAGAATGGCCAGAATCGAGAAATGTGATGGAACTTCGAGGATTCATTGGCATTTGTACTTACTACCGGAAGTTCGTCAAAGGTTTCTCATAGCTTGCTGCACCCCTGACAGATTTGACGAGGAAGGGGGCTTTCAGTTGGTCAGATACAGCGTAGCGAGCCTTTGACAGGCTCAAGGAGGTTATGAGCAGCTGCCCAGTGCTTGCGTTGCCAGATTTTACGCAGCGTTTTGTTTTGGAGTGTGATGCGTCGGGAGAGGGTATCGGCACAGTGTTGATGCAGGGAGGTCACCCTATAGCCTTTGAGAGCCGGAAGCTCCTTTCGCACAAGAGGTTGTACTCTATATACGACAAGGAGATGCTGGCCTCATGCATGCATTGGCTAAGTACCGACAGTGTCTGGTGGGTAACAGGTTCAGGGTGAGGACTGATCACAACAGCCTCAAGTTCTTTTTGGAGCAGAAGCAGCTACAGGAGAGGCAGCAGAAGTGGATCAGCAAGATCCAAGCATATGACTTTGACATTGAGTATGTCAAGGGTAAGAACAACATGGTAGCAGATGCCCTTTCACGTAGACCAGCCACATTGTCTCTTATGAGCTTGGATACAAACTGGAGGGCTCAACTCTTCATAGAGTACTCCAAGGACAGGTTTGCATGTGAGGTTCTGGATGGGCAGGTGGCAGATGACAAGTACAGAATGGTCGATGAGATCATCTGTTATAGGGACCGGATCTTCTTGACTGAGGGGTCTCAGCTCAAGAAGAAGATACTCTAGGCATCACATGATTCACCATTGGCAGGACATCAAGGGTTTACCAAAACCTACAGGGCCATTAGGGAGAGGTTTTCATGGAACGGCCTAAAGGAGGATGTACTCCGGCACATCCGGGAGTGCGATGTTTGCCAGAGGAACAAGGGAGAGATGAGCCATCCTGTGGGATTATTGCAGCCTCTTCCCATTTCGGAGGGGAAATGGGAAAGTATTTCGATGGACTTCATCACAGGGTTGCCCATGGTACAAGGCAAGGATTGCATCTTTGTCGTCGTTGACCGACTGACAAAGCACGCACACTATACCACAGCACAGGTGGCCGAGCTGTTCTTTAGAGAGATCTTCAGGCTACATGGTCTTCCTAAGACCATCGTCAGTGATAGGGACAACCGTTTCATGGGCGGATTTTGGCAGGAGCTTTTCTAGTTGGTGGGGACAGAGTTGACACCGAGTACCAGTTATCACCCACAGACAGATGGGCAGACAGAGATAGTTAACAAGTGGTTGGAGGGCTACTTGCGTAACTATGTCAGTGGGTAGCAGCGAGCATGGTTGAGGTGGCTACATCTAGGGGAGTACTACTACAATACTTCACATCACATGTCCATTGGTATGTCACCATTCTATGCTTTATACGGGTATCATCCTTTATCTTTTGCTAACGTGATGTTTGGTGATAGCAAGGCTCCCAGAGCCAAGATATGGATCCAAGAGAGTCAGGATAGTCTTCGAGCTCTCAAGGATAACATGGCTACAGCACAGAACCAGCAGAAGCTGTATGTCAACAGGGGTTGGGTGGAGAGACAGTTCGAGGTAGGGGACATGGTCTTCCTACGGTTACAGCCATACCGACAGTCGTCACTAAAACAGAAGGGGGATGAGAAGCTTAAGCCCCGCTTTTATGGGCTGTACAAGGTGATACGCAGGGTTGGACAAGTTGCATATGAGTTGGAGCTGCCCCAAGGCAACAAGATTCATAACGTTTTCCATGTATCATGCCTGAAAAAGGCATTGGGGCAGCAGGTGACAGTGACAAATGAGCTACCACCCATGGATCACGAGGGGCATTTGGTATTGCAGCCGGAGGTCATCTTTGATACCGGGGAGAGGCAGCTGCAGAGTAGGACGGTCCGGGAATTCTTGGTGAGGTGGAAGAATTTGCCGGATAAGGATGCCACTTGGGAGAGTGAGAAGATTTTGCAGCATCCATCACTTCAATTGCTTGAGGACAAGCAACATTTTGTCGGGGGAGACTGTAATATTCTTAATTAGCCATGGCTAATTGGAATATTCAATTTTGCCAATTTTTGCCTTCTATAGTTATTTATAAATAAAGAAGTGAGGACGGGGGACATAACTCACTTTAAGAATAAAAAGTCACTTCCTAGTAGCACAACATTGTGACTTAAGGAGGAGCTAAGGGGGCCAAGGGGGACGCAGAAATGGGGCCCACACAGACACATGGAGGGACTGCGCAGGAGGCAAGATCACATGCCAAGAGGAGAATCACGCAGGAGGAGGTGAGCCTAGGGATTTTGAGAGGCAGAAGCTATAAAATAGAGAGGAGCCCCCTCATTTTGGATCATTGAGTTATGTGCATTTTAAGCTAATCGTTTCGACTTCTGAGCTCGCTGGTTGTTTAGCTAGTCTGCAACACTGTTTAGTGCATTGAGTGTCTCCATTCGGAGATCTCACCCTTAGCCCCGGGGGACTTCGAGTGCCTGCTCGGGCAAGGTATTTCCTTTGGTGTTTCAGTAGTAGTTTCATCAGCATTCCAGCAACAGTTTTAGCAGCGTTTTGGAGGACTGCGCAGCACTGGGAGAGGGACACAGTTCTGTTTGGTTGTTGTGCTGGATTGGGGTCTTGCAGGTGGATTTTTACTGGGAGATTGAGCAGGGGTCCAGCTCTTGTCTCATTGGAGGATTTTGGCAGGGTTTCAGGCAGAGTTTAGAGGTGTTTCCTTCAGTGGTAGTGCAGGGCATTGAGGAACTGCGCAGAATCCCAAGGGGGTGTTTTTCGAGGGTCGGCCATTCCAGGAAAGCTTTTTGGGTTTTTCTGGGTTTCTCGAGTAGAGCCCGAATTCAGAGTTTCAGCTTTTTCCGAGGAGGGGAGCAACCCCAAATCATCACTTGTTTCCTAGCAATAACAACAGCATCCACACAGAGAGGCCATTCTTGTCATTCTGAGAGTATTTCTTCACTTGCCTTATGCAAGTAGAGGTGCCATCTGTCTGTTCACCTCTTGTACTCAGTTTATTGCTCAATATAATAAAATGGATTAGCATTTTCTTGCTGCATTTCTTGTGTATCTACTTATATTTCCGGTTTATATTATTATATGCTGTTCTGCTGTTATTTTATCAATTCTGGGTTATTATATCATTTGCACATATTTGGTTGGGATTTTTGCTGGGGTTTGAGGAATATTCCGGGTTAGCAATATTACATTCTTTTAGCAGATTGGCGTTCTTTATCTATTAGCCGCAAAGCAAAGGGAGAGGGCATATGCAGACTAGTTTCATATGATTAGAGCTTTTGGGCAGGAGTAGAGGAGGTGTGTGCCATTTTAGAACCTTTGGTAATGGTTCTTCGTTTGGTTGATGGAGACAAGCCCACAATGGGCCTACTTGTGTGAGCCATGGATAGGGCCAAAGAAGCCGTTCGTGCATATTATGCAGATAAGGGAGACGAGGGGTTAGAGAAACAACAGGTCATATGGAGAGTGATTGATCAGCGATGAACAATACCCTCCATCGCCCCATTCATGTTGTAGGTATCTACCTCAACCCTGCAATTTCTTACGCTTGTGGTTTCAGATTTGATGCCGAGTTGATGGATGGATTCTTCACTTGTGTCAAGAGGATGGTGTCATTTGAGCAAGAACGTGAAGATATTTCTAAAGAAATGGAGGTCTATAGGATGGGAGGTGGCACATTTGGTTTTAAAATGGCTATTAAGGAAAGGACGACCAAAATGCCAGGTAAGCTTCAGTTTGTTTCAAACTTTCAAGTTTAGAATTTCAATGTTTTTTTTATGTTTCTCATTTTTCTTTTAACTTGTAAATGCTTGGTGGACAAGCTATGGTGCCAGAGTACCCCATCTCCAAAAGCTTGCCATTCGAGTGCTCAGCGAAACATGCAGTTCCTCTGGGTGTGAGTGCAACTGGAGTGTATTTGAAAAAATCCACAGCAAAAAGCGCAACAGGTAAAAAGATTTCAAATTAAATATTTTGAATTCATTTGATTAATTTTAATATTTAAATTTTCTAAGTACTAATTTACAATCTATGACCCTAATACAGATTGGAGTCCCAACGCCTCAATGACATAGTCTACGTCTACCACAATCTTCGATTGTGGGTGAGACAGCTTCAGAAACCTATTGATGTGGAAGCCATCTCATTGGACAATATTTATACCACCTCTTCATGGAGAGTCGAGACTGAGAGGCCGATCATGGACTCTATCCCGGATTGGTGAGGTGTGGATCTAGAGGATGTAGCAGTTGCAGGGGAGGGAGAACCAGAGGTAGAGGAGGAGGAGCAACATCAGGGTCAGGAGGCACTGGCAGAGCTGGATGAGGATGATGAGGAGGAGGTGACACCAGCTAGGATGGGCAGCAACAGCATAGGATAGAGGCCACCTTTTCCATCGGCTTCTAGAGGACAATTGAGTCCATTTGTATCCCCAGGGGTAGGGCCTTCTTCCTCTAGAGGAAAAGGCAAAGCCGTTCCCTATTCCCGTAAAAGGGGAAGAGGATCTTAGTGAGTGATTACTTGATGACTTTTAGAGACTCATGATATACATTTATTATATTTTTTGTTGATATTTTGACTCTTGAGAGTTGAGACTCAGTTAGGACTCAAAATTCAGGAGTTGATTCACTATTTTGATATGTGATGTAGCACTAGACTTCATATACATATTATATATTAGTTTTCTTTACATGTTTATGTGGAAATGAATTTATTTGATGTTGTGGATACTCTAGATGTTAAAAAAAATAAAAAAAAATGAATACTTTTGTGTTTTTTTAATTTTGTTGACTTTTTGCCGACTTTTTCAAAAAACTCCTGACTTTGTCGAGTTTTTCAACTTTTGGACCCTTGCTGAATTAATCTCGACTTCGACTTTTTCCACATTGGTTTAAACTTTCATACTTCATTCACTTATATGCATGCTTTAATTGGGAATTAACACAACCTCACTATCACATTTCGTTAAGTTAAAGTTTGTTACAATTTCATTTGAGCTTTGCATTTTCTTTCTCATTATTGCTTGGAACTACAAGCTTACACTTTACTTTGGACAATTCATCCTTTACATGCAAACGTTTTATATTCTTAACAAACTTTGGTTTGTTTCCATTTACCTTGGTAAATTGTTTCATGAGCACTTGAATACATGCTTCAATTTTATGCTACATTGTTATCTTGAATATTGGAGCAATTTATTGTCATTGTCTATTTGAAACAAATTTTACTTTCAAGCAAATTACTTGTATCATTTTAATTCATTGATGAAACACATGCAACACTTGTAAACTAATTTTATTCCTCTAATTGACGTTATAATTGCAACTTATGTTGAACACTATTTCATTTTTAAGCATTGCAAATCAATATCTTTGAAGCATTTGCATGTATCATTATTTTAATTTGGGGAATTAACACAATTTGCATTTCATCTAGGCATTTTAGTGTAGGAAGGCCCCAAGCCTCATTAAAATTTTACCTCCAACATAAGTTGGTTGAAGTAGACATCTTAGGGATCCTCTACTCTTCTATTGACTCCTCACTGTGAGATCCATACCATTGGGCGAGGGTGAGGTCTGACGATTGAAGAGTTAAATTGTAATCTTGTTGTAGAGCTAATTAATAAAATTAACTAAGAGCACTTTCCATTACATTTACTTGTACTTTGATGGTTTGAGTTTTCATATGCAAAGTCTATTCCAAAAGCAAGTATTGTAATAATTTCAAACAAGTGTTTTCTTTTCATGTTTCAAGTCTAATTGCATATTGATGTCTTGGTTTAGCACTTTCTTTCTTTTACATTTCCAAGTTAATTACTAATTTTTGGGTTTTGGCAAGATATGTTTCACATGTTTTGATTTATAAAGTTGATTATCTCAAAAGCATTTTGTATCTTACATATTTTGTGCTAACAATTCTTATTTACATTTCAGGGTTACTTTGTTTTCTCTTTTGAGAGCATTGCATTTTACTTTGAGCAAATATATCTTTAAATTGTTGAGCAAATTCCTTATAAGGCACTGGTTTTATGGTTTTTAATCATATTAGATTGGCATTGTTATTTCAAGTTGCTGACTTCATATTTGCCCATAAATCCTTAAAAGTAATCTATTTTCACTATAACACTCTCCTAGAAATTCATATCTTTTAACTTAACTTTTCATTAGGGACCACCCCCTAGCTAACTTAGGAGATAGCTCAAACGGAGAGAGTCGGGGTTACGGTGACAACCCCTTCTCTGAGTTCCCTGCCACCAACCACACCTTGTGGGGTTGAAGGCTTTTCTCACTGACTTGTAGGTAGGTGTAGGCGGCAGGGTCAACAAGGATCTCACTGAAAAGCCTTTACAGTACGAGGCCTTCAGTTCCACTTTATCCCCTTTTACTTCATGTGATCGGGGGGCTATGACTAGGTGTTGAGTCCTTGGGTGCTAGGGCCATTGGACTTCCCTCCGGGGTCTTTTTCCTTTGTTAAGTGGAATATCAGCGATTTATAATGCTTTATCTTTGGTATCTCCCCTTGACACTTGCGATTTCTGATCTGCAGATGAATGGTTTTCGGAGGGGAGCATGAGTGGTAAGCGGTAAGTGAGGGGGGGTGCGAAATAACATGAGAGGGACACAGCGGGGAAATCGCTTTTTCAAACTCCCCCCCTCGCCAATAAGGGGAAACATGGCGCGGGGGAGGGGGGGGAAGGCCTGGGAGCTGTCAATCTGGGCGGAGTCAATCTGGGCCGTTTGGAGATGGGGGGGCGTTTAATGTATAAAATATCGCATCCGGGAGAGTTTCCCGCATACCGCAATCGCAAGCCGGGAGGGATTGCGACAGAGGAGGGACTTTGCTTTGTGCATTCGCCAATTGCTGATTTGCGATGGGTGACATCATCACTGCCACGTGTCACTTTGTGAGAGGTGACATGTGTCACCGGAAATGCCCCCATAGGACCCTTGGAAATGCCAGATCAGCATGCCATGTGTCCTTCATACTGCCACGTCATGCTGACATCAGCTGTCACATGGATTCTTAGGACCAATAGGATTCTGCCACGTGGCCCCCCTGGAGGAGAGAGAAAAGGGCCCATCCGCCCTTGGTTTTTCTTTGAATTTCTTTATTAAATGAAATTGACCCCCCCAAATTTTGGTGATTTTCATGATATCGGCGTTCAATGATGTTCTGATCCTGTGTTTGTGTGCACCCCTTTGCACCTGTGATCACCGATGATCCGGATTTAAGCAGGAACGCAATAGATTACAGACATAACCATAAATACAAAGATGCGATAACCATAAAAACAGAGATGCAGTGGAAATAATACTTCATTTCATTAATGGAGAATACTGAAATATGCTTACAAATATAAATAACCCAGCTAGGGCGATGGTAGCTTATCTCTGAGAAGAGATGTGTCGGCTACATGCCTCTGAACTGTCTTTACAATGAGGCTCGAAGGCCTATTTATTATTGAGAAACAATGGAAAACCCTTCGCATTCCAAAACCTAACCCTAGAAGATGAAACGCCAAATTGTGGGCCCCGTTTTGGGGTGAGTTGGACAGCCAACTTCCCGGGGTCGCGAATTGGTCATATTATCTCCGTTTGACGCGCGTGATAGCTCGTTGGAAAGATCTCTCCGAGGACTACGACGGAAAAGACGATTTTTATCAGAAAGATCGCTGGCAGTGGATTCCCAAAAAACGTCGTTTAGGGCCTCAAAACGGCTCCGGAAGTTTAGGACCCGAAAAACTGCTAAAAATAGTAAACTGCGCTATAATTAAGGAAATTGAAAAACTGAAAGAGACAGTTGTGGGGGTCCAAATGGGATAGGTGGGTGGCCACCATCATCCACCTGGATCAACCGATGTGCGATATCGGCGCTCTGCATCGTGAACCGCTGATACGCGATGCGCCATGGGCATCCGACCACCGATATGCGATATTTGCTCTGCCTTCACCGATAGCCGATTTGCGATATCGGTGATCAATTGATTGCAAATTTCGCTGTCTTTCCCTGTTGCTGTTCCAGAAAAGCCTCGATTGCAATTTGCGATGAGCCTGACACTTAGCCATTTTTTCTTTGTTTTATGGCTTTGAAAGGGTATCTTCAACCTGCTCTAACTTCTGATCTAGGAGTCCGTTTTTGGACTTCCACCTGTTGTTGGAAAGATTATTTCGAGCACTATCCAGTGGAGAGGGTCCGATTTAGCTTTGAGATCTTCTGTGGCTTGGAAGATGGCTGCGAACCTTTATGCTCTTTGGTACTCTTTGTACAACTGGAACTCTGTTTCAGAAGGTGACAACACTTTCCTTCCATGGACTATAGTTGCACAACCCGTCCAATTTGTCCTCATATCGGGTACTTGCTTGCAACTTCGACATTTTAGTGAACCCTTCACTCACAATGTGACCAACTCCCTTTCACATTGTACTTTGTTGCGCACAACTCTGATTTACTTACTTCCAAAGTAGCTTAGACATGCTCTGATACCATGTTGAATTTCCATGACCTTGGGTCTAGGTTAGAGCCTTAAAATCACTGACTCTACCAAACCAAGAATCTCAATCATAAACTACTTTGCACAGTGGAAATATAAAGCAGTAAATCACATATGCACAATATACACAGTTTTAAACAAAATTGTACAATAATATATAATCACCAATCTTCGTTATGTCAATCCAAATATGATAAATACAACAGTGTATGGTTACAAGATACAATGACAAACTTGGATACAACACTTTTATGTCGTATCTTGTCCTGCCGGTCCGTTGCACCCGTACTGCTCACTAGTAGCGCCTTAGTCCATTAAGGCATCCACACATCGAGACTCCAAGAGGGTTGCCTCCTATCATTACTGCAAGTCACGTCTGCTACAATGAACACAGGCTCATCAAACTGCTCTTTGGGTAGGCCTAATTCTTGAGCTCCAGTTTTCCAGGCTAGCAACAACTTTCGTCCATCAAAGTGTTGCACTTCGGCACTATCCTTCATCCAACCTTCAGCTGCTCTTCGTCCTTCAAGATTGCTCGTCTAGGGCTACTTTGGGTAGCCAACACGCTGCCCTCCAACCAACTCTATGACACCCAATCTCGTCACCTCGGAATGTCATATAAATGGCTCCAATAGGCTGCTCTATAATCTGATCCAAACACTGGTCAAAACCATGACCCAACACAAGGCAAAATGTGATTTTCAAGTCTGTTACACTGTTGTCATATCAGTGACTGGTTAGGGCATCATGGGCACACTGCAACAACCCTAACCAAGCACCCAACAACCCTTATTTTTTGCGGCCCTACCAAGGAAGAATTCCCCTCATGCGTGTTGTTGTTATGGGCACAAGTTTGCCCCAAAGTCTCTGTACGTTGCCCTTGTTCTGAGGTGGTTAGGCCTATGGCCTACCATAGTTCAGCTGTCACCTACAACCATCCCCAAAACAGAGAACCCTTGCCTCGGTTGCTGCCCAACAGACCCTCCTTTCACCTGCGTTTATTCCTTTGCCATACTCGACCTTCCTGAGGTATGTAACAGCCCTCCACGCAGTCAAAGAAGCACCCAAACCAACCCTAAATCCACGATGTTCTGTCCTTTTCTCTTGCGGCAAAACAAAAGCTAATCTGGTCCCTTATCTTTGTTCTTTAGCTCTCCAACACTGCCTTTATGTTGCACTTCTTGGATGCCTTAAATGACCTCAATACTTTTGAAATTTCTAAGTTTACTTAGTTAGAAACCCTCCATGCACTTTATCTGATTTATTCCTACCTACTTGTTATTTTCCTTAACAAGTTATTTACAATGTAAATACTGAAAATAAACACTAGTGCATGCTCAACATATTACAGATCAACAACTAAAAGAAACAAGAACAAACACACCATATGACACCATTATTTTTGGACTAATGTCCCCAGAAAAACCCAATGTGGGAAAACCGGTGTAGTTATCTGAGGGTTTTCTTATTAAGCAATATCAGAGTACAATCTGGGTGCCAAAACTGGCTTACCCAACAAAGAATTTCCTTGGCAGTAATACCTCTCAGTTTCTGACAAATCTACTGGCTGAAACCTCAGATAATCCTTCCAGCAGCTACTCCGCACTAATCTGCCCCAGAAACCCCAGCGTTTGCCCAATTTGGACTGCGTCAGCCTCTCCTAGCCCAGCGTTGGCCCTGCCTGCGTCAGCCTATCTTGGCCTGCATCAGCCCCAGGGGGCCTTGCGTCAGCGCTTTGAGCCTCTGCGTCAGCTACGCAGGCCCCTTTGGTGCTCTACGCAACTCTTAGCTGCCTCTGCGTGGCCCTGCATGAGAACTAACTCCTCCTGCGTGTTGAAATTTGGTACTGGAGGACAGGTGGTTCCCTTAGGCTTTGATCTTTGGCCTAGGGAAAAGTGTCCAAAAGAATTTAATTTTTCTCCTAAAGTAACTTTATAATTTTTATAAAGTTAAATCTAATTTAAAAGTGACTTTAAGTAATAAAGTTATTAAGTCTAATTTTAAAGTGACTTTTATAAAGTCAATGAAAAATTAGAAAGGAAAAGTGACTTTGGAAATAAATGACTAAGTGGGTCTTTATTAAAGTGGGGTGAATTAAAAAATAGAAAGTGAGATTTAAATGAGCATTTAATCTTAGCCATTGATCTAAATCTATTTCAGCCATTGGATTTAGGGATCACCCAAAAATCACTTGGATCACTCAAAAGTCACTTGGGGTTAGATTAAAGGAGGAAAAGGAGGAAAAACTCGTTCATTCTTTCATGAGCAGATTGGGAGAAGGAGAGCAAGAGAGCAAGAGAGATTTCTGAGCAGGGAGGAGAAGGAGACAGCAGCTTGGCACACATTCCAAGGCAGCAGTTGAGCAGATTTGTACAGCTGATTCAGCACACAGTGAAAGGCAGATTTTGGCACGATTTTCGAGGAGTGGTTTGCACAAAAATCGAGGAGCAGTTTGCTGGTTTTTCTGCACGCAAAACGAGGGTCGTACAATGCATTTATTGCAGGCCGTACAACGCATTTAATGCTGTTCGTACAGCTGCATTTAATGCTGAAAGTGGGCACGAAAATCGAGGAGGCCGTACAACATTTATTGCTGTCCTGTTTGCTGTAATTTCCAGATTGCTGTGAGGCACGGGAAAAGAGATAAGTTGTAAATTTGCTTGCTGATTTTTGCTGAATATTTCTCACTGTAAAAAGGCAATTTTCAGAAATAAAGAAGAGCTCTCGAACTGGTTTTCCCCAAGAGTTATAGGGGGTTTTTCTAGGGTCACATTGACAAAAAATCTCAGTGTTTAAAAGTGTTTTAATGGCTGTTTATTACTGCTGATTTTTATTTCTGCAATTTCCAGCATTCTGTAAAATTTCCAGAATTTGTGTTTTCAGCAAATTTATTTTTTCCAGCTTGTTAAATGTATGGTTATGGGAAAGGGCATTTAACTATATGGGAGAAATAAGGAGAAACTGAAAACCGGGGTGGGAAATGAGAAATTTCTACATGGTATCAGAGCTTGAGTGCTGAAGGGCAGTTTGGGACAGCAAAAAGAAAAATTACAGCTGCTGATTTTTCACTCAGAAAATTCCAGCAAGCTGATTTTTTCATAAACAGCAGTTTTATCTTTACTACAGCAGTGCTATTTTTCAGTTTTAGGACCGCAGGATGTCATTGGGATTGAGGGTGGAGGATAGGCTGGATGGGCATACAAATTACAGTGTTTGGAAGAAGAGAATGCAGAGTATCTTTGAGGAGGCAGAAGTCTGGGATATCATGGTGCATACTACACATAACCCTGTTGTTGTGCCTACTGATGCTACTCAGTTGGCTGAGTATAATAAGAAGAACAACAAGGGTAAGAGACTGATTCTAGACGGAATAAAAGACCATTGCATTCCTCATGTGAGAGGAAAGAGCAATGCCCATGAGATGTGGACAACATTGTCCAATCTCTACCAGAGTACCAATGAGAACCGGAAGATGGTCCTGAAGGAGAAGCTGAAGAACATTAAGATGGGTAATGATAGTGCAGTTGGATATCTCACAAAGATTACTAATGTGAGAGATGAGTTGGCAGCGATTGAAGAGGCCATTCCACCCACTGAGTTGGTGAAGATTGCAGTGAATGGCCTCCCCCGTTCATGGTTGAACTTTGCTGATGGGGTTTGTGCATGTGAGACCCTTCCCACATGGGAGAGGTTTTGGGATGATTGCATTCAGACAGAGATCAGGAAAGGCCAGCTTGGGGCAGCCAAGCCAGTTGATCAGGATGAGGATGTAGCACTGGTGGCAGGAGGCAAGAAAGGCAAAGGGAAGAAGCAGGCTTCCACAAGCAGTGGTGGGGGCAAAGGCAAAGGTAAAGGTAAACAGGCGAACACACAGGAAGACTATTCCAAGGTGAAGTGTTGGAATTGTCAAAAGATGGGACACTATGCAGTTGTGTGTCCGGAGAAGAAGAAGAAGAAGGGGAAGAACCAGGACGTGACAGGTTCAGCAAAGATTGAGGACTTTGCAGGTCGTTTTGACCGGGAGTTTGCGTTCACTACGTGTGAGTCCTCTAGTGCAGGATCACCTGCCACACAGGTTCAGAGGGAGCATGCTTTTCCCTCGATTAGCGGAGCATCTTCAGGTGTCTGGTATGTGGACAGTGGGGCTTCACGTCACATGACGAAGTCCGTGAGTACTTCTCAGAGCTTTCAGAGAGTGGCACTGATATAGAGGTAGTACTCGGTGATGACAGAGTTGTTAGAGCAGTCGGGGTGGGGACACTGACATTTCAGAGGGAGTCCAAACCTCCCTTGAAAGTGTCAGATGTTCTTTATGTGCCAGGGATGAGGAAGAACCTCATATCCGTCTCAGCTTTGGAGGACAGAGGATATGAGGTACTGTTCAGGGGAGGACAGGTGTTGATGTATCCCACGGGCACTCCAGCTCATTCAGCTAGAGTGATAGGTGTACGCCATGCAAAGGTGTACAAGTTTGCATTCTAGCCCCTCTTGGCATTGAGCAGTAGTACCGACAGTAGAGCTAGCAGTTCTGAGCTGTGTGAGATTTGGCACCGCAGGATGAGACATATATATCATGGAGCCTTGAGGACATTGCGGGAGATCACTACAGGTGTGCCAGATTTCAGTACTGATCACTTTGATACTTGCAGAGGTTGTGCGATGGGCAAGTTTGCCAAATCCCCTTTTCCCAGCAGTGACAACAGAGTGACTGGGATACTTGATTTGATTCATTCTGACGTGAGCGATCGGATGTCTCATGTTTCCTTGAGTGGATATGAGTACTATGTTTTATTCATTGATGATCACTACAGGAGGACCTGGATTTATTTCTTGAAGACCAAGAGTGAGGTCTTCAAGCGGTTTCAGGAGTTCAGAGCTCTTGTAGAGACACAGACAGGTCGGAAGATCAAGTCCCTGAGGTTGGACAATGGAGGAGAGTACACCCTTGGAGAGTTTGTTGATTATTGTGCGGAGGCAGGGATTAGGAGGGAGTTCACTGTTCCTTACAACCCCCAGCAGAACGGGGTTGCGGAGAGGAAGAACAGATCCATCATAGGGGCTGCCAAAGCCATGTTACATGATCAGGGGTTGCCATTGTTCTTGTGGGTAGAGGCCTGCAACACAGCTGTTTACTTGCAGAACAGGAGTCCGCATCGTGCCTTGGGGCACATGACTCTGGAGGAGGCTTTCTCTGGGAAGAAGCCTGATACTGGTCATCTTCATATCTTTGGATGCATTACGTACTCCTATATACCCAAGGAGAAGAGGACCAAACTAGAGCCCACCGGAGAGAAGGGTATCTTTGTGGGCTACAGTGAGACCTCAAAGGCCTTTCGAATTTACATTCCTGCACAGAGGAGAGTTGTTGTCAGACGGGATGTAAAGTTCGAGGAGGACAGGGCCTTTAGGAGGTCACGGGAGTTAGAGTATCTGGATCAGCCAGACCCTCAGCAGCAGTTGAGTCAGTTGCAGGGATCCAGTGGGCAGGGATCAGGAGGATCAAGAGGTACATCTATGAGGATGTCAGGTCCGTCAGTGAGCAGTGGCTCATCGAGCCAGAGGGGTGGTGCTCCGGGCAACATGTAGAGCAGTTCATAGAGCAGTTCACTAGGGAGTCCACTGATGGACAGTTCACACGGTACCTCAGCTTCTACAGGGTCAAGTGCAGGCAGGAGGACAGCAGACAGACAGTCAGGAGTTCAGGCTCCTGATGATGATGAGGAGGAGGAGTTTCATTATCCGGTGGGAGAAGTGCGCTCAGGGAAGAGGAAGCCCAAGTGGCTTCAGGACACCTTGAGAGATGCCACATCTGTTGCTGAGCCGAAGAGGCCGGTCAGAGAGAGTAGACCACCTAGAGGTTTTGTAGCTATATGGCGATGGTTATCAGCATCCTTGACTCTGAGCCTTCTAGCTATGAGGAGGCAGCTAGCCAGCAGGTCCGGAGAGAGGCCATGCAGGAGGAGTATTCTTCTATCATGAAGAATGATGTTTGGGAGGTGGTGCCGAGGCCTGAGGGCAAATCCGTGGTTACTTCCAGATGGCTTTACAAGGTAAAGCATGCTGCAGATGGCAGCATTGAGAAATTCAAAGCAAGGTTTGTGGCTAGAGGGTTCTCCTAGGTAGAGGGAGTTGATTATGAGGAGACCTTCGCTCCCGTGGTTCGATATACTTCGATCCGCTCCATTATATCGATAGCAGCAAAGATGGGTTGGAAGATCCACCAGATGGATGTGAAGACCGCATTTCTCAATGGCTTCATACAGGAGGAGATGTACATTGAGCAGCCACAGGGCTTTGAGGTGCATGGGAAGGAGTCCCATGTGTGCAGACTGAAGAAGGCCCTTTATGGCCTGAAGCAATCTCCCAGAGCTTGGTACTCCAGGATAGATACATATTTGCAGGGGATGGGTTTCACAAAGAGTGAGGCAAATCCGAACCTTTACTTTATTGTGATTGGTGAGGAGCCTCTCATTCTGGTGTTGTATGTGGATGATTTGGTCATTACAGGTGCAAAGAGACTCATAGAGCACTGCAAGAGAGATCTTGCGACGAAGTTTGAGATGAAGGACATCGGCTTGATGCATTACTTTTGGGCTTGGAGGTGTGGCAGGAGGAGGGACATTTCTTCCTGGGGCAGGGGAAGTATATTGTGGACATCCTTAGCAGATTCCACATGGAGGATTGTAGACCCATGTCGACACCGATGATCACCAACTAGAAGAAGCTTCATGCTTCGGATTCCGAGTTGGTGGATCCCACATTGTACAGGCAACTGATTGGTTCCTTGATGTATTTGGTCAACACTAGACCAGATATCTGTTTTGCAGTCAACACGATGAGTCAGTTTATGTGTGAGCCTAGGAAGGTTCACTGGGTGGCTGCAAAACACATTTTGCGATACTTGCAGGGGACAGTGGATTATGGTCTGGACTACAGGCAAGGAGATGGAGTGAGATTGGCAGGATACACTGATTCTGATTGGACAGGTTGTGCTTCTGATAGGAAGAGCACTTCAAGGTGTTGTTTTAGGTTGGGTTCAGCAGTAGTGTCATGGTTCAGCCGGAAGTAGCAGTCAGTAGCACTGAGTTCAGCGGAAGCAGAGTATATGGCGGCCAGTCTAGCTAGTTGTGAGGCTATCTGGCTTCGCAAGATGTTGTTTGGCTTATTTGGTCAGCCGTTGAGACCTTCAGTGATTTACTGTGATAATCAGAGTTGCATTAAACTCACGGAGAATCCAATTTTTCATGACAGGTCAAAGCATATCGGGATCAGATATCATTTCATCAGACACTATGTTCAGAAGGGAGCTGTGAAGCTTGAGTATATTTCCACTGATGAGTAGGTTGCAGATCTTCTTACCAAAGTCTTACCACGGGGCAAGCATGTCTACTTCAGAGACAAGATGGGTGTGGTGAGGAACACCTTCCTCGGTAAGAGAGAGTGTTGAAATTTGGTACCGAAGGACAGACGGTTCTATTAGGCTTTGATCTTTGGCTTAGGGAAAAGTGTCCAAAAGAATTTAATTTTTCTCCTAAAGTAACTTTATAATTTTTATAAAGTTAAATCTAATTTAAAAGTGACTTTAAGTAATAAAGTTATTAAGTCTAATTTTAAAGTGACTTTTATAAAGTCAATGAAAAATTAGAAAGGAAAAATGACTTTGGAAATAAATGACTAAGTGGGTCTTTATTAAAGTGGGGTGAATTAAAAAATAGAAAGTGAGATTTAAATGAGCATTTAATCTCAGCCATTTATCTAAATCTATTTCAGCCATTGGATTTAGGGATCACCCAAAAGTCACTTGGGGTTAGATTAAAGGAGGAAAAGGTCATTCATTCTTTTATGAGCAGATTGGGAGAAGGAGAGCAAGAGAGCAAGAGAGATTTCTGAGTAGGGAGGAGAAGGAGACAGCAGCTTGGCACACATTCCAAGGCAGCAGTTGAGCAGATTTGTACAGCTGATTCAGCACACAGTGAAAGGCAGATTTTGGCACGATTTTCGAGGAGTGGTTTGCACAAAAATCGAGGAGCAGTTTGCTAGTTTTTCTGCACGCAAAATGAGGGCCGTACAATGCATTTATTGCAGGTCGTACAACGCATTTAATGCTGTCCGTACAGCTGCATTTAATGCTGAAAGTGGGCATGAAAATCGAGGAGGCCGTACAACATTTATTGTTGTCCTGTTTGCTGTAATTTCCAGATTGCTGTGAGGCACGGGAAAACAGATAAGTTGTAAATTTGCTTGCTGATTTTTGCTGAATATTTCTCACTGTAAAAAGGCAATTTTCAGAAATATAGAAGAGCTCTCAAACTGGTTTTCCCCAAGAGTTGTAGGGGGTTTTTCTAGGGTCACATTGACCAAAAATCTCAGTGTTTAAATGTGTTTTAATGGCTGTTTATTACTGCTGATTTTTATTTCTGCAATTTCCAGCATTCTGTAAAATTTCCAGAATTTGTGTTTTCAGCAAATTTATTTTTTCCAGCGTGTTAAATGTATGGTTATGGGAAAGGGCATTTAACTATATGGGAGAAATAAGGAGAAACTGAAAACGGGGTGGGAAATGAGAAATTTCTACACTGCGTCTCTCTCTTTGGCTGCTCTGCTGCTATCCCGACACTATCTCTGCTTCTCTGTTTCTCTGTACTCAATGTCCCTCAGCTGCTCTCCGATCACCGATTCTATCTCTCTTAGCAAATCCCACTCTAGAGAATAGAATAACTGATCACTCCGGTGTCTTCTCCAAGTGACCCTCAAGCCTCCTCTTATACTTTTCCTGTTGACGATTCAACGACCGAGATTACGCCCCTAATCAACAACTAAGATTAGATCTAGCTTGATCCATGTCTTTTTGGACCATTCTAACACAGATTCATATTAATACACATTAATATTTTATTTTCCCTAAGTTTAGACTTAGGGACTATTAAAAATATTAATTATTTTAATATTTCCTGATCTGTTTAGAATCTGCCTAAACCCTTTCTGGGCATTGGAGATCTCATGTGCCCCAGCCTCTCCACCAAATTTCGTGGCTAGAGCACATTCGATGCTACCCCAAATCAACACTTCCTCTTAGCAAGGACTGTGCGCTAGCAATACTCCTCACTGAGTATTACTCTAGTACCTGTGTTGATGCTAGGCCTTTCTGCCCAGCATCCTTTGCACTGCTGCCTCCTATATTGCTGCCCATGGTTCTACCACTGCCACTGCTGCATCTGTATGCCATCTCCCTCTGCATCTGTGCTGCTGTTGGTCCTTTCTCCTAGTACTGCATCCGCACTGCACCTCCTCTCATCATGTTGCATCGTGCTGCCCACTGCTGCACTGCAACTCAGTTACTGAGAAGTAAGTAACTGATCTCCCAAATGACCTCCCTGTGGAGCTAGAGACACCCATTGATGCTGAAGCTCCCTCTGCTGCTGACAAGTGCTCCCTCTCTGACCTCTACGCTGCTGCAACAACTCCTTGCATCTCGCATTGTTGCACACCTCTCTGTGCCTTCCTGCACTGGTGCAACACTCCTGTGCCTTTCGCACTGTTGCAGGTTGCTAGCTCTGCGCTGTCTTGGGACTGCTGCACTGTAGCTCCTCTGCTGCTCCATCCGCATCCGGCTCTACTCACTCAGCTAGTCCTGCTACTCCTCGTCGGGGCTCCCATAGCAAGGTCTAATCCAAGAGGCTGGGTACCTCAAGTATCCTGCCCCTCATTGCCTGTAGTCCACTTGACTACAGCTAGATGTCTCCCCACTTCTGCTCAAGTGGTGCGTGTGCACTCATGGCACAGTCATCGTCTGTCAAAACTTCCTTCTTTGGCCGTGCTGGCACTGCCTTAGTCTCGGAGGACTCTCCCTTACTCTTGTTCCTTGGACACTGGGTCGCATAATGACCCAACTCCCCATAGTGGAAGCACTTGATCTTGGAGAGATCATTTTTCTTCCGCTTTTCCTGCTTTCCTTAAGATGTTAGGGCCACATCTTCCTCCTCCTGCTTGACTTTGATCCCCTTGCTACTGCTACTCGTCTTCGACTGCCATCTAATCTCTTCCTGGCGAAGCGCTGCCCACATCTCGTCCCAAGGTGGAAGTGCCCCCTTGCCTAGTATACTTTGGACAAATACTTCCCATTCTTCTGAGACAACATTCGGGGCTGTCCTCACCATCATCTCCTGATCCGGTGTCGCTCCTATAGCAGTCAACTGGTCTCAGATCTCATTTAGTCCTCCGAGGAAGGTGTCAATCAATTGTCCCTTCTTCATCTGATTCTCAAGCAACATTCTTCTCTGCATAGAAGTACACTGGTACAGCTTCTTGAGAGCCTCCCACATCTCAAATGTCGTTTTCTTCTCAGCTATATGTGGTACCACATGATCCTTGACCCCGTCAAGGATAATGCACTTGGCCCTTGCCATCGCTTCCTTGTACCTATCATTATCACTGGGGTCGACTGGGACAACTATTACCTTCAAGGCGAAGTTCTTGACACGATTCTTATCAAGCACGGATAAGATTCTGGCCTTCTAGATTGCAAAGTTCGATGTTCCATCCAGTCTATCCTGGTCTCTTACCTCATGTAGTGCCATGATGCTGCTCTACTTCCCTCCTGGAAGTTCTCTGTTCGACTCCTCTAAGTCTCTACTTCTCGTCTGGAATTTCTCTTCTGGACTCCCTCTGAGTCCTGATTTCCCTCCTGGAAATCTTTCTGCCGCTTGTCGAGATGCCCCCTACTTTGATCGACTTGTGCAGCTGCACTTCTGATTCGGGTCCCTCAGCTAGAAACCCTCGGTAACAACTCCTCTGGCCCTGCTCTGTCATGTACTTTTATGACTACAGTACCTCACCAACTCCACTCTGCAATATACCTGCAGCCTTCTAGACCTCAACAACTGCCTCTATGTGAACTGTGTCAGCCCCTCTCTGCCTCACGCTGGCCCTGCATCACCCCGGATGGGTCTGCGTCAGCCCCTCTCTGCCTCACGCTGGCCCTGCATCACCCCGGATGGGTCTGCGTTAGCCCTGGGATGCCCTATGTCAGCCCTCTGACCCTTTGCGTCAGCAACGCTGGCCTCTCTGAGGCTCTGCGCAACTTCCGGCTTCCTCTGTGTGGCCCTGGCTGGCTCTGCATCACACTCCTTGGCTTGTGCGTTGCTAGAAACAACTTCTGTCACTTCGGGACAACTATTTTCTGCTGCTATTGCTCCGCTTGGCTGATGTTTTTTAGACCTCCTATGATCTGCAATCACGCTTTGATACCATGTTGAAGTTTCTAAGTTTACTTAGAAACCCTCCATGCACTTTATCTGATTTATTCCTACTTACTTGTTAATTTCCTTAACAAGTTATTTACAATGTAAATACTGAAAATAAACACTAGTGCATGCTCTACATATTACAGATCAACAACTAAAAGAAACAAGAACAAACACACATATGACACCATTATTTTTGGACTAATGTCCCCGGAAAAACCCAATGTGGGAAAACCGGTGCAGCTATCTGAGGCTTTTCTTATTAAGCAATATCAGAGTAAAATCTGGGTGCCGAAATTGGCCTACCCAACAGAGAATTTCCTTGGTAGTAATACCTCTCAGTTTCTGACAAATCTACTGGCTGAAACCCCGGATAATCCTTCCGGCAGCTACTCCACACCAATCTGCCCCAGAAACCCTAGCATCTGCCTAATTTGGACTGCGTTAGCCTCTCCTAGCCTAGCGCTGGCCCCGCATCAGCCCCAGGAGGCCCCGCGTCAGCTCTTTGAGCCTTTGCGTCAGTTACGCTGGCCCCTCTGGTGCTCTGCGCAACACTTAGCTGCCTCTGCATGGCCTTGCGTGAGAACTAACTGCTCTTGCGTCTCTCTCTTTGGCAGCTCTGCTGCTATCCCGACACTATCTCTGCCTCTCTGTTTCTGTGTACTCAATGCCCCTCAGCTGCTCTCCGATCACTGATTCTATCTCTCTTAGCAAACCTCGCTCTAGAAAATAGAATGACTGATCACTCTGGTGTCTTCTCCAAGTGACCCTCAAGCCTTCTCTTATACTTTTCCTGTTGACGATTCAACAACCGCGATTAAGTCCCTAATCAACGGCTAAGATTAGATCTGGCTTGATCCATGTCTTTTTGGACCATTCTAACACAGATTCATATTAATACACATTAATATTTTATTTTCCCTAAGTTTAGACTTAGGGACTCTATTAAAAATATTAATTATTTTAATATCTCCTGATCTGTTTAGAATCTACCCAAACCCTTTCTAGGTATTGGAGATTTCATGTGCCCCAGCCTCTCCACCAAATTTCGTGGCTAGAGCACATCCGATGCTACCCCAAACAACAAATACGCCTTGTATTTTTACACATACAATGGCTCAACGTCTCACTTGAAGTGACACTTATCAAGTTGGCCTACTTAACAACCAAATTAATTTGTCAACTTCAAAAGTTCATCTCTCTAACTACAACTTGGATTCGGACGATTTTCGATGCATTGGAATCCTATTTTCGAGTACTATCATCCTTATCCATCACATGTCATAAATCCAAAATTGTTTTGTGCCAAATCTCGATGGGTGCCAAAACCCCATTCTTTGGTTCCAAGCCCACAAGATATCCTTGTGCTGCTTTGCCCTCCAATCCCTGAACCTTAGGGCTTGGAGTACATCCCAGGCTACACAAATCATCACGAAGTTGGTGGGGAAAGTCGAGCTGGGCCCACGTGGGCATCTTGGAGGCTCATTGATAAATAGAGCAAGAGACACTCATTTTGGTTATTCATTCATCTATTCAGAAATTGTCTCTTTGACACAACACGCTTGAGCTGAAGCCAAGTCTGTAGTGTTGTTTAGCACACGAGTGTCTTCGAGTGGAGATCTCAACCCTTGCTTCGGTGGACTTCGAGTGCTATCCCAAGGAGGGAGTCCTACCTATACTAGTTCGTACCAACAACAGGGAGTGCGAATTTGTGGAGAGGATTGACAACAACAACACAGGGACTGCGCAGTTCTTGGAGGAGGCACGCTTGGAGGTTGAGGAGTGAAGGGAGTTAGGGGCTGAAACTTGAGGTGGAGTCCAGGGAAGTGTTGTGGGGGCTTTTCCAGCGTTTTGGCGGAGCAGCAAACACAATATTTGCTATAGGTTACATCTTCTGCTTGTGGAGGAGGGCCAAGCATTTGGGGGTCAATTTTGGAGCGTCAAAACTAGGATAGTCTCATAACAATATTGAGTCTCATTCACGACTAGGCCTAGAATAAGCCCTTGAGGAGCTAGTGCCAACATGGGAAGACTGAAGCAACTATGAGGCAGGTGTATTTGAAGTTTCCATTTCAGATGGAAAACTAGAGAGATCCTCAGTTTCTTCTTCAAGCCAACGCAAATCAGGAAGTCCTCCTCCACAACCCAATTGGACTTTAAATCAATACTATCCAATAAAATTGGATTTAGATCCTTTGGATACAATTGTTTTATGAGCATTCGAAGGTTGTAGTAGATGAAAACCAACTTCTCCAACCTCTCATGATCCATCTTGTTTCTCTTTTTGCTGCGGATTTTCTCAAATACCGACCAATTGTGCTCACAACCAGAAGCGCTGCAGGGTTGACTCAAAACTTTGATGGCAAATTCTTGTAATTGTGGTGCCTTAGAGCCACAATTTATCCACAAATGCGCTGTAAAAAGATAACAACAAAGATTATCAATTTGCAATGCCAAACATATAAAAGAGAACTAGCAAAATTACAAGCTAACCAATTTGCACTTACAAGGCATTTTCTTGTCCTTGAGACGTTGGCTTGAGCTGAATCCAAACATGTCAAATGCTTCGTTTTACATATCTCGTTGCATGTTGATTTTGTCCGGAACATCTTGATCTAGGAAAATCTTCTCAATGCATATCATGAAACTTGTCATCACTCGATATCCTTTTGAATGTTAGAACCCTCATTATAGAATAAGTTTGGATTAAGATATGCCCCTGTCGCATGCAATGGTGAATGTAGCTTCTTGTCCCACCTAGAATCAATAATTTCCCATAAAGGGAGATATTTAGATTCATCTACCTTGTAGAAAGTGTTGATGGCCTCTTTGGCCCTATCCATGCCCTCATAAATACATCCCATTGTAGTTTTCTCTCCATCCATCAATCTCAAGACTTTCACAAGGGGCTTAGTGATGCTCAATCTCAGTGACTTTCTCCAACAAACTATCACCTAGGAGAGATGCTTTCACAACCAATGCTTTTGGTTTTGTGCTGTCTTTCCAAAATAGCCATTGTTGGCTACAAAACATTCTTGTCAAAGCTTGGTACTCATACAAAAGGCTTTGGAGGGAAAGAAAGTGTTTAGCAAACCGTGTGATAGCTGGGTGACTAAACTCACCCTCTGTGAATTCCCTCATAAGGTTCAACACCCAAGCATGGTTATAAATATACTTGGTAATTTGTTTGCACTCTTAAACAACATCTTGCACGCACTTCAACTTCCCAATGTCCTCTAGTATCAAGTCTATGCAATAGGCAGTGTACAAAGTCCAAAAAATGGTGGGATATTTGGCACAAAGTAACATTCTAGTTGCCACATAATTTGTTGAGTTGTTCGTGATTACTTGGACAACATTTGCAACCCCAACTTCCTCCACAACCTAAACCAACAATGTAAAATCAATTGTGCATCCTTTATGTGTGCAGATGCATCAATGGATCTTAGGAACATGGTTCTCTTAGGGCAAGCTACAACAAAACTTATTATTGTTCTTCCCCTTTGATCTGTCCACCCATCAGACATAATTGTGCAACTTGTAAACTTCCATGAGCTTTTAATACTCTCCAATTGTGCCTTGACACACTCGAGCTTCTCATCTAGCTCTTTCCTTGTAAGTGCATTATAAGATGGGCCTTTTTATCCAGGGCTAGGACTTTCAATGGAATCCACCATGGGCTAATAAAATTAAGACTTTGCATAGTTGAATGAAAGACTATTATGGTACCAAAACCTCCTCATTTCCATATTTGCCTCTTTCCTCTTCTTTTCATTAAAACTCTCCAAGGTTGGCTGAGATTCTGGAGTTGTGTGAGCAAGGAAGAAAGGAGAGGTTATACTCTTGTTTGCCACAACAGTTGAAGAGGAGTTACCTGCACTTTGATCCGGTGGTGCTATTTGAGATCTACCTATCCCAAAAACCTCAACCTTCATTCTTGCCCTCTTAGAATTTTGTTCTTTAATGGCATCCAAAGAAGCTGCCATTTCAGTAGTGACTTCTGGAGGGAAATGATCACAAGGTTCCACACCATTCCTAGGAATTCTAGCTAGGTGGTGTTTCAGCCTGTTTATGCCCACATACATTGTGGCATTGCAATAATTCCACTTGACTTGGTGGTCATCACTAGGAATGACTCAGACACAATGTGTCCATGTCGAATCACGAGGCTTTCTACTACCCTTTGGTGGCATGGAATCTAGAAGAGAAAAAAATATAAAATTATAATATAAAATTATAATATTAAATTTAGCTCTAAATTTAAATTTTTTTAATTGATGACAATTTTTTTGGCCCTATGTGTGGCTAAGAAACTCAGCTCACAAGCCCTGTGGCCGAGTTTTGTCGGCCACACACAAGCCTTGTGTGGTTGAGAAAATCAGCCACAAGACCTGTGGGCTAAGAAACGAGTTTCTTAGCCACAAATGGCCTGAGTATGGTTGAGAAACTCAGCTACAAGGCCTATAAATTTTTTTAAAGTGAAACAAAAAAAATGAAATGAAAACAAAAAAAATTGAAACAAATAATCAAACTTCATGAAGCCTACCTGGCTGTGATGAAGCCTCCTTTAGCCTTCTTTAGCCTCTTGCAAGAGCTCCTTCACTGTGCAGTGGAGTCACTAAGCTCCTTCAGCCAACACTTAGTGAATGAGAAATGAGTCAAATGACAAGTGAATGAGAAATGAGAGGGAGGGAGGTGCTTATAAAACATTTCCTTCCCTCCATTTTCCCTTTTCCTCTACCAGATCTCAAAAGAAACAAATTTTTTTTTGTAAAAATCAAATTTCAGCCCACGCTTGTCCACCATGAGTTTGATACGAGTCTTATGAGGGTCTTAAGCAGGTCCATGGGTATTGAAGAGTTTGGACAAGTCTTGGAGGGTCCGAGTCTTATGGGAGGGTCTTGGCCTCTAGACTCGTTTCGGTATTTGACTCGTGAAGACTCGCGAGTCTTCAAGAGTCATATAAGGGTCGTGCTTCACTGGTCCATACAATGCAACAAAACCTCTCCCTTTTTGGTGACTTATAATGTTTTTGAAAATCAACAACAATGCACTTCATAAAATGTTATCACTATGAATATTCTGGTCCAGAAAAAGCAGAAAATCAATTTCCTAGAGGCAGAATGTAATATGTTGAGGAATAAGGTCATCAATCTTAGGAAATATTCTCACTCTGTAGCTTTGAACCACAGGATGTCAAAAATTTAGTCCATGTAGATTTTAAGGAGGAAGACACAGTTCACCAAATGATGGAAGACATGGATCTTGGAAAGTAGAACTCCCTTCCTTCCAACATCAGATAAGAAGTGGTCAAATAGTCACCATGTCTTTCATTAATTTATATGTTTAGTAAAACGATTAGAATTTTAGGTGTTTTTGTTGGCGCAAAAATAACAACAGGGTTGAGACCCCGGGTTCGGGCACAGGGCCAACAAAGCTCCGTTATAGTCTAGCACAACGTCAACATTTTCACCTTACCCAAATGGGTAAGGAGTCTCACCCGAGGCGTGTTGCGACCTTAGTTAGATGGGAGTTGGAATCTAGTATCGAGAAGAATCATATTAGAGAATCAAAAAGCAAAGAACACTGAATCATTCTACAAGGAAGTTTGATTGCAATAGACCATACATGTTGTAAAAGAGATATTACTTAAATATATGCATACATAAAATTTTTAAAGAACCAGATTAACATGCAACTAACACACGATGGTCCCAATAGCAGTCTTCATCATTAATCTGAGTAGTGAATGCATTACATCAGGCTCAAGGCCTCTTTTCCAACATACAAAAACTTTAGATAGAACAATACATAAGCATATGAAACAACAGATACAAAGCGACTCTCCTAGCTCCGCAACAACAATCATTCAATGTTATCCTTTTTGCCTTTTGACTTGTTCTTCCTTCTCTCTGCCTGATAACCTGGACTACTAGTTCCTTTTCAGGCTCTCCACATTCTCCCTTGCTCAGCTGTTTCCATTCCTTGGCTGTCCTTTCTCTTTTCCCGATCAACTGTTTCTGCTCCTTCTCGCTGCTCCTCCACAACTGCCAGTCTTGCCCAAGTTCCTTCCTGTTTCTCGGCTGTTATTCCTGCAACTCTCCAACGACCACTTCCACCACTTGGCGCTAGACTTTTGACTCATTGCCAAAACTTCTTAATTCCTCCAAAAACGAAGGCCCCAGTAGGCCCCGACCAGAGTCTATTGACTCGTCCCCGAGTCAATCTTCTTTCAGCGTCGTTGGTGCTGCTGATGCTTCCACTGCTCGTGTTGCTGCTGATGCTTCCTCCCGTCTGATTTCTTTAAACGAAGGCCCAAATTCAGGGACAAAAGCGATGGTCGCTTGGCAGAATTGGGTGTACCCATTGAGCACTGCCTGCCATATTCGTGTGATTGCAGCTGCTTGGCTGAGGAACTTAGATGTAGTGTCGTATGTCGGTTGGGCCAGGCATGTCATCAATAAAGAAGTTCAATGTGCATCGATGTCATCATAGAGCTATTGCAGTGTCTCTAGGGTTGTTTTTAATCTGGCGGCTGGAGGTCTCGGAGTGTCTACTTTGTCATGAACAACTCATCTTCTATTTGTTGAATGTGGACCTCCAGAGTGTTTATCTCGGCCCTGATCGTCTTTCGTTGGTCTTTGTCTTTGGTGTTCCTGGCATCATTGAGTAGCTGATTGACCCTGTTGTGGAGGGGGTATACCGGTTGGTTCTTCTTCGCAAGGCAGCTCGACCAGTTGTGAACTTGTTGCAGGAGAGTGTGGGCATCTTTCGTAGCATTGATAATGGAGTCTTTTAGGGTGGTTGCGTTGGCCATCTTCTATTCTATTTCGGTTGCATATGTCATAGCAGGGTCCGACAACGCACTTCTTGCTGCAACGAGGGTCTGCTTGAGCTCATGGTTGGCATAAATTAAATCATGGCACACTGCCTAGATGTGGTTGCAACATTCAACAAATGTACAAGCTGAAAAGTCTTCCAGGGCATTGGGCACAACATCAGAAACTTAAGGCCACAGTACCTAGAATTTTTCGGTGATCTGCTCTAGTTGTCGCTAAAGTTGTTGCTTTTCTTGTCGCAGTTGATCACGTTCTGTTGTGAGCGCGACAATTTGTTGCTATTGCTGTTCATGCTGAGCAATCAAATCATTGTGCAACGCCTCTGCTCGACATGTGGTTAGTTGAATAAAATTAAATAATTGGGTTGAGGACCAGCCCTGGAGATCATCCTGGTTCATGGTAGAGGGTTCTGGAAACTGACTCTGCAAGGGCTGCCCACTGGCAACAGACTTTTCTAAGTGTTTGTGGGGAGAGGTAGCTTGCTGTGAAGGTTTGGTCGATGGTGGAGTGGTGTGGATGGAAACGGGGAGGGTTGGAATTGAAGGAAACTGATGAAGTGGTAATGATATTGGATGGATAGTGGTGGTGAGTGCCCATTAGTGGACCTGACTCCAATAATAAAGACAACATGGAAGTGGTGACGACTTCTGCACTGGAGACTGCCGTGATGGACTGGACAACAGAGTCAACCTCCATGTCCATCTCCGTTCCCAACAGTGTTCCAGAGGGTATAATGTCTGAAATGGTGGTAGATATGGATGCTGTATGCGGTGATGGGTTGCACGAACTAGGTGATGCAACTGAGGTGGAGGGTGGAATTTCTTCAACAATGGGCGATGCAGTATGGGATTGGGGTTCTTCAAGTGTGAGATCTACAATGTGACTAACAGGGGTCAATTGTTGCTTTTTGGCACCAACAGGAGGTTTTATAGCTTTTGAACCACGGGTTTTTGGGATGGTAGGCTTGAACTGGGAATGGGTTCTACTACTGGAATTGTAGCAACTAGAGGAGTAGTAATCAGTGGATCCTATTGTCTTCTACCTTGAAATTTAGCAAAGGCGGGAAACGAACCTGTTGAGACTTCGATGTTGGCAATGGTTTCCTTCAGGGAGCGCATTTGTTTCTTACGCTGTTTGATGACCGGTTGCAACTCCTCGACCAAGCACTTTCTTGAACCTGCAATTGTTTTTCTCGGTAGCGGTTGGGGTACCATCCCTTCAAAGAAATAGATGTGCTTGCCTCCTTGAATCTCCCCTGCAATGCCTAGCCATGAACCGACCTCTGTGTGGAATGCTTCAACAGTCATCATAAACTTTTTGGGTCTCATATGGAAGGTGTGGGGGTGAACACAGTGCAACCTTATCCAAGTGTTGCCATGACTAATACCAAACCAAATTTCTGACAAGTACTCATCAAGCAGTGATTTCGGAACCCTTTTTGCAACCTTGATGACTTTTAGCATTTTCTTGTACCAATTGATGAAGGAAGCCTCATTTATTTCCTTGCTACTTGGGTCCCCTGAGGTTCGCTAGGGCGTGTACCTGAGGGCAAGAGGCTGCTATTCTGTGATGGGAGCCAACTCCCGACCCTCTGTTGGGCACCATTTCCACATCGCTAGAGCAACAACAAGGTACCCATAAATGAAATGAGTCGCCCGCTTGTAGATATCTTCGTAGGCTTTAAATAGTTCATGGAGAAGGAAGGCACACCAATTCAGTTGGGTGCCTTCTACACAGTGCTCCGCAATTGAAATTGTATCGAGCGTGCACTCATTTTTGGAAAAATGACGCATTAGCCTCCCTGCAATATGTAGTATGCAAACTTGATATTTGGGGTGTTGATCGGCTCTATGCATGCTCCCTTTCCTCCTCTCTATGTATCATACTTGTGGTAATAATCATTTCCTTTCTTCTTCACTCGCTTGGAGGTTGTCTACAATGCAATTGATACCGCGTTTCCAATTGCTTATAAACCTGTGATCCTCTGAATGTCCACTGCATGAATTGGATATTCTTTATCAAGCCAGAGCGATCCTCCATGCATTCTGTTGACCAGTAGCTTTGTGCACTGCATTGCAACCATTGTCGTCCCAAACACAGGCAAACTTCTCAAATTAAGCAAGGTGGACCCCTCGATTCCTCTGAAATTAATTTTGAATTTGATTGATATGCTTCCATCCTCCTTCATTACTGGTTTAGTGTAGACTCCACGTTTCAGGGCCGGAAATTGGAAAGAGTCCGGGATATCATTGTCAACCAACACAACTGATTCGAATTGGATCCATAAAAATTCTCAAAGTGCCATGACTGTATCAAATCAAGATAGACTTCGAATTTATGGATAAAGAGCTATCAGGAAGACCTATGGACAGTGGCAGTTTGCAGCCAGCAAGGAACGACGAGGACCTCGGTCAAAGCGCACTGACCGAGGCCCATGGAGACCGTGCAGGACGCAAAACTGGCAGTTAGGAAGCCCGGATCGGGAAACAGAGGCCATTTCTAACGCGGGATCGCGCTAAGTGTTGGGCAAAACCCCTCAAGAAGGAGAAGCCCCGAGCGCTCGGTCGCATGGGAAGTCGGGAAACCGTGGGGAAAGCGCTAACACGAAAGGCGGGTCCCGCGCTCTAAAACCGGTGGTATATCAGAGGCACTTTGGGGCGGTAAGCAGATTTGGTAGAAAACGAGCGATTCCATACATTGTGCGATGCATGTCCGGCAGATGAGAGAGAAAATTGCCTCTCATCGCGCGCTAACAGTCGAGCAAGTCAACCGTGCGAAATGAGCGAACACCGTAGGATCTAGGGGCTCCAGATCTGATGGCGGAGATTGCGCCCGATGGAGGAACTGGATTTAACAAGGGAATTAAGTCGCGACATATAAAAGTCTGAAGTCCGATTTGACCGCTGAGTTGGTGGATGAATCATTCCACAGTGTAACTAAAATACCGAACCGTCAAGGAAGAGCTGGCGCAGTTCGTGAGAGGACAAGTGGCCACCTCCTTGTGAGACGTTGGCGATGACGCAGAGGCAGGGAACTCCAAGCGAACAGCAGCAGGCGAACCGAAGGGGCGGAAGAGGAAACAAATAGTCGAGGACAGATTGGCTTTAAGCCATGAATAGACAGAGAATAGAACAGAGAAGAGAAGGAGGAGAACAGAGACAAGTGAGAAAGAGACAGTGAAGCAAGAAGCAGAAAAATAGAGAGCCGAGTTGACCTAAGGCAGCATTGAGCAGACAGAAGGCTTGAGAGGTTCAAGCCATCTCGGTGAGGATATCTGTCGAGAATTGAGCACCATTGGACTCATCCCATTGAAGACCAGAGAGGTCGAGACTTGGTAAGGAAAGAGTTTGTGCACTCTAGTGGCTTGGGGAATCCAAGAACCACCCTAGTAAGCATCCTTTGTTTCAGGAGCATCCTCTGTATCAAGAGACTCAAGTTGAGCTCCTCATTGTAAATCTCTGCTTTAAAGACACAATAAAAGAAGGCCACCACTAAAAGCGGGACCAGAGATGTAGCCCTGGAGAATAGGGTGAACTCCTTATTAATCTGCCGTGTTCTTGTATTTGCTTATTGTGTTTCTCTTACTGTTTTCTATTTTTCAGTGTCTGTGTATTTTGCAATCTGATTGATCCGTTGCCTAAAATAACATAGACACACACCAGCACATGAGTCTGTAATACCTTCATTCATTAATTATTTAACTGAGATCACTCACGAGTGAATTTCAGATCAAGTGGTATCAGCGCTTTAGGCTATTAAGGTTATACAAGCTTGTGTTGGATTTAGCTGTTGAATGCTCATTAGATCAAAGCTCAAATTAGGAGAAGGAGAGTTGGTCGAAACCAATCCTGAAATTGGGAGAGTCTATCCTCAGAAGACAATGTCAGAAGAAGGTTTTATGGGCCCAGACCCTTAATTCGTAGATAGTTTCCTAGCCATAAAGTCCATGGTAGAGGAAATGTATAAGGACTTTAGAAAACATAAGGATGAAGATTCATTAGGCTCTAAACAAGACAAAGGAGAAGATGCGTCTCATTTCCATGACCACTCAAAAGGCAAGGGGAAAGAACAAAGCTTTCTCACACCTCCTAATAGCCCTATACATAACAAGAAGGCATCTTTGATTAAACTAGATGTTAAATTTGATTTACCTATATATGATGGAGAGTTGAATGCAGAAAAGCTGGACAATTGGATTAGACAAATTTATGTTTATTGCAGAGTGCAGAGTATCGACTTAGACAAGAGCAAGATTCAGCTGGAAAATCTATGTCTTGGAGGCACTGCCTTGGTTTGGTGGGAAGGCAGGACCCAAGCTGATTTGAAGAGACATGGTAAGACTATTTCTGTCTGGAGTGAATTTGTTTCTGCAATCAAAAAGCAGTTCTATCCATTGGCCTACATGCAACAAGCCATGATGAGTTGGCAAACTCTTCGACAGTTGAAAGGGCAAAGTGTGCAAGGGTACACTCAAGAATTTAGAAAGAGAGCATTGATTCTAGGAATCTCATTAGACTCACCTAAGACTCTGTTGAAGTACATTGGCGGTCTACACAACTACATGAGACACACTATCCTCATGTTTAATCCCACTAGTATAGATGAGGTATCTGTACAAGCTACTCATCTAGAAGCTAGAGGAAAGAATGGAAGTCCAGAAGTTGGGGGACCATCCCAACCCACTGCAAGCAAGAATAAGGAGAAAAGAAAGCAGAAATGGAAAACAAGGAAGGCTAACACTGCACAGAAAAGCAAGGCTTCATGCACTCACTGTAAAAAGGATGGGCATGATGATGAGCACGGTTGGATTCTGCATCTAGAGCTGAGACCTAAGAATTTTGAGGGCAAGAAGAAGAAGACTGCTGCAGCTATTCAGAAAGATTTGGGTCAGACTCAGGAGATGAAACAACTATTTCAGCCACAGGAATAAGAGATAAGAATTTTGAAGCATCTACTAGTAATTCTACACAATCTACTATTGATGAAGAAAATGAGAGAAAAATACATGAGCTTTTCCATATTCGAGTTATTTCCAAACATCAAAAGATTGATATTTTGTTTGATAGTGGCTCACAAGTAAATTTAATTTCTGAAGCAATTGTAAAGAAATTGGGATTAGTGACTACACCTCACAAGAAACCATACCCATTAGGATGGTTAAATGATAAAGCACAACTACAAGTGACTAGACAATGCAAACTCAAGTTTTCTTTTGGGTCAACATTTGTAGATGAGGTTTAGTTAGACATAATTCCTTTAGATATATGTGGAATTGTTTTAGGAAGTCCTTACTTATATGACAGAAAAGCTATCTTCTATAGAGCTGAGAACAAGTATCTACTTGTTAAAGGTGGAATCGAATACTTTGTAAGAGCTCATAAGTTCAAGAATAATTATACTCTCATAAACTCAGGGCAGATGAAACAACTGATAAATTCATGCAAACAATTCCTACTGATGGTTGTAAAGGAAAAGAAACCTGATAAAACCAATGTATTTGAGGGCTGTAATGCTAAACAACAAGCTGATTTAGAAAAGGTTGTTTCAGAGTATGATATCTTCTTTCAAGAACCTAAAGGTCTGCCACTCAAAAAGGAAATAGTGCATGATATTATTTTGCAGCAAGATGCTCCATTGCCTAACATTGGAATGTACAGGTTGTCTGCTTTAGAGAATGCTGAAATCAAGAAGCAGGTGCAGGAGTTGCTCGAGAAAGGGTTCATCAGACCTAGCACATCACCATGTGGGTCACCAATCGTTTTGGTGAGAAAGAAAGATGGCTCGTGGAGAATGTGCATTGATTACCGAGCAATGAATAAGATAACAATAAAAAATCGTTACCCCCTTTTTCGCATAGATGATCTTTTAGATCAATTGAAAGACGCTGTTTATTTTTCCAAGTTAGACTTGCATAATGGATACCATCAGGTTAGAGTTGCAGAACAAGATGCATGGAAGACTGCTTTCAAGACAAAGCAAGGATTGTATGAGTGGATGGTTATGCCTTTTGGCTTAACTAATGCTCCTGCTACTTTCATGAGATTAATGAATGATGTAGTCAGACCTTTTCTTTATGATTTTGTTATTGTGTATCTGGATGACATTCTGATATTTAACAAAACATGGGAAGAACACTTAAAGCATGTTAAGCAGACACTAGATGTTTTGAAAAGAGAAAAACTTTATGTTAAACTCTCAAAATGTGAATTTGGTAAAACATCTTTGAATTATTTGGGACATATAGTAGGGGGTGGTGAATTGAAGATAGATCCCTCTAAGGTGACAGTTATTGTAAATTGGCCTAAACCCAAATCTGCTACAGAAGTTAGAAGCTTTTTAGGAGTAGCACAATATTGGAGAAAGTTCATTTCTAACTTTTCCTCAATTGCAACTCCCTTACATGCTTTAATAGGATTGAACAAGGTGTTTCAGTGGGGAGGCAAACAACAGAAAGCCTTCGACACCTTGAAAGAAAAGATTAGTACAACACCTGTACTAGCACTGCCTGATCTTCAAAGACCATTTGAGATCCAAACGGATGCCAGTGACTATGCCATGGGAGCAACGTTGACACAACACAGTAAACTCATATGTTATCATTCTAAGATATTTAATTCTGCAGTAGTTAACTATCCTACATATGATAAAGAATTGTATGCATTAGTACAGAGTGTGAAAAAGTGGAAACATTACTTAATGGGCAAAGAGATAGTAATACATACTGATCATCAACCACTTCAATATCTACACTCCCAAACTAAGTTGTAGCACTCAAGACAATATAGATGGATGGGCTTTCTACAACAATTTCATCTAGTCATTAGATATAAAAAGGGCATACATAATAAAGTTACAGATATGTTGTCTAGACCCATTATGAATGCATCTACTATACTTAATAATAATTCTGTGTTACATGAGAGCTACATTGAACAATATGCTCAAGATGTAGATTTCAGAGATGTATATGCAACTTTAAGTCAAGGTAAACAAATAGAAGAATTGGATTATCATGTAAAGGACCGACTCTTATACCATTGTGGGAAGTTATGCATTCCACAAACCAAAAGAGTAAAGATAATTCGAGAAGCACACACTTATCAAATATCAGGTCACTTTGGGGTAAGTAAAATAGTTGCACAACTGCAAAGATTTTGTTATTGGCCAAAAATGAATGAGACAGTTTCTAGATATGTAAGAGGGTGTACTATGTGTGCTAAAAGCAAGCCCAGCAACAGAAAACTAGGCTTGTACACTCCATTACCAGTTCCTTCTCACCCTTGGGAAAGTGTTTCCATGGATTTTGTTGGAGGACTACCTAAATCTAGGAAAGGTCATGATTATCTATATGTTGTTGTGGATAGGTTCAGCAAAATGTGTATTTTGATACCTTGTAATAAACAGATTACAGCTGAACAAACTGCAAAACTATTTTTTGAACATGTATGGGTTCATTTTGGATTACCCACTTCCATTGTATCTGATCGAGACACCCGATTTGTGGGGAAGTTTTGGTCAAGTCTGTGGGAACTGATGGACACCAAACTGAAGAAAAGCACAGCTTTTCATCCACAAATTGATGGCCAGATAGAAGTAGTTAACAGGACAGTGATCCAATTACTCAGAGGATATTGCAGCAAGCATCCTAAGCTTTGGGATGAACATTTATGTTATGTGCAACATGCTTACAACAGAGCAAAACATTCTTCTACATAGAGATCTCCTTTTGAGACCTGTTTTGGTTTCACACCAAGGTCTCCGTTGGATTTTGTCTTTGGTAAATGCACCACAGTTGAGGGACATAGTGATGTGGACAGGGCAAGTAGGTTCATTGAACAAATCCAAGAGATCCACTAGGCAGTACAGGAACAACTGGAAAGGAGCCAAGCCAAATACAAGGCAAGGCATGACAAGTATCGGGTGGAGCATAGTTTTCAAGTTGGTGACCAAGTCTGGCTGTATATCAGCAAGGATAGGATGCAAGGTGAAGGTAAAAAGTTAAAGCCTATCAGGTATGGACCCTTCAAGATACTTGAGAAGATTGGTGAGAATGCTTTTCACCTTGATCTACTAGCTTACATGCACATCTACTTAGTTGTAAATGTAGATTGCTTGAGATTGTTTGAACCTTCACTAATTGAAGATCCCAAAGAGCAGAGTCAATTGCCTTCTATTGATGACCTGCTACCTGAATACCTTAATGAATTGCAGGAAGACACAGTTCTGGACAAGAAGGTGAGGACGACGCGCAGAGGAGATGTTGAGTACCTCAAAGTTGGGCTCAAGGGTTCAAAATTGAGCAGTGCAAAGTGGATAGAGATTGGACAAGTGAGACAATTGTACCCTCACTTAGTCGATGCTTGAAAACCAACTTTTGGTGGTCCAAAAGCATTTTTTAGTGGGAAGGCCGTGATCCGAATTGGATCCATAAAAATTCTCAAAGTGCCATGACTGTATCAAATCAGGACAGACTTCGAATTTATGGATAAAGAGCTATCAGGAAGACCTCTGGACAGTGGCAGTTTGCAGCGAGCAAGGAACGACAAGGACCTCGATCAAAGCGTGCTAACTGAGGCCCATGGAAACCGTGCAGGACACAAAACTGGCAGCTAGGAAGCCCAGATCGGGAAACAGAGGCCATTTTTGATGCGTGATCGCGCTAAGCGCTGGGCAAAACCCCTTGAGAAGGAGAAGACCCGAGCGCTCAATCGCATGGGAAGTTGGGAAATCGTAGGGAAAGCGCTAACGCGAAAGGCTGGTCCCACGCTCTAAAACCGGCAGTATATCGGAGGCACTTTGGGGCAGTGAGCGGATTTGGCAGAAAACGAGCGATTCCATACATTGCGCGACGTGTTTCCGGTGGATGAGAGAGAAAACCGCCACTCATCGCGCGCTAACGATCGAGCAAGTCAACGGCGTGAAATGAGCGAACACCGTAGGATCTGGGGGCTTCAGATCTAACGGCGGAGATTGCGCCTGATGGAGGAACCGGATTTAACAGGGGAATTAAGTCACCTCCTAATTAATTACTACAACAACTTTCCCTATGCATACTCAATCGTATTAATTCTGCCGTCAGTTGAGCTGGACCTGACTCGGATGACACAAAACTGAAAAAAGAAAGATGGAGTTGATGGGTAATTATGTTATCGTGATGGAAGACTCTTAGGAATTGATTATGGATATAATGGGAAAGATTAAACGGAAATCTGGGTTGACACTAGAAATTATTGCCTAAATACTACGGAAATGATACCTAACACATGTGACTCCCCCTGATCATAACCAGTTGTAGTGGGGTGGTAGAACATCCGCAACTGGAAGAGACCTGGCGAAATATTTATTTTGAACTAATTGAAATGTAAAGAACTGACTGACCAAAGAAACTGATGCAACTAGTGACTAACCAACTAAATGACTCCTACCTACTCCTACCTATGGTCTCCTTTTAGAGATCCAATCAATTATGAGTAACATTGTTTGATCTGTGGAAGGGTTTTAGGTGTGCACCGTGCACCCATCCTGGTAGCAATACACCATCCAATTGCGCTAGCATGACAACCCCTGACTCTTTTACTTCCGAAACATCAAACGACCCTAACCAATGCATCTATAGCTTCCCTGGAAACTTCAAGAATTTTCTATTATATAGCAGAACATGTGCTCCTACTGTGAATGATTTTATCTTAATGTGCCTATCATGCCATGCCTTCTACCTTTTCTTTTCAACCATTCAATGGAAATCTGCCATAAACCTAGCCTCATCCAACTTTGAAAGTTCGTCTAACCTTTTTTGAATGGATTCCTCCTCTGTCACATGAGTGGCTTGAGTTATGAAAAGGCTGGGAATAACAAATTTGGTCGGTACCGTAGCCTACCATCCATACACAGGTTGGAAAGATGTATGCTTGTGTAAACGCTTAATAGTTGTGTGGTATGCCCATAGAGTCGCTGGTATTCTCTCATCCCAATCATCTCAGTTGGCTAAGCATGTCTTGGTCAAACCATTTTTCCTGAGGGTGATACAAGCTGCTTCTATGGTATTGTATCATGAAATTATGAAGTAAGGAGATAACTGTTTCATTTATGAAGTGGGTCCCCTGATCACTAGTGAGACTCCTAGGGCACCCAAATCTGGATATGATGTTCTCAAATATGAATTTGGCAGCGGTATTCGTATTACAGTCTTTAATCGGGGTTGCCTTTGCTCATCTGGTAAGGTACTCTGTTGCGGTGATGATATATCTAGCATGAGAGTGACGTACCGGTGGATTGATATGTCCTATAAAATCGACCACCCATTTCTCAAATATCTACAGTGCACGTACTGGTTGCAATGGCAGTTCATCACGGTGTGATGGTCTCCCAACCCTTTGGCAAACATCACAACCTCTGGCATATTCTTTCGCATCTTTGAAAACTATTGACCACCATAGTCCTACCTACAATACTTTCCTTGCAGTAGCCTTCCCTCCAACATGTCCACCCACAACTCCTAAATGACACTCCCATAATACATCGTGTCACTCGTGATTGAGGACACATCTGCGCAACACTTAATCGAGACCCAATTTATGCAGTTTCCCCGCAATCGATTGATAATCTACAGCTCGGACGACCATATGTCTCCGTTGTGTTGGTGTGTATTCTTCCAGACATTTACTTGTAGCTAAAAAGGCTACAATGTCCTCCAAGTGATTTGGTACTGCTTCAATCCATAATAGATTGACGTCTGGTAGCTGATCATCAAGGGATCCTCCACTTTCTCCTAATTCCAGTCGTGAGAAGTGATTAGGTACCACATTTAATCGGCCAAGCTTAACAACTACTTCAAATGTGAATTCTTGGAATAACAAAAGCCATCTGCAAATTCCTCCTTCAAGTACATGCTTGTTCACTAAATACTTCAAAGCAGAATGATAAGTGAAAAACTTGATTAGGCTCCCAGTAAGTAGTGTCGAAATTTTTGAAGCGAATACACCATCGCAAGTGCCTCCTGCTTAGTTGTGGTATAGTTCTTTTTTGCTGTAGACAACTTTTTGTTGACAATAAATTGGGTGATCGAGGTTCCCCTTCCCCGGCTGAGCCAGAACAACACCCAAAGTAATGTCTGAGGCATCAATGTGGATGTTATGAACCAGCTCACAAAAAGATAGAAAAGATAGATCAACAACTTCAAAATCAGCTTCTTCGAGGGGGAAACGTCCTTTACATTACACAAATGAACAATTCTTGGATGATTCAAATGACAATACCTCCTTTCTATATATAGGAGTCTAAGTGGTCCCAATATAATCAGAGCCTACATAACAATAATATTGTAGGGGCACACAATAACAATAGTGGGCTTCTATGGGGCACAATAATAACAACATGGGGACTAATCAACACAACAATACAATAAGGGCGTTGCACTAATAACAATAAGGGGCTATACTAGTAGCATAGGGACCTAACATGCCTCTCTCCTTCAAAAAGTGTTGTCCTCAACGCTTGAGTAGTTCTGAATGCTTCTATATAAAATTCTCGTCCTCCCATGTGAAATCTTTAGCGGGTAAGTTCTTCCACTTGATAAGATACTATGAAATTGATCGAGTTCATAGTTGTTGTTGATTTGGGGTAGCATTGGATGTGCTCTAGCCATGAAAATTGGTGGAGAGGCTAAATCATATGATATTTCCAAGACCCATAAATGGTTTTGGGAAATTCTACCCGGTAAAGGAGATATTAAAATAATTGATATTTTTAATAGGTTCTTAAGTTTAAACTTAGGAAAATAAAAATATTAATGGGTATTAATATAAAACTGGGTTAGAAGGTTCTAAATGACATGGATCAAGCCAAATCTAATCTTAGCCTTTGATTAGAGATGTAATCTCGACTGTTGGAGACTCAACAAAAAAAGTATATGAGGAGGCTTGAGGGTCAGTTGGAGATACACCAGATTGATCAGTCAGTTCGATTTGCTAGAGCGGGGTTTGCTGAGAGAAATTGAACTAGTGATCAGAGTTGCAGCGAGGGGCAGTGAGTGCATAACAGAGAGGCAGAGATAGTGTCGGAAGACCAGCGCTGAGGCAGAGAGGTAGACACAGAGCCAGAAGGAGCCACACAGAGGTTGCAGAGGTGACGCAGAGGCCCACAGAGGCTACATAGAGCCTCAGAGGGATGACGCAGAGGGTTGCAGGATGACGCAGAGGGTTGCAGGCTGACGCAGAGGCCAGGAGGGTTGACGCAGAGGGTTGCAGGCTGACACAAAGAACAGGAGGGTTGACGCAGAGGGTTGCAGGCTGACGTAGAGGCCAGGAGGGCTGACGCTGAGCCTCAGAGAGGTGGTGGAGAGAGTTTCGTGGAGCAAACTTTCATAATATCTGCTTCTGAAGAGAGGTATTACTGCCAGATAGATTTCTCTGTTGGGTGAGCCAGTTTGGCACCTAGTTGTACTCAAGAAAATCTGCTTAATAATAAAACCCTCAGAACTGTTGCATCAGTTTTCCTAAGTTGGGTTTTTTCGGGGACGATTTTCCAAAAATAACGGTGTCCCTTGTGTGTTTGTCTATTTCTTTCAGTTGATGATTTGTAGATGGTTGAGACTGCATCATGTTTATTTCAGTATTTATATGGTTAAATAACTTGTTCAGTAATTGAACAAGTAGGAGAAATAAACTAGATAGTGCAGGAAAATTTCTAACGGGTTAGACTTAGAAATTTCAACATGGTATCGGATCATTGCAGATCACAAGAGAGCTAAAGGCACCGGCTGAATCAGAGAATTTGTAGTAGAAACAACTGTCTCGAGTGACAGAAGTTGTTCCTAAGCAGAAACCAGCAGGGAAGGTGTGACGCAGAGGGCCTTCGCCATTAGTTCGAGCCAGAGAAGGGGCCAACGCAGAAGCAGTGAGAGGTAGAAGAGGCTCACGAAGAGCCACGTCATCCTGCTTAGCCAAGTAGGAGTGACGTTGTTGGCTAGTGGAGCGATTCAATCACTGTCGGGATTGCGCAGTGCCTAGAGGCTCAGTTCTTCAGTTGCTGGGGCATAGAAAGCTATGGGCAGATTGTGGAGTGTGAAGCTAGTGGGGTGCTGTTGCTGTTGAGGCGGAACAGTACCTAACGGGACAGAACCAAGGTAGAAGGGAGTCACTACCTAGGCAAATTTCTAGCCAAGAAATCCAGATCAGTGTTGTAGGAGCAAAGGAGATCGAAGAGGTACGATTCAACTGTTGGCAGAAGGATTTCCAGAAGGGAAATCGAGACTTAGAGGGAGTCTAAAAGAGAACTTCCAGAAGGGAAGTAGAGACTCAGAGGGAGTCGAAGAGAGAAATTCCAGGAGGGAAGTAGAGACTCAGAGGAGTCCAAAAGAAGAGCAAAGATGGCCATGAACGGACTGAGGGATCAGGATAGGCTGGACGGGGCGTCCAACTTTGTCATTTGGAAGGCCAGGATCCTGTCTGTTCTAGATAGACATCGCATCAAGGTCTTCGCCTTGAGAACTGTGGCTATCCCAGTCAACCCAACTGATAACGAAAAGTATGAGGATGCAATGGCCAAGGAAAAGTGCATAATCCTTGATGGGGTCAAGGATCATGTAGTTCAGCATATTGCCGAGAAGAATACGACAAAGGAGATGTGGGACACCTTGACGACATTGTATCAAGGCACTTCCGTGCAGAGGAAGATGCTATTGGAGAATCAACTGTGGTTGTATCAAATGAAGAAGGGGGAGGAGATAGATCACTTTCTTAACAGGTTGCAGGAAATTCGGGACCAACTAACTTATATAGGGGCCACGTTGGATTAGGAGTTAATGGTGAGGACCACCCTGAACGCAGTCTCCGAGGAGTGGGAGACATTCGTTCAAAGCATTTTGGGCAGATCGAATCTTCTAGATTGGGAAGAACTGTGGGCATCCCTTCGCCAAGAAGAAATTAGACGACTGACCACAGTTGGAAGTAGTGGCAAAGGAGCCCGAGTCAAGAAAGAGGAGGAAGAGGATGCGACTTTGGCATGTGTTGGGCAACAAGGGAAGAGGAAGAAAACGGACCTCTCCAAGATTAAGTGCTTCAACTATGAGGAGTTGGGCCATTATGCAACCCAGTGTCCTAGGAAGAAGAATAAGGGAGAGGCGTTTAACTCCAAGGCAGCGCCAACGAAGGCGGAAAAGGAGGTAGAGGATGATGACGATCGTGTCATGAGTGCTCATGTACCCCTAGAGAAGAGGTGGGAAGACATCAAGTTGTAGTCAGGAGGACTACAGGAGATGAGGGGTAGTATCCTTGAGGTACCCAAACTCTTGGATCATGTCTAGCTACGAGAGCCCCAAAGTGACAGTAGCAGGATGGCGGATGTCGGTAGAAGCGGATGTAGATGGAGTGGCAGAGAGTACTAGAGTGTAGTATGTTGATTTTGGGTAGCATCGGATGTGCTCTAGCCATGAAAATTAGTGGAGAGGCTAAAGCACATGAGATTTCCAAGACACAAAAATGGTTTGGGTAGATTCTACCCGGTTAAGAAGATATTAAAATAATTAATATTTTTAATGGAGTTCCTAAGTCTAAATTTAGGAAAAATAAAATATTAATGGGTATTAATATAAAACCGGGTTAGAAGGTTCCAATGACATGGATCAAGCCAAATATAATCTTATCCGTTGATTAGAGATGTAATCTCGGCCATTGAAGGACCAACAAGAAATTATAAGAGGAGGCTTGAGGGTCAGTTGGAGAACACACCGAAGTGATCAGTCATACACACCAAAGTGATCAGTCATTCGATTTTCTAGAGCGGGGTTTGCTAAGAAAAGTTGAATTAGTGATCAGTTTGTAGCTAAGGGCAGTGAGTACGAGATAGAGAGGCAGAGATAGCGTCGGAAGACTAGCGCAAAGGCAGAGAGGCAGACACAGAAGCCAGAGAGAGTCAGGTAGAGGCTAGCAGAGATAGCGTAGATGCCAAAAGGACCTGCAAAATCCACACAAAGGCTGCAGGAGTGACGCAGAGGGCTGTAGAGGCTACGCTGTGCCTCAGAGGGTTTTGACGCTGACGCAAAGGCCAGAAGGGCTGACGCAGTGCTTCAGTCGTGTTGTAGAGGGTTTCACGAGGCAAATTTTCTGAATACCTGCTTCCGAATATATAGGTATCATTGCTAGATTATTTTCTCTGTCGGGTGAGCTAGTTTGGCACCCAGTTGTACTCAAGGATAGACTGCATAATAAAATAACCCTCAAAATTGATGCACCGGTTTTCCCAAGTTGGGTTTTTCCAAGGACGAGTTGTCCAAAAAATAACGGTGTCACTTGTGGTTTGCTATTTCTTTCAGCTGTTGAGCTGTAGATGGTTGAGACTGTATTGTGTTTATTTCGATATTTATATGTTTAAATAAATTGTTCGTAATTAACAAGTAGGAGAAATAAACCAGAGACTACAAATAAAATTTCTAACGGGTAGGTAATACTTATAAATTTCAACATGGTATTAGAGCGTGGTTGCAGATCACAGGAGCGCTGAAGGCACTTGCTGAAACAGAGCATTTGTAGCAGAAACAACTGTCCCGAGTGACAGAAGCTGTTCCTAGTAGAGAGCAGCGGAGAAGTGTTGACGCAAAGGGATTGTGTTATCAGTTTGGGCCAGAGAGAGGTTAGTGCAGAGGCTAAGGAGGGCAAAAAAAGGCTCACGAAGAGCCACACAGAGACCAGGAGGGTTGATGCAGTTGGCTTGGGGAGAATTTCAGCCAGTGCCGGGATTGCGCATAGCCTAGAGGCTCAGTCCTTCGGTTGCTTGGGCTTAGGAAGCTGTGGGTAGTTTGCGAGGAGTGAAGCTGGTGGGGTGTTGTTGCTGCTGCAATAGAACAATACCTAACGGGGCAAAACCAAGGTAAAGGGAGTCACTACTGAGGCGGATTTCTAGCCAAGGAATTTAGATCAGTGTTGCAGGTGCATAGGAGATTGGAGAGGTGTGACTCAACGGTTAGCAGGCGATTTCCAAGACGAAAATCGAGACTTAGAGGGAGTCTAGCAGAGAACTTCCAGACGGGAAGTAGCGACTTAGAGGGAGTCAAAGAGAGAACTTCCAGAGGGAAGTAGAGACTCGGAGGAGTCGAAAGGAAGAGCAGAGAGATGGCCATGAATGGATTGAGGGATCAGGACAGGTTGGATGGGGCGTCCAACTTTGTGGTTTGGAAGGCCAAGATCCTGTCCATTCTAGATAGACATCGCATCAAGGCCTTCGCCTTGAGAACAGTGGCTATCCCAGTGGACCAGACTGACAATGAAAAGTACGAGGGGGCAATGGCCAAGGTGAAATGCATCATCCTTGATGGGGTCTAGGATCATGTGGTCCAACATATTGCCAAGGAGGAGCCGACGAAGGAAATGTGGGACACCTTGAAGACGTTGTACCAACATGCTTCCATACAAAGGAAGATGTTACTTGAGAATCAGCTGTGGTCATACCAGATGCAGAAGGGGGAGCAGATAGATCACTTCCTCGGTAGATTGAAGGAGATCTGGGACCAACTGACTTCCATAGGGGCCACGCCAGATCAGGAGTTGATGGTGAGGACCACCCTAAACGCAGTCTCCGAGGAGTGGGAGACATTTGTCCAGAGCATTCTGGGCAGGGCGAATCTTCCAGATTGGGAAGAATTGTGGGCAACTCTTCGCCAAGAAGAGATCAGACGACTGTCCAAGATGGGAAGTAGCAGCAAAGGAGTCTAGATCAAGAAGGAAGAGGAAGAGGATGCAACTCTGGCATCTACGGGGAAGCAGGAGAAGAGGAAGAAAAAGGACCTCTCCAAGGTTAAGTGCTTCAACTGTGTGGAACTGGATCATTATGCGAACCAGTGTCGGAGGAAGAAGAATAAGGGAGAGGCGTCTGACTCCAAGGCAACGCTAGAGAAGGAAGAAAAGGAGGTAGAGGATGATGACAATTGTGCCATGAGTGCTCATGTACCTCTAAAGAAGAGGTGGGGTGACATGGAGCTGTAGTCAGGAGGACTACAGGCGATGTGGGGCAGGGTCCTTGAGGTACCCGAACTCTTGGATCATATCCGGGCAGTAAAGGGAGCACATGATAGCGGCAGAGAGAGCTTCAACATCGGGAGTGTTTCTAGTCTGATAGGGATGTTAGTAGTTGGGTGGATCAGTTACTTACTTCTCAGTAACTGAGTTGCAGTGCAGTAGTAGTTAGCAGTAGCATGATGCAGCATGATGAGAGGGGGTTGCAGTGCAGATGCAGTGCTGGGAGAAAGCAACAACAACAACATGGATGCAGAGGGAGTTGCCATATAGATGCAACAGTGGCAGTGGCAGGGCCATGGGTAGCAGTACAGGATGTAACAGTGTAGAGGATGTTGGATGGGGAGGCCTAGCATCAGCACAGGTACTGGTGCCGTATAATCAGAGTGATGCTCAGTTGGAGTATTACTAAAGCACAATGCTTGCTAAGAGGGAGTGTTGTTTTGGGGTAGCATCGAATGTGCTCTAGCCATGAAAATTGGTGGAGTGGCTAAAGCACATGAGATCTCCAAGACCCAGAAAAGGTTTGGGCAGATTCTACCTGATTAAGGATATATTAAAATAATTAATATTTTTAATGGAGTTCCTAAGTCTAAACTTAGGAAAAATAAAATATTAATGGGTATTAATATAAAACTGGGTTAGAAGGTTCCAAATGACATGGATCAAGTCAAATCTAATCTTAACTGTTGATTAGAGATGTAATCTCGGTCGTTGAAGGACCAACAGGAAAGGTATAAGAGGAGGCTTGAGGGTCAGTTGGAGAACACACCAGAGTGATCAGCCATTCGATTTTCTAAAGCGAGGTTTGCTAAGAAAAGTCGAATCAGTGATCAGTTTGCAGCAAGGGGTAGTGAGTACGAGACGGAGAGGAAGAGATAGTGCTGGAAGACCAACCCAGAGGCAGAGAGGTAGACGCAGAAGACAGAGGGAGCCACATAGAGGCTAGCAGGGACAACGAAGAGGCCATATGGGCCTGCATCATCCACACAGAGGCTGCAGGAGTGACGCAGAGGGTCGTAGAGGCTGCGTAGTGCCTCAAAGGGTTGACGCAGAGGGTTTTGAGGCTGACACAGAGGCCAGGAGGGCTGACGCAGTGCTTCAGTTGTGTTGTAGAGGGTTTCGTGGGGTAAATTTTTTGAATATCTGCTTCCGAATATAGAGGTATCGTTGCCAGATTATTTTCTCTGTCGGGTGAGCCAGTTTGGCACCCAGTTGTACTCAAGGATAGACTGCATAATAAAATAACCCTCAGAGTTGATGCACCGGTTTTCCCAAGCTGGGTTTTTCCAGGGACGAGTTGTCCAAAAAATAACGGTGTCACTTGTGTGTTTGCTATTTCTTTCAGCTGTTGATTTGTAGATGGTTGAGACTGTATTGCATTTATTTCGATATTTATATGTTTAAATAACTTGTTCGTAATTAACAAGTAGGAGAAATAAACCAGAGAATACGGATAAAATTTCTAACAGGTAATACTTTGAAATTTCAACACATTTGTCCTTGGCAGCGCAGAGAGGGTTGCAGCAATGCGAGATGCACAAAGGAGGTTGCAGTAGTGCAGGAAGGCAAAAAGGTGTTTACAGCGGTGCGAGAGGCACAAAGTTTGTTGCAGCAGTGCAAAGGCAGCAGAGGGAGCACAAGATAGCAGCAAAGAGAGCTTCAACGTCAGGAGGGTTTCTAGCTTGACAAGGATGTCAGTAGTTGCGTAGATCAGTTACCATCGTCTCAGTAACTAAGTTGCAGTGCAACAGTATCAGTGGTAGTGCTACGGTAGCATGATGCAACATGATGAGAGAGGGCTATAGTGTAGATGAAGTGTTGGGAGGAAGGACCAACAGCAGCACGGATGCAGAGGGACTTGTCGTACAAATGTAGCAGTGGAAGTGGTAGAGCCATGGGCAGTGGTACAGGATGCAGCAGTGCAGAGGATGTTGGGAAGGAAGGCCAAGCATCAACATAGGTACTGGTGTCGAATGATCAGGGTGATGCTGAGTGGTGGAGTATTACTAGAGCACATTCCTTGCTAAGAGGGAGTGTTGATTTAGGGCCGCATCGGATGTGCTCTAGCCATGAAAATTGGTGGAGAGGCTAAAGCACATGAGATCTCCAAGACCTAGAAATGGTTTGGGGAAATTCTACCTGGTAAAGGAGATATTAAAATAATTAATATTTTTAATGGGTTCCTAAGTCTAAACTTAGGAAAATAAAAATATTAATGGGTATTAATATAAAACTGGGTTAGAAGGTTCTAAATGACATGGATCAAGTCAAATCTAATCTTAGCCTTTGATTAGAGGTGTAGTCTCGACTGTTGAAGACTCAACAGAAAAAGTATAAGAGGAGGCTTGAGGGTCAGTTGGAGATACCCCAGATTGATCAATCAATTTGATTTTCTAGAGTAGGGTTTGCTGAGAAAAATCGAACCAGTTATCAGAGTTGCAACGAGGGGCAGTGAGTGCATAGCAGAGAGGCAGAGATAGTGCCAGAAGAGTAGCACAGAGGCAGAGAGGTAGACGCAAAGCCAGAAGGAGCCACGTAGAGGTTGCAGAGGTGATGAAGAGACCTAGAGAGGCTATGTAGAGCCTCAGAGGGCTAACGTAGAGGGTTTCAGGCTGACGCAGAGGCCAGGAGGGCTGACGTTGAGCCTCAGGGAGGTGTTGTAGAGATTTTTGTGGAACAAACTTTCAGAATATCTACTTCCGAAGAGAGGTATTACTGCCAGATATATTTCTCTGTCGAGTGAGCCAGTTTGGCACCCAGTTGTACTCAAGAAAATCTGCTTAATAATAAAACCCTCAGAACTGCTGCATCGATTTTTCCAGGTTGAGTTTTTCTGGGGACAATTGTCCAAAAATAACGATGTACCTTGTGTGTTTGTCTATTTCTTTTAGTTGATGATCTGTAGATGGTTGAGACTGCATTGTGTTTATTTCAGTATTTATATGGTTAAATAACTTGTTCAGTAATTGAACAAGTAGGAGAAATAAACCAGATAGCGCTGAAAAATTTCTAACGGGTTAGACTTAGAAATTTCAATAGTTGTCAGGTTTTGGTTTCCGTGACTACTTTGGGTTCCAATATGATTTTCCTTTCTCGTCAAGTTCCGACAATATTGTTTGAACTGGGAGCTTGTCACTTGTAAACTTCTTTAAGCATGAAACATGGAGAGCTAGGGGCACTCGGGAAAATGCAGGGAGCTCCAATCTAAATGCTATAGTACCAATATTTTGCAACACCTTGTAAAGACCATAGTACTTGGTGATAATTTATTATCCTTCTTAGCTTGCTTGAGGGACATTTGTTTGTATGTTTGTAGCTCTAGAAATACCCAGTCGCCTACATCAAAACTTCTTTCGTTGCGATGTTGATCTATTTATTTTTTCATTCTATTTTGTGTCGAAGTGAGGTTATCCTTTAAGAGTTGGATAACTTGTTGTTGTTGAGGGTCTACCTTAACAACTTCATGAGATACAATATGACCCAAATATTCCACTTCTTGTAGTCCAAAGAAACATTTGGAGGTTTTTGCATATAATTGTTTCTCCTCCAATAGTCTGAGCACTCTATCAACATGTTGAACATGATAGTATATTATCAAAAAATACTAACACAAATTTTCTAAGGAAGGGTTTGAAAACAGAATTCATCAAACTTTGAAATGCAGAAGGTGCATTGGTAAGGCCAAAAGGCATGACCAAAAATTCATAATGACTCTCATGAGTTCTAAATGTTGTTTTTGGAATGTCTTCAGTCTTCATTCTGATTTGATGATATCTTCCATGAAGGTCCAACTTGCTGAAGTAAATTTCTCCATGCAATTCATCCAATAACTCGTTGATGAGAGGAATGGGAAATTTATCTTTAATAATGAGCTTGTTAAGCTCGCTATAATCTAGACACATGCGCCATGATCCATCCTTCTTGTGCATGAATACTACTAGAGCAAAGAAAGAATTTTGACTAGGTTGAATTATACCACCCTCTAGCATTTCTGCAACCATACGTTCAATTTCACTCTTTTGTGCATAGGGATATCTGTAAGGCTTGATGTTTGGAGGAAAACTTCCTGGAATCAAATAAATAGCATGATCATGATCACAAATAGGTGGGAGGCCTTTGGGAGTCTCAAATACCTTGGAATGATTGTCCAAGACTTTTTGGAGATATGGAGAAATAGATGATTTCGACGTGGGAACCTCTAGCGAACATAATTGTGCAATTATGCCATGTTGTTCTTTCTTTAGAAGCTTTGTCATGCCGTTAGAGCTGATTATCTTTCCTGGTTTCCCTGCGATACCCCTTAATTCAACTTCATTTCCTTTTGAAAAAAATTCAAGAAAAGTTCTTGAAAATTAAAAGTTATCGTACCCAAAGATTGTAGCCATTGGACTCCTAGTACAACATTAGCACCACCCATTGGAATGGAAAGCATTGGACTATTCAATACATATTCTCCCATGGATAGCTTGATATTATGGCACTTTCCAGAGAAATTTATGGTTCTTCCATTTGCAACCATCACTTGACACTTTGGTGTTGGATATAGGAAGCAATTCAATTCCTTCGCTATCTTACAATGAATAAAATTATGGGTACTGCCTGAATCAATCAACACTATTACTTTTTTTTCTTGATATGTCCTTCTATCTTGATAGTTTGAGGAGTGGTTATTTCAGCCAATGCATTACAAGATATGGTCAGATTCATTTCTTCTTTCTCTAGGCTTTGTTCCTAGTGTGTATCCTCCTCTTTTGATGTTTCTTGTTCATTTTCTTCTTTCTCTTCACAATCTATGTAAAATAATTTCTTCTCAGCGCACTTATGAGATTTAGTGTATTTGCTATCACAACTGTAACAAAGCCATTTTGCTCTTTTTTCTTCCAATTGTTGTGGTGTCAACCTTGCAGGTTGTGGAAGGCTAGGGGCAACAACATTTCCATCTTTATAGTTGTGATTGGTAGGCTTCCTTGTTGCCATAATTTTGCTTTCAATTTTTCTTGCCAACCTGAATGCCTTCTCCAATGAATCAGGTTCCCAAATGCGAACCTCATGTTGGATGTTATCATTTTATGTCCTTATGAACACATCAATCCTATGCTTCTCTGTAATATTTTTTACCCTTATATTCAATTTTTGGAAGTCCTCAATGTGCTCCACCATTGAACCTTTTTGTTTGAGATTTATCAATTGGCTAAAAAAAGTGTTGCTTTTTGTATCCTCATAATGTGCTATCATTTCTTCCGTAAAAATTGCCCAAGTGACAATTTGTTTACGAGAGCAAAGCCATCGATACCATACAAACTGATTGGGTTCCAAAAATAAAGTTGAAATGCATACCTTTTGTGTGTATTGCACATTATGGAGATCAAAATATTGCTCCATCTGTAGTATCCATGTTACGGGATCCTTGCCATCAAACTTCCTCATATCGATCTTTGGAACGTGGTGGGTCTTTATTCTAACGTTAGAGTCTATGAAATCATGATTAACATTTCTTTTGTTCTCATCATGAGTTTTCTTTACTACTTTTTCGCCATTAGGAAGCCTTTCTTGTAGCAACTTTGTCAAATTTTCCTTCAAACCTTCCACATCTTTCTTCAAATCTTCAATGTTGTGATTATTCGAATCATGATTAACATTTCTTTTGTTCTCATTATGCGTTTGCTCTATTACCTTTTCGCCATTAGCAAACCTTCTTGTAGTAACTTTGTCAAACCTTCCTTCCAACCTTCCATGTCTTTCTTCCAATCTTCAATGTTGTCTTTCATACCATCCATCTTATCTTCCACGTCTTTCTTTAAATCATGTTAAAATTGGCAACTAGGGCCAAACTCCATGTGGATCATCTTATTTATGGCAGCTGATATTTTTCGTTGATTCCTCTCGTCGAGAGGTGTAGGATTGATCTAACAATCATCCGATTTCGACAAGTATTTATGGAGATATGAATTTATTTGTATTTACTTGACAAATTGTCAAGGTCGGCCAGCAGCTAAATGTGTGCACACATGCCCAACATATCATATAAATACAAATGAGGTTGAGTCATTATTCATTCATCTCATCTCTCACACATCTCTTCTCTCCTTGGCTGATTGGGTTTACACAGAAGGAAGAGAAGCTCACACGTGGAAAGTAGGACGCAGAAGTTGCAGCAAGACATTTTGGACAGCGTTGACCAAGCGTTGACTTTTCAGGGGTATGGTTTTGGTGTGGCAGCCTCTCCTAGGCAGGCCGTAATTTTTGGCAAACCGAGGCAATATGACCTCTAGTTTGACCAATGTTGACTGCCCAAGTTTGGGGCAGCAAGTTGACTGCAGTTTGACTGTGTTTTTGGGGCTGTTTATGGGTTGCTTCTTCTTGCTGTTGGAGGACTAGATGACTGGGAAATTGACCACACATATTAAGGTCAATTTCAACTGTTTGCTGCTGTTGTCATAAAATTACAGATTTTTGAATTTGTACTATTTCTCTTTGTTGAACTATTGAAGATTGAAGAAGAATTGATCAAAGGGTTTCCCCGCATTGGGGTTTGTCCCTGGCTAGCCGCCACATCTTGTGTCTCTTGTCTTGGCTTGTTTTCAATTGATCTATTAATGTTCTATTAGCATTTTACTTTATGTTTATGTGATTGCTAACAGTGGCTAATAAGAAGAAATCGAAGTAAACTGCACTAAGCATAGAACATACTATAAATTAACAGGGTATCGGAGTTGAAGTGAAGACGAAGACCAAGCAAGAGCAAGAGCAATCACTGAAGGCTATTGAAGCTATCTCAAAGACTTCATGGGGTCCTCATCACACTTCCCCGCTGAAGACAAGCTCTGTGAGAAGTCTGACTATCACGGATGGAAGATGTCTCTCGATTTGACATTAGAAGAGCAGGAAGTGTTGGACTATGTGAGAGGCAGCATCGTTGAGCCTCCATCAAATGCATTTGTTGTTGCTAGGAACAAGTGGACCAGGGGAGAATTCAAAGCAAAGAAGATCATCCGAGACTCTATCGACAAACGCCTAGTGGCCTATGTTTCCGAGCTGACCACCTCCAAGGAAATCTACGATAGACTAGTAAGCTTATTTAAAGTTAATGATGCAAATCAAGTTTTGTTCCTTAGAAATAAGCTGAAGGAAATTAAGAAGGGCAAAGATGAGAGTATGCAAGCATACTTCTTAAGGATCACCGAGATCAAGAATGATCTCCTATCGATTGGGGAAGTCATTCTTGACAGGGAACTGACCATCATAACTCTCGGAGGGCTCCCATCTGAATGGTATATATTCAGAACCACTCTTCTCAACAATAATGTAATCTCAGGATTTGAGGAACTGATGGCAAGATGCATTCAAGAAGAAACAAGGATGGAAGAGCAGGAAATGCCTGCACTTAGAGGTAATCCCACTGCATTCTCCTTTCATGCTAAAGGGTGAAATAATTCCGGGGCAAGATCTAAGGGAAAGGCCGGACCGAAAGGTGTAAGGAAAGGTAGATGTTGCATTTGCAAAGAAATTGGCCACTATGCGAGGGAGTGCCCTGAGAGAAAGGACACATCTCGTGACGATGATCAAAATCACTCCCGAGGAAATTCCCACAATAATCAAAGGAAGGGCAGGTTCAATGGAAAAGGAAAAAAGAATGACGACAATCAAGGAAATGGTCAACCCTCCAAGAAGGCAAGAAACTCCAGGTATGAATCTAACGTTGTTAACAATAAGGAAGATGAATATTATCTACCAGCGGCTCTCTCTACTACTGCTCCCCCAAATTCGCTGGGAAATTGGCTTATTGATAGTGGTGCCTCAAGGCACTTCACTGGTTACAAAGAAGATCTCTCTAATCTGATAGAGAAGGAGACCAACCTAGAAATTGTTCTTGGGGACAACTCCAAATATCCCATGAAAGGCGTAGGGAATGTCTCTCTACAATTGAATCAGGGTAATACAATTCATTTGCAAGAAGTCCTATATGTACCTGATCTCAAAAAGAACCTGGTGTCCCTTTCGACAATGGAAGACAAAGGCTACAAGGTGGCCTTCATCGATGGCAAGGTACGTGTATGGAAAAAGAATTTCAAAGATGCTTTCACTCTTGGGTTTAGGGTTGACTCTTTATATCATGTCAGAGGAAGTCTGTTGGGTGTCATGACTTGTGACACATCTCTTCAATCTGAACTATGGTGCCGAAGGTTTGCCCACCTTCATTATAAAGCTCTACCAGATGTGAAACAAATGGTGATCGGGATACTTGAGTTCAAATTAGAGCTAGAAGGTGTATGTCCTGGATGTGCCAAAGGAAAGCTCAAAAGGGGACCATTCCCATCAAGCCATAGCAAGACCTTCGATATATTGCAGTTGGTTCACTCCGACATATCTGGTATGATGCCTGTGAATTCCTTGGGAGGATATTTATATTACCTCACTTTTACTGATGATTATTCTCGCAAGACTTGGATATACTTCTTGAAAAAGAAGGATGAAGTGTTCTCCTGGTTTTGTCACTTCAAAGCCTTGATCGAGAATCAAACCGAAAAGAAGATCAAGATCTTAAGGACTGATAATGGGACTGAGTATGAATCCAATGAGTTCCATGACTTTTGCAAAGAGGCTGGCATTAAGAGGGAGACTACAACACCATATACTCCTGAGCAGAATGGTGTGGCGGAAAGGAAGAATCGTACGATTGTGGAAGCTGTCCATGCTATGCTCCATGATCAAAGGCTTCTGAAGTTTCTATGGGCTGAAGCTGCGAATACTGTCGTATATGTGCAAAACCAATGCCCTCATCAAGCATTGGGTTCCAAGACTCCCGAAGAAATGTTCACTGGTAAGAAACCTGACGTATCTCATTTTAGAATTTTTGGAAGTCCTGTATATTTTCATGTGCCGAAAGAGAAAAGGAATAAATTGGGTGCATCTAGAAAGAAAGGAATCTTCATGGGCTATAGCGAAAATACTAAGGGCTATAAAATCTATGTGGCTGGTCAAAGGGATGTCGAGATTAGCCATGATGTCACCTTTGACGAAGATATGGCTCTTAGCAAAGTTGACAATCTTCCTATATTGAGGAAATCTGGAGAAGCTGTCACCAGGAAACCAGAGGAAAAGGAAGATGAGACGATGCCCGATGTAGAAGAACCTATGGATCCTATTGATCCCCCTCCGCAAGAACCTTCCTCTTCTAGGAAGAGGCCTTCATGGCTTAGGGGGACACTTGATGATGTCGAAGGACACATTGCACCTAGAGGGATTTTCCGTGAAATTAAGAAGCCGACCAGGTATCAGGGATACTTGACCATCATGAGCACGATCATTCAAAATGAGCCTTCATCATTCACAGAAGCTGTCAAGCATCAAGTATGGAAGGATGCTATGACTGAGGAATATGAGTCCATCATGAAGAACGATGTCTGGGATGTGGTCCCCAGACCCTAGGACAAAGCAGTTTTCACTTCAAAATGGCTTTACAAGATAAAGCATGGAGCTGATGGAAGTGCTGAAAAGTATAAGGCTTGTTTTGTCGCTCGTGGCTTCTCTCAAAAGGAAGGTATAGACTATGATGAGATATTTACACAGGTTGCCCGATATACCACCATCCGCTCGATCATAGCTCTTGCTGCTTCGCAAGGATGGAACCTACATCAAATGGATGTCAAGACCGCGTTCTTGCATGGTTCGATCAAAGAGGAAGTCTGTGTGGAACAACCCGAAGGATTTGAGATTCATGATCGGGAATCTCACGTGCAGGTTGAAGAAAGCCCTCTATGGGCTGAAGCAAGCACCCCGAGCATGGTATGAGAGGATCGATAGGTACTTGATGAAGCTGGGATTAACTAGGAGTGAAGCCACTCCTAACCTTTACTTTAAGGTTGAAGATGACGAACCTCTCATACTGGTGTTGTACGTTGACGACCTCTTTTTGACAGGTGTAGACCCTCTCATTCACAAATGTATGGGGGAGTTGGCTTCTGAGTTTGAGATGAAGGACCTGAGACTGATGCACAATTTCCTAGGACTAGGGGAGATTTTCCTTTCTCTAGGAAAATATGTGGTGAAGATATTGGAGAGATTCGGTATGGTGGACTGCAAGCCCGTGAATACCTCGATGGAGCTTGACTTCAAGAAGTTAAGCGGTAGTGTTGTCGGACCTGTTCTACAAAATGCTACCGAGTATTGTCAACTCATCAGAGCATTGATGTTCTTGGTGAACTCCTGTTTGGATATATGTTTTGCAGTAAACATGTTGAGTCAACATATGGTTGAGCCTCAACACACACATTGGATTGGTGCCAAGAATATGTTGAGATACCTTCGTGGCACAATCACTCATGGGTTGAGATACATTGTCGGAGATGTGAGACTACATGGATATACCAATGCTGATTGGGCAGGCAATGTGGTGGACCGAAAGAGCACTTCTAGGTGTTGTTTCTCTTTGGGATTTGCCTCGATATCCTGGATGAACAAGAAAAAGTAGTCAGTGGCTTTGAGCACCACTGAGGCAGAGTACATGCTGCAACCATGGCCTCTTGTGAGGCGGTCCGGTTGAAGAAGCTCTTCAGTGAGCTATTTGGATTTACATTGGATACTATCGTGATCCTATGTGATATCCAGAGCGGGATTCGTTTATCAGAGAATTCCGTATTTCATGATTGCTCCAAGCATATCGATATCAGGTACCACTATATCCGGGATATGGTGCAGAGGGGAGCAATAAGGCTCCAACATCTCGGTACAGATGAGTAGGTCACCGACATTTTGATGAAGCCCTTGGGAAAGGTCAAATTCTTGACTTTTCGTGAACGACTTAGTGTCGTTAAGAGACCCTCTTATGAGGGTCGTGTATGATGCATACATTGAGCTCTGGGAGCTCCGGGGGCTTGGGGTACTTCTTGGAGCGACATGAGACCACAGGGCGACTTACCCTCCCCTAGTGGTCCGCTATGTACAGGGTGAAAGGTTCAACCTTCCCTTGTGATACCCCATGGCGACTTAGGGACAGGATGATTAGTTCTCTTGTCCAGGCATCCTACCCATGTAGTTTGGGACTCATGGGAAGTACCTCTCATCTGATCAATGAGCAGGGAAATGGGGTTAGGGACCATAGTAGTACTATCGATGGACACATCGTTGTATCTACCTACTCCCTATGCTAGGATGACCTCCATTGATCTGGGGTCAATGAAACTGATCTGGTATCAATGGGAGTGGTCTGACACACTCTCTGGCACTGACTTCGGGTCAGTGGAGGATGGTATGATACATCCTCGATCATTTCTTCTTCTTCATAGTTCAGCAGAGCAGAGCCGAGCGGTGCAGGGTAGTGCATTTGATGGCAGAGATAGTACCGACGGTCAGACGGGTTAGCAGATGGAGTTCTCCCTAGTTGAGAGGGAGTGTTAAAATTGGCAACTAGGGCCAGAATCCATGTGGGTCATCTTATCTATGGCAGCTGATATTTTTCCTTGATTCCTCTTGTCGAGAGGTGTAGGATTGATCTAACGATCATCTGATTCTGACAAGTATTTATGGAGATATGAATTTATTTGTATTTACTTGACAAATTGTCAAGGTTGGCCAGCAGCGAAATGTGTGGCACACATGCCCAGCATATCATATAAATACAAGTGAGGTTGAGTCATTATTCACTCATCTCATCTCTCACACATCTCTTCTCTCCTTGGTTGATTGGGTTTACACACAAGGAAGAGAAGCTCACACGTGGGAAGGAGGAGGGGCAAGGGAGGAGGACGCAGAAGCTGCAGCAAGACGTTTTGGACAACGTTGACCAAGCGTTGACTTTTCAGGGGTGTGGTTTTGGTGTGGCAGCCTCTCCTAGGCAGGCGCAATTTTTGGCATGCAAATTGAGGCAATCTGACCTCTGGTTTGACCAGCGTTGACTGCCCTAGTTTGAGGCAGCATGTTGACTTCAGTTGACTACAGTTTGACTGTGTTTTTGGGGCTGTTTATGGGCTGCTTCTTGCTGTTGGAGGACTAGATGACCGGGAAATTGACCAAACATATTTAAGGTCAATTTCAACTGTTTGCTGCTGTTGTCATAAAATTACAGATTTATGAATTTATACTATTTCTCTCTGCTGAACTATTGAAGATTAAAGAAGAATTGATCAAAGGGTTTCTTCGCATTGGGTTTTGTCCCTGGCTAGCCGCCACATCTTGTGTCTCTTGTCTTGGCTTGTTTTCTGTCGATCTATTAATGTTCTATCGGCATTTTGGTTTTTTTTAATGTGATTGCTAAACAATGGCTAATAAGAAGAAATCGAAGTAAACTGCACTAAGCATAGAACATACCATAAATTAACAAACCATCCATCTTAGCTTCTGTTACTTTTCGTGAGAGTGAAATTTGTTGCACTAGGTCTCGGTCTCGTAATTTTGATATATCATGTTGCATTTCTTCCTCTTCTTCATGAGTCATGTTAGCGCTTTCAGGTTGCTTACTAGGTGTTTCCATTTTCTTTCTTCGGGGCATCAATTAATGATAATTATGCTTCACTATGCCCTTTGAATTCCTTCAAACTAATTTTTCAAACCAAACTTATGCCAAATTAAAAAAAAAACTACACACCTTTTTTCACTTTGTAGGAGCTTGATATTGAATCTGATGTATCTTTGAAATTTTGGATCTCCAAGGTCTGAAATTGCGAACTGTGGTAGCCCTCTGAGTCCTCTTTCCAACACCACCAGTCTGATCAAAATTGGATTCTCCAAGAAAGCGTTATGTCCAATCTCCCAAGATGATCTGATTATACACTTTTTTCAGTGGAGCGAACTTGTACTAAGTGCCACATGTCACTGTTGCAACCTACGGACCTGAAAACGATGCACAAAAACTAAAGTCCGTCCTCTTTTTGTAACTTCTTGCAAAATTTCAATCTGATACTCAGAGAGAAAGTTATGACGATTTTCCTAAGGTCACCTATTTGAGATGTAATTCGGGAGCCTGCAAAAACGCTAACTTCCTTGGATCATATCTCTGAAAATATAGTGAGACAAGATCTGAAATTCGGACCAGAGCGTCATCAAGATTTCGGCTCAAATATGTTTTTTTAGCGTCTGAAACTTCGTAGAGAAAAAGTTATAGCGAAAATGCCACGATGACCTATTTTGGAGCAGCGAAACCCTAGAATCCAAAGCTCTGATACCAAATGTTATGAACCAGCTCACAAAAAGATAGAAAAAATAGATCAACGACTTCAAAATCAGCCTCTTCGAGGGGGCAACCTCCTTTACATTACACAAATGAACAATTCTTGGATGATTCAAATGACAATACCTCCTTTCTATATATAGGAGTCTAAGTGGTCCCAATATAATCATAGCCCACATAACAATAACAATAGTGGACTTCTATGGGGAACAATAATAACAACATGAGGACTACATGGGCATAACAATACAATAAGGGGGTTGCACTAATAACAATAAGGGGTTACACTAGTAGTAAGGGACCTAACAGTAGATGTGGAACTTCTTTTTCTAGTGTAGGTAGACAAGGATCGACGCACTTGCTACTTTTTCTTTTAGTATATTGAGTGCAGCATCACATTCTCCTGACCACATGAATCGTACAACCTTCCTTAACAACTTCTCTGTAGGTGCAGTAATTGAGGCATAGTTGCGGATAAACATCCTATAGTACCTTGTATGGCCCAAGGTGGATCTGAGTTGTTTTGCACTTGTGTTGGGGTCCATATTCACGATTGTCGCAACCTTAGCGGGGTCTACACACACCCCTTTCTTGCACACTATGTGGCCCAAGAGCGTACCAAAGGGGACTACAAATATGTACTTCTTCAAATTTAACGAGATTTGCAATTGTTTGCATCGGTCAAACATGATTATAAGCAAACTAGAGTGTTTCTTCAGCAAGCTATAGATTGTCTAGTCATCCATATAAACTTCTAGGAACCTGTGGATGAAATCTATAAAAGCGGAAATCACAATCTTTGAGAATAGGGCAGGTGCATTCTTGAGTCCAAATGACATAACATGATATGCATAAGATTCCCATTCTGTGGTGAATGTAGTTTTCTTCTTGTCCTCCTCCGCGATCCTAACTTGGTGATAGCCAGAGAATCTGTCTGTAAAAGAATAGGCTTCATTCCCCGCCACATTATCTAAAACTTCATCACTGAATGGAGTAGGAAAAGGATCATGAACACAAGCGTTGTTCAGATTGCGGTAGTCCACACAAACCCTTATCTCTATAGCGCCCTTCTTATTTTGTATCACAATTGGACTTACCCACTTTGCCTCATCCACCAGGAATATAAGCCCTGCTGCTAGCATCTTATCTATCTCTTTTTTCACTTTCTCCTTAACCCTTGGGTTCAGTTTGTATGGTCAATGCTTTACTAGCTTTACATCTGGTTTCAACATGATTTTCATCTCCCCTAGTTCTCCCTTAATCCCCTTCAGTTTTGCAACAGACGATGGGAACAATTCTTCATATTCTCTCAAGAGGTTGAAAATCTCCTTTGTAGTCTGCTCATCCCAATAATCTCCAATTGAGGCTAACTTCGGTTTGTCATCAGTCCAAATGTTATGTTTCCACAACTTCAATGGGAGTAAATGTGGAGCATCGATCACAAGTCCATCCTTGACACCCCTTTCCCCTTCATTTCATTGAATGACAAACGCTGTAATTCCTCTAGATCGTCCTCATCTAGTTCTTTGTCCACCTTCCCACAGGCTACAACTTCATGATATCCGGACTCATAGATATGCTCTAGAGTCTTCTGATCTATGCACCCCTCCATTAGCTGATGTGTAAGCAGAATCTGCTTGACAACCTGCAACGCCTCAGTCAGCCTTTTGTCATTGTCTGAGAAAGAAAAGCTGCTGACAAACTGATCAGCCAAACTATCCCAATCTCTAGTCTGTCTCCTTATTTATTCTTGTACATACCAAGCTTTTGTAAAGGTTCCCATGGTGGGTATAATAATAAAACCATCCACCGACAACTCCTTTGGAACTCCGTCCTGGTTCCATCTATCCTTACAATTTTGCAAATGTTGTCGAGGGTCAAAGTCCCCTCTGTACTTTACGAAATCTTGAGGGTACTCCCCCGCTTGTCTGAATCTTACTTCCATTGCTATTTTGATCTTCTCCCATTCTCGAAGGTAGTTATGGTGAACTCCCCACCACCTTGCCGGTGTCGCTTGTAATGTGACATTTAGTAGAGGTACTTTGTGCTCTTCAAGAACAGTTGCATCAATCTTATTGATAAACGAATTGACTGAATCTATACCATTAAAAATAAGGAAGTCTCGTTACTCGTACCTTAGTGCTAATCCAATTGATTCGACAGATTGTGATGCAACGTCTAGTGTTGATTTCGTATGCACCCTGCTACCAATCATCCCAAGCAACTTCTGAGCCAACCTCCGAACTCTGAATGATTCGCCGGCGGATAGACCCTTCAGCCGTGGGGTTGATGTAGTCCTCTCTTCTTCTTGCTATTAATATATATAGTTGATCCAAAAATTTGGGCTCTTCCCTGTCATCTGTTGGTTCTATGAATCTTGGTCCCTGATAGGGGTCTAGAGGTTGAATCACCCTAACCCCTTCTACCTCAAAAGTCATCAATTCCTTCTTCAAATCGATTATGGTGTAGTTCTCAAAGGCCTAGTCTATCCCAAGCAACGCTGGGTAGGGGTCCTTGTCCCCCATGATGTCTATCACTTCAAAGTTTGCATGGGTCTTCACCCCCGCTACATCAATTCCCACGTACTCTAGTCGCCCAATTGCGAGAATACAACACTGATTCGCCATACGTAGCTGGATTGGTGAAAACGTCAACTGAGGTTTTCCCAGGGCTTCCCATGTTTTTCTTGGCAAAATGTTGACATCTGAGCCTAGATCCAACATAGTGTCTTTAATCTGGAACCCTGCAATCTGAGCATCAATCCGGAACTCTCTTCCTGTTCTCTTCTTATTCCTCCGTACCCTCCTAGAGTGTCTTTCAGGTAGGTTGGCGGAGATGACTCCTCCCTCAACCGCCCCGTCTGGGATAATCGCTTTTAGAGTTTTCTGCAACTTCCCCAAAATCTGATCGTCGTTCACGATTTGCAGAAATAATCAATACCATTCTTCAATGTGTCAGACGTCGGACTGTGGTAGGTCTGGGCTCGTAGCTTTAAGAGATCCTAGCTGCCCCCCCTGTGGCCCTCCACTTCCTTGTCAAATTGTTGAAAACTTCTGTGACTTCCTTGTAATATTGCTTGTGTTGCTCAGGGTCATATGACTGCTTTGGGGAGGCCAGCCTTATAATTTTGGGTTGTTCCGTGGCTCCCAAGTCAGCTCCAGTCCTTTTGCCTCCACGTGTGACTATATTGATATTTGAGAGGGGGGCCACCTCTGGTAACCTTGGCTCCGCATTAATTAAATTTGCTCCCCTTTGGTGGTTTCGCTCTTCCCATCTTGCAATCAGTTCTGGACAGTCCTTTGTTACATGTGCGTTGACCCTGCACTGAGAGCACCATGGTCTTCTTGGTAGTGGGAAATCCCGCGCAACATGCCCTTCCTGATCACAGTTGTAACAATGACCTGGGCCTTTGCCTCCTGTCGTTCCTCCCCTTGTTCCTCCTCGTTGACTCAGAAAGTTGATCGGTCTAATTGATCAGCTAGAGCATCCAGTGTCCTACACTGATCAGTATGGTGAGTTGTTGATGAACAAAATTCACAGTAATTATTATTTGGTACGTTGGAGTATTTTTGTAGTATCAGGCACAAACGAGGGGGGTTGCCCATATCCCTCGCAGACCTCACAATACTCCAGTTGGTTGTGTCCTGTTTATAAACCTTGCGACCCTATTTGCGCAACTCCTCCTGTAGGTGTAGCCCTAGGTGGTCCTCCTAGTGTTAGACGTGGTATTTGCGCCTCGTAACCTTAGGCATTCTATAGCAACATGAATTTCCACTAAGCAGGTTGTACACCTGTTGTAGCGGCTGCAACACCCTCCAAAATTTTGGCCTACATCCAATTTTGGAGCCTCCCTTGGGTTTTTACTTGATGTTTGCAAGCACTCGGGCTCACCCCGTGAGCTTGTGTTGAGTCTTTGCACCCTCCTCTCTTGACTGTTCGACGAACATCCTTTTGTATGTTGGTCACAATGTTGCGCTTGCAGCCATGTTTTGGTCATGCACAAGGTCCCACTTCGAGTATACAAGTTGTATTCGGTATGTAAACATCCATCGCACTCACACACGAAGTTGTATGCATGTCGCGCAAGCGTCGTCACGGTCATTCAACGATCTATCACAAGTGTTGCACTTGTTGCTTGCACCGTCGGTCAGTCACTGAGTATATTGTCTTGATGGTTTGAAGCCTCTTGTCGTCGAGTCATGTTGAGTGTGTGTTCGCAAGATCACATATGCACAAGTTCACTCACTCACACACTTAGTCATTTTACTGAAGTTCTGACGACCAGATCACCCTCCAACAGTTGGACCCTCACTGAGCTGCATTGCGCAGTGTCAACACTCATTGAACATGTACTGCTGCCCATAATTGGGCAGAGCTTGAGGCTGTCACCCAGGAAACCTGCATTGCGCAATCCTGGAATTGATTGAACCGACTGTCACCCAGGGGCCAGAACAACGCAGAAGTTTCTCAGCAAGCCATCCCAATTTGTGCTGCTCGCAAGCGAATCAACCAACCCTCTAGCTGGTCAACTAGAGAGTTTGACCGGGCAGTGACCTTGGGATCACTGCCCCAAAAATTTGTGCAAAAGTTGCAGACCTTGCCCGCTCTGCTGACAGAGGAAATTGTGTTGACATGTCGGACAGACACCTTGTGTCCATCCTTGTCTTCCTCAAAAAATTGCGCAGTTTTTCCAGCCAGTCACCCACACAACCGGCCTGTTGCTCACCCGAAAAACTGCATAGTTTTCATGAGAAGTCATCCAGCTGCCCAACATCCCGCTCAGCTTAAAAACTTACGATGGGATGTCCAGCAACCCAGCATCTCACTCAACCCAAAAACTGCGATGGGATGTCTAGTAGGCCATCCACCCAACATTTGCGCAGTTTTCACTAGCAGAACTCCTGCAACCCGCTGCCAGCCCCCTGAAGAAATGCGCATTTTTTCTTGGCAAGCCTTCTGCAGCCTGTTGCCAGCTCCCCGGAGGAATTGCACAGTTTTCGCTGCCAAGCCCCTCTATTGCCTATAATGCTTCCTCCAAAAAATTGCGCAGATCTGCCCGTTAGTCGAGCCAGATCCCGCGGACAGTCACTGCTGATCCAGATTGTCCATCTTAGTCTCCCAGTGACTTCTGTGCAATTTTCACCGGCAGTGCTCGGAGCCCGCATCCCAGCTTGAAATCTGCCTTGCGCAGTTTCGTAGCCTTGTCCTCTCTCTCAGTCACCTGCATCCGAAAGCGAACGACAATGCATCATGGTAGACTAGGAGGTTTATGGATTTGATGTCGTCTCGTCATGAGTGATTGTAGATACAGGTACATGGATAAGACATGACGCGACGACGGACGGGATGAACAAGGAGAGCACATGCAAGGAGATTTGTTCATGAACGGACGAACGAATGATGCATGCGAGGAGATTTTCTTGCGAACAGACGATGCATGCGAGGAGATTTTTTGTGAACGGATGAACATGCGAGGAGATTTTTTCGCGAACAGACGAACATGTGAAGCATGCCAAAGCACAAGCAAAGGAGCGACGTGCACATGCAACATCAAGCGAACACCAAGACCATCGAAGACTCTGCACACCTTGCCATGCGGAGGTGAAGCTATGATACACCAAGAGGACATCCATCACTCAATAGCACTGTAGCTCGACATGGACACCAGCAGCAGCATGAACATACCAGCACTGTCGTGTCAAGTCGTGTCATGAGTCATGTCGGCCACATCACTATTGTGGGCCATACTGTTGTAAATCAATGTAATGTAACGTGGAAGTCCAAGAGACCCACATGTAATCTGAAGAGTCATGTAATTTGAAAAGTCATGAAAGTCAAATAGTTATGAGGGAAATTGAATAGTCACAAGGGCCAATTTTACCCTCGGCAATAAATGCCCCTCATTTGTACATGCAAAAGACTTTTCACCTTGGTTCCTCCCACATAGCCTTGAGAGTCTGTAGTCTTTTCTTTGAGGAAGGAGCAGTGGCTCGAATGCCCCTTTCACAGGGTTAGTGATGTATGGTGTACCAATTTGTCTTGGAACTTTCGCTTAATTCAGAAGCCTAATAACAGGCCAGCACGTTTCCACACATGTATTGTAACTGTTTGTGAGACTAATCTTGAAAACTTGTAACATGTTTCTTTAACATGTGTTAAACAATTGAACTCTTTCGGTTGCTCTAATAGATATATTTATGAAAATGTGTTGTATGAGTTGTTATCACTGTCTCGCCCGCGTGGGTTGCCTCACCGGACATTAGACATAAACTTTGTCATAAACTTGTTATAACAACTGTCGCATTCACGTGCACTGCTCCGCTGGTTGTTGTACATGCTATCTTCTCTTGTGTGTTGTGACTGCCACATCCATGTGCACTGCTCCTCCGGATGCTGTGCATGTCTTGTTGTGTTGTGTCTTTGACAAAGTCAGGACTTCTTCCCTTTCGACTGGAGACGCACCTCCACCCTCTCCCTCTGCGGTGAATGAACCTTGCCACAAGTAACACTAGCACTCACCAAGAACGTGAATCTCAATGTTCAAAGACGAAGTGGACCACTATCACTTGCTGACAAGCAAGGGCTAAGGCATATCTTTAAGATAATGGCAATCGGGCCATCGTACCAGATGGGACTCTTACACCAAACGGTATGAGGTCTAGTTGGGACTTCATACCTGGGAGATCACCTGAATGTTGGTTGGTCCAACACCGTCAATATTTTGGAGCTAGATGACAAGCTGAGTCCTTACAATCTATGTTGAATCTTCACACATCTACTATGGAGTTTGTTATAGTTCACCCTCTGAAATGTTTGTCCAAAGGACATATCTTTCACATCGAGAGGGAGTTCTGGGATGACTTGTCACAAATCACGTATGATGGTAAATGTAACGACCCATCCTGAATTACGGACAAAATAAGAGTATTAGCATGCGTACGAGGCATGCATATGATAACTACATATGCATGCATCACATGCATTGCACTAGTATACTTACTAATTGATTATGAATGATGTCTAAATAAAGGATAAACAAATTAATTATTTAAAGAAAAATATACTAGATTGAATACCTAAACCATTAAGAAGGTAGATCTTGTCCTAGACATGACACTCTAAAAAAAATAGTAAATATCTCTTTATTATTTTAGTTATTAAATAGTATTAATACTTATCATTTTGCTACTTAATTATTCTTATTAATAACCCATGTCATTAATGTACATAAATTATTGTTTGAAATAATCATATAATTAACCAAAAACTTATTTAAATGATATTTTAATTTAATTAAAATAAATTAATTAATTCATTTATATGTTAAAATAAAGCAATTGTTTAAAAATAAAACAAATTAATTAAAATAGAAATGTAATAAAATAAAATATTGCTAATTCCTAAATCTATAAAAGAACCATTCAGAGCTTCATTTAAAAGAAGAATATAACCACCTCTAGCCAAACAAAAAAATAATAAGGAAAGGTCCAGAATGTAGGAGGATGGCAGCAAAAGGAAGCATGAGTTAGTGGAAGGGAGGAGGAGGCCGACATCAAGGTGGTTGGAAGGCGTAGGATTTAAACATATAAGGAACGAAGGAGGGTTGAAGTCAAACACACCATTTTGTTTCAGATAGTGGGAAATTCATTTTGAGTTGGAAAGAGACAGAGTAAGAAGTTCTAACAGAGTCACAAACATTGAGCTTGATTGTTCTTGGGGTTTTAGGCACGAGGGCCAGAAGACTTGTCTTCTAGATTTGGGGACTGTATAGATAGACCCCAGATAGGCTGGGAGGAAAATGGCGGTTTGGTAATTGCAGCAGCTGGAACAACACTCCAAAACATCTTCAACTGATTGCCAGGTATTCTCCTACAAATTTATTTTTTCTTTAAATTCCAGTCACTGTCTGTGAAGTTAGGGCTTTATATTCTTTGGTTAAAATTACACAATTAGGGCTTTACAGTGAAGGCGAAGTGGCTTGGCCTGAGCACTTAGATGACTTCCACGCGCTCATGGAGAATGTGGAAGGTTTTAATGAAACAAAGGTCTGTTCCTTGTTCGCACACACACTTCGCGACCACCCATTGCGATGGTGTAGCATATTGCCTCATAGCTCCGTGCACTCATTCAAGCAGTTTAGTGATCTAATTGAATTTGTTTTTCACCATTTTGATCTTGAAGAGCTTGATAAAAAATTGTTAAAACAATGGAAGGCCCCGCATGAATCGCTTATGGATTTTTTGTAGCGCTTCCGTCTATTCATGTTTGAAGCTCTGAAAAGTCAGATGAAATTCCAATATCTCATGGACAGATTTGAATATTGCCTTACCAAATCACTCTATCCCAAGATGAAGTTGAAGTTCAAACCCCGCTCGGCATACTTCGGTGATGGAGTTGCACAATCACAAGCGGACACAGTCATTGTCACAAGTGACTGTCCGCCTTCCCCTCATCAAACAACTCCACCATTGCAGAGTGATGTGGGAGAACATGCGCACACGTCTGTTCAATTGCCACATCTTCCCACCCTCACCACTCTCAATATTTGCACAAATTTGGTTGGGAAGCCCATGGGTTGTCATACACACTTGTTACCTCAACCTCTGTCTCCATGTTCTGCTGATCCTTCAGATTGCACTATCTTGTGTTCTTCCATTCCGGACTCTACACCTGTTGTGAACGAGGATCAAGCCATCAACAGAGTTGATGTTGCACAACCAACCTGCGTTGTCATTCATGAAGAGTATGACCGAGCATCTGAGCATGAATCGTGGTGAAGGATGACCTCCTTCTGTCCGCACCTCCTCCGCTTTTTCCTGACATTGTTGGTGATTCTGTTATCCCTGATTGTCTTTGTGTTAATCCATCCACGGATGCATCTGCTTCCGATCATTCGCAGAACACACCTGATGTCAGTCCATCATTTGATAACGGAGAGGACAAATCGTTCATTAAAAATCCACTTGATCTTTCATCTGCTTTTTCCAGAAACGCAGAGGGTGAACATTCTTGCTTCTCATCTACCCCTCTATATGATTCATCAAATCATGAGGATGCCGACAAACATCCTGAATTTTCTGATCATGGTTGTCGTGATCTCTATACTTCTTCATCTGATCACGATGTTGATTCACTCATTGTTAATCTGTCTAAGCCACTGGTCTCTGATGATTTATCTATTGACGAAGTGGAAACCCCGCAGGTTGTCGAGGCACTTCAACCTGAGTTGATGGTTATGTCAGGCCCTCGCTGTCCTGAGGTTAGTTCCACTTCTGATCAGAAAATTTGTGAAACACCCGAGGCTCCTCATCACTCATCTATATGCACTGAAGATCAATCCAACACAGATTTCTCTTCCTCCACCGGAATCACATGATCCCATCGCCTGTGCACTAGAGGAATCATTCGCAGCAAGCACACTTGCAAGGCGTAAGTTGTCTCTTTTTCTCATGTTTGCTTGTCTGCCACAGTCAAGAGAGTGCATATGTTTATCATTTGTACGTAGTGTGTCACAGCACCATGGCAAGTCCACAGAGGGTTTGTCTTGCACTTTCACTCTTTTCTTTTCTGTGGATGCATTTAAACTCGGAGTGTGTTGGTCTTCATTGTTATATCTTTTATGTTTGCTGGTTCGCTTGACTGTGTTTCTTGTGAACCATGCCTTCACCAACATGGGCCAGCCAATGCGTTGGTGGTTGCATTGGAAATATCACTTCATGTAAGTAGGCCCATGCATTGTTAGCGTAGGAGTAGGAGTAGTGTTTGTTTTCCTGCTTGTCCTTGTTTTCTAGTTTGCATGTTTGTTTGCTTGCTAACTTGGTTTGGTTTGTTTGCTTGCTCGCTTTGCTTGCTTGTTGTCTTGTTTTCTTTGCTTACTATTTTTGTTTCATTTTATTTTGTTTGCTTAGTATCATGCTATTTTAGTTTTGTAAATAAGTGCTGCTCTCAACTAAGTTCTGTCTTTTCAATGAGTATGTGGCTGAGATCCAAAGAGTCTTGTGACATTGCAACACTTGGCCAGTCCTATGTCCGTCTTTTTTATGCTTGGTTATAACCTTCGATTGATGAAGTCTTGACGGAAAATATGAGCCGTCTGCAAGGGAAGCTTGGGTCCAACCCTGAACCTGTGTCCACACTAGGAAACCCCATGCCTGTACTCAACCTTTTGCTCTGTGTGTTCAACCTCATCCAACTTGTAGAAACAAAGAAGGGGAAAACCTTAACTAGCAAACCTATGTCAAAGGTCTTACATGCTTCTCTGAAGGAACAACCTCTTTTGCTCTTAATAAGTAGGGATCCCTCTTCCGTCCCAAAAATAAATAAGTGCCTATGCACAATCCTCTTTAAAAAAAAATACAAAGGCGAAAGAAGAGAAAGGCTTCCTACGTAGAGAGGTGAAGCATGCAACTCCACTGGGGTACTGATCAGGCTTGCTGGCAGTGGAGCAATGCGTGTGTTCCTACGTGACTCCGCCGGGGTACTGTCCAGGCCTACTGGCAGTGGAGCAACACCAGAGATGAAAACATACTCTGAATTTTTTTAACTTGCGAGCCAAACTACCATTCCCAATTTCGAAACACTGTGATCAAGCTGAAAATTGTTGTTGTGTTTGACTCAGTTGGCGAAAGGTGAACCATGTCTATCCACGGGTAAATGGGGAGGCGGAAGTAACTCGCACAACGATTCAATACTCTCTGAAAGACTAAGGTCCTATGCTGCCAATGGACCAAAACAGAGAAGTTGGAGTTCAACCAATGTGTTGCCAAGTGTTGTAGCGATTGCAACACCCTCCAAAATTTTGGCCTACATCCAATTTCAGAGCCTCCCTTGGGTTTTTACTTGATGTTTGCAAGCACTCGGGCTCACCCTGTGAGCTTGTGTTGAGTCTTTGCACCCTCCTCGCTTGATCGTTCAACAAACATCCTTTTGCATGTTGGTCACAATGTCACGCTTGCAGCCATGTTCTGGTCATGCACAAGGTCCCGCTTCGTGTGTACAAGTTGTATTCGCTATGTAAACATCCGTCGCACTCACACATGAAGTTGTATGCACTGTCGTGCAAGCATCGTCGTGGTCATTCAACAATCTATCACAAGCGTCGCGCTTGTCACTCGCACCGTTGGTCAATCACACTGAGTATATGTTGTCTTGATGGTTTGAGGCGTCTTGTTGTCGAGTCATGTTGAGTGTGTGTTCGCAAGATCACGTATGCACAAGTTCACTCACTCACACACTTAGTCATTTTGCTGAAGTTCTGACGACCGGATCACCCTCCAACAACCGGACCCTCGCTGAGTTGCATTGCGTAGTGTTAGCACTCAGTGAACATGTACTGTTGCCCAGAATTGCGTAGAGCTTGAGGTTGTCTCCCAGGCAACTTGCACTACGCAATCTTGGAATCGACCGAATCGATTGTCACCCAGAACAACGCAGAAGTTTCTCAGCAAGCCATCTCAATCTGCGTTGCCCACAAGCAAATCAACCAACCCTCCAGTTGGTCAACTAGAGAGTTTGACCAGGCAGTGACCTCGAGACTCACTCCCCCAAAAATTTGTGCAAAAGCTACAGACCTTGCCCGCTCCGCTGACTGAAGAAATTGCACTGACATGCCAGACAAACACCTTGCGTCTGTTGCTGTCTCCCTCAAAAAATGCGCTGTTTTTCCAGCCAGTCACCCAGATAGCCGACTTGCTGCTCACCCAGAAAACTGCGCAGTTTTCATGATCAGTCACGTAGCTGCCCAGCATCCCGCTCAGCTGAAAAACTGCGATGGGATGTGCAACAACCCAGCATCTCGCTCAACTCAAAAGCTGCGATGGGATGTCCAGCAGGCTAGCCTCCTAGCATTTGTGCAGTTTTCACCAGCAGCACTCCTGCAGCCCGCTGCCAGCCTCGTGAAAAAAAAAGCGCATTGTTTCCCGGCAAGCCTCCTACAGCCCGTTGCCAGCTCCAGAGAGGAAGTGCACAGTTTTTGTGGCCAAGCCCCTCTGCTGCTTGCTGCTTCCTCCAAAAATTTGGGCAGATTTGCCCGCCAGCCGAGCCAGATCCCACGGAGAGTCACTGATGATTCGGATTGTCCATCTCAGTCTCCCAGTGACTTCTGTGGAATTTTCACTGGCAGTTCCCAAAGCCCGCATCCCAGCTCGAAATCTGCCTTGCCCAGTTTCATAGCCTTGTCCTCTCTTCGATCACCTGCATTCGAAAGCGAACGACAATGCATCATGGTAGACTAGGAGGTTTATGGATTTGATGTCGTCTCGTCATGAGTGATTGCAGATACAGGTACATGGATAAGACATGACGCGACGATGGACGAGATGAACAAGGAGAGCACATGCAAGGAGATTTGTTCACGAACGGATGAACGAATGATGCATGCGAGGAGATTTTTTCGCGAATGGACGAACATGCGAAGAGTTTTTTTCGCGAATAGACGAACATGTGAAGCATGCCAAAGCACAAGCAAATGAGCGATGTGCACATGCAACATCAAGCGAACAACAAGACCATCGAAGACTTCACACACCTTGCCATGCGGAGGTGAAGCTATGATACACCAAGAGGACATCCATCACTTAGCAGCACTGCAACTCGACATGGACACCAACAACAACATGAACATACCAGCATTGTCGTGTCGAGTCGTGTCATGAGTCATGTCGGCCACATCACTACTGTGGGCCATACTGTTGTAAATCAATGTAATGTAATGTGGAAGTCCAAGAGACCCATATGTAATCTGAAAAGTCATGAAAGTCAAACAGTCATGAGGGAAGTTGAACAGTCACAAGGGCCAATTTTACCCTTGGCTATAAATACCCCTCATTTGTACATGCAAAATACTTTTCACCTTGGCTCCTCCCACATAGCCTTGAGAGTTTGTAGTCTTTTCTTTGAGGAGCGAGAAGTGGCTCCAATGCCCCTTTCACAGGGTTAGTGATGTATGGTGTACCAATGTGTCTTAGAACTTTCGCTTAATTCAGAAGCTTGATAATAGGCCAACACGTTTTCACACATGTATTGTAACTGTTTGTGAGACTAATCTTGAACACTTGTAATGCATGTTGCTTTAACCTGTGTTAAACAATTGAACTCTTTCGGTTGCTCTAATACATATATTTACGAAAATGTGTTGTATGAGTTGTTAATGTTGTCCTGCCTGCGTGGGTTGCCTCACCGGACATTAGACAAAAACTTTCCCATAAACTTGTTATAACGATCGTCGCACTCGCGTGGACTGCTTTGTTGGGTGTTGTACATGTTATCTTCTCTTGTGTGTTGTGACTGCCGCATCTGTGTGGACTGCTCCTTCAGAAGCTGTGCATGTCCTGTTGTGTTGTGTGTCTTTGACAGAGTTGGGACTTCTTCCCTTTCGACTGGAGACTCACCTCCACCCTCTCCTTTTGCGGTGAAAGAACCTTGACACAAGTAACAGTAGCACTCACCAAGCACGCGAACCTCGTTGTTCAAAGACGAAGCAGACCACTCTCATGTGCTGACAAGCAAGAGCTAAGGCATATCTTTAAGATAATGGCAATCGGGCCATTGTACCGGATGGGACTCCTACACCAAACGGTGTGAGGTCTAGTTGGGACTTCATACCAGGGAGATCCCTTGAATGTTGGCAGGTCCAGCGTTGTCAACAACACCATGCATTTGGTTGCGTCGGGCGGGTTGGTTACAGATCCTTCAACTTCTTTGTCAGATTTGCAATTTGATGTTGTAGACCTAAAATGGACGGATCATGAGGTGTTTCTCCCCCCCGATACTCATGTGGGTATCCTGCCATAGCTTCAATCCGAGTTGCTTGCTCTAGAGCATCTTGTAGTGTATCAATTTTCTGATGCGTCAATGGCGAAAGGGTGAAAGGCAATAGTGATTTGATAAACCAGTCCCGTTGATGATTTGGATCTATTGGGTAGCTTACTTTACCAAATGCATCCTTAATCTCTGCATAAGCTCCCATGCGGTCTCTCCCTCCCGCTGCTTTATTTCCCATAGTTTCGACAACCCTTGCTGATTGGTTTGGGGAAGTTTAAATTCTTGTACAAATTCTCTTTTAACATCATCCACAGTTGGATTCTGGTGTAACTTTGACCACTTTATGAACCATCTCAAGGCCCTTTCTCTGAGAGTGGTATGGAATTTAATTAACTTCACATCATTCGGTGTCTAACAGGCCCTCCAGATGGCTTCACACAAATACCAATGTTGTTCTACATTGTCGTTCCCTTTACCAGAGAACTCGGGATACCTAGTGAATGATCCTGCCATTTTTGACTGAGCTTGTGCTAAGAGTACAAATCCTCGCAACCCAGGTTGTAATGATCCTTGTAGACTCGTACCACTACTACTAGTTCCACTGCTACTTGCCCTAGCTTTGTAATTAGCATGCACATTGTGAACTCTTATAGTTTTGATTAACTTAGATAGGAATTTGTCAGGATTATGATAGAGTACCAGGGGAAGGTTGGGGGAGACACTACTTAAGCTTCAGGGAGGCAGATCATTGATTCCTTTGGACGCATCATCTTCAACAAATATTCTCCTTATAGCAAAGTGCATGTCATCATCCAGGCTTCCCTCCGAGCCTAGGTGGCCCATTCCATCCAACATTTCCATTTCTACTAGCGGGGGTGGATCCCTGTCACCTTCCAGACCCACGTTTGTTGCGGCCATCTTTTCCCTTCCCACTAGACTTTCTTCCATACTTTATTCCTCTTTCGAATCTCTTAACACCGCTCCTACTTGGTGCAAATCCTTCTGCCACCTTTCAATCACCTGCATAGCCCTTTCTCGCCATTTCTCAGCTATCTGCGCACTCCTTTGCCCTCTTAGATCCCTGGCCTTTCGAAAGTCATCTACGTCCATCCTTGTGACATTCTCATAGTTCTCCGCTTGGTAACATCCCTCCCTTTAGGTCCTTCCCCTAGTACTAGGTGTTTACGTTGCCATGCTTGGGTTCTGGAACACCAACAATCCCTCTTCCACCATTAGAACCTTAATCCACAGGGTAACCTCCTTCAGTAGCTTCCCTCACAAACTTGATCGGAACACAACTCTAGCTTTTGAAAAAGACTGATGACTTTCTGCTGCAAACTCAATAATGTACCCCTCCAGCATGGTCTGTCCCGAGAAATTTTCCGCTCTCGTCAGATCTATATCAAGGCGGTGTAGCTCAGTAAGGTCCGCTTGAGTCCATGCGTGATGAGATGGATTTTTTCCATTTCTTAAAGATCCTCGATACCATATTCCAAACCCCTTTTTGAAATTTTAGGGTCTCGACAATGGAACCATTTGTTGGCGCAGAAATAACAACAGGGTTGAGACCCCAGGTTCAGGCATAGGGGCCAACAAAACTCCGCTGTAGTCTAGCACAACACTAGCATTTTCACCTTACCCAGAATGGGTGAGGAGTCTCACCCGAGGCGCGTCGCGACCTTAGTTAGATGGGAGTTGGAATCTAGTGTCGAGAAGAATCATATTAGAGAATCAAGAAGCAAAGAACACTGAATCATTCTACAAGGAAGTTTGATTGCAACAGGCCATACATGTTGTAAAAGAGATATTACTTAAATATACGTATACATAAAAATTTTAAAGAACCAGATTAACATTCAACTAACACATGATGGTCCCAATAGCAGCCTTCATCATTAATTTTAGTAGCGAATGCATTACATTTGGCTCAAGGCCCCTTTTCCAAAATACAGAAACTTTACACAGAATAGTACATAAGCATATGAAACCATAGATACAGAGCAACTCTCCTAGCTCGTAACAACAACCATTCAATGTTCTCCTTTCTGCCTTTTGACTTGTTCTTCCTTTTCTCTGCGCACCAACTACACTGCTAGTTCCTTCTCAGGCTCTCCGTCTTCTCCCTTGATCAGCGGTTTCCATTCCTCGGCTGTCCTTGCTCTTTTCCTGCTCGGCTGTGTCTGCTCCTTCCCATCATCCCTCCACAACTGCCAGTCTTCCGCGAGTTCCTTCCCTTTTCAGGCTGTTATTCCCGCACCTCTCCAAAGACCACTTCCGCCACTTGTCGCCAGCCTTTTGACTCATCACAAAAACTTCTTAATTCCTCCAAAAACAAAAGCCCCAACAGATTTTTTTTTTTTTTAAAGTTTGTATACCTGTGAGGAATTCTGGGATGTATTAACTGTGTACTTTTACAAGTTCTGTTTGCAGCATATGAGAGCTGCCTATGTTGCTTGAAAACTCAGGACAGTTGTATTTTGCACTTTTGCTGTTTAGCTGTGCTACAGCTTTTATAATATAAATTTTCCCAGTTTCAGTTTTAGAAAAAGAATCCATATCCATGTGATTTGAGTTATCACAATGTTTAAAGGACCTTACTATTCATTTGCATGGAAAAACACAACAAAACAGTGCAATGAATGATCCATGTATTGAGCCATTGGTACATCTAGCTTTAAAAATAAGAGGAGGCGAGGATTGATCCTCCCTCCACTTTCTTCCAACTCACTAGGATGCTGGTGTTACGCTGAAGCACTCATATTATGCAATACTTATGCAACTAACTTTAATATTGTGTGATGTAGGAATGAATGCTTACATCTTTACAATCATCTAACTAGTCAATGCTTTGGGATTCTGAACGATTTAATTTCAGCTGAGTTTTTGACATACTGTTGCAGAGTTGGACTCTGACAAGGCAGCATTTTTGAAAATGTGCAAGCGGCTTGAGTACATTTTTCATTCTTGGTATTTAGAACAGTTTGAAGATCTGATGGTATGACAGTTTTAAGTACTACTTGTCTTCTGTTGCATTACTGAAAGTTTTTCCAGTGAAGTTAAACACCAGATGCTATTGAAGCTTGTATTTTATTTTATGTTACTTTGAAAAACAATTTTCTTTTGTATTGTCATGGATCACATTAAAATCTTGCGGTAGCTTGTCTCTGTATAAACTCAATAAAACTGGCATTTCCTTTCTTGTACTCATTGCTGGTTCATTGTAAGGGTTCTGTTTGGTCATTGGTGCAGCAATTGTATTCTCTATTTGATCCTTCTGATGGAGCTGAGAACCTGCAGCAACAGAATTTAACTCCAGATAACGTGGACAATCTTGAACAAAACTTTTTGAAGAACTTATTTGAGGTGAGAAGTTCATTAATATATGTTCACCCGAAAGGTCTCTTTGATATTTATGTTAAACACACAGCTTAATGCTATTTTTCTTCGTGAAATGAAGCTCTGCCTTTCCTATTTTTTTTTATCAATGCAACTTGAATGAGAAGAACAAGTATGCAATTTCATTGTGAAGACAATCTTCTCAAATTGGCTAGTGTATGATAAGTATTAACCCCAAAATAGTCACTATGGTATTTTTGTTTTCAAGTGACTTACTGTGGAGAAACTATTATTATTGTACGGTGATGTATTTATAAGGATTGAGTGGGTATCTGTTGATTCATAAGCTCATTACGAAAATGTAATATCCCGTTTAAGAGATTTTCCCCAAAACCCGAGTAAACTCCAACCAAATACGCACAAATAATATAATAACCGGGAAACTAAAAATGATAAAAATAACAGTGGTGTAACATATAATTATATAAGCAAGAAATATAGGCAGATACTCGAGAAATGCTAAGCCATTTTATTATACTGAGTAATGGAATGTGTACAGGAGGTGATCAGAAGGATGGCACTTTGACTTGCACTAGGCAAGTGAAGAAATACACTCAGAATAACAAAGGAATGGCCTCTGCATGGATGCTGCTGGAAAACTGCCGTGCTGCTGCTACTGCTGGAAATCAAATGAGGATTTGGGGCTGTTCCCCTCCTCAGAAAACGTTGAAACTCTGGAATCCGCCCCTACTCAGAAAACCCAGAAAGCTTTTCTGAAATGGCCAACCCCTGAAAATCACCCCCTTGGGGAATCACGCAATCCCTCAAGGCCCTGTGCTTCCACTGAGTAGAATCCTCCAAAATACTGCTTGAAACTCTGCCAAACCACTCCAATATGCAAGAGTTGATTCCTTGCTCAATATCCCAGCTCAACTCCTCCACAAATCCTCAATCTGGGACTGCTCCTAGAAGAACTGTGTCCCTCTCTCTCAAGACTGCGTAGTCTTCCATTGCTCGGCTCCACCTCAATGCCAAAGATCAAAACTACTACAAAAAGACTGCTGAAAATACCTTGCCCGAGTAGGCACTCGAAGTCCCCCGGGGCTAAGGGTGAGATCTCCGAACGGAGACACTCAGTGCACTAAACAGTGCTGCAGACAGGCTAAACAGCCAGCATGCTCCAAGTCGAAGTGACTAGCTCAAATGCTCATAATCGAATGCCAAAATGAGGAGGCTCCTCTCTCCTTTATAGCATTGGCCTCTCTCAATCCCAAGGCTCACCTCCAACGTAGCTTTCCTCTTGCCACGTGTTTCTCACCATCTGCGTAGTTACTCCAAGTGTCTACTTGGGCCCCTCCTCTACGTGGTTCTTTGGCCCCCCTTGGCTCACCTTTTAAGTTACAACATTGTGCTACTAGGGAGTGTCTTTATTCATGAAGTGAGTATGTCCCCCTCTCCTCACCTTTTTATTTATAAATAGCTATAGAAGGCAAAATTGAGCAAAATCGAATATTCCAATTAGCCATGGCTAATTAGGAATATTACAGTCTCCCCCGGCAAAATGTTGCTTGTCCTCAAGCAACTGAAGTGATGGATGCTGCAAGATCTTCTCACTCTCCCAAGTGGCATCCTCATCCAGTAAATTCTTCCACCTCACCAAGAATTCCCGGACTGTCCTGCTCCGCAGCTGCCTCTCCCTGGTATCAATAATAGCCTCTGGCTGCAACACCAAATGCCCCTCATCATCTGTGGGTGGTAGCTCATCTGTCACTGTCACATGCTGCCCCAATGCCTTCTTCAGGGATGATACATGAAAAATGTTATGAATCTTGCTGCCTTGGGGCAGCTCCAACTCATATGCAACTTGTCCAATCCTGCGTATCACCCTGTATGGCCCATAAAAGCGGGGCTTGAGCTTCTCAGCCCCCTTCTGCTTCAGTGACGACTGTCGGTATGGCTGTAATCGTAGGTAGACTAGGTCCCCTACCTCAAACTGTCTCTCCACCCGACCCTTGTCAGCATACAGCTTCTGCTGGTTCTGCGCTGTAGCCATATTATCCTTGAGAGCTTAGAGAATATCCTAACTCTCTTGGATCCAAATCTTGGCTCTCGGAGCCTTGCTAGCACCAAACATCACATCAGCAAAAGGTAAAGGATGATATCCATACAAAGCATAGAATGGTGACATACCGATGGACATGTGATGTGTAGTGTTGTAGCAGTACTCCTCCAGATGTAGCCACTTCAGCCACGCTCTCTGCTGCCCACTGACATAGTTACACAAGTAGCCCTCCAGCCACTTTTAACTATCTCTGTCTGCTCGTTCGTTTGTGGGTGATAACTGGTACTTGGTGTCAACTGCGTCCCCACCAACCGGAAAAGCTCTTGCCAAAACCCACCCATGAAACGGTTGTCCCTGTCACTGATGATGGCTTAGGAAGACCAGGTAGCCTGAAGACCTTTCTGAAGAACAGCTCAGCCACCTGTGCTGCTGTGTAGTGTGCGGATATGGCGAAAAAATGTGCGTACTTTGTCAGTCGATCAACGACGACAAAGATACAATCCTTGCTCTGCACCATGGGCAACCCTATGATGAAGTCCATCGAATTACTCTCCCATTTCCCCTCCAGAATGGGAAGAGGCTGCAATAATCCTAAGGGATGGCTCATCTCCCCCTTGTTCCTCTGGCAAATGTCACATTCCCGGACATGCTGGAGTACGTCCTCCTTGAGTCCCTTCCATGAGAACCTCTCTTTAATGGCCCTGTAGGTTTTGGTAAATCCTTGATGACCTGCCAATGGTGAATCATGTGACGCCTGAAGTATCTTTTTCTTGAGCTGAGACCCCTCAGTCAAGAAGATCTGGTCCCTATAGTAGATGATCTCATTGATCTGGTCCCTATAGTAGATGATCTCATTGACCACCCTGTACCTGTCATCCGCGACCTGCCCATCTAGAACCTCACATGCAAATCTGTCCTTGGAGTACTCTACTAAGAGTCGAGCCCTCCAGTCTGCATCCAAGCTCATAAGAGACATTGTGGCTGGCTTACGTGAAAGGGCATCTGCTACCACATTGTTCTTACCCTTAACATACTCAATGTCAAAGTCATATGCTTGGATCTTGCTGATCCACTTCTGCTGCCTCTTCTATAGCTGCTTCTACTCCAAAAAGAACTTGAGCTGTTGTGATCAGTCCTCACTCTGAACCTGTTACCCACCAAGTACTGCTGATACTTAGCCAATGCATGCATGATGGCCAGCATCTCTTTGTCGTATATAGAATACAACCTCTCGTGTGAAAGGAGCTTCCGGCTCTCAAAGGCTATAGGGTGACCTCCCTGCATCACACTCCAAAACAAACGGCTGCGTAATATCTGGCAACACAAGCACTTGGTAGCTGTTCATAACCTCCTTGAGCCTGTCGAAGGCTCGCTGCTTTGTATCCGACCAACTAAATGCCCCCTTCCTCGTCAAATCTGTCAGGGGTGCAGCAAGCTGTGAGAAACCTTTGACGAACTTCCGGTAGTAAGTACAAATGCCAATGAATCCTCGAAGTTCCGTCACATTTCTCGGCTTTGGCCAATCTCTGATGGCCCTGATCTTCTCCTCGTGGACCCTCACTCCGTCCACTCCTATGATGTGTCCCAAGTATAACATCTCCGTCAACCCGAACTCACATTGGAGAGCTTGGCATAGAATTGCTGCTCCTCCAAGATGCGCAACACTATCTCAATGTGCTGGAGATGATCCTCCCAAGTCCTGCTGTAAATGAGTATATCATCAAAGAATACCAACACGAACTTCCTCAAGTGACTGCGGAAGATATGATTCATGCAAGACTGGAATGTAGCTGGGGTGTTGGTTAGCCCGAAGGGCATCACCAAAAACTCAAAGTGCCCATAGTGACACTTGAAGGCGGTCTTGGGAATGTCCTGTTCCCTAACACGAATCTGATGGTACCCAGATCTCAAATCAATCTTTGAGAAGAACCATGCTCCTCTCAACTCGTTCATCAACTCAACGATCCTGGGTATGGGGTATCTGTTCTTTAGGGTCTTCTTGTTCAGGGCCTGTAGTCAATGCACATCCTCAATGTGCCGTCCTTTTTCTTCACCAACACCATGGAAGAAGCAAAAGGACTCGTGCTCGGCCGAATGCGCCCAAGAGCCAGCAACTCCTGAATGGCCCGCTCAATCTCATCCCGATAGGCCTTGGGATGCCTATAGGGTGTAGTAATCACTGCCTGTATGCCCTGCTCAAGCTCAATGGTGTGCTCAAACCCCTGGTCCTGTGGCTGTCCTGGCGGAATCTCCCCAAATACTATGGCATACCGGTCAAGGATGGACTGTATCTCTGGGTGCACTGTCTGCCTTGTAGTCCCTGCCTCTGATGCACATAGCTCCACTGCCCACTCTATGTCTCCCTTTCGGAAGACTACCTCCATCCGATGAGCCGAAATAGTCTGAGGCAGATATGTATGCTGTCCCCGTATCTTCTCATGCCTCCCTGTCTTCTCATCATCCCACTCCATCTCTAGGGTCTTCCAATCTATCGTGACCTTCCCTAGAGTGATGAGCCATTGAACACCCAGTATCATGTTGGTGTCTGGAATATCGACCACGAAAAAGTGGTCAGTCAATGTGTAAGTGCCCATCGTCACGGATAACTCTGGTACATAACATGCACACACCATGGTCTAATCTCCTGGGACCAAAACTGAAAACCCATCAAAGCTCTTTCTCTGTATACCTCTTCGCTCAACCATCTGTGCATCGATGAAGTTGTGGGTTGCCCTACTGTCAACCAAAACTGATACTCGCTGGGCACGTACTGTCCCCTGTACGCGCAACGTCAAATACTTGGGAACTCCTCGCAATGCTGCAAGGGTCCCTCAGGTAGGTGCAAAAGCTGCATCACTCGCTGGTGGTGGTGGAGGTGGCAAATGATCCTGCACGGCATGACTACCTCCTACCTCCACATCATCCTCCTTATCCTCTTCCCCGCTGCTTTCGGAGAAGACCTCAATAAAATGTGCTTTGCCAGCAGCACATCTATGTCTCGGTGCCCACGACTCCTGACAGGTGAAGCACAACTGCTTCTTCTTCAACTCCCTCCTGGCATCATCATCAATCTGTACTCGTCCTGGATTCCCCTTCGGAGGCGGAATCCTCACATCCTTCCCCTTAGGTTGAAAAGCCTGTCGCTGGGGGTAAGGTGTCCGGGTCCTGGGTAAGACATCCTGTAAGTCCCAGGTCCTGCTAATAGCGTCTTGACGGATGGTTGGTCTAGTGGATCTGACTAGACCCCGAAGTGGCTCTGCTAACCCCTCAACGTACATGTAGATCGTCTGTGCCGCGGATAGATCTGGCACCATCACTGAAACCCTCAAGAAAGCTGAAATGTAGGTCTCTGGGTTCCCAATCTGTTTGAGCCTCGTCGCTCCACAAAGTGTTGTTTCGGATCCCTCCGGTCAAACCTCTCCATCAATCTCCTAGTGAACTCGGCATATGTCGTCACTGTGGAGTGTCCGAGTGTAACCATCCCATGGAACCACCAATCCTGGGCCTCACCAACCAAATGTAATGTTGCCACCTTGTGGCCTCCGTCTCCGACATCTGGTTAAGCTGGAAGCTAAGTCACATGACACGAGGACACGAGACACGGAGGACACGTAAATACGAGTATTCAATACGAAACACAACGACCTGGAAACAGGACACGGGGGACACGTTTTATATATATTTAATAAAATATATATATATATATAATATACCGAAATATAGTTTTTTATCCATATTAATTTGTGAAGTGAAATATTATTTGTTAATTTCTGATGCAAATTAATATTTCATATCAACCCCAAGGCTGAAAGTTCATAGGAATCAGATCTAGGAAACATCTAGTAAGAGATGAAATTTTGGTTTTGCATTAATTGCCATAGATTGAAATTTCAACGAGATAGAGGTGAATTAACTTTCCCAAGGTCATTTTGTTTCTTCCTGAGAACATTGTTGATGTAATGGGTAATAAGAAAAACCTAGGATAGAGCTAAATCAGCCCAACGGTTGGGTCATTTCTGTTATGAGTTAGAATGAAGGTTTTTTTTGTTTGTAAATCAGGTTATAACTATGTTGCACTGTTAAAATAAAAGCTCCCAACTATTGCTGTTGCATTTATTGTGTTGATTTGCATCATGGGTGTTCAATGAGATTCGTTGGATCTAGTTTAAATGGCTAATAAATCTACTTCCTGGAGTTTGCAGCTATGGGAAAAAGCTTATAAACAATGCTCCCTTAATGGCAAATCCATTTTCCCTGAGTTGTTTATCATGCATAATTAAATAATGGTGCTTGTGGTTTAAAATATCACTTCTATGGCTAAAATCTATTGAATCCCCATGTTGTTTCGGTCTGTTGGTCACTCCCAAGCCTTTTTTAGTTTTTTGAAGCTACCGCGATGCATCTTCTTGAACCTGCCTTTGCATTCCAAGACGATATCCGGTTCGTTGAGTGTGTAGCCCCCAAGACCTGAGAGCTGGCTTGAATGTCTAAAGCAGTGTCGGAGGATTTCCTAAATCCTGACATTTGTCCTTGTTAGAGTAGGTACATCTCAGGGGACAATAGTTGGCATGTGACGTGTTAGTACCCTGAGGCATTCACTGGTGGTGGTTGAGGTATTACGTTTTCTGTGGAAGTTGGGCCTTATTTACCTATGATTCGGGCAGCTAGGCTTTAAATTACATTTTTTTGCGGGGTACGTATTCAACCTGTCGAAAAACGTTAGGGCCACGTTTTCTACCAACGAAATACGTGTTTTCCAAATGCAGGACACGACGAAAACCGGCGAATACGTTTTCCATTTTCCAGGACACGATAAAAACCGTATTCGACACGTATTAGGGCTGTTTTCGTGTCCAATACGTAAAATACGGGACACGGGACCCTGGAGGATGTGTCCTGTGATTTAGGCTGGAAGTAAATGTCCAGCTTCTCCACCCAAGACTTTGCCGAACTGTTTGATGAACCATCAAACGTAGGCAAGTGGAATCTACTAGCTGCACGGTGGGTGTCACCATCATGATAATGCCGGTACCCTCTTTGATGGTCGCGAGGTATACTATCCTGCTGAAGCTGAACAAAGTCTCTGAATGAGAGAGCCTCCCTGAACTCTTGCCCATAGGCCTGGTATTCTGCAAAATAATCGCCCATATGATCGGGCTCTGCCTCCTACTGGGCTCTAGCCCCCGTGTCTGCTCCTAAGAAAGTGGGCATGGTAGAGCGTGTAGGGGCATGTGAGGCCACGTGCTGAGTAGTATCACGCTGCTCTGACAAATGGTGGGATGCACCCGATCCCTCACCAACCTGGAAAACCCGTGGGCTCTCACGATGTCTAGCCTCTACTGCCGTGAATCTCTGCCCCATCACCTCAATTTGCGTTGACAGATCCTGTACTGATTTGAGGAGCATGTCCGCAAATCTCTTCCCGTCATCATCTGCCATCGGATTCTCCCGCTCTGCGTCCACCACAGGCTCCTCCTGTCCCGCGTCCACCATAGGCTCCTCTTGTTCTGCCTCCACTATTGGAACACAGTCTCCCTCTTCGTAGGTGTTCTCCAACCTACGCCCAGTGTCTCTGTATCTCCTACCTCTGTAACATATGTAGGGATTTTCCCCTGGTGTCATAGATTGCTAGCTCCACAAGCTGAGCCAAATCTATGCTCTGATACCACTGTAATATCCTGTTTCAGAGATTTTCCCCAAAACCCTAGTAAACTCTAGCCAAATATGCACAAATAATATAATAACCGGGAAACTCAAAATGATAAAAACAACAGTGGTGTAACATATAATTATATAAGCAAGAAATATAGGCAGATACTCAAGAAATGCAGAGAGAAATGCTAAGCCATTTTATTATACTGAGTAATGGAATGAGTACAGGAGGTGATTAGAAGGATGGCACCTCGACTTGCACCAGGCAAGTGAAGAAATACACTCAAAATAACAAAGGAATGGCCTCTGCGTGGATGTTGCTGGAAAACTGCCGTGCTGCTGCTACTGCTGGAAATCAAATGAGGATTTGGGGCTGTTCCCTTCCTTATAAAACACTGAAACTCTGAAATCTGCCCCTACTCAGAAAACCCAGAAAAACCCAAAAGCTTTTCTGAAATGACTGAGCCCGAAAATCGCCCCCTTGGGGATTCACGCAATCCCTCAAGGCCCTGCGCTGCCACTGAGTAGAATCCTCCAAAATACTGCCTGAAACTCTGCCAAACCACTCCAATATGCAAGAGCTGATCCCTTGCTCAATATCCCAGCTCAACTCCTCCACAAATCCTCAATCCGGAACTGCTCCCAGAAGAACTGCATCCCTCTCTCTCAAGACTGTGCAGTCTTCCAATGCTCAGCTCCACCTCAATGCCAAAGATCAAAACTACTACAAAAAGACTGCTGAAAATACCTTGCCTGAGTAGGCACTCGAAGTCCCTCGGGGCTAAGGGTGAGATCTCCGAACAGAGACACTCAGTGCACTAAACAGTGTTGCAGACAGGCTAAACAGCTAGCGTGCTCCAAGTCGAAGTGACTAGCTCAAATGCTCATAATCGAATGCCAAAATGAGGAGGCTCCTCTCTCCTTTATAGCGTTGGCCTCTCTCAATCCCAAGGCTCACCTCCTCCAACGTAGCTTTCCTCTTGCCACATGTTTCTCAGCATCTGCGTAGTTACTCCAAGTGTCTACGTGGGCCCCTCCTCTACGTGGTTCTTTGGCCCCCCTTGGCTCACCTTTTAAGTTACAACGTTGTGTTACTAGGGAGTGTCTTTATTCATGAAGGGAGTATGTCCCCTCTCCTCACCTTTTTATTTATAAATAGCTATAGAAGGCAAAATTGAGCAAAATCGAATATTCCAATTAGCCATGGCTAATTACGAATATTACAGAAAATGCCTCTAGGGAATTTTGCTTAGTATAGGTGAAGAATTGTGTTCCCTAATACAGTGATATGGGGTTTAACGGTAAGTTTCGCTGGGTGAAACCAACGAGATGAGGGTTCAAATCTCATTGAGTATATATATGACCTGTTGTGTCCTGGCTAGAAGAGTAGGCGACCCCATAGCGGACGTCTCAGCTCTTGTTGGGGCATAAGTTTCCAACTTTCCTGCTATTGTGCGGCTTGCAGGCGGTTGCACATAGCCTAGGTTTATAGTGGCGGCCAGTTAGATTTGATCCTGTGTCTGTTCAGGATAACTCTCACCAGTTACCGATTATCCTAGATATAAAAATAAATAAATAAAAAGAATTGTGTTCCCCAGTGTATGTAGGATCTCTATGTTTATAAAAGAGCCCTCCATTTGCATTGTTATTGGGTTTGGAATTCAACAAGAAAGACTCTGAAATTGCTGACAATATCTAGGGTTCAGTGAGGGAAGGTCCCGCATGGTTGGTGATACCAGCCACGCTGAGATGGAGTGTGTGGAAAGTAAGTGAAGTCTTCAACCTGTCAAGATGTCTGTTTGATGGTTCTTGTTCCTAGGAGATGAAAGGTTTGAGAATATATGACATCCAATTACTGTAGCCAAGACTATGTGCACATAACTTTGGAGAGCACAGGTGTTGGGAATCATTCAAGTATATGGAGATGATTTTCTGGTTTTTAAGTTTCATTTGTTTGCTACATTTTCTATGTGATGATATGAATGCCAGAAAATGCCAAAGATTTCAATTCTCAGTGGATCAGGCTCTTTCTGAGCCCTGATATCAAGTTAACATTACCTTCTAATGGATTCTAACATTCCTTCTTCAATTCAAGTGGTTTTGTTGAAGTTATAAACGAAACATGAGGATTTTAAAGAGACTCCACTCGAGCATGCATAAAAACTCAATATACAAGAATTGGTGGTAAGCTTGTTACCCGAATAAGCAGTGGGTATTAAAAAATTATACTTCACACATTGTGTTGCAATTAGGTAATAGACCCTGTTAGATGTAATGATCATAATTACTAATTAGACTTACGAATATATTAAATGTAATTTTTCCATTAGGTCATAATGAATGAATTCATTATAGTCTTCTTAAATAATGTAATCATAACTTAAATTATTATGGTTGCTAAGTGATTAAGTATTTGGGAGTTTTGTAATGTACTCCTTCCTCTTCTATTATGTATTGAGATATTGCTTCACTTCATGATCAAGCATTTATTCTTTTTTCCATCTGTTAGTATATTTTATATTTATGTTTTCTGTATGTTTATATATGTCATGGAATCAGAGCTACATCAACAAAAAGTATAGGAGAAAGTGGGTGAAGGGACTAGAGATTGTGTTCATTAGAGATGGCTTGAGGGACTGCTCGCCCACATGTTTTGACGGAGAAAGGGAAAGTTAGACTTGAGATATTTTTTATTTTGGAATTTGAGGGTAACACTTGAAATTTTAATTATTTGATGTTGGTGATTGAATATTTATAATGTTTCAAGCATCCTTATCATATGTGAAAGAGACAATGAAATATATGCACATGATGCATATGAGGAGGGACACAAAGTTGCAGACATATTGCTCATTGTTAATTGCCGACAAGAAAGCCATATATATGCAATTTGCATGCGCATAGGCTGTTATATATGACAGGAAGAAAGGGTGCATTTTTTTGTTAGAGATTTCAGGAGATTGCAGGGCCCATGTTATAGAGAGAGATGGGGCACACCATAGGAAGTTGGAATAATAAGCTTGCCTCCAGAATTAAATTCTCCAGTGCTACCACCTTTCTCCAACCAACATAACTGTCTAGTTACCAGGCAGCCCACCATCTTAGTTCGTTGTCAAGAATGCAATAGCAGGTCATGCTATGACTGTAGTAGTAAATTTTTTGTATTTGTCTGTGTTCTGTTTTCCTATAAATGGGGCCAATGTGATCTGTGTAAGGCAAAGTTATATAGTCTTTCCTTTATCTGGAGTGAAGAATAGAATCTCCATGAGCAGCAGCTCATCTTTGGTCTTGTTATAGCAAAATCTAGCACCTAGTGCAAAACCTCACTAGGTGACCTAGACAATTCACGACACACGGGAGTACTACCACTGTCACCTTAGAAATTACTCTGTAATATTCCAAATAGAAATTTTACAGAGATAATCAAAGACATGCACAAAAATAACAACACAAAAAATTTCAGCAAACACCCATGAACAGAAAAATGCTCCGGAACACCAAAATGGCCAATTTTATTATAAGTAAACTGCTGGAGTATGATAAAATTGGAAGGAGTGCACCTGGGCTTGCACAAGGCAAGCTACAAACCTTAGGTGATCAATATATCAACGCCCTGCTGTAGAAATTCATCCTCCAGAATTTTGCGCTGCCCTAGTTTTTCTGCACTGCTGGCTGTCTTGGGACCTTGATCCAACCCCTCAAATCTACCTAGAAAATTCTGTAAAATTAGGACTGGAATCCTTGCCAAAAACCCAAAAAAACCCAGAAATGGTTTGCTCTGGTTTTGACCCTCAAAATTCGACCCCAAATAGCTTGGCCCTTCTCCACAACTAGAAATTATCACCTGTAGCAGAGAATGATGTTTTCTGCTCCCAAAATGCCAAGAAACTCCCCCCAATGTTCCTCCAACCAAAATCTGAGCAACACAACTCCTCAATCCTCTGCCCAAGACTCCACTCACTTGACCCCCACAAATGACTGCGCAGGCCTGTAGGTGATGACGTAGTCTCTACGCCCAGCAATTCCGTCCTGCGTGAGGGACTCACTCTCCACCTGCAAATCCTCCTCCTTAACTCAGAATTTTGCCAAGAAACATCCTAGCAACAATACAACCTCTAGCTCCGACACCAATCTCCCTCTATGACTGCATGGCTCTCCCTACTGCATCCCAGCTGAACCAGAATGGCGTAGTGCTGTGTGATGCCTCTCTCCCAACCTCCAAATAAGATCGAAATCCTTCCTAGGGTGGCACTCAAGGTCCATCGAAGAGAAGGTTGAGCTTCACTCCTTGGGAAGCTCTTGTGCTAAGCAACACTTGTAACTCAGTTGAACAACTAGAGTAACAATGGATAAACAAATGTTAGAAAGCCCCTAAAATGAGAGCCTCACCTCCATTTTATAGCTAGCCATCCCTCATGCTCCTTGTGGATGCCACCCATGAAATTCCCTCTCTCACCCAATTCGAATTCCTTCAAGGGGTGCGTATTCCCTTGGAGTGGTCCCCACTCTCCACTTCCCATCAAATTTCTTGGCTTTTCTAATGTTTGGGGGTGGTACCTTTATAAAATTTCCTTTTTCACCCACTTTTCTTAAGTTTATATGCCAAATATTGCAAAATTGAGAATTCCCTTAGCAAAATTATTAATTTGGGGACATGATAGTCCTCCCCAACAAAAATTGTTTGTCCTCAAGCAATGTTTCAACAAGCACCCCTCTATCATCTTACCCAAATGGCTACTGCAAACGATATCGGGATCCCAAATGTGCCACTGAGTCATCCCTGTCCCCAACACTATCCTGTCATGAAGGAGTCCCTCGATGCTAGGACCCCAAGCCATCCTAGTCAACGTGAAGCACCCGTTTCTCTACTCACTGTCCAACTTGGTATAGGCACTCGAAGCCCTCTGCATACCATTAGTAAAGAAAGCAACATGATTATATAAAGTCCTCTCTATCTCCCTGTGCAGCTGCTCTCCTGAGTCATTCATCCCATCTACTCGAAGGATGGGCACCGAAAGACACAATCCAACCCCTGTGGAGATAAATCCTTGCCCGCACGAGGTTCCCTTGAACTGCCCTTGTTAGTCGTCCCTCCATGCTGGTGAAGTCCCCCATGCTAATAAAGAATCACTAAAATCCAATGGAAGGTCAGAATGATCTCCCCCTGTCAAACCTAGCTCACCCCCAAAGGTAGTTGAACTGTCAAGTACTGTGATGCCAAGGTCCCATGCTAATCTCAAAAGGATACCACCATGTCGACATTGCGCCACTTTGACCATGTTCAACTGCCCATAGTACTCGCACTGTATCCTCCCCTCTTGGAACCTGATGGCGTAGAATCTGTGGGGGCCAAGCACATCTCGCTGGTCATAAGACCACCATGTGAAGTGTTATCCCATCTTGGGAAGTCCCTGAGAGGTATCATGCCTGCTGCCAAACTGAGGCCCAACAAAATACCTGGATGTCCTTCCCTAGTGGGAACCCTCTCTCCTAAGTCTGTGACCCAACTGCTCTGCCCTGTAGCTCCATGGCCCCATACTAATCTCGAAGTGAGGTCAACATGTAGGCATTGCGCCAGTCTGGGCATGACTATGACCCCCTCGTGCTCCTGCAGATCCATCCACTCCTGTAATCCTCTATCGCAACCCCAGTAAAGGACAACTCTATAGTGTTGAAGACGATCCTGCCAGGGCATCCCATCAAAGCCATCATCTACCAATCCTTGTCTAGTCTCTGGCCGAAACAATAGCAGGGAAAGTCCTCCTCGGCCCAAAGTGATAATCCTAACTATCCCCAACCTGACCTCCCAAGGGAGATGCTGTCATGTCACTGTCATCTTTGTGATCCCTCCGGAGAAAGGTGGTCTACTGCCCCAATGGATCCTTGGAACCCAAAGCCAAGTTGAAATCCCATCGCTTCTAATTCTTGTCTCCTGCCACTGTGTAGAATTGATGTCCATTGGGAACCCCATGTGCCATACAACTAATCCCTGAATGCTGCTAATAGACAAATGTATGATGCCTGCGACTGACTTAGTGTATGCAGATCTATCCTGCTCCAGCCAATCATCACCACTAAGTCTGCCATCCACACCCTCGGTAATGTGCCAATACAGTGTCTGAAGCCCGGATACCCATTGGAAAATTGCCTCAGCTATACACAGTATCCCCTGCTCATGCAAGATCCCAACAAGCCCTACTGAAGTAGAGGCACATGTCTCCCCCATGATCAACTCCCCAAGTGTGGGCTTAGAGATGAACAATATACCACCCTTGCATAAGATCATCTCATCTCCTAGCCTGTAGCTGCCAACTCGCGTACCGACCCTGCTCCTCCACCGAGGAATCCCTATCGTGCCCCTGATGCACTAAATGATGAATTTCATAGAGTCGTCTCAAGCAAGTTTCCCAAGTCCCACTACTTAGACCTCCATTGAACGCAACAAGGCTCCCTTCAACTGTCTGCAAGGCCAATGAGTGAGAGATACCTGGGCTCTGACGGGTATGGTCGAGAACCCGTGTGGACATTCCTAACTGGCCCTGTGACCGAACCGCTCTCCAAAACTAGGTATGTCCCCCTCAATGGCATGCATAACGCTCTCATCAAGTAGTCTCCTTGCTAACAATACTCCCAGTTCGCAGTGCATCCTTGCACGCTGCTGCATATACCCATGTATCCTCATGCCTCTTGGCATACAACTGCACCTCGTTGCACATCTTTGTGCATTGCTGGACCCTGCTACATGTCTTATTGCCCCAGATCAGCTGGTATCCCTCTTGTATCGATGTGTTCGTCACACTATGAGGAAATGCACTGCGATGTGAACTGCTCCTCCTACACCTTGGTGCGACCCTGCACACCACTACACACCACTGTGCACCTTCGTACCCCTATGCATATTGCTACACACTTTGCATGCCCCTATACATCCCTGGATGCCATGGTCTAAAACTGAGTCAGTAAATATCAGTCTGCATCCTGTCAGTATCATCATATCCACTCTCTGATCTCCATAACCTCAGATGAGTGGATCTCCCTTCTTGATCCTCCCTGAGAGATCTGACGTGTGAATCTCCCTATGTACCTGTGGGAGTGCCACTAGGGTGTTGCTCCTCGGTGACCCTTGTGCCCCATATATCCATGGGAAATCCTTCCCTCCATACAAGGAACTATCTGGTGGCTTGTCGATGCCACCTCCTCTAACAACCTCCTGCCAAGGTACACTGATCATCCAATGACCCCATGCACGACCAACATGCCAAGACAACTCACGGAGTCTTCCTACTCCCCTGTCAGCCCAACCTGTCATTGGTGCTATCTAGAACTCTGACGGGAATACGAAAATGGGGGTGAGTCCAATCACGGGATCCACCATCCTGCTAATACCATGACTAACCCAATCCATGGAGTGATGGGGAGTCCCACCTGGATCCTAATGATGATCCAACCCTCGAGCCCCTTTGGAAAACCATGGCCCCTACTAAACTATGCCCCTGACCATGGATGTATCCAAAAACCTAGTTAGCCCTATCAGGTACCAATTCAATAGCTCTTGCCACCTACTTCCATGAGAGGGATTAAATGCAAGAGTGCCCGAGTATGTGGAAAGTCCATCATGCGAATGTTGCACCCTATGCAACTCATGTCGCCTCGTCTCACTGGCTTGGTCAACATATACAATCTGTCTAGGTAACTTAGGCACTCTCCCTCCAATGTGCAAAGGTAACCTAACAGTACTGTAGACCCCATCTACGTAAGCCTGAAGAGAGCTACTAAATGGAAGTATTGCAACTCTACTAGCTGCCTGTGCATCTATCTGCTCCCCGCTGATGGTAGACCCAAAAGATGACTGCCCATCCTCCTCCATCATGGACTCAACCGGAGTCTCGAGCTGCCCCACCATAGGTACCTCCTCAAGCATAACATCCTCATCTAGCTCACGCTTCTCAAGGTGCTCTCCATGCTTTTGTATGTAGCTATCATCTAGGAACTCTGTCACAACTCTAGGTACCTCTGTGCCTACTGACACCTCGTCAATGGATGGTCCTATGGGTGTATGCCCAACTGTCTCCACCAATGTGTCAATCAGGTCTACCAAAGGAAACTCCCACAAGGGTGGCTCTTGTGTCACGCTGCGTATTTATGTGCTCCTCACAATCCTGTGTGCCCTCAACCTCATGTTCGGCCTCCTCGTCAATCTCCCGATGTCTAAAGCCAGGTCTCCACTAGCAAAATCGCCTCTAGGTCTCATCCTCTAATTGCCCACTTCTACATGATGGTCCAACCTCTGAACTATACTTCTCCTTCTCCAGTTCATCCAAGGAATAATGCATGGTAGGATGGTCAGACTGACCATATGTGTGGGTGTTGTACTGTTGGGATGTGCGTGTATGTACTTAGGTTCTGTGTTGGTTATGTATTAGTCATTGCATCCCCTTTAGAATTTGCTGGTTTTGCCTCACCAATTGTTGGATCTCCCTCATCAACTCCTCCATGATCTTGCTAGCCCCCCCCCACAACTAGCTAAGACCATGCTCTGATACCACTGTAATATTCCAAATAGAAATTATATAGAGATAATCAAAGACATGCACAAAAATAACAACACAATAAATTTTAGCAAACACCCATGAACAAAAAAATGGTCCGTAACACCAAAATGGCCAATTTTATTATAAGTAAATTGCTGGAGTACAATAAAATTGAAAGGAGTGCACCTGGACTTGCACAATGCAAGCTACAAGCCTCAGGTGATCAATATGTCAATGTCCAATTGCTATAGAAATTCGTCCTCCAGAATTCTGTGTTGGCCCAGTTTTTCTACACTGCTGGCTGTTTTGGTATCCTGATCCAACCACTCAAATCCGCCCGGAAAATTCTATAAAATTAGGATTGGAATCCTTGCCAGAAACCCAAAAAAACCCATAAAAGGTTTGCTCTGGTTTTGACCCTCCAAATTCAGCCCCAAATAGCTTGGTCCTTCTCCACAACCAGAAACTATCACCTGTAGTAGATATTTGTTGCTCCCAAAATGCCAAGAAACTCCCCCAAATGTTCCTCCAACAAAAATATGAGCAACATAACTCCTCAATCCTCTGCCCAAGACTCCAATCCCTTGACCCCCACAAATGACTACGCAGGTTGGTAGGTGATGACACAGTCTCTATGCCCAACAATTTCGTGCTGCATGAGGGACTCACTCTCCACCTGCAAATCCTCCTCCTTAACTCAGAATTTTGCCAAGAAACATCCTAGCAACAACATAACCTCTAGCTCCGACACCAATCTCCCTCTATGACTGCGTGGCTCTCCCTACTGCGTCCCAGCTGAACCAGAATGGCGTAGTGCTGTGTGATGCCTCTCTCCCAGCCTCCAAATAAGATCGAAATCCTTCCTAGGGTGGCACTCAAGGTCCATTGAAGAGAAGGTTGAGCTTCACTCCTTGGGAAGCTCTTGCGCTAAGCAGCACTTGTAACTCAGTTGAACAACTAGAGTCACAATGGATAATCAAATGTCAAAAAGCCCCTAAAATGAGAGCCTCACCTCCAATTTGTAGCTAGGGTGTGCTAGGTCAAGGTGCATCATCTCGAGAATCATCAAATACAGGGCAAAGTGCCAAAACATTGTGGATGCTGGAAGTGCCCAAGGGTGTATATGGTGCTCTGGGCTTGCAGTCCCATGGATCTCAATGCCTCACTTGTGGGTTTCAATATGCTTCTTTGGAATCTTGGTACCAGTTAAGGTGGCCAGGTCTTGGCTGTGGAACCACCTAATGATTGCATTACAAATTCTAGTGAAAGAAACAAATCATCAGGTACAATAATCATCTTTGCATCTAAGTGGACCAAGCTTGAAAGTAATGGTCTTTTTGACACTTCAATTAAGGATTCCCTTCTAAATTTGGGCTTTGAACTCACATTGGTGTTACCTCCTTAGGTAGTAGTGGCCAAAGGATAACCGTATTAGGTGTTTCCAACCCCCAAGGGGAAGTGGGATTTCCTCAGTCTGCTCTTCAATCAATAATTGTTATGTGAATAATGATGGTAATGGAGGGCAGAAGACTTCATGGCCAAGTGCCACGGTCAAAGGGACCAACATGATGGGATCCATATCCTGAGTGTATAGATGTGAGGAGGGAGCAATCATGGATGCACGAGTTACCAACCCAGCCTTTGTTTTTCCACCCCTTTTGTGCAGCTTTTACCTTTTTTGATTTTTTCTTTCTATTATTGCTTATAGCTCAAAGGGTTAGAGCTTGCTTTGTGTGATGTATAAAGGTTATTACCCCCTTAATAATAAAGCAACTCATTGTCCATTAGGGGTTGGGACATGCAAGGGTTCATTTTTCATGATGTGATGGGAATAAGAGGTGAGGTAGAGCTTGTTACTCCTGCTGCCTACACCTACCTACAGGTTAGTGAGAAAAGCCTTCAACCCCACAAGGTGTGGTTGGTGGCAGGGAACTCAAAGAAGGGTCTGTCACACTTTTCTCGACTTTCTCCGTCTAAGCTATCTCTTAGGTTAGCTAAGGGGGGTGGTCCCTAATGAAAAGTTAAGTTAAGAGTGATATGAGGTTCTAGGAGAGTGTTATAGTGAAAATGGATTACTTTTAATGATCTATGAGCAAAAACAATGAAAATCGTTAACATGCGGAAACCATAAAATTAGTGCCTTATAAAGGATTTGCTCAACAAAATAAAATATACATTTGTTCAATATAAAGATGGAATGCTTCCAATAATAAAAACAAAGTAACTTTGAAATGCAAACAAAAGATGTTAGCACAAGATATTTGTAAGATATAAAATCAATTCATGAATCAAAACATATCTTGCCGAAACTCAACAATTAGAAAGTTTAGTTTGAAAAAAGTAGAATAGGAGATGCTAAATGCTAAATCAAGATGTCAATATGGAATTAGAGTTGAACATGAAGTGAAAACACTATTACCAATTTGAAGAATCACAATACTTGCTTTGAAATGTTTATTGAAAATAAACTTTGCAATAGAACAACTCAAAATATCAAAAGACAAGTAAAGTAAATGTGATGGAAAGTGCTCTTGATTTAGCATTTAGCATCTCTTATTTTACTTTTTCAATGTAAACTTTCTAATTGTTGAGTTTTGGCAAGATATGTTTTGATTCATGAATTGATGTTATATTTTAAAAATATCTTGTGCTAATATATTTTGTTTGCATTTCAGGGTTAATTTGATTTCATTATTGGAAGCATTTCATTTTTACTTTGAGCAAATGTATCTTTTATTTTGTTGAGGAAATTCTTTATAAGACACTGGTTTTATGGTTTTCTCATGTTAATGATTTTCATTGTTATTGCTCATATCATATTTTTCTCATGGATCATTAAAAGTAATCCATTTTCACTATAACACTTTCCTAGAACCTCATATCACTTTTAACTTAACTTTTCATAAGGGACCACCCCCGTTATCTAACCTAGGAGATAGCTTAGACGGAGAGAGTCGGGAACAGTGTGACAAGCCCTTCTCTGAGTTCCCTGCCACCAACCACACTTTGTGGGGTTGAAAACTTTTCTCACTAACTTGTAGGTAGGTGTAGGTGGCAGGAGTAACATTTTTGGCACTGTTGCTAGGGACAATCTTTCTTGTACGTAGGAAATCGACTAACTTTTGGTTTTAACATATTTGAACTTTAGGATTAGATTCTTGATCAAGTGGCGACTCCACTCAATCCAAATTTTGCAAGAGTTTCTACTAGGAGAAATTCAAGTGGTCTAATTAACCCCTCTCTTACCTAAAAGGCTTTTTAGAGAGACGTTAAATAGACTATCTCATAGTAGAAGTGTTTCTAGTCTTGGGGAGGAGGATATTTTTGATATTCTTTTGTTTTTTCAAGAACAAGTTGAGCCTAGCATAATGAATGATTTTTTTTCTCCTTGTAATTTTACTAACATAAATGGCTATCCTCACAATATCCCTGACAAGACTATTGAAAGGTTGCCTTCTTTTCAAGGTAACAATGCCATTAATGCTACATCACATGTAAAGAACTTTAATGTTTGCATTTTTAAGTGGTGTAACGTTGCTAACTATGAGGATGTTAAGATGAGACTTTTTGTTCTCTCTTTAGAAGAGGATGCTCTTGATTGGTTCACTGAGCAACCTGCTAACTCTTATGACTCTTTACAAGCAATCATTACTGCTTTCATAGGAAAATTTGGAGAGAAGAGAGAAAATAGTCACTTGATCAATGCCATTAGCAACATGAAGAAAAATGAGAATGAAACCATAGAGGAGTTTAACAAGAGATTTAATGAATTGGTAAAAAAACATGCCTGCTACTGTTAAACCTCTTGATGAATTTCTCTTATGCTCATATTTGGAGGCTTTTTGTGCTGACACTGCTTATGAGTTGAGGAGGAAAAAGCCTGCAACTTTGGGTATAGCTCAAACTGAGGCCTTGAAGATGGAAAGGGCTAGAAAGTAATCAGGAAAATTTGAAATGGTTTCAATAGAGGGCCATCAAAATCTAACGATTCCAAAGGTAAGGCCAAGGAAGAGACTACACATGATCCTATTAAAGAATTAACTCAACTCTCAAGAGCATGGAAACAAATCACATTAAAGAAATGCAAACCATGCAAAATAGGTTGGTGGCCATGGAAAGATCACAAGTGAAAAGATTCCAACCTAGGCCAAATGATAGATGTCTAAAGAATAAAGGCCCTCAACAAGATTATAGGCCTCCGAATCCATTGGAATCCACCAACATGGTAGATCAAATTCCCCCTTTTTGTAGACCATGTAATGAGTTCCATGAAGAGGCCGCATGCCCATATGTAAAGAGAATTATGGAAGGTAGCATGTTGGGAGATGAACATGTAGGAACAAGTGGTCAAATCAATATGTTCTCCATGGAAGATCAAATATACACCATTGAAAGAAATCAAGAGATTGACCATAGGCCTAATAATTTTGGGGTTGACAATATGATTACAAATTTTGACATAGTCACTGAGATTTTTGGGGAAAATCCTATATCTGGACAGATTCTTGCTATGGAAAAACACAAAAGGATGACTTCTCATAGAAGGGATATTCAAGACCAGAAAAATCACATAAATTTTTCTCCTCCTACTTCAGAATTAAATTTCGACTTAGGCAATTGGGTGAATAATGCAAAGGTTTTTATCCCATTGACAAAACTTTTAAAAATACCATCTCAAAGGGCAAAGTTACTAAATGCCATTGAAGTTACTCAAATGGAAGAAAAGCCTAATGATGAACCAGAAAATGAGTAAATTGTATTGAAAAATACGAACTATTATGTGGGGAACGAAGATCATCTACCATTTTATGTTTCTTTGATAGTGAAAGATCGTCTTTTACACAATTGCATGCTTGATTCAAGGGCTTCATCAAATGTCATGACCAAGAAAGTCATGGAGCAATTGAATTTAAGGGTATCTAGGCCCTATCACAACATATGTTTAATGGATTCTAAAAGAATTGAAGTGTGTGGGATAATTAAAGATTTACAGGTTTTCCTAGCTGCATACCCAGACAAAATAATGACTATAGATGTTGTTGTGATAGATGTCCCTGATTTATGGGGAATGCTCCTATCAAGAAAATGGACATGAAATTTAGGTGGTAGCCTTCAAATGGACTTGTAATATGCCACCATACCTATGCCTAATAATTCCTTTGTCAGACTTGATCGAGAGTTAGAGAAAAGATATCATGTTGAGGATCCAAGGAAACCCAACAATGAGATTATCTATAGACCATGCCATACAGGAAGTGATGCAGTGTTGACAAATTTTCTTCCCCCCTTAACAAAACAGATTCAAAATGAAGAGATTAGGCATAGCTCAAAAGGATGGGGTACTTCAACTCTTCCATCAGAGAATTTTCAAGACAAGGCAGTAGGATTGATAGTGATTGCATCAACATCACCTTCGCAATTAACCAAGAAGAAAAGAAAAAAAAACAAAAAAAGAAAAAAGATATAAAAAATGAATCACCTGTTTTGAGCAGGATCAAGCTTCAACACATCAATAGTTGAAAAAGTAAAAGGAAGAGGTTTGGTATATTTGATGGCCACGAATAGATTAACATCGGGGAAAGTCATAGTCTCAAGATAGTCAAAATTAGACAAGGCACATAAAAGAAAGAACCTATGGATTTGCTTGTGAGAAGACAGGTTCTCAAGATGGATTTCACCGAAGACATCTGATGCCACGGGGCATCTTTTTGTATCATATTTATAATCACTTGCCATTTTTGTTTAATTAGTTTTATTTCATGAATAAATTGTTTTTTATGTTCCTAGAGTAAATTTCCATTTATGTACTTAACTTATTTGATGATATTTTGAATGGATACAATTGATATGTCTTTTATCAGTGGATGTAGATTCCAGGTTCTTTCACACTATCACTTCATATCTAGCATGCATCCCCATATGGAGCCAAATGTTGACCACTGGAGTGGCACTTGATGATAATATGAAGACTCCATGCCCAAGGATGTACCAAAGGACACTTGTACCATAAGATATTATCAGATCACGAGAGTTTTTAAACTCTATTTCTGCTTCTCATCCTTTTCTCTTATACCCAGATTTCACACCCTGCGGGGTATTGTAATAAGTGATGCTAGTAATGATGAGTTTTGAGTTTGTAACAGGCCTAGATAGCTTGGGACCTTGCCAATATGTCATGTCCCTTCTCAAACACATTAGTAACAGGGTGTTGCTACACAATTTTGTACATTTTTTACTAAGGAAGAGAACCCTACACTTTCGACTTAGGGACTTATGGGCCAAATCGACTTTATTTAGCTGCTAGTGGAATGTGGGGGCCACCCACATGGGAGTTCGAATTATCCATTCGATATGTTTGGAGAGAAAGTCGAATGGGTGGATGGAGGGTCCCACATAAGGCTAAGGAGGCCCAAGGAGTTATAAGGAGGGATCAACTCTCATTTTGGTTTCATCTTTGACATTTGCAAACAACTAATCTCTCAGCTAAGCTCTTCTTCTATCAAGCATTCAAGTTGTCCTGATGATGGATCCCAGTTGGGATTTGAAACGTTGGCAGAAAATGGTTCTTACTGTGGATTCTCCAGTAACTAAGTCGACAACTACTCAATTGTTCACTCTACTGTTTAGCTGAGTCAATCGGCTGTATAGCCACGAGTCTCTCAAGCGGGAGATTTAACCTCTACTTCGGGGGACCATCTGTGCTTGCCCTGGGGAGGTTGTTCTATAAGGGTTTTCATGAGTGACGGGTCAATGACATAGCATTAGTAGCCAGCGCAGAGCAAGGAGTGTGTATTTCTGGGTAGCCAGGAAACACATAGAGGGAGATTGAGACCAGCAGAGATTATACTGCTTGTTGGGGAGTTGAGGTAGCAGCACTAGACCAACAATCTTGCTGGGTTTTACAACCAACTGAGCTAGCATTCCAGCAGTTTGAATTGTTGGTTGAGGGACAGCGCAGAGGTCACTTCGCAGTTTTTAGTGGAGCTTGGGAGTAGGTGATTTTGGCCAAGAGCTCATCCGAGAAGTCAGGGGTTGGATAGCAAGGGTGAACTCAACACTTTGGAGGAGTTTTCAGGAGGATTTATAGCAGTTTCCAGTAGGCCGAGTTTTGTAGCTACAACTGAGGTGAGGCTCCAAGGGGGTCGAAAATCAGAGGTCCAAACCAGCTAAAATCCTTTCTGCGTTTTTATGGGTTTAGGCCAAGGAGTCCACGGTTAAAATCACACAATTTTTTGGGCAGTATAAGTGCACTTTCCATCCATTCAAACTTCAGCAAAGAAGTAGTTTTCTAGGCAGCGCAGTGCAAATTGGTGCAGCAGCGGAGCAGCCTTCAGCTCAGCTATTTTCCCACCTGGGATTGGTCCTGTTTGTCCATTGAGACAAGCCCAGGTGCACCATTTCATCATCTATTGTATTTCGCCTTCAGAAAGTTAATAGAATGGCTCAGCAGTTCCATATTTGCAGTTTTTTGTGAATGCTTAAATGTGAATTTCGTTTTTATAAATTGCTGCACAGTTTATTTGTTTTATATCACTTGTATTCCTATTTAGGATCATTACAGTGGTATCAGAGCCTAGTTCTTGGCTCAGTTGTGGGGATTGTCTCCTATGAGAGAAGGGGACCAACAGAACATCACCTACCGAAGACAAAGGTACAGGAGCAGAGAAAGGGAGTTATAGATTACTCCACGGAGGACAGGGGAAAAGCAGTAGCAAAAGAAGAGGAAATGGTAGAACCCAAGAGTAGGGAAGAGATGGCTTTCGACAGCCTTCTAAGGGCCCTGAGTGACTTGGCCAAGGGTCAGAAAGACATGCTGGAAGAGATCAAGTTGCAGAACAGAGAGAGGACCACGCCTAGAGGGTTTCTGTTTGGGGAAACTTCTGGGGCCTCTCAACCATTCAATCATCCCTCACCAACAACGCAACACCCTTCAGCCAATGTGCCAACTCGTGCTACACTACCTTCCTTCATGCTAGTAGCACAAATCGAGCCTGTAAGGGAGGAAGGCCCCCCTCATATGGGATATTACTTCAGAGAGTGGCAGTCTATGGATGAAGACTTTAAAGAAGCCCTATCCTTCAAAGATTATTGCAAGCTCAAGCAGAGTGAGAAGAATAAGGGATATGGAGGACAAGGGACCCAGAACTATGAGTTATAGAGGACCATAGGGAGGATGTATTTCCCTACTTTCAATGGCACTGCCAAGTGCATAAACAGGGCTTGGGTTGAGAAGATGGACACCTACTTCCAACTCAACTAGATGATAGAGCAAGAAACCATTAAGATGGCCACACTGCACATGGAGGGGGAAGCCCATGACTGGTGGTTTCATGGCTTGACCACCCTAGGGCATGCCCACGTAGTTTCTTATGAGGACTTCACTATGAGGGTGGTGGAGTGATTTGATCAGAGGGATTCAAAGGCTCACTTCAGAGAGCTAACCCAACTGCGCCAAACAAGCAACCCGAAGCAGTACTTCTCAGATTTTCTGTTGGTGTCAGTGATGGTTCCAGATCTATCCGAGGCAAGAGGGTGTATACCTTCATTGAGGGCTTGCTTGAGCCTCTGCGTGGACTGGTGAAGTCACGCAAACCCTCCACACTACAGGAACTAGTCTTGTGTGCCAAAGATCTACAGGCGACCATCCCCAAGACTAGAGCACCATTTCCTGCACAGACCCCTTTCCTACAAAAGGGGCATGAGACTAGACCTCCACCTCAGAGGATCACATAAGGGAGGGAGCAATTAGATGAGGAGATACGGAAGGACCTTTGGAGAAGGAAACCGTGCTTCACATGTAGAGAGCCCTGGGTACCAGGCCATCGGTGCATTGCTGGAAGAGCACACTACATTGAGGTTTTTTCTGATAGTGACCAGGAGGACGAGGTGGAGTAGGATTGCAGTGGGGCAGATGGCGAGAGTTTGACAGACAAAGGGCCACCACCACCACCTCCACAGGGTGGGGCATCCCTTGCCCCAGCAGGGGGAGTTCTCGCTTCCTTATGCGGGATTCCCAAATTTTTGACACTAAGGATCAGAGGCACTATACAGGGACAGAGGGTGTCAGTGCTAGTTGATAGTGGGGCTACCCACAATTTCATAGATGCCCAGTTGGTCCAGAGGAGGGGCCTCACCACAGCTGAGTTCGAGGGCTTCTCAGTCCTAGTACCAGGCGACTGTACCATACAGTGCACTAGATATGTGCCTTCCTTGATAGTAGTTATGGTGAACTACTCGATGACGGACCATTTCTTTGTGGTCGATTTGCCAAACACCAATGTGGTGATGGTTGTCCAGTGGCTGTATTCCCTTGGACGAGTCATGACAAATTGGAGGAAGCCAGAGATGGAGTTCATTGGGTCAGATGGAAAACTTGTAGTCTTGAGAGGCATGCAGCCTTATCCACCTCAGACAGTTTCAACCCACAGGATGGAGACAGATTTACGACATGGGGACATTGCATGGGAAGTTGAGTTGAGGATCTCAGAGGCTGGAGGACAGGTTCAACCACCACCGATAGACATACAGGCCTTGCTGGACAGATACGCAGTAGTGTTTGGGAACATTCCACTGGGTAGCCACTAGATAGAGGATTTGAGCACACTCTTGAGTTGGAGCCAGGTGTGCAGGCAATGATCACCACCCCTTACAGGCATCCCAAAGCCTATAAGGCCGACATAGAGAAGGCCATCTAGGAGCTGCTAGCATTGGGCTATATCAGGCCAAGTTCTAGTCCTTTCGCTTCTTCAGTGGTGCTGGTGAGGAAGAAGGATGGAACCCTTTGGATGTGCATTGACTACCAGGCCCTCAACCGGAAGACATTGAATAACCGATACCCCATTCCCCGCATAGATGAGCTGATGGATGAGCTTAGAGGAGCCAAGTACTTCTCTAAGATTGATCTGCGTTCAAGGTACCACCAAATCAGGGTGAGGGATCAAGATATCCCTATGACATCTTTTCGGTGCCATGATGGGCACCTTGAGTTTCTGGTCATGCCATTTGGGTTGACCAACGCTCCGGACACATTCCAGTAATGCATGAACCATTTCTTCCAAGGATAGTTGAGGAGGTTTGTGCTAGTTTTCTTCAATGACATTTGGATTTACGGCCGGACATGGGAGGAGTACCTCCAACACTTGGAGGAGGTATTGCGCATTTTGGAGGAGCAACAGTTTTATGCCAACCTCTCCAAGTGCGAGTTTGGGTTGACAGAGATGCTCTACCTAGGGCATATCATTGGCGCTGATGGGGTGGAGGTCCACGAGGAGAAGATTCGGGCTATTCAGGATTGGCGAGTACCCCAAGGTGTGACTACGCTGAGGGGCTTCTTGGGCATCTGCACCTACTACAAAAAGTTTGTCAAGGGTTCTCATAACTGGTAGCACCCTTGACCGACTTGACCAAGAAGGGGGCCTTCGCATGGACTGATGGAGCACAGGTTGCCTTCGATTGCCTCAAGGAGGTGATGAGCAGTTGCCTTGTTTTGGCACTTCCGGATTTTTCCTAGCCATTCATGGTGAAGTGTGATGCATCTAGGGTAGGAGTTGGAGTAGTATTGTCACAAAAGGGGCATCCCATTGCTTTCGAGAGTCGAAAGATCCTATTGCATGAGCTGTCATATTCCATATATAACAAGGAGATGCTGGCCATTATGCATGCATTGGCCAAGTTCCGCCAGTACTTGGTGGGCAACTGGTTTCGAGTGAAGACTGATCACAACAGTCTTCGACATTTCATGGGGCAGCAGGGCCTCAATGACAGGCAACAGAGGTGGGTCAGCAAGGTGCAGGCCTATGACTTCGATATAGAGTATGTGCGGGGAAAGCACAATGTGGTGGTCGATGCTCTATCTCGAAGACCAACTGGGTTATCTCTCATGAGCATTTGCCATGATTGGAAGATTCAGTTGTTGGTGGAGTACTCCAAAGACAGGAGGGCATGCGAGGTATTGGAGGGTACCCATGCAAATGAGCGTTACCGTGTGATGGATGAGGTCATCTATTACAAGGGGCGCATTTACTTAGTGCCCAACTCGTAGTTGAGGGAGAGGGTACTCCAAGCAGCGCATGATTCACCACTGCCTGGGCACCAGGGGTTCCGAAAGACTTATATGGTTGTCTGAGAGAGATTCATGTGGAAGGGCCTTAAGGGGGACGTGCTGCAGCACGTACGGGAGTGTGAGGCTTGTTAGAGGAACAAGGGGGAACTGACCCACCCCGCAGGATTGCTACAGCCACTTCCCATCCCTGAGGGGAAATGGGAAAGTATTTCTATGGATTTCATCACAAGGCTCCCCACAGTGCAGGGGAAGGATTTCATATACGCAGTGGTCGACAGGTTGACCAAATTTCTGGAAAAGTGTAGTGACTACATCCCACATTTCTTTGGCAGTATTCTTGCCAGCTAGATGTGAGACTATATGATCTCATACTCCATCGACGATCATTTGCTTTGCCTTGGCCATCTCCTTATTGTAGTTCTCTAGTTGTTGCGGATTTGTAGGTATGGTTATAACTCTTTTTGCATACGTCTTCAGACCATGCTCATCTAGTAGGAAAGTCATTATGGATTTCCAGATACAATAGTTAGAGGCTCCATCTAGCCTATCCTGATCTCGAAGTCCTGCTGAGGCCATTTCTGCAAAACTCAAATCTGGGAAATAAACAAGAATCTCCTCCCTTTCTTGCTTGGCTACCTGCTCTACTACTCACATTCCCTCCTGGAATGAGCAAATATTCCCTGCTACTGCCTTCTACTATGGAAATCTCAGATTTCCTCTAGAAAACTAGATCTGGAAACCCTCAGGGAAATTCTAGAAAAATCCTTTCTTGTGTGCTTTTTCTCTTACACCCAACATTGATTTGTTGCTGGAAAACCTACTGCAAATCAATTGCGCCCAGATTTGCTCAACGAAATCACTGAACTGCTCACCATAACTGCTTCCTAGCAACACCACTGCTTGCAAATCACTGCAACTGAGGTTCTTTGAATTTTCTGCTGCCTACTAACTGAAAATCGAACCCTCCTTTGCTAATTTGCACTCCCGGTTGGAATTTGTGCATATGTGGAAATTTTGCCCAGAGACTCCCTTTGAAGCTGCAAAATTTTTCCCTCGTCACTGAGTCACTGATCTATCTTCAAACTGCTCTGGCACCATGTGAAATTTTCAATTCTATTGCAGAAACTGGAAATTATTCTTCTAATTGAATATTATTATGTGTAGTTTATTTGCTATTACAAAAAACAACAAATAAAATCAGTACTGCAATTTTCACCAAAAATAAAATGCACTCTAGAAAATAAACTAGAACTAGGAAAATAGAGCGCACACAATAAAATAACACTATTATTTTGGATAATAGTCCCTAGAAAAACCCAATGTGGGAAAACTGGTGCAACATATGAGGGTTTATTTTATTATGTAGTAGTGAAATCTGAGTACAAAAATCTGGATGCCAAACTGGAAATCCCTAGCAAAATAACTTGGCCAAAAATTAGTGAGACAATTTTTGTCTCTCCCGATACTGATCTCAACTTCGAAATTGGCACAAACTGGCTGCTTGAACACCCTTGCGTCAACCTTTACACAAACCAATTCATATTGCCTTAGGAACTTCTCTGATGTTGCCTTAGGCCTGCGTCAGTCTTTGCACAGGCCAATTCATATTGCCTTAGGAACTGCTTTGATGTTGTTGTTCAACCCGAATCAACCTTTGGAAATGACTCGCTTGGCCTTCTGGAATTTCTCCTGACCTTAAGCAACTGAATCACCTTCCTCTTCAGCTAAATCGAACTCCCTTTGAAGCTTCCTGTGCAGACCCTACACAACCTCACTGAGGAAAACTCATCCCTCTTGTTACTGACTCTACGACAGTGGAAAACTCAACTAGAATCCTTGTCTCTGCCCCCTCCTGCCTCTGCATCCCTTCTAGCTCGAACTCTTCTTCCCTGCTCAACCTATGTAGCTGGATAGCTCGATCTGCCAAGGAACTCGCTTTCTAGATGTGCTCAAGTGTATCTTCCCCTATACCCATTGAGTTGCTCTTATAATCTCTTGTTGGTGAACCAACGACCGTGATCAGATCTCCATCAACGACTAAGATCATCTCAAACTCAATCCGTGTGAGTTTCTAGAGAATTCTCACTTTTCTCAACTAATTCTTTTTAATTAATTGATTTCCCTTAGGCATTTTTTAATTTTCGATCAATTAATTTAATTGAGTTGTCTCTGGGTGTTATGTTCCGAAACTTTTTCTGGGTTTTGGAGATCTTCTGTTTCTTAGCCTCTCTGACCAAAGTCGAGACTAGAACACCCGCCCGATGGTACAAAAACTAACAATGTGCTCTTGCGAGATGGGAGAGAAGACATATGACTGATGCAAGTGGCAGAGATATGAACAACACATTGCCTTCGACTAGTAGTGGATATAAGGGTTGTTGGTTGGCCGACTGGAAGAGATGATGGGAGAAAAAATTATTCCTATGGGGTCACCCACTTTTGGTGGGTAACAAGGATAATATCCATCACTAAAATGTCAAAGAAAGGCCAATGAGGTGACAATGGTGGTTGATCTCTTTGTTTCCATAAGAGCTAGGTTGCCTAGTGAGGCTTTGCACTAGGCTTGCTAGACTTTGCGTATAATGGCTTGGTTATAACATGCCTGATAAGCAACTAAGGGTCATATTTGACTTCAACTCTCAACTAGAATTACAACTCTAACCTTCTAGTGTCTTCTTCATAGTCCCCATGTGGCTATTCCTTTTTGCGTAACGGAGGTTGTTGTGGCATCCTCTCAAACCATGTTAGTCAATCATGATGGGTCAACTTGCGGGAGGCATTACGTTTGCATTGAAGAACTCTGGTTGATGCGATTGTTGCACCGTTAGAAAGGTATCCAAGTGTTGAATAGCGTCACATGGTTTGATACATGAGTGAGAAATTTTTACCCCAAAAAAGTCATTTAAGGCTTCAAAATTCCCCTTGTTGTCGCACGAATTGGCACGACAACGCTCAGACCGGGGTCTGTCACTCTGATCCCCGATCCCTCCGTTTAAGCCTATCTCCCACGGCTAAGGGGGGTAGACCCTGTGAGAAGATGAAGGCCAACTGCCAAACAGTTGGGCTGGGAGACGAGATGCACTAAAATGATTTTATTAATTTGATAGACCAGTGCCTTACGAGATTGGTGTTTAAATGATTACTTGCTAGACGATATAAGAACATGAACCATAAACAACAATCATTTATCATCAATAATGAGAACAATGCTTTTGAATATCCAGTAAAACCATGAAGCTCCTACAATAACCAAATCTTTAATAATGATATCTAGCAACTGAAAGAGATGAACGCTTTAAACGACCACACAGCTGTTGACCAGATTCATGTATAGGTAAACATTTATTCCACATCACTAACTCTTGAAAAATTTCTCAAATATGTAGATCTGGCAAGCAAGAAAATTTTCCGCAAATTTTTTTTTTTTTTTTTTTTTTTTTTTTTTTTTTTTTTTTTTTAAATTTAAAAAAAATCTAAATAGAACCTAAACTAAGAATCTAAATAACTCTTTTCATTTTTTTTTTTTTTTTATATATTCATTAAAATCTAAGAAATAAAACTATGAATAAAAATGGGACTATACGATTTGAAATCTAAAGCCCAGACGATATAACAAAAAGAAATTACATAAAAAAAAACGATTACGCTCCGGCTCCCTTTTTTTTTATATGTGAGAATTTAAACAAGTTAAACCCTAATTGCTAACTGGGCGTATCAAAACGATTTAGGGAAAACGACTGCAGGTAACAAAAATTTTAAGCGTAATGCTCACAATCCGTAAGTGGTTTTCGCATATATGATTGACGTCTGAGGCGCAATGCAAAGACCAGACACATAAAACGATTTGAAAAACTACGCAGCCCAGAATGAAACTAACTGCTGAACCCAAAGGAAAAACCCAGATTTGAAATCGAAATCCACCAGAAGAAATTTGCTGAGTTTGAAGACGAAAAATCTGACTAGTGCGTAAGCAAAAAAACCAGCCGCTCCCACGCTGTATACGTAGGTCCGCAGAAGCTTTAAGAGCATGAAGGAAAAGAGAAAAAAAAAATTTACTGCGTAAGTGTTTGCGTGAGCACGTGCAGGGAAAAGGATTTGAGCAAAAAAAAAAGGAATACGCAGGGTTTGGCACTGAAAGGGACACAAACAATAGGAGAATTTAAGTCAATGCACGCTGATGATCGTCAGCAAAACTGAATCGGAGTTCTGAATACGTAGAGGAAGACGCCCAACGATGAAATCACACATAAAAATTAGCGTGGGTGACTCAAATTCGGTGAAACTATATGCAGAAAAGAAAATATACACAGGCAGTGCGTTTGACAGTCTTGAGGATCAGTTTTGGACATATAATAACATGATGGTCCCTTCATGCGTTGCCAGCAAAGATAAAAATTTATGAAATGCTTTAGAACTTATCTGAGCAATAGAGTGACGTTGGCAGATTTTGATCTCAAACCTGATCTTCTTGCCTGGTGGGAGACGTTCCACGTTTATGTCACCTTGAGTGATGGAATTTCGAGCACGCAGGGCCACGAAAATGTGAATAAAATGGTTTTGATGAACCCCTAAAATTTTTCAGAAAAACCTGCAAGTCCAGAATAGAAAATCAAAACAAGAAAAGTGTGCGCAAAATCAGATCAGTTAAGCAAAATTGCAGATTTTGGCCCCTTAAAAGCCAGATTCAGCAAATAATAACAGGAATAGTTTTGAATATCAGATAATGTTTCAGAACTCTCTCATGCAACCAGAAAAGAAACTCTTAATGATTAACCCAGGGCCAAAATCAGCTAGGCTCTGCAAAGAAAAGCCTGTGGGAGTCGGCTGGTTCAGCCTAGAACTTCCCCAAACGCCCACCAATATCCTTCACCTAAAGATTTCCTGCACATCTCAAGCAACCATCAATAAAGAGAGCAAGAATGCTGCTAGATCTCAGGAAATAATGGAGATACCTGCCATTATTTCAGAAACCCTAACAACACTCAAACCCTAGCAAGTGAACAAGATACCTGTGCTCACAATACTCTGAAAACAAGCTATTATTAATGGCTGAAAACTGAAATATGCAGAAAAATAAACATCTCACAGCAATTCCAGAGAGTAACACCAGCAAGATTTGGACCCCAAAGTCTTCTTTATTAACCAGAAATCAGATTACAAGAGAGCTTTTTTCAGTACAGACTCACAGATCAGATGATAAAACTTGAAATGACCCCCTAAGACCCTATATAAAGGAAATGATCCCAACGGCTAGTTTGAGTGATCCATGTTGAAGTGATCTCAACCGTCGATGAGGATTAAGACATCTCTTAATCTCATCCGTTGATTTTATTAAAAAATGATATTTTGCATGCATTCACAAAAATATTATTATTTTATTATTTAGGGTTTTTGCTTTATTTTATGAACTTTTTATTATTATTTTTTATTTATTTGATTTTTTTAATTTTTTAATTTTTTTTTTTTTTTAATTTTTTTTTATTTTATTATTTTATTTATTTTCTTTAATGGATCATTCGAACTAAGCCGTTGGAAACATCACCTAGGACCTAGGACTTAGGACTCATGAGGGGACTAAAACATTTTTCAACCCTCAAGACACATTACATCATGACTTTTACAATTTACATCTTAAGGGGACAAACCCACTTTAACATAGACCCTCATAAACCACCCAGTTCTGCGACACAACTATAATCTAGCAGATTAACACGCTAGGATTCTCCTAAAGTTTTAATAACAAAATGCATCCCGGCTTTGGGGTCAGGTTGAAGGAAAACTCTGCCGATCGTAGATCGGTGAGACGAAAAACCTCCCGGGACGCAGATCATCATTAGAAAGTTAGGTCCACCTAGGCAATTTTACATACATGACTCTGATCTGCTTAAATTATTTGCAATTCATACATGCAGACTGGGTTTACAATTAAAATGATCAAGCTGTTGATGACTGTAGGCTGGAACGGACGTGTCGATCAGATGCTGCCCCTTTTTGCAAAGAAAAGGGGAAAGTACTGCATGGGTAGTTGACCGGTAGTGGTCAACACCCCTAAAAGGTTTCAAACCCTAATTCTCCAAACTAGATCTTGTTGACAAAAATGCTCTTGCATGCTAATTCCTCCATCTTTTTCACTTTGAAAGCATTAAGATGTATGAAAAATAATATAATGATCCAATCTAGATCAACAACATACAATCTTTTGAGAGTTTCTATTAGCAAGTATCACCATTGATAGAACTTAGAGGTAGCAAGGGCCCTTTGGAATGGGGACAATGTGTATGGTAGGATTGCCATATATGTGCCATTCTCGATTGGGAGTGTGTTTTTTAAGCAGCGATTGAGGGATGTCTTGAGAGTTGGTAAGATTATCCAAACAATTTAATCCTTTCTCATGCTTTAAAACTCATGAATCCATGGTAATTGTAATTGATAATGACATGGTTATGGTCAAGTAGTCAATGACCAACGATTTAGGTATGTATGGTGAGTCACTTGTTGTAGTTGGTTGTAAATAATATAGATTGGGTCAACAATATCATTCTTGTTATTGCTGCTCTAACATGTCATACATCAATGCAAAGAAAATGAACCGCGAATTTGAATACCTCACAAAAGGGTGAATTGACGTGGTTGAAAATGGTACATAACATGCTGTGAGATCTGAAGTGGCATGCATGACCCATATTTATACTAATTTATAAATTGTCATTTTAAATAGGTTTTCATATTGGTGGGGAGTGTGAATAATACAAAAACTAATAAAGACAAAAAGAGAAAACCAATTGATTTCGCTGCAAGAGAAACCACTGTCTTAGGCCACTTTAGTAGGTTATTGGAAGTATTCTAGATCACTATATAGGGCCTTATGTGCAATCAGATGATTATAAATAATGATAGATGCAAATCTCTTTGTTTGTGGGTTTTCACCAACTGATCTCTTTGTAACTTATTTAGTTAATATGGTATTAGAGATAATTTAGTTAATAGATAGTACCCTCTCTTGTTTCTCGAACTATAACAATCATTCATTATGGTGGCTATAACTATAACAATGGTTCATGGTGGGGGTTGTTATTTACAATGAGTGATCTCAATTGATCCAAATCTATCATGTTTGGTGTGTAATTGGGGTTATATTTGGTGCACTTTATCTTTTTCTTGAAACTTATTAAATTAAATTCTTTTTTTAGTGCAATTAAATGCCAAGAAAATGAACTGCGAATTTGAATACCTCATGTTGACCACTGGAGTGGCACCTGATAATTATATGAAGAATCCATACCCAAGGATGATCTAGAGAACACTTGTACCATCAGATATCATCAGTCAACAAAGTTTTTTAACTCTACTTCTATCTTCTCATCATCTTTCTTGTACCCAGATTTCACTCTATGGGGAATTGTAATAAGTGATACTAGTAATGATGAGTTTTGAGTCTGTAGCAGGTCTAGGATGTTGGGATTCGATCAGCGAACAAGTACACCTTGAGTGTTTTTTTTTTATCTGGTTAATTATCCATTTTTTTCAGAGGCAAATAATTTTTTGGGTTTTCTCACTCATGTTTTACCCAAAGCCGGGGTGACAGTTTGAAGGTTGAGCCTCTGACACATCTTAGTGTCCAAAGTCTATGTATATTACTATACTAGATCACACAAAAAATTTCGTGGAATTTGGTTAGGTTTAGGTAGTCATTTTTTATTTTTTTAGATTTCCCGTTGGTCATAAATTGCAAATAAAATTTTATTTAAATTGTAATAAGTGTAGTCTAGAGAAGTTGTATGGAGTATGAGTAATCAAAATTACACCTCTCATCCTCAACTTTCTACTATGACACACTTTGAGGGGCTAAAAATGTGTTTTGAACCCTCAAAACCCACTTTTCCTAAATTTAGTGGGGAATCTGGCAATTAATTAAGCCAGAAATTAAATAAATGGAGAAAAATAAATATCCACACATGCTAAATGTTGTGGAAATGAGGTGGAAAATTATAGGGGAGTTAAAGTGAAGTCCCAAGGTGATATGAACTCCTAAAATCAAGGAAAGGACATGTGCTCAAATAAAATCGAATTTCTGACATTAAAGGAGAAAGTTGCTTACTTGAAAATTCGACTTTGTGAATTTAATGCACATTTGGGAGGATTTGAGGGAATATTTGGTGGAGATTTTTGTGGGAAATTGTCCCCACATGGTTACCAACCATATACACTTGTCATTCTATCATAAAATTCAAATTTGGCACATAAGGGAAAAATAAAATGATGTTCACTTGCCAGAATTCTATTTTTACACTTGGCATTGGAGCTCCATTCAACAAATTCGAATTTCTCTTTTGGATTGTCACCTCATACCACTTGTTTAATCACTTCTACATTGGGATTGGCTCCAACGCCATTTGTCAGTCATTCTTCATTGAGATTTGCTCCCAACTCTTTATATAATAGAGCCATGGGTTCTCATATTGTATCATGTAATACGAGCTATTGTGCTTGAGGAGACTCTGCGAGATTTTATTCAATGCTTGCAATATAATACAACAGCCTTTGGGGTAAAGAGTGATGGTGTTCTTCTCCTTGCATGTGGTAAATTCTTGACTTCTTGTTATGCTTCTATTTATTTTCTTATGTCATTATTTATTTCATGCTTGTTTCAAGTTATGTTAGTATGCAACTATCTCATATTAGCATAAGAATTAATTATTTGCTTTAGGAAAAGAAATCTTCTAGTAGATAATAGATGTATCTCTAGGAATTCTTTTAACTGCACTTATTTAATTTCATGTCAATTTAATGATTTGTGGTGAAGTTTTGTAGTTGAATCATTATTTGGTCAAGCTTTTCAAGCGTGAGGGGAAATTCTCAGAGGAATCAATCCATTCTTGAAAAATATTCAAGGAAAACCTATATGTTTTGAATTCCAAAGTCTCATCTATATCTTATTTGTCTCTTGCAGGGATTCTTTCAAGTTTCTTAAATCTTTTATTTCTTGCATCAAAATATCAAACTTGGAAAATTTTATTTTTTACGTATTGTACTTCATTTATCACTATCTGGTTATTTCAAAGAGCTAATTCATGGCTAGTCAAAGAGGAGAGTTTGCTCAAATTCTTTGGCCTAGACTCTTGTAGATTATTTTTGTAACATACTTTGTAGTTATCTTGAGCTAACATTTGTTGTTGTAGATTTTTTTTTTAAACCTGTTTTCTTGTAGCTGCTTGCGGGATTCATCATTGGAAAATTACTTACAAGTTTGCATGCAGGACCAATGTTGCACGAAGCGGGGAGAAGTGGGGATGTTTTTTGGAAGCGGGGACGCGGGAGCGTCATTTTCCAAAAATCTAGGAAGCGAAGCGTCTACGGAAGCATCTATATATTTTTATATTTTTTTGCATTTATACTCAAAACAAACATCCCAAATAGGCGGAAGCACGCTTCTGGGGACGCTTTCTAGACGCATCCGCACGGGACACGCTTCGGGCCTTGGAACCGGGGGGCGGACGCTTCCTGCAACATTGTGCAGGACCTTGAGGCTCAGATTTAGTGATTACTTCCACCTTAAGGCCGTGTTCTTCTTGAGGAATGTCGAGTTCATTTTGGCCATCTCTCGCTCTCTCTTGGTCGTGGCCATAGAGGAGGTTTATCTTCTCTCCTTCGGAAAATCTGCATTTTGTTGTCTTTGTGGGCCTCAAATTGTAGAAATCTTCAGCGAGGAAAAATCTATGGTTTGATTCCAATTTGTTAAGACTTTCCTTGGATTTAAGAGAAGACTTGATTGTCTTTTCCTTCTTGTAATAGCTAATAAAATTTATGATTTTGGGAGCATGGGTTTTACCCATTGGTATCCCTATCTCTCCACCTTTTGGAGAGGCTTGGCGGTCTGACTTTGTTGGTTTATTTCATTTTGCATGCATATTATCTAATTGAGAAATTAACACAACATGCATCACACTCATTTTGCATGCACTTTATTTTAACTTACTACATGTTTCAAATCCATAACAAGTTCTTATTTTTTGCATGCAAACATTTTTTTACTTGATCTTATTTGGCTTGAACATAGTTCCAAGTTTACTTATGCTTCACCATTAAGCACATTTTACATGCATAAAGTATTTGGACAAATTTTCTCTATAAAGTAACATTTTATTTCATGTCAAGCAAGTACATTTCAAGTAGAAGTTAATTCTTATTGTTTGGTTAATTTATTTACATGCCCCAAACATCACTAAAACTTATCTCCAACTTAAGTTGGTTGAATAGACTTTTAGGGACCCTCTACCTCCATTGACTCATTGTGAGATCCAAATATTTGGGCGAGGATGAGGTCTGAGGACTAGAGTTCAATTAACTTTGCCTTAGCACTAATCAAATAAAATGAACCAAGAAAAACATTCCATCACATTTGCTTTAGTCTAAACTCTCACATACAAATCTTATTTCAAGAGGCACTTTGGATGCAAGCATTGTAATCTCTTTTAATTTTGCAACAAGTTTAATTTTCTTGTACTTGGAAATTGACTCATCTTTTGGTTTAATTGCTTATTGTCATGAATGGTTGATTTCACTTTCAAGTACTATTATTTTGGCTTGCAAACTTAATTGCATGTTGTCATCTTGGTCTAACATTTGAGTTATTTTTGTATCTTTTTGAGCAAGATAGTTTCCATGCTTTGATTTGTAGACTTATTCATCTTGAAAGCATTTATAATATCTTGTGCTAACAATTTAGTGTTTCACTTTTCAGGGTTATTTTGGCTTTCCATTTGAAAGAATTTCACTTCATTTTAAGCAAAATACAATTTCATTTCTTAAAGAGAAAATACTTGGAAGACACTGGTTGTTTATGTATTTCATGCTTATCTTATGATGGTTATTGCTCATATCATTTTTTGCTTATAAATCTTAAAGAGAATCTATTTAACTCTAACAATTCTCCTAGAAACTCACATCCTTTTCAACTTAACTTTTCATTAGGGACCACCCCCTTAGCTAACCTAGGAGAAAACTCAAACGGAGAGTTAGTGTGACAGCCCCTTCTCTGAGTTCCTTGCCACCAACCACACCTTGTGGGGTTGAGAGCTTTTCTCACTGACTTGTAGGTAGGTGTAGGCGGCAGGGTCAAAACCTCACAAAGGGTGAATTGACGTGATTGTAAATGGTACATAACACATTGTGAGATCTGAAGTGGCATGCATGACCCATATATTAATTTATAAATTGTCATTTTAAATAGGTTTTCATATTAGTGGGGAGTGCAAATGATACAAAAACTAATAAAGACAAAAAGAGAAAACCAATCAATTTCGCTGCAAGAGAAACAACTGTCTTATGCCTCTGTAGCAGATTATTGGAAGTATTCTAGATCACTATATGGGGCCTTATGTGCAATCAGATGATTATAAATAATGAAAGATGCAAATCTCTTTGTTTGTGGGTTTTTGCCAACTGATCTATTTGTAACTTATTTAGTTAATATGGTATTAGAGATAATTTAGTTAATAGATAGTACCCTCTCTTGTTTCTCGAACTATAGCAATCATTCATTATGGTGGCTATAACTATAACAATGGTTCATGGTGGGGGCTGTTATTTACAATGAGTGATCTCAATTGATCCAAATGTATCATGTTTGGTGTGTAATTGGGGTTATATTTAGTGCAATTTATCTATTTCTTGAAACTTAATAAATTAAATTCTTTTTACTTTCTTTTAATTGCACATAATATAGTACAGATAAATTTCATTCTGAAATGTATGTTTATGGTACTCCCATCATTGTTTCATGCACTTCTATTTTTTTATTCAGGTAATGGAAAAGGGCCATTTCAAGCTATATAGTGATAAGGAAGCAGATATAGCAGCTTCATCAGACTATCTCCTCACTCTTCCAATATCTGTGGATAGGTCACAGGTGCAAATTTTCTCTTCGTTAGTTATCTTGTGGTAATCGTAACAGTATATAGTGGTACTTATCAGTTTCTCTTTTCTACCTCTTCAAAGTGTATAATCTTCTAATATTTCATATGGTTTTTGCATGGGGTTGTTTTGTACTTTGGGGCTGCAGTTTGATTCCCGACTACTGACAAGATATTTCAATGAAAATCCTCATGAAAATCTTCCTCAATTTGCAAACAAGGTATTTGAAAAGTCTCCATATACTTGACTTTGTGGATAATGCCATGTGGCTGTATGATTGGGCTTGTTAATTGGTTATCGTTTTTTATTGATATAAAGGATGCTCCCATGTGGTCCCATTTTCCTAGAACCCAGTCACTTGAGTAAATAAAAGGCAGAGATGATATTGTTATTACAAATTTACAAGAACTGACCATATTTACCATATAAATTATATGGTATGCCCTTGTTTTAGTCCTATTGACAGTCAATTTATATGTGCAATAAATTTTCTTTCATTTATATGTCAACTTGGGGTTCTGTTATACTTGTGAAGTGCTTCGCACAATATATGCAGTCTTAGAATCTTTAAAGTAGATGAGCCTATCCTAAATTATCTTACATTCTAGAATAAAACTTACAAATTAATTTATAAACATGCATTCAGCTTAAACCATTATTTGCTACATTCAGAAATGGGAAACGTGCAGGTTACAATCGATAGATCTAATCACAGGGTTTATATTTTATTCTAACAATACCTTATTGTGATTGATTCAAACTAAGTTCAGTGAATAATTACTGTTCTTATAAATTTTAAATTCAAATTTATACATATTGTAATAAAATTCACACTTCAAGCAATACGAAGTTACATTCAATCCTTAAGAGTATTATCTATTGAAATTGTGAATGTTGAAATAATGGGTTACAATCATATGTTGAATTACAGGATTGAAACCTCCTTGTAGCTACGTATAGTCAACAACTGAATTCTTTTATGTAGATTTTAAACAAACTTGTAAATTTTATAATATATAAATAAACTAAACAAAACAAGAAATGAAAAGAATTGAAGATACACACATCATGTAATGTTCCAAATGCAAAATTTTGTAGATTTCTCGAAATTTTCAACTAAAAAATACTTCATAGAACTGCAAATAACAATAATGAGCAGATATAATCTCAGCTTTATTTATTATATATAAACAGGGGTTTTACATGCTGAAACCACTGATATCGCTGAGATGGACTGGCCTCAAGAATCTGCTCCAATGCTGCACTGGCCCTCCCCCAAAACTGAACTGAACTGCCACTGCTAAGCTCTCCTGTGAATTCTGGATGAATTCACCAGGGGGAGATGGGTATATGCCCAACCTCACTAAATCACCCGAGGGTTTCCGTCCCGGGGCAACAATGAAGTAGAGAATTGAGTTCTCAAACATCTCATGGAAGATGAAAGATCAAATCCAATACATCCTCTAATGACCTCCTCCTCCTCTTTTTATAGATTTGATGGACCCCTCTAGAATCTCCTATTTTATTATTATTTTAATCATTAAGCACATTTCCCTCTTTTTAATTCAATTAAAATATCTTTCTAATGTGGGAAAATGGTAAATTCATCACCATGCCTTCTCAAGCCACTGCAAATCCCCACAATCCATCCCATCCTGTAGATCTTCTCGTTCCGGTTCCAATGAGTTATTACACTAAGGTGTTCCGTTAAGTATTCCTTTCGGAATGCCACCTTAAGCGTAATTATTCGAGTAAGGCACAATAATAACCCTGTTTTACAGGAATTATTAGAATGCAATGGAATGAGAAGCGAGTTGTGCAGAATCAGTGCTTATGATGGAAGATGGCAAGTGAACTCCCACAAACTGCATAAAACATTTGCAAAAGCCCATGGGCCTGGTGATGAAATAAACTTGCACCTGTGACCTGTCTGCCAACAACCCTGAAAGTCCCTCCGAACCATGTCATGAGGAACACCAAAAAAAGGAATATCACAAATCCTCCCGCCCCAAGATTGCTTGCCCTCAAGCAATCCAAAGTTGTGGACCAGTCTAGTTGCCCAATGCAATTGAGACCCAATGCTTGGATCCCATACAAACCCCTGGGTGATGCTATGCCTTTGTCTCAACCCACCATGAACAAACCCCTCAATGCCTGGATCCCAAAACAACCTCTGATTGTCATTAGCAAATCCTCTTGGATCCTAATGCCACTAAGAACAGGCACCAGTGCTCCATGGCTCCTGCTGTGCTATAGCTTTGGCTATGAATGCTGCTCCATTTACTGCGTATTAACTCATCACCTCTCTCCAGTGCAACCCTTGGCATAGGCCAAGGTCTGTCCCACTATGTAGATGCAGTCCTGAAGGGTTGGAGAGTTGTTGTCCTACCTCCAACCACCAACTGGAGCATGTATTACTCCTCATGTCTATAGTTCTTTGCTGCACTATGCTCTCGTCTCAAAATAGCAAGCCATGTTAAATTTTCCAGATTGTTCTATGTTGTATCAATTACTTTAACTCAATTCAATATTTCAATTAGCAATCTTTCAAATAACAATTAGTTTTTCCAATCATCAACAGTAATTGAAGATAGAACAATAAATGCAATGACAAAGGAGACGATCAACACATCAACATGAGACACTAGGCTTGGTCAAAGACTAGGGAAAAACTCCACTAGGGGTAAAACCCTTTGAAATTCTTCTTCGATTAGATTGTCATAAAATGTTCAGTAGAGAGTACAATGAGCCTAATACAATATCATCCAACAAAACAACCCAATAACATTCAGAGATTTGTTTCCAGCATCAAAATATATCAGAGACAACTTTTCCTGTCTGCGGTCAACTGTGGTCAACAGTCAAATTTCAGTCAAACCTCGCTCGCATGGAGGAGGAGTTGTGCGAGCGACTGAAGGCTTCTAGTCGCTCCCTTCAGCCTGCAAGCCAACCACTGTAACCCAAGAGCCTAAAACATATGCGAGCCTTGGACCTTGTAATTTCGGACCTTTGCGAACTTCTTTTGTCGTCCCAGCTTGAGACTTACACGAACCAATCAATGAAGAAGAGAAGAAGAAGATGCTTGGTGATTTACGAATCAGCTTGAGGTCACTTGTATTTATAGGCTTCCAAGGGTGACCAATTTACCATTAGGACCGACCTGTCCAAATGTGCATATGTGGGTTTTTCTTCATAAGTACACTTTCCCTTGTCCAAATTTGATGATCTTTAGGTCGATTTTGGTCCTCTCGAAAAGAGGAATTCAATGCAATCATCATCTCCATCAAATGAGCTGTCCAAAGTGGAATTTGACCCTAGTTTCATAATTTAACACTCCCTCTCAACTAGGGAGAATTCCACCTGTCAATATCTGACCATTGATCAACATGTCATCCTGTCATCATATCATGTCCCATCTCTGCTCAACTCTATCTGCTGAAACATTCTTGAATATAAAGAAGAAGAATCATCGGGGAGCTAACATTACCACCCTCTACATCATTGGAGAGCATATCTCAATCCAAACTACATTGGGGAGTACATCTCAACCCAAAATCTCATGGGGGAGCTAAATATCTCTGACCCTATATCGGGCAATAGGTGATACAGGGGAGCACATCTTCGGATTATGATGCAGGTGTTCTACCACATGACTCTTGAATCACGGTGCTCATGGCTGCAACATATCCCTCGTACTTGCATGACTTCTTCCTTCCTCTAAATGATCTTCAAACAAGAACATGTCTCTCGTCGCCCTGTAAAGTATCACGAAGCCAAAGTGGCCTGTTCCTAGCAAGAGGATCACATAGAGGAGGATCTAGGGGATCCATGGACTCAATGGAATCATCAACAATGTTTGTTTCGGATTCAGGCACAAAAGGACCATTTAAAATATCCATATCATCGTTCTTCTCAGGAAGAGGATACGAAGGAAGGTCCCTTTCTTTTTCAAGGGCGACATCTTCATCGAATATAACATCCCTGCTAATTTCAACCTTCCTTTGACCAAGAACAAATATTCTAAATGCTTTAGAATTTTAATATCAAACGTACCTTTTCTTCAAGTGGCCTCCAACTTGTTTCTTTTGTTCTTCGACAGATGAAAGTATACGGGGCATCCAAAGATACGGAGATGACCAACATTGATCTTGGCACCTATGAATACTTATGCGGGGGTCTTGTTGTCTAATGCTTGATTAGGCACCATATTTTGAACATATACAGTGACATTTGTTGCTTCTCCCCAAAGGAACTTTGACAACTTTTAATCATGGAGCATGGCACAAGCAACTTCTATAATGTACCTGTTCTTTCTTTCAACCACTCCATTTTGTTCGAGAGTATAGGGCACAATGGTCTCTTTCTTGATACCTTCCTTCTTGCAAAAATCAATGAACTCCTTTGATATGTACTCTCCACCATTGTTAGAATTGAATATTTTGATTTTCTTCCTTGTTTGATTTTCGATCGAAGCTTTGAACTCCTTGAAGATTTCGAAGGCTTCATCCTTGTGCTTCAAATAATATATCCATGTCTTTCTTGAGAAGTCATCAATGAAGGGGATATAGTAGAGATGGCCACCAATAGAATGCATGGGAATTGGACCACATATATCAGAATGAATGAGATGGAGGATGTCATTTGTCTTGTTCACGCTAGAGGGGAATAGTCCCCTTATCTTCTTTCCACTGGCATAACCTGGATATATGAAATTTTTATCTATCACAACAATTGGAAATTATTCTTCTAACTGAAAATTTAATTATGTAGTTTATTTGCTACGACAAACAATGAATAAAATCACAACTGCAATTTTCACCATAAAAATACTACTTAAAAGTAAAATACTAAAAACTGAGAAATTCTAGCACACTCAAGAATTTTGATGCAGTTATTTTCTGGACAATTGTCCCCAGGAAAGCCCTATGTGAGAAAATCCGGTGCAACAGATGAGGGTTTTATTATTATTCTTCAACAACAACTCTGAGTACAATAATTTAGATGCCCAATTGGCAATCTAATTTGAGGAAAATACTGGCAAAATTGTCGTGAGAAGTTTCTCTCACCCCACAACTATTTTCTGCCTCTGAAATTGCCTCGCTAGCCTTTGCACTGAGTTCCCTGCGTCACCCTCTACGCAGAGCTTATGCTGGCCCTCTGATAATTTCGGCCTTCCTTCCTTTGCCTCTTCCTGCGACTGAAAACCTTCCTCCCAGAATGCTGCTTCCCTCCTCTTCCATTTGCTACTCACCCTTTAGCTCTATCTTCTCTACTGAGCTGCTGCTGCTTCTGTATTCTCCACACCACGTCGATCTCCTCTTATAATCCACTGTTGGAGCACCAATGACCAAGATTAAAACTTAATCAATGGCTAGGATAATCTCTGGATCAATCTGTGTGAGTTTCTAGATGATTCTCACCTTATCTCAATTAATATTGATTAATTAACCATATTCCCTAAGTTTAGACTTGGGAGATATTTAAAAATCAGTTAATAATCTAATTGAGACACTTGTAAGCGAAATTTCCAGAAATGATTTTTGGGTTTTGGAGATCTCATGTATTCTAGCCTCCACCAAATTTTGTGGCTAGAACACATCTTGATGCTACAAAAACTAACACTCCCTCTTAGTGAGGAATGTGTTCTAGTGCTACTGCATACCCTGTCTCTGCATCATCTTCTGTCACTCTGTTGATGTCTGGCTGTTGTAGCCCACCAACCACTGTGAAACTATGATATACGCTGCATTTGCGCTGTTGCTGACACTGCCATACTGCTGCTAACACTGCAACTCCCTCTCATCTGTTGCTACTGCAACTAAGAATCATCTAAGGTAATTTGTCCCTGCTATTGAAATGGGTTCTCCACCATACCCATCTGTTCTCTAAAATAGACGAACTTAGCTCTCCCTAAATATTTCATGAGTATATCTGCAACTTGCTCTTCTGTGGGAACACACTGTAGCTGGAATGCTCCACGTTGTACACAATCTCTGATGAAATGACACCGAATATCGATGTGTCTCGACTTGTCATGAAACACTGGAGTCTTAGAGAGATTTATGCAACTTTGATTATCACAGTAGACACTGGTTGCCTCCATCCTTTGCTTGAACAAGCTTACCAACAGCTTTCGAAGCCATATAGCTTCGCACATAGTTGTGCTGGCTGCCATATACACTGGTTTTGCAGAGCTCAGTGCTACTAATATTTGCTTCCCGCTACATCAAGAAACCATCCATGATCCAACACTGAAGCAGTACCCGGAGGTACTTTTGTTGTCCATTGAATTGCCTACCCAATTTGCATCTGTGTGCCCACAAAGTCTGATGTCATCCCTTCGAGTATATCTCAACCCATACTCAACTATGCCACAAACATACCTCAGAATATGCCTCGTTGCTGCCCAATGTACCCTATTCGGCTCTACCATGAACTGACTTAGGGTATTGACTGCAAAGCAGATATCTGGCCTAATGTTGACCAAATACATGTGAGACCCAATAAGTTGTCTATACAAGGTGGGGTCGACATCCTTGTCATTTGATGCATCTATCTTCTTCCAGTTGGTGATCATGGGCATAGACATGGGTCTGCAATCCTGCATTTTGAACCTCTTCAAAATATCTGTAGCATATCTTCCTTGCCCAAGGAAGATCTCGCCGTCCTTCTGCCATACTTCCATTCTTAGGAAACAGTGCATCAACCCCAAATCCTTCATGTCAAATTCTGCGGGTTCCTCTTGCAATCCTCTATGAGCCCCGATGATCCTGTCAAAATGAGATGATCTACATACAAAACTAGAATGAGTGGCTCACCCTCTCCCATCAAATCGTAAAGTTTGGGATCTGCATCACTCTTGACGAATCCCATCTACTACAAGTTGCTGTCAATCCTACCATACCAAGTCCTTGGAGCCTACTTGAGTCCGTATAGAGCTGTCTTCAATTTGCACACACGAGTGTGCCACTCATGAGTCTCAAAGCCCTCTGACTGTTCTATGTACACTTCTTCCTCTATTACCCCGTTCAAGAAGGTTGTCTTGACGTCCATCTGGTGAATCTGCCATCCCATCTAAGCTGCCAGGGATATAACTGACCAGATAGAAGTGTATCTGGAAACTGGGGCAAAGGTCTCCTCATAATCTATCCCTTCTTTTTGTGCATACCCCTTTGCCATGAACCTAGCCTTGTACTTTTCCACATTGCCGTCTGCCACATATTTGATCTTATAGATCCATCTAGAACCTACAACTGATCTGTCTTCCAGCCTTGGCACTACCTCCCAAACATCATTCATCATGATAGAGCTATACTCTTCTACCATGGCATCTACCCACACTTGATGTTGTGCAACCTCCTGAAAGTTGGAAGGTTCTGCAACTTGAGCCATCAACGCTTGGTACCTGTCAGGTTGTTTGCATTGTCTTTTGTTCGTCCTAGGAATTCCAATAAACTCCTCTGCATCTCTCAATGTCTGACGAACCTCTCTGTTGGCTCAACCACTAGTCGTGGGAGGTTCAACCAGCTCCTCCTCATCCTGCCTCTGCTTTGAACTCCGTGGATTCCCTGCACCTAAGGAAATGCTGGTACTGGTCACAGTACTCGATCCTTGTGACTATCCTCCTCCTTGTCCTACTGGTTGCCCCTGATGATGGACCAAAGGAGCTTCTGCTGACTGATTATGATCACCTGTAGGCATCTCACAAGATCTCTTGAAAGCTCGGTCCTCCTTGAACTTCACATATCGCCTTACTACAAGCTTCCTATTGCTAGGAATGTATATTCTGTATGGCTTTGAGGTTTTGTTGTACCCAACGAAGAACCCCTTCTCTTCAGTCTGATCTATTTTGGTATGTTTATCATTTGGCACGTGGCAATAAGCAACACTGCCAAAAATTCTGAAGTGGTTAACTTCTGGCTTCTTCCCTTTGAAGACTCCTTCTAGCATTTTCTTCCCCAATGCTCTATGAGGAGTCCTGTTCGGAATATATACTATCGTGTTACGTGCTTCTGCCCATAGAAATCTTGTGAGATCCTGGTTTTGTTTTTCTGCTTTGCTACACCATTCTGCTATGGATTATATGGAGCTATCCATTCTCTCTTGATGCCTTCCTTCGCACAAAAACGTGTGAAGTCTTTATCAATATTTTCTCCACCATTATCTGAGTGAAGCACCTTGATCTTCTTCCTTTTCGCATTCTCCATGAGAGCTTTAAACTCTCTGAAACGATCGAAGACCTCATCTTTGGTCTTCAAGAAGTAGATTGCGGTTTTCTTGGAATGGTCATCAATAAAGGTGACAAAATATTCGACACCATTGAGAGCTCTAGTAGACATTGGGCCACAAATATCTGAATGTATGAGTCCCAACACGCCATCAACTTTGCTATCACTTCTTGGAAACGCTGCCTTAGCATACTTCCCAAGTACGCATCCTCTGCACACATCATCGTGTTTTGTGCCAAGTTCTAGAACTCCTATTACCATTTCTCTGAGCATCCTGAGTGCTCCATGGTGTAGATGTCCCATTCTCCTATGCCACAACTCATTCAACTTCTTCCGACTGCTACTGTCACTGACTATTAGTGCCGTTGGAGAATCAATCTGTAACCGGTACAATCTATTACTTCGAACTCCAATTTGTATTACTTTTTTCTAGCTTGGGTGTTTGACATACAATTTCTTCCCTACGAAGTGAATATCATACCCCTTATCCTGTAACTAAGATACTGAAATCAGGTTCATACCCAATCCTGGCACATGCAATACATCTGTAGCGCTGGTGCTTGCTCCTGACTCCCTCTGAAAATCTATGGTACCTCTCCCTACTGGAGTACATTTCGTTCTGTTTCCCATAGTAATCTGGAAGTCCATCTGCTCCTCTTTGTAGCTAGAGAAATATTCTCTAACCCCTGTGTTAATTTTAGGATAACAATTGTATGTTCTATGCTTAGTGCAATTTTACTTCAATTTCTTTATTAGCCCAATATCAATATCCAATTTAGCAATCACATCAACATGATAGTCAAATGTAGGTAGAACATAAACAATAATAGCAGAAGACAAGCCAACACAAGACGACACAAGATATGGCACCAGTTAGGGGCAAACCCCAATGTGGGTAAACCCTTGATCAATTCTTCTTATAATTCTTCAAAAGTTCAGCAGAGAGAGAGAGTACAATGTATAATATTCACTTGCCCAAATACAGTGAAAATCTGATCGGTCAAACAGTAGAAACAGAAAGCCCTAACCAGAACGTCAAAGATGGTCAACAGGGCAAATTTAAAATGGCTCGGTCAAACTCGGTCAACTAGGCCTCCAACAAGAAGTCAAATTAGCCCAAAAATAGTCTTAAAAAGTCTAGTCAAATCTGGTCAACAAAAGTCAACACTACAACAAACCCTAGCACAATTAACGTTGGTCAAACAAAGGTCAAACAACCTTGGATTTCGTGCCCAAAACTGTGGCCTACCCAAACAGAAATCCCCCACACAAAACCGCAGTCAAAGATGGTCAACACTGGTCAAAACAACCTTGTGCAATTTTCGGTCAATTCTGGTCAATGCAGGGACAATAAAAGAACAATCCCTTCTTTGTGTGGAGAGAGAGAAGCCTCAGAAATCCGTACCCAATCAAGAGAGATGTGTGAATGAATGAAGTGTCCAAATGCGGATGAGGCACCATGTATTTATATGCAACGTTGAAGGTTGGAAGAGGCTAATTTGATGGCTGGCCGACCTTAACAATTTGTCCACAATCAAAATAAATTCATAACTTCATTTGTATATGATGTCAGAATAGGATGATCTTTAGATCAATCCTACACCTCTCGGAAAGAGGAATCCAAGAAAAATATCAATTGCCTCATAAGAGTTGTCCAATGTGAAGTTTGGCCCTAGTTGCCAAATTTAACACCCTGTCATGTGAGCTGATGCTCCATTGTCTATATACTAGACTCCTTGTGAAGTTGATCCTACTAAGCAAGCAAATTCGTCCTCTAATATGGAAGACAAATCTAGAGTCTCCTGAATGTTACTTCTGTCCATGGTTATGCCGAAGAATTTGTAGTGTGCTATTCCTCTTTTCCACCACGACGTTGGCTCTGTTCTAGCAAATTGCTGCAGAACCCTCTGCGTCCAGCTAGAGATCTGCCCAATGAAGGTACTGAACTGCTTCCTCTGCCTTTGGAATCACTCGATTGAATATTTTTGCCCCTCTCAGAAAAAATGGTCTTTCCTTAAGCAACTCGGCCCCTTGGCAAAATACTGCACTGCCTTTGGGAATTTGGCCTTCCTTTTCCTTCATTTTCCTGAGCTCTCTGACTGATCAACTTTGCTCTGATACCATGTGAATTTTTTATCTATTGCAGCAACTGGAAATTATTCTTCTAACTGAAAACTTAATTATGCAGTTTATTTGCTATGACAAACAACTAATAAAATCACAACTGTAATTTTCACCATAAAAATACTGTGGAAAATAAAATACTGAAAACTGAGAAATTCTAGCATGCACACAAGAATTTTGACACAGTTATTTTTTGGACAATTGTCTCGGGAAAAACCTACTTTGGGAAAACTGGTGCAGTAGATGAGGGTTTTATTATTATTCTTCAACATCAATTCTTAGTACAATAATTTAGATGCCCAACTGACAATCTAATTTGAGGAAAATACTAGCAAAATTATCGTGAGAATTTTCTCTCACCCCACAGCTATTTGCTTCCTACAAAATTGCCTCCCTAGCCTCTGCGCTAAGCTCCCTGCATCACCCTCTGCGCAGAGCTTACGCTAGTCCTCTGAGAATTTCAACCTTCCTTCCTTTGCCTCTTTCGGGGACTGGAAACCTTCCTCCCGGAATGCTGCTGCCTTCCTCTTCCACCTACTACTCACCCTCTGGCTCTATCTTCTCTGCTGAGTTGTTGCTACTGAGAAAATTGAATTGCCTGGGCAACTGAGTATTTGCTCTGGTGTATTCTCCGTAACCACATCGATCTCTTCTTATAATCCACTGTTGGAGCAACAACAACCAATATTAAAACTTAATCAATGGCTAGGATCATCTCTAGATTGATCCGTGTGAGTTCTAGATGATTCTCACCTTATCTCAATTAATATTGATTAATTAACCATATTCCCTAAGTTTAAACTTAGGAAATATTTAAATATCAGTTAATAATCTAATTGAGACACTTCTAGGCGGAATTTCGAGAAATTATTTCTGTGTTTTGTAGATCTCATGTGTCCTAGCCTCTCCACCAAATTTTGTGGCTAGAACACAACCGACGCTACAAAAACTAAGAGGACATAATCCATCATGATGGGCTTGAACCTTGGGAATCCCTGAGACCAATTTCTCCAATTTTGGAAGAGCATCATAATGTAAATGGGCCAATCTTCAGTGCCATAGCTCGGTTATATGATTAGTATCATGGACGAAGGCTAGAAGTGGTCTTCCAGTAACCTTGTAGAGTCCTTCATATCTTGATCTCAATGTGAATGCAATTCTCATAACTGACCCAACAAGCCAAGTAAGAACCTTTCCATTGATGAAGGAAACCCTCATCTCTTTGTCTTCGAAAGCGGATATTGATACCAAAATTTCTCTTTAATCCCGGATCATACATCACATCATGGAGCAAAATAGATTCCTGAAATTCAACTGAAATTTGATGGACCCAAAACCTTTAACTGGATGAGTGGAGTTGTCTCCAACAATAATTTTCAAATTTGACTCCCTTTCTACCAAATTAGAGAGAACTTCCTTATAACCAGAGAAGTGATGAGTGGCCTTTATCCACCATTTTGTGGGTGATCCCCACAAGAATTATTTTCTCCAAGATGGTCCTCAACCGGTAGCCAACAACCCCTTCCAGCCACCAGCTAGCTCATTGTTCCATTTTCTTGGTCCCTTGCCCATATGCCATGATCGTATGTTTGAAGGTGTGCTTCCCGAATCTAAAGGTATGCCTTGTCATTTGGAAATTGAGTATTGTAGTTTTCTTATCATGGACACTTGGACAAGCAAGAGATTGGTATCTTACCCTTCCCCTTGGATGCATAAAGGATTCCGATGAATTTGAGGAGCTATTCATGAAAAGGTGGTCATGCAACGCCCAAGGGACCTTCAACATTGAAAAGTTATACCAAATAACCAAGGGAAGGGAAGATGTTTGAGAGTTCATTCAAAAGTTCGATAGGGTTATCAAAGATATACCTGATCATTTGAAGCCATATGTAGCCAACATCCTTGACAAATTCATAAAAGTCGTGGTTGGTCACCTCACCTCTGTGTTGAGGGATAAGAAACCATCCACTTTGGCGGAGGCGAAAGAAATGGCAATGGAAGTTGAAGAAAACCTGCAAATTTCAAAGGTTGACATCAATCATCACCATAGAGCCAAATTTGAAATCGAGAAGGAGAAATCCAAAGATCAACACGAAGAAACTCTCATTTCCATTCTAAAAAAGATGGAAAGGTTCACCGAAGAAGCCAATGCACGTGACAGGGTTATCATGAACAAAATGACCGCCTTAGAAAAGGCCCAAAAATCAAGTTACATCCCTAAAAGAAAGCCTTTTCCCAAAAAGAAAAGTGAAGAAGATAGGCCGAGCTCTTCTCAAGTCCCAAACACATTGGCTCCAACTAATGTTGTTGAGCCGAATTCTTTACCTGAGGATGAGGAAAGTGAAGGTAATGAAAGTGAGGATGAACAAACTTATGAGCAAGCCAATCTTGTGGAATCTGATGCCTTCAACATTTTGCTAGGAGGTTCATACACATATCCTTCCATTAGTGAGGTCACCCTTAAGGAAGAAAAGGAAGAATCCATTCTTAATTCCGATAGCCAGGGAAGATTCAAAGGGGTCCAATATTCCCCGAAAAGAAAAGGACAAAAACCCCTCGCCTCCTAAGAAATCACGCAAGGAAGATCCATCACCTAAGCAAGCCCCTCCTAAAGAACCCATCCCTAAAGTTCCTCCCAAGAAGGATCCCCCAACAAAAGTCAAATAAAAAAAGGATCCTCCTAGAAAAGAATATAGGAAGAAAGAAAAGGCCGAGGAAATTAAACTTGACATCGACATAGGGGTTGCCGTGGGAAAGATGACTATACCTGTTCCCCTAAAGGAGATTGCTAAGCTTCCTGAGCAACAACAACAACTTAAGAAGTCCTTGGGGATTCAAGATGAAGAATTACTTGAAGAATTGAAAAACATTCATATTCCTAACCAAAACCCCAGGCACGATCCTTTCTTGCTTACTTTGGCTATCAATGACCTCTTCTTACACAATTGTATGTTAGACTCAGGGGCTTCCGCTAATGTCATGCCTTTGACTGTTATGAAGCAATTGGGTCTCAGCATCACTCGGCCATATAATGTTGATTTGTGGTAGTATCAGATGTTCTCTAGCCATGAAAATTGGTGGAGAAGCTAACGCACATGAGATCTCCAAGACCCAGAAATGGTTTGGGGAAATCCTACCCGGTTAGAGAGATATTAAAATAATTAATATTTTTAATGGAGTTCCTAAGTCTAAACTTAGGAAAATTAAAATATTGATTGTTATTAATATAAAACTGGGTGAGAATGTTCTAAATGACATGGATCAAGCCAAATCTAATCTTAGCTGTGGATTAGAGACTTAATCTCGACCGTTGAAGACTAAATAGGAGAAGTATAAGAGGAGGCTTGAGGGTCAGTTGGAGACAAACCAAGATTGATCAGTTAGTTCGATTTTTTGGAGTGGGGCTTGCTGAGAAAATTCGAACAAGTGATTTGTTGTAGTGAGGGGCAATGAGTACATAGCAGAGAGGTAGAGATAGTGCCTGAGGGTCAGCGCCATGACTGAAGAGGCTGACGCAGAGGCAACTAGAGCTACGCAGAGGCAGCAGGAGCCACGTAGAGGCAGCTAGAGACTGCACAAAGGCTGAGGGGCCTGCGTGGGTGATGCAGAAGGCTAGAGAGCTGACATAGAGAGGCAAAAGGCTGACACAGAGGGTTTTAGAGCTACGCTGAGGCTAGCAAGGCTGGCGCAGAGGGTTCCAGAGCTACACTGAGGCTAGCAAGGCTGACGCAGAGGGTTCCAGAGCTATGCTGAGGCTAGCAAGGCTGACGCAGTGCCTAGGAGAAGCACCAAAAGGATTTTCGCGGGGCAGACTAGTTGAATATCTATCTTCGAGAAGAGGTATTATTGCTATGTAACAATCTCTATTGGGTGAGCCAGTTCGGCACCCTAGTTGTACTCAAGAAATCTACATAATAATAAAACCCTCAGAATTGCTGCACCGGTTTTCCCCCATTGGGTTTTTCCGAGGACGATTGTACAAAAATAACCGTGTCCCTTGTGTGTTTATCTAGTATTTCAATTGTTGATCTGTATATGAGTTAAGGCTGCATTTGTGTTTATTTTCAGTATTTATATGTATAAATAACTTGTTAAGGAATAAACAAGTAGGTGAAATAAACCAAATAATGCAGTAGGGATTTATGATGTGTTAGATTCAAAAATTTCAACATATAATAGGGTGTGTGGTTTTAATTCCAAACTTGTGGAAGTGGAAGGCATCATCAAAGACCTTAAGGCCTCTTTAGCTAGGAATCCCGATATATCCCTCCTCATGGATGTTATTGTTATTGATATTCCTGATGTGTGGGGGATGTTGTTATCCCGGAAATGGGGAGCTACTGTTGGGGGGCATGTTCAAATGGACGTATCATACACAACCATCCTGCAATCCGATGACACCCCTTTTATCCTTTATAGGGAGCTTGGTTATTTTCCGCATGTGATCAAGCTTGGACCATACTATGAGACATGCAAGGCCAAGAAACCTTCCCATATCCTTCCTACCCAAGAAATCCGAATCCTCAAGTGGCCAATCTCTCAAACAAGCAAGAAGTGGAAGCCTAAGAAAGAATATAAGGTTGGGGATTTAGTCTTGGTAGATAAGGATCCCGTACCCGTCAGGATTCATGGAAGGGTTGGGGATGACTATTGCTACATTGCTAAACTTAACGACGAACATTGGCTTGAGCCAGACAAATTAAGGCATATCAGCGCCTTCCTTGAGACTTGGCATTGTATCATATGCATGGTAGAGTAGGATGCATTTGCACGCTGATTTTTGCTTTAGAAATAACATCATATGATTTTTTTCTCATGGTAGATAGATGTGTATTTTATTTGTTGTTAATTTTAGGGCCTAACATATTAGCATGTGCGATCATGAGACGTTGCAAAAGCATGCTTCCCCGTGTTTTTACATCTAGTATATGTGTAGGTGACAGGTCTACGGTAACTAAGAGATTGTTGGAGTTCTCGTGACCTCCTATTCGAGTAGCTTGGCCAACTTCTTCGAGAGATCACGTCCTAGTTGGAGCCAAATGTTACACACCATTTTGTGGGTAATATCCGCAGAAGAATTTTTTTTCTCCAAGATGGTCCTCAGTCGGCACACAACAGACCCTTGCAGCCATCATCTAGCTCATTGTGCCATTTTCTCCACCACCTAAGTCATCCATGTGGTCCCTCGCCCATCTACCATGATCGCATGTTTGAAGGTGGGCCTCCTGAATCTAAAGGTGTGCCTTGTCATTTGGAAATTGAGTATTGTAGTTTGCTCATCATGGACACTTCTGGGCATGGATTAATGGGGGGATTTGGTGGAAACAATGGGTTAGGTATGTGCTCTTGCCCCCTAGACCTCTTTTAGGTATTAACCTTAGATTCTAGTTTGGTGGGATCACTTTTACTGACCATTTGTATCTAGGGATGGTATTTCATGGAAAACCCTGATTTTGGTTGCGTCGTCCCGCTCCCTTATCTGTTTATATTACCCTCTTTCCATTCATTATTACCCCTCATTTCTCCTGCCCGGGTCCACATTCCTACATTGGGTCCACATAGGGTTAGCTTGCCCCTTCCCCTTGTCCACACCATGGATCATGGCCTGGAATGAAGCCCAAAGGTTGATGTAGCTAAAAAGAAAGATAAAAGAATATATGGCCACATTCAACAGGAAAATGTACCACAAAATGCAAAAGATGGTTGGGACAAACACATTTAGCACGTGGACAAAAGCCAATACATGAACTCTACCCCATCATCATGGCCGTCACCCTGGTTCCTACCGGCTTTATGAGCCTCGTTCATCATATAGGAACCCATGATTGTTCCAACTCCTGGTGGGCAATGAACCACCCCACTTTTGAAAGGGGGATTTCATTGCTATATCTTATACATCATGCTCTAACCCCTTGAGCCTCGAGCAGTTAATCAGAAGGGTGGAAAAATCAAGGGCGAGGCACCTCATATACCACGATTGCTCCCTCCTACACATTATAAACCCAAGTGTGGGCTTCCCTCTTATTAGATACCCTTGTACCCCTGCATGTGACCCAGGGTTGCCTCTTCTCATTCCCTACTTCATTCACGTATCTGTCGCATGCCACCACCTCTTGAAGGATGTACCTTAACTATATTAACTATATTATCCTCTTGAAGGATGTACCTTAACTATCTTATGCAGGATTGCAGATGGTTTCCATCTTGGGTTTGGTCTCTCTATATGGGGTCCTAATCCTCCAGAGGGCTACATTGGCACATGTAGGGTGAGTGTTGAGAGCCATGTGCCTCCACAGCAGCAGATTGCATTCCATGGATACCCACAGCCATTCAGAGATTGCTCGTGGTTCACTTATTGGACGAGGAGGACACACTTATTCCATCATGCCCAACTAGCCCCAGATCTACACCATATACTTGGAAGATGATCTAGGACTTGCACGATGATGTGGCATCACCCACACCATCATCCCAACCCTTGCAGACGATCTAAAGGCATCTTCGATTTGTTTGGAGACCCATGAGGACACTTGTGTGCCCCCGCATGTCATTTGGAGCACCATATGTTATTACAAGGGGCCACCCCTTGTCCACAGCTTTTGAGAGTCGTTCTCTTCATTATGGCACCCATGGACCTCATTAGGCATCTTAGAGGGCCCTACAACATGCATAAATTATTATTTGATCTCTTGAAAGGCTTACCTTTTCATTTATGAGCTAGTTTGGTGGGCTTGTCACCAAAAGTTGAATTATTAGAATATTATTTAGTTTTGGGGCTTATTTAGGCCAAGGAGGCTAATTCGAACTCGTAAGTTGTGTATAAATACAAGTGAGATGAGCTCATTTTCTCATCATCACTTTCGATTGGATCTCTTCTCTCTCTTGAGAATTTCGCACTTTTCGTAGTGGATGAATTGGAGCTTTATCGATGAATTTTGATGTGTAGATATTGGTCTATCTTCTCTTGGAGCTTCTCTATTGTCAATTGTGAATGGTTGGATATAATCTAGTACATGTGAGTATGTTCTTTTTGATGTTATTCTTGTTTACTTTTGTGATATATGTTGGATTGGGATTTTCGTTGTTTTAAGGCTAATTGCTGCATGCATTTAGTGCTTAAATTTGTGGAATTTGTTTGTATTATAGCATCTCTCAATGTATGGGCTATGTAATATGAGCGAAATCTCCTAGGGGTATTTTTATGAAATAATTTGACCTTGATAAGCCGTCCCTTTTGCACATCGAAGTATAAAAGTTGCAAGGTTGCTTCCTCTTGACCTATAGAAGGCTAGTGAAGTGATCTTGAGGCCTCCTTGACTGGGAACCAAGAAATCCTACTCATACTCAACATAGAATCTATTCTCCCAAATCTTAAGGGACTGATCTACTAAGGGTGTGTTGACCTCTACTGGTCAACTACCCATGCAGTGCACCCCGTTTTTCTTGACAGAAAGAAGCAGCACCTGATCAGCATGTCCGTGCCATCTTGCATCATCAGCAGCTTGATCATTTCAGTTGTAAACCCGGTCTGCATGTATGAATTGTAAATAATCTAAGCAGATCATGAGTCATGTATGTAATTGGCCTAGGTAGACCTAACTTTCTGATGATAATCTACGTCCCGGAAGGTTTTTCGTCTCACCGATCCACGGATCGGCAGAGTTTTCCTTCAAACCTGACCCCAAAGCCGGGATGGATTTTGTCATTAGAACTTTAGGAAAATCCTAGTGTGTTAAATCTGCTAGATTATAGTTGTGTCGCAGAACTGGGTGTTTTGTGAGGGTCTGTATTAAATGGGTTTGTCCCTTAAGATGTAATTTTGTAAAAGTCATGATGTAATGTGTCCTGAGGGTCGAGAAATGTTTTAAATCCCCTCATGAGTCCTAAGTCCTAGGTCCTAGGTGATGTTTCCGAAGGCTTAGTTCAGTGATCCATTTTAAAATGAATTAAAAAAGTTAAAAAATGAATAAAAATAATAAAATAATAAAAAAATAATAAAAAAATTAAAAAATAAAGCAAAACCCTAACTAATAAAATAATAATATTTTAAGTTAATAAATCGACGGATGAGATCAAGAGATGTCTTGATCCTCATCAACGGTCGAGATCATCTCTACATGGATCACTAGAACTAGCCGTTAGGATCATTTCCTTTTTATAGGGTCTTAGGTGGTCATTTCAGAGAAAGTGATCTGTGAGTCTGTACTGAAAAGCTCTCTTGTAATCTGATTTTCTGGTTAATAAAAGAAGACTTTGGGGTCCAAATCTGGCCGGTGTTACTCTCTGGAATTGCTGTGAGATGTTTATTTTTCTGCATATTTCAGTTTTCAGCCATTAGTTTTAGCTTGTTTTTAGAGTATTGTGAGCACAGGTATCTTGTTCACTTGCTAGGGCCTGAGTGTTGCTAGGGTTTCTGGAATTATGGCAGGTATCTCCATTATTTCCTGAGATCTAGCAGCATTCTCTCTCTCTTTGCTGATGGTTGCTTGAGATGTGCAGGAAAACCTTTCTGAAGGAAATTGTGGGCGTTTGGGGAAGTTCTAGGCTGAACCAGCCGACTCCCACTCGCTTTTTTGTGCAGAGCCCAGCTGATTGTTCCCTGGGTTAATCATTCAAAGTTTCTTTTCTGTTTTACATTGAGAGATTTTCTTTCTGTTCACAGTGAAGTTCAAGATTACATGATATTCTAAATATTTCTGTTATCATTTGCTGAATCAGGCTGTCAAGGGGCCATATCTGTATTTTTTTTTGTTAGACCTAGGGTTTTGATTTAGTTTACTGCATCTTTTTGTAATTTTAGGTTTTACTTTAAAATTTTGTGCATCTGCCAGGTTTTGTTTTCCTTCTTGCAGGATGCAGATCTGAGATAAGATCTGGAAGAAAATTTTTGCAGGGTTATCATTTCGCTGTCCAGGGTTTTGCAGATCTGGAAGGGTTTCACATCAACTCATTTGCTGGGAAATCTGCTATTCGAACCCTTTTCCTCTCCAGCTCAGCCATCCACAAACGATTCTTTTATTCTACCAGCCATTTGATACAACTTGAAAAAAAGCTGTGCAATCGTTTTGGTCTCAGAACACATAGTACAGGACGAGATAGAATTTAGGGCGTGTGGTGGCTGGATTATCAGCGTACAGATCGATCCCATCAAGCAATTACTCCTCAGCAATTCTCTGCGTTCTGAAAGCCATCACGTGGTCCCTTTAGAGGCTGTACGCATACGCTGAGCGTGAACGAGGTTTGAATTTCCATCCGTGTCACGGATTTTTGTTATACCTCTGTGGGCTTCTGCTTTGCCACGCTGCTACGTTTCTTTTTTTTTACCGACAATGCACCTGCAATAAAAAAATTGAAACCATTCCTGCGCTGTCAAGAGCCCTCACTCCTTGTTACCTGCAATCTTACACTGAAAAGAGACGCCAAAGAGACAAAATCGCAGGTGTGGGCACTGCGGGATTACGTCCTGCCTGCAAAAAACTCTCAGAAATTCAATCCGCCCTCTCAGTCTCACGCAAATCCGTCAGTATCACCTGCGTATTTAAGCCGTCGTCCAGGTAATGCTTGCGTCTCAATTTTTTTGGTTTACGCTTTGGTTATTCGATTTGATGCGTTATGATTTCTCATGATTACAACATACGTTAGCATAGTTTTGGGTTCACATGAAAGCGTATTCGATTTTTACTGGCAGCATTTAGACGTATGCATTTTTGTTTTTAGGTTTAGATTTAAATTTTTGTATAGTTTTGTTTTTTATAGTTTTTTAATACTTAGTCCTTAGATTTTAGTTTAGTTTCAGACTTTGGTTTAAATTTTTATTTTTTAATTTTTTTAGATTTTAATAAATCGTTTTGTAGATTTTTATTATATGAAAACAAAAAAATATTTATGTTTTTTTTAGAATTTAAATTTAGCAATAGTTCTAGTTTAGAGAAATGTAGATTTTAAATTTTGTTTTGTATTTTAATTAATGTTTAGTTTAGCTTTAATTAGATTTTAATTTTTGTTTTATTTTTTGATTTTTGAATAAAAAAATAAAAAATGAAAAAAATATATTCTTTTTAGTTTTATTTTTAATGATTAGAATTTAGTTTTAGAATTTTAACCTTTTAGGATTTTTAATTTCCATAATATTGAAAAATAAAAAATTTGAAAAAAGATTTAAATTTTTTTGAAAAAATAAAAATTTTGTGGGAAATTATTTTTGCAAGTCTCAGGAGCTTTCACGCCATATGTTTTATGCTGAGATGCTAAATTTTCAAGTTTGAGATACGAAATGTGATATCTGGTTAATAATTTACGTTTCTCGTGGTGGTTTTAAGCATTTATCTTTTCGAAGTTTTCAATTGCTGGATATCGTTTTTGGTCATGTGATTTAGCTGATGATAGATGGTTGCTGTTCAGGGTCCATGTTTCTATATCATTTAAAAAGTAATCATTTAAACATTAACTCCACAAGGCACTGGTCTGCTAAGTTAATCAAATCCATCGAGTGCTTTTTCATATCGTGTCTCGTGTCTCCCAACCAACTGGTCAACAGTTGGTCTCATCATCTCACAGGGTCTACCCCCCTTAGCCGCGGGAGACAGGCTTAAACGGAGGGATCAAGGATCAGAGTGACAGCCCCTGATCCGAGCGTTGTCGTGTCAATCTGCGCGACAACAGGGTGGTCATTTGAAAGTGTATTCTTTCCCCTCCTCCCAGGTCTAGTCACATTGGGGTACCTAGGGCATCAATTTCCCGACAAGCCAGCCATAAAAAAATGCAATCTCCTAGGGTCTCCTGCGTTGGCCTTTCCTCTAGCTCCCCTCCAATTTTGAAGACATTCCCAAAGTGGAGTTGGGAGAAAAGCCAACCCCTAGCTTCGGGATCAAAACTTGCCCTGCCATCCCCAAGGCTAGTACTTCATAAGGTCAAAACAACATCTTTGAGTGAAAAAATTCTTTGATCCTTTCCCCACCTTGTCTAAGGTAAGGATATCATTGGTTGCTACATTCTTTCCTCATACCCTAGACTAGGTCTGGTTGGCCCTATGTGGTCCCATTCCTTTGAAAGACCATTCTTGAAGAACCATTCGGGATACCAATTCTAACAAGGATTTTAGGGATTAGGGAACTCCTTCACAAGTCTTATCCCATAAACCTAACTCTCAAATCTTTTCCTCCTCTCCCTAGAATACATAGTACCTTGCTTAGAGAACAAGCAGGATCCATCCTTCAAATTATTTTTGGAAAGGGTTTATTTGAGTCACTCATATCCATTGACTTATCCTTCATTGGTGACTCCATACATACTGGGTCTCCTCCCATCGGTGAAAGTCCGTAAATAGAAGGGAGCCTTAGCTGAGGTGACAGTGGGCTAAGTCTCCATATGTTGCCCTTGGTCTAGCATTTTCCCTTTAGCGATACCCCTTAGGTCCCCTGCTAGTTTGAGCGGTAACAGGCCCCACTATCAACCAACCAATTGTCCCATGAATCCAGAGGAGATGACCTAGTAAGGGTAGAAATAAGAATATATTCAGATTGATTCGCAACATTAATTTCATACCTGGAGAATCTTGACATCTTTTGTGGACGACGATCTTCTTCATGATCACTTGGAGCATCTGTTCTTCTTTCACCTCTTCCATTGTGATCATTCCTTTGGTCATCTCTCCTTCTTTGATCATTGAACCTGTTGTTGTTTCTTCTAGTATTGTAGCATGGTCCATTGTTCTTTTCGGGGCAATCTCGAGCATAATGGCCTTTCTTATGACAATTGTAGCATTCAATGTGCCATAATTCCTACGTTCTATTTGGATTTTGAGGAGGAGGCTTTCTTGAATTTGATGGACCTCCTTTTACTTTCTTCTTCTTCTTCTTGTCATGAGTGATGAATGCAGCATGCTCTCCTTATTCACACTTTTGAATCCCTCCTCTTGATATCATCCTTGATTCTTCTTGAGTGAGCTTTCCAACAGTTTCATCAAATGATGGGGGACATTGTGTTAGGAAATTCCGACACATAGGAAATAGTTAAGTATAACTTGGTTTAGTGTAGAGTTAGGTAAAGTGTGTTTCTTTACATTGTACTTTTGTAACTTACAATCTGATGGTCACGATATGTTTTAGACATGAAGTGATCCGATGGTTCATTCTCTCCTCGGTATTACCGACACTTTATTCGTGGCTTAACACCCGATTGGTCCATGATCTCTATTTAAAGAGCATGGAGGGTCATTTGTAGGTTAACCGTTCGTGAGAGAAGCTTATGTAAATTTTCATTCTTTTATTAATAAATTGCCTAAAGTGGCCGTGTTGGCTTAGGCCGTGGATTGTTTCCCTCTGTAATATTCCTAATTAGCTATGGCTAATTGGAATATTCAATTTTGCTCGATTTTTGCCTTTTATAGTTATTTGTAAATAAAAAAAAAGTGAGGAAGGGGGACATAACTCACTTTTTGAATAAAAAGTCACTTCCTAGTAGCACAATGTTGTGACTTAAAGGGGAGCCAAGGGGGCCAAGGGGGACGCAGAAATGGAGCCCACGCAGACACATGGAGGGACTGCGCAGAAGGGAAGAAACATGTGGCAAGAGAGGAATTATGCAGGAGGAGGTGAGCCTTGGGATTGAAAGAGGCAAAGGCTATAAAGGAGAGAGGAGGCCCCTCATTTTGATCATTCAGTTATGAGCATCTGTGATAGTCATTTCAACTTAGAGCACGCTGGCTGTTTAGTTAGTCTATAACACTGTTTAGTGCATTGAGTGTCTCCGTTCTGAGATCTCACCCTTAGCCCCGGGGGACTTTGAGTGCCTGCTCGGGCAAGGTATTTCCATTGGCATTTGAGTAGTAGCTTCATCAACATTTCAGTAGTAGTTTCATCAGCGTTTTGGAGGACTGTGCAACACTGAGAGGGGGATGCAGTTGTTTCTGGCAGGAGTTTGTGTTGAGGATTTGTAGGAGGAGTTGTGCTGAGAGATAGAGTAGGGGATCAGCCCTTGCATATTGCAGAGTTTTGGCAGGGGTTTCGGGTAGATTTCTGGAGGGTTTCATTCAGTGGCAGCGTAGAGCATTGAGGGACTGCGCAGAACTCCAAGGGGGTGATTTTTGGGGTCGGCCATTTCAGAAAAGCTTTCTGGGCTTTTCTGGGTTTCTTGAGTAGAGTCCGATTCCAGAGTTTCAGCCTTTTCTGAGGAGGGGAGCAGCCCCAAATCCTCATTTGATTTCTAGCAACAGTAGCAGCACAACAGTTCTCCAGCAGCTTGGACGCAGTTCAGAGAGGGGCCATTCCTTTGCTATTCGGAGTGTGTTTCTTCACTCGCCTAGTGCAAGTCGAGGTGCCATCTTTCTGATCACCTCCTGTACTCATTCTATTGCTCAGTATAATAAAATGGCTTAGCATTTCTCTCTGCATTTCTTGAGTATCTGCTTATGGTTATATTGTTATATGTTGCACCATTGTTATTTGTATCTCTTTGAACATTCTCGGCTATTACACCACTTGTGTGTTTCTTAGTAATATTCCTAACCCAAAATATTCCTCAAACCCTAGCAAAAACTCCAACCAAATATGTGCAAATGATATAATAACCCAGAAGTGATAAAATAACAGTGGAACAACATATAATAATGTAAACTAGAAATATAAGCAGATACACAAGAAATGCAGCGAGAAATGCTAAGCTATTTTATTATACTGAGCAATAAAATGAGTACAAGAGGTGATTAGACAGATGCTATGTTGCGGGGGAGCGCCCCCCCCCCCTCGAACCCGCTCCCGAACCGCGCTCCAGGCGGGAGCGGCTCGGGAGCGCGCTCCCAAAATCGCTCCCGGACGGGAGCGATTTTCGGGAGCGCGCTCCCTTAAAAAAATTTGCGCTCCCTGGTCTGTCAGGGAGCGACTTAGGGAGCGATCGCTCCCGAGCTCCCGGAGCGATTTCAGCCGGGCCGGGAGCGGGTCGGCAGAAAAAAAATCCGCCGGACCCGAAATTTCAAAAAAATTTAGAATTTTTATTTTATTTTATAAGCCCAATGGGCCAAAAAAATTTCATTTCAACTTCATTGAGCAAGAGATTGAGAGCTGGAGCAAGAGCAAAGGAGCAAGGAGCAAGAGCTGAGGAGCAAGGAGCCAGAGCTGAGGAGCGAGGAGCAAGTGCCAAGGAGCGAGGAGCAAGCCTGCAGAGGTAAGTAACTTAATCATTTAGTTAGTTTAGCTGATTAGGTAGTTAATTTGGTTAGTTTAATTTAGCTGTTTGAGTTTAAAGATCATGTATTTAAATTAAATTAATAAATTAAATGAATTAATCCCAATAAACTAAATTAATTTGCAGATTCAAGACTCAAACCCTACAAACATCAAACACCATGGACCTGGGGATATTTATTGGCATTTTCCTCTTCCTGGTCCCTTTTATGGTTATTATGGTGGTAGAGAGTAGGAAACGGAGGGGGCCTGAAACTGAAGAGGTGGATGAAGAAGCCGGAGGAAGTCAAATGGGTGAAAACCCCAGTGAGAAGGAGGTGGAGGAGGGTGAACATGACCCTCAAAAAACTAAACAAGACCAAACTCCACTGTGGAAATATGTTCAAAGGGCTGAAACAGGGAGAGGGGGTGGAACCACTAAATTTCATTGCCCCCATTGCAACACTGATTACACAGGTTCATACACCCGTGCTAGAAGACACCTCTACGAGAAAAGGCCATGGGATGGAGAGAAACAAATAGGAATCAAAACTTGTGCAGCGGTGTCAACAGCAGATAGAGCCAAATACATAAAGGAAGAGGAGGAAGCCCAATACAGAACAAAAAGATCAAGGGGTTTCTTTGAACCAAGCTCACAAAAAACTCCTTCAGCATCCTCCCAAGGCAGTGGATATGGACATGGAGGCACAGGGTCATCATCTTTACGCCGTAGAACCATATCAGATTTCCTTGATGAGGGGTGTAGGAATGATGTGGATTCAAAAGTTTACAGGTTTCTCTATGCATGTGGGATACCATTCAATGTTCTACGCTCACCTTATTGGCACGAAATGGTTTCTGCCATAAATGATGCCCCTAAAGGATACAAGAGCCCTGGGTATGACAAGGCAAGAACCGTTGGCCTTGATCATGAAAAAGCAAAAATATCACATTCTTTGGATAAAATGACAAGTTCTTGGACTGATTATGGGGTGTCCATTGTATCTGATGGATGGACAAATGTAAAAGGCAAGCCATTGATAAGTGTTCTTGCTGTGTCTGTTAGTGGTCCCATCTTTCTAGCTGCACATGATTACTCAGACAAGTTCAAGACCGCTATCAACATTGCAGAAGCATTACTTGAAACAATTGAGCGTATTGGCCCATACAATGTCATCCAAGTCATCACTGATAATGCTCCTAATTGTAAGGCAGCGGGAGCAATTATTGAGGATAAATACCCGAACATATTTTGGTCTGGATGTTTGGTTCACACATTGAACCTTTTGTTGCATGATATTGTCAAAAACAAAAATGCACAATACAAATGGATTGGTGATTTGTACAAGAAAGGCAAACAAATGATAAAATTTATTACAAATCATAGCAATGCCCATGGCCTTTTCCGCAATCACTCGAGATTGGAGTTGCTGAAGATTGCGAAGACAAGATTTGGTAGCTATTACCTCACCTTTAGGCGCCTTGTGAAGGTAAGAGAGGCATTAGCTAGCATGGTATCAAGTCCACATTGGCAGGTATTAAAGGAAAGGGCAGCAAATGCAGCTGACATGGGAGGTTTTGAAATGGTGGAGGAGGCCGCTCTTGATGGGCAGTTTTGGACAAGTGTGAGGCAGGTATTGGATTTCACCAAGCCAATTTATCACATGATTCGGTTTGCAGATACAGACAAACCAGTGATTGGCGAGGTGTATGAGCAAATGGATACCATGTTGGGGCAAATAAAAGATATTGTTCATAATAGAGATCCCAACTTGTACAAACTAATTCATGATTGTGTGTGTGAACGGTGGAATAAGCTTAATGTTCCACCACATTGCTTGGCGTATATCCTTACGCCAAAATACTACTCTTCATCTTGGTTGGGCAAACCTGCAGCAGGGGGTGGGGTTAGGACCAAACCCCACTTAGATCAAGAGGTAACTAGAGGATATTTGGAAGCATTAGAAAAATTGATACCTGACAGGGAGGAATGTGCAGCTGTGCGCCTTGAAATAGGCAAATACCTCAGTGGCAGTGGTTTGTATGGTAACTTCCATGCAATGGACGACAGAGATAAATTTGAGACTCTCACATGGTGGGAAACATATGGCGGCCACGGACTTTTGCCAAAATTGGCAAAAAAAGTTCTTTCACAGGTTGTAAATTCTTCTTCTGCAGAGAGGTGTTGGAGCACCTACAATTATATACATAATGTGAAAAGAAACAGACTCAACGAAAACCGAGCAGAAAGCTTGGTTTATGTGCACTACAACTTGAGGTTGTTGAGCCATTACTGTGATCGGGCTAATGAAGATCCCACATATAAAATTTGGGACAATCACCCTGAGGACGACAATTTGGAGGATGGCATTGTACATATTGAAGAACTAGAAGAGGAGCTTGTAAGGGATGAAAATGAAGCAGCTGCAGCAGTCATGCCACCTCCATCTCCACCATCCAGTACTAGTAGCAGTGCTCGGGGCCCGAGTCTTGTTCCATTGCTGTCGCCACCTCCATCGACACCCTCGCGTGGAGGCTCTAGTTCTGGTCGTCGGTCTGTGCGGGAGACTCCTAGAAGACCACCACGACCTACTTATACTCCTGGAGACTCTCGTGGCAAGGGCCACTTGTAGATTTACAGTTTACTTGTCTTTTTTAGTTTCTATTAGACTTTGGTTTCATAACTGTTGAGTTTTGAGTCCTTGACTCTTGACTCTTGACTCTTTCATATCATTATGACATTATGATATTTTTTGTAAACATTATATCACTGTGACAATGAAAATTTGAAGTTTGAAGTTGGGCCTTGGCAATTATAACTCATTGGTAATGATTGTGAATTATGAATATGATGCTTTGTGAAAGACTAAAGTTGTTTCATTTCATCTCATTATTCATGTTTCATTTTATAAATTTTTAACATTTCATATCATGTTAACAGTTAGAAGTTAGGACTTAGAAATATCTTCGATATTACTTCTTGTAATGGTTAAACTTGGCTTACAAGTACAACTTTGGTGATCAATGATGATAAATGTTATTGAATTTTCAATTCTGAAAGCTTGAAGTTGAAACTTTAATATTGAATTTGATGAATCATGATTTATAAGACTCAATATGTTGCAGTTGTAATATGTATTTTACTAACTTGTGGACATGGTTGATGACGATTATAATTTCTAGATGATTGATGTGATATGGTTCAATGATCAATTTATGTTTTTTTATGTTTTTTATGTCTATTTCATCATTCTACATGTTTTTGTTGACATATATGTATCAAAAATTAAAAAATATAAAAAATATATATATTTTTAAAAAATCGCTCCCGGATTCGCTCCCAAACCGGGAGCTTTTGAAAATGGTCGCTCCCGCTCTCGCTTCCGCTCCCGCTCCCGCTCCCAAGTAACATTGGACAGATGGCACCTCGACTTGTACAAGGCAAGTGAAGAAATACTCTCAGAATGACAAGAATGGCCTCTTTGTGTGGATGCTGCTGCTAGAAAACAAATGATGATTTGGGGCTGCTCCCCTCCTCGGAAAAATCTGAAACTCTGGATTCGGGCTCTACTCAAGAAACCCAGGAAAACCCAGAAAGCTTTCCTGGAATGGACGACCCTCGAAAAACACCCTCTTGGTGTTTTACGCAGTTCCATAATGCCTTGCACTGCCACTGAAGAAACCCCTCTAAACTCTGCCTGAAACACTGCCTGAAGCCCTGCTAAAAATCCTCCAATGAGACAACAGCTGGACCCCTGCTCAAACTCCCAGCATAACTCCACCTGTAAACCCCAATCCAGCACTACAACCGAAAAGAACTGCGTCCCTCTCCAAGTGCTGCGCAGTCCTCCAAATGCTGATGAAACTGCTACTGAAATTCTGATAAAACTACTGTTGAAATACTGATGGTAATACCTTGCCCGAGCAGGCAATCGAAGTCCCCCGGGGCTAAGGGTGAGATCTCCGAACGGAGACACTCAATGCACTAAACAGTGCTGCAGATCAGCTAAACAGCCAGCGTGCTCAGAAGTCAAAACGACTAGCTCAAAATGCACATAACTGAATGATCCAAAATGATGGGGCTCCTCTCTATTTTATAGCCTCTGCCTCTCACAATCCCTAGGCTCACCTCCTCCTACGTGATTCCCCTCTTGCCATGTGTTCTTCCCTCCTGCGCAGTCCCTCCATGTGTCTGCGTGAGCTCCTTTTCTGCATCCCCCTTTGGCCCCCTTTGCTCCCCTTTTAAGTCACAACATTGTGCTACCTATGAAGTGACTTTTTATTCTAAAGTGAGTTATGTCCTTCTTCCTCACTTTTTTATTCACAAATAACTATAGAAGGCAAAAATTGAACAAAATCGAATATTCCAATTAGCCATAGCTAATTAGGAATATTACATTCTCCTATACTCTTAGACAGAGTCTGGAAAGGGCCAGGTAGCCTCCGGATCTCGTCCTCTTTTCAGAGGCGACATATCTGGTAAATGCCCTGCCAGTCCATCTCTGGTTGGAGTTTGCTTATGTTTGAGGAATATTCCTGATAAGGGATACTATAATGGTATTAGAGCATAGATCTGGCTTAGCCTGTGGAGCTAGCAATCTGTGACATCGGGGGAAAAACCCTATATTTGTTACAGAGGTCGGAGATACAGAGACACTACGCGTAGGTTGGAGAACACTTACGGAGAGGGAGACTGTGTTCCGGTGGTGGACGCAGAGCGGGAGGCTCCGATGGCAGATGATGATGGGAAGAGATTTGCGGATATGCTCCTCAAATCAGTGCAGGATTTGTCGAGGAAGATTGAGGTGATGGGGCAGAGATTCACGGCAGTAGAGGCTAGATAGCGTGAGAGCCCACGAGTTTTCCAGGTTGGTGAGGGATCGGGCGCATCCTACCATTTGCCAAAGCAGCGTGATACTGCGCAGCAGGTGGCCTCACATGCCCTTACATGCTCTACCATGCCCACTTTCTTAGGAGCAGACATGGGGGTCGTAGCCCAGCAGGAGGCAGAGCCTGGACATATGGGCGATTATTTTGCAGAGTACCAGGCCTATGGGTAGGAGTTCAAGGAAGCCTTCTCATTCAAAGATTTTGTTAAGCTCCAGCGGGATAGTAGACCCCGCGACCATCACAGAGGGTACCGACATTACCATGATGGTGACAGCCACCGTGCAGCGAGTAGATTCCACAAAGTCTTGGGTGGAGAAGCTGGACATTTGTTTCTAGCTTAACCAGATGTCGAAGACAGAGGCCATGAAGGTGGCAACATTGCATTTGGATGGTGAGGCCCAAGATTGGTGGTTTCATGGGATGGTTACACTCGGGCACTCTACAGTGACGACATATGCTGAGTTTACCTGGAGATTTATGGAGCGATTTGATCGGAGGGATCCAGAGCAACATTTTGTTGAGTTGACGAGGCTCAAATAGACAAGGAGCCCAGATACCTACATTGCAAATTTCTTGAGGGTCTTCGTGATGGTGCCAGACCTATCCATAGTGCGGAGGGTCTATATGTATGTGAAGGGGTTAGCAGAGCCACTTCAGGGTCAAGTCCGATCCACTAGACCAGCCACACTCCAGGACACTATCAGTAGGACCCGGGACTTACAGGATGTCTTACCCAGGACCCGGACACCTTACCCCCAGAGACAGACTTTTCAGTCTAAGGGGAAGGATGTGAGGATTCCACCTCCAAAGGGGAATCCAAGACGAGTACAGATTGATGACGATGTCAGGAGGGAGCTGAAGAAGAAGCAGTTGTGCTTCACATGTCAGGAGCCATGGGCACCGGGACATAGATGTGCTGCTGGCAAAGCACATTTTATTGAGGTCTTCTCCGAGAGCAGTGGAGAAGAGGATGACGAGGATGATGTGGAGGCAGGAGATAGCCATGCCGTACAGGGACCTTTGCCACCTCCACCACCAGCAGCAGGTGGTGCATCTTTTGCACCCACCGGAGGGGCCCTTGCAGCATTGCGAGGAGTTCCCAAGTATCTGACGCTACGCGTACGAGGGATAGTACGTGGCCAGCGAGTATCAGTTTTGGTTGACAGTGGGGCGACCCACAACTTCATCGATGCACAGATGGTTGAGCGGAGAGGTATATAGACAGAGAGCTTCGATGGGTTTTCAGTCTTGGTCCCAGGAGATCAGACCATGACGTGTGCTTGTTATGTTCCAGAGCTTTCAGTGACGATGGGAACCTACACATTGACTGACCACTTTTTCGTGGTCGATATTCTGGACACCAACGCGATACTAAGTGTTCAGTGGCTTATCACTCTAAGGAAGGTCACGACGGATTGGAAGAGCCTAGAGATGGAGTGGGATGATGAGAAGACAAGGAGGCATGAGAAGATACGGGGACAACACACATATCTGCCTCAGTCTGTTTCGGCTCATTAGATGGAGGCAGTCTTCCGGAAGGGAGACATAGAGTGCGCAGTGGAGCTGCGTGCATCAGAGGCAGGGACTACTGGGCAGACGGTACATCCAGAGATATAGTCCATCCTTGATCGGTATGCCATAGTGTTTGGGGAGATTCACCCAGGACAGCCATCGGATCGAGGGTTTGAGCACACCATCGAGCTTGAGCAGGGCATACAGGCCGTGATTACCACCCCCTATAGGCACCCCAAGGCCTATCGGGATGAGATTGAGCAGGCTATCCAGGAGTTGCTGGCTCTTGGGCACATTCGACCAAGCACGAGTCCTTTTGCTTCTTCCGTGGTGTTGGTGAAGAAGAAGGATGGTACATTGAGGATGTGCATTGATTACAGGGCCCTGAACAAGAAGACCTTGAAGAATAGGTACCCCATACCCAGGATCAATGAGTTGATGAACGAGTTGAAAGGAGCACGATTCTTCTCAAAGATCAATTTGAGATCTGGGTATCATCAGATTTGTGTGAGGGAGCAGGACATTCCCAAGACCGCCTTCAGGTGTCACTATGGGCACTTTGAGCTCTTGGTGATGCCTTTTGGGCTAACCAATGCCCCTGCTACATTTCAGTCTTGCATGAATCACATCTTCCGTAGTCACTTGAGGAAGTTTGTGTTGGTATTCTTTGATGATATTCTCATTTACAGCAGGACTTGGGAGGAGCATCTCCAGCACGTTAAGACAATATTGCGTATCTTACAGTAGCAGCAGTTCTATGCCAAACTCTCCAAGTGTGAGTTTGGGTTGACGGAGATGTTGTATCTGAGACACATCATAGGGGTGGACGGAGTGAGAGTCCATGAGGAGAAGATTAGGGCCATCAGAGAATGGCTGGAGCCGAAAAATGTGACGGAACTTCGAGGATTCATTGGCATTTGTACTTACTATCGGAAGTTCGTCAAGGGTTTCTCACAGCTTGCTGCACCCCTGACAGATTTGACGAGGAAGGGGGCATTCATTTGGTCGGATACAGCACAGCGAGCCTTTGATAGGCTCAAGGAGGTTATGAGTAGCTGCCTAGTGCTTGCGTTGCCAGATTTTACACAGCCTTTTGTTTTGGAGTGTGATTCGTTGGGAGAGGGGATCAGCGCAGTGTTGATGCAAGGAGGTCACCCTATAGCCTTTGAGAGGCGGAAGCTCCTTCCGCACGAGAGGTTGTATTCTATATACGACAAGGAGGTGCTGGCCATCATGCATGCATTGGCTAAGTACCGATAGTATTTGGTGGGTAACAGGTTCAGGGTGAGGACTGATCGCAACAGCCTCAAGTTCTTTTTGGAGCAGAAGCAGCTACAGGAGAGGCAACAGAAGTGGATAAGTAAGATCCAAGCATATGACTTTGACATTGAGTATGTCAAGTGTAAGAACAACGTGGTAGCAGATGCCCTTTCACATAGACCAGCCACGTTGTCTCTTATGAGCCTGGATACAGATTGGAGGGCTCGACTCTTAGTAGAGTACTCCAAGGACAGGTTTGCATGTGAGATTCTGAATGGGCAGGTGGCAGATGACAGGTACAGGGTAGTCGATGAGATCATCTATTACAGGGACCGGATCTTCTTGACTGAGGGGTCTCAGCTCAAGAAGAAGATACTCCAAGCATCACATGATTCACCATTGGCAGGACATTAGGGTTTTACCAAAACCTACAGGGCCATTAGAGAGAGGTTCTCATGGAAGGGGCTCAAGGAGGACGTACTCTAGTACATTCGAGAGTGTGATGTTTGCCAGAGGAACAAGGGAGAGATGAGCCATCCCGCGGGTTTATTGCAGCCTCTTCCCATTCCGGAGGGGAAATGGGAGAGTATTTCGATGGACTTCATCACAGGGTTGCCCATGGTACAGGGCAAGGATTGTATCTTTGTCGTCGTTGATCGACTGACGAAGTACGCACTTTTTTTTTCCATATCCGCACACTATACAGCAGCACAGGTGGCCGAGCTGTTCTTCAGAGAGATTTTCAGGCTACATGGTCTTCCTAAGACCATCGTCAGTGATAGGGATAGCCGTTTCATGGGTGGGTTTTGGCAGGAGCTTTTCCGGTTGGTGGGGACGGAGTTGGCCACGAGTACCAGTTATCACCCACAGACGGATGGGCAGACAGAGATAGTTAACAAGTGGCTGGAGGGCTACTTGCGTAACTATGTCAATGGGCAGCAACAAGCATGGCTAAAGTCGCTGCATCTGGGGGAGTACTACTACAATACTCCACATCACATGTCCATTGGTATGTCACCATTCTATGCCTTATATGGGTATCATCCTTTATCTTTTGCTGACATGATGTTTGGTGATAGCAAGGCTCCTAGAGCCAAGATTTGGATCCAAGAGAGTTAGGATATCCTCTGAGCTCTCAAGGATAACATGGCTACAGAGCAGAACCAGTAGAAGCTGTATGCCAACAGGTGTCGGGTGGAGAGACAGTTCAAGGTAGGGGACATGGTCTACCTACGATTACAGCCATATTGATAATCGTCACTGAAGCAGAAGGGGGCTGAGAAGCTCAAGCCCCGCTTTTATGGGCCATACAAGGTGATACGCAGGATTGGACAGGTTGCATACGAGTTGGAGCTGCCCCAAGGCAGCAAGATTCATAATGTTTTTCATGTATCATGCCTGAAAAAGGCATTGGGGCAACAGGTGATAGTGACAGATGAGCTATCACCCATGGATGATGAGGGGAATTTGGTATTGCAGCCGGAGGCTATCATTGATACTAGGGAGAGGCAGCTGCGGAGCAGGACGGTCTGGGAATTCTTGGTGAGGTGGAAGAATTTGCCGGATGAGGATGCGACTTGGGAGAGTGAGAAAATCTTGCAGCATCCATCACTTTAGTTGCTTGAGGACAAGCAACGTTTTGCCGGGGGAGACTGTAATATTCCTAATTAGCCATGGCTAATTGGAATATTCGATTTTGCTCCATTTTTTCCTTATATAGTTATTTGTAAATAAAAAAAAAAAAGTGAGGAAGGGGGACATAACTCACTTTTTGAATAAAAAGTCACTTTCTAGTAGCACAACGTTGTGACTTAAAGGGGAGCCAAGGGGGCCAAGGGGGACGCAGAAATGGAGCCCACTGCAAACACATGGAGGGACTACGCAGAAGGGAAGAAACACGTGGCAAGAGAGGAATTACGCAAGAGGAGGTGAGCCTTGGGATGCAAAGGCTATAAAGGAGAGGGGAGTCACCTCATTTTGATCATTTAGTTATGAGCATCTGTGATAGTTATTTCGACTTAGAGCACGTTGGCTGTTTAGCTAGTCTGCAACACTGTTTAGTGCATTGAGTGTCTCCGTTCGGAGATCTCACCCTTAGCCCCGGGGGACTTTGAGTGACTGCTTGGGCAAGGTATTTCCATTGGCATTTCAGCAGTAGTTTCGTCAGCATTTCAGCAGCGTTTTGGAGGACTGCGCAACACTGAGAGGGGGACGTAGTTCTTTCTGGCAGGAGTTTGTGTTGAGGGTTTGTAGGAGGAGTTGTGCTGAGAGGTAGAGCAGGGGATCAGCCCTTGCATATTGGAGAGTTTTGGTAGGGGTTTCAGGCAGATTTTTGGAGGGTTTCATTCAGTGGCAGCGCAGAGCATTGAGGGATTGCGCAGAACCCCAAGGGGGTGATTTTCGGGGGTCTGCCATTTCAGAAAAGCTTTCTGGGCTTTGTTGGGTTTCTTGATTAGAGTCCGATTCCAGAGTTTTAGCCTTTTTTGAGGACGGGAGCAGCCCCAAATCCTAATTTGATTTCTAGTAGCAACAACAACACGACAGTTCTCCAGCAGCTTGGACGCAGTTCAGAGAGGGGCCATTCCTTTGCTATTCTGAGTGTATTTCTTCACTTGCTTAGTGCAAGTCGAGGTGCCATCTGTCTGATCGCCTCCTGTACTCATTCTATTACTCAGTATAATAAAATGGCGTAGCATTTCTCTCTGCATTTCTTGAGTATCTGCTTATGGTTATATTGTTATATGTTGCACCATTGTTATTTGTATCTCTTTGAACATTCTCGGCTATTACACCACTTGTGTGTTTCTCCTATACTCTTAGACAGAGTCTGGAAAGGGCCAGGTAGCCTCCGGTCTCGCCCTCTTTTCAGAGGCGGCATATCTGGTAAATGCCCTCCTAGTCCATCTCTGGTTGGAGTTTGCTTGTGTTTGAGGAATATTACCGATAAGGGATATTACGCCCTCTTTGAGGGTTTTAACCATGTCACGACACTGGTGTATTGATCTATGATCTGTTTGTGAGCGGTGTCCTTTGGTGTTCTGTCTGAGGAACTTACCCTGTAAATTCCTACATGGTATCAGAGCTATTTGAGGGCCGCGTCTGTTGGTGATCCAAATCTGAAGCCGGTAGAATTGCATCTGACTATCATTTCCTAGATCTACTTTTACTGACTGTTTTTGGGCCGAGAGGACTGCTCTATTTTGGTAGGAGCATCTGTTCTAGTGAGGAACCCCTTTCGTTTAACGCGAAAAGGTTTCCGGTAGCCCTAGCTCCGTCATTTTTAAGATCTGGAGGTATACAGTGTTTATTTGCAGTTTTTAGTTATTTTCTCTTTGTTTATTTCGGTTTATTTAGCTGTTTATTTTTTTTATTACCGGATCTATACCTTTCATTTCTGCGTATGCTTTTTGCCCTGCGACTCTGTGCGATTTGGGCAAATCAGAAACAGAAAGGAAGGATTTTTCTCATGCGTATGCTCTTTTCCACCGCGCCTTAGTGTGATCTCGGAAAATCAGAAACATTGAGGAAAATATTTGGTTTCCGGCTAAAGCTAACTTTAAGCCATAAGGTTTGTCTTTTTTTGTATGTCCATGTTGGGTTTTGTGTTTTTTGTTTTGTAGGCAAAAAAGAGATTTCTCAAGTAAGTACGTATCCCAAAGCTTCAGTGACTAAAAAAAAAAAAAACCGCTTCCTTTTTTCCAAAAATTACTAACCTTTTAATCTAGCTCACTTGGTCCAAAGCTACTTTATGAGAATAGAGGTCATGGTTCAAGTGTTTCTTTTTGTTGAGCTAATTAGATTAAGTTTGGAAAGGGGGCAGATTTTTTTAAATATAACATTATCAATCATTTCCGCACATTCCCGCATTTCGTCGGCATCTTCAACAAGATTTCTTCAAAAAGCCATAACTTCTTCATCCGGAAGTCGTTTTTTTTTAATCAGCCTAATTTTTCGAGATCTTTCCATTTGAACACTTAGTTTCTGCATCTATAGCTTCAGTTTCTGTTAAAATGGAAAGTCCATGCCAAGTTATTCTTAACAGCACCAACTACTTTCAATGGTGGTCCTACATTGTGGATTTACTTAGAAGTAAAGGTCTTTACAGAATAGCCTCAGGCCAAGAAACCAAACTGAAAGATGAAGATAAGGCAGCCAAATGGGAAAATAGGTAAGATTAAGCACGTGGATTGATAGGGATGTCTATTTCTTTAGACCTTAGATTCCATATCGCTGAACTCGATACTCCTAATGAAGCAATGAAACAGACCACTAAAGTTTTTGGAATTAAAAATGAACTTAGAGCCGATCAACTTGAAAATGAGTTGCTTACATTGGACCCCAATAATTTTTTTTCCATTGAAGATTTTTTGTCCAAGTTCAAAACCCTTAGACCTCTCTTGGAAGGTGTTAAGGTTAAGAAAGAAGATGGTAACCTTATCTATTCCATTCTTACTAAGTTGGGACCATCCTACTCTGTGTTTGTTTCCACCTTCCATTTTACAAGAGAAGCCTTCATTTCTCAAGGACAAGACTACAAGTCCCCTTCCTTTGATTCCTTTTGTGATTCTTTAATAAGAGAATAGGAAAAACTCTTACACCTTGGTCTTCTTAGTCTTGGAAACTCTTCTAAGAAAGCCTTAGCTACCTAGTAGCAACCAAACTCAAAGAATCCTAAGAAGCTGTATCCTAAAAAGAATGGTCCTAAACAAAACAAGGGTGCTAAGCAATTTCAGTCTCAAAATGAAAATCATTTCAACAAAATGATAAGGCAAATAAAACAAAGGGAAGAAGACTAATAGACATTGTCACTTTTGTAATCGAGATGGCCACTTAGAATCCAAATGCTTTAACAAGATGGAAGCCTTGGAAGCAGCAATGAAGAAGCATAACATCCATTTGGAGCACTCTTCAACTTCAACTTCATCTTCAGGAATAACACTTCCTGCATGTGGTTGTAAAACATCTCGGTCTGGATATGCACTAAATGTATCTTCTTCTTCTAATTCTCATGAGTGGCTCATTGATTATGGAGCTTTTTATCACATGGCCAAAAACAAAGCCATGTTTTTTTCTTTAAATGATTGTAACACCAAAAATTTATATGTTGGTGATGATAGATCTCTTAGTGTTGTAGGGACTGGAATTGTTCATATAGACAATGGTCAATTCAATCATGTATTATGTGTTCCAACCTTACCCTGCAACCTTCTATCTGTATATCAGATAACTCATTCAGGTGAAGGTAAAATCATTGAATTTTCACCTCACGATGTTGTAATTAAGGACCTAAGAGATCCTAGACAGATTTTAGCTACTGGCATTGCTGATGATTCTACAAGGTTGTATAAGTTTAACAACTTTGGGTCATCAAATCTTCCCTCGGTATTTGTTGCTCATAATGATGAAGTGAGCAAACTTTGGCATGAGCGATTTGGTCACTTAAACTATCGCTCCCTTCAGAATCTATGTAAAGAAAATATGGTGACAGGTCTTCCAATGGTATCTTGCAGAGATGGTGTTTGTTCTGGATGTGTACTCGGAAAACATCATTGGGATAGTTTTGAAAAACGTGCCTCTTGGCATGCCTCAACCCCTTTACAGCTTGTGCATAGTGATTTATGTGGTCCACTTCCAGTTGTTTCATTCTCTGGCTACAATTATTTCTTAACTTTCATTTATGATTTCTCTAGATGCACTTGGGTATACTTCTTAAAACTCAAGAGTGAAGTATTTAACGTGTTCTTGGCCTTTAAGGCCTTTGTTGAAAAACAATCTGGACATCAAATTCTTAAGCTAAGATTTGATAATGGCGGAGAATACGTTAACAACAAATTCATCAACTTTTGCATTGAGAATGGAATTCAAATGCAACATATTGTTCCATATACTCCACAACAAAATGGTGTCGCTGAAAGGAAGAATCGCATCTTAAAGTAAATGGCTAATTGTATGCTTCAATCTAAAGGACTTAGCCTTAATTTTTGGGCAAAAGGAATTAATTGTGCAAATTACATAATAAATCGCACTCCTACTAAGGTTTTAAAGAATATCACTCCAGAAGAAGCATGGAGCTCAATTAAACCAGATGTAAGTCACTTTCGTGTTTTTGGAAGTGAAGCATGGGCCCATATTCCAGATGAGAAACATAAAGCTTTAGAACCTAAGAGTGAAAAATGTATTTTTGTTGGATATTCTGAAGATGTCAAAAGATACAGACTTATTCCACTTAAGTCCAAAAATGTTATCATTAGAAGATATGTAAAGTTTGCTGAAAATATATCGGCTTACGAGCCTAGTTCGGCGGATGTGCCACCTCTCTCTATCCCTTCTACTTCTGAAAATATTTCTTCTTCAGATGATGACATCGAGGATGACAATCCTCCCCCACCTTCTCAGGATCCTCCTTTAGCTCCTTAGCTTCCAAAATGGGTCTATGCTACTCGGGATGCAGTAGGTGCTCTTGCTGGTGATCCTACAGATCAGCATCGCACACGTTCTCAGTTCGATAGAGCCTCTTCTTTACTGGCTCAAGCTTCAGTGAATTATGATCCTGACACCTTTGCAGAAGCTTCAGGCCATCTAGATTGGGACACAAATATGAATGAAGAATATTGTTCATTATTGGCAAATGATACATGGGATCTTCTTCCTCTTCCAAAGAGACAAAAACTTGTTAGATGCAAATGGGTTTACAGAAGCAAGTATGGTCCAGAAGGAAAAGTTGATAAACATAAAGCTCGTCTTGTTGCTAAGGGTTTTTCACAAGTTGAAGGCATTGACTATACTGAAACCTTCTTCCCTGTTACCAAAATGAACTCTATCTGCCTTGTTCTTTCCCTTGCCGCCTCTTTCAAATGGGAAGTCCATCAAATGGATGTTAAATCCGCCTTCTTGCATGGAGACTTGCATGAAGAAATCTATATGGAACAACCTACTGGCTTTATACAAACAGACTCCAGCTTTGTATGTTGGCTTAAGAAATCCATTTATGGTCTCAAGCAAGCCCCTCAAGCTTGGTATGCCAAAATGGATAGCTTTCTTTTAGAAACTGGCTTTTCTAGGTGTCATTCTGACAATACTGTCTACACCAAGAAAGTGGGCAAGTCTCTTATCATTCTTGTTCTTTATGTTGATGATTTTATCCTTACTGGTAGTGATCCCAACCTTATAAACCATGTGAAGTCCAGCCTTAAAAAGAATTTTGAAATGACAGACTTAGGACACTTGCATTATTTTCTTGGTCTTCAAGTCTTGCAATCCAAGGAAGGTATTTCCCTTTCCCAGTCCAAGTATGCCTGTGATCTTCTATGCCATTTTCACATGGAAGACTATAAGCCAGTCCCTTCTCCCTTTCAGTCTGGATCCAAACTTTCAGTCACTTGTACTTCCGCAAAAGTTGATGCTACCTTTACCGTCAACTTGTAGGAAAACTTTTGTATTTGACCCATACTCGTCCTGACCTTTCCATTCTTGTTGGCCTTATTGCTCGGTTTATGCAAAACCCACATGAAAGTCATTGGAAAGTAGCTAAAAGAATACTTCGTTATGTTCGAGGTACAGTTCAGTTTGGGATTCATTACAGTGCAGAAGCATCTCCTCTCTTGGTTGGTTTCACTGATTCCGATTGGGCTGGTGACACTGATGATCGGAAGTCTTCAGCAGAAGCAGAATATCGTGGTGCCGTAGAAGCTAGTAAGGAGGCCCTGTGGCTTTGTCAGATCCTGTCAGAGTTTGGCTTTCAGCAGCAACATCTGACTACACTTTGGTGTGATAATCAAAGTGCCATTCAACTATGCAAAGATCCAGTCCAACATCAGCGCAGCAAACACATTGAACTGCACATGCGCTTCATCAGAAAGCTCATTCATGACCATGTTCTTGAAGTGCAATATTGTTCAGTAGATGATCAAGTTGTAGACATCTTTACAAAGGCTCTCACAAAGGCGAAGTTTACTAAACTTTGATTTATGGTTGGAGTTCAGGAAGTTGTCACTAAGGGGGAATAGGCTCTAGTGCCTCCTTCCTTCTCCTATTGTGTCATATTTGTACATCCTTCAATCCTATCCCAAGTTGTTCTTAAGGGAGGATGTTAGGATATTCTGACACATAGGAAATATTTAAGTATAACTTGGTCTAGTGTAGAGTTAAGTAAAGTGTGTTTCTTTACTATGTACTTTTGTAACTTACAATCCGATGGTCACGATATGTTCTAGACATGAAGTGATTGGACGATTCATTCTCTCCTCGGTATTACCGACACTTGATTCGTGGCTTAACACCCGATTGGTCCATGATCTCTATTTAAAGATCATGGAGGGTCATTTGTAGGTTAACCGTTCATGAGAGAAGCTTATGTAAATTTTCATTCTTTTATTAGTAAATTGCCTGAAGTTGCCGCGTTGGCTCAGGCCGTGGACTGTTTCCCTCTTTGAGGGTTTTAACCACGTCAACAATACTGGTGTATTGATCTGTGATCTGTTTGTGAGCAGTGTCCTTTGGTGTTCTGTCTGAGGAACTTACCCTGTAAATTCCTACACATTGTTGTTGCCTATAGTAGAAATAAAGGTTTTCCAAATAGGAGGGAGACCTCTTAGAGTCGAAATCACCAATTCCCTTTCAGACACAGATTCCCCAACTCTTCGCAATTGATCTCTAAGACGAGATATCCTCATAATGTAGGATTGCATAGATTCTCCTTTGTTCATCTTTGCGTCTTTAAGTTGATCTTTCAAGGAGATGATTTCATTCAAATTTTTGAATTCATCTGGAAGGATAGGCCCCCTTCCTCCTTCGGGGATTGGCTGTTGAAGAGGATAGTTAGACTAAAAGGATTAATTGAACACTGAAATTTGTATTAATTGAACATTGAAATCTCGTTTATATATGAAATTACACCATTTGAAATTTGGATAACTTGTGATCTTCCTTAATCTTCATTTCTTAGACTATGCTAACAAAACAAAATATTCTTGGACAATATCTTCGAAGTCCATGATTCTTGTAGTCATACATTAATGTGTAATTTGTTGTCAATGAGGGTTTTACTTGACATCAGATCTAATTTATTGATTCATACCAGTGATTTCATGGCATGGTAGTGCATGAAATCACTGGTCTTCCTATTTATCCTCACTGCTAGAGGCCAATATAGGTAACGATTTTGATGATATGTAGGCATTTTTTGTAGCATGATTTTTTTTGGATGCTAGAGGCCATCTAGAGCCTGTTTGTTGATGTATTTTTGATTCAGAGAAGGATTTCACTCGGTGCTATTTTGGTTATGTGCACCCTTACATGCTATATAAATGAGAACTTAGTTTAGAGGGTTTTCTAGCTCAATCACTAGTTCGGTTCTGATAACATTGATATCTAATATAGTCTATTTTGCTTAGTACTAATTAGATGAATGATGAATTTAAATTTTAAATCCATTTACATTCTAGAATGATGAATGATAAATTTAAATTTTAAATCAGTGTAGATTCTAGAATGATGAATGATGAATATGGAGCAATGTATTTCATTATTTAGATGAGTATGACTATTTGATGATATTCGAATGGAATTGTTGAAAAGTAAAGGTTTTTGAATTGCAAATCAGTTATTGAGTTTTAAGGAAATCTAACATTTCGTGGTGTATGGATGAATGATGAGTATGAATGATGTATGTACTACTATCAACGATGAATATGGATCAACGTATTTCTTTATTTAATTCAATTATGTATGGATCAATATTTGAATATGAAAATGAAATATATATATATATATATTTAAAAAAATTATATGCCCGATGTATCCCCATCCCCCCTAAATTTCTCTATAATTTGAGGGTACTCCCACACGTCCCCCTTGTGCGTCTCCCCTCACCCGCGTCCCCCCATCCTGGAGTCTTATGGAACATTGATAAAAGCCAAATCAGCAAATCAAGAAAAACACAAGAAATATGGGACAATTGTATCGAGGGTCTTTACATATTGTATTAGGTGTGCTTAGGAACAATGTAAGATCTGTGTTTCTGCATATCTAGATCTTATTTGTATCATGCATTTGGCAGATGACCCAGGACTTGTATGATGATGTGGCATCACTTATACCATCATCCAAGCCCTTGCAGATGGTCTACAGACATCTTTGATCTATTTGGAGACCCACGAGGACACTTTTGTGCCCCCACACCCATTGGGAGCAACACAAGTTTATTATTTGGAAAACAAGGGGCCAACCCCTTGTCCACTACTTTTCGGAGTCCTTTTTATCATTATGGAACCTATGGACTTCATCAGGCCTTTTAGAAGGCACAACGTCATGTACTATTGATCATTCGACCTCTTGAGAGGCTTATTTTTTTGTTTATGAGCTAGTTTGGTTGACTTGTCACCAAAAGTTAGTTATTTTGCACATTATTTTATTCTAGGGGCTAATGTAGGCCTAATTAGCTAAATCAAACTCATTAGAAGTGTATAAATACAAGCTAAGTCATATGACACAAGGACATGAGACACGGAGAACACGTAAATACGATTATTTGACATGAGACAGAGCGACCTTGGAAACAGGACACGAGGGACATGTTATATATATATATATATATATATTAAAAAAATATTGAAATATAGTGCCTGATCCATATATATATGAATCATGATGATATCTATTTAGTGTTTAGTATACACTATTTACTATTTAGTAATTTACTAGTTAGTTTATTAATTTACTACACCAATGATGTTCACAGTTCAATGTTCATTGTTAATGTTAGAACTTCTATTATTAACTTCAAACATGTTCGATCATGTTCAAACTTCACATAAGGTAGTTTATAAATTATAAATTTATATGTTCAAACTTCACTGTTGACCAAAGTGTTAATCGAGCTTTTCCTCCCTTTAGACCTCGAAGGTGTCGTGAGTAGTGAACACATGACGGGGAGGTGCGCTTTTTATTTCAACAAATGATCTATACGTGGTCACTGGTCATAAAATGTGGTCATTGGTGTATAATAAAGTTAAGTTCTGTAGGCTATAACACAACTTACAAGAAATTTAAGTGCTCTAAACTCTCAGCAAAGAACGCGAATGCACATCTCTTACATCTCCAGGTCCAGGTTGATGTGAAGTTGTGAACTGTGCTCTCAATGTGAAGTTGTGAGCATTTCGCTTGAATATGATGGAATTCCTCACATTGCAGAACAAATTTAATTTTTCCAGCGAGCAAACTCGACTTTGGCGATGAACAATGACACAAATACCCAAAAATAAACCATGTTGCAAGTTCTAAATGTAACTTTTATGGGACAAGTGTCTTAAGAGCCAAAAACGCCAGAGAACATTTTTTCCATGTCCAAAACACGTCTTGATTGGAGGACACGAAGAAAAACGTTTTCGACACGTTTTAGGGCACGTTTCGTGTCTGATGTGTAAAATATGGGACACGAGACCCTAAGGGACGTGTCCTGTGACTTAGAATACAAGTGATGTGAATTCATTTTAGCAACATCACTTGGATTGGACTTCTATCTCTCTAGAGAACTTCACTATCCTTATTGGAGGATGAATTTTGGAGCATGGAATGAATTTTGATGTTTGGATTATTTTTTCTTGTCTTGGAGCTTCTTGATTGGAAAATTCTTGATGGTTGGATATACTCTTAATACATGTAAGTGAAATTTAATGCTATTTTCTCTTTCTATTTTTGTCACATACATTGTTGTTGGGATTTCGCTATACTAGGGCTAATTTACTGCATCCATTTATGCGAAGTTGTGGAAATTCAGTTTCTAGATAGTGATGCTTCATGTATGGGCCATGTATTATGAATGAATGTTCCTAGAGATGCTTCTTCATTGAAATTCATCTTGATAGAAAATTGAATATCCATAGTCACAATTACTCTTGACTCCAAATCTCCCCGAAGCATTAGGTACTAGTCCACCATAAAGGTGATCACCTTAAACTTATTTCCCCTCTCTCACCTTTTCTTTTCTAGGTCTAGCCCTCTAGGTATCCTAGGGAATCATTTATATTGCAAACCACCCACTAAAAAAATTCGATCTCTTGACATCCTTTGCGCTAGGTTTTTCCTAGGCACCCTCCAATTTTGAAGCAATTCTGATGGTGGGATTGTGAGATACCTCAAGCCCTAGCCTCAAGGTCAATCCCGCCTTAGTTTCCTTACGCTAAAGGCCTCATTGCGATCCTCACATTGTCTTGCACTAAAAATTGTTCCTTTGATCCCTTTCTCCCTTCGGAATAGGTCAAGCATATCCTTGGTTGCTAAACCCTATCCCCTTGACCTAAACCTGGGTCCACTGGGTCCCGTGTGGTCCCGTGCACTATTAAGGATAATCCTTCAAGGTTCACTTGAAATCTAGGCTTTCACAAGAATTTTAAAGCCTAGGGACCTCCATTATAAGATACATACCCTAAACCTAAACCTTGAAATTCACTTTAAGCCCTTCCTTGAGAGCTTACAACCTTGCCTTCCAAAGCAAGCAAGCCACATATTTGAGCCTATCTTGTGAATAGGCTTCTAGGATCACCCCTCACCCTATCATTGGTCCATCCATTTTCGTGATCCTTATCATAGCGAGTCTCCTCCTAGCAATGAAAGTCCGTAAGAGCAAAGAGCCATAGCCGAGGTGACAATGGGTTATTGCTCCTTTGTTTCCCCTAGCCTAGTAGTAGTCCTTCAAGGATTCCCTTTTAGGACCCTTGCTAGTTTGATCGGTAACAAGCCTTAGCCGCAGGCCTCATTAGGCCTTCCTCCCTAGTCACTGTCTTTCCTTGGCTAATTGTTGGCCTTTTTAGCCCTCATCTTGCCTCACTTGCCCTGATTAATCTCTGTTGGTAAGCATTTGATTTTCTGAAGCTAATCATTAGTGATTTTTGCAGAGAAGGTGAAAATTTGCGTTTTCAGGTGTTGAAGAAAATTTGGGCAAGTGGGCAAGCTTCTTTTAGGTCTAGGGCCTTTGGTTTGACCTCTAAACCCTTACTTACCTCACTGTTTACCTACAACAATCATATCTCTTTCTAACAACGCTATAACACCCATAAAATTGGCATAAAATCAACTCACACATTGTTTAACACATTGCCAAGATATTGAATGCATTTGGGTTTTGATCTTTTGCCAAAAATATACAAGTTTGGGTCACTGTCATAAGATCATTAAAATCTGATTCTAGCAATGGCAAATTGCATCTTAAGAAGGCTAATACATCTAAATTATTAAGTTGACAACATTAGTTTGATAGTTGGATTCCTCTTCTCACATTGGGCAAGTATATGCATCTTGAATTTGGCATTGAAGTTTCTATTGTTTGCATTGCACATTTTACTTTGCATCTAAGAGTGCTCTACTGCTGTCCTAAAGGGTTCAATAATTGCTCATTTGAATGTGATTGGATACAAATAACATAAGAAATTTCCTTGCTCATATTCTATAGATAATAATTGTTCTTGGTTTTATGTGCTATTGTGAAGAAGATAATTAGCAAGTGGGCTTCTAGTTGTTTCAAGTGCACTAATACATTTGTTGTTCTGAGTTGGTTGAAGTTTCATAATATCACATCTAATTCACTCATTAAAGCACTATAAATTCAAATCACATTGTGTTGAATGGTTCAAGCTTCTTTGGGCATCTTGATCTACTTAGGTAATTAACATTGAGAAATCTAATTGGCATTATTTTTATCTAAAGAACATTGCTAATCTCAGAAGGAATCATTGGTTAATTGTTAAGTAGATAAGTGCTCTAAGTTCCCTTGCTATCATTGGTATTGGTTAATATCTCATGGAGGAGAATTTTGTCTTGAGTACTTGAAGGGGTTTCTTGTTCATATTTGACAGTTGTTAAACTGTGTAATGTCTGAAACGGGATATTATGCTAATTATGCCGAAACTTACTCAACCCAAAATTTCACCGTAAAATCAAACATTCAATTAACAAAAGATTGCCATGTAAAATAAAACAAATAGAGCACTGCAATCCAATAACACAATGAGCAGGAAAATTCTCAGGTTTTATTATAATGGATAAACTGGAGTTACATGCACATACAACCAAAATAACTGAGATGAAAAGCAGGCCTCCAAGATAATCTGCTTGTTAAAATTGGCAACTAGGGCCAAACTCCACATGGGTCATCTTATTTATGACAACTGATATTTTTCTTGGATTCCTCTCTTCGAGAGGTGTAGGATTGATCTAAAGATCATCCAATTTTGACATGTACAAATGAAGTTATGAATTTATTTTGATTATGGTCAAATTGTCAAGGTCGGCCAGCAAATTTATGTAGGATTAGAAGCCCAACAGTCACGTCTATTCATCCTCAACGTTGCATATAAATAGAAGGTGACTTAGCCTCATTTGGACACACTCATCTTCACACTTCTCTCTCTCTCTCTCCTCATTGATTGGGTATGGATTTCTGGGCCTCTTTCTCTCCACACCTCCGAAATTTCAGGAGGCCGAAATTTCAAGAGGACGAAATTTCAGGAGAGCAAAATTTCAGGAGGCCGAAATTTCAGGAGACCGAATTTCTGTATTGTTTGATCAACGTTGACTGTGGTTAGAGTTGACCGTAGGTTGAATGTTTGACCAAACTTTGACTGGGCAGAATTTAGCTATTTTGAGGGCTATTTCATCTCGCTATTTGGAGGTCAAAGTTAACTGAAGTTGACCATATTGTTGGGGGTCAAATCTGCCCTATTGACCAACGCTGACTTTTTTGGTTAGGGTTCTTTTGCTACTGTTATAAATTATCAGATTTGTAAATTGTACTCTCTCTACTGAACTATTGCAGACTATAAGAAGAATTGATCAAGGGTTTCCCCACATTGGAGTTTGTCCCTGGCTGGTGCCACATCTTGTGTCGTCTTGTCTTGGCTTGTCTTCTACTGTTTATGCTTATGTTCCATCTACATTTTACTATCACGTTGATGTGATTGCTAAACTAGATATTGATATTGGGCTAATAAAGAAATTGAAGTAAAATTGCTCTAAAGCATAGAACATACCATTGTTGCCTAAAATTAACATGGTACCAGAGCTGACGTGAAGACAAAGCCCAAGCAAGAGTGAAAGAGCAATCACCAAAGACAATTGGACAAGGACAAAAGTCTCAATGGGTTCCTCATCCTACTTCCTGGCTGAAGACAAGCTCCATGATAAATATGACTATCATGGATGGAAGATGTTGCTCAATGGGTTCCTCATCCTACTTCCCGGCTGAAGACAAGTTCCATGATAAATCTGACTATCATGGATGGAAGATGTCTCTTGATTTGACCTTGGAAGAAAAAAAAGTGATTGACTATGTGCAGGGTAAAATCCCTGAACCTCCTTCAAATGCACCAGCTGCTGCGAAGACCAAGTACAATAGGGCTGAAGTCAAAGAAAAGAAGATTATCAGGGATTCCATTGACAAGCATCTGGTGGCCTACATCTTCGAATTGAAGACCTCCAAGGAGATCTACGACAAGTTGGTCGGCATGTTCAAGGTTAGTAATGCTAATCAAATTCTATTTCTCAAGAATAAGTTGAAGGATATTAAGAAGGGCAAGGACGAGGATATTCAATCCTATTTCTTGAGGATTACTGAGATCAAGAATGATCTACTCTCGATTGGAGAAGTCATTCCTGACATGTAACTTACTCTCACCACCCTTGGAGGACTCCCACCTAAGTGGTATGTATTTAGAATCATTGTCCTCAACAATGATCGAATTCCAGGGTTTGAAGAATTGATGTCGAGATGCGTTCAAGAAGAAAAAAGAATGGTGGAGCAAGAAATGCCTTCTAATAGAAGCAACTCTACTGCATTTTCCGCTCATGCCAAATGGAGAAATAATGCAGGATCTAAAGATCATTTCCATGAAAAGCTTGGATCTAAGGGAGGAAGGAAGAGTAGGTGCTTTGTTTGCAATAAGTTTGACCACTATGCAAGGGAGTTTTAGGTCCAATGGCGAAGGAAAAAGGAATGCGGGACATCAAGGAAATGGTCGACCGTCCAAGAAATCAAGGAACTCCAGGTGTGAAGAATCAAATGTTGTTAACAATAAGCAAAAAGAGTACTATCTTATATCGAACCTCTCCACTGCCTCTCCTCTCGACACTTTGGGAAATTGGCTGATTGATAGTGGTGTCTCAAAGGCACTTCATCGGATACAAGGAAGCCCTCTCTAATCTGATAGAAAAGGATACAAACTTGGAGATCATTCTTGGAGACGATGCCACCTATCCTGTGAAGGGAGTAGGGAATGTTACCCTTCAATTGAATCAAGGTAACACTATTGCAAGGAGTACTATATGTACCTAATTTTAAGAAGAACCTGGTGTCCATTTCAGTGATCGAGGACAAAGGATTCAAGGTGCCATTCATCAATGCAAAGGTATGTGTTTGGAAAAGAAATTTTAAAGATGCTTTTACTCTTGGGTTCAGGGTTGACACTTTGTATCAAGTTGGAGGAAGTCCATTGGGAGCCATGTCTTGTGACACATCTCTACAATCTGAACTATGGCACCGGAGGTTCGCCCATCTCTATTATAAGGACCTACTGGATGTTGGACAGATGGTGACAGGTATGCCCGAATTCAAAGTAGAGCATGAAGGTGTATGTCAGGGATGTGCCAAAGGAAAACTTACAAGGGGACCATTCCCCTCAAGTAATAGCAAGACCACTTATATTTTGCAATTGATCCACTTCGACATATTTGGTATGATGCCTGTAAAGTCCTTGGGAGGATACTTATATTATCTCACCTTTGTGGATGATTATTCTCGCAAGACCTAGATATGCTTCTTGAAGAAGAAGGATGAAGTGTTCACCTGGGTCTAACACTTCAAAGCCTTGATCGAAAACCAATCCGAGAAGAAAATCAAGACATTGAGGACTGATAATGGGACCAAGTATGAATCCAATGAATTCCAAGATTATTGTAGAGAAGCTGGCATTAAGAGGGAGACTACAATGCCATACACTCCTGATCAGAATGGTGTGGCTGAAAGGAAGAATTGCTCTATTGTAGACGCAGTTTGGGTCATGCTTCATGATCAAGGCCTTCCGAAGTTCCTATAGGCTACAGTTGCAAATACCGCCATGTATGTTCAAACTGATGCCCTCATCAAGCATTGGACTCCAAGACTCCCGAAGAAATGTTCACTGGTAAGAAACCTGATGTCTCTCATTTTACAATTTTTGGAATTCCCGTATATTTTCATGTGCCGAAAGAGAAAAGAAGCAAATTGGGTGCATTTGGGAAGAAAGGAATCTTTGTGGGCTATAGTGAAAATTCTAAGGGATATAGAATTTATGTGGCTCGTCAAAAAGAAGTTGAGATAAGTCCTGATGTCACCTTCGATGAAGATATGGCCCTCAAGAAGATCAACAACCTTCCTATCTTAAGCAAGGACAAAGAAGCTGACACCGGAAATCAGGGTGCAAAAGAAGACGAAACGATGCCTGATGTTGATGAACCTATGGATCCTATTGATCCTCCTCCTCCAAAAGGAGACCCTCATGGCTTAGGGATGTTGAAGTTTCTAAGTTTACTTAGTTTAGAAACCCTTCATGCACTTTTTCTGATTTATTCCTACCTACTTGTTATTTTTTCTTTAACAAGTTATTTACAAAGTAAATACTGAAAATAAACATTAGTGCATGCTCAACACATTACAGATCAACAACTAAAAGAAACAAGAACAAACACACCACATGACACCATTATTTTTGGACCAATGTCCTCGGAAAAACCCAATGCGAGAAAACCGGTGCAGCTATCTGAGGGTTTTCTTATTAAGCAATATTAGAGTACAATCTGGGTGCTGAAACTGGCCTACCCAACAGAGAATTTCCTTAGCAGCTATACCTCACAGTTTGAGAGAAATCTCCTGGCTGAAACCCCGGAAAATCCTTCTGGTAGCTCCCCAACACAAAACTGCTCTGCAACCCTAGTGTCTACTGAAACTGGACTGCGTCAACCCCTCTCTGTCTTACACTGGCCCTGCGTCAGCCCCAGGAGGCCCTGTGTCAACTTTGGGAGCCTCTGCGTCAGCTGTGCTGGCCCCTGTGGTGCTTAGCGCAGCGCTTGGTTGCCTCTGCATGGCCCTGTGTGAGCCCTTGCTGGCTCTGCATCACCCTCCTTGGCTGCTGCGCTGGTCTCCCGGCACAGTCTCTGCCTTCTTTGTACTCAATGCCCCTCAGCTGCTTTCCCGATCACTGATTCTATCTCTCTTAGCAAACCCCGCTCTAGAGAATAGAATGACTGATCATCTGGTGTACTATCCAAGTGACCTTCGAGCCTCCTCTTATACTTTTCTTGTTGACATCTCAACGGCCGAGATTAAGTCCCTAATCAACGGCTAAGATTAGGTCTGGCTTGATCCATGTCTTTTGGACCACTCTAACACAGGTTCATATTAATACACATTAATATTTTATTTTCCCTAAGTTTAGATTTAGGAACTCCATTAAAAATATTAATTATTTTAATATCTCTTGATTTGTTTAGAATCTACCCAAACCCTTTCTGCGTATGGAGATCTCATGTGCCCCAACCTCTCCACCAAATTTCGTAGCTAGAGCACATCCGATGCTACCCCAAATCAACACTCCCTCTTAGCGAGGTTTGTGCTCTAGCAATACTCCTCACTGATTATTACTCTGATCATCCGGCATCTGTGCCTGTGTTGATGCTAGGCCTTCTTGCCCACCATCCTTTGGACTGCTGTCACCTGTACTGCTGCCCATGGTTCTGCCACTGCCACTGTTGCATTTGTACGACAACTCCTTCTGCATCTGTGCTGCTGCTACTGGTCCTTCCTCCCAACACTGCACCTCCTCTCATCATGTTGCATCGTGCTGCCCACTACTACACAACAACTCAGTTACTGAGAAGTAACTGATCTCCCAACTGACCTCCCTATTGGGGTAGAAACACCCTCTGATGCTGAAGCTCCCTCTGCTGCTGACAAGTGCTCCCTCTCTTTAACCTCTGTGCTGCTTCGACAACTCCCTGCATCTCGCATGTTGCACACCTCATTGTGCCTTCCTACATTGGTGCAACACTCCTGTGCCTCTCGCACTGCTGCAGCTTGCTAGCTCTGCGTTGTCTCGGGACTCTCCTGCACTATAGCTCTCTCTGCCGCTCCATCCTCATCAGTCTCTACCTACTCAGCTAGTCCTGCTACTCCTCGTCGGGGCTCCCGTAGCAAGGTCTAATCCAAGATGCTGGGTACCTCAAGGATCTTGCTCCTCATCGCCTGTAGTCCGCCTGACTACAACTCGATGTCTCCCCACTTCTGCTCAGGTGGCGCATGTGCACTCATGGCACAGTCATCGTCTGTCAAAACTTCCTTCTCTGCCTGTGCTGGTGCTGCCTTAGTCTCGGAAGACTCTCCCTTACTCTTCTTCCTTGGGCACTGGGTCTCATAATGACCCATCTCCCCACAGCGGAAGCACTTGATCTTGGAGAGATCTTTCTTCTTTCGCTTCTCTTGCTTTCCCTCAAATGCTAGTGCCACATCCTCCTCCTCTTGCTTGACCTTGATCCCTTTGCTACTGCTACTTGTCTTCTAGTGCTGCTGATCTCTTCCTGGTGAAGAGCTACCCACATCTCGTCCCAAGGTAGGAGAGTCCCTATGCCCAAGATACTCTGGACAAACACTTCCCAATCTTCTGAGACAGCATTCAGGGTTGTCCTCACCATAAGCTCCTAATCTGGTGTTGCTCATATAGCAGTCAACTAGTCTCGGACCTCATTCAGTCCTTCAAGGAAGGTGTCAATCGATTGACCCTTCTTCATCTGATGCGACCTCATCTGGTTCTCGAGCAACATTCTTCTCTGCACAGAAGTATGGTGGTACAAGTTCTTGAGAGCCTCCCACATCTCAACTGTCGTTTCCTTCTCGGCTATATGTGGTACCACATGATCCTTGACCCCGTTAAGGATAATGCACTTGGCCCTCGCCATCGCTTCTTCGTACTTGTCGTTATCATTAAGGTCGACTGGGATAGCTATAACCTTCAAGGCGAAGTTCTTGACATGATTCCTGTCAAGCACTGATAAGATTCTGGCCTTCCAGACTATGAAGTTCGATGCTCCGTCCAGCCTATCCTGGTCTCTTACCTCATGTAGTGCCATGACGCTCCTTTACTTCCCTCCTGGAAGTTCTCTGTTCGACTCCTCTGAGTCTCTACTTCCCGTCTGGAAGTTCTCTTCTGGACTCCCTCTTGGTCTTGATTTTCCTCCTGGAAATCCTTCTACCGCTTGTTGAGATGCCCCCTACTCTGATCGTCTTGTGCAACTGCATTGCTGATCCAGGTTCCTCGGCTGGAAACCCTCGGTAACAACTCCTCTGGCCTTGCTCTGTCAGGTACTATTCTGACTACAGTACCTCACCAGCTCCACTCTGCAATATTTCTGCAGCCTTCTAGACTTCAGCAACTACCTCTCTGTGAATTGCGTCAGCCCCTCTCTGCCTCACGCTTGCTCTTCGTCACCCTAAATGGGTCTGCGTTAGCCCTGGGATGCTCTGTGTCAGCCCTCTGGCCCTCTGCGTCAGCAACGCTGGCCTCTCTGAGGCTCTGCGCAGCTCCCAGCTTCTTCTGCATGGCTCTGGCTGGCTCTGTGTCACACTTATTGGCCTCTGCGCTGCTAGAAACAACTTTTGTCACCTCGGGACAGTTGTTTTCTGCTGCTATTGCTCCGCTTGGCTGATGTCTCTTAGTCCTCCTGTGATTTGCAATCACACTTTGATACCATGTCGAAGTTTCTAAGTTTACTTAGTTTAGAAACCCTTCATGCACTTTTTCTGATTTATTTCTACCTACTTGTTATTTTTTCCTTAACAAGTTAGTTACAAAGTAAATACTGAAAATAAACACTAGTGCATGCTCAACATATTACAGATCAGCAACTAAAAGAAACAAGAACAAACACACCACATGACACCATTAGTTTTGGACCAATGTCCCTAGAAAAACCCAACGCGGGAAAACCGGTGCAGCTATCTGATGGTTTTTTAATTAAGCAATATCAAAGTACAATCTGGGTGTCAAAACTGGCCTACCCAATAGAGAATTTCCTTAGCAGCTATACCTCACAGTTTGAGAGAAATCTCTTGGCTGAAACCCTAGAAAATCCTTTCAGCAACTCCCTAGCACAAAACTGCTCTGCAACCCCAGCGTCTGCCCAAATTGGACTGCGTCAGCCCCACTTTGTCTCACGTTGGCCTTGCGTCAGCCTTTCTAGGCCTGCGTCAGCCCCAAGAGGTCCTACGTCAACTGCGTTGGCCCCTATGGTGCTCAACGCAGCACTTGGTTGCCTCTGTGTGGCCCTGCGTGAGCCCTGCGTGAGCCCTGTGTCACCCTCCTTGGCTGCTGCGTTGCTTTCCCGGCACAATCTCTGCCTTCTCTGTTTCTCTGTATTTAATGCCCCTCAACTGCTTTCTCGATCACTGATTCTATCTCTCTTAGCAAACCCCGCTCTAGACTCTAGAGAATAGAATGATTGATCATTTGGTGTACTCTCCAAGTGACCCTCAAGCCTCCTCTTATACTTTTCCGGTTGACATCTCAATGGCCGAGATTAAGTCCCTAATCAACGGCTAAGATTAGATTTGGCTTGATCCATGTTGTTTGGACCACTCTAACACAGATTCATATTAATACACATTAATATTTTATTTTCCCTAAGTCTAAACTTAGGGACTCCATTAAAAATATTAATTATTTTAATATCTCCTGATCTATTTAGAATTTGCCCAAACTCTTTCTGGGTATTGGAGATCTCATGTGCCCCAACCTCTCCACCAAATTTCGTGGCTAGAGCACATCCGATGCTACCCCAAATCAACAAGGGAGACTCTCGAAGACGCCGAGAGACACATTCCACCAAGGGGACTTTCTGTGAAAGCAAGAAGCTGAACAGGTATCAAGGATATTTGACCGCCATGAGCACTATCATTCAAAATGAGCCTTCATCATTCAAAGAAGCCGTGAACCATCAAGTATGGAAGGATGCTATGAATGAAGAATACGAGTCAATTATGAAGAATGATGTCTGGGATGTGGTCCCTAGACCCTAGGACAAATCGGTTGTCACCTCTAAGTGGCTCTACAAAATCAAGCATGGAGCTGATGGTAATGCAGACCCTTTTATTCAAAAATGTAAGGAGGAGTTGGTTTAAGAATTTGAGATGAAGGACCTAGGACCAATGCACTATTTCGTAGGGTTGGAGGTCTGGCAAAAGGCAGGTGAAATTTTCCTCTCTCAAGGAAAATATGTTGTGAAGATATTGGAAAGATTTGGGATGGTGGACTGCAAGCCTGTGATTACTCCGATGTAACTTAACTTTAAGAAGTTATGTGGTAGTGTTGCTAGACCTGAATTGGGAAATGCTTCTGAGTATCGTCAACTCATAGGAGCACTGATGTTCTTGGTAAACTCCCGTCCGGACATATGTTTTGCAGTTAACACATTGAGCCAATACATGGTTGAGCCTCATCATATACATTAGATTACTGCCAATAATCTTCTGAGATATCTTTGGGGCACAATCACTCATGGACTGAGATACATTGCCGGAGATGTCAGGCTGCATGGTTATTCTGATGTTCATTGGGTTGGCAGTGTGGTGGATTGCAAGAGAACTTCTGGATGTTGTTTTTCTTTGGGTTTTGCTTCGATATCTTGGATAAGCAAGAAGCAGAAATCGGTTGCCTTGAGCACTGCCGAGGCCGAATACATAGCTGCTAGTATGGCCTCTTGTGAAGCTGTCTGCTTGAGGAATCTCTTCAGTGAGCTGTTTGGACATGTGTTGGATACCACCATGATCCTCTGCGACAACCAAAGTGAGATCCGATTATCAGAGAATCTCGTGTTTCATGATCACTCTAAGCATATAGATATCAGGTACCACGTTATCCAGGATATGCTACAACGAGGAGCAATAAGGTTCCATTACATTGGGACTGATGAGTAGGTCGCCGATATTTTGACACAACCCATGGAGAAGGTCAAGTTCTTGGCCTTCCATGAATGACTTGGAGTCGTGGAGAGACCCTCTTATGAGGGTCCTTTATGAGATGGACATTGAGCTTTTGGAGCTCCAGGGGGCTTGGCGTACTTCTTGGAGCGATGAGCAACCATAGGGTGAGTGGTTTAGCCTTCCCCTAGTGGTTTGATGTGTACAGGGTGAGTGGTTCAGCGTTCCCCTGCGATACCCTTTAGCGACATGTAGGCAGGATGAGTGTTTCATCCTTCTCCTGTTGAGACATCCTACCCATGCAGTTTGAGACTCATGGGAAGTACCTCTCATCTAGCCAAAGAGTAGGGAAATGAGGATAGAGACCATAGTAATACCGATGGACACATCGTGTACTACAGTACTCCTTATGCTAGGATGACCGATGTTGATCTGGGATCAATGGGAACTGACTTTGGGTTAGTAAGAGTGGTTTGAGACACTCTCTTTTGATTGGAACTGACTTCGGGTCAGTAAGAGTGGTATGAGACACTCTCTTTTGATTGAAACTGACTTCGGGTCAGTAAGAGTGGTATGACACTCTCCTTTGATTGGGACTGACTTCATGTCTGTAGAGAATTGTATGATACATTCTCGATCACTTCTTTTTCTTTATGGTTCAATAGTGCAGAGCAGTGAATTAATGGCAGAGATAGTACAAATTGGCAGATGGATTAGCAGATGGAGTTCTCCCTAGTTGAGAGGGAGTGTTAAAATTGACAACTAGGGCCAAACTCCGCATGGGTCATCTTATTTATGACAGTTGATATTTTTCTTGGTTTCCTCTCTCGGAAAGGTGTAGGATTGATCTAAGGATCATTCGATTATGACATGTACAAATGAAGTTATGAATTTATTTTGATTATGTTCAAATTGTCAAGATCAACCAACAAACTTATGTAGGCTGAGAAGCCCAACAATCACATCTATTCATCCTCAACATTGCATATAAATAGAAGGTGACTTAGCCTCATTTGGACACACTCATCTTCACACTTCTCTCTCTCTCCTCATTGATTGGGTACGGATTTCCGGGCCTCTCTCTCCTCATTGATTGGGTATGGATATCCGGGCCTCTCTCTCTCCACACGTCTGAAATTTCAGGAGACCAAATTTCTGTATTATTTGACCAGCGTTGACTGTGGTTATGGCTGACCGCAGGTTGATTGTTTGACCAGAGTTTGACTGGGCAGAATTCAGTTGTTTTGAGGGCTGTTTCATCTTGCTGTTTGGAGGCCAAAGTTGACTGAAGTTGATCGAATTGTTGAGGGTCAAATCTGCCTTGTTGACCAGTGTTGACTTTTTGGTTAGGACTCTTTTGCTGCTGTTATAAATGATCAGATTTGTAAATTGTACTATCTCTCTTTGCTGAACTATTGAAGACTATAAGAAGAATTGATCAAGGGTTTCCCCACATTGGGGTTTGTCCCTGGCTGGTGCCACATCTTGTGTCCTCTTGTCTTGGCTTGTCTTCTACTGTTTATGTTTATGTTCTATCTGCATTTTACTATCATGTTGATGTGATTGCTAAACTGGATATTGATATTGGGCTAATAAAGAAATTGAAGTAAAATTTCTCTAAAGCATAGAACATACCATTGTTGCATAAAATTAACACCGCTGCAATGCTGCACCGACCCTCCCAAAACTGACTGAGATCAATTGTTGCATCTATGAACTCTGGCTGAATCCACCAAGGAGATGAGGTGGGTTTTCATCCACTCTCAACAAAATCACCTGAGGGTTTCCGTCCTGGGGCTACCAATGAAGTCGAGAACCAGGTTCTCAAACTCTCATACAAGAAGTAATATCAAATCCAAGTGACTCTCAAGCCTCCTCTTATACTTTCCTCATTGACAAATAAACGGCCAAGATTAAGTCACTAATCAATGGCTAAGATTAGATCTAGCTTGATCCATGCCTTTTGGACCATTCTAACATAGTTTCATATTAATACACATTAATATTTTATTTTCCCTAAGTTTAGACTTAGGGTCTCCATTAAAAATATTAACTATTTTGATATCTCTTGAACTGTTTAGAATCTGCCCAAATCCTTTCTAGGTATTGGAGATCTCATGTGCCCCAACCTCTGCACCAAATTTCGTGGCTAGAGCACATCCGATGCTACCCAAAATCAACACTCCCTCTTAGCGAGGACTATGCTTTAGTAATACTCCTCACTGAGTATCACCTTGATCATCCGGCATCGCTCCCTGTGCTAATGTTAAGCCTCCTTGCCCAACATCCTTTGCACTGCTGCATCTTGTACTGCTGCCCATGACTCTGCTACTGCCACTGCTGCATCTATACGACAGCTTCCTCTGCATCCGTGCTGCTGCTGGTCCTTTCTCCCAACACTGCATCCGCACTACAACTCCCTCTGCATCTGTGCTGCTGTTGGTCCTTTCTCCCAACACTGCATCTGCACTACAACTCCCTCTTCATTCGTGCTGCTAACACACTACTTCTGAAAGGGGTTCTTTACCATCCCCATCTTTTCCCTGAAGTAGTCAAATTTTGACTTTCCAAGGGCCTTGGTGAGGATATCTGCCACATGTTCCCCTGTAGGAGTGTAGCTCAACTATACAACTCCTCATCAGACACAATCTCTGACAAAGTGACACCGGATATCAATATGCAGGAGTGTAGCTCAACTGTACAGCTCCTCATTGGACACAATCTCTGATGAAGTGACACCGGATATCAATATGCTTTGACCTATCATGGAATACTGGATTCTCAAAGAGTTTGATGCAATTCTGATTATCACACATGATCCTGGTTGCCTCCATATTTCTTCTGAATAGGTTTACCAGCAGTTTTCTAAGCCATGTGGCCTCACACGAAGCTGTGTTTGCTGCCATATATTCTGCCTCAGACGAGCTTAGAGCCACAGACTTCTGTTTCCTACTGAACCAAGAGGTCATTCCTAATCCAATGTTGAAATAGTACTCAGAGGTACTTTTCCGATCCACTGAACTTCCTGCCCAATTTGCATCGATAAATCCACTCAACCTGATATCCTTCCCCTTGTGTATAAGAGCCCATAATCATTTGTTCCCTTTAAATACCTGAGAAAGTGTTTGGCTGCTGCCCAGTGAGCCCTCTTTGGTTCCACCATGAACTGACTGAGGGTGTTCACAGTGTAGCAAATATCTGGCCTAGTATTGACTAGATACATCAGGGACCCTATGAGCTGTTGGTATAGGGTGCGATCGACATCTTTGTCTTTTGATGCATCAATCTTCTTCCAGTTGGTGATCATTGGCGTAGCCACAGGTCTACAGTCTCCCATCCTGAACCTTTTCAGAATTTCTGTAACATACCTCCCTTGCCCAAGGAATATTTTTCCTTTTTGCTGCCAAACTTCCAACCCTAGAAAATAGCGCATTCGTCCCAGATCCTTCATATCGAATTCTGTGGCTAGATTCTTCTTGCAGACCTCAATGAGTCTGGATGATCCTGTCAGGAAGAGATCATCCACATATAATACTAAGATAAGTGGCTCATTCTCTACGACCAGATAGTAGAGATTCGGATCCATGTTACTCTTGACAAACCCCATCTTCTGCAAGTAGCCATCTATTCAACCATACCATGCTCTTGGTGCTTTCTTCAGCCCATACAAGGCTTTGTTCATTTTGCATACATGTAATATCCCTTATTAGGGATATCCCTCAAACACAAGCAAACTCCAACTAGAGATGGACTGGGAGGGCGTTTACCAGATATGTTGCCTCTGAAAAGAGGACGAGATCTGGAGGCTACCTGGCCCTTTCCAAACTTTGTAAGAGTATAGGAGAAAAACACACAAGTGGTATAGTTGCCGGGAACAATGTTACTTGGGAGCGGGAGCGGAAGCGGGGAGCGGGAGCGGAAGCGGGAGCGGGAGCGACCATTTTTAGAAGCTCCCGGTTTGGGAGCGAATCCCGGAGCGATTTTTTAAAAATATATATATTTTATATTTTTTAATTTTTGATACATATATGTCAACAAAAACATGTAGAATGATGAATTAGATATAAAAAACATAAAAAAGCATAGATTGAACCATATAACAACAATCATCTAGAAGTTATAATCTTCATCAACCACGTCCGCAAGTTAGTAACATAGTAACATACAACATATTGAGTCTCATGATTCATCAATCTTAAAGTTTCAAGCTTTCAAAATTCAATATATAACATTTATCATCATTGATCACCAAAGTTGTACTTGTAAGCTAAGTGTAACCATTACAACAAATAATATCTAACATGAAATGAAATGTTATAAAATGAAATGAAATGAAACAACTTTCAACTTTCATGAAGCATCATATTCATAATTCATTACTAATGAGTTATAATTGCCAACTTCAAACTTAAATTGTCATATATTGTTTAAAAAAATATCATAATAAATATGAAAGAGTCAATAGTTATAAAAGCTACTAGAAACTAGAAAAGAGAAGTAAATCTATTATCTATTTCTTATGCTTGGGCCTCTTGCCACCACGAGAAATGTCTAATTTTTTAGTCTTGTTGCAAAATCAGGATCTTTGTCATTAATATCACCCTCCAAGCATTAATATCCAGAGGTATCTTTGTCATTACCTTTGTATCTGTATAGGGATCTTTGTCATTAATATCACCCTCTAAGCATTAACATAAGATAGAAAAAGCATAGCATGTCAAGTCAAGATTTTGTTTGAGTGATGCGTACATTTTTAGAAGGGTCATGATAGAGGAGTTCGACAACCAATGTCACTAACATCAAGGTACATAGAGGGATTGGTACTCTTGATTAAATATGAGTTCCATACCCTAATACATGACAAAATTCAATGGAAACATTGCAATCCCCCAATCCTGAAATCCTGAAAAACTGATAAGTCTGCTGGATTTTGAATGAAATCTAAAATTCTACTTTCTCCATATGAAATCCAATGAGGACGAAACCACTCTCAAACATACTGAGTCATTTCATGGTAATGTTAAAAATTTAAGTAAAAGGATGAAAATGAAAATTAAAGAAAATGTCACTTTTACTTTAAGAATTTAACATTACCATGAATAGCATATCAATACTAGGGCCTAGACTTGATCATTAAGTTGCCCCACTCAAAAACTATTTGTTTCTTTCAAAAAAAATTGCATTTCGAACATTACTACAAAAAAAAAAATGCAAAAAAGGCAAAACGCTCCCGAAAACGCTCCTGAAAAGGCAGGGAGCGAAATTTTTTTTAGGGAGCGCGCTCCCGACCCGCTCCCGAGTCGCTCCCGCCCGGAGCGCGGATTGGGAGCGGGAGCGAGGGGGGGGGGGCGCTCCCCTGCAACACTGGCCGGGAAGCTCGAGATAAAAATAACAGTAGTGCAACATACAATAATATATACATGGAATATAGGCAGATACTCGAGCAATGCAAAGAGAAATGCTAAGCCATTTTATTATACTGAGTAATGCAAAGAGTACAAGAGGTGATCGGAATGATAACACCTCGACTTGCACAAGGCAAGTGAAGAAATACACTCAGAATGGTAAGGAAATGGCCTCTCTTTGAACTATGTCCAAGCTGCCGGAGAACTGCTGTCCTGCTGCTACTGCTGGAATCAAGTGAGGATTTGGGGCTGTTCCCCTCCTCAGAAAATGTCGGAACTCTAGAATCAACCTCTACTCAATAAACCTAGAAAAACCCAGAAAGATTTTCTAAAATAGCTAACCCCCGAAAATCACCCACTTGAGGATCTACGCTATCCCTCAAGGCTTTGCACTGCTCCTGAAGAGAATCCTCCAAAAACTCTACCCGACACTCTGCCAAAATCCTCCAATATGCAAGGGCTGATCCCTTGCTCAATCTCCAAGCTCAAATCCTCGACATAAACCCAATCCAGAGCTCCTACTAAAAGAGACTACGTCCTCCCCTCTCAAGATTGTGCAATCATCAAAATGCTCATCTCCTCCTCAACTCTAGAAATCGCTCTTCCTGCAAAATACTGATGAAACTACCTTGCCCGAGAAAGCACTCGAAGTCCCCCAGGGCTAAGGGTGAGATCTCCGAATGGAGACACTCGATGCACTAAACAGTGTTGCAGACAGGCTAAACAGCTAGCGTGCTCTAAGTCAAAATGACTAGCTCAAATGCAACATAATCGAATGCCCAAATGAGAAGGCTCCTCTCCCCTTTATAGCGTTGGCCTCTCTCAAAACCCTAAGGCCAACCTCCTCCAACGTAGCCTCTCTTGCCACGTGTTCCTTCTCCATCTACGCAGTCCCTCCAAGTGTCTACGTGGGCCCCTTCTCTACATGGTCCTTGGGCCCCCTTGGCTCCCCTTTTAAGTTACAACGTTGTGCTACTAGGGAGTGACTTTATTCATAAAGTGAGTTATGTCCCCCTTTCCTCACCTTTTTATTTATAAATAACTATAGAAGGCAAAATTGAGCAAAACCGAATATTCCAATTCGCCATGGCTAATTAGGAATATTGCAGTCTCCCTCGGCAAAATGTTGCTTGTCGTCAAGCAATTGAAGTGATGGATGCTGCAAAATTTTCTCTCTCCCAAGTGGCATCCTCATCCGGTAAATTCTTCCACCTCACCAAGAATTCCCAGACCTCTTGCTCCGTAGCTGCCTCTCCCTGGTATCAATCGTAGCCTCTGGCTGTAACACCAAATGCCCTTCATCATCCGTGGGTGGTAGCTCATCTGTCACTGTCACTTGCTGCCCCAATGCCTTCTTCAGGCATGATACATGAAAAGCGTTATGAATCTTGCTGCCTTGGGGCAGCTCCAATTCATATGCAACCTATCCAATCCTGTGTATCACCCTGTATGGCCCATAAAAGCGGGGCTTAAGCTTATCAGCCCCTTCTGCTTCAGTGACGACTGTCGGTTTGGCTATAATCGTAGGTAGACCAAGTCCCCTACCTCAAACTGTCTCTCCACCCGACCCTTGTCAGCATATAGCTTCTGCTGGTTCTGCGTTGTAGCCATATTATCCTTGAGAGCTCGGAGGATATCCTGACTCTCTTGGATCCAAATCTTGGCTCTCGGAGCCTTACTAGCACCAAACGTCACGTCAACAAAAGATAAAGGATGATATCCATGCCAAGCATAGAATGGTGACATACCAATGGACATGTGATGTGCAGTGTTGTAGCAGTGCTCCCCCAGATGCAGCCACTTCAGCCATGCTTGCTGCTGCCCACTGACATAGTTACGCAAGTAGCCCTCCAGCCACTTGTTAACTATCTCCGTTTGCTCGTCCGTCTGTGGGTGATAACTGGTACTCGTTGTCAACTCCGTCCCCACCAACCGGAAAAGCTCCTGCCAAAACCTGTCCATGAAACGACTGTCCCTATCACTGATGATGGTCTTAGGAAGACCATGTAGCCTGAAGACCTCTATGAAGAACAACTCGGCCACCTGCACTGCTGTGTAGTGTGCGGATGTGGCGAAAAAATGTGTATACTTTGTCAGTCGATCAACGACGACAAAGATACAATCTTTGCCCTGCACCATGGGCAACCCTGTGATGAAGTCCATCGAGATACTCTCCCATTTCCCCTCCGGAACAGGAAGAGGCTGCAATAATCCTGCGGGATGGCTCATCTCCCCCTTGTTCCTCTAGCAAATATTGCACTCCCGGATATGCTGGAGAACATCCTCCTTGAGGCCCTTCCATGAGAACCTCTCTCTAATGGCCCTGTAGGTTTTGGTAAGCCCCTGATGGCTGACCAATGGTGAATCGTGTGATGCCTGAAGTATCTTCTTCTTGAGCTGAGATCCCTCAGTCAAGAAGATCCGGTCCCTATAGTAGATGATCTCATCGATTACCCTGTACCTGTCATCCGTAACTTGCCCATCAAGAACCTCACATGCAAATCTATCCTTGGAGTACTCTACTAAGAGCCGAGCCCTCCAGTCTGTGTCCAAGCTCGTAAGAGACAACATGGCTGGTCTACATGAAAGGGCATCTGCTACCACGTTGTTCTTACCCTTGGCATACTCAATGTCAAAGTCATACGCTTGGATCTTACTGATCCACTTCTGCTGCCTCTCTTGTAGTTGTTTCTGCTCCAAAAGGAACCTGAGGCCGTTGTGATTAGTCCTCACCCCGAACCTGCTACCCACTAAATACTACCAGAATTTGACCAATGCATGCATAATGGCCAGCATCTCCTTGTCGTATATAGAATACAACCTCTCATGCGGAAGGAGCTTCCGGCTCTCAAAGGCTATAGGGTGACCTCCCTGCATCAACACTGCGCCGATCCCCTCTCTCGACGCATCACACTCCAAAACAAATGGCTGCGAAAAATCCGGCAATGCAAGCACTGGGCAGCTGCTCATAACCTCCTTGAGCCTGTCAAAGGCTCGCTGCGCTGTATCCGACCAACTGAATGCCCCTTCCTTGTCAGATCTGTCAGGGGTGCAGCAAGCTATGAGAAACTCTTGACGAACTTCCAGTAGTAAGTACAAATGCCAATGAATCCCCGAAGTTCTGTCACGTTCCTAGACTCCGGCCAATCTTTGATGGCCTTGATCTTCTCCTCGTGGACTCTCACTCCGTCCACCCCTTTGATGTGTCCCAAGTACAACATCTCCGTCAACCCAAACTCACACTTCGAGAGCTTGGCATAGAACTGCTGCTCCTCCAAGATGCGCAACACTGTCTCAATGTGCTGGAGATGCTCCTCCCAAGTCCTGCTGTAAATGAGAATATCATCAAAGAACACCAACTCAAACTTCCTCAAGTGACTACAGAAGATGTGATTCATGCAGGACTGGAATGTAGCTGGGGCGTTGGTTAGCCTGAAGGGCATTACCAAAAACTCAAAGTGCCCATAGTGACTGTTGTCGCGCAGATTGACACGAGAACGCTCAGACCGGGGGCTGTCACTCTGATCCCCGATCTCTCCATTTAAGCCCGTCTGCCGCGGCTAAGGGGGGTAGACCCTATAATATAACGATGACCAATTGTCGACCAGTTGGTTGGGAGACACGATATGAAAAGCGCTGAATGGATTTAGAAGTTAAAAGACCAGTGCCTTGTGGGTTTGAATTTTAAACGATCACTTAGTAAATAAAAATGTAAACCATGTGTAGCAATCATTTATCATCAAATGATTAGAACAGATGCAGGATATTCGATAAATACACAGAGTTCTTATAATGACCAGAGCTTCAATAACGATATCCAGTGATTTTAAATTTTGAAGAGATGAATGCCTTTTAACAACCACGCAAAATCATGAATCATTAACCAAATACAGCTAATCTTTAAGATGATCATTCATGTGCAGACCTGTCTAAAATAAGCATTTATTCCAAATTTTGAATCTCAGCGTGATATTTCCCGAGAACAACTGGATCTGGAAAACAAGGAAATTTTCCACAAATTTTTTATGCTTTTTTCATTTTTTTTTTTAAAGTAAAATTAAAACTAAAATAAAATCTGAATAAAATACAATTCAAAATTTTAAAATCTAAAACTAAAGCTAAAACCCTAAAATCCCTTTTCATGAATTTTTATTTATAAACTTTAAACAAAGCCTAAAAAAATAAAAAAAAAATCTAAATTCAAATTTAATCTAAAACCCAACTATATTAAAACTAAACGTAAAGCCTAAAAATAAAAAATTTTTATAAATGAATCTTTTTATTTTTTTTTATTTGGAATAAAACTTTAAATCTAAAAATGAATTAATCAAAAAGAATTTTATTTTATTTTATTTTTATTTTTATTTTTATTTTTTTAATATTTGAAATAAAACTAAAATTTAAAAATTATAAAATCTAAATTATAACTAAACTAACCTAAATTTAATCCTTAGCCTAAATCGAAACTACAAACCATGCAAATGATAATGTCAAAGTTTTTTTTATAAAAAATCTACCCAAAAAAACGATATCAAAACCTTAGACGGATAATCGGGCTTCATACACAGTCGACGACGGCAGGGAAAGAACCTGAAATCAATTTGAGGCTTACCTGAAGACGATAATACGCAAACGTTTCAAGAAATTACCTGGCCCGATGGTGAATATGGTGGCGAAATTTTCGACGGACCTGTGTCTTCTTTCCTGATTGGCCTCTAAATTATCTTCTGGCCGTCTATACTGACCCTGGATGCAGCAGCGAGGGTAAATGTTTTCTGCGTGGATCCAATGCAGGCTCCCGGATTGTTCTGGCGGCGACAGCGTGAGAGGCTTCACTGAAGTATGCCAAATGCATTCGACTTGAGATCAGATCTTCTTACTGTAGCAGCTTTTTGATACTGTCGGCGGCTAGAATGAATCGTAACACTGCAAGGCTCAATAAGTGGCCATGATTAGACAACGAAATTCGATGTCTCATTTTCGGAGAGCCATTTTTTTTACCCAACCAACCGCTGTTTATGTCCTTACGGCGTTTCTGAAGGGTATAGCATAATTTTTTTTTTTGAAATGTATGCTGATTAAATCCGCGGACTCAGCGAACTTAGACGCCAGACAACGTATTGACAGGTTTGGTCACCAGGCAACAGTGTTTTGGCATTTGACGATTGTGTGCAATCACGCCCTCAGTAGAAATGAACGCTGAGAGAACCTTCCCCTGGAGAGACCCTGCTCCTGTAATTGCAAAAAATCCTAATGAAAACTGTATAAAGCAAAAATTTGAAACCCTAGATCAGCTTGATTAATTTACAGATTTTGGCCCCTTAACAGCCAGATTCAGCAATAAGAACAGAAGTATTTTAAAGAACAAAAATTTCAGATTTTCACTATGAAGAACTTCAGAAAATCTCTCATGCAAATTAGGAAAAATAAACTGAATGATAGACCCAGGATCAAATCCAACTGGGCTCAGCAAAAAATGCTTGCGGGAGTTGGCTGGTTCAGCCGAGAACTTCCCCAAACGCCCACCAATCTTCTTCAGTAAGGGTTTTCTGCACAGCTCAAAACAACCATCAGTAAAGAGGGCAAAAATGCTGCTAGATCCCAAAAGTAATGGAGATACCTGCCATTACTTCAGAAACCCTAACACCACTCAAACCCTAGCAAGTGAACAAGATACCTGTGCTCACAATACTCTACAATAAGCTATTATTAATGGCTGAAAAATAAAATATGCAGAAACTAAATTAGCTCACAACACTTCCAGAGAGTAACACCAACAAGATTTGGACCCCAAAGTCTTATTTTATTAACCAGAAAACAGATTACAAGAGAGCTTCTTCAGTACAAGACTCACAGATCGAATGATCTGAAATGACCCCTATCACCCTACTTAAAGGAAATGATCCCAACGGCTAGTTCGAGTGATCCATGTTGAAATGATCTCGACCGTCGATGAGGATCAAGACATCTCTTAATCTCATCCGTCGAAATTGTTAACTTATTATTAAAAATAATATTTTGCATGCATTCACTCAAAATATTATTATTTTATTATTTAGGGTTTTTGCTTTATTTTATAATTTTTATTTATTTTATTATTTTATTTATTTTCTTAAATGGATCATCGAACTAAGCCTTTGGAAACATCATCTAGGACCTAGGACTCAGGACTCATAAGGGGATTTAAAACATTTTCCAACCCTCAAGACACATTACATCATGACTTTTACAATTTACATCTTAAGGGGAAAACCCCTTTATCATAGACCCTCATAAATCACCCAGTTTCTGCGACACAACTATAATCTAGCAGATTAACACTCTAGGATTCTCCTAAAGCTCTAATAAGAAAATACATCCCGGCTTTGGGGTCAGGCTGAAGGAAAACTCTGCCGATCATAGATCGGTGAGACAAAAAACCTTCCGGGACGTAGATTATCATTAGAAAGTTAGGTCGACCTAGGCAACTTTACATAAACGACTCATATCTGCTAAGATTATTTACAATTCATACATGCAGACTGGGTTTACAATTAAAATGATCAAGCTGCTGATGACTGCAGGCTGGCACGGACACGTCGTTCAGGTGCTACCCCTTTTTGCAAAGAAAAAGGGGGTGTACTGCATGGGTAGTTGACTGGTAGTGGTCAACATCTGGCTCTACTTGGGGACACGTTGCTGCTCTGTAGGAATGTGAGATTCCAGAATTTGCATCCATGCAACACACAACAAAATTTAAGTAGCGTCCGTCCAAAAATCATCATATAACATTAAGCACAGGAAAGATATAAGCTCCTCATTTATTAACTAATCTAGGAAAGCAAATCTAATTCTAAAACCAAAATGAAAATGCTGAATGACAAGTAGGGTTAGAAATACAATACAGAGGATGCCCCATGGCATCAGATATGTTCAATATAGTGTATACTGAGCATTTGCCTGCTTTCAGGCAAATCTGTCGGCTGCTTGTCGGATGTGCCATGTCCAATTCTACATATGGTAGGACTTTTTCCTATCCGAAAATCAAGCTGCTCGCGGCCGTCTGATGCATCAAATATTCTTCTCATTTTCTTTCTCTTGCGCTTTTTCTTTGTGGCAGGTTGTATTACTGATGACATGTAACTTTCTGTTTCAAAGCTATCAGATGAAGTATGTAAGATATGCGTGACATGTCTTTCTTTATCCTGCATCTGATCTTTATCATTTTTAAGTCTATCTGGATCACCTTCAATTAACCATCTTTCAATTGAACCAATGACCTCCTCATAATAAGATGGAACTTGTTGCGACAAATGAGAAGGCTCCTGATCTGTTGATGTCCCCTGGTTTCTCTCATCCTTTGACCATTGTTGAAACTTTTGAACCTGTATATTAATGGCATCCATGTGACTAGAGTGTTCAACCTTTATAGCACTGATTTGCCTGGCATGGTGTTCTTCCATATCTTTTATTACTTTATCGTTCTTTTCCTTTATGTTCATCAAGCAATACTGCATAGAGTTCCTTTCTTCTTTATGATTTGCTTGCATGCTGGCCAACTGATTATTATGATCAAACGTCATGATAGTCATTTCTTCATCCATAATTAATAACTTGTTTTGCATAGAATTAATTTCCCTATCATGATCCGCTTTCATGGTCGCCATATTTTCCTCTAAGCCTGATATTTTGCTTTGCATGAAACTAATTACTGTGTCATGATTAGTCTTTATGGCCTCAATTTCTCTAGCATGCTGATTTTGCATAATCTCCATCTCCCTATTACGCTTTTCCAGGTGGGTGCATAAAGTTCTCACATCATTGACGTAATTAGTTTGATTAATCTCCATATTTTTTACCAGCATCATTAGTTCTTGTATAATTTGCTTTTGCCCTTCCTTTTCATTGTCATTTGTCCCTGATTTTCCACTATCATGGACTTGATCTGCAATAGTACTGGTGGATGACACATTCTGATCTTGAAATCTTTCTTCGACAACTGGACCTTTAATAAGATTACTTTCTTTCTTTTGCACAATTTTAGAGGCAGAAGGCAAGCTGTTTGGATAACCATATCTATCTTTGAAAGCGTTGACAATGTCTTGTAAAGAAGTGAAAGAATCCTTAGGAAAATTGTTAAACCAATTCAAAGCATCACCCTCTAAAGAAAAGACAAAAAGACGCATCTTGATATCTTCATGATTAAATTGAGGGGGTCTACAATATATGATCATTATGCGAGTAAACAAGCCTAGATGTCTTCTAATAGCGATTGAATCGCCACTCGAGAAAATAGGTAATTTAGAAATGGCCTCCTCCGGAAAATCATGGCGACGGTCAGTAAAACGACATGGTTTAAATGAATAATCCATGATGAATAATAAGGGATCAGATGGATGATAGAATGAGATCTCTGCTCAAGAAAATCAATAGATGAAAGGAGTGGAGTCGCCACTTGAACAATGAATCTGATTCTAGGATCCAAAAAGTGACCACAAGCAGATATGAGGAAAGCTTCTTGTCTGGGAAAAAATAAGAAAATGGAGTTGCCACCCAAACAAGAAACAAACCGAAGAGATGCCACTGATATGGCGAAAAATAAGGCAATAAAAGATCCAAATGATAACCCCAAATGTGGAATCTGCCAGCTCAAAATGAGAGATGAGAAAGATGAGAAAATGAATGTCGATGAAACTCCAGGAACAGAAAAACTCTGTCCCTGGCAACGGCGCCAAAAAATGTTGGCGTTGCCGGGCCAGATGAAAAGATAAGAAATGAGAAGGATGATTGTCGTTGAAACTCCGAGAATAAAGTATCCCCGGCAATAGGGCCAAAAAATGTTGTCGCGCAGATTGACACGACAATGCTCAGACCGGGGGCTGTCACTCTGATCCCCAATCTCTCCGTTTAAGCCTGTCTCCCGCGGCTAAAGGGGGTAGACCCTATAATATAACGATGACCAACTGTCGACCAGTTGGTTGGGAGACACGATATGAAAAGCGCTGAATGGATTTAGAAGTTAAAAGACCAATGCCTTGTGGGTTTGAATTTTAAACGATCACTTAGTAAATAAAAATGTAAACCATGTGTAGCAATCATTTATCATCAAATGACTAGAATAGATGCAGGATATTCGATAAATACACAGAGTTCTTATAATGACCAGAGCTTCAATAACGATATCCAGTGATTTTAAATTTTGAAGAGATGAATGCCTTTTAACAACCACGCAAAATCATGAATCATTAACCAGATACAGCTAATCTTTAAGATGATCATTCATGTGCAGACCTGTCTAAAATAAGCATTTATTCCAAATTTTGAATCTCAGCGTGATATTTCCCGAGAACAACTGGATCTGGCAAACAAGGAAATTTTCCACAAATTTTTTATGCTTTTTTTCATTTTTTTTTAAAGTAAAATTAAAACTAAAATAAAATCTGAATAAAATACAATTCAAAATTTTAAAATCTAAAACTAAAGCTAAAATCCTAAAATCCCTTTTTATGAATTTTTATTTATAAACTTTAAACAAAGCCTAAAAAAATTAAAAAAAATCTAAATTCAAATTTAATCTAAAACCCAACTATATTAAAACTAAACGTAAAGCCTAAAAATAAAAAAAAATTATAAATGAATCTTTTTATTTTTTTATTTTTATTTTTTTTATATTTGGAATAAAACTTTAAATCTAAAAATGAATTAATCAAAAAGAATTTTTTTTTTTTTTTATATTTGAAATAAAACTAAAATTTAAAAATTATAAAATCTAAATTATAACTAAACTAACCTAAATATAATCCTTAGCCTAAATCGAAACTACAAACCATGCAAATGATAATGTCAAAGTTTTTTTAAAAAAAAATCTACCCAAAAAAAACGATATCAAAACCTTAGACGGATAATCGGGCTTCATACACAGTCGACGGCGGCAGGGAAAAAACCTGAAATCAATTTGAGGCTTACCTGAAGACGATAATACGCAAACGTTTCAAGAAATTACCTGGCCCGATGGTGAATATGGTGGCGAAATTTTCGACGGACCTGTGTCTTCTTTCCTGATTGGCCTCTAAATGATCTTCTGGCCCGTGTATACTGACCCTGGATGCAGTAGCGAGGGTAAATGTTTTCTGCGTGGATCCAATGCAGGCTCCCGGATTGTTCTGGCGGCGACAGCGTGAGAGGCTTCATTGAAGTATGCCGAATGAATTCGACTTGAGATCAGATCTTCTTACTGTAGCAGCTTTTTGATACTGTCGGCGGCTAGAATGAATCGTAACACTGCAAGGCTCAATAACTGGCCGTGATTAGACAAAGAAATTCGATGTCTCATTTTCGGAGAGCCACCAAAGATAGATTCTTTTTACCCAGCCAACCCCTGTTTATGTCCTTACGGCGTTTCTGAAGGGTATAGCATAATTTTTTTTTTGAAATGTATGCTGATTAAATCCGCGGACTCAGCGAACTTAGACACCAGACAGCGTATTAACAGGTTTGGTCACCAGGCAACAGTGTTTTGGCATTTGACGATTGTGCGCAATCACGCCCTCAGTAGAAATGAACGCTGAGAGAACCTTCCCCTGGAGAGACCCTACTCCTGTAGTTGCAAAAATCCTAATGAAAACTGTATAAAGCAAAAATTTGAAACCCTAGATCAGCTTGATTAATTTACAGATTTTGGCCCCTTAACAGCCAGATTCAGCAATAAGAACAGAAGTATTTTAAAGAACAAAAATTTCAGATTTTCACTATGAAGAACTTCAGAAAATCTCTCATGCAAATTAGGAAAAATAAACTGAATGATAGACCCAGGATCAAATCCAACTGGGCTCAACAAAAATGCTTGCGGGAGTTGGCTGGTTCAGCCGAGAACTTTTCCAAACGCCCACCAATCTTCTTCAGTAAGGGTTTTCTGCACAGCTCAAAACAACCATTAGTAAAGAGGGCAAAAATGCTGCTAGATCCCAAAAGTAATGGAGATTCCTGCCATTACTTCAGAAACCCTAACACCACTCAAACCCTAGCAAGTGAACAAGATACCTGTGCTCACAATACTCTACAATAAGCTATTATTAATGGCTGAAAAATAAAATATGCAGAAACTAAATTAGCTCACAGCACTTCCAGAGAGTAACACCAGCAAGATTTGGACCCCAAAGTCTTCTTTTATTAACCAGAAAACAGATTACAAGAGAGCTTCTTCAGTACAAGACTCACAGATCGAATGATCTAAAATGACCCCTATCACCCTACTTAAAGGAAATGATCCCAACGGCTAGTTCGAGTGATCCATGTCGAAATGATCTCGACCGTCGATGAGGATCAAGACATCTCTTAATCTCATCCGTCGAAATTGTTAACTTATTATTAAAAATAATATTTTGCATGCATTCACTCAAAATATTATTATTTTATTATTTAGGGTTTTTGCTTTATTTTATAATTTTTATTTATTTTATTTATTTTCTTAAATGGATCATCGAACTAAGCCTTTGGAAACATCACCTAGGACCTAGGACTCAGGACTCATGAGGGGATTTAAAACATTTTCCAACCGTCAAGACACATTACATCATGACTTTTACAATTTACATCTTAAGGGGGAAAACCCCTTTATCATAGACCCTCATAAATCACCCAGTTTCTGCGACACAACTATAATCTAGCAGATTAACACACTAGGATTCTCCTAAAGCTCTAATAACAAAATACATCCCGGCTTTGGGGTCAGGCTGAAGAAAAACTCTGCCGATCATAGATCGGTGAGACGAAAAACCTTTCGGGACGTAGATTATCATTAGAAAGTTAGGTCCGCCTAGGCAACTTTACATAAACGACTCATATCTGCTAAGATTATTTACAATTCATACATGCAGACTGGGTTTACAATTAAAATGATCAAGCTGCTGATGACTGCAGGCTGGCACGGACACGTCGTTCAGGTGCTACCCCTTTTTGCAAAGAAAAAGGGGGTGTACTGCATGGGTAGTTGACCGGTAGTGGTCAACAGTGACACCTGAAGGCGGTCTTGGGAATGTCCTGCATCCTCACGCGAATCTAATGGTACTCAGATCTCAAATCAATCTTTGAGAAGAACTGTGCTCCTTTCAACTCATCCATCAACTCATCGATCCTAGATATGGGGTACCTGTTCTTAAGGGTCTTCTTGTTCAGGGCCCTGTAGTCAATGCACATCCTCAGTGTGCCGTCCTTCTTCTTCACCAACACCACGGAAGAAGCAAAAGGACTCGTGCTCGGCTGAATGTGCCCAAGAGCTAGCAACTCCTGAATGGCTCGCTCAATCTCATCCCGATAGGCCTTGGGATGCCTATAGGGGGTAGTAGTCACTGCCTATATGCCCTGCTCAAGCTCAATGGTGTGCTCAAACCCCCGATCCGGTGGCTGTCTTGGTGGAATCTCCCCAAACACTGTGGCATACTGGTCAAGGATGGACTGTATCTCTGGGTGCACCATCTGCCCTGTGGTCCCTGCCTTTGATGCACGCAGCTCCATTGCCCACTCTACGTCTCCCTTCTGGAAGACTGTCTCCATCCGATGAGCCGATACAGTCTGAGTCAGATATGTGTGCTGTCCTCGTATCTTCTCATGCCTCCCTATCTTCTCATCATCCCACTCCATCTCTAGGGCCTTCCAATCTGTCGTGACCTTCCCTAGAGTGATAAGCCACTGAACACCCAATATCATGTTGGTGTCCGGAATATCGACCATGAAAAAGTGGTAAGTCAGTGTGTAAGTGCCTATCATCACTGATAACTCTGGGACATAACGAGCACATACCATGGTTTGATCTCCTCGGCCCAAAATTGAAAAGCCATTGAAGCTCTCTGTTTGTGTACCTCTTCGCTCAACCATCTGTTCATCGATGAAGTTGTGGGTTGCCCCACTGTCAACCAAAACTGATACTCGCTTGCCACGTACTGTCCCCCGTACACTCAGCGTCAAATACTTGGGAACTGCTCGCAATGTTGCAAGGGCCCCTCCAGTAGGTGCAAAAACTGCGCCACCTGCTACTGGTGGTGGAGGTGGCAAAGGATCCTGCGTATCATGACTATATCCTGCCTCTACATCATCCTCCTCATCCTCTTCCCTGCTGCTCTCGGAGAAGACCTCAATAAAATGTGCTTTGCCAGCGGCACATCTATGTCCTGGTGCCCGCGGCTCCTGACAGGTAAAGCACAACCGCTTCTTCTTCTGCTCCCTCCTAGCATCATCATCAATCTGTGCTCGTCCTGGATTCCCCTTTGGAGGCGGAATCCTCACATCCTTCCCCTTAGGTTGGAAAGCCTGTCTCTGGGGGTAAGGTGTCTGGCTCCTGGGTATGGCATCCTGTAAGTCCCAGGTCTTGCTAATAGCATCCTGCAGTGTGGTTGGTCTAGTGGATCTGACTAGACCCCGAAGTGGCTCTGCTAACCCCTCAACAAACATGTAGATCCTCCGTGCCGTGGATAGGTCTGGCACCATCATGAAACCCTAAAGAAGTCTACAATGTAGGTCTCTGGGTTCCCGGTCTGTTTGAGCCTCGTCAGCTCAATAAAGCGCTGTTCCGGATCCCTCTGGTCAAACCTCTCTATCAATCTCCTGGTGAACTCGGCATATGTCGTCACTGTGGAATGTCCGAGTGTAACCAACCCATGGAACCACTAGTCCTGGGCCTCACCATCCAAATGTAATGTCGCCACACTGATGGCCTCTGTCTCCGACATCTGGTTAAGCTGAAAATAGATGTCCAGTTTTTCCACCCAAGACTTTGCCGAACTGTTTGATGAGCCATCAAACGTAGGCAAGTGGAATCTACTAGCTGTGTGGTGGGTGTCTCCATCATGATAATGCGGTATCCTCTGTGATGGTCATGGGGTCTACTATCCCGCTGGAGCTGAACAAAGTCTTTGAATGAGAGAGCATCCCTGAACTCCTGCCCATAGGCCTGGCAATCTGCAAAATAATTGCCCATATGATCGGGCTTCGCTTCTTGCTGGGCTCCGGCCCCTCTGTCTGCTTTTAGGAAAGTGGGCATGGTAGAACGTGTAGGGGCATGTGAGGCTATCCCCTGAGTGGTATCACGCTGAGTGGCACCCTGCTCTGGCAAATGGTGGGATGTACTCGATCCCTCACCAACCTGGAAAACCCGTGGGTTCTCATGCTGTCTAGCCTCCACTGTCGTGAATCTCTGCCCCATCACCTCGATTTGCCTCGACAAATCTTGCATTGATTTGAGGAGCATGTCCGCAAATCTCTTCCCATTCTTATCTGCCATCGGATCCTCCTGCTCTGTGTCCACCACAGGCTGCTCTTGTTCTGTGTTCACCACAAGCTCCTTCTGTTCTGTGTCCACCACCCGAACACAGTTTCCCTCTCTATAGGTGTTCTCCAACCTACGCTCAATATCTCTATATTTCCTACCTCTGTAACAGATGTAGGGCTTCTCCCTCGGTGGCTTCTCCCTCGGTGTCATTGACTGCTAGCTCCACAGGCTGAGCAAGATCTATGCTCTGATACCACTGTAATATCCCTTATTAGGGATATCCCTCAAACGCAAGCAAACTCCAACCAGAGATGGACTAGGATGGCGTTTACCAGATATATCGCCTCTGAAAAGAGGACAAGATCTGGAGGCTACCTGGCCCTTTCCAGACTCTGTTTAAGAGTATAGGAGAAAAACGCACAAGTGGTATAGTTTCCGGGAAGCTCAAGAGATAAAAATAACAGTAGTGCAACATACAATAATGTATACATGGAATATAAGCAGATACTCGAGAAATGCAGAGAGAAATGCTAAGCCATTTTATTATACTGAGTAATGGAAAGAGTACAAGAGGTGATTGGAAAGATAACACCTCGACTGGCACAAGGCAAGTGAAGAAATACACTCAGAATGGTAAGGAAATGGCCTCTCTTTGAACTGCGTCCAAGTTGTCGGAGAATTGCTGTGCTGCTGCTACTGCTGGAATCAAGTGAGGATTTGGGGCCGTTCCCCTCCTCAGAAAATGCCGAAACTCTGGAATCAGCCTCTACTCAATAAACCTAGAAAAGCCCAGAAAGCTTTTCTAAAATAGCTGACCCTCGAAAATCACCCCCTTGAGGATCTACGCTATCCCTCAAGGCTCTGCGCTGCTCCTGAAGAGAATCCTTCAAAAACTCTACCCGAAACTCTGCCAAAATCCTCCAATATGCAAGGGCTGATCCCTTGCTCAATCTCCAAGCTCAAATCCTCCACATAAACCCAATCCAGAGCTCCTACCAAAAAAGACTACGTCCTCCCCTCTCAAGGCTGCGCAGTCATCAAAATGCTCAGCTCCTCCTCAACTCCAGAAATCTCTCCTCCTACAAAATACTGATGAAACTAACTTGCCAGAGTAGGCACTCGAAGTCCCCCGGGGCTAAGAGTGAGATCTCTGAACGGAGACACTCGATGCACTGAACAATGTTGCAGACAAGTTAAATAGCCAGCGTGCTCTAAGTCGAAATGACTAGCTCAAATGCAACATAATCGAATGCCCAAATGAGAAGGCTCCTCTCCCCTTTATAGCGTTGGCCTCTCTCAAAACCCTAAGGCCCACCTCCTCCAACGTAGCCTCTCTCTTGCCACGTGCTGCTTCTCCATCTGTGCAGTCCCTCCAAGTGTCTACGTGGGCCCCTTCTCTACGTGATCCTTGGGCCCCCTTGGCTCCCCTTTTAAGTTACAACGTTGTGCTACTAGGGAGTGACTTTATTCATAAAGTGAGTTATGTCCCCCTTTCCTCACCTTTTTATTTATAAATAACTATAGAAGGCAAAATTGAGCAAAATCGAATATTGCAATTAGCCATGGCTAATTAGGAATATCACAATACATGAGACTTCTTCTCATGAGTTTCAAAGCCCTCTGGTTGTTCATTGTATACCTCTTCCTTTATTACCCCGTTCATAAATGCTGTCTTGACATCCATTTAATGGATCTCCCATCGCATCTGGGCTGCAAGAGATATCACGGTCCTAATAGATGTATACCTGGCTACCGGGGTGAAGGTTTCCTCATAGTCAATCCCTTCCTTTTGAGCATATCCCTTAGCCACAAACCTGGCCTTGTATTTTTCAACATTGTCGTCTGCAACATATTTGATTTTGTAGATCCATCTTGAACCTACAACAAATTTGTCTTGAGGCCTTGACACCACCTCCTAGACATCGTTTACCATTATGGAGTTATACTCCTCCACCATCGCATCTAGCCAGACCTGATGCTGAGCTGCCTCCTTGAAGCTGGCAGGCTCCCCATCCTGAGCTACTAATGCCTGATACCTGTCTGGCTGTTTTCGCTCCCTTTTACTGTTCCTTGGCTCTCTGATGAAGTTCTCTGCATCACGCAGAATCTGATGAAGTTCCCGGCTGGTTCTTCCTCTACCAACAAGTGCTTCTATTCGCTCCTCCTCCTCATCCTTATAATCTTCCTGATTTGAGGAAGAATTCTTCACATTCGTTGGTTGAAGAGGCATGACCAACGGATCCTCTTTCGACTGCTCCTCGGAAGGCATTTCGCGAGATCTTTTGAAAGCTATGTCCTCCATGAACTTTACATCGCGTCGTACCACTACCTTCCTGCTCCCTGGAAGATAGATTCTGTATGCCTTAACTTTCTTGCTATATCCTATCAGATACCCCTTTTCTGTAGTGTGATCCAACTTCTTCCTCTTTCCTTTGGGTATGCGACAATATGCTAAACTCCCAAGTATCCTGAAATGACTGACTTCAGGCGTCTTACCAGTGAAGACTTTCTATGGAGTAATCTTGCCCAATTCCCGATGAGGAGTCCTATTCTGAACGTAGATAGCTGTGTTGCATGCTTCCGCCCATAGGAATTTTGGCATACCCTGATCATACAGCATGGACCTAGTTGCTTCTACAATAGTCCTGTTTTTCCTTTCTGCCACCCCATTTTGCTCCAGATTGTAGGGAGCTGTCCACTCTCTTCTGATGCCCTCCTTAGCACAATAATCAGTGAAGTCCTTATCAACATACTCTCCACCATTATCTGGGCGCAAGACTTTTATTTTCTTACCTGTCAGATTCTCCACTAGAGCCTTGAACTCCTTGAATCGAAAGAAAACCTCATCCTTGGTTTTCAGAAAATAGATCCAAGTTTTCCTCGAGTGGTTATCAATGAAGGTAAGGAAATACTCCGCACCGCTGAGAGCTTTAACGGACATAGGTCTGTAGATATCTAAGTGTATCAATCTTAGTACACTCTTGGCCCTGTGGTTGCTCCTAGTAAATGCCGCCTTGGAATACTTTCCTTGAGCGCATCCCCTGCATGCATCATCTCGTTCCGTACTCAGCTCTGGAACTCTTGTTACAGTGCTCCTGAGAATTCTCAGAGCTACATGGTGCAAGTGACCCATTCTTCTGTGCCATAGTTCGTTCAAGTCTTTGTCCCCATGACTTCCTATTAGTGCCATTGGAGATTCTAGTTGTAGTCTATACAACCGATTACTTTTGATCCTGATCTACACTTTCTTTTTCTAGCTTGGGTGTTTGACGTATACCTTTTCCTTGATGAAGTAGACGTCATAGCCCTTGCCTTGTAGTTGTGATACGAAAAGTAAGTTCATCCCCAATCTTGGTACATGTAGCACATTTGTGGCACGAAATCGCTCTCCTGATTTTATCTGAAAAACTATGGTACCCTTTCCTATTGTAGTACACTTTGCCTTGTTCCCCATGGTGATCTGAAAGTTCATCTTCTCTTCTCAATATTCTGAGAAACACTCCTTGATCCCCATCATATGCCACGAGGCTCCACTGTCTATATACCATACTTATGATGATGCAACACTAGTCATGCACGCCACTTCTTCTTCCAACCTGGAAGCCACCATAGATAAATCGAAATCTCTCTCTCTCTTGTGCAATCTTTTGAAAATCTGCGTGAGTCCCTTGAGGTGGATGCCTCTGCATCGTGGTCTCGACCCATAACTGATTTTCCCTTTCTGTCTCTGATTACTTGCTCCATTACCATGTGAAAATTCTATCGTTGTAGCAACTAAGTTGCTTTTCCTACTTATTTCATCATAATTTATTTATGGAATTACTTCAACAAACATTAAAATAAATACTGCTGCAGATAGCACACCGTAATACAGAAACAAACATCTGCACACATTGACACAATTATTTTGGACTAATGTTCCCGGAAAAACCCAATGTGGGAAAACCGGTGCAGCAAGGGAGGATTTTATTATTCAGCAATTTTCTAGTACAATAGGGTGCCAAACTGGCTTACACACAGATAGAAAAATTTCCAGCACTTCTTCTGAATCCAGTGTAGGCCCTATTGACCTCTGCGTCAGCCTGAAACCCTTTGCGTCAGCCTACTGAGGCTTTGTGCAACCTCTCTGGCCTTCTACATCACTCTTGCAGCCTCTGCGTGGATGACGTAGGCCCTTCTGGCTCTGCGCAGTCTCTGCTGCCTCTGCGTGGCTTCCTCTGGCTCTGCATCTGCCTCTTCTGCCTCTGTGCTGATCTCTCGTCTCTCTGTTCCATACTTGCTGCCTCCTGACTACTCTCCAGACCACTGGGACAATTTCTCAGCAAACCCCGCCTCAGAAATTGAACTGATTGGTCTCCCTCAGTGTGTTCTCCAAGTGACCCTCAAGCCTCCTCTTATACTTTCCTCGTTGACAAATCAACGGCTGAGATTAAGTCCCTAATCAACGGCTAAGATTAGATCTGGCTTGATCCATGTCTTTTGGACCATTCTAACACAGTTTCATATTAATACACATTAATATTTTATTTTCCTTAAGTTTAGACTTAGGATCTCCATTAAAAATATTAATTATTTTAATATCTCCTGAACTATTTAGAATCTGCCCAAATCCTTTCTGGGTATTGGAGATCTCATGTGCCCCAATCTCTCCACCAAATTCCGTGGCTAGAGAACATCCGATGCTACCTCAAATCAACAAATGCTGGAAAATCGGTGCAACAGCTCTTAGGGTTTTCTGTTATTAAACAACAGTTCTGAATACAACTCTAGATGTCCTCTCGGCTATCTAGTTATAGAGATAAAAATAAACTGGCATAAACCTAAGTGAGATTACCTCACTTCACCTGGCAAAATCTCTTCGTTCCGGCAACTGGATTGACTGTCCCCGGCTACAATTGCGCTGCCCCTTTGCAGTAGCTGTGTGGGCCTGCGTGGAGCACACTGGGACACTGCGTCAGCACTGCACTGCCTCCTTTTCCTCCTGGAGCTTTGACGTCAACCTTCTCGGCTGATCCTGCTGCTCCCTGGCTGAATTCGGATTTCTGCTGGAGGGTGGCTCTACCCTAGCGCTAGAAATGCGTGGGCCCTTCCTGGCCCAGCGTCAGTGTCCCTGGGTCTGCGCTGCCTCCTTTGGCATCTCTTTGCCTCTCTTTGCTGTGTATTCGAGGTCCTGGAGAAGATCCTCCAACCTTAAATATCCTTGCCCCTCTACTGCAATAGATAACTTGTTTGATTTTCTTAGCAAACCTCGCCCCAGAAAAATTGAACTGACTGATCTCTCAAGTGTATCTCCAACTGACCCTCAAGCCTCCTCTTATACTTTTCTTGTTGATAAATCAACGACCGAGATTAAGTCCCTAATCAACGGCTAAGATTAAAACAGACTTGATCCTTGTCACTTAGAAGTTTCTCACCCATATTCTTATTAATACCCATTAATATTTTTATTTTCCTAAGTTTAGAATTAGGAACCCATTAAAAATATTAATTATTTTAACAACTCCTCATCCGGGTGGAATTTCTTCAAACAATTTCTGGGTCTTGGAGATCTGATGTGTTCTAGCCCCTCCACAAAATTTTGGAGCTAGAGCACATCCAATGCTACTTGAAATCAACACTCCCTCTTAGCGAGGAATGTGCTCTAGTAATACTTCTCAACAAAGGTACTACACTGATCCACTGCATCGGTCCTCTGTGCTGCTGATGCTTGGCCTAATGCCCTTCATCCACTGCACTGCTGCTTCATGTACTACTACCCATGACTCTGCCACTGCCACTGCTACATTTGTACTACAACTCCCTCTCAATACGCTGCATCATGCTGCCTGTAGCACTGCCACTGCTAACTGCTGCACTGCAACTCAGTTGCTGAGAGGTAAGCAACTCAAACTTCACCCAAAAACTGACATGTTGGTCAGTCTGGATGCCTCATGATGCTGAAGCTACCTCTGTTGCTAATCTGTGCTGACCCTCTGTTGCTACTATGCTGCTGCAAACTGCTCTGTGCTTCTTGCATTGCTACAACATCAATTGTGCTGCCTCAGACTTTGGCACTCTAGCTTTCCCACTGTCGCTCCATCACACCTCACACCAACTGACTCCCGTCATCCTGATACTGTCATTAAGGGCTCCCGTAGCCGTATGTGATCCAAGAGTTTGGGCACCTCAAGGATCCTACCCTTCATGTAGTCCTCTCGACTACAACTCCATGTCGCCCCACCTCTTCTCCAAAGGTGCATGAGCACTCATGGTGAAACCATCATCTTTGCCTTCCCTGTCAGCTTTCGCTGGAGAAGCCAAGTCAGAAGCCTCCTCCTTACCCTTCTTCCGGGGGCACTGACTGGTGAAATGTCCAAGATCCCCACACTTGAAGCATCTGACCTTGGAAATGTCCTTCTTCTTTCTCGTTTGCTACCATTGCTGTCTTGTTGATGCGAAAGTTGCATCCTCTTCCTCTTCCTTCTTGACCCGGGCTCCTCTGTCGCTACTCCTAGCCTTGGTCAACCTCCTGATCTCTTCTTGTCGAAGAGCTGCCCACATCTCCTCCCCACTAGGGAGAGTCACTCTGCCCAAGATACTTTGGACAAATGTCTCCCAGTCCTTGATGACTGCATTCAGGGCAGTGCCATCCATGAACTCAGGATTTGGTGTAGACCTCGCGGAAGTCAACTGATCATGAATCCCTTGTAACTTGAGGAGGAAGGGATTTATCTCTTCTCTCTTCTGCATCTAGTACTGTCTTCGCTGATTTTCTAATAGCATCTTCCGTTGGACGGACGTGCCCTGGTACAAGGTGGTCAGTGCCTCTTGTTGACCACTACGTGTCAACTACCCATAGCAGTACACGCCCCTTTTTTTTCGCAAAAGGGATAGCGCTTGATCGACGTGTCCGTGCCATTCGACTATCATCATCAGCCCGATCATGTTATGTTGTAAACACAGTCTGCATGTGTAAATTGTAAATAATCTTAGCAAATCTGTGTCATGTATGTAAATTGCCTAGGCAAACCTAATTTTCTAGTGATAATCTATGTTTCAGAAGGTTTTTTGTCTCATCGATCCATGATCGGCAGAGTTTTCCTTCGGCCTAACCCCAAAGTCGGAATGGATTTTGTTATTAGAATCATAGGGGAATCTTAGTGTGCTAGGTCGAGTCTATGTAAAAGTAATTTGGAGATAATTCTAACTATTTGGTTAGGTTATTACAAATTGCTTGATCTGTTAGATTATGTTTGTGTCGCAGAACTGGGTAGTCTATGAGGGTCTATGTCAAATTGGTTTTCCCCCTTGAGATGTAAAATTGTAAAAGTCATGATATAAAGTGTCTTGAGGGTTAGAAAATGTTTTATCCCCTCATAAGTCCTAGGTCCTAGGTGTTTTTTCCAAAGGCTAGGTTCGAGGGTCCAATAAAAATAATAAAAAAAATAAAATTTTAAAAATTAATTAAAATATGAAAAAATAAAAAATATATAAAAGGCATAAAAAAAATTCAGGTTTTTATTTAAGTCTTGTTTTATTTTAGAATTCAGTTTATATGAAAAAAATAAATAAATAAATAAATAAATAAATCTTGAAATATTTTTGTCGCATTTAGTTTTAGCTTTTTTTGGTCACGTTTCTAATTTTGGTATATTTTGTGCTAAGGCCAAGCTTTGAAAGAAAAGACTTTTTATATTTGGAGTTTAACGATTGAAAAACGATAATTTTTTTTTAAGTCTGGAATTTAAAGTATAAACATTTTTTGTGGATTCTTCGCTTTTGAATTTTGTAATTGTTTCAAGCATATAAACTTCAGAAATTTAATTGCTGGAACATTGTTAAAACGTTGTGAATTTATTGAATATCTTACGTTGCTTGGGTTATTTGAGGATAAATGATTTTTGGCTGTGGAATTACAAATTTCATATTTCTGCAGCAATTGATAAACAATTAGTTAATCATTAACTCCATAAGGCACTGATTTTAAGCATTCAAAAGCAAATTAATTTTTAAGTGTCGCTAAGCTTCAATCAAGCGCTTCTCTGCCTTGCTGTGTCTCCCAAGCTAGCTGCTTCCCAGTTGGTTTTCCTTTATCACATAGGGTCTACCCCCCTTAGCCTAGGGAGACGGCTTAAACAGAGAGATCGGGGATCAGGGTGACAGCCCCCGGTCTGAGCGTTGTTGCAGTGCTTAGACAGTTTGTGCGACAACATTTTTTGGCATCGTTGCGGGGATAGAGTTTTTTCTATCCTTGGTTCCTTCGACATTTGTCTCGTTTCTTTCCTCTCGTCCTTAGCTCTCTTCTTTCGAGCTTTTCCATGTTTCACTTCCTGTCCGGGTGGCGACTCCACTTCATATATCATCTGCAAGAGTGTATACTAGAAGACATCCAAGCAGTTTGTGCAATCCTGCTCCTGATCTTGAAAGGGCTCTCAGGGTACGATTACACAAACTCTCTTCTCGTACACTTCTTGTTAACCTCGGACAAGAAGCCCTCTCTGATATCCGCTTGCTTTTTACTAGCCTAGTTGAGCACGACATCATGGATATATATGCCCCTTGTGATTTTTCTAACATTCAAGGTTATCCCAATGATATTCCAACACATGGGATGGATAAATTGCATATCTTTTTGGGAAATAATGCAATTAGTGCTAATTCACATCTGAAAGCTTTTAATTTATGGATGGCTAAGTATGCAAGGTCTGCTGATTTTAATCATGAAGATGTTAGAATGACTCTTTTTGTTCTGACCTTGGAGGGTGATGCTCATGACTAGTTTTCAGAAAAGCCTTGGAATTCATTTGATTCCTTGCAATCAACCGTTAATGCCTTTAAGGAAAAGTATGGAGATAAGAGAGAAGGAAGACACCTCGTGAAAGCTATTAGCATAATAAAAAAGAGAGAGAATGAAACCGCTGAAGAATTTAACAAAAGGTTTAATGATATTATTAAAGAATTACCTCAAGATTATAAACCTACCGACAAATCTCTTTGAGATTTTTATATTGATGCCTTTAGCCCTGAACCCTCTTATGAGTTGAGACGTGCTAAACTTCCTGATTATAGGGATTTCCAAGCCTTAGCAATAGAGCTTGAAAAGGACAAGGCGGCATCTGGGAAGTCTGAGATCCCAGGTTTCGATAGGGCTGCTACGAAACTAAAAGAACCTAAAGGAAAAGCAGTTCAAGAGATTGATTGCGAGCTTTTTCAGAAATTGCTCCAAAAGATTGAAAGCATGGAAATTAATCATACTAAGGAGATAGCTACTTTGCAGAATAGGTTGGTCCAAATGGAAAGAGCACAAACGCAAAATTTCCAACCTAGAAATAATAAAAACAAAAATAACAATTGGCAAAAGAAGGGTCAATCCAGTGAGTAGAGACCTCCTAATCCGCTTACTAATTTGGTCGATAATGCTCCGCCTTACTGTCGGGTTTGTGATGCTCTTCATGAAGAGGCCACTTGTCCCATCGTTAGAAGAATTTTAGATAATGGAATGTTTGGGGCAAGTGATCAAATAAATGTAGTGGTTTAACAAGTTTCCTTTGTTTATGGATGATTGGATGGAGGTTAAGGAAAATAGTCGTGACAATATGGATCCCTCGTCAGCTTTTAGTATAAACAACCTTGAAAATGAGGATGACATTTTGGCTAAGTTATATGGTGAAAACCCTCTCTGGAGCAAATCATGGAGATTGCTAGAGATAAAGGTTTATCCTATCAGAGAAGGGATAAAGATGAGAGCGGGAATCAAATTCCCCCTCGAAATTTTAACCCTAGTTTAAACTCTGGATTAAATGTCGATTTGGGAAGTTGATTTAACAATGCGAAAATCTGGGTTCTTGTCTCCGAGATTGCTAAAATCCCTTCCCAAAGAGATAAGTTACTAAAAGCTATTCAAGGTCCTCAAGTAAATATTTCTCAACAGAAGACCCCGGAAGTTGATTATCACGATGCTCCCATATATTTGCAAAATTTAGATTCGGATAACAAAGATCACCAACCTTTCTTTATCACCTTGTTGGTTAATGGATATAAATTGAATAATTGCATGTTGGATTCTGGTGCATCAGCTTGTGTCATGACTAAAAGGGTCATGGAACAACTTAATTTAAGAGTTTCTAGACCCTACTACAATATATGTGCCATGGATTCTAAGAAGATTGAAGTTCATGGTCTGATCAAAGACTTACAGGTTCATTTATCTGTTTACCCCGACATCATGATTGTTATGGACATTGTTGTTGTTGATGTGCCTGATGCCTGGGGTATGCTTTTATCCAGAAAGTGGGCTTCTGATCTAGGAGGGAGTATTCAAATGAATTGGTCATATGCTATGATTCCTTCTCCTAGAGGTGATGGTTTTGTGAGACTTAATAGAGAGCTCGAGAGAAAATTCCATGTTGAAGATCCTAAGAGACCTCATAACGAGATAATTAAAGAACAATCCGACATTGGGAATTATGCTATCATGTCTAATTTCATAATTCCTCCTGATGATAAGGTTGATAAAAGGATTAGGGATCTCAATGATAAAGTTTGGTACATGTATTTTGATGGTGCATCGTCTAGGCATGGTAAAGGTGCAGGAATAGTGTTAAAATCTCCCCTTGGTCATATTTTCAAGTTTGCCTATCGATTAGAATTTGAAGCAACCAACAATGTCGCTGAATATGAGGCTTTATTGTTGGGTCTTGAATTGGCAAAATCTTTAAGAATTAAGTTGCTTAGCATTAAGGGGGATTCTGACTTAATTATCATGCAACTTAAAAACAAATTTACATGCAGAAATCAGAGATTAAGGAATTATCGAAATGTTGTATGGGATACTATGGAATACTTTGATGCCTTTGACCTTGAAGCTATCCCAAGAGAGCATAATAGATTGGCAGATGAACTTGCTGTCGCTGCTTCTACTTTGCAATTGTCTGATGGGCTAATTGAGGATAAGATTAAAATGGAAATTATATTTAGGCCTTCTGTTCCAGATAACTCAGAGCATTGGCAGGTCTTTAATGATGAAAAGCAAGTGATTCGTTTTCTTGATAATTTGGATGAATTTGAAAATTTTTAGATAAGTTCTGAGGAGGATGGATTTGGTAATCATGAGCATATCATAAATCCTACTCCTAGGAATGTGGTTGCTTTAGAACAACACTTTGATCGACATGATGCCACAAAGTTGAAAGAGGAAAATAAAATGGACCCAGGCAAATACCTCGAGATAAACATTGGTACTCTTGCGAACCCAAAGATTGTTAAAATTGGTAAAGGTACTAGTGTTGAAGAAAGGAAAAAATTAATCAATTTACTTCACGAATATCGAGATGTTTTAGCATTTCCTTATGATGAATTGAAAGGCTATAGGGAAGATGTCATGGAACATACTATCCCCTTAAAAGATGAAAATGCTAAACCCTTTCACCAGAAACTTAGGCAGATTAATCCTAAGTTAGCCCCTTTGGTTCAAAAAGAGCTTTCAAAGATGCTTGCAGCAGGAATTATCGCTCAAACAAGGCATTCAACATGGTGTTCCAACCTGGTGATTGTTAGGAAAAAGAACGGTACGATAAGGCTTTGTGTCGATTTTCGAAATCTTAATCTAGCATGTAAGAAAGATAATTACCCTTTGCCAAACATGGAGACTCTGTTGCAAAGAGTAACCGGTTCTGGAATGATGTCATTGCTAGATGGTTTTTCTGGGTATAATCAAGTATGGGTTAAAAAAGAAGATCGTCACAAAACCACATTCACCACACCATGGGGTACTTTCGAATACATTAGAATGCCGTTTGGACTAACCAACGCTGGGGCTACATTTCAAAGGGCTATGGATTATGCCTTCAAGGGTTTAATTGGGAAATTTATCGAAATTTACCAAGATGATCTTACTGTTTTTTTCTAAGGATGGTATTAGTCATATAAGTCATCTTCGACAAGTTTTTGATAGATGTAGAGAGTATGGGATTTCTTTGAATCCGGCTAAGTCTGTTTTTGGAGTAACCGAAGGGAAATTACTTGGCCATATCATTTCTAAAGATGGAATCAAGATTGATCCTGAAAGAATTAAATCAATCCAAAAGATTCCTCTTCCTCATAATCTTAAATCCCTTCAGTCCTTCCTTGGAAAAACAAATTTTCTTAGAAGGTTTATTCCAAATTACGCAGAAGTAGCTAAGCCTATTCAAAGTCTTCTAAAGAAAGATGTAAAATTTGTTTGGCAAGAACACGGCAAAAAGGCTTTTCAGGAAATCAAATGCACTATTGCAAGAGCCTCTATCTTAGTTAGTCCCAATTATTCCAAGTATTTCATGATTTTTTCTTTCGCTTCCAAAGATACCAAAGAATAAAGATGGTCACGAGTAGCCTATTACTTTCATGAGTAAAGCGCTTCAAAATCCTGAATTAAAGTACAATACCATGGAAAAGCAAGCCTATGCCTTAGTCAAGTCTCTTAAGCATTTCAAGACTTATGTGGGTTATTCCAAAGTCATTGCTTTTGTCCCACATTCTGCTGTTAAAGATATATTAACTCAAACCGATTGCTTAGGGACTCGCACTAGGTGGGTTACTAAAATACAAGAATATGATTTAGAAATTAGACCCACCAAGCTAATCAAAGGCCAAGGCTTGGCTCAAATGTTGACCGAAGGTAATGAAAAGGCTCTTGGTTTGATTTGTCTTAACGATCTATCTTCGCTTGAGCTGCAAAGATTAGGAGAGCATGAGTGGTACAAGGACATTATTTATTACTTGTTAAATCTTACATGTCCTAACCATTTAGTCGCTCATAAGAGAAGGGCTCTTAGACTAAAAGCCACTAAGTATTGCCTTATGAAGGATGGCCTTGGATGGAGAAATCTTGAGGGCATAATACTTAGGTGTGTTGATGAAATTGAGTCCAAGAAATTAGTTTTTGAGTTTCATTCAGGATTTTGTGGTGGTCATTATGCTGCTAGAACTACTGCCCACAAAATTCTGAGAGCTGGTTATTATTGGCCTTGAATTTTTTCTGATGTGCATAGGTTTGTTAGAAGTTGTCAAGCTTGTCAACTGTTCACTGGGAAACAGAAGCTTGTTGCCCCTGCCCCTACAACTTGTCATTGTGGTGGCACCTTTTCAACATTGGGGTCTCGACTTCATCAGGAAGTTCCATGAAAATTCTAACAATGGCTACTCATAGATTTTGACTGCTACTGATTATTTCACCAAATGGGTTGAAGCCATTCCTACTAAGAATGCCACTGAAAAGGTTATTATGGATTTCAATGAAAATAATATCATTACTAGATTTGGTGTCCCTGCTAAAATCACTACTGACAATGCCAAGGGTTTTAGTTCCTCATAGTTTTCGTCTTTCTGTTTCAAGTATGTCATTGTCTTATCTCATTCATCAAATTACTATCCTCAGGGTAATGGTCTGACATAATCAAGTACCAAGAATTTCATAACCATTATCAAGAAGATAGTAAGAGATAATAAGAGATCATGGGATGGCAAAATCAAGTATGCTTTATGGGCAGATAGGATCATTAAAAAGAAAGCTACTGGTAAAAGTCCCTTTGAATTGGTTTATGGCTTGGATGTAACCTTACGTGTGCACCTGAAATTACCATCTTATCAGCTCCTTCAGCATTTTTCTACTAATAAAGATGTTGTTCAAAATAGGATAGATCAGATTGTGGAGTTAGATGAAGCTCGTAGGACAGCTTTTGATGCTATATGTAAAAATCAATCTAACATTAAGAAAAGCTTTGATAAATCTTCTCGATCTAGATCTTTGCAGGTTGGAGATATAGTACTTCTTTAGGATCACAAGAATGAAAAACCAGGAAAACATAAGAAGTTTGACAGTTTGTGGCTGGGATCGTACATCATCCGAGACATTGCTAGACCAAACTCATTCCACTTGAGCAAATTGGATGGTGAACCACTTGATTTACCTGCAAATGGCCAAATGCTCAAGTTGTTCTTCAAAGATGATATCTGATGACATGGGGCATCCTCTGTATTGTATTTCTAACCTTACTCCTTGTCATTTCAGCGTTTTATTTCTGTTTTAGGATTAGATTTACTTTTCATGTTACTAGATAGTTAATAAATGAAGAGCTTATATCTTTCATGTGCTTAATGTTATATGATGATTTTTGGATGGACGCTACTTATTTCTTGTTTTGTGTTGCGTGGATGTAGATTCTAGATTCTCACATTCCGACAATGTAGCAACGTGTCCCCAAGTAGAGCTAGATGTTGACCACTACGTGTCAACTACCCATAGCAGTACACCCCCCTTTTTTTCGCAAAAGGGATAGCGCTTGATCGACATGTCTGTGCCATTCGACTATCATCATCAACCCGATCATGTTATGTTGTAAACCCAGTCTGCATGTGTAAATTGTAAATAATCTTAGCAGATCTGTGTCATGTATGTAAATTGCCTAGGCAAACCTAATTTTTTAGTGATAATCTACGTTCCAGAAGGATTTTTGTCTCACTGATCCATGATCGGCAGAGTTTTCCTTCAGCCTAACTCCAATTCCGGAATGGATTTTGTCATTAGAATCTTAGGGGAATCCTAGTGTGCTAGGTCGAGTCTATGTAAAAGTAATTTGGAGATAATTTTAACTATTTGGTTAGGTTATTACAAATTGCTTGATCTGTTAGGTTATGTTTGTGTCGCAGAACTGGGTAGTCTATTAGGGTCTATGTCAAATTGGTTTTCCCTCTTGAGATGTAAAATTGTAAAAATCATGATGTAAAGTGTCTTGAGGGTTAGAAAATGTTTTATCCCCTCATAAGTCCTAGGTCCTAGGTGCTTTTTCCAAAGGCTAGGTTCGAGGGTCCAATAAAAATAATAAAAAAATATTTTTTTTTTTTTAAATAATAAAAAAATAAAAAAATAAAATATAAAAAATAAAAAATATATAAGAGGCATAAAAAAAATCCAGGTTTTTATTTAAGTCTTGTTTTATTTTAGAATTCAATTTATATAATAATACTAATAAAAAAAAAATCTTGAAATATTTTTGTCGCATTTAGTTTTAGCGTTTTTTTTTTGTCACGTTTCTAATTTTGGTATATTTTGTGCTAAGGCCAAGCTTTGAAAGAAAAGATTTTTTATATCTGGAGTTTAACGATTGAAAAACGATAAATTTTTCTAAGTCTGGAATTTCAAGCATAAACATTTTTTGTGGATTCTTAGCTTTTGAATTTCGTAATTGTTTCAAGCATATAAACTTTAGAAATTTAATTGCTGGAACATTGTTAAAACGTTGTGCATTTATTGAATATCTTGCATTGCTTGGGTTATTTGATGATAAATGATTGTTGGTCGTGGAATTACAAATTTCATATTTCTGCAGCAGTTGATAAACAATTAGTTAATCATTAACTCCATAAGGCACTGATTTTAAGCATTCAAAAGCAAATTAATTTTTAAGTGTCACTAAGCTTCAATCAAGCGCTTCTCTGCCTTGTTGTGTCTCCCAAGCCAGCTGCTTCCCTGTTGGTTTTCCTTTATCCCATAGGGTCTACCCCCCTTAGCCTAGGGAGACGGCTTAAACAGAGAGATTGGGGATCAGGGTGACAGCCCCCGGTCTGAGCGTTGTCGCAGTGCTTAGACACTTTGCGCGACAACACCTCCCACATCTCCCTTACTGTTTCCTTCTCAGCAATGTGTGGTACTGCATGATCTTTGACCCCATCTAGGATCATGCACTTGGCCTTCACCTGGGCCTCCTCGTACTTCTTTAACAGATCAACGTCAATCGGGACAACAACTACTTTCAAGGCATAATCTTTGTTTCGATGTTTGTCTATGATTGCCAGGATCCTAGCCTTCCAGATGACAAAATTGGATGCTCCATCCAATCTGTTCTGATCCTTCAGTCCATTAACTGCCATCTCTGCTAAAAAAATAGAGGATTGGTTCTCTTCTCCCTATCCTGTTGCTAATCTAGCAAGACTCGGATCTGGATTTTTTTGGCACTAGAAACCCTCTAAGGAACAAGCTCCTCTAGACTCCCTCTGAGTCCTGATTTCCTTCACGAAATCCTCCGGCCAAATGTCGAATCACTCCTCTCCAATCCTCCTTTGCAGTTGCAACTCGAATCTAGATTTCTTTGGCTAGAAATCTATCAAGGCATTGACTCCTTCTACCTCGGCTTTGTCTCCATAGAGATTGTTTTGCACCAACAACGACAATGTCCCACCAACTCCTTAGATCGAATTTACTTTTCTCCTCCAGCCTCTCAACTGACTGATTCAAGCCTCTCAGGCTCTGTGCTAACCCAACGAGATGACGTAGTCACTGCGTGAGCTCCTCTCGAGTTTTGTGTCACCCTCTGCAGGCTCGAAATGCTGACACAACCACTGTGTGAGCCTCTACGTCACTTCTTTGGCTCTGCGTGACTCCTTCAGTTGCTCCTCTACCTCTGAAACAATGCTGTCACTTGGGATAGCTGCTTCTCTACAACAAATTCACTCGATCTCTCGGCTGGTGTCTCAGTCTCCTATGATCTGCCATGCTCTGATACCATGTAAAAATTTCTGAATCTACACATCAGAAATCCTACTGCAATCACTGGTTTATCATCTCCTACTTGATTTTACATTCAATGAGTAATTATTAAACAATGATGAAAACACTATTGCAGACTACACGTACATGCAGATCATGAACTGAAAATAGAACGAGAAAAATACACAAGGGACACCGTCATTTTTGGATAAACATCCTTGAAAAAACCCATTGCGGGAAAACCGGTGCAGCAGCTCTGAGGGTTTTCTATCATTAAGCAATAGTTCTGAATACAACTCTGGATGCCCTCTCGGCTATATAGTTACAGAGATAAAAATATATTGGCAGAAACCTAAGTGAGATTACCTCACTTCACCCGACAAAATCTCTCCGTTTTGCCAACTGGATTGACTGTCCTTGGCTACAACTGTGCTGCCCCTTTGCAGTAGCTGTGTGGCCCTACGTGGAGCACACTGGGACACTGCGTTAGCACTGCGCTGCCTCCTCTGCCTCCTGGAGCTCTGACGTCAGCCTTCTCGGCTGATCCTGCTACTCCCTGGTTGAATTCGGATTTTTGCGAGAGGGTGGCTCTACCCCATCGCTGGAAATGTGTAGGCCCTTCCTGGCCCAGCGTCAGTCTCCTTGGGTATGCACTACCTCCTCTGGCGTCTCTCTGCCTCTCTCTGCTGTGTATTCGAGGTCCTGAAGAAGATCCTCCAACCTCAACTATCCCTGCCCCTCTGTTGCAATAGATCACTTGTTCGATTTTCTCAGCAAACCTCGCCCCAGAAAAATCGAACTGACTAATCTCTCAAGTGTATCTCCAACTGACCCTCAAGCCTCCTCTTATACTTTTCCTATTGATAAATCAACGGCCGAGATTAAGTCCCTAATCAATGGCTAAGATTAAAACAAACTTGGTCCTCATCACTTAGAAGGTTCTCACCCATATTCTTATTAATACCCATTAATATTTTTGTTTTCCTAAGTTTAGACTTAGGAACCCATTAAAAATATTAATTATTTTAATAACTCCTCATTCGGGTGGAATTTCTCCAAATGATTCTTGGGTCTTGGAGATCTCATGTGTTCTAGCCCTTGCACAAAATTTTGGAGCTAGAGCACATCCGATGCTACCCAAAATCAACATAGCAGCTGCGGCAGCTAACTCGGAGGAAGGAGATACCTTGACAGAGCTAGAACACAAGCTTGAGAGGTTGACTTCGAATATCCCAGAGACTGGGACAGATGGCATTCCTCGCACTTATTAGAGATATGTAGTTGGGTTTCCGGGGCCACTTAGACGTTTTCTGTGTCGAGTTGCTCATGTTGTTGTTTGCTATCATGAGCATCATCATGCTTAGCTATTCTAGTTTCTAGGACCACATTTTGATTTTTGGTGTCAGCATATTCGGAAAATAAAAGGCCATGAGGCCTTATGTCCTCGGATGACATATTTTGTAGACACTCCTTGATACAAACTCTATTTTAATGACAAAATACTACTTTTTCCTACTGTTTATCTTGATCAATGTATGAATGAATATTGTTTTTAATTTACAAATGTTGCAAATGTCTATTTAACACATGATTTGCGAATGCATCTGTCAATGTGTTTAAATATTTCGATTGTGTTGATATTCTCTATAATCAAATTGCCTTTCCAAAAGATGGACCCGTAAAAACACTCTTAACATTGTTGGACTCCTTACTGTATAGACACCGTTTAAATGTAATACCACAAGCTGCGAATATAACCTAACGATCAAACGTTGGATACCAAATGTGATGGCATCAGTTAATAGCTCAATGTCTGCGCTATATTCTGCTATGTTATTTTTTGTTTGACCGAGACATATTCCATGAATAGAGACTAGCTCATCACTCGGTGAATAGATACCCACGCTGTAGAAGATAAATTCTGAGTACTACGACTAATGCCATCAACAAAGCCAATGTAAGTTTGAGAGAATGTCGACATCTGCAAATCAAGTGAAAAACGAGATAAGCAGGAGAAGTAGTAGAAAATGCGAAAAACATTAACTATCACACATACCTAAAAAATGGTAAATAATGTACAGATCTCCACCAAAATTTTATGCATAATATTTCTTTAGGTAAAGACCATTTTTGGGCTTTCCCAAAGGTATACCATCATAATCAACTAGATAATAGTCTCCTTTAGCTAATACGCGTTTTATGATGTAAGGGCCATGCCACATGTGTTCAAACTTTCCCGTGCCTAACTTGTCATGAGCTTGATCATAAACCAAGACTAGGTCACCTTCTGAATATGAACGAGGATTAATGTTTTGATCAAACTGAGCTTTGACATGTTTTTTGTGAGCCTTGCTAAACAGTGTGACATCACGGCGGTTTTCATCTAAATGTGCTAAATGTACAAAACATTCTTCGTCTGTAGAGGTAGCAGGTAGTAATTCGATAGCTAGTTTTAGGGATGGGATTTCACATTCAATGGGTAACACTGCTTCCAAACCATAAACAAGTTGGAAAGGAGTAAAACCCGTCGATGTTTTTGCAGTAGTACGGTAAGCCCACAGTGCTGAAAAGAGCATAGAATGCCAACTATTCATTTAATCATATTGGTTAAAACTTTATTGACAACTTCAACTTGACCATTAGATTGTGGATAGTAAGGAGTAGAGCTATCATGGCATAGGCCGAGTTGTGTGGATAGTTCAACCATCATAAAGTTACGAAAATGACTACCATGGTCTGTAACAATGGCTTGTGGGACACCAAACCGAGCAATCACATGATTGAAAATGAAAATTGCTGCAGTTTCGCCGTTGTCTCTATATGTAGGCATCGCCTCGGCCCATTTCGTAAAGTAATCGACTGAAAGGATAATATACCCATGCCCCCTGGCCGAGTGAGGGTTACATGTGACAAAATCAATGCCCCATTTGGCAAAAGGATCGATAACTATGATAGGGTGAAGAGGAGTTGGAGGTGCTCGCATTTTGCAATTGTAGATTTGGCAATTATGGCATTTGCGGACTGTAGTAATGCAATCTTTAAACATTGAAGGCCAAAAATAACCAACACGTAATATCTTTTGGGCAATAGCATACCCAGACATATGACCGCCACATGCTCCAGAGTGGCAGTCATTTAATGTTTTTTCGACCTCTTGGAGAGTCAAACAACGTCGGAATATAGAATCGATACCGTGACGGTAAAGAGTGTCACCAATAATATTGTATTGTTGGGATTGGTATTGGATTTGACGACGATTAGTTTTAGATAACTTGGGCCTAAAAGTTTGTGTTTGGAGATATATAATGATATCTCCATACCACGGATTTGACGTACTAATAAGAAAGAGAGATTCGTCAGCAAAAGAATCTTCTGCTATAGTTTCTATATCAGTATGAGGAAAGTCACACAATAGTTCGGCGAAAATCAAAGATTTCTTTGATTTAGATTTTTCAAATTCCAAATCAAACTCTTGTAAGATAACTATCCACTTGGAGTATTTGCCCCCTAGCAATTGTTTAGTGAGAATATACATCATAGGGTTGCAATCTGAAATAATAGTTGTTTTTCGGAGAAGTATATAGTGATGGAATCGTTGGACAACTTGTACAGCTGCCAAGGCTAGCTTCTCCACATGTGCGTATTTAATCTCGGTTTTAGTGAGACTTCTACTCAAATAGTAAATCACATGTTCACTGCTAGAATCATCCTCTTGGACTAACACCATGCCAATAGTGGCATTGGACGCGGCTAAGTACAAAAAGTAATCTCGATGATAATCAGGTGGATGCAGTAACGGTGCATTGGTCAGTGCATGTTTTAATGCATCAAAATCTTTATCAACAAGCTCATCCCAAAAAAAAGGAATGCCCTTTTTCAACAGTCGAGTAAAACCCTGGGTTAGTTCGGCATAATTGTGGATGAATCTACACAAAAAGTTTGCTTTCCCTTGCAAACTTTGGAGTTGAGTAAGGCTAGAAGGAGCAGGAAAATTCAGAATCGCCTCCACCTTGAGGGGGTCAACATGAATGCCTTCTTTCGAAACGATGAAACCTAGAAGCCGACCTGATTGCACACAAAGAAACATTTGTGTGGATTCAAGCGAATATTATAATGCTTGCACCTAATGAAAATTGCTTTTAAGTGCAATGGGTGATCCTGCCTTTTCATTGAATGAGCCAGTAGGTCATCTAAATAGGGCTGAACAATATGCTTGATATCATGGAATGCATAAGACATTGCTCGCTGAAAAGTTGCGCTAGCATTTTTCAGGCCAAATGGGAGTTTGTGATAAGCAAAAGTTCCCCATGGGCATATAAACGCGGTTTTGTACTGATCAGCAGGGAGTATGTTTATCTGGTTGTAGCTAGAAAATACATCCATGAATGAAAAAATTTCATTCCTGGCACAATTATCGACAATTTGGTCGATATATGGAGTTGGATAATTGTCTTTAGCACAAGCTTTATTAATATCTATGTAATCAACACATACTCAAACAGTTCCTTGTTTTTTTATTATGGGTGCAATGTTTGATACCCAATCAGTCAAAGGGACGGGGTAAATCAATCATGCTTTCAGCAATTTTTCAACTTCAGTTTTGATAGCGGCAACTTTTCATGGATGTATAAGATGTAATCGTTGTTTAACGGGCTTAGCATCTAGATAAGTTTTTATTTCATGTACAAATATGCTAGGGTCGATTCCTGGTATTTCTTCATATGAACAGGCAAAGATGTATTGAAATTCCTGAAATAGGGCTTTGTAAGTTTGAATCTCTTCTAAAGAACAAGAAGCTCCTATATGAATATTTTCAGTTATCTCGGGTTTCACTGAGATATCTATGGGTATCATTGCCGATATGTTCCCTAAATTCTGTTTAGAATTGGAAGAAAGGGTAGATATTGGACATTGAGGATCACTAAGAGTCTCAGATGAAAACATAGATGAGAAATTATTCTCAATTTTGTCGAAGGATGGCAAGAAGTTTGAACAATGATGAGTATCATTCCATGGCATTTTGTCCAAGGTCATAACTTCCATAATCCCTTCATCAATTAAGAAATTTGTGTTAAAAGGATCAGGCATAGAGATTGGTTCCAAGCATGACAAATGAGAATATTCATCAATAATCGTATTCATTCGATTTGATGAGTTGGAAAAGGACTGAATTGCCTCATAAGCTAACTCAAAAGGGCTACGAGGCATCTCACTGCCATATAAGACAATTTCTGACTCTGAAGGTACTTTCCATGGATCTCCCGATTCGAAAGTACTTGATGTAATCATATTAATCTGGGCATCATTATGAGGGAAATTGGGTGGAGTGAATGTGAAAGTTCCCATCAAAGATGAGTCTTTGAGAAGACCAACACCAACTTCTTCATATGGAGTCGTTGATTTTCCAACAAAAGGCACACTACTAGTGGAATTAGGGTCTGAGGTATAGTAGGATAATTGGTCTACCTTCACAATTATTCCTTTGTGAAGAAACATGATCATCCTAAAATATGACGAGACTACTACCGACATGGCATAAGTCTAGCTCCGACCAAGAAAAAGGTTATAGTCAAGTTGAGCATCAACAACCTCAACGTCTATTGCAATCGTTTTACCCTCTAATTCGATTGGCAAATCATTTAAAAGACCATAAGGACGAAAACCTTTTCCATCAAAGGCTTTCAAAGTTGTGGGAGATTGATTGATTGTTGGAGAAGCTAAAGCTTTCCAATAGGCAATGGACATAATACATGTCGACGCTCCTTTGTCAATCATTGTTCGAAAAACTCGTTGAGTTTTGACATGAACTGGTATCTGAAAATCCAGTTGGTGTGGGAGACGCAGGACATGATTTTCGAGATCGAAAACAATCAAATTGGAGTCATGAGGATCTACTACTCCTATGGCTGATAATAATAACTTCCTTTGTGCTGGACAAGTCTGCAACACTTCAAGAGCCGACATTGTCGAAGGTGACATAGCCAAATATTCGACGATGTTATAGTTCTGAGCAACCCTAGCATGAGGGTTAAAGGCTAAATTTCGAAGCATACCCTTAGGAGGCAGACGGATTATCATATCAGGTTTGGTTTTTCAATATGCAACGGTTCAGAAGAGGGAGGAGTAGATGTTGAAGTTTGACCAATTGGACTAGAGTCATCTCCATCTTCAACAAGACTCTTTGATGTGTAATATTTGGATCTCATTTCTACCATAACTTTGGAAGACATCATCATGATATCTGCCGATGCGGATGAGGAGGATTGGTCATGAGAAACCATTTTGCTGTCTTGGGGAGGAAAGGGGTCCTTCAAAACAGCGGGAGTGCGTGAACCTTTGACAAATTTAAAAACTGCGGCTCGATGTGGGCACTCCTTGGTGTAATGATCTTCATCACAAATTAGGCAAGGATAACAAGGTTTCTTCTTTTCATCAGATGGTTCATTCTTGTTTGATTTCTCCTTAGAACAAGTGCCTTGTTTAGCTTTCCCTTTTCCCTTTTTCTTATTTCTGGATTGCTTACCCTTGCCGGTAGATGACTCTACAATGTTAATTTCCGAAGTAATTTTGGGAGAAGGATCTTCTTCAGGTGAATCAGATAGAGTCGAAATCTGAGTTTTCTTAGAATTTTTCTTTTTATTCTTAGATTTTTGGCTCACAGAACCAATCATGCCATCCGTAGCATGTGATCCTATAAGGGTTGGATTAGTTTGACCAGGGCGAGGTAAATCTGGGATCTTTTCATACAAAGTACCAGACTGAGTATAAACAAGATCAAGGTATTGAGCACGATCAATTACTTGCTCCTCAGTTACAACACCTCCTTTGGCCACATCTTCAGTTATTATTGGTAAAAGAGATTTTATGAACCATTCAACCAAAATCTGGTCTGGAATGTAAACTTTACCTAGGTGATGTCTTCATCTACATTCATGAATGTGATCTAAGATATGGGTTGACGTTGACTGCTTTAAAGAAGTTAAAAGTTCGGTTCCATTATCATATCAAATGGGCAACTGAAAATGGGTCAAAAAAGCTGTAGCAAGGGCATTAAATGTATTGAAGGAAGCGCGTGGTAATTCTACATACCATTTGGCTGCCGAACCAGTTAAGGTTCATTGAAAAAGTCGTAATCTAATAGAATCGTCAATTAATGAGTTGGATGCGCACCAAAGATGATAGGTCATAACATGGTTTGATGGATCTTCACCCGACTTACCTTCAAACTTAGGAATATCATTGGGCAACTTAGTAGGAATGGCTGGCCAAAATGGTAAATAAAGAAGAGGATCATTAGTTAACCGAGAGAGGTCAGGCAAATCCAAAATTGCAATGAAGGGCAACTGGCGGTTAGGATCCTGAGATGGATACTGATAACCCTAAGGGACGAGTCTTGTACCAAGAGGAAGATACCCAAGATATCCTGGAATAGCCTGAGCAGTTGGAATCTGCATACCTCCTAGATATCCAGGATGAGCCATACCGTATTGCGGCTGCATAGGTACTTGAAACGTATGACCTAGGTATGGTTGATTCTGAAATAGGAGACTCTGACCCATTTGACCTTGAATGAAATGTACTTGAAAGGGTTGATTTTGCAAAGGTTGACCTTGGAGAAATTGAGCTTGAAAAGGTGGACCTTGGACAAACGGATGCTTGGGTTGACCTTGGAAAGGTTTCCCTTGAAACAACACTTGCAAATATGGGACGTTAGGTTGTACAACAGGTATTTGGGGCATGGACGGAATTGTAGGAATAGATTGAACACTAGATACCTGAGGTAAAGACTGAACAAGTGGGACAGTTACCTGCGATACTCCTGGAATGGGAGTTTGAGGCGAACCTGAACCTGGGTTCTGAATAGTGGTTGGTACAACAGACTGTACCAAGGTTTGAGGAGTACCCAAGACAGGATGCTGAAGTGGTTGTTGGGTAGGTTTCGATGGATTAACCTGGACATTTGGTTGGACTTGAAAAGGCATACCTTGAAAAGGTATGTGTTGTATAGGTTGTCCAATAGGTTGAACAGGTTGATACATGGGCACTTGAGAAGCAACTAGAATCAACTGTTGATTTAATGAAGGGTTCTAGATTGTATTCATTCCAGGGTAATGCATTCCAACGATAGGTTAAGGCATGACAGGTTGACCAAAATCGGTTTGAGGCATTTGAGCATAATTAAGATAATTTCCGACAGGGGTTTGCCCCCCAGCCATAGGGTAAGATCCACCTAAAGGTTGTCCTCCAGGTGGAGGATACGATGGTTGCCCCCCAGACGGGTAATAACCACCTGTTGGGTTGATTTGAGGATTGCCAAAGTTACCGGAAATCATATTAATAAATTGTTCAGATGTCAAATCTTCATTGGTAGGATTAATTACACCAGTTGACATGTTTGAAGATGAATTTGAGGAAGAATCTCCTGAATAAGCTCCAACAAGAGAGTGATATCCAGGTGGTAGAAAACCACCATACAATGTTGACTCCGAAGAAGTAGAAAACATAGATGTGTGTGATGAGGTACCTCTAGAAGCCATTATAGACTAGTCAAAACTTGGTACAGTAGAGTAAGGAGTCGTGTATCATGGAATCCCTTGTCCTAAAAAGTTAAAGGGTGTGAAATACCAAGGGTCAGGGTGAAGAGATCTAAACAAAAGCTCTGAGATATCTGATGGTTCACTGGTAGAAACTATTGGTTCTTCCTCTTCGTCTGAAACAAGTTCTTTAATGCTAATGAGACCAGGAGGGAGACTATCAGTAATAATAAGTTTCACACGCGGTGAATGTGGAGGATTCAGAATATGCGCTGTAGCAGGTGTATAAGTCTCAGGTTCAGAAATATCAGACTCAAGTTCGTCAATATCTGGTTCAGAAATGGGATTTGTATCTAAAAAGTCTCCAGTATCTAATTCAGTTTGAATGAGTTCAGTAATTTGTAAATCAACTCCTTCTGAGTGTGATGTTAATTTCTGAGTTTGATCAAATTCAGTTTTTGTCACTTCAAGGCCTAAAATAGTAGATATTGCCGGTTGATTAACTTCAATTCCTTTTACATTAGAGTCTATAATAGTAGAAGTTTTAGTTTCTACTGCAATTCCAGATCCCGATGATTTAGATTTTTCGGCTTTTATCTTTTCTAACTGAGTCGGTACCAAGTATACTTAGGGGGGTCCCCGATTATCCTACGTGATTGTCTTGGTAATTCCGACATAATGAAAATTTTTCAATCAATTAAACAATATCTAAATTACACGTAAAATCTCTAAAAAGTAAAAAGAACAAAGCAGAAAGTAACACACGCTAAAAATCTAGCAGTTCAAACCATACAAACTGAGTCTTCCCAGAGATCAATAATTACTAGTTTGTGATGAAATCCAACGTTGCAATGATCAAGGTGAAAAGCTTTATAGAAATGAGCATTTAGAATCAGTTATCCTAACAACATTATTAATGAAATAGTCGGGTGCAAGTAAACCCATTTCAATAGCATGGACAGGCTATTTTTGATGTATGGAACTAGTATTTAATCAAGAGCACCAAACCCTTTATGTACCTTGATGTTAGTGACATTGGTTGTCGAACTCCTCTATTGTGAGCTACTAAAAATGTACCCATCACTCAAACAAAATCTTGACTCGATATGGTACGTTTTTTCTATCTTATTTTAATGCTTAGCGGGTGATATTGATGACAAAAATCCCAATATAGGTAATGGTTTTGAATCTTGATGATATGTAGGCAGTTGTTGTAGCATGATTTTTTTTTGGATGCTAGAGGCCCACCTAGCCTCCAAAGTGTTGATGTATTTTTGATTTAGAAATGGATTGCACTCGGTGTTATTTTGGTTATGTGCGCCCTTACATGCTATATAAATGAGACCTTTTGCTTATTTGTGTATAAATGATTTGGATCCATATGGATGCACATGAATATATATGTTTTTATTTAAAATATGAATATTTTAGGTGTTTTTGGTCCGTTTTTTATTGACTCTAGTCCGGTTCTGACCGGTTATTGGTTCAAAGGGTTTTTTGACTCAATCACCAGTTCGGTTATGATAACATTGGTATATAATATAGTCTATTTTGCTTAGTACTAATTAGATTCTACAATGATAAATGATGAATTTAAATTTTAAATCCATTTACATTCTAGAATGATGAATGATAAATTTCATTTTTAAATCAATGTAGATTCTAGAATGATGAATGATGAATATGGATCAATGTATTTCATTATTTAGATGAGCATGACTGATGATATTCGAATGGAATTCTTGAAAGTAAAGGTTTTTGAAATTGCAAATCAGTTATTGGGTTTTAAGGAAATCCAACATTTCGTGGTGTATGGATGAATGATGTATGTACTAGTATCAATGGTGAATATGGATCAACATATTTCTTTATTTAATTCAATTCTGTATGGATCAATAAATATATTTATGCTTTCATTATTGAATATATATATATATATATATATTTTCATTTAAGGGTACTCCCCATCCCCCTGAAATTTCTCTAAAATTTGAGGGTACTCCCACATGTCCCCCTCACCCGTGTCCCCCCATCCTAGAGTCTTGTGGAACACTGATAAAAGCCAAATCAGCAAATCAAGAAAAACACAAGAAATATGGGACAGCAGTATCGAGGGTCTTTACATATTGTATCAGGTGTGCTTAGGAACAATGCAAGATCTCTGTTTCTGCATATCTAGATCTTGGTCTACTTAGGATATGTTTTTTATTAGAAGTGCCAAAGGATTTGTTGAGAACAATGGAAGATCTGCATTTCTGCATATCTAGATCTTGGTCTACTTAGGATATGTTTTTTTATTAGAAGTGCCAAAGGATTTTCTCAACAAACATTGCGTTAGTTGATCTTATAAAAATGCCATTTTTGGAAAAATCACATTAAAAAATAAAACAGTGAAAGTTTAAGGCCATAAAACCCTGAGTTTTGTCTACAAAATAACCCTTTACACCATTCTAAAACACATAAATCTAGGTCTTTCATAGTAGTTGCAAGAATCTACGAACGATTTGAAGCAAAATATACCTAGAGATCTGGTGTTTCTATGTTTTGAGTTCAAGTTTTGATTTTTTAATCTTTGAATTAATTTATCAAAAGTTACATCTTTTTTATATAAATTTCTCATAGCTAGATCCTAATTTTCAAAAATATTGATAGATCCATGTCCAAATCCAAATCCAAATCTGTTTCCATGCAACTTCATTGCCTTAATTTTGATGATTTGCAAGGCCTTGAATTTGGTTGTTCTTGATCAGACAAGCTGCTTCTTTATTAATCATATTCTATTCGAAATTTCCTACTTGGTGATGATACTTTGCAAAGCTTGAATTTGGTGGTTGTTGAACACACAAACTTCTTCTCTATCAAATATATTCTACTTGAATTTTGTGTGAAATTTTATCTATTGCAGCTACTGGAAATTATTCTTCTAACTCAAAAATTAATTATGCAGTTTATTTGCTACGGCAAATAACGAATAAAATCACAACTACAATTTTCACCATAAAAATACTGCAGAAAATAAAATACTAGAAATTGAGAAATTCTAGCACACACAATAAATTTGACAGTTATTTTTGGACAATTGTCCTCAGAAAAACCCAACTTGGGAAAACCATTGCAGTAGATGAGGGTTTTATTATTAATGTTCAGCCGCAATTCTAAGTACAATAATTTAGATGGCCAACTGGCAATCTAATTTGAAGAAAATACTGGCAAAAATATTGTGAGAATTTTCTCTCACCCCACAGTGATTTTTTGCCTCCGAAATAGCTTCCCCAACATTTGCACTAAGATGCCTGTGTCAACCTCTGCGTAGCGCCTACGCTGGCCCTATGAGGATTTTAGCCTTTCCTCCTTCGACTCTTCCGGGAACTAAAAAACTTCCTCCCGGAATGCTACTTCTCTCCTCTTCCACCTGCTACTCACCCTCTGGCTCCATCTTCTCTGGTGAGCTGCTGCTATTGAGAAAATCAAACTGCCTGGGCAATTGAGTATCTACACAGGATGATCTCCATCACCACATCGACTTTGTTTTATAATCCACTATTGGAGCACCAACGACCAAGATTAAAACTTAAGCAATGGCTATGATCATTTTTGGGTTGATCTGTGTGAGTTTCTAGATGATTCACGTCTTATCTCAATTAATACTGATTAATTAACCATATTCCCTAAGTTTAGACTTAAGAAATATTTTAAAATTGGTTAATAATCTAATTGAGACACTTCTAGGTGGAATTTCCAGAAATGATTCTGGGTTTTGGAGATATCATGTATTCTAGCCTCTCTACAAAATTTCGTGGCTAGAACACATCTGATGCTACAAAATCTAACACTCCCTCTTAGCGAGGAATGTGTTCTAGCATCGCTGCTTCCTATAGAAACACTCTGTCTCTGTGTCATCTCCTGTTATGTTGTTGATGTTTGGGTGCTGTTGCTCACCAACTACTGCGCAACTCTGATATATGCTGCATTTGTGTTGTTGATGACCCTACCATACCGCTGCCAACACTGCATCTGCATTGCAAATCCCTCTCATCTGTTGCTGCTACAACTGCAACATCTGCAACATCAAAAATAGCCTGTCCATGCTATTGAAATGGGTTCTCCACCATACCCATTTGTTCTCTGAAATAGATGAACTTAGCTCTCCCTAGAGCTTTCGTGAGTATATCTGCAACCTGCTCTTCTGTGGGAACATACTGTAGCTGGACTACTCCTCGTTGTACACAATCTCTGATGAAGTGACATCGAATATCGATGTGCTTTGACCTGTCATGAAATACTAGATTCTCAAAGAGCTTTATGCAACTCTGATTATCACAATAGACACTGGTCGCTTCCATCCTCTGCCTGAACAAGCTTACTAGTAGCTTCTGAAGCCATATAGCTTTGCATGTAGCTATGCTGGCTTCCATATATTCTACTTCTGCAAAGCTCAGTGCTACTGATTTTTGCTTCCTACTACACCAAGAAACCATCCCTGATCCAACACTGAAGCAGTACCCGAAGGTACTTTTCCTATCCACTGAATTGCCTGCCCAATCTGCATCAGTGTACCCACAAAGTTTGACTTCATCCTCTCATGTATATTTCAATCCATACTTGATTGTGCTGCGAATGTACCTCAGAATATTCCTCCCTGCTGCCCAATGTACCCTTTTCATTTCCACCATGAACTGACTAAGCGTATTGAATACGAAGCAAATATTTGTCCTAGTGTTGGCCACATACATGAGAGACCCAATGCGCTGTCTATACAAGGTGGGGTCGACTTCCTTGTCATCTGATGCATTTATCTTCTTCTAGTTGGTATTCATGAGTGTAGACATGGATCTACAATCCTGCATTCTAAACCTCTCCAGAATATCAGTAGCGTATCTTCCTTGCCTAAGGAATATCTCCCCATCCTTCTGCCACACCTCCAATCCTAGGAAATAGTGCATCAACCCCAAATCTTTTATGTCAAATTATGCTTCCAAGATCCTCTTGCAATCCTTTATGAGCCCTAATAATCCTGTCAAGAATAGATCATCCACATACAAAACTAGAATGAGGGGCTCATCCTCTACTAGTAAATAGTAAAGTTTGGGATCCGCGTCACTCATGACGAACCCCATCTGCTGCTAGTAGGTGTCAATTCTACCATACCATGCCCTGGAAGCCTGCTTGAGCCCGTATAGAGCCTTCTTCAATTTGCACACATGCATGCACCTCTCCCGAGTCTCAAAACCCTTTGATTGTACTATGTACACTTCCTCCTCTATCACTTCATTCAAGAACGTTGTCTTCACGTCCATCTGGTGAATCTGCCATCCCATCTGAGCTGCTAGAGATATAACTGACCGGATAGAAGTGTATCTAGAAACTGGGTCGAAGGTTTCCTCATAATCTTTCCCTTCCTTTTGTGCATACCCCTTTGCCACGAACCTAGCCTTGTACTTTTCCACATTGCTTTCTACCGCATATTTGATCTTATAGATCCATCTCGAACCTACAACTGATCTGTCTTCTGGCCTGGGCACTACCTCCCAAACATCATTTGTCATGATAGAGCTATACTCTTCTACCATGGCATCTATCCACACCTGATGTTGTGCGGCCTCCTGAAAGATGGAAGGTTATGCAACCTGAGCTACCAATGCTTGGTACCTGTTAGGCTGTCTGCGCTGTCTCTTGCTCATCCTAGGAGTTCCAATAAACTCCTTTGCATCTCTTAATGTCTGACGAACCTCTCTGCTGGCTCGACCACTAGTCGTGGGAGGTTCTTCCAGCTCCTCATCCTGTCTCTGCTGCTCCATCTGCTAAGAACTCCCTAGATTTCTTGCACCTGAGGAAATATTGGTATTGGTCACAGTACTTGACCCTTGTGATTGTCCCCTTGCTTGTCCCACTGGCTACCCCTGCTGCTGGACTAAAGGAGCTTCTGTTGACTGATTCTGATCACCTGCAGGCATCTCACGAGACCTCCTGAAAGCTCGATCCTCCATGAACTTCACGTCTTGCCTTACTACTATCTTCCTACTGCTAGGAATGTAGATTCTGAATGCCTTTGAGGTTTCGCTGTACCCAACGAAAAACCCCTTCTTTGCAGTCTGATCTAGTTTGGTCCTTTTATCATCTGGCACATGACAATAAGCAACGCTGCCAAAAATTCTGAGGTGGCTGACTTTTGGCTTCTTCCCTGTGAAGACTCCTTCTAGTGTTTTCTTCCCCAATGCTCTATGAGGAGTCTTGTTATGAATATACACTTCCATGTTACATGCTTCTGCCCATAGAAATATGGGTAGATGTTGGTCATATAACATAGCCTTTGTAGCTCCAACAATGGTTCTATTTTTCCGCTCCGCTAAACCATTCTATTGTGGATTATATGGAGTTGTCCATTCTCTCTTGATGCCTTCCTTCGCACAAAAATCTGTGAAGTCTTTATCAATATATTCTCCACCATTATCTGAGCGAAGCACCTTGATCTTATTCCCTGTCCCATTCTCCAGGAGAGCTTTAAACTCTTTGAAACGATTGAAGACCTCATCCTTGGTCTTCAAGAATTAGATCCAGGTTTTCTTGGAATGATCACCAATAAAGGTGACGAAATATTCGACACCGTTGAGAGCTCTAGTGGACAACAGGCCACAAATATCTAAGTGTATAAGTCCTAACACGCCATCAACTTTTTTGTCACTTCTTCGAAATGTTGCCTTAGCATACTTCCCAAGTATGCAACGTCAGCGCACATCATCGTGTCCAATTCCAAGTTCAGGAACCCCTGTTACGGTTTCTTTGAGCATCCTGAGTGCTCCATCATGTAGATGTCCCATTCTCCTGTGCCATAATTCATTCAACTCCTTCTCATTTCTACTGTTACTGCCGATTAGTGCCATTGGAGAATTGATTTGTAATTGGTACAACCTATTACTTCGAACTCCAATCTGTCTTACCTTTTTCCAGCTCAGGTGTTTGACATACACTTTCTTCCCCACAAAGTAAATATCATACCCAGTCCTGGCACATGCAATACATTTGAAGCGCGGTACTTGCTCCTAACTCCCCCTGAAAATCTATGGTACTTCTCCCTACTGGAGAACATTTCGTTATGTTTCCCATAGTAATATGGAAATCCATCTGCTCTTCTTTGTAGCTAGAGAAATATTCTCTAACCCCAGTGATGTGAGCTGAAGCTCCACTGTCTATATACCAGACTCCCTGTGAAGTTGATCCTGCTAAGCAAGCAAATTCATCTTCCAATCTGGAAGACAAATCTGAAGTCTCTTGAATGTTACTTTTGTCCATGGCTATACTTGAACAAATTTAGTGTGCTATTCCTCTTTTTCTCCTGATACGGATTCTGCTCTATAGCCTGTAGCAAAAATTCTCTGCGTCCAACTAGGATTCTGCTCAGCGAAAATCTGAGTTACAACTGCTCCCTCTGACTGCTAGAATCACTAATCTGGGCAATTCGATTTTCTTGCCTCCTTTCAACTAAAAAATCGAACTGTTGCCCTAGCAACTCGAACTGCCTGTTCTGGGCTCTGCGCAGTTTCTCTGGGAATTTCGATCTGCTGCTCCCTCTGAACAATGAAATTCCTTTCTCTGCTTCTGAGCTTCTCGGCTGATCAATTAAGCTCTGATACCATGTGAAATTTTATCTATTGCAGCTACTGGAAATTATTCTTCTAACTCAAAAATTAATTATGCAGTTTATTTGCTACGACAAATAACGAATAAAATCACAGTTGCAATTTTCACCATAAAAAATACCGCGGAAAAAAAATACTGGAAACTGAGAAATTATATCAGACACACAATAAATTTGACACAGTTATTTTTGGACAATTGTCCTCGAAAAAACCCAACTTGGGAAAACCGATGCAGCAGATGAGGGTTTTATTATTAATGTTCAGTTGCAATTCTGAGTACAATAATTTTGATGCCTAGCTAGAAATCTAATATGAAGAAAATACTGGCAAAAATATTGTGAGAATTTTCTCTAACCCCACAACTATTTTCTGCCTCCGAAATAGCTTCCCTAGCCTCTGCGCTGAGATGCCCGTGTCAACCTCTGCGCAATGCCTACACTGGTCCTATGAGGATTTTGGCCTTTCCTCCTTTGACTATTCCGAGAACTGAAAAGCTTCCTTCCAGAATGCTACTTTTCTCCTCTTCCACCTGTTATTGACCCTTTGGCTCTATCTTCTCTGCTGAGCTGCCGCTATAGAGAAAATGAACTGCCTGGGCAACTGAGTATCTGCACTAAATGATCTCCATCACCATGCCAACTTTGTTTTATAGTCCACTATTGGAGTACCAACGACCAAGATTAAAACTTAATCAATTGCTAAGATCATTTCTGGGTTGATTCGTGTGAGTTTCTAGATGATTTATGCCTTATCTCAATTAAAACTGATTAATTGACCATATTCCATATTTTTGGGCTTTGGAGATCTCATGTATTCTAGCCTCTCCACAAAATTTCGTGGCTAGAACACATCCGATTCTACAAAAACTAACATTTTGATACTTGGTTTAAATGCAATTTAATGATTTCTATATGAGTCTACTTGTTTTGGCCTAGAACCAATCCAAGTATGCTTAGAAATGTAATATTGAGTTAAACATGGTCAAACTTCTTGATAGTAAATGAGTTTGATGAAATTTGTGGACTAGTCAGGGAGTTGACCAAACTGATGAATTTGTTCCTAATATTAGAATGACGCACACACACACTTGGATTAAATGCAATTGAATTATTTCTCTATGAGTCAACTTATTTTGGCCTAGAAGCAATCCAAGTGTGCTTAGAAATGTAATATTGAGTTAAGGATGGTCAAATTTTTGATAGTCAAAGAGTTTGATGAAATTTGTGGAATAGTTGGGAAGTTCACCAAACTCATGAATTTGTTTCTAATATTAGAATCACACACACACACACACACACACACACATATATATCCATGAGATGTAGGTTAGTTGGATTGTGTAGGGTTTAGTCTGCACACACACACACACACACATTTATAGACACACACACGCATGAGGTTTGTTACCACTCAAACCAACAGGGGACCTAATGGGGTTCCTAAAAGGGCAACTGCCAGGTTAAGGGCAATAGTGGAGGCTTAGCCCACTGTCACTACAACTTAGTCTCCCTGCTCTTTATGGACTTTCACCTATGGGAGGAGTCTCGGTAGTGTGGGAATCACTTGTAAAGTATATGTCAATGGATAGGTGAGAAGTGATCCTGGAAACCATTTCCCAAGGATGGAATGAAGAATGGAACTTTCTGGCTCTTTAAGCAAGGGACTTGGTCCACCAGGGGTAAAGGGTGAGGATTGGAGGGTTGAGGGAGAAGGAATAGGCTTATAGACGTGGCTCTCAATCCCTATAATCCTTAGGGAAACTTGGATTCCCAAATGATCCCTGACAAATAATCTTTGGTGAGAAGTGGACCACATGGGGCAAAGTGGACCCAGTCCAGGTTCAGGGATGGAATGTAGCAACCAATGATGTTCCTATACTTGACAAGGTGAAAGGAAAGGACCAAACAAAAATATTTGCTTCGAAAGGTTGAAATGATCCTGTTGAGGTCTAGCCTTGGGGATGCCTAGGCAAAATTTGATCCTAGATCTGGGGCTTGGGATGCCTAGAGATTCCATTGTTAGAATTGCCTCAAATTTGGAGGAGAGGGAGGGGACCCACCAATGCAGTAGCCTGTAGGAGATTGAAGTTTTTCCTTGGGTCAATTCCCAGGAAATTGATGCCCTAGGTGACCTAATGGGGCTAGGCTTGGGGAAAAAGGAGAAAATGGTAAAATGAGGGTTAAAATGACCACCCTTTTTAAGGGCCAATGCCTAATTCACTTGGGGATATGGAGTCAAGGATGATGATGAGTTAGAACTTGGTTTCTTGATCAAGGAGGCCCAGAAAGTCAACTTCATCCAATGTTGAGAGAAAGAAAAGAAAAGTGACATTCAAGCATTTATAATTCAAAGAAAATGATGTAAGCTTATCAAGACAAATAATCTCTAGGACATTTCATTCATATAACATTGGCTAGTACATTAAATTCGCTGAAACATGCTCAAATTCCACATTTCAATTATGTAGCAACTAACCCTAGCTTTAGCAGTATGCAACAACCAGAATAATAACATCAAAATTTACTTATAATGTTATAGAGTATATCCAACCAACATTTCATTTACAAGACAAAGCTCCAAGACAAGATAAATAGCCCAAATCCATATGCCAAAATGCATCCATTTCCAAAAATATCCTCCAAGGAAAAAATGTGAAGTTCTCTATGATTAGAGAGATCCCAAGTTAAGTGATGATCCAGATGAATGTATCTAACATCAATATATAGCCTGCTAAGGAGTTTGAATTAGCCTATTGGCCTACATTAGCCCCTACTGGTAAAATAATGTGCAAATAAAACCCTTATTGGTGACAAGCCCACCAAACTAGATCACAAGTGTAAAAATAAACCTCACAAGGGGCCAAATAATAATATGTACATGTCATAGGGCCCTCCAAAGGCATAATTGATCCGGATTTAAAAAGGAACGCAACAAATTACATTTATAACCATAAATACAAAGATGCAGTAGAAATAACAGTTCATTTCATTAATATCAAATATTGAAATATGCTTACAAATAGAATGGAAATAAGACTAGCTCGGGCGATGGTAGCTTATCTCTGAGAAGAGATGTGGTGGCTACATGCCTCTGAACTGTGTTACAATGAGGCTCAAGGGCCTTTTTATTATTGAACAATAAGAACAAACCCTAAACAACCAAAACCCTAACTCGAGGAGATGTAATGCCAAGATGTTATGGGCTTCGTTGGGGTTAGTTGGACAACCAACTTCCGGGGTAGCGACTTGGTCTATTATCTCCATTTGACGCGCATGATACCCCATTAGAAAGATCTCTCCGAGGACTATGATGGAAAAGATGATTTTATCAAAAATCGTTGGCGGTAGATTGCCAAAAAAATGTCGTTTAGGGCCTCAAAACGGCTCCGGAAGTTTAGGACCCGAAAAACTGCTAAAAATAGTAAACTGTGCTACAATTAAGGAAACTGAAAAACTGAAAGAAACAATGGTGGGGGTCTAGGTGGAATTGGCGGGTGGCCACCAATATCCACGTGGATCATTCCTCTCCCCTTAGGAAGCAATGGTCCCCATTGCGTTGAGTTCCTCCATGAGATGAGGAAACTTCTGCTGAACTTGGTCCCTGGTGAGCCACTTGCCTTGGTGAAGGAGTTGGCTTGCTTTGACAACTCGATACAGTTGGATCTTCTACTGGCGAGTGTGCTTGATCTGCATGTCCATGATCCGATCAGTTGTGGCTTTTTCCATGCAATCTAGATTTAACTCTGTAGGTATGAGCTATTTTGCAATGTCTGATGTGTCTAGCAATGGTGGGAAGTATGGTTGAAGGCAGTCCACATTGAACACTGGGTGTAGGCCAAGGAATGGGAGAATGCTGAGCTCAAATGCATTGTCTCCCACAGCCTTGGTAATGGTGTAAGGACCATATCAGAGTGGTCTGAGTTTCCGATAGGCTCCGGTAAAGCGTTCCTTTTGCAAATGCAACCAGACTTTGTCGCCCACCTGAAACTTGTGTGGCACTTGTTGTAGATCATGTTGCTGCTTGTACTTGGCATTTGATTTCTCTAGAATGTCGTGGACCTGCTGGCGGATATGTTGGATGTGCTCAATGAAGTTGTTTGTCTTATTGGTTTCAGACTGGACATGAGCCGAATCTGCCTGAGTAGCTGCAAATGGCATGGCCACATCAATGGGACATAATTGCTGGAATCCCAAGCCCACCTGAAAAGGGTTATGGCCAGTCGAGCTGTGGAGAGGCCGATTATAGCTGTGCTAGACATAAGGGAGGCTCTCATCCCATGTGCGTGGATGCTTTGAGTTGTACATGTGCAGAATATGTACGATCATCCTGTTGACGACCTTTGTCTGGCCATCAGTTTGGGGATGGAAAGCTGTGGACTTAGTGAGCTTGGTGTCCAACATCGCCCAGAGACTGGACAAAAATGTACTGAGGAACCTGCTGTCCCGATCTGAGATGATAGACTGTGGGATCCCGAAGTGTACCCACATTCGTTCAAAAAAGAGTTTAGCAGTGGCTTCCGCTGTGATATTCTTCTTGTAGGCAACCATAATGGCCATCTTTGAGAATCTGTCGACAAGCACAAAAACATGGTCGTTGCTATGCTTAGTAGAAGGAAGGCCCAACATGTAATCCATGGAGATGGATTCCCAAGGTCGACTAGGGGTAGGCAGCGGAGTATAGAGGCCTTGCTTCTTGATGGCCGGTTTGGCAATGGCGCAAGCAGTGCAGGATCTGATGTACTTTCCGACATCCCGTCGAAAATTCGGCTAATAGAAATACTTATGCAGTACTGCCACCGTTTTCTCGACCCCGAAATGCCCAACGGCCCGACTATAGTATGCTTCCCAAATCATCTTGGCATGCTCGCTTGAAGGAACACAAAAGTTTCCCAAATGGCATAATAGGGCATCCTGGAGGTGAAAATCTGGAACTTGCTGACCCTCCAAGAGCGTCTGGTATGTGTGGCCGAATTCTGGGTCGCTTTTGTAGAGAAGTGGCCAATCAGAATTCTCGTGCCCACAAGAGTTGAGCACGGTGGTTAATGCCATGATCGGTGGTCGGCTGAGGCAATCTGCAACATTATTGGTGCTTCCCTTCTTATACTTGATATTCAAATGGAACTGTTGTAGGTATGTGGACCACTTCTGATGGCGATCATTCTGCAACTTCCCTTGCGTTTGTATGAACTGCAGGGGTTGGTGGTCTGTGTGGATGACTGTTTCCTTCCCCAAAATGTAATGCTTCCATTGTCGGCAGGCCTGCACAATGGAATACATCTCTTTGTCATAAGTGGGATACTTCCAGACTGTGTCTAAAAGTGTCTCACTATGATATGCCACTGGATGCCCCTGTTGAGTAAGGACTACCCCAATAGCATAGTCAGAGGCATCTGTCTCGATCTCAAATGGTTGTTGCAAGTCTAGTAATGTGAGCACTGGTGTAGAGCAAAGGTGATGTTTCAACTCTGTGAATGCCTTCTATTGAGATTCAGACCAAAAGAATTTTGCTTTCGCTCCTCCCTTGGTGACTTGACTCAAGGGCTAAGTGATATGAGAGAATTCGAACACGAACCTGCAGTAGAAATTGGCAAGACCCAGAAAGCTGCAGAGCTTTGTCAGAGTGGTTGGAGCTGGCCAATCCCGAATGACTTGGATCTTGGCTGGATCCACATGCAACCCTCGTTCATCAATAATGTATCCCAGATACTGAACCTGGGTCATGCCAAAAGTGCATTTCTCCAAATTGGCACAAAGCTTGTGTTGTCGTAGTGTTTGGAAATCCTGTCGGATGTGGTGGAGGTGCTCTTCCCAACTCTGGCTGAAGATCAAGATGTCATCCAAGTATACCACTACGAATGAGTTGGTGAATGGCCACAAGATGTCATCCATTATTCTCATGAAGGTTGCAGGAGCATTCGTCAACCCGAAAGGCATAACCAACCATTCGAAAAGGCCCTCCTTGGCTTTGAAGGCAGTCTTTCACACATCGAAGGGTTCGATTGGTACCTGGTGATATCCTGATTTCAAGTTGATCTTGCTGAAATATTTTGCCCCCTTCAGTTGGTCCAAAAGGTCATCAATCTGTGGTATCGGGTACCTATTTCGGACAGTGATCTTGTTCAGCGCTCGATAGTCAATACAGAGTTTCCAAGTCCCATCCTTCTTCTGTACCAACACGATTGGGCTCCCACAGTGGCGATGAACTTGGACAAATGTGACCTTTCTGCAACAGCTCTTGAATTTACCTCTTGATTTTGTCGTTCTCCAGAACGGAGCACCGATAGATTGGTCCATTGGGCAGTGGCGCACCTGGGGTCAGATCGATGGAGTGCTTAACTTGACAGTGCAGAGGCACCCCTGCGGGGGAAGGTGAAGATGTCCTTGTACTCCTCCACGATCTTGTCCATCTATTGTTGTCATGCGGAGGGTCCTGTCTGGAGGTCATGGCCACCGTCTTCTTCTTTCCTTGAGGCGTATCATCAGGAAAACAAATTTCCCGGTTTTGGAAATGAACTTACTGCATTGTTTTGCGACAACCAAAGAGATGGCGGTAGGCGGTGCTACCTTCGGTATCTTGTACAACTTATTTCTCAAAGTAACAATAACAGCACGAGGCCTTGACTCATACACAACATGTCGCTTCCATAAGTATGGTTGGCCTAATAATACATCACAAATATCAAGGGGAGCAATGTGACATAATACCTTATCCGTGAAGGGCTGGATGTTGTATGGAAGGCGGCACTACTGGCTCATGCGAAGATCCCGTCCTTGGTGAAGCCACCCAATGGTGTACGGTTGTGGATGTGTTGTGGTCGGTAAGCCCAATCGCTTCACGACCTTTGCCGAAATGAGGTTCTTTTGGTTCTCGTTGTCAACAATGAACTATAGCAGGGAACCCTTTACGCACATCTGGGAGTGGAAGAGGCGCTCCTCCTCCTCTGGATCTTTGCGTTCCTCCTTCTGGATCTTTATGGTGGCAACAATGGCATTGGTCTCCGCATCGATAATCTACTTCCCTTGTCATTCCGCTTCTCGGGTTCTGACTTAGAGTCAGAACATGCATCTCATTTTGAAGCCTTTAGCTCAGCCACCAATGACTACTTGGCCCGACACTCACTTGTGTTGTGAGTAGAGCTCTTTTGGAACTCACACCACTTTCTTGTGTCCTTCTTTGGCTTCGCGGTGTTGTTCTTTGCTTGCGGCTTTGGCGGGTTGTCCTGGGCTGCCCCACCTTGGCTTTGTCCTTTGTTCTGCGATTTGGGGGCACCTTTCCCTTGCTTCAGATTCGCAGATCCAAAGTCTCGCTTCTTCTGTTTAAACTTTTGCTTGATCTTGACGACATATCGGTATGCCGTGCCGAGTGAGGAGATGTCCAGGAATTCCATCTCGTCCCGGATGTACTTGTGCAGGCAGTTGTGGTACTTGAGAACCAAATGTTTCTCAGAATCCTTGATACCCAACTTCATGTGAAGGGTATGAAAAACATTGGTAAACTCCGACACATCTTGGTCCCTTCCTTGTCGTAATGTTGTTCACTTTATGTGTTTATCCTCACAGCTCCCGACAGGGTAGTACCACTCCTTGATGGCATCCCGAAATGGGTTCCAACTTCCAAGTGGGTGCAGCTGAAAACAGTGAGTTCGTACTTTCATCCTTCTGCTCACAATAGGTTTCCCACCAGTCCTTGACATGGGGGACTGCTTTGAGAAGTGCAAAAGTGATCTTTTCCCAGTTCGAAAAATCATGAATGGAAAAATATCCTTCTAGCATATTTAACCATTTATCTACAGTGTCTGCATCTATCTGACCCTCAAATATGGGAATGTCAAAGTTAACTTGTACCTTAAAGGGTGTGGTGCTTCCAGAGTAGCTGTCGAAAGTAGATGCGTCGCCCTTGGGTAGCCACTGAAGGATCTGGGCAAAGTTGTCCATCATCACGTTCCTTTGTCGCTCGAGGGCTTCTTCGAGCAAGATTTTGATAGGATCTCCTACCCCCTCATCTTTCTTTTCATCTGCCATGGGAGGCTGTCGGGATTTGCGAGGTTGGTCTTGCAAAGGTTTGACTAGTTCGAGCCCTAACCCCTTATATCCCAACTTCGTTGGGAACATGCAAAGAAAAACATAGAAAGAGCAGACCGCTCTGATACCACTGATCCGGATTTAAACAGGAACACAACAAATTATAGATATAACCATAAATACAAAGATGCAGTAGAAATAGCACTTCATTTCATTAATATCAAATACTGAAATATGCTTACAAACATAATGGAAATAACACTAGCTCGGGCGATGGTAGCTTATCTCTGAAAAGATATGTGGCGGCTACATGCCTTTGAACTGTGTTACAATGAGGCTCAAGGGCCTTTTTATTATTGAACAATAAGAGAAAACCCTAAACAACCAAAACCCTAACCTGAGGAGATGTAACGCCAAGAGTTTATCAGCCTCGTTGGGGTTAGTTGGACAACCAACTTCCCTAGGTCGCGACTTGGTCATATTATTTCCGTTTGATGCGCATGATACCCCGTTAGAAAGATCTCTCCGAGGACTATGATGGAAAAAACGATTTTATCAGAAAATCATTGGTTCTGTAAGTTTAGGACCCGAAAAATTGCTAAAAATAGTAAACTGTGCTACAATTAAGGAAACTGAAAAACTGAAAGAAACAATGGTGGGGGTCCAAGTGGATTTGGCAGGTGGCCACCAATATCCACCTGGATCAATAATAATATCTAGAAGTGCCATATTGAGGATAAATTCCTCGGAATATGATGGACAAAGGAGTGGCCCCTTGTTCTCCAAGTAGTAGACCTGTGGTGCTCCCAGTGGGTCTGAGGGCACATAAATGACCCCATGGGTTTCCATATGAATCAGACATGCTTGTAGATACTATGCAAGGGTCCAAGTGGTGGAATGAATGTTGCCATAACGTCGTTCAAGTCCTGGGACGCCTGCCAAGAATGTGGGGCTCCTGTGAGTCTCTGTTGGGCATAATGTAACAAGAATATCACCATCATCCCAAAAGTGGATCGCTAATGGTCTCTGAGCATCCATGAAGATCTGTGGAGTGTTGTCTACTGTTGTGGAGGCCAATGGCTCTCTATGCACACCCTACACATGCCATTATAGACCTATGGGGGGTTAGGATCTCATATAGGGAGACCAAACCCAAATGGAAACCACCTGTAATCCTGCATAAGATCCAATGCGTCCCCTAGGCTTCCAGTACAACCAACCATTAAAATAATCAGGTAAAAGAATTTACAAATCATGGATAACAACGTGGGCACTTCATAATGGCATGCCCTTCCGTAGTAAGCTTTGGCATGTGCTAGTGTCTCCAAGCTCCAAAGGGGGTTAGCCAAGTACCTTATTAGGTGGTTTCAGTCCTTAAAGGGGATAGTATGTCCAAGGTACATCCCTCTAATGGAGGTGGAAAGTGACAAATAAGTGGAATGGAATAGGGAATGAGAGGGGCAATCCTGGGCCACATAGAGGGGCATAGGGGTAGCTAGATAAGGGGAAGCCCACACTTGAGTATGCAATGTGTAGGAGGGAGCAATCGTGGTACATGAGGTGCCCCGACCTTGATTTTTCCACCCTTCTTTATATGCCTTTTGCCGTTTATGAATTTCTTAAATTAACTCCTCGGTGCTTAAAGGACAAGAGCATGATATGTAAGATATTGCAGTGACTACGCCCTTTTAGGTAGGGCGGTTCATTGCCCTCTAGGGGTTGGGACAATCATGGGTTCCTGAATGATAAAGGAGGCTCATCTAGAGGCTATGGAACCAGGGTGATGGCCATGGATTGGGGTAGATTTCATGCAATGGCTTTTGCCCACCTTTTGATTATTTTGTGTTGGACATCTTTTGCATTTTGTGGTACAATTTCCTATTAAATGTGGCCAATTATGCTTTTTCTTTTTCTTTTAATTGCTTCAACCTCCGGTGGATCATTCTAGGCCTGACCCAAGGTGGGGGCAAGGGGATATGAGGCTAGCCCTATCTAGACCCATAATGGGAATGTGGACCCAAGTGATAGAAATGATGAATGGGGTATAGCGAGTGGAAAGGGAGTAACATGTGCGGGTAAAGGAGTGGGACCGCACACCCAAATTCGGGGTTTCCCAAGTAGTACCACCCTAGAACCAAATGGTCAATTAAGGAGATCCCATAAGACTAAGATCCAAGAGTAACAACCAAAAGAGATCAAAGGGACAAGAGCACAAACTAAGCCCACTCTTTCCACCAAATGCCCCCATCAATGCATACCCAAAAGTATCCATGATAAGTAAACCCAATACTCAATTACCAATTGACAAGACATACCTTTAGATTTGGGAGGCCCCCCTTCAAACATATGATCAATACAGGTGGGTGAGGGACCACATTGCTGGCTAAGGTGGCAGAGAAATGGCACAACAAGCTAGTAGGATGCATCAAGGGGCTGTTGGCTACTAGTTGAGGCTCATCATGGTGAAAAATTTCTCCTGGGGATATTACCCACAAAGTGGTGGGTAACATTTGGCTCCAATTGGGACATAGTCTCTTGAAGAAGTGGGTGAGGCTACTCGAACGGGAGGTCACGAGAACTCGAGCAATCTCTTGGTCACCGTAGACTTGTTATCTGCACATGTCAAAGATCAAAGCCACGGGGCAACATTTTTTTCACGATGTCTGATGATCACCCATGCTTAATGTTAGCTCATAAACCAATATAATATGCAATTTTTTTTTCTTTTTTTTTTATATATGAAATCTAATCTATCATGAGAAACATCATATGCGGTTAGTTCTAATGCAAAAATCATCATGCAATGCATCCTACCCTAACATGCATATGACGAAGCTATTATTAAGTGTAATCATAAAGCCAATGCATCCAACATATCATCAAGTCAATATAAATATGCCTGCCTATATGATCACTGATGCATCAAATCCCAAAGTGAATGCAAATCCAAACACATGGAGGATGGTGTGGGTGGGAGGTGGGAAAATATGATGCCCACACATGGATGATTATGCGAAAAGAGGTAAGAAAATGATTTAATCTAGTCCATGAGATCTTCTCTTGCAACCAAAATATAGAGATGTCAACAACCAAACTCATAAACTTTTGATGGATGGAAACCTCAGGCATATCACTTCCACCATTGTTGTTATTATTTATGTCATGGCTTATGGCCTTCATTGGGTTATGATTAGTAGGAAAGGGAGGCCGACGAGATGGAGAAACACAAGTAGGTTGCACATGATGATTACACTGGAGAAGGGGGACTATGGAATGATCAAAACCCTGAGGGTGCGTCCAAGGAGAAAAAGTGTAATCAATGAAGGGCTTCTCCTTGACACTATACTCGGGAGGGGAAAAGGGCTCACAGTTACTTGAGATTATATGACCAGGGGCGAGGGAATCACTTGATGAAGACTCAAGATGATGACTAATAGGAAAAATGGAGAACGAAATATTGTATTCAATGGGTTTTGCTTTTCCAAAATCATAATCTAAAGGCTCAATTTATTTGAACATAGAATCATACTCAAGAGAAGTGGGAGCCCTATCAATGTCCTTAGTATTAAAGATTGGGTCTCTTCTAAAAGGAAAATTGATCACTTCCAACTGCTCCTCTTTATGCAAAGGAAAATGAAGATTCTCCTTACCAAGGGTGTCAATGGGTATGTCATCATAAGTAGTGCCTGAGGGGAAAGGAAGATCAATCTCATCCTCATCCTCCTTGTCGATGTCGTAAATGGGAGCACATTCAAATTGAGGACCAACAATTTCCCATTTCTCCCTTTCAATGTGGAAATAATATTCAATGTCATATTCCAAGGGGCTAATGGGATCTTTTCTGTCAAGGTTTTCAAAAGGGATTTCATCAGGAGTAATATCCTTGAGAAAGGTAAGGTTGGTCTCAATTTCTCTTTCCATAAATTCACCCTTGCCAGCACATGTGTCCTCAAAATCATCATTTTCATTATGTGGACCCAAGGAGGTCTCATCTTCTTGCTCATTACCTAGATTCTTAATGTCTTGATGGTGCTCGATGAAGGCTTCCTCTTCGACGCTTAGTGCAGGGTTTACTTGAAAATGTCTAAGAAATCCATCAACGAACTCTTCAATAGATGAGATGCTTCTAGGTTCATGATCATGCATCCATGAGTTTGACGATCGAGAGATCCCATGAATAATAACATAAGGACATCTTGGTGGACAACCTTCTCTTTTGAAGCATATGCATTAAATATTTCTACGTGGTGAATTGCGGAGAGTGGATCACCATCAAACACGGGCATACCACGTAGCATCCTTCCTGCGACATGATTAGGATGTCCAAGGATGCTAGCAATGTCCAAAGTGGGAAATTTATGAAAGAATGAAAACCTATTTGAGGTATACATGAAACATATGTAGGAGTCGCCAGGGTGAAATTAAAGATGCCTAGAAAATGCTTGCTTCACCCTACAAGCATCGACCTTAAAGTTCAATGAAGAACTAGGGCTTTGTTCTTCCAATGGAGTTGCCAATAATGATATGTCGATATGTTGTACGAGGAACAAAGCACACGTCTCCTTCCCTGACAACGGCGCTAGAAATTTACCACTCAATCCAACAGGGAACCTAAAGGGGTTCATAAAAGGGCAACTGCTAGGTTAAGGGCAATGGTGGAGGCTTAGCCCACTGTCACCATAGCTAAGTCTCCCTGTTTTTTACGGACTTTCACTAATGGGAGGAGTCCTGGTAATGTGGGAATCACTTGTAAACTATGTGTCAATGGACAGGTGAGAAGTGACCTTGGAAATTTTTTCCCAAGGATGGAATGAAGAATGGAACTTGCTTGCTCTTTACGCGAGGGACTTGGTCTACCAAGGGTAAGGGCTGAGGATTGGACGGTTGAGGGAGAAGGAATAGGCTTATAGACGGGGTTCTCAATCTCTATAATCCTTGGGAAACTTGGATTCCCAAATGATCCTTGACAAATAATCTTTGTTGAGAAGTGGGACCACATAGGGCCAAGTGGACCCAGTCCAGGTTCAGGGATGGAATGTAGCAACCAATGATGTTCCTATCCTAGATAAGGTGAAAGCAAAGGATGAAACACGAATATTTACTTTGAAAGGTTGAAATGCTCCTGTTGAGGTCTAGCCTTGGGGATGCCTAGGTAAAATTCGATCCTAGAGCTAGGCCTTGGGATTCCTAGAGATTCCACTGTTAGAATTGCCTCAAATTTGGAGGAGAGGGAGGGGTCCCACCAATGCAATAGCCTGTAGGAGATTGAAGTTTTTCCTTGGGTCAATTCTTGGGAAATTGATGCCCTAGGTCACCTAATGGGGATAGACTTGGGGAAAAAGGGGAAAATGGTAAAATGAAGGTTAAAATGATCACCCCTTTTAAGGGACCAATGCCTAATTCGCTTGGGGATATGGAGTCAAGGATGGTGATGAGTAAGAACTCGGTTTCTCGATCAAGGAGGCCTAGAAAGTTAGCTTCATCCAATGTTGAGAGAAAGAAAAGAAAAGTGACCTTCAAGCATTTCTACTTCAAAGAAAACTATGCAAGCTAATCGAGACAAATAATATTTTGGACACTTCATTCATATAACATTGGCCCATACATTAAATTAGCTAAAACATGCTCAATTCCACATTTCAATTATGTAGCAACTAGCCCTAGTTTTAGCAGTATGCAGCAACAAGAATAATAACATCAAAATTTACTTACAAATTTATAGAGTATATCCAACTAGCATTTCATTTACAAGACAAAGCTCCAAGACAAGATAAATAGCCCAAATCCATACGTCAAAATTCATCCATCTCCAAAAATATTCTCCAAGGAAAAAATGTGAAGTTCTCTATGATTAGAGAGATCCCAAGTTAAGTGATGATCCAAATGAATGTATCTAACATCAATATATAGCCTCCTAAGTGTAGGAATTTACAGGGTAAGTTCCTCAGAAAGAATACCAAAAGGACACCGCTCACAACCAGATCACAGATCAATACACCAGTATTTTTGACGTGGTTAAAACCCTCAAAGAGGGAAACAGTCCACGGCCTGTCCCAACGTGGGTACTACAAGCAATTTATTAATCAAAGAATGAAAATTTACATAAGCTTCTCTCATGCACGGATTACCCGAACAATGACCCTCCATGCGCTTTAAATAGAACTCATGGACCAATCGGGTGTCAAGCCACGGATCAAGTGTCAGTAATACCGAGGTGAGAGTGAACCGTCGGATCACTGCATATCGTGACCGTCGGATTGTAAGTTACAAAATGTACAACGGTAAAGAAACACACTTTTACCTAACTCTATACCTAACTCTATACTAGACCAAGTTGAACTTAACTATTTCCTGTGTCGGAATATCCTAACATCCCCCCTTAAGAACAACTTGGGATAGGATTGAAGGATTTACAAATATGACACAATAGGAGAAGGAAGGAGGCACTAGAGCCTATCCCCCCTTAGTGACAACTTCCTGAACTCCAAGCATATATCGAAGTTTAGTGAACTTCGCCTCTGTGAGAGCCTTTGTGAATATGTCTGCAACCTGATCATCTGTTGAACAATATTGCACTTCAAGAACATGGTCATGAATGAGGTTTCTGATGAAGTGCATGTGTAGTTCAATGTGTTTACTGCGCTGATGCTGGACTGGATCTTTGCATAGCTGAATGGCACTTTGATTATCACACCAAAGTGTGGTTGGATGCTGCTGCTCAAAGCCAAACTCTGATAGGATCTGACGAAGCCACAAGGCTTCCTTACTAGCTTCCACGGCACCACGATACTCTGCTTCTGCTGACGAAAGAGAAATGGCAGCCTGTTTCTTGCAAGCCCATGTAATAGGTCCTGAACCAAGAGTGAAGACATAACCGGCAGTAGACTTCCGATCATCAGGGTCACCAGCCCAATCAGAATCGGTGAAACCAACTAACAGAGGAGCTGCTTTGGCACTGTAATGAATCCCAAACTGTACTGTACCTCGAACATAACGAAGTATTCTTTTGGCTGCTTTCCAATGACTTTCACGGGGGTTTTGCATAAAACGAGCAACAAGGCCAACAGCAAAGGAAAGATCAGGACGAGTATGGGTTAAATACAAGAGTTTTCCTACAAGTTGACGGTATAAGGTAGCATCAACTTCAGGAGAAGTACAAGAGACTGAAAGTTTGACTCCAGACTGAAAGGGAGAAGGGGCTGGCTTACAGTCTTCCATGTGAAAATGACGAAGAATATCACAAGCATACTTGGACTGGGAAAGGGAAATACCCTCCTTGGATTGCAAGACTTGAAGACCGAGAAAATAGTGTAAGTGTCCTAAGTCTGTCATTTCAAATTTCCTTTTGAGGCTAGACTTCACATGGTTTATAAGGTTGGGATCACTACCAGTAAGGATAAGATCATCAACATAAAGAACAAGGATGATAAGAGAGTTGCCTACTTTCTTGGTGTAGACAGTATTGTCAGAATGACACCTAGAAAAGCCAGTAAAAGAAAGCTATCCATTTTGGCATACCAAGCCCAAGGAGCTTGCTTGAGGCCATAAAGGGATTTCTTAAGTCGACAAACAAGGCTGGAGTCTGTTTGTATGAAGCCAATGGGTTGTTCCATATAGATTTCTTCCTGCAAGTCCCCATGCAAGAAGGCAGCTTTAACATCCATCTGATGGACTTCCCATTTTAAAGAGGCAGCAAGGGAAAGAACAAGGCGGATAGAGTTCATTTTGGCAACAGGGGAGAAGGTTTCAGTGTAGTCAATGCCTTCAACCTGTGAAAAACCCTTAGCAACAAGACGAGCTTTATGTTTATCAACTTTCCCATCTGGTCCATACTTGGTTCTGTAAACCCATTTACATCTAACAAGTTTGCGTCCCTTTGGTAGAGGAACAAGATCCCATGTATCATTTGTCATCAATGAATGATATTCTTCATTCATAGCTGCTTCCCAATGTGGATGGCCTGAAGCTTCTGCAAAAGTGTCAGGATCATGATTTACTGGAGCTTGAGCTAGTAAAGAAGAGGCTCTTTCAAACTGAGAACGTGTACGTCGCTGATCTGTAGGATCACCGGCAAGATCACCTGCTGCATCCCGAGTAGCACGGACCCATCTTGGAAGTTGAGGATCCTGAGAAGGTGGGGGAGGATTATCATCCTCACTTTCATCATCTGAAGAAGAAATGTTTTCAAAAGTAGAAGAGATAGGAAGAGGTGGCACATCCGCCGGACTAGGCTCGCAGGCCGATTTATTTTCATCAAATTTTACATCTCTTCTAATGATAACATTTTTGGACTTAAATGGAATAAGTCTATAACCTTTTACATCTTCAGAATATCCAACAAAAGTACATTTCTCACTCTTAGGTTCTAAAGCTTTATGCTTTTCATCTGGAATATGGGCCCATGCTTCACTTCCAAACACACGAAAGTGACTTACATCTGGTTTAATGGAACTCCAAGCTTCTTCTGGAGTGATATTCTTTAGAACCTTAGTAGGAGTGCGATTGATTATATAATTTGCACAATTAATTGCTTCGGCCCAAAAACTAAGACTGAGTCCTTTAGATTGCAGCATACAATTAGCCATTTCCTTTAAGGTGCGATTTTTCCTTTCAGCTACACCATTTTGTTGTGGAGTGTATGGAACAGTATGTTGCATTTGAATTCCATTTTCGGTGCAAAAGTTGATGAATGTGTTTTTAACATATTCTCCACCATTATCAGTTCTTAGCTTAAGAATTTGATGTCTAGATTGTTTTTCAACAAAGGCTTTGAAGGCCAAAAATGTGTTAAATACTTCGCTCTTGAGTTTTAAGAAGTATACCCAAGTGCGTCTGGAGAAATCATCAATGAAAGTTAAGAAATACTTGCAGCCAGAGAATGAAGCAATAGGAAGTGGACCACATAAATCACTGTGCACAAGCTGTAAAGGGGCTGAGGCGTGCCAAGAGGCACGTTTGTCAAAACTGTCCCGATGATGTTTTCCGAGTACACATCCGGAACAAACACCATCTCTGCAAGATACCATAGGAAGACCTGTCACCATATTTTCTTTACATAGATGCTGAAGGGAGCGATAGTTTAAGTGACCATATCGTTCATGCCAAAGTTTGCTCACTTCATCATTATGAGCAACAAATACTGAGGGAAGATTTGATGACCCAAAGTTGTGAAACTTATACAACCTTGTGGAATCATCAGCAATACCAGTAGCTAGAATCTGTTTAGGATCTCTTAGATCCTTGATTACAACATCATGAGGTGAAAATTCAACAATTTTACCTTCACCTGAATGAGTTATCTGATAGACAGATAGAAGGTTGCAGGATAAGGTTGGAACACATAATACATCATTAAACTGACCATTGTCTAGATGAACAGTTCCAGTGCCTACAACATTAAGAGATCTATCATCACCAACATATATATTTTTGGTGTTACAATCATTTAAAGAAGAAAACATGGCTTGGTTTTTGGCCATGTGATAAGAGGCTCCAGAATCAATGAGCCACTCATGAGAAGGAGAAGAAGAAGATACATTTAATGCGTAACCAGACTGAGATGATTGACAACGACATGCAGAAAGTGCCATTCCGGAAGTTGAAGTTGAAGTAGGCTCCACATGGATGTTATGTTTCTTCATTGCGGCTTCCAAGGCTTCCATCTTCTTAAAGCATTTAGATTCTAAGTGGCCATCTCGATTACAAAAGTTACAATGTCTATCAGTCTTCTTCCATTTGTTTTTATTGGTCTTATCAGTTTGCTGAAATGATCTTTCATTTTGAGGCTGAGTTTGCTTAGGACCATTCTTTTTGGGATATGTCTGCTTAGGATTCTTTGAATTTGGTTGCTGCTGGGCGGCTAACGCTTTCTTGGAAGAGTTTCCAAGATTAAGAAGACCAAGGTGTAAGAGTTTTTCTTGTTCTCTTATTAAGGAATCACAAAAGGAGTCAAAGGAAGGGGCCTTGTAGTCTTTTCCTTGACAAATGAAAGCTTCCTTTGTAGAATGGAAAGTGGAAACAAATACAGAGTAGGCTGGTCCCAACTTAGTAAGGATGGAATAAATAAAGTTACCATCTTCTTTCTTAACTTTAACACCTTCCAAGAGATATCTAAGGGTCTTGAATTTGGACAAGAAATCTTCAATGCAAGAAAAATTATTAGGATCCAAAGTAAGCAACTCATTTTCAAGTTGATGGGCTCTAATTTCATTTTTAATCCCAAAAACTTTAGCGAGTTTTTCTAATGCTTCATGAGGAGTCTCAAGTTCTGCAATGTGGAATCTAAGATCAGGAGAAATAGACATCCCTATCAAACCACGTGCTTGATCTTGTCTATTTTCCCATTTTACAGCCTTGTCTTCATCTTTTGGTTTCTTCTCTTGGTCTGTGGCTATTCTGAAGAGACCTTTACTTCTAAGTAAATCTTCCATGTAGGCTACCCATTGGAAGTAGTTAGTGCTGTCAAGAATGACTTGGCATGGACTTTCCATTTTTTTTTAAAAAAACTGAAGCTGAAGATGCTGAAAGTAAGTGTTCCAATGGATAGATCTCGAAAAAATAGGCGGTTTTAAAAAAAACGGCTCTGAAAAAGGCTTCCGGATGAAGAAGTTATGGCTTTTTGAAAAAAAATTGTTGACGTTGCCAGCAAAGTGCGCGAATGTGCGGGAATGAAAAAATCCGCCCCCACAAAATGGAGACTTGAACCCAAGACCTCTACTCTCTTAAAATAGCTTTGAACCAATTGATCTATACAAAAAATTTGAGAGAGAGAGAGAGAGAGAGGGGGGGGGGCTTGATTTGCGTGCTTGCCTGTTGAAAGCTCTTTTTCCCTACAAAACACAAAACACAAAACCCAACACGAATATGCAAAGAAAAACGAACCTTGCGGCTCGAAGTTAGCTTTAGCCAAAAAACTAGAAATTTAAAAAAAAAATCTCAAAGTTAGCTTTAGCCGAAAAACTAAATATTTTTCTCAATGTTTCTGATTTTCCGAGATCACACTAAGGTGCAGGGAAAAGAGCATACGCATGAGAAAAATCCTTCCTTTCTGTTTCTGATTTGCCCAGATCGCACAGAGTCGCAGGGCAAAGAGCATACGCAGAAATGAAAGGTATAGATCCGGTTAAAAAAAAGGGCTAAATAAACTGAAACCGAAATAAGCAGAGAGAAAATAACAGTAAACTGCAAAAAAACACTGTATACCTCCCGATCTGAAAAATGACGCAGCTAGGGCTACCGGAAACCTTTTCGCGTGAAACGAAAGGGGTTCCTCACTGGAACAGATGCTCTGAACGCAACAGAGCAGTCCTCTCGGCCCGAAAGCAGTCAGAAACAGCAGATCTAGGAAATGACAGCCGCATGCAGTTCTACCGGCTTCAGATTTGGATCACCAACGGACGCGGCCCTCAAGTAGCTCTGATACCATGTAGGAATTTACAGGGTAAGTTCCTCAGAAAGAATACCAAAAGGACACCGCTCACAACCAGATCACAGATCAATACACTAGTATTTTTGACGTGGTTAAAACCCTCAAAGAGGGAAACAGTCCACGGCTTGTCCCAACGTGGGTACTACAGGCAATTTATTAATCAAAGAATGAAAATTTACATAAGCTTCTCTCATGCACGGATTACCCGAACAATGACCCTCCATGCGCTTTAAATAGAACTCATGGACCAATCGGGTGTCAAGCCACGGATCAAGTGTCGGTAATACCGAGGTGAGAGTGAACCGTTGGATCACTACATATCGTGACCGTCGGATTGTAAGTTACAAAATGTACAACGGTAAAGAAACACACTTTTACCTAACTCTATACCTAACTCTATACTAGACCAAGTTGAACTTAACTATTTCCTATGTGTCGGAATATCCTAACACTAAGGAGTTCGAATTAGCCTATGAGCCTACGTTAGCCCCTACTGATAAAATAATGTGCAAATAAAACCCTTATTGGTGACAAGCTCACCAAACTAGCTCACAAGTGTAAAAATAAACCTCATAAGGGGCCAAATAATAATATGTACATGTCTTGGGGCCATCCAAAGGCATACTAATATCCAAAAGTGCGATATTGAGGATAAATTCCTCAGAATATGATGGATAAGGGGGTGGCCCCTTGTTCTCCAAGTAGTAGACCTGTGGTGCTCCCAATGGGTCCGAGGGCACATAAATGACCCCATGGGTCTCCATATGAATTGAAGATGCCTGTAGATCCTCTACAAGGGTCCAAGTGGTGGAATGAATGCTGCCATGACACAAGTCTTGGGACACCTGCCAAGAATGTGGGGCTCCTGTGGGGGCCTTCTGGGCATAATGTACCAAGCATATCACCATCATCCCAAAAGTGGATTGCTAGTGGTCTCTGAGCATCCATGAAGATCCATGGAGTGTTGTTTGCTATTGTGGAGGCCAATGGCTCTCTATGCACACACCCTACATGTGACAATGTCGACCTCTAAGGGTAAGGATCTCATATAGGGAGACCAAACCCAAATGGAAACCGCCTGTAATCCTGCATAAGATCCAATGCATCCCCTAGGCTTTCAATACAACCAGTCATTAAATAGGTAAAAGAGTTTACAAAAAATGGATAACAACGTGGGCACTTCATAATGGCATGCCCTTCCATAGTGGGCTTTGGCATGTGTTAGTGTCTCCAAGCTCCAAAGGGTGTTAGCCAAGTACCTTATTAGGTGGTTTCAGCCCTTGATGGGGATAGTATGTCTAAGGTACATCCCTCTAATGGGGTTGGCAAATGACAAATAAGTGGAATGGAATAGGGAATGAGAGGGGCAATCCTGGGCCACATAGTGGGGCATAGGGGTAGCTAGATAAGGGTAAGCCCACACCTGGGTATGTAATGTGTAGGAGGGAGCAATCGTGGTACATGAGGTGCCCCGACCTTGAGTTTTCAACCCTTCTTTATATGCCTATTGCCTTTTATGAATTTCTTTAATTAATTGCCCAGGGCTCAAAGTACAAGAGCATGATATGTAAGATATAGCAGTGATTACCCCCTTTTAGGTAGGGCAGTTCATTGCCCTCCAGGGGTTGGAACAATCATGAGTTACTGACTGATAAATGAGGCTCATCGAGGGCCTACGGAACCAGGGTGATGGCCATGGATTGGGGTGGAGCTCATGCATTGGCTTTTGCCCACCTTCTGATTATTTTGTCCCGGCCATCTTTTGCATTTTGTGGTACAATTTCCTGTTAAATGTAGCCAATTTTGCTTTTTCTTTTTCTTTTAATTGCTTCAACCTCCGAGGTATCATTCTACGCCTAACCCTAGTTAGGGGCAAGGGGATAGGGAGGCTAGCCCTATGTGGACCTAGAATGGGAATGTGGAGCCAGGTGGGAGAAATGTTGAATGGGGTATAGTGGGTGGAAAGGGAGTAACATGTGCAGGTAAAGGAGGGGGACCACACACCCAATGTCAGGGTTTCCCAAGTAGTACAACTCTAGATCCAAATGGTCAATAAAGGAGATCCCTCGGGACTAAGATCCAACAGTAACAACCGAAAGAGATCAAGGGAACAAGAGCACAAACTAAGCCCACTCTTTTTGCCAAATCACCCCATCAATCCATACCCAGAAGTATCCATGATAAGTAAACCCAATACCCAATTACCAAATGACAAGACATACCTTTAGATTCAGGGGGCCCACCTTCAAACATATGATCAATACAGGTGGGTGAGGGACCACATGGCTGGCTTAGGTGGCAGAGAAATGGCACAATGATCTAGTAGGAGGCATCAAGGGGCTGCTGACTGCTAGCTGAGGTTCATCATGGAGAAAAAATTCTCCTGGGGATATTACCTGCAAAGTGGTGGGTAACAAGGTGTAGACCAATTGGTTTGTATGGGTTTAGGTCTTTTTGAAATTTAAAGCTTTTTTTCTTTAAATTTAAATATGTTTGTGGTTTTTTTTTTTGCTAAGTTTGCAAGAATAGGATTCATACTTTTTCCTTTGCCAAGTTATTCATGGTTTGATTTGTGTGATTTTGGTTTAGATATGCGTTGTTTGCATCTCAGCTAATCCAATACTTCCTTTACACATGAAGATCCTACTGTGCACAATTGTAAAAGGAAATAAATATTTATTTTCATAGTCAAGACCATGTACGTGCACTTACATATAAAACGATATTCTAATTCAATGCTAGTCCAATACCTATTTCTTAATTTATACTTTATAGTTTTCATAGGAACATCTCCCATATTTTGTCAGAAATGGACAAAAGTGACAATACATGCAATACATGTATTTTTGCTGTTCCCATCTCCAATTTTTCGTTCATAAATCATCAAAGATGATTTTTCAGTTTGGATGTAAAACAAAATATTCGTTGTCATTACATATTGTATCTAGTTGTAGAAAAGACAACTTTATAATTAAAATCAGTGTTGCAAACATCACGATTTTATTGTGAAAAAATCGTGAAATTGCAATTTTATGGCCTAGCCAATGTTTGCCGATTTTTACTGATATTTTGGTGGTATCTTAATTTTGTCGATATTTTCCAATTTTTACCGATATTTTCTCGATTTTCACAATTTTTTGATTTTCCAGACTCTTGCCGATTTTAACCTGATGTTGATGTTTGCAACATTGATTATAATATTATAGAAATAGAAAATTTGAATATTCTCTGACAATCCTTTTCTCCTTTTGTTGTGAAGTTTGTTATTTTCCGTCGAGGTATTGGGTTAGACCATACAAGTGGTTACTTTATTATGGAGAAGGTGGATATGCTTCTCTGTCGAGTTCGGGACTGGCTGCTTCTGATGACAGGGTAGGCAGCTAGTGATTGGGCATGATTTGTAATGGATACTTAGTAGGATGGAGAAACTTTCTCTTAAGCATTGGATTGGATTTCAATTTGTATCTAATATATATGCAACGTTGATTTTGATTTGTTAGTTTCTCATTTCTTACTTCACCTCATTTTCATAAACAGACTTGCATATTTTTTTATGAGAACCTCCACTGGTGAAAGTAAAACAATTTTACGTTCGGGCTACCAGACGAGCTTGTCGCTTTCCCATTCTGTAAATAGCAGAGAGTCCACACAAATGAATGAGAAAGTTGGAAACCTATCGGGCAAGGGCCTTTATGTGGAGCGCATACGATTTGAGAACATGGAATGCAGGTGATGATTAATGTTAAATGAGTTTTCCTTGGCATGCTATGTTATTGTTGTGTAGCTTATAGTTGTAAAGATGAAGGAAACTATGCTGATTATGTCATCCGAAATGAGCACCTGTGACTTATTTTCATTCAATTCTTTGCAGTTTGAGAAATTTGTTTGGAAAAATCACAATTCAAGAGCCAACATTTGAGCAGATGATTATTATATACAGGTAGCATGTTCATCTTGAACTGCATTCAAAAGCAAAGAATTTTTTTTAGGAGTTTTTCTCGTTTTTTACTGTGCCCATGTCTTTGACTATCCATGTACCTTGAGGGTTGATAGAATCATAATACTTTTGGCTTTGTTGACCTCAATAAATTTTGTATCTATCTTGGTCAACAGTCTAACTTATTAGAGTCATAGATGATAGCTGGAAACTTGGGAAACTTTCTTCTTAAAAGGGATAAATTAAAAGCTGTCCAGCATAGTTTAGCACATGACTGTGATGTTACTTAGTTTGCTGGAAACATGTTAGCCAGGTAAGCATTGCTGTTCAAAGAGACCAAAGTAAAATTTGTCTGAAAGAGCTAGGTATAATTCTTTATGTTATTGGCTTTTTAGGCCAACAACACCGCAAAGTGAGAAATTTCAATGTGATGATAGGAGTATCCACATTAAACACTATAAGGACATTCCCATGGCAGACATGGAGACGATTCTGGTAAGATTTTGGAATGCTTTATGAGATAAAGAGTAGCAAAAATGTTTTGAGAGACTAAAACTCAATGAGCAAATTTGTACAGCCAGCAAAGAGGAATCCAGGCATGACACCCATGGACTGGGTCCAATTTCTTATTTCGGCGATCGTTGGTTGGGTAGGTCTTAATAGTTTTTGTGCATAAACTGGTATGGACTAATTACACATTATGCTTGCATAGTTGACATGTAAAACTCGTAAGTTTACACATGACAAGTCCCCTCTTGCAGGTTTCCTTGATTGGTTCTTTTGAAATGCCAGGAAATTTTTTGGTTGCATTTGCAGTTTCAAGTGCACTGGTTGGCTATTGTATCGACATTTACTCTATGTACGTTTTTCTATCCTCAAAGGTTAAAGCCATCAATTCTTGCATTGTTTAAATTTTTCTTTGTATTTCATATCTACTTCTAAGTTCTTTCATTTCAATTTCACATGATGTTTTCGAGTAATTTAACATGTCATCAGCTTGTTCAAACATCTTAGTCAAAGGCAGACCTCCTGTACTCTAGCATGTGGAACACATAGCTGACGTGCTCAGCTCTTTTGTGTTTATTTTTGGTCTCTTGCAGTGGTGAATAGAGACCTAACATTGTACGTCAGTTATATTGAAGAGACATAGCAACATTTACAAACATTTTTAATTTCACTATTGGTTTTTCTAAGATTGTTCCTCTGGATACTTGTGCTTTCAACTTACAGTCTTTATCACAAAGCTAAGTGAAAATGAAATCTATCCTCGAATGGTAGGCCCATGCCTTCATTTTTGTTGATACAGGTGTAATAGACTCCAAATTGTCGCCTACACTTCTTCAACCTTTTTCTAGTTATCATATTTTGTTATTTTTCATTCCTGTTGCTCTTTGGCAGCCTCAACTTATCATGTTAGTGGGACATAATTCAACTTTATCCTTTGAATTACTGTTGTTAGTTCATCTCAATGGACTTTTTCCTTCCCATTTGATCTTGAAAAGACATTAATCCATTTCCAACAGTGATTTCCCCCTTTGTATTGCTTCAACACGATGATGGCAAGTGTTTTTGTTACAACACAAGCATCTGCTTATATGTAGAGGTACTTTCTTACATAAGAAGCTAGTTGCTCAAATGTTTTTATTGGTCCACATGCATGGAATTGCTCATATGTAAGAACCACAAAAAAATGTTTAAATATTGACTATGATTAGATTTGACAAATAATCCCAATTAAATGATGGTGAGGCATTAGAAAAAATAATTAGAATGATTCCACCAAATAGCTCATAAGGCACCATGCTTGCTAAGATTTTGCACATGGGATAGCAAGTTAATTGGACTTGACTTTGGGAAAAAACTCCATGGTTAAGTGCACTTGTGCTAGAGGAATCCTGGGATGAGTGACCTTTCCAAGAAGTCCTAGTTACGAAGTGCTTTGTAATATCCCATTTATAAATTTCTCGGGATTTTTCTTATAATAAAATTAACCCACAAACTTCTAGTTGAATTTTGATCAAAATTACACATCAGCACAAGTAAAATTTACAATGAAACTCAAAAATGCTACAAATAACACAAGAAATAGAGAATAATGCAGTTTTACTTATTTACTAGAGAAATTACATATAAAGCTCTCGATAGAAAATATCTTCTGTGATGGCCACAGGAAGGTCTGCTACAATACTAAATAGATCCTCCAAATAAACTGAACTGATAAGTACAACCTGTGAATTCTGAATGAATTCACTAAAGGATGAAACTAGTTTTCGTCCAATCTCATTGGATAACTGTAATGTCCCTTCCTAAATTATTTTGGAACAGAATTAATTCCCCAATTTTGAGAACAATTTTGGAGGCTATGGGACCCACTCATTTTTGGTAAAGGACTTAGGAGTTAAAAGGAAGTCATATTATTTTGATAGTGGAATGTGGGGGCCACCCACACAATGAAAACACACTTCACTTAGCCTATGGTTCGAAATGCTTAGGAGGGAATTCGATTTGCTTGGTGAAGGGGCCACATGGGAAGGAAGGCCCACGAAATTATAAAAGGAGGGAGCTCAACTTCATTTGCATCTTTTTGGCATATCAAACTTAACTTAGTTGCTTGAGCTGCTTAGCCAGGTCACTTGTTGTTCAACACGAGTTTTCCAAGCAGAGAACTCACCCTTTCATCGGGGGACTTTGAGTGCCACCCTAGAGAGGTTCTTTCACATCTATCCAAAGGAGACTTGTAGTGAGTTTTCCAGCACTTACACTCAGTATTTTCCGAGGAAGTGCATATTCTAGGAGGACGCAGGAGAGGCTTAAGGGTAGTCCATTCTTATACCTTACACATCATGCTTTCATCCCTTGGAGTCCCGAGTAGTTAGAAAAGAAAAATCAAGAAAAGGCAAAAGGCATATGAAGAAGGGTGGGAAAACAAAGGTCGGGGTAACTCATGTACTACGATTGCTCCCTCCTACATTCATACACCCAAGTGTGGGCTTCCCTTATTATGGCTACCCTTGTACTGTGGCATGTGGCTTGGAGCCTTCCCTTGATGCCCCACTCCATTCCATTGTTAAATCACATGCCACCTACCATTTGATGGATGTATCGTGAACGTGTCACCCCCTTAGAGGATGAAACCACCTAATAGGGTCCTTGGTTAACCTTATTCTTGAACTTGGAGACACTCGTACGTTCTGAAGCCCATTATGAAAGGGCATGCCACTAGGAAGTGTCCACTTAAATCCTTGATTTGTAAGCTCATTTACTCAATTGCACTAATGTTTGGTTGTACTGGAAGGTGAGGGGATGCATTAGATCTTATATAGGATTGCAGGTGGGTCTTTGTCTGGGGTTTGATCTCCCTATATAGGGTCCAAGCCCTCCAGAGGGTCATATTGGCATTTGTAGGGTGAGCATTGAGAGCCACTGGTCTCCACCATAGCAAAGAGCAGATTGCCACTTCATGGGATCCTTCAAATTGTTGATTTTGGGTAGCATCGAATGTGCTCTAGCCACGAAATTTGGTGGAGAGGCTAAGGCACATGAGATCTCCAATACCCAGAAAGGGTTTGGGAAGATTCTAAACAATTTGAGAGATATTAAAATAATTAATATTTTTAATGGAGTCCCTAAGTCTAAACTTAGGGAAAATAAAATATTAATGTGAATTAATATAAAACTGTGTTGGAATGGTCCAAAAGTCATGGATCAAGCCAGCTCTAATCTTAGTCTTTGATTTGTCAATGAGAAAAGTATAAGAGGAGGCTTGAGGGTCACTTGGAGAACACACCGAGTTGATCAAGATTTCGACTTTCTAGGGCAGGTTTTGCTGAGGAAGTCGAGAGAGTGATCAAAGTTGCAGCTGAGGGGCTGTGAATACAAAAGCAGAGAGGCAGAGAGAGTGTCGGGAGGATCAGTGCAACAACTGGGAAAGTTGATGCAGAGGACAAAAGTCGAAACTGCCAAGAACAGACAGAACTGCCGGAACAACAAAGAAAGCTGATGCAAAGGGTAGAAGTAGGAACAACCGGAACTGCCAGAACAGCCGGGAAAGCTAATGCAGAGGATAGAAGTCGGAACTGGCGGGAATTGCTGGAATGGTCGGGAAAGCTGACGCAGAGGGCAGAAGCCGGAACTGCTAGGAACAACCGGAACTGTCGGGAACAACCGGAACTGTCGGGAACTACCGAGAAAGCTGACACAGAGGGCAGAAGAGGCTGACGCTGGGGTTTTTCGTGGGGCAGATTGGAGCTGAGGCGCTGCCGGAGTGTTTATTCGGGGTTTTAGCTGAAGCATCTGTCTTCGAAGGAGAGGTACTACTGCCGAGATTATTCTCTATTGGGTGAGCCAATTTTGGCACCCAGATTGTATTCAGAAATTGCATAATAATAAAACCCTCAGATCGCTGCACTGGTTTTACCGCATTGGGTTTTTCTGGGGACATTGGTCCAAAAACAATGGTGTCACTTGTGTGCTTGTTTTGTTTCCTTCAGTTGATGATCTGTAATGTGTTGAGCATGTACTTGTATTTATTTCCAGTATTTACATGGTAAATGACTTGTTAATTAACAGAACAATTATGTAGGAATAAATCAGAAAGTACATGAAGGGTTTCTAACGGGTTAGACTTAGAAATCAACAACATGGTATCAGAGTGTGGTTGCAGATCATAGGAGAACTGAGGACATCAGCCAAGCAGAGCAGCAGTAGCAGAAATCAGCTGTCTCGAGTGAAAGAGTTGATCCTTGTAGAACGTGACAAAGGAAGGAGTGACGCAGAGGAACTGCGTCATCATTCTAGGCCAGAGAAAGACAACGCAGAGGCTAAGGGAGGCAGAATCAAGCTCACGCAGAGGCCAGGAGGGCTGACGCAGTTGGCTGGGGGAGTTGATTTTCCAGTGCCGGGATTGCACAGAGCCAAGTGGCTCAATCCTTCAGTTGCTGGGGTATAGGAGGCTGTGGGTAAGTTGCAAAGTGAAGCTGGTGGGGTACTATAGTTAGAACGGTACCTAACAGGGCAAGACCAAGGGGACGGAGTTGCTGTCGAGGTGGATTTCTAGCCAAGGAATCCAGATAAGTGGTGCAGTTGCACAGAAGATCGGAGAGGGGCAACTTGACGGTTGGCAGAAGGATTTCCAGGAGGGAAATCAGGACTCAGAGGGAGTCCAGAAGAGAACTTCCAGACGGGAAGTAGAGAGACTTGGAGGAGTCGAACAAAGAACTTCCAGATGGGAAGTAGAGAGACTCAGCAGGAGTCGAACCAAGAACTTCCAGGCGAGAAGTAGAGAGACTCGGAGGAGTCGATAGAGAAGAGTAGAGAGATGGCCATGAATGGGATGAGGGATCAGGATAGGCTAGACGGAGCGTCCAACTTTGTGGTATGGAAGGCCAGGATCTTGTCCATTCTAGATAAACATCGTATCAAGGCCTTCGCCTTGAGGGATGACGATTGTGCCACGAGTACTCATGTGCCACTTGAGAAGAAGTGGGGAGACATCGAGCTGTAGTCAGGCGAACTACAGGTGATGAGGGGCAAGATCCTCGAGGTACCCAACCTCTTGGGTTATACTTTGCTACGGGAGCCCCGATGAGGGGTAGTAGTATTGGCAGATGTCGGCAGAGACGAATGAGGATGGAGCAATAGAGGGAGCGACAGTGTAGGATTCCTAGGACAATGTGAGGCTAGCACGCTGCAACAGTGCGAGAGGCACGGGAGTGTTGCACTAGTGCAGGATGGCATAGAGAGGTGTGCAACGGTGCGAGATGTAGGGAGTTGTTGCAGCAACGCAGAGGTCAGAGAGGGAGCACTTGTCAGTGATAGAGGGAGCTTCAGCATCGGGAGTGTCTCTAGCCTGACAAAGATGTCAGAGTTGGAAGATCAGTTACTTACTTCTCAGTAACTGAGTTGCAGCGCAACATTTAACAGTGGCGGTGTTATGGGCAGCACGATGCAGCATGATGAGAGGGGATGCAGTGCAGACACAACAATGGCAGTGGTAGGGCCATGGGCAGTAGCACGAATGCAGAGGGAGTTGTCATACAGATGCAACAGTGGCAATGGCAGAGCCATGGTTGGCAGTACGAGATACAACAGTGTAGATGATGGGCAACAGGCTTAGCATTAGGGACCGATGCTAGATGATCAGAGTAATACTTAATGAGGAGTGTTGATTTGAGGTAGCATCGAATGTGATCTAGCCACAAAATTTGGTGGAGAGGCTAAGGCGCATGAGATCTTCAATACCCTGAAAGGGTTTAGGCAAATTCTTAACAGTTTGGGAGATATTAAAATAATTAATATTTTTAATGGAGTCCCTAAGTCTAAACTTAGGGAAAATTAAATATTAATGTGAATTAATATAAAACTGTGTTAGAATGGTCCAAAAGTGTAATAACCATTCACACACAGTAACTAAAATCTGAAAATACAGAAGCCTGAAGAATTAATTTTTACTTACCTTAACTACTGCTGATTCTGCTACTGAACTGGTGATTCTGCTGCTGGTGATGCCGTGGCTATTTTGATCCAATCTCCGGGAGACCAATACCACCCAACCAGACTGAGCAAACCTAGTTGCTCAATCCAGAAAGCTGCTCAACAGAAGCTCTCTGTCCCTCCGTGCCCAGAACCTCAGACCGCTTAAAGCTCTTCCAATGGATAGTTATCTTCTCCTGGTTTTCTCCTGGTGAAATTCTGCTTCCGGTTCTCTCTGCCCCTCTCTGGTTTTCCCCCCTCTCTCGATCCATGTTGCCGGTTTTTATCCCCGGGCCTGGCGGTGGCCGCCCTCCTACTTGCAGCCATCGCCTTCCCTCGACTTGACACACTCTCCATGCAATTTAACCTTCAGATCTTTTCCTGGCAAAGAGCGCTCTGCTATAAATTCTCAGTTGGTTGGACGCGCCCCTTATTAATGGATCCTTTAATGATTTTTTTTAGGTATGCTAGCATAGGTTGTGTTTTACGCTGCATATGTATATTCATAAGTTTAGCTATATATATCTTATAACATTTGGATTATATATATATATTATAAAGTCCCTTTATATAGTGTATAAAATTTATAATATAAAGTTCAATTATGTATTTTGTAAATTTAATATATATATATATATTATAAAGTTTAATTATATATTCTATAAAATTTAACTTATATATATTTATAAATTTAAATTGTATTTATAAAACTTAACACATTTATTGTTTAAATTTTATCACATTTGTTTTTATTATAAGGTTTAAAACTTTATATAATGGATCAATTTAGCTGGGTCGTTACATACACCCCCCCTTCTGAGAACTTCGTCCCGAAGTTTAGAGTTTTAGGTTCAAGGTTTTAATGGACATGACCTTTTCTATCCCGGTCCCCAAGCTATTCAAAATCATCCTATCCTCCCTAATCTCTTCTGCTCCCATCCTATCCGTCCTCTACTGGAGTATGCCATGGCGTCAATTTTACTGACCTAACCATTCATAAACACTACGGTGACAGCGTCGGTTATACCGACCTGATTCCCAGTAGGCATCCGGCAGTCATCATCACACGTCTAGGGGAGCGTGACTCGCACAGTCCTCCCATGACTCCAGGGTTCGGAGGATAAACGGTGGGTAACACCTCCACCCCTCCCTGTAAAATTAGGGCTACTACCCTATCATAGAATCACTTTGAGCTTTAATTGTTCTGAGGTTCTGTCATCACGTGGTCATCTCGGAAATTGGATCATTTATCTGCAATCATACACTTACCCATGCATTTGTAAAATGTGCATCAGCATATTCAAAATAACTCATGTATTATTTACATATGTCACTACAGCATAACATATTTTGCCATATTCCAAGCACGTCTTTTGACGTTCATCTAGAATGTATTCACTTCCTGATTTCTATCCTATTGATCATACTAAAAATAAAATAAATCAGATCTATAATATCTTAATTTTTATCAGAAGAAAACTTATTCAACTGTCTTAACTTTACTTCAACATTTATAATTTAGTAAAATAAATCACATATATTGTTTTGGTATCCATGTACCAGCAGGAATTAAACACATATTATTTTGGTATCCATGTACCAGCAGGAATTTAAACATATATTATGCCACAAAATTTCATGTTTATCCATAATCATTCAAAATGTTTTGAGTCCCTGATTGTAGTGAAGTAAATATATACTAAACATAGTGTAAAGTTCTTCAAAATGGACATAAATTAGGGTATCTCTGACATATGTCCTCTGTATTCTCCCAAGTTGCTGATCCAGGACTATACTTGTCCCATTGGACCTTAACTTGGTCCACCAGACGGTTCCTCAACTGTCGAACTCTACGTTCCAGTATACGTAATGGTTCGACCCAGTGTTGCGGGGGAGCGCCCCCCCCCTCGCTCCCGCTCCCGATCCGCGCTCCGGGCGGGAGCGGGTCGGGAGCGCGCTCCCTAAAAAAAATTTCGCTCCCTGCCTTTTCGGGAGCGTTTTCGGGAGTGTTTTGCCTTTTTTTTTTGTAGTAATGTTCGAAATGCAATTTTTTTTGAAAGAAACAAATAGTTTTTGAGTGGGGCAACTTAATGATCAAGTCTAGGCCCTAGTATTGATATGCTATTCATGGTAATGTTAAATTCTTAAAGTAAAAGTGACATTTTCTTTAATTTTCATTTTCATCCTTTTACTTAAATTTTTAACATTACCATGAAATGACTCAGGATGTTTGAGAGTGGTTTCGTCCTCATTGGATTTCATATGGAGAAAGTAGAATTTTAGATTTCATTCAAAATCCAGCAGACTTATCAGTTTTTCAGGATTTCAGGATTGGGGGATTGCAATGTTTCCATTGAATTTTGTCATGTATTAGGGTATGGAACTCATATTTAATCAAGAGTACCAATCCCTCTATGTACCTTGATGTTAGTGACATTGGTTGTCGAACTCCTCTATCATGACCCTTCTAAAAATGTACGCATCACTCAAACAAAATCTTGACTTGACATGCTATGCTTTTTCTATCTTATGTTAATGCTTAGAGGGTGATATTAATGACAAAGATCCCTATACAGATACAAAGGTAATGACAAAGATACCTCTGGATATCAATGCTTGGAGGGTGATATTAACGACAAAGATCCTGATTTTGCAACAAGATTAAAAAATTAGACATTTCTCGTGGTGGCAAGAGGCCCAAGCATAAGAAATAGATAATAGATTTACTTCTCTTCTCTAGTTTCTAGTAGCTTTTATAACTATTGACTCTTTCATATTTATTATGATATTTTTTTAAACAAGATATGACAATTTAAGTTTGAAGTTGGCAATTATAACTCATTAGTAATGAATTATGAATATGATGCTTCATGAAAGTTGAAAGTTGTTTCATTTCGTTTCATTTTATAACATTTCATTTCATGTTAGATATTATTTGTTGTAATGGTTACACTTAGCTTACAAGTACAACTTTGGTGATCAATGATGATAAATGTTATATATTGAATTTTGAAAGCTTGAAACTTTAAGATTGATGAATCATGAGACTCAATATGTTGTATGTTACTATGTTACTAACTTGCGGACGTGGTTGATGAAGATTATAACTTCTAGATGATTGTTGTTATATGGTTCAATCTATGTTTTTTTATGTTTTTTATATCTAATTCATCATTCTACATGTTTTTGTTTACATATATGTATCAAAAATTAAAAAATATAAAAAATATATATATTTTTAAAAAATCGCTCCGGGATTCGCTCCCAAACCGGGAGCTTCTGAAAATGGTCGCTCCCGCTCCCGCTTCCGCTCCCGCTCCCCGCTTCCGCTTCCGCTCCCGCTCCCAAGTAACATTGGTTCGACCGTTATGACTCCCTCGTCCGATACCTGCAATTCTTTCCACTGGATGTTATGAGATAGATCAGCTACATAATGTCTTAATACAGAAACATGAAATACATTATGAATTCTATGCAGGTGAGGTGGCAGGGCAAGACGATAGGCAACAGGTCCAACTCTTTCCACGACTTTAAACGGTCCTATAATAACCATTCACACACAGTAACTAAAATCTGAAAATACAGAAGCCTGAAGAATTAATTTGTACTTACCTTAACTGCTGCTGATTCTGCTACTAAACTGGTGATTCTGCTGCTGGTGATGCCGTGGCTATTTTGATCCAATCTTCGGGAGACCAATACCACCCAACCAGACTGAGCAAACCTAGCTGCTCAATCCAGAAAGCTGCTCAACAGAAGCTCTCTGTCCCTCCGTGCCCAGAACCCCAGACCGCTTAAAGCTCTTCCAATGGATAGTTATCTTCTCCTGGTTTTCTCCTGGTGAAATTCTACTTCCGGTTCTCTCTGCCCCTCTCTGGTTTTTCCCCCCTCTCTCGATCCATGCTGCCGATTTTTATCCCCGGGCCTGGCGGTGGCCGCCCTCCTACTTGCAGCCACCGCCTTCCCTCGACTTGACACGCTCTCCATGCAATTTAACCTTCAGATCTTTTCCTGGCAAAGAGCGCTCTGCTATAAATTCTCAGTTGGTTGGACGCGCCCCTATTAATGGATCCTTTAATGATTTTTTTTAGGTATGCTAGCATAGGTTGTGTTTTACGCTGCATATGTATATTCATAAGTTTAGCTATATATATCTTATAACATTTGGATTATATATATATATATATATATATATTATAAAGTCCCTTTATATAGTATATAAAATTTATAATATAAAGTTCAATTATGTATTTTGTAAATTTAATATATATATATTATAAAGTTTAATTATATATTCTATAAAATTTAACTTATATATATTTATAAATTTAAATTGTATTTATAAAACTTAACACATTTATTGTTTAAATTTTATCACATTTGTTTTTATTATAAGGTTTAAAACTTTATATAATGGATCAATTTAGCTGGGTCGTTACAAAAAGTCATGGATCAAGCCAGATCTAATCTTAGTCGTTGATTAGGGACTTAATCTCGACCTTTGATTTGTCAATGAGAAAAGTATAAGAGGAGGCTTGAGTGTCACTTGGAGAACACACCGAGTTGATCAAGATTTCGACTTTCTGGGGCAAGGTTTGTTGAGGAAGTCGAGAGAGTGATTAGAGTTGCAGTTGAGGGGCAGTGAATACAAAAGCAGAGAGGCAGAGACAATGCTAGGAGGATCAGCACAACAGCCGGGAAAGTTGACGCAAACGGCAGAAGCCGGAACTGCCGGGAACATACAGAATTGTCGGGAACTGCCAGAACAGCTGAAAAAGCTGACGCAGAGGGCAGAAGCAGGAACAACCGGAACTGTCGGAACATCCGGGAAAGATGACGCAGAGGGCAGAAGCTGGAATCGTCGGAATAGCCGGGAAAGCTGACACAGAGGGCAGAAGCCGGAATAGCCGGGAAGGCTGACACAGAGGGCAGAAGTCGAAACTGCTGGGAACAACCGGAACTGGCGAGAAAGCTGATGCAGAGGGCAGAAGAGGCTGAAGCTGGGGTTTTTCGTGGGGAAGATTGGAGCTGAGGCGCTGTCGGAGTGTTTATCTGGGGTTTCAGCTGGAGCATCTGTCTCCGAAGGAGAGGTACTACTGCCGAGATTATTCTCTGTTGGGTGAGCCGGTTTTGGCACCCAGATTGTATTTAGAGACCGCATAATAATAAAACCCTCAGATAGCTGCACCGGTTTTCCCGCATTGGGTTTTCCGAGGACATTGGTCCAAAAACAATGGTCTCACTTGTGTGCTTGTTTTGTTTCCTTCAGTTGATGATCTGTAATGTGTTGAGCATGTATTTGTATTTATTTTAGACTAAATGGAGTTGATGGTGATGGAGTTGAGGAACCCCTCCTAGGACCCCTACTAATTTGCATGGTAACAGGAGGCAATTGACTATTTCAAGCATCCTCTTGGTGTCACACAAGAAAAGCAGTTGGAGAACAAGGCTATCGCTTTGAGCAAGATAGGACAATCGTATTCCTATTTTCTGAAAATGGAGGCAGTAATGTCCATGTCTTTTGTGCAATTCTAGTATCAGATTGCCTGACCAAAGCAAATATCATAGGTTTTGAAACTTTTAATACAAAAGGAAAATTGACTTTAAAGGCAAAGTTGTTAGTGTCAACAAAGACAATTGTGCGGAGTGTTGTCGCGCAAACTGGCACGACAACGCTCAGACCGGGGGCTGTCACTCTGATCCCCGGTCTCTCCGTTTAAGCCTGTCTCCCACGGCTAAGGGGGGTAGACCCTGAGGAAAGATAAGGGCCAACTGCCACAACAGTTGGGCCAGGAGACGAAAAGCACTAAAATGACTTGACGAATTGAGCAGACCAGTGCCTTAAAAGATCTAAATGGTTACTAGCTAGATGATCGAAGAACATGAACCACGGCCAGCAATCATCAGATAAAGAGAGCAATGCTTTAAATATTCAGTAAAACCACAACGCTCATCAAATAGCAATATCCAGAAACTTAAAAGAAATGAGTTTGCTTTGAATAACAGAGAAACCAGATATTTATTTCGTGCTCAGATCTCAGCGTGAAAGATAGGCAGTGATAAGCAACTGAAGATGGTAAAAGTAATTTTCCACAAAAAAGAAATTTTTTTTTTTTTTTTTTTTTTTAAAGAAAATTTCTATACTAAAAGGAAAAATTTAAAGTCTAAAATCTAAAATCCTAAAATTTTTTTATTTTTTTTTATTTTTATATATATATTTTTTTTATGTTCAATAAATAAAAAAAAAAAAAAATCTAAGAAAACTAAAATTTTTTTTAAACTAAAACTAACTAAAATCAAATCTAAGGACTAAATATTCAAATGTAAACAAAACTACAAAATGGAAACTAATTAAATTTATTACAATGCCTAACCCGTTTTCAAAAAACCCTAACTAAGCCACAAAGCTAGACCCTTTTTATTTTTTATTTGAAATATTTAAAAAATGAAAATTTTAAATCTAACTATACCTAAGGTGAACACATTAAAATCTAAATTAAACAGAAATAAAACAAAGTCTAACTGATGCTAAACTAAAGAAAACGAAACGCATTTTTTATTTTCATAAGTTAAAGTATCAAAACCTAAATCTATGACCATACAACGAATTTAAGAGAGGGTCTCACGAGAAGGCTGCGGGCAGACTGACTATGATGGAAACAGCAGAAACGCTGAGGGCGTAAACCAGAATCGTGACCCCAGCAAACAAATCGAAGGTGAAAGCCAAACGCAAATCGCAAGAGGGCCGAGCTGTAATTTTTTTTTTTTCGCAGGGTTAAGATGAAACACGTGATGGCAGCGTAAATCGATGAAAGCCTAAACCAATGCTAACCTGGGAATGACATGCTACCACGGGCTCAGGCTCAGCGTGAAACACAAAAATGGAGAACCCTACAGCTCACGATATGCCGAGTTTCAGGCTCAAAGAAAAATCGGGAAAGGGGGTGAGACCTACGCTGAATGAGCTCACCCAACTGCAAGAGAAATAGAACGGCAGATTTATGATGAAATCGATAAACTGTAACCACACGATATCTTAGCCGCCGGCAAAAAAAAAATGCGTGACCCAGGCCTATCCAAACGTGACCAAAACATGCGTTAAGATGCAGATATCGTTAAAACAAATACGCAGGGAGATTCGAAATAGCGGGAGCAAGCCAGACCAGCACCGAAATGGTAACGCAGCAAGGGCGGAGGATAATCGACTTACAGCCAAGCCGAAGCCGCAAACGACTATGACGCAGAGAAAACAAAAACAAAACAACTGCAATGAGATGAGACTCAGCCTCAGAAATTCGGAAAGGATGCTTAGTGACAGGTTTCGGATATGCGACGAAGGCTGTAAAGGCAAATGCTGATACGGCAGAGAAGTAACGACCTTCGAAATGCTGGACGATGAGACTCAGCCCCTAAAAAAAACGAAAACGATGCCTTCGGGAAAGCACAAAACGATTGGGAACCGATTTGAAATGTGGAGAAGTGGAACATAAACCCTACGCACGCCCAAGCCCAAAAAATTTAGACAATACGCAGACGCATACGCTAACAATGGAGACTTCGACCTGGCCACGCGAGAAAACACTGAGGAAAATCAAATGCGATTCATGACAGCAGGTCCTTAGCTTCTGAGAGGAGAAATCGATGCATAAATGAGAGAAAAAGACAGCCTTTTGGAGCAAATCGATTTAAGCTTGCTTAGTTTGATGAAATTGCTGAATAAGTTCCACCAGAAATCAAATCATAAGACACTCAAATCTGAAACCTAAACTGTGTATACATTCACACTTCCATTTTGTTTCAAAACTTTCTCTGTCATTGTTCAGTGTTGTGCTTGCAGTTTTAAAAGAACAGCAGGTTTTTGTAAATACCTGGGATGGTTTGGGACCTGCAGAACGCACCTTTTCACGCTTGACTTTCACTCTGGCGCAATGTGTTTTCAGCAGCAGCATGGGCCTTTGAAACCCTGGAAAACAGATAAAACAAGAGCCTAGCAGGGATATGCAAAATTTTCAGCGTAAAACCTTCAAAATTTACCCACAGTTACAGAAATTTTACAGCTCTTAGAACAGCCAGATTTAACCATGATTACAGTAACATTTTCAAGATATCAAACATTTGAACTTTACTGTGAAATAAAGAAAATCCCTCATGTAAAACAGGAAATAAACCCTAAAAGATTAACCCAGGGCACAAACAGCTGGGCTCTGCACAGAACAGCTTGTGGGAGTCGGCTGGTTCAGCCCAGAACTTCCCCAAACGCCCACAAATAACCTCCACCTAAAGTTTCCTGCACACCTCAAGCAAGCATCAGCAAACAAGGGCAAGAGATGCTGCTAGATTTCAAAAGAAAATGGAGATACCTGCCATTTTCCAGAAACCCTACAGCATTCAGACCCTAGCACGTGAGCAAGATACCTGTGCTCACAATGCTCTAAAAAAATCAGCTATTTTAACTATTGAAAAACTGAAATATGCAGAAATTCAAACACCTCACAGCAGTTCCAGAGAGTAACACCAGCCAGTTTGAAACCCCAAAGTCTTTTTATTAATCAGAAATCAGTTTACAAGAGAGCTTTTTGTACAGACTCACAGATCAGATGAACTAAAAATGACCCTAAGACCTTACATAAAGGAAATGATCCCAACGGCTAGTTTTGGGTGATCCACAAAAAAAATTATTATTTTATTGCTTAGGGTTTTTGCTTTATGCTTTTTATTTTTTATTATTTTTTATTTTTCAAATTTTTTAATTTTTTTAATTTTTAATTTTTTATTTTTTTATATATGAATTTATTATTTTTATTCATTAAAAAAAAAAAAAAAATTTAAATTTATTTTAAGACGGATCATCAAACCCAGCCGTTGGAATCATCACCTAGCACCTAGGACCTAGGACTCATGAGGGGATTTACAACATTTTCAACCCTCAAGACACATTTCATCATGATTTTTTTTTTTACAATTTTTACAATTTACATCTCAAAGGGATGAATCCACTTTAACATAGACCCTCATAGACCACCCAGATCTGCGACACAACTATAATCTAGCAGAGAAACACGCTAGGATTCTCCTAAAGTCCTAATGACGAAATGCATCCCGGCTTTGGGGTTGGGTTTGAAGGAAAACTCTGCCGATCCATGGATCGGTGAGACTAAAAACCTCCCGGGACGCAGATTGTCATTAGAAAGTTAGGTCCACCTAGGCAACTTTACATACATGACTCTGATCTGCTTAGATTATTTACATTTCAAACATGCAGACTGGGTTTACAACAAAAATGATCAAGCTGTCGATGACTGTAGGCTGGCACGGACATGTCGCTCAGGAGCTATCCTTCTCTGCCAACAGGAAGGAGGTGTACTGCATGGGTAGTTGACCAGTAGTGGTCAACATCTGGCTCTACTTGGGGACACGTTGCTGCACTGGTAGGAATGTGAGAATCCAGAATCTGCATCCATACAACACACAAATAAAAATAAGTAGCGTCCACTCCCAAATCATCATATGCATTAAGTACAGGAAAAATAAAAGCTCTTCATTTATTGACTAACTAATAACATGAAAAGTAAATCTAATCCTAAAAACAGAAATAAAATGCTGAAAGGACAAGGAGTAGGGATAGAAATACAATACAAAAGATGCCCCATGGCATCAGATATCATCTCTGAAGAACAACTTGAGCATTTGGCCGTTCGCTGGTAGATGAAGTGGCTCACCATCCAATCTGCTCAAGTGGAATGAGTTTGGTCCAGCTATGTCTCTAATGATGTACGGTCCCAACCACAAGCTGTCAAACTTTTTATGCTTTCCTGGTTTTTCATTTTTGCGATCCCAAAGTAAAACCATATCTCCAACCTGCAAAGATCTAGATCTAGAGCATTTATCAAAGCTTTTCTTAATATTAAATTGATTTTTGCATATAGTTTCAAAAGCTGTCCGACGAGTCTCATCTAATTCCACAATCTGATCTATCCTATTCTGAACAACATCTTTATCAGTGGAAAAATTTTGGAGAAGCTGATAGGCTGGCAATTTTAGGTGCACAGGTAAGGTAACATCCAAGCCATAAACCAATTCAAAGGGAGACTTACCAGTAGATTTCTTCTTAGTAATTCTGTCTGCCCACAAAGCATACTTGATTTTGCTGTCCCAAGACTTCTTGTTATCTCCTACTATTTTCTTGATAATGGTTATGAGATTTTTATTACTTGATTCAGCCAAACCATTACCCTGAGGATAGTAATTCGACGAATGAGATAAGACAATGCCATATTTGAAACAAAAAGATGTAAACTCTGAAGAACTGAAAGCCTTGGCATTGTCAGTAGTGATCTTAGCGGGGACACCAAATCTAGTAATGATATTATTCTCAATGAAATCCATAATCACCTTTTCAGTGGCATTCTTAGCAGGAATGGCTTCGACCCATTTAGTGAAATAATCAGTAGCAGTCAAAATCCAAGAGTAGCCATTGCTAGAATTTTCATGGAACTTCCCTATGAAGTCCAGACCCCAATGCTGAAAAGGTGCCTCTACAATAACCGGTTGTAGAGGAAGGGCAGCAAGCTTCTGTTTCCCAGTGAACAGTTGACAGGCTTGACACGTTCTAACATACTTGTGCACATCAGAAAAAATCGAAGGCCAATAATAGCCAGCTCTCAGGATTTTGTGGGCAGTAGTTCTAGCGGCATAATGACCACCACAAAATCCTGAATGAAATTCGGAGATTAATCTTTTGGACTCAACATCGTCAACACACCTAAGCACTATGCCCTCTGGATTTCTCCATCCAAGGCCATCCTTCATAAGGCAGTACTTAGTGGCTTTTAGTCTAAGAGCCCTTCTTCTATGAGCAACTAAGTGGTTAGGACAAGCAAGATTTGTTAAGTAGTAAACTATGTCCTGATACCATTCATGCTCAGCTAACCTTCTTAATTCTGGTGAAGATAGATCGTCAAGGCAGAACAAACCAAGAGTCTTTTCATTACTTTCAGCTAACATTTGAGCTAAACCTTGGCCTTTGATCAGCTTGGTTGGTCTAATTTTTAAATCATACTCCTGTATCTTAGTAACCCACCTAGCACGAGTCCCTAAGCAATCAGTTTGAGTTAATATGTCCTTAACAGCAGAATGTGGGACGAAAGCAATGATCTTAGAATAACCCACATAAGTTTTAAAATGCTTAAGAGACTTGACCAGGGCATAAGCCTGCTTTTCCATGGTATTGTACTTCAATTCGGAGTTTTGAAGTGCTCTACTCATGAAAGCAATAGGCTGCTCGTGACCCTCTCCATTCTTTTGAAGTAAGACACCGGCAATGGTATCCTCAGAAGCGAAAGAAAAAATCATGAAATCTTTGGAGTAATCAGGACCAACAAGGACAGGAGCCTTCGCGATAGCAGACTTGATTTCTTGGAAAGCCCTTTTGCCCTCTTCTTGCCAGACAAATTTCACATCCTTCTTCAGAAGACTTTGAATGGGCTTAGCTATTTCCGCATAATTCGGGATGAATCTTCTAATAAAATTTATCTTTCCAAGGAAAGACTGAAGGGACTTGAGGTTATGCGGGAGAGGAATCTTTTGAATTGCTTCAACTCGTTCAGGATCGACCTTGACTCCTTCTTTAGAAATGATATGACCCAGAAGTTTCCCTTCAGTTACCCCAAAGACAGATTTAGCCGGATTCAAAGAGATTCCATATTCTCTGCATCTATCGAAAACTTTCCTAAGATGATCTATATGGGTGATACCATCTTTAGAGAAAACAGTAAGATCATCTTGGTATATTTCGATAATTTTCCCGATTAATCCCTTGAAGGCATAATCCATGGCCCTCTGGAAAGTAGCCCCAGCATTTGTTAACCCAAATGGCATTCTGATGTATTCAAAAGTGCCCCATGGTGTTGTGAACGTGGTCTTGTGTCGATCTTCCTTTTTAACCCAAACTTGATTATACCCCGAAAAACCGTCTAGCAATGACATCATCCCAGACCCAGTTACTCTTTGCAACAACGTTTCCATTTTTGGCAAAGGGTAATTATCCTTTTTGCACGCTAGATTAAGGTTTCTAAAATCGACACAAAGTCTTATTGTACCATTCTTCTTCCTGACAATCACCAAATTCGAACACCATGTCGAATGCCTAGTTTGGGCGATGATTCCTGCTGCAAGCATCTTCGCAAGTTCTTTTTGGACCAGGGGGGCTAACTTAGGATTAATCTGCCTAAGTTTCTGCCGAAAAGGTTTAGCATTTTCGTCCTTTAAGGGAATAGTATGCTCCATAATATCTTCCCTGTAGCCCTTCAACTCATCATAGGAAAAAGCCAAAACATCTCGATATTCACGAAGTAAACCAATTAACTTTTTCCTTTCCTCCAGACTAGTACCTTTACCGATTTTAACCATTTTCGGATTTTCAAAAGTACCAATGTTAACTTCAAGGTATTCGCCTGGGTCCAACTTGTCTTCTTCTCTCAGCTTCGTGGCATCATGCCGATCAAAATATTGCTCTAAGGCAACTACATTTCTGGGAGTGGGATTTATGATATGTCCTTGATCTAAAGACCCATCCTCGCCAGAAACTAGCCGGAAATCCTCAAACTCGTCTAAACTATTGAGAAAACGAACGACTTGCTTTTCATCATTAAAAACTTGCCAATGCTCTGAGTTGTCTGGGACAGATGGTCTGAATATTATCTCCATTTTAATTTTATATTTGATCAACTCATTAGACAACTGGAAAGTGCTAGCAGCTACGGCAAGTTCATCTGCCGAACTATTTAGCTCTCTAGGAATTGCTTCAAGGTTAAGGGCATCGAAATGCTCCATAGTATCCCACACAGCATTTCGATAGTTTCTTAATCTCTGATTTCTACACGTGAATTTGTTCTTAAGCTGCATGATAACCAGATCGGAATCCCCCTTTATGTTAAGCAATTTAATCTTCAAAGCTTTGGCCAATTCAAGGCCCAACAATATGGCTTCATACTCAGCGACATTGTTGGTTGCTTCAAATTCTAGACGATAGGCAAACTTGAATACGTGACCAAGGGGAGACTTAAGCACAATCCCAGCACCCTTACCATGACTAGAGAACGCACCATCGAAATACATATACCAGACTTCATCCTTAAGATCTTTAATCTCATCATCGGGAGGAATTATGAAATTGGACATGATAGCATAGTTCCCGATGTTAGATTTTTCTTTAATTATCTCGTTATGAGGCTTTTTAGGATTTTCAACATGAAATTTCCTCTCAGGCTCTCTATTTAGTCTAACAAAACCGTCACCGCTAGGAGAAGGAATCATAGCATATGACCAATTCATCTGAATGCTTCCCCCTAGATCAGAGGCCCACTTCCTAGATAACAGCATACCCCAAGCATCAGGTACATCAACAACAACAATATCCATAACAACCATGATGTCTGGGTAAACCGAAAGATGGACTTGCAAATCCTTGATTAAACCATGAACTTCGATTTTCTTAGAATCCATGGCACATATATTATAGTAGGGTCTGGAAACTCTTAAGTTAAGCTGTTCCATAACCCTTTTAGTCATAACACAAGCAGATGCACCTGAATCCAACATGCAGTTATTCAATTTATACCCATTGACTAACAAGGTGATAAAGAAGGGTTGATGATCCTTGTTATCAGCATCTACGCTTTGCAGATAGATAGGAGCATCATGATAGTCAACCTCACGAATCTTCTGTTGAGAAGCGTTGACTTGAGGACCCTGAATTGCTTTTAGTAATTTGTCTCTTTGGGAAGGGATCTTAGCGATCTCAGAGACGGGAACCCAGATTTTAGCATTATTAAACCAACTCCCCAAATCGACATCTATTCCCGAATTTATACCAGGGTTTAAAGTTCGAGGAGGAATTTGATTCCCGCTCTGATCCTTATCCCTTCTCTGGTATGTCAAACCCTTATCTCTAGCAATTTCCAGAATTTTCTCAGGAGAAGGTTTCTCACCATATAACCTGGCCAAAATGTCATCTTCGTCTTCAAGGTTATTTATGCTAAAAGCGGATTGAGGATTTACAACATCATAGCTCCTTTCCTTAACCTCTATCCAATCATTCATGGGCAAAGGGAACTTGCTCCCTACTACGTTTATTTGCTCACCTGTCCCAAGCATTCCATTATCGAGAAGTCTTCTGATAATGGGACAAGAGGACTCTTCGTGAAAATCAGCACAAGCACGACAGTAGGGAGGAGCATCATCCACCAGATTGGTAAGCGGATTAGGGGGCCTCTGCTCACTAGTTTGACCCTTTCTTTGCCAGTTACTATTTCTGTTATTATTATTTCGAGGCTGAAAATTTTGCGGTTGCGCTCTTTCCATTTGAATTAACCTATTCTGCAAAGTGTTTATCTCCTTGTTATGATTAATTTCCATGGTTTCAATTTTCTGAAGCAATTTGAGAACAAGTTCATTTTCAGGCTCTTGGGCTGCTTTTCCCTTAGTTTCCTTCAGTTTTGTAGCAGCCCTGTCATAACCTGGGATTTCAGACTTCCCAGAAGCTGCCTTGTCCTTCTCAAGTTCTACAGCTAAGGTTTGGCAAGCTCGATAATCAGTAAGTTTAGCACGCCTTAACTCATAAGATGGCTCAGGACCAAAGGCATCAATATAAAAATCTTGGAGAGTTTTATCTGAAGGTTTATAATCTTGAGGTAGTTCTTTAATAATGCTATTAAACCTTCTATTAAATTCCTCAACAGTTTCGTCTTCTCTCTTTCTCATCAGAGTAAGAGCTCTTACAAGATGTCGTCCCTCTCTTTTATCTCCATATTTTTCTCTAAATGAATTAATGATTGATTGTAAAGAGTCAAAAGAATTAGGAGGTTTTTCTGTAAACCAGTCATGAGCATCACCTCCTAGAGTCAAGATAAAAAGGGTCATCCTGACATCCTCATGATCAAAATCAGGAGATCTAGCGTACTTAGCCATCCATATGTTGAAATCTCGCAAATGGGAATTAACAGTAATGGCATTATCTCCATGAAAGCTAGGCAATTTGTCTATCCCAACAGATGGAATATCATTGGGGGCTCCAGGAATGTTAGAGAAATCACAAGGACCCAACAGACTCATGGTGTTGCGCCTAACTTGACCCCTAAAGAGCAGATGAACGTCAGAAAGGGCTTCTTGTCCAAGATTTGTAAGGAGTGCACGAGAAGCGAGTTTGTGTGATCGCACCCTGTAAACCTTTTCAGGATCCGGAGTGGGGTTGCACAGACTGCCTGGATGTCTTCTAGTGTACACTCTCGCAGATAATAATGGAAGTGGAGTCGCCACTTGAACAAGAAGTTAAGCACAGCAGAGCTTGAAAAACAAGGACCAAGGACAGAAAAACTCTATCCCCGGCAACGGCGCCAAAAAATGTTGTCGCGCAAACTGGCACGACAACGCTCAGACCGGGGGCTGTCACTCTGATCCCCGGTCTCTCCGTTTAAGCCTGTCTCCCACGGCTAAGGGGGGTAGACCCTGAGGAAAGATAAGGGCCAACTGCCACAACAGTTGGGCCAGGAGACGAAAAGCACTAAAATGACTTGACGAATTGAGCAGACCAGTGCCTTAAAAGATCTAAATGGTTACTAGCTAGATGATCGAAGAACATGAACCACGGCCAACAATCATCAGATAAAGAGAGCAATGCTTTAAATATTCAGTAAAACCACAACGCTCATCAAATAGCAATATCCAGAAACTTAAAAGAAACGAGTTTGCTTTGAATAACAGAGAAACCAGATATTTATTTCGTGCTCAGATCTCAGCGTGAAAGATAGGCAGTGATAAGCAACTGAAGATGGTAAAAGTAATTTTCCACAAAAAAGAAATTTTTTTTTTTTTTTTTTTTTTTTTAAAGAAAATTTCTATACTAAAAGGAAAAATTTAAAGTCTAAAATCTAAAATCCTAAAAAATTTTTTTATTTTTTTATATTTTTATTTTTTTTATGTTCAATAAATAAAAAAAAAAAAAAATCTAAGAAAACTAAAAAATTTTTTAAACTAAAACTAACTAAAATCAAATCTAAGGACTAAATATTCAAATGTAAACAAAACTACAAAATGGAAACTAATTAAATTTATTACAATGCCTAACCCGTTTTCAAAAAACCCTAACTAAGCCACAAAGCTAGACCCTTTTTATTTTTTATTTGAAATATTTAAAAAATGAAAATTTTAAATCTAACTATACCTAAGGTGAACACATTAAAATCTAAATTAAACAGAAATAAAACAAAGTCTAACTGATGCTAAACTAAAGAAAACGAAACGCATTTTTTATTTTCATAAGTTAAAGTATCAAAACCTAAATCTATGACCATACAACGAATTTAAGAGAGGGTCTCACGAGAAGGCTGCGGGCAGACTGACTATGATGGAAACAGCAGAAACGCTGAGGGCGTAAACCAGAATCGTGACCCCAGCAAACAAATCGAAGGTGAAAGCCAAACGCAAATCGCAAGAGGGCCGAGCTGTAATTTTTTTTTTTTCGCAGGGTTAAGATGAAACACGTGATGGCAGCGTAAATCGATGAAAGCCTAAACCAATGCTAAACTGGGAATGACGTGCTACCACCGGCTCATGCTCAGCGTGAAACACAAAAATGGAGAACCCTACAGCTCACGATATGCCAAGCTTCAGGTTCAAAGAAAAATCGGGAAAGATACGCTGAATGAGCTCACCCAACTGCAAGAGAAATAGAACGGCAGATTTATGATGAAATCTATAAACTGTCACCACACGATATCTTAGCCGCCGGCAAAAAAAAAGAAATTCGTGACCCAGGCCTATCCAAACGTGACCAGAACATGCGTTAAGATGCAGATATCTTTAAAACAAATACACAGGGAGATTCGAAATAGCAGGAGCAAGCCAGACCAGCACCGAAATGGTAACACAGCAAGGGTGGAGGATAATCGACCTACAGCCAAGCCGAAACCGCAAACGACTATGACGCAGAGGAAACAAAAACAAAACAACTGCAGTGAGATGAGACTCAGCCTGAGAAATTCGGAAAGGATGCGTAGAGACAGGTTTCGGATATGCGACGAAGGTTGTAAAGGCAAATGCTGATACGGAAGAGAAGTAACGACCTTCGAAATGCTGGATGATGAGACTCAGCCCCTAAAAAAACGAAAACGATGCCTTCGGGAAAGCACAAAGCGACTGGGAACCGATTTGAAATGTGAAGAAGTGGAACATAAACCCTACGCACGCCCAAGCCCAAAAAAAAATTTAGACAATACGCAGACGCATACGCTAACAATGAAGACTTCGACCTGGTCACGCGAGAAAACACTGAGGAAAATCAAATGCGATTCATGACAGCAGGTCCTTAGCTTCTGAGAGGAGAAATCGATGCATAAATGAGAGAAAAAGACAGCCTTTTGGAGCAAATCGATTTAAGCTTGCTTAGTTTGATGAAATTGCTGAATAAGTTCCACCAGAAATCAAATCATAAGACACTCAAATCTGAAACCTAAACTGTGTATACATTCACACTTCCATTTTGTTTCAAAACTTTCTCTGTCATTGTTCAGTGTTGTGCTTGCAGTTTTAAAAGAACAGCAGGTTTTTGTAAATACCTGGGATGGTTTGGAACCTGCAGAACGCACCTTTTCACGCTTGACTTTCACTCTGGCGCAATGTGTTTTCAGCAGCAGCATGGGCCTTTGAAACCCTGGAAAACAGATAAAACAAGAGCCTAGCAGGGATATGCAAAATTTTCAGCGTAAAACCTTCAAAATTTACCCACAGTTACAGAAATTCTACAGCTCTTAGAACAGCCAGATTTAACCATGATTACAGTAACATTTTCAAGATATCAAACATTTGAACTTTACTGTGAAATAAAGAAAATCCCTCATGTAAAACAGGAAATAAACCCTAAAAGATTAACCCAGGGCAAAAACAGCTGGGCTCTGCACAGAACAGCTTGTGGGAGTCGGCTGGTTCAGCCCAGAACTTCCCCAAACGCCCACAAATAACCTTCACCTAAAAGTTTCCTGCACACCTCAAGCAAGCATCAGCAAACAAGGGCAAGAGATGCTGCTAGATTTCAAAAGAAAATGGAGATACCTGCCATTTTCCAGAAACCCTACAGCATTCAGACCCTAGCACGTGAGCAAGATACCTGTGCTCACAATGCTCTAAAAAAATCAGCTATTTTAACTATTGAAAAACTGAAATATGCAGAAATTCAAACACCTCACAGCAGTTCCAGAGAGTAACACCAGCCAGTTTGAAACCCCAAAGTCTTTTTATTAATCAGAAATCAGTTTACAAGAGAGCTTTTTGTACAGACTCACAGATCAGATGAACTAAAAATGACCCTAAGACCTTACATAAAGGAAATGATCCCAACGGCTAGTTTTGGGTGATCCACAAAAAAAATTCTTATTTTATTGCTTAGGGTTTTTGCTTTATGCTTTTTATTTTTTATTATTTTTTATTTTTCAAATTTTTTAATTTTTTTAATTTTTAATTTTTTATTTTTTTATATATGAATTTATTATTTTTATTCATTAAAAAAAAAAAAAAATTTAAATTTATTTTAAGACGGATCATCAAACCCAGCCGTTGGAATCATCACCTAGCACCTAGGACCTAGGACTCATGAGGGGATTTACAACATTTTCAACCCTCAAGACACATTTCATCATGATTTTTTTTTTTACAACTTTTACAATTTACATCTCAAAGGGATGAATCCACTTTAACATAGACCCTCATAGACCACCCAGATCTGCGACACAACTATAATCTAGCAGAGAAACACGCTAGGATTCTCCTAAAGTCCTAATGACGAAATGCATCCCGGCTTTGGGGTTGGGTTTGAAGGAAAACTCTGCCGATCCATGGATCGGTGAGACTAAAAACCTCCCGGGACGCAGATTGTCATTAGAAAGTTAGGTCCACCTAGGCAACTTTACATACATGACTCTGATCTGCTTAGATTATTTACATTTCAAACATGCAGACTGGGTTTACAACAAAAATGATCAAGCTGTCGATGACTGTAGGCTGGCACGGACATGTCGCTCAGGAGCTATCCTTCTCTGCCAACAGGAAGGAGGTGTACTGCATGGGTAGTTGACCAGTAGTGGTCAACACGGAGTGAGGAGGAATTTCATTGTGTAGAATGCAGAGGGACCTCCACACCCTGTACAATGAATTTTCTTTGCACCTCCGCATTAAAATATTCAACACATTTTTATTATAAAAAATTCAATATTTGGAGTGCAAAGTAAGTTTAATGTGCGAAAGTCCTCCTCACTCTGCATAATGAACTTTCTCTGCACTGAGCACCTCTGCATTTTGGCCCCTCACAAGTAAATTTCATCTTCCAGAATTTATCCAAAATCTCTAAAATCACCTTTCATAGGTTTTCCCAACATAGGACTAGCAAATCTAAGTCGTGGAACCTGGAGTCTCATGTCTAAGTTAATAATAATAGTATTAACTATCATTAGGCAAATGTTCATGCATTATTGTCATTTAAAAATAACACAAAGGCGAGTAGAAATCAATCATTATATTATATTGGAAGCACATGGTAGGTGTGAACACTTAGATTTGATGAAATGGAGAGACTAATTTATGCAGCCAAAAGCATCGTGACAAATAATTCATGGAAGTTGTATGAAGCATCAAGTGCATTGATTGTTGTGTACACACAATCTGTGGTGTGAAATTCTGTCATGTCCCTTCTTAAACACATTTGTAGCAGGGTGTTGCTACACAATGTTGCACAATTTTGGCTAAGGAAGTGAACCCATCATTTTCGACTTAGGGACTTAAGAGGCAATTCGACTTTATTTAGTTGCTAGTGGAATGTGGGGGCCACCCACATGGGAGTTCGAATTGGCTGATTCGAATAGCTTGGAGGGAAAGTCAAATAGGTGGATGGAGGGGTCCACATGAGGCTAGGGAGGCCCAAGGAGTTATAAGGATGGAGAAACTCTCATTTTGGATTCTTTCTTACACCTTGTAATCAAAATTACTTGATTGTTCACTTTGTTGTTTAGCTTAGTCAACCGGTTGTTTAGCCACAAATCTCTCAAGCGGGAGATTCAACCTCTACTTTGGGTGACCATCTGTGCCTGCCCTAGAGAGGCAGTTCCATAAGTATTTCAGGAGTTCCGGGAGTGTGTTACAGCACTACCATTCAGCCACAATAGGGAGTGCGTATTTCTGGCTAGCTGGAGAATACACAAGGGGAGTTTGGAGCTATCAGTGATCAAGCATTTTCCAGGAGAGTTAGAGGATTGGGATAGCAGCAAAGGGCTAGCCTTTCTTGCAAGTTTGTAGCCAGCAGAGCCAACATCCTAGCAGTCTGATTTATAGTTACTTGGGCCTGCGCAGAGAGCCATCACTAGGCTCACGTGGGAGTTGGAGGAAGGAATTGTAGAGATGGAGCTGGCCGGGAGAAGTAGGAGATCACTTGGAGGGCCATTTGAAGAGGATTTCTGGAGTTGGGAGAATAGAGATTGACAGGATCAGTCACAACAATGAAATTCGAAATTAGAGGAGAGCCAAGTTGTGAAGGGTCAATTTTTGAAGGTTGGAACCAAGGGAAACCCTTTCTGGGTTTTGGGCAAGGATCAAACTCCTAAATTTATAGAATTTTCTGGGCAGATCTAAGGGGTCAAATAGGGGTCCCAACTCAGCCAACAACTGGAGGAGCTAACAAGAATTTGGGCCAAAATTCTGAGGTCAACATTTGGCAAATTCCTTCATGGGTTCTTCTGGGTTTAGGCCGAGGAGCATGGAGCTGAAATCTCATAATTTTCTGAGCACGAGAAGTAATGATTCCAGCCCTTTGAAGTCAGTAGACACAACAGTTTTCTAGGGCAACGCTGTTCAGTTTGGTGCAGCAGTTGTAGCAGCCTTTAGTTCAACATTTTCTCACCGGGGTTTTGTCATGCTTGTCCATCGAGACAAACCCAGGTGCACCATTCTATTTTACTATTGTATTTTCTCCTAAAGACATAATAAAATGGCTTAACAGTTCTCTATTTCTAGTGTTTCCATGGGTGCTTAATGTATATTTCGTTTTTCTGATTGCTGGATTGTTTGCATGCTTTGTATATCACTTACATTCCTATTTAGGAACAATACAGTGGTATCAGAGCCATAATCTTGGCTCGGCCTGTGGGAAAGATTAGAATCAAACAACATGGCAGTCACTTGGAATGAGGTGGTGAGGATACAACAAATGATGATTGATGTGGGGAAGAAATTGATTCATTTCTTAGTTGGGAATCTAGACATGATTGCAACTGATGTGGAGTTATTGGGGGGAAACTGGAGGGCATACCAATCATTGGGTCATGGCATTTAGGCGTCCCTCTCTTTTTGGGAATTCTGTGAACTAAGGGGTATGCACAAACCAATGGAGATTCAGTGGGATTTTGTAGGGATGATGAGAAGTATTAAGAAAAAAGATGAAAGAGTAGTTGAAGGGGCCATGGTTGGCAAAGAGATAGTTGAGCATACACCCATTGATGAGGTGTCATCCATTGATGAGGTATTCAGGGTTGTGACCAAGTTCTCAGGTGATAACAATGCACCACAGGTTGGTGAGGTGCCGGAAGATAGCTCCACTGTTGTTGAGGAGACGATAGGTACAGAGGTCTCCAGATCTATGACAGAGTTGCCAAGCGACAGCTGCTTGCAGCTGACTGGTGAGCATATCGTGCATATTGGTTTGTCTATGGAGGAGTAGTCGAAGGCTCATGTCGAGCTCGTGATGGAGGAGGATGTGTAGCCATCCCTTGGGCTAGCCATTGAAGAGGGGCAACATAGAGGTCACTCGTTGGGTTTTCAGCACAATGCACTTCATAGGCTCACTAGCGGGGTCTATAGCATTATCAACCCACCCTTATGCATTGGATTGAGGGAGGCCGAGTTGTCTAGATGTACCCGAGCGGGTGGATAGGTTAGCAGGCCGAGCTGAGCATGATACCACATCAGTTTGGAGGGCTTGTTCCTTCCACAGAGGATTACAAATTCGATCTCTCCTTTGGGATTGGATGGCAAGAGGTACTGAGCTGGTACTTGATGGAGCAGGTTAGGCTGTTAGATACATCCATGGTCACATGTCAGTAGAGGCCATGGATTACCAGAGGGACTTGAGGGTCGGACTATTTTTAGGATCCAAGTGGGATTTTCCATCACATCATAGAGTTGGTAGGTGATGGAGTAGCTACACAATGGATTTGATGCTTGAGTGCACCCACATTTTCAGATCTCCATCAAAGCCCTAGTCAACACTAGTGACAGGATGGTTTGATAGGTGAGCAGACAGATTTCATGAGTTGTTTTGGCATATTGATGGTGCGTGGAGTCACAAGGTGACTAGCTTACTCTGGCAGGAGCTGGTAGGAGGAGGTGGCATCGAAAAGCTATCAGACAGGGCATTGTATGGAGAGAGTGCTCTCTTACTAGCATACGGGATGCAAGGACTATTGAGGATAGGTGTAGTAGTGTCATTTCTGTTAGCATGTGGGGAGTCGAGCCGCTCAAGTCTTTCAGAGCAGATGGGGGGATGTAGCCCACATCATGGAGGGTGTACTAGCAGAGAGGTCGATATTTTGGCCCATGCAAGATATTGTATGTTATAGTGTGGTACAATAGTAAGAAGTGATACATGGGACTACATAGAGTTATGTCATAGCGTCCAGTGTTATGTAGAGGGATGCAGTCTGATGCATATAGACCCAACGTTAGGTCATAGCATCCAGTGGTGTGCGAGGTTATGGAGCGAGGAGCAGGGGCCTGCAGAGGAGCATGGAGATGCAGGGTGGTGTGTCATAGTAGGTTGGACTGCACTATGGAGTGGGAGTGCCTCACATCGCATTGAGTACATGTGGAGAGTGACAGGTATAGTGACACATGCGGGACCCAAGTCAGTACAAGATGGCATAGTCGTAGCTGAGGGTATCTAGATGTACAGGGGTAGGCCATGGTGTACAATGGCATGTCAAAGAGTATTGGGATGATCGGTGGCATGCAGGGGTGTATAGTGCTGCACAATGAGGTCATGGAGTGTTGCCTCCAGGGAGACCCTTGGACGAAAACACTGGGCATACCTTTGGGCGTAGTTCACCCAAGATCGATAGGGACACAAATGAGCAATACTTGATGGTATCCACGGGGACTCACACGCCTGAACCTCTTCTACATCCTTCACAGGCGCAGTCGATTTTGCTGTCGACTTTCTGCACTTCGGGCATGAGCGACGGGGGATGAGGAGCTCACCCGAGATATTTGGGTGAGACTCAGCGCACTAGGGGGGAGACTTTTCAGTAGTGGCGCTGGGTTGCTGCGTTAGTTGACAACCACAGGTTGGGAGATGAGGTGATCATCTGCAAGGGTGGCATATCGTTCATCACTGAGCCTGCGTTTAGGGATCTAGTCCCGAGGGAGACATGTGTCACTCTTTTCTCAGGGCATGTTAGGACTGAGCATGAGCAAAGGATAGCGATTACGACTGAGGTAGTTTCCCAATATGTGTCTGGGCTCCATACCTTATATTGGCACATTATCGAGAGGGTGGATGGCAGACCCAGGGGAGATGGTTGGCAGGGACAGGAGGGATCCACATACCCTGAGTCGATTACGAGTATCAGATACCCATCTTTTGGTTGCATTCAGGGGGTAGCTCTTTGGCACATGTGGCTTCCAGCGATCATTGGTACTACATAGTGGTGGCACAGGGCAGATTAGCATGCATCAGATTAGCCCACGATATATGGAACCTATATAGTGATCACCTACAGGGACTAGAGGCGAGGGCCAGAGGGAGTCCATCGGTTGACAGGGCTATGCTGTAGCAGGTCTGGCTATGGGATGCAGGGATTCAGTTGATCGATAGATCACTCGTGATGAGCAAAGTCGTGGCAGAGAGTGATATAGTTCGCTCTTAGGATGACACATGGGGGTTCACAAAGGGTTTCCTCATATGGGGAGGCAGAGATTCTATGTTGCTGCACAGGTTCAGAGTTAGATTTGGATGGGTAGGCCTGGGTGCCATGGAGATGCCTAGGCAGGATGTGTCTCGCCTCTTCAATATTCCACCATCGAGTTCCAGGAGAGGAGGATACTAACTGCGCACAATGGGGAGTATGAGATAGAGAGAGGAGCATAGCGTCAGCATGGTGGCACCACTCTCGGACTAGCAGGGAACTGGGGCATTACAACTCTTCATAGCTCAATAACCTTTAGGGATGCGCTGACTACTACAGGGGGAGATCATACAGATCTTCCATTGGGCTTTAGCGAGTCACTGATGGAGTAGGGGACTTTTGGTACTTTCACCGAGCAGGATAGTGAGTGGAGCGAGGGGAGCTTCATGTTGGACAGGATTGCCTAGGATCCTGGTATTGAAGGATTCTTCCATATCAGAATAGTGAAGAGGTCAGGTACGATCTAGTGGCACATCTGGGACCTTGGCACATTTTGCAGTGACAGTGGGGAGCAACAGTTACGAGGACAAGCAATTTTTGGTGCATTAGAAGAGCTTGTCGAATGAGGATGCCACCTGGGAGGGTGAGCACATTTTGGAGCACCCAGCTTTGAGGTTGCTTGAGGGTAAGCAACATTTGGGAGGGGAGGACTATCATGCCCCTTTTCAAACACATTTGTAACAGTGTGCTACTACACAATTTTGCACAATTTTGGCTAAGGAAGTGAACCCATCATTTTCGACTTAGGGACTTAGGAGGCAATTCAACTTTATTTGGTTGCTAGTGCAATGTGGGGGCCACCCACATGGGAGTTCGAATTGGCCCATTCGAATAGCTTGGAGGGAAAGTCGAATAGGTGGATGGAGGGGTCCACATGAGTCTAGGGAGGCCCAAAGAGTTATAAGGAGGGAGCAACTCTCATTTTGGATTCTTTCTTACACCTTGCAATCTAAATTACTTGATTGTTCACTCTGTTGTTTAACTGAGTCAACTGGCTGTTTAGCCACGAATCTCTCAATTGGGAGATTCAACCTCTACTTTGGGGGACCATCCGTGCCCACCCTAGAGAGAAAGTTCCATAAGTATTTCGGGAGTTCTGGGAGTGTGTTACAACACTACCATTCAGCCACAACAGAGAGTGCGTATTACTGGCTAGCTGGAGAATACACAAGGGGAGTTTGGAGCTATCAGTGATCAAGCATTTGTCGGGAGAGTTAGAGGATTGGAATAGTAGCAAAGGGCCAGCCTTTCTTGTGAGTTTGGAGCCAGCAGAGCCAACATCCCAGCAGTCTGATTTATAGTTACTTGGGCCTGCGCAGAGAGCCATCACTGGGCTCATGTGGGAGTTGGAGGAAGGAATTGTAGAGATGGAGCTGGTCGGGAGATGTATGAGATCACTTGGAGGGCCATTTGAGGAGGATTGTTGGAGTTGGGAGAGCAGAGATTGACAGGATCAGTCACGACAACAAAATTCGAAATTGGAGGAGAGCCACGCTGTGAAGGGTCAATTTTTGAAGGTTGGAACCAAGGGAAACCCTTTCTAGGTTTTTCAGGGTTTTGGGCAAGGATAACACTCCTAAATTTATAGAATTTTTTGGGCAGATCTAAGGAGTCAAATACGGGTCGCAACTCAGCCAACAACTAAAGGAGCTAAGGGGAATTTGGGCCAAAATTCCGAGGTCAACATTTGGCCAATTCCTTCATGGGTCTTTCTGGGTTTAGGCCGAGGAGAAAGGAGTAGAAATATCATAATTTTCTGAGCACGGGAAGCAGTGATTCCAGCCCTCCGAAGTCAGTAAACAAGGCAGTTTTCTCGGACAATGCAGTTCAGTTTGGTGCAGCAGTTGTAGTAGCCTTTAGTTCAACATTTTCTCACCTGGGTTTTGTCATGCTTGTCCGTTAAGATAGGCCCAATTGCACCATTCTATTTTACTATTGTATTTTCTTCTGAAGACGTAATAAAATGGCTCAGCAGTTCTCTATTTCCAGTGCTGCGATGGGTGCTTAATGTATATTTCGTTTTTCTGATTGTTGGATTGTTTGCATGCTTTGTATATCACTTACATTCTTGTTTAGGAACAGTACAAATTCCATGTGGCAAACATTGAAGTGAAAGCAAAGGCTTTGTTTTCTATTAAAAGTTTGCAGTAATTCAAATTATCAAAAAATAAAAAAAATTGTCCTATGCATTTTATTTTGACTTATTAACACTCATAATAGCAATAATAGCAATCAAATCATGTACACATAGGAACAAAGTCATACTTCAATGGATATAGAAATTGTGAAAATTTATGAATCTAACACATCAGAAACCCCTACTGCATTTTCTGGTTTACTATCTCCTACTTGTTTTTTGCATTAACAAGTTATTTAAATGCACAATTATCGAAGTAAAAACAAATGAAGCCTTCACAAATATATAGATCAACAATTGAAATAAACTGAGACAACACATGGGACACTGTTATTTTTGGACAATCGTCCCCGGAAAAACCCAATTCGGGAAAACTGGTGCAGCATATAAAGGGTTTTATTATTAAGCAGATTTTGAACACAACTAGGGTGCTAGAAATGGCTCACCCTTCAGAGAATTTCCTTGGCAGCAATACCTCTATCCAGAGATGGATATTCCAATTGATCAGCAATTGGATGAACAATCTCATAGTGACTCCAGTTGTTCCTTGTGTTGGATAGCGAAAGCTGCTCTATGTACTCCTCTGGAACTGCGTCACCCTCTCTAGCGCTGTGTCAGAAAATCAACTCTCAGTCTGTCCCACTGAATCACCTTAGCGTAGCCTCTGAAGCTCACTGCGTCCTCTGCGTTAGCCTCTACGGCCTCTGCATCAACTTCTTTGGCCCTCTGCGTCCTCTGCGCTGGCCTCCTTAGCCTCTGCGTCAACCCTTGTTGCCTCTGCATCAACCCTCCTAGGCTCTGCGTTGCCACTTCTGACACTCTGTTTCCTCTCTAATATGTATCCTTCAGCCTTGGATCAGGATCCCTTATTGAATTGCTCCTCACTGCAACTGATCACTCACTTGATTTCCTCAACAAACCCTGCCCTAGAAAATCAAATTCTTGATCTATCTTGGTGTGTCTCCAACTAACCCTCAAGCCTCCTCTTATACTTTTCCTGTTGACGATTCAATAGTCGAGATTAAGTCCCTAATCTGTGGATAAGATTAGATCTGGCCTGGTCCTCGTCACTTAGAACTTTCTCACCCATTTTATATTAATAGACATTAATATTTTTATTTTCGTAAGTTTAGACTTAGGAACCCATTAAAAATATTAATTATTTTAATATCTCTTCATCTGGGTGGAATTCTCCAAACGATATATGGGTCTTGGAGTTCTCATGTGCCTTAGCCTCTCCACCAAATTTCATGGCTAGAACACATCTGGTGCTACCAAAAAACAACACTCCCTCTTAGCGAGGAATGTGCTCTAATAATGCTTCACCATAGAAGCATCACACTGATCCTCTGCATCGGTCCTCCTGTGCTGATGCTAGGCCTGTTGCTACACATCCATTGCACTGTTGCTTCCTGTGCTGTTGCCCATGACACTACCACTGCCACTGCTACATCTGTACTGCACCTCCCTCTCAACATGCTACATCATGCTGCCCATAGAACTACCACTGCTAACTATTGTATTGCAACTCAATTACCAAGAAGTAAGTAATTGACTTCCCCCAAATACTGACATCCCGGTCTGTCTGGAAGCCTCGTGATGCTAAAGTCACCTCTACTGCTATCCTGTGCTCCCTCTTCTGACACTATGTTGCTGCAACCTCTTCTGTGCCTCTCGCATTGCTGCAACCTCCACTGCGCTGCTACAGACTTCTGCACTCAAGCACTACGTTGTCGCTCCATCACACCTTGCTCCATCCAACACTTGTCATAATGCTATTGTCGTTAAGGGCTCTCGTAGCCGGATGTGATCCAAGAGTTTGGGTACCTCAAGGATCTCGCCCTTGCATGTAGTCCTCTTGACTACAACTCGATGTCACCCCACCTCTTCTCTATAGGTGCATGAGTACTCATGGCACAATCGTCATCAGTCTCAACATCCTTCTCTGCCTTTGCTGGAGCTACCTTTGAATCGGAAGCTTCTCCCTTGCCTTTCTTCCTGGGGCACTGAGATGCATAATGTCCCAGCGCCCCACAATTGAAGCACTTGACCTTGGAGATGTCCTTCTTCTTCCTCTTCCCTTGTTGTCCTGCAAATGCTAGAGTCGCATCCTCCTCCTCCTCCTTGACTTGAACTCCCTTACCACTACTCCCTGCCTTGCTTAACCTTTTGATTTCCTCTTGTCGTATCGCTGCCCACATCTCCTCCCAACTGGGGAGAGTCGCTCTGCCCAAAATGCTTTGGACAAACGTCTCCCAGTCCTCAGAGACTGCATTCAGAGCAGTTCTGACCATAAACCCTGGATCTGGTGTAGACCCCACGGAAGTAAGCTGGTTGCAAATTCCTTGCAACGTGAGGAGGAAGTGATCTATCTACTCTCCTGTCTTCTTCTCATATGACCTCAGTTGATTCTCCAATAGCATTTTCCGTTGCACAGAAGAGCCCTGGTATAAGGTGGTTAGTGTTTGCCACATCTCATTTGTTGTGTTCTTCATGTTGAAATTTTTAAGTATTACACGTTAGAAATTTTATCTGTATTCTTTGGTTTATTTCGCTTACTTGCTTAATTACTAACAAGTTATTTAACCATATAAATATTGAAATAAACACAATATAGTCTCAACCATCTACGAATCAACAACTCAAAGAAATAGTCAAACACACAAGTGACACCGTTATTTTTGGACAACCGTACCTGGAAAAACACAACTTGGCAAAACTGGTGCAAGAGTTTTGAGGGTTTTTATTATTAAGCAACCATTTTGAGTACACTGGGTGCCAAACTGGGTCACCTGACAGAGATAAAAAATCTAGCACTAATACCTCTTCGGAAGTAGATATTCTGAAAGTCTGCCCCACGAAATCCTCTCCAACGCAATCTGAAGCACTGCATCAACCCTCTTGGCCTCTGCATCAGCCCTCCTGGCCTCTGCATCAGCCCTCCTAGCCTCTGTGTCAGCCCTTTGAGGCTCTGCGCAGCCTCTCTAGCTCTTTGTGTCACTCCTGCAGCCTCTGCGTGGCTCCCTCTGGCTTTGCCTCTGCCTCTCTGCTTTTGCGCTGGTCTTCCGACACTATCTTTGCCTCTCTGCCTCGTACTCACTGCCCCTCGCTGCAACTCTAATCACTAATTTGATTTCTCTTTGCAAACCCCGCTCTAGAAAATCAAATGATTGATCACTCTAGTGTGTTTTCCAACTGATCCTCAAGCCTCTTCTTATGCTTTTTCTGTTAAGTCTTCAACGGTCGAGATTACATCTCTAATCAACGGCTAAGATTAGATTTGGCTTAATCCATGTCCTTTAGAACTTTCTAACCCAGTTTTATATTAATACACATTAATATTTTATTTTTCCTAAGTTTAGACTTGGGAACTCCATTAAAAATATTAATTATTTGAATATCTCCTTAACCGGGTAGAATCTACCCAAACTATTTTTGGGTCTTGGAGATCTCATGTGCTTTAGCCTCTCCACCAATTTTCATGGCTAGAGCACATCCAATGCTACCCCAAATCAACACTCCCTTTTAGCGAGGAATGTGCTCTAGTAATACTTCACCACTGAGCATCACCCTGATTATATGACACCGATACCTGTGCTGATGCTAGGCCTCCCTGCCCAACATCCTCTGCACTGTTGCATCTTGTATTGCTGCCCATGGTTCTGCCACTGCCACTGCTACATCCGTACGGTAGATCCCTCTGCATTCGTGTTGTTGCTGGTCCTTTCTCCCAACACTGCATCTTCACTACAGTTCTCTCTCATCATGCTGCATTGTGCTACTGCTACTGCTATGGCACTGCAACTCAGTTACTGAGAAGTAACTGATCCACCCAACTACTGACATCCTTGTCATGCTAGAAACCCTCCTAATGCTGAAGCTCTCTCTGTCGCTGTCTTGTGCTCCCTCTGCTGCCTCTACACTATTGCAACAACTCTGTGCCTCTCGCATTGCTGCAAACCCCTTTGTGCCATTCTACACTACTGCAACCTCCTCTGTGCCTCTCGCATTGCTGCAACCCTCACTGCGCTCCCTGAGACTACTGCACTCTAGCACTCTCTGCCGCTTCATCCGCATTTGCTTCTATCGACATTCGCCATCATGCTACTCTCACTTCGGGGCTCCCGTAGCCAGGTATAATCCAAGAGTTTGGGTACCTCAAGGATCCTGCCCCTCATCGCTTGTAGTCCTCCTGACTACAACTCGATGTCACCCCACCTCTTCTCTAGAGGTACGTGAGCACTCGTGGCACAATCGACATCCTCCTCTACCTCCTTTTCCGCCTTCGTTGGTGCTGCCTTGGAGTCAAATGCCTCTCCCTTATTCTTCTTCCTCGGACACTGGTTCGCATAATTCCCCAGCTCCCCATAGTTGAAGCACTTTATCTTGGAGAGGTCCTCTTTCTTCCTCTTCTCCTGCTTCCCCGCAGATGCCAAAACTGCATCCTTTTCTTCCTCTTTCTTGACTCGGGCTCCTTTGCTGCTACATCCTGTCTTGGTCAGTCGTCTGATCTCTTCTTGGCGAAGAGCTGCTCACAGTTCTTTCCAATGTGGAAGATTCACTCTACCTAGAATGCTCTGGACGAATGTCTCCCACTCCTTAGAGACTGCTTTTAGGGCAATCCTTACCATCAACTCCTGATCTGGTGTGGCCCCTATGGAAGTCAGTGGGTCTAGTTGGTCTTGGATCTCCTGCAACCTGTTGAGGAAGTGATCTACCTGCTCCCCCTTGTGCATCTGGTATGATCGCAGCTGATTCTCCAGTAGCATCTTCCTCTACACGAAAGTGGCTTGATACAATGTCTTCAAGGTATCCCACATTTCCTTTGCTGTCTCTTTCTCGACAATATAATGGACCACATGATCCTTGAGTCCATCAAGGATTATGCATTTCGCCTTGGCCATCACATCCTCATACCTTTCATTGTCAGCTGGTTCGACTAGGATAGCCACGGTTTTCAAGGCGAAGGCCTTGATGTGATGTTTATCTAGAACAGACAGGATCCTGGCCTTCTAGATGAAAAAGTTGGACGCCCCATCTAGCCTGTCCTGATCCCTCAGTCCATTCATGGCCATCTCTCTGCACTTCTTTTCGACTCCTCTGAGTCTCTGCTTCCCTCCTAGAAGTTCTCTCTTCGATTCCATCTAAGTCGCTACTTCCCTCCTGGAAGTTCTCTGCTAGACTCCCTCTGAGTCTCGATTTCCCTCCTAGAAACCCGCCTGCCAACCGTCGAGTCACACCTCTCCGATCTCCTATGCACTTGCAACACTGATCTTGATTTCTTGGCTAGAAGTCTGCCTAGGTAGCGACTCCCTCTACCTTGGTTTTGCCCCTTTAGGTACTGTTCTGTCTTGGCAGCAACAACACCCCACCAACTTTACTCCCCGCAATTTGCCCACAACTTCCTATGCCCCAGTGTTAAAATTGGCAACTAGGGCCAAACTCCATGTGGATCACCTTATTTATGGCTTCTAATATTTTTCCTAGATTCCTCTCATCGAGAGGTGTAGCATTGATCTAAAGATCATCCGATTTTGATAAGTATTTATGGAGATATGAATTTATTTTGATTATGGACAAATTGTCAAGGTCAGCCATCAAACTTTTGTAGGCTCAGAAGCCCAACAGTCATGTCTATTCAACCTCAACGTTTGCATATAAATACAAGGAGCATTCTCCTCATTTTGACAATTCAATTCATTCATCTTCTCTCTCTCTCCTACACATAAAAAGAGCCTCTCTCTCTCACACGTGTCGCTGAAAGGAAGACGTCCTAGGGCAAAGAAGACACAAAAAGAAGGATGCTAGGGCAGCAGGTCATCTCTTTGACCAACGTTGACCAAGCATTGACCTTCCAGAAGTGCGGATTGGATGTGGTTGCCTCTCCTAGGCAGGTTGCAATTTTTGGCACGAAAATCGAGGTGATCTGACCTCTTGTTTGACCAGTATTGACTGCCCTAGTGTAGGGCTACAGTTGACTTCAAAAATCTACAAACTGACTGAACTTTTGGGGCTGTTCAAGCGCTGTTTCTTCAGGCTGTTCGAGGACAAGTTGACCAGAAATTGACCAAGTATTTTAGAGGTCAATTGTAGCTAGTTTGACCAAGTTTTATTTTGCTGATCTAGGGTTTGCTGCTGTTGATATAAAATTACAGAATTCAGATTTTGTACTATTTCTCTTTGCTGAACTATTGAAGATAAAAGAAGATTTGATCAAAGGGTTTCCAACTTTCCCCACATTGGGGTTTGTCCTTGGCTAGCTGCCATATCTTGCGTCTCTTGTCTTGGCTTGCTTTCTGTTGATCATTTAATGTTCTATCTGCATTTTACTTAATGTATATGTGATTGCTAATCTGTGGCTAATAAGAAGAAAAATAAGTAAACTATTCTAAGCATAGAACATACCATAATTTAACATGGTATCAGAGCTGAGGTGAAGACAAAGCCCAAGCAAGAGCAAGAGCAAGAGCAATCACCGAAGAGAAGGTTGGCAAGGCTATCTTAAAGAAATCATGGGGTCCTCAACACACTTCCCTGCTGAAGAAAAACTTCGTGAGAAGTCTGACTATCATAGATGGAAGATGTCTCTCGATCTAACATTAGAAGAATATGAAGTGTTGGACCATGTGAGAGGCGGAATTTTTGAGCCTCCATCAAATGCATCTGCTGCTACTAGGAACAAATGGAACAAGGGAGAAGTCAAAGTAAGGAAGATCATCTGGGACTCTATCGACAAGAGCTTGGTGGCCTATGTTTTCGAGCTGAACACCTCCAAGGAAATCTACAATAGACTGGTGAGTTTATTTAAAGTCAATGATGCAAATCAAGTCTTGTTTCTTGGAAATACGCTGAAGGAAATTAAGAAGGGAAAAGATGAGAGTATGCAAGAATGTTTTTTAAGGATCACCGAGAGCAAGAACGATCTCCTATCTATTGGGGAATTAATTCCTGATAGGGAGATGACACTCACAACTCTTGGAGGACTACCATCTAAATGGTATATATTCATGACTACTCTTCTCAACAATAACGTAATTCCTGGATTTGAGGAATTAATGGCCAGATGCATTCAAGAAGAAACGAGGATGGAAGAGCAAGAAATGCCCATACTTAAAGGTCATCCCTCTGCCTTTTCTTCTCATACTAAAAGAAGAAACAATTATGGGGCTAAATTCAAAGGAAAAGTTGGACCTAAAGGTGGAAGAAAAGGATGATGTTGCAATTGCAATAAAACGGGTCACTATGCAAGGGAGTGCCCTGATAAAAGGGACTCACATCGGGACAATGATCAAAATCCCTCTCAAGGCAATCAAAGGAATGGCAGGTCAAATGGCAGAGGTAAAAGAAGTGCTAGAAATCAAGGAAGAGGACAACCATTCAAGAAGGCAAGAAATTCTAGGTATGAATCTAACACTGTTAACAATAAGCAAGATGAATATTATTTGCCAGCCGCTCTATCTACTACTGCTCCCCCGGACTAGCTGGGAAATTGGCTTATTGATAGTGGTGCCTCAAGGCACTTCACTGGTTACAAAGAAGCTCTCTATAATCTGATAGAGAAGGAAACCAACTTGGAAATCGTTCTTGGAGATAATTCAAAATACCCTGTGAAAGGCGTAGGAAATGTCACTCTTCAATTGAATCAGGGTAATACCATTCACTTACAAGATGTATTATATGTACCCGATCTAAAAAAGAACCTGGTGTCCATTTCGGCAATGGAAGACAAAGGCTACAAGGTGGCTTTTAGCGATGGCAAGGTACATGTATGGAAAAATAACTTTAAAGATGCTTTTACTCTTGGGTTTCGAGTTGATTCATTATATCAGGTCGGAGGAAGTCCTCTGGGTGTCATGTCTTGTGACACATCTCTTCAATCCGAACTATGGCATCGGAGGTTTGCTTACCTTCATTATAAAGCTCTACCTGATGTAAGAAAAACGGTGACCAGGATACTTGAGTTCAGATTAGAGCAAGAAGGTGTATGTCCAGGATGTGTGGAAGGAAAGCTCAAAAGGGGACCATTCCCCTCAAGCCAAAGCAAGACCTCCGATATATTGCAGTTGGTTCACTCAGACATATCCGGTATGATGCCTGTGAACTCCTTGGGAGGATATTTATATTACCTCACTTTTACAGATGATTATTCTCGCAAGACTTGGATATACTTCTTGAAAAAGAAGGATGAAGTGTTCTCTTGGTTTCGACACTTCAAAGCCTTGATCGAGAATCAAACCGAAAAGAAGATCAAGACCTTAAGGACTGATAATGGGATTGAATATGAATCCAATGAGTTTCATGACTTTTGTAAAGAGGCTGGCATTAAGAGGAAGACTACTACACCATATACTCCTGAGCAGAATGGTGTGGCGGAAAGGAATAATTGTACAATTGTGGAAGCTATCCGTGCTATGCTCCATGATCAAAGACTTTCGAAGTTTCTATGGGCCAAAGCTGCAAATACCGTCGTATATGTACATCACCGATGCCCTCATCAAGCATTGGGTTCCAAGGCTCCCAAAGAAATGTTCACTGGTAAGAAACTTGACGTATCTCATTTTAGAATTTTTGTAAGAACTATATATTTTCATGTGCCAAAAGAGAAAAGGAATAAATTGGGTCAATCTAGAAAGAAAGGAATCTTCGTGGGCTATAGCCAAAATACTAAGGGCTATAGAATCTATGTAGCTGGTCAAAGGGAAGTCGAGATTAGTCATGATGTCACCTTTGACGAAGATATGGCTCTTAGCAAAGTAGATAATCTTCCTACTTTAAGGGGATCTAAAGAAGCTGACACCGAGGAACCGAAGGAAAAGGAAGATGAGATGATGCCTGATGTGGAAGAACCTATGGATCCTATTGATCCTCCTCCGCAAGAGCCTTCCTCTTCTAGGAAGAGGCCTTCATGGCTTAGGGGGACACTTGATGATGTTGAAGGACACATTGCACCCCGAGGAACCTTCCGTGAAAATAAGAAGCTGAACAGGTATCAGGGATACCTGATCATCATGAGCACGATCATCCAAAATGAGCCTTCGTCATTCACAGATGCCGTCAAGCATCAAGTATGGAAGGATGCTATGACCAAGGAATATGAGTCCATTATGAAAAATGATGTTTGGGACGTGGTCCCCAAACCCCAGGACAAAGCAGTTGTCACTTCAAAATGGCTATACAAGATAAAGCATGCAATTGATAGAAGTGCGGAAAAGTATAAGGCTCGTTTTGTCGCTCGTGGCTTCTCCCAGAAGGAAGGTATAGACTATGATGAGATATTTGCACCTGTTTCCCAATATACCACCATCCGCTCAATCAGCCCTTGCTGCTTCGCAAGGATGGAACCTACATCAGATGAATGTCAATCAAAGAGTAGGTCTATGTGGAGCAGCCCGAAGGATTTGAGATTTATGATCGAGAATCTCATGTGTGTAGGTTGAAGAAGGCCCTTTATGGGCTAAAGCAAGCACCCTGAGCATGGTATGAGAGGATCGATAGCTACTTGATGAAGCTTGGATTCACTAGGAGTGAAGCCAACCCTAACCTTTACTTTAAGGTTATAGATGACAAGCCTCTCATACTGGTGCTATATGTTGATGACCTCTTTCTAACAGGTGCAAACCCTCTCATTCACGAATGTAAGAGGGAGCTGGCTTCTGAGTTCGAGATGAAAGACCTAGGACTTATGCACTATTTCCTAGGACTGGAAGTCTGGCAGAAACCAGGGGAGATTTTCCTATCTCAAGGAAAATATGTGGTGAAGATATTGGAGAGATTCGACATGGTGGACTACAAGCCCATAACTACCCCGATGGAGCTTGACTTCAAGAAGTTAAGCAGTAGTGCTGCCGGACCTGTTTTACGAAATGCTACCGAGTATCGTCAACTCGTCGGAGCATTAATGTTCTTGGTGAACTCCCGTCCGGATATATGCTTTGCAGTCAACACATTGAGTCAACATATGGTTGAGCCTCACCACTCACATTGGATTGGTGCCAAGAATCTGTTGAGATATCTTCGTGGCACAATCACTCATGGGTTGAGATACACTGCCGAAGATGTGAGACTACTTGGGTATATTGATGTTGATTGGGCAGGCAGTGTGGTAGACCGAAAGGGCACTTCCAGGTGTTGTTTCTCTTTGGGATCTGCCTGGATATCCTGGATGAGTAGGAACTAGAAGTTGGTGGCTTTGAGCACCGCCGAGGCAGATTACATTGTTGCTAGCATGGCCTCTTGTGAGGCAGTCTGGTTGTGAAAGCTCTTCAGTGAGCTATTTGGATTTACATTGGATACCACCGTGATTCTGTGTGACAACTAGAGCGAGATCCATTTATCAGAGAATCCCGTATTTCATGATCGTTCCAAGCATATCGATATTAGGTACCACTATATTTGAGATATGGTGCAGTGAGGAGCAATAAGGCTCCAACATGTTGGTACAAATGAACAGGTCGCCGACATTTTGACAAAGCCCCTAGAAAAGGTTAAATTCCTAACTTTCCGAGAACGACTTGGTGTCGTTCAGAGACCCTCTTATGAAGGTCGAGTATGATGTATTGAGCTCTGGGAGCTCCAGGGGGTGCGGGGTACTTCTTGGAGCGACATGTGACCACAGGGCGACTCACCATCCCCTGGTGGTGCACTATGTACAGGGTAAAGGTTCAACCTTCCCCTGTGACACCCCGTGGTGATTGTGGAACACGATGATTAGTTCTTTTGTGGGCCAGGATGATTCGTTCTCCGTGGCGATTGTGGAGCAGGATGATTAGTTCTCTTGTAGGCCAGGATGATTAGTTCTCCGTGGCATCCACTGGACAGGATGATTCGTTCTCTTGTGGATAGCGTGATTAGTTCTCTTGCGAGGCATCCTACCCATGCAGTCTGGCACTCATGGGAAGTACCTCTCATCTGATCAATGAGCAGGGAAATGAGGATAGGGACCATAGTAGTACTATTGATGGATGCATCACTGTATCTACCGTACTCCCTATGCTAAGATGATCTCCATTGATCTGGGATCAAGGATACTGATCTGGGATCAGTGAGAGTGGTTCACACTCTGAGACTGACTTCGAGTCAGTGGAGGATGGTATGATACATTCTCGATCATTTCTTCTTCTTCATAGTTTGAGCAGAGCAGAGCACAGTGGGGTCAAGACGTACAGGACAGTGCATTTGATGGATGGATAGCAGCAACGGTTTGACGGATTGCAGATGAAGTTCTCCCTAGTTGAGAGGGAGTGTTAAAATTGGCAACTAGGGCCAAACTCCATGTGGATCACCTTATTTATGGCTTCTGATATTTTTCCTAGATTCCTCTCATTGAGAGGTGTAGGGTTGATCTAAAGGTCATTCGATTCTGATAAGTATTTATGGAGATATGAATTTATTTTGATTATGGACAAATTGTCAAGGTCGGCCACCAAACTTATGTAGGCTGAGAAGCCCAACAGTCATGTCTATTCAACCTCAACGTTTGCATATAAATACAAGGAGCATTCTCCTCATTTGGACAATTCAATTCACTCATCTTCTCTTTCTCTCTCCTACGCATAAAAGGAGCCTCTCTCTCTCACACGTGTGGTTAAAAGGAAGACGTCCTAGGGCAAAGAAGATGCAGAAAGAAGGACGCTAGGGCAGCAGGTCATCTCTTTGACCAGTGTTGGCCAAGCATTGACCTTCTAGAAGCGAAGATTGGGTGTGGTTGCCTCTCCTAGGCAGGCCACAATTTTTGGCACGAAAATCGAGGTGATCTGACCTCTGGTTTGACCGGTATTGACTGCCCTAGTTTAGGAATGTAGTTGATTTCAGAAATCTGTAGATTGATTGAACTTTTGGGGTTGTTCAAGGGCTGTTTCTTTAGGCTGTTCGAGGACATGTTGACCAAAAATTGACCAAGTATTTTAGAGGTCAATTTCAGCTAGTTTGACCAAGTTTGACTTTGCTGATCTAGGGTTTGCTGCTTCTGATATAAAATTACAGAATTGATATTTTGTACTATTTCTCTCTGTTGAACTATTTAAGTTAAAAGAAGATTTGATCAAAGCGTTTCCCCGCATTGGGGTTTGTCCCTGGCTAGCTGCCACATCTTGTCTCTTGTCTTGGCTTGTTTTCTGTGATCATTTAATGTTCTATCTGCACTTTACTTAATGTATATGTGATTGCTAATCTGTGGCTAATAAGAAAATAAATATGTAAACTTCTCTAAGCATAAGACATACCATAATTTAACACCCAGCAACTGAAGGACTGAGCCTCTAGGCTGTGCGCAATCCCGGCACTGGCTGAATTGCTCCCTTGGCCAATTGCGTCAACCCCCCTGGTCTCTGTGTGGCTCTTGGTGAGCCTATTCTACCTTCTTTTGCCTCTGCGTTGGCGTCTCTCTGGCCCGAACTGATGACATAGAACCACTACGTCAACCCTTCTCTGCTTCTTTCTACCTAGGAGCAACTTCTGTCACTCGGGTCAACTGTTTCTGCTACAAATTCTCTGATTCAGCTGACGCCTTCAGCTCTCCTGTGATCTGCAACCCTTTGATACCATGTTGAAATTTCTAAGTATTACCCATTAGAAATTTTATCTGTATTCTTTGGTTTATTTCGCCTACTCGTTTAATTACTAACAAGTTATTTAACCATATAAATACTAAAATAAACACAATATAGTCTCAACCATCTACAAATCAACAACTGAAAGAAATAGACAAACACACAAGTGACACCGTCTAAGTCACCAGGCTCGTGTTCGTGTTCGAATTCGGTGACCTTGAAATTCGAATAAATTTCGGCACCTAAAATTTTGCCGATAAAGTTCAACATAAAATTCGACATATAGAAATTAAAAAAAAAATGTATATATATAAAAAAAAATCAATTAAAGTCAAATTCAAAGTCTATAATGCACATTGCAAACACATAAGATTATTTCTCAAACATTTAAATCATTTCCACATAATTTTATAAACCATGAAAGCGAGTGCCAATAAAGAACCAACTTCCATACATGTAACATAGTAAACAAGGTGAGAAATTCATCATAGACATTCGCACCCATATCAAATTCAACAAAACCATGGGCCATATCAGATTTCATATATTGAAAAACAATATGATAAAAAAGTATTCAAAATATATAAACTTGAAAGTTTAAAGTAGCTTGGCAGTTTTAGAAAATTGTTCATGCAAAAAGTAAACTAGAAATCTAAAACAGGAACACAAGTTTTATTCTTGATGTTCCTGTGGCCCACTTGTTATATCAAAAAGCTCTATATCATCAAGAGCAGTAGGAGCTGTGAATCCGCTAGATGATTTAGCGTCAGATTCATCACTCAATTCCCTATCAATGTCACTATCAATGTAAAAATCAGCTTCATCCATTGATGCATTTGGAACAAGGTCGATCCATAGAGTAGAGGAATTGGATGACTCTTTAGCCACATTTTTCAAAGCCAACTGCAAGTTACTACGAACATAAACAAGATCTTCTAATCTTCCAGATAACAATCTATTTCTTTTCTTGGAATAAATGTGGTCAAAGGAACTCAAATTCCTTTCACATGCTGATGCACTTGATCCCTGGCTTAAGATACGAATTGCAAAATTTTTCAATTTTGGTGCCCCTGAACCATAAAATTCCCACCATACTACTGGATCACTTATTCTCCTATCATACTTTGCTGATTGTGTTACAAATAACCTTTCTTTTAACTTGTATACCCTCAACTGACTTCTGACCAAACTTGCAATTTCTGGATCTGGATTTAGCTTCTCAATAGCCTGGATAAGCCCATTCATGACTTCTTCATCCCTATGTCTTGGTAACACAAACAATCTAGGGTTCAAATAGCATGCTGTTGCATGTAATGAACTATGCATCATCTTCCATCTTTGATCAATTAAATCCCATATCTCCTGGTAATCAGCTTCCACATTATGAAAAACACTTGCAATGGTCTCTTTGCAATGATCAATGCTTTCATAAACAAAACCCATACAAGGTTTGTCACCATCAACCATGTGGAGCACATTAACAATTGGGCCACATATTTTTAAAACCTTGTTTGCATTTTCCCAAGAGCCATTATTGAACACTATTTGCTCAACATTTTCCCCCTTAGTTTCTTTTGAAAGGGTAGATCTCTCCCACTCAGTATTGCAAAAAACAACTTTTAGGCTCACTTTTTCCTCAACAACTCGTTTTAGAGTAATATAAAAAGTGGCAAACCTTGTATCACAAGGCCTCAACAACTCTTTTGATGCATTCTTCTTATATATGCTCAAAGTGAGATGCTGGTTGATGATGAAGTGTGCAATTGTTTTGGTGATCGTCTCACTGACCCAAGGAAATTTGGCTAAGTTATGCAACATTAAATCCAAGCATTGAGTTGCACAAGGGGTCCAATAAATGTGATTATACTTTTCCATAATCAGCTTCCTTGCACCAACACAATTTGCTGCATATCTGTAATAACATGGACCACATTTTCCTCCCCAACCTCTTGAATCGCTTCATCGAAAATTCCAAAAATAATTTTTGATGTCTTCACTCAGTCCATTGCATTTACTACCTTGAAGAAAAGTACCCCTTGAAGACTATAAACAAGCACATTGATCAATGGGCGATGACACAAATTTGACCAAACATCACTCAAAATTGTGCATCCTGTAAGCTTCCAAGACTCTTTAATTTGAACCAACTTTCCTGTCACTCTGTCTTTTGTTTTCTTTAGCAAAGTTGTCCTTAAAGCTTCAGATCTGGGAGGAACATAGCCCTTCCCAAAATCAATGACCTTTTTAATTACATTTTTAAAATATGGACTCTTCACCACGTTAAAGGGAATTGCACATGCATAAAAGAATTCTGCAACAACATCATCAACTTCTTGTTTCTCAACAGGTTTCCAAAATTGATTTAATGTTTTGGTTCCACCTGTTTTTACTTGAGTAGAACTTCATCCACCAATGGTTGATATTGAATTAATGGTGTTGGAGGAAGACATGGCAATCTCCCTCTCAATTCGTTGCCCTCTTATTTTCCCTTTTCTCCTTTTCCATCTTTGAAGTGAAATAGTATTTCTCCACTGTGGTTTTTTGTTCATTGGAGATCTTAGTGCAGCCTTTAACACCACCTCCACTTCCATTGCTAATATTGAGAAGGTGATCCACTGCTCTAGCTAAAGAGCTAGTGAATTGATGTCCTCACAGTTGACACAAAAAAATTTCCCCTCTTTTTTGACAAAATTCCATGCTACAACAGTTGATTTTGGGGGTGCCATTGAAATTTGAAGGTTCTGAACTTCTGATTGTTGAAGACTGAGGTGAAGACTTGAACCCTAAAATGTCTACAATTTTTGTTTTAATTTACATTTTAATTAGTTTTATATTTTTCTTGCAGAATGAAATTATGAAAGTTTGAAACTATAATTTATAAAATAAATTTAAAGAGTCTGGATCTCTGAGGATGAAGCCTAAGAGTCCAAACACTATATTAAAAAAAATAGTAAATTGTAATTTGTGACTTACTGATAAATTGTATTTCACTGATAAATTATATTTAAGTGATAAAAACTAGTAAATTGTATTGAACTGATAAAAAAAATGTGTATTTTAATTTTTGAGTTACCTGGAGGCTGGAGTCTGGACAGTGCGCCTTGCTGGAGGCTGCTTGAAGGTTTGCTGAGGCTTCTTATAGGCGGCTCACTACTCTGTTAGAACTGCAACCCTCAACAGAATTTTGAATTATCTCCAAGTGTGAGCTGCTACCTTCTGAGGTTGGAACTTGGCCACAGAGATTAATCCTTCAAAACCCTTACGCTGCCTCAGGAAGGCCGTTTGTTGTCCAATAGAGTCTGAGCCTGTGTATGCGTGCACAGTGCAGGAGAAGGTAGAGGCTAGAGGCTAGAGTTGTTTATAAACAAAAAAGCAAACACTGGATCCTGATACGCAGTTGTGTCTATCCTTTAGGCGAGCTGTTGAGCTGTAGTCTGCACTGTGTATGCGTGCAATGTGCAACAGGTTGAGTTGTGTGGCCGAGCTGTGTATGACGATGTGCTGCTAGCCTGCTATGCGTCATGCTATGGACTGGTCACCTCTAGGCTGTGTATGTCGGCGTTGAAAACTCGGCGAAAACCCCTTGAAAACCTGCGGAGAGCTGTGGTCACTGTTCTGTTTTATGGTCACTGTGTTTTATGCTACGGTCACTATTATGTTTATAAAAGAAAACAGAACCCGCATGTTGCAACAAAACCAAACCCATGGGCCCACATAAACAACAAAACTTTAATTTTTAAACAACGAAAAAATGAAACCCACGGGCTCGCATAAAATTCATTTTTTTTAAAACTGGGAAAAAAACGAACCTAAATGAACCTAAACGAATTTAATGGCACATTTTATTCAGAAATCACTAAGTTTGGGATTAAATTCGGGTTCGAGTTCGAGTTTGAGTTCGGGTTCGAATTGGGGTTTGAGTTCGACATTTTGTTTGGCGAACTTGAACGAATAAATTCGAATTCGGTTGAAGTTTGGCGAATTTCGAATTTATTCGTTCAAGTTCGCTGAACTCGGTGACTTAGGACAACGTTATTTTTGGACAATCGTCCCTGGAAAAACCTAACTTGGGAAAACCGGTGCAGCAGTTTTGAGGGTTTTTATTATTAAGCAACGTTTTTTAGTACACTGGGTGCCAAACTGGCTCACCCAACAGAGATAAAAAAATCTGGTAGTAATACCTCTCTTTGTAATCAGATATTCTGAAAGTCTGCGCCACGAAACCCTCTCCAGCACAATCTGAAGCACTGTGTCAGCCCTCCTGGCCTCTACGTCAGCCCTTTTAGGCTTTGCGTAGCCTCTCTATCTCTCTGCGTCACTCTTGCAGCCTCTGCGTGGATGACACATGGCCTTCCAGCCTCTGCGCAGTCCCTGCATGGTTCCCTCTAGCTCTGCGTCTTCCTCTCTACTTCTATGTTGGTCTTTCGGCACTATCTCTGTCTCTTTGCTTCCTACTCACTGCCCCTCACTGCAACTCTGATCACTAATTCTATTTCTCTTAGCAAACCCTGCTTTAGAAAACCGAATCACTGATCACTCTGGTGTGTTCTCCAACTGACCCTCAAGCCTCCTCTTATACTTTTTTTGTTGAGTCTTCAATGACCGAGATTGCATCTCTAATCAACGGCTAAGATTAGATTTGGCTTGATCCATGTCCTTTAGAACCTTCTAACCCAATTTTATATTAATACCCATTAATATTTTATTTTTCCTAAGTTTAGACTTAGGAACTCCATTAAAAATATTAATTATTTTAATATCTCTTTAAATGGGTAGAATCTGCGCAAACCATTTCTAGGTCATGGAGATCTCATGTGCTTTAGCCTCTCCACCAATTTTCATGGGTAGAGCACATTCGATGCTACCCCAAATCAACACTTCTCAGCAATATGTGGTATGACATGATCCTTGACCCACATCTAGGATCATGCATTTCGCCTTCACCATGGCCTCCTTATACTTCTCATTTGCATTTGGGTCAACTGGGATAACTACGGTTTTCAAGGCATAGTCCTTGATGTGATGTTTATCCAGGATAGCTAGGATCCTGGCCTTTCAGATGACAAAATTGGAAGCCCGGTCCAATCTTTCTTGATCCCTCAATCCGTTCACTGCCATCTTTGCTCTTCTTCTAGACTCCTTTTGAGTCTCGACTTCCCTCCTAGAAATCTGCCAACTGTCGAATCACTCCTCTCCAATCCCACTTTGCTGCTGCAACTCAGATCTGGATTTCTTGGCTAGAAATCCGTTGAGGTAGTGCTTCCCTCTACCTTGGTTCCGTCTCCATAGGCACTGTTCTGCTTAGACAGAAACAACGTCCAACCAACTCCTCAAATCACAATCTGCACGGCTCCCTTAGCTCCAACAACTGAAGAATTTGATCCCTTCTGGCTCTGTGCAATCACAATGAGAGCTAGATCAGCTCCTCCTGGCCTTAGTGTCGATCCTTCCTGGCTGAGAAAGATAACTGGGCACTGCGTAGGCCTGATCTGCCCCCCTTCTGCCTTTGTGCTGGCCTGGATTGCTGACGCATCTACTGTGTGGGCTCCTCCTAGCTACTGCATCTTCCCCTCCTAGCTCAGAATGCTGACCCAGGATCTGCATGAGCCTCTGTGTCACATTCTTAGCATTGCGTCACTCCTCCTCTTGCCTCTTCAACTCTGGAACAACCCTGTCTCTCAGGACAACTTCTCTTCTGCTGCAAATCCTCAGATTTCTATTGCTGGTGTCTTCAGTCTTCTTTGATCTACAATTTCTCTGATACCATTTGAAAATTTTTGAATTTAACACATCAGAAACCCCTACTGCATTTTCTGGTTTACTATCTCCTACTTGTTTTTTGCATTAACAAGTTATTTAAATGCATAAATATCGAAATAAACACAAATGCAGCCTTCACAAATATATAGATCAACAACTGAAATAAACTGAGACAACACAAGGGACACCATTATTTTTGGACAATTGTCCCCGGAAAATCCCAATTCAGGAAAAACGGTGCAACATATAGAGGGTTTTATTATTAAGTAGATTATGAATACAACTAGGGTGCCAGAAATGGCTCACCCTTCAAAGAATTTCCTTGGCAGCAATACCTCTATCTGGAGACAGATATTCTGGTTGATCAGCAACCGAATGAGTAATCCCACAATGACTCTGACTGTTTCTTGTGTTGGACAGCGAAAGCTGCTCCACGCATTCCTCTGCAACTGCGTCACCCTCTTTGGAACTGCATCACCCTCTCTGGCTTTGTGTCAGCAAATCAGCTCTCATTTTGTCCCTCTGAATCACCTTTGTGCAGCTTCTGAAGCTCACTGCGTCCTCTGTTATTGATTTGGGGTAACATCAAATGTGCTCTAGCCATAAAAATTGGTGGAGAGGCTAAAGCACATGAGATCTCCAAGGACCATAAATGGTCTGGGGAAATTCCGCCCAGTTAGAGAGATATTAAAATAATTAATATTTTTAATGGGTTCCTAAGTCTAAACTTAGGAAAATAAAAATATTAATGGGTATTAATATAAAATTGGGTGAGAAGGTTCTAAATGACATGGATCAAGTCAAATTTAATCTTAACTGTTGATTAGAGATTTAATCTCTGCCATTGAAGACTCAACATATGAAGTATAAGAGGAGGCTTGAGGGTCAGTTGGAGATACACCAAGGTTCATCAGTCAGTTCGATTTTCTGGAGCGAGGTTTACTGAGAGAAATCTAACCAGTGATCAGAGTTGCAGCGAGGGACAGTGAGTGCATAGCATAGAGGCAGAGGTAGTGCCGAAGGACCAGTGCAGAGGCAGAGAAGGCTACGTAGAGCCAACAGAAGCCACGCAGAGAGCCAGAGGGATTGCGCAGAGGCTACCATGGCCTGTGTGAGTGACGCAGAGGGCCAGGGAGCCTGCGAAGAGCATCAGAAGGCTAACGGAGAGCCTCAAAGAGGCGTTGGAGAGATTTTCGTGGAGCAGACTTACTGAATATTTGCTTCCGAAGAGAGGTATTACTGCTAGATTGATTTCTCTGTTGGGTGAGCTAGTTTGGCACCTAGTTATATTCAAGAAAAGTTGCTTAATAATAAAACCCTCAGAACTGCTACACCGGTTTTCTTGCATTGGGTTTTTTTGGGGACGATTGTCCTAAAATAATGGTGTCCCTTGTGTGTTTGTCTATTTCTTTTAGTTGATGGTCTGTAAATGGTTGAGACTGCATTTGTGTTTTTTTTTTTTTTTCAGTATTTATATGGTTAAATAACTTGTTAAAGAATAAAACAAGTAGGTGAAATAAACCAGATAGTGCAGGAATATTTCTAACGGGTTAGACTTAGAAATTTCAACATGCATCAGACTCTACGGCCTCTGTGTCAACTTCTTTGGCCCTTTGCGCTGGCCTCCTTAGCCTCTACATCAACCCTTGCTGCCTCTGCGTCAGCCCTCCTAGGATCTGCGTTGCCTCTTTTGGCACTTTGTTGCCTCTTTGATATGTATCCTTTAGCCTTGGATCGAAATCCCTTGCTGAACTGCCCCTCGCTGCAACTGATCAGTCACTCGATTTCCTCAGCAAACCCTGCCCCAGAAAATCAAATTCTTGATCTCTCTTGGTGTGTCTCCAACTGACCTTCAAGCCTCCTCTTATACTTTTCCTGTTGACGATTCAACGGTCGAGATTAAGTCCCTAATCAATGGCTAAGATTAGATCTAGCTAGATCCTCGTCACTTAGAAAATTTTTTGCCCATTTTATATTAATACACATTGATATTTTTATTTTCCTAAGTTTAGACTTATGAACCCATTAAAAATATTAATTATTTTAATATCTCTTCATCCAGGTGGAATTTCTCCAAATGATCTTTGGGTCTTGGAGGTTTCATGTGCCTTAGCCTCTCCACCAAATTTCATGGCTAGAGCACATCCGATGCTACCAAAAATCAACATAAATTATATCCATCCCAATGATCTGTAACTCCTCTTTTCAAAAATCTTCCATTAACATCTTAGGCAACAATGCCACCACTTGTGCACTGAGATCTGCACATACATGACAAAAAAATTTAGTCTACTGTAATTTTCAAGCATACATTTAGGACTATGGCTAAAACCAAAGGAAAATCCTCCTACAATACCAGGGCTTCTTGTTGGATGACGTTTGCGCTTGTTGTTGGTTGTGGTGGATGAGACGGGAAATAGGGAGGATGTTCTTGCTGAGGAGGAATTAAATCGTGGGACAGCTTGAATATGCAGAGAGTTGTTGCGAAAAGGTAGTGTGCGGAGCTTTCACTGTGCGGAAAGCTCCATACAAGAAAAGGTCCGCACTTGTGTGCAACTTCACTATGTGGGAAGCTTCGCACATCCCTCGCTGCCAGTTGTGATAAGTTTAGATGAATTTCCCGCGGGAAAATAATTAATTTTAAAGGATTTTGTATTTCACACGTAATCTGTTAACCTTGAATAAATGATGCAAGTTCTTACTAGACCTCTCAACCCACTTTAAATGATTGTATGTAAAACATTTCACCAAAATTAACGATATGCCAAAAGAGCTTGCGCAAATAACAGAATAAAGAATGTCAATTTAGTTTAAATGCATGCATGTCCTTTGTCATGTCCCTTCCCAAATGGATTTGTAATAGGTTATGGTCTCTCTCCAATTTTGTATAAAATTTTGATAAGTAAGGACCCAAGCAATTTTGACTTAGGGACTTAGGAGAAATGAAGGATGGATTAATTTGCTAGTGGAAGGTGGGGGCCACCCACGTGGGAAAACGCATTGGGCAATTCGAATTGCCTTGGAGGGGAAATCGTATGGCTTGTGGAGGGGCCCACATGAGGAAAAGGAAGGCCCACGA